>OX438625.1:17500-2707811 GCA_949316135.1 Choreutis nemorana
ACGTTCTTGGGTTTTGGCTTGCGCCTCACCACTTCGCTCCACGCCTCCCCCGGAGGACAAGTGTGGAGCGGACTGGGAGCTCTCGCCGTTTCCGCCTCTCTGGCCGCGAGGCTTTTGCCCTTCCGTTTCCCCTTTCGGGTAGCGGAAGTTGAGGCAGCTGCGCTCGTGGCCGCCGTCACGTTCAGGGCAGGTCGCTCTTGGCCGCCCTGGGAAGTCACTCTCCGTGAAACTGGAGACGACACATCAGGGGCCGCGACATCGACCTGGGTGTCTCGTCTGGTAGAAGTTGCCGGAGAGGGCCGCATTCGAGGTTCCGGCAGTATCCGGTGCTCTATGCCGGCAAGTCTCGTCTCCAACATCACGCTGAACTGCGCAATGTTCGAGCGTGAGACTTCCTCCAGCAACTCCTTTACATTGAGCTGTGGCTCAGCTGGGGCAACGGGTTGCCTTCGAAGTTCGAAGACCTCCCTGCGCAGCTCTGCCACCTGGCCAGTGAGCTTTGCATTTGAGGCCTCCAGCTTCGCCACCTCCTCAGACATGGTGCGAGCCTTGAGCTGGGACACTGCGACCGAAATGGTAAACGCAGCGTCCTTCAACGACTTCACAAATCCTCCTTTCAAATTCATTGACTTCGTGGCCACCTTTTCAATGATGGCCACTGAGTCCTGAACTAGCTTCTCCAGCTGTCCCGCTGTCTGCGGGGCATCATCCGGTGTTGGATCGGGGTGGGCCATGCAGAATTTGTCAATGGCATCCTTGACAGATTCCCCCCTTCTCACCATTTCCTCCTCGACTTGGAGCCGCAACGCCTTCTCCTTCTCTGCGTTCAGCTCTGCTTTTGCCCTCGCCAGCCCCACATACTGCCCAGTCGTGGGCGGGCGGCCTCGGCCCTTCGCTTTGGGTGCCACCTTTTTAGGCGGACCCATCGCACCCTCGTCCGACTCCTCAGACGAGTTCTGTCTACTCCTCTTTCTTTCTGCTCGGGCGCCAGTCCTGGCGCTTGCGGGAGCGCGAGAACGTCGCGACACATCCGACGCCAGGCTGGCGTCCGAGCAGTACGAATCATCGAGACCGAGTCCGATGGATTCCAGTTCCTCACGGAACTGTCTGTCCAGCTCTTCATCGATCTCCCTCTCTCTGGCCATGTTGGCCATAATCACGCCGTGTCTGTCGGCGGTGGCCCTCTCCTTCTGGGAGATGACCACCACCGCCGAATCATCAATGTCATAATCACAAGCCGATCGTTTGTCATTATTAGCGCCAGGTTGTCGTTCACGGGGGCCAGTGGGACACTGACCTCCGAGTCTGTTGCTGCCTCCCCCGTATAACGTGAGGCTTCCTTCCGCCGGAGCAGAAGGGCGGGATTCCCCATCGCTGGGACCCGCCCGGGGACTTGTTTCACAAGCAGACTTTTTCATGGTCATAAACTCTCCGATGACTCCACATCGTCGTCGCTTTTTTCGGGAGTGCGCTCTCCCGTCAGCGCGCCCGGAACCTCCCGGTTAGGCGCGCCCACCTCGCCAGACAGGCCCATGAAGGGCCCCGCCGAAGCTGTGCTGTTCTTAGTCCAGCCCCTCCCCTCCAAGCCAATCCGGTATGAGTAACTCTGCCGGCATAGCCTTGGAGGATCAATGGAACCTTCAAGCCCCCCCACCTCGACAAGGTGACAGCACTTCGGGGGGGAACCTAACCTAACCTAACCTTTTTTTTTTTTTTTTTTTTTTTTATTTTTTTTTTATTTTTTTATACACGGGGAAAATCCTCATGGATTTCCCTCACCCTGGGGCAGGTGAGGGGGTATGTGGGACTCACGTTTACGTGCCTACCCACTAAAAACCCCGTGGTGTTCCTCCGTCCTCCCGCAACCTTTGGGGACGCTTTCGCTCTCGCCAAATGGTAAGCGTGAGTTTGTCCTATCGGACCCTCCTGGGATGTAGTCTCCCTGTTCCTCCACAGGCTTGCACATGGAACACAGTGCACAAAACCTTACTCTGAGTAACCGATAACCCCATACCGATTACTCAGAGGTCCGCCCTAGGGCAAGCGATTGTGGGCTAGCCGCCTTCGCCCGGTCCTCCTGCGGCGCATTGGGGCGGACGTGGAGTCCTCCTCTCGTGCACGCTCCGCCTCCTCCTTTCTCTTCATCACTACCTCAGAAAAGGCAGTGACGGCATTCCATGCACTCTCGCTACCAATCATTATCGGAATTATGCTTGGCAGCGACAAGTCTGCACCTACAGCCGCAACCAGCTCAGCCCGCTGTACTGCCCATGCTGGGCATTCGGCGAGCACATGTTGCGCCGTATCTTCTATCGCTCCACACTCATGACACACGGTGGTTGGTTCCCTCCCAGCCACATTGCACAGGTATCTCCCGAAACAGCCATGTCCCGAGAGAACCTGCGCTAGGTGGAAGGTAATCACCCCGTGCTTTCTGTCCAGCCACTCCTTCATCACTGGCCTCACCGCCTGGACTATGTCACGGCCGGCGCTTGGCTCCTCCAACCTCTCAACCCACTTTTGATGGGCGGCCTCCTGCGCGGTCTTCCGCCAACGCTGCACATCCTCCGGGGCCGGATTTCGGTCTCTTGACCGCATACCCGAGACGCGAGCGTGCACACTGGAGAGGATCTCTGCCTCAAGATCCCAGGGCATGCTCCCAGCCAGCACACACGCCGCGTCGTACGAAATCGTACGATACCCCCTGATCACCCTAATAGCCATGACCCTCTGCAGTTTCCGCAGTAGGGCCTTATTGCGTGGAATCAGGGCATCCGACCATATAGGAGCACCGTACATTGCCATGGACCTGACCACACCTGAGAAGAGTTTCCGACAAGCAACACTCGGGCCGCCCACATTGGGGAGCAGTCGGCTCATCGCACCGGCAGCCCGCATAACCTTCTCGAGGACTCTCTGAAAGTGGGACACAAATTTCCACCTGCTGTCAAGAACCAATCCAAGGTACCGGATTGATCCCTTCACGCCGATGGAGACTCCATTCACCTCAATGTTCGCACCATTAGGTACCGCCAGCCGAGGGCCATAGAAGCAGATAGCCTCAGACTTCTCCAAGGCCACCTCTAATCCCAACCTTCGGATTCGCCTAACCAAATGCGCAACCCCCACTGTGGCTAACGCTGCCGCATTTCTATAGTCCTGTCCTCGTGCCGTCAATAGCGTGTCATCCGCGTATGCCGTCACCTCTACCCCTCGCAGATTCGCGCCTCGCAGCGCCCAGTCATACCCGATGTTCCACAGGAGCGGCCCGAGGACCGAACCCTGTGGGACACCACACGACACTTCCTGCTCACCCCAGCCTTCCCGGGTTGGGTACCTTACCTTCCTGTTAGATAGATAGGCTGCCACCACCCTTCGAAGATACTGTGGGACCGCATGAAACCGAAGCGCCTCCTGGATGCAGCTCCAGGGGAGGGTATTAAACGCGTTAGCTATGTCTAAAGACACCGCCACAACGACGCCTCCCCCGGCGACTGCCTCATCCGCCAACCCCCTCACCCTCGATATGGCATCAATGGTGGATAGGTGCCGACGGAATCCGAACTGGCACGCGCTAAGGTTTGGGCTAACTCTCTCAAGGTGCGCCTCCAACCGGGCCGCCACCACGCGCTCAAAGAGCTTGCAGAGCTCCCCCAGAAGCACAATGGGTCGATACGCGGATGGCGAGTCCAGCGGCCGGCCCTCTTTTTGAATGAGAACTAACTTTCCAGTCTTCCAGCTCACAGGAAAATGGCATTGCGCCATGCAAGACGAGAAGAGATTACGCACTCTCAGCTCCATTGCGCCCTCCTTTTCCGTGGCCAGTACCCATATCTGCCCAGGCACCCCATCCAAGCCGGGAGCAACTCTCCTTGCTTTAAGGCGTAACAGCGCAGCACTCAGCTCTGACTCTGTGACCTCCGTTTCTGTAGCGTCCCTCACATCATCCCCTCGATCAAGTGCGGCCGTCGTCATCATAGGCGGGAAATATTCGCCTCGATCCGGGAATAGGGTGGAGACAATTCTCGCTAAGAGCTGGGGCTGGAGTCTTTGCGACAGTGGGGGACCAGTGGTTCGGAGCTTCTGCCTCACCATCTTATACGGTTTCCCCCACGGGTCGCTGTTCAGAGACTCCAGCATCTCCTGATAAGCCATGTCCTTGGCTCTGCGGATAGCTGCCTGAAACCGCTTGATTTCCACCCGGTAGGCTTCATACAGCAACGCCTCTTGAGCTTCATCTCGTACTCGTCGCCTGCGGCTCCTAGTGTACCGGCGCCTCACCCTCGTGCACTCCTGGCGCATCTGTGCAAGTTCCGGGGACCACCAGTACACTTTTCGACGAGGGTAGAACGGTCTTGCGCGGGCCATCGCTGCATCGCAGACCTCAGAAATGGCCTCTCCTATCCGGGTCGCTTCATCTTCCGCTCTCACCGGCGCGTGGCTGTCGTGGATCCACGCCTGCACCTCCAAGGCCTCAGCCAGCGCTTCCCTGTCCAGACTTTTGAGGGACCATCGCAGACCTTCATTGCTCCGAATCAGGTTTCCACCACCATCACCTGCACCAGCACCTAGTTCATTACACACACTGAAACAGATGTACTGGTGGTCGGATAACGTCTCAACACCTTGGAGAACTCTCCAGTCTCTGATACTATGGGCAATGTCCGCTGTAGCCAGTGTGATGTCTACAATCGACCCACCCTGCTGCCGCACGCAGGTGTGGACCGACCCCCGGTTAACTACCATGAGTCCTGTTGAGGCAGCCCATCCCTCCAGCACCCGACCCCGCGCATCTGTTGTTGGAGATCCCCACGCCAGAGACTTGGCATTGAAATCCCCAGCAACGAGCACAGAAGCAGTGGTCCGCTGACCTACCACCGTCCCGACATTGACTAGTAGCCGCTCAAAATCTGCAAGACTACGATTAGGGGAGAAATAAACGCCCACAATTGTTATTCCCCCCAATACCACAGCCACAAACCCACAGCCTTTTCTAACGCTATCAGCATAGGGAGCCCCCAAAGCGTTCTGTAATATGATAACAAACGAGTCCGTCATGTCACCAATCCAGTTTTCCCTGAGAGGAACAGCGTATGGCTCCGCCACTACAGCAACATGTACCTGTCGCTCTGCCAGACTCTGGAGCAAGAGATCCTGAGCCCTAGCAGAGTGATTAATATTTGCCTGCAGAAACTGTATCATTATGCCTGGATGTAGACTCCTCCTCTCGGGCAACTGGAAGCTTAAGTCTTTCGAGGACTACTACCGCTGCCCTGGTTCCTTGTAGTGGGTTACAAGGCTCCACTTCGTCATCAGCCAGAGAGTGGGTTTCCGGCAACTCTGATGCTTTATCGGCAGGGGGATGTGGTTCTTTAGGACCCGGTTTCACCTGAGAGCGCCTAGGGGCTCTTTCAGCGTACCTCCTCTGCCTAGCCCGCCTCGATTCATTGTATCGAGAGAGGGTAGGGCACCCCTTCCCCCTCACAGAATGAGTTGCAGGTTTCCCCGCTTCAGCACACACCGGACAATGCGCTGCAGGAGCAGTGCATGCATTCGCTCGATGTCCAGGCTCTCCACATCTATAACACAGATTACTGCGGTCAACTTTACCCCGACACCGGGCCCCTACATGCCCCGGCTCCAAGCACCGGTAGCACCGCATCACCCCAGGCTCGATGGGTATTACCCTGGCAGAAACCCATCCAACACTAACTCTCCCTGTCGTCCCAACCTTCTTGGCAGCAACTACTGGAATACTCAGCCGAATGGATGCCATCCCAGCGGGGCCGCAGGACATTTGGCCAGCCTTGACCTCATCAGGAGCACACCCACCCTGTGCCGCAACAGCCCTTACGATCTCTTCAGTCGTAACGGAGTCATCAAACTGGGTTACCCTGACGTCAATCCTTTTTATAGGCCGGTGGACACGAACGACATCAGCACTGAGAACCTCCTTCATCTTTTCGGCCAAGGCGCTGGCCTTTTCGGGAGCCGCATCACCTGAGATTTCGAAGATCTTAGACCCTGTAACCCCGCTTCGGAAGCGCATCGCTTCGATACCGAGATCGCCGATACGGATGGCCTGCCTAGCTTGTGCAAAGATCTTCTCATACGTGGCCCCTTTCTCCTCCGCGCCTGGTAGCAGAGTGATCGCTACTGCTGCAGTACGTGGTTCTCGGAGCCTCCGTCTTAGCGTCCCCATCAACTGGGCGTTGGACTTCTTAGAAGCAGCGGGCTTAGCCTGACTGGCAGGCTTGGGAAGGCTCGCCTGCCCACTCTTCTTAGTTCCACGCTTCACTACAGCACTCCACGTCGCATTCTCTGCGGGCGGTGCCAACTCCGTATATGTATGGTCGTTTCTTTCGGTGGTCCTAGAAGAAGCTGCCTCTGCAGCGGCCATGTTCTTTTTCTTCTTCTTTTCTTTCCCTTGCTTTTTCTTCTTCTGTTCCTCATCCGCCTTTCCTCGTCCAGACTTTCCCCCCTGAGGGCGAATCTGAGATGACGCTGCAGATTCTGAAGGAGGTTGGAGAGGTATCTCCACACGATCCACCTCCGCCGTTGTAGCAGGCTCCGACAGCAATCGACACTCTATTGCTTCGAGTCTCGCATCCAGCAGCAACCGGAGCTGCTGCATATTTGACGCTGAGACTTCGTCTATCATCTGCCGGAGATTCGGCGCCTCGCGTTGTGACGAAGCCTGCTTGCGAAGCTCCTCCATCTCGCGCCTTATCTCCACAAGCTGGCTACTGAGCCGAGCATTAGCCTCCTCAAGCTTCTTGACCTCCTCTGTCATCGAGCGCGCTCTCATTTCAGCAACTGCACCCTTAATTGATTCAGCCGCCTCTTTCAAGGATCGCACATACCCTCCTTTAAGGTTGCTGGACTTGGTAGCCACCATTTTAATAATGTCTAGCGAGTCCATCACTACCTTCTCTAAGGTCGCAGACAAGTCCGGGTCCCCCGCCTGTGGTACAGAACTAGCCGCTGGACGGTGCAGGCTGGCCGCCGCATCCTTCAGTTTCTGGGTTCTGCCCAGCACCTCCTCCTCAGCCTGCAGGCGCAGTTGCTCCGCCTTTTCAGCATTGAGCTGCGCCTTGGCTTGGGCTAGCCCAACATATTGCCCCGTTGTGGGCGGGCGACCCCTCGGCCTCTTGACCTGTGATGGTTCTAGAGGTGAAACCCTTCCCCCATCCGAACCAGAGTCGGAGGAACGCATATCCGGTTCACACTCCTTCCTTCGTGCAACCCTCTTAGGCCTTGAAACCTTTGAGGTTTTAGAAGCCTTCGATGTCTTCGATGCGGCTAAAGCCAGACCGGCGTCCGACTCCGAACCACCCCACAGACATTCCTTCTCCTTGCCATTGTCGTTGGAAGGTGTGACCTCCTTCAGGGAGACCACACCGCCCGCCAGTTTGTCGGTACTAGTACCGTGTGCAAAAGCATTGTCCAGTTGAAAGCCAGGTCGTTGTTCACGGGGGCCAGCTACCAGCTGACCTCCGAGGCTATTAATGCTCTCCCCATAGTACATAGAGCAGCCACCCGCCGTAGCGGATGGACGGGATTCCCCATTACTGGGACCCGCCTGGGGACTTATTTTCTTAATAGGCCTCTCCATGATAAACGTACTCCGATGACTCCACATCGTCGTCGCTTTTTTCGGGAGTGCGCTCTCCCGTCAGCGCGCCCGGAACCTCCCGGTTAGGCGCGCCCGCCTCGCCTGACAGGCCCATGAAGGGCCCCGCCGAAGCTGTGCTGTTCTTGGTCCAGCCCCTCCCCTCCAAGCCAATCCGGTATGAGTAACTCTGCCGGCATAGCCTTGGAGGATCAACGGAACCTTCAAGCCCCCCCACCTCGACAAGGTGACAGCACTTCGGGGGGGAACCTAACCTTTTTTTTTTTTTTGTTGTACGTGGGGAAATGCTCATGCATCTCCTCCGCTCCGGGGGGAGGCGAAGGAGTATGTCGGACTCAGGGAAAAGCCCTGCCTACCGACTAAAACCCCACGGTGATCTACGTCGCCGCGTTTTGGCAGGGGACAAGTGGGCACGCGTTAGCTCTCTCCACATCCCCCGCCGCGGTGTCTTACTCAGACTCAACTCACGGAGGCGGTGTTGCTCTCCGTCCACTCTTAGTGACGCACCCGATCACAAGGCACGTCATCCACTCGAGGGCCCCTTTACGGGACGACGGATACCCCCGTATCCATCGCCTCCGGGCCCTCTCCAGGGTTGGGCGGTGGCCGCGGCGCCTCAGCACCAGCTACTGCCCTCCTGGGCCTGGGCAGGTCTCGGCCTGCAGTGCTGCCCGATCTGCTTCCCCCGTCGGTTTGCGACGGAGGTTGAGGAGCAGTCGGTTCGCCCTCTCTCTGGGACCTTTTGGCCCCCTTCTTACGTTTGCCCTTGTTTGGGCAACTCCTGCCACCCAACACGTGTGCTGCCGGTTTTCCCGCTGCCTTACACAGGGCGCAGACAGGATCAGCGGCTTCGCAGTCACGAGCATTATGACCATGTTGGCCGCAACGAAAGCAAGTTCCATTGCGGTCAACACCGCCACCGCATTGCGCACTGACGTGGCCGGCCTCCAGGCACTTGAAGCACCTGAGTGGCCTGGGTTCCAGCACGATAACTCGTGCAATAACCCAGCCCACCCGGAGCCGACCAACACCCACCACCTTCTTGGCGGCGGCCACGGGACAGGCTACCCATAGGGTGCCCCATTTGGTAACCCTACCCGTCTTGATCGCCGCCACATCACAACCTCCTTCTCTCGCGAGAGCTGCCGCCACTTCTTCTGGGGTGACACAATCGTCCAGCCCCTTCACCCGCAGATCCACCCTCTTCGTTGGCCGATGGACCCGGAAGTTGGTAGCGTCCAAGACCTCCCTTAGCTTCGCAGCCAGGGAGTTTGCCTTCTCGGGCGCACCTTCCCCCGAGACCTCCAGCAACCTCGCACCACTCGCACCACCACGGAAACGCACGCCTTTGATGCCAAGAGCTACAACGTCTTCAAGACGAAGGTGCTTCTTGGCCTCAGCGATTATGTCGCGGTGCTGTACTCCCCGCTCCAGAGCACCTGGCTGTAGATCGAGACATACAACCTCAGAACGGGGTGGCCGAAGCCGGAACGTCTTCTTTTTTGGAGCAGACTTGGTTGTCTTTTCCGTCGCCTTCGGTTTCTTCGACTTTCGCTTCACCACTTCGCTCCACGTCTCCCCCACAGGGGATACGCTCGCACGGTCCGGGTCGCGATGACCCTCTGCGGTTGAGGGGTGAGGCACTCGGCCCATACCGGGGCTCCGTATAGCGCCATCGACCGTACCACATTCTGGTACAGCCGACGGCACGATGCATTGGGCCCCCCCACGTTTGGGAGGACCCGTCCGAGGGCGGCGGCGGCAGCGCAGAGCCGGGGAGCCAGGAGCTTAAAATGCTCCTCGAAACTCCACCGGGGATCCAAAATCAAGCCGAGGTACTTCATACGCACCTCGACCGGAACATGGACCCCCTCCACTCGGACCCGGAGCCCCGGAGGGGTTCTGCGTCTGGGGCCATGGAACGCCATGGCTCTCGTTTTAGCGAGAGCCACCTCCAGCCCCAGCATGCGGATGCGCCGGACGACAAGCGAAGTGCCGACCGACGCAAGGTGGACCGCATCCCTCCAGTCGCGAGCCCTTGCAGCGACCAGAGTGTCGTCCGCGAAATAGACGACCTCCGTTCGCGGCAAGAGCTCGCCTCGCAGAACCCAGTTGTACCCCAAGTTCCATAGTAGGGGTCCCAACACGGACCCCTGGGGTACACCTGCCGCCATCGACCACGACTGGACGCGCCCCCGGCCATCCTCGTAAAGGACCACCCTCTCGCGAAGGTAGTCCTCCACTAAGGCTCGGAGGTAGAGGGGCACTCCGTGAAATTCGAGTGCCGCCTCTATGCACTCATGGGGAAGGCTGTTAAAAGCGTTCGCGATGTCCAGCGACACCGCGATAACAGCCTCCCCTCGTGCTGTAGCCGCCTCAGTCCACCTCTTGAGGCCAGCCACCGCGTCCACCGTGGACCGACCGGTCCGAAAGCCGAACTGGACCTCGGCCAGGTCCGGCCCCTGGCTTTCGAGGTGCTGCAGGATTCGGGAAGCTATGATCTTCTCGAAAAACTTCCCGGCCTCATCCAGCAGCACCACCGGTCGATACCCCGATGGGGAGTCGGGAGAGCGGCCGCTTTTGCGGAGGAGGCAAAGCTTCCCGACTCTCCATCTCTTGGGGAAGCGGCCCGTCGCGATGCAGGTGTTAAGCACCGCGCGGAACCGCTCCTCCAATGGCCCCAACGCCAGGGCAGCCACCTTTGAGGGGACCCCGTCCGGTCCCGGGGCCTTCCTTTTGGAGCGGAGCCGATCTCTTCCACGATCAAACTCCGCATCCGTGACCGGAGGCCCCTCGGTCCACACCTCCGGGGTGGCCACCCTGGGAAGGGCCGATCTGGGAGGTACGAAGTGTCCTGGGTCTGGAAAAAGAGACACCAGGACACCTCGCAGGAGGCCCGGCTCCATGCAGGATGTCGGCGGGGCAGCCTCAAGAAACTTGCCCCGCACGACCCTGAACGGCCTCCCCCAGGGGTCGGCGTCGAGGAGAGCTAGGAACCTCTCCGCCGCCTCCCCCTTGCTCCTGCTGATGGCACATCGCAGGAGCTTCTGGGCCTCCCTGAAGACCCGGCGGAGCTCGGCCTCCACGTCGGGGTCCCTCTGGGCGCGCCTACGTCTACACCGCAAGTAGGCGCGCCGGGCGGCGAGAGTGGTAGCCCTCAGGCCGGAGATCTCCTGCGACCACCAATACACCTCCCGCCGACTTGGACGACCGCGAGATTGAGGCATGGCGGCGTTGCAGACGACTTCCAGGTCGTCCGCGAAGAGTGCCGCCATGCCGTCGGCGTCCCCCTCCAGCTCCGCCGGTGGCTCCGACCAGGAGCGGAAGATGGCCGCCTCCTCGGCCACCTCCCGTCGGAGCTTTGCGAGTGCCCACCTCGGAAAAGATGAGGGAGCACTCGCTTCGGGGCCCAGGTGAACTGGGGCCCCCGGACCCGCCACAGAGACCGCGTATCGGACATACCGGTGGTCCGATAGGGTCTCCGTGCCCTGCATCACCCGCCAGTCCCGGACCCGGGCGGCGAGTGACGAGGTGGCAAAGGAGACGTCCACAACCGACTCACCCTGCCACCTCACACACGTTGGGACCGAACCCCTGTTGAGGATCTGGAGGTCCAAGGAGTAGACCCAGTCCACCAGATCCTCACCCATCACGTTGTTGTGAGGGGACCCCCAAGCCGTGTGCTTGGCATTGAGGTCCCCCCCCACCAACACCGGGAGTGGGGCCGCCCGCCGAACCACTCCCTCAACCGCAGCCAAGAACCTCTCGAACTCGGCTCTGCTGCGGTTGGGCGAGAAATAGGCGGCCACCACCACCATTCGGCCCCACTGCACGGCCACATACCCCGGCCCTCTCTCCCTCAGAGAGAGGGGGGGAGGGGGGGGGGGAACCTAACCTAACCTTTTTTTTTTTTTTTTTCACCCTGGGAAATCTGCTATCAGACCGTCTCAACCGAGCTGTTGCGAGCACCGGGAGGTGTGTGGGGATGGGCGATGGTCTGCCCGACCCACTAAAACCTAGGGACATCCGTCAACCGCTGCCACGAGAACTTTAAAAGCCATTCGCGGACTGTGCGGCGGCCTATTAAGGCCCTCCGTCTTGCCATGGCACCTCACCTCCCGGATGTGAGAGGGGCGCCTGCCACCTTGAGGCTATGGTGCGGGGGCACGATACCCCCGCGCCGGGCTACGATGGGTGCAACAGCCCATGCAGCCGCCTCTGAAACCTAACCTAACCTTTTTTTTTTTTTTTTTGTTGACGAAGTGGAAATGCGACCTTATGCATCCCCCCGGTGGAACCAGGGGGTATGTGGGGCTCTCCATCGGACCGACCCACGGTCACTGGCATACCCACTAAAACCACTCCGGCGTTTCCGCGTCACCGCTTAGTGGTGGCACCCAGCGGGATCCCGTTAGGTTCCTACCGCAGGCACCACCAACGGTCGCCCTTTCGGGACTTCCTCGTCGTATGATGGGGGGACTCGAACCCCCCCGACACTCACGGGTTCAGGCAGCGAACCGCCATCACTACCACGCAAGCCACGCTCGACCACAGCCGAAGCCATGGGAGCTCCACTCGGGCGCGCAAGCGCACCCCTGTTTTTTAGTGAGGTTGTCTCCTCAGGTTTTTTAAAGAGGTCTCCTCCTCGGCGGGCACGCCTCCACGCGGCGCACCCTGGTTTTTTTAGTGAGGTTGTCTCCTCAGGTTTTTTAGTGAGGTATCCTCCTCGGCGGGCACGCCTACACGCGGCGCACCCTTGTTTTTTAATGAGGTTGTCTCCTCCGGTTTTTTACCGAGGTCTCCTCCTCACCACGTCGTGCTGCTCTTAGTCCAGCCCCTCACCTCCAAGCCAATCCGGTATGGGTAGCCCTGCCGGCACAGCCCTGGAGGATCATTGGGACCTTCAAGCCCCCCCACCTCGACAAGGTGACAGCACTTCGGGGGGGAACCTAACCTAACCTTTTTTTTTTTTTTTGTTGTCGAAGTGGAAATGCGACCTTATGCATCCCCCCGGTGGAACCAGGGGGTATGTGGGGCTCTCCATCGGACCGACCCACGGTCACTGGCATACCCACTAAAACCACTCCGGCGTTTCCGCGTCACCGCTTAGTGGTGGCACCCAGCGGGATCCCGTTAGGTTACTACCGAAGGCACCACCCACGGTCGCCCTTTCGGGACTTCCTCGTCGTATGATGGGGGGACTCGAACCCCCCAGACACTCACGGGTTCAGGCAGCGAACCGCCATCACTACCACGCAAGCCACGCTCGACCACAGCCGAAGCCATGGGAGCTCCACTCGTGCGGGCAAGCGCACCCCTGTTTTTTAGTGAGGTTGTCTCCTCAGGTTTTTTAAAGAGGTCTCCTCCTCGCCGGGCACGCCTCCACGCGGCGCACCCTGGTTTTTTAGTGAGGTTGTCTCCTCAGGTTTTTAGTGAGGTATCCTCCTCGGCGGGCACGCCTACACGCGGCGCACCCTTGTTTTTTAATGAGGTTGTCTCCTCCGGTTTTTTACCGAGGTCTCCTCCTCACCACGTCGTGCTGCTCTTAGTCCAGCCCCTCACCTCCAAGCCAATCCGGTATGGGTAGCCCTGCCGGCACAGCCCTGGAGGATCATTGGGACCTTCAAGCCCCCCCACCTCGACAAGGTGACAGCACTTCGGGGGGGAACCTTTTTTTTTTTTTTTTTTTTTTTTGTACGTGGGGAAATGCTCATGCATCTCCTTCGCTCCGGGGGGAGACGAAGGAGTATGTCGGACTCAGGGAAAAGCCCTGCCTACCGACTAAAACCCCACGGTGATCTACGTCGCCGCGTTTTGGCAGGGGACAAGTGGGCACGCGTTAGCTCTCTCCACATCCCCCACCGCGGTGTCTTACTCAGACTGCAACTCACGGAGGCTGTGTTGCTCTCCGTACACTCTTGGTGACGTGCCCGATCACGAGGCACGTCATCCACTCGAGGGCCCCTTTACGGGACGACGGATACCCCCGTATCCATCGACTCCGGGCCCTCTCCAGGGTTGGGCGGTGGCCGCGGCGCCTCAGCACCAGCTACTGCCCTCCTGGGCCTGGGCAGGTCTCGGCCTGCAGTGCTGCCCGATCTGCTTCCCCCGTCGGTTTGCGACGGAGGTTGAGGAGCAGATGGTGCTCCAGCTCTTAAGGTTCTCCTGACCCCCTTCTTCTGCTTGCCATTTGCTGGACAACCTCTTCCGCCCAACGCGTGTGCCGCTGGCCGTCCCTCTGCCTTACACAGTGCGCAGACGGGTTCGGCGGCTTCGCAGTCTCTAGCCATGTGACCATGTTGGCCGCAACGGAAGCAGGTTCCATTACGGTCAACGCCGCCACTACATTGTGCGCTGACATGACCGGCCTCGAGGCACCTCAGGCACCTGATTGGTCTAGGTTCCAGCACGATGACTCGCGCGAGAACCCATCCCACCCGGAGCCGGCCCACGCTTACCACTTTCTTGGCCGCAGCCACAGGATAAGCAACCCAAAGGGTACCCCATTTGGACAACTTCCCCGCTCTGATCGACGCCGAATCGCAGCCACCCTCTTTCGCGAGCGCTGCCACCACTTCATCCGGGGTGATGGATTCGTCCAACCCCTTTACTCGTAACTCTGCTCGCTTCACTGGTCGAAGGACCCGGAAGTTGGTAGCGTCCAAGACCTCCCTCAGCTTCGCAGCCAGGGAGTCCGCCTTCTCGGATGCACCTTCCCCCGAGACTTCCAGCAGCTTAGCACCACTCGCGCCAGTCCGGACACGCATGCCGACAATGCCAAGGGCCTCGACATCTGCAAGGCTGACATGGCTTTTTGCCTGGGTGATGATGTCCCTTCGCTGTATCCCCCGCTCTTGGGCTCCAGGTTGCAAGTCGAGACATACAACCGCAGAGCGGGGTGGCCGAAGCCGGACACTCTTCTTCTTGGGCGTAGTTGGTTTGGTCGCCTTCTCCGCCGTCTTCGCTCGCTTTGGCTTGCCCTTTACAACTTCGCTCCACGTACCCCCGGCTGGGGTTGTGCGGGGCGGGCTGGAAGCTCTCGCCGTTGCCGCCTCATGCGCCGCGAGGCTCTTTCCCTTCTTCTTTCCCTTACGGGGTTTAGAAGTTAAGGCAGAGGTACTCGCAGCGGTCTCCTTCCTGGCAGGCCGCTTTTGGCTACCCTGGGAAGTTGCGAACAACACATCAGGGGCCGCAACGTCGACTTGCCTGTCACGTCCGATGATAGGCGCTGCCAGAGGGGGGCGCATTCGGGGTTCCGGTGGGAGCCGGTCCTCCATGCTAGCCAGCCTCGTCTCCAACATCGCGCTAAACTGCGCAATGTTGGAGCGCGAGACCTCCTCTAGCAACTCCTTTATGTCTGGCTGTGGCACAGCCGGGGCAACGGGCTGCCGCCGAAGTTCGGCGACCTCCCTGCGCAACTCTGCCACCTGGCCGGTGAGCTGCGTATTTGCGGCCTCCAGCTTAGCCACCTCCTCGGAAATAGTGCGAGCCTTGAGTTGGGACACTGCAACAGAAATGGTGAATGCAGCGTCCTTCAAGGACTTCACGAATCCTCCTTTAAGGTTGCTGGACTTAGTGGCCACCATCTTGATGACATCCAGCGAGTCCATCACTATTTTCTCTAGATGACCCGCCGTCTGCGGGGCATCACTAGGTGTGGGGTCAGGGTGGGCCATACAGAACTTATCTATGGCCACCTTAACAGTTTCTCCTCTCTTTACGACCTCCTCTTCAGCTTCCAGCCGCATCGCACGCTCCCTTTCGGCGTTTAATTCCGCCTGTGCCTTGGCCAGCCCTACATACTGCCCGGTCGTGGGCGGGCGGCCTCGGCCCTTAGCTTTGGGTGCCACCTTTTTGGGCGGGCCCATTGATCCCTCATCCGACTCCTCGGACGAGTTTCTACGACCCCTCTTTTCTACCCGGGCACCAGTCCCGGCGCTTGTGGACGCGCGAGAACGCCGCGAAACATCCGACGCCAGGCTGGCGTCCGAGCAGTAAGAGTCATCTAGACCGAGTCCGAGGGATTCGAGTTCCTCACGGAACTGTCTGTCCAACTCCTCGTCTATTTCTCTCTCCCTAGCCATATTAGCCATAAGTACGCCATGTCGTTCGGCGGCAGCCCTCTCCTTCTGGGAGACGACCACCACCGGAAAGTCATCAGAACCAAGTCCACGCGCGTTGTCAGTGTCAGTTTTCGAGCCATGTCGTTGTTCACGTCGACCGGGTGTACTTACCCGGCCTCCGAGGTCGTTACTGCTCCCCCCATAGTACTCGGAGCTACCATCCACCGGAGTGGATGGGCGGGATTCCCCATCGCTGGGACCCGCCTGGGGACTTATTTTCATAAGCGACCTTTCCATTTTTGAATCTCTCCGATGTCACCTCATCGTCGTCGCTTTTTTCGGGAGTGCGCTCTCCCGTCAGTGCGCCCTGAACCTCCCGGTTAGGCGCGCCCACCTCGCCTGACAGGCCCATGAAGGGCCCCGCCGAAGCTGTGCTGTTCTTGGTCCAGCCCCTCCCCTCCAAGCCAATCCGGTATGAGTAACTCTGCCGGCATAGCCTTGGTGGATCAACGGAACCTTCAAGCCCCCCCACCTCGACAAGGTGACAGCACTTCGGGGGGGTTCGGGGGGGAACCTTTTTTTTTTTTTTTTTTTTTTTTTTGTACGTGGGGAAATGCTCATGCATCTCCTCCGCTCCGGGGGGAGGCGAAGGAGTATGTCGGACTCAGGGAAAAGCCCTGCCTACCGACTAAAACCCCACGGTGATCCACGTCGCCGCTATGTGACGGGGGACAAGTGGGCACGCGTTAGCTCTCTCCACATCCCCCATCGCGGTGTCTTTTCAGACGTCGACGCCTCGGAGGCTTATGTTAAGCGCTCCGTCCTCTCTGGTGACGCACCCGATCACAAGGCGCGTCATCCACGCGAGGGCCTCTTTATGAGGCGATGGACACCCCCGTATCCATCGCCTGGCCCTCTCCAGGGTTGGGCGGCGGCTGCGGTGGCTCGGCACCTGCTACTGCCCGCCTGGGCCTCGGCAGGTCGCGGCCTGCTGTCCCTGCTCTACTTCGCCCGCCAGATGGCGCAGGAGGGCGAGAAGCAGTTGGCTTCCTCTTTTTGCGCATGGCAGGCTGCCCTTTGGTTGGGCAGCCATTACCTCCCATGGCATGGTCCGCCGACCTCCCCGCTGCCTTGCACAAAGCGCAAAGGGGATCGTTGGCCACACATTCTCTAGCCAAATGGCCATGTTGACCGCAGCGAAAGCAAGTTCCACTACGGTCAACACCGCCATCACATTGTGCCACAACGTGTCCAGCCTCCAGGCACCTGAAGCACCTCAGTGGTCTAGGTTCCAGCGCAATCACTCGCGCTAGAACCCAGCCCATCCTAAGCCGGCCCACGTCTACTACCTTCTTTGCTGCCTCCACGGGAAGAGCAACCCATATGGAGCCCCGCTGGGATAACCGCCCACAAACAATAGCCGTCGCACTGCAGCCACCTTCTACAGCGAGTGCCGCCATCACCTCTTCCGTAGTCACGGAGTCGTCAAGACCCGAGATCCTCAGCTCCGCCCGTTTGACAGGTCGAAGGACCCGGAAGTTGGCCGCATCCAAGGCTCCCCTAAGCTTCTCAGCCAGGGAGTCCGCCTTCTCAGCCGCACCTTCTCCCGAGACCTCCAGCAGCCGAACACCAGTTGCACCCTTACGGATGCGCACACCTGTGACCCCCATCGCCTCCATGTCCTCGCGACTTACGTGTCGCTTGGCCTCCACCATCAAGGACACGTAGTTAATGCCACGGTCCATCGCCCCGGGCTGCAGATCTAACCCTACAACCGCAGTGCGTGGCGGCCGGAGTCGGATATCACGTTTCCTTTTCGGGGCAGGTTTGGCCGCCTTCTTTTTCTCGTCCGTTTTGGGCTTCGGCTTGCGCCTCACCACTTCACTCCACGCCTCCCCTTGGTGGGCAGCGTGGAGCGGACCGGGAGCCCTTGCCGCTTCCGCCTCCCTAGCCGCGAGGCTTTTGCCCTTCCGTTTCCCCTTTCGGGTAGCGGATGTTGAGGCAGCAGCACTCGCAGCCGCTGTCACGTTCTTGTTAGGTCGCTCTTGGCCGCCCTGGGAAGTCACTCTCCGTGAAACTGGAGAGGACACATCAGGGGCCGCGACGTCGACCTGTATGTCTCGTCCTGTACAAGTTGCCGGAGAGGGCCGCACTCGAGGTTCCGGCGGGAGCCGGTACTCTATGCCGGCAAGCCTCGTCTCCAACATCGCGCTGAACTGCGCAATGTTCGAGCGCGAGACTTCCTCCAGCAACTCCTTCAAATTAGGCTGTAGCTCAGCCGGGGCAACGGGCTGCCGCCGAAGTTCGGCGACCTCCCTACGCAGCTCTGCCAACTGGCTTGTGAGCCGCGCATTTGCGGCCTCCAGCTTTGCCACCTCCTCCGACATGGTGCGGGCCTTGAGTTGGGACACTGCGACCGAAATCGTAAACGCAGCGTCCTTCAAGGACTTTACGAAGCCTCCTTTTAAGTTCATGGATTTCGTGGCCACCTTTTCGATGATGGCCACTGAGTCCTGGACTAGCTTCTCCAGCTGTCCCGCTGTCTGCGGGGCATCATCCGGTGTTGGATCGGGGTGGGCCATGCAGAATTTGTCAATGGCATCCTTGACAGATTCCCCCCTTCTCACCATTTCTTCCTCGACTTGGAGCCGCAACGCCTTCTCCTTCTCTGCGTTCAGCTCAGCTTTTGCCATCGCCAGCCCCACATACTGCCCAGTCGTGGGTGGGCGGCCTCGGCCCTTTGCTTTGGGTGCCACCTTTTTGGGCGGACCCATCGCACCCTCGTCCGACTCCTCAGACGAGTTCTGTCTACTCCTCTTTCTCTCTGCTCGGGCGCCAGTCCTGGCGCTTGCGGGAGCGCGAGAACGCCGCGACACATCCGACGCCAGGCTGGCGTCCGAGCAGTACGAATCATCGAGACCGAGTCCGATGGATTCCAGTTCCTCACGGAACTGTCTGTCCAGCTCTTCATCGATCTCCCTCTCTCTAGCCATGTTAGCCATAAGCACGCCGTGTCTGTCGGCGGTGGCCCTCTCCTTCTGGGAGATGACCACCACCGCCGAATCATCAATGCCATAATCACAAGCCGATCGTTTGTCATCATTAGCGCCAGGTTGTCGTTCACGGGGGCCAGTGGGACACTGACCTCCGAGTCTGTTGCTGCCTCCCCCGTATAACGTGAGGCTTCCTTCCGCCGGAGCAGAAGGGCGGGATTCCCCATCGCTGGGACCCGCCCGGGGACTTGTTTCACAAGCAGACTTTTCCATAGGCTTAGACTCTCCGATGACTCCACATCGTCGTCGCTTTTTTCGGGAGTGCGCTCTCCCGTCAGCGCGCCCGGAACCTCCCGGTTAGGCGCGCCCACCTCGCCAGACAGGCCCATGACGGGCCCCGCCGAAGCTGTGCTGTTCTTGGTCCAGCCCCTCCCCTCCAAGCCAATCCGGTATGAGTAACTCTGCCGGCATAGCCTTGGAGGATCAACGGAACCTTCAAGCCCCCCCACCTCGACAAGGTGACAGCACATCGGGGGGGTTCGGGGGGGAACCTAACCTAACCTTTTTTTTTTTTTTTTTTTTTTTTTTTTTTTTTTTTTTTTTTTTTTTTTTTTTTTTTTTTTTTTTGTACGTGGGGAAATGCTCATGCATCTCCTTCGCTCCGGGGGGAGACGAAGGAGTATGTCGGACTCAGGGAAAAGCCCTGCCTACCGACTAAAACCCCACGGTGATCTACGTCGCCGCGTTTTGGCAGGGGACAAGTGGGCACGCGTTAGCTCTCTCCACATCCCCCACCGCGGTGTCTTACTCAGACTCAACTCACGGAGGCTGTGTTGCTCTCCGTCCACTCTTGGTGACGCACCCGATCACAAGGCACGTCATCCACTCGAGGGCCCCTTTACGGGACGACGGATACCCCCGTATCCATCGACTCCGGGCCCTCTCCAGGGTTGGGCGGTGGCCGCGGCGCCTCAGCACCAGCTACTGCCCTCCTGGGCCTGGGCAGGTCTCGGCCTGCAGTGCTGCCCGATCTGCTTCCCCCGTCGGTTTGTGACGGAGGTTGAGGAGCAGTCGGTTCGCCCTCTCTCTGGGACCTTTTGGACCCCTTCTTACGTTTGCCCTTGTTTGGGCAACTCCTGCCACCTAACGCGTGTGCTGCCGGTTTTCCCGCTGCCTTACACAGGGCGCAGACAGGATCAGTGGCTACGCAGTCACGGGCAGTATGACCATGTTGGCCGCAACGAAAGCAAGTTCCGTTGCGGTCAACACCGCCACTACATTGCGCACTGAAATGGCCGGCCTCTAGGCACTTGAAGCACCTGAGTGGCCTGGGCTCCAGCACGATAACTCGTGCAATAACCCAGCCCACCCGGAGCCGACCAACACCCACCACCTTCTTGGCGGCGGCCACGGGACAGGCTACCCATAGGGTGCCCCATTTGGTAACCCTACCCGTCTTAATTGCCGCCACATCACAACCTCCGTCTCTCGCCAGAGCTGCCGCCACTTCTTCTGGGGTGACACAATCGTCCAGCCCCTTCACTCGCAGATCCACCCTCTTCGTTGGCCGATGGACCCGAAAGTTGGTAGCGTCCAAGACCTCCCTTAGCTTGTCAGCCAGGGAGTTTGCCTTCTCGGGCGCACCTTCCCCCGAGACCTCCAGCAACCTCGCACCACTCGCACCACCACGGAAACGCACGCCTTTGATGCCAAGAGCTTCAACGTCTTCAAGACGAAGGTGCTTCTTGGCCTCAGCAATGATGTCCGTGTATTGGATCCCCCGCTCTTGAGCACCAGGTTGTAAGTCCAGACAAACAACCTCAGAGCGGGGCGGCCGGAGCCGGATACTCTTCTTCTTTGTCTTCTTGGGAGCGGCTGGTTTTGCAGCCTTCTCTACCGTCTTCGTTCGATTCGGCGTCCGCTTCACCACTTCACTCCACGTCTCCCCCACAGGGGCGGTGTTGAGCGAACCGGGAGCTCTTGCCGCTGTCGCTTCTCTGGCCGCGAGGCTCTTCTTCTCCTTCCTCTTCCCCTTTCGGGTAGTGGCGGTTGGGGCAGAAGTGCCCACGGCCGCACTCTTCTTCCTGGCAGACCGCTCTTGGCTACCCTGGGAAGTCATGACTGACACATCAGGGGCCGCAATGTCGGCCTGCCTGTCCCGTCCGGTATTAGAAGGAGCCAGCATTCGGGGTTCCGGCGGGAGCCGGTTCTCCATGCCGGCAAGCCTCGTCTCCAACATCGCGCTGAACTGCGCAATGTTAGAGCGCGAGACTTCCTCTAGCAACTCCTTTACATTGAGTTGTGGCTCAGCCGGGGCAACGGGTTGCCTTCGAAGTTCGAAGACCTCCCTGCGCAGCTCTGCCACCTGGCCAGTGAGCTTTGCATTTGAGGCCTCCAGCTTTGCCACCTCCTCAGACATGGTTCGGGCCTTGAGTTGAGACACTGCGACCGAGATGGTAAACGCAGCGTCCTTCAAGGACTTAACGAAACCTCCTTTAACCTAACCTTTTTTTTTTTTTTTTTTTGTTGACGGAGTGGAAATGCAACCTTATGCATCCCCCCGGTGGAACCAGGGGGTATGTGGGGCTCTCCATCGGACCGACCCACGGTCACTGGCATACCCACTAAAACCACTCCGGCGTTTCCGCGTCACCGCTTAGTGGTGGCACCCAGCGGGATCCCGTTAGGTTACTACCGCAGGCACCACCCACGGTCGCCCTTTCGGGACTTCCTCGTCGTATGATGATGGGGGGACTCGAACCCCCCAGACACTCACGGGTTCAGGCAGCGAACCGCCATCACTACCACGCAAGCCACGCTCGACCACAGCCGAAGCCATGGGAGCTCCACTCGGGCGCGCAAGCGCACCCCTGTTTTTTAGTGAGGTTGTCTCCTCAGGTTTTTTAAAGAGGTCTCCTCCTCGGCGGGCACGCCTAAACGCGGCGCACCCTGGTTTTTTAGTGAGGTTGTCTCCTCAGGTTTTTTAGTGAGGTATCCTCCTCGGCGGGCACGCCTACACGCGGCGCACCCTTGTTTTTTAATGAGGTTGTCTCCTCCGGTTTTTTACCGAGGTCTCCTCCTCACCACGTCGTGCTGCTCTTAGTCCAGCCCCTCACCTCCAAGCCAATCCGGTATGGGTAGCCCTGCCGGCACAGCCCTGGAGGATCATTGGGACCTTCAAGCCCCCCCACCTCGACAAGGTGACAGCACTTCGGGGGGGCCTTTAACCTAACCTAACCTTTTTTTTTTTTTTTGTACGTGGGGAAATGCTCATGCATCTCCTTCACTCCGGGGGGAGACGAAGGAGTATGTCGGACTCAGGGAAAAGCCCTGCCTACCGACTAAAACCCCACGGTGATCTACGTCGCCGCGTTTTGGCAGGGGACAAGTGGGCACGCGTTAGCTCTCTCCACATCCCCCGCCGCGATGTCTTACTCAGACTGCAACTCACGGAGGCTGTGTTGCTCTCCGTACACTCTTGGTGACGTGCCCAATCACGAGGCACGTCATCCACTCGAGGGCCCCTTTACGGGACGACGGATACCCCCGTATCCATCGACTCCGGGCCCTCTCCAGGGTTGGGCGGTGGCCGCGGCGGCTCGGCACCAGCAGCTGCCCTCCTAGGCCTGGGCAGGTCTCGGCCTGCTGTGCTACCCAATCTGCTGCTCCCGCCGATTGATGACGGTTGTTGAGGAGCAGATGGTGCTCCGGCTCTTAAGGTTCTCCTGGCCCCCTTCTTCTGCTTGCCATTTGCTGGACAACCTCTTCCGCCCAACGCGTGTGCCGCTGGCCGTCCCTCTGCCTTACACAGTGCGCAGACGGGTTCGGCGGCTTCGCAGTCTCTAGCCATGTGACCATGTTGGCCGCAACGGAAGCAGGTTCCATTACGGTCAACGCCGCCACTACATTGTGCGCTGACATGACCGGCCTCGAGGCACCTCAGGCACCTGATTGGTCTAGGTTCCAGCACGATGACTCGCGCGAGAACCCATCCCACCCGGAGCCGGCCCACGCTTACCACTTTCTTGGCCGCAGCCACAGGACAAGCAACCCAAAGGGTACCCCATTTGGACAACTTCCCCGCTCTGATCGACGCCGAATCGCAGCCACCCTCTTTCGCGAGCGCTGCCACCACTTCATCCGGGGTGATGGAGTCGTCCAACCCCTTTACTCTTAACTCTGCTCGCTTCACTGGTCGAAGGACCCGGAAGTTGGTAGCGTCCAAGACCTCCCTTAGCTTCGCAGCCAGGGAGTCCGCCTTCTCGGTTGCACCTTCCCCCGAGACTTCCAGCAGCTTAGCACCACTCGCGCCAGTCCGGACACGCATGCCGACAATGCCAAGGGCCTCGACATCTGCAAGGCTGACATGGCTTTTTGCCTGGGTGATGATGTCCCTTCGCTGTATCCCCCGCTCTTGGGCTCCAGGTTGCAAGTCGAGACATACAACCGCAGAGCGGGGTGGCCGAAGCCGGACACTCTTCTTCTTGGGCGTAGTTGGTTTGGTCGCCTTCTCCGCCGTCTTCGCTCGCTTTGGCTTGCCCTTTACAACTTCGCTCCACGTAACCCCGGCTGGGGTTGTGCGGGGCGGGCTGGAAGCTCTCGCCGTTGCCGCCTCATGCGCCGCGAGGCTCTTTCCCTTCTTCTTTCCCTTACGGGGTTTAGAAGTTAAGGCAGAGGTACTCGCAGCGGTCTCCTTCCTGGCAGGCCGCTTTTGGCTACCCTGGGAAGTTGCGAACAACACATCAGGGGCCGCAACGTCGACTTGCCTGTCACGTCCGATGATAGGCGCTGCCAGAGGGGGGCGCATTCGGGGTTCCGGTGGGAGCCGGTCCTCCATGCTAGCCAGCCTCGTCTCCAACATCGCGCTGAACTGCGCAATGTTGGAGCGCGAGACCTCCTCTAGCAACTCCTTTATGTCTGGCTGTGGCACAGCCGGGGCAACGGGCTGCCGCCGAAGTTCGGCGACCTCCCTGCGCAACTCTGCCACCTGGCCGGTGAGCTGCGTATTTGCGGCCTCCAGCTTAGCCACCTCCTCGGAAATAGTGCGAGCCTTGAGTTGGGACACTGCAACAGAAATGGTGAATGCAGCGTCCTTCAAGGACTTCACGAATCCTCCTTTAAGGTTGCTGGACTTAGTGGCCACCATCTTGATGACATCCAGCGAGTCCATCACTATTTTCTCTAGATGACCCGCCGTCTGCGGGGCATCACTAGGTGTGGGGTCAGGGTGGGCCATACAGAACTTATCTATGGCCACCTTAACAGTTTCTCCTCTCTTTACGACCTCCTCTTCGGCTTCCAGCCGCATCGCACGCTCCCTTTCGGCGTTTAATTCCGCCTGTGCCTTGGCCAGCCCTACATACTGCCCGGTCGTGGGCGGGCGGCCTCGGCCCTTAGCTTTGGGTGCCACCTTTTTGGGCGGGCCCATTGATCTCTCATCCGACTCCTCGGACGAGTTTCTACGACCCCTCTTTTCTACCCGGGCGCCAGTCCCGGCGCTTGTGGACGCGCGAGAACGCCGCGAAACATCCGACGCCAGGCTGGCGTCCGAGCAGTAAGAGTCATCTAGACCGAGTCCGAGGGATTCGAGTTCCTCACGGAACTGTCTGTCCAACTCCTCGTCTATTTCTCTCTCCCTAGCCATAGTAGCCATAAGTACGCCATGTCGTTCGGCGGCAGCCCTCTCCTTCTGGGAGACGACCACCACCGGCGAGTCTTCAAAACCAAGTCCACGCGCGTTGTCAATATCCTTGAGCGAGCCATGTCGTTGTTCACGTCGACCGGGTGTACTTACCCGGCCTCCGAGGTCGTTACTGCTCCCCCCATAGTACTCGGAGCTACCATCCACCGGAGTGGATGGGCGGGATTCCCCATCGCTGGGACCCGCCTGGGGACTTATTTTCATAAGCGACCTTTTCATTTTTGAATCTCTCCGATGTCACCTCATCGTCGTCGCTTTTTTCGGGAGTGCGCTCTCCCGTCAGCGCGCCCTGAACCTCCCGGTTAGGCGCGCCCACCTCGCCTGACAGGCCCATGAAGGGCCCCGCCGAAGCTGTGCTGTTCTTGGTCCAGCCCCTCCCCTCCAAGCCAATCCGGTATGAGTAACTCTGCCGGCATAGCCTTGGAGGATCAACGGAACCTTCAAGCCCCCCCACCTCGACAAGGTGACAGCACTTCGGGGGGGAACCTAACCTAACCTAACCTTTTTTTTTTTTTTTTTGTTGACGAAGTGGAAATGCGACCTTATGCATCCCCCCGGTGGAACCAGGGGGTATGTGGGGCTCTCCATCGGACCGACCCACGGTCACTGGCATACCCACTAAAACCACTCCGGCGTTTCCGCGTCACCGCTTAGTGGTGGCACCCAGCGGGATCCCGTTAGGTTACTACCGCAGGCACCACCCACGGTCGCCCTTTCGGGACTTCCTCGTCGTATGATGGGGGGACTCGAACCCCCCAGACACTCACGGGTTCAGGCAGCGAACCGCCATCACTACCACGCAAGGCACACTCGACCACAGCCGAAACCATGGGAGCTCCACTCGGGCGCGCAAGCGCACCCCTGTTTTTTAGTGAGGTTGTCTCCTCAGGTTTTTTAAAGAGGTCTCCTCCTCGGCGGGCACGCCTCCACGCGGCGCACCCTGGTTTTTTAGTGAGGTTGTCTCCTCAGGTTTTTTAGTGAGGTATCCTCCTCGGCGGGCACGCCTACACGCGGCGCACCCTTGTTTTTTAATGAGGTTGTCTCCTCCGGTTTTTTACCGAGGTCTCCTCCTCACCACGTCGTGCTGCTCTTAGTCCAGCCCCTCACCTCCAAGCCAATCCGGTATGGGTAGCCCTGCCGGCACAGCCCTGGAGGATCATTGGGACCTTCAAGCCCCCCCACCTCGACAAGGTGACAGCACATCGGGGGGGAACCTAACCTTTTTTTTTTTTTTTTTTTTTTTTTTTTTTTTTTTTTTTTTTTTTTTTTTTTTTTTTTTGTACGTGGGGAAATGCTCATGCATCTCCTTCGCTCCGGGGGGAGACGAAGGAGTATGTCGGACTCAGGGGAAAGCCCTGCCTACCGACTAAAACCCCACGGTGATCTACGTCGCCGCGTTTTGGCAGGGGACAAGTGGGCACGCGTTAGCTCTCTCCACATCCCCCGCCGCGGTGTCTTACTCAGACTGCAACTCACGGAGGCTGTGTTGCTCTCCGTACACTCTTGGTGACATGCCCGATCACGAGGCACGTCATCCACTCGAGGGCCCCTTTACGGGACGACGGATACCCCCGTATCCATCGACTCCGGGCCCTCTCCAGGGTTGGGCGGTGGCCGCGGCGGCTCAGCACCAGCAGCTGCCCTCCTAGGCCTGGGCAGGTCTCGGCCTGCTGTGCTACCCGATCTGCTGCTTCCGCCGATTGATGACGGTTGTTGAGGAGCAGATGGTGCTCCGGCTCTTAAGGTTCTCCTGGCCCCCTTCTTCTGCTTGCCATTTGCTGGACAACCTCTTCCACCCAACGCGTGTGCCGCTGGCCGTCCCTCTGCCTTACACAGTGCGCAGACGGGTTCGGCGGCTTCACAGTCTCTAGCCATGTGACCATGTTGGCCGCAACGGAAGCAGGTTCCATTACGGTCAACGCCGCCACTACATTGTGCGCTGACATGACCGGCCTCGAGGCACCTCAGGCACCTGATTGGTCTAGGTTCCAGCACGATGACTCGCGCGAGAACCCATCCCACCCGGAGCCGGCCCACGCTTACCACTTTCTTGGCCGCAGCCACAGGACAAGCAACCCAAAGGGTACCCCATTTGGACAACTTCCCCGCTCTGATCGACGCCGAATCGCAGCCACCCTCTTTCGCGAGCGCTGCCACCACTTCATCCGGGGTGATGGAGTCGTCCAACCCCTTTACTCGTAACTCTGCTCGCTTCACTGGTCGAAGGACCCGGAAGTTGGTAGCGTCCAAGACCTCCCTCAGCTTCGCAGCCAGGGAGTCCGCCTTCTCGGATGCACCTTCCCCCGAGACTTCCAGCAGCTTAGCACCACTCGCGCCAGTCCGGACACGCATGCCGACAATGCCAAGGGCCTCGACATCTGCAAGGCTGACATGGCTTTTTGCCTGGGTGATGATGTCCCTTCGCTGTATCCCCCGCTCTTGGGCTCCAGGTTGCAAGTCGAGACATACAACCGCAGAGCGGGGTGGCCGAAGCCGGACACTCTTCTTCTTGGGCGTAGTTGGTTTGGTCGCCTTCTCCGCCGTCTTCGCTCGCTTTGGCTTGCCCTTTACAACTTCGCTCCACGTACCCCCGGCTGGGGTTGTGCGGGGCGGGCTGGAAGCTCTCGCCGTTGCCGCCTCATGCGCCGCGAGGCTCTTTCCCTTCTTCTTTCCCTTACGGGGTTTAGAAGTTAAGGCAGAGGTACTCGCAGCGGTCTCCTTCCTGGCAGGCCGCTTTTGGCTACCCTGGGAAGTTGCGAACAACACATCAGGGGCCGCAACGTCGACTTGCCTGTCACGTCCGATGATAGGCGCTGCCAGAGGGGGGCGCATTCGGGGTTCCGGTGGGAGCCGGTCCTCCATGCTAGCCAGCCTCGTCTCCAACATCGCGCTGAACTGCGCAATGTTGGAGCGCGAGACCTCCTCTAGCAACTCCTTTATGTCTGGCTGTGGCACAGCCGGGGCAACGGGCTGCCGCCGAAGTTCGGCGACCTCCCTGCGCAACTCTGCCACCTGGCCGGTGAGCTGCGTATTTGCGGCCTCCAGCTTAGCCACCTCCTCGGAAATAGTGCGAGCCTTGAGTTGGGACACTGCAACAGAAATGGTGAATGCAGCGTCCTTCAAGGACTTCACGAATCCTCCTTTAAGGTTGCTGGACTTAGTGGCCACCATCTTGATGACATCCAGCGAGTCCATCACTATTTTCTCTAGATGACCCGCCGTCTGCGGGGCATCACTAGGTGTGGGGTCAGGGTGGGCCATACAGAACTTATCTATGGCCACCTTAACAGTTTCTCCTCTCTTTACGACCTCCTCTTCGGCTTCCAGCCGCATCACACGCTCCCTTTCGGCGTTTAATTCCGCCTGTGCCTTGGCCAGCCCTACATACTGCCCGGTCGTGGGCGGGCGGCCTCGGCCCTTAGCTTTGGGTGCCACCTTTTTGGGCGGGCCCATTGATCTCTCATCCGACTCCTCGGACGAGTTTCTACGACCCCTCTTTTCTACCCGGGCGCCAGTCCCGGCGCTTGTGGACGCGCGAGAACGCCGCGAAACATCCGACGCCAGGCTGGCGTCCGAGCAGTAAGAGTCATCTAGACCGAGTCCGAGGGATTCGAGTTCCTCACGGAACTGTCTGTCCAACTCCTCGTCTATTTCTCTCTCCCTAGCCATATTAGCCATAAGTACGCCATGTCGTTCGGCGACAGCCCTCTCCTTCTGGGAGACGACCACCACCGGAAAGTCATCAGAACCAAGTCCACGCGCGTTGTCAGTGTCAGTTTTCGAGCCATGTCGTTGTTCACGTCGACCGGGTGTACTTACCCGGCCTCCGAGGTCGTTACTGCTCCCCCCATAGTACTCGGAGCTACCATCCACCGGAGTGGATGGGCGGGATTCCCCATCGCTGGGACCCGCCTGGGGACTTATTTTCATAAGCGACCTTTTCATTTTTAAATCTCTCCGATGTCACCTCATCGTCGTCGCTTTTTTCGGGAGAGCGCTCTCCCGTCAGCGCGCCCTGAACCTCCCGGTTAGGCGCGCCCACCTCGCCTGACAGGCCCATGAAGGGCCCCGCCGAAGCTGTGCTGTTCTTGGTCCAGCCCCTCCCCTCCAAGCCAATCCGGTATGAGTAACTCTGCCGGCATAGCCTTGGAGGATCAACGGAACCTTCAAGCCCCCCCACCTCGACAAGGTGACAGCACTTCGGGGGGGGGGGAACCTAACCTAACCTAACCTTTTTTTTTTTTTTTTTTTTTTGTACGTGGGGAAATGCTCATGCATCTCCTTCGCTCCGGGGGGAGACGAAGGAGTATGTCGGACTCAGGGAAAAGCCCTGCCTACCGACTAAAACCCCACGGTGATCTACGTCGCCGCGTTTTGGCAGGGGACAAGTGGGCACACGTTAGCTCTCTCCACATCCCCCACCGCGGTGTCTTACTCAGACTCAACTCACGGAGGCTGTGTTGCTCTCCGTCCACTCTTGGTGACGCACCCGATCACAAGGCACGTCATCCACTCGAGGGCCCCTTTACGGGACGACGGATACCCCCGTATCCATCGTCTCCGGGCCCTCTCCAGGGTTGGGCGGTGGCCGCGGCGCCTCAGCACCAGCTACTGCCCTCCTGGGCCTGGGCAGGTCTCGCCCTGCAGTGCTGCCCGATCTGCTTCCCCCGTCGGTTGTCGACGGAGGTTGAGGAGCAGTCGGTTCGCCCTCTCTCTGGGACCTTTTGGCCCCCTTCTTACGTTTGCCCTTGTTTGGGCAACTCCTGCCACCCAACGCGTGTGCTGCCGGTTTTCCCGCTGCCTTACACAGGGCGCAGACAGGATCAGCAGCTACGCAGTCACGAGCATTATGACCATGTTGGCCGCAACGAAAGCAAGTTCCGTTGCGGTCAACACCGCCACCGCATTGCGCACTGACGTGGCCAGCCTCAAGGCACTTGAAGCACCTGAGTGGCCTGGGCTCCAGCACGATAACTCGTGCAATAACCCAGCCCACCCGGAGCCGACCAACACCCACCACCTTCTTAGCGGCGGCCACGGGACAGGCTACCCATAGGGTGCCCCATTTGGTAACCGTACCCGACTTAATTGCCGCCACATCACAACCTCCGTCTCTCGCAAGAGCTGCCGCCACTTCTTCTGGGGTGACAGAATCGTCCAGCCCCTTCACCCGCAGATCCACCCTCTTCGTTGGCCGATGGACCCGGAAGTTAGTAGCGTCCAAGACCTCCCTTAGCTTCGCAGCCAGGGAGTTTGCCTTCTCGGGCGCACCTTCCCCCGAGACCTCCAGCAACCTCGCACCACTCGCACCACCACGGAAACGCACGCCTTTGATGCCAAGAGCTTCAACGTCTTCAAGACGAAGGTGCTTCTTGGCCTCAGCGATTATGTCGCGGTGCTGTACTCCCCGCTCCAGAGCACCTGGCTGTAGGTCGAGGCATACAACCTCAGAACGGGGTGGCCGAAGCCGGAACGTCTTCTTTTTTGGAGCAGACTTGGTCGTCTTTTCCGTCGCCTTCGGTTTCTTCGACTTTCGCTTCACCACTTCGCTCCACGTCTCCCCCACAGGGGTGGTGTGGAGCGAAACGGGAGCTCTTGCCGCTGTCGCTTCTCTGGCCGCGAGGCTCTTCTTCTCCTTCCTCTTCCCCTTTCGGGGAGTAGCGGTTGGGGCAGAAGTGCCCGCGGTGGCACTCTTCTTCCTGGCAGACCGCTCTTGGCTGCCCTGGGAAGTCATTACTGACACATCAGGGGCCGCGACGTCGGCCTGCCTGTCCCGTCCGGTATTAGGAGGAGCCAGCATTCGGGGTTCCGGCGGGAGCCGGTTCTCCATGCCGGCAAGCCTCGTCTCCAACATCGCGCTGAACTGCGCAATGTTAGAGCGCGAGACTTCCTCTAGCAACTCCTTTACATTGAGTTGTGGCTCAGCCGGGGCAACGGGTTGCCTTCGAAGTTCGAAGACCTCCCTGCGCAGCTCTGCCACCTGGCCAGTGAGCTTTGCATTTGAGGCCTCCAGCTTTGCCACCTCCTCAGACATGGTTCGGGCCTTGAGTTGGGACACTGCGACCGAGATGGTAAACGCAGCGTCCTTCAAGGACTTAACGAAACCTCCTTTCAGGTTCATAGACTTTGTGGCCACCTTTTCAATGATGGCCACTGAGTCCTGGACCATCTTTTCTAGTTGCCCCGCCGTCTGCGGAGCATCATCCGGTGTTGGGTCAGGGTATGCCATGCAAAAGTTGCCAATGGCCTCCTTTACCTGTTCCCCTCTCCGTACCATCTCCTCCTCGACTTCGAGCCGCAACGCCTTCTCCTTGGCAGCGTTCAACTCAGCCTTAGCTCTAGCCAGCCCAACATACTGCCCAGTAGTGGGCGGGCGGCCTCGACCCTTCACCTTGGGAGCCACCTTTTTAGGTGGGCCCATCACATCCTCGTCCAACTCCTCGGACGAGTTTCGTCTACTCCTCTTCCCTACTCGGGCGCCACTCCTGGCGCTTGCGGGAGCGCGAGAACGCCGCGACACATCCGACGCCAGGCTGGCGTCCGAGCAGTACGAATCATCGAGACCGAGTCCGATGGATTCCAGTTCCTCACGGAACTGTCTGTCCAACTCTTCATCGATCTCCCTCTCTCTAGCCATATTAGCCATAATCACGCCATGTCGTTCGGCGACAGCCCTCTCCTTCTGGGAGACGACCACCACCGCCGAGTCATCAAGTCCATATTTACGCGCATAGTCTTTGTCCATAGGAGTGCCAAGTTGTTGCTCACGTCGACCGGCATCCTGCCGGCCTCCGAGTCCATCATTGCCTCCCCCGTAGTACGTGAGGCTGCCTTCCACCTGTGGGGTGGAAGCGCGGGATTCCCCATCGCTGGGACCCGCCCGGGGACTTATTTTCTGATGGGACTTGTCCATGAATAATACCCTCGCTGCTCTACAGCTTCCGTCTCTTTTTTCCGGGGTGAGCTCCCCGGTCAGCACGCCCAAACGTGGACGTGCCCATTCCCGCCTGCCAGGCCCATTAAGAGCCCCGCCGGGGTGTGCTGCTCTTAGTCCAGTCCCTCACCTCCAAGCCAATCCGGTATGGGTAGCCCTGCCGGCACAGCCCTGGAGGATCATTGGGACCTTCAAGCCCCCCCACCTCGACAAGGTGACAGCACATCGGGGGGGAACCTAACCTAACCTAACCTAACCTAACCTAACCTAACCTAACCTAACCTAACCTAACCTAACCTAACCTAACCTAACCTAACCTTTTTTTTTTTTTTTTTTTTGTACGTGGGGAAATGCTCATGCATCTCCTTCGCTCCGGGGGGAGACGAAGGAGTATGTCGGACTCAGGGGAAAGCCCTGCCTACCGACTAAAACCCCACGGTGATCTACGTCGCCGCGTTTTGGCAGGGGACAAGTGGGCACGCGTTAGCTCTCTCCACATCCCCCGCCGCGGTGTCTTACTCAGACTGCAACTCACGGAGGCTGTGTTGCTCTCCGTACACTCTTGGTGACATGCCCGATCACGAGGCACGTCATCCACTCGAGGGCCCCTTTACGGGACGACGGATACCCCCGTATCCATCGACTCCGGGCCCTCTCCAGGGTTGGGCGGTGGCCGCGGCGGCTCAGCACCAGCAGCTGCCCTCCTAGGCCTGGGCAGGTCTCGGCCTGCTGTGCTACCCGATCTGCTGCTTCCGCCGATTGATGACGGTTGTTGAGGAGCAGATGGTGCTCCGGCTCTTAAGGTTCTCCTGGCCCCCTTCTTCTGCTTGCCATTTGCTGGACAACCTCTTCCACCCAACGCGTGTGCCGCTGGCCGTCCCTCTGCCTTACACAGTGCGCAGACGGGTTCGGCGGCTTCGCAGTCTCTAGCCATGTGACCATGTTGGCCGCAACGGAAGCAGGTTCCATTACGGTCAACGCCGCCACTACATTGTGCGCTGACATGACCGGCCTCGAGGCACCTCAGGCACCTGATTGGTCTAGGTTCCAGCACGATGACTCGCGCGAGAACCCATCCCACCCGGAGCCGGCCCACGCTTACCACTTTCTTGGCCGCAGCCACAGGACAAGCAACCCAAAGGGTACCCCATTTGGACAACTTCCCCGCTCTGATCGACGCCGAATCGCAGCCACCCTCTTTCGCGAGCGCTGCCACCACTTCATCCGGGGTGATGGAGTCGTCCAACCCCTTTACTCGTAACTCTGCTCGCTTCACTGGTCGAAGGACCCGGAAGTTGGTAGCGTCCAAGACCTCCCTCAGCTTCGCAGCCAGGGAGTCCGCCTTCTCGGATGCACCTTCCCCCGATACTTCCAGCAGCTTAGCACCACTCGCGCCAGTCCGGACACGCATGCCGACAATGCCAAGGGCCTCGACATCTGCAAGGCTGACATGGCTTTTTGCCTGGGTGATGATGTCCCTTCGCTGTATCCCCCGCTCTTGGGCTCCAGGTTGCAAGTCGAGACATACAACCGCAGAGCGGGGTGGCCGAAGCCGGACACTCTTCTTCTTGGGCGTAGTTGGTTTGGTCGCCTTCTCCGCCGTCTTCGCTCGCTTTGGCTTGCCCTTTACAACTTCGCTCCACGTACCCCCGGCTGGGGTTGTGCGGGGCGGGCTGGAAGCTCTCGCCGTTGCCGCCTCATGCGCCGCGAGGCTCTTTCCCTTCTTCTTTCCCTTACGGGGTTTAGAAGTTAAGGCAGAGGTACTCGCAGCGGTCTCCTTCCTGGCAGGCCGCTTTTGGCTACCCTGGGAAGTTGCGAACAACACATCAGGGGCCGCAACGTCGACTTGCCTGTCACGTCCGATGATAGGCGCTGCCAGAGGGGGGCGCATTCGGGGTTCCGGTGGGAGCCGGTCCTCCATGCTAGCCAGCCTCGTCTCCAACATCGCGCTGAACTGCGCAATGTTGGAGCGCGAGACCTCCTCTAGCAACTCCTTTATGTCTGGCTGTGGCACAGCCGGGGCAACGGGCTGCCGCCGAAGTTCGGCGACCTCCCTGCGCAACTCTGCCACCTGGCCGGTGAGCTGCGTATTTGCGGCCTCCAGCTTAGCCACCTCCTCGGAAATAGTGCGAGCCTTGAGTTGGGACACTGCAACAGAAATGGTGAATGCAGCGTCCTTCAAGGACTTCACGAATCCTCCTTTAAGGTTGCTGGACTTAGTGGCCACCATCTTGATGACATCCAGCGAGTCCATCACTATTTTCTCTAGATGACCCGCCGTCTGCGGGGCATCACTAGGTGTGGGGTCAGGGTGGGCCATACAGAACTTATCTATGGCCACCTTAACAGTTTCTCCTCTCTTTACGACCTCCTCTTCGGCTTCCAGCCGCATCACACGCTCCCTTTCGGCGTTTAATTCCGCCTGTGCCTTGGCCAGCCCTACATACTGCCCGGTCGTGGGCGGGCGGCCTCGGCCCTTAGCTTTGGGTGCCACCTTTTTGGGCGGGCCCATTGATCTCTCATCCGACTCCTCGGACGAGTTTCTACGACCCCTCTTTTCTACCCGGGCGCCAGTCCCGGCGCTTGTGGACGCGCGAGAACGCCGCGAAACATCCGACGCCAGGCTGGCGTCCGAGCAGTAAGAGTCATCTAGACCGAGTCCGAGGGATTCGAGTTCCTCACGGAACTGTCTGTCCAACTCCTCGTCTATTTCTCTCTCCCTAGCCATATTAGCCATAAGTACGCCATGTCGTTCGGCGACAGCCCTCTCCTTCTGGGAGACGACCACCACCGGAAAGTCATCAGAACCAAGTCCACGCGCGTTGTCAGTGTCAGTTTTCGAGCCATGTCGTTGTTCACGTCGACCGGGTGTACTTACCCGGCCTCCGAGGTCGTTACTGCTCCCCCCATAGTACTCGGAGCTACCATCCACCGGAGTGGATGGGCGGGATTCCCCATCGCTGGGACCCGCCTGGGGACTTATTTTCATAAGCGACCTTTTCATTTTTAAATCTCTCCGATGTCACCTCATCGTCGTCGCTTTTTTCGGGAGAGCGCTCTCCCGTCAGCGCGCCCTGAACCTCCCGGTTAGGCGCGCCCACCTCGCCTGACAGGCCCATGAAGGGCCCCGCCGAAGCTGTGCTGTTCTTGGTCCAGCCCCTCCCCTCCAAGCCAATCCGGTATGAGTAACTCTGCCGGCATAGCCTTGGAGGATCAACGGAACCTTCAAGCCCCCCCACCTCGACAAGGTGACAGCACTTCGGGGGGGAACCTAACCTAACCTAACCTAACCTTTTTTTTTTTTTTTTTTTTTTGTTGACGAAGTGGAAATGCGACCTTATGCATCCCCCCGGTGGAACCAGGGGGTATGTGGGGCTCTCCATCGGACCGACCCACGGTCACTGGCATACCCACTAAAACCACTCCGGCGTTTCCGCGTCACCGCTTAGTGGTGGCACCCAGCGGGATCCCGTTAGGTTACTACCGCAAGCACCACCCACGGTCGCCCTTTCGGGACTTCCTCGTCGTATGATGGGGGGACTCGAACCCCCCAGACACTCACGGGTTCAGGCAGCGAACCGCCATCACTACCACGCAAGGCACGCTCGACCACAGCCGAAGCCATGGGAGCTCCACTCGGGCGCGCAAGCGCACCCCTGTTTTTTAGTGAGGTTGTCTCCTCAGGTTTTTTAAAGAGGTCTCCTCCTCGGCGGGCACGCCTCCACGCGGCGCACCCTGGTTTTTTAGTGAGGTTGTCTCCTCAGGTTTTTTAGTGAGGTATCCTCCTCGGCGGGCACGCCTACACGCGGCGCACCCTTGTTTTTTAATGAGGTTGTCTCCTCCGGTTTTTTACCGAGGTCTCCTCTTCACCACGTCGTGCTGCTCTTAGTCCAGCCCCTCACCTCCAAGCCAATCCGGTATGGGTAGCCCTGCCGGCACAGCCCTGGAGGATCATTGGGACCTTCAAGCCCCCCCACCTCGACAAGGTGACAGCACATCGGGGGGGAACCTAACCTAACCTAACCTAACCTTTTTTTTTTTTTTTTGTACGTGGGGAAATGCTCATGCATCTCCTCCGCTCCGGGGGGAGGCGAAGGAGTATGTCGGACTCAGGGAAAAGCCCTGCCTACCGACTAAAACCCCACGGTGATCTACGTCGCCGCGTTTTGGCAGGGGACAAGTGGGCACGCGTTAGCTCTCTCCACATCCCCCGCCGCGGTGTCTTACGCAGACTGCAACTCACGGAGGCTGTGTTGCTCTCCGTCCACTCTTGGTGACGCACCCGATCACAAGGCACGTCATCCACTCGAGGGCCCCTTTACGGGACGACGGATACCCCCGTATCCATCGCCTCCGGGCCCTCTCCAGGGTTGGGCGGTGGCCGCGGCGCCTCAGCACCAGATACTGCCCTCCTGGGCCTGGGCAGGTCTCGGCCTGCAGTGCTGCCCGATCTGCTTCCCCCGTCGGTTTGCGAAGGAGGTTGAGGAGCAGTCGATTCGCCCTCTCTCTGGGACCTTTTGGCTCCCTTTTTACGTTTGCCCTTGTTTGGGCAACTCCTGCCACCCAACGCGTGTGCCGCCGGTTTTCCCGCTGCCTTACACAGGGCGCAGACAGGATCAGCGGCTACGCAGTCACGAGCATTATGACCATGTTGGCCGCAACGAAAGCAAGTTCCATTGCGGTCAACACCGCCACCGCATTGCGCACTGACGTGGCCGGCCTCCAGGCACTTGAAGCACCTGAGTGGCCTGGGTTCCAGCACGATAACTCGTGCAATAACCCAGCCCACCCGGAGCCGACCAACACCCACCACCTTCTTGGCGGCGGCCACGGGACAGGCTACCCATAGGGTGCCCCATTTGGTAACCCTACCCGTCTTGATTGTCGCCACATCACAATCTCCGTCTCTCGCGAGAGCTGCCGCGACTTCTTCTGGGGTGACTGAATCGTCCAGCCCCTTCACCCGCAGATCCACCCTCTTCGTTGGCCGATGGACCCGGAAGTTGGTGGCGTCCAAGACCTCCCTTAGCTTCGCAGCTAGGGAGTTTGCCTTCTCGGGCGCACCTTCCCCCGAGACCTCCAGCAACCTCGCACCACTCGAACCACCACGGAAACGCACGCCTTTGATGCCAAGAGCTTCAACGTCTTCAAGACGAAGGTGCTTCTTGGCCTCAGCGATTATGTCGCGGTGCTGTACTCCCCGCTCCAGAGCACCTGGCTGTAGGTCGAGGCATACAACCTCAGAACGGGGTGGCCGAAGCCGGAACGTCTTCTTTTTGGGAGCAGACTTGGTCGTCTTTTCCGTCGCCTTCGGTTTCTTCGACTTTCGCTTCACCACTTCGCTCCACGTCTCCCCCACAGGGGCGGTGTGGAGCGAAACGGGAGCTCTTGCCGCAGTCGCTTCTCTGGCCGCGAGGCTCTTCTTCTCCTTCCTCTTCCCCTTTCGGGGAGTGGCGGTTGGGGCAGAAGTGCCCGCGGTAGCACTCTTCTTCCTGGCAGACCGCTCTTGGCTGCCCTGGGAAGTCATAAATGACACATCAGGGGCCGCGACGTCGGCCTGCCTGTCACGTCCGATATTAGGAGGGACCAGCATTTGGGGCTCCGGCGGGATCCGGTTCTCCATGCTGGCAAGCCTCGTCTCCAACATCGCACTGAACTGTGCAATATTGGAGCGCGAGACCTCCTCCAACAACTCCTTTATGTTGGGCTGTGGCTCGGCTGGGGCGACGGGCTGCCGCCGAAGCTCGGCGACCTCCCTGCGCAGCTCCGCCAACTGGCTTGTGAGCCGCGCATTTGCGGCCTCCAACTTCGCCACCTCCTCCGACATCGTTCGGGCCTTGAGTTGGGACACTGCGACCGAGATGGTAAATGCAGCGTCCTTCAAGGACTTAACGAAACCTCCCTTCAGGTTCATCGATTTCGTGGCCACCTTTTCGATGATGGCCACTGAGTCCTGGACCATTTTCTCTAGTTGTCCCGCCGTCTGCGGGGCATCGTCCGGTGTTGGGTCAGGGTATGCCATGCAAAAGTTGCCAATGGCCTCCTTTACCTGCTCCCCTCTCCGTACCATCTCCTCCTCGACTTCAAGCCGCAACGCCTTCTCCTTGGCGGCGTTGAGTTCAGCCTTAGCTTTAGCCAGCCCCACATACTGCCCAGTCGTGGGCGGGCGGCCTCGACCCTTCACTTTGGGAGCCACCTTTTTAGGCGGGCCCATCACATCCTCGTCCGACTCCTCGGACGAGTTTCGTCTACTCCTCTTCCCTACTCGGGCGCCAGTCCTGGCGCTTGCGGGAGCGCGAGAACGTCGCGACACATCCGACGCCAGGCTGGCGTCCGAGCAGTACGAATCATCGAGACCGAGTCCGATGGATTCCAGTTCCTCACGGAACTGTCTGTCCAGCTCTTCATCGATCTCCCTCTCCCTAGCAATGTTTGCCATAATCACGCCATGTCGTTCGGCGGCAGCCCTCTCCTTCTGGGAGACGACCACCACCGCCGATTCATCAAGTCCATATTTACGCGCAAAGTCTTCGTCCATAGGAGTGCCAGGTTGTTGCTCACGTCGACCGGCATCTTGCCGGCCTCCGAGTCCATCATTGCCTCCCCCGTAGTACGTGAGGCTGCCTTCCACCTGTGGGGTGGAAGCGCGGGATTCCCCATCGCTGGGACCCGCCCGGGGACTTATTTTCTGATGGGACTTGTCCATGAATAATACCCTCGCTGCTCTACAGCTTCCGTCTCTTTTTTCCGGAGTGAGCTCCCCGGTCAACACGCCCAAACGTGGACGTGCCCATTCCCGCCTGCCAGGCCCATGAAGAGCCCCGCCGGGGTGTGCTGTTCTTAGTCTGGCCCCTCCTCCCCGAGCCTTCCGGTATGGGTGACCCTGCCGGCATAGCCTCGGGGGATCAAAGGGACGCGCAAGCCCCCCCACCTCGACAAGGTGACAGCACTTCGGGGGGGAACCTAACCTAACCTAACCTAACCTTTTTTTTTTTTTTTTGTTGACGAAGTGGAAATGCGACCTTATGCATCCCCCCGGTGGAACCAGGGGGTATGTGGGGCTCTCCATCGGACCGACCCACGGTCACTGGCATACCCACTAAAACCACTCCGGCGTTTCCGCGTCACCGCTTAGTGGTGGCACCCAGCGGGATCCCGTTAGGTTACTACCGCAGGCACCACCCGCGGTCGCCCTTTCGGGACTTCCTCGTCGTATGATGGAGGGACTCGAACCCCCCAGACACTCACGGGTTCAGGCAGCGAACCGCCATCACTACCACGCAAGCCACGCTCGACCACAGCCGAAGTCATGGGAGCTCCACTCGGGCGCGCAAGCGCACCCCTGTTTTTTAGTGAGGTTGTCTCCTCAGGTTTTTTAAAGAGGTCTCCTCCTCGGCGGGCACGCCTCCACGCGGCGCACCCTGGTTTTTTAGTGAGGTTGTCTCCTCAGGTTTTTTAGTGAGGTATCCTCCTCGGCGGGCACGCCTACACCCGGCGCACCCTTGTTTTTTAATGAGGTTGTCTCCTCCGGTTTTTTACCGAGGTCTCCTCCTCACCACGTCGTGCTGCTCTTAGTCCAGCCCCTCACCTCCAAGCCAATCCGGTATGGGTAGCCCTGCCGGCACAGCCCTGGAGGATCATTGGGACCTTCAAGCCCCCCCACCTCGACAAGGTGACAGCACTTCGGGGGGGAACCTAACCTAACCTTTTTTTTTTTTTTTTTTTTTGTTGACGAAGTGGAAATGCGACCTTATGCATCCCCCCGGTGGAACCAGGGGGTATGTGGGGCTCTCCATCGGACCGACCCACGGTCACTGGCATACCCACTAAAACCACTCCGGCGTTTCCGCGTCACCGCTTAGTGGTGGCACCCAGCGGGATCCCGTTAGGTTCCTACCGCAGGCACCACCAACGGTCGCCCTTTCGGGACTTCCTCGTCGTATGATGGGGGGACTCGAACCCCCCCGACACTCACGGGTTCAGGCAGCGAACCGCCATCACTACCACGCAAGCCACGCTCGACCACAGCCGAAGCCATGGGAGCTCCACTCGGGCGCGCAAGCGCACCCCTGTTTTTTAGTGAGGTTGTCTCCTCAGGTTTTTTAAAGAGGTCTCCTCCTCGGCGGGCACGCCTCCACGCGGCGCACCCTGGTTTTTTAGTGAGGTTGTCTCCTCAGGTTTTTTAGTGAGGTATCCTCCTCGGCGGGCACGCCTACACGCGGCGCACCCTTGTTTTTTAATGAGGTTGTCTCCTCCGGTTTTTTACCGAGGTCTCCTCCTCACCACGTCGTGCTGCTCTTAGTCCAGCCCCTCACCTCCAAGCCAATCCGGTATGGGTAGCCCTGCCGGCACAGCCCTGGAGGATCATTGGGACCTTCAAGCCCCCCCACCTCGACAAGGTGACAGCACTTCGGGGGGGAACCTAACCTAACCTTTTTTTTTTTTTTTTTTTTTTGTACGTGGGGAAATGCTCATGCATCTCCTTCGCTCCGGGGGGAGACGAAGGAGTATGTCGGACTCAGGGGAAAGCCCTGCCTACCGACTAAAACCCCACGGTGATCTACGTCGCCGCGTTTTGGCAGGGGACAAGTGGGCACGCGTTAGCTCTCTCCACATCCCCCGCCGCGGTGTCTTACTCAGACTGCAACTCACGGAGGCTGTGTTGCTCTCCGTACACTCTTGGTGACATGCCCGATCACGAGGCACGTCATCCACTCGAGGGCCCCTTTACGGGACGACGGATACCCCCGTATCCATCGACTCCGGGCCCTCTCCAGGGTTGGGCGGTGGCCGCGGCGGCTCAGCACCAGCAGCTGCCCTCCTAGGCCTGGGCAGGTCACGGCCTGCTGTGCTACCCGATCTGCTGCTTCCGCCGATTGATGACGGTTGTTGAGGAGCAGATGGTGCTCCGGCTCTTAAGGTTCTCCTGGCCCCCTTCTTCTGCTTGCCATTTGCTGGACAACCTCTTCCACCCAACGCGTGTGCCGCTGGCCGTCCCTCTGACTTACACAGTGCGCAGACGGGTTCGGCGGCTTCGCAGTCTCTAGCCATGTGACCATGTTGGCCGCAACGGAAGCAGGTTCCATTACGGTCAACGCCGCCACTACATTGTGCGCTGACATGACCGGCCTCGAGGCACCTCAGGCACCTGATTGGTCTAGGTTCCAGCACGATGACTCGCGCGAGAACCCATCCCACCCGGAGCCGGCCCACGCTTACCACTTTCTTGGCCGCAGCCACAGGACAAGCAACCCAAAGGGTACCCCATTTGGACAACTTCCCCGCTCTGATCGACGCCGAATCGCAGCCACCCTCTTTCGCGAGCGCTGCCACCACTTCATCCGGGGTGATGGAGTCGTCCAACCCCTTTACTCGTAACTCTGCTCGCTTCACTGGTCGAAGGACCCGGAAGTTGGTAGCGTCCAAGACCTCCCTCAGCTTCGCAGCCAGGGAGTCCGCCTTCTCGGATGCACCTTCCCCCGAGACTTCCAGCAGCTTAGCACCACTCGCGCCAGTCCGGACACGCATGCCGACAATGCCAAGGGCCTCGACATCTGCAAGGCTGACATGGCTTTTTGCCTGGGTGATGATGTCCCTTCGCTGTATCCCCCGCTCTTGGGCTCCAGGTTGCAAGTCGAGACATACAACCGCAGAGCGGGGTGGCCGAAGCCGGACACTCTTCTTCTTGGGCGTAGTTGGTTTGGTCGCCTTCTCCGCCGTCTTCGCTCGCTTTGGCTTGCCCTTTACAACTTCGCTCCACGTACCCCCGGCTGGGGTTGTGCGGGGCGGGCTGGAAGCTCTCGCCGTTGCCGCCTCATGCGCCGCGAGGCTCTTTCCCTTCTTCTTTCCCTTACGGGGTTTAGAAGTTAAGGCAGAGGTACTCGCAGCGGTCTCCTTCCTGGCAGGCCGCTTTTGGCTACCCTGGGAAGTTGCGAACATCACATCAGGGGCCGCAACGTCGACTTGCCTGTCACGTCCGATGATAGGCGCTGCCAGAGGGGGGCGCATTCGGGGTTCCGGTGGGAGCCGGTCCTCCATGCTAGCCAGCCTCGTCTCCAACATCACGCTGAACTGCGCAATGTTGGAGCGCGAGACCTCCTCTAGCAACTCCTTTATGTCTGGCTGTGGCACAGCCGGGGCAACGGGCTGCCGCCGAAGTTCGGCGACCTCCCTGCGCAACTCTGCCACCTGGCCGGTGAGCTGCGTATTTGCGGCCTCCAGCTTAGCCACCTCCTCAGAAATAGTGCGAGCCTTGAGTTGGGACACTGCAACAGAAATGGTGAATGCAGCGTCCTTCAAGGACTTCACGAATCCTCCTTTAAGGTTGCTGGACTTAGTGGCCACCATCTTGATGACATCCAGCGAGTCCATCACTATTTTCTCTAGATGACCCGCCGTCTGCGGGGCATCACTAGGTGTGGGGTCAGGGTGGGCCATACAGAACTTATCTATGGCCACCTTAACAGTTTCTCCTCTCTTTACGACCTCCTCTTCGGCTTCCAGCCGCATCACACGCTCCCTTTCGGCGTTTAATTCCGCCTGTGCCTTGGCCAGCCCTACATACTGCCCGGTCGTGGGCGGGCGGCCTCGGCCCTTAGCTTTGGGTGCCACCTTTTTGGGCGGGCCCATTGATCTCTCATCCGACTCCTCGGACGAGTTTCTACGACCCCTCTTTTCTACCCGGGCGCCAGTCCCGGCGCTTGTGGACGCGCGAGAACGCCGCGAAACATCCGACGCCAGGCTGGCGTCCGAGCAGTAAGAGTCATCTAGACCGAGTCCGAGGGATTCGAGTTCCTCACGGAACTGTCTGTCCAACTCCTCGTCTATTTCTCTCTCCCTAGCCATATTAGCCATAAGTACGCCATGTCGTTCGGCGACAGCCCTCTCCTTCTGGGAGACGACCACCACCGGAAAGTCATCAGAACCAAGTCCACGCGCGTTGTCAGTGTCAGTTTTCGAGCCATGTCGTTGTTCACGTCGACCGGGTGTACTTACCCGGCCTCCGAGGTCGTTACTGCTCCCCCCATAGTACTCGGAGCTACCATCCACCGGAGTGGATGGGCGGGATTCCCCATCGCTGGGACCCGCCTGGGGACTTATTTTCATAAGCGACCTTTTCATTTTTAAATCTCTCCGATGTCACCTCATCGTCGTCGCTTTTTTCGGGAGTGCGCTCTCCCGTCAGCGCGCCCTGAACCTCCCGGTTAGGCGCGCCCACCTCGCCTGACAGGCCCATGAAGGGCCCCGCCGAAGCTGTGCTGTTCTTGGTCCAGCCCCTCCCCTCCAAGCCAATCCGGTATGAGTAACTCTGCCGGCATAGCCTTGGAGGATCAACGGAACCTTCAAGCCCCCCCACCTCGACAAGGTGACAGCACTTCAGGGGGGAACCTAACCTAACCTAACCTAACCTAACCTAACCTAACCTAACCTAACCTAACCTAACCTAACCACGTTAAAATTTTGACAACATTTCACATTGGTTTTTCAAAATTTTCACTTATACTGATATATCAATCAGTACTCAATTTTTGACTTTCAACTTTCAATACCTCGCTCGGATATTGACCGATCGATACGAAACTTTCATTTTCGGCATCAGGGAGTGCATCCGTGTCGAACTGCATACCCTGAACCTTCAAATTCGGATTTTTTTCAGTCTTTCAAAATCGTTTTGGAAATACAATAATTTTTGACATAAATTTGAATATCTTTTTTAAATACCGTTAGATTTCTGTTTTATTTGGTTTAATATTGACGAGGCAATGCTAGTCACCTAACCACGTTAAAATTTTGACAACATTTCACATTGGTTTTTCAAAATTTTCACTCATACTGATATATCAATCAGTACTAAATTTTTGACTTTTAACTTTCAATAACTCGCTCGGATATTGACCAATCGATACGAAACTTTCATTTTCGGCATCAGGGAGTGCATCCGCGTCAAACTGCATATTCTGAACCTTCGAATTCGGATTTTTTGACACTCTTTCAAAATCGTATTGGAAATACAAATATTTTAACAAAAATGTTAACGTCTTTTTTTATACCGTTAGATTTCTGTTTTATTTGATTTAATATTGACGAGGCAATGCTAGTCACTTAACCACGTTAAAATTTTGACAACATTTCACATTGGTTTTTCAAAATTTTCACTTATACTGATATATCAATCAGTACTCAATTTTTGACTTTCAACTTTCAATAACTCGGTCGGATATTGACCGATCGATACGAAACTTTCATTTTCGGCATCAGGGAGTGCATTCGTGTCGAACTGCGTACCCTGAACCTTCAAATTCGGAATTTTTTGACAGTCTTTCAAAATCGTTTTGGAAATACAAATATTTTTGACATAAATTTGAATATCTTTTTTAAATACCGTTAGATTTCTGTTTTATTTGGTTTAATATTGACGAGGCAATGCTAGTCACCTAACCACGTTAAAATTTTGACAACATTTCACATAGCTTTTTCAAAATGTTCACTTATACTGATATATCAATCAGTACTCAATTTTTGACTTTCAACTTTCAACTTTCAATAACTCGCTCGGATATTGACCGATCGATACGAAACTTTCATTTTCGGCATCAGGGAGTGCATTCGTGTCGAACTGCGTACCCTGAACCTTCAAATTCGGAATTTTTTGACAGTCTTTCAAAATCGTTTTGGAAATACAAATATTTTTGACATAAATTTGAATATCTTTTTTAAATACCGTTAGATTTCTGTTTTATATGGTTCAATATTGACGAGGCAATGCTAGTCACCTAACCACGTAAAAATTTTGACAACATTTCACATTGGTTTTTCAAAATTTTCACTTATACTGATATATCAATCAGTACTCAATTTTTGACATTCAACTTTCAATAACTCGCTCGGATATTGACCGATCGATACGTAACTTTCATTTTCGGCATGAGGGAGTGCATCCGTGTCGAACTGGATACCCTGGACCTTCAAATTCGGATTTTTTTGACAGTCTTTCAAAATCGTTTTGGAAATACAAATATTTTTGACATAAATTTGAATATCTTTTTTAAATACCGTTAGATTTCTGTTTTATTTGGTTTAATATTGACGAGGCAACGCTAGTCACCTAACCACGTTAAAATTTTGACAACATTTCACATTGGTTTTTCAAAATTTTCACTTATACTGATATATCAATCAGTACTCAATTTTTGACTTTCAACTTTCAATAACTCGCTCGGATATTGACCGATCGATACGAAACTTTCATTTTCGGCATCAGGGAGTGCATTCGTGTCGAACTGCATACCCTGAACCTTCAAGTTCGGATTGTTTGACAGTCTTTCAAAATCGATTTGGAAATTCAAATATTCGTGACATAAATTTGAATATCTTTTTTAAGTACTTTTAGATTTCTGTGTTAGTTGGTTTTATATTGATGAGGCAATGCTAGTCACCTAACCACGTTGAAATTTTGACAACATTTCACATAGCTTTTTCAAAATTTTCACTTATACTGATATATCAATCAGTACTCAATTTTTGACTTTCAACTTTCAATAACTCGCTCGGATATTGACCGATCGATACGAAACTTTCATTTTCGGCATCAGGGAGTGCATTCGTGTCGAACTGCGTACCCTGAACCTTCAAATTCGGAATTTTTTGACAGTCTTTCAAAATCGTTTTGGAAATACAAATATTTTTGACATAAATTTGAATATCTTTTTTAAATACCGTTAGATTTCTGTTTTATATGGTTCAATATTGACGAGGCAATGCTATTCACCTAACCACGTAAAAATTTTGACAACATTTCACATTGGTTTTTCAAAATTTTCACTTATACTGATATATCAATCAGTACTCAATTTTTGACTTTCAACTTTCAATAACTCGCTCGGATATTGACCGATCGATACGAAACTTTCATTTTCGGCATCAGGGAGTGCATTCGCATCGACCTGCATACCCTGAACCTTAAGTTCGGATTGTTTGACAGTCTTTCAAAATCGATTTGGAAATTCAAATATTCGTGACATAAATTTGAATATCTTTTTTAAGTACCTTTAGATTTCTGTGTTAGTTGGTTTTATATTGACGAGGCAATGCTAGTCACCTAACCACGTTGAAATTTTGACAACATTTCACATTGGTTTTTCAAAATTTTCACTTATACTGATATATCAATCAGTACTCAATTTTTGACTTTCAACTTTCAATAACTCGCTCGGATATTGACCGATCGATACGAAACTTTCATTTTCGGCATCAGGGAGTGCATCCGTGTCGAACTGCATACCCTGAATCTTCAAATTCGGATTTTTTGACAGTCTTTCAAAATCGTTTAGGAAATACAAATATTTTTGACATAAATTTGAATATCTTTTTTAAATACCGTTAGATTTCTGTTTTATTTGGTTTAATATTGACGAGGCAATGCTAGTCACCTAACCACGTAAAAATTTTGACAAAATTTCACATTGGTTTTTCAAAATTTTCACTTATACTGATATATCAATCAGTACTCAATTTTTGACTTTCAATAACTCGCTCGGATATTGACCGATCGATACGAAACTTTAATTTTCGGCATCAGGGAGTGCATCCGTGTCGAACTGCATACCCTGAACCTTCAAATTCAGATTTTTTTGACAGTCTTTCAAAATCGTTTTGGAAATACAAATATTTTTGACATAAATTTGAATATCTTTTTTAAATACCGTTAGATTTCTGTTTTATTTGGTTTAGTATTGACGAGGCAATGCTAGTAACCTAACCACGTTAAAATTTTGACAACATTTCAGATTGGTTTTTCAAAATTTTCACTTGTACTGATATATCAATCAGTACTCAATTTTTGACATTCAACTTTCAATAACTCGCTCGGATATTGACCGATCGATACGTAACTTTCATTTTCGGCATCAGGGAGTGCATCCGTGTCGAACTGCATACCCTGGACCTTCAAATTCGGAATTTTTTGACAGTCTTTCAAAATCGTTTTGGAAATACAAATATTTTTGACATAAATTTGAATATCTTTTTTAAATACCGTTAGATTTCTGTTTTATATGGTTCAATATTGACGAGGCAATGCTAGTCACCTAACCACGTAAAAATTTTGACAACATTTCACATTGGTTTTTCAAAATTTTCACTTATACTGATATATCAATCAGTACTCAATTTTTGACATTCAACTTTCAATAACTCGCTCGGATATTGACCGATCGATACGTAACTTTCATTTTCGGCATGAAGGAGTGCATCCGTGTCGAACTGGATACCCTGGACCTTCAAATTCGGATTTTTTTGACAGTCTTTCAAAATCGTTTTGGAAATACAAATATTTTTGACATAAATTTGAATATCTTTTTTAAATACCGGTAGATTTCTGTTTTATATGGTTCAATATTGACGAGGCAATGCTAGTCACCTAACCACGTAAAAATTTTGACAACATTTCACATTGGTTTTTCAAAATTTTCACTTATACTGATATATCAATCAGTACTCAATTTTTGACATTCAACTTTCAATAACTCGCTCGGATATTGACCGATCGATACGTAACTTTCATTTTCGGCATGAGGGAGTGCATCCGATTCGAACTGGATACCCTGGACCTTCAAATTCGGATTTTTTTGACAGTCTTTCAAAATCGTTTTGGAAATACAAATATTTTTGACATAAATTTGAATATCTTTTTTAAATACCGTTAGATTTCTGTTTTATTTGGTTTAATATTGACGAGGCAACGCTAGTCACCTAACCACGTTAAAATTTTGACAACATTTCACATTGGTTTTTCAAAATTTTCACTTATACTGATATATCAATCAGTACTCAATTTTTGACTTTCAACTTTCAATAACTCGCTCGGATATTGACCGATCGATACGAAACTTTCATTTTCGGCATCAGGGAGTGCATTCGTGTCGAACTGCATACCCTGAACCTTCAAGTTCGGATTGTTTGACAGTCTTTCAAAATCGATTTGGAAATTCAAATATTCGTGACATAAATTTGAATATCTTTTTTAAGTACTTTTAGATTTCTGTGTTAGTTGGTTTTATATTGATGAGGCAATGCTAGTCACCTAACCACGTTGAAATTTTGACAACATTTCACATAGCTTTTTCAAAATTTTCACTTATACTGATATATCAATCAGTACTCAATTTTTGACTTTCAACTTTCAATAACTCGCTCGGATATTGACCGATCGATACGAAACTTTCATTTTCGGCATCAGGGAGTGCATTCGTGTCGAACTACGTACCCTGAACCTTCAAATTCGGAATTTTTTGACAGTCTTTCAAAATCGTTTTGGAAATACAAATATTTTTGACATAAATTTGAATATCTTTTTTAAATACCGTTAGATTTCTGTTTTATTTGGTTTAATATTGACGAGGCAACGCTAGTCACCTAACCACGTTAAAATTTTGACAACATTTTACATTGGTTTTTCAAAATTTTCACTTATACTGATATATCAATCAGTACTCAATTTTTGACTTTCAATAACTCGCTCGGATATTGACCGATCGATACGAAACTTTAATTTTCGGCATCAGGGAGTGCATCCGTGTCGAACTGCATACCCTGAACCTTCAAATTCAGATTTTTTTGACAGTCTTTCAAAATCGTTTTGGAAATACAAATATTTTTGACATAAATTTGAATATCTTTTTTAAATACCGTTAGATTTCTGTTTTATTTGGTTTAATATTGACGAGGCAATGCTAGTCACCTAACCACGTTAAAATTTTGACAACATTTCACATTGGTTTTTCAAAATTTTCACTCATACTGATATATCAATCAGTACTAAATTTTTGACTTTTAACTTTCAATAACTCGCTCGGATATTGACCAATCGATACGAAACTTTCAGTTTCGGCATCAGGGAGTGCATCCGCGTCAAACTGCATATTCTGAACCTTCGAATTCGGATTTTTTGACACTCTTTCAAAATCGTATTGGAAATACAAATATTTTAACAAAAATGTTAACGTCTTTTTTTATACCGTTAGATTTCTGTTTTATTTGATTTAATATTGACGAGGCAATGCTAGTCACTTAACCACGTTAAAATTTTGACAACATTTCACATTGGTTTTTCAAAATTTTCACTTATACTGATATATCAATCAGTACTCAATTTTTGACTTTCAACTTTCAATAACTCGGTCGGATATTGACCGATCGATACGAAACTTTCATTTTCGGCATCAGGGAGTGCATTCGTGTCGAACTGCGTACCCTGAACCTTCAAATTCGGAATTTTTTGACAGTCTTTCAAAATCGTTTTGGAAATACAAATATTTTTGACATAAATTTGAATATCTTTTTTAAATACCGTTAGATTTCTGTTTTATTTGGTTTAATATTGACGAGGCAATGCTAGTCACCTAACCACGTTAAAATTTTGACAACATTTCACATAGCTTTTTCAAAATGTTCACTTATACTGATATATCAATCAGTACTCAATTTTTGACTTTCAACTTTCAACTTTCAATAACTCGCTCGGATATTGACCGATCGATACGAAACTTTCATTTTCGGCATCAGGGAGTGCATTCGTGTCGAACTGCGTACCCTGAACCTTCAAATTCGGAATTTTTTGACAGTCTTTCAAAATCGTTTTGGAAATACAAATATTTTTGACATAAATTTGAATATCTTTTTTAAATACCGTTAGATTTCTGTTTTATATGGTTCAATATTGACGAGGCAATGCTAGTCACCTAACCACGTAAAAATTTTGACAACATTTCACATTGGTTTTTCAAAATTTTCACTTATACTGATATATCAATCAGTACTCAATTTTTGACATTCAACTTTCAATAACTCGCTCGGATATTGACCGATCGATACGTAACTTTCATTTTCGGCATGAGGGAGTGCATCCGTGTCGAACTGGATACCCTGGACCTTCAAATTCGGATTTTTTTGACAGTCTTTCAAAATCGTTTTGGAAATACAAATATTTTTGACATAAATTTGAATATCTTTTTTAAATACCGTTAGATTTCTGTTTTATTTGGTTTAATATTGACGAGGCAACGCTAGTCACCTAACCACGTAAAAATTTTGACAACATTTCACATTGGTTTTTCAAAATTTTCACTTATACTGATATATCAATCAGTACTCAATTTTTGACTTTCAACTTTCAATAACTCGCTCGGATATTGACCGATCGATACGAAACTTTCATTTTCGGCATCAGGGAGTGCATTCGTGTCGAACTGCATACCCTGAACCTTCAAGTTCGGATTGTTTGACAGTCTTTCAAAATCGATTTGGAAATTCAAATATTCGTGACATAAATTTGAATATCTTTTTTAAGTACTTTTAGATTTCTGTGTTAGTTGGTTTTATATTGATGAGGCAATGCTAGTCACCTAACCACGTTGAAATTTTGACAACATTTCACATAGCTTTTTCAAAAGTTTCACTTATACTGATATATCAATCAGTACTCAATTTTTGACTTTCAACTTTCAATAACTCGCTCGGATATTGACCGATCGATACGAAACTTTCATTTTCGGCATCAGGGAGTGCATTCGTGTCGAACTGCGTACCCTGAACCTTCAAATTCGGAATTTTTTGACAGTCTTTCAAAATCGTTTTGGAAATACAAATATTTTTGACATAAATTTGAATATCTTTTTTAAATACCGTTAGATTTCTGTTTTATATGGTTCAATATTGACGAGGCAATGCTAGTCACCTAACCACGTAAAAATTTTGACAACATTTCACATTGGTTTTTCAAAATTTTCACTTATACTGATATATCAATCAGTACTCAATTTTTGACTTTCAACTTTCAATAACTCGCTCGGATATTGACCGATCGATACGAAACTTTCATTTTCGGCATCAGGGAGTGCATTCGCATCGACCTGCATACCCTGAACCTTAAGTTCGGATTGTTTGACAGTCTTTCAAAATCGATTTGGAAATTCAAATATTCGTGACATAAATTTGAATATCTTTTTTAAGTACCTTTAGATTTCTGTGTTAGTTGGTTTTATATTGACGAGGCAATGCTAGTCACCTAACCACGTTGAAATTTTGACAACATTTCACATTGGTTTTTCAAAATTTTCACTTATACTGATATATCAATCAGTACTCAATTTTTGACTTTCAACTTTCAATAACTCGCTCGGATATTGACCGATCGATACGAAACTTTCATTTTCGGCATCAGGGAGTGCATCCGTGTCGAACTGCATACCCTGAATCTTCAAATTCGGATTTTTTGACAGTCTTTCAAAATCGTTTAGGAAATACAAATATTTTTGACATAAATTTGAATATCTTTTTTAAATACCGTTAGATTTCTGTTTTATTTGGTTTAATATTGACGAGGCAATGCTAGTCACCTAACCACGTTGAAATTTTGACAACATTTCACATAGCTTTTTCAAAATTTTCACTTATGCTGATATATCAATCAGTACTCAATTTTTGACTTTTAACTTTCAATAACTCGCTCGGATATTGACCGATCGATACGAAACTTTCATTTTCGGCATCAGGGAGTGCATCCGTGTCGAACTGCATACCCCGAATCTTCAAATTCGGATTTTTTGACAGTCTTTCAAAATCGTTTAGGAAATACAAATATTTTTGACATAAATTTGAATATCTTTTTTAAATACCGTTAGATTTCTGTTTTATTTGGTTTAATATTGACGAGGCAATGCTAGTCACCTAACCACGTAAAAATTTTGACAACATTTCACATTGGTTTTTCAAAATTTTCACTTATACTGATATATCAATCAGTACTCAATTTTTGACTTTCAATAACTCGCTCGGATATTGACCGATCGATACGAAACTTTAATTTTCGGCATCAGGGAGTGCATCCGTGTCGAACTGCATACCCTGAACCTTCAAATTCAGATTTTTTTGACAGTCTTTCAAAATCGTTTTGGAAATACAAATATTTTTGACATAAATTTGAATATCTTTTTTAAATACCGTTAGATTTCTGTTTTATTTGGTTTAGTATTGACGAGGCAATGCTAGTAACCTAACCACGTTAAAATTTTGACAACATTTCAGATTGATTTTTCAAAATTTTCACTTGTACTGATATATCAATCAGTACTCAATTTTTGACATTCAACTTTCAATAACTCGCTCGGATATTGACCGATCGATACGTAACTTTCATTTTCGGCATGAGGGAGTGCATCCGTGTCGAACTGGATACCCTGGACCTTCAAATTCGGAATTTTTTGACAGTCTTTCAAAATCGTTTTGGAAATACAAATATTTTTGACATAAATTTGAATATCTTTTTTAAATACCGTTAGATTTCTGTTTTATATGGTTCAATATTGACGAGGCAATGCTAGTCACCTAACCACGTAAAAATTTTGACAACATTTCACATTGGTTTTTCAAAATTTTCACTTATACTGATATATCAATCAGTACTCAATTTTTGACATTCAACTTTCAATAACTCGCTCGGATATTGACCGATCGATACGTAACTTTCATTTTCGGCATGAAGGAGTGCATCCGTGTCGAACTGGATACCCTGGACCTTCAAATTCGGATTTTTTTGACAGTCTTTCAAAATCGTTTTGGAAATACAAATATTTTTGACATAAATTTGAATATCTTTTTTAAATACCGTTAGATTTCTGTTTTATATGGTTCAATATTGACGAGGCAATGCTAGTCACCTAACCACGTAAAAATTTTGACAACATTTCACATTGGTTTTTCAAAATTTTCACTTATACTGATATATCAATCAGTACTCAATTTTTGACTTTCAATAACTCGCTCGGATATTGACCGATCGATACGAAACTTTAATTTTCGGCATCAGGGAGTGCATCCGTGTCGAACTGCATACCCTGAACCTTTAAATTCGGATTTTTTTGACAGTCTTTCAAAATCGTTTTGGAAATACAAATATTTTTGACATAAATTTGAATATCTTTTTTAAATACCGTTAGATTTCTGTTTTATTTGGTTTAATATTGACGAGGCAATGCTAGTCACCTAACCACGTTAAAATTTTGACAACATTTCACATAGCTTTTTCAAAATGTTCACTTATACTGATATATCAATCAGTACTCAATTTTTGACTTTCAACTTTCAACTTTCAACTTTCAATAACTCGCTCGGATATTGACCGATCGATACGAAACTTTCATTTTCGGCATCAGGGAGTGCATTCGTGTCGAACTGCGTACCCTGAACCTTCAAATTCGGAATTTTTTGACAGTCTTTCAAAATCGTTTTGGAAATACAAATATTTTTGACATAAATTTGAATATCTTTTTTAAATACCGTTAGATTTCTGTTTTATATGGTTCAATATTGACGAGGCAATGCTAGTCACCTAACCACGTAAAAATTTTGACAACATTTCACATTGGTTTTTCAAAATTTTCACTTATACTGATATATCAATCAGTACTCAATTTTTGACATTCAACTTTCAATAACTCGCTCGGATATTGACCGATCGATACGTAACTTTCATTTTCGGCATGAGGGAGTGCATCCGTGTCGAACTGGATACCCTGGACCTTCAAATTCGGATTTTTTTGACAGTCTTTCAAAATCGTTTTGGAAATACAAATATTTTTGACATAAATTTGAATATCTTTTTTAAATACCGTTAGATTTCTGTTTTATTTGGTTTAATATTGACGAGGCAATGCTAGTCACCTAACCACGTTAAAATTTTGACAACATTTCACATTGGTTTTTCAAAATTTTCACTTATACTGATATATCAATCAGTACTCAATTTTTGACTTTCAACTTTCAATAACTCGCTCGGATATTGACCGATCGATACGAAACTTTCATTTTCGGCATCAGGGAGTGCATTCGTGTCGAACTGCATACCCTGAACCTTCAAGTTCGGATTGTTTGACAGTCTTTCAAAATCGATTTGGAAATTCAAATATTCGTGACATAAATTTGAATATCTTTTTTAAGTACTTTTAGATTTCTGTGTTAGTTGGTTTTATATTGATGAGGCAATGCTAGTCACCTAACCACGTTGAAATTTTGACAACATTTCACATAGCTTTTTCAAAATTTTCACTTATACTGATATATCAATCAGTACTCAATTTTTGACTTTCAACTTTCAATAACTCGCTCGGATATTGACCGATCGATACGAAACTTTCATTTTCGGCATCAGGGAGTGCATTCGTGTCGAACTGCGTACCCTGAACCTTCAAATTCGGAATTTTTTGACAGTCTTTCAAAATCGTTTTGGAAATACAAATATTTTTGACATAAATTTGAATATCTTTTTAAATACCGTTAGATTTCTGTTTTATATGGTTCAATATTGACGAGGCAATGCTAGTCACCTAACCACGTAAAAATTTTGACAACATTTCAGATTGGTTTTTCAAAATTTTCACTTGTACTGATATATCAATCAGTACTCAATTTTTGACTTTCAACTTTCAATAACTCGCTCGGATATTGACCGATCGATACGAAACTTTCATTTTCGGCATCAGGGAGTGCATTCGTGTCGAACTACGTACCCTGAACCTTCAAATTCGGAATTTTTTGACAGTCTTTCAAAATCGTTTTGGAAATACAAATATTTTTGACATAAATTTGAATATCTTTTTTAAATACCGTTAGATTTCTGTTTTATTTGGTTTAATATTGACGAGGCAACGCTAGTCACCTAACCACGTAAAAATTTTGACAACATTTCACATTGGTTTTTCAAAATTTTCACTTATACTGATATATCAATCAGTACTCAATTTTTGACTTTCAACTTTCAATAACTCGCTCGGATATTGACCGATCGATACGAAACTTTCATTTTCGGCATCAGGGAGTGCATTCGTGTCGAACTGCATACCCTGAACCTTCAAGTTCGGATTGTTTGACAGTCTTTCAAAATCGATTTGGAAATTCAAATATTCGTGACATAAATTTGAATATCTTTTTTAAGTACTTTTAGATTTCTGTGTTAGTTGGTTTTATATTGATGAGGCAATGCTAGTCACCTAACCACGTTGAAATTTTGACAACATTTCACATAGCTTTTTCAAAATTTTCACTTATACTGATATATCAATCAGTACTCAATTTTTGACTTTCAATAACTCGCTCGGATATTGACCGATCGATACGAAACTTTAATTTTCGGCATCAGGGAGTGCATCCGTGTCGAACTGCATACCCTGAACCTTCAAATTCAGATTTTTTTGACAGTCTTTCAAAATCGTTTTGGAAATACAAATATTTTTGACATAAATTTGAATATCTTTTTTAAATACTGTTAGATTTCTGTTTTATTTGGTTTAGTATTGACGAGGCAATGCTATTAACCTAACCACGTTAAAATTTTGACAACATTTCAGATTGGTTTTTCAAAATTTTCACTTGTACTGATATATCAATCAGTACTCAATTTTTGACTTTCAACTTTCAATAACTCGCTCGGATATTGACCGATCGATACGAAACTTTCAGTTTCGGCATCAGGGAGTGCATCCGTGTCGAAATGCATACCCTGAACCTTCAAATTCGGATTTTTTTGACAGTCTTTCAAAATCGTTTTGGAAATGCAAATATTTTTGACATAAATTTGAATATCTTTTTTAAATACCGTTAGATTTCTGTTTTATTTGGTTTAATATTGACGAGGCAATGCTAGTCACCTAACCACGTAAAAATTTTGACAACATTTCACATTGGTTTTTCAAAATTTTCACTTATACTGATATATCAATCAGTACTCAATTTTTGACTTTCAACTTTCAATACCTCGCTCGGATATTGACCGCTCGATACGAAACTTTCATTTTCGGCATCAGGGAGTGCATCCGTGTCGAACTGCATACCCTGAACCTTCAAATTCGGATTTTTTGACAGTCTTTCAAAATCGTTTTGGAAATACAAATAATTTTGACAAAAATTTGAATATCTTTTTTAAATACCGTTAGATTTCTGTTTTATTTGATTTAATATTGACGAGGCAACGCTAGTCACCTAACCACGTTAAAATTTTGACAACATTTCACATAGCTTTTTCAAAATGTTCACTTATACTGATATATCAATCAGTACTCAATTTTTGACTTTCAACTTTCAACTTTCAATAACTCGCTCGGATATTGACCGATCGATACGAAACTTTCATTTTCGGCATCAGGGAGTGCATTCGTGTCGAACTGCGTACCCTGAACCTTCAAATTCGGAATTTTTTGACAGTCTTTCAAAATCGTTTTGGAAATACAAATAATTTTGACAAAAATTTGAATATCTTTTTTAAATACCGTTAGATTTCTGTTTTATTTGGTTTAATATTGACGAGGCAACGCTAGTCACCTAACCACGTTAAAATTTTGACAACATTTCACATTGGTTTTTCAAAATTTTCACTTATACTGATATATCAATCAGTACTCAATTTTTGACTTTCAACTTTCAATAACTCGCTCGGATATTGACCGATCGATACGAAACTTTCATTTTCGGCATCAGGGAGTGCATCCGTGTCGAACTGCATACCCTGAACCTTCAAATTCGGATTTTTTGACAGTCTTTCAAAATCGTTTTGGAAATACAAATAATTTTGACAAAAATTTGAATATCTTTTTTAAATACCGTTAGATTTCTGTTTTATTTGATTTAATATTGACGAGGCAACGCTAGTCACCTAACCACGTTAAAATTTTGACAACATTTCACATAGCTTTTTCAAAATGTTCACTTATACTGATATATCAATCAGTACTCAATTTTTGACTTTCAACTTTCAACTTTCAATAACTCGCTCGGATATTGACCGATCGATACGAAACTTTCATTTTCGGCATCAGGGAGTGCATTCGTGTCGAACTGCGTACCCTGAACCTTCAAATTCGGAATTTTTTGACAGTCTTTCAAAATCGTTTTGGAAATACAAATATTTTTGACATAAATTTGAATATCTTTTTTAAATACCGTTAGATTTCTGTTTTATTTGGTTTAATATTGACGAGGCAACGCTAGTCACCTAACCACGTTAAAATTTTGACAACATTTCACATTGGTTTTTCAAAATTTTCACTTATACTGATATATCAATCAGTACTCAATTTTTGACTTTCAACTTTCAATAACTCGCTCGGATATTGACCGATCGATACGAAACTTTCATTTTCGGCATCAGGGAGTGCATTCGTGTCGAACTGCATACCCTGAACCTTCAAGTTCGGATTGTTTGACAGTCTTTCAAAATCGATTTGGAAATTCAAATATTCGTGACATAAATTTGAATATCTTTTTTAAGTACTTTTAGATTTCTGTGTTAGTTGGTTTTATATTGATGAGGCAATGCTAGTCACCTAACCACGTTGAAATTTTGACAACATTTCACATAGCTTTTTCAAAATTTTCACTTATACTGATATATCAATCAGTACTCAATTTTTGACTTTCAACTTTCAATAACTCGCTCGGATATTGACCGATCGATACGAAACTTTCATTTTCGGCATCAGGGAGTGCATTCGTGTCGAACTGCGTACCCTGAACCTTCAAATTCGGAATTTTTTGACAGTCTTTCAAAATCGTTTTGGAAATACAAATATTTTTGACATAAATTTGAATATCTTTTTTAAATACCGTTAGATTTCTGTTTTATACGGTTCAATATTGACGAGGCAATGCTAGTCACCTAACCACGTAAAAATTTTGACAACATTTCAGATTGGTTTTTCAAAATTTTCACTTGTACTGATATATCAATCAGTACTCAATTTTTGACTTTCAACTTTCAATAACTCGCTCGGATATTGACCGATCGATACGAAACTTTCATTTTCGGCATCAGGGAGTGCATCCGCATCGACCTGCATACCCTGAACCTTCAAGTTCGGATTGTTTGACAGTCTTTCAAAATCGATTTGGAAATTCAAATATTCGTGACATAAATTTGAATATCTTTTTTAAGTACCTTTAGATTTCTGTGTTAGTTGGTTTTATATTGATGAGGCAATGCTAGTCACCTCACCACGTTGAAATTTTGACAACATTTCACATAGCTTTTTCAAAATTTTCACTTGTACTGATATATCAATCAGTACTCAATTTTTGACTTTCAACTTTCAATAACTCGCTCGGATATTGACCGATCGATACGAAACTTTCATTTTCGGCATCAGGGAGTGCATCCGTGTCGAACTGCATACCCTGAATCTTCAAATTCGGATTTTTTGACAGTCTTTCAAAATCGTTTTGGAAATACAAATATTTTTGACATAAATTTGAATATCTTTTTTAAATACCGTTAGATTTCTTTTTTATTTGGTTTAATATTGACGAGGCAATGCTAGTCACCTAACCACGTTAAAATTTTGACAACATTTCACATAGCTTTTTCAAAATTTTCACTTATGCTGATATATCAATCAGTACTCAATTTTTGACTTTTAACTTTCAATAACTCGCTCGGATATTGACCGATCGATACGAAACTTTCATTTTCGGCATCAGGGAGTGCATCCGTGTCGAACTGCATACCCTGAACCTTCAAATTCGGAATTTTTTGACAGTCTTTCAAAATCGTTTTGGAAATACAAATATTTTTGACATAAATTTGAATATCTTTTTTAAATACCGTTAGATTTCTGTTTTATTTGGTTTAATATTGACGAGGCAACGCTAGTCACCTAACCACGTTAAAATTTTGACAACATTTCACATTGGTTTTTCAAAATTTTCACTTATACTGATATATCAATCAGTACTCAATTTTTGACTTTCAACTTTCAATAACTCGCTCGGATATTGACCGATCGATACGAAACTTTCATTTTCGGCATCAGGGAGTGCATTCGTGTCGAACTGCATACCCTGAACCTTCAAGTTCGGATTGTTTGACAGTCTTTCAAAATCGATTTGGAAATTCAAATATTCGTGACATAAATTTGAATATCTTTTTTAAGTACTTTTAGATTTCTGTGTTAGTTGGTTTTATATTGATGAGGCAATGCTAGTCACCTAACCACGTTGAAATTTTGACAACATTTCACATAGCTTTTTCAAAATTTTCACTTATACTGATATATCAATCAGTACTCAATTTTTGACTTTCAACTTTCAATAACTCGCTCGGATATTGACCGATCGATACGAAACTTTCATTTTCGGCATCAGGGAGTGCATTCGTGTCGAACTGCGTACCCTGAACCTTCAAATTCGGAATTTTTTGACAGTCTTTCAAAATCGTTTTGGAAATACAAATATTTTTGACATAAATTTGAATATCTTTTTTAAATACCGTTAGATTTCTGTTTTATACGGTTCAATATTGACGAGGCAATGCTAGTCACCTAACCACGTAAAAATTTTGACAACATTTCAGATTGGTTTTTCAAAATTTTCACTTGTACTGATATATCAATCAGTACTCAATTTTTGACTTTCAACTTTCAATAACTCGCTCGGATATTGACCGATCGATACGAAACTTTCATTTTCGGCATCAGGGAGTGCATCCGCATCGACCTGCATACCCTGAACCTTCAAGTTCGGATTGTTTGACAGTCTTTCAAAATCGATTTGGAAATTCAAATATTCGTGACATAAATTTGAATATCTTTTTTAAGTACCTTTAGATTTCTGTGTTAGTTGGTTTTATATTGATGAGGCAATGCTAGTCACCTCACCACGTTGAAATTTTGACAACATTTCACATAGCTTTTTCAAAATTTTCACTTGTACTGATATATCAATCAGTACTCAATTTTTGACTTTCAACTTTCAATAACTCGCTCGGATATTGACCGATCGATACGAAACTTTCATTTTCGGCATCAGGGAGTGCATCCGTGTCGAACTGCATACCCTGAATCTTCAAATTCGGATTTTTTGACAGTCTTTCAAAATCGTTTTGGAAATACAAATATTTTTGACATAAATTTGAATATCTTTTTTAAATACCGTTAGATTTCTTTTTTATTTGGTTTAATATTGACGAGGCAATGCTAGTCACCTAACCACGTTAAAATTTTGACAACATTTCACATAGCTTTTTCAAAATTTTCACTTATGCTGATATATCAATCAGTACTCAATTTTTGACTTTTAACTTTCAATAACTCGCTCGGATATTGACCGATCGATACGAAACTTTCATTTTCGGCATCAGGGAGTGCATCCGTGTCGAACTGCATACCCTGAACCTTCAAATTCGGAATTTTTTGACAGTCTTTCAAAATCGTTTTGGAAATACAAATATTTTTGACATAAATTTGAATATCTTTTTTAAATACCGTTAGATTTCTGTTTTATATGGTTCAATATTGACGAGGCAATGCTAGTCACCTAACCACGTAAAAATTTTGACAACATTTCACATTGGTTTTCCAAAATTTTCACTCATACTGATATATCAATCAGTACTCAATTTTTGACTTTCAACTTTCAATAACTCGCTCGGATATTGACCGATCGATACGAAACTTTCATTTTCGGCATCAGGGAGTGCATCCGTGTCGAACTGCATACCCTGAACCTTCAAATTCGGAATTTTTTGACAGTCTTTCAAAATCGTTTTGGAAATACAAATATTTTTGACATAAATTTGAATATCTTTTTTAAATACCGTTAGATTTCTGTTTTATATGGTTCAATATTGACGAGGCAATGCTAGTCACCTAACCACGTAAAAATTTTGACAACATTTCACATTGGTTTTTCAAAATTTTCACTTATACTGATATATCAATCAGTACTCAATTTTTGACTTTCAATAACTCGCTCGGATATTGACCGATCGATACGAAACTTTAATTTTCGGCATCAGGGAGTGCATCCGTGTCGAACTGCATACCCTGAACCTTCAAATTCGGATTTTTTTGACAGTCTTTCAAAATCGTTTTGGAAATACAAATATTTTTGACATAAATTTGAATATCTTTTTTAAATACCGTTAGATTTCTGTTTTATTTGGTTTAATATTGACGAGGCAATGCTAGTCACCTAACCACGTTAAAATTTTGACAACATTTCACATAGCTTTTTCAAAATGTTCACTTATACTGATATATCAATCAGTACTCAATTTTTGACTTTCAACTTTCAACTTTCAACTTTCAATAACTCGCTCGGATATTGACCGATCGATACGAAACTTTCATTTTCGGCATCAGGGAGTGCATTCGTGTCGAACTGCGTACCCTGAACCTTCAAATTCGGAATTTTTTGACAGTCTTTCAAAATCGTTTTGGAAATACAAATATTTTTGACATAAATTTGAATATCTTTTTTAAATACCGTTAGATTTCTGTTTTATATGGTTCAATATTGACGAGGCAATGCTAGTCACCTAACCACGTAAAAATTTTGACAACATTTCACATTGGTTTTTCAAAATTTTCACTTATACTGATATATCAATCAGTACTCAATTTTTGACATTCAACTTTCAATAACTCGCTCGGATATTGACCGATCGATACGAAACTTTCATTTTCGGCATCAGGGAGTGCATTCGTGTCGAACTGCATACCCTGAATCTTCAAGTTCGGATTTTTTGACAGTCTTTCAAAATCGTTTTGGAAATACAAATAATTTTGACAAAAATTTGAATATCTTTTTTAAATACCGTTAGATTTCTGTTTTATTTGATTTAATATTGACGAGGCAACGCTAGTCACCTAACCACGTTAAAATTTTGACAACATTTCACATAGCTTTTTCAAAATGTTCACTTATACTGATATATCAATCAGTACTCAATTTTTGACTTTCAACTTTCAATAACTCGCTCGGATATTGACCGATCGATACGAAACTTTCATTTTCGGCATCAGGAAGTGCATCCGTGTCGAACTGCATACCCTGAACCTTCAAATTCGGATTTTTTGACAGTCTTTCAAAATCGTTTTGGAAATACAAATAATTTTGACAAAAATTTGAATATCTTTTTTAAATACCGTTAGATTTCTGTTTTATTTGATTTAATATTGACGAGGCAACGCTAGTCACCTAACCACGTTAAAATTTTGACAACATTTCACATAGCTTTTTCAAAATGTTCACTTATACTGATATATCAATCAGTACTCAATTTTTGACTTTCAACTTTCAATAACTCGCTCGGATAGTGACCGATCGATACGAAACTTTCATTTTCGGCATCAGGGAGTGCATTCGTGTCGAACTGCGTACCCTGAACCTTCAAATTCGGAATTTTTTGACAGTCTTTCAAAATCGTTTTGGAAATACAAATATTTTTGACATAAATTTGAATATCTTTTTTAAATACCGTTAGATTTCTGTTTTATTTGGTTTAATATTGACGAGGCAACGCTAGTCACCTAACCACGTTAAAATTTTGACAACATTTCACATTGGTTTTTCAAAATTTTCACTTATACTGATATATCAATCAGTACTCAATTTTTGACTTTCAACTTTCAATAACTCGCTCGGATATTGACCGATCGATACGAAACTTTCATTTTCGGCATCAGGGAGTGCATTCGTGTCGAACTGCATACCCTGAACCTTCAAGTTCGGATTGTTTGACAGTCTTTCAAAATCGATTTGGAAATTCAAATATTCGTGACAAAAATTTTAATATCTTTTTTAAGTACTTTTAGATTTCTGTGTTAGTTGGTTTTATATTGATGAGGCAATGCTAGTCACCTAACCACGTTGAAATTTTGACAACATTTCACATAGCTTTTTCAAAATTTTCACTTATACTGATATATCAATCAGTACTCAATTTTTGACTTTCAACTTTCAATAACTCGCTCGGATATTGACCGATCGATACGAAACTTTCATTTTCGGCATCAGGGAGTGCATCCGTGTCGAACTGCATACCCTGAACATTCAAATTCGGATTTTTTGACAGTCTTTCAAAATCGTTTTGGAAATACAAATATTTTTGACATAAATTTGAATATCTTTTTTAAATACCGTTAGATTTCTGTTTTATTTGGTTTAATATTGACGAGGCAATGCTAGTCACCTAACCACGTTAAAATTTTGACAACATTTCAGATTGGTTTTTCAAAATTTTCACTTGTACTGATATATCAATCAGTACTCAATTTTTGACTTTCAACTTTCAATAACTCGCTCGGATATTGACCGATCGATACGAAATTTTCATTTTCGGCATCAGGGAGTGCATCCGTGTCGAACTGCATACCCTGAACCTTCAAGTTCGGATTGTTTGACAGTCTTTCAAAATCGATTTGGAAATTCAAATATTCGTGACATAAATTTGAATATCTTTTTTAAGTACTTTTAGATTTCTGTGTTAGTTGGTTTTATATTGATGAGGCAATGCTAGTCACCTAACCACGTTGAAATTTTGACAACATTTCACATAGCTTTTTCAAAATTTTCACTTATACTGATATATCAATCAGTACTCAATTTTTGACTTTCAACTTTCAATAACTCGCTCGGATATTGACCGATCGATACGAAACTTTCATTTTCGGCATCAGGGAGTGCATTCGTGTCGAACTGCGTACCCTGAACCTTCAAATTCGGAATTTTTTGACAGTCTTTCAAAATCGTTTTGGAAATACAAATATTTTTGACATAAATTTGAATATCTTTTTTAAATACCGTTAGATTTCTGTTTTATATGGTTCAATATTGACGAGGCAATGCTAGTCACCTAACCACGTTGAAATTTTGACAACATTTCAGATTGGTTTTTCAAAATTTTCACTTGTACTGATATATCAATCAGTACTCAATTTTTGACTTTCAACTTTCAATAACTCGCTCGGATATTGACCGATCGATACGAAACTTTCATTTTCGGCATCAGGGAGTGCATCCGCATCGACCTGCATACGCTGAACCTTCAAGTTCGGATTGTTTGACAGTCTTTCAAAATCGATTTGGAAATTCAAATATTCGTGACATAAATTTGAATATCTTTTTTAAGTACCTTTAGATTTCTGTGTTAGTTGGTTTTATATTGATGAGGCAATGCTAGTCACCTCACCACGTTGAAATTTTGACAACATTTCACATAGCTTTTTCAAAATTTTCACTTATACTGATATATCAATCAGTACTCAATTTTTGACTTTCAACTTTCAATAACTCGCTCGGATATTGACCGATCGATACGAAACTTTCATTTTCGGCATCAGGGAGTGCATCCGTGTCGAACTGCATACCCTGAATCTTAAAATTCGGATTTTTTGACAGTCTTTCAAAATCGTTTTGGAAATACAAATATTTTTGACATAAATTTGAATATCTTTTTTAAATACCGTTAGATTTCTTTTTTATTTGGTTTAATATTGACGAGGCAATGCTAGTCACCTAACCACGTTAAAATTTTGACAACATTTCACATAGCTTTTTCAAAATTTTCACTTATGCTGATATATCAATCAGTACTCAATTTTTGACTTTTAACTTTCAATAACTCGCTCGGATATTGACCGATCGATACGAAACTTTCATTTTCGGCATCAGGGAGTGCATCCGTGTCGAACTGCATACCCTGAACCTTCAAATTCGGAATTTTTTGACAGTCTTTCAAAATCGTTTTGGAAATACAAATATTTTTGACATAAATTTGAATATCTTTTTTAAATACCGTTAGATTTCTGTTTTATATGGTTCAATATTGACGAGGCAATGCTAGTCACCTAACCACGTAAAAATTTTGACAACATTTCACATTGGTTTTCCAAAATTTTCACTCATACTGATATATCAATCAGTACTCAATTTTTGACTTTCAACTTTCAATAACTCGCTCGGATATTGACCGATCGATACGAAACTTTCATTTTCGGCATCAGGGAGTGCATCCGTGTCGAACTGCATACCCTGAACCTTCAAATTCGGAATTTTTTGACAGTCTTTCAAAATCGTTTTGGAAATACAAATATTTTTGACATAAATTTGAATATCTTTTTTAAATACCGTTAGATTTCTGTTTTATATGGTTCAATATTGACGAGGCAATGCTAGTCACCTAACCACGTAAAAATTTTGACAACATTTCACATTGGTTTTTCAAAATTTTCACTTATACTGATATATCAATCAGTACTCAATTTTTGACTTTCAATAACTCGCTCGGATATTGACCGATCGATACGAAACTTTAATTTTCGGCATCAGGGAGTGCATCCGTGTCGAACTGCATACCCTGAACCTTCAAATTCGGATTTTTTTGACAGTCTTTCAAAATCGTTTTGGAAATACAAACATTTTTGACATAAATTTGAATATCTTTTTTAAATACCGTTAGATTTCTGTTTTATTTGGTTTAATATTGACGAGGCAATGCTAGTCACCTAACCACGTTAAAATTTTGACATTTCACATAGCTTTTTCAAAATGTTCACTTATACTGATATATCAATCAGTACTCAATTTTTGACTTTCAACTTTCAACTTTCAACTTTCAATAACTCGCTCGGATATTGACCGATCGATACGAAACTTTCATTTTCGGCATCAGGGAGTGCATTCGTGTCGAACTGCGTACCCTGAACCTTCAAATTCGGAATTTTTTGACAGTCTTTCAAAATCGTTTTGGAAATACAAATATTTTTGACATAAATTTGAATATCTTTTTTAAATACCGTTAGATTTCTGTTTTATATGGTTCAATATTGACGAGGCAATGCTAGTCACCTAACCACGTAAAAATTTTGACAACATTTCACATTGGTTTTTCAAAATTTTCACTTATACTGATATATCAATCAGTACTCAATTTTTGACTTTCAACTTTCAATAACTCGCTCGGATATTGACCGATCGATACGAAACTTTCATTTTCGGCATCAGGGAGTGCATTCGTGTCGAACTGAACCTTCAAGTTCGGATTGTTTGACAGTCTTTCAAAATCGATTTGGAAATTCAAATATTCGTGACATAAATTTGAATATCTTTTTTAAGTACTTTTAGATTTCTGTGTTAGTTGGTTTTATATTGATGAGGCAATGCTAGTCACCTAACCACGTTGAAATTTTGACAACATTTCACATAGCTTTTTCAAAATTTTCACTTATACTGATATATCAATCAGTACTCAATTTTTGACTTTCAACTTTCAATAACTCGCTCGGATATTGACCGATCGATACGAAACTTTCATTTTCGGCATCAGGAAGTGCATTCGTGTCGAACTGCGTACCCTGAACCTTCAAATTCGGAATTTTTTGACAGTCTTTCAAAATCGTTTTGGAAATACAAATATTTTTGACATAAATTTGAATATCTTTTTTAAATACCGTTAGATTTCTGTTTTATATGGTTCAATATTGACGAGGCAATGCTAGTCACCTAACCACGTAAAAATTTTGACAACATTTCACATTGGTTTTTCAAAATTTTCACTTATACTGATATATCAATCAGTACTCAATTTTTGACATTCAACTTTCAATAACTCGCTCGGATATTGACCGATCGATACGTAACTTTCATTTTCGGCATGAGGGAGTGCATCCGTGTCGAACTGGATACCCTGGACCTTCAAATTCGGATTTTTTTGACAGTCTTTCAAAATCGTTTTGGAAATACAAATATTTTTGACATAAATTTGAATATCTTTTTTAAATACCGTTAGATTTCTGTTTTATTTGGTTTAATATTGACGAGGCAACGCTAGTCACCTAACCACGTAAAAATTTTGACAACATTTCACATTGGTTTTCCAAAATTTTCACTCATACTGATATATCAATCAGTACTCAATTTTTGACTTTCAACTTTCAATAACTCGCTCGGATATTGACCGATCGATACGAAACTTTCATTTTCGGCATCAGGGAGTGCATCCGTGTCGAACTGCATACCCTGAACCTTCAAATTCGGAATTTTTTGACAGTCTTTCAAAATCGTTTTGGAAATACAAATATTTTTGACATAAATTTGAATATCTTTTTTAAATACCGTTAGATTTCTGTTTTATATGGTTCAATATTGACGAGGCAATGCTAGTCACCTAACCACGTAAAAATTTTGACAACATTTCACATTGGTTTTTCAAAATTTTCACTTATACTGATATATCAATCAGTACTCAATTTTTGACTTTCAATAACTCGCTCGGATATTGACCGATCGATACGAAACTTTCATTTTCGGCATCAGGGAGTGCATCCGTGTCGAACTGCATACCCTGAACCTTCAAATTCGGATTTTTTTGACAGTCTTTCAAAATCGTTTTGGAAATACAAACATTTTTGACATAAATTTGAATATCTTTTTTAAATACCGTTAGATTTCTGTTTTATTTGGTTTAATATTGACGAGGCAATGCTAGTCACCTAACCACGTTAAAATTTTGACATTTCACATAGCTTTTTCAAAATGTTCACTTATACTGATATATCAATCAGTACTCAATTTTTGACTTTCAACTTTCAACTTTCAACTTTCAATAACTCGCTCGGATATTGACCGATCGATACGAAACTTTCATTTTCGGCATCAGGGAGTGCATTCGTGTCGAACTGCGTACCCTGAACCTTCAAATTCGGAATTTTTTGACAGTCTTTCAAAATCGTTTTGGAAATACAAATATTTTTGACATAAATTTGAATATCTTTTTTAAATACCGTTAGATTTCTGTTTTATATGGTTCAATATTGACGAGGCAATGCTAGTCACCTAACCACGTAAAAATTTTGACAACATTTCACATTGGTTTTTCAAAATTTTCACTTATATTGATATATCAATCAGTACTCAATTTTTGACATTCAACTTTCAATAACTCGCTCGGATATTGACCGATAGATACGTAACTTTCATTTTCGGCATGAGGGAGTGCATCTGTGTCGAACTGGATACCCTGGACCTTCAAATTCGGATTTTTTTGACAGTCTTTCAAAATCGTTTTGGAAATACAAATATTTTTGACATAAATTTGAATATCTTTTTTAAATACCGTTAGATTTCTGTTTTATTTGGTTTAATATTGACGAGGCCACGCTAGTCACCTAACCACGTTAAAATTTTGACAACATTTCACATTGGTTTTTCAAAATTTTCACTTATACTGATATATCAATCAGTACTCAATTTTTGACTTTCAACTTTCAATAACTCGCTCGGATATTGACCGATCGATACGAAACTTTCATTTTCGGCATCAGGGAGTGCATTCGTGTCGAACTGAACCTTCAAGTTCGGATTGTTTGACAGTCTTTCAAAATCGATTTGGAAATTCAAATATTCGTGACATAAATTTGAATATCTTTTTTAAGTACTTTTAGATTTCTGTGTTAGTTGGTTTTATATTGATGAGGCAATGCTAGTCACCTAACCACGTTGAAATTTTGACAACATTTCACATAGCTTTTTCAAAATTTTCACTTATACTGATATATCAATCAGTACTCAATTTTTGACTTTCAACTTTCAATAACTCGCTCGGATATTGACCGATCGATACGAAACTTTCATTTTCGGCATCAGAGAGTGCATTCGTGTCGAACTGCGTACCCTGAACCTTCAAATTCGGAATTTTTTGACAGTCTTTCAAAATCGTTTTGGAAATACAAATATTTTTGACATAAATTTGAATATCTTTTTTAAATACCGTTAGATTTCTGTTTTATATGGTTCAATATTGACGAGGCAATGCTAGTCACCTAACCACGTAAAAATTTTGACAACATTTCACATTGGTTTTTCAAAATTTTCACTTATACTGATATATCAATCAGTACTCAATTTTTGACATTCAACTTTCAATAACTCGCTCGGATATTGACCGATCGATACGTAACTTTCATTTTCGGCATGAGGGAGTGCATCCGTGTCGAACTGGATACCCTGGACCTTCAAATTCGGATTTTTTTGACAGTCTTTCAAAATCGTTTTGGAAATACAAATATTTTTGACATAAATTTGAATATCTTTTTTAAATACCGTTAGATTTCTGTTTTATTTGGTTTAATATTGACGAGGCAACGCTAGTCACCTAACCACGTTAAAATTTTGACAACATTTCACATTGGTTTTTCAAAATTTTCACTTGTACTGATATATCAATCAGTACTCAATTTTTGACTTTCAACTTTCAATAACTCGCTCGGATATTGACCGATCGATACGAAACTTTCATTTTCGGCATCAGGGAGTGCATCCGCATCGACCTGCATACCCTGAACCTTCAAGTTCGGATTGTTTGACAGTCTTTCAAAATCGATTTGGAAATTCAAATATTCGTGACATAAATTTGAATATCTTTTTTAAGTACCTCTAGATTTCTGTGTTAGTTGGTTTTATTTTGATGAGGCAATGCTAGTCACCTAACCACGTTGAAATTTTGACAACATTTCACATAGCTTTTTCAAAATTTTCACTTATACTGATATATCAATCAGTACTCAATTTTTGACTTTCAACTTTCAATAACTCGCTCGGATATTGACCGATCGATACGAAACTTTCATTTTCGGCATCAGGGAGTGCATCCGTGTCGAACTGCATACCCTGAACATTCAAATTCGGATTTTTTGACAGTCTTTCAAAATCGTTTTGGAAATACAAATATTTTTGACATAAATTTGAATATCTTTTTTAAATACCGTTAGATTTCTGTTTTATTTGGTTTAATATTGACGAGGCAATGCTAGTCACCTAACCACGTTAAAATTTTGACAACATTTCAGATTGGTTTTTCAAAATTTTCACTTGTACTGATATATCAATCAGTACTCAATTTTTGACTTTCAACTTTCAATAACTCGCTCGGATATTGACCGATCGATACGAAATTTTCATTTTCGGCATCAGGGAGTGCATCCGTGTCGAACTGCATACCCTGAACCTTCAAATTCGGATTTTTTGACAGTCTTTCAAAATCGTTTTGGAAATACAAATATTTTTGACATAAATTTGAATATCTTTTTTAAATACCGTTAGATTTCTGTTTTATTTGGTTTAATATTGACGAGGCAATGCTAGTCACCTAACCACGTTAAAATTTTGACAACATTTCAGATTGGTTTTTCAAAATTTTCACTTGTACTGATATATCAATCAGTACTCAATTTTTGACTTTCAACTTTCAATAACTCGCTCGGATATTGACCGATCGATACGAAACTTTCATTTTCGGCATCAGGGAGTGCATCCGTGTCGAACTGCATACCCTGAACCTTCAAATTCGGAATTTTTTGACAGTCTTTCAAAATCGTTTTGGAAATACAAATATTTTTGACATAAATTTGAATATCTTTTTTAAATACCGTTAGATTTCTGTTTTATATGGTTCAATATTGACGAGGCAATGCTAGTCACCTAACCACGTAAAAATTTTGACAACATTTCACATTGGTTTTTCAAAATTTTCACTTATACTGATATATCAATCAGTACTCAATTTTTGACTTTCAATAACTCGCTCGGATATTGACCGATCGATACGAAACTTTCATTTTCGGCATCAGGGAGTGCATCCGTGTCGAACTGCATACCCTGAACCTTCAAATTCGGATTTTTTTGACAGTCTTTCAAAATCGTTTTGGAAATACAAATATTTTTGACATAAATTTGAATATCTTTTTTAAATACCGTTAGATTTCTGTTTTATATGGTTTAATATTGACGAGGCAACGCTAGTCACCTAACCACGTTAAAATTTTGACAACATTTCACATTGGTTTTTCAAAATTTTCACTTATACTGATATATCAATCAGTACTCAATTTTTGACTTTCAACTTTCAATAACTCGCTCGGATATTGACCGATCGATACGAAACTTTCATTTTCGGCATCAGGGAGTGCATTCGTGTCGAACTGAACCTTCAAGTTCCGATTGTTTGACAGTCTTTCAAAATCGATTTGGAAATTCAAATATTCGTGACATAAATTTGAATATCTTTTTTAAGTACCTTTAGATTTCTGTGTTAGTTGGTTTTATATTGATGAGGCAATGCTAGTCACCTAACCACGTTGAAATTTTGACAACATTTCACATAGCTTTTTCAAAATTTTCACTTATACTGATATATCAATCAGTACTCAATTTTTGACTTTCAACTTTCAATAACTCGCTCGGATATTGACCGATCGATACGAAACTTTCATTTTCGGCATCAGGGAGTGCATCCGCATCGACCTGCATACCCTGAACCTTCAAGTTCGGATTGTTTGACAGTCTTTCAAAATCGATTTGGAAATTCAAATATTCGTGACATAAATTTGAATATCTTTTTTAAGTACCTCTAGATTTCTGTGTTAGTTGGTTTTATTTTGATGAGGCAATGCTAGTCACCTAACCACGTTGAAATTTTGACAACATTTCACATAGCTTTTTCAAAATTTTCACTTATACTGATATATCAATCAGTACTCAATTTTTGACTTTCAACTTTCAATAACTCGCTCGGATATTGACCGATCGATACGAAACTTTCATTTTCGGCATCAGGGAGTGCATCCGCATCGAACTGCATACCCTGAACATTCAAATTCGGATTTTTTGACAGTCTTTCAAAATCGTTTTGGAAATACAAATATTTTTGACATAAATTTGAATATCTTTTTTAAATACCGTTAGATTTCTGTTTTATTTGGTTTAATATTGACGAGGCAATGCTAGTCACCTAACCACGTTAAAGTTTTGACAACATTTCAGATTGGTTTTTCAAAATTTTCACTTGTACTGATATATCAATCAGTACTCAATTTTTGACTTTCAACTTTCAATAACTCGCTCGGATATTGACCGATCGATACGAAATTTTCATTTTCGGCATCAGGGAGTGCATCCGTGTCGAACTGCATACCCTGAACCTTCAAATTCGGATTTTTTGACAGTCTTTCAAAATCGTTTTGGAAATACAAATATTTTTGACATAAATTTGAATATCTTTTTTAAATACCGTTAGATTTCTGTTTTATTTGGTTTAATATTGACGAGGCAATGCTAGTCACCTAACCACGTTAAAATTTTGACAACATTTCAGATTGGTTTTTCAAAATTTTCACTTGTACTGATATATCAATCAGTACTCAATTTTTGACTTTCAACTTTCAATAACTCGCTCGGATATTGACCGATCGATACGAAACTTTCATTTTCGGCATCAGGGAGTGCATCCGTGTCGAAATGCATACCCTGAACCTTCAAATTCGGATTTTTTTGACAGTCTTTCAAAATCGTTTTGGAAATACAAATATTTTTGACATAAATTTGAATATCTTTTTTAAATACCGTTAGATTTCTGTTTTATTTGGTTTAATATTGACGAGGCAATGCTAGTCACCTAACCACGTTAAAATTTTGACAACATTTCACATTGGTTTTTCAAAATTTTCACTTATACTGATATATCAATCAGTACTCAATTTTTGACATTCAACTTTCAATAACTCGCTCGGATATTGACCGATCGATACGAAACTTTCATTTTCGGCATGAGGGAGTGCATCCGTGTCGAACTGGATACCCTGGACCTTCAAATTCGGATTTTTTTGACAGTCTTTCAAAATCGTTTTGGAAATACAAATATTTTTGACATAAATTTGAATATCTTTTTTAAATACCGTTAGATTTCTGTTTTATTTGGTTTAATATTGACGAGGCAACGCTAGTCACCTAACCACGTTAAAATTTTGACAACATTTCACATTGGTTTTTCAAAATTTTCACTTATACTGATATATCAATCAGTACTCAATTTTTGACTTTCAACTTTCAATAACTCGCTCGGATATTGACCGATCGATACGAAACTTTCATTTTCGGCATCAGGGAGTGCATTCGTGTCGAACTGAACCTTCAAGTTCGGATTGTTTGACAGTCTTTCAAAATCGATTTGGAAATTCAAATATTCGTGACATAAATTTGAATATCTTTTTTAAGTACCTTTAGATTTCTGTGTTAGTTGGTTTTATATTGATGAGGCAATGCTAGTCACCTAACCACGTTGAAATTTTGACAACATTTCACATAGCTTTTTCAAAATTTTCACTTATACTGATATATCAATCAGTACTCAATTTTTGACTTTCAACTTTCAATAACTCGCTCGGATATTGACCGATCGATACGAAACTTTCATTTTCGGCATCAGGGAGTGCATTCGTGTCGAACTGAACCTTCAAGTTCGGATTGTTTGACAGTCTTTCAAAATCGATTTGGAAATTCAAATATTCGTGACATAAATTTGAATATCTTTTTTAAGTACCTTTAGATTTCTGTGTTAGTTGGTTTTATATTGATGAGGCAATGCTAGTCACCTAACCACGTTGAAATTTTGACAACATTTCACATAGCTTTTTCAAAATTTTCACTTATACTGATATATCAATCAGTACTCAATTTTTGACTTTCAACTTTCAATAACTCGCTCGGATATTGACCGATCGATACGAAACTTTCATTTTCGGCATCAGGGAGTGCATCCGTGTCGAACTGCATACCCTGAACCTTCAAATTCGGATTTTTTGACAGTCTTTCAAAATCGTTTTGGAAATACAAATATTTTTGACATAAATTTGAATATCTTTTTTAAATACCGTTAGATTTCTGTTTTATATGGTTCAATATTGACGAGGCAATGCTAGTCACCTAACCACGTAAAAATTTTGACAACATTTCACATTGGTTTTTCAAAATTTTCACTTATACTGATATATCAATCAGTACTCAATTTTTGACTTTCAATAACTCGCTCGGATATTGACCGATCGATACGAAACTTTAATTTTCGGCATCAGAAAGTGCATCCGTGTCGAACTGCATACCCTGAACCTTCAAATTCGGATTTTTTTGACAGTCTTTCAAAATCGTTTTGGAAATACAAATATTTTTGACATAAATTTGAATATCTTTTTTAAATACCGTTAGATTTCTGTTTTTTTTGGTTTAATATTGACGAGGCAATGCTAGTCACCTAACCACGTTAAAATTTTGACAACATTTCAGATTGGTTTTTCAAAATTTTCACTTGTACTGATATATCAATCAGTACTCAATTTTTGACTTTCAACTTTCAATAACTCGCTCGGATATTGACCGATCGATACGAAACTTTCATTTTCGGCATCAGGGAGTGCATCCGTGTCGAAATGCATACCCTGAACCTTCAAATTCGGATTTTTTTGACAGTCTTTCAAAATCGTTTTGGAAATACAAATATTTTTGACATAAATTTGAATATCTTTTTTAAATACCGTTAGATTTCTGTTTTATTTGGTTTAATATTGACGAGGCAATGCTAGTCACCTAACCACGTTAAAATTTTGACAACATTTCACATTGGTTTTTCAAAATTTTCACTTATACTGATATATCAATCAGTACTCAATTTTTGACTTTCAACTTTCAATACCTCGCTCGGATATTGACCGATCGATACGAAACTTTCATTTTCGGCATCAGGGAGTGCATCCGTGTCGAACTGCATACCCTGAACCTTCAAATTCGGATTTTTTTCAGTCTTTCAAAATCGTTTTGGAAATACAAATATTTTTGACATAAATTTGAATATCTTTTTTAAATACCGTTAGATTTCTGTTTTATTTGGTTTAATATTGACGAGGCAATGCTAGTCACCTAACCACGTTAAAATTTTGACAACATTTCACATTGGTTTTTCAAAATTTTCACTCATACTGATATATCAATCAGTACTAAATTTTTGACTTTTAACTTTCAATAACTCGCTCGGATATTGACCAATCGATACGAAACTTTCATTTTCGGCATCAGGGAGTGCATCCGCGTCAAACTGCATATTCTGAACCTTCGAATTCGGATTTTTTGACACTCTTTCAAAATCGTATTGGAAATACAAATATTTTAACAAAAATGTTAACGTCTTTTTTTATACCGTTAGATTTCTGTTTTATTTGATTTAATATTGACGAGGCAATGCTAGTCACTTAACCACGTTAAAATTTTGACAACATTTCACATTGGTTTTTCAAAATTTTCACTTATACTGATATATCAATCAGTACTCAATTTTTGACTTTCAACTTTCAATAACTCGCTCGGATATTGACCGATCGATACGAAACTTTCATTTTCGGCATCAGGGAGTGCATTCGTGTCGAACTGCGTACCCTGAACCTTCAAATTCGGAATTTTTTGACAGTCTTTCAAAATCGTTTTGGAAATACAAATATTTTTGACATAAATTTGAATATCTTTTTTAAATACCGTTAGATTTCTGTTTTATTTGGTTTAATATTGACGAGGCAATGCTAGTCACCTAACTACGTTAAAATTTTGACAACATTTCACATTGGTTTTTCAAAATTTTCACTCATACTGATATATCAATCAGTACTCAATTTTTGACTTTCAACTTTCAATAACTCGCTCGGATATTGACCGATCGATACGAAACTTTCATTTTCGGCATCAGGGAGTGCATCCGTGTCGAACTGCATACCCTGAACCTTCAAATTCGGAATTTTTTGACAGTCTTTCAAAATCGTTTTGGAAATACAAATATTTTTGACATAAATTTGAATATCTTTTTTAAATACCGTTAGATTTCTGTTTTATATGGTTCAATATTGACGAGGCAATGCTAGTCACCTAACCACGTAAAAATTTTGACAACATTTCACACTGGTTTTTCAAAATTTTCACTTATACTGATATATCAATCAGTACTCAATTTTTGACTTTCAATAACTCGCTCGGATATTGACCGATCGATACGAAACTTTAATTTTCGGCATCAGGGAGTGCATCCGTGTCGAACTGCATACCCTGAACCTTCAAATTCGGATTTTTTTGACAGTCTTTCAAAATCGTTTTGGAAATACAAATATTTTTGACATAAATTTGAATATCTTTTTTAAATACCCTTAGATTTCTGTTTTATTTGGTTTAATATTGACGAGGCAATGCTAGTCACCTAACCACGTTAAAATTTTGACAACATTTCACATAGCTTTTTCAAAATGTTCACTTATACTGATATATCAATCAGTACTCAATTTTTGACTTTCAACTTTCAACTTTCAATAACTCGCTCGGATATTGACCGATCGATACGAAACTTTCATTTTCGGCATCAGGGAGTGCATTCGTGTCGAACTGCGTACCCTGAACCTTCAAATTCGGAATTTTTTGACAGTCTTTCAAAATCGTTTTGGAAATACAAATATTTTTGACATAAATTTGAATATCTTTTTTAAATACCGTTAGATTTCTGTTTTATATGGTTCAATATTGACGAGGCAATGCTAGTCACCTAACCACGTTGAAATTTTGACAACATTTCACATAGCTTTTTCAAAATTTTCACTTATACTGATATATCAATCAGTACTCAATTTTTGACATTCAACTTTCAATAACTCGCTCGGATATTGACCGATCGATACGTAACTTTCATTTTCGGCATGAGGGAGTGCATCCGTGTCGAACTGGATACCCTGAACCTTCAAATTCGGATTTTTTTGACAGTCTTTCAAAATCGTTTTGGAAATACAAATATTTTTGACATAAATTTGAATATCTTTTTTAAATACCGTTAGATTTCTGTTTTATTTGGTTTAATATTGACGAGGCAACGCTAGTCACCTAACCACGTTAAAATTTTGACAACATTTCACATTGGTTTTTCAAAATTTTCACTTATACTGATATATCAATCAGTACTCAATTTTTGACTTTCAACTTTCAATAACTCGCTCGGATATTGACCGATCGATACGAAACTTTCATTTTCGGCATCAGGGAGTGCATTCGTGTCGAACTGCATACCCTGAACCTTCAAGTTCGGATTGTTTGACAGTCTTTCAAAATCGATTTGGAAATTCAAATATTCGTGACATAAATTTGAATATCTTTTTTAAGTACTTTTAGATTTCTGTGTTAGTTGGTTTTATATTGATGAGGCAATGCTAGTCACCTAACCACGTTGAAATTTTGACAACATTTCACATAGCTTTTTCAAAATTTTCACTTATACTGATATATCAATCAGTACTCAATTTTTGACTTTCAACTTTCAATAACTCGCTCGGATATTGACCGATCGATACGAAACTTTCATTTTCGGCATCAGGGAGTGCATCCGTGTCGAACTGCATACCCTGAATCTTCAAATTCGGATTTTTTGACAGTCTTTCAAAATCGTTTAGGAAATACAAATATTTTTGACATAAATTTGAATATCTTTTTTAAATACCGTTAGATTTCTGTTTTATTTGGTTTAATATTGACGAGGCAATGCTAGTCACCTAACCACGTTGAAATTTTGACAACATTTCACATAGCTTTTTCAAAATTTTCACTTATGCTGATATATCAATCAGTACTCAATTTTTGACTTTGAACTTTCAATAACTCGGTCGGATATTGACCGATCGATACGAAACTTTCATTTTCGGCATCAGGGAGTGCATTCGTGTCGAACTGCGTACCCTGAACCTTCAAATTCGGAATTTTTTGACAGTCTTTCAAAATCGTTTTGGAAATACAAATATTTTTGACATAAATTTGAATATCTTTTTTAAATACCGTTAGATTTCTGTTTTATTTGGTTTAATATTGACGAGGCAATGCTAGTCACCTAACTACGTTAAAATTTTGACAACATTTCACATTGGTTTTTCAAAATTTTCACTCATACTGATATATCAATCAGTACTCAATTTTTGACTTTCAACTTTCAATAACTCGCTCGGATATTGACCGATCGATACGAAACTTTCATTTTCGGCATCAAGGAGTGCATCCGTGTCGAAATGCATACCCTGAACCTTCAAATTCGGATTTTTTGACAGTCTTTCAAAATCGTTTTGGAAATACAAATAATTTTGACAAAAATTTGAATATCTTTTTTAAATACCGTTAGATTTCTGTTTTATTTGGTTTAATATTGACGAGGCAATGCTAGTCACCTAACCACGTTAAAATTTTGACAACATTTCACATAGCTTTTTCAAAATGTTCACTTATACTGATATATCAATCAGTACTCAATTTTTGACTTTTAACTTTCAATAACTCGCTCGAATATTGACCGATCGATACGAAACTTTCATTTTCGGCATCAGGGAGTGCATCCGTGTCGAACTGCATACCCTGAACCTTCAAATTCGGAATTTTTTGACAGTCTTTCAAAATCATTTTGGAAATACAAATATTTTTGACATAAATTTGAATATCTTTTTTAAATACCGTTAGATTTCTGTTTTATATGGTTCAATATTGACGAGGCAATGCTAGTCACCTAACCACGTAAAAATTTTGACAACATTTCACATTGGTTTTTCAAAATTTTCACTTATACTGATATATCAATCAGTACTCAATTTTTGACTTTCAATAACTCGCTCGGATATTGACCGATCGATACGAAACTTTAATTTTCGGCATCAGGAAGTGCATCCGTGTCGAACTGCATACCCTGAACCTTCAAATTCGGATTTTTTTGACAGTCTTTCAAAATCGTTTTGGAAATACAAATATTTTTGACATAAATTTGAATATCTTTTTTAAATACCGTTAGATTTCTGTTTTTTTTGGTTTAATATTGACGAGGCAATGCTAGTCACCTAACCACGTTAAAATTTTGACAACATTTCAGATTGGTTTTTCAAAATTTTCACTTGTACTGATATATCAATCAGTACTCAATTTTTGACTTTCAACTTTCAATAACTCGCTCGGATATTGACCGATCGATACGAAACTTTCATTTTCGGCATCAGGGAGTGCATCCGTGTCGAAATGCATACCCTGAACCTTCAAATTCGGATTTTTTTGACAGTCTTTCAAAATCGTTTTGGAAATACAAATATTTTTGACATAAATTTGAATATCTTTTTTAAATACCGTTAGATTTCTGTTTTATTTGGTTTAATATTGACGAGGCAACGCTAGTCACCTAACCACGTTAAAATTTTGACAACATTTCACATTGGTTTTTCAAAATTTTCACTTATACTGATATATCAATCAGTACTCAATTTTTGACTTTCAACTTTCAATACCTCGCTCGGATATTGACCGATCGATACGAAACTTTCATTTTCGGCATCAGGGAGTGCATCCGTGTCGAACTGCATACCCTGAACCTTCAAATTCGGATTTTTTTCAGTCTTTCAAAATCGTTTTGGAAATACAAATATTTTTGACATAAATTTGAATATCTTTTTTAAATACCGTTAGATTTCTGTTTTATTTGGTTTAATATTGACGAGGCAATGCTAGTCACCTAACCACGTTAAAATTTTGACAACATTTCAGATTGGTTTTTCAAAATTTTCACTTGTACTGATATATCAATCAGTACTCAATTTTTGACTTTCAACTTTCAATAACTCGCTCGGATATTGACCGATCGATACGAAATTTACATTTTCGGCATCAGGGAGTGCATCCGTGTCGAACTGCATACCCTGAACCTTCAAATTCGGATTTTTTGACAGTCTTTCAAAATCGTTTTGGAAATACAAATATTTTTGACATAAATTTGAATATCTTTTTTAAATACCGTTAGATTTCTGTTTTATATGGTTCAATATTGACGAGGCAATGCTAGTCACCTAACCACGTAAAAATTTTGACAACATTTCACATTGGTTTTTCAAAATTTTCACTTATACTGATATATCAATCAGTACTCAATTTTTGACTTTCAATAACTCGCTCGGATATTGACCGATCGATACGAAACTTTAATTTTCGGCATCAGGAAGTGCATCCGTGTCGAACTGCATACCCTGAACCTTCAAATTCGGATTTTTTTGACAGTCTTTCAAAATCGTTTTGGAAATACAAATATTTTTGACATAAATTTGAATATCTTTTTTAAATACCGTTAGATTTCTGTTTTTTTTGGTTTAATATTGACGAGGCAATGCTAGTCACCTAACCACGTTAAAATTTTGACAACATTTCAGATTGGTTTTTCAAAATTTTCACTTGTACTGATATATCAATCAGTACTCAATTTTTGACTTTCAACTTTCAATAACTCGCTCGGATATTGACCGATCGATACGAAACTTTCATTTTCGGCATCAGGGAGTGCATCCGTGTCGAAATGCATACCCTGAACCTTCAAATTCGGATTTTTTTGACAGTCTTTCAAAATCGTTTTGGAAATACAAATATTTTTGACATAAATTTGAATATCTTTTTTAAATACCGTTAGATTTCTGTTTTATTTGGTTTAATATTGACGAGGCAATGCTAGTCACCTAACCACGTTAAAATTTTGACAACATTTCACATTGGTTTTTCAAAATTTTCACTTATACTGATATATCAATCAGTACTCAATTTTTGACTTTCAACTTTCAATACCTCGCTCGGATATTGACCGATCGATACGAAACTTTCATTTTCGGCATCAGGGAGTGCATCCGTGTCGAACTGCATACCCTGAACCTTCAAATTCGGATTTTTTTCAGTCTTTCAAAATCGTTTTGGAAATACAAATATTTTTGACATAAATTTGAATATCTTTTTTAAATACCGTTAGATTTCTGTTTTATTTGGTTTAATATTGACGAGGCAATGCTAGTCACCTAACCACGTTAAAATTTTGACAACATTTCAGATTGGTTTTTCAAAATTTTCACTTATACTGATATATCAATCAGTACTCAATTTTTGACTTTCAACTTTCAATACCTCGCTCGGATATTGACCGATCGATACGAAACTTTCATTTTCGGCATCAGGGAGTGCATCCGTGTCGAACTGCATACCCTGAATCTTCAAATTCGGATTTTTTGACAGTCTTTCAAAATCGTTTAGGAAATACAAATATTTTTGACATAAATTTGAATATCTTTTTTAAATACCTTTAGATTTCTGTTTTATTTGGTTTAATATTGACGAGGCAATGCTAGTCACCTAACCACGTTGAAATTTTGACAACATTTCACATAGCTTTTTCAAAATTTTCACTTATGCTGATATATCAATCAGTACTCAATTTTTGACTTTTAACTTTCAATAACTCGCTCGGATATTGACCGATCGATACGAAACTTTCATTTTCGGCATCAGGGAGTGCATCCGTGTCGAACTGCATACCCTGAATCTTCAAATTCGGATTTTTTGACAGTCTTTCAAAATCGTTTTGGAAATACAAATATTTTTGACATAAATTTGAATATCTTTTTTAAATACCGTTAGATTTCTGTTTTATATGGTTCAATATTGACGAGGCAATGCTAGTCACCTAACCACGTAAAAATTTTGACAACATTTCACATTGGTTTTTCAAAATTTTCACTTATACTGATATATCAATCAGTACTCAATTTTTGACTTTCAACTTTCAATAACTCGCTCGGATATTGACCGATCGATACGAAACTTTCATTTTCGGCATCAGGGAGTGCATTCGCATCGACCTGCATACCCTGAACCTTCAAGTTCGGATTGTTTGACAGTCTTTCAAAATCGATTTGGAAATTCAAATATTCGTGACATAAATATGAATATCTTTTTTAAGTACCTTTAGATTTCTGTGTTAGTTGGTTTTATATTGACGAGGCAATGCTAGTCACCTAACCACGTTGAAATTTTGACAACATTTCACATTGGTTTTTCAAAATTTTCACTTATACTGATATATCAATCAGTACTCAATTTTTGACTTTCAACTTTCAATAACTCGCTCGGATATTGACCGATCGATACGAAACTTTCATTTTCGGCATCAGGGAGTGCATCCGTGTCGAACTGCATACCCTGAATCTTCAAATTCGGATTTTTTGACAGTCTTTCAAAATCGTTTAGGAAATACAAATATTTTTGACATAAATTTGAATATCTTTTTTAAATACCGTTAGATTTCTGTTTTATTTGGTTTAATATTGACGAGGCAATGCTAGTCACCTAACCACGTTGAAATTTTGACAACATTTCACATAGCTTTTTCAAAATTTTCACTTATGCTGATATATCAATCAGTACTCAATTTTTGACTTTTAACTTTCAATAACTCGCTCGGATATTGACCGATCGATACGAAACTTTCATTTTCGGCATCAGGGAGTGCATCCGTGTCGAACTGCGTACCCTGAACCTTCAAATTCAGATTTTTTTGACAGTCTTTCAAAATCGTTTTGGAAATACAAATATTTTTGACATAAATTTGAATATCTTTTTTAAATACCGTTAGATTTCTGTTTTATTTGGTTTAATATTGACGAGGCAATGCTAGTCACCTAACCACGTTAAAATTTTGACAACATTTCAGATTGGTTTTTCAAAATTTTCACTTGTACTGATATATCAATCAGTACTCAATTTTTGACTTTCAACTTTCAATAACTCGCTCGGATATTGACCGATCGATACGAAACTTTCATTTTCGGCATCAGGGAGTGCATCCGCATCGACCTGCATACCCTGAACCTTCAAGTTCGGATTGTTTGACAGTCTTTCAAAATCGATTTGGAAATTCAAATATTCGTGACATAAATTTGAATATCTTTTTTAAGTACCTTTAGATTTCTGTGTTAGTTGGTTTTATATTGATGAGGCAATGCTAGTCACCTAACCACGTTGAAATTTTGACAACATTTCACATAGCTTTTTCAAAATTTTCACTTATACTGATATATCAATCAGTACTCAATTTTTGACTTTCAACTTTCAATAACTCGCTCGGATATTGACCGATCGATACGAAACTTTCATTTTCGGCATCAGGGAGTGCATCCGTGTCGAACTGCATACCCTGAATCTTCAAATTCGGATTTTTTGACAGTCTTTCAAAATCGTTTTGGAAATACAAATATTTTTGACATAAATTTGAATATCTTTTTTAAATACCGTTAGATTTCTTTTTTATTTGGTTTAATATTGACGAGGCAATGCTAGTCACCTAACCACGTTAAAATTTTGACAACATTTCACATAGCTTTTTCAAAATTTTCACTTATGCTGATATATCAATCAGTACTCAATTTTTGACTTTTAACTTTCAATAACTCGCTCGGATATTGACCGATCGATACGAAACTTTCATTTTCGGCATCAGGGAGTGCATCCGCATCGACCTGCATACCCTGAACCTTCAAATTCGGATTTTTTGACAGTCTTTCAAAATCGTTTTGGAAATACAAATATTTTTGACATAAATTTGAATATCTTTTTTAAATACCCTTAGATTTCTGTTTTATTTGGTTTAATATTGACGAGGCAATGCTAGTCACCTAACCACGTTAAAATTTTGACAACATTTCATATTGGTTTTTCAAAATTTTCACTTATACTGATATATCAATCAGTACTCAATTTTTGACTTTCAACTTTCAATAACTCGCTCGGATATTGACCGATCGATACGAAACTTTCATTTTCGGCATCAGGGAGTGCATCCGTGTCGAACTGCATACCCTGAATCTTCAAATTCGGATTTTTTGACAGTCTTTCAAAATCGTTTTGGAAATACAAATATTTTTGACATAAATTTGAATATCTTTTTTAAATACCGTTAGATTTCTTTTTTATTTGGTTTAATATTGACGAGGCAATGCTAGTCACCTAACCACGTTGAAATTTTGACAACATTTCACATAGCTTTTTCAAAATTTTCACTTATGCTGATATATCAATCAGTACTCAATTTTTGACTTTTAACTTTCAATAACTCGCTCGGATATTGACCGATCGATACGAAACTTTCATTTTCGGCATCAGGGAGTGCATCCGCATCGACCTGCATACCCTGAACCTTCAAATTCGGATTTTTTGACAGTCTTTCAAAATCGTTTTGGAAATACAAATAATTTTGACAAAAATTTGAATATCTTTTTTAAATACCGTTAGATTTCTGTTTTATTTGGTTTAATATTGACGAGGCAATGCTAGTCACCTAACCACGTTAAAATTTTGACAACATTTCATATTGGTTTTTCAAAATTTTCACTTATACTGATATATCAATCAGTACTCAATTTTTGACTTTCAACTTTCAATAACTCGCTCGGATATTGACCGATCGATACGAAACTTTCATTTTCGGCATCAGGGAGTGCATCCGTGTCGAACTGCATACCCTGAACCTTCAAATTCGGATTTTTTGACAGTCTTTCAAAATCGTTTTGGAAATACAAATAATTTTGACAAAAATTTGAATATCTTTTTTAAATATCGTTAGATTTCTGTTTTATTTGATTTAATATTGACGAGGCAACGCTAGTCACCTAACCACGTTAAAATTTTGACAACATTTCACATAGCTTTTTCAAAATGTTCACTTATACTGATATATCAATCAGTACTCAATTTTTGACTTTCAACTTTCAACTTTCAATAACTCGCTCGGATATTGACCGATCGATACGAAACTTTCATTTTCGGCATCAGGGAGTGCATTCGTGTCGAACTGCGTACCCTGAACCTTCAAATTCGGAATTTTTTGACAGTCTTTCAAAATCGTTTTGGAAATACAAATATTTTTGACATAAATTTGAATATCTTTTTTAAATACCGTTAGATTTCTGTTTTATTTGGTTTAATATTGACGAGGCAACGCTAGTCACCTAACCACGTTAAAATTTTGACAACATTTCAGATTGGTTTTTCAAAATTTTCACTTGTACTGATATATCAATCAGTACTCAATTTTTGACTTTCAACTTTCAATAACTCGCTCGGATATTGACCGATCGATACGAAACTTTCATTTTCGGCATCAGGGAGTGCATCCGCATCGACCTGCATACCCTGAACCTTCAAGTTCGGATTGTTTGACAGTCTTTCAAAATCGATTTGGAAATTCAAATATTCGTGACATAAATTTGAATATCTTTTTTAAGTACCTTTAGATTTCTGTGTTAGTTTGTTTTATATTGATGAGGCAATGCTAGTCACCTAACCACGTTGAAATTTTGACAACATTTCACATAGCTTTTTCAAAATTTTCACTTATACTGATATATCAATCAGTACTCAATTTTTGACTTTCAACTTTCAATAACTCGCTCGGATATTGACCGATCGATACGAAACTTTCATTTTCGGCATCAGGGAGTGCATCCGTGTCGAACTGCATACCCTGAATCTTCAAATTCGGATTTTTTGACAGTCTTTCAAAATCGTTTTGGAAATACAAATATTTTTGACATAAATTTGAATATCTTTTTTAAATACCGTTAGATTTCTTTTTTATTTGGTTTAATATTGACGAGGCAATGCTAGTCACCTAACCACGTTAAAATTTTGACAACATTTCACATAGCTTTTTCAAAATTTTCACTTATGCTGATATATCAATCAGTACTCAATTTTTGACTTTTAACTTTCAATAACTCGCTCGGATATTGACCGATCGATACGAAACTTTCATTTTCGGCATCAGGGAGTGCATCCGCATCGACCTGCATACCCTGAACCTTCAAATTCGGATTTTTTGACAGTCTTTCAAAATCGTTTTGGAAATACAAATATTTTTGACATAAATTTGAATATCTTTTTTAAATACCCTTAGATTTCTGTTTTATTTGGTTTAATATTGACGAGGCAATGCTAGTCACCTAACCACGTTAAAATTTTGACAACATTTCATATTGGTTTTTCAAAATTTTCACTTATACTGATATATCAATCAGTACTCAATTTTTGACTTTCAACTTTCAATAACTCGCTCGGATATTGACCGATCGATACGAAACTTTCATTTTCGGCATCAGGGAGTGCATCCGTGTCGAACTGCATACCCTGAATCTTCAAATTCGGATTTTTTGACAGTCTTTCAAAATCGTTTTGGAAATACAAATATTTTTGACATAAATTTGAATATCTTTTTTAAATACCGTTAGATTTCTTTTTTATTTGGTTTAATATTGACGAGGCAATGCTAGTCACCTAACCACGTTGAAATTTTGACAACATTTCACATAGCTTTTTCAAAATTTTCACTTATGCTGATATATCAATCAGTACTCAATTTTTGACTTTTAACTTTCAATAACTCGCTCGGATATTGACCGATCGATACGAAACTTTCATTTTCGGCATCAGGGAGTGCATCCGCATCGACCTGCATACCCTGAACCTTCAAATTCGGATTTTTTGACAGTCTTTCAAAATCGTTTTGGAAATACAAATAATTTTGACAAAAATTTGAATATCTTTTTTAAATACCGTTAGATTTCTGTTTAATTGGTTTAATATTGACGAGGCAATGCTAGTCACCTAACCACGTTAAAATTTTGACAACATTTCATATTGGTTTTTCAAAATTTTCACTTATACTGATATATCAATCAGTACTCAATTTTTGACTTTCAACTTTCAATAACTCGCTCGGATATTGACCGATCGATACGAAACTTTCATTTTCGGCATCAGGGAGTGCATCCGTGTCGAACTGCATACCCTGAACCTTCAAATTCGGATTTTTTGACAGTCTTTCAAAATCGTTTTGGAAATACAAATAATTTTGACAAAAATTTGAATATCTTTTTTAAATATCGTTAGATTTCTGTTTTATTTGATTTAATATTGACGAGGCAACGCTAGTCACCTAACCACGTTAAAATTTTGACAACATTTCACATAGCTTTTTCAAAATGTTCACTTATACTGATATATCAATCAGTACTCAATTTTTGACTTTCAACTTTCAACTTTCAATAACTCGCTCGGATATTGACCGATCGATACGAAACTTTCATTTTCGGCATCAGGGAGTGCATTCGTGTCGAACTGCGTACCCTGAACCTCAAATTCGGAATTTTTTGACAGTCTTTCAAAATCGTTTTGGAAATACAAATATTTTTGACATAAATTTGAATATCTTTTTTAAATACCGTTAGATTTCTGTTTTATTTGGTTTAATATTGACGAGGCAACGCTAGTCACCTAACCACGTTAAAATTTTGACAACATTTCACATTGGTTTTTCAAAATTTTCACTTATACTGATATATCAATCAGTACTCAATTTTTGACTTTCAACTTTCAATAACTCGCTCGGATATTGACCGATCGATACGAAACTTTCATTTTCGGCATCAGGGAGTGCATTCGTGTCGAACTGCATACCCTGAACCTTCAAGTTCGGATTGTTTGACAGTCTTTCAAAATCGATTTGGAAATTCAAATATTCGTGACATAAATTTGAATATCTTTTTTAAGTACTTTTAGATTTCTGTGTTAGTTGGTTTTATATTGATGAGGCAATGCTAGTCACCTAACCACGTTGAAATTTTGACAACATTTCACATAGCTTTTTCAAAATTTTCACTTATACTGATATATCAATCAGTACTTAATTTTTGACTTTCAACTTTCAATAACTCGCTCGGATATTGACCGATCGATACGAAACTTTCATTTTCGGCATCAGGGAGTGCATCCGTGTCGAACTGCATACCCTGAATCTTCAAATTCGGATTTTTTGACAGTCTTTCAAAATCGTTTTGGAAATACAAATATTTTTGACATAAATTTGAATATCTTTTTTAAATACCGTTAGATTTCTGTTTTATATGGTTCAATATTGACGAGGCAATGCTAGTCACCTAACCACGTAAAAATTTTGACAACATTTCACATTGGTTTTTCAAAATTTTCACTTATACTGATATATCAATCAGTACTCAATTTTTGACTTTCAACTTTCAATAACTCGCTCGGATATTGACCGATCGATACGAAACTTTCATTTTCGGCATCAGGGAGTGCATTCGCATCGACCTGCATACCCTGAACCTTCAAGTTCGGATTGTTTGACAGTCTTTCAAAATCGATTTGGAAATTCAAATATTCGTGACATAAATTTGAATATCTTTTTTAAGTACCTTTAGATTTCTGTGTTAGTTGGTTTTATATTGACGAGGCAATGCTAGTCACCTAACCACGTTGAAATTTTGACAACATTTCACATTGGTTTTTCAAAATTTTCACTTATACTGATATATCAATCAGTACTCAATTTTTGACTTTCAACTTTCAATAACTCGCTCGGATATTGACCGATCGATACGAAACTTTCATTTTCGGCATCAGGGAGTGCATCCGTGTCGAACTGCATACCCTGAATCTTCAAATTCGGATTTTTTGACAGTCTTTCAAAATCGTTTAGGAAATACAAATATTTTTGACATAAATTTGAATATCTTTTTTAAATACCGTTAGATTTCTGTTTTATTTGGTTTAATATTGACGAGGCAATGCTAGTCACCTAACCACGTTGAAATTTTGACAACATTTCACATAGCTTTTTCAAAATTTTCACTTATGCTGATATATCAATCAGTACTCAATTTTTGACTTTTAACTTTCAATAACTCGCTCGGATATTGACCGATCGATACGAAACTTTCATTTTCGGCATCAGGGAGTGCATCCGTGTCGAACTGCGTACCCTGAACCTTCAAATTCAGATTTTTTTGACAGTCTTTCAAAATCGTTTTGGAAATACAAATATTTTTGACATAAATTTGAATATCTTTTTTAAATACCCTTAGATTTCTGTTTTATTTGGTTTAATATTGACGAGGCAATGCTAGTCACCTAACCACGTTAAAATTTTGACAACATTTCATATTGGTTTTTCAAAATTTTCACTTATACTGATATATCAATCAGTACTCAATTTTTGACTTTCAACTTTCAATAACTCGCTCGGATATTGACCGATCGATACGAAACTTTCATTTTCGGCATCAGGGAGTGCATCCGTGTCGAACTGCATACCCTGAACCTTCAAATTCGGATTTTTTGACAGTCTTTCAAAATCGTTTTGGAAATACAAATAATTTTGACAAAAATTTGAATATCTTTTTTAAATACCGTTAGATTTCTGTTTTATTTGGTTTAATATTGACGAGGCAATGCTAGTCACCTAACCACGTTAAAATTTTGACAACATTTCATATTGGTTTTTCAAAATTTTCACTTATACTGATATATCAATCAGTACTCAATTTTTGACTTTCAACTTTCAATAACTCGCTCGGATATTGACCGATCGATACGAAACTTTCATTTTCGGCATCAGGGAGTGCATCCGTGTCGAACTGCATACCCTGAACCTTCAAATTCGGATTTTTTGACAGTCTTTCAAAATCGTTTTGGAAATACAAATAATTTTGACAAAAATTTGAATATCTTTTTTAAATATCGTTAGATTTCTGTTTTATTTGATTTAATATTGACGAGGCAACGCTAGTCACCTAACCACGTTAAAATTTTGACAACATTTCACATAGCTTTTTCAAAATGTTCACTTATACTGATATATCAATCAGTACTCAATTTTTGACTTTCAACTTTCAACTTTCAATAACTCGCTCGGATATTGACCGATCGATACGAAACTTTCATTTTCGGCATCAGGGAGTGCATTCGTGTCGAACTGCGTACCCTGAACCTTCAAATTCGGAATTTTTTGACAGTCTTTCAAAATCGTTTTGGAAATACAAATATTTTTGACATAAATTTGAATATCTTTTTTAAATACCGTTAGATTTCTGTTTTATTTGGTTTAATATTGACGAGGCAACGCTAGTCACCTAACCACGTTAAAATTTTGACAACATTTCACATTGGTTTTTCAAAATTTTCACTTATACTGATATATCAATCAGTACTCAATTTTTGACTTTCAACTTTCAATAACTCGCTCGGATATTGACCGATCGATACGAAACTTTCATTTTCGGCATCAGGGAGTGCATTCGTGTCGAACTGCATACCCTGAACCTTCAAGTTCGGATTGTTTGACAGTCTTTCAAAATCGATTTGGAAATTCAAATATTCGTGACATAAATTTGAATATCTTTTTTAAGTACTTTTAGATTTCTGTGTTAGTTGGTTTTATATTGATGAGGCAATGCTAGTCACCTAACCACGTTGAAATTTTGACAACATTTCACATAGCTTTTTCAAAATTTTCACTTATACTGATATATCAATCAGTACTTAATTTTTGACTTTCAACTTTCAATAACTCGCTCGGATATTGACCGATCGATACGAAACTTTCATTTTCGGCATCAGGGAGTGCATCCGTGTCGAACTGCATACCCTGAATCTTCAAATTCGGATTTTTTGACAGTCTTTCAAAATCGTTTTGGAAATACAAATATTTTTGACATAAATTTGAATATCTTTTTTAAATACCGTTAGATTTCTGTTTTATATGGTTCAATATTGACGAGGCAATGCTAGTCACCTAACCACGTAAAAATTTTGACAACATTTCACATTGGTTTTTCAAAATTTTCACTTATACTGATATATCAATCAGTACTCAATTTTTGACTTTCAACTTTCAATAACTCGCTCGGATATTGACCGATCGATACGAAACTTTCATTTTCGGCATCAGGGAGTGCATTCGCATCGACCTGCATACCCTGAACCTTCAAGTTCGGATTGTTTGACAGTCTTTCAAAATCGATTTGGAAATTCAAATATTCGTGACATAAATTTGAATATCTTTTTTAAGTACCTTTAGATTTCTGTGTTAGTTGGTTTTATATTGACGAGGCAATGCTAGTCACCTAACCACGTTGAAATTTTGACAACATTTCACATTGGTTTTTCAAAATTTTCACTTATACTGATATATCAATCAGTACTCAATTTTTGACTTTCAACTTTCAATAACTCGCTCGGATATTGACCGATCGATACGAAACTTTCATTTTCGGCATCAGGGAGTGCATCCGTGTCGAACTGCATACCCTGAATCTTCAAATTCGGATTTTTTGACAGTCTTTCAAAATCGTTTAGGAAATACAAATATTTTTGACATAAATTTGAATATCTTTTTTAAATACCGTTAGATTTCTGTTTTATTTGGTTTAATATTGACGAGGCAATGCTAGTCACCTAACCACGTTGAAATTTTGACAACATTTCACATAGCTTTTTCAAAATTTTCACTTATGCTGATATATCAATCAGTACTCAATTTTTGACTTTTAACTTTCAATAACTCGCTCGGATATTGACCGATCGATACGAAACTTTCATTTTCGGCATCAGGGAGTGCATCCGTGTCGAACTGCATACCCTGAACCTTCAAATTCGGATTTTTTTGACAGTCTTTCAAAATCGTTTTGGAAATACACATTTTTTGACAAAAATTTGAATATCTTTTTTAAATACCGTTAGATTTCTGTTTTATTTGGTTTAATATTGACGAGGCAATGCTAGTCACCTAACCACGTTAAAATTTTGACAACATTTCACATTGGTTTTTCAAAATTTTCACTTATACTGATATATCAATCAGTACTCAATTTTTGACTTTCAACTTTCAATAACTCGCTCGGATATTGACCGATCGATACAAAACTGTCATTTTCGGCATCAGGGAGTGCATCCGCGTCGAACTGCGTACCCTGAACCTTCAAATTCGGATTTTTTTGACAGTCTTTCAAAATCGTTTTGGAAATACAAATATTTTTGACATAAATTTGAATATCTTTTTTAAATACCGTTAGATTTCTGTTTTATTTGGTTTAATATTGACGAGGCAATGCTAGTCACCTAACCACGTTAAAATTTTGACAACATTTCAGATTGGTTTTTCAAAATTTTCACTTGTACTGATATATCAATCAGTACTCAATTTTTGACTTTCAACTTTCAATAACTCGCTCGGATATTGACCGATCGATACGAAACTTTCATTTTCGGCATCAGGGAGTGCATCCGCATCGACCTGCATACCCTGAACCTTCAAGTTCGGATTGTTTGACAGTCTTTCAAAATCGATTTGGAAATTCAAATATTCGTGACATAAATTTGAATATCTTTTTTAAGTACCTTTAGATTTCTGTGTTAGTTGGTTTTATATTGATGAGGCAATGCTAGTCACCTAACCACGTTGAAATTTTGACAACATTTCACATAGCTTTTTCAAAATTTTCACTTATACTGATATATCAATCAGTACTCAATTTTTGACTTTCAACTTTCAATAACTCGCTCGGATATTGACCGATCGATACGAAACTTTCATTTTCGGCATCAGGGAGTGCATCCGTGTCGAACTGCATACCCTGAATCTTCAAATTCGGATTTTTTGACAGTCTTTCAAAATCGTTTTGGAAATACAAATATTTTTGACATAAATTTGAATATCTTTTTTAAATACCGTTAGATTTCTTTTTTATTTGGTTTAATATTGACGAGGCAATGCTAGTCACCTAACCACGTTAAAATTTTGACAACATTTCACATAGCTTTTTCAAAATTTTCACTTATGCTGATATATCAATCAGTACTCAATTTTTGACTTTTAACTTTCAATAACTCGCTCGGATATTGACCGATCGATACGAAACTTTCATTTTCGGCATCAGGGAGTGCATCCGCATCGACCTGCATACCCTGAACCTTCAAATTCGGATTTTTTGACAGTCTTTCAAAATCGTTTTGGAAATACAAATATTTTTGACATAAATTTGAATATCTTTTTTAAATACCCTTAGATTTCTGTTTTATTTGGTTTAATATTGACGAGGCAATGCTAGTCACCTAACCACGTTAAAATTTTGACAACATTTCATATTGGTTTTTCAAAATTTTCACTTATACTGATATATCAATCAGTACTCAATTTTTGACTTTCAACTTTCAATAACTCGCTCGGATATTGACCGATCGATACGAAACTTTCATTTTCGGCATCAGGGAGTGCATCCGTGTCGAACTGCATACCCTGAATCTTCAAATTCGGATTTTTTGACAGTCTTTCAAAATCGTTTTGGAAATACAAATATTTTTGACATAAATTTGAATATCTTTTTTAAATACCGTTAGATTTCTGTTTTATTTGGTTTAATATTGACGAGGCAATGCTAGTCACCTAACCACGTTGAAATTTTGACAACATTTCACATAGCTTTTTCAAAATTTTCACTTATGCTGATATATCAATCAGTACTCAATTTTTGACTTTTAACTTTCAATAACTCGCTCGGATATTGACCGATCGATACGAAACTTTCATTTTCGGCATCAGGGAGTGCATCCGCATCGACCTGCATACCCTGAATCTTCAAATTCGGATTTTTTGACAGTCTTTCAAAATCGTTTTGGAAATACAAATATTTTTGACATAAATTTGAATATCTTTTTTAAATACCGTTAGATTTCTTTTTTATTTGGTTTAATATTGACGAGGCAATGCTAGTCACTTAACCACGTTGAAATTTTGACAACATTTCACATAGCTTTTTCAAAATTTTCACTTATGCTGATATATCAATCAGTACTCAATTTTTGACTTTTAACTTTCAATAACTCGCTCGGATATTGACCGATCGATACGAAACTTTCATTTTCGGCATCAGGGAGTGCATCCGCATCGACCTGCATACCCTGAACCTTCAAATTCGGATTTTTTGACAGTCTTTCAAAATCGTTTTGGAAATACAAATAATTTTGACAAAAATTTGAATATCTTTTTTAAATACCGTTAGATTTCTTTTTTATTTGGTTTAATATTGACGAGGCAATGCTAGTCACCTAACCACGTTAAAATTTTGACAACATTTCACATAGCTTTTTCAAAATGTTCACATATACTGATATATCAATCAGTACTCAATTTTTGACTTTCAACTTTCAATAACTCGCTCGGATATTGACCGATCGATACGAAACATTCATTTTCGGCATCAGGGAGTGCATCCGTGTCGAACTGCATACCCTGAATCTTCAAATTCGGATTTTTTGACAGTCTTTCAAAATCGTTTTGGAAATACAAATATTTTTGACATAAATTTGAATATCTTTTTTAAATACCGTTAGATTTCTTTTTTATTTGGTTTAATATTGACGAGGCAATGCTAGTCACCTAACCACGTTAAAATTTTGACAACATTTCACATAGCTTTTTCAAAATTTTCACTTATGCTGATATATCAATCAGTACTCAATTTTTGACTTTTAACTTTCAATAACTCGCTCGGATATTGACCGATCGATACGAAACTTTCATTTTCGGCATCAGGGAGTGCATCCGTGTCGACCTGCATACCCTGAACCTTCAAATTCGGATTTTTTGACAGTCTTTCAAAATCGTTATGGAAATACAAATATTTTTGACATAAATTTGAATATCTTTTTTTAAATACCGTTAGTTTTCTGTTTTATTTGGTTTAATATTGACGAGGCAATGCTAGTCACCTAACCACGTTAAAATTTTGACAACATTTCACATAGCTTTTTCAAAATGTTCACTTATACTGATATATCAATCAGTACTCAATTTTTGACTTTTAACTTTCAATAACTCGCTCGGATATTGACCGATCGATACGAAACTTTCATTTTCGGCATCATGAAGTGCATCCTCGTCGAACTGCATACCCTGAACCTTCAAGTTCGGATTGTTTGACAGTCTTTCAAAATCGATTTGGAAATTCAAATATTCGTGACAAAAATTTGAATATCTTTTTTAAGTACTTTTAGATTTCTGTGTTAGTTGGTTTTATATTGATGAGGCAATGCTAGTCACCTAACCACGTTGAAATTTTGACAACATTTCACATAACTTTTTCAAAATTTTCACTTATACTGATATATCAATCAGTACTCAATTTTTGACTTTTAACTTTCAATAACTCGCTCGGATATTGACCGATCGATACGAAACTTTCATTTTCGGCATCAGGGAGTGCATCCGCATCGACCTGCATACCCTGAATCTTCAAATTCGGATTTTTTGACAGTCTTTCAAAATCGTTTTGGAAATACAAATATTTTTGACATAAATTTGAATATCTTTTTTAAATACCGTTAGATTTCTTTTTTATTTGGTTTAATATTGACGAGGCAATGCTAGTCACTTAACCACGTTGAAATTTTGACAACATTTCACATAGCTTTTTCAAAATTTTCACTTATGCTGATATATCAATCAGTACTCAATTTTTGACTTTTAACTTTCAATAACTCGCTCGGATATTGACCGATCGATACGAAACTTTCATTTTCGGCATCAGGGAGTGCATCCGCATCGACCTGCATACCCTGAACCTTCAAATTCGGATTTTTTGACAGTCTTTCAAAATCGTTTTGGAAATACAAATAATTTTGACAAAAATTTGAATATCTTTTTTAACTACCGTTAGATTTCTGTTTTATTTGGTTTAATATTGACGAGGCAATGCTAGTCACCTAACCACGTTAAAATTTTGACAACATTTCACATAGCTTTTTCAAAATGTTCACATATACTGATATATCAATCAGTACTCAATTTTTGACTTTCAACTTTCAATAACTCGCTCGGATATTGACCGATCGATACGAAACATTCATTTTCGGCATCAGGGAGTGCATCCGTGTCGAACTGCATACCCTGAATCTTCAAATTCGGATTTTTTGACAGTCTTTCAAAATCGTTTTGGAAATACAAATATTTTTGACATAAATTTGAATATCTTTTTTAAATACCGTTAGATTTCTTTTTTATTTGGTTTAATATTGACGAGGCAATGCTAGTCACCTAACCACGTTAAAATTTTGACAACATTTCATATTGGTTTTTCAAAATTTTCACTTATACTGATATATCAATCAGTACTCAATTTTTGACTTTCAACTTTCAATAACTCGCTCGGATATTGACCGATCGATACGAAACTTTCATTTTCGGCATCAGGGAGTGCATCCGTGTCGAACTGCATACCCTGAATCTTCAAATTCGGATTTTTTGACAGTCTTTCAAAATCGTTTTGGAAATACAAATATTTTTGACATAAATTTGAATATCTTTTTTAAATACCGTTAGATTTCTTTTTTATTTGGTTTAATATTGACGAGGCAATGCTAGTCACCTAACCACGTTGAAATTTTGACAACATTTCACATAGCTTTTTCAAAATTTTCACTTATGCTGATATATCAATCAGTACTCAATTTTTGACTTTTAACTTTCAATAACTCGCTCGGATATTGACCGATCGATACGAAACTTTCATTTTCGGCATCAGGGAGTGCATCCGCATCGACCTGCATACCCTGAATCTTCAAATTCGGATTTTTTGACAGTCTTTCAAAATCGTTTTGGAAATACAAATATTTTTGACATAAATTTGAATATCTTTTTTAAATACCGTTAGATTTCTTTTTTATTTGGTTTAATATTGACGAGGCAATGCTAGTCACTTAACCACGTTGAAATTTTGACAACATTTCACATAGCTTTTTCAAAATTTTCACTTATGCTGATATATCAATCAGTACTCAATTTTTGACTTTTAACTTTCAATAACTCGCTCGGATATTGACCGATCGATACGAAACTTTCATTTTCGGCATCAGGGAGTGCATCCGCATCGACCTGCATACCCTGAACCTTCAAATTCGGATTTTTTGACAGTCTTTCAAAATCGTTTTGGAAATACAAATAATTTTGACAAAAATTTGAATATCTTTTTTAAATACCGTTAGATTTCTGTTTTATTTGGTTTAATATTGACAAGGCAATGCTAGTCACCTAACCACGTTAAAATTTTGACAACATTTCACATAGCTTTTTCAAAATGTTCACTTATACTGACATCAATCAGTACTCAATTTTTGACTTTTAACTTTCAATAACTCGCTCGAATATTGACCGATCGATACGAAACTTTCATTTTCGGCATCAGGGAGTGCATCCGTGTCAAACTGCATACCCTGAATCTTCAAATTCGGATTTTTTGACAGTCTTTCAAAATCGTTTTGGAAATACAAATATTTTTGACATAAATTTGAATATCTTTTTTAAATACCGTTAGATTTCTGTTTTATTTGGTTTAATATTGACGAGGCAATGCTAGTCACCTAACCACGTTAAAATTTTGACAACATTTCATATTGGTTTTTTAAAATTTTCACTTATACTGATATATCAATCAGTACTCAATTTTTGACTTTTAACTTTCAATAACTCGCTCGGATATTGACCGATCGATACGAAACTTTCATTTTCGGCATCAGGGAGTGCATCCGTGTCGAACTGCATACCCTGAATCTTCAAATTCGGATTTTTTGACAGTCTTTCAAAATCGTTTTGGAAATACAAATATTTTTGACATAAATTTGAATATCTTTTTTAAATACCGTTAGATTTCTTTTTTATTTGGTTTAATATTGACGAGGCAATGCTAGTCACCTAACCACGTTGAAATTTTGACAACATTTCACATAGCTTTTTCAAAATTTTCACTTATGCTGATATATCAATCAGTACTCAATTTTTGACTTTTAACTTTCAATAATTCGCTCGGGTATTGACCGATCGATACGAAACTTTCATTTTCGGCATCAGGGAGTGCATCCGTGTCGACCTGCATACCCTGAACCTTCAAATTCGGATTTTTTGACAGTCTTTCAAAATCGTTATGGAAATACAAATATTTATGACATAAATTTGAATATCTTTTTTTAAATACCGTTAGTTTTCTGTTTTATTTGGTTTAATATTGACGAGGCAATGCTAGTCACCTAACCACGTTAAAATTTTGACAACATTTCACATAGCTTTTTCAAAATGTTCACTTATACTGATATATCAATCAGTACTCAATTTTTGACTTTTAACTTTCAATAACTCGCTCGGATATTGACCGATCGATACGAAACTTTCATTTTCGGCATCATGAAGTGCATCCTCGTCGAACTGCATACCCTGAACCTTCAAGTTCGGATTGTTTGACAGTCTTTCAAAATCGATTTGGAAATTCAAATATTCGTGACAAAAATTTTAATATCTTTTTTAAGTACCTTTAGATTTCTGTGTTAGTTGGTTTTATATTGATGAGGCAATGCTAGTCACCTAACCACGTTGAAATTTTGACAACATTTTACATAGCTTTTTCAAAATTTTCACTTATACTGATATATCAATCAGTACTCAATTTTTGACTTTCAACTTTCAATAACTCGCTCGGATATTGACCGATCGATACGAAACTTTCATTTTCGGCATCAGGGAGTGCATCCGTGTCGAACTGCATACCCTGAACCTTCAAATTCGGATTTTTTGACAGTCTTTCAAAATCGTTTTGGAAATACAATTAATTTTGACAAAAATTCGAATATCTTTTTTAAATACCGTTAGATTTCTGTTTTATTTGGTTTAATATTGACGAGGCAATGCTAGTCACCTAACCACGTTAAAATTTTGACAACATTTCACATAGCTTTTTCAAAATGTTCACTTATACTGATATATCAATCAGTACTCAATTTTTTACTTTTAACTTTCAATAACTCGCTCGGATATTGACCGATCGATACGAAACTTTCATTTTCGGCATCATGAAGTGCATCCTCGTCGAATTGCATACCCTGAACCTTCAAGTTCGGATTGTTTGACAGTCTTTCAAAATCGATTTGGAAATTCAAATATTCGTGACAAAAATTTGAATATCTTTTTTAAGTACCTTTAGATTTCTGTGTTAGTTGGTTTTATATTGATGAGGCAATGCTAGTCACCTAACCACGTTGAAATTTTGACAACATTTCACATAGCTTTTTCAAAATTTTCATTTATACTGATATATCAATCAGTACTCAATTTTTGACTTTCAACTTTCAATAACTCGCTCGGATATTGACCGATCGATACGAAACTTTCATTTTCGGCATCAAGGAGTGCATCCGTGTCGAAATGCATACCCTGAACCTTCAAATTCGGATTTTTTGACAGTCTTTCAAAATCGTTTTGGAAATACAAATAATTTTGACAAAAATTTGAATATCTTTTTTAAATACCGTTAGATTTCTGTTTTATTTGGTTTAATATTGACGAGGCAATGCTAGTCACCTAACCACGTTAAAATTTTGACAACATTTCACATAGCTTTTTCAAAATGTTCACATATACTGATATATCAATCAGTACTCAATTTTTGACTTTTAACTTTCAATAACTCGCTCGGATATTGACCGATCGATACGAAACTTTCATTTTCGGCATCAGGGAGTGCATCCGTGTCGAACTGCATACCCTGAATCTTCAAATTCGGATTTTTTGACAGTCTTTCAAAATCGTTTTGGAAATACAAATATTTTTGACATAAATTTGAATATCTTTTTTAAATACCGTTAGATTTCTGTTTTATTTGGTTTAATATTGACGAGGCAATGCTAGTCACCTAACCACGTTAAAATTTTGACAACATTTCACATAGCTTTTTCAAAATGTTCACTTATACTGATATATCAATCAGTACTCAATTTTTGACTTTTAACTTTCAATAACTCGCTCGGATATTGACCGATCGATACGAAACTTTCATTTTCGGCATCATGAAGTGCATCCTCGTCGAACTGCATACCCTGAACCTTCAAGTTCGGATTGTTTGACAGTCTTTCAAAATCGATTTGGAAATTCAAATATTCGTGACAAAAATTTTAATATCTTTTTTAAGTACCTTTAGATTTCTGTGTTAGTTGGTTTTATATTGATGAGGCAATGCAAGTCACCTAACCACGTTGAAATTTTGACAACATTTCACATAGCTTTTTCAAAATTTTCATTTATACTGATATATCAATCAGTACTCAATTTTTGACTTTCAACTTTCAATAACTCGCTCGGATATTGACCGATCGATACGAAACTTTCATTTTCGGCATCAAGGAGTGCATCCGTGTCGAAATGCATACCCTGAACCTTCAAATTCGGATTTTTTGACAGTCTTTCAAAATCGTTTTGGAAATACAAATAATTTTGACAAAAATTTGAATATCTTTTTTAAATACCGTTAGATTTCTGTTTTATTTGGTTTAATATTGACGAGGCAATGCTAGTCACCTAACCACGTTAAAATTTTCACAACATTTCACATAGCTTTTTCAAAATGTTCACTTATACTGATATATCAATCAGTACTCAATTTTTGACTTTTAACTTTCAATAACTCGCTCGGATATTGACCGATCGATACGAAACTTTCATTTTCGGCATCAGGGAGTGCATCCGTGTCGAACTGCATACCCTGAATCTTCAAATTCGGATTTTTTGACAGTCTTTCAAAATCGTTTTGGAAATACAAATATTTTTGACATAAATTTGAATATCTTTTTTAAATACCGTTAGATTTCTGTTTTATTTGGTTTAATATTGACGAGGCAATGCTAGTCACCTAACCACGTTAAAATTTTGACAACATTTCATATTGGTTTTTCAAAATTTTCACTTATACTGATATATCAATCAGTACTCAATTTTTGACTTTCAACTTTCAATAACTCGCTCGGATATTGACCGATCGATACGAAACTTTCATTTTCGGCATCAGGGAGTGCATCCGTGTCGAACTGCATACCCTGAATCTTCAAATTCGGATTTTTTGACAGTCTTTCAAAATCGTTTTGGAAATACAAATATTTTTGACATAAATTTGAATATCTTTTTTAAATACCGTTAGATTTCTTTTTTATTTGGTTTAATATTGACGAGGCAATGCTAGTCACCTAACCACGTTAAAATTTTGACAACATTTCACATAGCTTTTTCAAAATGTTCACTTATACTGATATATCAATCAGTACTCAATTTTTGACTTTTAACTTTCAATAACTCGCTCGGATATTGACCGATCGATACGAAACTTTCATTTTCGGCATCAGGGAGTGCATCCGTGTCGAACTGCATACCCTGAATCTTCAAATTCGGATTTTTTGACAGTCTTTCAAAATCGTTTTGGAAATACAAATATTTTTGACATAAATTTGAATATCTTTTTTAAATACCGTTAGATTTCTGTTTTATTTGGTTTAATATTGACGAGGCAATGCTAGTCACCTAACCACGTTAAAATTTTGACAACATTTCATATTGGTTTTTCAAAATTTTCACTTATACTGATATATCAATCAGTACTCAATTTTTGACTTTCAACTTTCAATAACTCGCTCGGATATTGACCGATCGATACGAAACTTTCATTTTCGGCATCAGGGAGTGCATCCATGTCGAACTGCATACCCTGAATCTTCAAATTCGGATTTTTTGACAGTCTTTCAAAATCGTTTTGGAAATACAAATATTTTTGACATAAATTTGAATATCTTTTTTAAATACCGTTAGATTTCTTTTTTATTTGGTTTAATATTGACGAGGCAATGCTAGTCACCTAACCACGTTGAAATTTTGACAACATTTCACATAGCTTTTTCAAAATTTTCACTTATGCTGATATATCAATCAGTACTCAATTTTTGACTTTCAACTTTCAATAACTCGCTCGGATATTGACCGATCGATACGAAACTTTCATTTTCGGCATCAGGGAGTGCATCCGTGTCGAACTGCATACCCTGAATCTTCAAATTCGGATTTTTTGACAGTCTTTCAAAATCGTTTTGGAAATACAAATATTTTTGACATAAATTTGAATATCTTTTTTAAATACCGTTAGATTTCTGTTTTATTTGGTTTAATATTGACGAGGCAATGCTAGTCACCTAACCACGTTAAAATTTTGACAACATTTCATATTGGTTTTTCAAAATTTTCACTTATACTGATATATCAATCAGTACTCAATTTTTGACTTTCAACTTTCAATAACTCGCTCGGATATTGACCGATCGATACGAATCTTTCATTTTCGGCATCAGGGAGTGCATCCATGTCGAACTGCATACCCTGAATCTTCAAATTCGGATTTTTTGACAGTCTTTCAAAATCGTTTTGGAAATACAAATATTTTTGACATAAATTTGAATATCTTTTTTAAATACCGTTAGATTTCTTTTTTATTTGGTTTAATATTGACGAGGCAATGCTAGTCACCTAACCACGTTGAAGTTTAACAACATTTCACATAGCTTTTTCAAAATTTTCACTTATACTGATATATCAATCAGTACTCAATTTTTGACTTTCAACTTTCAATAACTCGCTCGGATATTGACCGATCGATACGAAACTTTCATTTTCGGCATCAGGGAGTGCATCCGTGTCGAACTGCATACCCTGAACCTTCAAATTCGGATTTTTTGACAGTCTTTCAAAATCGTTTTGGAAATACAAATAATTTTGTCAAAAATTTGAATATCTTTTTTAAATACCGTTAGATTTCTGTTTTATTTGGTTTAATATTGACGAGGCAATGCTAGTCACCTAACCACGTTAAAATTTTGACAACATTTCACATAGCTTTTTCAAAATGTTCACTTATACTGACATCAATCAGTACTCAATTTTTGACTTTTAACTTTCAATAACTCGCTCGGATATTGACCGATCGATACGAAACTTTCATTTTCGGCATCAGGGAGTGCATCCGTGTCAAACTGCATACCCTGAATCTTCAAATTCGGATTTTTTGACAGTCTTTCAAACTCGTTTTGGAAATACAAATATTTTTGACATAAATTTGAATATCTTTTTTAAATACCGTTAGATTTCTGTTTTATTTGGTTTAATATTGACGAGGCAATGCTAGTCACCTAACCACGTTAAAATTTTGACAACATTTCATATTGGTTTTTCAAAATTTTCACTTATACTGATATATCAATCAGTACTCAATTTTTGACTTTCAACTTTCAATAACTCGCTCGGATATTGACCGATCGATACGAAACTTTCATTTTCGGCATCAGGGAGTGCATCCGTGTCGAACTGCATACTCTGAATCTTCAAATTCGGATTTTTTGACAGTCTTTCAAAATCGTTTTGGAAATACAAATATTTTTGACATAAATTTGAATATCTTTTTTAAATACCGTTAGATTTCTTTTTTATTTGGTTTAATATTGACGAGGCAATGCTAGTCACCTAACCACGTTGAAATTTTGACAACATTTCACATAGCTTTTTCAAAATTTTCACTTATGCTGATATATCAATCAGTACTCAATTTTTGACTTTTAACTTTCAATAATTCGCTCGGATATTGACCGATCGATACGAAACTTTCATTTTCGGCATCAGGGAGTGCATCCGTGTCGACCTGCATACCCTGAACCTTCAAATTCGGATTTTTTGACAGTCTTTCAAAATCGTTATGGAAATACAAATATTTTTGACATAAATTTGAATATCTTTTTTTAAATACCGTTAGTTTTCTGTTTTATTTGGTTTAATATTGACGAGGCAATGCTAGTCACCTAACCACGTTAAAATTTTGACAACATTTCACATAGCTTTTTCAAAATGTTCACTTATACTGATATATCAATCAGTACTCAATTTTTGACTTTTAACTTTCAATAACTCGCTCGGATATTGACCGATCGATACGAAACTTTCATTTTCGGCATCATGAAGTGCATCCTCGTCGAACTGCATACCCTGAACCTTCAAGTTCGGATTGTTTGACAGTCTTTCAAAATCGATTTGGAAATTCAAATATTCGTGACAAAAATTTTAATATCTTTTTTAAGTACTTTTAGATTTCTGTGTTAGTTGGTTTTATATTGATGAGGCAATGCTAGTCACCTAACCACGTTGAAATTTTGACAACATTTCACATAGCTTTTTCAAAATTTTCACTTATACTGATATATCAATCAGTACTCAATTTTTGACTTTCAACTTTCAATAACTCGCTCGGATATTGACCGATCGATACGAAACTTTCATTTTCGGCATCAGGGAGTGCATCCGTGTCGAACTGCATACCCTGAACCTTCAAATTCGGATTTTTTGACAGTCTTTCAAAATCGTTTTGGAAATACAATTAATTTTGACAAAAATTCGAATATCTTTTTTAAATACCGTTAGATTTCTGTTTTATTTGGTTTAATATTGACGAGGCAATGCTAGTCACCTAACCACGTTAAAATTTTGACAACATTTCACATAGCTTTTTCAAAATGTTCACTTATACTGATATATCAATCAGTACTCAATTTTTTACTTTTAACTTTCAATAACTCGCTCGGATATTGACCGATCGATACGAAACTTTCATTTTCGGCATCATGAAGTGCATCCTCGTCGAATTGCATACCCTGAACCTTCAAGTTCGGATTGTTTGACAGTCTTTCAAAATCGATTTGGAAATTCAAATATTCGTGACAAAAATTTGAATATCTTTTTTAAGTACCTTTAGATTTCTGTGTTAGTTGGTTTTATATTGATGAGGCAATGCTAGTCACCTAACCACGTTGAAATTTTGACAACATTTCACATAGCTTTTTCAAAATTTTCACTTATACTGATATATCAATCAGTACTCAATTTTTGACTTTCAACTTTCAATAACTCGCTCGGATATTGACCGATCGATACGAAACTTTCATTTTCGGCATCAAGGAGTGCATCCGTGTCGAAATGCATACCCTGAACCTTCAAATTCGGATTTTTTGACAGTCTTTCAAACTCGTTTTGGAAATACAAATATTTTTGACATAAATTTGAATATCTTTTTTAAATACCGTTAGATTTCTGTTTTATTTGGTTTAATATTGACGAGGCAATGCTAGTCACCTAACCACGTTAAAATTTTGACAACATTTCACATAGCTTTTTCAAAATGTTCACTTATACTGACATCAATCAGTACTCAATTTTTGATTTTTAACTTTCAATAACTCGCTCGGATATTGACCGATCGATACGAAACTTTCATTTTCGGCATCAGGGAGTGCATCCGTGTCAAACTGCATACCCTGAATCTTCAAATTCGGATTTTTTGACAGTCTTTCAAACTCGTTTTGGAAATATAAATATTTTTGACATAAATTTGAATATCTTTTTTAAATACCGTTAGATTTCTGTTTTATTTGGTTTAATATTGACGAGGCAATGCTAGTCACCTAACCACGTTAAAATTTTGACAACATTTCACATAGCTTTTTCAAAATTTTCACTTATGCTGATATATCAATCAGTACTCAATTTTTGACTTTCAACTTTCAATAACTCGCTCGGATATTGACCGATCGATACGAAACTTTCATTTTCGGCATCAGGGAGTGCATCCGTGTCGAACTGCATACCCTGAATCTTCAAATTCGGATTTTTTGACAGTCTTTCAAAATCGTTTTGGAAATACAAATATTTTTGACATAAATTTGAATATCTTTTTTAAATACCGTTAGATTTCTGTTTTATTTGGTTTAATATTGACGAGGCAATGCTAGTCACCTAACCACGTTAAAATTTTGACAACATTTCATATTGGTTTTTCAAAATTTTCACTTATACTGATATATCAATCAGTACTCAATTTTTGACTTTCAACTTTCAATAACTCGCTCGGATATTGACCGATCGATACGAATCTTTCATTTTCGGCATCAGGGAGTGCATCCATGTCGAACTGCATACCCTGAATCTTCAAATTCGGATTTTTTGACAGTCTTTCAAAATCGTTTTGGAAATACAAATATTTTTGACATAAATTTGAATATCTTTTTTAAATACCGTTAGATTTCTTTTTTATTTGGTTTAATATTGACGAGGCAATGCTAGTCACCTAACCACGTTGAAGTTTAACAACATTTCACATAGCTTTTTCAAAATTTTCACTTATACTGATATATCAATCAGTACTCAATTTTTGACTTTCAACTTTCAATAACTCGCTCGGATATTGACCGATCGATACGAAACTTTCATTTTCGGCATCAGGGAGTGCATCCGTGTCGAACTGCATACCCTGAACCTTCAAATTCGGATTTTTTGACAGTCTTTCAAAATCGTTTTGGAAATACAAATAATTTTGTCAAAAATTTGAATATCTTTTTTAAATACCGTTAGATTTCTGTTTTATTTGGTTTAATATTGACGAGGCAATGCTAGTCACCTAACCACGTTAAAATTTTGACAACATTTCACATAGCTTTTTCAAAATGTTCACTTATACTGACATCAATCAGTACTCAATTTTTGACTTTTAACTTTCAATAACTCGCTCGGATATTGACCGATCGATACGAAACTTTCATTTTCGGCATCAGGGAGTGCATCCGTGTCAAACTGCATACCCTGAATCTTCAAATTCGGATTTTTTGACAGTCTTTCAAACTCGTTTTGGAAATACAAATATTTTTGACATAAATTTGAATATCTTTTTTAAATACCGTTAGATTTCTGTTTTATTTGGTTTAATATTGACGAGGCAATGCTAGTCACCTAACCACGTTAAAATTTTGACAACATTTCATATTGGTTTTTCAAAATTTTCACTTATACTGATATATCAATCAGTACTCAATTTTTGACTTTCAACTTTCAATAACTCGCTCGGATATTGACCGATCGATACGAAACTTTCATTTTCGGCATCAGGGAGTGCATCCGTGTCGAACTGCATACTCTGAATCTTCAAATTCGGATTTTTTGACAGTCTTTCAAAATCGTTTTGGAAATACAAATATTTTTGACATAAATTTGAATATCTTTTTTAAATACCGTTAGATTTCTTTTTTATTTGGTTTAATATTGACGAGGCAATGCTAGTCACCTAACCACGTTGAAATTTTGACAACATTTCACATAGCTTTTTCAAAATTTTCACTTATGCTGATATATCAATCAGTACTCAATTTTTGACTTTTAACTTTCAATAATTCGCTCGGATATTGACCGATCGATACGAAACTTTCATTTTCGGCATCAGGGAGTGCATCCGTGTCGACCTGCATACCCTGAACCTTCAAATTCGGATTTTTTGACAGTCTTTCAAAATCGTTATGGAAATACAAATATTTTTGACATAAATTTGAATATCTTTTTTTAAATACCGTTAGTTTTCTGTTTTATTTGGTTTAATATTGACGAGGCAATGCTAGTCACCTAACCACGTTAAAATTTTGACAACATTTCACATAGCTTTTTCAAAATGTTCACTTATACTGATATATCAATCAGTACTCAATTTTTGACTTTTAACTTTCAATAACTCGCTCGGATATTGACCGATCGATACGAAACTTTCATTTTCGGCATCATGAAGTGCATCCTCGTCGAACTGCATACCCTGAACCTTCAAGTTCGGATTGTTTGACAGTCTTTCAAAATCGATTTGGAAATTCAAATATTCGTGACAAAAATTTTAATATCTTTTTTAAGTACTTTTAGATTTCTGTGTTAGTTGGTTTTATATTGATGAGGCAATGCTAGTCACCTAACCACGTTGAAATTTTGACAACATTTCACATAGCTTTTTCAAAATTTTCACTTATACTGATATATCAATCAGTACTCAATTTTTGACTTTCAACTTTCAATAACTCGCTCGGATATTGACCGATCGATACGAAACTTTCATTTTCGGCATCAGGGAGTGCATCCGTGTCGAACTGCATACCCTGAACCTTCAAATTCGGATTTTTTGACAGTCTTTCAAAATCGTTTTGGAAATACAATTAATTTTGACAAAAATTCGAATATCTTTTTTAAATACCGTTAGATTTCTGTTTTATTTGGTTTAATATTGACGAGGCAATGCTAGTCACCTAACCACGTTAAAATTTTGACAACATTTCACATAGCTTTTTCAAAATGTTCACTTATACTGATATATCAATCAGTACTCAATTTTTTACTTTTAACTTTCAATAACTCGCTCGGATATTGACCGATCGATACGAAACTTTCATTTTCGGCATCATGAAGTGCATCCTCGTCGAATTGCATACCCTGAACCTTCAAGTTCGGATTGTTTGACAGTCTTTCAAAATCGATTTGGAAATTCAAATATTCGTGACAAAAATTTGAATATCTTTTTTAAGTACCTTTAGATTTCTGTGTTAGTTGGTTTTATATTGATGAGGCAATGCTAGTCACCTAACCACGTTGAAATTTTGACAACATTTCACATAGCTTTTTCAAAATTTTCACTTATACTGATATATCAATCAGTACTCAATTTTTGACTTTCAACTTTCAATAACTCGCTCGGATATTGACCGATCGATACGAAACTTTCATTTTCGGCATCAAGGAGTGCATCCGTGTCGAAATGCATACCCTGAACCTTCAAATTCGGATTTTTTGACAGTCTTTCAAACTCGTTTTGGAAATACAAATATTTTTGACATAAATTTGAATATCTTTTTTAAATACCGTTAGATTTCTGTTTTATTTGGTTTAATATTGACGAGGCAATGCTAGTCACCTAACCACGTTAAAATTTTGACAACATTTCACATAGCTTTTTCAAAATGTTCACTTATACTGACATCAATCAGTACTCAATTTTTGATTTTTAACTTTCAATAACTCGCTCGGATATTGACCGATCGATACGAAACTTTCATTTTCGGCATCAGGGAGTGCATCCGTGTCAAACTGCATACCCTGAATCTTCAAATTCGGATTTTTTGACAGTCTTTCAAACTCGTTTTGGAAATACAAATATTTTTGACATAAATTTGAATATCTTTTTTAAATACCGTTAGATTTCTGTTTTATTTGGTTTAATATTGACGAGGCAATGCTAGTCACCTAACCACGTTAAAATTTTGACAACATTTCACATAGCTTTTTCAAAATTTTCACTTATGCTGATATATCAATCAGTACTCAATTTTTGACTTTTAACTTTCAATAATTCGCTCGGGTATTGACCGATCGATACGAAACTTTCATTTTCGGCATCAGGGAGTGCATCCGTGTCGAACTGCATACCCTGAACCTTCAAATTCGGATTTTTTGACAGTCTTTCAAAATCGTTTTGGAAATACAAATAATTTTGTCAAAAATTTGAATATCTTTTTTAAATACCGTTAGATTTCTGTTTTATTTGGTTTAATATTGACGAGGCAATGCTAGTCACCTAACCACGTTAAAATTTTGACAACATTTCACATAGCTTTTTCAAAATGTTCACTTATACTGACATCAATCAGTACTCAATTTTTGACTTTTAACTTTCAATAACTCGCTCGGATATTGACCGATCGATACGAAACTTTCATTTTCGGCATCAGGGAGTGCATCCGTGTCAAACTGCATACCCTGAATCTTCAAATTCGGATTTTTTGACAGTCTTTCAAACTCGTTTTGGAAATACAAATATTTTTGACATAAATTTGAATATCTTTTTTAAATACCGTTAGATTTCTGTTTTATTTGGTTTAATATTGACGAGGCAATGCAAGTCACCTAACCACGTTAAAATTTTGACAACATTTCATATTGGTTTTTCAAAATTTTCACTTATACTGATATATCAATCAGTACTCAATTTTTGACTTTCAACTTTCAATAACTCGCTCGGATATTGACCGATCGATACGAAACTTTCATTTTCGGCATCATGAAGTGCATCCTCGTCGAACTGCATACACTGAACCTTCAAGTTCGGATTGTTTGACAGTCTTTCAAAATCGATTTGGAAATTCAAATATTCGTGACAAAAATTTGAATATCTTTTTTAAGTACCTTTAGATTTCTGTGTTAGTTGGTTTTATATTGATGAGGCAATGCTAGTCACCTAACCACGTTGAAGTTTTGACAACATTTCACATAGCTTTTTCAAAATTTTCACTTATACTGATATATCAATCAGTACTCAATTTTTGACTTTCAACTTTCAATAACTCGCTCGGATATTGACCGATCGATACGAAACTTTCATTTTCGGCATCAGGGAGTGCATCCGTGTCGACCTGCATACCCTGAACCTTCAAATTCGGATTTTTTGACAGTCTTTCAAACTCGTTTTGGAAATACAAATATTTTTGACATAAATTTGAATATCTTTTTTAAATACCGTTAGATTTCTGTTTTATTTGGTTTAATATTGACGAGGCAATGCTAGTCACCTAACCACGTTAAAATTTTGACAACATTTCATATTGGTTTTTCAAAATTTTCACTTATGCTGATATATCAATCAGTACTCAATTTTTGACTTTTAACTTTCAATAATTCGCTCGGATATTGACCGATCGATACGAAACTTTCATTTTCGGCATCAGGGAGTGCATCCGTGTCGACCTGCATACCCTGAACCTTCAAATTCGGATTTTTTGACAGTCTTTCAAAATCGTTATGGAAATACAAATATTTTTGACATAAATTTGAATATCTTTTTTTAAATACCGTTAGTTTTCTGTTTTATTTGGTTTAATATTGACGAGGCAATGCTAGTCACCTAACCACGTTGAAATTTTGACAACATTTCACATAGCTTTTTCAAAATTTTCACTTATGCTGATATATCAATCAGTACTCAATTTTTGACTTTTAACTTTCAATAATTCGCTCGGATATTGACCGATCGATACGAAACTTTCATTTTCGGCATCAGGGAGTGCATCCGTGTCGACCTGCATACCCTGAACCTTCAAATTCGGATTTTTTGACAGTCTTTCAAAATCGTTATGGAAATACAAATATTTTTGACATAAATTTGAATATCTTTTTTTAAATACCGTTAGTTTTCTGTTTTATTTGGTTTAATATTGACGAGGCAATGCTAGTCACCTAACCACGTTAAAATTTTGACAACATTTCACATAGCTTTTTCAAAATGTTCACTTATACTGATATATCAATCAGTACTCAATTTTTGACTTTTAACTTTCAATAACTCGCTCGGATATTGACCGATCGATACGAAACTTTCATTTTCGGCATCATGAAGTGCATCCTCGTCGAACTGCATACCCTGAACCTTCAAGTTCGGATTGTTTGACAGTCTTTCAAAATCGATTTGGAAATTCAAATATTCGTGACAAAAATTTTAATATCTTTTTTAAGTACTTTTAGATTTCTGTGTTAGTTGGTTTTATATTGATGAGGCAATGCTAGTCACCTAACCACGTTGAAATTTTGACAACATTTCACATAGCTTTTTCAAAATTTTCACTTATACTGATATATCAATCAGTACTCAATTTTTGACTTTCAACTTTCAATAACTCGCTCGGATATTGACCGATCGATACGAAACTTTCATTTTCGGCATCAGGGAGTGCATCCGTGTCGAACTGCATACCCTGAACCTTCAAATTCGGATTTTTTGACAGTCTTTCAAAATCGTTTTGGAAATACAATTAATTTTGACAAAAATTCGAATATCTTTTTTAAATACCGTTAGATTTCTGTTTTATTTGGTTTAATATTGACGAGGCAATGCTAGTCACCTAACCACGTTAAAATTTTGACAACATTTCACATAGCTTTTTCAAAATGTTCACTTATACTGATATATCAATCAGTACTCAATTTTTTACTTTTAACTTTCAATAACTCGCTCGGATATTGACCGATCGATACGAAACTTTCATTTTCGGCATCATGAAGTGCATCCTCGTCGAATTGCATACCCTGAACCTTCAAGTTCGGATTGTTTGACAGTCTTTCAAAATCGATTTGGAAATTCAAATATTCGTGACAAAAATTTGAATATCTTTTTAAAGTACCTTTAGATTTCTGTGTTAGTTGGTTTTATATTGATGAGGCAATGCTAGTCACCTAACCACGTTGAAATTTTGACAACATTTCACATAGCTTTTTCAAAATTTTCACTTATACTGATATATCAATCAGTACTCAATTTTTGACTTTCAACTTTCAATAACTCGCTCGGATATTGACCGATCGATACGAAACTTTCATTTTCGTCATCAAGGAGTGCATCCGTGTCGAAATGCATACCCTGAACCTTCAAATTCGGATTTTTTGACAGTCTTTCAAACTCGTTTTGGAAATACAAATATTTTTGACATAAATTTGAATATCTTTTTTAAATACCGTTAGATTTCTGTTTTATTTGGTTTAATATTGACGAGGCAATGCTAGTCACCTAACCACGTTAAAATTTTGACAACATTTCACATAGCTTTTTCAAAATGTTCACTTATACTGACATCAATCAGTACTCAATTTTTGATTTTTAACTTTCAATAACTCGCTCGGATATTGACCGATCGATACGAAACTTTCATTTTCGGCATCAGGGAGTGCATCCGTGTCAAACTGCATACCCTGAATCTTCAAATTCGGATTTTTTGACAGTCTTTCAAACTCGTTTTGGAAATACAAATATTTTTGACATAAATTTGAATATCTTTTTTAAATACCGTTAGATTTCTGTTTTATTTGGTTTAATATTGACGAGGCAATGCTAGTCACCTAACCACGTTAAAATTTTGACAACATTTCATATTGGTTTTTCAAAATTTTCACTTATACTGATATATCAATCAGTACTCAATTTTTGACTTTCAACTTTCAATAACTCGCTCGGATATTGACCGATCGATACGAAACTTTCATTTTCGGCATCAGGGAGTGCATCCGTGTCGAACTGCATACCCTGAACCTTCAAATTCGGATTTTTTGACAGTCTTTCAAAATCGTTTTGGAAATACAAATAATTTTGTCAAAAATTTGAATATCTTTTTTAAATACCGTTAGATTTCTGTTTTATTTGGTTTAATATTGACGAGGCAATGCTAGTCACCTAACCACGTTAAAATTTTGACAACATTTCACATAGCTTTTTCAAAATGTTCACTTATACTGACATCAATCAGTACTCAATTTTTGACTTTTAACTTTCAATAACTCGCTCGGATATTGACCGATCGATACGAAACTTTCATTTTCGGCATCAGGGAGTGCATCCGTGTCAAACTGCATACCCTGAATCTTCAAATTCGGATTTTTTGACAGTCTTTCAAACTCGTTTTGGAAATACAAATATTTTTGACATAAATTTGAATATCTTTTTTAAATACCGTTAGATTTCTGTTTTATTTGGTTTAATATTGACGAGGCAATGCTAGTCACCTAACCACGTTAAAATTTTGACAACATTTCATATTGGTTTTTCAAAATTTTCACTTATACTGATATATCAATCAGTACTCAATTTTTGACTTTCAACTTTCAATAACTCGCTCGGATATTGACCGATCGATACGAAACTTTCATTTTCGGCATCAGGGAGTGCATCCGTGTCGAACTGCATACTCTGAATCTTCAAATTCGGATTTTTTGACAGTCTTTCAAAATCGTTTTGGAAATACAAATATTTTTGACATAAATTTGAATATCTTTTTTAAATACCGTTAGATTTCTTTTTTATTTGGTTTAATATTGACGAGGCAATGCTAGTCACCTAACCACGTTGAAATTTTGACAACATTTCACATAGCTTTTTCAAAATTTTCACTTATGCTGATATATCAATCAGTACTCAATTTTTGACTTTTAACTTTCAATAATTCGCTCGGATATTGACCGATCGATACGAAACTTTCATTTTCGGCATCAGGGAGTGCATCCGTGTCGACCTGCATACCCTGAACCTTCAAATTCGGATTTTTTGACAGTCTTTCAAAATCGTTATGGAAATACAAATATTTTTGACATAAATTTGAATATCTTTTTTTAAATACCGTTAGTTTTCTGTTTTATTTGGTTTAATATTGACGAGGCAATGCTAGTCACCTAACCACGTTAAAATTTTGACAACATTTCACATAGCTTTTTCAAAATGTTCACTTATACTGATATATCAATCAGTACTCAATTTTTGACTTTTAACTTTCAATAACTCGCTCGGATATTGACCGATCGATACGAAACTTTCATTTTCGGCATCATGAAGTGCATCCTCGTCGAACTGCATACCCTGAACCTTCAAGTTCGGATTGTTTGACAGTCTTTCAAAATCGATTTGGAAATTCAAATATTCGTGACAAAAATTTTAATATCTTTTTTAAGTACTTTTAGATTTCTGTGTTAGTTGGTTTTATATTGATGAGGCAATGCTAGTCACCTAACCACGTTGAAATTTTGACAACATTTCACATAGCTTTTTCAAAATTTTCACTTATACTGATATATCAATCAGTACTCAATTTTTGACTTTCAACTTTCAATAACTCGCTCGGATATTGACCGATCGATACGAAACTTTCATTTTCGGCATCAGGGAGTGCATCCGTGTCGAACTGCATACCCTGAACCTTCAAATTCGGATTTTTTGACAGTCTTTCAAAATCGTTTTGGAAATACAATTAATTTTGACAAAAATTCGAATATCTTTTTTAAATACCGTTAGATTTCTGTTTTATTTGGTTTAATATTGACGAGGCAATGCTAGTCACCTAACCACGTTAAAATTTTGACAACATTTCACATAGCTTTTTCAAAATGTTCACTTATACTGATATATCAATCAGTACTCAATTTTTTACTTTTAACTTTCAATAACTCGCTCGGATATTGACCGATCGATACGAAACTTTCATTTTCGGCATCATGAAGTGCATCCTCGTCGAATTGCATACCCTGAACCTTCAAGTTCGGATTGTTTGACAGTCTTTCAAAATCGATTTGGAAATTCAAATATTCGTGACAAAAATTTGAATATCTTTTTTAAGTACCTTTAGATTTCTGTGTTAGTTGGTTTTATATTGATGAGGCAATGCTAGTCACCTAACCACGTTGAAATTTTGACAACATTTCACATAGCTTTTTCAAAATTTTCACTTATACTGATATATCAATCAGTACTCAATTTTTGACTTTCAACTTTCAATAACTCGCTCGGATATTGACCGATCGATACGAAACTTTCATTTTCGGCATCAAGGAGTGCATCCGTGTCGAAATGCATACCCTGAACCTTCAAATTCGGATTTTTTGACAGTCTTTCAAAATCGTTTTGGAAATACAAATAATTTTGACAAAAATTTGAATATCTTTTTTAAATACCGTTAGATTTCTGTTTTATTTGGTTTAATATTGACGAGGCAATGCTAGTCACCTAACCACGTTGAAATTTTGACAACATTTCACATAGCTTTTTCAAAATTTTCACTTATACTGATATATCAATCAGTACTCAATTTTTGACTTTCAACTTTCAATAACTCGCTCGGATATTGACCGATCGATACGAAACTTTCATTTTCGGCATCAAGGAGTGCATCCGTGTCGAAATGCATACCCTGAACCTTCAAATTCGGATTTTTTGACAGTCTTTCAAACTCGTTTTGGAAATACAAATATTTTTGACATAAATTTGAATATCTTTTTTAAATACCGTTAGATTTCTGTTTTATTTGGTTTAATATTGACGAGGCAATGCTAGTCACCTAACCACGTTAAAATTTTGACAACATTTCACATAGCTTTTTCAAAATGTTCACTTATACTGACATCAATCAGTACTCAATTTTTGATTTTTAACTTTCAATAACTCGCTCGGATATTGACCGATCGATACGAAACTTTCATTTTCGGCATCAGGGAGTGCATCCGTGTCAAACTGCATACCCTGAATCTTCAAATTCGGATTTTTTGACAGTCTTTCAAACTCGTTTTGGAAATACAAATATTTTTGACATAAATTTGAATATCTTTTTTAAATACCGTTAGATTTCTGTTTTATTTGGTTTAATATTGACGAGGCAATGCTAGTCACCTAACCACGTTAAAATTTTGACAACATTTCATATTGGTTTTTCAAAATTTTCACTTATACTGATATATCAATCAGTACTCAATTTTTGACTTTCAACTTTCAATAACTCGCTCGGATATTGACCGATCGATACGAAACTTTCATTTTCGGCATCAGGGAGTGCATCCGTGTCGAACTGCATACCCTGAACCTTCAAATTCGGATTTTTTGACAGTCTTTCAAAATCGTTTTGGAAATACAAATAATTTTGACAAAAATTTGAATATCTTTTTTAAATACCGTTAGATTTCTGTTTTATTTGGTTTAATATTGACGAGGCAATGCTAGTCACCTAACCACGTTAAAATTTTGACAACATTTCACATAGCTTTTTCAAAATGTTCACTTATACTGACATCAATCAGTACTCAATTTTTGACTTTTAACTTTCAATAACTCGCTCGGATATTGACCGATCGATACGAAACTTTCATTTTCGGCATCAGGGAGTGCATCCGTGTCAAACTGCATACCCTGAATCTTCAAATTCGGATTTTTTGACAGTCTTTCAAACTCGTTTTGGAAATACAAATATTTTTGACATAAATTTGAATATCTTTTTTAAATACCGTTAGATTTCTGTTTTATTTGGTTTAATATTGACGAGGCAATGCTAGTCACCTAACCACGTTAAAATTTTGACAACATTTCATATTGGTTTTTCAAAATTTTCACTTATACTGATATATCAATCAGTACTCAATTTTTGACTTTCAACTTTCAATAACTCGCTCGGATATTGACCGATCGATACGAAACTTTCATTTTCGGCATCAGGGAGTGCATCCGTGTCGAACTGCATACTCTGAATCTTCAAATTCGGATTTTTTGACAGTCTTTCAAAATCGTTTTGGAAATACAAATATTTTTGACATAAATTTGAATATCTTTTTTAAATACCGTTAGATTTCTTTTTTATTTGGTTTAATATTGACGAGGCAATGCTAGTCACCTAACCACGTTGAAATTTTGACAACATTTCACATAGCTTTTTCAAAATTTTCACTTATGCTGATATATCAATCAGTACTCAATTTTTGACTTTTAACTTTCAATAATTCGCTCGGATATTGACCGATCGATACGAAACTTTCATTTTCGGCATCAGGGAGTGCATCCGTGTCGACCTGCATACCCTGAACCTTCAAATTCGGATTTTTTGACAGTCTTTCAAAATCGTTATGGAAATACAAATATTTTTGACATAAATTTGAATATCTTTTTTTAAATACCGTTAGTTTTCTGTTTTATTTGGTTTAATATTGACGAGGCAATGCTAGTCACCTAACCACGTTAAAATTTTGACAACATTTCACATAGCTTTTTCAAAATGTTCACTTATACTGATATATCAATCAGTACTCAATTTTTGACTTTTAACTTTCAATAACTCGCTCGGATATTGACCGATCGATACGAAACTTTCATTTTCGGCATCATGAAGTGCATCCTCGTCGAACTGCATACCCTGAACCTTCAAGTTCGGATTGTTTGACAGTCTTTCAAAATCGATTTGGAAATTCAAATATTCGTGACAAAAATTTTAATATCTTTTTTAAGTACTTTTAGATTTCTGTGTTAGTTGGTTTTATATTGATGAGGCAATGCTAGTCACCTAACCACGTTGAAATTTTGACAACATTTCACATAGCTTTTTCAAAATTTTCACTTATACTGATATATCAATCAGTACTCAATTTTTGACTTTCAACTTTCAATAACTCGCTCGGATATTGACCGATCGATACGAAACTTTCATTTTCGGCATCAAGGAGTGCATCCGTGTCGAAATGCATACCCTGAACCTTCAAATTCGGATTTTTTGACAGTCTTTCAAAATCGTTTTGGAAATACAAATAATTTTGACAAAAATTTGAATATCTTTTTTAAATACCGTTAGATTTCTGTTTTATTTGGTTTAATATTGACGAGGCAATGCTAGTCACCTAACCACGTTGAAATTTTGACAACATTTCACATAGCTTTTTCAAAATTTTCACTTATACTGATATATCAATCAGTACTCAATTTTTGACTTTCAACTTTCAATAACTCGCTCGGATATTGACCGATCGATACGAAACTTTCATTTTCGGCATCAAGGAGTGCATCCGTGTCGAAATGCATACCCTGAACCTTCAAATTCGGATTTTTTGACAGTCTTTCAAACTCGTTTTGGAAATACAAATATTTTTGACATAAATTTGAATATCTTTTTTAAATACCGTTAGATTTCTGTTTTATTTGGTTTAATATTGACGAGGCAATGCTAGTCACCTAACCACGTTAAAATTTTGACAACATTTCACATAGCTTTTTCAAAATGTTCACTTATACTGACATCAATCAGTACTCAATTTTTGATTTTTAACTTTCAATAACTCGCTCGGATATTGACCGATCGATACGAAACTTTCATTTTCGGCATCAGGGAGTGCATCCGTGTCAAACTGCATACCCTGAATCTTCAAATTCGGATTTTTTGACAGTCTATCAAACTCGTTTTGGAAATACAAATATTTTTGACATAAATTTGAATATCTTTTTTAAATACCGTTAGATTTCTGTTTTATTTGGTTTAATATTGACGAGGCAATGCTAGTCACCTAACCACGTTAAAATTTTGACAACATTTCATATTGGTTTTTCAAAATTTTCACTTATACTGATATATCAATCAGTACTCAATTTTTGACTTTCAACTTTCAATAACTCGCTCGGATATTGACCGATCGATACGAAACTTTCATTTTCGGCATCATGAAGTGCATCCTCGTCGAACTGCATACCCTGAACCTTCAAGTTCGGATTGTTTGACAGTCTTTCAAAATCGATTTGGAAATTCAAATATTCGTGACAAAAATTTTAATATCTTTTTTAAGTACTTTTAGATTTCTGTGTTAGTTGGTTTTATATTGATGAGGCAATGCTAGTCACCTAACCACGTTGAAATTTTGACAACATTTCACATAGCTTTTTCAAAATTTTCACTTATACTGATATATCAATCAGTACTCAATTTTTGACTTTCAACTTTCAATAACTCGCTCGGATATTGACCGATCGATACGAAACTTTCATTTTCGGCATCAAAGAGTGCATCCGTGTCGAAATGCATACCCTGAACCTTCAAATTCGGATTTTTTGACAGTCTTTCAAAATCGTTTTGGAAATACAAATAATTTTGACAAAAATTTGAATATCTTTTTTAAATACCGTTAGATTTCTGTTTTATTTGGTTTAATATTGACGAGGCAATGCTAGTCACCTAACCACGTTGAAATTTTGACAACATTTCACATAGCTTTTTCAAAATTTTCACTTATACTGATATATCAATCAGTACTCAATTTTTGACTTTCAACTTTCAATAACTCGCTCGGATATTGACCGATCGATACGAAACTTTCATTTTCGGCATCAAAGAGTGCATCCGTGTCGAAATGCATACCCTGAACCTTCAAATTCGGATTTTTTGACAGTCTTTCAAAATCGTTTTGGAAATACAAATAATTTTGACAAAAATTTGAATATCTTTTTTAAATACCGTTAGATTTCTGTTTTATTTGGTTTAATATTGACGAGGCAATGCTAGTCACCTAACCACGTTGAAATTTTGACAACATTTCACATAGCTTTTTCAAAATTTTCACTTATACTGATATATCAATCAGTACTCAATTTTTGACTTTCAACTTTCAATAACTCGCTCGGATATTGACCGATCGATACGAAACTTTCATTTTCGGCATCAGGGAGTGCATCCGTGTCAAACTGCATACCCTGAATCTTCAAATTCGGATTTTTTGACAGTCTTTCAAACTCGTTTTGGAAATACAAATATTTTTGACATAAATTTGAATATCTTTTTTAAATACCGTTAGATTTCTGTTTTATTTGGTTTAATATTGACGAGGCAATGCTAGTCACCTAACCACGTTAAAATTTTGACAACATTTCATATTGGTTTTTCAAAATTTTCACTTATACTGATATATCAATCAGTACTCAATTTTTGACTTTCAACTTTCAATAACTCGCTCGGATATTGACCGATCGATACGAAACTTTCATTTTCGGCATCAGGGAGTGCATCCGTGTCGAACTGCATACCCTGAACCTTCAAATTCGGATTTTTTGACAGTCTTTCAAAATCGTTTTGGAAATACAAATAATTTTGTCAAAAATTTGAATATCTTTTTTAAATACCGTTAGATTTCTGTTTTATTTGGTTTAATATTGACGAGGCAATGCTAGTCACCTAACCACGTTAAAATTTTGACAACATTTCACATAGCTTTTTCAAAATGTTCACTTATACTGACATCAATCAGTACTCAATTTTTGACTTTTAACTTTCAATAACTCGCTCGGATATTGACCGATCGATACGAAACTTTCATTTTCGGCATCAGGGAGTGCATCCGTGTCAAACTGCATACCCTGAATCTTCAAATTCGGATTTTTTGACAGTCTTTCAAACTCGTTTTGGAAATACAAATATTTTTGACATAAATTTGAATATCTTTTTTAAATACCGTTAGATTTCTTTTTTATTTGGTTTAATATTGACGAGGCAATGCTAGTCACCTAACCACGTTGAAATTTTGACAACATTTCACATAGCTTTTTCAAAATTTTCACTTATGCTGATATATCAATCAGTACTCAATTTTTGACTTTTAACTTTCAATAATTCGCTCGGATATTGACCGATCGATACGAAACTTTCATTTTCGGCATCAGAGAGTGCATCCGTGTCGACCTGCATACCCTGAACCTTCAAATTCGGATTTTTTGACAGTCTTTCAAAATCGTTATGGAAATACAAATATTTTTGACATAAATTTGAATATCTTTTTTTAAATACCGTTAGTTTTCTGTTTTATTTGGTTTAATATTGACGAGGCAATGCTAGTCACCTAACCACGTTAAAATTTTGACAACATTTCACATAGCTTTTTCAAAATGTTCACTTATACTGATATATCAATCAGTACTCAATTTTTGACTTTTAACTTTCAATAACTCGCTCGGATATTGACCGATCGATACGAAACTTTCATTTTCGGCATCATGAAGTGCATCCTCGTCGAACTGCATACCCTGAACCTTCAAGTTCGGATTGTTTGACAGTCTTTCAAAATCGATTTGGAAATTCAAATATTCGTGACAAAAATTTTAATATCTTTTTTAAGTACTTTTAGATTTCTGTGTTAGTTGGTTTTATATTGATGAGGCAATGCTAGTCACCTAACCACGTTGAAATTTTGACAACATTTCACATAGCTTTTTCAAAATTTTCACTTATACTGATATATCAATCAGTACTCAATTTTTGACTTTCAACTTTCAATAACTCGCTCGGATATTGACCGATCGATACGAAACTTTCATTTTCGGCATCAGGGAGTGCATCCGTGTCGAACTGCATACCCTGAACCTTCAAATTCGGATTTTTTGACAGTCTTTCAAAATCGTTTTGGAAATACAATTAATTTTGACAAAAATTCGAATATCTTTTTTAAATACCGTTAGATTTCTGTTTTATTTGGTTTAATATTGACGAGGCAATGCTAGTCACCTAACCACGTTAAAATTTTGACAACATTTCACATAGCTTTTTCAAAATGTTCACTTATACTGATATATCAATCAGTACTCAATTTTTTACTTTTAACTTTCAATAACTCGCTCGGATATTGACCGATCGATACGAAACTTTCATTTTCGGCATCATGAAGTGCATCCTCGTCGAATTGCATACCCTGAACCTTCAAGTTCGGATTGTTTGACAGTCTTTCAAACTCGTTTTGGAAATACAAATATTTTTGACATAAATTTGAATATCTTTTTTAAATACCGTTAGATTTCTGTTTTATTTGGTTTAATATTGACGAGGCAATGCTAGTCACCTAACCACGTTAAAATTTTGACAACATTTCACATAGCTTTTTCAAAATTTTCACTTATACTGATATATCAATCAGTACTCAATTTTTGACTTTCAACTTTCAATAACTCGCTCGGATATTGACCGATCGATACGAAACTTTCATTTTCGGCATCAAGGAGTGCATCCGTGTCGAAATGCATACCCTGAACCTTCAAATTCGGATTTTTTGACAGTCTTTCAAAATCGTTTTGGAAATACAAATAATTTTGACAAAAATTTGAATATCTTTTTTAAATACCGTTAGATTTCTGTTTTATTTGGTTTAATATTGACGAGGCAATGCTAGTCACCTAACCACGTTAAAATTTTGACAACATTTCACATAGCTTTTTCAAAATGTTCACTTATACTGATATATCAATCAGTACTCAATTTTTGACTTTTAACTTTCAATAACTCGCTCGGATATTGACCGATCGATACGAAACTTTCATTTTCGGCATCAGGGAGTGCATCCGTGTCGAACTGCATACCCTGAATCTTCAAATTCGGATTTTTTGACAGTCTTTCAAAATCGTTTTGGAAATACAAATATTTTTGACATAAATTTGAATATCTTTTTTAAATACCGTTAGATTTCTGTTTTATTTGGTTTAATATTGACGAGGCAATGCTAGTCACCTAACCACGTTAAAATTTTGACAACATTTCATATTGGTTTTTCAAAATTTTCACTTATACTGATATATCAATCAGTACTCAATTTTTGACTTTCAACTTTCAATAACTCGCTCGGATATTGACCGATCGATACGAAACTTTCATTTTCGGCATCAGGGAGTGCATCCGTGTTGAACTGCATACCCTGAATCTTCAAATTCGGATTTTTTGACAGTCTTTCAAAATCGTTTTGGAAATACAAATATTTTTGACATAAATTTGAATATCTTTTTTAAATACCGTTAGATTTCTTTTTTATTAGGTTTAATATTGACGAGGCAATGCTAGTCACCTAACCACGTTGAAATTTTGACAACATTTCACATAGCTTTTTCAAAATTTTCACTTATGCTGATATATCAATCAGTACTCAATTTTTGACTTTTAACTTTCAATAACTCGCTCGGATATTGACCGATCGATACGAAACTTTCATTTTCGGCATCAGGGAGTGCATCCGTGTCGACCTGCATACCCTGAACCTTCAAATTCGGATTTTTTGACAGTCTTTCAAAATCGTTTTGGAAATACAAATATTTTTGACATAAATTTGAATATCTTTTTTTAAATACCGTTATTTTTCTGTTTTATTTGGTTTTATATTGACGAGGCAATGCTAGTCACCTAACCACGTTAAAATTTTGACAACATTTCACATAGCTATTTCAAAATGTTCACTTATACTGATATATCAATCAGTACTCAATTTTTGACTTTTAACTTTCAATAACTCGCTCGGATATTGACCGATCGATACGAAACTTTCATTTTCGGCATCATGAAGTGCATCCTCGTCGAACTGCATACCCTGAACCTTCAAGTTCGGATTGTTTGACAGTCTTTCAAAATCGATTTGGAAATTCAAATATTCGTGACAAAAATTTGAATATCTTTTTTAAGTACTTTTAGATTTCTGTGTTAGTTGGTTTTATATTGATGAGGCAATGCTAGTCACCTAACCACGTTGAAATTTTGACAACATTTCACATAGCTTTTTCAAAATTTTCACTTATGCTGATATATCAATCAGTACTCAATTTTTGACTTTCAACTTTCAATAACTCGCTCGGATATTGACCGATCGATACGAAACTTTCATTTTCGGCATCAGGGAGTGCATTCGTGTCGAACTGCATACCCTGAACCTTCAAGTTCGGATTGTTTGACAGTCTTTCAAAATCGATTTGGAAATTCAAATATTCGTGACATAAATTTGAATATCTTTTTTAAGTACTTTTAGATTTCTGTGTTAGTTGGTTTTATATTGATGAGGCAATGCTAGTCACCTAACCACGTTGAAATTTTGACAACATTTCACATAGCTTTTTCAAAATTTTCACTTATACTGATATATCAATCAGTACTCAATTTTTGACTTTCAACTTTCAATAACTCCCTCGGATATTGACCGATCGATACGAAACTTTCATTTTCGGCATCAGGGAGTGCATTCGTGTCGAACTGCGTACCCTGAACCTTCAAATTCGGAATTTTTTGACAGTCTTTCAAAATCGTTTTGGAAATACAAATATTTTTGACATAAATTTGAATATCTTTTTTAAATACCGTTAGATTTCTGTTTTATATGGTTCAATATTGACGAGGCAATGCTAGTCACCTAACCACGTAAAAATTTTGACAACATTTCACATTGGTTTTTCAAAATGTTCACTTATACTGATATATCAATCAGTACTCAATTTTTGACTATCAACTTTCAATAACTCGCTCGGATATTGACCGATCGATACGAAACTTTCATTTTCGGCATCAGGGAGTGCATCCGTGTCGAACTGCATACCCTGAACCTTCAAATTCGGAGTTTTTTGACAGTCTTTCAAAATCGTTTTGGAAATACAAATATTTTTGACATAAATTTGAATTTCTTTTTTAAATACCGTTAGATTTCTGTTTTACTTGGTTTAATATTGACGAGGCAATGCTAGTCACCTAACCACGTTAAAATTTTGACAACATTTCACATAGCTTTTTCAAAATGTTCACTTATACTGATATATCAATCAGTACTCAATTTTTGACTTTTAACTTTCAATAACTCGCTCGGATATTGACCGATCGATACGAAACTTTCATTTTCGGCATCATGAAGTGCATCCTCGTCGAATTGCATACCCTGAACCTTCAAGTTCGGATTGTTTGACAGTCTTTCAAAATCGATTTGGAAATTCAAATATTCGTGACAAAAATTTGAATATCTTTTTTAAGTACCTTTAGATTTCTGTGTTAGTTGGTTTTATATTGATGAGGCAATGCTAGTCACCTAACCACGTTGAAATTTTGACAACATTTCACATAGCTTTTTCAAAATTTTCACTTATACTGATATATCAATCAGTACTCAATTTTTGACTTTCAACTTTCAATAACTCGCTCGGATATTGACCGATCGATACGAAACTTTCATTTTCGGCATCAGGGAGTGCATCCGTGTCGAACTGCATACCCTGAACCTTCAAATTCGGATTTTTTGACAGTCTTTCAAAATCGTTTTGGAAATACAAATAATTTTGACAAAAATTTGAATATCTTTTTTAAATACCGTTAGATTTCTGTTTTATTTGGTTTAATATTGACGAGGCAATGCTAGTCACCTAACCACGTTAAAATTTTGACAACATTTCACATAGCTTTTTCAAAATGTTCACTTATACTGATATATCAATCAGTACTCAATTTTTGACTTTCAACTTTCAATAACTCGCTCGGATATTGACCGATCGATACGAAACTTTCATTTTCGGCATCATGAAGTGCATCCTCGTCGAACTGCATACACTGAACCTTCAAGTTCGGATTGTTTGACAGTCTTTCAAAATCGATTTGGAAATTCAAATATTCGTGACAAAAATTTGAATATCTTTTTTAAGTACCTTTAGATTTCTGTGTTAGTTGGTTTTAAATTGATGAGGCAATGCTAGTCACCTAACCACGTTGAAATTTTGACAACATTTCACATAGCTTTTTTAAAATTTTCACTTATACTGATATATCAATCAGTACTCAATTTTTGACTTTCAACTTTCAATAACTCGCTCGGATATTGACCGATCGATACGAAACTTTCATTTTCGGCATCAGGGAATGCATCCGTGTCGAACTGCATACCCTGAACCTTCAAATTCGGATTTTTTGACAGTCTTTCAAAATCGTTTTGGAAATACAAATAATTTTGACAAAAATTTGAATATCTTTTTTAAATACCGTTAGATTTCTGTTTTATTTGATTTAATATTGACGAGGCAACGCTAGTCACCTAACCACGTTAAAATTTTGACAACATTTCACATTGGTTTTTCAAAATTTTCACTTATACTGATATATCAATCAGTACTCAATTTTTGACTTTCAACTTTCAATAACTCGCTCGGATATTGACCGATCGATACGAAACTTTCATTTTCGGCATCAGGGAATGCATCCGTGTCGAACTTCATACCCTGAACCTTCAAATTCGGATTTTTTGACAGTCTTTCAAAATCGTTTTGGAAATACAAATAATTTTGACAAAAATTTGAATATCTTTTTTAAATACCGTTAGATTTCTGTTTTATTTGATTTAATATTGACGAGGCAACGCTAGTCACCTAACCACGTTAAAATTTTGACAACATTTCACATTGGTTTTTCAAAATTTTCAGTTATACTGATATATCAATCAGTACTCAATTTTTGACTTTCAACTTTCAATAACTCGCTCGGATATTGACCGATCGATACGAAACTTTCATTTTCGGCATCAGGGAGTGCATTCGTGTCGAACTGCATACCCTGAACCTTCAAATTCGGATTTTTTTGACAGTCTATCAAAATCGTTTTGGAAATACAAATATTTTTGACAAAAATTTGAATATCTTTTTTAAATACCGTTAGATTTCTGTTTTATTTGGTTTAATATTGACGAGGCAATGCTAGTCACCTAACCACGTTGAAATTTTGACAACATTTCACATTGGTTTTTCAAAATTTTCACTTATACTGATATATCAATCAGTACTCAATTTTTGACTTTCAACTTTCAATAACTCGCTCGGATATTGACCGATCGATACGAAACTTTCATTTTCGGCATCAGGGAGTGCATCCGTGTCGAACTGCATACCCTGAATCTTCAAATTCGGATTTTTTGACAGTCTTTCAAAATCGTTTTGGAAATACAAATATTTTTGACATAAATTTGAATATCTTTTTTAAATACCGTTAGATTTCTTTTTTATTTGGTTTAATATTGACGAGGCAATGCTATTCACCTAACCACGTTGAAATTTTGACAACATTTCACATAGCTTTTTCAAAATTTTCACTTATGCTGATATATCAATCAGTACTCAATTTTTGACTTTTAACTTTCAATAACTCGCTCGGATATTGACCGATCGATACGAAACTTTCATTTTCGGCATCAAGGAGTGCATCCGTGTCGAAATGCATACCTTGAACCTTCAAATTCGGATTTTTTGACAGTCTTTCAAAATCGTTTTGGAAATACAAATAATTTTGACAAAAATTTGAATATCTTTTTTAAATACCGTTAGATTTCTGTTTTATTTGGTTTAATATTGACGAGGCAATGCTAGTCACCTAACCACGTTAAAATTTTGACAACATTTCACATAGCTTTTTCAAAATGTTCACTTATACTGATATATCAATCAGTACTCAATTTTTGACTTTTAACTTTCAATAACTCGCTCGGATATTGACCGATCGATACGAAACTTTCATTTTCGGCATCAGGGAGTGCATCCGTGTCGAACTGCATACCCTGAATCTTCAAATTCGGATTTTTTGACAGTCTTTCAAAATCGTTTTGGAAATACAAATATTTTTGACATAAATTTGAATATCTTTTTTAAATACCGTTAGATTTCTGTTTTATTTGGTTTAATATTGACGAGGCAATGCTAGTCACCTAACCACGTTGAAATTTTGACAACATTTCACATAGCTTTTTCAAAATTTTCACTTATGCTGATATATCAATCAGTACTCAATTTTTGACTTTTAACTTTCAATAACTCGCTCGGATATTGACCGATCGATACGAAACTTTCATTTTCGGCATCATGAAGTGCATCCTCGTCGAACTGCATACACTGAACCTTCAAGTTCGGATTGTTTGACAGTCTTTCAAAATCGATTTGGAAATTCAAATATTCGTGACAAAAATTTGAATATCTTTTTTAAGTACCTTTAGATTTCTGTGTTAGTTGGTTTTAAATTGATGAGGCAATGCTAGTCACCTAACCACGTTGAAATTTTGACAACATTTCACATAGCTTTTTTAAAATTTTCACTTATACTGATATATCAATCAGTACTCAATTTTTGACTTTCAACTTTCAATAACTCGCTCGGATATTGACCGATCGATACGAAACTTTCATTTTCGGCATCAGGGAATGCATCCGTGTCGAACTGCATACCCTGAACCTTCAAATTCGGATTTTTTGACAGTCTTTCAAAATCGTTTTGGAAATACAAATAATTTTGACAAAAATTTGAATATCTTTTTTAAATACCGGTAGATTTCTGTTTTATTTGATTTAATATTGACGAGGCAACGCTAGTCACCTAACCACGTTAAAATTTTGACAACATTTCACATTGGTTTTTCAAAATTTTCACTTATACTGATATATCAATCAGTACTCAATTTTTGACTTTCAACTTTCAATAACTCGCTCGGATATTGACCGATCGATACGAAACTTTCATTTTCGGCATCAGGGAATGCATCCGTGTCGAACTGCATACCCTGAACCTTCAAATTCGGATTTTTTGACAGTCTTTCAAAATCGTTTTGGAAATACAAATAATTTTGACAAAAATTTGAATATCTTTTTTAAATACCGTTAGATTTCTGTTTTATTTGATTTAATATTGACGAGGCAACGCTAGTCACCTAACCACGTTAAAATTTTGACAACATTTCACATTGGTTTTTCAAAATTTTCAGTTATACTGATATATCAATCAGTACTCAATTTTTGACTTTCAACTTTCAATAACTCGCTCGGATATTGACCGATCGATACGAAACTTTCATTTTCGGCATCAGGGAGTGCATTCGTGTCGAACTGCATACCCTGAACCTTCAAATTCGGATTTTTTTGACAGTCTATCAAAATCGTTTTGGAAATACAAATATTTTTGACAAAAATTTGAATATCTTTTTTAAATACCGTTAGATTTCTGTTTTATTTGGTTTAATATTGACGAGGCAATGCTAGTCACCTAACCACGTTGAAATTTTGACAACATTTCACATTGGTTTTTCAAAATTTTCACTTATACTGATATATCAATCAGTACTCAATTTTTGACTTTCAACTTTCAATAACTCGCTCGGATATTGACCGATCGATACGAAACTTTCATTTTCGGCATCAGGGAGTGCATCCGTGTCGAACTGCATACCCTGAATCTTCAAATTCGGATTTTTTGACAGTCTTTCAAAATCGTTTTGGAAATACAAATATTTTTGACATAAATTTGAATATCTTTTTTTAAATACCGTTATTTTTCTGTTTTATTTGGTTTTATATTGACGAGGCAATGCTAGTCACCTAACCACGTTAAAATTTTGACAACATTTCACATAGCTTTTTCAAAATGTTCACTTATACTGATATATCAATCAGTACTCAATTTTTGACTTTTAACTTTCAATAACTCGCTCGGATATTGACCGATCGATACGAAACTTTCATTTTCGGCATCAGGGAGTGCATCCGTGTCGACCTGCATACCCTGAACCTTCAAATTCGGATTTTTTGACAGTCTTTCAAAATCGTTATGGAAATACAAATATTTTTGACATAAATTTGAATATCTTTTTTTAAATACCGTTATTTTTCTGTTTTATTTGGTTTTATATTGACGAGGCAATGCTAGTCACCTAACCACGTTAAAATTTTGACAACATTTCACATAGCTTTTTCAAAATGTTCACTTATACTGATATATCAATCAGTACTCAATTTTTGACTTTTAACTTTCAATAACTCGCTCGGATATTGACCGATCGATACGAAACTTTCATTTTCGGCATCATGAAGTGCATCCTCGTCGAACTGCATACCCTGAACCTTCAAGTTCGGATTGTTTGACAGTCTTTCAAAATCGATTTGGAAATTCAAATATTCGTGACAAAAATTTGAATATCTTTTTTAAGTACTTTTAGATTTCTGTGTTAGTTGGTTTTATATTGATGAGGCAATGCTAGTCACCTAACCACGTTGAAATTTTGACAACATTTCACATAGCTTTTTCAAAATTTTCACTTATACTGATATATCAATCAGTACTCAATTTTTGACTTTCAACTTTCAATAACTCGCTCGGATATTGACCGATCGATACGAAACTTTCATTTTCGGCATCAGGGAGTGCATCCGTGTCGAACTGCATACCCTGAACCTTCAAATTCGGAGTTTTTTGACAGTCTTTCAAAATCGTTTTGGAAATACAAATATTTTTGACATAAATTTGAATTTCTTTTTTAAATACCGTTAGATTTCTGTTTTACTTGGTTTAATATTGACGAGGCAATGCTAGTCACCTAACCACGTTAAAATTTTGACAACATTTCACATAGCTTTTTCAAAATGTTCACTTATACTGATATATCAATCAGTACTCAATTTTTGACTTTTAACTTTCAATAACTCGCTCGGATATTGACCGATCGATACGAAACTTTCATTTTCGGCATCATGAAGTGCATCCTCGTCGAATTGCATACCCTGAACCTTCAAGTTCGGATTGTTTGACAGTCTTTCAAAATCGATTTGGAAATTCAAATATTCGTGACAAAAATTTGAATATCTTTTTTAAGTACCTTTAGATTTCTGTGTTAGTTGGTTTTATATTGATGACGCAATGCTAGTCACCTAACCACGTTGAAATTTTGACAACATTTCACATAGCTTTTTCAAAATTTTCACTTATACTGATATATCAATCAGTACTCAATTTTTGACTTTCAACTTTCAATAACTCGCTCGGATATTGACCGATCGATACGAAACTTTCATTTTCGGCATCAGGGAGTGCATCCGTGTCGAACTGCATACCCTGAACCTTCAAATTCGGATTTTTTGACAGTCTTTCAAAATCGTTTTGGAAATACAAATAATTTTGACAAAAATTTGAATATCTTTTTTAAATACCGTTAGATTTCTGTTTTATTTGGTTTAATATTGACGAGGCAATGCTAGTCACCTAACCACGTTAAAATTTTGACAACATTTCACATAGCTTTTTCAAAATGTTCACTTATACTGATATATCAATCAGTACTCAATTTTTGACTTTTAACTTTCAATAACTCGCTCGGATATTGACCGATCGATACGAAGCTTTCATTTTCGGCATCATGAAGTGCATCCTCGTCGAATTGCATACCCTGAACCTTCAAGTTCGGATTGTTTGACAGTCTTTCAAAATCGATTTGGAAATTCAAATATTCGTGACAAAAATTTGAATATCTTTTTTAAGTACCTTTAGATTTCTGTGTTAGTTGGTTTTATATTGATGAGGCAATGCTAGTCACCTAACCACGTTGAAATTTTGACAACATTTCACATAGCTTTTTTAAAATTTTCACTTATACTGATATATCAATCAGTACTCAATTTTTGACTTTCAACTTTCAATAACTCGCTCGGATATTGACCGATCGATACGAAACTTTCATTTTCGGCATCAGGGAATGCATCCGTGTCGAACTGCATACCCTGAACCTTCAAATTCGGATTTTTTGACAGTCTTTCAAAATCGTTTTGGAAATACAAATAATTTTGACAAAAATTTGAATATCTTTTTTAAATACCGTTAGATTTCTGTTTTATTTGATTTAATATTGACGAGGCAACGCTAGTCACCTAACCACGTTAAAATTTTGACAACATTTCACATTGGTTTTTCAAAATTTTCACTTATACTGATATATCAATCAGTACTCAATTTTTGACTTTCAACTTTCAATAACTCGCTCGGATATTGACCGATCGATACGAAACTTTCATTTTCGGCATCAGGGAATGCATCCGTGTCGAACTTCATACCCTGAACCTTCAAATTCGGATTTTTTGACAGTCTTTCAAAATCGTTTTGGAAATACAAATAATTTTGACAAAAATTTGAATATCTTTTTTAAATACCGTTAGATTTCTGTTTTATTTGATTTAATATTGACGAGGCAACGCTAGTCACCTAACCACGTTAAAATTTTGACAACATTTCACATTGGTTTTTCAAAATTTTCAGTTATACTGATATATCAATCAGTACTCAATTTTTGACTTTCAACTTTCAATAACTCGCTCGGATATTGACCGATCGATACGAAACTTTCATTTTCGGCATCAGGGAGTGCATTCGTGTCGAACTGCATACCCTGAACCTTCAAATTCGGATTTTTTGACAGTCTTTCAAAATCGTTTTGGAAATACAAATAATTTTGACAAAAATTTGAATATCTTTTTTAAATACCGTTAGATTTCTGTTTTATTTGGTTTAATATTGACGAGGCAATGCTAGTCACCTAACCACGTTGAAATTTTGACAACATTTCACATTGGTTTTTCAAAATTTTCACTTATACTGATATATCAATCAGTACTCAATTTTTGACTTTCAACTTTCAATAACTCGCTCGGATATTGACCGATCGATACGAAACTTTCATTTTCGGCATCAGGGAGTGCATCCGTGTCGAACTGCATACCCTGAATCTTCAAATTCGGATTTTTTGACAGTCTTTCAAAATCGTTTTGGAAATACAAATATTTTTGACATAAATTTGAATATCTTTTTTAAATACCGTTAGATTTCTTTTTTATTTGGTTCAATATTGACGAGGCAATGCTATTCACCTAACCACGTTGAAATTTTGACAACATTTCACATAGCTTTTTCAAAATTTTCACTTATGCTGATATATCAATCAGTACTCAATTTTTGACTTTTAACTTTCAATAACTCGCTCGGATATTGACCGATCGATACGAAACTTTCATTTTCGGCATCATGAAGTGCATCCTCGTCGAACTGCATACCCTGAACCTTCAAGTTCGGATTTTTTGACCGTCTTTCAAAATCGTTATGGAAATACAAATATTTTTGACATAAATTTGAATATCTTTTTTTAAATACCGTTAGATTTCTGTTTTATTTGGTTTAATATTGACGAGGCAATGCTAGTCACCTAACCACGTTAAAATTTTGACAACATTTCACATAGCTTTTTCAAAATGTTCACTTATACTGATATATCAATCAGTACTCAATTTTTGACTTTCAACTTTCAATAACTCGCTCGGATATTGACCGATCGATACGAAACTTTCATTTTCGGCATCAGGGAGTGCATCCGTGTCGAAATGCATACCCTGAACCTTCAAATTCGGATTTTTTGACAGTCTTTCAAAATCGTTTTGGAAATACAAATAATTTTGACAAAAATTTGAATGTCTTTTTTAAATACCGTTAGATTTCTGTTTTATTTGGTTTAATATTGACGAGGCAATGCTAGTCACCTAACCACGTTAAAATTTTGACAACATTTCACATAGCTTTTTCAAAATGTTCACTTATACTGATATATCAATCAGTACTCAATTTTTGACTTTTAACTTTCAATAACTCGCTCGGATATTGACCGATCGATACGAAACTTTCATTTTCGGCATCATGAAGTGCATCCTCGTCGAACTGCATACACTGAACCTTCAAGTTCGGATTGTTTGACAGTCTTTCAAAATCGATTTGGAAATTCAAATATTCGTGACAAAAATTTGAATATCTTTTTTAAGTACCTTTAGATTTCTGTGTTAGTTGGTTTTATATTGATGAGGCAATGCTAGTCACCTAACCACGTTGAAGTTTTGACAACATTTCACATAGCTTTTTCAAAATTTTCACTTATACTGATATATCAATCAGTACTCAATTTTTGACTTTCAACTTTCAATAACTCGCTCGGATATTGACCGATCGATACGAAACTTTCATTTTCGGCATCAGGGAGTGCATCCGTGTCAAACTGCATACCCTGAATCTTCAAATTCGGATTTTTTGACAGTCTTTCAAACTCGTTTTGGAAATACAAATATTTTTGACATAAATTTGAATATCTTTTTTAAATACCGTTAGATTTCTGTTTTATTTGGTTTAATATTGACGAGGCAATGCTAGTCACCTAACCACGTTAAAATTTTGACAACATTTCATATTGGTTTTTCAAAATTTTCACTTATGCTGATATATCAATCAGTACTCAATTTTTGACTTTTAACTTTCAATAATTCGCTCGGATATTGACCGATCGATACGAAACTTTCATTTTCGGCATCAGGGAGTGCATCCGTGTCGACCTGCATACCCTGAACCTTCAAATTCGGATTTTTTGACAGTCTTTCAAAATCGTTATGGAAATACAAATATTTTTGACATAAATTTGAATATCTTTTTTTAAATACCGTTAGATTTCTGTTTTATTTGGTTTAATATTGACGAGGCAATGCTAGTCACCTAACCACGTTAAAATTTTGACAACATTTCACATAGCTTTTTCAAAATGTTCACTTATACTGACATCAATCAGTACTCAATTTTTGACTTTTAACTTTCAATAACTCGCTCGGATATTGACCGATCGATACGAAACTTTCATTTTCGGCATCAGGGAGTGCATCCGTGTCAAACTGCATACCCTGAATCTTCAAATTCGGATTTTTTGACAGTCTTTCAAACTCGTTTTGGAAATACAAATATTTTTGACATAAATTTGAATATCTTTTTTAAATACCGTTAGATTTCTGTTTTATTTGGTTTAATATTGACGAGGCAATGCTAGTCACCTAACCACGTTAAAATTTTGACAACATTTCATATTGGTTTTTCAAAATTTTCACTTATACTGATATATCAATCAGTACTCAATTTTTGACTTTCAACTTTCAATAACTCGCTCGGATATTGACCGATCGATACGAAACTTTCATTTTCGGCATCAGGGAGTGCATCCGTGTCGAACTGCATACTCTGAATCTTCAAATTCGGATTTTTTGACAGTCTTTCAAAATCGTTTTGGAAATACAAATATTTTTGACATAAATTTGAATATCTTTTTTAAATACCGTTAGATTTCTTTTTTATTTGGTTTAATATTGACGAGGCAATGCTAGTCACCTAACCACGTTGAAATTTTGACAACATTTCACATAGCTTTTTCAAAATTTTCACTTATGCTGATATATCAATCAGTACTCAATTTTTGACTTTTAACTTTCAATAATTCGCTCGGATATTGACCGATCGATACGAAACTTTCATTTTCGGCATCAGGGAGTGCATCCGTGTCGACCTGCATACCCTGAACCTTCAAATTCGGATTTTTTGACAGTCTTTCAAAATCGTTATGGAAATACAAATATTTTTGACATAAATTTGAATATCTTTTTTTAAATACCGTTAGTTTTCTGTTTTATTTGGTTTAATATTGACGAGGCAATGCTAGTCACCTAACCACGTTAAAATTTTGACAACATTTCACATAGCTTTTTCAAAATGTTCACTTATACTGATATATCAATCAGTACTCAATTTTTGACTTTTAACTTTCAATAACTCGCTCGGATATTGACCGATCGATACGAAACTTTCATTTTCGGCATCATGAAGTGCATCCTCGTCGAACTGCATACCCTGAACCTTCAAGTTCGGATTGTTTGACAGTCTTTCAAAATCGATTTGGAAATTCAAATATTCGTGACAAAAATTTTAATATCTTTTTTAAGTACTTTTAGATTTCTGTGTTAGTTGGTTTTATATTGATGAGGCAATGCTAGTCACCTAACCACGTTGAAATTTTGACAACATTTCACATAGCTTTTTCAAAATTTTCACTTATACTGATATATCAATCAGTACTCAATTTTTGACTTTCAACTTTCAATAACTCGCTCGGATATTGACCGATCGATACGAAACTTTCATTTTCGGCATCAGGGAGTGCATCCGTGTCGAACTGCATACCCTGAACCTTCAAATTCGGATTTTTTGACAGTCTTTCAAAATCGTTTTGGAAATACAATTAATTTTGACAAAAATTCGAATATCTTTTTTAAATACCGTTAGATTTCTGTTTTATTTGGTTTAATATTGACGAGGCAATGCTAGTCACCTAACCACGTTAAAATTTTGACAACATTTCACATAGCTTTTTCAAAATGTTCACTTATACTGATATATCAATCAGTACTCAATTTTTTACTTTTAACTTTCAATAACTCGCTCGGATATTGACCGATCGATACGAAACTTTCATTTTCGGCATCATGAAGTGCATCCTCGTCGAATTGCATACCCTGAACCTTCAAGTTCGGATTGTTTGACAGTCTTTCAAAATCGATTTGGAAATTCAAATATTCGTGACAAAAATTTGAATATCTTTTTTAAGTACCTTTAGATTTCTGTGTTAGTTGGTTTTATATTGATGAGGCAATGCTAGTCACCTAACCACGTTGAAATTTTGACAACATTTCACATAGCTTTTTCAAAATTTTCACTTATGCTGATATATCAATCAGTACTCAATTTTTGACTTTTAACTTTCAATAATTCGCTCGGATATTGACCGATCGATACGAAACTTTCATTTTCGGCATCAGGGAGTGCATCCGTGTCGACCTGCATACCCTGAACCTTCAAATTCGGATTTTTTGACAGTCTTTCAAAATCGTTATGGAAATACAAATATTTTTGACATAAATTTGAATATCTTTTTTTAAATACCGTTAGTTTTCTGTTTTATTTGGTTTAATATTGACGAGGCAATGCTAGTCACCTAACCACGTTAAAATTTTGACAACATTTCACATAGCTTTTTCAAAATGTTCACTTATACTGATATATCAATCAGTACTCAATTTTTGACTTTTAACTTTCAATAACTCGCTCGGATATTGACCGATCGATACGAAACTTTCATTTTCGGCATCATGAAGTGCATCCTCGTCGAACTGCATACCCTGAACCTTCAAGTTCGGATTGTTTGACAGTCTTTCAAAATCGATTTGGAAATTCAAATATTCGTGACAAAAATTTTAATATCTTTTTTAAGTACTTTTAGATTTCTGTGTTAGTTGGTTTTATATTGATGAGGCAATGCTAGTCACCTAACCACGTTGAAATTTTGACAACATTTCACATAGCTTTTTCAAAATTTTCACTTATACTGATATATCAATCAGTACTCAATTTTTGACTTTCAACTTTCAATAACTCGCTCGGATATTGACCGATCGATACGAAACTTTCATTTTCGGCATCAGGGAGTGCATCCGTGTCGAACTGCATACCCTGAACCTTCAAATTCGGATTTTTTGACAGTCTTTCAAAATCGTTTTGGAAATACAATTAATTTTGACAAAAATTCGAATATCTTTTTTAAATACCGTTAGATTTCTGTTTTATTTGGTTTAATATTGACGAGGCAATGCTAGTCACCTAACCACGTTAAAATTTTGACAACATTTCACATAGCTTTTTCAAAATGTTCACTTATACTGATATATCAATCAGTACTCAATTTTTTACTTTTAACTTTCAATAACTCGCTCGGATATTGACCGATCGATACGAAACTTTCATTTTCGGCATCATGAAGTGCATCCTCGTCGAATTGCATACCCTGAACCTTCAAGTTCGGATTGTTTGACAGTCTTTCAAAATCGATTTGGAAATTCAAATATTCGTGACAAAAATTTGAATATCTTTTTTAAGTACCTTTAGATTTCTGTGTTAGTTGGTTTTATATTGATGAGGCAATGCTAGTCACCTAACCACGTTGAAATTTTGACAACATTTCACATAGCTTTTTCAAAATTTTCACTTATACTGATATATCAATCAGTACTCAATTTTTGACTTTCAACTTTCAATAACTCGCTCGGATATTGACCGATCGATACGAAACTTTCATTTTCGGCATCAAGGAGTGCATCCGTGTCGAAATGCATACCCTGAACCTTCAAATTCGGATTTTTTGACAGTCTTTCAAAATCGTTTTGGAAATACAAATAATTTTGACAAAAATTTGAATATCTTTTTTAAATACCGTTAGATTTCTGTTTTATTTGGTTTAATATTGACGAGGCAATGCTAGTCACCTAACCACGTTAAAATTTTGACAACATTTCACATAGCTTTTTCAAAATGTTCACTTATACTGATATATCAATCAGTACTCAATTTTTGACTTTTAACTTTCAATAACTCGCTCGGATATTGACCGATCGATACGAAACTTTCATTTTCGGCATCAGGGAGTGCATCCGTGTCGAACTGCATACCCTGAATCTTCAAATTCGGATTTTTTGACAGTCTTTCAAAATCGTTTTGGAAATACAAATATTTTTGACATAAATTTGAATATCTTTTTTAAATACCGTTAGATTTCTGTTTTATTTGGTTTAATATTGACGAGGCAATGGTAGTCACCTAACCACGTTAAAATTTTGACAACATTTCATATTGGTTTTTCAAAATTTTCACTTATACTGATATATCAATCAGTACTCAATTTTTGACTTTCAACTTTCAATAACTCGCTCGGATATTGACCGATCGATACGAAACTTTCATTTTCGGCATCAGGGAGTGCATCCGTGTCGAACTGCATACCCTGAATCTTCAAATTCGGATTTTTTGACAGTCTTTCAAAATCGTTTTGGAAATACAAATATTTTTGACATAAATTTGAATATCTTTTTTAAATACCGTTAGATTTCTTTTTTATTTGGTTTAATATTGACGAGGCAATGCTAGTCACCTAACCACGTTGAAATTTTGACAACATTTCACATAGCTTTTTCAAAATGTTCACTTATACTGATATATCAATCAGTACTCAATTTTTGACTTTTAACTTTCAATAACTCGCTCGGATATTGACCGATCGATACGAAACTTTCATTTTCGGCATCAAGGAGTGCATCCGTGTCGAAATGCATACCCTGAACCTTCAAATTCGGATTTTTTGACAGTCTTTCAAAATCGTTTTGGAAATACAAATAATTTTGACAAAAATTTGAATATCTTTTTTAAATACCGTTAGATTTCTGTTTTATTTGGTTTAATATTGACGAGGCAATGCTAGTCACCTAACCACGTTAAAATTTTGACAACATTTCACATAGCTTTTTCAAAATGTTCACTTATACTGATATATCAATCAGTACTCAATTTTTGACTTTTAACTTTCAATAACTCGCTCGGATATTGACCGATCGATACGAAACTTTCATTTTCGGCATCAGGGAGTGCATCCGTGTCGAACTGCATACCCTGAATCTTCAAATTCGGATTTTTTGACAGTCTTTCAAAATCGTTTTGGAAATACAAATATTTTTGACATAAATTTGAATATCTTTTTTAAATACCGTTAGATTTCTGTTTTATTTGGTTTAATATTGACGAGGCAATGGTAGTCACCTAACCACGTTAAAATTTTGACAACATTTCATATTGGTTTTTCAAAATTTTCACTTATACTGATATATCAATCAGTACTCAATTTTTGACTTTCAACTTTCAATAACTCGCTCGGATATTGACCGATCGATACGAAACTTTCATTTTCGGCATCAGGGAGTGCATCCGTGTCAAACTGCATACCCTGAATCTTCAAATTCGGATTTTTTGACAGTCTTTCAAACTCGTTTTGGAAATACAAATATTTTTGACATAAATTTGAATATCTTTTTTAAATACCGTTAGATTTCTGTTTTATTTGGTTTAATATTGACGAGGCAATGCTAGTCACCTAACCACGTTAAAATTTTGACAACATTTCACATTGGTTTTTCAAAATTTTCACTTATACTGATATATCAATCAGTACTCAATTTTTGACTTTTAACTTTCAATAACTCGCTCGGATATTGACCGATCGATACGAAACTTTCATTTTCGGCATCAGGGAGTGCATCCGTGTCGAACTGCATACCCTGAATCTTCAAATTCGGATTTTTTGACAGTCTTTCAAAATCGTTTTGGAAATACAAATATTTTTGACATAAATTTGAATATCTTTTTTAAATACCGTTAGATTTCTTTTTTATTTGGTTTAATATTGACGAGGCAATGCTATTCACCTAACCACGCTGAAATTTTGACAACATTTCACATAGCTTTTTCAAAATTTTCACTTATGCTGATATATCAATCAGTACTCAATTTTTGACTTTTAACTTTCAATAACTCGCTCGGATATTGACCGATCGATACGAAACTTTCATTTTCGGCATCATGAAGTGCATCCTCGTCGAACTGCATACCCTGAACCTTCAAGTTCGGATTTTTTGACCGTCTTTCAAAATCGTTATGGAAATACAAATATTTTTGACATAAATTTGAATATCTTTTTTTAAATACCGTTAGATTTCTGTTTTATTTGGTTTAATATTGACGAGGCAATGCTAGTCACCTAACCACGTTAAAATTTTGACAACATTTCACATAGCTTTTTCAAAATGTTCACTTATACTGATATATCAATCAGTACTCAATTTTTGACTTTCAACTTTCAATAACTCGCTCGGATATTGACCGATCGATACGAAACTTTCATTTTCGGCATCAGGGAGTGCATCCGTGTCGAACTGCATACCCTGAACCTTCAAATTCGGATTTTTTGACAGTCTTTCAAAATCGTTTTGGAAATACAAATAATTTTGACAAAAATTTGAATGTCTTTTTTAAATACCGTTAGATTTCTGTTTTATTTGGTTTAATATTGACGAGGCAATGCTAGTCACCTAACCACGTTAAAATTTTGACAACATTTCACATAGCTTTTTCAAAATGTTCACTTATACTGATATATCAATCAGTACTCAATTTTTGACTTTTAACTTTCAATAACTCGCTCGGATATTGACCGATCGATACGAAACTTTCATTTTCGGCATCATGAAGTGCATCCTCGTCGAACTGCATACACTGAACCTTCAAGTTCGGATTGTTTGACAGTCTTTCAAAATCGATTTGGAAATTCAAATATTCGTGACAAAAATTTGAATATCTTTTTTAAGTACCTTTAGATTTCTGTGTTAGTTGGTTTTATATTGATGAGGCAATGCTAGTCACCTAACTACGTTGAAATTTTGACAACATTTCACATAGCTTTTTCAAAATTTTCACTTATACTGATATATCAATCAGTACTCAATTTTTGACTTTCAACTTTCAATAACTCGCTCGGATATTGACCGATCGATACGAAACTTTCATTTTCGGCATCAAGGAGTGCATCCGTGTCGAAATGCATACCCTGAACCTTCAAATTCGGATTTTTTGACAGTCTTTCAAAATCGTTTTGGAAATACAAATAATTTTGACAAAAATTTGAATATCTTTTTTAAATACCGTTAGATTTCTGTTTTATTTGATTTAATATTGACGAGGCAACGCTAGTCACCTAACCACGTTAAAATTTTGACAACATTTCACATTGGTTTTTCAAAATTTTCAGTTATACTGATATATCAATCAGTACTCAATTTTTGACTTTCAACTTTCAATAACTCGCTCGGATATTGACCGATCGATACGAAACTTTCATTTTCGGCATCAGGGAGTGCATCCGTGTCGAACTGCATACCCTGAACCTTCAAATTCGGATTTTTTGACAGTCTTTCAAAATCGTTTTGGAAATACAAATAATTTTGACAAAAATTTGAATGTCTTTTTTAAATACCGTTAGATTTCTGTTTTATTTGGTTTAATATTGACGAGGCAATGCTAGTCACCTAACCACGTTAAAATTTTGACAACATTTCACATTGGTTTTTCAAAATTTTCAGTTATACTGATATATCAATCAGTACTCAATTTTTGACTTTCAACTTTCAATAACTCGCTCGGATATTGACCGATCGATACGAAACTTTCATTTTCGGCATCAGGCAGTGCATCCGTGTCGAACTGCATACCCTGAACCTTCAAATTCGGATTTTTTGACCGTCTTTCAAAATCGTTATGGAAATACAAATATTTTTGACATAAATTTGAATATCTTTTTTTAAATACCGTTAGATTTCTGTTTTATTTGGTTTAATATTGACGAGGCAATGCTAGTCACCTAACCACGTTAAAATTTTGACAACATTTCACATAGCTTTTTCAAAATGTTCACTTATACTGATATATCAATCAGTACTCAATTTTTGACTTTTAACTTTCAATAACTCGCTCGGATATTGACCGATCGATACGAAACTTTCATTTTCGGCATCAGGGAATGCATCCGTGTCGAACTGCATACCTTGAACCTTCAAATTCGGATTTTTTGACAGTCTTTCAAAATCGTTTTGGAAATACAAATAATTTTGACAAAAATTTGAATATCTTTTTTAAATACCGTTAGATTTCTGTTTTATTTGATTTAATATTGACGAGGCAACGCTAGTCACCTAACCACGTTAAAATTTTGACAACATTTCACATAGCTTTTTCAAAATGTTCACTTATACTGATATATCAATCAGTACTCAATTTTTGACTTTTAACTTTCAATAACTCGCTCGGATAATGACCGATCGATACGAAACTTTCATTTTCGGCATCATGAAGTGCATCCTCGTCGAACTGCATACCCTGAACCTTCAAGTTCGGATTTTTTGACCGTCTTTCAAAATCGTTATGGAAATACAAATATTTTTGACATAAATTTGAATATCTTTTTTTAATACCGTTAGATTTCTGTTTTATTTGGTTTAATATTGACAAGGCAACGCTAGTCACCTAACCACGTTAAAATTTTGACAACATTTCACATTGGTTTTTCAAAATTTTCACTTATACTGATATATCAATCAGTACTCAATTTTTGACTTTCAACTTTCAATAACTCGCTCGGATATTGACCGATCGATACAAAACTTTCATTTTCGGCATCAGGGAGTGCATTCGTGTCGAACTGCATACCCTGAACCTTCAAATTCGGATTTTTTTGACAGTCTTTCAAAATCGTTTTGGAAATACAAATATTTTTGACAAAAATTTGAATATCTTTTTTAAATACCGTTAGATTTCTGTTTTATTTGGTTTAATATTGACGAGGCAATGCTAGTCACTTAACCACGTTGAAATTTTGACAACATTTCACATTGGTTTTTCAAAATGTTCACTTATACTGATATATCAATCAGTACTCAATTTTTGACTTTTAACTTTCAATAACTCGCTCGGATATTGACCGATCGATACGAAACTTTCATTTTCGGCATCATGAAGTGCATCCTCGTCGAACTGCATACCCTGAACCTTCAAGTTCGGATTGTTTGACAGTCTTTCAAAATCGATTTGGAAATTCAAATATTCGTGACAAAAATTTGAATATCTTTTTTAAGTACTTTTAGATTTCTGTGTTAGTTGGTTTTATATTGATGAGGCAATGCTAGTCACCTAACCACGTTGAAATTTTGACAACATTTCACATAGCTTTTTCAAAATTTTCACTTATACTGATATATCAATCGGTACTCAATTTTTGACTTTCAACTTTCAATAACTCGCTCGGATATTGACCGATCGATACGAAACTTTCATTTTCGGCATCAGGGAGTGCATCCGTGTCGAACTGCATACCCTGAACCTTCAAATTCGGAGTTTTTTGACAGTCTTTCAAAATCGTTTTGGAAATACAAATATTTTTGACATAAATTTGAATTTCTTTTTTAAATACCGTTAGATTTCTGTTTTACTTGGTTTAATATTGACGAGGCAATGCTAGTCACCTAACCACGTTAAAATTTTGACAACATTTCACATAGCTTTTTCAAAATGTTCACTTATACTGATATATCAATCAGTACTCAATTTTTGACTTTTAACTTTCAATAACTCGCTCGGATATTGACCGATCGATACGAAACTTTCATTTTCGGCATCATGAAGTGCATCCTCGTCGAATTGCATACCCTGAACCTTCAACTTCGGATTGTTTGACAGTCTTTCAAAATCGATTTGGAAATTCAAATATTCGTGACAAAAATTTGAATATCTTTTTTAAGTACCTTTAGATTTCTGTGTTAGTTGGTTTTATATTGATGAGGCAATGCTAGTCACCTAACCACGTTGAAATTTTGACAACATTTCACATAGCTTTTTCAAAATGTTCACTTATACTGATATATCAATCAGTACTCAATTTTTGACTTTTAACTTTCAATAACTCGCTCGGATATTGACCGATCGATACGAAACTTTCATTTTCGGCATCATGAAGTGCATCCTCGTCGAATTGCATACCCTGAACCTTCAAGTTCGGATTGTTTGACAGTCTTTCAAAATCGATTTGGAAATTCAAATATTCGTGACAAAAATTTGAATATCTTTTTTAAGTACCTTTAGATTTCTGTGTAAGTTGTTTTATATTGATGAGGCAAAGCTAGTCACCTAACCACGTTAAAATTTTGACAACATTTCACATTGGTTTTTCAAAATTTTCAGTTATACTGATATATCAATCAGTACTCAATTTTTGACTTTCAACTTTCAATAACTCGCTCGGATATTGACCGATCGATACGAAACTTTCATTTTCGGCATCAGGGAGTGCATTCGTGTCGAACTGCATACCCTGAACCTTCAAATTCGGATTTTTTTGACAGTCTATCAAAATCGTTTTGGAAATACAAATATTTTTGACAAAAATTTGAATATCTTTTTTAAATACCGTTAGATTTCTGTTTTATTTGGTTTAATATTGACGAGGCAATGCTAGTCACCTAACCACGTTGAAATTTTGACAACATTTCACATTGGTTTTTCAAAATTTTCACTTATACTGATATATCAATCAGTACTCAATTTTTGACTTTCAACTTTCAATAACTCGCTCGGATATTGACCGATCGATACGAAACTTTCATTTTCGGCATCAGGGAGTGCATCCGTGTCGAACTGCATACCCTGAATCTTCAAATTCGGATTTTTTGACAGTCTTTCAAAATCGTTTTGGAAATACAAATATTTTTGACATAAATTTGAATATCTTTTTTAAATACCGTTAGATTTCTTTTTTATTTGGTTTAATATTGACGAGGCAATGCTATTCACCTAACCACGTTGAAAGTTTGACAACATTTCACATAGCTTTTTCAAAATTTTCACTTATGCTGATATATCAATCAGTACTCAATTTTTGACTTTAAACTTTCAATAACTCGCTCGGATATTGACCGATCGATACGAAACTTTCATTTTCGGCATCATGAAGTGCATCCTCGTCGAACTGCATACCCTGAACCTTCAAGTTCGGATTTTTTGACAGTCTTTCAAAATCGTTATGGAAATACAAATATTTTTGACATAAATTTGAATATCTTTTTTTAAATACCGTTAGATTTCTGTTTTATTTGGTTTAATATTGACGAGGCAATGCTAGTCACCTAACCACGTTAAAATTTTGACAACATTTCACATAGCATTTTCAAAATGTTCACTTATACTGATATATCAATCAGTACTCAATTTTTGACTTTTAACTTTCAATAACTCGCTCGGATATTGACCGATCGATACGAAACTTTCATTTTCGGCATCATGAAGTGCATCCTCGTCGAATTGCATACCCTGAACCTTCAAGTTCGGATTGTTTGACAGTCTTTCAAACTCGTTTTGGAAATACAAATATTTTTGACATAAATTTGAATATCTTTTTTAAATACCGTTAGATTTCTGTTTTATTTGGTTTAATATTGACGAGGCAATGCTAGTCACCTAACCACGTTAAAATTTTGACAACATTTCACATAGCTTTTTCAAAATGTTCACTTATACTGATATATCAATCAGTACTCAATTTTTGACTTTTAACTTTCAATAACTCGCTCGGATATTGACCGATCGATACGAAACTTTCATTTTCGGCATCAGGGAATGCATCCGTGTCGAACTGCATACCTTGAACCTTCAAATTCGGATTTTTTGACAGTCTTTCAAAATCGTTTTGGAAATACAAATAATTTTGACAAAAATTTGAATATCTTTTTTAAATACCGTTAGATTTCTGTTTTATTTGATTTAATATTGACGAGGCAACGCTAGTCACCTAACCACGTTAAAATTTTGACAACATTTCACATAGCTTTTTCAAAATTTTCACTTATGCTGATATATCAATCAGTACTCAATTTTTGACTTTAAACTTTCAATAACTCGCTCGGATATTGACCGATCGATACGAAACTTTCATTTTCGGCATCATGAAGTGCATCCTCGTCGAACTGCATACCCTGAACCTTCAAGTTCGGATTTTTTGACAGTCTTTCAAAATCGTTTTGGAAATACAAATAATTTTGACAAAAATTTGAATATCTTTTTTAAATACCGTTAGATTTCTATTTTATTTGGTTTAATATTGACGAGGCAATGCTAGTCACCTAACCACGTTAAAATTTTGACAACATTTCACATAGCTTTTTCAAAATGTTCACTTATACTGATATATCAATCAGTACTCAATTTTTGACTTTTAACTTTCAATAACTCGCTCGGATATTGACCGATCGATACGAAACTTTCATTTTCGGCATCATGAAGTGCATCCTCGTCGAACTGCATTTCCTGAACCTTCAAATTCGGATTTTTTGACAGTCTTTCAAAATCGTTTTGGAAATACAAATAATTTTGACAAAAATTTGAATATCTTTTTTAAATACCGTTAGATTTCTGTTTTATTTGATTTCATATTGACGAGGCAACGCTAGTCACCTAACCACGTTAAAATTTTGACAACATTTCACATAGCTTTTTCAAAATGTTCACTTATACTGATATATCAATCAGTACTCAATTTTTGACTTTTAACTTTCAATAACTCGCTCGGATATTGACCGATCGATACGAAACTTTCATTTTCGGCATCAGGGAATGCATCCGTGTCGAACTGCATACCTTGAACCTTCAAATTCGGATTTTTTGACAGTCTTTCAAAATCGTTTTGGAAATACAAATAATTTTGACAAAAATTTGAATATCTTTTTTAAATACCGTTAGATTTCTGTTTTATTTGATTTAATATTGACGAGGCAACGCTAGTCACCTAACCACGTTAAAATTTTGACAACATTTCACATAGCTTTTTCAAAATTTTCACTTATGCTGATATATCAATCAGTACTCAATTTTTGACTTTAAACTTTCAATAACTCGCTCGGATATTGACCGATCGATACGAAACTTTCATTTTCGGCATCATGAAGTGCATCCTCGTCGAACTGCATACCCTGAACCTTCAAGTTCGGATTTTTTGACAGTCTTTCAAAATCGTTTTGGAAATACAAATAATTTTGACAAAAATTTGAATATCTTTTTTAAATACCGTTAGATTTCTATTTTATTTGGTTTAATATTGACGAGGCAATGCTAGTCACCTAACCACGTTAAAATTTTGACAACATTTCACATAGCTTTTTCAAAATGTTCACTTATACTGATATATCAATCAGTACTCAATTTTTGACTTTTAACTTTCAATAACTCGCTCGGATATTGACCGATCGATACGAAACTTTCATTTTCGGCATCATGAAGTGCATCCTCGTCGAACTGCATTTCCTGAACCTTCAAATTCGGATTTTTTGACAGTCTTTCAAAATCGTTTTGGAAATACAAATATTTTTGACATAAATTTGAATATCTTTTTTAAATACCGTTAGATTTCTGTTTTATTTGGTTTAATATTGACGAGGCAATGCTAGTCACCTAACCACGTTAAAATTTTGACAACATTTCACATAGCTTTTTCAAAATGTTCACTTATACTGATATATCAATCAGTACTCAATTTTTGACTTTTAACTTTCAATAACTCGCTCGGACATTGACCGATCGATACGAAACTTTCATTTTCGGCATCAGGGAATGCATCCGTGTCGAACTGCATACCTTGAACCTTCAAATTCGGATTTTTTGACCGTCTTTCAAAATCGTTATGGAAATACAAATATTTTTGACATAAATTTGAATATCTTTTTTTAATACCGTTAGATTTCTGTTTTATTTGGTTTAATATTGACGAGGCAACGCTAGTCACCTAACCACGTTAAAATTTTGACAACATTTCACATTGGTTTTTCAAAATTTTCACTTATACTGATATATCAATCAGTACTCAATTTTTGACTTTCAACTTTCAATAACTCGCTCGGATATTGACCGATCGATACAAAACTTTCATTTTCGGCATCAGGGAGTGCATTCGTGTCGAACTGCATACCCTGAACCTTCAAATTCGGATTTTTTTGACAGTCTTTCAAAATCGTTTTGGAAATACAAATATTTTTGACAAAAATTTGAATATCTTTTTTAAATACCGTTAGATTTCTGTTTTATTTGGTTTAATATTGACGAGGCAATGCTAGTCACTTAACCACGTTGAAATTTTGACAACATTTCACATTGGTTTTTCAAAATTTTCAGTTATACTGATATATCAATCAGTACTCAATTTTTGACTTTCAACTTTCAATAACTCGCTCGGATATTGACCGATCGATACGAAACTTTCATTTTCGGCATCATGAAGTGCATCCTCGTCGAACTGCATACCCTGAACCTTCAAGTTCGGATTGTTTGACAGTCTTTCAAAATCGATTTGGAAATACAAATATTTTTGACAAAAATTTGAATATCTTTTTTAAATACCGTTAGATTTCTGTTTTATTTGGTTTAATATTGACGAGGCAATGCTAGTCACCTAACCACGTTAAAATTTTGACAACATTTCACATTGGTTTTTCAAAATTTTCACTTATACTGATATATTAATCAGTACTCAATTTTTGACTTTCAACTTTCAATAACTCGCTCGGATATTGACCGATCGATATGAAACTTTCATTTTCGGCATCAGGGAATGCATCCGTGTCGAACTGCATACCCTGAACCTTCAAATTCGGATTTTTTGACAGTCTTTCAAAATCGTTTTGGAAATACAAATATTTTTGACAAAAATTTGAATATCTTTTTTAAATACCTTTAGATTTCTGTGTTAGTTGGTTTTATATTGACGAGGCAATGCTAGTCACCTAACCACGTTAAAATTTTGACAACATTTCACATTGGTTTTTCAAAATTTTCACTTATACTGATATATCAATCAGTACTCAATTTTTGACTTTCAACTTTCAATAACTCGCTCGGATATTGACCGATCGATACGAAACTTTCATTTTCGGCATCAGGGAATGCATCCGTGTCGAACTGCATACCCTGAACCTTCAAATTCGGATTTTTTGACAGTCTTTCAAAATCGTTTTGGAAATACAAATAATTTTGACAAAAATTTGAATATCTTTTTTAAATACCGTTAGATTTCTGTTTTATTTGATTTAATATTGACGAGGCAACGCTAGTCACCTAACCACGTTAAAATTTTGACAACATTTCACATTGGTTTTTCAAAATTTTCAGTTATACTGATATATCAATCAGTACTCAATTTTTGACTTTCAACTTTCAATAACTCGCTCGGATATTGACCGATCGATACGAAACTTTCATTTTCGGCATCAGGGAGTGCATTCGTGTCGAACTGCATACCCTGAACCTTCAAATTCGGATTTTTTTGACAGTCTATCAAAATCGTTTTGGAAATACAAATATTTTTGACAAAAATTTGAATATCTTTTTTAAATACCGTTAGATTTCTGTTTTATTTGGTTTAATATTGACGAGGCAATGCTAGTCACCTAACCACGTTGAAATTTTGACAACATTTCACATTGGTTTTTCAAAATTTTCACTTATACTGATATATCAATCAGTACTCAATTTTTGACTTTCAACTTTCAATAACTCGCTCGGATATTGACCGATCGATACGAAACTTTCATTTTCGGCATCAGGGAGTGCATCCGTGTCGAACTGCATACCCTGAATCTTCAAATTCGGATTTTTTGACAGTCTTTCAAAATCGTTTTGGAAATACAAATATTTTTGACATAAATTTGAATATCTTTTTTAAATACCGTTAGATTTCTTTTTTATTTGGTTTAATATTGACGAGGCAATGCTATTCACCTAACCACGTTGAAATTTTGACAACATTTGACATAGCTTTTTCAAAATTTTCACTTATGCTGATATATCAATCAGTACTCAATTTTTGACTTTAAACTTTCAATAACTCGCTCGGATATTGACCGATCGATACGAAACTTTCATTTTCGGCATCATGAAGTGCATCCTCGTCGAACTGCATACCCTGAATCTTCAAATTCGGATTTTTTGACCGTCTTTCAAAATCGTTATGGAAATACAAATATTTTTGACATAAATTTGAATATCTTTTTTTAAATACCGTTAGATTTCTGTTTTATTTGGTTTAATATTGACGAGGCAATGCTAGTCACCTAACCACGTTAAAATTTTGACAACATTTCACATAGCTTTTTCAAAATTTTCACTTATACTGATATATCAATCAGTACTCAATTTTTGACTTTCAACTTTCAATAACTCGCTCGGATATTGACCGATCGATACGAAACTTTCATTTTCGGCATCAGGGAGTGCATCCGTGTCGAACTGCATACCCTGAACCTTCAAATTCGGATTTTTTGACAGTCTTTCAAAATCGTTTTGGAAATACAAATAATTTTGACAAAAATTTGAATGTCTTTTTTAAATACCGTTAGATTTCTGTTTTATTTGGTTTAATATTGACGAGGCAATGCTAGTCACCTAACCACGTTAAAATTTTGACAACATTTCACATAGCTTTTTCAAAATGTTCACTTATACTGATATATCAATCAGTACTCAATTTTTGACTTTTAACTTTCAATAACTCGCTCGGATATTGACCGATCGATACGAAACTTTCATTTTCGGCATCATGAAGTGCATCCTCGTCGAACTGCATACACTGAACCTTCAAGTTCGGATTGTTTGAAAGTCTTTCAAAATCGATTTGGAAATTCAAATATTCGTGACAAAAATTTGAATATCTTTTTTAAGTACCTTTAGATTTCTGTGTTAGTTGGTTTTATATTGATGAGGCAATGCTAGTCACCTAACCACGTTGAAATTTTGACAACATTTCACATAGCTTTTTCAAAATGTTCACTTATACTGATATATCAATCAGTACTCAATTTTTGACTTTCAACTTTCAATAACTCGGTCGGATATTGACCGATCGATACGAAACTTTCATTTTCGGCATCAGGGAGTGCATCCGTGTCGAACTGCATACCCTGAACCTTCAAATTCGGATTTTTTTGACAGTCTTTCAAAATCGTTATGGAAATACAAATATTTTTGACATAAATTTGAATATCTTTTTTAAGTACCTTTAGATTTCTGTGTTAGTTGGTTTTATATTGACGAGGCAATGCTAGTCACCTAACCACGTTAAAATTTTGACAACATTTCACATTGGTTTTTCAAAATTTTCACTTATACTGATATATCAATCAGTACTCAATTTTTGACTTTCAACTTTCAATAACTCGCTCGGATATTGACCGATCGATACGAAACTTTCATTTTCGGCATCAGGGAATGCATCCGTGTCGAACTGCATACCCTGAACCTTCAAATTCGGATTTTTTGACAGTCTTTCAAAATCGTTTTGGAAATACAAATAATTTTGACAAAAATTTGAATATCTTTTGTAAATACCGTTAGATTTCTGTTTTATTTGATTTAATATTGACGAGGCAACGCTAGTCACCTAACCACGTTAAAATTTTGACAACATTTCACATTGGTTTTTCAAAATTTTCAGTTATACTGATATATCAATCAGTACTCAATTTTTGACTTTCAACTTTCAATAACTCGCTCGGATATTGACCGATCGATACGAAACTTTCATTTTCGGCATCAGGGAGTGCATCCGTGTCGAACTGCATACCCTGAACCTTCAAATTCGGATTTTTTGACAGTCTTTCAAAATCGTTTTGGAAATACAAATAATTTTGACAAAAATTTGAATGTCTTTTTTAAATACCGTTAGATTTCTGTTTTATTTGGTTTAATATTGACGAGGCAATGCTAGTCACCTAACCACGTTAAAATTTTGACAACATTTCACATTGGTTTTTCAAAATTTTCAGTTATACTGATATATCAATCAGTACTCAATTTTTGACTTTCAACTTTCAATAACTCGCTCGGATATTGACCGATCGATACGAAACTTTCATTTTCGGCATCAGGGAGTGCATCCGTGTCGAACTGCATACCCTGAACCTTCAAATTCGGATTTTTTGACCGTCTTTCAAAATCGTTATGGAAATACAAATATTTTTGACATAAATTTGAATATCTTTTTTTAAATACCGTTAGATTTCTGTTTTATTTGGTTTAATATTGACGAGGCAATGCTAGTCACCTAACCACGTTAAAATTTTGACAACATTTCACATAGCTTTTTCAAAATGTTCACTTATACTGATATATCAATCAGTACTCAATTTTTGACTTTTAACTTTCAATAACTCGCTCGGATATTGACCGATCGATACGAAACTTTCATTTTCGGCATCAGGGAATGCATCCGTGTCGAACTGCATACCCTGAACCTTCAAATTCGGATTTTTTGACAGTCTTTCAAAATCGTTTTGGAAATACAAATAATTTTGACAAAAATTTGAATATCTTTTTTAAATACCGTTAGATTTCTGTTTTATTTGGTTTAATATTGACGAGGCAATGCTAGTCACCTAACCACGTTAAAATTTTGACAACATTTCACATAGCTTTTTCAAAATGTTCACTTATACTGATATATCAATCAGTACTCAATTTTTTACTTTTAACTTTCAATAACTCGCTCGGATATTGACCGATCGATACGAAACTTTCATTTTCGGCATCAGGGAGTGCATTCGTGTCGAACTGCATACCCTGAACCTTCAAGTTCGGATTGTTTGACAGTCTTTCAAAATCGATTTTGAAATTCAAATATTCGTGACAAAAATTTGAATATCTTTTTTAAGTACCTTTAGATTTCTGTGTTAGTTGGTTTTATATTGATGAGGCAATGCTAGTCACCTAACCACGTTGAAATTTTGACAACATTTCACATAGCTTTTTCAAAATTTTCACTTATACTGATATATCAATCAGTACTCAATTTTTGACTTTCAACTTTCAATAACTCGCTCGGATATTGACCGATCGATACGAAACTTTCATTTTCGGCATCAAGGAGTGCATCCGTGTCGAAATGCATACCCTGAACCTTCAAATTCGGATTTTTTGACAGTCTTTCAAAATCGTTTTGGAAATACAAATAATTTTGACAAAAATTTGAATATCTTTTTTAAATACCGTTAGATTTCTGTTTTATTTGGTTTAATATTGACGAGGCAATGCTAGTCACCTAACCACGTTAAAATTTTGACAACATTTCACATAGCTTTTTCAAAATGTTCACTTATACTGATATATCAATCAGTACTCAATTTTTGACTTTTAACTTTCAATAACTCGCTCGGATATTGACCGATCGATACGAAACTTTCATTTTCGGCATCATGAAGTGCATCCTCGTCGAACTGCATACCCTGAACCTTCAAGTTCGGATTGTTTGACAGTCTTTCAAAATCGATTTGGAAATTCAAATATTCGTGACAAAAATTTTAATATCTTTTTTAAGTACTTTTAGATTTCTGTGTTAGTTGGTTTTATATTGATGAGGCAATGCTAGTCACCTAACCACGTTGAAATTTTGACAACATTTCACATAGCTTTTTCAAAATTTTCACTTATACTGATATATCAATCAGTACTCAATTTTTGACTTTCAACTTTCAATAACTCGCTCGGATATTGACCGATCGATACGAAACTTTCATTTTCGGCATCAGGGAGTGCATCCGTGTCGAACTGCATACCCTGAATCTTCAAATTCGGATTTTTTGACAGTCTTTCAAAATCGTTTTGGAAAAGCAAATATTTTTGACATAAATTTGAATATCTTTTTTAAATACCGTTAGATTTCTTTTTTATTTGGTTTAATATTGACGAGGCAATGCTAGTCACCTAACCACGTTGAAATTTTGACAACATTTCACATAGCTTTTTCAAAATTTTCACTTATGCTGATATATCAATCAGTACTCAATTTTTGACTTTTAACTTTCAATAACTCGCTCGGATATTGACCGATCGATACGAAACTTTCATTTTCGGCATCAGGGAGGGCATCCGTGTCGACCTGCATACCCTGAACCTTCAAATTCGGATTTTTTGACAGTCTTTCAAAATCGATTTGGAAATTCAAATATTCGTGACAAAAATTTGAATATCTTTTTTAAGTACTTTTAGATTTCTGTGTTAGTTGGTTTTATATTGATGAGGCAATGCTACTCACCTAACCACGTTGAAATTTTGACAACATTTCACATAGCTTTTTCAAAATTTTCACTTATACTGATATATCAATCAGTACTCAATTTTTGACTTTTAACTTTCAATAACTCGCTCGGATATTGACCGATCGATACGAAACTTTCATTTTCGGCATCATGAAGTGCATCCTCGTCGAATTGCATACCCTGAACCTTCAAGTTCGGATTGTTTGACAGTCTTTCAAAATCGATTTGGAAATTCAAATATTCGTGACAAAAATTTGAATATCTTTTTTAAGTACCTTTAGATTTCTGTGTTAGTTGGTTTTATATTGATGAGGCAATGCTAGTTACCTAACCACGTTGAAATTTTGACAACATTTCACATAGCTTTTTCAAAATTTTCACTTATACTGATATATCAATCAGTACTCAATTTTTGACTTTCAACTTTCAATAACTCGCTCGGATATTGACCGATCGATACGAAACTTTCATTTTCGGCATCAGGGAGTGCATCCGTGTCGAACTGCATACCCTGAACCTTCAAATTCGGATTTTTTGACAGTCTTTCAAAATCGTTTTGGAAATACAAATAATTTTGACAAAAATTTGAATATCTTTTTTAAATACCGTTAGATTTCTGTTTTATTTGGTTTAATATTGACGAGGCAATGCTAGTCACCTAACCACGTTAAAATTTTGACAACATTTCACATAGCTTTTTCAAAATGTTCACTTATACTGATATATCAATCAGTACTCAATTTTTGACTTTTAACTTTCAATAACTCGCTCGGATATTGACCGATCGATACGAAACTTTCATTTTCGGCATCATGAAGTGCATCCTCGTCGAACTGCATACACTGAACCTTCAAGTTCGGATTGTTTGACAGTCTTTCAAAATCGATTTGGAAATTCAAATATTCGTGACAAAAATTTGAATATCTTTTTTAAGTACCTTTAGATTTCTGTGTTAGTTGGTTTTATATTGATGAGGCAATGCTAGTCACCTAACCACGTTGAAATTTTGACAACATTTCACATAGCTTTTTCAAAATTTTCACTTATACTGATATATCAATCAGTACTCAATTTTTGACTTTCAACTTTCAATAACTCGCTCGGATATTGACCGATCGATACGAAACTTTCATTTTCGGCATCAAGGAGTGCATCCGTGTCGAAATGCATACCCTGAACCTTCAAATTCGGATTTTTTGACAGTCTTTCAAAATCGTTTTGGAAATACAAATAATTTTGACAAAAATTTGAATGTCTTTTTTAAATACCGTTAGATTTCTGTTTTATTTGGTTTAATATTGACGAGGCAATGCTAGTCACCTAACCACGTTAAAATTTTGACAACATTTCACATAGCTTTTTCAAAATGTTCACTTATACTGATATATCAATCAGTACTCAATTTTTGACTTTTAACTTTCAATAACTCGCTCGGATATTGACCGATCGATACGAAACTTTCATTTTCGGCATCATGAAGTGCATCCTCGTCGAACTGCATACACTGAACCTTCAAGTTCGGATTGTTTGACAGTCTTTCAAAATCGATTTGGAAATTCAAATATTCGTAACAAAAATTTGAATATCTTTTTTAAGTACCTTTAGATTTCTGTGTTAGTTGGTTTTATATTGATGAGGCAATGCTAGTCACCTAACTACGTTGAAATTTTGACAACATTTCACATAGCTTTTTCAAAATTTTCACTTATACTGATATATCAATCAGTACTCAATTTTTGACTTTCAACTTTCAATAACTCGCTCGGATATTGACCGATCGATACGAAACTTTCATTTTCGGCATCAGGGAGTGCATCCGTGTCGAACTGCATACCCTGAACCTTCAAATTCGGATTTTTTGACAGTCTTTCAAAATCGTTATGGAAATACAAATATTTTTGACATAAATTTGAATATCTTTTTTAAGTACCTTTAGATTTCTGTGTTAGTTGGTTTTATATTGACGAGGCAATGCTAGTCACCTAACCACGTTAAAATTTTGACAACATTTCACATTGGTTTTTCAAAATTTTCACTTATACTGATATATCAATCAGTACTCAATTTTTGACTTTCAACTTTCAATAACTCGCTCGGATATTGACCGATCGATACGAAACTTTCATTTTCGGCATCAGGGAGTGCATCCGTGTCGAACTGCATACCCTGAACCTTCAAATTCGGATTTTTTGACAGTCTTTCAAAATCGTTTTGGAAATACAAATAATTTTGACAAAAATTTGAATATCTTTTTTAAATACCGTTAGATTTCTGTTTTATTTGATTTAATATTGACGAGGCAACGCTAGTCACCTAACCACGTTAAAATTTTGACAACATTTCACATTGGTTTTTCAAAATTTTCAGTTATACTGATATATCAATCAGTACTCAATTTTTGACTTTCAACTTTCAATAACTCGCTCGGATATTGACCGATCGATACGAAACTTTCATTTTCGGCATCAGGGAGTGCATCCGTGTCGAACTGCATACCCTGAACCTTCAAATTCGGATTTTTTGACAGCCTTTCAAAATCGTTTTGGAAATACAAATAATTTTGACAAAAATTTGAATGTCTTTTTTAAATACCGTTAGATTTCTGTTTTATTTGGTTTAATATTGACGAGGCAATGCTAGTCACCTAACCACGTTAAAATTTTGACAACATTTCACATTGGTTTTTCAAAATTTTCAGTTATACTGATATATCAATCAGTACTCAATTTTTGACTTTCAACTTTCAATAACTCGTTCGGATATTGACCGATCGATACGAAACTTTCATTTTCGGCATCAGGCAGTGCATCCGTGTCGAACTGCATACCCTGAACCTTCAAATTCGGATTTTTTGACCGTCTTTCAAAATCGTTATGGAAATACAAATATTTTTGACATAAATTTGAATATCTTTTTTTAAATACCGTTAGATTTCTGTTTTATTTGGTTTAATATTGACGAGGCAATGCTAGTCACCTAACCACGTTAAAATTTTGACAACATTTCACATAGCTTTTTCAAAATGTTCACTTATACTGATATATCAATCAGTACTCAATTTTTGACTTTTAACTTTCAATAACTCGCTCGGATATTGACCGATCGATACGAAACTTTCATTTTCGGCATCAGGGAATGCATCCGTGTCGAACTGCATACCTTGAACCTTCAAATTCGGATTTTTTGACAGTCTTTCAAAATCGTTTTGGAAATACAAATAATTTTGACAAAAATTTGAATATCTTTTTTAAATACCGTTAGATTTCTGTTTTATTTGATTTAATATTGACGAGGCAACGCTAGTCACCTAACCACGTTAAAATTTTGACAACATTTCACATAGCTTTTTCAAAATGTTCACTTATACTGATATATCAATCAGTACTCAATTTTTGACTTTTAACTTTCAATAACTCGCTCGGATAATGACCGATCGATACGAAACTTTCATTTTCGGCATCATGAAGTGCATCCTCGTCGAACTGCATACCCTGAACCTTCAAGTTCGGATTTTTTGACCGTCTTTCAAAATCGTTATGGAAATACAAATATTTTTGACATAAATTTGAATATCTTTTTTTAATACCGTTAGATTTCTGTTTTATTTGGTTTAATATTGACAAGGCAACGCTAGTCACCTAACCACGTTAAAATTTTGACAACATTTCACATTGGTTTTTCAAAATTTTCACTTATACTGATATATCAATCAGTACTCAATTTTTGACTTTCAACTTTCAATAACTCGCTCGGATATTGACCGATCGATACAAAACTTTCATTTTCGGCATCAGGGAGTGCATTCGTGTCGAACTGCATACCCTGAACCTTCAAATTCGGATTTTTTTGACAGTCTTTCAAAATCGTTTTGGAAATACAAATATTTTTGACAAAAATTTGAATATCTTTTTTAAATACCGTTAGATTTCTGTTTTATTTGGTTTAATATTGACGAGGCAATGCTAGTCACTTAACCACGTTGAAATTTTGACAACATTTCACATTGGTTTTTCAAAATGTTCACTTATACTGATATATCAATCAGTACTCAATTTTTGACTTTTAACTTTCAATAACTCGCTCGGATATTGACCGATCGATACGAAACTTTCATTTTCGGCATCATGAAGTGCATCCTCGTCGAACTGCATACCCTGAACCTTCAAGTTCGGATTGTTTGACAGTCTTTCAAAATCGATTTGGAAATTCAAATATTCGTGACAAAAATTTGAATATCTTTTTTAAGTACCTTTAGATTTCTGTGTTAGTTGGTTTTATATTGATGAGGCAATGCTAGTCACCTAACCACGTTGAAATTTTGACAACATTTCACATAGCTTTTTCAAAATTTTCACTTATACTGATATATCAATCAGTACTCAATTTTTGACTTTCAACTTTCAATAACTCGGTCGGATATTGACCGATCGATACGAAACTTTCATTTTCGGCATCAGGGAGTGCATCCATGTCGAACTGCATACCCTGAACCTTCAAATTCGGATTTTTTTGACAGTCTTTCAAAATCGTTATGGAAATACAAATATTTTTGACATAAATTTGAATATCTTTTTTAAGTACCTTTAGATTTCTGTTTTACTTGGTTTAATATTGACGAGGCAATGCTAGTCACCTAACCACGTTAAAATTTTGACAACATTTCACATAGCTTTTTCAAAATGTTCACTTATACTGATATATCAATCAGTACTCAATTTTTGACTTTTAACTTTCAATAACTCGCTCGGATATTGACCGATCGATACGAAACTTTCATTTTCGGCATCATGAAGTGCATCCTCGTCGAATTGCATACCCTGAACCTTCAAGTTCGGATTGTTTGACAGTCTTTCAAAATCGATTTGGAAATTCAAATATTCGTGACAAAAATTTGAATATCTTTTTTAAGTACCTTTAGATTTCTGTGTTAGTTGGTTTTATATTGATGAGGCAATGCTAGTCACCTAACCACGTTGAAATTTTGACAACATTTCACATAGCTTTTTCAAAATGTTCACTTATACTGATATATCAATCAGTACTCAATTTTTGACTTTTAACTTTCAATAACTCGCTCGGATATTGACCGATCGATACGAAACTTTCATTTTCGGCATCATGAAGTGCATCCTCGTCGAATTGCATACCCTGAACCTTCAAGTTCGGATTGTTTGACAGTCTTTCAAAATCGATTTGGAAATTCAAATATTCGTGACAAAAATTTGAATATCTTTTTTAAGTACCTTTAGATTTCTGTGTTAGTTGGTTTTATATTGATGAGGCAATGCTAGTCACCTAACCACGTTAAAATTTTGACAACATTTCACATTGGTTTTTCAAAATTTTCAGTTATACTGATATATCAATCAGTACTCAATTTTTGACTTTCAACTTTCAATAACTCGCTCGGATATTGACCGATCGATACGAAACTTTCATTTTCGGCATCAGGGAGTGCATTCGTGTCGAACTGCATACCCTGAACCTTCAAATTCGGATTTTTTTGACAGTCTATCAAAATCGTTTTGGAAATACAAATATTTTTGACAAAAATTTGAATATCTTTTTTAAATACCGTTAGATTTCTGTTTTATTTGGTTTAATATTGACGAGGCAATGCTAGTCACCTAACCACGTTGAAATTTTGACAACATTTCACATTGGTTTTTCAAAATTTTCACTTATACTGATATATCAATCAGTACTCAATTTTTGACTTTCAACTTTCAATAACTCGCTCGGATATTGACCGATCGATACGAAACTTTCATTTTCGGCATCAGGGAGTGCATCCGTGTCGAACTGCATACCCTGAATCTTCAAATTCGGATTTTTTGACAGTCTTTCAAAATCGTTTTGGAAATACAAATATTTTTGACATAAATTTGAATATCTTTTTTAAATACCGTTAGATTTCTTTTTTATTTGGTTTAATATTGACGAGGCAATGCTATTCACCTAACCACGTTGAAATTTTGACAACATTTGACATAGCTTTTTCAAAATTTTCACTTATGCTGATATATCAATCAGTACTCAATTTTTGACTTTAAACTTTCAATAACTCGCTCGGATATTGACCGATCGATACGAAACTTTCATTTTCGGCATCATGAAGTGCATCCTCGTCGAACTGCATACCCTGAACCTTCAAGTTCGGATTTTTTGACAGTCTTTCAAAATCGTTATGGAAATACAAATATTTTTGACATAAATTTGAATATCTTTTTTTAAATACCGTTAGATTTCTGTTTTATTTGGTTTAATATTGACGAGGCAATGCTAGTCACCTAACCACGTTAAAATTTTGACAACATTTCACATAGCATTTTCAAAATGTTCACTTATACTGATATATCAATCAGTACTCAATTTTTGACTTTTAACTTTCAATAACTCGCTCGGATATTGACCGATCGATACGAAACTTTCATTTTCGGCATCAGGGAATGCATCCGTGTCGAACTGCATACCTTGAACCTTCAAATTCGGATTTTTTGACAGTCTTTCAAAATCGTTTTGGAAATACAAATAATTTTGACAAAAATTTGAATATCTTTTTTAAATACCGTTAGATTTCTGTTTTATTTGATTTAATATTGACGAGGCAACGCTAGTCACCTAACCACGTTAAAATTTTGACAACATTTCACATAGCTTTTTCAAAATGTTCACTTATACTGATATATCAATCAGTACTCAATTTTTGACTTTTAACTTTCAATAACTCGCTCGGATAATGACCGGTCGATACGAAACTTTCATTTTCGGCATCATGAAGTGCATCCTCGTCGAACTGCATACCCTGAACCTTCAAGTTCGGATTTTTTGACCGTCTTTCAAAATCGTTATGGAAATACAAATATTTTTGACATAAATTTGAATATCTTTTTTTAATACCGTTAGATTTCTGTTTTATTTGATTTAATATTGACGAGGCAACGCTAGTCACCTAACCACGTTAAAATTTTGACAACATTTCACATAGCTTTTTCAAAATGTTCACTTATACTGATATATCAATCAGTACTCAATTTTTGACTTTTAACTTTCAATAACTCGCTCGGATATTGACCGATCGATACGAAACTTTCATTTTCGGCATCAGGGAATGCATCCGTGTCGAACTGCATACCTTGAACCTTCAAATTCGGATTTTTTGACAGTCTTTCAAAATCGTTTTGGAAATACAAATAATTTTGACAAAAATTTGAATATCTTTTTTAAATACCGTTAGATTTCTGTTTTATTTGATTTAATATTGACGAGGCAACGCTAGTCACCTAACCACGTTAAAATTTTGACAACATTTCACATAGCTTTTTCAAAATTTTCACTTATGCTGATATATCAATCAGTACTCAATTTTTGACTTTTAACTTTCAATAACTCGCTCGGATATTGACCGATCGATACGAAACTTTCATTTTCGGCATCAGGGAATGCATCCGTGTCGAACTGCATACCTTGAACCTTCAAATTCGGATTTTTTGACCGTCTTTCAAAATCGTTATGGAAATACAAATATTTTTGACATAAATTTGAATATCTTTTTTTAATACCGTTAGATTTCTGTTTTATTTGGTTTAATATTGACGAGGCAACGCTAGTCACCTAACCACGTTAAAATTTTGACAACATTTCACATTGGTTTTTCAAAATTTTCACTTATACTGATATATCAATCAGTACTCAATTTTTGACTTTCAACTTTCAATAACTCGCTCGGATATTGACCGATCGATACAAAACTTTCATTTTCGGCATCAGGGAGTGCATTCGTGTCGAACTGCATACCCTGAACCTTCAAATTCGGATTTTTTTGACAGTCTTTCAAAATCGTTTTGGAAATACAAATATTTTTGACAAAAATTTGAATATCTTTTTTAAATACCGTTAGATTTCTGTTTTATTTGGTTTAATATTGACGAGGCAATGCTAGTCACTTAACCACGTTGAAATTTTGACAACATTTCACATTGGTTTTTCAAAATTTTCAGTTATACTGATATATCAATCAGTACTCAATTTTTGACTTTCAACTTTCAATAACTCGCTCGGATATTGACCGATCGATACGAAACTTTCATTTTCGGCATCATGAAGTGCATCCTCGTCGAACTGCATACCCTGAACCTTCAAGTTCGGATTGTTTGACAGTCTTTCAAAATCGATTTGGAAATACAAATATTTTTGACAAAAATTTGAATATCTTTTTTAAATACCGTTAGATTTCTGTTTTATTTGGTTTAATATTGACGAGGCAATGCTAGTCACCTAACCACGTTAAAATTTTGACAACATTTCACATTGGTTTTTCAAAATTTTCACTTATACTGATATATCAATCAGTACTCAATTTTTGACTTTCAACTTTCAATAACTCGCTCGGATATTGACCGATCGATACGAAACTTTCATTTTCGGCATCAGGGAATGCATCCGTGTCGAACTGCATACCCTGAACCTTCAAATTCGGATTTTTTGACAGTCTTTCAAAATCGTTTTGGAAATACAAATATTTTTGACAAAAATTTGAATATCTTTTTTAAATACCTTTAGATTTCTGTGTTAGTTGGTTTTATATTGACGAGGCAATGCTAGTCACCTAACCACGTTAAAATTTTGACAACATTTCACATTGGTTTTTCAAAATTTTCACTTATACTGATATATCAATCAGTACTCAATTTTTGACTTTCAACTTTCAATAACTCGCTCGGATATTGACCGATCGATACGAAACTTTCATTTTCGGCATCAGGGAATGCATCCGTGTCGAACTGCATACCCTGAACCTTCAAATTCGGATTTTTTGACAGTCTTTCAAAATCGTTTTGGAAATACAAATAATTTTGACAAAAATTTGAATATCTTTTTTAAATACCGTTAGATTTCTGTTTTATTTGATTTAATATTGACGAGGCAACGCTAGTCACCTAACCACGTTAAAATTTTGACAACATTTCACATTGGTTTTTCAAAATTTTCAGTTATACTGATATATCAATCAGTACTCAATTTTTGACTTTCAACTTTCAATAACTCGCTCGGATATTGACCGATCGATACGAAACTTTCATTTTCGGCATCAGGGAGTGCATTCGTGTCGAACTGCATACCCTGAACCTTCAAATTCGGATTTTTTTGACAGTCTATCAAAATCGTTTTGGAAATACAAATATTTTTGACAAAAATTTGAATATCTTTTTTAAATACCGTTAGATTTCTGTTTTATTTGGTTTAATATTGACGAGGCAATGCTAGTCACCTAACCACGTTGAAATTTTGACAACATTTCACATTGGTTTTTCAAAATTTTCACTTATACTGATATATCAATCAGTACTCAATTTTTGACTTTCAACTTTCAATAACTCGCTCGGATATTGACCGATCGATACGAAACTTTCATTTTCGGCATCAGGGAGTGCATCCGTGTCGAACTGCATACCCTGAACCTTCAAATTCGGATTTTTTTGACAGTCTTTCAAAATCGTTTTGGAAATACAAATATTTTTGACAAAAATTTGAATATCTTTTTTAAATACCGTTAGATTTCTGTTTTATTTGGTTTAATATTGACGAGGCAATGCTAGTCACTTAACCACGTTGAAATTTTGACAACATTTCACATTGGTTTTTCAAAATTTTCAGTTATACTGATATATCAATCAGTACTCAATTTTTGACTTTCAACTTTCAATAACTCGCTCGGATATTGACCGATCGATACGAAACTTTCATTTTCGGCATCATGAAGTGCATCCTCGTCGAACTGCATACCCTGAACCTTCAAGTCCGGATTGTTTGACAGTCTTTCAAAATCGATTTGGAAATACAAATATTTTTGACAAAAATTTGAATATCTTTTTTAAATACCGTTAGATTTCTGTTTTATTTGGTTTAATATTGACGAGGCAATGCTAGTCACCTAACCACGTTAAAATTTTGACAACATTTCACATTGGTTTTTCAAAATTTTCACTTATACTGATATATTAATCAGTACTCAATTTTTGACTTTCAACTTTCAATAACTCGCTCGGATATTGACCGATCGATACGAAACTTTCATTTTCGGCATCAGGGAATGCATCCGTGTCGAACTGCATACCCTGAACCTTCAAATTCGGATTTTTTGACAGTCTTTCAAAATCGTTTTGGAAATACAAATATTTTTGACAAAAATTTGAATATCTTTTTTAAATACCTTTAGATTTCTGTGTTAGTTGGTTTTATATTGACGAGGCAATGCTAGTCACCTAACCACGTTAAAATTTTGACAACATTTCACATTGGTTTTTCAAAATTTTCACTTATACTGATATATCAATCAGTACTCAATTTTTGACTTTCAACTTTCAATAACTCGCTCGGATATTGACCGATCGATACGAAACTTTCATTTTCGGCATCAGGGAATGCATCCGTGTCGAACTGCATACCCTGAACCTTCAAATTCGGATTTTTTGACAGTCTTTCAAAATCGTTTTGGAAATACAAATAATTTTGACAAAAATTTGAATATCTTTTTTAAATACCGTTAGATTTCTGTTTTATTTGATTTAATATTGACGAGGCAACGCTAGTCACCTAACCACGTTAAAATTTTGACAACATTTCACATTGGTTTTTCAAAATTTTCAGTTATACTGATATATCAATCAGTACTCAATTTTTGACTTTCAACTTTCAATAACTCGCTCGGATATTGACCGATCGATACGAAACTTTCATTTTCGGCATCAGGGAGTGCATTCGTGTCGAACTGCATACCCTGAACCTTCAAATTCGGATTTTTTTGACAGTCTATCAAAATCGTTTTGGAAATACAAATATTTTTGACAAAAATTTGAATATCTTTTTTAAATACCGTTAGATTTCTGTTTTATTTGGTTTAATATTGACGAGGCAATGCTAGTCACCTAACCACGTTGAAATTTTGACAACATTTCACATTGGTTTTTCAAAATTTTCACTTATACTGATATATCAATCAGTACTCAATTTTTGACTTTCAACTTTCAATAACTCGCTCGGATATTGACCGATCGATACGAAACTTTCATTTTCGGCATCAGGGAGTGCATCCGTGTCGAACTGCATACCCTGAATCTTCAAATTCGGATTTTTTGACAGTCTTTCAAAATCGTTTTGGAAATACAAATATTTTTGACATAAATTTGAATATCTTTTTTAAATACCGTTAGATTTCTTTTTTATTTGGTTTAATATTGACGAGGCAATGCTATTCACCTAACCACGTTGAAATTTTGACAACATTTGACATAGCTTTTTCAAAATTTTCACTTATGCTGATATATCAATCAGTACTCAATTTTTGACTTTAAACTTTCAATAACTCGCTCGGATATTGACCGATCGATACGAAACTTTCATTTTCGGCATCATGAAGTGCATCCTCGTCGAACTGCATACCCTGAATCTTCAAATTCGGATTTTTTGACCGTCTTTCAAAATCGTTATGGAAATACAAATATTTTTGACATAAATTTGAATATCTTTTTTAAATACCGTTAGATTTCTGTTTTATATGGTTCAATATTGACGAGGCAATGCTAGTCACCTAACCACGTAAAAATTTTGACAACATTTCACATTGGTTTTCCAAAATTTTCACTCATACTGATATATCAATCAGTACTCAATTTTTGACTTTCAACTTTCAATAACTCGCTCGGATATTGACCGATCGATACGAAACTTTCATTTTCGGCATCAGGGAGTGCATCCGTGTCGAACTGCATACCCTGAACCTTCAAATTCGGATTTTTTGACAGTCTTTCAAAATCGTTTTGGAAATACAAATAATTTTGACAAAAATTTGAATGTCTTTTTTAAATACCGTTAGATTTCTGTTTTATTTGGTTTAATATTGACGAGGCAATGCTAGTCACCTAACCACGTTAAAATTTTGACAACATTTCACATAGCTTTTTCAAAATGTTCACTTATACTGATATATCAATCAGTACTCAATTTTTGACTTTTAACTTTCAATAACTCGCTCGGATATTGACCGATCGATACGAAACTTTCATTTTCTGCATCAGGGAGTGCATCCGTGTCGAACTGCATACCCTGAACCTTCAAATTCGGATTTTTTTGACAGTCTTTCAAAATCGTTTTGGAAATACAAATAATTTTGACAAAAATTTGAATGTCTTTTTTAAATACCGTTAGATTTCTGTTTTATTTGGTTTAATATTGACGAGGCAATGCTAGTCACCTAACCACGTTGAAATTTTGACAACATTTCATATAGCTTTTTCAAAATTTTCACTTATACTGATATATCAATCAGTACTCAATTTTTGACTTTCAACTTTCAATAACTCGGTCGGATATTGACCGATCGATACGAAACTTTCATTTTCGGCATCAGGGAGTGCATCCGTGTCGAACTGCATACCCTGAACCTTCAAATTCGGATTTTTTTGACAGTCTTTCAAAATCGTTATGGAAATACAAATATTTTTGACATAAATTTGAATATCTTTTTTAAGTACCTTTAGATTTCTGTGTTAGTTGGTTTTATATTGACGAGGCAATGCTAGTCACCTAACCACGTTAAAATTTTGACAACATTTCACATTGGTTTTTCAAAATTTTCACTTATACTGATATATCAATCAGTACTCAATTTTTGACTTTCAACTTTCAATAACTCGCTCGGATATTGACCGATCGATACGAAACTTTCATTTTCGGCATCAGGGAATGCATCCGTGTCGAACTGCATACCCTGAACCTTCAAATTCGGATTTTTTGACAGTCTTTCAAAATCGTTTTGGAAATACAAATAATTTTGACAAAAATTTGAATATCTTTTGTAAATACCGTTAGATTTCTGTTTTATTTGATTTAATATTGACGAGGCAACGCTAGTCACCTAACCACGTTAAAATTTTGACAACATTTCACATTGGTTTTTCAAAATTTTCAGTTATACTGATATATCAATCAGTACTCAATTTTTGACTTTCAACTTTCAATAACTCGCTCGGATATTGACCGATCGATACGAAACTTTCATTTTCGGCATCAGGGAGTGCATCCGTGTCGAACTGCATACCCTGAACCTTCAAATTCGGATTTTTTGACAGTCTTTCAAAATCGTTTTGGAAATACAAATAATTTTGACAAAAATTTGAATGTCTTTTTTAAATACCGTTAGATTTCTGTTTTATTTGGTTTAATATTGACGAGGCAATGCTAGTCACCTAACCACGTTAAAATTTTGACAACATTTCACATTGGTTTTTCAAAATTTTCAGTTATACTGATATATCAATCAGTACTCAATTTTTGACTTTCAACTTTCAATAACTCGCTCGGATATTGACCGATCGATACGAAACTTTCATTTTCGGCATCATGAAGTGCATCCTCGTCGAACTGCATACCCTGAACCTTCAAGTTCGGATTTTTTGACCGTCTTTCAAAATCGTTATGGAAATACAAATATTTTTGACATAAATTTGAATATCTTTTTTTAAATACCGTTAGATTTCTGTTTTATTTGGTTTAATATTGACGAGGCAATGCTAGTCACCTAACCACGTTAAAATTTTGACAACATTTCACATAGCTTTTTCAAAATGTTCACTTATACTGATATATCAATCAGTACTCAATTTTTGACTTTCAACTTTCAATAACTCGCTCGGATATTGACCGATCGATACGAAACTTTCATTTTCGGCATCAGGGAGTGCATCCGTGTCGAACTGCATACCCTGAACCTTCAAATTCGGATTTTTTGACAGTCTTTCAAAATCGTTTTGGAAATACAAATAATTTTGACAAAAATTTGAATGTCTTTTTTAAATACCGTTAGATTTCTGTTTTATTTGGTTTAATATTGACGAGGCAATGCTAGTCACCTAACCACGTTAAAATTTTGACAACATTTCACATAGCTTTTTCAAAATGTTCACTTATACTGATATATCAATCAGTACTCAATTTTTGACTTTTAACTTTCAATAACTCGCTCGGATATTGACCGATCGATACGAAACTTTCATTTTCGGCATCATGAAGTGCATCCTCGTCGAACTGCATACACTGAACCTTCAAGTTCGGATTGTTTGACAGTCTTTCAAAATCGATTTGGAAATTCAAATATTCGTGACAAAAATTTGAATATCTTTTTTAAGTACCTTTAGATTTCTGTGTTAGTTGGTTTTATATTGATGAGGCAATGCTAGTCACCTAACCACGTTGAAATTTTGACAACATTTCACATTGGTTTTTCAAAATTTTCACTTATACTGATATATCAATCAGTACTCAATTTTTGACTTTCAACTTTCAATAACTCGCTCGGATATTGACCGATCGATACGAAACTTTCATTTTCTGCATCAGGGAGTGCATCCGTGTCGAACTGCATACCCTGAACCTTCAAATTCGGATTTTTTTGACAGTCTTTCAAAATCGTTTTGGAAATACAAATAATTTTGACAAAAATTTGAATGTCTTTTTTAAATACCGTTAGATTTCTGTTTTATTTGGTTTAATATTGACGAGGCAATGCTAGTCACCTAACCACGTTAAAATTTTGACAACATTTCACATAGCTTTTTCAAAATTTTCACTTATACTGATATATCAATCAGTACTCAATTTTTGACTTTCAACTTTCAATAACTCGCTCGGATATTGACCGATCGATACGAAACTTTCATTTTCTGCATCAGGGAGTGCATCCGTGTCGAACTGCATACCCTGAACCTTCAAATTCGGATTTTTTTGACAGTCTTTCAAAATCGTTATGGAAATACAAATATTTTTGACATAAATTTGAATATCTTTTTTAAGTACCTTTAGATTTCTGTGTTAGTTGGTTTTATATTGACGAGGCAATGCTAGTCACCTAACCACGTTAAAATTTTGACAACATTTCACATTGGTTTTTCAAAATTTTCACTTATACTGATATATCAATCAGTACTCAATTTTTGACTTTCAACTTTCAATAACTCGCTCGGATATTGACCGATCGATACGAAACTTTCATTTTCGGCATCAGGGAATGCATCCGTGTCGAACTGCATACCCTGAACCTTCAAATTCGGATTTTTTGACAGTCTTTCAAAATCGTTTTGGAAATACAAATAATTTTGACAAAAATTTGAATATCTTTTTTAAATACCGTTAGATTTCTGTTTTATTTGATTTAATATTGACGAGGCAACGCTAGTCACCTAACCACGTTAAAATTTTGACAACATTTCACATTGGTTTTTCAAAATTTTCAGTTATACTGATATATCAATCAGTACTCAATTTTTGACTTTCAACTTTCAATAACTCGCTCGGATATTGACCGATCGATACGAAACTTTCATTTTCGGCATCAGGGAGTGCATTCGTGTCGAACTGCATACCCTGAACCTTCAAATTCGGATTTTTTTGACAGTCTATCAAAATCGTTTTGGAAATACAAATATTTTTGACAAAAATTTGAATATCTTTTTTAAATACCGTTAGATTTCTGTTTTATTTGGTTTAATATTGACGAGGCAATGCTAGTCACCTAACCACGTTGAAATTTTGACAACATTTCACATTGGTTTTTCAAAATTTTCACTTATACTGATATATCAATCAGTACTCAATTTTTGACTTTCAACTTTCAATAACTCGCTCGGATATTGACCGATCGATACGAAACTTTCATTTTCGGCATCAGGGAGTGCATCCGTGTCGAACTGCATACCCTGAATCTTCAAATTCGGATTTTTTGACAGTCTTTCAAAATCGTTTTGGAAATACAAATATTTTTGACATAAATTTGAATATCTTTTTTAAATACCGTTAGATTTCTTTTTTATTTGGTTTAATATTGACGAGGCAATGCTATTCACCTAACCACGTTGAAATTTTGACAACATTTCACATAGCTTTTTCAAAATTTTCACTTATGCTGATATATCAATCAGTACTCAATTTTTGACTTTTAACTTTCAATAACTCGCTCGGATATTGACCGATCGATACGAAACTTTCATTTTCGGCATCATGAAGTGCATCCTCGTCGAACTGCATACACTGAACCTTCAAGTTCGGATTGTTTGACAGTCTTTCAAAATCGATTTGGAAATTCAAATATTCGTGACAAAAATTTGAATATCTTTTTTAAGTACCTTTAGATTTCTGTGTTAGTTGGTTTTATATTGATGAGGCAATGCTAGTCACCTAACCACGTTGAAATTTTGACAACATTTCACATAGCTTTTTCAAAATTTTCACTTATACTGATATATCAATCAGTACTCAATTTTTGACTTTCAACTTTCAATAACTCGCTCGGATATTGACCGATCGATACGAAACTTTCATTTTCTGCATCAGGGAGTGCATCCGTGTCGAACTGCATACCCTGAACCTTCAAATTCGGATTTTTTTGACAGTCTTTCAAAATCGTTATGGAAATACAAATATTTTTGACATAAATTTGAATATCTTTTTTAAGTACCTTTAGATTTCTGTGTTAGTTGGTTTTATATTGACGAGGCAATGCTAGTCACCTAACCACGTTAAAATTTTGACAACATTTCACATTGGTTTTTCAAAATTTTCACTTATACTGATATATCAATCAGTACTCAATTTTTGACTTTCAACTTTCAATAACTCGCTCGGATATTGACCGATCGATACGAAACTTTCATTTTCGGCATCATTTTTTTTTTTAATTCTGGGAAATCTGCTTTCAGACCGTCTCAACCGAGCTGTTGCGAGCACCGGGAGGTGTGTGGGGATGGGCGATGGTCTGCCCGACCCACTAAAACCCAGGGACATCCGTCAACCGCTGCCACGAGAACTTTAAAAGCCATTCGCGGACTGTGCGGCGGCCCGTTAAGGCCCTCCGTCTTGCCATGGCACCTCACCTCCCGGATGTGAGAGGGGCGCCTGCCACCTTGAGGCTATGGTGCGGGGGCACGATACCCCCGCGCCGGGCTACGATGGGTGCAACAGCCCATGCAGCCGCCTCCGACGACCCGTTCGTCTGCGTCGCGACGCGACTGACAGCGGGTCATCCTCTCTCGCCCTCTCCGCCATCTCTTTCCGCGAGATGACATTCTCGCAGAAGGAGGCGAAGGCGTCCCTTGACCTTCCGCTCGTAACTATGGCTTTAGCCACGGCCGACAGCGTCAGGTCGGGTCCGATAGCAGCGAGGAGTTCCTGGCGTTCGCTATCGAATGCTGGGCAGAGAGCCAATGTATGCGTAGCCGAGTCAGCAACGGCACTGCACTCATGGCATTCCATTGTCGGCTCCCGACCGATCTTGTGCAGGTAGCCACCGAAACATCCATGTCCGGTGAGGACCTGCGAGATGCGGAAGGAGAGCCCACCCTCCTTGCGATTGACCCATCGCTCTAGGACAGGCCGAATTGCTCCTATGGTCAAATGGCCAGCAGATGGATGCTCCAGACGTTGTCGCCATTTCAGCAGAGCCATCCTCTGAGCGTGCCTTCCCCATTGGGTCAACGCCCCGGGCGTCGCTCTACTGCCCAGGCTGTGTGCTTCGGCTCTCTGCTTATACACAGATGCCAGCACTTCCGCATCCAGCTCCCATGGAGGAGTCCCCGCAAGTACGCAGGCTGCCTCAAAAGACACGGTGCGGTAACCGTGTATCACCCTCAATGCCATAGCCCTTTGGGGCCTCCTAAGAAGGGTTTTGTTATGGGCACTAAGGGCGTCCACCCACACTGGTGCCCCGTACAACGCCATGGAGCGTACGACGCCAGTATAAAGCCGGCGCGCGCTGGAACTGGGACCACCGATGTTTGGCAATAGGCTACCAAGCGCGTGAGCCGTTTTCACCAGCTTCAGGGACTGCCGCCGAAAATGCTCGTGAAAACTCCACTTAGGATCAACAAACAGCCCGAGATATTTAATGCACGAGCTGATGTTGATTCGCACTCCATCAATGAGCAGATGAGCACCTTGAGTCGGCTTCCGGCGAGGGCCGTAGAAGTAAAGGGCCTCCGTCTTCTCAATCGCCACTTTCAGGCCAAGCTTTTGGATCCTGTTCACCATGTGGGTGACACCTTCTGTGGCCAATCTGGCTGTCGCCTCAAAGTCGGCACCACGTGCGGTGACCAACGTGTCATCAGCGTAGCACGTAACGCTTATACCTCGGAGCTGGGCACCTCTAAGGGCCCAGTCGTAACCGATGTTCCACAAGAGCGGCCCGAGGACCGACCCCTGTGGGACACCGCACGACACTCCTCTGCTACGGAGAAGTCCATCACGGCCAACATATACGACACTTCTACCCCGCAGGTAATCGTGGAGTATGCGTCGCAGGTAGTTGGGTAGCCGATGATACCGAAGTGCCTCATCAATCACCTCGAATGGCAGGCTGTTAAAGGCATTGGCGATATCAAGCGATACCGCCAGAGCCACTTTGCCCTGCGACACTGCCTGTTGCGTCTCCTCTTTCACGCTAAGAATGGCGTCAATGGTGGAGTGTGCGACCCTGAACCCGTACTGACACGGGGATAGATCAGGGCCGCCCGCACCAAGATGTTCATTGATGCGGGACGCCAAAATGCGCTCGAAGAGCTTACCGGCCTCATCAAGAAGCACGATGGGCCGATACGCCGACGGAGAGTCAAACGCCCGCCCCTCCTTCTTTAAGAGGACTAGCCGTCCTGTCTTCCATTTCGATGGAAAGCGACCAGACTGGAGACAAGAATCCAAAAGACCCCGAAACCTTTCATCAAACAACTCCTCCACAATGACCCAGGCGCTCCCCGGGATTCCATCAGGTCCAGGAGCTGTCTTTTTACCCCTGAGCCGTAAAAATGCTGCACCCAGCTCACCGGTAGTGACAGGTGGTACTGCGGCATCCTCAACATCTGCTGACGGAGCCATATGCGGTGGAACAAACGCCGGTCTCGTGGGGAACAACGCCGCAACGACAGACTCAAGGAGAGGAGGCTCGAGAGATTCAACCACTGGGGGGCCGGCGTTACGTAGTTTCCCACGAACTGAACGATAAGGGCGCCCCCAGGGATCTCGGTTTAACTCCTCGAGCAGCTCCTCCCTTTTCTTTGATTGGCAAATTGCCGCCTTGAGCGCCGCTTTCGCGTCTTTGTATGCCTCGTGAAGCGGGCCATCATCCGCAACGTTTCGCCTACGTCGCCTAAGGTGATTGGTATAGGCTCTTCGGGCCACGATACAGTTCTCCCGAAGACCAGCGATCTCCTGGTTCCACCAGTAGACTCCGCGCTTCGTTGGTCGACGCCTTACACGTGGCATGGCCGCGTCACAGACCTCGGTCATTGCGTTAGCCAGCCATAGCGAGCCCTCCTCCACTGGTGCGTTCTGTGCGGTAGATGATGGTGTAAACCATAGTTGCACTATTGCCGCCTCTACCAGTAGATCGCGGTTCATGCGGTTAAGTGCCCATCTTGGAAACGGCGAGCCAGATGTTGTTGGCACGTCGGGACTGAAGACTTCCCGAGAGCGGGAGACATCAAACCGGATATAACGGTGATCCGAAAGAGTCTCCACCCCCTCCAGGACCCTCCATCCCACGACACGTTGAGCGACTGCAGGTGAAGCAAAGGACAGATCTACGATAGATCCGCCCCGCAGCCGGACACAGGTATTAACCCTCTTCTGGTTGAGCAGAGATAGGCCAGATGAAATGGCCCACTCTTCAACCGCGTCGCCGCGCTGGTCTGCAACGGGGGAACCCCAGGCGATTGACTTCGCATTAAAGTCTCCCAGAACGACAACTGGTAATGGGGCCGCACGATTCACCGCAGCACCCAAAAGATCCAAGAAGACTTCAAACTCTGCCAATGTTTTGTTAGGAGAGAAATAGACCCCTATAAGCACCATTTCCCCCCACTTGCCAACTACAAATCCGGCACCACTTTCGATAAACGAAAGCGGCGGAGAAGCATAATCCGACCCACCTACAATCACCACCGACCTATCCGACGCCGCTAACCAGTTGTAACGGTTGGGAATAAAATATGGCTCGGCTGCCACCGCAACGTCAATGGACCACTCCGCCATTGACTGCACGAATAAGTCCTGTGCGCCAGCAGAGTGGTTTAAGTTCGCCTGGAGAAGATGGTAGTTCGGCGAACTAGACATTGTTGGTGTCCATCACATCTACTTGAGGCATCTGCTGTGTGCCTCTTTGAGAACCGCCGGCCGGTGTCTCGGTCGCTGGTCTTTTTCGCCTTGGGGCTTGGCACAATTTGCTGCCAATAGCATGTGACGCGGGCCGCTTCGCCTCCGCGCACATCGGGCAGTTTGGTGCCGAGGAGCACGATGCCGCTATATGGCCTGCTTTACCACAGCGATAGCAAATATCGCTGCGGTCTATCATGGCCGTGCGTCGGGCTTTGGTGTGCCCCCTTTCGAGACATCGGTAACATCTAAGCGGCCGTGCCTCCAGAGCCTCAATGCGGGCAATGCTCCAACCGACGCAGATACGTCCCTCCTTCAGCAAAACTTTGGCCGCAGCCACAGGGCATGACACATATATTGTGTACATTCCACCAACGCCACGACGCATCTGCCCGACCCTAACATGCTCAGGCGTGCATGAGCCCACCTTTGCCACCTGTGCAAGGACCTGCTCTGGAGTGACGGTGTCATCCAGGTTAAACAGACGCAGGTCAACGCACTTTACAGGCCTGGAGACTCTGGCAGCATCGCCTAAGGCGTCTCTAATTTGACAAGCCAGTTGGTCAGCTTGCTCCTCCGTGGCCGTGGTCGGAAGATTAAGGATGCGAGCACCCGTGATCCCCTCTCTAAATCTTACTCCCTCGATCCCTAGTTCAGTGGGATTAACAGACTCCTGTGCCTTGAGGAGGATGTTGGCATAAGTAAGCCCTCGCTCTTGTGCCTCCGGCTGCAGCATAATGACCACTGCCGGCGAGCGTGGAGCCTTCAACTTGGGCTTACGCTTTTTCTTCACCTGCTTTTTGCCAGGTTTGCCCTGGGAGTTTTGCTGTGGCTTAGCCGCCGCCCAGCCTTTCGCCTTGCGTCTTGCCTTACGACCTCCTACAACTGGGGTCCATTCGTTTCCTGATGGTTTGGGGGCAGGCGCAGGATTGGATGCCGCAGATGTGCTGGCAACCTGGCTTGAAGGGGCATCGAGTGCCTTAGTTCCCTTGCCTTTCCCCTTGCCTTTCCCTTTCCCTTTTGTTTCCTCCTTCGAAACCTGAGGCTTGGCCACAGGAGTACCAACTGCAGCAGCAAAGGTTTTAGCCTTTATCTTGGCATCAGCCGCCAAAGGGGGACGCAGCCTGGGCTCCGGAGGGAGCCTTGCAGCGATAGAGTCGAGTCTAGTGTTTACCATAAGGCCGACTTGCCGCATCACCTCGGCCATAAAGGTCTGATCAACCTCCGGCGGAGCCAGTGGTTCTACTTTAGTCTTTGCCTTGGCCGGAGGCTTTGGCTTCGCCATTGCCGGCAGTTCCTTTTGCTGCACCACGGGGCACGCAGCGTTTTAGGAGCCACAGGTGCGGCCGGAGGTACATCACCGGTCATCTCCCCATTCCAAGCATCAGAAGTAGGTGTTACTTCAGGGTATGACTGCCTCTGGTGCAGATACTCCACCGTGGCCTGAAGAGTAGCCATTTCCTCCCTGAGGCTAGCCACTTCCGCACTGAGACGAAGGATTTCAGCCTTCAGGGCTTCGGTTTCCTGCGTAACCGTTCGGTGTCGCAGGATTCCTATATTCTCCCTTTAGGACTCAGCAATCGCCTTAAGGGGGGGGAACCTAACCTTTTTTTTTTTTGTTGACGGAGTGGAAATGCGACCTTATGCATCCCCCCGGTGGAACCAGGGGGTATGTGAGGCTCTCCATCGGACCGACCCACGGTCATTGGCATACCCACTAAAACCACTCCGGCGTTTCCGCGTCACCGCTTAGTGGTGGCACCCAGCGGGATCCCGTTAGGTTGCTACCGCAGGCACCACCCACGGTCGCCCTTTTGGGACTTCCTCGTCGTATGATGGGGGGACTCGAACCCCCCAGACACTCACGGGTTCAGGCAGCGAACCGCCATCACTACCACGCAAGGCACGCTCGACCACAGCCGAAGCCATGGGAGCTCCACTCGGGCGCGCAAGCGCACCCCTGTTTTTTAGTGAGGTTGTCTCCTCAGGTTTTTTAAAGAGGTCTCCTCTTCGTTGGCCGATGGACCCGGAAGTTGGTAACGTCCAAGACCTCCCTTAGCTTCGCAGCTAGGGAGTTTGCTTTCTCGGGCGCACCTTCTCCGGAGACCTCCAGCAACCTCGCCCCACTCGCACCGCCACGGAAACGCACGCCTTTGATGCCAAGAGCTTCAACGTCTTCAAGACGAAGGTGCTTCTGGGCCTCAGCGATGATGTCCGTGTATTGGATCCCCCGCTCTTGAGCACCAGGTTGTAAGTCCAGACAAACAACCTCAGAGCGGGGTGGCCGGAGCCGGATACTCTTCTTCTTCGTCTTCTTGGGAGCGGCTGGTTTTGCAGCCTTCTCTACCGTCCTCGTTCGATTCGGCGTCCGCTTCACCACTTCACTCCACGTCTCCCCCACAGGGGCGGCGTTGAGCGAACCGGGAGCTCTTGCCGCTGTCGCTTCTCTGGCCGCGAGGCTCTTCTTCTCCTTCCTCTTCCCCTTTCGGGGAGTGGCGGTTGGGGCAGAAGTGCCCACGGCGGCACTCTTCTTCCTGGCAGACCGCTCTTGGCTACCCTGGGAAGTCATGACTGACACATCAGGGGCAGACCGACATTGCGCGGCCTGCCTGTCCCGTCCGGTATTAGGAGGAGCCAGCATTCGGGGTTCCGGCGGGAGCCGGTTCTCCATGCCGGCAAGCCTCGTCTCCAACATTGCGCAGTTCAGCGCGATGTTCGTTGCGCGAGACTTCCTCTAGCAACTCCTTGATATTGAGTGGTGGCTCAGCTGGGGCAACGGGTTGCCTTCGAAGTTCGAAGACCTCCCTGCGCAGCTCTGCCACCTGGCCAGTGAGCTTTGCATTTGAGGCCTCCAGCTTCGCCACCTCCTCCGACATGGTTCGGGCCTTGAGTTGGGACACTGCGACCGAGATGGTAAACGCAGCGTCCTTCAAGGACTTGACAAAGCCTCCTTTCAGGTTCATAGACTTTGTGGCCACCTTTTCGATGATGGCCACTGAGTCCTGGACCATCTTTTCTAGTTGCCCTGCCGTTTGCGGGGCATCGTCCGGTGTTGGGTCAGGGTATGCCATGCAAAAGTTGCCAATGGCCTCCTTTACCTGTTCCCCTCTCCGTACCATCTCCTCCTGGACTTCGAGCCGCAACGCCTTCTCCTTGGCGGCGTTCAACTCAGCCTTAGCTCTAGCCAGCCCCACATACTGCCCAGTCGTGGGCGGGCGGCCTCGGCCCTTCACTTTTGGAGCCACCTTTTTAGGCGGACCCATCACATCCTCGTCCGACTCCTCAGATGAGTTTCGTCTACTCCTCTTCCCTACTCGGGCACCAGTCCTGGCGCTTGCGGGAGCGCGAGAACGCCGCGACACATCCGACGCCAGGCTGGCGTCCGAGCAGTACGAATCATCAAGACCAAGTCCGATGGATTCCAGTTCCTCGCGAAACTGTCTGTCCAGCTCTTCATCGATCTCCCTCTCTCTAGCCATATTAGCCAAAATCACGCCATGTCGTTCAGCGGCAGCCCTCTCCTTCTGGGAGACGACCACCACTGCCGAGTCATCAAGTCCATATTTACGCGCAAAATCTTCGTCCATAGGAGTGCCAGGTTGTTGTTCACGTCGACCGGCATCTTGCCGGCCTCCGAGTCCATCATTGCCTCCCCCGTAGTACGTGAGGCGCCTTCCACCTGTGGGGTGGAAGCGCGGGATTCCCCATCGCTGGGACCCGCCCGGGGACTTATTTTCTGATGGGACTTTTCCATGAAATAATACCCTCGCTGCTCTACGGCTTCCGTCTCTTTTTTCCGGGGTGAGGTCCCCGGTCAGCACGCCCAAACGTGGACGTGCCCATTCCCGCCTGCCAGGCCCATGAAGGGCCCCGCCGGGGTGTGCTGCTCTTAGTCCAGTCCCTCACCTCCAAGCCAATCCGGTATGGGTAGCCCTGCCGGCACAGCCCTGGAGGATCATTGGGACCTTCAAGCCCCCCCACCTCGACAAGGTGACAGCACATCGGGGGGAACCTAACCTAACCTAACCTTTTTTTTTTTTTTTGTTGACGAAGTGGAAATGCGACCTTATGCATCCCCCCGGTGGAACCAGGGGGTATGTGGGGCTCTCCATCAGACCGACCCACGGTCACTGGCATACCCACTAAAACCACTCCGGCGTTTCCGCGTCACCGCTTGGTGGTGGCACCCAGCGGGATCCCGTTAGGTTACTACCGCAGGCACCACCCACGGTCGCCCTTTCGGGACTTCCTCGTCGTATGATGGGGGGACTCGAACCCCCCAGACACTCACGGGTTCAGGCAGCGAACCGCCATCACTACCACGCAAGCCACGCTCGACCACAGCCGAAGCCATGGGAGCTCCACTCGGGCGCGCTAGCGCACCCCTGTTTTTTAGTGAGGTTGTCTCCTCAGGTTTTTTAAAGGCGACAGGCGTGTGTGGGGCTCACCCGGCAAGCCGGGAATACCCACTAAACCTCTCCGGTGTCCATCCAGCCCTTTTGAGTCGGGGGAGAGTTTGGGATCCGCAGAGCAATTCTCCAAAGCCCTCCCAGGGCCTCCCGGCCTTATGCCGGGGTTCACGCCAGTAGAGGAGATGCCTGGACACGGAACATCCCCCCAGACGGGGCGGCCTGTGCACGGGGAGGCTAACCCCCGTGTGTAGGCCGCTCTTACCGGACCTAAGGCGGGCGAACATGTGCCCGCCTACGATGGCCCGTCCGCCTACGCCGGAGAGGAGCGGCTAGAGCATCCCCCTCCCGCTCCCTCTCCGCTGCCTCCTTCTGCGAGATTACGCTCTCGCAGAAGGAGACCGCAGCCTCCCAGATCCCTTGGCTCCCAACCATAGCTCTGACCATGGCTGGGAGCGAAAGGAAACCATCGCCGAGCGCCGTACGAAGAATTCGGCGCTCAGATCGCCAGGCCGGGCACACGCATAGCGTATGCTCGGCTGTGTCATCATTGGCGTCATAATGATGACACCGTGGTGACTCCTCCCGCCGGGCGATCCTGTGCAGGTAGTGACCGAAACATCCGTGTCCGGTCAGAACCTGCACAAGGCGATAGGTGAGGCTGCCGTGCCGGCGCCCAACCCACTCCTCCAACACCGGACGGATTGCCTCTACCGTCCGGTGGCCGGCACGCGGGGCCATGAGTGCCTCTCCCCACTGACTAACGGCCTCCCGTTTCGCCAGGGTGCGCACCCGTCTCACCTCCTCGAGAACGGGGTGCTCCCCCCGCAGTCGTGCGGCGACCCTAGCCCGATGGACCCTGGACAGAACCAGGGCCTCGAGCTCCCACGGAGGCGTACCAGCAAGGACGCAGGACGCCTCGTGTCCGACCGTGCGATAGGCTCGCACGGTCCGGGTCGCGATGACCCTCTGCGGTTAGCGCAAGAGGGCCCTTGTGCGGGGGGTGAGGCACTCGGCCCATACCGGGGCTCCGTACAGCGCCATTGACCGTACCACATTCTGGTACAGCCGACGGCACGATGCATTGGGTCCCCCAACGTTTGGGAGGACCCGTCCGAGGGCGGCGGCGGCTGCGCAGAGCCGGGGAGCCAGGAGCTTAAAATGCTCCTCGAAACTCCACCGGGGATCCAAGATCAAGACGAGGTATTTCATACACACCTCGCCGGAACATGGACCCCCTCCACTCGGACCCGGAGCCCCGGAGGGGTTCTGCGTCTGGGGCCATGGAATGCCATGGCTCTCGTTTTAGCGAGAACCACCTCCAGCCCCAGCATGCGGATGCGCCGGACGACCAGCGAAGTGCCGACCGACGCAAGGTGGACCGCATCCCTCCAGTCGCGAGTCCAGGTCCACCCCCCACTCCGCCATTGACTGAAAAAACAGGTCTTGTGACCCAGCGGAGTGGTTCAAATTCGCCTGGATAATTTCGCCAATGGACCTAATGGGCATTGCTGGTGTCCATTGGCGAAGCTCCCGGGGTGGCCTTGGTCGCGGACGCTCGCGCGGCCACAGGGTTGCGGCCCTTTACTGGGGGGGGATTGCACTGAGACCCCCCCATCCTATGCCCTGCAGGCAGGCCCCTGTCGGTGCAGAGGGCGCACCTAAAGGCCTCCCTGCAGGCTGCCGCCATGTGCCCCTCCTGGCCGCACCGGTAGCATAGGCGGCTCCTGTCCTTGACGGACGGGCAGAGCAGAGCGGTGTGCCCCTTGTCCAGGCACTTATGGCAACGCACCGACCGCTGCTCCAGCGCCTGGATGGCCACCGAACTCCACCCTACCTCCAGCCGACCCCCGTCCAACACCTTGGCGAGGGCCTCCACCGGGCACGAGGCTATCACCGACCCCATGCCCCTGCTACCGGCGATAATGGTGCCCACCCGAATCTTTTCGGGTGGACACCCGGCCCTCCCCGCCAGCGCCTCGCGCAACTCCTCCGCGCTGATGGAGTCATCCAACCCTCCGACCCTAAAGTCATTTTGGAGGGTCGGGTGACTCGCGCGGACTCCCCCAAGGCCTCCCCAATCTTTTGGGCCAAGGTGTCCGCTTGGCTGGCGGTGGTCTCCTTCGGGAGCTCCATAAGGCAAGCCCCGGTCATGGTGCGACGGAACCTGCCCGCACCGATGCCGAGCTCCCGAAGGGACACCTCCGCCTTCGCGGTGGCCAGGGCATCCTTGTACGTGGCTCCCTCAGCCAGCGCCTCCGGCTTCAGGGACACCACCACCGCGAGGGTCTTGGGAGGCCTCGGAATCTTTGGCCGCTGTGCGACCACCTTAGCCGGGGCCTTTGCTGGGGCTTTGCGGGCCTTCTTGACCACCGTCGTCCATTCGTTTAGGACGACTGGTGGATCATCTCTGGAAGGGCCCGCAAGCTGCTCCATGGCCCTTTCTTGGGCCTTGGTGGCCCCCGACTTTTTTGGCGCCACTGGCCTTGCCCTCTTGGGCAAGTTGGCCGCGGGCGCCAGCGTGGTTGGGGACTCAGACTCACGGCGGCCCATTATGGGACTGGCGGGGTGAGGGACTGCCCTCTGCTCCTCCCTGACCGGTGGACAGGCCACGGCCGCATAGGACCTGTCCGCCGCCAGTGGCGGCCTCCGGGACTTAGCAGGGAGAAAAAGCCAAGCCAAGCCAAGCCCTTCAAACAGTGGTGAACCCTCGCTGCCTCCACCCGCTAGCCGCAGAAGCTAGGAGAAACATAAGAACTCTGTCTCTCCAGGGCAAAATTTTAACGTTGCACTGGATTAAAGCACATGCGGGACTGGAGGGTAATGATAGGGCAGATGTCTTGGCAAAGGAGGCTGCGTTAGGCTCAAAACGAAAGCACACATACGACAAGTGCCCCGTCTCGTTCGTCAAGCGAGGCATTCGTATGGCCTATATATATATATATATATAAATTTTTTAAGCTATTTTTGACTAAATATAATTGCGGGGCTTAAAAGGAGCTTCAAGACGAGCCCAAGCACGTTTCTGTAGGATATAAGACAGCGGAGATACAGGCACTTAGCGCCATTTTTATTTTTTATAGATTAAGTTGGGCCCCCCTGTGGCTCCCGTTTTTTTCGACGTAGAGAGTCGGGATTTTTGCTAAGGTGCCTTAAAAAGACATCGCAAGCCAACCGAGGACCAAAATTCCCGAAATTGACACTCTATTTTTTGCACGGCCTTTTACACCGGCAATCAATAGCCCTCGTCCGGGCGAGTACTCCGACCCCTCGCTCGGCTCTCTGCGGTGAGAACTGCGGAAGTTACAGCACTTCAAAGTTTTTTCCGCCATCTTGTCCGCCATCTTGGTTTTTCTAAAACCTAGATATCTCGGTAACCCTTTAACCTACAGAGTGCGGACTTCGACCTGGGACATCAGCGAACCTCCCCGGACCGCCTCAGACAGAATTCGACCCATTGTAGAGTCCAAAAATTTTGACCTGAGGTTTTGATTGGGGAGGGACCGCTCCACCACGGGAAACCGTTAGCACCCACTCCCAACTTTGTAGGACGTCGGGAAGCCGAGTTATCGGACTTTTAACAAACTGTCGGCCATCTTGGCGGCCATTTTGAAAAACTTCGGGCTCAAATAACTCGTGACTCCGTGGTCGTATCAAAACCGGATTTTCGCGGGGAATATCAGCTCGACCGGGACTACCCATCCAGACAATAAAATTCTAAGGTAAAAGTAGAGTCACATTATAAATTGTAGAGTACCTTAAAAACCAGATACCTAGCACTTTTACAGCTGGAAATTGACAATAAGACTGTTATTTTGACAGCACCTTACAAAATCACCTTATTGTAGAGTCAACTCTACAAACATTAAAAATACTAAACTGCTGTTTCATATTCTAAATACTCACCTGACGACTCTTAAACCACCGACACGCAGCTCGACGACCTGAAGAGGAAAAAACAAAAATTAGAAATAAGTACTTTAAATTTTTAGAGAAATTAATAAATATTATATACACATAATTACCTTTATAACTTTTACAAACCTCTAATATTTTTAATAAAAGAGTGGACGCATACCTCCAACCAAAAATCCAATCAATCAACCTTCCCATCCCCAAGATGATTGGAATTAGAACGCCCGTCAAAAAGACTCCCACCACAGAAGAAAGAGGATCACCAAAAGGCACAGAGACGAGGAGGGCTGGACCCTCTGACAGCGACTCACGGACTGCCTCCATAGTGACAAATGCGAGGAAAAGTCTGGAAGCACAGACCAACAAGAAACTGTCCCCGGTGATATCCTCTAGAAAACCCCCGACGACACTTGCTGTGAAGAAACCTCCACCAGAAATAAAAACAAAATACCCCAACCCAGTCGAGGAAGCTAAAGCGCATCTGCTGCGAGGGAAACACTTCCTGGGAGAGTCTCATAACCTAAAAACGGAAATAAAAACCGAAGTGACGATAGCCTTGGACAAACTATACGAACTAATTAAAAAAGAAACATCAACCACAGTACAGCATCCCCAACAACAACAGCCGATTAAGGAAAACATAAATAATCCCAGTGACGTAAAGGAACTCAAAGAGCTTATCCAAGAACACGGCCGACTGCTCAAAGAAAGCACCGATAAAATAGCGGACTTCAAAGACTATTTGACCAACCACCAGGAAACGGGATTTTCAGCGCAAACATATGCAAATGTTACCGCTCGAAAACCCCCGACACTGTACTCGGTGGTCATTACGTCGAAAGACGGGAACGAAACCGGAGACGAGGTGCTAAACCACGTTCGTAAAGCAGTGGATGCGAAAGACGGTTGGATAACTATTGAGAAGGTTAGGAAAGCCAAGGACAGGAAAGTTATCATGGGTTTCCGTACCAAGGAGGAAAGAAACCAAGTTAAGGAGAAGCTGGAAAAAAAGGGACACCTGGCCGTCGAGGAAGTCAAGAACCGAGACCCTTTACTGATCCTTAAGGATGTCCTCACGGTAAACTCGGACGAGGAAATCCTGAGGGCCTTAAGGAATCAGAATCGGGAGGTCTTTGACTCCCTCGACGAACAGGAGAATCGAGTCGAAATTAGATACAAGAAAAGGGCACGAAATCCGCTAACGAACCACATCATACTGAGCACGTCCCCCACCATCTGGCAAAGAGCAACCAATGCTGGCGCCCTGCGAGTGGACCTGCAAAGGGTAAGAGTCTACGACCAGTCACCGCTTGTACAATGTACACGATGCCTTGGCTACGGCCACGGCCGAAAATTCTGTAAAGAGACGATCGACGCCTGCAGCCACTGCGGAGGGCCGCATCTTAGAGCCGAATGCCCAGATGTAATAAATGGGGAGCCGCCCCGTTGCCGAAACTGCGCTAGGGCCAAAATAGATAAGGACTGCCACAACGCATTCAGCAACGATTGCCCAGTGAGACACAAATGGGAAGAAATAGCACGGTCAACCGTAGCTTACCACTGCTGAGGGCACCTTAAGGAAAACCACACTCCGAAAGCAAACTACCACCAAGACCAGCATCATCCAAGCAAACCTACAGAGGAAGAAACTGGCGACTAATGAGCTACTCCAAGAAGCGACAAAACGTAAAGTAGCAATAGCACTAGTGCAAGAACCCTACATAGGAGGAACGAAGGTAGTAAGGAGCCACAAAGGAGTGAGAATCTTCCAAAACGTTGCGCCCCGAGAGGGTACAGTTAAGGCTGCGATTGCGGTTTTTGACCAAAATCTAAGCATTCAGCAGTACCCAAAACTCACCACAAACAACATCGTTGTGGTGGGGATAAGGACCAACGCTTGGGAAATCACATTGGTCTCCTTCTACTTCGAACCGGATAAGCCTATGGAGGGCTACATAGAGCACCTTAAAAAAATAGAGCGCACAATAGAGCCCAGATACTGGATCATAGGAGGTGATGTTAATGCTAAAAGTCCCTGGTGGGGTGGCGACAAACTGGACGCGAGAGTTGAGGAGATGACAGGCGCGCTCAATGAATTAGATCTTAATGTGCTTAAAATGAGGGAAACATCCCCACATTCGACACTATAAGGGGTGACATGCGCATAACCAGCTTCATCGACATAACAGCTTGCTCGGCCGACCTACTAAGCCTGATAGACAACTGGAGGGTCGATGAAACGGTTACCAGCTCCGACCACAACACGATCTCCTTCGAAGTCAGATAGGGAAAGCTAAAAGGCATGAAAGTTGAACGCACGACTCGGCTGTATAACACAAAAAAGGCAAATTGGACACAGTTTCATGAGAAACTGAGCCAATTTCTAACAGGTAAAAACATCACTGAAACCGATATTGCCCGAGTCGTGACCACAGAACAACTGGACAATGCCATTGCTAATCTGAGAGACTCATTAACAGAGGCCTGCAAACAAGCTATTCCCAGGAAGAAATCAACGGAAACCCTAAAATTACCGTGGTGGTCGGAAAAAATAGAACAATTGAAAAAGGAAACAGCAAGGAGGAAGCGCAGAATCCGTTGTGCCGCCCCTCACCGCAGACCTGGAGTCGTAAAGGACTACCTTGAGGCTAAAACAAAATACGAAGACGAAGCCTCGAAAGCCCAAACGGAAAGCTGGAGGGAATTCTGCTGTAAACAAGACAGAGAGGGTGTCTGGGAAGGTATATACAGGGTTATCAGCCGCACCACCAAATGGGATTAAGACCAACAACTAGAGGTGGAGGGAGAATTACTGGATGCGAAAGGCTCGGTTAAGTTGCTGGCACAGACGTTCTACCCGGAGGACTAAACAAGCGCCGACAATGAACATCATCGACGGATACGAAAGAAAGCTGAAGAGATAAATGACAACGAACAAAATGAACCTTGCGAGTTGCCATTTACTATAACGGAGCTCAAGAACGCCACAAATTCTTTCAACATCAAAAAGGCGCCTGGTGCTGATGGCTTCATGGCCGATATCTGCCAGCAGCTTATCCGGAAAAACACCATCCTATTCCTGACCATCCTTAACAAGTGCCTAGAACTCCACCACTTTCCCCTAATATGGAAGGAAGCAACGGTGATAATTCTTAAAAAACCAGGTAAAAATAGTTATTCCACCCCCAAATCATTTAGACCAATTGGCCTTCTGCCCGTATTAGGCAAAATATACGAGAAGATGATAGTTGCGCGCCTAAAATACCACATACTCCCAAGGATAAGCCCAAAACAATTCGGTTTCATGCCCCAGAGAAGTACGGAGGACGCTCTCTATACCCTAACGAAGAAAATCTATAACACACTCAACCAGAAGAAAATTGCTACTCTGGTCTCGTTGGATATAGAGGGCGCCTTTGACGGCGCATGGTGGCCAGCAATTAGGGTCCGACTTGCTGAGGAGAAATGTCCAGTGGGAATAAGAGGGGTCAACGACAGCTACCTGCGAGACCGAAAAGTCAGTGTTAGGTATGCAGGGGAGGAACACACTAAAGGCACAAAAAAGGGTTGCGTCCAGGGTTCAATCGCAGGCCCAATACTTTGGAACCTCCTTCTCGACCCCCTCTTACGAAAACTAGAAAATAAGGGCGTTTACGCTCAGGCCTTCGCAGACGACATTGTACTGTTCTTTGAGGGAAACACTGCGCTAGAAATAGAACAAAGTGCGGGTACCGCACTTGCCGATGTCATGGTGTGGGGTGTCGAAAACAAACTTAAATTTGCACCACAAAAGACACAAGCCATAACAATCACCAAAAGGCTTAAATACGACACACCACGCCTGACCATGGGCGGGTGCGATATCAGCACAACCCGTGAAATGAGAATACTCGGCCTCATAATAGACGATAAGCTGACCTTCAATGCGCACGTAAAAACTGTCTGCGGAAAAGCGATCAACGTCTATAAAAAATTATCACGGGCAGCGAAAGTAGGTTGGGGACTGAACCCTGAGGTTACCCGAATAATTTACAACGCCACTATAGAGCCAATCGTACTATACGCGGCAAGCATTTGGGCACCCGCTGTAAACAAATTAGGAGTCAAAAAACAGCTGAACACTGTGCAAAGAGCAATGGCTCAAAAGCTCTGTAGGGCTTACCGCACGGTCTCCCTAAACTCGGCCCTAGTGTTGTCGGGAATCCTCCCTCTGGACCTCCGAGTTCGAGAAGCAACACTGCTTTACGAGGCCAAAAAGAGAGAGAGCCATCAAATACTGGCCGATAGGGAGATTGAGCGAATGAGCTCTGCACTCGAAAGCCCACACCCCGCTAAGCAGATAAGCTGGAGGATCGGGCTGATAGACCGCGACGGTACTGGCAACGACGAGCAGTACAACGTCAAAATATTTACTGACGGGAGTAAGATAGAGGGTAGAGTCGGAGCCTCACTCTCTTTTTGGGAGGGCGAGGCCGAGACAAAAACAATAAAACTCAGTCTTCCAAATTACTGTACGGTCTACCAGGCCGAGCTCCTGGCGATTTGCGTCGCCACACGCGAAATCAAAAAGGGAAGTAAAAGCTCGTACGCGATCCTCAGCGACTCAATGGCTTCCCTACAGACGATCAAAAATCTCGGTTCCTTTCATCCCCTTGCCGTCGAAATTAGAAATAACCTAGCCCAAGCCAAAATCACCAAGCATGTTGCTCTTTTCTGGGTGAGAGCCCACGTCGGACTAGAGGGTAATGAAAGGGCAGATCAGTTAGCCAAGGAAGCAGCCCTAGGGTCGAAGCGGAAACATGACTACGATAGATTTCCAATCTCGTTCGCCAAGCGAAGCCTGCGGTAGGCGACGCTTGCCGAATGGGAAGAACGGTACAAGAACGAACAAACGGCGTCCGTCACCAAAATGTTCTTCCCGAGTGCAATTAATTCTTACCGCATAATCCACAAGGTGGAAAAGACGGGTGTGAACACCCAGCTCATGACGGGGCACGGTGGGTTCTCTCAATACTTTAAGTGTAGGGAGGACCCATCGTGCATCTGCCAGCCAGGTGTTCATGAATCGGTGGAGCATTTGGTGACGGACTGCCCGCAATTTGAGCGCGAGCGTTTGGACACTGAGACCGAGATAGGGCAAAAGATAAGCGGTCAAAACATAGCCAGTATTATGATAGGTGAACACAGACACATTTTCCTAAAATATTGCTACGCGATAGTCGCCAAGGTAACAAAACGTAACGCAAATAAATAATATGATGGTACTATATGTTGAACATATAAGTTACGCACCATATAGAAACTAGATTAAGCAAATGTTTAAATATGTAAAAACCAATAGAGTAAGGAAAATTGTAATGTACTTAAAATAAGAAAAATTGTATTTAGAATAAGAAAATTGTATAACATGTAAGAAAAATATAAGCAAAATAAGACGCAAAAAATGGAATTGAGACAGTGTTTATAGAATAAGTAAAATGTAAAGAGAATGTAATAGAATAAGAAAATATATGTAGAGAATAAAGATAAAAATAAAAACGTAAAACGAGGAGAGGAGAGTGGTGGAGGTTTCGGTAGTTATTTCCCTGGAAAACCCAATTAGTATGTAATTTGAAGTAGGTTAAAACTAGGAACGGGCTAATACCTAAACCCGAACGAATGAATGAGAGATGAATGAATGGAGATAAAGAATTATGACAGTATAAATGTGCGAGTAAAATGAAAGATGAGAAGGATAATTGCGCGCGCACAAAGCTGCACCCCGCAGACCACAATGCATTTAGTGAAGAATGCATTGTGAGACGCAAGTGGGACGCTTTGGCGCGGGCAACAGTAGCGTATTGCTGAGGGCGCCGCGGTGATTGCACGTGTTTTCCTGCACAGCAAAATAGAATCGACGTGGGACTTCGGCTGGTGGCAGGTCAGAGATCCAGTCTTGTTCATTTGTGCGATTATTTTGACAAATAAGCAAATAAATGTAATTAAGAGGATAACGATCTCCCCATGCCGTGAACCCACGCTGACCTAAAATGTGCTATATGTCTGTGATATTATGAATAATTTTATGTGAGATATAGATTTTAAATAACTTATTCATTGCTGTGCTGACTTAATGTTTTTACTGTTCATGTATAATAAATAATAATTTACTTAATTTTATTGTTATTCCGAGAATGTATTATTGATGTCCAATTTTTTTTTTGTCCTTAAATTCCGTTTAAAATTACAAATTGCCGTGATAAATAAATGTTTTAATTTTATAAATGATACAAAATAATTAATTGCCTAATTTTATTGCTATTCCAATTGTCGTCATGTTATTTTTTTTTTTAAATTATGTGAACATTATTGTATTTAATAAAAAAATTAATCCTGTTGTACTTTACCTGAAACCCAAAAAAGAAAGGCATAAATAAAGAAAGCATAAATTTTGTAGCAAGGTTACAGTAGGCGGGCACCCACCCGCAAAGCATAAATGATGATGGATGTGAGAAAGATAAAGTATGAAGTATGACAAAGAGACCAGAATGCAAGCGAGAACTGGTATGAAAGGAAAAATGCAAAAATAGGCTCCGATTATGTTGTAGGGTCACACAAATGTAACCCACTATAAAAATAAAAAAACCTAACCTAACCCTTGTCAAACGCTTTAGAAAAGTCTGTGTGAACTGAATCAGTTTGCAGCCTCCTAGCAAATGCTTCACAAATATAGTGTTTATATTCAAGAGGATTAGTAGTTGTTGACTTATTTTTGATAAACCCATGCTGCTTAGGAGAGATGTAAGGCTTAACATGGTAATAAATAAAATCATACACAATTGATTCAAAGACTTTAGCACAACAGGATAAAATACTAATAGGCCGATAATTCTCTCAGCAAGATTTGAGGCCGGATTTAAATATAGGGATAATATGTGCAGTTTTCCAACTATCTGGAAATTGCCCGCTTTTCAGAGATTTATTAAAAATTATATTTAATGGTAAAGCAAGTTGAGACGCACATTGTTTTAGAAAAATAGGAGGTATTCCGTCAGGACCAGGACTCTTACTTCTATCAAGATTCTTTAATTTAGCCTAAACGAGGTCTTTAGTGATATCAAATAGAGACAGCCGTTTCTAATTTATCGGAAGGATTATTGGTGTTAAGCTGTAGATCGAAAACTGAGGTGAAATACGAACTAAATAATTCGCAAATACCTTTGTGAGACGAAGACATCACACCATTATATGTCATAGTTTGAGGAATAGCATTGCACGATCCTTTCTTGTTATTGATATATTTCCAAAAATATTTAACATTTTTGGACAAGGAGTTCTCAACAGACTGCAGATAACTATCATAGCACTTCTTCATAAGATGTTTGATTCTAGTGCGTAGTAAGGCAAAAACATCATGATCACGTGGATTTTTTAATTTTTTTGTATAATTTATGAAATTTGCGTTTCTCAAGTATACATCGTATCAAACCGGATCAAAAATTTGAATATCTTTTTTAAATACCGTTAGATTTCTGTTTTATTTGGTTTAATATTGACGAGGCAATGCTAGTCACCTTCAAATAGGTTTTTCAAAATTTTCACTTATACTGATATATCAATCAGTACTCAATTTTTGACTTTTAACTTTCAATAACTCGCTCGGATATTGACCGATCGATACGAAACTTCATTTTCGGCATCAGGGAGTACTTCCGCGTCGAACTGCATACCCGGAACCTTCAAATTCGGATTTGTTAATCTTTCAAAATCTTATGGGAAAACGTGTACCAGATCCATATAACAACATTTTCTGAAGGTCTCGAATGTCGATTTCGGTATCGGTTACTATTTATATTCGTTCTATTTGGCTATAGTAATTGACCTAAAACGTTTTTACGACGTTTCACTTGAAAATTTTCCATATTTAAGTTTGTATGATAATTCAAATATTTTTGACCAAAAATTGAATATCTGTTTTAAATACCGTTAGATTTCTGTTTCATTTGGTTTAATATTGACGCGGCGGTGCTAGTCACCTAACCGTTGATCGCCGTTAAAGTCGAGCTGCTACCGCTGTACCAGGAAAAAAGTAAAAGTTATTAGTGTAAGTGACCGTTGCACTCTTTTGAGTGCAATTGTATTAGGTTAAGACGTTATATAAAACTTATACAAATTCTATTTTACTCTTTGCTCGAGTGCATACAACTTGTGCACGACGAGTGGAACATACTTATATATTTTAACTTAACTTCATATTGGCAAGCAACAAACAAAATAAACTTATATGTAAATCATATCAACAAGTTATGTCAAGCCATGACATATGAGCCGTGCGGAACAATCGTCAGCCATTTACGTCACGAGTTACGTCACTTGGATGAGTACAATGCGCTACTACTATCGCAACATCAACGCCAAAAAAGAGGCTATTTTGACGGAGTTGGAAAACTTGCAAGCACTTTGTTTGGAGTTCTCGACGCTGACTTTGCCTCGAAGTACGAAAAAGACATTGAATCTTTGAAAACAAACGATAACTATCTATTGCAACTTATGAAAAATCAAACTTTAATCGTAGAAGCAGAAAACAATATTGTAAGAAAAAATGAAGACTTCATCAATAACCAACTACAAGCTGTACATAACTATGTACATGAACGAAACACACTTTGAAATAAGCGAAATTGAAAACCGAGCACAAATGCTCTACGCAATAAATGACGTCAACTCAGCTGCTATAACATCAACTTTAATTCTCAGCGACTTACAACGAATACAAGAAACGCTACTCAATGCACTTGCCAATGTGTATAGAGGTCACCTGGATACGCACTTGTTCCCAGCCTCCCAACTTTATAGCTCAACTCAACACTATTTCGGGGAAACTACCTCACGGACTGTCGCTACCTGTAAAAGACATATTTATTTATTTTATTTATTTAGGGACGTCTACAGCAAGTACATTACACAAACATATAAAAATCACATATTATAAACAAAAACTGATGTACATGCCTATAACAGGCGAACACAACATTTACAAAGGTTACACACACATTATACTAAAATAAAAAATAGGTCACAAAGAAAAATAACATTGGTTTAGATTAAACCATTACACAAAAGAAATTAAAAAAGAAAAAAAATATATATATAGGAATTGAAATCTAAAGATCCAGAACCTAATGAGAACTATTTCATTCGACTTATAAAATATTGAAAAATTTTGCGTCTGAAACTTGCCAACGAAAGAAAAAAGATATCAAGGTCTTCCACCTTTGAGTTCATGTCATTGTATACCGTACATATTCTTGTAATTGGAGAGAAATGGCCTAGATTGGTTCGTGCAGGAAAGAAACTAAATACTAGAACAACTGACATACAAGAAGAGCTGGAAGATTTGTACGAATTGATTTACGTTAAGGCTCGAATAACAAACAACTACTTTCTTTTTGAATTACACATTCCGCTACTGAGCGACGAGGAGTATACTATTTATCGAGTCATACCTATACCTTTCGAACTACATTGCCATAAATTTTGCGAAAAAATCCTATATAAACATAGACGAAAAAGACATGGGACAAAATTCAGTAAAGAGAAGCTCAGCTGTGTCGCTCGTCAGCCTGTCTACAGTTTGCAAAACAACATCGCTCCATGTGAGGTCATGGTATTTAGTCAGCAAACATCGATAGCATGCGTCATCAAGGACGTACAATGCACTGAGCGGTAGATCAAATTGCATAAAGAAGACTTATGGCTTTTTGTTACATGTAAACAACATTTGATGCGTATAATATGTGGAGGTCAAGTTATACCGGTATCTATTCACGGAATTGGAATCATAGCATTACAACAAAAATATATTTTACAGCAAAAAGATGCCACAGTGTATTCCAACAATCACATCAGCAGTAACTGGAAAATGAATGCAGAAATAGAAGTACCAACTGTCAACTCTACAATCAACAAAATTTTCTATTTGAGCTGCAACAACTTAAACTTGAACGCAACTGAATTGAGCTGGAACAACTTACACTTGAACGCAACTGAATTGAGCTGGAACAACTTACACTTGAACGCAACTGAATTGAGCTGGAACAACTTATACTTGAACGCAACTGAATTGAGCTGGAACAACTTACACTTGAACGCAACTGAATTGAGCTGGAACAACTTATACTTGAACGCAACTGAATTGAGCTGGAACAACTTACACTTGAACGCAACTGAATTGAGCTGGAACAACTTAAACTTGAACGCAACTGAATTGAGCTGGAACAACTTATACTTGAACGCAACTGAATTGAGCTGGAACAACTTACACTTGAACGCAACTGAATTGAGCTGGAACAACTTACACTTGAACGCAACTGAATTGAGCTGGAACAACTTATACTTGAACGCAACTGAATTGAGCTGGAACAACTTACACTTGAACGCAACTGAATTGAGCTGGAACAACTTACACTTGAACGCAACTGAATTGAGCTGGAACAACTTATACTTGAACGCAACTGAATTGAGCTGGAACAACTTACACTTGAACGCAACTGAATTGAGCTGGAACAACTTACACTTGAACGCAACTGAATTGAGCTGGAACAACTTACACTTGAACGCAACTGAATTGAATATGCCAACAAGCAAGAGTTATCTAATCTGCAAAAACAAATCGATTTTCAAAAAGATCAAGAAAAACTACCACTATACCGGTGGTTGTAAAAAAAAATGACGATTTGAAAGTGCTTATTTTAAGTCTAATCGAATAAAAAACATTTTGACTTTTGAGACTATTGGTGGATGTCTCAGCTCACGACCTATATCTTTATGTTTTAACTACATTGCTGCTGGGAGGATTTGCTTGTCTTTTAATCCTGTTTATAAAAAATGGAGGATCTCTGACATTTGAACGCCGAGCACCAGGACATGAGGACATAGAGATGGAAAACCGACAACCGCCGCCGAAACCAGAAAGAAGTCGATTCCGTTTTGATTAACTTTATTGTATAATTATTATAATACTACTGTTTACTTGCTTTGTATTGGATGCTCGTCTCAAATCATTCTCGCAATTCAACTGTTCTCCCCTGGGAGCATGTACGGTGAACAACGCACAAGTATTTTATTCATACGTTATATTTAACCTACTTTACTTTAAAGTGCACTGACCGTGCACACCTTTAATTACTTATTATTTCAGTTGACACTTTAACATATAAGCGAGTGGTCACAGATCAGCATCTTCTCTTTACCTTTGTACTTTTACTGAATGAACCATATTTGTGATATTTGTGACTATCTGTTAACTCATCTTAAACTATCTTATAACTAACTACTGCAACCCTATAACAACGACGTCCAAGGCCATACAACTGTGTTATATTTATTATTCATTTAGGTACCTGACTAGATAGTAAGACCTATCTGTGATAAATTTATATTGCTTTTGACATTGTACCTGAGTAACACTAGATTTTAATTTAGATTAGGTTAGTTCTCGATAATAATTCAATATGATCGGTCTTTATAACTTTTACAAACTTTTGTTTTAACCCCTAGTTTTAGTTATTTATCGTTTTAAAAAACTCCTACCCCCTAATAAACAATGTTTGGTATCCGTACCCCCCCCCCTGAAAAATCTAACTCAAGTGAGGGTATCTCAAAGCCAGTCACGCGAGGAATGGTCAGGGAGACTGGCCCTACCGTCACCGAGGTGGATAAAAGTATAAAATCCTCCAACGTCAGGAGAAGTATAGAGGCGATGGAGGAGCGGCAATTAAATGTGTCGCCCCCCTTGGACCCTCGCACAAGACACCACCCCCTCCCAACAAAATTAAATCACCCGCAAAGACCAAAAAATATGCCAGCCGGACCGCTGAGGCCAGAGCGTGCCTCCTCAAGGCAAAGCTGCACCTCAACAGTGCCAGAAACTTGAAGACTGAAATTAAGAACGAGGTGCTGGCAGCTCTGAACGCACTCTATCGGCTGATGAAAGAGGCTGAATTGGAAAGGGAAGGAAATGAGCCCCCAAAAGAAATTCACCTTCCATCACCTAAACCGAATGACAATGAAGAGGCAAACAACTTCACAGAACTCAGACAAACAATCCTGGAACACGGCCGTTTGCTTAAACAAAGCACGGAAAAAATCACGGAACTGCAGGACTGCCTCCAAGCTCAGAAACAGTCATTGTCCAGCCTCCCCATCCCCACAAGCGCCACTTACGCGAATGTGGCAGCCCGCCAGCCTCCAACCCTGCACTCTGTGATCATCACGTCTAAAAACGTGATCGAGACAGGGGACGAGGTGCTGGAGAAGGTGCGCCAAGCGGTAGACGCAAAAGAGGGATGGTTTAGGGTCGAAAAGGTGAGGAAAGCGAAAGACGCAAAAATCATAATGGGATTCAGGACGCTAGAAGAACGAGATAAAGTTAGGACCAAACTAGACTAGAAAAACTGACAACCTCACCGTCGAGATCGCGAAGAATAGGGACCCGCTCCTGATCATCAGGGACGTCCTGTCGATTAACACCGACGAAGACGTCCTGAAAAGGATCAGGCACCAAAACTCCGATGTTTGTCGAGGACTCGAGGGTGAGGAAGCCAGACTTACCATTAAATATAGACGTAGGGCAGGAATCCACATGTTAATCACATAGTTGTATGTACCTCCCCAGAAGTTTGGAGGAGAGCACTGGAAGCCGAGGCCCTACACATTGACCTTCAAAGGGTCAGGGTAGCTGACCAGTGCTCAAGGTGCTTAGGTTATGGACACGGGAAGCGGTTCTGCCAAGAGAAGATGGATATGTGCAGTCACTGTGGAGGTCCCCACCTCAGGGTGAACTGCGACGAATTCGTAGCTGGCAGTGAACTCAAGTGCTGCAACTGCGCGCGCGCATGTGTCGAGGTGGCGCCTCACAATGCGTTCAGTGAGGAATGCCCTGTGAGGCGGAAGTGAGACACTGTGGCGCGCGCAACTGTGGCTTATTGCTGAGGACAACACAATGGAAATTTACTTTTGCTGCGAAATCCATCAAGTAGAACCAGAAATACCCTGCACACGGGCTGGGGAGTTGCTCGGGCGAACCGAGCCCCATGATGACTTACTTCCAACCCCGAAAATGCCAGTGCGTCTTCAGCTCAAAAACCACAGTACAAAATACTGAGTTTATTTTGGAAGAAGAAACAAGTGGGCCGGAAGGGACACATAAGAGCGGGCATTAATTTATGCCCATAGTCGGACCGGAGCCGCTCGCCAGTCGACGATGTGAGAGAGACAAATACAGGGTAAGGGCAGTTTGACCATTTGTGCAAATTGTTATGATAAAAAGTAGACAAATGAACACAAGCCGGGTATTGAGCGCCTCCTGCGGAAGAAATATCCCACAAAAAAAGACCAAACTCAAAAAGTAAACTGTGATACTACGTTAAGATTTATACACTAAATTATATTTACTCTTTCCTCTACAGTAATTCTTGTTTTAAATCTATTAAACCTAGATATGAATGATCTCGAAATGTGACAATTATTTTGCTAATTTAAAAATAGTAATTTTATCCTATGACTTTATTTGAGTGTATTTTACGAATTGTGTAATGTGTAATTTGGATGTACGCTGTATTAAAAACTAATTTAAAAAATTCTAAAGATTGAATAAATTACGATAGGCGGGCAAACATATAGTGTGAAAGACGATGGATGACAGAAAGATCTAGTACGAAGAATTTATGTGTGTGAAAGCAAGAAATGAAATGGAAGAGAGTATAGTGGAAATATGCCCCGATTATGTTGGGGGGTAGGAGTAGGGCACAGGAAAAAAAAAACCTAACCTACCCCCCCCCCCAAGTGCTGTCACCTTGTGCGTCCTTTTGATCCCCCGAGGCTGTGCCGGCAGGGTCACCCATACCGGAAGGCTCGGGGAGAAGGGACCAGACCAAGAACAGCACACACCACCGATAAAGCCCAAAACAAATTTAAAATGAAAACCAACAACTTGAACAAACACACCATATCAAGTATTGTACATACCAGGTTCAGAAAACTGGTATTTTTTCAGAGAACGAGTATTTTGGTACCAGTTTCAGGAAACAAGTATTTTAATATCAGTTTCAGGGCACAAGTATTTTTGCACCAGTTTCATCTAACTGGTATTTTTCAGTGAACAAGTATTTTTGTACCAGTTTCAGGGAACGAGTAGTTATGTACCAGTTTCCCTAAAACTGGTACAAAACTGGTGCATTTTAGTCACAAGTTTCCGTGTTAATAGAAACGGGACGTGATGCATTATTCCGGAAATATCTCATATGTCCTGGTCATGTGGAAGCTTTTGTTGAACAGGAGAAAAGAAATGAAACGATTGCGTAGAAAATATAGTTTTTTTATTTATTATTGTAATCGCGTGACTAGATATATTGCTCTTCAGAAATTAATATCAAGTAACATTACAAAGAGTAAGATTCATTTCATTTGACGACCTCTGTGGCGCAGTGGTGTAAACAGCCGACTGCTACGCTAGAGGCTCCGTGTTCCAATCCCGGCGGGGGTGAAATTTGTGTTATTTGCAAGACCCATTGTTTCGCTCACCGGTCTTGGATGTAGTATTCTTATCTATTTATTTTATACTCGTACCATATCGTTGCTTATAACCTGCGACACCAGTTCTAACGATACTTACTGAGTCAATGTGTGTGTCGTGATGTTGATTATTCATTTATTTGAGAAATCGAAGATGTATTTTCATTATTTAATTAATTAATGAGAACTCATATTCCATTTAAAATTAATTTGAAGTCAAGCTCTTACAATTAAAAGACCCAACAATAATAAGAAACAATAGGTCATAATTAAAAGGATAATAATATTAATATTAAAAAGTTAATGTACTCAACAGGAAAAATAACGATTTTTTCTTTTATGTAAAGCATTATTACATTAAATAATAAATTATGGCTCATTTCATTCCATGCTTATGAAATCAAAATATACAAGTTAATTACAATTTAAAAAAAAAAAAACGAATGTAATTACTAAATATGCCTTATTATGAAAACGTTTTAATTTCTTTTAAGTTCTCTAATTTTATACAATTAATGTAAAACTATCCATTCAAAGATTTTCAAGTTTGTTTTAAAAAAATATGGATATTTTTGGAAATATGCCATTCTGTGTGTCTACCATGAGTTATTCCTTCTATTGCCGCTAGCGACTGTAGTTGCAATGTTACAGAGCGCCTCTAGCGGATAGATGAAGAATTAATATCGCTAATACAAATAATTACAGGAATTTAACTGATGTATAAAGAGTTATCATTATTCATGGTAGACATTTTGAAATCAAACAATTCTTACATTCTGATTACTTAATAATGATAAAACGTTAAACTCTTAACACAAACTACCAACGCTTTAGCTTGCCTTCATCAATAAAACTGCTAAATGCCAATAAACAAATAAAATTCATACAAAATACTCACAAAAGCTGATGACGTCATTCAAACAATATTTCTATAAATTGATCTCAGACACAAAATACAATATTTAATTAAATGGTCAGTGGAAATTGCGATTGTCTTTTCGTAACAACTTTAGTCACTAATTACATTCAACAGGCAAAAACTTACGTGTACTTAAGAAAAAAGACAAATCTATCGATAACATTTATCAAAATCGGCTTGGCCGTTTAGGTTACAGAAGGTCACAATGGAATTGACATATCCACAAACATACAGCCTTAAAACATAACCCACTTCTGGGTCAATCCAATATAAAATAGTGTTCCACATTACACTACGAGATGTCATATTCAGATCTGACTCCTGTCATTCACGAGGCACAGTAACGATTCACTATAACGTATAGCTACCCGTAGTTGTCAGTCACACAGCAGTCTCTGCATACCAGCAGTCAGTATGTATACTCAGTACTTCGCTTTGTTACCGAACACCACTCTAGCATCGAGCGCGTTCTCCGCTAGTTTTCTGCCTAGTTCTATGCCTTTTGGTTTGTTTTTCGATTCATACTTAACGTTATGCCGTTTCGGCAGAGCATAAACAAGTTTCTCCCAGAACCAGGGATCGCCCCACTTCACGTAAGTGTTGGTCGTTATAAATGCCTTCAGGTTTTTATCCAACTTCGTGTCTTCAGTGACGTCATCTAACACAATAGCGATGATTTTGGCTCGCTTCTCACTAGAAGCGTTCTTTAATGCTGCCCCAAACTCAAGGAGACTCCACGTCGAGTCTATGAAATTCTTCGATAGCACTAGAATCGTCCTTCGAGACTGTTCCACGGATCGAATGATCTGATCCTGTATGAGCTGCCCTGGGATCCAGTCTCGCGAGTGGACGCACAGTTTGAAGTTGTTTGGTTCGTTCTCTAGCACGGGCAGTAGTATATTCATTACGAAGTCTTCGTCTTCGTGCGCGAATGATACGAAGGCGTCGTATTGTTTGTCTTTATCCAGCGCCTCCTCAGCACTGGAGGGCCACCACCCGTAGTAGTACATCAGCAGTTTGATCTCACGTTGGTATCTGTAGTACAGGACCGTTAACAGAACGATGAGTAGAGCAAAGCTCGCGATACAAACACCGAGAACCAACGCGTTCCTCGTACTGCAAAGACGCCCTTTGTCACATCTCCATATGAACTCCGCTCCACATTTCAACTCGGAATAATCTTTGATTCGCTTGTAGTTTTCTTGGATTATTGCAACGTCGTTTTTGTGTTCACAATCACAGACGAATGGATTCCCTGACAGTTTGTAACTCGTGTAGTTGTTAATGTTGAATAAACCATGGGCAGTACTGATTTCGTTGTGACTCAAATCAATCAGTTCGACTGTGTAGTTGCCAGTTGGTAAATGGGTTAATGAGAGATTCGAAAGCACCAATCCGGTAACCAAAGTCGGTAGGTCATGAAGTTTGGATATTGTTTTGTTGATTGTAAGAACGGTCTTCGATAGTCCCTCGTACTGTAGATTTGGAATATCTTTACCGTCAGGTTGCGCTGAACACTGCAGTTCTAAGCTGTAGTTAGCAGGACGCGCTGTACAGCTGCATACCGACGGACAGTCAACGACATTGCATGTCAGTTTGTGCACGTTGACATCTTTGACGAATGTGTTATTGAAGGCAGGCGGTCCGTTGCATTTGAGGTCGCTGATATCAAATATCTGAGTGTCGATGATCCTGAGGAAGTTGTAGAGATGGCAGTCGCATTGGATGGGGTTGTTCTGGAGGAGGACGGTGCCAAAGAAGCGTGGGTTGGCGTTCGGAGCGAGGACTATGAACTGGATCTTGTTGTTGCGGAGGTCGACAGTAATGTTGTTGCGCTGCAGGAACTCAAGGTCTTCATCCTGAAATGGAAACCAAATTATTACAAATTGATATCAATACTTAACCTGCGGGTTTTCCCCGACTTTTCTATACGCCAGGTACTATAGATTAGTATAGATCTAATCATTCCTCTCCTATCAAATAATTTTTGACTATTTACGAGTGCTTATTTTTAAATCCATTCCATTAAAAATATTTATCTTTGATTAAAAAGATGTTATAAGAATAAGAAAAAAATTATTTCACAAAAACACATAAGAATAAAATACACTGAAATATCTTGCAGACCCCGAACTAGGCTGGGCCTGTATCTCGGGGCCTGGGAGTGCACTAACCATGAACGTAATGACACTGTGTACATATCGTGTAAAACCAAGCGTGACATTATGAGATACAATTAGGAAATTAAGAAAATACATGAACACATTAAACTAAGTAACTCTGAACTGCAGGTAATATGAAAGGATAGCTTGTGTGTATGATTATGCGTGTGACTGTGTGAGAAAGTGTGCGTGTTTGTGTGTTAGGTGTGCGGGTGTATTGTTACTGACTGGAGCAAAGTAGGGCCTCCGTGTCGAGGTAGGATAAGGGCATTACCCACTTTTTCACAAGGACCTTAACCTTTCCCGTTGTGTACTGGTGGATATGATGATGTTTTATGAATAAAATTAAAGTTAAAGATGTTTTATTTCTTATTTGATTCCATTGTACGTATACATATGGAGTCATGGAAACTATGTCACAATGAACATGTAACATTACTTCCAAGTGACATTGCAATTTTAAATCATTCGCTTCCTGCATTCATAATTAGTTGTAAATAACAGACTACTCATGTTTAATGAGATACGATAATTAAAACATATTTCAAATGCATAAATGACTTAGGGACATTCAGGTATTTCATTTATTTCGTGTCAAATCAATTCGGCTCAGTCTAACCACGAGCATGACTACTATTGTTATTTTGTTGCATAACATACATACATACATACATAAACTAGACCACAAACATTGTTTAAAACTGACTAATCTATAGTTAGTTAAACTAGGGTTTTCTTTCGACTCCAACTGCGATAGTCCTTATTTTAGTTTGGTTGTTTGAAAACAAAAAAAACGTGTATTTCACCAACATGTAAATAATCCTGTTACCTATATCAAATCAGTTAAAGTAAACCGTAACACACTTCTATACGACTAAAGTGATTCGTACCAGTGATCTTAATTCATCATTCATAGAGGCGCTTAACAAGATTCATATGAAGTAACTGCAGCCGCTAGCGACAATAGAACGAATAACTCAACACGGACACGGCACACGGCGACAGCCCAATTTGTTCGTTAGCTAGATATCAGAGGCCCCCTTGTAATTTAATTTAATGTAAATACATTTAAAAACTTCATGCAAATCTGTGAAATAAAGTGTAGTATAATACTATATTTTACGTATGATAAATCTACGTGCCAGGTCTTGCGGTTTGGTGCAAGGATTGGAGAGCCAGTGTAATTACCGGAACGAGAGGTGTAGCATCTTAAACTTATTAACCTCGCGTGACACAAGGGCATTGTCGTGTCAATAGGCGGTGGTATCACTTTCCATTAGGTGAGCCGTTTGCTTGTTTGCCCCTGATGCTGTATAGAAATACGCCAATAATGGTAGTGGTTACCCTGAGCTCCGTGATGTTGTTCCTGGCGAGGTTGAGTGTGGTGAGGTCGAGCATGGTGAGCAGCCAGTCCCGGTAGAGGCGCGGGATGCGGTTGCCGGACAGGTCGAGGTATCGGAGGCTCCGCAGGCGGTTCAACGGAGACACGTCCAGCTTCACACCGACCTTCTGAAAATAAAAATAAAAAAATACGTAACATAACGCGGCATCTTTTGATATTTTATAATTAAAAGCTACTTAAGTAATGTGTTACCACGTCGATGACTACACTATACAAAGCGCAGTATTAAAAGTACAAACTACATGTCGCCGGTGATAGTGCAACTCTACGAACTACAAACCTACTAATAAAATATAAAATTCGGAAATTACAATTAATGAGATAATTTTTCGTCACTCATCATGGAAAACTTTTTTTTTAATTTATTTACCAAAAACCACAGTCTTAATAAATAAAAAGTTACAGGAAAAATAAAGGACAGCTTGTCTCATGCCAATAAAGCCAATCAATCAATTAATTGTCTTTGATTATGTTAAATAATTGTCAATATTATTATTTAATGTTATAGTTCAATGCTAGTTGTATTGAATTAATAATAATAATAATAATAACCACATCGCGACACACACATTGACTCAGCCCTGCAGTAAGTATCGTAAGAACTTGTATCGCAGGCGCTAAGCAACGATATGGTATATACTAAATAAATAAGAATACAACATCCAAGACCGGTAAGCGAGACAATGCGTCTTGCAAATAACACAAAGTCCCGCACCCGCCTGTCAGTACTTTGCAACGTTCTTATGTCGTACAGCATAAGGACTGATATTGCACACATGTGAATTTCTACGTGTGGCCGTATGTACATGTCATCATCACAAGTATATGAAAATGATCTTAACATCTCAATTATTCGACCTCGGTGGCGCAGTGGTGTCAACACGACTGCTACGCTAGAGGGTCCGGGTTCGAATCCCGGCGGGGGCGGGACTTTGTGTTATTTGCAAGACGTATGTTACGCTTACCGATCATGGATTTTGTATCGTTATCTAGCATGTAGTTTATATCATTTCATTGCTCGTCGATACAAAATATAATCTTGTATCGCTGGCACTAAGGGTGCAGGTGCAGGGCTGAGTCAATGTGAGTGTCGTGATGTGGTTATTATTATTATTTATTCATTATTAATAGCCCTGCGTAATATAGTTTTAAATTAATAAAAACGTAATTTCACTGAAATTTTATCGAAAACTTTAGTTTTATAATAAAAGCGACATGATCAGGCGTAGGTAAACATTGGTTAATTACAAATGACGCGCGAGTATATAGTTGGTAGTATGACGATAAACAGAAAACGCGCTGGTTTTGTCCAATGTCCACCCGTAAATACCTATGGTAAAACATAATTTAACTGTTATTTGTGAAACGCGAGGCGAGTGATGTGTGTATGTCATATTTTACATGCGACAGGGCGATAACAAAAAAAACCGGTCAAGTGTGAGTCGGACTCGCTAATGAATGGTTCCGTATCGTCGTAAAATAAAATAATAATAATAATAACAACATCACGACACACACATTGACTCAGGCCTACAGTAAGTATCGTAAGAACTTGTATCGCAGGTGCTAAGCAACGATATGGTATATACTAAATAAATAAGAATACAACATCCAAGACCGGTAAGCGAAACAATGCGTCTTGCAAATAACACAAAGTCCCGCCCGCGCCGGGATTCGAACCCGGAACCTCGAGTGTAGCAGTCGGCTGTTTACACCACTGCGCCACCGAGGTCGTCAAAATTAAAATACTTTTTAGTCAAAGAAACAAGAGAATGTAAAACTTGAGAAAATCACGTTTCGTTTATGGGAGCCCTCTTAAATGTTTACCAGATTGTAGCGAATCCAAATGTAAACGGTTTTTAATATTTATAGCGGCAACAGGAAAATACACGTTTTATTATAAATTTCAAGTGTCAAATAGCTCATTAGAAACAGCCCGCTAACGGACGGACCGACTTAGGCCCTAGAGCTTATAGCAGGTGTCCTCAGCGTGAGGATGAAATTGCCTTACAAATTTAGTGTGAACCCTAATACATTTTGATAAAATTGTAAATATCTCAATTATAAAATGTTGTTCCCTACATGTTCTAGTACCATATCAATGCTTTAAAATCTGTAGATTTTGAATTAAACAATATTTGGAAAATTGCTCGCGGCCCGCGACCGAAAAAGGTTGAATTCCACTGGCTTATACGGTCCCGATGGGGTCCTTGGGGTACGGAACCCTAAAAACTATATCGTCAAATGATACCGTCAAATCATTGTCGCGCTGTATGATAATCTTACATGGCACGGTGGTTTTGTCTTAAAATAAGAAATTAAGCAATAACAACAGTGAAGGCGAGACGATATTGTCTATTGAATATTGTAACAAAGAACCGTTGATATTGCTAAATTATTATATTTAAACGTATCTCTTCTTGTATTGTTATTTACGGTGGATTTCGTTGCTGGTATTATTTATATTTCGACGGCGGAGCGAAGTCCTCAGAGTGTCAGCCTGTATATGTATGTATGTTTGTCCGACGATAACTCGAGTATCGTTGATAGGATCGTCGTGAAATCTTGTAGGCGGTTTAATGAGCTATATCTTTAGACGTTTTTTTGTAATTTGATACTATAGCGGCATGTATTTTTTGTAATTTGATACTATAGCGGCATGTATTTTTGTCATTTTGACAATTTTTTAAACAGGTATTTCAACTAATACCCAATTAGAAAGTAAGTTTGGTGTGAATACATGATGTGATGGTTATTCTATGCCAAACATAGAAATGAAAGATATATTTAGACGTTTCGCTTTCTGATCTTAGAAGTTACTGAGTGCCTGCGATACAAGATTATAACTCAGTGCAGAGCTGAGTCAATATGTTACTATTGTTAAACTGTACCATAGTGAGCACGTTGTTAGCGAGGCACAGCTTTGTGATCTGTTCGCAGCCGAGGAAGGCGCGCTCGTCGATCAGCTCCAAGGAGTTGTTCTTCAACGTCAGCTCCATCACCTCCGACAGTCCCGAGAACACGTCTCTGCGAATATAACCACAGTGTTAAATATTGGAAAGCTAAAGTGCTATCGAGCAGGGCACATCGCACGCAGAACAAACGACAGATGGGTCTGGTCTGATGATCCGGTGAGGCTCGCGGGAAACCGCCGGACGTGGGCAGCATTTGACCGATCGATGTAGACAACCTTGGAGGAGGCCTTTCTCATGCAGCGGACGTTTTTTGGCTGATGATAATGATGATACAAGTTACAAAGCTCACCACTGGTCTTTTGGAGTTTTTATCTCTCTCTTCAGATGGCTCCCTTCGATTTATTTCCAAACAGAAGCAGTTCGGTGTGCTTCAGTTCGAAGGATTGGAGAGGCAGTACCGTTTGTAATTAACGGGTTGGGAATATTTGCGGATTAGCGGTGCTTAGCGTCGTCTTGTCATTAGACGTTGGTATCAGTTTCCATTAGGTGATTTCCGTCCGCTTGTTTAGACATTTATACGGTACCAGATCAGTAATTACAGAGTAGCATCTCTGTAAGTAACTCTCAGGAGAAAGTGAGTAAAGTATGGAACTTGTGAATTTGTAAACATCCGTTAGATTCAAGTCTTTTTGTGGATTTCAAGTTATGAAAAGGACACAAGACTTACAGAAAACATACTAATATTATTTATATTTAAGTAAGATACGTTTACTACTAATGATATTACATAAAATAAATCAGCATTCACAACTCACCGCGGCAACTTTTTGATGCGATTGTAATTCAAATTCAATTTCTCCAAACTTTTCAAGTCACTGAAGTGTTCCGGCGATATCATTTGAATTTTATTACGACTTAGATCCAGTTTAGAAAGATTCTGTAAGCCCTTGAATACGTCTGCGGGCAGATGTGTAATGTTGTTCCTTATTAGAGACAAGTCTGTGAGAGCTGTGGAGTTTCTGAATACATCATGTGGGAGGTTGTTAATGTTGCTATCCTCTAAGTCCAGTTTTTTCAGCGCCGGCAGGTCCGCGAACGCGCCGGCACCGATCTCAACACTGGCTTTGTTCTTACGGATCGTCACCTCCTGCAACATTTTCAGCCCTTCGAACAAACCCGTCGGTATGTCATTCAGCTCATTTTCAAACAAGCTGATCTTCCTTAGGTTTTTCGAACCTTTGAACGCGTCGACTGATATCTGCCGTATCTGATTAGTGCTCAGGTCTAGGTACTTGAGCAGTTCCAAGTCCTGAAACTGTTGGTCCACTCGCTGGATTTCATTCCCGACGAAGTTTAGTCTGTTGAGCTGCTTCAATGAGCTGAACAACTTCGGAGGCAGGTCGGTCACGTTGCAGAACATTATCTCTAGAATCTTCAGCGACGTCGCTCTGTCGAAGTCTGAAGGCTCTAGAACTATCTTGGAATGTGTAACGACGAAATGTTGCAACGAGGGTAGGATCTCAAAGACCCAGGATGGAACGGTTGTATTGTTCATGTCCCGGAAGGTGAGGGATTTCAGCGTCGGTTCTATGTGTTGGAAGTGTTGCTTGTTTAGATCTCCGGTGCAGTTAACCAGGGTGAGGGCAGACATGGAGCCGTCGCCGAACCTGTTGGTGATGTTGAGCAACGAGGTGGCGGGAAGTGGACAGTTCTGAAACTGCACACTCAGCGATGGGTTGTCGCTGAATATAACGAGATCAGGTAAATCTGTGTCGTAGTCTATTTTGCCTGCAATATTAAACAATTCTGTATTTAACAGCTCATCTATTACATAAACAACCTATGTATTATTTGTAGATAAGAATATACACAGTCAGGTCATAAGTATTGTCACACAGTAAAAACTTTTCTTTTAGAATGCTGGCCACAAAAAAGTTTATTGAATTCGAATTTCGAATTGTTCATGAAAATAAAAATGTATACTTTTTAGAATTTTACTCATTTTTAAATAAGGAGTGAACGCTTAAAGGTCGTGTTGCAGTTATTGCGTTGCCTTGTTGCGTTTACGCGCAAATTCAAATTTTTGACATACTGGAAAATTTGAATAAAACCAAAAGATTCGTTTATCGTACCATCAAACGATACAATGAAGACTCTAGTGTAGATGACAGGTCAAGAAGTGGTCGCCCTCGGTCTGTTAGGACTCCAGTAGTGATAAAAGCTGTGAAGGCGCGAATTCAAAGAAATCCCAAACGTAAGCAGAAACTGTTGGGCCTTCAGATGGGGTTAAGCAGAACCACGGTGAAAAGGGTGTTAAATGAAGACTTAGGGCTTCGGGCATATTGAAGAAAAACAGGACATCGTTTGAATGCTCCTCTAATGGACCTGAGACTGAAGAGATGCCGCGATTTGTTGAAGCGTTACGCGGGAAAAAAGATTGGGAAATTATTTTTTCGGATGAAAAGAATTTTACCGTAGAAGAGAGCTACAACAAACAAAATGATAAGGTGTACGCACACAGTAGTGAAGAAACGAGCAACCGTATTCCGCGTGTCCAACGAGGTCATTTTCCATTCTTTGTTTTGTTAAGTTCATTTTGGTATATTAATGGTTACATAATGAATAAACTTCTTTCAATTATTTGATATTAAACATGTGACAGAATTTATGACCTGACTAGGTAAATGTGTGTAGATGTTTGAATTTTTGGAACTCATAGGTAAATTTTAATTTTAATAAAACCGGTCATTTTAATCAAACGCCAATAAATGGTAAAAGGGACACCTTAGGGCTATACAAATTAAGTAAGTGTAATTTAACACATGTGAACTCATTGACGTAGCTTGCCTTAGATGGACTTTGTACGAACATTCATTTTAGGATTGTTATTTTTTAGTGAACCTGTGGCGCTGTAATCGTCTGCGTTGGTACCACCCTCCTTTCAATTTACAACGTAAAGCAGTTCGCTGCGAAGGTTGTACTCACCATCCTCGCAGTCTATCGTCAAGTAGGGGTTCCTGTATTTATGTGCGTTGATGCTGAACCAGTAGCCGCTCCTGTAGCATCTTAACAATGTCTCCGTCTCGCAAATGCATCCCGGCGAGCACGGCAGCTTGCCCTGAGCTACCGCCGCCCATGTCACCGTCACCACCAGCAACCACCACAACTTGGACATGCTCGCTACTTCTGCAGCATTCTTCTGCAACAAAATTGACATGAATACGGTTGCTCGTGGAGTACGACAGACCTGGTCAGTACGTCAGTTAAGGGGGGAGCCTGATTTAGAAGCTTCAAAAAATCGATTTTTTTTTTTTTGCATAAATGTCTTCCTAAACTATCTAAGAATGTGTCCTCAAAATTTCAGACGGAAATTCGCAATATTTTCGGAGTTATAGAAGAAAGAGTCGGCAAGCGTCGAGCAGGTATATACGAGCGGCCGGATCGCTCGGAGCGCGCGCGCTCCGCCCCTCGATCTATTGTTCGTGTTATGATCCAAACAGAATAACGGTCCTTCGAGGGACTGTTGACTGTTCGCAGAAGGTCATTGTAGAGCTATGTAGGGATAAAAGTATGTATTATAACGGTATATGTGACCTGGCAGCGTCGGTTCGAGCAAAGCTACATTTAGCATTTGGGTTCAGTTTCGATTTGTCTTTCGGCACGTGAACGTCTTCAAATCATGCAGAGCTATCCAAAAGTGAGCAAATCTTCAAGTGAACGCAGTGGAAAGCCACGGAAACGTAAATTCCACGGCAATCAGTTTCATAATGGCGGCTTTTAAACATCCACCACGTCTAATTGACGAACATGTCGAGCAGCACATTCGTCCTGTGTACGAGGACTTATCCAAGGACGAGCTGCTTACGAGGTGTTTGGGTGGACACACACAAAATGCGAACGAGTCGTTCAATTCCACTGTGTGGTGCATGACACCTAAACACCTTCACTCAGGCATTAAAATCATCGAAATTGCTGCTTACATCGCTGGAGGAATGTTCAACGAAGGCTACAGTGCAGCATTGAAAACCATGCAGTTGATGGATTTAAAAATTGGACAGCAATGTAACAATTTCGCCAAGAGAGCCGACGAGGAGCGCGTCACCCGACAAAACAGGCGCGATTCATTGTGTAGTAAAGAGGCCAGAACAGCCCGCAGACTCGAACAACAGGGCACAAACCAGGTTTTTGAAGAGTGTGAAGGTTTACTTTATGGACCAGGAATCGCTGATTAGCATAATAACGCGGTAAGTTTAAGAAAATTACGATTTTTCATATACGAAAACTTTGACGCACGTTTTCTCGAGTTTTCATTTTTACGATTTTTCCTAATTGGCGGGAAAGATAGGGAAAAAACTAAACGTCCTATCGAAATAAAACAAAATGCATTTTATTCGGGATGAAATTCTCTTCTAGTTGAACCTAAAAAACCTTGAAAAAGTTAAGATTAACATATTTTTTAAACAATCTAAAGTCAATTTTTTTTTTTTTTTTAATGAACTTTTTTTTCAATTCACTAAAAATTATTGAAATTTGAACGTTTTCATCAATTTTCTTGGTTTAACTAGAAGCTATACTATTCAGGAATAAAAATATTTTTGGGTTTTTTGTTTCAGATGAAAATTGCGACCTGCATCATTCCCGCCGCACAACAAAAGCGCTCGCGAGACGCCTCGGCGAAATTCTTGTCCCGGGCATAATATTGCTTAAATCTTCATGAAAAAATTTGAGAAGACTGTTGAAATATACAACAATAAAACCTGAAAGTTTCATTCCAATCGTATATTTTTTTCCTTCCCAAAAAAATCCTTCAAAAAATCGATTTTTCGAAGCTTCTAAATCAGGCTCCCCCCTTAATAGTACGCCCGAAGCTAAGGATTCGCGTATTGCGGATTGTTATATAGTCAAAAAAACCGGTCAAGTGTGAGTTGGACTCACACATGATGGGTTCTGTACCATCTTGCATGATTCAATATTACATATTTTAAGATAATTTCGTATAAGACACAAAAAAAAAAACAATAAATGAACGTTTTTGTATGGAAGCCCCTATAATTTTCAAGATACTTATTATTTTAATATTTGGTTCTTATTATTATTATAGACACAATATAACTGTATCATGTATTTGTAGGACCGAATCAAGTATTTGCTAATAGTGTTTTTGACCGATTCTGGACGGACTTTTAATAGGACATGAGCGTTTCACTATTAATTATTACGTTATATTTGTATTTACAAACATCGGACAACAACCGTCGCTAGTGGGCGAGGAGTTTTTGCTGTAACAATTTTTTTTGGTTGTATTGCTATACACATTATATTCTAGCATTATAAAAAGTGAATGGGTAATAAATGGTACTTGAAACATTTGTAATTAACCATTCCTCGATAAAGTGAATGGATTTTTCTCGTCCATATGTTCAGTACAAGTTTAATAAAAATATATTAACAATCATCTCCGCTGCGCTCCGACAGCAAACACCAAACAATGATGTAGGTAAAAAAACCATTCACATTACGTAAATACAAAAATTCCCCGCGTACAGGAAACGCTATATCTCTTGACGTGAACTTACCTCGCGAGAATCAAAGCTGCGACCTCAGTAGCTCGGTAGGTTTTTGAAATTACTACAAGTATAAAACAAAGTCGCTTCCCGCTGTCTGTAACTATGTATGCTTAAATCTTTAAAACTGCGCAACGGGTTTTAATGCGGTTTTTTTTAATAGAAAGAGGAAGGTTTATGTGTAATAATACATGGATAGTATCCGTGCGAAGCCGAGGCGGGTCGCTAGTAATAAATTAAAACTGTAATTACTAATACCAGCTGCCAACTGTGAGTGACTGCAGTTGTGTTCGTGAATTACAACGTCTCAACCGGATAGATGAGGTATTAATATAGTACAAGACAATGTAGTTATCTATTGTAATGACGTATAGATAATTAACCGTGAAGTTTTTATAATTGGAGAAAGAAAAGCAGCAAAGGATGAAGCAAATTTTTCGAACATTCCATGGACACGTTTGAAAGCACGAAGCAAAGTGGGATGCAAGCCAACTGCCTGGGTCAATCTAAGGTTGCCAGAACTGGCTGTTATTTCCAGGACAATTCCAGAAGGGGGGGTGGGTCGCAGAACTTGCTAAACTTAGAAATTTTGCGATATTTTTTCAACCCCTAATGGTGAAAAATATTAAAATCCAATTTTTTTTATTTTCCTCCCGGACAAATAATAAATAATAATCACATCACGACATACATATCAACTCAGCACAGTACTAACATATAATCCTGCTTGTTGTTGAATAAATCAGTAAATTGTAAAATATCCATTCAAATTAAAGGTTGTACGATGTGCTTCAAAAATAATGTTGTATTGTTAGTTTTTCGAAATCCGATACAATCAATTCAGAGTACTGAACACATCCACTGACAATCTTGGATTACCCTGACATCTGACAAGCCTATATCAACCTTGCAAGAACATATTGAACACGACAGAGCTGTAATTTTACTTTTTTTTAAACAAATTTTAAAAAAACCCCGACTGGACATTTGCATACATTCGATTGTTCATCCCCACTTTCAACCCCCATAACTTTTGTATGGAGGCACCGATATCGATCGAACAAAGCTAAGAACACGCTCGATTAAACTACCTTTCAAACGAAAAAAAACTAAATCAAAATCGCTTGATTTGTTCGAGAGTTAGTTTTGATGCCACACACAGACAGACACGTCAAACACCGCTGTTTTGCATCGGGGGTTTAAAATTGAAGAAGAAGAATGAGTTGGTCGATGTATAGAAGGACTGAATGTTGATTTACCTAGATTTATCGATAACTCAGCAAAATAAATCATTGAAAATACGTTATCTTGAATATTGAATATTTCCACAACGAATCCAACTTCAATGTCAATGCGATAACGGAAAGCTCAAATATATAAACATTACAATATTTACCTAACAGCTGTTACTGTCACTACACACACGGTATATCCGCCGCTTATCAAAATATTTCTGCAAAACCAAAAAACCCAAAAAACATTCGCTATCAAACAGTATCAAGTTAATAATAAATAAAATTCCAACAATAACAGCTGATACGACTCGATATATCTGGCGTGAATTGGTTTTATGCTATTTTAACAGAAAATAAAAATGTTTATGTTTTGACGACCTCGGTGGCGCAGTGGTGTAAACAGCCGACTGCTACGCTAGAGGTTCCAGGTTCGAATCCCGGCGGGGGCGGGACTTTGTGTTATTTGCAAGACGCATTGTTTCGCTTACCGGTCTTGGATGTTGTATTCTTATCTATGTAGTATCGTTGCTTAGTGCCTGTGACACAAGTTCTTACGATACTTACTGCAGGGCTGAGTCAATGTGTGTGTCGTGATGTGGTTATTTATTTATTTATTTATGTCTATCAATTTTGGGTGCTTCCAAAACTATAACAGTTTGCATGACCTCTGTAAGCGCAGGTCCTGACTGGGTTGGAGCGAGATGGTTCAGGCTCTCCTTCAGTGTCACTTTTGACCTTTGCTTTAAGGTCTCTCTTCTTATAAAAACTAGAATTATTACTATTACTATTACAAATTGTAAGTTGTAGTAGAAAATTAATGTAATTTTAACATTGTAAAAAGCAAGTACGGAGGTTTCTTGCCAGATCCTTCCCCGTAGAAATAGCATTCCGAACAGGTGATAGTAAAATTACGAAGTGTATTCAAAGAAAAATTATTTTAACTTAAGAAAAAGATTATTCTTCGAGTCCTATCCGCCTGCCCATCTTTATTTGGTCACTTTTAAATTTTTAAGTACAGACTTCATGCTGCGAGATTTCGGCCTCTCCTTCGGGCGGCGCGAGAGAGAACGCTGCACTAACTCAATCCTTGAGCCCTGCCTTTAATTATTGTAGTAATCCATCAGTCTACAATGAGGTCGCATTGATAATAATAATAACCACACCAGTAAGATATAATCTTGTATCGCAGGCAGTAGCGGCGTAAAGGGGGTGGAAGGGCGTTCAGGCCCGGGTACCAGGCATCGGGGGGTGACAATGGCGACGGGTCGTTTCCCAAATAATTACTAGCGGTTTGAACTGGTAACTCACGACCTCACATAAACCTGTCTCACATAAATCTTTAAACGATTTGATTTGATTAAAAAGGTAGGGGGGGTGCTTAGTAAAAATTGAATCCACCCCGGGTGCTGCTAACCCACGCTACGCCGCCATTGATTGCAGGCACTAGCAACGTTATGGTATAAACTACATAAATACCAATACTACACCGAACAAAGGATAAAAAATCCCAGTGACCCTTATGTTTGTAAATTGTTTGTATTACATGTGCTTACTGATGTTATTGAAGGTATAATTGCTTTATTACATGTGCTTACTGATGTTATTGAAGGTATAATTGCTTTATTACATGTTCTTACTGGTGTCATTCAAGGTACTATTGCTTTATTTTGTTTAGGTTGTTGGGGTTTCCCTGTAGATATTTTTGGCAGACGCCCAAAGATATTTTGCTGTTGATAACACATGAAGCTACTTTAATGTTTATGTTTTCTTCAAATTTTACTTTATATATTTTCTACTAGCGGACCCGACAGACTTCGTCCTGTCATATAGAAAACAAACCCTTTTGTATGAGAAAGAGAAAAGGGCTGTTTTTATAGTTTTTTCCGGCATTCATTCGAATTTTTGTCGCCGTAAAAACCATCCTTGAACTTCAACTAATATTTAAAAAAAGAATTGGCCAAATTGGTCCAGGCGTTGTTGAGTTATGCGCTTACCAACACATTTTGCGATTCATTTCATATTATAGATTAACTGTCGGGATTTCCCTAAACACCAACATTTTTGGCAGGATTTCAAACTACATAATTCTTTTTATACTTTCAAGAAGTGAATTTGATTGCTTTACTCACTTATTGACAAACATTATTTAAAGTCGGTGAGGACGGGAAACGAATAAAAAGAAAATTTATTTCAGAGGTTTATGAATTTGAATAAAATATCGGTGAATTCGAGTACATTCAGTGTAACAAACATGAAAAAAAACTCACTTACATCTCCTTTGCTACACAATAATTAATTACGAATTCTGATTTGATCTTTAGATATGATGCATCATAATTTCGTACAGTTTTAACGTCAGTGTGCCCACCAATAGTTTCACCTTCGATAGCCGCTTGCGACTGCAGTTACTAATTTGTATGAATCTTTGTAAAGCGCCTCTAACGGATTGACGAGGAGTTAAGATTGCTCATACAAAATCACTATATTAATCCAAATTACCCGACGTGTTGGAAAACTATACGAACTCATGGTGGACACACAGGTACCATAGACTACTGCGGTGATTTTGAAAGTAACTGCAGTCGCAAGCGGCAATCGAAGGTAAAAATAATGGTGGGCAAACAGTTAATGCGGTTTAACACAACTGGGACTGCGAATAGATGACGTATGTTATATATAATAAAGCACATATTTTATCATGATCTTGTTTTAAAACATTCCAAAACAACAGCAAAAACTGTTTTAACCCCCGAAGCAAAAAGAGAGGTGTTATAAGTCTGTCTGTGGCGTTATATAACACTCGAACGAATGATGCGATTTTGATGTAGTATTTTTTGTTTGAAAGGTGACTTAATCGAGCGTGTCCTTAGCTATCGGTTGTTCCTTGTTCGTTGTTCGTGTCCTTAGTTATGTTTGATCGATATCGGTTCCCCCATTCAAAAGTTATGGTGGTTGAAAGTGGGGATGAACAATCGAATGTACGCGCCTCAACCCGCGGATTACGCCCGTAATGCATACTTTTAGGGAAAATTAAACACTATCTCCTTGCTTTTATAAATTAACACATAAACTCAAGACGTAATCTCTCGAGAGGGGCAGAGGCGTCACACACCGCATTTCGCATGTTTATGTTGAGTCCCAGTGTGACAGGTTGCGAAGCTGTCGCCACTACGCGAGCACATTGGGAACGTGGCAGTTACAACTTACGGCAACCCGAGACTCGAACCCTCGACGTGAAGGATCAGTCGGTTAAGCAAGGCACGTAATAAACTGAGCTACATCCTCTGCCCACGTTCCGCGTTTAATGTATAAATAATTTGTAAAGTGATTAAAGTAATAATAGGACAGCATTACTTTCGCAATAATTCCTATGCAATAAGTAAATGACCCGGCATGTAATTGACAGAATTTTCCGTTGAGCCAAGTTAACGGTAACTTTAACCCGCGACACACCGTTAGCTTCTTGACTAAATCATTTAATTATCACAATATCCACAGCTAAATAAAACACCAAGAAACATATAACTGTTAATTTTTTAAATTATTTTTGAAACAGCATCACGGGCAAACCGATGGAAAGTGATACCACCGCCTTTTTGTGATGCCCTTGATGTCTGGACCGCCATGAGCACCACCAATGCGCTGCCCATGTTGAGGTAAAGATGTTATAACTCTCGCGCCGTTTTTCACTGGCTCTCCATTCCTTAACGAAACACAGCGAATTGCTTCACGTTGTAAATATAAAGGAGGGTGGTACCGACGCAGACGATTTCGCACGTGGATAATAATAATGTATCGACCCAGAAAGAATACATGAACAATTAAATGATAAAGTGCCATAACAGTTTTCAAATTAACTTATTCAGTAACTGCAATCTATCTGAACAAAATTAATTACGTACAAAACGATGTAATTCAATTATTATTGCTGTTTCCACATTAAAAAGGTCTACCACTTGAAATATCTTGTTTAAATTTAATATGTCAAATAGTTTTTCAGTCATGTAGGGGTCAATAGTCAAGTCAAAATATTTTTTATTCAAACAGACTTAAAATAAGTACTTTTAAATCGTCATCTTTTTATAATACCACCGGTTCGAAACGTTATTTCTACGGGGAAGAATCCGGCAAGAAACCTCCGTAGTTGCCTTTTTCAAAATAATTACAACAATTTGTAAATAAAATACTTAATAATTTTTCTATAACTTTAAGTTATATAAACCACTTTATATAACATTTTAGTCGATGATCAAGTCTATATTATAAAATAAAAATACTAAATTACATGAATTACAAATGATGCAATGAATGTTACTTGTGAAATATGCGATCGAAAAATATTTACTAATAGTGAAAATTGTGTAAATAGTAAGTTCATTTTTACCGCGGATCTTCATTGCAATGTTTGCACTTCAACTGTCTAAAGATAAACCTGTGCAGGTAAGTAAAATTACTTCCATAAATATCTTTATCCTCTACATAATTTTGAATTTTATAGTAAGCCTTCTTCATTAAAACTTGTTTCAAATAGTCGTTCCTTGTGTAAGCTTGCCAGATGACCGGAAGTTTTTGTCGTGTACCGTGTCCAGTAAGCAGACTTTACTGTTCCTGATTATGAAAAACTAATTACATAGTAAAATTATTTTTGAAGCACACAATAACTACTAGTTACGTTGCTATTTTAAAACGGATTAATTTTCCCGGGATAAATAAGATGTCAAATCTTAAAATAGGATATTTATATCCATGTTTTATGTATAGGCTTGAAAAATATGGAACGAATGTTTTTTTTTCTTTTCACCAAAATTTTCAATGCTCCGAAAGTCCATGATTGGGACACTAATATGTGCATTAGGCATTAAAAATGTTATTTTCTTTTTTTGACGAACTCGGTGGCGCAGTGGTGTAAACAGCCGACTGCTACGATAGAGGTTCCGGGTTCGAATCCCGGCGGGGGCGGGACTTTGTGTTATTTGCAAGACGCATTGTCTCGCTTACCGGTCTTGGATGTTGTATTCTTATTTATTTAGTATATCGTTGCTTAGCACCTGCGATACAAGTTCTTACGATACTTAGTGCAGGGCTGAGTCAATGTGTGTGTCGTGATGTGGTTATTATTATTATTATTTTTAATGTACGTCCTATGGATTCAACAAATAAATGAATAACAATAATAAAAACAAAAGCAAATATGGGACTTACATGGCCTATATACGAACTCAGATAATTATTCAAAGGACGCCACTGTTGATCCTGGTGAACAGGAGTTGCAGTGGTGGGACAGAGTGGCGGGTGTGACCCGATCCTAGGACACCCCCTACATTAGGTTATATAATTTGGTTTAACAAATACATACAATCAATTATCTTATTTTATTTCATAAATAATTGTTATATTTATATATACAATTTAATGTGTGTCTTTTTACGACTGAATATTAATATTTAAGAATTATATTTTAAATATTTAAGAGAATATTTCATACAAAATCTTTCGAGAGAATCTGAGATATTTTAAATATAAATGTTTTAATTATGTTCCATCAAAACAATAATTCATTTGAATTCGAAAATACTGGACTGGACGAATAAAATATGCCTTTTTATAAATAGCACAAGTAAAACAACACGTGTCAATGTGTTCGCACATTACACCCACACAAAGCCAACTCAACCCACAGTTCGACGTTCAAATATGAGCTTTGTCACGTATGTTTTAGAGTAGCTGTTTGAACATTTAACTGAAACACGTTGACGACGCGTGGTCCACGCGTTCTCAACGTGTAAACAGCCGACTGCTACGCTAGAGGTTCCGGGTTCGAATCCCAGCGGAGGCGGGCCTTTGTGTTATTTGCAGGACGCATAGTTTCACTTACCGGTCTTGGATGTAGTATTCTTATCTATGTAGTTTACACCATATCGTTGCTTAGTGCTTGCGATACAAGATTATATGTTAGTGCAGAGCTGAGTCAATGTGTGGTTTGTGATGTGGTTATTCTTCTTATTATTATTATTATCAGTCGCGTGTTTTAACAAGGTATTCCTGAAGTTATGGGATTGCACGCAGCGAAATAACAAATCGTTGATTACACTGTTGACCCCCTCAGTTGAAATACGATATGAACCTACAGTTTGCACTATACGCAATGGCACCCATTGGGATAGGGAGGTAGTACGTATGGCAAAATTAATTACATTTCCACTCTAATTGTATACTAAATTTTAAAAGTAAAGATTTAAAGTAAAAATCGTCAAAACAAATGACAAAGATACCTATTTAGATGTGGCCATTTTTGTCAATCAATGGAATAGATAGGTATCACATTGTGATCAGTACGTATCCACTGTATGTAATTGGATACGGTATATTGGATGAGTTGTTTTTTAAATAGCATTTTGCAATTATCAGCAATAATGTGAATAATATTGTCTTTGTCACACACAAGTGAAGTTACCAGTCTACCTGATAATCTTTACGTTTGTAACAAGGCATGTATTGTATTACAAGGAAAATGTCTACCTTACTATTTATATATCTTGATATTAGACGCGGAGTTCAAAATTCCACGCGATAATTGCCCGATTCACACATTATGTTTAATAACAGGACGTAACTTTGTATATTATGTGTTATATATATATATATGACAAAATATATACATATATATGTATTGTACAATATGTACGACCGCAACCACGAAGTAGGCTATCTACTCATGTACTTTTAATACTGTAGTACCTAACGCTTATTTGCTCAAATTATTTGCTAACTTACGGCCGCGTTAATTTCGTAAAGATCCTCATTTCAGTATAAGCGTTAACTAACTATAAGAGTCTTGTATACTTAATGTCTTATAATACACGCGTACATTGCAGAGGTCAATCTGAATAAGAACAATAAATCTTTATTTCGGACATTTGAATCCATAGTGGTAAGTGTTGTTAAGGAACTTTCATGACTGTATACCATCTTTTGTAACCATCATAAGCAAATTATTTGATTTTTTTTTTGAAGAAAATTCTAATAGCAATAACTAGTTCTCGCAATGATCGTGTCAGCCGAACGCCGAACAACAATCACCACCGACAAACAATAGCAATGGATGCTTTGTCTCTCTCTTCACAATCCGGTAGAAAAGGACATTGACCAACTTGTAGCTTGACCATTGAGCGTAAATACTTTAAATCACTCACATTACATCCATTTAACTTCACGAGTCCTCAGTATTCACTTCAAAAACTTCACCTTAAAACCACACAATACTAGAATACTTCGGGAATTCCGATTTATCCAAAAACAGGTTATACTAGCACGAACGCGATGTCACTGTAAGTAGTTTTTTGTTATAAACAGAACATATCTCGGTTAAGATCCAAACGTTACTGATTGGTCTTCGAGTGAAATGTTGTCGGACTGCTATTTCTCAAAACGGATGTGTAATTCCCGAGCCCTAGGTGGGAGTGAGACAGATATATTTGTCTCAGTTCGATACGAAGCAAAAAAGTTGTTTTCAATAGTTCATAGGCCATGAGATAAGCGGGATTAAACTTATCCCAAAGCCACATAAACATGTTTATTTTAAATTATCTTTTATAAAACTAATACAAATAGCTTTACACACATTATTTATCAAAAAAGGTCTAAAGTCTCTAAATAACTACCTCAATGTATTTGGCAGGAAAGTAAGAGATCAGGCAATAGCTTTATCTTACCGCAATACTGGATTATGACAAAGAAGATTGCAAGCAACAAATAAGAAGAACATTTCTAATTTTATGTTTCCTTCAGTCTGAATGACAGAACGTTATCATTATAGGATCAATTTTAATCTTTAACAAGATCTGAGACTTCAGGATGTAGGTTAGTATTTAGTTTATGTTAGTTTTGTTATTGGCATGCCGTTGTGTTTTGACGGTGTTCTCCAGACCATCCCCCCCCCTTAAGATCCCCTTTAACTTTTGGCCTCTGGGCCGTTTCCATTGCTGTCCCGCTTTACTGGGAGGGAAGTCTGAAACGCTTTCTTACTACCTCCTGTCTTCTGATTAAGTTCGTTGCGGGTCCCAAGACAGCCGGTATGGTGTCCGGGCACAGCCTGTGCGTCATTGCACAGCTGCATTATTCGTTGATTATTAGATCAAAGGACGCCTCTGTTGATCCTGGTGGTTGCAGTTGCAGTGGAGGGACAGAGCGGCCGGTGTTTAACGAAAAATAAAGCACTCATTGTTGTAGCACTAAAAACTCAAGATTAAGACATCGCTCCGTTTCAGTATTGTAAATATGTATTTATAACTCAATCAACTCCAGCTGGTTAATACACCTAACAAGTTTATATATAAACTATGACGCGTACGTTCCTATACTGGCATGTATAAATTATGACGCGTACGTTCCTATACTGGCATGTATAAATTATGACGCGTACGTTCCTATACTGGCATGTATAAATTTAGCGAAGGACTGAACCTAACATAATGTTGTCATGAAGTAGATTCTGCTACCTAAACTTGAACAGAAAAATGTACTTAACTCAAAGGAAATTATACGCAATACTGTAATATTAAATTCTACTTATTAATTAATTGATTATTGCATTTTAAATCACCTTGAATACCCGAAGCAACAACTTGTATGTCAGTAGGCTGATGATTATTTGTGTAACTTTTTTTAAGTTTGCTGATTATTTTATATACTGAATGTCCGTTTTTAGGCAATGTAAGTTTTCAATTACATTCTTTACTTCTTTTCTATGACTACCTCGGTGGCGCAGTGTAAACAGCCGACTGCTACGCTAGAGGTTCCGGGTTCTAATCCCGGCAGGGGCGGAACTTTGTGTTATTTGCAAGACGCATTGTTTCGCTTACCGTTCTTGGATGTTGTATTCTTATCTATGTAGTATATACTATATCGTTGCTTAGTTCCTGTGACACAAGTTCTTACGATACTTACTGCAGGGCTGACTCAATGTGTGTGTCGTGATGTGGTTATTATTATAAAGACACTCGAGCGCGAAGTAATGTCATTTCAGTTCTTTCAATCGCAGAATATAAGTATGTATTAACGCAACCAGATTATGGATCTTATGGTTGTTTGAATATATTTTCTATCACTTTTAAACTAGTGCAATTATAAAATTTTCAAATACTAATTAAAAAAACTAATAACTATGAAAACGATTCCTAATTAGTTAAACTTAATTAGCTATGTGATAACGATCAGTATTAAATAGTTTAACATTAAAATAACTCAGATAATTTGTATTTTTACTTACGTTGTAAACTTTCCAATGTTTTGTATTCTGTTATTAAATAAGATATGCCTAGTGGTTTTGTGTAAAGATATGTCGATTTACTGTTGATTACAAAAGCTTTAAGTCAAAATCATGATAAATAATAATTAACCACATCACGACACACACATTGATTCAGCCCTGCAATAATATTGAAGAATTTTGTGCCTCAAGTGTTAAGCAACAAAATACTAACGGCATGGTACATACATAGATAACAATACAACATCCTAGATCGATAAGCGAAACAATGCGTCTTGTAAATCAAAGTTCCGCACCTGCTGGGATTCGACCCCGAATCCTCTAGTGTGACAGTCGGCAGCTTATAACACTGCGCTGCAGAGGCCGTCAAGGACTTTTCAGAGGCTTTAAATAAAGTCTAGTACACTGCCATAACCAGCTTATTAGATACTGCAAAATAAATGTGGATATGCATCGAAGTTCAGGCCATCCCTATATGATTTTTTGCGATAACTTGTTTTATAGATAAAGAGATTGAATTGTCTGATTTTCGTGTTAGTAATTTATAATAAGTGTCATTAAAAATCTTTTCGGTATAAAATAAGAAGACTGGTGAAATAATTAAGTAAAATTTTAAGATTGATCGAGGGGGGTTGCCGTACATTGTAGCTGCCATGTCCCTAATTGTGCCCGGACAGTGGCGACAGTTTCGCAACCTGTCACACTGGGAATCAACATAAACATGCGAAATGCGGTGTGTAACACCTCTGCTTGATATTGCATAAACTCACGCCCGAGCCCTCTCGAGGGATTAATTATGGTGCGAGTTTATGTTATGTTCATGATCGATTTAAACAACCACAGTTCATGGATTGATACCTATCTATAGATATATCGATAGATAGATCCTTGTTAATCTAAAGATAGACAAACACCATCTTTGAGTTTAAAATTTAAAGATTTGCAATACCTACTTGTAAGTTGAAATGCCTGAATTATGTAAACCAAATGTTTGATTATTAAAATGATTTTTGATAAGCGTTATTGTTTTCTGGCCACAATGCCTGCTGTCTTCAGCATGATTCGAGTTGTTCAAGCTTTGTTTGGCTCACATTCATTCCTAGCATCTGTTAGTAGGTAGCTTGCGCTCATTCCATACTCTTCTCTCGCACAGTATTCACACGATCACACGCACGACGTCTGCCTATCAATTTGCGCTGTTTGTCTACATAGCTGTAATCTCCGACTCCGGGAAGTTTAAAACTTGAGACAATTTATAAAAATGCTTGTACTTTGTCCTATGATTACTAAAAACGGTGTCCAAAATAAGAAATAAAATATATAAATAAGTAAACTTGGTGAAATAATAATTTATGTGATGTGTTATTCATAAAGACAAACTACGCTTCTTCGAATTTGTTTCATGAATAAACAAAAATTTGGATTGATGGACAAAAATATTTTGAAAATAAACTGTTGAATTCTAAGAACTAAATACTTGTGTACATTAGATAGATTAAAATTATCCACATTTTTCCCCCCTTATTTGATCTGTCTTTATCGTTATATTTAACCCTCGATATATTCAATTTGGGAAGAAGATACTTAAGAATGTTTAGTATAATATGATGTATAGTAATAATAACCACAATACAACACACACATTGACTCAGTCCTGCAATAAGTATATAATGCACTATAAAGATACTATAACTACATCCTAGAACCATAAGTGAAACATTGTGTCTTGCAAATAACACCACGTTTATGTTTCCATACCTCCCGCGCCGAAATTCAAACCTGGAACCTCTTGCGTAACAGCCAGCTGCTACACCGGAACGCCAAAGGAGCTGTCAATATCATGGATGAGTTGTTAAACGATGGAAATCATGACAGAATGTTACGAGTTTAAATGACGGAAATCTCAATAGATCTTCCCATATGTTTAGTTTTTGATAAATAAAAGTGACATCTGTACAAAACATAAAGAAATATTTTAAAAATTCATGTGTTCTAATTCTAATGAGTCAGCGTTACTTTAAAAAGTTCCTTGTCAAAGTTATAGATGGCGCTATAAACTTTTTTTGTTAAAATTTTTAATATGTATGATTGGAATTCAGTATCAAGGTTCTGTAACTAGCTATTAAAAGAACACATAGATTGGTACACAGATTTATTTGTTGGTCCTCACCAGCAGTGACTTCAAGAGTACCCGCAATAATCTTGGCAGCCTTTTTAATCGCATTGGCGGTAAGTAACCGCGGTGGTACTTGGTATTCGAAGAAGGTTTTAGGGCGAACATGGGCCGGAAGGCAAAAATAGTTTGTGTTAGAGGTTCATCATGAGGTGGAAGGATGATCCTGTTAGACCATCTGCAGGGAGCCGCTGCAAGCGAAACAGGGTGTCTACTCTTTAACGGCGGAAAACTCATCACTCATCAGCCGAATGTTCTTGTGTTTCCTAATACGAAAGTCTTTCGGTCATGCCGCTCTGGTTCGTGGATACATTTATTCCGATTGAACTTTGTTTGACACATTGCATCAAAAACCTTACATACGAAGATATTGACACATTATTTTCGAACGTGTAATCGTCGATCTTGTGTTCGGTCGGATTCTCGGTCAGCCCGAAGTTTCGCTGGCGGCGTTTCAGAGTAGGACTACAGGATCGCTTTGCAAGGAAATATTTGGGTGAGGCTTTTGTCCAGCAGTGTATGTCCTCCGGCTAATTGATTGATGAGTATTCGTGCTGGTTTTAATTGCGGTAGTAATCGTAGTCGTAGCCTGCGTGGTAATCGTTGTAATCTCAGCGGTATAATTATCCAGTGGTAGCAGTAGTATTGAAGCACTGCGGTCCAGGCGAGCGGGAACAGGTGCCGCCGTTGCAGAAGGGGCGGATCCCCCGGCAGGTCCGCAACACTCCGGCGTTGTTGGACCTGCAGGTCAGGGCCTGCGTGCAGCTCAGGCAGGTACTACCGGCCTGGAGAGATAGACGTGCATTAAATCCTACTAACATATTAAATGTGAAGGTTTGCACCACTTGTGGAAGTCTGGATCAATCACGCAACAATGACTAGGGTCTTGGATTCCATTTTGCACACAAATAGTTTGTAACATTGTTTAACACATAGGATACTTTTGTCCTAAAAAATGTTAGTTTAAAAATAAAATCTACGTGGACGAAGTTGCGGGCAAAAGCTGTATATTTTATACAGCATCTTGGGCAAACAAGCAGACAGGTCAACTGATACCGCCAACTATTGACATGACAATGCCCTTTATATCTGATATACCCAAAATGTGTTGCCAATTTAGAGGTTTAGATGCTATACCTCTCATGCCGGCAGTCTAAAGTTCTTCTAAAAACAACACGTGTAGCTTTTTTTTAAAGGCGGTTCACCTAGTGGAAAGTGACTACCTATGAACTCGACGATGTCAAATTTCTATTACCGCTAGCACCTGTAGTGAAGGTATGGAACTTCACTGGATAGATGAGGAATTAAGGCTGGAGCTCATTAAATCCTTTGAGAAGTTGTAAAGCATAAGACTCTATGACAGACGCCACGCCAAATGCGGTCCTTGCGGGGTGATAGCGTGCGAGGTTGCTGCGTTGGTGTGTCGTCTTTATGTACTGCAAATTGATTTGGTGAGCTCCAGCCTCTAAGGTTCCCAATACAAATCACAACAGTAATCTACCGTATCATGTAGAAAACTAATCTAGGTAAAATCTGTTGCTTTAACCCATACCTGAGTAGTAAAGTTACAAGGCACAGCTATACCGTTATCGGGAGCTCGGAAAAGTGAGGAAAAGAAGAGTCTATCCTGGGGTCCTTCATGTCCATGTCCTGAACCTTCTTGACCCTCATTATTTGCAGCATGTCCATCTTCTTCAGCAGCTCGCCGGCTGCGAGATCCAGAGTTCATCGCATTCCCGAACATGGAGAGGAAGTCAGCAAGACCAGCGCTACCTCCAGAGCCTGGGGTTATCAAATACAATTTTTGAAATGCCCGACAAAATGCAAATAAAATCTCTGGCAACTGGGTTACAGAATGGGGGGGTTTATTTGTCGCACGAAGATTCAAAAAGAAGTTCAGAGAAGTAAAAAAAATGGTCCGTGTCCATGTATAATCATGTGAATTAAATCGATATGAGAAAGTCCTGTGATGTCAGGAAAATCCCTACCTGAACCTGACATGAAATTGCTGAGCAGTGCTGATAGGTCAGGTCTACCGGAACCTGATCCGAGGAATGAAGGCAGGAACCCCATTGGATTGAAAGAGGCACGTTGAGATTCCTCGCTGCTTGGACCGAGGTCAGCAGCTTCATCAGAATCTGCAGCGCTTAAAGCGATGAAAGCCTGCAAATAAAAAAGAAATGATTATAATTTATTTATTAAAGAACAATCAAAACTCACAAAGACAATACACAAGTACAGGTTGGCTAATATGCAATTAGGTAAAATGAGCGACATTCTGGTAACATTGACGACTTCTGTGGCGCAGTGGTATAAACAGCCGACTGTTACGCTAGAGGTTCTGGGTTTGATTCAAGGCGAGTACGGGACTTTGGGTTATTAGCAAGACGCATTGTTTCGCTTACCGGTCATGGATGTAGTATTCATATCTATGTAGTTCATACCACATCCTTACTTAGCACCTGAGACACAAGTTCTTACGACACTTACTGCAGAGTCTTACAACTGTTTTTGTGTCTAACTTATAAATTTAGTTTGATGCAAAACAGTGATCTTTCTGTGGTTAAAATGAGATAAAACTTGGCAAATACGAGTAGTCCGACATCTTTGGGATTTCCTTGGAAAAGTAATTATTTACAGCATTTCAAAAATATTTGATATTAAATTGTAGGTACTTTAACCTCATTAATAATATAACATATAATATAACATTTACATACATTGCGGTGATCAAATATTAAGGAACTTGTGCGACTGTATCTCTTGCAAATTTTGTAACCAACATTCACGCAAATCAATTTGATTAGAATTTATTTGAAACATTGCCAGAAACGACTTCGTTCGGTGTCAGTGTAAAACACACCATAAAACATAAACTCACGCCGTAATTAATCCCTCGAGAGGGGTAGGCAGAGGTGTTACACACCGCATTGCGCATGTTTATGTTGAGTCCCAGTGTGACAGGTTGCGAATCTGCCAATATCCGGGCACAATGAGGAATATGGCAGCTACAATATAATGCAACCCGAGACTCAAACCCTTGCCTTGTCGGTTCGGTCGGTTAACCAAGGCACGTAACAAACTGAGCTACCACGTTCTCAAAATACGCATGTCAGTTCAAAAAAGTTGACTTACCAAAGCCACACAAACACAAAGATTCACCCAACCCATACTGTCTTTTTCTATAAGATATTGACTTAATATGGGTCCCAAAGATTAATAATTTGAGAGATGGTTTCCTCCACTTTATATACACTTGATGAACAATGTAACAAATGGATTAGATTCGCATGTGCGACTATAGCGTCATGTGGCTTAGGGCTGTCCTGCACATTCATTTCATAAAGAGCATCATTCTGTTAAAATGCCGCGGTATCACTTGAGGAGAACCGTCACGTATAAGAAATATTTATAGAAGATTAGCCTAAGCCACCGACCCCAAAAACAATCGTCATCATCACATTCAGAAGACAGCTGGATATAGATTTTCCCCAAATATTTACAGCTGGAGCGTGCCGGTCTGTGGTACCACGACCTTTCCTCCCCAAACGGTCATCAATTGGAGCTAAATGTTCTCCAGATAATGTTTCTCATTAACTATTTATTTACCAAACAATACCTCCCCAACCTTCGCTTTGCTGGGAGGGAAGTCTGAGACCACTTTCTTACTACCTCCTATTTCTTCTGATTAAGTTCGTTGCGGGTCCCGCGACAGCCGGTAGTGTGTCCGGGCACAGCCTGTGCGTCATTGCACAGCTGCATAATTCGTTGAATATTAGATCAAAGGACGCCATTGTTGATCCTGGTAAACCGGAGTTGCTGCGGTGGCACAGAGTGGCGGGTGTACCTGGCTTGGGTTTCCCAAGTGTACACAGCATGGGATTGTTCGAGGAGGGTTGTAGGAGGATTTAACAGCGTGCGTGAAGCCGCTGGTATTGCAAACGTCCATAGGCTACGGTGACTGCTTACCATCAGGCGGGACGTACGTTTGTTTGCCGACGCAGTGATACCACAAAATAATTTGAAGATTTTTTTTATTTTCAGGTTTTTTTTTTATATATTTAAATGATAAAAATAAATAAACCCTGTGCAGACCTTGTTAATATTATATACCATTGACTTATTTACTATGTCATTGCGTTTTGTTTAGTTGTAATGAAAGATCGTGTTTTCGTGATGGATATGCAATAATACGTAGGTATCTACGTCATATTATGTGTATGTATGTGTGACAACGTAATTAATTTATTTTATTAATCATAATGGGATTACTTCCGTGTTAAAAAAAATCTGCAAAAAGTAAGTTCCTATCCAAAAAAAACTGCTAGAAACTTGAGGAGAATGTCTATTTCTGTTGCCGCTTCAACAACAAGTACTAAAAACATAAAGAAATTCAAAATTAAAGGTGGCTCTCATACAAGAAACGCGATTATTTTGAAATTCTTGGTTTGATCTTGTTTCTTTCATGAAATTATACTAAAAGCATATAGTGTTTAATCTTACAAGGTGGTACGGAACCCACCAAGTGTGAGTCCGACTTGACCGGTTTTTTTTAGAATTGGACCCCTATATTAGTTTTTTTTTTTTGGGGACCCTATTACGCCTTCGCTGTCCCTCGGCATCATCAGCTAACAGACTGTCTGTCATAAACTGAAGAGGAATGGTAAAGGCCTCCAAAGATAGCCAGTTCTATCTGGATTGGGATAATTGAATCCAGTTGAAACCGGCACTTTTTTCAGTCATCTTCCCATGTAGATACAGATCTTCTTTCACCTTGTGCACCTGATGATTTGGTCACCCTTTTTGTTCATCTCTCGTCTTAAAGGCGCGCCACATGTCCAGTCCAATTCCATTTTAATGATAGAGCGTGTAACAATAAGTCCCTTGCCTTGGTGATGCACATATATAGTCATTTGTACCGTATTTATTTATTTTTTAGGACGACCTCGGTGGCGCAGTGGTGTAAACAGCTGCTACGCTAGAGGTTCCGGGTTCGAATCCAGACACGGGCGGGACTTTGTGTTATTCGCAAGACGCATTGTTTCGCTTACCGGTCTAGGATGCTGTATTCTTATTTATTTAGTATATAACGTATCGTTGCTTAGCACCTGCGACACAAGTTCTTACGATACTTGCTGCAGGGCTGAGTCAATGTGTGCGTCGTGATGTGGTTATTTTTTATCATTTTATTTATTTATATACTACCCTACTAGTCGGGGAAATACCACCTAACTTGACATTTACCTGCGATGCGTCAACTAGCGGGGTTTGTTTCGCCTTTGCAAGGTTGTATTCAAATTAATATATGACTAGTTTTTGCCCGCATCGTTCAGGTAGAAGTCGAAATTGTTGTGGATTTTATTACTTAATAATTATCGTTATATTTTGGGCAATTCGCACAATATCTTTATAAATTATAGCCCCTATGTGTAATTGTGATGTATAAGCTATGTTACTGTAAAGTTTCATTAAAATCCATTCAGTAGTTTTTGCGTGGAAGAGTTACAAACATGCATCCATCCATACAAACTTTCGCATTTATAATATTAGTAAGGATTCTAATGTAAAACGCAAAGAGGACATTTCCTGCTTGTAAATTGAACTGTCAGTGATACATACTAATGAGCGGCCATCTTGAATTTTTTTATTGAATTCGAGGAATTGTTTATGATATGTCAACGAATTCATAAAAAGAAAAGAATTGATTGAGATCAGCTGTTTTAGGTCCCCTGACCTTTAACGACGCCGGAGGCCCCGACCTGTCACAGCAACAAAGAATATTCCAAAGGCCTTCGCGTGGCACAGGTGTATGGGAACGTTTCTCATTCACTGTTGATACCATACAAAATAGTAATGATATAAATGCTCAGGTTTGTGTGAAACAACGCAATGCCATGTAAATGCTTCGATACGGAAGCGAGACGTCGACAATGGAAAAACTGAACGCGCCCGCGTGTTAAACAACGCAGCGGTCGGAAAAACGAACGGTCGGATGCTTTTTTGGTTGACACATTTAGTTACAATTTAATTAAAATAAATACAGAACGCCTTTAACAACAATACTTGTTAAATTTTTAAACGCAGATCTACGTGTGAGATCGTCTGCGTCGGTACCAGCCTCCTTTATATTTCCAACGTGAAGCAGTGTGTGTTTCAGTTTAAAGGATTGGAGAGCCGATGTAATTACCTGCACTAGAAGTATAACAATTGCAGACGTGGCAATGGGCAATGTATTGGCGATGCTCTAGCGTTCTCCGACATCGTCGTGTCAATAAGCTAATCAATTTCAGGTTAACCGTCTGCTTGTTCGTCCATGATGTTAAGTACAAAATCTAAAACAATAAACACAAAATAAGCATAATTTGATAAAGCCAATGGTCAAAAAGGCGTTTGTAAATCCCTTTTTGACCTTTTTATTAAGCACACCCATTTATTAAAACGTTAAAACCATCGTCGATGCGCCAAGGTCATAGCTGGTCATATTTGCATGTTATTAGACCACCTTAGTGTTATTTAAAATGTGATGAAAAGCTTTCAATATATTAAAATACTTGTAGTTTTATTATTCCTGTTCTTCAGTGGCAGTACTGTCATACAAGCCCAAAAGCCCGGCTTGCCCTATCGAACCAAGGTAAGTTCGCGCTCTCGTTCATTCATTACTCAAATCAAATAACAATATGCTTTGCATAGCATGATTCAAATTTCGCGTTAATTCGAACGCGTAAGTATGAAGTGTAGATTTAATAATGAGGCAATAAGACATTTATCGAAATGAATTATAAAAACTACAATAACGTATCTCTCGGCTTGCCCTATTCTAAAACTCTAGGCACGCCACTGCTATTCTTGGCTTGCTTACAGTGACGTCACTAGAGAGTGGCATGGCGGCAAAACGCCAGTGGCCCCGAGCATAAAGGGCTCAGTGAGATGTATAAGGGCCTCCTTGGAATGGAGACCTAAAAATAAAAAAAGGTTTGACGCTCTAGTTACGTCTGCGTAAAACAGTTTCCATCCATTAAAAGTGGGTTTACCGTATATAAGTTTTTTATTTTTACAAAGTTATTTGTAGAATCTTGAAATGCTTATTATTTTTTAAGTTTACTTGTGTGTTAGCAGGTGTTCAATATATTCAGTAAATAAATCAATTAAAATGTTGCTATGGCCTGACAAACACGGTTCTACTTGGTAACCGCCCGCCGCGGTTACAACGCCCAGTGCGTAGTTCTATTGTTTAACTGTCGCAATCGCACCGCATCTGTTGTTCGATATTTGTACATAAAATATTAAAATATTCGATATTGCACCGAGAGTAAGTGATTACGCACTTATTAATTAGCTAATAGCAAACAAACAATAGGTGGAACTGGGCGTTGCCAGGGAAACGTTAATGATGAGATCAATAAGTATGAATAATTTATAGCTTCATTCTATTTATCTCCGGAAACTTATGTTTTAGCACTGACTGTAATGAGATGGATCTATTTAAATGGTTCATCATTAGTGGGAATTAATATTAAAATATACAAAAAAAATAATTCAAATACAAATAAATTACACGTTAAAAATATCCCCGATCGGGCATATTTGCGTTCATACATTCCATTGTTCTTCCCCACTTTCACTCCCTGTAACATTTGAATGGGGAAACTAATATCGATCAAACAAAGCTAAGAACGCGCTTAATTAAATCACCTTTTAAACAAAAAAACAACGGTTTACGGAGGTGCAACTGAAACCTAAAAACTACATCAAAATCGGTTCATTCGTTTGAGGGTCATAGTCACATTCAGACACACAGACAGACACGTCAAATTTACAACACTCCTCTTTATAAGTCGGGGTTTAAAAAAGAAAGCACCTTCCTGGTCAGCATGCGTGCAATACGATTAGCGTCACGTGTACGTTGCCAATATAAGGTTGAGTCAGAAAACAGGACATATTGCCAACATACTGCTTAATTAAACATGTACTTAATTGTTAGATATTATTCAATTTGTGATTTAATTTTTCTGCTTCGATTGTGAATGTCAATCAGTGGAGACATCATTGTTATATCTGTTAATTTAAATTAAAATATAAAACTGTTGGTTTCTCAAATATATTAAATTAAATTAAATAAATAATGAATAATTAAACGCCTTTGTTAATAGACCGCCCCGACCCGACAAATACCCGTACATTGTAGCTGCCATGTTTGCCATTGTGCGCGGAAAGTGGCAATAGATTCGCAATCTATCACACTAGGACTCAACATAAACGTACGAAATGCGGTAACACTGAACCTCGAGGGATTAATTAACGCGTGAGTTTATGTTAGGTGTTATTTTACATTTCGTAATAAATAAATAATAATATTCCACTAATTACGACACACAATAAACCACATCACGGCACACACATTGACTCAGCCCTGCACTAAGTATCGTAAGAACTTGTGTCGCAGGTGCTAAGCAACGATATGGTATATACTAAATAAATAAGAATACAACATCCAAGACCGGTAAGCGAAACAATGCGTCTTGCAAATAACACAAAGTTCCGTCCCCGCCGTGATCGGAACCTGAAACCAATGAATGGAATAATATTTCAAGGTAGTCATAGTGAACAAGTTATTAAAAAAAAACAACAAATTACGATTTCTACGCAGACAAAGTTATTGTATACTTTTCATAGCAACATTTCATAATAAGGTAGGAACACGTAAAGTATATACGCGTAACACCTACCAACCACATTCTTACTCATAAACATTTTAAATTATCAAAATTTTAAACTCAGATAATAAAATATTAATTAATTTCTAGAGTTGATCTACATAGTAGTTACATGTATGTAAATTGTTCTCTTTTTTTATACATGACCAGGCAGGCATTTGACCCCAAACCCGCCTGATGTTAAGCGGCGATTAAGTCTAAGGTGGATCATGCCTGCCCAGGAGAAACCTATTCACTCTTGCCTTAAAGAGGCCCAAGTTATATTGGTAATATATGTACTACCGGCCCGTTATCAAAATATAAAATGGATTTAAATTATATTCATAATAATATTTCAATAGAGGCTATTATTTTTATTATTCTATTATTAAAAACTTTCCTTTAAGTTTTTGGGATAATGTAGCATTCTAATAGTGAAAGAATGTTTGAAATCGGTCCAGTAGTTTTGAGTTTATTTGCCAAAACCATACAAAAATACACAGCTATCTTTATTACATTACTATTGAAGTTCGATATATTATATTTGTCTGTTTGTACACTTTTCTTACTACTGATATAATGTTAAAATTCAAATTCAAATCGTTTATTGCTTGTCACATTGCAATGGGTATAATTTTTTAAAATATTAATATGGTATACAGGTGACACCCTGTAAGGGCATGGCAAATATATACAGGTGACACCCTGTAAGGGCATGGCAAATATATAATGAATGTTTTAGTAAAACTATTATAACGACTAAAATATAAAAGATACAAAATTTATTTATTTAATATCACTTTACATTAAAAGGAGACACAGATACAACAAAAAGTAGGAACATAAACTTGACAATTAAAAAAATATTCTAAATTGCATTAGCATGTTTCCGTTCATAGTTGTCGGAGTAAATTATAACTTTGTCTTTATTTAAGAAAAAATAGCTATTGCCCCGCGGGTTGGCCCTCGTTGATTTTTCCCATGTTTCAATAGTTATTCTGCTATCAAACAAAACAAACATCATAGGAATCCGTTTAGCCGTTGTCGAGTTATAAATACCTTTGTATAATCCTTACTAATATTATAAACGCGAAAGTTATATGGATGAATGGATGTTTGTTACTCTTTCACGCAAAAACTACTGAATGGATTTCAATGAAACTTTACAATAATATAGCTTATACATAGGCATTTACAAAGATTTTGTATGAATTGTCTTATTTATAACGATAAACGAACGACGATAACGATGGACGTGGTAGCGCAGTTTGTTACGTGCCTTGGTTAACCGACAGACCCGACACGACAGGTCGAGGGTTCGAGTCTCGGATTGCCTTACGTTGTAACTGCCATGTTCCTCATTGTGCCCGGATAGTGGCGACAGATTCGCAACCTGTCACACTGGGGCTTAACATAAACATGCGAAATGCGATGTGTAACACCTCTGCTAACCTCTTGAGGGATTACGGCGTGAGTTTACGTATTATATTTATTTATATTATATATATTTATGGTGTTATGTGTAAAACCATAAATATCAAATCATTAAAAATCATATTAGAACCAGTTTTGGCTTCAACGCGGACGAAGTTGCGGGCAAAATCTAGAATATAACTAGCTGACCCTGCAAACGTTGCTTTGCCTTATAAATAAATTTAAAATGGCTATTAAAAATAGGGGTTAAAAAAATCTAAAAATTAAAGAAAAATATTAAGGGTGGACAACCCTTATCACTAAGGGGTATGAAAAATAGATGTTGGCCGATCCTCAGACCTACTCAATATGCTCACAAAATTTCATGAGAATCGGTCAAGCCGTTTCGGAGGAGTACGGGAACGAATATTGTGACACGAGAATTTTATAAATACGAAGATAAAATTTAGTTTGGCTGTCTGATAGCACATTGTTAGAGAACGGCTGAACCTATATGGGTGATAAAATTACATTAAGTAGTCTGTATTTATTTTTACCCGACAGCGACGAAGCCATAAGAAGGATTATTTAGCGTTAAGAAATCCGAACTTTATAGATTCCAGTTTTATTTTTAATTCTGTGAAAAAAACCCCTTTAAAAAAAAAACTAAGAGCAAAAACCCACACAAATATTACTTTATTTTATATATTTCTAAAGTATCCAATGATGTAGCAAATAAATTAATTATATGTTTGCTTCCTATTTAAATAAAGTTTTATTTATTTATTATTTTCGCTGGATATAATAATGCCTTTGCCCTCGACATTATAAGCAATAAGAGAAACGAAAAAAAAACAATGGTTTTATGTCATTACATAATATAATATGATGAGTTATTTTATTGATGATAAAGGTTCGTTCACGCGTAGAGACTTTTGTCTCGAGGCTACAAAAGTTGCGAAACTTTAAAAAAAATATGAAGAAAGATTAATGTAAAAGATGAAGAGAAACACGAACGGTGGCATAGTGATTTTCTAAATCAAATAAAGTTATTTTAACTCATTGAAAATATTAAAATCATTGCAATAGTTGATGTTTTAGTTTGGAACATGAATTAAATAATCCGTCGAAATACCTTTGAGACATTCAAGAATAAGACAGTTCTTAAAGATTCAATTTTGTTTTAAAGATTTTAAAATACATGTAAAACTATAGAATTCTAGCTTTGCTTGTTCTGCGAAAACTTATTTATTTTCTTAAACAAAATGTAGCCTGTGCAGTATCTCAATAAACAAAATGTAGTCTGTGCAGTGTCTCATTCCCAAATTATATAAGAGTTTAGCCTTGAAAAAGTAAGAGATGGTCCGAGTTACATTTGCGAGTAGTATGTATGGATGCCTAGACTTCTATTGCGAAAAAGTTAGTACCAGCGACCGGCATTGTTGGTCTCGGATACAAATAGTACGCCAGCAAAAAATCACCACGTGTGCAGGCTAGAACAACTGTCTGAGTTAAATTATGTGAGAATTCAGTTTTGAACTTTATAAAATTAATGAAATGCGTAAAAAATCTCGTTAATTAATTAATTATCTATTTTATCTTAGTTTGAATTTAAATTGTCTGTAGTTTTTTGGATTATATTATTTCATTTAAACATTGTTTTTTTTGGAAACATTAGTTCAATGACGCAAGATGTCGCATGGATTAAGCAACGATATGGTATAAACTACATAGATAGCAGCACTACACCCAAGACCAATAAGTGAAACAATGCATTTTGCGAATAACACAAAGATTCGAACCCGGAACCTCTCACGTAACAGTCGGCTGTTCTTCGTCATTAATGGGCAAATTTTAGTTTGCATTGAATGGGGTACCCACTTCTTAGTTCTAGACTTGGATGAAGACCTGTATGTCTACCGTGAGTTCGTACAGTTTTGCTACACGTCAGGTAATATAGATTACTGCAGTGAGTTTGTATACATCAATCTGTAAGAGGCGCTTTAGGCACAAAGGTTCATACAAATTTGTAACTGCAGTCGCAAGCGGCAATCGAAGGTGGGCACATTGACGTGTAGGAAAACTAGACGATCTCATGGTAGACACGCTGGTCATCAAACTATATGGTATGTACTATCTATATTAACAATTCGTCTCATAATCACCTGCACTATAAACATGATGCACACAACGCGACATTAATTACATGAAAATTTTGCATGTCATCAAATTAATACTCTAAACGCAGCTGTTCTCAAACTGTCCTAGAAAAACCCTAGGGGTTCAAAAGATCGTAGCATCATTATCATCATTGGCCGGAAAAGATCCAATGCTGGACAAAGGCCTCATCAAAATTGTTTCAATTAGGCTGCTCCTGCTTGCAAGCATCCAGGGGTTCAAAAAATCTTCCAACCACCTCGTTGAGGGCCGAACAACACTACGCCTCTCAAAAAACACAACTCTAGGATCTTTCTTCCAAAGCGGTCATTGTTTCACACCTGTCAGCTAGTAATTGAATCAACACCTCATTAACTCGTACTGTTCAGAATGTTTTGTATGATATTCGGCAACAGAAAATTATCGACATCGTAACGGTATAATAATAAATAAATAAATTTCCACATCACGACACACACATTGACTCAGCCCTGCAGTAAGTATCGTAAGAACTTGTATCACAGGTGCTAAGCAACGATATGGTATATACTAAATAAATAAGAATACAACATCCAAGACCGGTAAGCGAAACAATTCGTCTTGCAAATAACACAAAGTCCCGCCCCCGCCGGGTTTCGAACCCGGAATCTCTAGCGTAGCAGTCGTGTATCATAACGTCACGGTTTTTTTTAAGCAGGGCTCTGTGTTTTTAGGGTGCCAACGGGACTTTTACTATGCCTGCACTGTCCGTCCTTAAGTGGGTATCTCATGAATCGCAGATCTTTGCTTGTTCTTATTTCATGTATACAATCTGGTGCTGAACCCTTCGTACGACGAGGGTTCGGTCACAAATATTTGAGAAACACTGGTCTAATGACGTGTGTCTGAGTTAGTTGAATTGAATCATTGTTTACTGTCACCTGGTTAGTTCATGTTTACCAAAAACACCCGAAAGCTCAGATACGTAATTTGACATTCATAAGGGGTTTTCCTGCAACGTAGGTTTCCAGCTCGTTTTTAATAGGCGGTGAAGATACCGTTTTCGTTTAGTTGAGCGGTGACCACCGGCCAGTACGTACGCGCGGTGGTGACGAGAACACGCGCGGTATTTTGTGTTGTTTTTATTTATTTATCGTATTTATTAGTGATGAAGGGACAAAGTAAAAGGTTCGTCGACCACAATGGGCGGTCGTTCAAAACGATATTTAAGAGGAACGTGGACGAAGAAAGCTCGGAGGATGGTAGTGTGGGATTCTTCGATTTGGTGAGCTTTTTCCTGGTTCAGTTTATAGATACGTGCAAAAGTTTACAAAATTTTTAGGTTATCAAAAACTTAATATCATCACAAATGCATTATGTTTGTTTTTAACTAGGAATTATGTGGTAATGGACAAAATTTTCATTTTATTTTTAGACTTTCTATATTATTTAAGCATTTTTTTTTTTTGCAATTAAAGAAAATTTAAATTGTTCTCTTTCTCTGAAGATTCTAATGTAACCTCAAAAAGATGAAACTTAAGTAACATGTATACGTTATTTGTAAAGCTGCGTGATTACAAAAAAAAAAAAAATACAAAAACTTGCTTATTGTAAACGTTAACATTTTTTACCTACTTTAGCAAAAAAAAACAAACAATTTTTTCATTGATAGAATCAGAACGCACCAACAAACGGGTTATGCCTGATGATGGCGGCAAAAAACCAGATGTTTTATGTTTAAAAGTCTATGAACCCATTATTACGACTTCCATGATATTCATCGTCGAAGTATCTATATTGCATAACAATAAAACCTTGTTGAAATTAAACAATACAAGACAGATTCGCAACCTGTCACACAGGGACTCAACATAAACATGCGGAATGCGGTGTGTCCTCTGCCAACCCCTCTCGAGGGATTGATTACGGCGCGAGTTTATGATACGTTTATGTTAAAGATAGACAAGTAAAGAATGCATAAGACGCAAGCTTAGAATAGCATGATTTAAAAAATTTCGACGCTTTAAAAGCACGTATTTGAAGTTCAAGATGTTTTGACTTTGAAGATTTGAGCAACGTTTTTATTCACTGCTTCGGGAAAATCAGGGTTGAATTTTTGTGTCAAGATTTTTGATAATATTAAGAATTAAGTACAAAATCGCGTCCAAACTAAAAAAATAAAATAAAAACGGAACGGGATTTTTTTTTTTCGGCATCTTCTTGCTCTTTAAATCTTCATGAATTTTTGAATCGAAGCTGACGGCTCGGCCGTCGAAAAATATAAATCGTCAAGCGATAAAAGCTACTTTTTTTAAATTTAGTTATTTTAATAATTTTAGTTTTATTGAATTCTATTATTTCTTATTCACGCATGATATTGTTTATTTTCGTAGGGGTTGCGTATACAAGCAACCCTCCGTGTCCTTCAAGATGGAATGTTGTATCACTCGGTTGCCTGGCGACGGTTTTATTGTTTTTCCTATGTTATTTCATCGCGGTACCTTCAGCCCTTCAATGAAAAACACTGATTACATAGCCCTACGGAACTGGCGAATTTTTTTTTTTCCGTTTTTTCACCCTGTCTGTGAAAATATTTTCACCTTACAAGATTTTAAAAAGTTAATCGATTTTTGCTTTTTAAGAATTACTAGACTTACAAATGATATAATTTTGGATTTGATTAGAACATATTGATGTTTTTATATATATTTTTGTTTGTTTATCGTTTTCGTTTCAAAATTAATTCGCGTAGTTTATAAAGTTTAAATGGTAACAGTACAACAAAATGATCACAACATGGATACAGTTCTCTGATTATATTCTTTTCAAACATGTCTGTTAATTGCAAATGTCATTATTATGTCACTAAAATTAATTAAAAATTAATTGATTCTATAATATAACTATGATTCTTTGATATTGATAACGAAAATATCTTAGATACTGTTTTCTTTTGGTTACTTTGGTAGTTTTTTTTATGTCTACAAGTATTGACTTGGTAAAAATTTTCGTTATTGGATTCAAATACCGATTAATAATTACAAATTTCTCTTCAAATTTTCGGTACATTATAAGGTATTACACAATATTCGGTATTAGATATTTTCGGTGACCACTTTAACATGTTCAAGTGCAAGTTGCTGGGAATGCTATGAACGTCTATTAGATTTTAATTTTGTTTGTTTCCTATAATTGTTATATATTTGTTTTCTTTCATGTCATTGTTAATTTTCTCTCAATTTTATTTCATTTTATATACTAAATTTTAATTCAATTACGTAGCTAATAATTTTGTAAATGCTGTATAAGTCCTTAATTGGGACACACATATGTACCTTAGGCGTTTAATTATAAGTTATTTTCTGTGTCTGATGTGTGTCCTGTGGATTTATTAAATAAAATAATAAAAAATAAAAAAAAAACAAAATTGACCCAAAATCAGGATATTTGTATATTTTTAATTCGGAGGTACGGAAAAAGTTGTCTGACAGATCATTCTTTCGCGTGAAAAGATACATGTTTTTTTTAACTTAAAAATTCTCGCGTGAAGTCAGGTCTGGTTATTAGTATTCAATATTTTAATGTTAAGTATTTGTAAATTTCGCAATATACAAACAAAACTAGGTTTACGATCGGTTTCGAGTGTCAGTTGACAATATTTATCGACCACTTGTATGGATGTATGGCTGCTTACAGCTTTCAATATGGGTTACGCTTACCTTCATAAAATTAACATCGCTTTTCACTTTTCAACTTTTTGCCGCCAAAATTTTTTATATTAAGTTAATTTTTTGTTGTTGATGTTGTTATTGTTATTAAAACGAAAATCAGACTTATTTTAAAATCTTCATCTTCATTAAATGTCAACGAACAGGGCCGGATTTAGGGGAGGGCCATAAATGGGGGCCCCCACTATAGAGAGTTCGGAAAAAAAAATCAAATTCCCACTAGTAAATACTAGTTGTTTTCTAGTTGGAATCCTTTTATGGAATTTTGATATCTTTTTCTTTGTTATCATTTCTTATCATTGAATACTTGTTCACTCCAAAAAATGTATCATTTAATTTGGAAAATAATTGGGACACAAGGGGCTCCGCTCCTTTGTTGCTCCGGGGCCTCCGGACCTCTAAATCTGGCCCTGTCGACAAATAAAAAAGTTATGGCATTAAATTTTTCAAGTTACACGCAAAGCTTCAAATAACAAGTGCCATAACAGTCCTTATGCAGTACAACTTAAGAACGGTACGTCCAAACAGGTTAGGTTGAAGCATGGCCGCGTGTACACTTACCAACCACCTTATCATTACACTCCTTTAATTTGCAGTCATTTTTTTTTATTTCTACAACGGCAAATGAAATTTCAACTTTCTATTAATTACTGATACACATACAGTTACATACAGATGGACAGCAAGAGCTTAGTAAATCTGGTCCAGTTGGCACCCTTTCCGTATGGATGGAACCTTCAATTTACACCGGCAGTAATCATTGTAGTTGCATACGAAAACTAATTACAAAGTAAAATTATTATAATTGTTTTGTTTCGCTCACCGGTCTTGGATGTAGTATTCTTATCTATGTAGTACATACCATATCGTTGCTTAGCGCCTGCGATACAAGTTCTTACGATACTTCCTGCAGGGCTGAGTCAATGTGTGCGTCGTGATGTGGTTATTTATTTAATTAAACAAATATGAAGATTCATTTCTTATGACATAACAAGAGATTCGCAGCTAAAAGTAAGACATTTTGTATGAAATGTGTCTTTGTATAAATGCTAATGAGCTGTCACGTGACCAGATCACAAGTCGATACACTTTCTCTCAACTTTCGACACAGCGCAGCTGTCAACAATATATCTACGTTTGTGGTATGTGGCCATGGTATATGAGTAATTTGAGTCAAGTGTTTCAGTATGAGTTGAGGGTTTAAGTCTCGGGTTGCCGTACATTGTAGCTGCACTGTTCCTCATTGTGCCCGGATAGTGGCGACAGATTCGCAACCTGTCGCACTGGAACTGAAACTTCAAATCTCGTCGTGTGTAACATGTGTAATATTTATTATTTTTCTATTTTTAATCAGAACTTGTTATGTACTTGCCACTTATTTAAATTTGGTGTGTACATTAAATATTATTAGCCATGTGCTTTCTTGATATAAAATGATGAACCTATAAATTAACTTTTAATATATAAAAATTTAACTCAACGAAACTGAAAAATTAATTCTAACTGAAATATAAGAAATTGTTTGACGTTTAAGTCAACATTATTTGTATTGAATTATGTTTATGAATGACGTATCATATACATGTATGACGTTTATCTTTTATACTTGCTCGTTAATTGGTTTTCCCTGTGTTTATAACTGTTAAAAAATTCCAGCAACATTTATTGAAAATATTTGTTTTATTCAACATCATTGGCAAAAAAATAGACCGTCACCTGATGAAAATTGACACGACTATGTCTGGAATGCCAAAAGCACCATGCGTTGCCCATGTAGAGGTTATGCTGTTATACCTCTCGTGTCAGTAATTACACTGGCTCTCCAATCCTTCGAACCGAAACACAGCGAACTGCTTCACGTTGTAAATAGAAAGGAGGGTGGTACCAACGCAGACGATCTCGCACGTAGATCTGCCAGCTGTTAAATATAATTGCAGATGCTGTGTGGTTTGTGCTCTTGTTTCTGAATCCCTGAATGAACTTTCTAATCTTAAAGTCTGCAAGTTTATCCCATGACTAAGTATGTATCGAACTTATTTTTGGAAGCGGATCTATGAAGATATTTTTATCATTCATTCACAGTTTTGTTTCGTTTCACTTAAATTTTATAATCAAACAAATAAAAATGCACTGAACTTCGCGATTGGAGCCATTGTTCCAGCTTCTTGTATCACGTATGGGTAGAGTGCCTTGAACTTGAAGATGCCATGAAGCCGGTATATTTGTATATAATACATACAACAAATCATCACGCTGCTCTCAGGGAATCCCTAAAGGAAATGATGTTTTTTGTTTTGGTAAAATTCTTGGGTTATATAGGGGTTTTTGTTCGTTCAGTAAACATTCGTAAATCACGTTTGATTTTCTCAGTTATCAATTATTTACTTTTAATAATTCAAATTAAACATAAATGTATTCAGAAGGCTCGAATTTTGACAACCTCTGTGGCGTAGTGGTGTAAACAGCCGACTGATAGAAATTCTGGGTTCGAATCCCGGTGGGCCGAAACTTCGATATTAGCAAGACGAATTGTTTCGCTTACCGGTCTTGGATGTAGTATTCGTTATCTTTTTAGTTTATACCATATCGTTGCTTAGTGCCTGCGATACAAGATTATATCTCAGTTCAGGGCTGTGTCAATGTGTGTGACGTGATGTGGTTATTATTATTATTAGTTTGTATTTGCGCAGCTAAATAATTATACTTATATTGACTATTATTGGAAAATTATAGATTTTTGTTACTTATACATTTTTTTTTAAATTTTAACACATAATATGATACGTTTTATTCAAATTTTTTCCAAGTTCCTTCGAGACAAAAAAAAAAAACGAAATCATCGCAGACGAAGTCTCGGGGAGGAACTAGTTAAACATATACGACACAGATGATACAATGAACTGTTATTTCAATATCCAACAACCATGACTGTCAAAGCCATCAACTGACAGATATCCGAAATGATTGCAATACTAATGTAGAAACAAAAAAACCGGTCAAGTGTGAACCGGGCTCGCACATGATGGGTTCCGGTCTTATAAGAATTAACATCATGTACTTTTTAAATTATTTCATAAAAGAAATAAGAAGAAGGAAAAAAAAATAAAAAAAAACACGTTTCTTGTATGGGAGCTACCTTTAATTTTTGATTTCTTTATGTTTTTAGTATTTGTTATTGTAGCGGCAACAGATATAGACATTCTCTGGAAATTTCAAGTTTCTAGCTGCTATGGTTCTTGAGATACAGCTCGCTGACAAACGGACGGACCGACGGCGGAGTCTTAGTAATAGGGTCTCGTTTTCTCATATCCTCAAGACACCACCATCACTCTCAGAAGCTTTCTGCAATCCGAAAGGACTGCTGGACTTTTGGGAGTGTTTGGGATGGCTGAAATAGGGAACAGAGAGACGACACGTACAACGGCCCAATTAAGAGGCTAAGTGCGGAAAGTGCCCAGCAAAAACAAACAAACAAGGTCTCGTTTTATACCCGTTGGGTACGGAACCCTAAAACACAGCAAAGTACAATATAAACATAATTATATTTTCGTTGTTTTCAAGAGAGTTACGTTTTTCTAATATGAAGTCATCAGTTAACAGTCATTGTCAACAAGCAAGCTCCTCCGGCCGCGGTGTCACTTACCATCAGGTGACGATTGTGGATGATTGTTTATTAGGGTTCCGAACCTTAAAGGTACAAAACGGGACCCTATTACTAAGACATCGCTGTAAATACGTCCGTCTGTCAGCGGGCTGTAACTCAGGAACCATAGCAGCTAGAAACTACTAGCCTCTACAACAATAAATACTAAAAACGTAAAGAAATTAAAAATTTAAGATGGCTCCCATAAATGGTTGACAACCTCGGTGGCGCAGTGGTGTAAACAGCCGACTGCTACGCTAGAGGTGTCGGGTTCGAATCAAGGCGGGGGCGGGACTTTGTGTTATTTGCAAGACGCATTGTCTTGCTTAACGGTCTTGGATGTTGTATTCTTATCTATTCAGTATATACCATGTCGTTGCTTAGCGCCTGCGATACAAGTTCTTACGATACTTACTGCAGGGCTGAGTCAATGTGTGTGTCGTGATGCGGTTATTATTTTATTTGAATAGCTAAATAATACAGTTTTTTAGTTTTAGCATCTTTGTTGATTCAATCTTTATTATTTCTTTTATAATAGTAAGGTGAAACAGTTTTTTTACTTATCCGAATGATTAAAAATTACAATATTGGTAACAAAGTTAAAACACGTCCATACATTTGAAATAAATTCAGAGAATCGTTTTATAGAATTATTAAAAAACCTACCATAGTGTCATGGTGCAGGTCGATAACATCACTGAGAGGTTACTGTGAAAAAAAAATGAATTTCATATAACTATAGTTTTTCCCACGTTTTATCCAGTCACTTTCTTGTTTGTTTGTCGTTCCGGTTGGATTTTTGCAACTCAATTTTGAAGCACTTCCCGATAAGCTAGCAGGCTGAAATTTTCAGGGTAGCTTCAAACCCGATGAATGATGATCAATGCAATTTACAACTGTAAAAACGGCTTGACCGATTTTCATAAAATTTAATGCAGTGACTTTTGAGTTTTGAGGCAAAAAAAAAAAAAAAGATTTAAAAAATCTAAAAACCCACGTTTTTAAATGTCCTAAAAATAAGAAAATAACCCTACGGGGCTGAAAGAGGGGCCACTCAAAACGTGGGGGCGTATATTATTTAAGGGATTATTAATGGGATATATTTACATGACGTGTATAGATCGTGGGTGTAATTTGCAAAGATACGCCCCCACGTTTTGAGTGGCCCCTCTTTCAGCCCCGTAGGGTTATTTTCTTATTTTTAGGACATTTAAAAACGTGGGTTTTTAGATTTTTTAAATGTATTTATTATTATGTCATATTATAAAAATTTGATACTTTTATTTTCAATTCAATTCACATGTTTGGAAAAAAATGTAAAGCACAATACGGACGATGTAACAAGAAACAGTTAATTAGGCGCACAGTTATAAATCCTGCTCAATTTTTCAAAGTTTAATTTTTAAATAAATAAAACACATCACGATACACACATTGATTCACATTGACTCACAGGTGCTGAGAAAAGATATGGTACCTGTAAACTACATACATAAGAATACTACATTCAAGATTGATTAGCGAAAAAATGCGTATTACAAATAACACAAAGCTCCGTCCCCGCCAGGATTCGAACGTATCAGTCGGTAGTTTACACCTCTGCGCCACAGAGATCGTCAAAGATCTTACAAAGTGAACGCTTTGCAATTTCTTTGCGATATTAATGTGAATAGGTTTGCTTCGTTTATTAATTGTATAATTTAATTTAACCATCCGCATATAATTAGTGCCGTACCTATATGATTGCATTTTGCCTGTAATTACATTTTAGATATTTTCAATATTTTTAAATTATCGCATTTATCCTGGTTTATGTATGAGTACGTTCAACTTTGTAAAAGCTGCGGCCGTTCAAATCATATTTAGAATAATTCAAAATTATGTAGAGGATAAAGATATACGGAAGTAATTTAATTAGCTGCACAGGTTTATCTTATTGACAGTTGGAGTGCAGCTAGTATTATTATGTTGAAAAATTGTAATTTGTAGTAGAAAATATTGTAATTGAATATTGAAAAAAGCAACTACGGAGGTTTCTTGCCGGATTCTTCCCTGTAGAAATAGCATTCCGAACCGGTGGTTGTAAAAAAAGACGATTTGAAAGTGCTTATTTTAAGTCTATTCGAATAAAAACTTTGACTTTGACTTTTGTGTGAATGGTTTCACATATTAGTTTAATTTTAAATACTGACTTGACTTTTAGTGTAAGTGCACTTTATAAATCTCAGCCTAATATCTGCAATCGTGTGAATTTCCAACCGAAGTAATACACAAAATAGCAGAAATCAATCAGAATTGTAGGTCGAAAAACAGGTTTGAATTTTGGGAGGTCATGTGACGAAATAAAGTAGTAACTTCTTCAGTATTCCGCACTTGAAAATGACGTCTTTTAAAATGAGTCGGGTTTCCAAGATGGCGGATTTTGCCTCGTGATGAAGTAGACAGGTTATTCTGGTTCAAGTTGCAGTTTTTTTCTTCTGGTGTGCCTTAGCAAGAACACAATGTTGCCGTGCGTGACTCTGCACTCAAGAAGGAGTTAGTCCAAATTTTTTACAAAAAATCTATGATTAATCACACATGTTTATATCTTTTTGTGTTTTGGTTTATGTCGGTGGTATTTTATAATTAATGCAAAAAAAAATCGGGTCGACTGGATTTTTTTTGATAAGATTTTTAATGCTCAAAGCGATTTTTTTTTTGTATTTTTTATTAATTTAAAATAAGTATTAGGACTGTGAAAATTCCCTTAATGGCAAAATAATTTGAACAAATCTGTGTTGTAGTGTGGTTTGTGTGTGTTATGAGCATTGTTTTAAGCTACATTTACTGTAGTTTTAAACGGTTTCTCATTCAGACTGTAATATGAATAATGTTTATTGAATAATTCTTGTTGTACAATACAGTTTTCGCTAAATTCAAACGTTACGGGAATCATTTTATATTGTGTCTCAGAATCATAGCGAAGGTCGGATCGTCGATGAACCTAGGATCTCCGCGAATTTCTGCTAGATTTTATCAGTTGGGTCTTTGTCGCAACTCCAGTAGTTCATGTAGTAACTTTACTATATTTTAATTCAATAGGACTTCTTAAGTCGGTACTTGTTTGTTGTTATATTTCGTCCGTATAAAATGTTTTATTGACATCTGTAGATATTATATAAATTTTTTGGCACATTTTATACTATAACTAAGATTGTAATCAAAGAATGTATTATGATATTGAAAAGAGCAACTACGGAGGATTCTCGCCGGATTCTTCCCCGTAGACAGGCATTCCGAACCGGTGGTAGTTTAAAAAGAATTTTAACGATTTAAAAGTACTTATTTTAAGTCCATTTGAATAAAAATTATTTCATTTTGATGATTTTTAGTTTTAAAATCACTTAATATCGCTTGCAACAATGTTACATCAATCAATCAATTTCAATCAACACTCATTCTATCATAAAGATCCCTGTTAAAAAAAATTGAAAAAAAAACACTAATTCAATGAAAAAGGTCAGTTTGTGTTCATATTGTATTATAATCTAATTATTTTATTATTTTCGAGAGAGACTTATGGGTTTTTAAAAGAAACCCTTATTCAACCAGGTAAATTTTTGCGATCTCCTGTGGGTTCGCGAAGAATCATTTTTTTATTTTTCGTTCTGGCAATGATCCTCCGATACCCATATATTTGATGTATTTACTATTGTTATATATTGCAAATAGTTGAAAAGATATTTTAATTTACCAAATTAAATTATAAAATAGGTTAAGTGATATCTCTTTGAGTTAATTAGTTTACTTTTTCTTTGTTTTAATTGTAATTACTTAAATGTATATTAATTTTTTTCTTGTAATTTATGCTTGTCTTATATGGACTTATGGTTTGTGATAAATAAATAATAATATTATTATTTTATTATTTTGTTTTGACGACCTCTGTAGCGCAGTGGTGTAAACAACCGACTGCTAGACTAGAGGTTCTGGGTACGAATCCCAGCGGTGACTTTGTGTTATTTGCAAGACGCATTGTTTGGCTCACCTGTCTTGAATGTAGTATTCTTATCTATGTAATTTGTACCGTATCGTTGCTTAGTGCCTGCGATACAAGTTCTTGCGATACTTACTGCAGGGCTGAGTCAATGTGTGTGTCGTGTTGTGATGGTAAAAATGTATTAAAGTATCTTGTAAGTCAACCCTGTGTGATGCTGCTGATTTGTCAGTAAATAAAATATATATTTCCAAGTAACTACCTGTATACAACGCACGCAATGTCGGTTCGATCGGTATCGATCAATGAATATATAATTGCATTGCAGTGATCGACAATAAAGCATTGTTTATGAACTATTGTTGACAGATTGTTGCTACATTATAATATTGTTCCATTAGTTCCGGTTCAGCCGCTTATAGTAATTTAATGTTATTATGGAAATTAGCATCCGCTAATCTTCAATTTTAATTTTAACATGTTTGTCATGTCTATTCTAATCTATTAATTACAGAAAGAAAAGAAAAAATATGACATTTAAGGAAATTAGTCAAGAAAAGGTTTTTTGGAATTTCACCCCTAAGCTAAGTGGATAGGAATTGAAAGTTCTGTTATAGCGAAGTCGAGGTTTGTCGGCAGTTTTAATTGCATGTTATATATTTGTCACCAAAACAGTTAAAATCATTACATTATACAATTAAAACTCACAATACCCTAGTTTTCAATATACAGTGCAACCTTAATATAACGTACAATATAACGACTTCCTCGATCAAACAAATTCTTCGTAATCCCCTTGAATTGTTCATAACAGTCAATATACCTCTACATTGCGAACATTTTTTGCGAACAACCTCTTTATAACGAATGTTAGCCCAACCTAACCTCAACATGACAAACCTCAGTTTAACAAATTACTTGATATAACGAACATTTACTCGTTCCCTTCCGATTTGTTACATCGAGGTTGCACTGTATTTGGGTAATTCGTCGATACGCGTCACGAAGATTTTGAATTGGTCGTTTCGGACCAGAGTAATTTTCGACTTTCGAGATCGGTTTATAACTTTGCTCCGAAACGACCAATTCAAAAATTATCATGGTGCGTTTTGGACTGTGGTCCGAAAAGACAGTCCCTGTATTTAATTAAGAATGTAGCGACTTCGAATATGCGACGCTAGGCATTTCGTGCCCGCTAACTCTTTTGTAAGGCAGTCGCCCATAGACCGTGTGTAAGTCAATACGTGTTTGAACACTAGTAAACAGTCAAAGTGAACCAATGACTCTATCATTTAATATCACCCCCATAGTATCTAAGGTCCTCTAAATTGGTGACCCCGACGTTAAAAAAGGGGGGTGAACTGGAATACAGAAGATTTTTTAGTGTAAAAAAGTATTTTTGTTTTCACTTTCATGCCAGTCAATAAAAACTAAACGCCAGTAACGACATACTATATAACCGAGTAACCCAAGCCCCGCCATTGCGTACTTTACGGTGTATTGCCCAAAACACTTTAATTAATTCATTAAAAACACCGCCGGGTATTTGAGTTGGTTTTTGAGAAGCAGACATGACGATGACCGGAATTGTTAACGTGTTATCTACGTATTAAATATAACAAGTATGGTAAACCCAATGGAAACTCGTCCGTTAGGTTATTATTTTTGTTTTGACGGTTTATGCATCCTCTCTGACTTGTAGCATGGAATTTATGACAATTGAAAATCAACTTCATCACTACATTCATTCATTTTGACGACCTCGGTGCGAATAAGTTGCGGTAAAGTGCGGTAAGTTGCGAATTAAGGAGGTTTTCGCGTCTTTTTAGGGATAATAATCTCCGTAATTGATAAACCGACACAGATTGTTTTCCTAGAGGAAACATTTTTTTTAGAATGTTGATCTTTTTGAACTAAAATAAAGGATTATTTTTTAAATGATCTTTGTTATTACTCGACCTCGACCTCGGTGGCGCAGTGGTGTAAACAGCCGACTGCTACGCTAGAGGTTCGAATCCCGGCGGGGGCGGGACTTTGTGTTGTTTGTAAGATGCATTGTTTTGCTCACCGGTCTTGGATGTTGTATTCTTATTTATGCCATACCATATCGTTGCTCAGTTCCTGTGACGCAAGTTCTTACGATACTTACTGCAGGGCTGAGTCAATGTGTGTGTCGTGATGTGGTTGTTATTATTCTTCTTATTCTTACACAGTATAAAACAAAGTCGCTTCCCGCTGTCTGTCCCTATGTTTGCTTAGATCTTTAAAACTACGCAACGGATTTCGATGCGGTTTTTTATAGATAGCGTTCCTTGTATGGGAGCCACCATTAATTTTTAAAATCTTTATATTTGTTGTTGTAGTGGCAACAGAAATAGACGTTCTCTGAAAATTTCAAGAGTCTAGCTGCTATGGTTCATGAGATACAGCACGCTGACAGACGGACGGACAGCGAAGTCTTAGCAATAGGGTCCCGCTTTTTACCCTTTGGGTACGTCCGTTAAAAAACTATAATCGATAAACTTTTAATATTAAATAAATTCATAATTTTATTGAATTCAAATAAAATGACTCGACCATGCATCTGTTCGGATAACGACAGTCCCACGTTAATGAAAAATTACTACCACTTCCAGTTCATCTAATTAACATTTAGTTTTTTTTTAATTAATACAATTTAAAAAAAAAACAAGCAAACATGTAAATTACACTATACACTGGCTTTCTGGTTTCATATCAAAACTTTGCGATTTCAATGTTTTATTCATAGATTTAATGAATAAGACGTTATTCTAAATAAAACAAAATTTAACAGCGTAGGTAAGCGTATCCTTCAGTCACAAACCTGGTTAAGTGGAACCTGGATAAGTGAGAAACCTCTAGTATTGAGAACTACAATGAGGTCCCGGCACTTTTTCATCGAATTACCTCTGTTAATGGGACTTTTCGAACCTGATTAAATGAGATTTGATTTCTAGGATTTTTTTCATGTTTACCTCTATAATTGGGACTCTGGAGCTCAGTTCCCTTTATAAGTGAGATAATGTATCAGGTTGGGACAGGTTTCGACACGATTGTTTACAAACATTCGAATTTCTTTTGCACGTGTTTTGTTTACGGCCTCTGTAAATGAGACAACAAATTTTTAAACCTGTCTAAATGGTAAACTGGATAAATGAAAACCTCTTTAAATGGTACAAAATCCTTGGTCCCTTGAGATCCCAATTAACTAGGTTTCACTGTATATATAACAAAAGGTATACTTTAACTTGTGTACTACAAGGATGTGGAATTCTTTGCCTGCCGATGTGTTCCCTGACCATTATAACTTGGGCCTCTTTAAGGCATATTGTTGTATTGTACATAGATTTTTAGGGCTGAGGACGTGTTAGCTCAGCTTGTTACGTGTCTTGGTTAACCGACCGACCCGACTTTTTCTCTTTGTTTACTCTTCTTATTATTTATGGATATGTAATATACCCAATAAATAAACGTGATTTGATTTATAAAATGTTTTGTTAGAAGGCTCTGTCTATTGTGAATCAATACCATACAGTGCGTATGTAGGATGCTGATCAAAATCATAGTAACGTGTTTATATTCGTAAGGAGTTCTGTTATTTGTCGTTTGTATTTATCTATGTAAAATACTTCCTTAGTACAAAAATATAACAAACATAAACTCACGCCGTAATCCCTAGAGAGGGGTCGGCAGAGGTGTTACACACCGCATTTCGCATGTTTATGTTGAGTCCCAGTGTGACAGGTTGCCAATCTGTCTCCACTATCCGGGCACAATGAGGAACATGGCAGCTACAACTTACGGCAACCCGAGACTGGAACCCTCGACCTGTCGGGTCGGGTCGGTCAGTTAACCAAATGACGTAACAAACTGAACTACAACGTCTTGTAAATAATAAATAATGTTCAATTCAAACTACAAAAACATACAAATAATAATAATTTTGATTAATGTTATTCAAATAACAATATGAAGCAGGTAACCTTTGAAACTCTTAGTATCAGATTTCAAAAAATTTTAACAATATAAAGGATGGACTTACTGGGCTTTAGTTTGTAAAAAAAACAGCACCATAATACATACGATTTTTAAGAAAATGCGTATATTTTATTGATATTTTCGTATTAAAAACAAGAGCAAGTCAGAGCCAGCCTTAATTTTAAATTTATCACCGTTTTTAGTATTTGTTGTTATGGCGGCAATAGACATAATTTGAGAATTTCAAGAGTCTGTTATGGCTCACGAGACCCTGCTGACAGACGGTCATCAGATGCTTAGTAATAGGGTCCCGTTTTACACTCATTGGGTACGGAACCCTCAAAACGAACGCAAACGGAGTGTCGCACAAGTGTTAATAGTTTACACGACACAACTAATTAGATAAATCAAGTTATTAACAACAGTACAAAATAACAGGTCATTTAATAACTATTATATCAATCATTATAGTTTGGTCCTAACAGGTAGGGTTGCCGACCGTTTAAATTCATCAATCATTCATCAATCATTTTTTTAATGGCAAAGAAAAAGGTAATGATAAAGGTCATGATTTCACCCTGTATGTTTATTTTATAATAGATTAGAATAGCATATAATATAATAGGTAAGCCAGCATGATGTTCTTCAAAAAGTTCTAGCGGTGTCGGTGACGCGGGCGTGTAACTCTGGTATTGCAAACGTCCATAGGCTACGGTGACTGCTTACCATCAGGCGGGACGTATGCTCGTTTGCCACTGCAGTAGTATTTTTTTTAAAGTATTTACAAATTGTGACACCCCTAGCTATTATTAAGGATTGCTAATATCTTCCTCATATATCATAGGTTACGTTTGTTTATGGAAGTCACCATCATTACATGAACCATAGACGAAAAACAATGAATAGATTAGCAAATTCGTTCAGTTTCTACTTTGAACGGTGAAACCTAACCGAAATGTAAAAACATTATCCTTCCTTGTTGCTTGCTCGGAATCGGGTAAAAAAATCACAAAAAAAATACGTTTTTTAATATTTTTAATAGTAATAATAACCACATCACGACACGCACATTGACTCAGCCCTGCAGTAAGTATCGTAAGAACTTGTATCGCAGGAACTAAGCAACGATATGGTATATACTAAATATATAAAAATACAACATCCAAGACCGGTAAGCGAAACAATGTCTTGCACACACTAAGTCTCGCCCCGCCGGGATTCGAACCCGGAACCTCTAGCGTAGCAGTCGGCTGTTTACACCACTGCGCCACCGAGGTCGAGGTCGAGTAATAACAAAGATCATTTTAAAAATAATCCTTTGTTGTAGTTCAAAAAGATCAACATTCTAAAAAACATGTTTCCTCTAGGAAAACAATCCGTGTCGGTTTATCAATTACGGAGATTATTATCCCTAAAAAGACGCGAAAACCTCCTTAATTCGCAACTTATGGGCAAACAACCGAACTGTTCACCTAATGGAAAGTGATACCGCTGAGTGATGGAAATTGAGATACCTGTTTATTTTATTAAAGAACAATATCCACAGCTCTTAATGATTACAGAAAAAAGTAAGTATTGTAAAGACTGTCAGGCAATAGTGTATTTACATTTTACTAATGTATCATATAATAAGTACATCTCTAAGTATATAATGATATATTATTGTAATTCAAATAAACGTCACTCAACCTATGTATCCACTATATCATTGAGTGTAGTATAGTATTGAGCTTGTGTTTGTATTTACACTTTATTTACTTATTGGCACAACAGTATTACACAGGGGTAGTTGTAGCATAACAACAGCATTACACAGGGGTAGTTGTAGCATAACAACAGCATTACACAGGGGTAGTTGTAGCATAACAACAGCATTACACAGGGGTAGTTGTAGCATTACACAGGGGTAGTTGTAGCATTACACAGGGGTAGTTGTAGCATAACAACAGCATTACACAGGGGTAGTTGTAGCATAACAACAGCATTACACAGGGGTAGTTGTAGCATAACAACAGCATTACACAGGGGTAGTTGTAGCATTACACAGGGGTAGTTGTAGCATTACACAGGGGTAGTTGTAGCATAACAACAGCATTACACAGGGGTAGTTGTAGCATAACAACAGCATTACACAGGGGTAGTTGTAGCATAACAACAGCATTACACAGGGGTAGTTGTAGCATAACAACTGCATTACACAGGGGTAGTTGTAGCATAACAACAGCATTACACAGGGGTAGTTGTAGCATAACAACAGCATTACACAGGGGTAGTTGTAGCATAACAACAGCATTACACAGGGGTAGTTGTAGCATAACAACAGCATTACACAGGGCTAGTTGTAGCATAACAACAGCATTACACAGGGGTAGTTGTAGCATAACAACAGCATTACACAGGGGTAGTTGTAGCATAACAACAGCATTACACAGGGGTAGTTGTAGCATAACAACAGCATTACACAGGGGTAGTTGTAGCATTACACAGGGGTAGTTGTAGCATTACACAGGGGTAGTTGTAGCATAACAACAGCATTACACAGGGGTAGTTGTAGCATAACAACAGCATTACACAGGGGTAGTTGTAGCATAACAACAGCATTACACAGGGGTAGTTGTAGCATTACACAGGGGTAGTTGTAGCATAACAACAGCATTACACAGGGGTAGTTGTAGCATAACAACAGCATTACACAGGGGTAGTTGTAGCATAACAACAGCATTACACAGGGGTAGTTGTAGCATAACAACAGCATTACACAGGGGTAGTTGTAGCATAACAACAGCATTACACAGGGGTAGTTGTAGCATAACAACAGCATTACACAGGGGTAGTTGTAGCATAACAACAGCATTACACAGGGGTAGTTGTAGCATAACAACAGCATTACACAGGGGTAGTTGTAGCATTACACAGGGGTAGTTGTAGCATAACAACAGCATTACACAGGGGTAGTTGTAGCATAACAACAGCATTACACAGGGGTAGTTGTAGCATAACAACAGCATTACACAGGGGTAGTTGTAGCATTACACAGGGGTAGTTGTAGCATTACACAGGGGTAGTTGTAGCATAACAACAGCATTACACAGGGGTAGTTGTAGCATAACAACAGCATTACACAGGGGTAGTTGTAGCATAACAACAGCATTACACAGGGGTAGTTGTAGCATTACACAGGGGTAGTTGTAGCATAACAACAGCATTACACAGGGGTAGTTGTAGCATAACAACAGCATTACACAGGGGTAGTTGTAGCATTACACAGGGGTAGTTGTAGCATAACAACAGCATTACACAGGGGTAGTTGTAGCATAACAACAGCATTACACAGGGGTAGTTGTAGCATAACAACTGCATTACACAGGGGTAGTTGTAGCATAACAACAGCATTACACAGGGGTAGTTGTAGCATAACAACAGCATTACACAGGGGTAGTTGTAGCATAACAACAGCATTACACAGGGGTAGTTGTAGCATAACAACAGCATTACACAGGGGTAGTTGTAGCATAACAACAGCATTACACAGGGGTAGTTGTAGCATAACAACAGCATTACACAGGGGTAGTTGTAGCATAACAACAGCATTACACAGGGGTAGTTGTAGCATAACAACAGCATTACACAGGGGTAGTTGTAGCATAACAACAGCATTACACAGGGGTAGTTGTAGCATAACAACAGCATTACACAGGGGTAGTTGTAGCATAACAACAGCATTACACAGGGGTAGTTGTAGCATAACAACTGCATTACACAGGGGTAGTTGTAGCATAACAACAGCATTACACAGGGGTAGTTGTAGCATAACAACTGCATTACACAGGGGTAGTTGTAGCATTACACAGGGGTAGTTGTAGCATAACAACAGCATTACACAGGGGTAGTTGTAGCATTACACAGGGGTAGTTGTAGCATAACAACAGCATTACACAGGGGTAGTTGTAGCATAACAACAGCATTACACAGGGGTAGTTGTAGCATAACAACTGCATTACACAGGGGTAGTTGTAGCATAACAACAGCATTACACAGGGGTAGTTGTAGCATAACAACAGCATTACACAGGGGTAGTTGTAGCATAACAACAGCATTACACAGGGGTAGTTGTAGCATAACAACAGCATTACACAGGGGTAGTTGTAGCATAACAACAGCATTACACAGGGGTAGTTGTAGCATAACAACAGCATTACACAGGGGTAGTTGTAGCATAACAACAGCATTACACAGGGGTAGTTGTAGCATAACAACAGCATTACACAGGGGTAGTTGTAGCATAACAACAGCATTACACAGGGGTAGTTGTAGCATAACAACAGCATTACACAGGGGTAGTTGTAGCATAACAACAGCATTACACAGGGGTAGTTGTAGCATAACAACTGCATTACACAGGGGTAGTTGTAGCATAACAACAGCATTACACAGGGGTAGTTGTAGCATAACAACAGCATTACACAGGGGTAGTTGTAGCATAACAACAGCATTACACAGGGGTAGTTGTAGCATAACAACAGCATTACACAGGTATGGTTATAAATGAATTATAAATATAAATTTAAAGTGTATGCCAATGAAATGTGTGCACACCATTGGCCTATAAGACAAACACTCGTAAACTGCAAGAAAAATAAAAATTAATTCATAACAGACTAACTAATTATAATTAACACAAAATAAAAAACTGAATTATAATTATAATATAGGTAAAAAAACTACTTAAATAAAATTTGAAAAACTAAACAGTAATGTTAAAAATAAAACTTAATACTTACTTAACTTAACTTTGACGACCTCGGTGGCGCAGTGGTGTAAACAGCCGACTGCTACGCTATAGGTTCCGGGTTCGAATCCCGGCAGGGGCGGGACTTTGTGTTATTTGCAAGACGGATTGTTTCGCTTACCGGTCTTGGATGTTGTATTCTTATTTATTTAGTATATACCATATCGTTGCTTAGCACCTGCGATACAAGTTCTTAGTGCAGGGCTGAGTCAATGTGTGTGTCGTGATGTGGTTATTTATTATTTATTTCACTTAATTTACCGTAAGTTTTAATGTTAAAGTGTTTAATCAACTTATTTTCTTCTAAACATGCATTGTGAGTCATTAGATATTAAAGATGTCGGGAACATCAGCATTACTTTATAAAGTTTTGGGATGCTTGTAAAAGGTTAATACACTTCTCAATGATTATCACCAAGATTATTATCATTAAGAACTGTATGCTTAAAACTTAATTCTCCAACTACTGTTATCCTAATTCAATGACACATGTTTGTTTTTTTTCTAAATCATCCATAATAAAAAAATGCTACTGTCTTAAACAAATTAATTTGTTTTAAAATATGTTAAAAGTTTTTATTAAAATCCACTAATAATGGAGTAAATATAACATTTTCCTTGTAGAAGCCAAAATGTTGCTGCAAATATTCAGAGAAACCTAATTGAGCTTTGAGGAAAACTGTGATATTGGATATTTTGTTGGGCGTAAAGCCCCGGCCGTTAATCGAACCTGCTACGTACAAACTGCTACCACTCCATAACCAATCCATTTTACATAAATACATAGATATTTGAACTAGATCTTATGTGACTTTATATACACTTATAATTGACCTGAATACCTGTCAACTAACACAAACGAGAAAAGTCTAGGAAACTGTCATTTGACGAACATAAACTCATTTCGCATGTTTATGTTGAGTCCCAGTGTGACAGATTACGAATCTGTCGCCACTATCCGGGCACTATGAGGAACATGGCAGCTACAAGTTACGGCAACCCGAGACTCGAATCCTCGACCCGTCGGTCGGATCGGTCGGTTAACCAAGGCACGAAACAAACTAAGATACCACGTCCTCTAAAATGCGTGCAATTTTAAAATGTAAGAATCCAAAAGATTTCTGAAAATTAATCTGCGGAAAGTTAAAACTTAAATTAAACTTTTCAGGTAAAATTAATTAATTATAGAAAGTTGATGCAATTAATTCTGTACGACAATTTAAACAAAATCAATAGAACTAGATGTCCAAAATAGTGTAAAATAAAAATTGAATAATGCCCGGGCCAGGATTGGAACCTGTATTTAGGAATTAAGACTCATAGTTAAGGCTCCCAGCCCGAGACCGCCTTTTAATACAACCGATAATCGAGCCCAGTTTTCCTCCTTGTGTTATTGACCAATTTTGTGACCAGCATTTTGTGGGCGTTTCGATAATACAACCGGTACGTTCTCGACCGTTTTCACGACAAAAAATCGATCACCGACTTATGGTCGGGGGGTATTTTAATACATTTTTAAGGTTACTTTTCATATACCTGTGACTATGGGTACCTAGTTAATGCGCATCGAGGTATTAATTAATCGATATGAAATGTTCTATTTCTAATGACAAGGTCAGCCTCGACATTTAACTGACTGCTGAGGAGGTAATTTGTAAATAGCTTTCACTATAAAGCTGGTTATACACGTCACGTTAGTCTAAAACGTATCGGATGAACAATTGTCAAAATAGAAACACAATTTGTCTGACTTTGGTGGCTCAGTGTTATAAACAACCGACTGCTACGCTAGAGGTTCAGGGTTCGCGTGTCGGACAAGCGAATATTTAAGTAAATCTCGACATCACAACTCTGTTACCCGTTTATCTTCCGACGTAAATGTTAGGCGAGTTGTTTTCCTTTTCTTTAACTACTATATATGTATGATTTACTGAGAAGACAAACAACATTTTTAAAACATCGTAGATTTTGCTGTACACACACACATACGTAACGGAACACCCGCCTCTCTCTCCCACCACTGCAACTCCTGTTCACCAGGATCAACAGTGGCGTCCTTTGATCGAATAATCAACGAATAATGCAGCTGTGCACGCACAGGCTGTGCCCGGACACCCTACCGGCTGTCTTGGGACCCGCAACGAACTTAATCAGAAGAAATAGGAGGTAGTAAGAAAGCGGTTTCAGACTTCCCTCCCAGCAAAGCGGAGACAGCAATGGAAACGGCCCAGGGGCCAAAAGCTAAAGGGATCTACGGTCAGGAGACGCCTGACCGTCAAAACATCACGGCAAGCCACTAACTAACAGGGGATATATTAAATACTAACCTAAATCTTACACCAGTAATATTGGTGACAAAACTACGAAAACTCACGCCGTAATTAATCCGTCGGGAAGGGTAGGCACTAGTGTTAAACATGGCATTTCGCATGTTTATGTTGAGTCCCAGTCTGACAGGTTGCGAATCTGTCGCCACTATCCGGATATAACAGGAGCAGCTACAATGTCAGGCAACCTGAGACTCGAACCTTCGACTTGTCGGGTCGGGTCGGTCGGTTAACTGAGGCACGTAACAAACCGGGCTACCATGTCCTCATGTTTGGTATATTTTAATATTTCTGTTTATTGTTATAGTAAATTATCCTGATGTTTCCTTTTTTCATTTTATCGAAAAATAATAACAACCATTTTTTGTTTGTAGCATATTTTATAGCTATTTTTAAACGGGTTTTATTCAGCTTGCCCTATTTGTTCTTTTTTGTTTTTGAATATTATTTAAAAAATATTACTTGAATGTTTTCTTTACTGAAATGCAACGTGGGAAGCGCGCTTTAACCCTAACTCGATTAATCGTTCTTAGACTATATAAGCTGATACTGAGGCAAGGCTAAATAATGTAGCCTTCAAACAGAATACTCATATAAATGTAAGTGTACAAACACCTTATAATACAATAGAATATTTCACATCACATACATAAACATAACTCACACCGTATTCCCTCGAGAGGGGTAGGCAGAGGTGTAACACACCGCATTTCGCATGGTTATGTTGTCCCAGTGCGACAGTTTGAGAATCTGTCGCCACTATCCGGGCACATTAAGGAACATGGCAGCTACAATGTACGGCAACACGAGACTCGAACCCTCGACCTGTCGGATCGGGTCGGTCGGTATACCAAGGCACGTAACAAACTGAGCTACCACTTCCTCTAACAAACAACAACAGAACATTTAACAGAATATTTCCTAAACGTAAAAACCGACACAATTAACTGTTTTGAGGTTATACAAAATGATACATTCAATTATTTAAACTTACTTAATATACCTAACGTTGGAACAAGGAAATGATTTATAACACGCTACACGAAATGCAATGATTCGCTGTTTGTTATTTTTTAGGGTTCCGTATCCAAAGCGTAAAAACGTGACCCTTTTACTAAGCCTCCGCTGTCCGTCCGTCTGTCAGCGGGCTGTATGTCATGAACCGTAACATCTTATATTCAAAATTTTCGGCGAATGTTGATTTCTTTTGCCGCTACAACAAAAAATACTAAACACATAAAAACATCGAAAATTTACACACACAAACACATACAAAAACGTATTTTACACGCATACCTACAAAAACGTATTTTACACGCATACCTACAAAAACGTATTTTACACGCACACCTACAAAAACGTATTTTACACGCACACCTACAAAAACGTATTTTTTGCTTGTTCTTGTTTCTTTTACGAAATTATTTAGACATCATGTTTAATCTTGCGAGATGGTACGGAACCCATCATGTGTGATTCTGATTCTCATAATTGACCGGTTTAAAAAAAAACAAAGACAAATCGGTTTAGTCTCGGACGCACATGTTTTTTTTTTTGGAAAAAGTCAGCAATGACCATAAAATATTCAGCTACGAAAATGATGGTAGATTTTTAGTAATAATTAATTTTTAAGTACATTGATTTAAAAACGGAAAATCCCAAGCGAAGCAATCCTCTCACAATACTTAACCTAATCTTTTTTTAATAAGTTATAATAATAATAATAATAACCACATCACGACACACACATTGACTCAATCCTGCAGTAAGTATCGTAAGAACTTGTGTCACAGGAACTAAGCAACGATATGGTATATACTAAATAGATAAAAATACAACATCCAAGACCGGTTAGCGAAACAATGCGTTTTGCAAATAACACAAAGTCCCGCCCCCGCCGGGGTTCGAACCCGGAACCTCTAGCGTAGCAGTCGGCTGTTTACACCACTGCGCCACCGAGGTCGTCCGAGGAGATATATATGTATCTCAATGCAAATAATGTATGACGTTCAGTCTGCCGACTCGAGTTCGTGGAAGTTGGTAACACCACTGGTGATTGGGTGTTGGCACCACGACCATTATAGGGTAGGTATTGCCCCGGTCAGCTTACATGCACCATCGTTCATAAGCTACTGTAAATAAAGTCTATTTTCCAGCAAACATTGCAATAAGTCATACAAATTAGTTACAAAAATTCTTGTTGCGTTCACAGAATTTAAATTTAAATAAAGTGACTACTCAGGGATGACTAATGAACAAATGTGGGAAAAGTTTTTCCCCGATTATTTATATATATATATATATAATGTATACTTGTTTCATTCTACTGTTTAACTCTGACGACCTCTGTGGCGTGGTGTAAACAGCCGATTGCTACGCTAGAGGTTCTGGGTTCGAATCTATTCAAATACTTATCTAAAATTGAAAAAGTTAAAAATTATATTTAGCACAATTAGTAAACAAGGTATTAGTACATAAGGATTGTGAGGTATCTTGTGAAATAACTCATTATACTATAATTAATTTATAAATTTTTAAAATAACATTATATAAATAAATTCACTTACAAATGGGACAAACAATTATTTTCTTAATAAATTAAAAATATATACGTAAATAGGTACACCGTGAAAAAAACTTTGTCATTTATAAATTCCCAGTCTGAGTCCCACTTCATCTATAGGTCCCCATTATGCTGGCAGCATTACCATGGTGAATGGCAATGGAGACCTGCTGAATTAACCAGAACCCAGACCGGGGATCGTTGCCCTTTTGTTTTAAACATTGCACTGTTATTTTAAACAGCCAGCGTGCCTCATCAATCCAGGGTCCAGCTGTCTCCACAGAGACCAGCACAAAGCAAATTATTTGGTGTCTGCTAAACCAGCCAATCTCAGGGTTTGTTTCAAATGGGAGGGAGCAAACGTGCTAACGTCCCAAAAGAGACAGCGTCTTCTCCATCAAGAAACCAATGATAAACTATCCGGTATTTACCATCGCTCCTTGACAAGCCTGGTGGCTCCATGCCACGTGGGATGTTTGTCGAAAATAAAAGATTGGTCAAGTGTGAGTAAAACCAGCACATAAAGGGTTCCGTACCATTTTATAAGATTGTATAATAGCAAAAGCAAAAAGATACTGTAAAATCACGTTTTATATGAGAGCCACCTTTAATGTATAATTTCTTTATGTCTTTAGTATTTGTTGTTATAGCGGCAACAGATATAGACATTCTCTGAAAAATTATTCATCTATTATGTTTTGGAGATACAACCCGCTGACGGACAGACGGACAGCGGAGGCTTAGTAATAGGGTCCCGATTTTTACCCTTTAGGTAAAGAATCCTAAAAAACTACATTTACAAAGAAATGGCTTTCCGGACGGACAACACTAATTCTTTGTTATATATTTATATCTGGTTATTTCATAATCTAAGGTTATTTACTTCGTTTTTTAAAAACATTAACTATTACATAATTCAGCAAAATGAACATTACCCAAAACGATGTACCACCGGTCATTACGCCAATTATAGCATTCGTATACAAGCTGACATTGTATATGGCTGAGTACATACAGTTTATGTATAAGGTCGCAGGTAAAATTGAGGGATCGCACTTTAGTTTATATTGTAATTTAACTAATAATTTCCTTAATATTTATAAAAACAAATTGTAGTTAGTAACAACATTGATCACTCAAAAACGGCTGGATAGATTACTTTCATCTTTCTGTTGTGTTTTTTTTTAAATCAAAGTGAAAATCAAAATATTGTTATGAATAAATAATAATAATAACATCAGGACACACACATTGACTCAGCCCTGCAGTAAATATCGTAAGAACTTGTGTTGCAGGTGCTAAGCAACGATATGGTATAAACTACGTAGATAAGAATACTACATCCAAGACCGGTAAGCGAAACAATGCGTCTTGCAAATTACACAAAGTTCGCCCCTGCCAGGATTCGAACCCAGAACCTCTAGCGTAGCAGTCGGCTGTTTACACCACAGCGCCATAGATTGGCTGCGGTCACAGAGGTCATTTTTGAAATATATTTAAAATAAGTACTTTTAAATCGTCATCTTTTATTACAACCACGGGAAGAATCCGGCAAGAAACCTCCGTATTTGCTTTCTTCAAAATAATTCGGTACAGTAAATTAAGCTTTGTTTTAAATTTTAAATAAAATACAGCTTTCTAATTATATAGCAAGTTTTGAGTTGTATAAAACCAATCTTGATATACAATTTAATTAGATGACTTTAAGTCTGAAATACTAATATTCGATCGAAAAGGATTAACTAATAAAAATAGTGTAAATTAAAACAATACATTTCCAATACTCCAAATGTCAACTGGCCCCCTAGGACAAACGCCCATGCTTGATCGGAACGAAGTCGCGGGCAAAAGCTAATTTTAAATAAAATTATGAGGAAATGAATTGATCTTCATACTTAACATCTAGTTTTGTGTTGTACTGTCTCTGTCGGTCAGTCAGATGTTCATTGTCATATTCACACAGCCGGCCATGACACGGACCAAGGTTCCATTCCGGAAAGGTTAAACAACGTGGGGTAATGTTATCATTACAAAAGTAATGTTTAATTAATCACGTTAATTAATTTATTAAGTGTTACATTGCTTTATGAGTTTAATAAAAACAATGTTAATGAGTGAAACATTTAGCTACAGAGGTATTCAAATAACTAAATATTTTATATACATAATTAAAATTTATAAAATTAAACGAAATTGGTGGCGCAGTGGTGTAAACAGCTAACTGCTGTGCTAGTGGTTCCGGGTTCGAATACCGGTGGGGGTGGAACCTTGTGAACTTTGTTTAGCTTTCAGTCTTGGATGTTGTATTCTTATCTATGTAGTTTATACCGTATAGTTGCTTAGCGCCTGCGATAAAAGATTAAATCTTACTGCAGGGCTGAGTCAATGTGTGTGTCGTGATGTGCTTATTATTAGTTCACGATTTTCACCGTGAACAGTGCTGTGAAAAGCTCCCACATGATTCGAAAATCATCCGTCTATGGGGTTTGTTATCAATAGTTACTAGGTAGAAAGTTGATAGCATATAATTTGTCTGCCTTAACAAAAACAAAACAAAAGTAAAAAACCTTATTAAAAACGTAAGGCGACCCGAGGTACGACGGCGATACGTTTCTTGACAAACAAACCGATCGTTTTTCCTACGTGAATATGGTAAAGTGAATCAAGCTGACATGTTTGGACTTATAACGTTCTGATGTTGTGTAGTTAAACGTAAGTGTGGCCGTGTGTGCGATGCGAAACTCATACTATGCGATTTCGACTCGCACTTGGCAGATTAATCAATAATTTATGGACATCACGAGACACACATTGACTCAGCCCTGCACTAAGTATCGTAAGAACTTGTATCGCAGGCGCTAAGCAACGACATGTTATATACTAAATAAATAAGAATACAACATCCAAGACCGGTAAGCGAAACAATGCGTTTTGCAAATAACACAAAGTCCCGCCCCCGCCGGGATTCGAAACCGGAACCTCTAGCGTAGCAGTCGGCTGCTTACACCACTGCGCCCCCGAGGTCGTCAAATCAATCAATAATTTATGGTAATATTAATTTGTAAGCGGCAAGGACAATATCATTCTCTAGTATTTCGATACAAATTAAGGATTTTAGTTTTGTCCAATTTCAAACATTTCATAACATCACAATGCGTCACATTTTAATATATCGTTGTGAAATTAGGAAATGTCAGTAAAATATTTCATAATTTGAATCTTCGTCACATTTTTTAATAAAGTTTCGTTTGTACACAATCATGAATTGTTAAGTAATTTGCATACTAATTAAAATACAACTTGTTAACTTACGGGATGAATGATCCACAGATGGAAGAGTGGAAAACACAGTTTGACTTCGTAATATTATTTTTACTAGTTAAAATATATACAAAATTAATCTTAAATATATTATTAAATGTAAAAAATAAATGCAGAAAATTTGTTGGGAAAAGTTTGAAAATATTTTAGTAACACTTTCATGTGCAAGGTCGATAATAAATATTCTTCTAATAAACTCACTAAAAATAATTTACAAATTCCCAGTATGAGCCCCGCTTGATCCAAAGGTCCTCATTATGCTGGCAGCATTACCACGTTGAATGGCAATGGAGACCTGCTGGACCAACCAGGACCCAGACCGGGGATCGTTGCCCTATTGTTTTAAATAGCCCGCGTGCCTCATCACCACAGGGTCTAGCTGTTTCCACAGCGATCGGCACAATTTGGACTAGTTATCAGACGAACACACTAAATGTCCCCACCACTTGGAGGTCAGCCTTAAGGAGGGAGCTCAAGAAGATTTATTTGTATTTTGTTTATATCTCGAAAACCGTGCGTCACAAGAAATTATGTTATATGGCATTAAGGAAGCTGATACCATTTTCTACAAATTTAATCTTATATTTTTACCATTTACCCTTCAGTTTTAAAACTATCATAAATAAAAAATATATTTCATTGGAGGCGAAGTAATGGATCAATGGAGTTAAATATACTCAAATCGATTTTTACCTATTTTTGTCAGACATTCTCTACTTCCTACTTAAACGTATGAAAAAAATCCGTATTTACCGATAGCTGCATTAGAAACACATAAACACAAACTCACGCCGTAATTAATCCCTCGAGAGGGGTTGGCGGAGGCGTTACACACCGCATTGCGCATGTTTATGTTGAGTCCCAGTGTGACGGGTTGCGGATCAGTAGCACCTATCCGGGCAAAATGAGGAACAAAGCAGCTACAGTGTACGGCAACCCGAGACTCGGACTCTCGCCCAATCGGCTCTGGCCAAGGCACGAAAGAACTGAGCATTATAAAACTTATTTAAAATACGATACGCACATATAGTACAGTACAGCTTTGGCAAATGAGTTCATTGATTTTACCTACTATTTCTTCTCATTCCAGTGGCGGTATTCGACATGGTTAGAACGCAGCGCAACAGTCCTGGGCGTGTTGTTTTCATGGGTGCTGTCAGTTGGACAGATAGCAGCCATCGTGGTGTACGGGGAGTTCACAGGGTTGTTCGTCACCAGGCACACAGCCACGCTCGCTCCGCCACAGGTTTTCATATTGAAGGCTTTCAATGGAGGGGCCGCTATGTGAGAGAATACTGCATTTTTAATTTACTCAATAATCATTTAAATTTATTATTGATTACATATGTTAATTTAGTAATTTAAATGTCTTCTTATATTAAAACAATATAGGATTTAAGTATTTCTAATTTAATATTGTAACTTTACATAGAATTAGAACAACTATACCAACTAAACTAGTTAACTTTAACTAAACCAAGACGACGCAAGACGCATTGTCTCGCTTACCGGTCTTGGATGTTGTATTCTTATTTATTTAGTATATACCATATCGTTGCTTAGCACCTGCGATACAAGTTCTTACGATACTTACTGCAGGGCTGAGTCAATGTGTGTGTCGTGATGTGGTTATTTATTTAAACCGCGATCTTAAACTTAACATTGTAACAGTTTTTCGAACTTAACATTCAGTCGCTTATTATTATTCATTTTTGAATTTGTTGACTTATCTTAAACCACCTACAAAATTTCACGACGATCCGATCAACGATACTCGAGTTATCGTCGGACAAACATTAATACATACATACAAACGAGCAATAAGCAGTCACCGTAGCCTATGGACGTTTGCAACACCAGAGACATGAATCGTGTTTTCTTACTCTTTGAAGTCCCTTTTAGTGCTCATTTTGAAGAACACCATGCAGTTACTAGTGTTAGCTGCAAGTGTTATTGGCTAAGTAAATCAATAATTCCATTAAAATGATTTTAAGTCAACTTTATAGGATAAACTTCATAAAAATATTGTGACTTCCGCTGACATGACGGTGACATGGCCGGCACGGTTACTATTTGGAGGTGATTAATGTCGAAAAGTAGGAGATTATGAATTAGAGGCGATAAACAGATGATTTAAATATAACCACCACCACATCACGGCACACACATTGACTCAGCGCTGCACTAAGATAATCTGGTATCGCAGGCACTAAGCAACGATATGGTATAAACTACATAGATAAGAATACTACATCCAAGACCGGCAAGCGAAACAATGCGTCTTGCAAATAACGCGAAGCTTCACCCCTGCTATGAATCTGTTATTTGGACTTGGGTGACGCCTGTACTAGGGATTCACCCTCCTTTCTATTTACAACGCGAAACAGTCCGCTGTGTTTCGGTTCGAAGGATTTGAGAGCCAGTGAAATTACCGGCATGCGAGGCATAACATCTCCACATCTACATGGGCAACGCATTGGCAGTGCTCTTGGCTTTCTAGGCTTCAAGGGCATTGTCGACTATAGGCGGCGGTATCACTTTCCATCAGGTGAAGCATCTGCTTGTTTGCCCGTGATGTTTAATAAAATAATTAAGTAATTAATAAAAACGTTCGCGTGAAGAAATTGATTAAGAACCTCCTGTGAGAAATTGATTAAGAACCTGTTTGTCCCCAGTCCCGCTGGTAACCGCTCTGAGCACATGGACGCGCTGGTGGTGGACTCGCAGGCGTTCGCCGTCTCCAGCGCAGTCATCATATTTGTGCAGTTTGCCAACGCAGCACTCGCGGTCACGCTGGCTAACTGGGCGGGTTCCAGGATGGTAACCACTTCTACTCTACCTAATGACTGATCGAACTATTTAATTTATTTATACATACTATTTACTATTAATACCATTGCCCTGTATCAAATAAACAAACTAAATATTAAAAAAAAAAAAAAAAAAAAAACGTAATTATGGTAGCGTAGCAGTCAGCTGTTTATACCACTGCGCCATTGGGGTCGTCAATTGTTTTTGTTTCCAGGTTACCAGATTGAGGAGTCAGCTGCTACGGGCTGTGTTGCGGCAGGAGGTTGGCTTCTTCGATACAAATAGCACCATGAACTTCGCCTCCACACTCACAGAGTAAGTCAAATATTTATATCCTATTTATTTATCAGAACAGATGTCGTACAAATGAATGAGCGATGTACAATAATCGGGTCGAGGGTTCGAGTCTCGCGTTGCCGGAAGTTGTAGTTGCCATGTGTCACTGTGCCCTGATAGCGGCAAATTTGTGGACATCCTAAACGTTATTTCAAAATACATACAAACACATCAATCAAGTAACAGATGAGGGCATATATTTGTATTACCTTATCTCCTACCTCATGGTAATTTCTCAATAAAACCTGGTCCGCAACTTTGTTCGCCAGCTTCTACTTGAAAAAGAAATTAAAACTGTCAAAACAGAGCCATGAGCTCCGCCAATACGTCGCACATCCATGTAGAGGTCAAAGATTAAGAGATGTTTATTCTCCAGGGACATGGAGAAGCTGCGTGATGGTGTAGGCGAGCACGTGGTGATGATCACATACCTGGGTGGTTCCGTGGTGACGGGGTGCTCGCTCGCCATGTACTATGGATGGCAGCTCACATTAGCTGGGCTGGCGGTCGTACCCTTTTCTATTGTTGTTGCTGCTTTGGTTGCTAAGGTATGTTTTACTTGTAGTTCTTATAGCTGCTACGAAAACATGTTTCTTGTATCAAAATTATTTCCATTCATATAATCAGTCAACGAAAGTAGCAACTAGCGGCTGTGCCCGGTCGCCGCCACCGGACACAGCTACGCTTTCCTTTGTGTGTCCCGTCAGCAAAAAAGTGACATGTATCTGACGCAAGACACACGTTTGCCCAATGTCTTTCTTAAATTGCAGTTTTTTTATTTTATCTCGAGCATAAACATGCTTAAAGCTTGTAAGGTTGAATACGTGAATGCATGTTCATCATCATTGTTAACTGTTCATAAGAAAAGTTTATTTTGAAACTAAGGCAGTTTGTATGGATGGTCCCAAGATATTTTTATGATTAAATATGTTACCATAGATAGATATATATGATATGGTGATAGATTGACCAATAGTCTATGTATGTTACGTTTTATCTAGTCTACTCCCACCATCACTGGTGACACACACACAAAACCAAAACTTATTTGATATAACACAAGCTATTCTGTGAAATTATGGATGGGGTGTTATCTCGATTTTCGGTGGACATCTAGTAAATAAAAATAGAAAATAAAAGATTTTTAAATATGACATGACGTTGAATTGTCCTAACATTTATTTGAAATGAAATATGTCAAAGGAGTTACTTTTAACACTTAGAGTCAAAACGCTTAAACCTTTCCTCTCATACTACGAAATAAATTATTTCATTAAATGATATTTCTTGTCCAGTATCAAACCCGTTGTTCAGCTGAGGAGGTGAAGGCGTACAGCACAGCAGGGCGGGTGGTGGAGGAAGCACTCGCTAACATCAAAACTGTCAGAGCATACGCCGGAGAACAGATTGAACTGGAAAGGTATTGTATATAGCTGGTTATCCTAGAAAATAATTAGGTTCGAAGGACCAATTTAACGAAAATCTTTAAGCTGTTTAACGTTATAGAATCGAACTTTGACAAATTAATTGAATTGAAATTGTCTGCTCAAAGGACTTACGTATCAAGCTAAGCAAACCCTTATATCCTCGTGCATAGACTAAGAACGCAGCAGCTGCATTCTGCCGGTGCCGAGCAGTACCTTTGGACCACTGTCTTCCTTACTATGTATAAACCAAAATAACCCTTATCTTCAATTGCATAGCACCATATTTGCCTTGATAGATATACCTTTCTACCTACACAGACTAACCCCTATCACCTGTACCACATATACCAGCAAGCCCTCCAACCAGCTACAACGAGATGTCACTTCGAACCACTGTTTCCTCTGCTGTGTATGGATTCCTATCAATAAAAAAAGCAGGAATCTGGCAAGCAAAAAAATAATGCTGTCATATTTCCTCAAGTGACCTCAAAATGGGGATCTTCAAAAAGGGTGTTAAAAGGTTCTTGGAAGGACCGCAACGCGTACGTGTTACCCCTGATATTGCAAACGTCCATAAGCTACTGTGTCTGCTTCATCAGGCGGGTCGTATGCCTGTTTGCCACCGCAGTAGTATGTAAGAATAACCCAGGAGGTATCCTGGTCCACAGGTACCAGCAAGCGCTGCAGCCGGCGGCGGCGGCGGCGCGGCGGCGCGGCGCGGCGGCGGGCGGCGGCGCGGGCGCGGGCTGGCTGCTGACGTACGCCATCAACGCCGTGGTGTTCGGCTACGGCGCCGCGCTGCTCGTGCGACACATGCAGCTGCCGCCCGAGCAGCAGGCCTACCACTCCGGCACGCTGCTCACTGTGAGTGTCGCTACATTACTCCTGTATGCTGTTCCGACTTTGCCAAGAACGCGGGACATGAACTCAGAGCCACCACTAAGGAGGAAAATAGATTCTTGCAATATTAGGGGGGACTCCCAAAATAAATAAATTAAAGGTCACCAGTCCCTACAAAAAAAGCCTAAAACGGCTTTAGTGTCACGACTCTATGGCACCTCACCAGCCGACTACGCTTTAGATTGAAGACCCTAAAAGACTCTGTATATATATAAATCTAATACAATGTTGGTCACATCACTCTTCAATTTGCATACAAATCTAGAACCTACAGCTAATGATGTTTAACTGATTTAAGATTGATAATATAATAATTAAAGAATTATCAAGATTTGAAGAGACAACAATTAAAATAGAGGACGAAGATATATTTATGCTTGAATACAGCTTATTCGTAAAAATGGGATAACATTCGAATGACTTACTAAATGACAACAAAAATCATTCCTTGCTATAGGTATACCTATAGCGATAACTTCCAAAAAATCCATACAATTACCCCACTAAATAATTCAAATTCTCCTAGATACTGTTCTGCACGTTCATGTCAGCACAGAACATCGCCATGTGTCACCCTCACCTGGAGGTGCTGTCCACCGCACGTGGAGCCGCCAAATCTGTCTTCAAACTCCTCGAGAGAAAGGTCAGTTAAAATATTAAAGTCTGCCAAAATCGGGAGATATCTCAGCTATGGTTGTGTTAGTTATGACAGGCGTGTATATGTTCTTACATTGATTCAATGTGTGTAACCTCGAGTTTGATTCAATGTAAAATGTTTTTTAATTGAATTGCCTTAAAATTAGCACATCAAACCGTCATTTTTTTTACTACCACCGGGTTCGTAATCCTATTTCTACGGAGAAGAATCCGTAGTTGCTTTTTTCAATATTCAAATACAATATTTTCTCCCAACTCTCAATAAGATAAACCTGTGCAGTAAATTAATTACTTCCATATATCTATCCTCTACATAATACTGAATTTCATAGTAAGCCTTCTTAATATATTTTTTTTCATTTCTGTTAGATTTCTTAGTATTTTATTATAAAACGGACACAATAAATGACTTACTAGTTTTGTTAATTTAACTGTAGGGAAACGTAACTAGGGATTAGTAAAGAGGTTTCACACAGGAACGATGTGGATGCATAGTATATATCACAGCTGTAGCCAAACCTTCTTCGTAAGATTAAATATCCGCTTTCATTTTTTCCATGGAGCAGGTCGTAGTTTGAACTGAGACGTTAGAAAGTTTTGAAGTTAGCGGCATGAGTATAAACAATGTTTGATTTGGCATCACATTGGCGATGCTCTTGGCATTCTAAAACATCAAGGGCACAGGTCTACTAATACATTTACACCAAAATGTTAATGTTTTCAGACTAAGATCGACGCGATGGCTGACGAAGGAGCGAAACCTGATAAGTTCCGAGGGGATATCGTCTTTGATAATGTCTACTTCAACTATCCGTCGAGACCTGATGTCAAGGTAATTTTGATTAGAAGAATTAATCAAGATTTTACTGAATTTAGAAAGGAGATTCTGTGTATGTTCGATTCTTCTGTCCATTTAGACAACATTAAATCAATGTTTTCATTTCAACTCCGAAATGTAGTTAACTCAAATAAGTGAACAAAATCTACGATTTACTTTAAAAGTTAAAATAATTTGAAAAAATTGCTTCCCATTAAATGCATATAAGCCATGCTAAATAAGAGCAAAGAGACAACCAAAAAAAAATCTTACCTGATTTTGTGATCTTCAATCTTATTCTTCAACATTATAAAGTCAAATTCAAAATATTGTATATTCAAATAGACTTGAAATAAGTACTTTTAATTTGTCATCTTTAACACTACCAGCGGTTCGAAACGCTATCTCTACGGGGAAGAATCCGACAAGACACCTCCGTAGTTGCTTTTTTAGACTAATTTGAATTAAAATTAAAATTATAAGAAATTAATTTCTATTACAATTGCAAATTAATATACATCCTAAGCCATGCCGTTCCTCCAGGTTCTCCGCGGCTTTTCCCTCAAGGTGTCAGCAGGTGAGACTGTGGCGTTCGTCGGAGGCTCCGGCTGCGGCAAGTCAACGCTGCTGCAGCTGTTACAGAGACTGTATGAACCTGAATCCGGGAGCGTCTACGTTGATGGGCATAACGTGAAGGAATTGAACCTTCATCATTACAGGACTAGCATTGGTCAGTATATTCTTCTTTTGAGTTAATTAAGAAAACAATCAAAAACAAGTAACAAAAAAGTCAAGACATAAGACTCAGTCCATTCATTCATTTATTTCATTCATTCATTCATTCATCATGCAGACGCTTCATCTGATGGACGCTTCCCGGCAAACAAGCAGACGCTTCATCTGATGGACGACTGGTAGTGTCGTCAACTCATACTCAGGAATACGTATTACACTAATGTGGATCATGACAGCTATATCAATTGACATACTTTTAAATATCTGTCTGTAAAACATGATTCCTTCATTGATTTTGTATGTCACTACTTAGATTTGACGTCACGAATGTCGCTTGCCAACTCACTGACTATTTATCAGTTTGGATGGATTTTAAAATCGTATTTGGGAAATAATTTGAAACAAAACAGTTTTTCTTACACTTTGTTAGTCATCTATATTTAATTTATTTGTATTTATATAATTTTAATAAAAAGATCACACTCATAGTGTACACTTAGTCATGCAATTGGAGAACAGTAATAGTATAAAAACATGTCACTACCGAAAAAAGGTTACGACAGCCTGCAAAAAAAACAAACATTAAAGACGTCAATAATAGAATGCAAATTTAGGCTAAAAATTAATTTCCAACTATATTAATACTTAATACCATAATTATAATAAAGAGAAATAACAGTAACCCGAAAACAACAATGAACACAATAAAATCTAAAAAACATTTTTTTTTATTATTTAAGACCAGGCAGGCATTTGATCCCAAACCCGCCTCATGTTAAGCGGCGATGAGGTCTAAGGTGGATCATGCCTGCCTAGGAGAAACCTATTAGCCATTATAGCCACTCTTGCCTTAAAGAGGCCCAAGTTATATTGGTCAGGGAACACATCGGCAGGCAAAGAATTCCACACCCTTGCAGTACGCATTATGAAGGAGCTATCGAAGCGTTTGGTCCGGATGGTCGGAATATCTACCACGAAAGGATGCAACTTCAGCCTACGTCTTGTATTCCGATTATAAAAGGCGGCCGGTGGAATTAAATTGTGCAATTCCTGCGCACACTTTCCGAAATGTATCCTAAAAAATGCCGATAGACACGCAACTTCACGGCGGTGGCTGAGGTCATGAAAGTTAGCAATATCATCGTCAATCCCGATGATTCTTCGGGCTCGCTTTTCAACAGAGTCTAAAGCTGCTAGCTGATACTCTTAATCAATATTGATCTTAATCTATATTGTGACATTATAACATTATTTGTGACAAAAGTAACTATCCCTCTAATGTTATTGTCCTATACAGGTGTTGTTGGCCAGGAGCCGGTGCTGTTCGGAGGTACGATCAGAGACAACATCACTCTCGGAGCTCCTAACGTCACAGATGAACAAATGATCAAAGCGGCCAAACTGGCGCACGCACACATGTTCATTACTAAACTGGCTAAGGTTTGTATTAATTTGATAACAGTTTTATGGCATTGCCATCACCATGGCACTGACTTTGAGCACTTTGCCAGTATCAAATAATATTTACTATCAAGTTTTGATGAGGAATGAAATGATGATATGAATAATGAAAGGATAAAAATGATGGATGAAATGATGAGTCATGCTAACATGCTAGTACTGTTACTGTAGGCTTTATTGAGTTACTTGGGAGATGACGAAAAGAGCGGACAAATCGTCGTATTTCACGTTCTCCACACTCGTAGAACACTATAGATATTCACTGGTTAAAACACTAGTATTTTACACATTAAATTTTGCTTATATACAAGAAAAGACACTTCCCGTTCCCACCAAGTAAGTCATTTATTTATTTACTTGCTCAAAACACACCTACAGCATGCACACAAACATTCAAAACAAATACTATAAATGAAGGTACAATACTTGTGTGAGTGCGTTTTACAAGCATATACAACATTAATATGTTAGTTAAGTTCTATGGAATTAGAAGACAATAATCATAATGATCTTTATTTCTCCACAAGTTGTACAGTGAGATAATGTTTGCATCTGCTGCTGAACTAGGCTTTAAGCCTGTATTACAGCAGTCAGCGCCTCATTCCCAAAGGATCTGAACACATTTTTACATAGCAATTGATTAAAACAAATAAACCTTTGAACACTAAGATGACAGCACAAGATGTTTGAGAAAACATGACATTTTAAAAACAAATTTGAGGGTAAAATTAAAAAAATCATGTAATATTGACATGAACATGTCTTGTCTTCATGGCAAGTGGGACGCAAATCAGAAATCTGATGACAGTAAAAATAGGGAACACAGTAAATTGAAGAAGCTATATTTTTGTTTATTTACATACAAAACTCAAAGATACCATTCGATAGGTGAACGATCAAATAAGTTAAATTGACATCATAGAATTGAATTTTGAAAATGGTCGTGCAATGGCTGATCCTGCTGATGAATTAATCCCTCGAGAGGGGTAGGCAGATCTGTTGCACAAAGCATTTCGCATGTTTAGATTGAGTCCCAGTGTAACTGCTTGCGAATCTGTCGCCACTATCCGGGCACAATGAGGAACATGGCAACAACTTACGTGAAACCGAGACTCATATCCTCGACCTGTCGGATCGGGTCGGTCGGTTAACCAAGGCACGTAACAAACTGAACTACCACATCCTTAACTAAGCTATGAAGTTTCTGTTAAAATGTCTAAGATATTGCGTACGTTTATAAAAGTGTGTCCTATTCATTTAATTTTCTTTTAACGCCAGGGTTACGACACGATGCTGGGTGAGTCAGGTGCCCAGCTATCAGGAGGACAGAAGCAGAGAGTAGCCATCGCACGAGCTCTCATCTGCGAACCAAGGATACTGCTACTGGACGAACCAACGTCTGCACTGGACCCTGCTGCTGAGGCACAGGTATACCATGGCTATTTTAACGCTTGATCTTCTTCAACTTTCAGCCTATATTTCTCCCATTTTCAACAATATTTAGTATGACTTGAATCTATTGTCAATAATAATTCATAAATTATTTGAAAAAAGTTTGTTCATTCAATCGTTTGGAATTTTTTAATGTTCTTGACTTGAAAGAGAGAGTGCTTTGACTTCGCTCTTTGCCTTTTAGCCAGCAATTTAAATTGACGATTTCAAGTGCTTTTTTTAAGTTTACGGAAAAAAGTTGTTTTGATTTTGATTAAATGATTGAAGCAAAAGGATCGAACTCATTCTGCAATGTAACGGAAGAATTGCGCTATCCAAGTATACCCGCCACTCTGACCCACCACTGCAACTCCTGTTTATCAGGATCAACAGTAGTGCTCTCTAATTATCTATGTTATTTCGAATCTCCAGGTACAATCAGCATTGGATGCCGCCAGCCAAGGCAGAACGACTCTTGTCGTTTCACACAGGTACTAACCAACTTCTAGCTTGTTCTAGAAATATGTTTTTGTCAGTTTTGTTGATCCTGCCTAGCCATATGCGTTGATTTTGATGTCTCCTAGTGAGATAGCACCCCAATCGTACTTGAATCTATTTCCTATAACTGCTAATAACTAATTTTTTATGTACTGTTACTCAGACATTTTCCTCTTTTTAATTAAAAAAGTACAATTTCTATTCCCACCCAGATTATCAACAATAGTCAACGCGTCCCGAATTGTAATGATGGAGCAAGGATCAGTTCTAGAATCAGGCACTCATTCAGAACTGCTGGAGAAACGAGGGGCGTACTACGACCTGCTGCAGAAGGATCTTACAACCAAGTAAGTATATGGAAGACATCCAGTGCTGGATTTATTGCGATAATAATAAAGTATCGCCTCTGCCCACCCCTCTTCAGGGATTTATTACGGCGTGAGTTTATGTTTGTGTAAACTTAAAACTTAATCTTCTTCAAATATCTCAATTGAATCTTTTCTTTTACACCAGGAGTATATCCAAGACGCAAACAGAAGCCGAGACGCCTCATACTGGTGAAGATGATAAATATGAAGAGGGCGAGATATCCAAGTCATTGCCAGCCACACCCTTCAAACGAACTTACAACAGAGCTTCTTCTAGAAGTTAGTATTTTTAATTAAATACACACTACATTCTTATGTACAGCTTAGCAATGTAGTGTGTGTCGTGGTGACAGGTGGAACTGCATATTTCTAACCCGGCAATGCCATGTTTACTGTCAAACTCATCAATGTAATTGGCCGCTGACTCAGTGTTGCCAGAAAGTAAACTTATTTTATCTTATAAGTTAATGTTGTGTATGAATGATTAATCCAAGCACAGACATTGTTTTAAATAGATCAGCTACTTAGTGTAAGTTGTTTGCTGTATTATAGTCACATTCGGTTGTTTAGTCTGTGATTGCAGCGCTGTTTGTTTTTTTCGTTTGTGTGTCGTAAGTCATAACAATTCAGATTTTAGTTACATAAAACTTTATTTGGTTATTACACTATCAATATTTTGCGTGTTACGTGATATCACGATCCAATATCACATAAATATTGTTGGTATTGACGGTATCACAAAGTCAAAGCCAAACTCGTTTATTGTGAATATACTACATACGAAATATTGCAGATGTCACACATGTGTACAGTGTTACACTTTATTCTACCAGGAAGCATATAACTTTTTATAATAAAAATAAGCTAAGAATTGTTATATAAGCTTTACATTTAAATTTAGTACGGAGTAAATAAAATATATATCATTTCAAATGTAAATTAAATTAGTGTCATAATACTAGAGTAACGATATGATGTTGGCAGTGTTTAATGAGGCCTGGCGCACTCAGCACTCAGACTGGTTTAATATTCAATGTTTGGTTTATCATATTGAAGGGTTGTTTACCGACAGGTTCGTTACGGCGCAGCGCCCGCCTGGGGTCGGTGGCGGCAGCGCACGTCGGCAACGTGGCGGCGCCCGGCTTGCTCAGCGCTGTCGTAAGTACATACCGCTCACAAACTCACAACCTCATCTTCACCAACCAACAAAATCAAGGATCGTCGTGTCAATGTCACATTTCACCAAATGACCAGTTTTCTTGTTTGACCGAGATGTTGCAAATTTCGCTCCGATTCTAGACTAGAATGTTTTGTGGATCGAGATTTATTTTTAACACGTATGTATGTATGCATAAATGTTTGTCCGGCGATAACTCGAGTATCATTGTTCGGATCGTCGCGAAATTTGGTAAGAGGTAGAATAAGGGAAAAAGATCTTCGAATATGAAATTGGTCAAGTGGTTCTAGAGATTTAGTTTGGAAGAACCACCGGTAAATGATAATAAATTTAGACTTTTGATTGCTCAGGAAACAACCCTAGAAGACCCCACCGCGCAAGACAACGATGATGACGAAGTGCCACCAGTGTCAACATGGCGGTTGCTACAACTGAACGCAGCTGAGTGGCCGCTGCTAGCTGGCGGTGCTCTCGCTAGCTTGCTGGTCGGAGCTACGATGCCGATATTTGCTTTGCTGTTCTCTAAGTTGTATGGGGTAAGTTGTGGCTGGGATTCGGTCCAACCGGTTCAAGTGTAAAAGCAAATGAAATAGAATGATTACTTTTTGTTGTTTGAAGTAAAATGAACTTTTCTCTTAAGAGTTGCTCTGAATTAAACGGAAACGTATTTATTAAAACTATCCAATCTTCTTGAAAGACCTAATTCTGCTCCGACAAAAGTAAGAAGCAGTTTACACTACAGCTTTATCTTGACAAAATAATCCGTTAATTATAAATTATCGAAGAACATTTCGATTAATCGGTAATCTTAGAAATTTTACTTTTAATTATATTTTTTCTATTTTAGTAACTATTTGATAAAGCAAGGACTACTAGTGTTAACAGCTTTGATTAATATTGATTTTCGTTCATAAGTTCAACACAAGGTCTTTGAAAATAAACTGATCCATTTCATTAATTTATTTTATTTACATTTTTTCTAATGTTTTAATGTGTACTCTGAACTTATTTCACATGCACTCCATTGCCCCAAGCTGTAGCTACTTGTATACTGTTATGTCAATAAACAATTTGAACTTCCATACAAACTATTTGTTACCTGACTTACTTAATACTACTTTTCCTCCAGATGTTCTCAAGCCCGGACCCCGCTATAATCCTGTACTGGGGCGGCGTGTACGCGGGCTTGTTCGCGGCGGTCGCGGCGGTGTGCGGCGTCGTCACATTCCTCCAGACATGGCTGTTCAACGTCGCCGGGTCTATGCTGACTGACAGGCTTAGGGTTCTGACGTTTGAGAACTACTTGCAGCAGGTATGGCTTAATACATTTCCTACAAAACTACAAAAAGAACTGTCCAAATTTTTACCCGATTGCGAAATATAGTTTCGTCTTGGACGTTTGATTACTTTCAAAATAGATTTAAGATTTGACTAAAAAACATTCCGGTGATTTCCCCCTCTTGTGGTCTGAATGCATATGCAAGGAGTGAGGAACTCTTTTAACAGCAGCCCGCCGGCCCGACATCAAATTCAAATTCAAAATGTTTTTTATTTAAATAGGCTTAAAATAAGTGCTTTCAAATCGTAATTTTTTTATCTATCACCGGTTCGGAATGCTATCTACGGGGAAGAAGCTGGCAAGAAACCTCCGTAGTTGAGAAACCTCCGTAGTCTATCTTTTTGGGTTAACAAGCAAACGGTTCATTTGATGGTAAGTGATGACGATGCCCTTAATATCTTAGCAAGAGAATTCTGTAACATGGTTGTTATCGATACAGGAGCAGGCATGGTTCGACCGCCGCGAGAACTCTGTAGGCTCGCTGTGCGCCCGACTCGCTACTCAATGCGCTGCCGTACAAGGAGCTACCGGCTCGCGACTTGGGACCGTTTTGCAGGTATTGCATGATTTGTTCATATAGTAGGGGGCAAACGAGCTGACAGAGCACCTGTTGGAGAGTGAATACTGCCGCCCATGGACATTTGCAACATCAGAGGACCTACAAAATGCGTTGCCGGCCTTTAGTTATACGGCGTTGATGTATAGTACACACACATACATCATGCATTGAAATTAGAAACACATAATATAGCAAATTAGCGATGATAATGAATTACAGCTTCAGTAGTCAAATCGACATCAAACGATCCGTTCTTGCCACCCGTCAATGCCATTATTTAAAGAGACAGAAACATTATGGTTCCACCGCTCAGCAATGTGATTTAGATTTTTGTCAAGTTTTTAAACGCAAGATTCAGCTTCTTTTTAATAAATTTTTTGCAGACAATAATTAAAATAGTTTGACTCAACACTAAAGTACGCTATATACCTACTCGTACTCATTTTTTTTTTCATTTCCATCAGGGCGTCAGTACGATGGTGATTGGTGTGACTCTATCCATGGTGTTCAGTTGGAAGATGACTCTTGTCAGCTTATTGAGCGTGCCTTGTGTGAGTAAACATTTATTTTTCATTCTTTACCTCTTATTACTCTTTATACTAAGTTACGAAATTTAGGAAATAATTGGTATGTAGGTCTGAAGAAAATGGACAAAGTTGTTAAAAGTGATATGTATTTTATTATGATTACAATACAACCGGTACTAAGGTTCAGAAAAGTTAATTATCGCCGATTAAGACGTTTAAATTAGTATATTTATAATAGAAAAAAAAACACTTGTTCTGTATAAATAGTCTCTGTTAATATTTTGGATTTTATATAATTAATGACCCTGAAAACAAGTTTACTATCGTGGTAACTCTACGAATTTTACCTGTATTAAATAAGTGTATATATAACAGGTAATGGGAGGTATATATTTGGAAGGATATTTCAACCAGAAGAGCGAAGTGAAAGAGAAGCGAGCGATGGAGGATGCTTCAAGGATCGCTACTGAAGCCGTCATCAACGTGCGCACTGTGCAGAGCTTGGGTAAACTAATTATAAATACTAAAACTTTACCTGACTATATTGTCTTTCTTTTCGTTTTATTCTGATCTTGTTGTATTCATTAATAGTAGTTTATACCAAAATGTTACTTAGCGCCTGCGACTCAAGATTATTTAATCTTACTACAGGGCTGAGTCTGAGTCAATGAGTTTGTTGTGATGTAGATATTTTCATTATCATCTTACATTTCCTCTTTACTCCATACATTATAACTAGCCAGTGTATGATCATAATCTCGACTGATAGTAAGTGAGGATGCGGCCGAAGGTGAAGCATGTTTGACTAGATACTGAGTGCCTATTAACTATCGAATTGATTAGTTTTAAGTTCGGGTGGGATTCCTAATCCATAGTCGTGAAAATTATATTTCATTATTAAAAACTCATACCAACGATATCACAAAAGACAACTGCTAAGCTATTCGCTTCGAAAACAATTTCCTTCTTTTATCATGTGTATTTCAAAGGAGTGGAAGTCATTGCCTTCTGACGTATTCCTTGATCAATATAATCTGGAGTTCTTTAAGACTAGAGCGAATATGCTTCTCCTAAGTAGGTAAATTCTACCTTAGACTTTATCACCGCTTAGCATCAGTTGGGATTAGAGCCAAATGCTTGACGGATTAATTAAAAAATGTTAGCTTTCTTTTCATTCAGAGATTTGACTATTGACTCAATTTTAGAAATTTTGTGGAGCATACTCGTAAGGTCACTTGCTTCTGGTTGCACTAAGTATGCCTTACTTTTATTTTACTTAGATGATACTTTAATCACCTGCATATGGGTTTCCTTGTCTGTATCGTGTTATACCTCATATAATTTGTACTTCATTGTTGAATATAGGATATTATCACCCGTTTGTGTTAGCCTGCACTCATATGTTATATATTGTAATCAGGTGTGGAGCAAACAATACTATCCCGCTACCAGCAATCCCTCCACAGCGCGTTGCAACGGCGCGGCGCGTCGCTGTGGCTGCACGGGCCGGTGTACGGACTGTGTCAGTGCGCTCCGACGCTCGGCTACACGGTATCGCTCGCGTACGGCGGGTATCTCATAGCGAGGGAGAACCTGCCCTACGAGTACGCTATACTGTGAGTATTGCACTTATTTAACCCCCGACGCAAAGTCTATGTCTATCTGTGGCATCAAAACTCTTGAACGAATGAAGCGATTCTGATATATATTTTTTTGTTTGAAAGGTGACTTAATCGAGCGTGTTCTTAGCTATGTTTATGCTATATCGGTTCCCCAATTCAAAATCTATTGGTGGTGAAAGTGAGGATTAACAATCGAATCGAATATTTCCAATCGGGTTTTTTTTTAATTTATTATTTAAGTGTTTATACAAAGTTGTGGGTATATAAAAGATGGTTCACCTTATGGCGATATTGACGATGCCCTAGATTACAATATACTCTTCCCTTATTCTATAAATACGCTAATATTTTGAGTATTCTAAATCGAAAAATACGAAGTTTCGCGTATTCATTTATCCATGGGGTCGATTATTTACTTACTTAAAATAGTAAATTATATTGATCAATGCGTGTATTTTATTTTGACATATGTGTCATTGTCAATTTTAGCAAATTGTTGAATTTTGACAAGTATGTCACAGTGGTAAAATACTTAAAATTCTTCAATCTATTCACCAGAGTATCAGAGGCTTTAATATACGGCGCGTGGATGTTGGCGCAGGCGTTGTCGTTTGCGCCAAACTTCGCGGCGGCAAAACGCGCCGGCGCTCGCATCGTGGCGGCGCTGGAGCGGACGCCGGCCATTGCTAGCGCGCCTGATGCACAATATGATGAGGGATGGGTGAGATTTATAAAAAAATTGTATCATTCATATACTATAAGCGTTTAGGAAATTATGACCGTGGTATCTTCCATTGCTCTTAATTACCACATGCAAATTTAATACGCAACTAATAATATGAAACTTCTTTGAAATTGAACTGATACACACTATTCAATAAAACTTTTGAATATGATTTGTTTATCGAACTTTTGTTTCTTCCATATGAGGAGAAATTGTCAACTTTTACCTTCATATAAATAAAATTATACCTGCAATGATAAATAATTTTACACATGGTTATGTAAAACTTAAGTCATCTTATAAAACCAAATTTTATTTAATGTTTAGACCGCAAAAGGCGAGATCCTGTTCTCAGACATCCACTTCCACTACCCATCGCGCCCTTCGGTTCCCGTACTGCGTGGTTTAACGCTGCGATTGCCCGCGGGCAAGACTGTGGCGCTAGTTGGACCCAGCGGCTGCGGGAAATCAACACTTATGCATCTGTTAATGAGGAACTACGACCCACAGAGCGGACATGTCGTGAGTGTTTTGCTGTTATGCTAGATAATGAGGTATATAATGTTGAAATTGATAATAATGTAAAATCATAATTATTTTTGATGTTATCCTTTGTTTTCACAGATCATTTTTTAAAGACGATTTGCCATTCATGTTAAAACTTGATAACTTTGTCGTCCCAGCAGGTTTAATTTTATTTTGCAGGTTTAGGTTTAATTTTTGTGAGGTTTAGGTCTGTAGGAGGTTGGATTTGTATTAATGTTGACTTGCTCTGCCAGGAGCTGGACTCGGTAGACACCCGGCGCCTCCCGCTGGCAGTCCTGCGAGCACAGCTGGGGCTGGTGCAGCAGGAGCCGGTGCTGTTCGAGCGCAGCGTGCGCGACAACATCGCGTACGGCGCCGTCAGTCAGCGCGCGCCCGCCGCCGACGTCGCACGCGCCGCCGCGCGAGCCAACGTGCACGCCTTCATAGCGGCGCTGCCTGCGGTACCTACCTACTATTACTCACCACTAGGACTGCTGCTCATCTACCTCTAAATGTCAACAACTGTCAGTGTGGCAGAAGTGTCACGGTGACACACCGCTTTCAAAAATTGGTCGGGTGTTTAATAAATGTAGCGTCACTGTAGAAATATTGATAACTGCCTTTATTCTATATTAACTATACATTAACAGAAAAAAGGCAGGTCCTTTCAAAATTTTTGAGTCTAAAATACCATAATCAAAGTGTCAAAACTGACGAATCACAGTTTGACAAGTATGTCACTATTTCAATTAAAAATATTTCCCTCGCAAACATTTGAAACCTATAGCTTTATGGCACTAAAAAGTATTAAGTTAAACTATGATATGATAATTTATTGTGATATTCATCATGACCATTGTTGTCTGTGGTTACGTTGTAATGATGCGTTGCATTGTGACCGCGCAGGGCTACGAGACGCGTCTGTCGGGCGGCGGCGGCGGCGGCGGCGGCGGCGTGTCGGGCGGACAGAAGCAGCGCCTGTGCGTCGCGCGAGCCTTGCTGCGGGATCCAAAGGTGCTGTTATTGGACGAACCCACGTCTGCTCTCGATGCTAATAGTGAACAGGTACGATTACACCACAACCCACTGAAGTTAGATTCACAGAATCATGATTAGCCAAATTAACCGAATAATGATTTGTCTACTATTTTTTCACCGAGTAATCTTTTGCTGTGTTTTGTTTCTCTACTTGCAATTTATTTATTTACTTACGTTAAATTAAATTAAAATCTTTATGATAAGTACGAATCCTGGCGATGACAATAATGTCAAATCTTAAATTTAATAATCTCAATATTTGTTCGTAACTTTCCAGATAGTACAAGAGGCTCTCGAGGCTGCATCCAAAGATCGCACGACTATCATTATAGCCCACCGACTGGCAACCATACGACACGCTGATATTATATGCGTTATTAATAAAGGTAAGATATACCTACCATCTAAATTATGACAAAGTTATAGACATGTGGTGTTTTTTTTTCCGCTACAATCAAACCCTTTACAAAATAGATGACTTAAAAACGAGTAATAAAACAATTACATTTTGTTCTTGCTAGAGAGTAACAATGCCAGAGTGAATTAATACTGGTGTTGGAAGTTACCATAAGGCAAATTGTTAATTAATTTACCAGGGCTACTTGCCCTATGTATGGATGAAAAAGTGAAATTAAACGAAACATTTTTAACAGGTGTAGTAGCAGAGAAAGGTAGTCATGACGAGTTAGTGAAACGCCGCGGTATTTACTGGGAGTTGCTACAACAGCAGGGATCGCACATGTAACCGCCAGACGGACCTGTCTATGTCAACAGCAGTCATCGTGACAGACATGTCAAATAATGACACTTCGCTGTGAATCCTAGGTCGAATTGGGGGGTTCTAATGTACGTGGCATAAATACTGTAAACTGCGTTTATCTTCTTGTTCAATTCCAATGATGACAGCGTATTGGTAATGAAAAATTATAGTGTCAGGAATGTTATGGCAGACTTGTCAAATCTGAATCAAGACGGCTTGACAAGGGTTTTGTAATTGATTAAAGTAGATGAATTTTATTTATCCTTTGAACGAATCTTTAGAAATATAATAATTTAAGTTAACATCCGCCATACAATAGGTAATAAATAAAAAATCCTTATTGCTCTCTTATTCTCACGTTCACAGCAATACGTGGAAATAAGACAAGTAGCATTTGAAAGCTATGTCTGTTAAACTGCAATATCTAGCGATATTTTAACCTAATGAAATCTCAAATATGTTTTAAAAAATTAATGAAGAATTGCAGTTTTTAACATTAAACTCTTTTTTAGATACTTAAATAAAAAATAAAAATTGTGTTCTCTTCAACTATTTAAAAAAAATATTTTTATTCTCTTCCGTGTACTTTATTTTCTAAATAGCGGCGTGACGTTTGTGTCAAATGATTATTTTATCAATGACCATTTAAATGAAATATACATACTAAACTTTACTTTAAACACCTTTTCTTTCAAAAACTTTAATTATATTACTATCCTTTCGTACTTATTCGTTTTTTTTTTTAGATTTAATTGTATTTATTGACTGTGATTGTATAAAGTGATTAAGTTTTACCGTTAAATCTACAAATTAAGTGAACTCTTAAAGAAATGTGGAACTGTAGGATTATTTCATTAATCTATTTTTATTATTTAAGTGTATTTAAAAAACCAAAATTATGACAAAACGTATTTTTAGCTTAGTTTTAATTTGTTCTTGAAGACTAAAATAAAATATATGAGTAAGCTAAGTGAAATGTTAGTACAAAAATGTTTATCAAATAAATAAAACATTACGATTTTTTTATATTTTTTATTGCTTTTTTTTTAAATAAGTCTACGCTAAGGCCTCGAAAATTTAAGATTTGGTCTAAAATTTTATTCACAAAGATTTGACTAACTACATTTGATTATTTAAATTAAAATAACTACTAAATTGTACATTTCGGATTTCTCACTTTCAGTTTCACACAAGTTTTAAAAATTAACGAACTTGTCATGGAGTGTTGTCATGACTTTTATAATTTCACAAATCTATCATTGAATTTGTCATGACTTTTATAATGTCACAAACTTATCATGGAGCTTTGTCATGAGTTTTATAATTTAACAAGTTCGTCACAGGCTCCCAATTTGACTGAATTACATCAAAATTACACGTTACAATATAAATATCACAAAGTTTCATTCGATCATCGCGGCAACAAGTCGTGACAGCCGCCGCTGGCCGGCGCGTGGCGCGTGCTGCGTGCTGTGACGTCACCGGCCAGCGCGTGGCGCGTGCTGCGTGCTGTGACGTCACCGGCCAGCGCGTGGCACTTGCTGCGTGCTGTGACGTCACCGGCCAGCGCGGCCGCCAGCAACGCCTGCGCTGGCATCACAAACACGCCCGCCAGGCGCGACAGCCCCGACGGTATGCACGGGATAGAACACTGCCAACCTAAGGACGTGACGTTTAATTAAATTGTTGATGGGCAAATAATAATTAATCGTGTAAGCGCTTTGGATGTTTTATATATAACGGCTCTTCTCTGAAATACTGACGGATTGACTAGGCTTGATTGATTGAGAGTGGCACTCTAGCGGAGCGTCGTGTCGATGGTAGCGGGGCCGCCATATTCAAAAGTTCTTTAGTCTATGGCTATGCAGTTTTTGAACAGAAAAGCCCGCGCATAGCGTTTTCGACGAATCGCTTTAAATTCAGCTATTACGTTAAATTGGACTATATTAATTGTTGTTATAATAGACACGATCGATTATTATCGTTAGTGCGATTGTCCTAGTGACTTAAAGCTTTTGAGTGTTTTAATTGTGACTATTAGTGTTGTGTGTGCTAGCCAATACTTTCTTTGCCTCTTCGCCCTTAACCCAACGCCCGCATGATGAACTACTCTGATGAAGGATCGCTCGCGCCTTCATCAGAAGTGGGATCGAATGGGCAACTAATTTATTCGCCTTTTTTTATTATGTCTCAAATGTTAACGGCGAGTACGGTCTAACGCAACTTCTTCAATTCAACCCAGATGACCCGGATGCAGGTTTGTGGTGAAGAACGAGCACCGTGAAGGAGTAAATTTACTCATGGTATTATCAAGTGCGCTGAAAGCTACATTCCTTACCAAGATAAATCCTAACAAACTATCATGGGACTTTATCAAACATGCCTTATTTGCTAGATATTTTTTTTACCGAAGATCTTTCAAGATTATTTCGACGACATCATCTGTTTTCAAATAGAGGTTAAAGAGCCTGTGAATCTTTTGTTCGATTATGGAATCTCATTGAGCGCATACCGTAAACTGTTGTACTTGAAAAAGTAATTATAGGATTTGTGTTCTCGGTGTTGTGTTCTAAAGATAATCTGATGCCCTCAAAAACGTAACTTCTTGTATGTGTGCTAGAAGTGCCATAGAGTTTTAATGATTGGTCAGCGAGTGAGTGGGTGACAAAATTAAGAAACTTTGATTATTTATAATTCTTAAACTTCTTGTTGAAATTTGAAATATACCGTGTTTATGCAATAACAATGCCTGCTTGATTACTGAAAATTCAGACAGCTAGTTTTATGCAAAACGAAGTTATAGGGGTTAATAAAATGTCCTAAACTGCATCGAGAAAAGGATGGCACGGCCGTGCCGCTTTTTTTACTAACCTTGACGGGTGCACTGCCGTACCCCCCAGATAAGTCGTGAACTGAATACTCATGAAATGACTACAAGAGCATTACTATTTCGTATACTATGGCACTACCCCGAAACGACGCTTAGATGGCAAGAGAAAACCTCAACAATGATCTGTTTAGTGTCTGCCTGTCTGGATAGAAGGAACAACGGAGGAGCTATGGTCAAGGAGGTACACCTGTGTGAGTTTCGCCCTTCGAGAGGTATTTTAGAAACATCTTCTGGTGAGTGTATCTCTTTTTTGTTTGATAGCGAATCTTGTTCACTTTTAAAGTACTTGTGTGATATAGTTAGCATAAAAGGTTTTAGGTACTGTTCGTTAGAATTTTATTTATCTGGCTGGTATAGGAGACGAAACTAAAGTTCAGAGAACGTTTTAAATGGGAGTCCGGTTGAAATTGGTGAATAAATGGTCTCACTAATTTTTCAATAATCAACGAATAATGCAGCTGTGCACTGAGGCTGGGGCTGTGCCTGGACACCCTACCGGCTGTCTTGGGATCCGCGGCAGACTTGATGGGAAGAGGTAGGAGGTAGTAATAGGGCGGTTTCGGACTTCCCTCCCGGCAAGGCGGAGACAGCGGTTGGAGTGGCCCAGAGGAAAAAAAAAAAGAATGGAGACGCCTGACCGTCTTAGCACTATGATATGCCACTAACTAACTAGGGATAAATTGAATACTGACCTAAATCTTGCACTATTAATATTGGTGGCAAAACTTTTTAAAAGTACGGAAGTTTCCCTTCGTTTTCACAAGATCTTGTTAGTAAATAGGACTACACCGTTTGTCATGCCAGAGACTGCACTCTCACAAGATATGATGTATGTAAAATGATATTTCATTCTTTAAAAAACCCAGTTTGGCAAGCTTGCTTTGAATATGAAACACCTTATTAAAACGACGTTGTTACTGAACTACAAGGTAAAGATAGAGATTGCTTATGTCCATTTTAACAAAATATGCATACTATCCTATTTAAGGTATTCCCACTCACTATATCACAATCGGAGAACTTAATTTAAAAGACTACAAAAATTTTTGGCCCAATGATAAACCAAGACAAAAAATATATATATTTGAAGCTTATAGACAACTTTCTTTTGCATTAAGCATTGCGTTTTTGTTCCCCGTATATAAAATTTCAAACTTACCGTCAGTTGCGTTAGAGATTTTGCATATTCATTTATGCTTCAATGTTGCCTTAACGTCAGTATGACATAAAAAAAAAAGATTTTTTTCGTATTAATATGAACGAAATTACTCATCTCGTCTAAACAACTCTAATTCATAAATGATTTCCCTTAAGTGTAATGCTTAAACGGAACGTCATCATTGCTAATATGGCCGTTTTAAAAATGCGTTGCTGCGTGTATACATGTTGAAAGCTCATTTTTATTATGCAAATGTGTTAAAAGTATAATTTATTTACAAAAAAAAAAGAAGATTTGACTTTTCTCTATAAATTATTCAAACATAAGGTACATGTGGGCTAGGCTTGTTTGGCAAAACTTAAGTTTCCTATTAGAATGATTTTCTTAATACAGTTGTAGGGAGTTGCAAAGATGGTATATTATAAAAATCGCGAAATAAAACGTGGATTTCTACTGTTCTACGTTCGCTTATTTGGACACAGTACGCATTGATTTTTCAGTAACACTTTTCAGTAAAAGTAACAGAATAAAAGTATGTTGTTCTGTTTTGATGACATTACTGCGTCTGTCATGCTACAGGATGCTTATTTCCTTGATACATACAAGCAATGCTACAAAATCATTACAGAAAGGGGTCTGTTTATTCGGAGCCCCTAAACGCATCATCGCTGATCAAGGCCGTTGTAATATCATTTCTGACTTTTTTTTTGTACAGAGCATGGAATTGATTAACATTTTATTCCGACGGGGCCTAGTAGAGTTAAACCTATTGAAACGCGTTATGCGGACACTGAAAAGCCTATTAACAAAAGTTAAAATGGCTCTATCAAAACATGGCGAGATGAATTAGATAAAATACAGCTTTCCTTTAATAGTACTAGGTCTACTCTAACTTAATATTCGCCCACAGAACTCATATTCGGGATTGTTTCTCAGTTTTTGTTTCATCCCAAAGTAATCTAAAAGGACAACAATAAAATTGTTTAAATTTTGATTTTACCCGAAGATGGATCGGCTAATAATCGTAAGGCGATCGCATAAGTCGCGGACGCGCTGCAATTTAACCATTTTCGCTAGTTGATTTAGTCTTTATTATAAACATTGAACGAAATAAGAAAAAAATTGAAAGTGATTTGTTTTAATCGCTTACGTTTTAATAGGTACTTGTAAACACCCTTACGAACTTAGAAATTATGATAACTCTCATTGTATACTTACGCTCAGTACCCTAAGATCGTGAGGGTTTAAAAAAGGTAATCAGTTAGTTATTAAATGACGAGGGCGAGACGGCGATAGATGATCTGGAAGACAGACTCAATCGTGATATTAAACTGGATACAAGCGACAACTTAATATGCTCTGGGACAATTCCCACCAGCTCGCGCACTTTAACAGCAGTTTCTAATACTTCAAACGTACATTCTGGTCCTGAGATAATAGAAGTTGGATGTAAGGTTGAGCGTTACACTGAAAAAGATAGTTTGTAAGTTGTCGTTTGAAAATTATTTCTAAATTAGAGCTATCTTTATTTTGTATTGTGTGTAGAACTGTTTGTTCTGGTCCGTGTGACGCTGTTATCCATCACCATACTAGGTGGGTTTGGTTCAATGGGTTCAATGGTCAAGGCCAGAGGAGTGTGACCACCCTGGTTCGTGTGACGCTGACATCCGGGCCATACTCTGCGGAGTTGGTTGAAAGGATTCAATGGTCAAGGCCAGAGGAGTGGTATACATGTGTCGACCCTGGTTCGTGTGACGCTGACGTGTTTTCGACGAATCGCTTTAAATTCAGCTATTACGATAAATTGGACTATTTTAATTGTTGTTAATTATAACAACGTCTATTAAGACACGATAGATTATTATCGTTAGTGCGATTGTCCTAGTGACTTAAAGCTTTTGAGTGTTTTAATTGTGACTATTAGTGTTGTGTGTGCTAGCCAATACTTTCTTTGCCTCTTCGCCCTTAACCCAACGCCCGCATGATGAACTACTCTGATCGCTCGCGCCTTCATATATAATAATATAATAATCCTTTATTTAAGGCCTATTTGCCCATACATAATAATAATAATAACACGACACACACATTGACTCAGCCTTGTAGTAAGTACCGAAAGACTTGCGTCACAGGTGCTAAGCAACGATATGGTATATACTAAATACATAACAATACAACATCCAAAACCGGTGAGCGAAACAATGCGTCTTGCAAATAACACAAAGTCCCGCCCCCACCGGGATTCGAACCCGGAACCTCTAGCGTAGCAGTCGGCTGTTAACACCACTGCGCCACCGTGGATAATTAATACATTAATGACAGATACAAATCAAATTAACATTACATAATTAGCATTACATTACATTTTTATCTGTTAGTTTGTAAGATGAAATGAAAACAACAACAGCAACAGTTTGTCCATACCATTGTTATTTCCTTAACGAGTTAACCGACTGATAAATGCCGACGTTACGTATGTCTTTTTTTTCCAGAGTTTCACTGGGTTTATAGAAAAATTAAAAAATATATCGAAATAACAGATTTATAAATAACAGATTTATAAAGGGCAAAAATATGTTATAAAAATCTTCCTACACGAATACACTCACATGTACACCTAACATAGTAGAGATTTCAGTTTATTTTTGTATTACCATAATTCCTATTTTATTTTATATAATGAAAAACCTTTATTGGCATAAGACAAGCTCTTGTTTTCTCTTAAGGCTGTGGTTTTTGGTTAAAAAAAAGTTAGCATGAAAAATACAATTTTTAGTTGAATATAACTTACCGAGATCAAAACATTTGGGTAACGCGACTAAACCGACGACTTTAGCTTGAGCGGAGTCAAGCAAACCCAGGCGGTAGTACATGTATATACACAGACCACTTGCCGATAGGTAACACAGCTCTGAAATAGAATGACTATTAATTGTACAGTTTCATTTATTTATTTGGATTACCAACGAATAATACACATGCATGCGATACAACTTAGAGACTAATGACATTCCCTGTGTTTATCCAATTACAGGTAACCACAGCTTACATAAAATAAAATCTAACAAAACACAAATTCTAGTTGAATGTATTAAAACAAAATTAAATTAAATTGGACCATTTTACAATTAAATAGTTACATTATAAAAAAAATTAAAAGTCACAGACATTATGAAATAGTAGGTGTCAGAATAATAATTTATATCAAAATGAGGAATTGCAAAAATACTTAATTAACTTATCTGAAAAACTAAATATGCTATCGTTAAATAAGTCGACGTCTAGTGATTTAGGAATGCTATTATAGAGCCTGGTCATTCCATTTATAGACGAATTGAATGAAAGCTTTGTCTTTGTATGGCGGCTAGAGAAAAGCTTATATGTGCTGTGCCTCGGAAGTCTGGTGGGAGCAAACATACTGATCATTGACAAAAGAGTACAACTATCATATCATTTCTATTAATTATATTTTAAAGTTTAAATACAACGCCTAATTCACCAAACTCACCTAAAATGATTCTGAAAACTATTTTTCCTTACCTAGCACTAATAAGAACATGACATCAGCGACTTGCATCCCTCCTTCCGCATCCCAAAACCTCGCACTACACTCCGCCCACAGCACCGCGAGCAGTGACGCCACTCGGAACTCGACTCGCTCGGCTAGCTTGGCTCGCTCGGCTAGCTTGGCTCGCTCGGCTTGTTTGGCTCGTTTGGCTTGTTCTGCTCGCGCGCGCCAAATGCCAGTTACCAAAGGAATAGCGCAGGTTACGAGTGATGTTAATGTGGTTAGTATAGGTGGGGTCCATACTGCATTGCACTGTTAAACATAAAAATATCTTGTTAAGTAGTGTTCAGTTTTAATACACTACAGCAAAAATTGTATCTTCCCCCTATGCAATGTAAGTAAAAAATATATAATATAATTAAAATTAAAATCAGTTGACTGGTGAGAAAATAAGAATGAAAAAAATAACATCACAAATTCAGTGTGAGTGTGACATGTAACGAATGTGTCGCTAGTACCCGGACACAAAGAGCAATTGTAGCTGCTATACAATGTACGGCAACCCGAGACTCGAAACCTCGACCTGTCGGGTCGGTTCGGTCGGTTAACCAAGGCACGTAACAAACGGAGTTACCACGTCCTCCAATCATTATATAATGTATGATTTTTGTATGTTTGTAATAAATAAACTCTAAAACTACTGGGCAGATTTAAAAAATTCTATCACCATTAGAAAGCTTACATTATCCCTGAGTAACAAAGGCCATCCATGTCCATATCATTAGACGCATAGTTTCACTTACCGGTCTTAGATGTAGTATTCTTATCTATGTAGTATATACCATATCGTTGCTTAGCGCCTGCGATACAAGTTCTTAGACTTACTGCAGGGCTGAGTCAATGTGTGTGTCGTGATGTGGTTATTATTATTATTATATCTCATCCCAAAGTGTTAAAAATAAATGTATAACCGTGGGAAGCCGGGACGGGCTGCTAGTTTCATATTACTTTAAAACAACTTACTAATATCATCATGGTGATAGGTGTGAGTGCGAGAGAGACGGCGTATGTGGCCGCAAGCGGGGCTAACGCCGCGTGCGACAGGGACAGGGATAGCCAAGCGCACGGCGGGCCCACGGATGCGAACACCGTTCTTGAATAGATATATAATTAAATATATAAGTCGGTAAGAATAATAATAATAAAACCGCTGTTTACATTCCTTAATTAACTGAATAAATACAAATTTAAAAATCATTTATTTCAAATAGATTTTTACAAATACTTTTTCAAGTCAAATAAATACACCAAAAATGCTTAACACGAAAAACAACAGAGCAAACTATCATGGCCATGAGTTCTTGTCATCAAAATAATCTTTTAGTTTGTAATAGCCTTTACTCATTACGCACTTCTTAATAAGTGGCTTAAATGTATGCATTGGCAAGGCTACAATGTTTAGTGGTAGTTTATTAAATATTTTCACACAGTCACCAATAAGTGAACTACCAAGGCGAACAACTCTTTCAAAGTCTCACCTAATTTCATTATATACCTACAACTTTAAAGTAGAAATAGAATTTCAAACTCATTTTTTTTAATAATTCAAAAAACCCACATAAATCATAGACTCCATCATTTTCTTTTATTTGACGACCTCGTTGGCGCTGTGGTGTAATGAGCCGACTGCTACGTTGAGGTTACAGGTTCGAATCCCGGTGGCGTGGAACTTTGTGTTATATGCAAGAAGCATTATTTTGATTACCGGTCTTGGTTGTTGTATTCTTATCTATGTAGTTTATACCATATCGTTGCTTATGTGTGTGTGTCGTGATGTGGTGATTACTATTATAAAAGTAAAAATTACTGACACACATACTCACGGTTTGACAAGCGTGTGCTCCGCGACCACCGCACCGAACGCGGCCGCCAACAATGGCGACACAACGTGCGCGTGCAAACACGACACGACTGTGACGCGGACGAGCGACACACGGACCGTGCGTTTGTAACGCAGCCCGGCGTCGTAGTATATGTACGACAGAGGTAAATAAACTAGGTATTTAGTGTGGAACGGGCCTAGAATCATATCAAAATTAATTAATGTATAATTTTCATTTGGAATTTCAGTTTTGATTGACTGCTTTTACTGAAAATCTTATAATTATAATAGTCTTGTTAGGTTCGGTTTTTCTGACACATTATCAAACTATTTTCTTTAAATTCTGACAGTAGAATGTAAAATGTAATATTTTGGTGACGACCTCTATGGCGCGGTGGTGTAAACAGCTGACTTCTAGAGGTTCTGGGTTCAAATTTTGTGTTATTTGCAAGACGCATTGTTTCGCTTACCGGTCTTGGATGTTGTATTCTTATCTATGTAGTATATACCATATCGTTGCTTAGGGCCTGCGATACAATATTTCTCATTATTACTGGGATATAATTTTTAAAACAATATCCTTCAATGATTTTGTTCAAAATGTTTTAGCTCAACACAATACGACAACACCTACAATTTTTGTTCTAATGCGGCGTTATTCATCTTTATGCCACTATACTGTGCTTATGATTCAGATTATAGCATAGCTTACATGTATGTCAATTCATCACCAGTGACGGATCCAGTATAATTATTTGAGGGGGCTTCACACCTTTAAAGGTGACGAACTTTCTCTTGGAAACGCTCTTTGAGGCTCTTGAACTTAGGTTGGAAGCAAATTAAGGGCTACTAGTCAGATGCTTTTCAGTAGCGGCGTAAGGTGGGGGGGTGGTACCAGACATCAGGGGGGTGACAACGGCAACGGACACGTGACCCTATATATCTTGGAAATCTTTGGCCGATTTCATGTTATTCTGGGGGGGGGGGGCGGGTGCTTGATAAAAATGAAATCAACCCCAGGTGCTAACTACCGTCCTACGCCGGCTCTGATGCTTTTGCCCTATAGCTTGGGCTTTAGCCCCTCTGAATACGTTAGTGAAACCTACTATAGTTTAAGAGAGTAATTTGTTATTTATGTACCTAAATCTTAAACCTATTGGCACGAAATAGAGATGAGTACAGAGGTATAGCTTCACACAACGCGCTTTATCAACGCACACATAGACATCATCCACGACTCATTCACGGACACGACAGTTTGGAAGGATTGTGAAGGAAGCATGCGAGATTGACACTCACCGCAAACACGCGTCTATTTTTTGCGACGAGTTCCAAGTTTTATAATATATTTTTTTTGTTTGTAGGACTGGACTACAATGTAAAAATAATAAACCGTTTTATAATTTTTAAAATTTTTGAAATCTTTTATCATACCTACATAAAAATAAATTTGATACACAGAAATGGTCAGTAATGTTATTTCAGTAACAAATAAACATTTAACATCAAACGATAAACCTTCAAAAATTCTAGTTTTATCGCCACGGCAGTTTTTTTTTTTTGCATTGATTTTTGCATCAGTTAAAATTGACATCCCTAGCACAAATGTCGAAGGGAGCTGTCGGATGTGAAGTACATACACGAGATCTACTTCTGAACACTCTATTTTTTCCCATGGGCTTTTTCCCTTTCAAACTTCAAAAAGCCTTATTGACTGAAATGGAAAAACTTCCCAAATATTCTGAATTATAAGCAAGAAAACATAATATTGTTTGTCTACCTAGTTTTTTTGTAAATTATAAGGTACAGTGGCGGATCCAGCGCTGTAATTCGACAGTGTGTAAAACCTTTGTAGAACTGAACTGACCAAATTCTTAAAAATATTTCTACCTTACTCATTTTCAACCAGTGAAAAATGTTGGAGGAGGCCTAAAGACAAGAAAAGAGTTTGAAAACATTTTGAAACACAGTTCAGAATAAATATTATTATAAATTTAAACATTGTAAGTGGCGACAGATAAGCAACCTGTCATACTGGGACTCAACATAAACATGTGAAATGCATTGTTGAAAAATTACAGCATGACTTTATGTTTATGTCTGTAATTTTAAACAAAGAAACGGGTACAAGTCTGAAAAGAAACCAAATGGTGTAGGGGTCAGTAAGCCACCCTGCCCCCTCCTGAATCCGCCAGTGATTTGGCACTCTAATTTACAGTGTGACTGCTTAAGATTAAAAGCCTATTCATGGCACACCAGCCACTCTGTCCCACCACTGCAACTCCTGGTCACCAGGAACAACAGTGGCGTCACTTGATCTAATTATTTAAAATACTAAACTAATAATTGTTCATCTCATAAACCTATAAAATTTCTAATACCTATTTCTATCTATTCTATTAATATAAACTGATTTTATTTAATGAAATACAATAAAATATTGTAAAATTTAAGTGATTTTTATTTAAAAAAATCTAGAAAATTTAATCAATAGCATCACAGTATTTACATTCCAGTGTTGAGGAAGTAAATAAAAACATGCTTTCTTAAAATAGAACTTGTGAGTTTTTTAAAATCAAATATTTGTAACAGTATATCTGTTTGGTGCATAATTTCAAAAAAAATCTGTTTCATATGCTCTGTTTTAATGGTTATCCAAAATGAGAAGTTATATAAAGAAAAGTTTAGTATAAAATAGCTAAAATGCCTATAACTATCTTATAGCTTATATAGTTTTCCATTGCATTAATGAAATTTACTAGTTACTAGTTGTTCACTCCGGACTGTCAACTCACGACCCACTATATCTTAGGATTCCATTGATTGATATGACTCATATTCAAAATTAAATATCCTTTTTTCCTCATTTACCTCCCTACTAGAGTTCACAACAAACCGATCGAGGATACTCAAGTTATCATCGGACAAACATACATACATACAAACACCAGATTGTTTAATTATTCAATATTGTTTTATTGAAACATTCAGTATTTATTTTTGCCATGCCCTCACAGGTTGCCACATATACACCCTATTTAAGTTAGCATGTTTTGTATCTATTGTAATGTTATAAGCAATAAACAACTTTAATTTGAGAACTTCACTTGGTTCATTTGTTTGTTCACAAAATGTGAAGTAAGAATTCATCAAATTTAATAAGCAATGATACAGTCAATAGTCCACCACATAAGCTAAGTTACGATCTAGTTTACTGCCTAGTAAAATTAGCATCGGTACTTCAAACTTTAACTACTGATTTCGAAAATGTAAAATTTTGTGTTTGAAAAACCAATGAGAAATAATAAAAAGTCATTTACATGGTAGTATGGGGTGCAATGTATTCTAGAATGATCTACGGGTGAACATGCAGGGTAGTTGCCTCCGGGTGCCCCGATCCGAGGGGATATTACAGCCAATACTATGGTTGCCAGCACTGCAAACACTAGCCATCTCTCCTTTATTTCTGCCCATAAATCCACCCTGTTTCCCCTGTGAAACTGTATCTTTGCCTTATCTTGAGGGTATATCAGCTGTGTTGTAACACTCACAGACTCCATTGTATCTTATTCTTAATTAATACGGAAACTTTGCGAAACTATTTTAGATATTAATTACTTAAAAGAAATCGGAAGGTCGGTACATCACAACTTTAAGGTTTTATGTCAAAGAGGTAGTAAACGGAAGGATTATTTATTAACCGGTTTGTAACTCAACAAAAATCAATTTTAGCGACGGAAAATTCAAAAATCGCGCATCTGCATTGCCGTATTTTTTGAACCTTAGAAATGACACTGACAACAATAATGATGATGGATTGTCAAAATTTATACGTAATTTGTAACGTTTTATTTTAATTTTGAACAAGATTTTTTTGAGTTCATTCAAAAATACATGATTCTATTGTAGATGCATATTTTTTTGCCAAACTGTACATTTTTTTTTATTAAAACAAATAGATTTAGTTTAACAACTATCTTTTTTTTGTGGTTTTAAACAGGACCGGAACGTTATAGACGTTTAGAAATAATTATTTTGAGATGACACAGTTGCGCAATTTGTTCAGAAATACTTGAGTAGCAACTTAATGACAGTGACATTTAATTTACCGAAAAAAAACCAATAGGAATTGAATTCTTTAACTTAAGGTTTGCAAAGAGAAGAGTTTTAAGGTAAATCCTAACATTTACAATATAATGATGATTAAAATTCGAAGAGTACCTTTTGCAGTCGGCAGAAGTTTTTCTGTTTTGAGGTTAGTTTTTAATAAATAAAATTTTACTTTGTTGTTTATTTCAACTCTTCAGCATGTTTAACTCTCCTGAAACCAAAAGTAACTACCTTAGATTGTGCTTCTATCATAGACGATGGGGAACATGCTTTGCTTTTTTTAATTTATTTATTAAATTTCGATACGACATACATACACAAATCCGTTAGATATTCTCAAATATCCTACTTATTAACTAGATTATAAAGTTTTTGAGTCGTAGCTTAAACAGAGATCCGATATGTACAATGACGTCAAAGTACACGGGCGCAATACAACTTCCATAGAAAAGGTTGTTTTAATGAACAATGATGTTGCGAGATAGATATATTTACTTTTAATTGTTACATCTCCCGGGTTAATAGTACAATACTTATTATGTTTTCACTGTAAATATACTATTTTCACAGAAAACAAAACATAAATAACATAAACTCATGCCGCAGTCCGTCAAGAGGTGTCGGCAGAGGCGCTTGCTAAACACCGCTTTTTGCATGTTTATTTGAGTCCCAGTGTGACAGGTTGCGAATCTATCGCCACTATCCGCGCCCTTCCACAAACTTTAAGATAAAATGATTGAATAATTAAATAAAATCTAGTTGAGAGTGATAATTGACCATTTTTCCAGTTCAGTCTGTGCCCGGGCAGCGTACGAAGGGGAGGGCAAGACAACGGTGAAGGTCCTCAACCAGGAACTGGACCTAGGCCTCATGATTGACACGTACTCCACCGTAAGTAACAGCCTTTACAGTGGTATTGGTGTTTGTCACGTCAATAAGCGGCTGGATCACTTACCATGGGAACCATCTGCTTGTTTGCCTGTGACATTAAGAAAAAGTATCTAGTGTATTCTTATTTTATATAATTATTCAGTTTTATCATAAAACACCTTATTTGTATTTTCATTTTATTTTTAAGGAATTTAAATTGTTAAATTAGATGATTAGCTACCTATAGATGTATTTTGCAAAATAAACAATTCTGTTATGTGTAGTAATTTTTTATTATTTCAGTATGGCTTCAGATTGAACAATGGCTTAACAGTACTTGGACCAATGGCTATATTTCCAAGGTATGTCCTTTAAATATGAAAAAATCTACGGCATTTGCAATGAAACAATAGGGAACATGCATGACTTTTATTTACTGATTATAAATCCATACCACGTATATAAACAAATCAAAAAGTTGTTGGTTAGACAGAGAAATGAGATAGGTACTATGACGTCAAAGTGCACAGGCGCCATACAACTTCCATAGAAAAGGTTGTTTGAATGAGCAAGATAGATATATTAATTTTAAAATTTTTTATGGTTATAGTTCCCTGGTTTATCGTAATCCTAATTCTGTTTTCACTGTAAATATACTATTTCCACATATTTGACTATATATTGTTTTAATAATTTAATTGAATTTCATGCATATTCCCTGTTATATATTATTTTTGTTAAAGTTGAAAAATTGCAACTCAATGTTAGTGTTATTGTTACTATGTGAGGTCATTTAACAGAGTTAAAGTTGCGAAATGCGTTTTATGCTTTCCGCTCTTACGGTATTAAAAAAAACATATCTGTTACAAGATTTACAGTAAGTTGAAAGTTTTGTTCGTTCTGTGGCGACACAGTAGTACGTAATGCGAGACTTGCAATATTGAAATGTATAAGAGTAATTATTTAGTTCATAAGGTCGTCCGCGTTTGGTACTAAAGTACAGTAGCCTCCCCACAATACAAGTGTATTGTACTGCAGTGGCTTGCCTAGAGTTTTAGAATAGGGCAAGCCGAGAGATACGTTATTGTAGTTTTATAATTCATTTCGATGAATGTCTTATTGCCTCATTACTCTTAAATCTACACTTCATACTTTTGAACCATGCTATGCAAAGCATATTGTTATTTGATTTGAAAAGTAATTAATGAACGAGAGCGCGAACTTACCTTAGTTCGATAGGGCGAGCCGGGCTTTTGGGCTTGTATAACAGTACCGCCACAGTTGTACTGGTTGGCGTGTACCTAGCTAGGTAAATAAAATTAAAAAAAACACTTTTCGAAAAAACTCCTTTTTTTCAAGCACCACAGTTTTTTTTACTAAATTATGTTTTCCATATCAGAAAAGTTATAGCTACTCAAAAATATTTTACAATTACAACTCGTAATCTATGTATTTTTAATTTTACCAAATTGTATAAAGTTTAAAAAAAAATAGTACAAACTTGCTTCGTGACATGGTATTTTACTGACAGGACAGTGTTGTCATGGCAAGTGAGAGACACGGAAGAAATCAACACAGACTCACTCAAACTATTCAAAATCCTCGAACCCAAGATCGATCTGCTTGTAAGTAATTTATTTTATTAACAATAATATACTACTCAAAACAAAATAAGGGCCACGAGGTATTTTGTCTGTACCATGAAAATAATAAAACCAATTTATATTTTTTGTCTCCATAACGAAAACTAATGTTGTTTTTACCGTGTAGACCGATAAACTTATTCCAATAATAATGATTAAAAAGTTTTTTTGCTTTTGAAAGAAAAAATCACATTTAAGGTTAAAACTAAAAACAATGTAAAGTTACTGAAAACAAAAGAAAATACTCCATGCTCATCTTTTAGTAACGAGTATGCCCTCCTCGTTTCGCTACGCACTCCTGAAGCCTGGAGTGCATGCTCTCAATCAAATGCCTGACATTTTCCATTGGAATCTCTTGCCAGGCCCTTTTAACAGCATTGATGAATTGCTGTTGGTTGTAGATTTCCTGATCACCGTCTCTAACTCTTCGTTTCAACTGATCCCACATGTGCTCTATTAGATTAAAGTCCGGACTGTTCGCCGGCCACGGCAAGACTTGAATTTGAGACGCTTCCAGTACAAACCGAGTCGCTTGAGTCGTGTGTGCGTGTGTGATCACATGTGGTCTGACAACTTCCTCAATATACCGCTGAGCAGTAACAGTACCCTCATTTAAAATAGCGAGCTCAGTTTTGCCGTGTAAGCTTATCCCGCCCCAAATCATTACATTTGAACCACCAAAACGATCGACTTCATGGATGCAGGCTTCTGAAAATCTCTCGCCGCGTCTTCTCCATCCTCTAATACGCCGATCGTCGTTAAAAAATTTAACTTTGCATTCGTCTGTGAAGAGCACCATGCCCCATTGGTTTATGTCCCAGTCCAAATGTTGACGGGCAAATCTTAAACGATTTGCACCATGATTTCTGGTTAATGGAACACGGACAACTCGCCTTCTCGATGCCTGCTGCTCTTCATGCAATCGATTACGAATAGTTTGGTCACTCACACGAGTACCCGTTGTGAGCCGTAAACGATTTTGCAGCTTGCGGGCCGTCGTTGTGCGATCTCGGCGCGCACTTAATCGAATGTAACGATCCTCTTGAGCTGTTGTAATGCAAACTCTGCCCGAACCAGGTCTTCTTCTAACACTGCCGGTCTCTTGGAAACGATTCCATAGATTTTGAACAGCTCTTCGAGAAAATCCCAAATGCAAACCCACAGATCGCTGCGAATGACCTTCTTCAATCATTGTAACGGCTCTGGTTGCTGTCAGCGAGTCCATATTATTATATTATTTTATATATAGTGCTTGTGGCATATTGCAAAAGATGTTTCTGACTCGAGATATCAATGAACTCTGATAATTTCTAATAAACCAAGAAGCTAAGGAAAGCAAAACGACAAAGAAAATGGAATCAAAATTTACAAAAATAATTTTAAATCAAATTTTATTTAAAATTGTTGCCAGCATTAGATGAACACTACAATATTAAAAAGTTTAGGTATCACAGAGTTTGTATACTCAATATTTTACTACTTTCAATATGTAAATGTTTAATCATTTACACCAAAATGAAAAAATACCTCGTGGCCCTTATTTTTTTTTTTGAGTTGTATATTAATATTTTAATTTAACAATAACAACGTTTAATTTGTTCTTATACGACGTCGTGGTCGAATAAGCATACTTTTGATGGAAAGTGATACCGCCGCCTATGGACACGACTATGCCCTTGATACCTGATAACGCAAAGAGCACCGCCAATGCCAATGTAGAGGTAAAGATGTAATTACACTGGCTCTCCGATCCTTCAAACCGAAGCACAGCGGACTGCTTCACGTTGTAAATAGAAAGTAGGGTGGTGCCGACGCAGACGATCTCGCACGTAGATATACCACCTGTAGAACATGGATATAGTGCCGAAATAAATGGTTTTTGTATTTATGTACTCTAATTTAACGAACGATTGAAACTATCCGGTGTCACATCTCGCCGTATATCCGGTATCCGGCTATCCGGTGTCACATCTCGCCGTATATCCGGCGTCACATCTCGCCGTACACCCGGCTATCCTCGTCATGGCTAGTGTATATTCATTGTAATCCGTACATTCAGGTGATAGGGTTAGAAAGCAGTGACCGCAGCCAGGCAGACCGCGTGCTGCGAGCGGCGCGCGAGCTGGCCATCAACGCGGAGATACTGCCCACCGAACACGCATGCTCCACGTTCAACTTCCTCAACGCCGAGGGCCGGTGAGATGACGTTTGTACTATTACTAAGCCTCCGTCCGTCTGTCAGAGGATTTTTTTTTTTTAAACCTTAACATCGTCTCTACTACTACTCGGGGCACACCCGCCACTCTGCCCCACCACTGCAACTCCTGTTTATAAGGATCAACAGTGGCGTCCTTTGATCGAATAATCAACGAATAATGCAGCTGTGCAATGACGCACAGGCTGTGCCGGCTGTCTTGGGACCCGCAACGAACTTAATCAGATGAAATAGGAGGTAGTAAGAAAGCGGTTTCAGACTTCCCTCCCAGCAAAGCGGCTGTACTACTATGTGACCATTTTTATTTTAAAGACTTAATAACGAATGAAATATAAAATTAATAAAGAGGACTCATGGAAGCAACACACGGCGACAAGAAACGTGTTTGTTTTCGAAATTTCTTATTGTCCTCGTTTCTTTTACGAAATAATCTAAAAAGTATGTTGTTTGATTACAAGTTTTGTACAAACTCACGGGCAAACAAGCAGATGGTTCCACTGATGGAAAGTGATACCGCCCGTTGAGACGGCGATGCCCTTGACAACGCATTGGCGATGCAACGCATTGCCCATGCACAGGTAACGACGTGCAGTTGTAGTTAAAATCGCGATTGCATGAAGACAAATTAAAATTTTATTGAGAATAAAATGTTGTATTTGATGTTCAGTTTCGTGTCAGCTGCTCTGATACCACCTCTGACAGTGACAGCCTCTCCAGATGACATGCTGGAGTCAGCCATGCACTACAGGAACTTGTACAAGGAGTCTAATCTATAAACGACTAAATAATCGTGCTACTAAATGTTTGATATTAAATTTCAACTCTAGAATATCTGATGTATGTTTTAAATTAATTAATTATTTATGTAAATATTTATAGCATTAGGTCCATTGTGTTGTATCCAATAAACTTAAACGAAGAAATCTGTTTTATTGTGATGTTTCTTATTCTGTGGCATCCAAACAAAAACCGGCCAATATAAAGACCTTTTTTTCGAGTATTCCTGGTACCGCCCAAACCAGGAATTCGTTTTGTTATTCAGGTATTCTGGACCGGTGATTACACCTAATCACCAATCTAAAGAAACAGAACGAATCCATTTCTTCCAAGAATACCAACTCCACAACCGTACCGCACCAACAAACCAGGAAAGCTTTTGATTTACAGAAGACATTTTTAGAGTGGAACTCTTGTAATTAATCAACCACAGGTGTAAAAATATCGTTAGGTACTTATAGGGAATATGCATGAAACTTAATTTAATTATTCAATCAATTAATCGAAAAGTATTTAATAGTATTCCTAGTTACAGTGAAGACAGAATTAGAATTGAATGATAAACCAGGGCGATATTACCATTCAAAGTAACCTGTATATCTATCTCGCTCATCCGAACAAAATTCCGTGTGGAAACTGTATTGCACCCGCGTACTTGTCGTCTCTAAACATGTTCTTATGACAAAGTACACAATCTGGGGTTACTTGCCGGTATCTTCCCCGACATAAACTATCCGAAGCACAGGTGGTCGAGTCATTTTTAAGAAAAAGTTAAATTCATTTTACGATTCTAAATACTTTCTTTTAAGTTTATGGTATAATTTTATTTTGATTTTATTCTGTCTCTCTCTATCGACTCTGTCTAACCAACTACTTGGAATCTTCATAACTTGGTTAATAAGTCTGATATTTGAGAAAACGTAACGGATTTGTGTATTGAATAATAATAAAGAAATACAGAAATGTCATCCCCTGCTCATGCTTCTTCCCTGTTGTAGGTATAACTTAGATAACAAGGGATTTATAATAATATTATTATAAATAACATACACCTACGGACTGCTCAGTGAAGGGAGTATATTTACATTGTTATCCACGGATCTTTACTTGAATCATCGCTTGAAAACGTTTGCATCACCCTCATTTGTATCAGGATCTTAAACTTTTCCCGGTTTCTTATAAGGATCGTTATTCTTTGGATCAGCCGGGTTTTTATTAGGATAGTTATTATTTGGATCAGCCGGGTTTTTATTAGGATCGTTATTCTATGGATCAGCCGGGTTTTTATTAGGATCGTTATTCTTTGGATCAGCCGGGTTTTTATTAGGATCGTTAATCTTTGGATCGGCCTGGTTTTTATTAGGATCGTTAATCTTTGGATTGGCCGGGTTTTTATTAGGATCGTTATTCTTTGGATCAGCCGGGTTTTTATTAGGATCGTTAATCTTTGGATCGGCCTGGTTTTTATTAGGATCGTTAATCTTTGGATCGGCCTGGTTTTTATTAGGATCGTTATTCTCTGGATTGGCCGGGTTTTTATTAGGATCGTTATTCTTTGGATCAGCCGGGTTTTTATTAGGATCGTTAATCTTTGGATCGGCCTGGTTTTTATTAGGATCGTTAATCTTTGGATCGGCCGGGTTTTTATTAGGATCGCTATTCTTTGGATCAGCCGGGTTTTTATTAGGATCGTTATTCTTTGGATCAGCCGGGTTTTTATTAGGATCGTTATTCTATGGATCAGCCGGGTTTTTATTAGGATCGTTAATCTTTGGATTGGCCGGGTTTTTATTAGGATCGTTAATCTTTGGATCGACCTGGTTTTTATTAGGATCGTTAATCTTTGGATCGGCCTGGTTTTTATTAGGATCGTTAATCTTTGGATCGGCCGGGTTTTTATTAGGATCGTTAATCTTTGGATCGGCCTGGTTTTTATTAGGATCGTTAATCTTTGGATCGGCCTGGTTTTTATTAGGATCGTTAATCTTTGGATCGGCCTGGTTTTTATTAGGATCGTTAATCTTTGGATCGGCCTGGTTTTTATTAGGATCGTTAATCTTTGGATCGGCCGGGTTTTTATTAGGATCGTTATTCTTTGGATTGGCCGGGTTTTTATTAGGATCGTTATTCTTTGGATCAGCCGGGTTTTTATTAGGATCGTTAATCTTTGGATCGGCCGGGTTTTTATTAGGATCGTTATTCTTTGGATCAGCCGGGTTTTTATTAGGATCGTTATTCTTTGGATCAGTCTCATTTTTATTAGTATTTTCAGCTGCAGAAGATTGTCCAGCTTTATTCAAGATCCGTGCAGCAAGAGCTCGGTCAACCAGTATTTTCCTGATAAAATAAAAATAACCTTATATTTTTTTTTCCAATTTAAGATTCAATTGACTTGGATAATTAATTTACGTAGAAAGGAACGTATTGTGGAGGGTTAATGAGATGACCTCCACATATCAGTTGATAGCGTTCGTGCTGGCGCTGCAGTTCTTGGTCAGCCCGTAATACGCGTCACTATCAGCTGATAGATTAATTGTATTGTGTAATATAAAAACTCAAGGTTATAAGTTATGAAAAGGAATCAATATACGTAGATCTTGAGAGTGAGTTGTTTCTCTCCCTACCACCACCGCGCTACCGGTGTGTACTCTGGTGGTAACCCCGGTACATCACGCCGGCGATCCACCCCCGGACATCATCATTATATTAAAAAAAAATCTTGTTCTTTTAGATTTTTGTCGATACTAAAACACCTAAATTGAGTACATTTGAATGGAACTTTGACTTCCTACACAGTCAGGTTATAAGTATTGTCACACAGTAAAAACTTTTCTTTTAGAATGCTGGCCACAAAAAAGTTTATTGAATTCGAATTTCGAATTGTTCATGAAAATAAAAATGTATACTTTTTAGAATTTTACTCATTTTTAAATATGGAGTGGACGCTTAAAGAAGACTGTGTTGCAGTTATTGCGTTGCCTCGTTGCGGTTACGCGCCAATTCAAATTTTTGACATACTGAAAAATTTGAATAAAACCAAAACATTAGTTTATTGTACCATCAAACGATACAATGAAGACTCTAGTGTAGATGACAGGTCAAGAAGTGGTCGCCCTCGGTCTGTTAGGACTCCAGTAGTGATAAAAGCTGTGAAGGCGCGAATTCAAAGAAATCCCAAACGTAAGCAGAAACTGTTGGCCCTTCAGATGGGGTTAAGCAGAACCACGGTGAAAAGGGTGTTAAATGAAGACTTAGGACTTCGGGCATATTGAAGAAAAACAGGACATCGTTTGAATGCTCCTCTAATGGACCTGAGACTGAAGAGATGCCGCGATTTGTTGAACCGTTACGCGGGAAAAAAAGATTTGGAAAATATTTTTTCGGATGAAAAGAATTTTACCGTAGACGAGAGCTACAACAAACAAAATCATAAGGTGTACGTACACAGTAGAGAAGAAGCGAGCAACCGTATCCCGCGTGTCCAAGTAGGTCTTTTTCCATCCTCGCTCATGGTATGGTTGGGAGATTCTTATTGGGGCTTAACAGAGGTACATTTTTGTGAGAAAGGTGTAAAAATAAATGCAGTTGTGTATCAGTCCTGACGAACCTTGTGGAACCTGTTTCTCATACCATGTTCAATAACAGGCACTGTGTATTCCAACAAGATTCGGCGCCAGCTCATAGAGCGAAGAGCACACAAAACTGACTGGCGGCGCGTGAAATCGACCTCATCCGGCACGAAGACTGGCCCTCCTCCAGTCCAGATTTGAATCCGTTAGATTACAAGATATGGCAACACTTGGAGGAAAAGGCGTGCTCAAAGCCTCATCCCAATTTGGAGTCACTCAAGACATCCTTGATTAAGGCAGCCGCCGATATTGACATGGACCTCGTTCGTGCTGTGATAGACGACTGTCCGCTCAGATTGAAGGCCATTATTCAAAATCACGGAGGTAATTTTGAATAAACTTTAGTGTCATAAGAATCTATGTTTTGTTAAGTTCATTTTGGTATATAAATGGTTACATAATGAATAAACTTGTTTCAATTATTTAATATTAAACATGTGACAGAATTTATGACCTGACTAGGTATTTGCTACTCCATACGAAGTAACAGTTTGAAGTGAAACTTTATTTAACTTAAAACAGATAAAGTAAATGGTCGTACTTGATAATACCAACGCTAATAGCTGAGCCTGGCAGTCTTGCTTCCAGTGGATTTCGTATGAAGAGCAGATCGTCGTTAGATAAGGCCTTGGCTTTAGATTTCCTTTTCTTCTTTTTTGGCATCTCAACAGATCTACTGTCTGGGTACTCCTTCATATCGTAATAATTGTCGTTTGCTGAGTCCTAAAAAGTAATTGTAACTGTCTCATTGATTTCTTGGTTGATTAATAGATGGCGTTGTCTGTATCGTGAATCGCGATATCAATGTTTGTCAAAGGTAAATAACCTAATCAGGGTCTTTTATATTCAGTTGTATCCGAAGTCTCAACCGCACACCCGGCGGTGAGCCAAGTTACCGTCTACACTACACTCATTAAGGGAGATCGCCTGCGTCGGCACCATGCTCCTTACATTAACAACGTGAAGCAATTCGCCGTGTTTCGGTTCGAAGGATTGGAGAACCAGTGTAATTACCGGCACAAGAGATATAACATCTTTGTTCTTAACCTCTACATGGGTAACGAATAAGCATTGTAGTGTTAATACTTCTTAACCATAGATTAATAAATGGTCTCCGCTGCGCTCCGACTAGATGGAGCCCTTCATATTTCAAATAGCTCAATCAATGCGGCAACATATTTGTGACATTTTTTTGTGTATTGACTGTTAGCATCGATACTTGTGTGAGTAAGGGAAATTATTTTATAAAAAATTAAGATTTTTGGGAAACCCTGAAAGTTGGGTAACCTAAATTTACGTTATCCCTTTTTACATGGTGAGTAACAACAAAACTAATAATGTCAGTATGATATTCAACATAAATACTTTTTGTAAGCTCGGGAAGTACTTGTGCGTGTCTCTAACGCTCATTCTTCTGGTCTCCGGTGTAAGGTTTCCGAAGACCCCGGCGAGTGCTCGTCGCACGGGCAGCGGGGCATCGCTCTGCCTTATCAAACCAAGCAAGCGGATGACGGATTCATAGTCCCAAGCTTCCGAATCAACGTAGCCCGGCGGTGCAGGCGCGAGCGACACTACACCATCAAGTTGTAAGCTTTACAATAACACTCGTTAAATAGTAAAACACTTGACAACTATGACTTTAAATTTGCATCACTTCCTTCTGTTGAACTCATAACACCGCTAGCCGGCGCGTTACATAGGATTATTTTTACATTTTTTATAAAATGTTGTTGCTGTTTTTGTTAAGTTTCTTTGTGTTTGTTGATAAGATTAGTTGAAAAATAGTTAAAGAAGACATGCGCATGACTAGTGTTGCTCGTAGAATTAAAATTCAATGGCAGGAAGTGACGTTGACGTATTCAACATGGCTTTTTTACGGGGATTACACAGCAAATTATCACATTTCCCTAACTAACCAAGGTGGGCAATTCGTGATATGAAGGACGGAAAAGTATGAAAGTAGCATTAGGAGTTCGGCGAGTTCCGATCATTAAGTCTCGTTGAAGTTAAGTAGAAGTGCATTTTATTTATTTTGAAAACTTATTACGAGTATTTGTGTTAATTGGCTTTTTAGCTTAAGAGGGTCGCATATACCCTATACACATATACCATATACACATACAAGCTTGTTGAATGGATTGTTGAAATAATAAAATACAAAGACATAAAGAGTTTTAAAACACTCAAGAATAGCTATGAATAAAATTAATAAAAGTAAAAAGTGGGAAGAAATATGTTTTGCTTTGCTTAGGACAGGTATTTTTGTTGGCAGGTACCTATTAGGGTAGACCGGGGACGGTTGAAACGTTTTTGATCAAATAGCTCACCGGATTTGAAAGTTTGTTTTAAATAAAGTTAAGTTCTCACTATTAAATTAGTAAGGGTTAGGCAGCATTGTGTGCTTTTGAAAAGTCATACCATGTGATTTAAAAAATGAAATATTTTTTCAACTGACCCCGTACCCGGGGTGGTTGAAACAGTGAACGGGGTCAATTGTATAATTTATAAAGATACTGATGTTGTTATTAATGCACCTATTTATTTAAAATCACAGGTATTGTATTCTTACATTAGCATTAGCATTAACTAAAAGAAGGCAAAATATATAAAAAACAAATTAAACTCTAAATAACAAAATTTGCCCTTCCGTGACAAACATAGAATCGTAAATTAAAATCAAATGAGTAATTTCAACAATGATATAAACGTTAAAATACAACTAATTTAACTAAATAGATTACTTTTGAAGAAAAAAAACAAGATTAATATAAGTTCTAAACTATGTTTCAGTCTGATTCACACACACACACACATAACATAAACTCACGCCGTAATCCCTCGAAGGGGTTGGCAGAGGTTTGTTGTCGCACACCGCATTTCGCATGTTTATGTTGAGTCCCAGTGTGACAGCTTGCGAATCTGTCGCCGCTATCCGGGCACAAAGAGGAACATGGCGGCTATATTTTACAATGTACGTTTGTTTGTATGTAAAACGTCAATGAAAATGTCTTTTTAAATCAAAAATCTTTAAATTTTTATTTCTTATTAATATTTATATCTTATAATCTACATTTGACCGAAATAAAAAAAATTGTTGTAAGAAGTGTATCAAAATGAAATTAGCGGAGCCCCTAAATTTGGGGACCTCGAGCTTGGGCCCCGTGAGCGTCTTCACCTTAAAGACTTAACTGAAGACCAGTGAACTAACCTTATAAGTAATATCAAAGCCAGTAGATTGCACAGCAACATGATAGCTACAACTTACGGCACCCTGAGACTCGAACCCTCGACTGGTCGGGCTGGGTTGGTCGGTTAACAAAGGCACGTAACAAACTAAGCTACCACGTCCTCCTGTTTCACAATTATGGCACAGATAAGTAAAATTACCAGCCATACAAGCTTCGTCAGCCCACACTCGACAACCCGAACCCTGTAACCATTCGTCTCCCGGCCTGCTAGTGCCATAGCTCTTCATGCACATCAAACAGTAATACTCTTCATCAACATGTGACGATACTGTTGTCTTTTTGGTCACAGCTTTATTAATGTTCATCACTGATCCCTTATCTGATGTACACTGAGCATCAGATGAGGCGGCTTTTAATAAAAAATCCTGACTCTGATAGCACTGAACACAATTTTTAAAATCCTGAATATTTTTATTATTATTATTAACAATTATTTTTAAGATTCTATTTTTGTTTTCAAGTTAAATAATTCATTTTAAGTTTATATTTATTAATAATTTGTAAATGTGTTTATTATATTGTTTTGTTACGCCTGCACCATAAATGTTTTGTGCATCTGTAATTGGCGTGTACACTAGACTATGCACCCTCATAATAAAATATTGTATTGATTTATGTACACGCTGTTGATGTGCCAATTTAAATAAATAAATCAATGTTTTTAGATTTCAAAGTCAAAACTTGTTAGTTCAAATTGAATTTAATTCCTTCCGCCTTCTTCTTTCGTTCTTCCTCAGTTTCTCTTCTTATGGACTCCGGTCTGTGGATGTAGTAGATTTTCTGTTTTTCTTCCTTTGTTTGTTGTCAATATAGGTAGTGCCTTAGGATAAGATTTAACAGATTCAGGTGTAAAACTTTAGAGCTTGTTTTGGCAAAACCGATAAATGATTGGATAGACCTTTAGTTTCACATGTTATTGGATTTTATGGAATAAACGCAGTGAGTTCATCATGCAAGATACGGTGACTGATTGCTGATGAGTTGTGTAGTCTTCACGCATAGGATTCACTCCGACAGCAGCAGTATAAGGGTTATTACCGCTTATCAGATTTGTTTCTTTTGGATAAGGCCGGTCTGTTACGTAAGATGGTGCAAATCAATGTCATTAATAGATTGTGTTTGAACGGACAAATGCCAGATTTTCTAATGGCATAGTATTAGCTAAAATTCTAGCTATATCATAAAAACTTATTGTTTTACCAGGGTGGTGTAACCGGGTCGATTGAAACGTTTCAGTCGTCCCCTATAAAAATGTTACAACCGTACCCTGTACACTATTTTGAAAATTTGTCGTCATAACCTCATAATATCAACTAATATAGAATAGATAATTAAGATCAATGCTTTAAAGACGCAATAAGCATATCAAGCATGCATTGTGAATAATGTACAAAGGAAAGCAATCAAAAATACTTTTGGTTTCAAAAACACAATCATCCCATTGACACGTGTATTGCGCGCCCGCAGCGACACCAAACTCCGACGGACACTTCCGAGACACTCGCTTATACCGCTCCCGCTAACTACCGCCGTTCCCGATCTATTGGTGTTGTTCCAACCGACCCCTACCACGGGTGATACCTATGTACGTAATAGAAAAGGATGCAGGGCGAAAAAATACGAACTGTAAGTATACTGGATGGAAAAAAAATCTGGTGAATAGAAAGTATATACAAAATAAATAAGACTAGGGTGGGAAATTAGCTCCTGTAAAAGTAGCTTGGCTCCCGCTTAGGTTAGTGTTGCTTGTGATGTGAAGGTTTTGCCTACATAAGTTATCTTACCGTCTAACTTTATCGGTGCTGTGTTGAAAAATAAATCCTCAATGAATTCTTTCTTAACGATCGCCACGACGCGGTCGAGCCAGCCTGTCTTGTAAATTTCCACTCCTGCCCTACTAGACCAGAAGCCCACTGAAGCGATCAAGAAGACAACCCTCTGCGGTAACAAACGTAACATAGACATTAAAGACTAGTTTGGTAACCGTTCCTTCGGGAACTTTTTCCCATTTTTTAACCAAATAAACATTCTCATTTCCTTTTTCTCAATTCAAATCGGTTAAAAAAGTATTCAAACCTCTGTGGTGCGTTGGTGTAAGCAGCCGACTGCTACGCTAGAGATTCCGGGTTCGAATCCCGGCGGGGACTAAACTTTGTGTTAATTGCACCAAGAGGCATTGTTTCACTAACCGGCCTTGGATTTAGTATTCTTATATAAGTAGTTGCTTAGCACCTGCGACACAAGTTCTTACGATACTTACTGCAGGGCTAAGTCAATGTGTGTGTCGTGATGTGATTATTATTAGTGTTTTCCGTCGGAGACCTAATATTTTTGTTATTTATTTGTAAACTTATATTATAATAACTTTGTCTAGGGGCACGGCAGTTCCCGCCAAGTCGAGCAAAAAAGCGAAACTACCGTACCATACTTTTCTCGAAGAAATTCAGACCATTTTTGAACCTCTATAATTTCGTTCTGGATACGAGGGCGGGTCAATAAGTCCGTGACTTTTGGAATAAAACACAAATATTTTGATAAATAAATCATTTTATTTTTCAACGTAGTCTCCCTTGAGCTCTATTCACTTTGTCCAACGCTTCTCCAATTTTTTTATCCCTTCCAAAAAATATGATTTGTCGAGGTCCTCAAAATAGGCCTTTGTTTGCGAGATGACTTCATCATTGGAGTCAAATCATTTTCCACCAAGCCATTTCTTCAGGTTTGGGAACAAGAAGTAGTCACTCGGAGCCAAATCTAGAGAATAGGGCGGATGAGGGAGCAATTCATAGCCCAATTCATGGATTTTTGCCATGGCAACTGCACATGTGTGCACCCTTGCATTGTCTTGGTGGAAAGTGGTTTTCTTGGCCAAATGAGGTCGGTTTTTTTTCAAATCGTCATTGAAGCGGTCCAATAAGTTGGCATAATATTCCCCATTGATTGTTCTTCCTTTTGAAGGTAGTCAATGTGAATTATCCCACGTGCATCCCAAAAAACAGTCGCCATAACTTTATTGGCTGACAAACCCACCTTGGCCTTCTTTGGCGCCGATTAACCCTTAGAAACCCACTGTTATGACTGGTGTTTGGTCTCTGGTGTGTTGGATCCATGTTTCGTCCACGGTTACAAAACGGCACAAAAACTCCTCCATATTGCGATTAAACAACGCCAAACCTTCCTGTGAAGTTGTTACACGATTGCGTTTGTGGTCGACTGTGAGCAAATGCGGCACGCGTTTGTGGTCAACTGTGAGCAAACGCGGCACCCATCTTGCGGAAAGCTTTCTCATGCCCAAGTGATCATTCAAAATTGAAACCACTGAGCCATGAGAGATCCCTACGGCTTCCACAATCTCTTGCACTTTCAATCTTCGGTCGGCCAACACCATATCGTGAATTTTTTCGATTGTTTCGGGGTAGAGACCTCAACTGGGCGTCCAGAACGTTCGGCATCTTCAGTGCTTGTACGGCCACAACGAAATTCAGTAAACCACTTTTTTACCATTGAAATCGATGGATCAGAGTCACCATAGTATTTATCAAGCTTAGCCTTAATCTCGGTAATGGCTTTTTTCGCAAAAAATAATGCTTAATAAGCACACGAAAGCAACACTACTCCTGTCAACTGACAGATGCCTGTTGACAGGAGTAGTGTTGCTTTTTCAGTAAAGAGGTCAGAAATTCAAAAAGTCACGGACTTATTGACCCGCCCTCGTAAATCACGTTATATTTCAAATTTCATTCAATTTGAACTAGTAGTTTAAGAAATATTACTAGTCAAACTTTCTTAATTTTGTCACTCACTCACTGACTGACCGATCATCAAAACTAAGGCACTTCTAGCAGACACAGACGCTTCAAATTTACAATACAATTAGTATAAATTAAGGAAAAACTAAAATATTCAATGCAATTTTGGTCCAGGTTTTTAGATACACCAACTGAATAAATAACTTTGTAATCCTTTATCAGTATACAGGATTACAAAGTAACATTTGCGGTTGAATGAACCAGTGTACCTGAATGTGTATGTATGATATAATGGAATAGTAAGTGTGGATATGTACCTAGATAAAATTTTATTAAAAGATAACTTGTACATGTCATGAAAAATTACTATAAAAGGAAATGACATGCCAACAAAATCATAACATACCAAGTATCAGTTCTTCTAGCGTAAAAATTTGTAAGATCCATATCGCAAGAAACAATCTTATTTAATATAATACTACCGGACCCTTACCCATGACCCACGTCATATAGATTTGTAATGTGGCAGTTTTTTGGGCGTAGCTAAAAATTCTCCTGAACACAACCTTTTGTATTGGAAAGAGAAAAGGGCGGTTTTTATAGTTTTTCCGGCAATTATTCGAATTTTGGTCGCCGTAAAACCATCCTTGAACTTCAACGAATATTTTAAAAAAAGAATTGGCCAAATTGGTCCAGGCGTTGTTGAGTTATGCGCTTACCAACACATTTTGCGATTGATTTTTATATTATAGACTAGCGGACCCGACAGACTTCGTCCTGTCATATTGAAAACAAAACGTTTTGTATGGGAAAGAGAAAAGGGCTGTTTTTATAGTTTTTCCGGCAGTTATTCGAATTTTTGTCGCCGTAAAAACAATCCTTGAACTTCAACGAATATTTTTTAAAGAATTGGCTAAATTCGTCCAGGCGTTGTTGAGTTATGCGCTTACCCACACATTTTGCGATTAATTTTATATTATAAAGAAGATAGATGTATTAATTGTGACATTGGTTTTCATGCGATTGCAAAGTCATTCTGTAAATTTTACCGACATAGTACTAGTACACAATAGAAGAACTGAGACTTGAACTTTCTATTTCTATTTCCATGAAGCAGTGCGCTGTGTTTCGGTTCGAAGGATTGGGGAGCCAGTGTAATTACAGACACGAGTATAGTATCTTTTCCCTCTACATGGGCAAAGCATTGGCGGTGCCCTTGGGGTTCTAAGACATCAAGGACATCGTGTCAATAGGTGGCGGTATCACTTTCCATCAGGTGAATCGACTTATGTTTTTATATAATATTTTTATTATAAATTTTATTTGAAGCGTTTTCATTTTATAATTAGGTATACTTACGTTTCCGAACATTTTCACGCCTTTTATTGATACAGTACAATTTATGGGGTTTTTATGAGTTGTCGTGTAATAAAATTATAATTGAACGACCGAGTGAATAATAAATCAAAGTAGCATGTATTTATATAAGATTGCATTGTGTAGTTTATGTTTTTATATGTATGTATAAATGTTTGTCCAAAGAAAACTTGAGTATCGTTCGTCGGATCGTCGTGAGTAATGCCACGAAAATAATGTTTAAAATCGAATATGATCGATGCCAAAATGGTGGAGATATTGCCGAATTACGGGAGATCGTGATTAATAGGGAATATGCATGACGTTTATTTATTTATTTATTTATTTATTATAATGCATGCATTTATTTATATTAGTGCATGTGCTTCGTCTGATCTGTCAAATAGAAGTCTCTCCAGAGAGCACGGAATGGATCATGCTTGGGAGCTCACGTCAGACAGTACTACGTAAGAGCTGATGTTTAGTGGTATATCTTAATGATCAGAACTGCTGCTGCTTTCGTCAGAGGATGGCTCATTATCAGATAGTACTCATTCCATAATTATGTTAACTCGATTCCATCGATCAGAAGCAAGCAAACCAAACACCAAAGGCATAGTTTTCAAGAAAGAAAACTTGCTGCGACATTCTGAACATTTTATCAATAACTAATAAAATATATAGGTACGTCGCGTGATTTTATGGACGTTAGGATTTAGAATTTAACAATACCTTTAAAAAAATAAATAAATGACATAATAATATTTTTTTGGCTCAAATGTTGAGTATACAACATTGCGAATTAAAGGGTAAACTAATTTAATTTTAGAGGACCTCGTAAAGTTCATGTTGCCGACACCCACATTTTGTCTAACGCCGTTACCGATAATATACCTGTGGGAACATGATAATATATCTGTACACTGATATATAATTCAGTACATTTTACCTGTCGACTATACGAAGCGTTTAAAATATTTTGAATTCGTTCTGTCTTACCTTTGGTCGGGAAAGGCAAAAGGGCTTCAAACCATACAACTTAAGTCTTCCGTAATAAAAAAATCTTGTTTCTTGAAGATAGTGAAATGATAGGTGAGATGATGATAAGATGAAAATTATAGAAGTAATGAATCTGCCTACAGTAACATGCTGGTACGGTTATTGTAGGTTCTAAAGAGTTACTTGGGTGACGATAAAATCGACTATTCCACTGTATCCACACTTGTACAGTTATACTGCTATGGTTAGAACACTATCATTTTACACATTCAACTTTGCTGATACACAAGAAAAAAAAAAAAAGTTTAGCCGACACTTCCCGTGCACGCAATGCAACTATATACTAACTTCTTGTGTGTTATAGCTGTGTCAAAAGACCATACTGAAAAGCCTTTTTTTTGCTTTTCTTGCCATAACTTTCTGGTTAAAATACAATTGTTATACGGAACCCGGATATCTGTCTTAAGGACACCCACCGTATGGAACTGGTGATAGCTGACTTCGCACGGAGACGGCGCAAACCGCTGACCTACCTACTTGGCGCCGTCGTCGCGCCACCACGGACCTACCTACCGATGAACCAACGGACAGTTCCTAACTAGCATTGGTTGGACTCACTTAGATTAGTTAGAATTAGTAAAACTGTGACTAAAGTAGATAGACTGACTTCGTACCTAACATCAGTCAATTTCACACCGTCAACTAGCAATAGTTATTTTTAAGTACGAAATTATTATAGATAAATTTGTTTTAACTTTTAAATTAGCTTTTTTTCAAGTCCTCCGGTTGTGACCTACGTAATTCAATAGTAAATAATTCTAATTATTATAAAACCTTTAACTTTTAACTCAGCCAAGGTTGAGATTCACTTCCGTTACAAATAGGGTTTAAAATAGTCTTCTATTTGTTTTCTTCTTCGAGATTGGATTAGCAAGATTCACAAAAAAACATTAAACTTAGCTGTAAGAAATGGTCGCTTCAAGTTGTCTTTCCACCCTGTGAGAAAAACAACTGATAATTTGACAGCTGTCAAACTTGACGTTCCTTTCAAAATCGGGACGTGTCCCGTCTGGCTCTGTATATTTTGTGCAAAATAAAACATTTGTGTGTTTTAAACAATTATTAAATGAATGTATTATTAATTTATAATTAAAAAACAATAATCTTATCGACCTAAAAGTGTTAAAAATAGAACCGAACCCAAGAAGCGTTAGTAACAACTTCAAAAAATTTCGTAAACAATCGCCTTTCGTTTCAAAACAATGGATGTTTTGCTATTTAGTTCGTGCTCTAGTGAATGAAGGGTTTGCTGACCAAAGTTTTTAGGACTTTGCTAGGACATAAGTGGTTTAAAATGAGTGGAACGAGCAGAGATGCTCCTGTGGGGATCCAGTTTCTACAGAGGTTGAACATGGCTTGGTGCCCTCGACTGCAGCTGAATAGACTTCGATGGTGAGTCATGAAGGCGCTGTTTTCTTACTAAAATAAGGTCGCAAGCTAAAGGCCATAAACAATTCATTACAAAGGCGTTGAAACAACCTTTTGTAATTGTAAACATTCAATGGTTTACCAAAGTTGAATTGTCGCATTGATTTTATTAATTATTTAAAGTTTTACTTTTCTAAATTACATTGTACTTAGATTAAACGAATGCTTGTTACATGTTTTTATGTGTTGATTCAAAAAAACGTAAGTTAAAAATAGTATGAAAGGATTTATTAATTTACTTACTAATTTAAAACTAAGACATTAAAAAAATTTACCATACAAGTTAAAACATAACATGCTATATATAAGCCTGTGTTGTGGGATTGTTTTGTAATTATAGTATTAATTAACCTAAATAGTTATGATTTATTCATTTTAAATTTTAAATTGTTAGAAATGTTCCCCCTCAAACTTCCCACCTACATCACCATGATGGTAGTAATCAGCTGTCTGCTATGCTAGAGTTTCTGGATTAGAATCCTGGTGGGGACGGAACTTTTGTGTTATTTGTAAGATGCATTGTTCCCTTACCGGTCTTGGATGTAGTATTCTTGTCTATGTCCTATTTAACATATCGTTGCTTAGTGCCTGTGATACAAGACTATATCTTACTGCTGGGCTGAGTCAATGTGTGTGTTACTATGTGGCTTGTTTATAATATTCACTGACACTTCATTGAGTGACAATTTTGGTACATAGCATCGGCTACGACTTGTCAGTAGTGGCCAGACCCCCTGTAATATAAACCTAGATACACCGATGGGCATAGGCCTCCTCCAACATTTTCCACTAGCCCCTATCCTGTGTTACCCTTCTCCAGAATGTCTAGCTGCAGAATTAGGTTGTCTAACCAACATGGTGGAAAATCTCTACTGCGTTTGCCATTTCTAAGATATCAGTCAAGCTTGACGCCAAGGGTGTCTGGATTGGAATAAACCCATTTATCCACCATGTGTCCCAACCATCTTTACTTCAGCTGGTCTATCCCCGTAGTTAAATCGACTAATCATTTTTTTTTGACAAACAAGCAAGCAATTCACCTGATGGAAAGTGACACACCTAAAACTAACTTTTAATTACATTGTTTTTAACTGTTAATTTCTGCCATGAAGCAGTTCGCTGTAGTATAATTACCGACCCGAGAGGTACATCATCTATACCTCTACATGGGTGGAGGTCTTGGCGTTACCTACAAAAACCAATTTGTCTAAGCGTTCTGCTCATACCTAGGGCGTCATCATGTCAGTTTAGGATGAGCCATCTGCTTGGTTGCGAAGATGTCGTATAAAAATACATAACATGACATAAACTCACGTCGTAATTAATCCGGGCACAATGAGGAACATGGCTAATACGAGGGCGGATCAATAAGTCCGTGACTTTTTGAATTTCTGACCTCTTTACTGAAAAAGCAACACTACTCCTGTCAACAGGCATCTGTCAGTTGACTCCTAGCAAAATTTTAACTTGCTGCGTCAGTTAGTTTGTGTTTGACAGCTATCTTTATCAGACTACCCAGTAATTTGAGGAAAAAATGGAAAAAAGTGAATTTCGTGTGCTTATTAAGCATTATTTTTTGCGAAAAAAGCCATTACCGAGATTAAGGCTAAGCTTGATAAATACTATGGTGACTCTGATCCATCGATTTCAATGGTAAAAGAGTGGTTTACTGAATTTCGTTGTGGCCGTACAAGCACTGAAGATGCCGAACGTCCTGGACGCCCAGTTGAGGTCTCTACCCCGAAACAATCGAAAAAATTCACGATATGGTGTTGGCCGACCGAAGATTGAAAGTGCAAGAGATTGTGGAAGCCGTAGGGATCTCTCATGGCTCAGTGGTTTCAATTTTGAATGATCACTTGGGCATGAGAAAGCTTTCCGCAAGATGGGTGCCGCGTTTGCTCACAGTCGACCACAAACGCAATCGTGTAACAACTTCACAGGAAGGTTTGGCGTTGTTTAATCGCAATATGGAGGAGTTTTTGCGCCGTTTTGTAACCGTGGACGAAACATGGATCCATCACAACACACCAGAGACCAAACAACAGTCATAACAGTGGGTTTCTAAGGGTGAATCGGCGCCAAAGAAGGCCAAGGTGGGTTTGTCAGCCAATAAAGTTATGGCGACTGTTTTTTGGGATGCACGTGGGATAATCCACATTGACTACCTTCAAAAGGGAAGAACAATCAATGGGGAATATTATGCCAACCTATTGGACCGCTTCAATGACGATTTGACAATGTACGGCAACCCGAGACTCGCACCCTCGACCTGTCGGGCCGGGTCGGTCGGTTAACCAAGGCACGTAACAAACTGAGCTACCACGTCCTCCTATTCATTCATTATATAAATAAAAACAAAAGGTATTGATTAAACACATGACACAAAAATATTCTGTTACATCCTAAAAAATATAATAATAATAATAAACTGACATACATGTCCATCAAACAAGTACAAACGTTCTTATCGTCATGACATTATTTAACTTTGATAAAAAATGTTAATTAAAACTTTTATCTTTATCGCTTTTAGTTTATTAAAATTTACAATGCTGTTATTTTCATCCATACAATTAAAAAATGTTTTTATTTAAACTAAACATTCTGAATGGCCACGAAAAACGGGCAAAGTGTATAACTATGCTCATCGTCAACTACTGATACTAAAGTATTCTATTTTTATACAACAGCGGTGACCTGATAGTGGCGACAGATTCGAAACACGTAATTTATAAATAATTTCATTTTAATTCATGTACTGTGACATCGCAGTCCTCTCACCCTAGACTGTAAGATGTATTAGTGGCTATAAGTACAGTATAAAACATGTTCATATAACAAATTACAGAATCTGAGGTTACTTGCCGGTATCTTCCCCAAAATAAATTTTCCGAAATTGTGGTCGAGTAATTTTAACGAAAAATTTCAATTCATTTGACGATTCTAAGTACTTTCTTTTGAGTTTATGGAATAAAGCTATTTTGATTTTGTAACCTGTCACACTGGGTCTCAGCATAAACATGCGAAATGCGGTGTGTTACACCTCTGCCTACCCCTCTCGAGGGATTACGGCGTGAGTTCATGTACGTGATGTAAGGAAAAGAAAGAATTCGTTGTGTTGCGAAAACCATTGTATTTTTATAACGAATATCTTACATAGCGTATCTTTGACAAGGGAACATAATTTAAATGTAATATAAAAGGCAACAATTGACTCGGCGTATCAAAAGTAACATTGTAACGGAAACAAATTGACTTTAAAAGTCATGCACACGTGTAATTAATAGGCATATGTATTACCACGTGTTTCTGTTATCGGTCAATTTAGCTATATATGTAACCTACGAAGTGCTACTTGAACAAACTACTCCGATATGAATCAATATCTTAGACACGCTTTAGATAATCGAGAGGAAATGAAACAGTCCTCAGATGTAGAGGTGATAAACTTGTTAAGAGATATTTGATTTTTATCAGTGACGCGCGAGTGAAAAAGGTAGTGTTGCTAAAAAAAAACTCTTTGTGGGTTTCCAGGGTACCACTTTTTATTAAATGTATTCAAAAAATATACTTAACTAAGGGTTAGTAAGTACACATAAAACTAGGTGCCAGCTAGTACACGAGAGAGGGTGGGTTTCCAAGGTGGACTGGTATATGAAGAATTTAAATTAACAAAAAAAATAAAAAGAGGAAAGGGCGCCACCCTTGTTATTGGTCAAGGGAACCGTTAAACTGCAGAGAGCAGGTTGAAGGATGAGCACGTTGTCGGAGAACTGGTCGGAGACACGTTGAGCCACGCCCGAAGTAAGTGTGCCGGGTTGTGAGTAGGAGTTGAAGGCCGTGTCTGCGATGCTCTCACCCAAAGCTGAACCCTCACCAAGGACCTCCTTTTGGAGGTGGTGTCGGCCGAATGGGGTATGTCAGCGCGTGCTTCAAGTTGCTTCTTGCCGAATGATCTCGAAAATGCTAAAACACAACATAAACACATAGATTTGGAAAGAAACATTATTATCAAAACAAACAAACAATAACACTTACCAGGAAAAGTGTCGAATAATGGGCACGCGGCCTAGAACTAACCGCGACCAGGTAAATGCAGTAAACAACTACAAAGAATACAACAATAATAAGAATGTTATCGAATACACCAACAAGAATCCTATTGGAACAAGAAGAATCCGAGACTTCAGATGGAAACTTACAATAAAAAGGTGGTAACACGCTTAGGGTGGTCTGGAAACCACAAGTGGGTCACGCCCGGTCAAGGTACGACGCCGAAAAGGACTAACACTCCCGCGCAGCCGGCTTTTGTTGCCTCCGTCAGACGCCATAGCTTGACGTAAACGCTTCAAAAACCTCAAGCGGCAAAGAGCGTCTCGTCATACAGCCAATAACGAGTACACACTATATTTAAAAATTAATTCACAATGAAGCGAGATGGGGCTACAAAATATATATGTAACAGTAGCCCCTGCAGTAAGTATCGTAAGAACTTGTGTCACCGGCACTAAGCAACGATATAGTATATACTACATAGATAAGAATACAACATCCAGGACCGGTAAGCCAAACAATGCGTCTTGCAAATAACAAAAAGTCCCGCCCCCGCCGGGATTCGAACCCGAAACCTCTAGTGTAGCGATCGGTTTTTTACATCACTGCGCCACCGAGGTCGTCAAATAAAAAACAAATAATAAATATAATAATAATAACCACATCAGGGCTGAGTCAATGTGTGTCGTGATGTAGTTATTATTATATGCGGGCTTACATTAATTACATCTGATTGTCAATAATGCGATAAACTCGACTCGATCCAAAAGTTACAAATGAACAGAATTTTTCCAGTTATAATTATTTTATAAAACATCATGACCAAATAAGCAGACGGTTCCTGATGGAAAGTGATAAGGCCGCCTTTCAAGTGTTATTTTCTAAAATCAGAGATACATACGTCCTTTAAATAATACTCTTTCTTTTTAGACTCCTTCGTTTTTGACGTAGTCGGGTTATAGTTCCTTTTCATACAAAACGCTTTGCTAGAATCGGTTTCGTACTACCTCTTATTTCTTCTGGTTAAGTACGTTGCGGGTCCCAAGACAGCTGGTAGTGTGTCCGGGCACAGCCTGTGCGTCATTGCACAGCTATGCGTATTATTCATTGATTATTCGATCAAAGGACGCCACTGTTGATCCTGGTGAACAGGAATTGCAGTGGTGGGACAGAGTGGCGGGTGTGCCGCGATGCCCCCATTGCACGGCACCACTAACTGACTTTTGGGGGGGATTGCTGCGTTCGCAATCCTCCCCTTTTAGGAGGACGCGGGGCACCGGCGAGCCAATAGTCGGTGCGGCCGGACGGTGTCATGTTAAAATCTGCGGGATCCCATGGCGCCCTCACCAACGGCAAAGCAGGAGAATGCCGGAGTGTTTTTAGTGGGTAGCGTTACATCGCCCTGGATGAGTCCCACATATTCCCATTACATGGCATCGCAATGGTGGGGGGGACATATTACGCATTTTCACTCTGACAAAAAAAAAAAGGTTGTGCCGCGATTTCTTTTCATACAAGTTTATTCTATAACCGTTGCGCAATTGAGACCTTTCTAATGATACCTCTTGCTTCTGAATCGGATATGTAGTTTACGCTCTAGGAGGGAATATCCAAACAGATATACATACGCCGCCAAAACTATAACCCTCGCAGTAGTCGGGGTACAAATGTATTAAAATACATTTATCCCCACATTAGCTATTCACGAAAAACAAGCTTAGTTCGAAAAAACATATCGCACAAAGAATTTAAAAGACATTGGTACCTTATTTTTATTTATTTTATTAAATAGATCAATGTACACTTAGTCATGCAATTGGAGATCGATAATAGTATAAAACTAGTCATATGTCACTACAAAAAAGGTGAAGACAGCATGCGAGGAAAAAAGAACAAACATTTGAAACGTCAATATTCCAGTACAAATTTAGGCTAAAACTTATTGTTTAAACTCATCATTACTTTATATTAAGATAATCTTCTATAATATAAAAATGAATCGCAAAATGTGTTGGTAAGCGCATAACTCAACAACGCCTGGACCAATTTGGCCAATTCTTTTTTTTTAAGTATTCGTTGAAGTTCAAGGATGGTTTTTACGGCGACAAAAATTCGAATAATTGCCGGAAAAACTATAAAAACAGCCCTTTTCTCTTTCCAATACAACAGGTTTTGTTCAGGATAATTTTTAGCCATACCCACGAATATAAAATACGTAGGAACAAAAAACTGCCACATTACAAATCTATATGACAGGACGAAGTCTGTCGGGTTCGCTAGTATAATATAAATTATAGTAAACCAATAACAGCAAAGAACACAACATAATAATTCAATTTAAGACATTAATTTTCATTTTTCTTGCAGTTTACAAGTGTTTGTCTTATAGGCCAATGGTGTGCACACATTTAATTGGCAAACACTTTAAATTTATATTTATAATTCATTTATAACCATGCATTGTAAACTAGCCCTGTGTAATGCTGTTGTTATGCTACTGACCCGACCTGACAGGTCAAGGGTTCGAGTCTCGGGTGGCCATAAGTTGTAGCTGCCATGTTTTTCAATGTGCCCGGATAGTGGCGACAGATTCGCAACCTGTCACACTGGTACTCGACATAAACATGCGAAAAGCGGCTCGAGGGACTACGGCGTGAGTTTATGTGTTATGCTGTTGTTGTAGCCATAAATAAATACAGAAAAATACACTTAACTGACAGATGACACAGGTAAACGCACACATACACATTTCTCTATAGTCAAGCTTACGTTTCTCCTTCCAGTTACCAAGCGAGCGTTCTAATACTGACATACTTCACGTATATGACATATCATCTGACGAGGAAGCCGATATCTGTTGTGAAGAATGTCCTGCATCAGAACTGTTCAGGCCTCGTACCCCCGCCGGGAGTCGACCCTACGGACCCGCAGTGGTGCAACTGGGCGCCTTTTAGTGAGTATTATTACCTTTTTTATATAACATCACGGGAGAACAAGCAGACGGTTCACCTAATGGAAAGTGATACCGTCGCCTATTGACACGAAGATGCCCTTGATGTCTGGAACTACTAGAGCACCGCCAATGCGTCGCCAATGGTAAAGATTTTATAAGTCCCGTGCCGGTGATTACACCGGCTCTCCGATCCTTGGAACCGAAACACAGCGAACTGCTTCACGTTGTAAATATAAAGGAGGATGGATCTTAATATTTCAGGGAGACCTATCACCAGCAGTGGACCGTTCACTGTAGACGATCATAGTGTTTTATAAAATAAGTCTAATTTAACGGCCTCTGTGGCGCAGAGGAGTAAACACCCGAACTCTACGCGTTATTTACTTCTGTTATTTGCAAGACGCATTGTTTCGCTTACCGGTCTTGGATGTTGTATTCTTATCTATGTAGTTTATACCATATCGTTGCTTAATGCCTGCGATAGAACATTCTATAATCTTACTGCAGAGCTGGATCGATGTGTGTCGTAATGGTTATTATTATTATTTATTAATTAATCGTTAATTACAATAATGAAAGTTCCGCCAAGTATAGTGATAGTTGTCTGATGATGTGTGTACGCATTTTTGATTAAGATTCCAAAAGAAATCAAATCTTTGAGGCTCACTGTATTCAAGGAAGAGTTCCGAAGGTGGCTCATTCAAAATGGAATTTATGACATTGGGAGTTCTCTTCACCGAAAGATTGACACAGGTTAAAACGTAATTCCTTCATTTCATTGTTGTTGTTGACATTGGCAGCCTCTGTCTTTTTATTATTATGTCTTGAGGTATTATTCTCATTCATCATTATCATCATCATCGTCAGCCTGCGGCAGTCCACTACTGGACATAGGCCTCTCCCAAGGCACGCCACTTTTCTCGATCTTAAGCTTTGAGCATCCAGTTGCTGCCAGCCAAATCTTACGCAGATCGTCGCTACATCTAACAGGGGGCGTCCAACACTACGTTTGCCCATGCGCGGTTTCCACGATTTCAGATCTCGATTACTCCATCTTTCATCAGTTCTGCGACAGATGTGACCAGCCCACTGTCACTTCAGCTTGCTTACTCGAGTAGCTATGTCGGTAACTTTGGTTCTCTGCCGAATTACTTCATAAATGTTAAATTTTAATCTTGTTTTTGTAAAGAAATATATTTTGTATGCTACTATATAGCGTGTCGTGTGGACATATTATCATTTAAGACCTAAAATACCATGTACTTATAAAAATTATGAAATAATTATTATTTATAATTATTACAGATACAAGTGACGCGAACACTTTACTCGGCACGTTGGATTCAGCTTTTCTTTTCTCCTACGCGGCCGCCATGTTTGTCTCTGGTTTGTAAACTCTTTTATTGTAATAAAAATATATTTAAGAAGGTGGGTCTCACTTTAAGTTTTCGTGCTTCGTTCGGAAACGTTGAAATATCCCCATGACGACCTCTTTCCGGGTCCGAATCCCGGCGGAAGCGGATTAATGTTTCAAGCCACCCTTCTTTTTATTCGAATACAGCCCTTAGAGACGAAAGGGATGGTAATAAATTTTCCAATGCCTATATTTTTGTTTACGCTGACTATATTAATATTTTCACTGGCAACAAAATGTTTCAAGCTACCCTTCTTCCCCAGGCATGGTGGCTGAGCGTGTCGACTTGAGATTCTTCCTCACATTTGGAATGTTGTTTTCTGCTACATTCTGCTATTTGTTTGGCATCGGCAGGACTTATTCTGTACATAATATCAGCTATTATTTATTAGTTCAGGTATGTGTTAAATCATTGGTATATTATATAACATCTATCGAAATTTTACGGTATCAAGTGTGAATGTAAATTCATTACGGGCTATTCAGTTTTTACTTTTAAAAAATTGTATTATCAAAAGAGCTTTGTTCTTTAATCATATAAATAAATAAAAGTTTCCCATCTAAGCTATGTGTCACCTTTGGACATAAAGTCAGTGTCAGATTTCATCCAAATAAGCTCAACGATGATTCAGTGTTCGTTGTATTTCAAGAGTAAGATATATGTGAAATTGTAATCCAAAAATAAATTGATTTTATTTGCCAATCAACTTTTCAAGCTTAAATAACACTAAACTTGTGACGGCTTGTAACGTTATAAAATGCTTATGTTTCCCATCACCCTAGGCTGGGGCGGGTATAGCACAGACTACGGGCTGGCCCGGCACAGTGGCTATAGTAGGGAAATGGTTCGGAAACACTAAGAAAGGACTCATATTCGGGATATGGAACTCTCATACTTCCATCGGGAATATATTGGGTGAGATACATCACATTGATTTTTAGATAAAACAACAGCATCACAAAACTTTAAACCTAGTTTCTGCCAGTGACTTCGTAAACGTTAACTGTTGTTTCGTCTAGGGATAAATGAATCATGATACAGCAACTCCTTGTGGACTTATCAAACGAGACCATTTATTAACTGACAGATTTTTTTTAAAAATACGGAAATAAAATTATCCTTTGTTTAATTAAAGTAATTAGTAGACTATATGTGTTCCTTATTCCATCTAAATCAGCCCAACTGTTTTTGCGTAACAAACCCAAACATACCAACATTCGCATTTGTAATAAATATTTGTGGTTGTAGAATTTTATGACCAGTTTTGTTTGTTTTCGCTAATCAAAGTACCACCTACTAATATTGGGACTTAGCAACACAAAAGGTGTTAGTAAAAATTAAATTTAAATTTAAAAAAGAGTGCTTCGAATCGTGTAATGACTTTAATTTAAAAATTACTCGAACACACAGTTCAGAATATTTTGTTTCTGGAAGATACCGGCAAGAAAACCCAGTTCCTGTAATTAATAGATTGGTGATGTAGGCACTTTAATGGCTGCCGAGTTCGTGGAAGGCGACTGGTCGCTGTCGTTCATATACCCGGCGCTGGTGATGGCGGTGGTGGCGGTGCTCGTGTTCTTGTTCCTCGCGGTGGATCCCGCGCTCGTGGGGATCACCATCACCAGCGGCAGTGATAGAGGATCAGTGAGTAATTTATACAAAAAGAGAAGGCTTGACTCATCAACGCCCAGCCTGCACCATAGACCTAAGACCTAGAAAGCTAGAATTGTCACAAAAATTTGAAAATAAACCACTTAGAGGTGAAAAAAAAGGGTTTGAAAGTTTGTAGGCAAATTTAATGCGAGCCAAGCCCAAGAAAAATTTAACACAGAATAATAATGACTGCTGAGTTCGTTCGTTCATTAAATAGCTGATAAATTGGTCAATAACAAATACAAAAACCTCAAATGCCTTAGACGCCCACATATATTTGACAGAAGATATGATTTTTACTTTATTTTAGAATGACATGACTTCGTCTATGGTTAAATGGAGTTTAAAAAATTAATCTTTTATTTATGACTAACGTCGACCACTCTTTCGAACACTGGTATAAAGTAGTTCATTATGTATTATTTATAACGATTTTTTTTTTCAGCCAAGCAGGCAGTCTAGGCGATCCATTGAAGAAGAAGAACCACAAGTTATAGTTGGTGATCAGGCAAGTGACATTATATAGCTAAATAAAAAAAATTACCACATCACGACACACACATTGACTCAGCCCTGCAGTAAGATTGAAGAATCTTGTATCGCAGGCGCTAAGCAACGATATCGTATAAACTACATAGATAGGAATTCAACATCCAAGACCGGTTAGCTAAATAATTCGACTGGCATAACAAAACATAACATAACACATAGTCCCACCCCCGCCGATATTCCAACCCGAGACCTCTAGTGTTGCAGTCGTCTGTTTACACCACTGCGCCACAGACAGATGCCGTCAAAATATCATAAATTATTTCTTACTGCTAACCAAACTTTTTTTTATTAATTTTTAAATCCGTATACTTTTGGCTTACTTCTTTTAAAAAAATAATACTATAACCGACTTTTCCTTTCACCCGGCGTTTACGCATTGAATGTTTGTGTAACTAACGAATATGCATGTTTAATACACGCCACACTAATTTATATTTAAATCGTTTTAATTTTAATAAATACCAATTTTTACCTTAAAATATGAAGAGGGGCGTAGCTACAGCTGTATCACCTGTATCAACTGATAGGTTATATTATATTCAAGTGCCTCGAACGTGTGAGATGTAAAAAAAAAAAAAACGTAAACATGCGAAATGCGGTGTGTAACGCCTCTGCCTACCCCTCTCGTGGGATTAATTACGGCGTGAGATTATGTTATGTTTATTTGTTACGAATTTTTATAATAAATAATATATAATAAACTGGGGTAGTAACCCCAGTGTACAGCAAGCAACGCCCCTTAATAGTCTTTATATACATCCGAATAAAGATTGATTCTATAAATGTTCATTAGCACCTGGTATTTAAAAAAAAGTGATTCTTGTCTATTTTTATGACCACTCTTCTCGTTCTGTTCTTTATGTCAGAAACTTGATTTTAAAATAAATTTTTATTGTATCCGGTTATTAAAAATAGTAATTTATTTAAAAGTATAGTCCCGCTGTCGCCGGTAGTGTGTCCGGGCACAGCCTGTGCGTCATTGCACAGCTGCATTATTCGATGATTATTCGATCAAATGACGCCACTGTTGATCCTGGTGGTCAGGAGATGCAGTGGTGGGACAGAGTGGCGGGTGTGCTAATAAGTATATATATATATATATATAGATCTCTGTTTGTATGTACATATATGGTTTTAACTATATATTCACTATGTGTTACCTAACCGCATGTTTCAGGCGGCAAGCCTGAGGACGAATAGACATTCGACTAACGTGTCGCAGGTAAATAATTTAACATTTTACTTACTTTATTTATTTTTATTTTATTTACTTTTAAAAAAGAATCTTTGATCAAAAATTTTATACAACAGTTGTATAGTTTAAAAAAGTTTATTCCTTAATTTTTACGAAAATAAACAACACTCGTGTGATTCTACTTACTAATCTTAATTTTTATGACGTTTATATATGTCAAGTTTGATTTAAAAGTCATACAATACAATTGTGTCTGTACAATTTCGTTTGAGATTTCTCCTAAAACAATATTCTTATTTAAATACAGGTTATATTTAGAAATATAACTTAAAAAGCTCACTTGCTTTGATTCGTTCTCTCGTAACAATATTTATATAGACGTTGTAATTATAATTCTCTCCCCAGTATCACTCGGAAGAAGCGAACGAAGAGACGTCTCTCCTGTCCCGCTCTAACCCGCAGTCGTCAGGAAGTGCCGTCTCGCTCACACGCGCCCTAGCAATCCCTGGGGTCGTACAGTTCTCCTTGTCTCTTTTCTTCGCTAAACTAGTCAGCTATACGTTCCTGTATTGGCTTCCATTGTATATTAAGACTTCGAGTAAGTATATAGTTATTTTGTAATTTTTAACTAGTCTATAGTTAATGTTTCAGTTGTCGCCAGAATCAGGGATAAATGAAACATGATACAGAGCCATCTAGAATAATACACTCTAACACTCGATGGTATTGCAACTTTCGTAGGCTACGATGAATGCTTACCATCCATCTGCCACCGTGCTACCACAGTAGTGGAATGCTTACCATCCATCTGCCACCGTGCTACCACAGTAGTGGAATGCTTACCATCCATCTGCCACCGTGCTACCACAGTAGTGGTATAAAAAAGACTCTTAAACAAAATAAAATAAAATAAATAAAATGCAAATGGAGACAAGTCCTATAGTTCCTTTATTGATGATTTTTAATAAAATAATAATATCGATTCAGCAAACAATTTAAACGATGAATCTTATTGAAGAATGATGAATGTTTATTCAAAATAGTATCTCATCGACTTTGAGCATTGAGGAGGATTTTTGCGGTGCAGGATGAATAAACGAATTAAAAGCTTGCTTTAGCAAAATTGTAGTTTTGTATATAAAACATAAATATTGCTAAAAAATCAAAACTTTACTTTATAATTTTTAAAAAAAGAAGATCAAATTATGAATAGTTTTTTTACTATTACATTTTCGTTACAAAGCTGAGTTGACACCGAAGCAAGCCGGTGACCTGAGTACAGTGTTCGACGTTGGTGGTATAGCAGGCGCTATACTGGCCGGCCTCGTTGCTGACTGTACAGCTTGCCCTGCGTTAGTGTGCGTAGTATTCTACACACTCGCCGCACCTATGGTTTGTTTATTTATTTCTTTAAACTCACATAATAATATATACGAAACTTATAGTAAGTCAATCAACGAACCTCTCCTTCGATTTATTCAATTTATGCAATCTTTAATCTTACCCAAACAGATGTTTCACTTCACCCCAATACAATGTTTCGACTCACCCCATGTCAAAGATCTTTTATTATTTTTCATAATTTTGTTTGACTTTTTGACAGTCACTCATACAAGGATTACACTATCATCTACAACATTAATACTCAGTATCTATACGTGTGCAATAGGCGAGTCTTTTATACCCCAGCCCGATACTTCTCCCTACCCCAGCTCACGTCTTAACTCACTATATCTTTTCCAGCTGTTCATCTACGAGTGCTACGGCTCAAGCTCGTACCTCGTGAACGCAATACTGCTGGTAGTATCGGGTGCTTTGGTGAACGGTCCGTATGCGCTCATAACGACAGCCGTCAGCGCGGAGCTCGGCACGCACGCCTCGCTGGCGGGCTCGCACTCCGCGCTGGCCACTGTCACTGCCATCATTGACGGCACCGGCAGCGTAGGTCAGTGCTGCACTATATATATAATGCGGTTCTTGCTTTAGCAAATAACATGTAAAGGAAGTAAATAATTAAGAAGGACGTGGTAGCGCAGTTGGTTACGTGACTTGGTTAACCGACCGACCCGACCCGACAGGTCGACGGTTCGAGTCTCGGATTACTGTACGTTGTAGCTGCCATGCTTCTCATTGTGCCCGGATTGTGGGGACAGATTCGAAACCTGTCACACTGGGACTCAACGTAAACATGCGAAATGCGGTCAGTGGCGTGCCTAGAGTTTTAGTACAGGGCAAGCCGAGAGATATACTTCATACTTCCGTTGTGGACTTGCTGGCGTGGACGAGCTCAGCAAAACACTCAGAAGTTTGCGAACATGTCAGCTAAACCACAATTGCGGTGGCTTTAAAAAAGTCGTTTGATTTGTTAATGAATGAATAAGAACGAACTTATTTTAGTTTGATAGGGCAAGCCGGGCTTTTGGGCTTCTATGACAGTACCGCCACTGCATGCGGTGTGTAACACCTCTGCCTACCCCTCTCGAGGGATTAAGTGACTTAAAACAATTTTTTTAATCAATCAAAGTCGAAATGCTTTTATTCGAATAGAAGCTTTCAAATCGTAATTTTTTACTACCACCAGTTCGAAATGCTATCTCTACGGGGAAACATCCGGCGAGAAACCTCCGTAGTTGCTTTTTACAATGTTCGAATACAATATTTTCTATCATCATTCATTCTTCGAAATCAATGACATCTGTCAAAGATAATACAAGATTTGGTATTTGTGGTGAAACACATGAATGTTTTTTCACATTTTCAAATGATATCTCTGTAAGTGCTACACATTGTTAAGGTAAAGATGTATTAATAGATGTTAGTTAAAATAAACTAATTAAAAATGTATGTATAGGTGCTGCGTTAGGTCCTATGCTGGCAGGCGTGGTCTCCAGCTCCGGTTCCTGGGCGCACGTGTTCTACATGCTGATGCTGTGCAATCTACTGGCTTTGATATTACTTATAAGGTTAGTTCACTGGTCCTCAGTTTAGTCTTCACCATAAACGCTCATGGGGCCCAGGTTCGAAGCTCGAGGCCTCCAAATTTAGGGGGCTCCGGTAATTTCATTTTGACACACTTTTTAAAACTATTTTTTTAATTTCGGTCAAATTTATTTTATAAGATATAAAAAATTAAAGATTTTTAATCAAAAAAGAGAATTTCATTGACGTTTTACATACAAACACACACGTACATTGTAAAATGTAGCCGCCATGTTTCTGATTGTGCCCGAATAGCGGTGACAGATTCGCAACCTGTCACACTGGCACTCAACATAAACATGCGTAATGCGGTGTGTGACACCTCTGCCAACCCCTCTCGAGGGATAGCGGCGTGGTTCTATGTGTCAAAGTTATTTTAAGAAACATTCGCCAATTAAGTCGTTTATCTCTTTCTGTCTCGTCACCTTCTCGTTCACACTTACCGATAGATTACCGATTTACGAACAACCCTTACTTATATAAACAAATAATACAAATTACCAGAAAAGATTTAAAAAATTACATTGAAACAATTCAAATCTGCATTATTTAAAGGGCTGGTCACAAAATGCTAGTATTCAGTCAAGGAATACTTGGAGACAAAAAAATCGGTTATTTGAAATGTGTGACCAACCTTATTCAATTTATTATTTGACATTAGAATTGATTATCTATCCTCCTTCATTGTTTGACATTTGAACGGCTTATTGTATATAAAACGACATTTGTATTTCATATTTATTTGACATTAGAATTGCGTACATTATATAATATTTGTCATGTAAATTGTTTTCCTTTTTAAATTATTGGTCCTGATGACCCGCTTGGACTTGACCAAAATTGTGCATGCTTTAATAAAGCGAAATATGTATGAACTACTTTAAACGAACGTAAACATCTGTATTGCACCATATTTCCAGCAAATAAATATAATTTCATTTCAAATTAGATTACAATTTAGTCATAAAAGCTATGTTTTATGTAAGTGACTAATTCATTTACCAATTGTTTCAGCACGGCGAAGTCAGAATTAGCAAAACTAAGGCACGAACGAAGGCTGGCCTCGCCAAGGCTGGTGAGGATCGAATGAAAACAACTAACGGACTGTAAAACATTAATTAATTTTAATAGGAAATTTTCTTAGACTGTAAACTTATTTAATTTAATATTTTAGCGATAGGGAATATGCATGACTTTTTATTTATTTGTTTTCATTCTATAACACAGTTATACAACAAATTTATTATACTAAGTTATAAAGCTTCAAAGTCGTTAGTTAGAGATACGATATGTATTATGACGTCAAAGTACACGAGCGCCATACAACTACCATAGAAAAGGTTGTTCTGATGAGCGAGATTGATATTTATGTTAAGTGATGAATGGTTATATCGCGTTGGTTTATCGTTCAATTCTGATTCTGTTTTCACTATAAACATACTATTTCCATATACTTTACGATAAATTAATTGAATAATCAAATTAAATCTCATGCATATTCCCTATCGATAAACATAAGCGACTTCCTGGCAACACCGAGCAGTGAGTCAATGACATTACTGAGTTTGGTTATGGCAGATTTTACGCGCCGGAAACTGTCAATGGGTATGTTAAAATTCAAAATGGCGTTTTTTTTTTTGAGGACGTGGTAGCTCAGTTTGTTACGTGCCTTGGTTAACCGACTGAGCCACCCGATAGGGCGAGGGTTCGAGTCTCGGGTTAGTTGTACCATGTTCCTCATTGTGCCCGGATAGTGGCGAGAGATTCGCAACCTGTCACACTGGGACTCAACATAAACATGCGAAATGCGGTGTGTAACACCTCTGCCTACCCCTCTCGAGGGATGAATTATTGCGTGAGTTTATGTTGATTGTATTTGATTACTAATTAGGGTTTATTATTGTTGTCACATGTCTCGACGTATTTCGACGATTCCGTTTTGTATTGTGATGCATTCATAAGCATTTATTGACTTAAACTAGTTTAATTTATTACAATATTTGAGTATATGTTACTAGAGAAGGTAAAAAACCGTTTAAGAAAGAGACAGCGTTACTGAATACCTGTATCTATCTCACTCGAACCTGCGGAGCTGAAAAGGCCGATTTTTTATACAACGACTTCCAATGACAGTTCAGTTAACGAAGCAAATAGGCTAATTTATCGTTTGATTTGTGTAGCTTTTTCAGTTCAGATAAAATATTACATAACGCCGCTGATTAGATATCGAATAAAAAAACTATTTACTTTATATAGTCACATTAATAAATAAAACCTGACTTGAAATGACTTGACCATCGTCTCGGAAAATTCAACCATTCCGGTGCGAGCGAGATGGTTAGGTATCCAATATAGCTATCTCTTTCTTGGATGCTTCAATTATTGTCTGCTCTGCAAGATGTCTTCTTAAATAAACTTTCTGAATACCTATTGTATACCTTCCAGATAACTTATCCTTATAATGTGTGTGTAAAGATGTTTTAATTCTGAGAAAAATAATTATTTCTGAGCCCTATTGCTCTGAAGTGACGATTTTTCTCAGAATAAAAACGTACTATTTTTCAAAATAAAATATACGTTTTCACAAACTCGAACTGTGAAAGAAAAATTAATATTGTTAAATGTTTGATACAAAGATACGCAGTTTTGAAATTTCGTGTTAGACAGAGAGGGTGATACACACAATTGACGTCACACGTGGATAGCGTCGTAGACTTTGTATAGAGATACCTTTTTTTGAAAGCGAAATGGATATTCAGTATAAAGAATTTTTTGACATTTTAAATTCGTATGAAAAATTTATTGTCTGATTTTATTTTTTCTGTCACAGATCGATTTATAAAACGGATATTTTAATTAATAAGTATTATCTTTATTTCCCATAGTAGTCCGATCCCTTATTAATTTTATTAATTAAAAAAATGTATGTACTGACGGCCAAACGTGAAGCTTCACATAACAAGTGCGATATCAATCCTTATGCTGTACAACTTAAGAACGGTACAAAGTACGAACAGGTTAGGTTGCTCCATGGCCGTGTGTATACAAAGTACTGTTGAGCGCTTTGTCATTTAAATCAATTTTTTAATGATTAAATAATTAAATCAAGTTTTTCTTTATCATGATACTATCGATCAATATATGCTGTGCGATAAAATTTTGTCGTGGCATCATATCGACGACAGCCATTGTCTTACCGACAAAAAAATAACCATTAAACTTCATTATTTTTAAAAATGTATATTTTTTTACTTTGCTTTATTGTTTTTGCTTTATTATTATAAAAGTATATGTATTACAATGTCTTGTTTATATATTTCCTGTAGGCTATTGTTTTTATTGATTTATAACACATTAACTGTGAGTTGCAACGAGACAACTGTCAAAGTTAACCTAAAGTTTTTTTGCTAAAGGGGTCCGAACGGGCCCATTAAGCACCCCCCCCCCCCCTACCGAGATATGTGGGGTCACGAGTTACCAGTGCAAACCGCTAGTATTTATTTGGAAAATGATTTTATGACTGCGCAAGTCACGCGTTGTCACCCCCTTTAACCCCCCTCCCCCTCCGCCCTCATCTCATTTTAACTATTAAAAGATTTGACGTCAGGCGGGTCTGACATTTGTTATCGTTAAATCTCGGTGCAACTCAATGTATTCGTAACTTGTATGAACTAGTGTTAATTTTACATAACTTGTATATAATGTACAAAATATTATTAACGAATTACTGTTTATGTATTAAAAACGAGATGTTTTATTCAATGTATTGAAATCTATAGTCGTAACGCACCTGTCGTATCGGAAACGTAACGTCATCGTCTCGCTGTCAAACCGGAGCGATACGATATCGTTACGATGCGTTGTGTGGTATTTCCTACCAAAAAATTAAAAACAGCTCGAGTTGATGAGGTACCTACGAGTTATTATTTATTTTATACATAACGGGCAAACAAGCATACCGGTTACCTGATGGAAAGTGATACCGCCACCTATTGACACGACGATGTCCTTTATGTCGTGGAACGCCAAGAGCACCGCCAACGCGTTGCCTATGTACAGGTAGACCTTATACCTCTCGTGCCGGTAATAACACTGGCTCTACAATCCTTCGAACCGAAACACAGCGAACAGCTTCACGTTGTAAATATAAAGGACAGGTGTTGACAGGTGTGTTACGAACTTAAGGCAGGAGACATCATATAGCTGGTTTTGAATAAATGAATTTATTATTTTAATGTTTTTTTTTATTTTTAGTTTAAATATATAACATTAAGCTGGTAATTACATAATATATCTACAAGCACTCTTATTGTCAATCATTACGTCAAAACCTGTTATAACGACTTTGAAAGAAGCATAAAAACATGGTAGTCGGATATAGCTACCTCTAGGGTTTATGTGCTATTTAAACTGACTGGGACTTAGCCATTGAGTCGTAATAACCGATCTGGTCGTTGTAAACAATATTGTAACAGGTTTTGATTGTATTCAGGATCAAAAGGCATCTTACTTATATTTATAATACGTTTAATTAATCTTACATTTATATAAAGTCTTGTAGCTAAGAAGCAACTTATTCCAAGCGACCGAAGTTATAATCCAAATGACTTTTTGACACACTTTTTTATTTTTTAATTACATAATAGACAAAGACAATTTATCTTTATGTTACGGGAGCTATAGATTTAATCTATGGTTATTTTAGTAGCTCAGTTTGTTACGTGCCTTAGTCAACCAAACGGTCGAGGGTTCGAGTATCGGGTAGTCGTACATTGTAGCTGCCATGTTCCTCATTGTGCCCGGATAGTGGCGACGGATTCGCAACCTGTCACACTGGGACTCAACATGAACATGCGCAATGCGGTGTGTAACACCTCCGCCTACCACTCTCGAGGGATTAATGACGGCGTGAGTTTATGTTACAAGGTTACATGGACACGGAATATCCAGCTTTGTTTGAGGACAGACACGCGCCCGATGACTACGGCTTCATACAGTCTGCTTATAGGATTAATTTTTTACAGAGTTGTCGCCAGTAATACATAAAAGGGAAAAAATACAATTATATAATTAATACTTTACTTTCTTAATGTAAACAAGTATCTTAACATCATCTAGGTTCAAATAAAATATAAAAACAATGGGACAACAAAATTAATATGAATCCCATAAATTAATTAAAAAGATAAGAAATACCACCGTACAAATCATTTACTACAGAAAAAATGTCTTCAAATAAATCATAGAATCACTTGAATAGATTTATGTGACAAAAGACTACTCGAAAAGATTACTATGTGTAAAATCTACTTCTTCAATAGTACACATTTTTCAAACGGAATAAAATAATTTTGACGAGATGTATAAATGTCTTATTATCAAATAACTTTTGAAAAACATTTCACAGATACCCTATTCTACCCTTAGAATTACCCTTTCAACGCAGATTTAATCAGGAAAAGCACTATAAAGTAAAACAAAGATAAAAAAACTAATATTTTAGAAGAAAAAAAAAAATCCTTTCCCACAGCACTTTTATGCAATGACAAAGCAAGTAGTACGCAGTCAAGACGTTCAGCAACCGCTGCAAAGCCCCCTCACTCACGAACCTTGCATTTGCATTTGCTACAAACGTGCATTTACTGTGTATCTGCGCATTTGTAGCAAGGCAAACAAAGTTTTTTAAATTTCTTTATTTTATTAGAACTTCTCTGAAGTGAAACACCAAGAGCACCCCCTTAGCATTGTCCATGCAGAGGTAAAGATGTTATACCTCTCGTGCCGATGAGTTCACTGGCTCTCGAATCCTTCAAACCAATTTTTATCCATAGTAATTTTTTGAGTAATCTCCACTTTGCGGGCACAATAAGAAACATGGCAGCTACAGCAACCCGAGATCTGAAAACCCCTTTCAGAGTAATCTTTCGTCACATAAACCCAATAGTTGCAAGCGTTACAAGCTATTTCTCTCTTTCAGTGCATAGAAGCTTAAATAAATATTATAGATTTAACATTAGTCTCTATTCATATATCTAAGCCCTTCCTAAGGGCAGTATGAAGGACAAAGCGTCACCCGTGGCTCCCCACGAGACCCTTTGCAGTTGGAATATTGTAGCCCACGTGACCAGCACTATAGCCCAGGCCAGTGCTCCTGCTCCACTCATTATCACATCTGAAATTTGAGAATGGATTTTAATTACTATTGAAGGTTACTTAAAAATGAATGAAGTAAATATTCAGTATTTAATTTTCAAATAGTCTGCTTTTGAAAAATGTTGTACCTATAAATATTTGATATTTCTTTTTTAAACTGTAAAGGAAAAATTTGACTAGTCCAACAGCTTGCTTAACAACTTAAAACAGGTGAACAAATCTACAGATAAAAGTTAATGACAAGTGACAAGTAATAAGGATTATTAATAGACAATTGATGGTCTGGCTAGCTGACACACACACAAAATTACTTAGAACTAGTTCTTTAGCCTCATAATTACTCAAAATTACTTAGAACTAGTTCATAGCCAAAAAGTCTCATAAAAGTCAAATTTAAAGTGTTTTGATGAAATTTAAAAAATGATTGGTAATGTTAGCAAAGCAGAACTGCCAAAAAAAGAATTTGGTGTTTTAAAAATACCAGCTGCAGTCTTCTATGGTTAATACTTAATTTAATTATAATGAAAGGTTTCGTTAGAATTGATAACTCACATTTTTTAATTTGTTTCTGCTCTTCAAATGGTGGTTTCACGAATGCTTCCTTAAAGAACCATATCGCGTTCACAGCCCACACGAACGGAAGGAGAACGCAGCCGACTGGTGACCAAGTAAGAAGTTATAATATCCTAAGAGTAATAACCTATATAATGATTATTTTGCATTAAAGACAACATAACATACGATTTTACTCATAAGAAAGGGGAGCTTGAATAAAGTAAAAAACAAATAGAATTAGGGTTAAAGTAAAATTTTATTCATTAATAAGCATATCAACAAAAGATTTATAAAAGTGAATTATAAGTATTACTTTACCTTTGAAGTACCATCTGCACAATTGCAGTTTTTTGTCATTACTTAGTTTATTTAAATCCATTTAATAAAATTTAAAATGAAGAATGAATTTGAGGTTTATTTATTTGAGAATGTACCTTTTCGCAAAACAATTTTGACAAATTTTGTCTAAATTTGACACAGGTTTGACAAATGGAGTTGGGCTTGAGTTCCGAATTACAATAAAAATAGCAAAAGAGTTTTAGTTAAAAACGGACAAAATTTTGAAGCAGGAAAACCTCGTAAAAGATAAGAACTCAATTACGAATTCATTCAATGGATCAAAAAAGTTTTAAATGAGTGTAAATAAGTCGGTTGTTGACATTTTATCAGAGTGTATTCGGAACTCAGACCCCATTAAAATGATTTCATTACACGTTTTTCTAGTTTTAAAAGGATTAAACATTTTAGTAAATGAGAACCTCAGATTAAGGATGGTTTTCGAGTGCAGAAGAGATCAATAATTTATCAAAGATGGGAATAAATTTCATGAAATATACAAAAAATTACAATAATAAAATGCTTAACAAGCAAGCAGATTCTGAAGAAATAGAAACGTTATTTTTAACAAAACAAAAATGGCGTCGAGATTGCTGTGATCGTCGCGTAAAATGTTTATAAAGTGATTAAAAATGTTTTCATGTAACATTTACCACGTTTTGTTTTGTTTTATTGCTACATTTATTCAAAAATCATGTAAGTATATTACTTAATTGGAGAAATTTAATTTACTAGCGTCAAAATCTTTGACCAAAATGTCTGTGTAATTCATGTGAAGTTGTATTAACTTTTAGATCTCTTCAAAAGCTAAAAGACCTTGATTTTTATGTTGAAAGACTGCCCGACTGTTTGCCTAAATGTTTAGTTTGACATTTATTTTAATTTATTGTTGAAAAATCGTAGAAAACCGTTGTATGTCATTGATGTTTAGTTACTTTTTTCTAACGTTTTAACATAACGGCATGTAAGTACGAACGGTTAGCTTTTTTAATTCTTTAATGTTTCAAAAAACTACCTTGAAGGCTCACTTAAATATTTATGGGTACGCCATTCTTCTCATCGAAAACAATTAACTTAAAAAGGCATTCCAAGTCTGCAACCAGCTATGTAGCTATTAGGTTGACTTTGTAGAGTACCCCAATTCTAACTCAACTTCAGTGTTTTGTTATTTGCCTGTAGGAAGAAGAAACTATTTATTAACCCATCCTGTAAGATACTAGATATAGCATATTTATCTATTTATTTTATTTCAACAATATCACAGTTAACAAATAATAAACCTAAGACACTGTGATACTTAATGTAATACATTTGTGATTGCAGTTATACAATTTCAATTTACTCTAAATCATATATTATATTCTAGTATATTTCAAGAGTAGCCCTTGGAACGTCACACCGAAAAAACCGACTTCAAAGGCACCGCCAAAACGCGCGTATTCTAATTAAAAACATATTTTCTCACCACCCACTGTAGCTATGACAAATATAAAATTACGTGTAGATAGCCAGATAAATGCAGAATCCATTAATGTCAGAATAAAGTAATGAATATCTATCCAAGTAAACTTAAAAAAATAGTAAACCCGATGAGTAGGGAAAACATGTGCGAAAACGACAGGCATTTTGCATGTCAAATTTAATGAACTTTTTTAGAATTAAACCTTTGTAATGGCATATATTCGCAAAGTAGAGATTCTGAGTTTTTTTAAAATGTATAAAACTTATAGAATGATAAAGTTAACAGTTAACAGCAAAAGTTAAGTGAGCGCACATTGGAAGTTGAAACACGTAATGATTTATATATTTTTTTTCAATGTTATTACTTGTTATAGAAATCGGAAATTCCGCTCGAAAATTGCAATATTAATTAAGTGTCACTTGGTATTTTTCTTTGCTCTTTTTCATACCAAAAAGTATTAAAAAAAAAATACTGTAGGCGCGACGGGCATCAAATGTAGCCTGCTCGTGTCACGGGGTAGGGTAGAGTATAACCCTCAAGGATTTTTCAAAGATGTTTGGTTGTTGGCTGTGTACAATGTCATAGCCGTGCGTAAGTCATCCTGACTGGCTGGCTGGCTGGTGTGGCTTTTATCATACAAAGATTGCGGAATGGCAACACACAATTTTTTTAATTCGTTAACTTATCATATAATAACAACCACATCACAACACTCAGCCCTACACTGAGATATAAACTTGTATTGCTGGCACTAAGCAACAATATAGTATATACTACACAGATAAGAATACAACATCCAAGACCGGTAAGTGAAACAATGCATCTTGCAAATAACACAAAGATCCGCCCCAGCTGGGATTCAAACCCAGAACCTCTAGCATAGCAGTCAGCTGTTTACACTACTGTGCAATCTAAATCATCAAAAGAATGGGAGTGTTAAGTGAATGACCATTAGCGGGACAACTAACATTAGTCAGATGGACAACAATGAACAACTTAAAAGACCCTTTTGGTCACTACACAAGTGTGTCTAAATTATTATACTGTTTGAGGCTATAAATAGTATTTGAACAGATGTTAAATATACATTAAACTCATAAAATACAGTTTTCTACCTTTGCATTGCCTGAATTGTTATACTGTTGATACTCAGTTTCTAAGAGCATATAAAAAAACTGCATCGTCATGTCAATAGGCATTGATCACTTTCTGTGAAGTGAACCATTTACTTGTTTGTTAAAAAATGCAAAAAAAATTATGCTTTGACTTAAATAACCACAAAACTTTGCAGGTACAAGTGAACTGCCTCCCCCGCCGCCAGCCCTCATGCTGTACAGCCCTGGGGAGCCGGAGTTCACGGACGTGGTAGTGAGGAGGGTGTCTGATAACCTGACGTTGGTCTGCGAAGTCCGAGGAGATGCTATTCCTAGGACGTATGTGTGGAATTACGTCGGGCAGAACATGAGCGGGGAGCATAGGTGAGAAGAATATAACTATATTTACAAAGACATTTTTCCTAGGTTTTATACTTATTTTAAAAATATTGCTAAAGCAAAGAGATAAATTTGTGCATTGTACAACTTACACACACACAAGTAAATGTAAAATGAGTTTGCTAATGTTTGTCATTTTTCATTTAACAATTGTAATGATTTTTTTCTAGTTGAAAAATGAATTTATTTATTATTTTCACGAAATCAGTGTGAAGTCACGCTACAGTGGTTATTCACAGAAATTAAGAAATTAAGTGCTAGCTTAAGTTGAAAGATGTTTCACTACAGCCATCTCCAACAACAACGAAATGATTATACATGCAGGTACATTGTAATGTAAAAAAAATTGATACTAAAAAGTTTAACCTACATTTTACGTAAATATTTGAAAGTTTAATACAAAAAATGTAATATCATCATGTAGCGATAACCTGCAGCCGATGAGACGAGTGCAATGTTAAAGCGGAGAGCTAATGTACGAAGCAAAACCCCGTAAAGATGTTTTTACACTGTCTTTATTAAGGAACGAAAATACATTATATAGTTGTAAATTGCTACGTAGGCAGATGTGCAGTTATTCATATTTAATTTAATAAGAGTATAAGTCGTTGACATTAATTTGTGCCTACTGTGCGGTAATAACCCGTACACATTAAAATAAATAAATATAGTTTATAACTTATACATTTTAAATGTTTTGTTCATGTTTAGGAATGACAATAAATTATTGATATTAAATTCTATGGCAACACCAGAGTGCAATGAGATGTAAAAAATATTATAAATTAAAAATTAACTACTCTGTTAATTCATCAATGACCGTTTCAATAATACACACATACAATTACTAATAAAAGAATCTTGTATAAATTTATTTACTTTTGTTTTATTTTTTTAATAAAGATATTTATTATTATTTGTTCAAGTCCGTTACCTTCGGAACCTCAAGGCCTGACTAACTCCAGCACATTGTTCATATCCGAGCTGACGATGGCGGACTCGGGGCATTACATGTGTTCAGCACCTCCTTTCAGTCTGACCAAGTATATTCTGGTGCAGAATAGAGGTAAGTTATCTTCATCACTACATAGTATATAAAAATATAGAAATGATCTGAAAGCACTTATTTTATGTCTTAAAAAAAAACAATTTGAATTTGAAAACAAAGTTGGTTCCCGCTGTCTGTCCCTATGTATGCTTAGATCTTTAAAACTACGCAACGGATTTTGATGCGGTTTTTTAAATATAAAGAGTGATTCAAGAGGAAGGTTTATATGTATACAATACACGCATAATATTCGTGCGAAGCTGGGACGGGTTGCTTGTTAATAATAATTTATTTGCCTTAAAAATTAATATGTAGAAAGGGGAAATTCAAATATTGGATTACTAGTTGATTAGGTAAACTTTTTTCACTGTACATAATAATACTTGAGATGGGAAGATTTTTTAAAGACCTCAATGGTGTAAACACCTGACTACTACGCTAGAGGTTTCGGGTTCGATTACTGGCGGGGGCGGGGCTTTGTGTTATTTGCAAGACGCATTGTTTCGCTAACCGGTCATGGATTTTGTATTCTTATCTATGTAGTTTATACCATATCGATGCTTAGCTTCTGCAAAACAAGATTATATCTCAGTGCAGGGCTGAGTCGTGAGTCAGGGGTGAGGTGTGTGTCGTGATGTGGTTATTATTATAATTTACATAACAGTTTTCAAATATACATTCCCTGTATACAAGTACCTGTTTGCTAGCGAGGTTAAGCCTTCAGTAAATTACACAGTCATTTGTTGAACATGTTTATCTTTTGTTGATGAAGAGGTTTGCATTGATGTTCACTTTAGTTGTTATTTTAATGTCAAATTGTACCTTTTTATAACATGTCTCTTAGGAAAGGTTCTATTTAAGGATTTCCACTGATTCTTATCTTTTGCAACTCATCTCAAGTTGCAACCTGCTGTTATTAGTTCATATTTTTTTATTTATTGAATTAGCTAGCGAAACGATTCTATTTCTCAGTCACTCTTGTGGAGCAATCCAGCGTTTGCATGTATGAATGTTTGTCCGACGGTAATTGCATAGTGGTAGAATTTGGTAGACGGAATGAGGCGGGAAAAATATTTTTAGGGTTTGATTTTGAGTTAAATCGGTTATGAGGTTATTTAGAAATGTAGGGTCGTGTCAAGCGATCGTAGTGGCGCATTAATAATGACGGCCGCATCCCCCCGCAGGCGACAAGTGCGGGCGCGGCGCGCTGGCGTGCGGCGCTGTGTGCGTGCCCGCGCTGTATGTGTGCGACGGCCGCGCCGACTGCCCGCGCGCCGACGACGAGGCAGCGGCACTGTGCGCGCACACACCCTGCACGCGTACGTATACACACACACACACTGCTGTACGTGTGCGCCGACTGCCCGCGCGCCGACGACGAGGCAGCGGCACTGTGCGCGCACACACCCTGCACGCGTACGTATACACACACACACACTGCTGTACGTGTGCGCCGACTGCCCGCGCGCCGACGACGAGGCAGCGGCACTGTGCGCGCACACACCCTGCACGCGTACGTATACACACACACACACTGCTGTACGTGTGCGCCGACTGCCCGCGCGCCGACGACGAGGCAGCGGCACTGTGCGCGCACACACCCTGCACGCGTACGTATACACACACACACACTGCTGTACGTGTGCGCCGACTGCCCGCGCGCCGACGACGAGGCAGCGGCACTGTGCGCGCACACACCCTGCACGCGTACGTATACACACACACACACTGCTGTACGTGTGCGCCGACTGCCCGCGCGCCGACGACGAGGCAGCGGCACTGTGCGCGCACACACCCTGCACGCGTACGTATACACACACACACACTGCTGTACGTGTGCGCCGACTGCCCGCGCGCCGACGACGAGGCAGCGGCACTGTGCGCGCACACACCCTGCACGCGTACGTATACACACACACACACTGCTGTACGTGTGCGCCGACTGCCCGCGCGCCGACGACGAGGCAGCGGCACTGTGCGCGCACACACCCTGCACGCGTACGTATACACACACACACACTGCTGTACGTGTGCGCCGACTGCCCGCGCGCCGACGACGAGGCAGCGGCACTGTGCGCGCACACACCCTGCACGCGTACGTATACACACACACACACTGCTGTACGTGTGCGCCGACTGCCCGCGCGCCGACGACGAGGCAGCGGCACTGTGCGCGCACACACCCTGCACGCGTACGTATACACACACACACACTGCTGTACGTGTGCGCCGACTGCCCGCGCGCCGACGACGAGGCAGCGGCACTGTGCGCGCACACACCCTGCACGCGTACGTATACACACACACACACTGCTGTACGTGTGCGCCGACTGCCCGCGCGCCGACGACGAGGCAGCGGCACTGTGCGCGCACACACCCTGCACGCGTACGTATACACACACACACACTGCTGTACGTGTGCGCCGACTGCCCGCGCGCCGACGACGAGGCAGCGGCACTGTGCGCGCACACACCCTGCACGCGTACGTATACACACACACACACTGCTGTACGTGTGCGCCGACTGCCCGCGCGCCGACGACGAGGCAGCGGCACTGTGCGCGCACACACCCTGCACGCGTACGTATACACACACACACACTGCTGTACGTGTGCGCCGACTGCCCGCGCGCCGACGACGAGGCAGCGGCACTGTGCGCGCACACACCCTGCACGCGTACGTATACACACACACACACTGCTGTACGTGTGCGCCGACTGCCCGCGCGCCGACGACGAGGCAGCGGCACTGTGCGCGCACACACCCTGCACGCGTACGTATACACACACACACACTGCTGTACGTGTGCGCCGACTGCCCGCGCGCCGACGACGAGGCAGCGGCACTGTGCGCGCACACACCCTGCACGCGTACGTATACACACACACACACTGCTGTACGTGTGCGCCGACTGCCCGCGCGCCGACGACGAGGCAGCGGCACTGTGCGCGCACACACCCTGCACGCGTACGTATACACACACACACACTGCTGTACGTGTGCGCCGACTGCCCGCGCGCCGACGACGAGGCAGCGGCACTGTGCGCGCACACACCCTGCACGCGTACGTATACACACACACACACTGCTGTACGTGTGCGCCGACTGCCCGCGCGCCGACGACGAGGCAGCGGCACTGTGCGCGCACACACCCTGCACGCGTACGTATACACACACACACACTGCTGTACGTGTGCGCCGACTGCCCGCGCGCCGACGACGAGGCAGCGGCACTGTGCGCGCACACACCCTGCACGCGTACGTATACACACACACACACTGCTGTACGTGTGCGCCGACTGCCCGCGCGCCGACGACGAGGCAGCGGCACTGTGCGCGCACACACCCTGCACGCGTACGTATACACACACACACACTGCTGTACGTGTGCGCCGACTGCCCGCGCGCCGACGACGAGGCAGCGGCACTGTGCGCGCACACACCCTGCACGCGTACGTATACACACACACACACTGCTGTACGTGTGCGCCGACTGCCCGCGCGCCGACGACGAGGCAGCGGCACTGTGCGCGCACACACCCTGCACGCGTACGTATACACACACACACACTGCTGTACGTGTGCGCCGACTGCCCGCGCGCCGACGACGAGGCAGCGGCACTGTGCGCGCACACACCCTGCACGCGTACGTATACACACACACACACTGCTGTACGTGTGCGCCGACTGCCCGCGCGCCGACGACGAGGCAGCGGCACTGTGCGCGCACACACCCTGCACGCGTACGTATACACACACACACACTGCTGTACGTGTGCGCCGACTGCCCGCGCGCCGACGACGAGGCAGCGGCACTGTGCGCGCACACACCCTGCACGCGTACGTATACACACACACACACTGCTGTACGTGTGCGCCGACTGCCCGCGCGCCGACGACGAGGCAGCGGCACTGTGCGCGCACACACCCTGCACGCGTACGTATACACACACACACACTGCTGTACGTGTGCGCCGACTGCCCGCGCGCCGACGACGAGGCAGCGGCACTGTGCGCGCACACACCCTGCACGCGTACGTATACACACACACACACTGCTGTACGTGTGCGCCGACTGCCCGCGCGCCGACGACGAGGCAGCGGCACTGTGCGCGCACACACCCTGCACGCGTACGTATACACACACACACACTGCTGTACGTGTGCGCCGACTGCCCGCGCGCCGACGACGAGGCAGCGGCACTGTGCGCGCACACACCCTGCACGCGTACGTATACACACACACACACTGCTGTACGTGTGCGCCGACTGCCCGCGCGCCGACGACGAGGCAGCGGCACTGTGCGCGCACACACCCTGCACGCGTACGTATACACACACACACACTGCTGTACGTGTGCGCCGACTGCCCGCGCGCCGACGACGAGGCAGCGGCACTGTGCGCGCACACACCCTGCACGCGTACGTTGCTTCCTAGCAATGACGTGGGGATCCCTTCTAATGATGTGGGGATCCCTAACAATGACTCGGGGATCCCTAGTAATGACGTGGGGATCCCTAGCTCACCTAAGCCTCGGAAGGCCACATGATATTATGTACGAATCTTCCTTCAAAATAAACTGAATACAGATTAGGTTTTTTTCTATTTATTAATTTGTTTTATAGTTATTATTGATTATATTATTATGTTAATTTTAATTTCTGTTTTAAATTCAATATTATTTGATTGTAAATTTTCAGCGGAAACTTGATTGGTTTATGTTTTTATTTTTGAATTGATTTTAATTAATCATAATAACTGTTTGTTTCCCAAATAAAGTAAAATAAATAAACATTCTCATAATTATATTTAATAAACATGTAATACGTTATTCCATCTTACGATGGGCATTTGACTGTGGTTGTGTTCGTTTTGTCAGGCGTGTACGTACGTGCACGTTGTTTCAGTGTGTGTTACCTCGAGTTCGCTCAGTAAAGAGGTCACGGAGCATCTAAACACAACTATAGACGAACCTTCTTCGTGACATGGAATATATTTATTATGTCTTATATAAATATATGTATGTATATGTCACCGCTTTCTTACTACCTCCTATTTCTTCTGATTAAGTTCGTAGCGTGTCCCTCTGTCGCCGGTAGTGTGTCCGGGCACAGCCTGTGCGTCATTGCACAGCTGCATTATTCGTTGATTATTCGATCAAAGCACGCCACTGTTGATCCTGGTGAACAGGAGTTGCAGTAAAATAATGTATGTGTAACAGGTTCAGACAAGTTGAACTGTTCGTCCGGTCGCTGTATATCGGAGGCGATGTGTTGCCGCGTGTCCGGCGCGGCGCTGTGCCGGCAGCCGACATGCTGCGAGGAACATCACCGATACAACGCTTTGCAAGGTGACCGTCACTCCTGCACTTCTTTTTTTTACAATTTAACAGCGTTTTTACAATTAAAATTGTAAAATTCTGGTTCAGATCATAATTTGACAGAACTTTTTATCACCACAGCGTCGGCAAACAAGCATCCGGCCCGCCTGATGGTAAGCAGTCACCGTAGCCAATGGACGTTTGCAAAACCAGCCCCCTTAGACAAACGACAAATAAAAATGTATCTAAGTGATATTACAATAGCGTAAATCGAGCGTGAGGAAACGTCATTACAATACAACTTTATTTTCTGTTGGCGTTATAGCTTGAGGAATAATGGCATTTGTCTATGGGAGCTGTGGTATCATGCATTACCGAACCTGTAACCTTTACATGGGCAACGCATTGGTTGTTTTGCTGTTGATCAAGGGCCATCGACGCGTCGATAGGCGGCGGTATCACTTACCATAAGGTGAACAGACTGCTTTTTTGCCCGTTGACATTGAAATGTATAAATTATCCTATTTTAATTCCAACAGATTCTTCCCGTTGGAAGCTTCAGTCATAACAATTACGAATAATCTTAATTATAATAAATGAGTAATTGTAAAGGTTGATAAATGATACAAACAATGATAATTTGGAAGGGAGATATATTGTTAATTAATTTAAATCATATTAATGAGCACGCGCGAATTGTATGATATTCATGAACGTACTAAATTAAAAATATAATTATACAGTAAAAATGCTGACGCCGAGATTCTTTTACAGACATTGCCCGTACAGTATATTTAATTTATACATTTATAAAACTTAATAATCATGTGTACAATGTAGTGTCCCCGTAGCACTGGCTGCATTAACACGCTGTATAGCGATGCTCAACCTCTGAGCGAAATGCAGACCAGCGTAACGGTCACGACTGTCTTTTTTAAATTTAACATTTAAAATATAAAAAATACCCTCTGTTACATTTTGTATTCTGTGTTGTTGTGAAGGACGTGGTAGATCAGTTTGTTACGTGCCTTGGTCAACCGACCCGACCCGACAGGTCGAGGGTTCGAGTCTCGGGTAGTCGTACATTGTAGCTGCCATGTTCCTCATTGTGCCCGTATAGTGGCGACAGATTCGCAACCTGTCGCACTGGGACTCAACATAACATGCGAATGCGGTGTGTAACACCTCCGCCTACCACTCTCGAGGGATAAATGACGGCGTGAGTTTATTTTTATGTGTTATGTCACAAGGTTACATGGACATGGAATATCCAGCTTTGTTTGAGGACAGACACGCGCCCGATGACTACGGCTTCATACAGTCTACTATATACACTGTCACAGGTAAATATATATGTAAATAATAATAATAACCACATCACGACACACACATTGACTCAGCCCTGCACTAAGATATAATCTTGTATCGCAGGCGCTAAGCAACGATATGGTATTGTATTTTCTTGAACAAAAAAAAAAACAAGGGAATGTAATGGTTTGTATGTATTTACTAAAAAAAAAATCAATTTACAATTATTAACTCACGAAACATAGACAAAAATATATGATGGCAATGTCTACCGTAATTTGTGGTGAATAGGGATAAAACTCAACTTTATAACGAGTTTGTGAATAATTTTGAAAGAAAGTAGTACCTAAAAAGGATTTCATTACTTGAGTCTTATCAATATCTTAATTATTAAATATAAAATAAAGGAATAAACATTCTAAATTATTCACAAAATACTAAAATATACGCAATCCCTATTCACCCACAATGGGGTCAATGGGGATGCGATAAAGGTCAATAGGGAAATTCCCTAGGGCTGTCCCATGTCTGCTCCACTGTCTACTCTGTAGGTACCTACATAATGTTTAGTATGTAAATAATTATTTTATTTTATTTTATATGTCTGTCTGTCCGTCCATCCGTCCGTCCGTTCGTCCGTCCATACGGTGGTTGGTTATAATGTAAAGTTATAAAATAAAATGCCTCATGATTTTTTTAATACTTTTATAAAGTTATTTAACAATTATAAGATGATATTATTTATTACCGACTTATTTTTAAACATTTGAAAATCAACAAATTCAAAATATATATAATTAGGTTACACACATTAATTATAGTGCCTATTATTTGTTAATACCGTACGTCTTTAATTGGACCTACCTATCCAACGAACTTAGAATTTTTTATTATAAATTAATGAATCTTATAATTAAGAAACACAAACTTAAATTAAAACGTTAAGAGATCACATTCTTTGAAATATTATAATAAGTTAATAGAAATTAAACTCAAAAGTTACCTCCTTTACATATTTAAAAACAAAAAATTAAATGATGTCTTCATCCATTAAATCTCGAAGAATTTCGTTCTGACTTTTATAATAACTGGGTCTTCTGAGGCCACTTGTACTGGGCTTGGGTTCCAAAGACTTCTTAAAGTTGTCACTTTTGCGTATAATTTTGTCTGAGAGAACACATATTTTTTTTTCATCAGGTATTTTCTTTTTAGGTACCATTTTTTCACATCGTGATTGTGTTTCCTCTTCTTTTTCATCGTCGTCAATCAAATTATCTCCACTAAACCTGCTCCTATCAGTAGTATATAAAATGTGGTCCTCCATTATAGGGATTTCATCATCTGCCAATATTATAGGCATGTTATCTATTTCAAAACTATCTTCAGTCGTTTGAACATTGTCACTAATGTTTTCTTTTCCTATTGTACTCATTTCAATATCTATCATAATTACAGGGGTTTTATCTATGTCAACATTTTCTTCCACAATTTCTTTAGTCTTGTCTGTTTCTTTAAAATTATTGCTGACGTTTTCTTTCTTTGATTTTTTACCAATACCTTTTCCTTTTCTATTTGGCTTTAGTGCTGCTGGTCTAGTTTCTGATATTTTATTCAAGCTTGCGATGTCGCTTTCTACATAATCTGTATCTGTACTATCTTCTACACTTTTTCCTGGCTTTACATTTAATTTCTTCATCTTGTTGTTGGTTCTTGTATTTTGTGGTCCATAACGCATTTCTTTTAGTAAGTTCAAAACTGATTCATCTATGGCTTCTTTGTCTTCCGCACCAAATTCTTTTCTGGTGTTATATCCTGGTAATCTACTTAATACTTTTTCTTTATCAATAGGACTTATTCCTGTTTTGGTGAATCCTGATAATATGTTTTGTGATACATTTGGTTGCATTTTATCTAACATTTTCTTTAGTAATTTGGGAAATACATTTTTTGGTATTGTTGGCATCATCCGGCCTTCAGTCTTTTTCCAAGTGAATAATATCTCTCGCCATGCAATTTTAAGTGGTCTGAATAAAGCCACGTCAAGGGGTTGGGTGAGATGTGTAGAGTTAGGAGGCAGGAATACAAAGTGAATGTTGAGTTCGAGGCATTTCCGTATTATATCTATGGATAGATGTGAGGAAAGGTTGTCCCCAATCAAAATTTTTTTACCATGTTTGTCTTTAAAATAGGGTATGGCTATAGTTTCCACCCAATCTTCAAATGTGTTACCGTCAAACCAGCCGGAGGTTGTACGGTTATATCTGCAGTTTGGGGGTCCGTTGGTAGTCCACGTATTGTAAAGATGGGTAGCTTTATAAACCACGTAACATGGTAAAAGACTACCGTCAGCTGATGCAGCCATCATTATTGAGGTTGAGGACTTTGTGTGGTTCATAACCCTTTCCGGGTACTTAGCCCCCCTCTTAGTCAAAACTTTCTTTCTACCGGGATCGTCTGCCAAATTGGATTCATCATAGTTAACTATATTAGACAAATTTACCCCTTGTAGAGAGTGTTGTAGTTCTACAAAATAATCCTCAATTATTTGCGGAGACACTGCTGCCCTGGGTCTTTTGATATTTTGACTCAGGCGCTCGGAGATATCATTTCTGTGCCTCTTTAAAAACCCCTCAATGTATCCCACGCCAGGTAAATTATTTTTAAATTTCTTTACCTCTATTCCCATTCGATCTAGATAACCCTTGATAATCATTCTTAAATCATATGTGTCGAGAGGATAACCCCATTCGGAACATACGTTTATATATTTTATAATAATTTGTTCCACCTCTTGACATATTGCAGTTTGCCCGCCGTGGCTTTTCATTTGACGTGTCATATGTCTGTGCAAAACTGATTTGCTTATATTGAATTCTTTAGAAATGTCAACAATAGATTTGTTGCCATTTTCGTAGGCTGATATAGCCTGATTCAATATCAGAGGATCATACTTTTTATAGGGTCTAAGAGATTTAGATTTGTACACGCGAGGCATATCTGAAAGAAGAAAAATATAGGAGTATACAAATATAATACCTAATGATTACATCACGTAATACATCGCTATCGTAAGGTACCTATTTGATCAGTAACTACCTACATCATTTGAGAAAATCCAAAATATGTTACTTCAATGAACTATCTGGAACATCCATAACTACTAATTATTATTATACTAAATATTACACACCATATTATTTATTATAAAAAAAATATTGTGTTTATATATTTATGTATGTATGTTGTATTAATCTATGTTTTATACATATTTATACTAATTACTAATTATGTACCTATGTAAGTTTATGTAGTAAATTCTAAGTCTATAAGTACCTACTTGTATTTTATTTTTCAGATTTTTTTTTAGATAATGCCTTATGGCATTACGTCCGCCAATTGTACTTAAATCATTGCAATAAAGAATAAATAAATAGGTAGGTAAATAATTGTGAAAATAACTCAGAAAAACATTTTAAATGATTAGTGACAACCCTACACAGCCGTCCCTATTTATCTATTCGTCGTCCCAATTCAACTGATATTCATCCCCATTGACCCCTCTTTCATTGCTATTCATAAGTCAGGCGTCCCTATTCACCACTAAAACAATGAAAATTTTGTTTGTTTGGAATTCGTTAAATATCACTGCAAGGAATATATTAAAATACTTACCTTTAGTGTTTATCACAGCTCAAACACTTGACTAATGCATTTGCCACAAAATTACATTCATACACTGAAGAATTTCAATAACAGAACTAAGTTATTCTTCCCGTGCAAACTGGCGCTTCGAGGAGTTATTTAAAAAAGTGATTTTTGACAACTTGTGGCTAACTTCACACATGTTTAGTGTTGCCATCAAAACTGCATACAACTCTACTATTGCCTTTAAAAAAAGATAAATAAAAAGCGATGAAATAGCAACTAATTTTTGAAGTTGAAAACGGTACTTGGTTTTGTCCCTATTCGTCCTTGGATCCCTATTCACCACAAATTACGGTACTTGCTGAGTTGCTATGAGTCCTGCACCAGGCATAGCCTGTCCCGGAGGTACACCTGTTTATAGTTTTACTTTTTAACCTACCGCCATCGATCTACGCGACAACTCTACCACCCCCACCACATTGACACTCGGCAGAGCACTGCTGTGAGTTTTAACAGAAACTTTCTGCCCAGCACCACATAACTGTGGAATGAGTTGCCGCATGCGGTATCTCCGGACAGATACGACCTGCAGACCTCCAAAGAGCGTACTCTTATTTAAAAGGCCGGCGACGCATGCTGTAGCTCCTCCGGTGTTGCAAATGTCCATGGGCGGCAGTTTTCACTTTCCATCAGGTGATCTGTCAGCTCGTTTTCCCCCTATCAAATAAAAAAAAAGGAAGGGTAATGTGTTTTGGCAGTCTATGTATGAATGTATTTTCCGCCGTAGCGCCTAAACTACTTCACCGATTTTAATGAATGAGATGTCAATAGATTCGTAATAATGACCCGGGTGACATAGGCTATGTAAATTGTACCGAAATTTTATTGGACGGGGGTTAAACCTCGGATTCTAACCCTGCACTAAGATTCAAGAGTCAATGTGTGTGTCGTGATGTGGTTATTATTATATGAAATAAAAAAAACTGACAGAATTTTTATTACTTTTTAGCTATAAGCTGCCTTTTTAGATACTATGTAAAGTGTACATTTGTAATATCAATAATGTATGTCCGTCAGCCTGCGCGTTGATATTCATGATCGCGGTGGTGTTGCTAGTGTCTGCGATATGCAAGATGCACATGAAGCGAGCCGCGCTGAGGGATTACACGCGAGCCGATCACACGAGGGCCATGCATTATGCACAGGTATGTAGTGACCGGTGTTGCCATATTATTGTAATTAATGAGGTTTTTTTTTAACATCACGGGCAAACAACGGTTCATCTTACGGAAAGTGATACCGCCGTCTATTGACTTCATGTTACAACCCCAAGAGCACCTCCAATTCGTTGCCAATGCAGAGGTAAAGATGTTGTACCTCTCGTGCCGGTGATTACACTGGCTCTCCGATCCTTGGAACCGAAACACAGCGAACTGCTTCACGTTGTAAATATAGGATTTAAATAAAATTTATAAACACTTAAGTTTTGTATTGTATTCAAACGTATCAAATAGACATTCCATTATTATTATTACTTGAAATAATAACCACATCACGACACACACATTGTGTGCGGTGGCGCATTGGTGTAAACAGCCGACCGCTACGCTAGAGGTTCCGGGTTCGAATCCCGACGGGGCGGAAGTGTTATTTGCAAAACGCATTGTTTCGCTTACCGGTCTTGGATGTTGTATTCGTTATCTATGTAGTTTATACCATATCGTAGCTTAGCGCCTGCGATACAAGATTATATCTTACTGCAGGGCTGAGTCAATTTGTGTGTCGTGATGTGGTTATTATTATTATTTAAAATAAATTAATAGTTTAAAAAACACTAGAAAAACACGTTTGGAATGCCAGTGTCTATCTTCTGGCTTCATCATCAGACCTTGAAACCTTTACGTGGTTAAAGATCATTACAAGACATTTCTAAGTGGTAGTGGTACGGTGGTAGTTTAAAAAGAATTTTGACGATTTAAAAGTACTTATTTTAAGTCCATTTGAATAAAAAAATTATTTGATTTTGATTGATTTTAAGAAATACAAAACAGCTATGATACGATTTTCTATCACGAAGTTCCAGTTAATATCTTCCGGCTCCATCATCAGATCAGTTCGACGGTACCATATCATTGTATTGTCATCAGAGCTACATACAGCTGGCAATTTTCATTACGCTACGACCCTTGGAAGATGGTTAAATTAGTTACCTTAGATTCCGTTACATAGTTAGTTGCATACAGGTCCTAATAAAAGCGTGTTAAATATATGTCGGCGCCAGCGATGGCTGAGCGACAGAGCCGTCATCAGTAGGGTCGTGTAGTACAGGATCCATAATTGATAACTCACTTTTAGAGCGTACACTTGTTTAATCTTGTATTAAACTTATATAGAATTAAGGATTAAACCGACAGTTTCGTGTGCGAGGAGTGATGCGGATTCCCGCCAAGCACTCAATATTGCCCTCTCGCTCCCGCGCTGTCCGCGGCCACGATTCCGCCTCACGTGAAGTTGCAGCGCCAACTTCACGGCGTTCGGTCCCGTACAAATTACTGTTTTCCACGACATATGTATATTTATGACGACCTCGGTGGCGCAGTGGTGTAAACAGCCGACTGCTACGCTAGAGGTTCCGGGTTCGAATCGTGGCGGGGGCGGGACTTTGTGTTATTTGCAAGACGCATTGTTTCGTTTACCGGTCTTGGATGTTGTATTCTTATTTATTTACTATATACCATATCGTTGCTTAGCGCCTGCGATACAAGTTCTTACGATACTTACTGCAGGGCTGAGTCAATGTGTGTGTCGTGATGTGGTTATTATTATATTATTATTATTATTTACTTCATCAGACCCATCGCTTTCCGCCGTGCTATGAGACATCAAGACTTTTAGAGCAAGCGAGAAACAACGAGACGCACGTCACACCGACTGCACAGGTATACTTACTGATATTATATAAGCTAAGGTTTGTATGGATGTATGTATGTATGGTTGTTTGTTACTCTATCATGCAAAAACTACCGAATGGATTTTAATGAAACTTTACAATAATATAGCTTATTCATTAGAATAAAACACAGACTATTTTTTTTTATAAAGATATTGTGTGAATTATTTAAAATATGACGTTAAATAAAGTTAGTTTTTAATATTTTATCAAAAAAAACATGTCTAAATTAACAATCGTCGATAGAATATCGACCTTTGACGACCTCTGTGGCGCAGTGGTGTAAACAGACGATTGCACGCTAGAGGTCATGAGTTCGAATCCCAGCGGGGGCGGAATTTTGTGTTATTTGCAAGACGCATTGTTTCGCTTACCGGTCTTGGATGTTGTATTCTTATCTATGTAGTATATACCATATCGTTGCTTAGTTCCTGTGACACAAGTTCTTACGATACTTAGTGCAGGGCTGAGTCAATGTGTGTGTCGTGATGTGGTTATTATTATTATTATTATCGATCTTTAAAATCCATAGTTTACTTTTAAATATTTTAAGTTTAAACGAATTACATAATAACATTAGTAATAAAATTCTAAGAAAATACGTTTTTTTTTATTTGATGATGATGGTCAGCTGAATGATGATGATGATGATGATGTTCCGCAGGCGCCGTCCCCTACAGCGGACAGTCCGACGCATGATCCCGAGCCGCCGTCAGACGGATGCACGGACAACGCAAACAGCTACAGCCTCAATAGATTGACTAGCATATTCAATACTAGATACAGACAGGTATGTTGAATATTAAGATTCTATTTTTTTTTTTAATGGTTGTTTTATTTAAGATATATATATATAAAAAAAAAACACAAATTAAGGTGTCGGTACCATTTTATAAGATTTAATATTAAATATTGTTTAGATGAATTATTTAACGGATTATTAATGGTATATATTTACATGACGTGTATAGATCGTGGGTGTAACTTGCATAGATACGCCCCCACGTTTAGAGTGGCCCCTCTTTCAGCCCCGTAGGGTTATTTTCTTATTTTTAGGACATTTAAAAACGTGGGTTTTTAGATTTTTTAAATCTATTAATTATTTTATCATTTTTATCTTTGTTGTTTGTCTGTTTGCCAAATTTGATCAAAATCGGTGCAGCCCTTTTTATAGTTGTAAATTGCATTGTCATCGGGTTTAAAGCTACCCTGAAAATTTTAGCCTTTTAGCTTAACGGGAAGTGCCTCAAAATTGAGTTGCAAAAATCCAACCGGAACGACAAACAAACAAACAAGAAAAGTGAGTGTATAAAAACGTGGGAAAAATGAAGTCCTTGTATGGGAGATCCATTTAAATTTTAATTTCTATATGTTTTAAGTAGTTGTTATAGCGGCAACGGTAAGAGACATTCTGTGAAAATTTCATGAGTCTAGCTATTATGGTCCGTGAGATACGGCACGCTGACAGACGGACGGACAGCGGAGGCTCAGTAATTTCCCTTTTGGGAAAACACTAAAAACAAACTAATTGAAAATATTTGTGTTTTATTTAGATTTAAAACGGAATTCGTTTTATTTTAAATTAACAAATGTTTGCTGCTGGAAAGCGAAAATTGCTGATTTGACAGAATAAAAATATTATCATTTTATTCTTATTAAAAGCGATCATTGTACAATATTAAAAAAACGAGTTGCCGAATTCATTTTTTTTTTTCATTTAATAACTTTTCGCAAGCTCGTTTATTTAATAGCAATTAAAAAAAATACACAATTATCCCTATTTTATTATAATACTGTAATATTGAACGCCTCTAATCATGTATTTTATTTAAAAAAATAATAATAATTCGACGACCTCGGTGGCGCAGTGGTGTTAACGGCCGACTGCTACGCTAGAGGTTCCGGGTTCGAATCCCGGCGGGGGCGGGACTTTGTGTTATTTGCAAGACGCATTGTTTCGCTTACCGGTCTTGGATGTTGTATTCTTATCTATGTAGTATATACCATATCGTTGCTTAGCGCCTGTGACACAAGTTCTTACGATACTTACTGCAGGGCTGAGTCAATGTGTGTGTCGTGATGTGGTTATTATTATTATAATATTAATATACTTTCTGTTACAAGTTTTATTGTATCTTCAGGTCCCAACACAATGCGACGTAGAGATGACCGACGTCCGCCCGTCGTCACTTACTAACTCCCCATCCGGGAACCGACCCCGCACTCGGCTGGAGCACTACCGGTCTCCGACTTACGACTGTGACCTCAACCAGGAGCTGTACATGAACCCGGACACCGGCGGCTACGGTAGAGATTTGAACTACATGGCGGCGCCGTGCGAGTTCTTCAGGAGAAGAAATATGAGGAGTCCTGGTGAGAGTTGTATGTTTGACGTGTCTGTCTGTCTGTATGTGGCATCATAACTCTCGAACGAATCAAGTTATTTTGATGTAGTTTTTTTTTTGTTTGAAAGGTTCCCCCATTCAAAAGTTATGGTGGGTGAAAGTGGGGATGAACAATCGAATGTACGCTTCTATTTATATTAATCAGGGGATTTTTATTTGTAATTTTCTTCCTCTGTTTTAGTTTTTTTTTAAAGTAATTGATGCATTTTTTTTACTCCTCAACCGATTTCGTAAACTCTTTCGTCAATTTAGAATGAAATTTCTAGGGTCTAAATAGTGACTCGCACATGAGGGGTTCCGTATCAACGTGCACGTAATTTTTAAATAATTGAATGAAAGAAACAAGGACGAGCAAAAAAATTTCTTATAATGGGGCTCCCTTTTATTTTTGATTTTATATTTTCCTGCGATCCCTGTTATCTTTCGTCTTTAGTGTTCGTTTTGTGATAGATGAAACTAGTGAAATTTTCTGAGAATGTCTGCGTCTGTTGTCTGCCGCTATATTGAAAAGAGCAACTACGGAGGTTTCTCGCCGGATTCCTCCCCGTAGACAGGCATCCCGAACCGGTGGTGGTTTAAAAAGAATTTTCACGATGTAAAAGTACTTATTTTAAGACCATTTGAACAAAAAATTATTTGATTTTGATTTTGATTTATAACATTATGTCCCGTTTCTTGCCCTCTGCGTACGAAACGCTAAAAAAATAATTATACAAAGGTGAAGTCGCAGGCAAAAGCTTTTCACAACATTAGATGAGTAAAGATATCATATAACCCTACTAATAATAATGTTTAAATTTTTCCCCCTCCACCAGGTCTATCATCAGTTCTCCAGCAGGCCCAAGCCCGTCCCCTGACCCTCCAACTAGGTAGGTTCCAGTTAAGCATCCCGAGGTTCGGGAGGCGGGAGTCAACTGAACGTAGACCTGACACCCCGAACGTGGCTGAAATCAACATCGAGGACCTGGACTTTGTCAGGTTGAACTCTGGGGAGACTTACACTTTGAATGGTAGAACTATTAGACTATTGGGTGGCAACTTTGAGAATTATCCAGTGTTGCCTGATTCTTCTAATTTGAATAATCCACCGGCTTATAATGACGCTATGCGGTACAAACTGTACGGACCACCGCCTGAATATCTATCCAGAGACGGCTTGAACGACGCCAATGTTAACATCGATGAACAAGCTAGAAGCAATGTTGAATTGCCTCCTCTTTACGATGAATTGAACGCTAGAATTAATAATAACGTTGAAAATAACGAAAATGACACTGTAAATAATGACGTTATAACGGTTAGTGATAACAATAACGCGGTAACAGATTTTAATAACGGTGTTTTTAACGATCTTACCTCAAACAACAATAACGAAGTCGTTATAGAAACTATAGATTCCGTTATTGACAACTTGCCGGCTATCGATAGTGACGTTAATGCCAATGATGCTGTTGAATGTTAGGTTAATAACGAGTATTTTAATGTTATTATACTATAACGGATGACAATGTTGCTTTAGATATGTCGAAGATTTAAACATTTGATGCGTAGGATTGCAGGTTCGATCTCTGTTAGATACAATTATAATTTTTATTACTTCGGAATAACTATCAACAGTTATAATAACTAATATAACGACTGTAATAAAAGATATAATATTAAAAGCTAAAAAGAAGGTATTTTTGAATTATTCATGATATTGTTTTTTTAAATATATCTCTTTAGAAACAACAGGATAACCCGTTATGCTGTAATGACGTTAAAATAACGTCGTCTAACATTAAAAAAAAACTCTATTAGTTTAGAATAAAAAAACTTTGAGATCTCTATTTTTTTAACGCACATTTTTTTAAATCTTGCCTTACATTTTTTTCCCCTCTTGAAATTATTACCTACAACATAACAAACTTGCCAGTTAAAAAAAAATCGTAACATTATCATGGAAAATAGGGTTTAAGGGTAGCATTATTAATAAGTGAATAAACACATAATAATCTTATATAAATAAATTAATGGAACAGGTAGAGTAAGTATTAGTCATTTTTATTTACTCTACCACATCACGACACACACATTGACTCAGCCCCGCACTAAGATAATCTTGTATCGCAGGCGCTAAGCAACGATACGGTATAAACTACATAGATAAGAATACTACATCCGAGACAGGTAAGCGAAACAATGCGTCTTGCAAATAACTCGTCCCGCCCCCGCCGGGATTCGAACCCGGAACCCCTAGCGTAGACGCACATTCATTTATTAATATTGCCCTTAAATTCTCCATCAAACTTAGCTCTTTAATTAAATCAAAATTATTTTTTTCCCTTAAGCTTAATTAATCTTTCGTTGCCATTTTCTTTGTAATAAAATAAAACAAATAGTGTTATATATATATATATATATATATATATATATAGTAAGTGTAAATATGTTATTAATTTTTTATTGTATTATTATTATTATTTTTTTTTCGTCGTGTTTAATACGGGCATTAGTTATTTAATTATTAATCATTTTGTTCTTAGTTCACTGATAATGTAAATGCAAAAGTGTGTTTGTCGTTTGTGCACCTGATGGAATGTGATACCGCCTGTTGACACCTTCGATGCCGTTGATGTCTGGAACGCCAATGCGTTGCCCAAACATGTTGAACCTCTCGTGCCGGTAATCACACTGGCTCTCCGATCCTTCGAACCGCAACACAGCGGACTGCTTCACGTTGTAAATATAAAGGAGGGTGGTACCGACGCAGACGATCTCGCACGTAGATTTACCATTTTTACGTTGAAATGTGTTTTTTTTTTTTCAAACTTCACCCAAAGCACTTATATAATACCACTCTTGAATATATACAAACGAAATACAATAATTTCTGATATCAATCTTTATTGAGTAAAATACAGACAGACACATTTCTGTATTCATGTTATTCGTTTTTTTTGTGACGTCACAAACTTGTCATAATTTTGACGCACACTTTTTTTTTTTTTGTCGAGAAATAAATATCTTGCCTATTGAAATAAAAAATAGTAATTAAAAACTTTAAATTTATCGGCACAATTCGTTTGCTGTTTAACGCAAAATTTATATATTACTATCGACCCGCCCCGGCTTTGCACGGATTTTGCGTTTATTGAGTACATGTAAACCTTTCTCTTTATATTTGAAAAATAAACCGCATCAAAATCCGTTGCGTAGTTTTAAAGGTCTAAGCGTACATAGGGACAGACAGCGGGAAGCGACTTTGCTTTATACTGTGTAGTGTTATTAAATTTCATATATACATAATTTGATTAATTTGGCATTTTCTACTTAAAGTTTTGATGTGTTAGTGTGTCCGTCCAAAGCTTAGTTCGGTTGGTTCAACAGCTGTGTCGTTTTCGATAATGTTTTTCATGTGATTAGTTTAATTATAGTTTTCAATTTAATTGATGGTTAAACAGAATGTGAAATTAGTTTTCGAGGTCCAAACACACATACAGACACACACATTTTTAACTGTAATCGTGACGTCGAATAACTTGTCTTTAAAATTTTAATGTATGGTATTGTGAAGTTTCATCAGACCATTTAAGCTTTTTGTTTGTATTTGAACAGTCTTATACGAAATGGACATTTATGTTTACGCCTATCATATAACTCTCCTATTTGTTCTGATTAAGTTGGTAGACTGTCCCGCTGTCGCCGGTAGTGTGTCCGAGCCTGTGCGTCATTGCACAGCTGCATTATTCGTTGATTATTCGATCAAAGCACGCCACTGTTGATCCTGGTCGACAGGAGTTGCAGTGGCTGGTGTGCCCGATCGAATGTAATTAGCTAGATCATGAATCGTTTAGGCATTTCATGAAATTTGTAAGGCAGTTGATTCTGGCACATTCTGGCAGATATGGTCGCAGTTTTAATATTAATCTTAATGATATGCCTAAAAATCGCAAATCTTCGTCAATTGGCGGATTTGAAGTAGCTAAATCATGAAATGCCGGAGTCCATGATATGCCTAGGAATTTCGTTATACGATCGGTCTACGCATTATAAAAACTATTCGACTAGTTTCTTTGCTATAGGTAAATCTATGTTAATGTTAAATCTGTGAATATTAAATAATATGCCTAACTACACCAGGTTTAATGTAACTATCAAAGATGTTTAGGTAAAAAATAAAAACAATAATTATAATTACAGATCCGACCAAAAATGCTTTACTCATTCGTTAAGTGTAGTATTAATAATCAAATTATAATAAAATAATTTTAAAATTAATTAAATAATAAACATTAATCTAATAGATAAATAACTCTGATATATTAAAAATACTTGAAAGTAAACAAAATGCCTAAAAATAAAAAATAAATGTTTTCGTTGAAATGCATACTTAAATCAGTGTTACCGTCACAAAATGAATATGACGTAAATTATAAATACAAATGTATAGTAGATCAATAATTACATTTTAGTATTTAAAAAAAACAACATGTCCTCGTCCTATACGATGTTATTTATTTGTTATGTGAATTATTTATAAACTACAAAAGCACTTAAAAATCACTCTAAAATTCTTAGTACACCTATATTGATAACAGAAGCAGCACTTCGCCGTCTCGCCTTTTGCTTCCCCGTCTGAATAAAATACTGATAAGTGTGTGTGTGTGTGTATTTAATTAAAAAATAACCGGTCAAGTGTGATCCGGACTCACGCACGGTGGGTTCCGTACAATTTTGTAAGATTTAACATTGCACACTTTTCAGACAGTATCATAAAAGAGACGACGAGAGCAAACCAAAAATGTCGAAATAATCACGTCCCTTGTATTGGAGTCGGCTTTAATTTTTAATTCCTTTTTTTTTGTATTTGTCGTTGTAGCGGCAACAGAAATGGACATTCTTTGAAAATTTCAATTTAGTTGCTATGGTTTTTGAGATACAGCCCGCTGGCAGACGGACGGACAGCGGAGGCTTAGTAATAGGGTCCCGTGTTTAACACTTTGGGTACGGTACCCTAAAAATAACGAATGGCTCGGGTTGATGCGGTGTTCACGAGTCGATAGGTGTGCTACGACCCTTATTAGTCGTCTCGTAATTTAGAATTTAATTATAATTCAATAGATGTGTACTTAATTGAAACTTCATTCACAGGGTGTGCACTATATTTTTAAACGCACATTGTGACGTTAGTTAAAATTACAAGAAAATATATAAAAATAAAAAATTACTCTACACTATTAGATAAAAAAAATCCGTCAACGAACATTAATGGCTCTAAAATGCCCGCTTTTTCAGTATCAAATATGAATCTGCTCGTGAATTGAATTGTCTGTTATTTTTTTAAATAAGCGGCCACGGTGTATTTGGAAAACTTGAGAAGGGGTAAATTTATAATAAGCCTGAATTCAAATAATGTGACAGGATGTCGTAAAAGAGTTACTATTAAGATAGCTTATTTATCAATAAAATAGCTTTCTTTTTTGTTTAAAAAAACAATTTGCAACATCCTGTACATATTTAGTATATAAAAAAAAACACAGTACTATATGACATATCATGAATAAATTATTTTCTATTAAGTTTAAATTTAACTTTAAAAAAAACGGCTTGAATTCGTTTTGACTATCGCAAAAAAAAACTTAAATTGTTGATTAAGTGCAGTTTATTGTTACATATAACTTAAGTGTCAAACTGCCCTCACTTATTTTGACAACTCTGTCATAAGTGTACGAGCTGAGTAGACAGCTGATATAGTGTCACCTGCAATAATATATTATACTAGATGAAAAACCTCATCATAGACTTCTCTATGTCAATAATAATAACCACATCACGACACACACATTGACTCAGCCCTGCCCTAAGATATAATCTTGTATCGCAGGCATTAAGCAACGATAAGGTATAAACTACATAGATTAGAATACCACATCCAAGACCGGTAAGCGAAACAATGCGTGTTGCAAATGACACAAAATTCCGCCCCATCGGGATTCGAACCCGGAACCTCTGGCAGTCACCTCTTTACACCACAGCAGAGTTTTGATGTTAACAGTAATCCTTTTTCTGCAATGAAATCAGCATACTCAATAAAATTAGCTATCAGCCAGTGAAAGCCCCTGCAAAATCAGTCCAGCCGTTCCGGAGAAAATCCACGAACAAGACTAATTTTTTTATTATTATTTATAATTATTAGGTGTGTGTTTATTATTGCAGGTGAAATAGTAATTAGTGAATTAAATTGTTTAATTTTACTTTAAGCCCCCGTTAATACTCCATTTTACTGTTAATAATGTAATAATTGTTTTTATTTAGTTAATTTCTACATTAGAATTATGTTAGTTTCGTAAGTACGGCCATATACATTTTAAGTGTATGTTTGTATAAATATATAAATGTAAAACAAAATAGGAAATATTGAGATATTCTTTGAACAAATGGGAAAAACTACACCGTGTTTTAGTCAGATCAATACAATAAATTGGTTTTAAAAGTGTTTGTGTTTGGATTGTTTTATAACACACATACACTTATTTTTGATTTACTATTTTTTATTTAAATCTTTTATCTGACTACACAAGTCTGTACGGAACAAAGCGATATGTTTTAAAGCTATAATTATAAAGTTTTTGTTGATTTTTGTATAATTTTGCTTTGTGAAATGGAGTGAGCATGTATCGCAGTACAAAAATGTAAAATAGCCTTTCTGATGCCTTACCACTCGTAGCTGTAAGTTAAATAAAATTAATGTTATATACACACGTGTTTTGTTTGTGTGTGTTTATGATTTATTTTTATTTTATACCACGCCCTTATTTTATACGAAACAAGCAGACGGTTAACCTAATGGAAAGTGATACCGCTTATTGACACGACGGTTCCCTTGATGTCTAGAATATAAGAGCACCGCCAATGCGTTTCCCATGTAGAGATAAATATGTTATACCTCTCGTGCCTGTAATTACACTGGCTCTCCAATACTTCGATCTTTGTGCGTGATATTACATATGTAATCGGAAAAGCGCAAATCGGCTTCGCACAAGAAGGGTTCCCTACCATTTTACTTACAATTAAATATTGTTTTGTTGAATAGAATAGATTTTTCTTTTTGAAAAACGGAATACTAATTAGTCTTGCAAATCGTTTTGATGTGAGTTAAGAGCAAAGTATTAATGACTTGTTCTTTAAAAGGTCTTGTACAGTGCTAAACATTTACGTCTTTTGTACATAATGTAATGTGACAAGCAATAAACAACTTAAATTTGAATTTACACAAAAAAAAAATGTATGTCTAAATTGAAAGTTAAAAGTGACTTTTAATTTGAAAGACTAGTTAACACGCAAAACTAATTCGTCGGGGTTAAACAAAAGATGCTATAATGATGAGGGGAAAATAATAAAAATGAAATTGTTCACAAAAATACTTTAATTACAACTTTTGTATCTAAATTAACACGTTATATTACAACAGGTCTCTCAGACTCCACCCAATTAAGTCGATAACTTCGGTGTGTTTCATGACATGCCAGTTTTTGACGACACTTGATTTGGGATGTACAGGTACAATTTGTGCATATATTTACCTAAAACTTTGTGTGGAAATAAAAATACTTATCAGATTGCATTTTAAATCAGGACTTAATCACCCTCCAATTAGTCATGGGGTCAAATGGCCGATTTTGCTTGGAAATGTCCACGGTAGCTCTAAATCGGCTACTTTACTCGAGAACGAAATCAATTTCAAACCAAATAAATTCAGGTTGTTAATGGGTGGCCGATTTAGAGCTACCGTAGATGTTCAAAGCAATATCGGCCATTCCACCCCAGAACCAACGTGTATCAAGTAGTAAGTATATAGATTGTTATCGGGTGCAGGTTTATTTATCAAATACAAAGTCAACGACAATCATAATTTCAAATTAATGTTGTGTGAAGTTTGAGAACCCGTCATAAACAAGTTACAATAAACATTGGTTTTACAGACATTGAGTTTTATGCAATTAAAACAATTAGTTAAAAGCTATTTCAATATTGTATATTATCCAGCACTCTATATAGTGAAAAGTTAAATGTCTGACATTAGATGCAATTATTCGACTAGATTTTCGGGATTAAAAAAAATACTGAAACAGTTCTCTGAAATTTAAAAACACAAACAGATTTTCTGGATAGTTCTAGCTTATTCTTATTTTCAATATCAGACCAAAGACAACCGTACCAGTTGTTTATGTAACAAGTTTAAAGCATATAGCAGCGATCCCTTTACATATATACTATGGGAGCGCTGCACCTACTTACTCTAAACTAAGCGCATAGTGTTACAGAGTTTTAGATATATGCAGGCGACCTCTTGCGGTAAGATTCATAAGTAATTTATTTTGTTTGTTTTGTGTTTAGTTAGAATGGAATATATCACATGAAAACCTGTTCACCAACGAAAGACGGTGAATGGTAGGTAAAATCTTGGTGATTAACGTCATGAATGTCGTTATAGATCTGTCCACAGCAACAGGTATGTAATATAAACCCCGTAAAGTAGTAATGCGCTACAACCTTGTCAAATTAACATCTAAATGACATTATCTGAAGTAACCTCATCAACGTCATGATGTAACGTCAATTTGACGTAACGAAAATGGCCGTCAAGCGTATTAATATTTTACGAGGCTTATACAAGGAGTGGGATACACTGCTTTGGCGGCCTGCACTAAAACGTCAAATCTAGAAGAAGCAGAAGAAGGCAATTTTTATCAAGCAGCTTTCGGAAAGCCGTTACACTATATTTTACCTCCAGCTTCCATCTTAGGTAGGAACCCTAGGTTCTTTACCCTGTACATGAAGTGAATGGGAGGATATCGGCTAACGTTGACTGAAGCATTTTTTAGAGTAAAGAGCGTCTGATGGTGAGGTTAGATACAACGCTAAATGTATCGCGTAAATGTCGAAATTCAACCTCGATGATTTTACATTTCTCTATCATGATCATGTAAAGCTCCTATTCAACCTCAACTTTCTAGATTTGACAAAACGCTGATAAAGAAGAAAAACCATTCTTAAGCTTTTGTTCAAAAATGGTTTCATGTTTGCTTATTTTTCTAAATATTTACAACTTACACTAACTTACATCTATAATTATTATCTAGTTGTATTGTAATGTTGTGATTTGAGACTCTTACTTAAATATTAACTGTGATTTTACTATTTAATTAAACATGGCACATAAAAGTATGTTGAAGCATACTACAATATCAAAATATACCAACTTATAGATAGATTAATATTACATTGTGAATGTATCAGCAATTCATTTGCCGCCTGTTTAATATTTTGTATTCGTTATTTCATATTTTACAGAAATAAAAGCCTTTTATGTATACTCACAAAAATGTTTAACCAAGGACTTTTTTGTCAGAAAATACTTACCATATTAATTTTTTTAACCAATAATAAAAACAAGGCCATATTGACAGACATTCTTTCGTGTTGTAGTTTAAAAATTTCACTTGCTTATAACATAATGAGGATAAAATACATAGATCTAATATTTTATAAATACACAATCAAATGACAAAAAAAAATCCTCAGCAAATGTCCACTCGAACCCGAACAATTGGGCGGTCTTTTTACATGGCATGACAAGTTACATACATTAGTCATCTCATTTTTATTTCAGTAAAGTCAGTTGATAAACCTTTCCACGCTGCTCTTAACGTTGAATTTATTCATTCAAGTAAATTGAAGTTTTTATAGAACTATCCATCTTTCTGTCTCTATCGAAAATAGATGGCACTTTTTAAGTTTTTTTTAGGACATTGTGTGTCTATGAAATATTAAATCGACGCTAAAAGACAATTAATTTTCTTTTAAAAATGTATATGATTAACCGAAAATGCCTTACAAATGCTTTGAGACAATGCACTGGTATATTTTAAAACTATTTTGGATAATACTGAAAAACCATTTTAAAAAAATTAAAAAAAAAAGTTAAGATTTTAAAAAATATTGTAAATATTTGTAACAAATAAAAAAGTCAAAAATCTACATTACGAGTTCAAATTTCATTTATAAAAAAAACTACAACTACAAAAATAATATACTTACGACAGTAAAACTATAAAAATGCTGCACGTATTTACCTCAACACTAAAGTAAGTATAAAATCACAATAACAAAAGCTTTTTTGTCTATTTCTTTCACTAAGTGATAACTAAAAACATAGAACTAAAACTTAATAAACAAACATTGCAAAAGATAATACTTGAAACGACCTCACTAAAGTAAATCATCGCTCCAATTCGTTAAAAACTACACAACAGAAATGAAGTAGTGTAATTTCTACATTTTGAAATTCATACAATACTGTTTACTAATTAAAATATAACTTTAAAACTAAAAATAATTATAATAAACACCGTAAGTTTTACTCACTGGGGACAATTGGCCGAATTTCGCAATTAAAAGTAATATCATACAATATCGGCCATCTTGCCCTCATAAAAAGCGTAGCATTAAACATGCTTCAGATTTTACTTATAACCCAGAGATTAGTAAAACATAAAATTAAAATTTAATTATACATAAATACATATACAAGCTACATTTATGTAAAATAAAACTGTATATTTCTCACATAACCTATTACAGATTTCGTCATAGTTTTTACCAAAAAGGTTTATTTATACTTACAATCACAAAACTCTATGCTTTAGAACTATTTTTATCAGCTACCTTTATAATACCGTTGCTATATATTCACATACCTATATAGACAAATATACATTTTGTTATTATTCGTTCCTGCGGTGTTAACTATACGACACCTGCATTTCAAGCCTATGTACTACATAATTTTGATTACCATGAACTTGATTTTGTAGTTATTAGCTATTCACATACAATAAACTAATATTTATGTAAGATTAATCATTATATTATTTGTCTATTTATTATGTGCCTTAATGTAAGTTACGTAACACGAAACGACTTCTATGATATATAGATATTCATATGAGATTCTACTTTGCAATATTCTTATTTATTTTCAATTGCATTGTAAAAATATAGGTTTACATCTAATTATTTAACCCAAGCCAGTGGGACTTACAAATGAAGTGCTCTCGCGTCTTTTTACTTTTGTGTGTATTATTTTATTACTACAGTGCATAAAGATTTACTTTTCTCCGTCTGGCGTATCAATCTTGTTGATTGGTGGAGTTAGTGCCATATTTGCATATAACTTACCTTGCTTTATCCTGTAATGTACGAATAAACATAAATGCGAAATTCTGTTTGTCCTTTTGATGGGTTTGAGATACTGTTCAGGAGGACAGATTTAAGAAATAATAAGACTAATTGCATTACGAGGCTCACTGTACAGATGCATTATAAGTTACAAACAGTGCCAGATTATACATTAGCCGGTTTAGGCAACTGCCTATGGACCCAGTACCGAGTTTTTTTCGAGGTAATACGGCTAAACTGACTGTAGGTCATGCCACAATCAACTTTTTCTATTGTAATGACATCATTGCAATTCTAATGATAAATATCGCAGGTTCCAATTTCCAAATTCGAGTCGATCTCCGAATTGCTATGAGTATGGGCGCCGAGCCTTGCTCTCCCTAGGGGCCCCGACCTTGTTGATCCGGCCCTGTTTCAAAGGTACTGTTGGTAGTGGTTAAAAGAAGTTGTAGTGGTTGTTGCATATATTGCTTGCATACAAGAACTATTTATTCATTTATCTATCAAAGGTTAGTATCTAAGTATGCTTTTATAACAGAACCATTCTGTCCATACAAATCCCATCAAAGCTTAACCTGGAAGGTCAGTAAAAGCTACATAAAGGCAAGGAATGGTGGATGATGAAAAGTCTCTATGAGGTCGTGTTCTCGTCATCGTCTCCTGACAATGCCACCATGCCGGGGAGCTTAAAATGCTGCATGTGGAACGGAGGCTCCGGGCTGGTTGAGGTGCGAGTATACTGTGGATAAGAGGAAATTAATTAAGGCGTCGCAACATTGCCTTACTATATCTACTGAACTGCAGTTGGCATTATTGGTTAAGTATGAAAAACTATTCAAACTCACATGTGAACTTCGGCCGCGCCTTCGTCTCGGGAGAATGCCTTTCCTTGCCATGAAAAATCTGTAATTGTAATTTATTTAACGATTAAATCGTGCCATAAGGTAAAATATATTTCGGTCTGACATTAAATCGTGCCATAAGGTAAAATATATTTCGGTCTGACAAAGTGAATGAACCAAAGATACAAATAGTGATATTGCGCGAAGATGAAGCGTGCTTCGCCTAGAAATCGTTAGTTTAGCCTCGAATTGAACGGGTCCAAGCTGCTCAGACATTAAGAAAGTTCTTTTCCAGTGCGAATAAATCAAATTTGTTGTGCACTTCGATCGATTAGATTTTAGTTATGTTACAGTGAACTCACACTTATCTGAGCTAACGCATCGAACGATTCGAACAAAAATAATTTTAGAATACTAAATCCTACGAAACCTCGCACACCTGCCCGCGTCGAATCGTTCGAATCTCCCAAAAATCCTAGATTATTTGACGTCGCCATCACGTCATCAGTTCGTAGATGATGCGATCGAGTCGACTGATGCGCTCGCATTCTAAAAACCTCCTCAAGATCCATCACAATTTACATGCGAGAACGACAACTGCATATGAAATAGAAACGATATCTTCGGCGGGGTCGATTATATCATTGCGGATATGTGTGCGAGGAATTCTTGACTTCACTTTTAACCACATAAGGATCTTTTTTGAGTGCCGTGTCAGAGGGCAGGACTAGCGTATACAGTAATTGTAACAGTAAAATAATGTTTTACATTATCCATGTTGACGGTATCTTTACGTTACGTGCTAGAACACCCTCTGCTTCGACCACAGCGTAAAGTACCCAATTAAAATAAAGAGGTAAGTTTTACTATACAGTATTACTCATAATAGGATTACACGGACGGACTAACGAAGATATTTCAACTCATTATTTACATTTGAGTATGTTCATAAGGTACAATCATAGAACTTCCATCTGCTTGTTTGATCATACTGTTGCATATAGGAAATATATCTCACCGTATCGTAGAGATGGGTATGTTGAATTTCTCGGAGACAGTTTGAAAGGTGAGCCCCTGACTCACGCAGTCCGCCGCCTGCTTCAACACCACCTCGCTGCGGCGGATGCGCTTGTTAATGTTCAGCTCGGGGTTGCTCGGAGTTATCTGCAAATATTGAACTTTAAGCACCTCCTCAATATGGTACAAAATCCGAAAAACAGGAATTTTGAAACTAAAAGGGTTTTTTTTCTTAATTTCAATAAAAATTCAATTATTAAAAAAAACACATTAAACGATTTATATCTAAATTGATATTCACTATGTTTTCCACGGATAATTCAATTAATTATTAGTATTACCATTACAGACAAAAGATACACTAAACAAATCAATATTTAATAAAGCAGACATGACATGACACATGACCAATGAAAGATCGGTTACTATGACCAATAAGTAAACATACCACCTATAGTGACTATCGGTAATACGGTTCCTTCATTGTCGTTATATCCGGTTTGAATCAACAATAAACGACAGATTTTTTTTCAAAGTTATTTTAACAAAAGAGAAAATCATATTCCTTTTTTCTGTAACGCGATACCTTTATGTTCTAAGTTGGCATATTTTCTCACCTGTGTGGACGCCCTGTCTCCAACATGGATCACGTTAACTGACGGTATGTACCCTGGGCCAAACGTCATCATCTTTGGAGTCACCTCCACGTACGGACCCGACGACGGCTGCTGGATCTATACAAATGGCAAATGTTAAAATCGACACTTGAATGCGTTATAAGCCATTGTCTAGGCAGGCATGCTCCACCTTAGGCCGTAGCGTTAAGCATGTAGGAGATTCTACACCTTAGTGATAGAGAGGGTTTTAGGGGATAAGAAATCAAACCGCTTTTACTGAGAGCTGTAATAACACTGGCATATGATATATTAAAGTAAAATGCTAAGCTAATGATACAAGCTAGGTAAATGCATTTAAAATTATTTTGAAGGCATGTTTAAATATTGTATTGTTAGCGGAGTTTGACTCGGAGACGGAACAATTAGCGGACGAGCCTATATAAACCCTAGCCAACGATGCGACGGGCTCTTACTCTTCCCAACGAGGCGTGCGCTTTGTTTAGGATCGCGTTATTTTCTTTAATCTCTTTTATATCTATTTGTAATTATTTCTTTAAAATCATTTATTTGTTTTGTTAAATTGTACTTTTCGAAACTCTTTTATTCTAACTTCTAAGAGTATTATATTATTAAATAAATGTACGATGGCTCGTACAAAGTACAAATATGAAGTATCCATAAGCATAATTCGCATGAGTTATTAAATATTTCGGTGTTGGTGTTGGCATCAAATTAAACATTAAAAGATATATTTTAGAAGTTTAATGCTTTAGACCCTCTACAAATAAACAAAAAAATACTGATGGAAAGTTACTACAGAAGTAAATAGGTAGCTCGATTAGCAAAAGGGCGGGATGGCCGACTTTATGTCAATCTCGACCAACTGGCCCCTCGACTTAAGACGTGAAATGAATTAGTTTACTTATTATACTTGAATTAAAATCACATGTAATCATCAACCAAATGGTAATTACGTAATATGCAAGTTAAGGTTTTTTCGGTATAACATTATTGTTTATAATTTTATATTTTTCATTAAAAAATTGTTAATCTTTACGATTTTTTCAAAATAAATACAAAATTTAAGACAAGTCCAAATATTTTAGATAAAGCTATAGTTTATTTATAAACTCACGTGCTGTATAATGAAGGCGGGCGGTTCATCTCTCGTGTCGTAGTTGTGGTCCTCGCACGGTCTCGCGACACTCTGCCGACACTCCTCCACGTCAGACGAGCTGTCGTACTGACACTGGACGTTTGCTATCGCGAATTCTGTCGTTTCATCTATGTTCATTGAATAAAAATGAAAAATAAATTGAACATTTCTTTTTTCCATAAATCATCTTAAATTCAAAGTCAAAATGTTTTATAAAGAATTATTTTAGGTTATTTAAATTGAAAATTTTCAATAACATAACAATATAGATATTAATAATAATAACCACATCACGACACACACATTGAGTCAGCCCTGCAGTAAGTATCGTAAGAATTTGTTTCACAGGAACTAAGCAACGATATGGTATAAACTAAATAGATAAGAATACAGCATCCAACACCGGTAAGCGAAACAATGCGTCTTGCAAATAACACAAAGTCCCAAAACAAAGATATTGTGGCCTCCGTTAAGGCTCAGGTGGCCTGTGTTAAAAAACCTCGCTCATTCGTACATAATGTTAGATATAAAACATGCAATTTACTATTTATGCGGTTGGTAGGTATATCCATTTGGAGTTCCTACACCTTCGCAATGAAGAATCACGTTAATATTGAATACTATTTGACCTGATTATAATATCACGATACAGTATTTTATCAAAATCTATGTACAACTAAATAATATGTAGAGCAAAGTCCAAAAATAACAATGTTGTGCATTTACAATTCAAACTAATAAAGATGAATGTAACTGCCATTTTATATTAATTAAACAGATCATTACATTAGTCATGTGCTTTGGAGAGAACACGATTGTCTGAGGAAAGGTTAAATAACACATAAGCATCATAGACTCACGCCGCAATCCCTACGCACCGCATTGCGCATGTTTATGTCGAGTCCCAGTGTGACAGGTTCCGAATCTGTCGCCACTATCCGGGCACAATGAGGAACATGGCAGCTACAATGTACGGCAACCCGAGACTTGAAACCTCGGGTCGGGTCGGTTAAATATAATTGCATATTATTAAAAAAATCTTAAAATTATAAGCATTTAGCTACAACTACTTTTAAGGAATGAATTCAGTAAAAATCATACCTTCACGACAAAAACGTATTTATTTAATTTCAAATATATATTATAATAATATAATATTTATAATCAATACTTAAAAATGTACAATTTTCGTTTTTTATTTTTAATTATACATCCATTGGGTATTTTATAATATAATTCTAGTATAATTAAGTACATAATTAGGTTTAATAAATTTATTTTTCGTTACAGAAAAGTCCATAGCTATTATTTCTCTTTCTTAGAATGAATTAAAAAAACACAAAAAACAAACGACCCCTCTGTATTATATTCTAAAAATTTTTTGGTATAAGCTTTACAAAATGTGAAAATAGAAGCTTCGAGAAATCATAAGAAAATATCATAAAAATAACAGGGAGAAAGAAAAAGATATTTTAAAACTAAACCTTTGGCAGCATATTCAAGGCTTAATTCTATTATGATATAATTAAAATTAAATTACTGTTTTCTTTAATTCTTCCAAAGACAAAACAAAAAAAAATAATGACTTGAATATTTCTGTGCCGTACAGTGTTAAACTTACAGTTACTTAAGAAATTATGTTTTACCATCAAATATTATGCGTTTTAACAAAATAAAAATTTTACATTTTGAAATTAAAATAAACTCTAGTTTCAAAAAACTGTCAAGCGATTTAAGTACGTTCTACCTATTAATATTATTATTGTGTAAAAATATATGTTAATATATATATATATATGTAATTGCATACAGTCAGTTATTATATATATATATAATTAGTTACAATATACACGTTATAATATAGTTAAATATATCAACTTAAAATTTAATGGCATTTCTAATAAGTGACTAAAAAATATTTATTTACAATTTAAATAACTATAACTTCGTTTAAAATTGCACGTGTCTCTTAAATAAAAGCAGAAAAAAAAAAACAAAAAAAAAATTATGGCATGACGAAAAATTGTTTCCACAACTTTTAAGACGCAATAACTTTGGCTTTCAAAGGAACAAAGGGTAAATGAAGATGATTCTATTAATATACATAATCCCGAGTCATGTGTTTGTCTCAATGACAAACAATAATAACAACTTGTTTAATTTTCAATAACACCGGTAACACCCTAACTCTTCACCTTTGACTTAGCACACCCATCGACTTATAAGCGGAACGAAACCGCATCAACTCCAGCCGTTCGTCAACCTTTGCATGAAATACAACACAATGCACATATCATCTTTGTATTACGAGACTTTGACGTTCCTATTTCGAGTCGCCAGGTGTGCTACAAGCATTATTTAAAGGAGTTTTTATTTATAAATAAAAATAAAAAATATAAATTCATTTGTTTCTGTTTTTCAAATTCGTTTTTTTTTTTTCGATTAATGTAATAACTAAATAATATGTATATTAAATTACGCTTACAAGACACCCTTAACTAGACTAGAATGTATAGTAAGTTTATTTTGAATTGTAATTTTTCAACAGATAGATAATGTCGTTGAAACGTATCGTTTTAAAATTAAACTATGAAAAGTTTCGACTAAAAAGTTATTTTTAGAGATGTTCCTTGGATCGATATAAAAAATAATAATTAACAAATCAACTCAAACAATAAACTAAACATAATTGAACATATCACTCAACGCATTGGCGGAGCTCTTGGCGTTCTAGACATCAATGGCATCGTTGTGTCAATAGGCGGTCAGGTGTACCGCCTGCTTGTTTTCCCTTGACATTTAGTTTAAAAAAAACCAGTTATACTAGAATATGATTTTCGTTGACATCCTTATACATCTTTGGCTATGTAGTTTTCCCTGTATGAAGTATTTCTATTATAATAATAATGTATTGCAATAATGTGGATTTTATTTGTAGGACAAACTGTCACCTGTCAATTTTATTGGTTATATTCGTTTATTCGATAAATATAACATTCAGCTGTTGCGGGGATAAATGGCCGATATTTGTAAAACTTACAGAATCGGCCATCTTGCCCCGTCACTGAAATAATTATTATGAGTTAAGTAAGCTGTTGTGTTTTCTGTTGAAATATTTGATTTAAAAATAAATTCAAAACATTTTAAATCACATACATAAAATTAATGACATATTTTTTTTAAGAAATTCTTATATCTATGCAAAGTATATGCATTTATACAATTCACATCCATATATACTTGTTTATATGGAATATGTAATGTTGTAATACGTAAGAAGTTATTAAATCCTAAAATACTTTGGCAAGAGCTTTAAAAAGTACATTCAATATATTTATTTTCAGGGATAAAAAATGATTGGCGAAAATACTAAAATTTTTAGAGAAAAGTTCTGAATGCCAATAAATTTTTGGTTTGCAAACATGAGGTCATGCTATCCTTTGATTTATTCGGAAATCCCAAACATTACACCATTTCGATTTTTAAGTAAATAGGATTTGATTTAAGTACATACGTATGTAAATTACTTGTATATTTTTACACGAACGAGTGAAATCTGATACTTTCAGCTCAACAATAACAGAACATAGTCAAATTAAAAAGTGCATTTCTTAACAACACTGCATCGTTATATTGTCTACTTACACCGAGAAATATATATATTATAAAATACATACGAAACATTGCCTGAATACATACGTAATAGACATTGGCAATTTAATAACCTTATGTTGCCATGGACTCCTCAAAAGCTTCCGATCTGGTCTCCACCATTAAATCCAGCGGATCTATAATCTGGGACGTCCTTGCACCGCGACGTCCTTTCGAAAACTGACTCTTGATATCGTATTTTTCCATCCAATTCCTCAGCGTCTTCCTCGGGACACCATACTTATTGGACGCGGCATAAACACTGTACCCTTTCTTCACGGCTATCAAGGCATCTCTTAAATGTTGAGACGAGTACTGCTTGTAGGATTTCTCTTGGAAAACGTCTGTTTCTATATTGACGATGGCGTTAGGCCTCCGCCCCACGATCCTCGGTCTCGCGTGTATGTTCAGAGGTATCCCGTGGTCCATGTCGATGAAATGCCGCGTCACGATCTCCGTGGAAGTCCTCAACCCTGCAACAAGCGAGGGAAAGAAACTGCCCATTATTTCGCTTTTTTATAGGGAAAATTTTAAAGGCAACACCGAATTTTAGAGACGGGCGTTTCTTTTCCTGGCTTCCTACAGGGAAGGAATGGAGGTTTTTAATGTAAAAAGCGAGGAAAAGCCGCTCTTATGGTTTTTAATTTAATTTACTATCGGGAGGTCGTATTCAATACTAAGTTATTAAGTCAAATATTGTTATTGTAAATTAAAGGATTTGGAATAAAACTTTGATTTTAAAAAAAATGAAAATCCATATCGCATTTACATAATTTATTCAATAATTCCAGAAATATATAGCAAAACTGGTACATTTTTTTCGACATTATATAATATAATAACTATTTATTTATTTATATATATATATATATATATATAGAGTAATACAAAACTGTAAGGTATATTGAATGAATGGGCGGAAAGGCGTATTAGAACAAACGAACATTTTATTTTGGTAAAGAATACCAAAATTATAATTATTTTTACTTAATTATTTCTATAATAGTTAACTGAGAAACTGAAATTTAGAGCCATACTCATAGTCTATGTTTATAAAAACGAATAATTAAATTGTTAAGGCATTATAAACATGTATATTTTTATGACTCCTGAAGAAATGTCCGAGGCAGGCCCGAGTAGATAATCAAAAATGAATTATAATAGGCAAACAATTAAATGTCAGTAAAAAGTAACAATAAACGAGTGTTATATCTACCATTGGCATCGCCAACGAGGGACAATATGTTCAGCTGCCCCCTAGATAATTAAATTGATACAGTAAATTATTTGAGTAGCTTAAAAATTGGGAGCATATATATTTTAACCACCCAACAAGGACTCAAACTGTACATATATAGCTTCAATTGCTTCTGACAATATATACCATATGTCGACTGACCCCAGGCCATAGACTAGCCAAGCAATTAATCTACAATGTGATATTAGTTTTCCTGTGTGTCCACCATGAGTTTATATCTTTTACTGTCTTACAAAGAGTCTTTGTCAGCCTCTACCGGATAGGTGAGGTTCAAATGACTGTAGTAATGTATTGTATCTACATGCATCACATACATAAACTCACGCCGATTCCCTCCAAGGGGTAGGCGGAGGTGTTACACACCGCATTTCGCATGTTTATGTTGAGTCCCAGTGTGACAGGTTGCGAATCTGTCGCCACTATCCGGGCACAATGAGGAACATGGCGGCTACAATGTACGGCAACCCGAGACTCGAACCCTCGGCCTGTCGGCTCGGGTCGGTCGGTTATCCAAGGCACGTAGCAAACTGAGCTACGGCGTCTCACGTCGTATGTTAAATATCGTGCAGAAGAACTATACAAACTCATGGTGGACGCACTGATGTAGAATTGACGCCAATTTCTATCAAACCTAACTCAATTAGTAAAAGTCAGGTGGGACACATAACGGTTTATTCCGATCCGTCACCCCGCTCTGTCCCTCTAGGGTGACAGAGGGGGGAAAAGTTGGATCTGTCACCCTGTTCGCGACAAGGTGACAGTTGGAACTGTTTCCACTCTTTCACGGTTTCCTCTGTCCCTTTATGATCAACAGGGACATCGAACTCTTCTCTGTCACCCTGGGGGTACAGAGAAGGGTGACAGGTAGGAGTGAACCCACATAACATGCGTTGCGTGAACATTTCTACTCGGGTCGTGTAAAAATTCAAAGTGACGGTACATTAATAACAAAATATAACACCAAGAAAACACTTACACATATTAAGTACAAACAGAATCAGACCCTTCAGTAAGAAAAACGTAAGCGACGATTTGCTTTTCTTTACACGAGAGTGTTACCTTCATTGTTTTTATCAATTAAATTATTTGTTTTCATTTACGATAAAACTTTCTTAACATAATAAAGAATTGAATTGTAAAGTAAAAAGTTTAAAACTTATTAAAATAAAATGTAAAACTGCCCCATTAAGAGATTACAGGAGAAAAAAAAAATTGTCGCTTACGATGTTCTCCCTGGAAATGATCGAATTATAAATAATGACGCAATAAAAAATAATACTGCATGCAACACTGACGTGAACGAATTAATTTTATTAAGTTTACAACTGTTGGTTAAATGTCGACATTTCTCTTTGGATTTTTTTTTACTTGCCGATAATAGTATACATTCACTCAGCCCTGCACTGAGATATAATGTTGTATCGCAGGCGCTAAGCAACGATACGGTATAGACTACATATTTATTTCATCGAAGAATAAAAAACGAAACAATGCATCTTGAAAAATACTGTAACGCATCCGCTGAGAGTAGAACCCGAAACCTCTGCGTATTTAAGCAAGCAACACAAACCGCAGACATAATAAACAACAAAGATGTAGGTCTCTTCGTGTTTAACATTTTAATTTAAAATATAAAAAAATTGACGGAAAATGTCGGAATCTAACGTTCGTAAACTTATTAAATAATTATATTAATATAATAAACCTTATTAACTAGATAATTTTATTCATTTAAGTTATTAATATTATGTATAATTCAATTAAATTAAAACATTCTAGTAGGCACTTGCTGGATTCCAAAATCTTTTTTTTTTAATTTAATAATAATTATTATAATTTATTTTCGAATAAGTTCACTTATTTAATGTAAGTACGATGGTTAATTTAAATTAATTAAACGTTAATTTATTATCAATTAAAAATATAGATGGGATAAGTTCTATATATAAAATTTAAATAAAACATTTTTGGTATAATTTCTCTTTGAATTCAAACAAATATATATCGATATATATATAAAGTTTTACTGAAAAAAAACGACTTTCAGTAGTTAATTTTTTTTAAAAGTCAGTGATTTCATCCATTTTTGTTTATATAAACTAAATTAAAATATTATTATTATATTATACATCAGGCACACCCAACATTTTTGGTTCATATATTATCCTAAACATTTGGCCTTAATCCATTAGAAAAAAACCTATTCACTAATTACATTTGTTATTAATTAAAAACATAAATTAATTAGTTTCATAATTTTTATGCCGTTTTTAATAATTATACCGAAAAAAAAAAAACAAGTCAAAATTGACATCTTTTTTTTCTCTTTTCCAAAGATAGTTCAGTTAGTGTGATTTTTCTTAAAAACAATCAATTTACCAAATAACGTTCACATTTAATATTTCGATACCAATTCTGACAGTGAATATATATATAAAAACGTTAATAATTATTATTCACTAAACTAATTTCAATATTCAAGTCTTTTCAGTTATATTTATTGGACGCAGTCCTATAAGCACTCCATATTGTTGAAAGGCCAATTCATTTTAAATCTAAAGCTCCAAGACTACACGATACAGCACGATGGCGATATACATGTGCAAACGGTATCACTTACATTAACCGTTCTGATGCTAAGTGATACCGCCGCCTATTGACACGACCATCCCCTTGATGTCTTAAGCGACAACACCACTAATGCGTTGCTTATTTAACGATTAAACTTAGACATAATCATTGTATGATAATTATGTCAGTGTATTACTCCAGCAGTATATAAGCAACTAAACAGGTTTCTTGCCGGATTCGTCAAGTTAAAACGATCTCTAAAGGTTTTTTTAAAAGAAAGTCATGGGCAAAAATGCAAACGGTTCGCCTGATAGGAACTGAAACCGCCGCCTGTTGGCACGACGTCGCCCCTGGAACGCCAAGAGCACCGCCTTAGCGTTGCTTTGCACTTATTTTATGATCATTTAAATAAAAAATGCTTTAAATTTCAAGTAAGTTTACCATCGTGCTGTATTTTGTATAGAGCAGTTAAATCACACAACATGTCAACATTCGAGTCGAATTCATTGATTGTGATAACATTAGCACTCATATTAATGGTCGAAGAAAGACCAATTAAAAAAAAAAACCTAATTACCTAAATATCCAAATACCTATTCTCTGAATAAAAGTTGAATAAAACTCGAACAACCAAAAAATACTGTTTTGGGGCAAGATGGCCGATATTGTAGTGTTGGCAGTTCAGAGTTCAGATGGCCGATATTGTAGTGTTGGCAGTTCAATATCGGCCATCTTACCCTACAACGGAGACACGTAAATTTAACAATCAATCTTAATATTTGAAAAAAAAAAACAATTTAAAACATTCGTACGTTTCGGAAATCAATCAAGCGTATTCAATGAAATTTTAGCTTAACATGAAAAATAGATTAAGTCCCGATAGGTGGCGCTTTTTTTAAAATATAATATAAATTAAAAACAAGCCAAGTCGGGTTAGATAAACCATTCATTATTTAAGTACACTCGACCCGATTCCTGTCATCTTTGATCGATTTTTCGCGAATAACAGAATAACTATATAAAGATCGAAAAAGTGACGCGTGCAAAGCTGCGGGGCAACAGCTAGTCTTGTTATATAATATTAAGAGTTGTTTTTTAGCCACGGTAAAACTTGAAGACGGCTGGACCGATTTTAATGATACTTTCTTTACATTTTGTTCCCTCTAACACAGAGAAAGTTAAAATTTAGTATAAATCCTATAAAATCCAATGTTAATGCTGTCACAATCGAAAACCTCGCAAAAGTACTGTCGACAAAAAAAGTGTATTTTATAGTTAAAAAAAAATACATATAAATAAAACATTTTTTTTCTGGATCTTTGGGATTATCTATTGCATATTTCCGTTGAAAGAAATGTTTTTTTTTTTTTAATTTCAAGGAATATTTTCTTTGGGTTTTTCGTAGGGACACCTTTATAGGTTAGTAAATTACAATCTAAACAACTTTTTTTTTTTTTTGTTTCCTTTGGCAGTTTAGGAAAATTGAAAAACTTAAAAAAAGAGATGAAACAAACACATGACGCTTATATAATTAGTAGAGCTAAATAAATAACTGAAAACGATCAATTTTATATAAAATGTATCATTTACGGATACGTTCACCATTTTTTTTTTTAATATGTATATAATAATTAATTTGTGTTTTTTTCCATTGGACATCAAATTATTGTGCAGAATATTTAAAATTCAAGTTTGTTATTTAATTCAGCACAGGATTCATGATTTTTTGAACCGGAGCAAAAATTTGTAGCTATTTACCATAGATTTTTTGGAGAAATTTATAGTTTTTGGCGCACTACATTTTGGGATTGGCGCCCCCTTCTACCTACCACCCAGAGCGAGTGCCTCGGCTTGCCCTCCCCTAAATCTGGGGCTGATTCACACCCTTGTGCTTGCAATCCTGCCACAGTAGCAATATGGCAATCTAATCGTATGAACGCTAGTAGAATTAATACAAAACGTATTACTTTAATGGCATTGACTTATGTACCATACTGCCACATATTCAATAATTATAATTTATTTTTTATTTATTTTTAGCATGTTAAACGTTAAACTCTGCTGATATATAAGAAAAGACAATAAAACAAGAAAATTTTAACTGACACTTCCCGTTCCCGCCAAGTTACTCTACAGAATACATACTATTTTTAAATTATTTCTTTTACGGCATTGCTTCTACAAAATATATTGAAATGGCATTGACAGTGAAATAACTCTAGCGCGGTTAAAAGTCATTTCAGAGTTCATATGAATAGAAAGTTATTTGGCTAAATGGGCTGAACACATTACACGTGGTTTTTGAAACGGTCTCACTGGCAACATTCTCTCACAATAATTTTATATCCAATAGAAAAATCAATCTCCAATTATTATTTACCAAATAGATACTGACTCAAACGATAACACTTTTCAACTGTGAGAACAATAAACAAGTCACTCGTGCAAACTCATGTCTAACGCTGCGTTGCCAGTCTCCACGTTCTCCCCGTTTCCGGGGGAATCTTCATTTTTTCCGCTGGCAACGTTTTCGTCTTCGCTCGACACCGTCGAGTTAAACAAGAAGTGTTTACCGAACTCTATCTCTTGTTCGTAAAGAGCATCGGTTTCCGCGCCGCTTTTCTCCCCGCAAGGTTGTGTCGGGTCTATCTTGTACTCCTTCTGTTTCTTGCTGTTCTCAACGAACTGTTTTAACTGTTGAGGCATGGGGAACGAGGATTTGATGTGGCACCTCTTCATCCAATTCCTCAAGGATTTCCTTGGGACTTTATGAGTCTGGGCCGCGCTGGAAATAGAAATAGAGTATTAGTCACATTACTAGATAATTTTCGATCTTTTAAACGGAACCCTATTACTAAGCTTCCGCTGACTGTCTGTCTGTCTGTCTGTCTGTCAGCGGGTTGTTTCACATAAACCAAACTAGACACATCAAATTTTTATAAAGAAGCAGAAATTTAATCAAATTAGTTGTTTTATTCAAAAAGATATTAGCATAACTACCAATAGCAACATATTGAGGTTTTTTTTAGATTATACAAAACAACGGTAGGTTGATCTGGTTTGCTCTATTTATACATACAAATATCCTATTTTATAATTATGATGCTATAAAAAAAAGGCTTCAAGACGCATTTTTAAAGGTATCTTTCGTCAAATATTCAAAACTTTACCACCCTAGTGCAGGTACTAAAAATTATCAATAATTTATTTTTAAATGTATAAATCTATTTTTTTTGAACACTCACCGATAAATACTGCCCCCTTTCTTCACATCCATGAGGGCTGCCCACATGGCCTCGTTGGAGTACCTTCTATTTGGATTAAATTTCCCCATCATCACCCTCTCTAGATCCTTACGAGACAACCCAGACGAGCTCACCTCCTTCCCTTCCAAGAACTGCTCCAAATCTGACTTGAGAATCGTATCCCCGATATCCACATTTTTATCTTTAAAAATAGGAGGCCTACCGCGCCTGCGGATCTGCGATTTCTCCCCTATTTTCTGGAGAATTTCCTTACTGGCAACACTTTTCGGCTTCGGTATCAGCACCACCTCGGATTTTTGTGTTTTCGTATCAGGTCTCTTGTTTCTCACTTGGCTCGCTTTAAGGAGGGACACTTCTAGCTCACCGTTTTGTTCGAGCCACGATTTGTAGAAGTCGTTTTCGTTTTTCTCCTCCAGTTTTTGTATCTCCTCGGCTGACATGTTTGTTTGCAGACCGTACTTGGTGTACTCGTTCTGTATCTCGCTGGCGTTCATTTTAGAAAGCCTACTTATGTAGTCGTTGTTGACTTTCGCTAAGCTCGCGAGTTTATTCTGAAATAATAACTCGCTCTCCGGCTTTACGCGTATGTAGGGGTTCTGACGGCCTGAAAACGACAAAAAAAATATATACAAAAATCTTTGATAGAAAAAAAAAAGTTGAACCATGAATGCCTTGAAAGAAACATCGCGGTAAATCGACAAATGACATGTCTGTAAGATTTTGAACAAAAAAATAACAAAATAAGTCGATTTTTTTTTTGCGAGTCTAAACATTCATGGTTCAGTATAAAAATTGAATTTATTTGGTAGTAATTAAGTGAAATCGGCCTACCTTACAGACATTTCATTTTTACCCGACCCTCTTCAAAGGAGGGTAACGCATTTTACACAATGTCAATTCACAACATGATTTTCTCTCGTTACAGATTAAGCACACACTTTTTTTGTGGACACACACAAAAGGCAATCGCGTTTTCAAATTATCATAGTACGTAATTATATAAAAACTGTTTTTTTTTTGTTTATAAAAAGTCGTGAAAAAAAATAAAAATAATCCGTTTTTTTTTTGTAAAAAGCAAGTGACCGAGGGAAGTCACATTGCAAATAAACATTGGATTGTTTTTGACGGAAAATAAAAGTAAAAAAAATTTTTTTTTGTTAAACTCACCGGAAGCTTGCCCGAGACTGCTGCCAGGTTTGCCTGATTCCTCATCCTAAAAAAAAATCTAAAATTAAGAATAATCCAAAAAAAAAAACAATGTAATGCTAGTGAAAGACGCGGTGTTTTAATTATATAATGACAATTTTGTGCCAGCCGAAACACGCGGGCCATTTTCTAACTACTAGCGAATGAAAAAAAAAGTTGTGACGCAACCGCTTCAAAATTTGTGAGCATACTTATTGACACCATCGAACAATGGAGAAAAATTGCCATAAGATGGGCAGTTTCGAAGAAACCTTTCCAAGTCGCCGAAAAACTGTTATTTAAATAAAAAATAGAGTAAAACTGATTTAAATCGAATGGCGTTCGAAATGTTAATGGTTTTAAGTACAAATTTATGGTGTATCAATGCTATCAGAATTGGACAGACCAACTTGAAAGAGAGTGCTGTGATTTCGCTCTTTGCCTACTTCTAGCCAGTAACTTTTTTATACTCTATAAAAAAATAATTAATTAGTATAAAAATCCGAACGTTTCGCGGTGCATGCATGCTGCTCATATAATTACCTGTTCTATGTGAGTAGCATGTGTGTTACGGGCTAGTGTGGTACATATTTGTTATGTCACTACAACACGTAATTTATAAATAATTTCATTTTAATTCGTATATTGTGACATGAGCTTTATCGCTTTCTCTCACCCTACACTGTAAGATGTATTAGTGGCTCAGTATTAAAAACATGTTCATATAACAAATTACACAATCTGGGGATTCTTTCCGGTATCTTCCCCGACATAAATTTTCCGAACCGGTGGTCGAGTCATTTTTAAGAAAATTAAATACAATTTAGAGTTTTTTTAAGTTTATGGAAAAAAGTTAGTTCGATTTTGATTTTGGAATTACTTTGTCGTAAAAATAAAAAAAAATACCTCATTATAATCCATGTGTTGTGTGTCCAGTTCACCATAGTACAGTCCATCTTCCTCCACAGTTTCCTCTTTCACTTGTTCCGGGGAGCAGGACGGCTTTGACTTCTTACAGCCATTAGACTGGGGGGCAGATGGGCCTGGATGGGCAAAGAATAATGTTTTTTTAATCAACTACCATGGATACTTGGTTTTTTTAAATTTTATATTTGAAAAATAAAAAACTATTTTACTTCTAGAAACAAAGGGTATTTTTATATATATATTTTATATATTATTTGTTATTCATCAGTTTTGATTTAGATATTTTAAATTTTGAACATTGCGGCGGAGCAAAAAGAGCAGGGTTATTTAAGTCTTTCAGCTCTTCAATTCGTACGCTGTATTGCTGTGGCGGATGCCGAAATCAAGTTTCCAGGGGGGGAGGGTCTAGCTTTATTAAATGGCGACATTTTTTTTAAATCCTTTCTGAAGGATGGCTCGACCTTACTAAATTTGGCTTTTAACTAAGTAAGGGCTAAAAAAAACTCCCAACATTCGAAAAAAGTGGATCCGCTACTGGTGCATTGTTTAGATAAAGTTTTGACAGTTATTAGCGGCAAGTTTATAAGATAAAAAGATGTCTACCGTTAGTATTGTCTCGCTGTGCCTGCGATATGAGCGCCTCGCTCGCAACTGCAAAGTCTTTGGCGTCGGTGTTGGTCTTGACATCCGATGACAGACCGGTGTCGTTCGAACACAAACCTGTCAACAAACAGACATGTAAATAGGTACCATAAAGTAATCATTGCTCTCCGCTGCGCTCTATTAGTCTATGATCAATACGTCATACTTAGATTTGTTTTATAAAAAACAAACATATCAATACCATGGATTAATAATTGGTCTATGGTCAATAAATGCGTTATGTTATTATACGTTTTAATAAGTCTCAGTTAAGTTGTTATTGTTGTTCTTTTTTTATTCAATACCAGGCAGGCATTTGACCCCAAACCCGCCTGATGTTAAGCGGCGATGAGGTCTAAGGTGGATCATGCCTGCCTAGGAGAAACCTATTCACTCTTGCCTTAAAGAGGCCCAAGTTATATTGGTCAGGGAACACATCGGCAGGCAAAGAATTCCACACCCTTGCAGTACGCATTATGAAGGAGCTATCGAAGCGTTTAGCCGGATGATCGGAATATCTACCACAAAAGGATGCAACTCCAGCCTACGTCTTGTATTCCGATTATAAAACGGGGCCGGTGGAATTAAATTGTGCAATTCCTGCGCGCACTCTCCGAAGTATTTATTAGGTAGATTTTTTAGCATGCTTGCCTAGACAATATTATTACTATAAATCGTATATACTGACGACTTGAAGGGGTTCAAGTTGTAATAATAATAATGTATGTGTGTGTGTGTTTATTAATAATTTTATTGTAATATAATCGTAGAATATTCGCTGACAGAATTTGAATCTTTAGCTTGATGATGATATGTTTGTAGTTTACGCTCGCGTTGAATTCAGTATTTGGTCAAGAAAGAAATTAAATACAGCGCCATCTATTGGATTAATCAAACGGTCACTTCCTATTCTAAATTTTCAGATAATTACCCAGGATTTTTTTAAAAGTCAATACTTATCTGATTCAGTTGACGTAATAAATTATCTATTAAATATATTATGCAAATTTCATTCAAATCCATCCAGCTGTTTCAGCATGATTAAGCAGCAAACATCAAACATCCATCATCATATCACACTCAAAATAATTTCAAAAACAAAATAACTTCCTCAAATAAAATAAAAAGTACTTAGAATGGTCAAATGAATTTAAATTTTAATTTAAAATGACTCCACCAGCGGTTCGGAAAATTTATGTCGGGGAAGATACCGGCAAGAAACCCCAGATTCTGTCATATATATATTCATTTATTTATTTACTCATACAATATAAGATATATTGTCATTAGTTATACCTCTGATCTGCAATGCCTCAGCGGATTTCAGTAGACTTGGCAGTTCTTCCTGCGTGACGTTCACCTCACCTTTGTACATGAAGTCCACCAGGGCTTGAAGCTCACTGAACCTGGTTAGTCATAAAAACAATATTAAACGAAAAAATCGGCCAAGCGTAAGTCTGTCCCGAACATGAAGGGTTCCATAACATTGTTAAACAATACGTTGTTTATAAATAATTTCTTAAAATAAACTAGAGCAAGGAAAAGGAAAAGTGGAAAAGTTAATTTCTTTAAGTTTTTAGTATTTATTGTTATAGCGGCAACAGGAATAGATATTCTATGAAAATTGCATAATCTAGCTGCTATGGTTAAGTAAAGGTGACAGACCGAAAGTCGGACGTACAGCGGAGGCCTAGGGTACCGTTTTTCACACTTTGAGTACCTACGCTACCCTAAAAAAAAATTTGATCGTAACAATTTCCGAATTTGAGTTTAAAACAAGTGGATAGGGATCAGATGAAATGTAATTTATCAGATAAATAAAATAACAAATATACTTTTGAGAGTTTGAAAGTAACTTATAATTACAGCAAAGTTTTTTCAAACTGAACGTATGGGACACATTACGTGAAATAAATATTTACATCAAATGGATATATGTAAAAAAAAATCTACCCCGTATCTTTAGAAATACATTAAAATTTGATTTAAATATTTTCCGTACATATCCCACTTTCAGCTTATTGATCATTTGTATAGGAAAAAATAATAATTAAGATTTTCTTAATAACAACCCTCACCTCATATCCTTGATAAGCACTATGGGATGCTTGCACGGGTTGTGCAGCAGTAGATTCTCTAAGTAAGCTGAGCATGCTGACAGCACCAGCTTGTGGCACCTCAGCTGTCTCGACTCGCAAGCTAAAGTCACGTCTGCGAACTGCTCCGTTAGTAGTAGACGTGGAAACACCGCCTGGATAAAATAAAAATCAAAATAAATTTATTTCATTTACTTAAAAAAGTCATTAAAAAGAATAGTTAAAATAACTTTACAAATTTTTAGGTTAGAAAAAATCAAGTTGGGGAAGATACCGGCAAGTAACCCCAGATTATGTAATTTATTTTGGTATTTCAACATGTTCTTTTTAACGAAGAATCATATAGGAACTTGTGTGATGTTTAAAAGAGAACAAAAGTCAGTTCAAACAGTATATTATCCCTATATTATTCCTATATTGGAAGGAAGTAGGTACCCTGATAGGCTTTTGTTCTTCAAAAGTGTCAACATGTATTTTTATACAGCTAAGGTGGCAAACGAAAACGGCCGACCTGATGGTAAGCGGTCACCGTAGCCTGTAAACTTTTTAAAACCTTCTTTAAAGAACCCCATGCTGTAATCACTTAAGAAACTCATGTCAGGGAATTTAATTCAAAGCCTGAGCGTTTGGGGTCGGAAACTATTTATTTCATACAAAATCATGGGCAAACAAGCAGACGGTTCACCTGATGGAAAGTGATACCACTGCCTATTGACACGACGACGACCCTAATGTCTGGAAGCATGTAGAGGTAAAGATCTTTCGAAGCTTCTTTGGCAATGAGGTAATTTTACATGGAAGCAATGAATTAATCCGAGTCTCGATATTTATGGAACAAAATTTATTTATGCTATTTGCGATACATAAAAACGTAAAATGATACAGCGCCAATTAGTGTACTTAGCAAAACAGATTAAATAACAGACGTAGAGTTCATTTAAAACTGCGCTCAACTCCATTTTATAAAATGCTTGCGAACATCGTACCTGTACACAAATTGGTAATCGTGATTGGTTATTTAGCCACCGGAAACTTCGGAAGGACAAACGTTGAGAAGTCAACGAAAAAAACAACATTTCGTAACAATCAAATTCAGTGGAGACTAAAGATTTTAGGCAACTCGGGTCGCCTCGACGACTCTAGGGCTAGAATAACTCTATTATATAATATTATTTGTGATAAAATTACCACAGGATAATACATATATGTACTAATTTTCATATTTACAATAACATATAAAATAGAAGGTGTATATATTACCTGTAAGTTAGAGTGATAGGAATTCCAACGGACGCAGAACTGTTGCGGTGGCAGCGCCATCTTTTATTCACAATTAGTAAACTTTTAAAATCAATTATAAAAACACATCCTTATAACACTAATTTAAATACTTTGGCCAGTTAATTTCAGTCCAACTTTTTTTAATTTATATTAAAATTTAAATTGCACAGGATAATAAAATTGCACGCACACATTTAAAAGTCCACATTATATATCACAGATTACTTTTTTTAATTTAAGTACAATTTGAATACTTTTTTTTAAATTAAGTAGAAACTTTAAGACTAGACTGTATAGGATAAGATTATTTTCTTGTATAGGCTGTTTATAATTCTTCTTTATTTACCTGAAACAAAAACATTCTTCTATTAAATTGACGTTTCAAACGGAAAAGGAAATCAAAAATTAATGACAATAAAAATTGCTTGCTTCAGCGACATCCGCAAAGACTAGAAGGAATTGAGCCTTTATAATAAAAAACAAATGATAAAATAATCCTTGGTGTTATTTTAAATAGAATAATTTTAATTTACGGTCGGAACAAAAACTTTTTAAACATTTGAGTTCGGAAGGAAAGAAGCAAGAAAGGTTTTAAATTAAGAACGAACCACCGGAAATCGGAAGCCATGGAAAAGTATTGCCATAAGACGAGCGTTTTAGCAAGGAACAACATGAAAATATTCACATATAATTTAGTCAGATTATAAAATATTATTTTGAAAAATAACGTTAGCATTGTCTCCCATACATTTAACAATAACTTTAAGTTTATCAATGTTTTAACATTTATAATCAAACTAGAGTCGTTAATAATTGCTTTTAAGTAATCGAGATTACATCTTTTTAGGGTTGGACTTTTGTAAACGGAGAAAAAGGCACCAAATGTTTACGAAAGAGCGAAAAGTTTCCCCACTAGTGCGAGCGAGATGGGTGTACGTCGGAAAATTCCCCCTTCGGTAAAAGTTACAAACAAAAAAGACAGTTGAACATAAAAATCAATAAACGGCGCCGAAAGAGGGCAAGTTAGACCCTACACGAGACACCATTGCATATCGCCTCCTTTTACTTAAATTATACCATCAGCAAGTAACGACCTTATTTTGTCCCTGACTATGTTTTTCTTTGTCTTATCTATGATGTATATTTATTCCTTTTTTAAATTCTTTTTTGGCTTTAAAGAGATGTTTGTTAATAATAATTTTATAACAAACTACTAGATACTTCATAGTTTTATATACATCATTACTATATTCATTTCACTGTATGAAAAAATATAATAGTTTCACTTTCTGTCCTAGCAGTGTATAACAACTTGATAGTACTGATTTATTTATTTAAAAAAAACACAAATCTTCGATAAAATTAAAGGAAGTCAAATAAATAAAACTGTGTTAGTTTTATTTATTTATTGACATTTCATTATACGCAAGTGAAATTAAAACTTACGCATCGTGGGTTCCGTATTTTATTACATTTATTGCATACGTCTTAATAATGAAATTGAATCTTCCCCGTTTTCGGCGTAGCGTTCGTATACATGTAATGTAATTTTGAACCATTATTAATAATTTTCTATACATTCAAATCCTGGACATGCTCATGGGATTGTTTAATTGAAAATACCCTACTATAAACACAAAAAGAGGCATAGAATTAGGTTTTCATTGACAAATTAACAAAGGATAGACAAGACTAAGACATTTCTTTGTACGAGATTTATGATGCTTAAAGATTTTATAGGTGACGCCTTAAAATCACATTAGTATTTTAGTTGCCGGTAAACGATTCTCTTGGTATATCTTTTAAGATGCTATCATATATATTTTAAGGAGGTACATATTATATTTACTTTATTTTTGTCTCAGTTGATTGTCGTTTGACGCAGCGATATGCATAAGTTGTATATAAAACAGCAAGTTTGTCTGGTTTGAGTACATCAAACTCAATTTAATTTTAATTTTTACAAATCCTAGTCTAATAACTGCAAATGATGATGATTTTCGCATCTTATCATTGTAGAAGGTCCCAATAATAAAGTCATTCCTATCACATATCTAGGCCAGTGTCGTGTGTTTAAGTTTTGTAAATATAGCTTCGATGGATTGTGCAAATGTAGCTGAATAACTTCCCACATTGGTCCGGTTTCTAAAATAATCATAACATACAGAACTTCAGTATTAATAGCAAGATAGTAATAATCAGATGTTTATTTCAGTAATATACAAAGATGGCACGGCGTGCGTAGGTATGTGGTCTCAAACTTAACATCAAATTTATAATTATTTTTTAATAAAAGCTCTTAGCATTTCAATCAAGTTAAAAGTACAGGCTCATTGAAGAAAGTTTCTCATGTAAACAAGGAAAATGAAACTACTTTGAGTGGAAGTTTATTAATTAATTTTAACACGGCTGGTAAAAACGGAAATTTCCAAACTTTGATCAAAACGTGACCATACTCTAAGATTGAGCAATTTAACATTTACATTCTATTTATAACAAAGCATTTACTGTTTATATGCGAAATATTCTCTAAGAAAAAATCTACTTCTTGGAATTGTTAACAACAAAATCAATGACGAAACCCAACCCAAAGCCCGGAATCAAGATTCACGAAAAAGGGAGCTTTATCTTCCAAAAAAGATAAGCTGAAAAAAAGCGTGTGTATAGCGGGGGGGTCTGCAGTGTGGCGTCGGGCGTCGACCCTAGGGGCGCGACCGAAATAAACGGAGCGGGGGTCTGACAGAGCCATGCCTACACCTGGCTTGGCGTATTACTGGCTATATTTGGACACGCCGCTTCAGGATAGGGGACTATGGGAGAATTCTCAATAGGTTTTTCATGAAGTTTCTAGTTTAGAATCCTTCATTTATCATATCCTTCAACGTAAGTCGGTATAGGGCCAAACTATGAAGGATTTTGCGGAAGTGTTTTCATGAGAATCAATGCCGTTTCTAGATATATTTCAGTATGTTATTGTGTGAACTATTTTGTTTATATTTAGCTAATGTTGATTAGTAAAGTAATCATTTTTATTTTCACCCAATTTTCACTATCATTGATAGCAATCGAACAGGAATGCTTATTATCATTTGCAATCTCGTTTTCCTCAAGATTTTTTAACTGCAAAGTGTGTTTATGAATAGCAAATACGTCAATACTTAATACATACATATATAGATGCAGTACCTGTAGTAACAAATGACAATAGAAACAAACGAAATGATGTCAGAATATTTATAAATTGATCCTTTACTATGACAGCAACAGTCGTTCTAACCACGAGTTTCCTGAAATTAAATGTCAATGGAAACGCAAATGTCTAGCTAAATAGACTACGACCCCGAAAGAGCGACTAGACTTAAAAAATAGAATCCAAAAAGCAATAAGGTCAGTCACGTGATTTAAGATGTTTAACCTACTGTACGTATGTAAATTTGAAGGCTGAACACGATGTCTTAAATATTATAACAAAACTAATGCATTGAACATCGGATTTTACGAAGATTGTTTGCTGAATTCCTTCAGATTGGAAGATCAAACCCTGGATACACTAATGTCTACAGATTGAATTAAAATTCAACGCGTATTAATTTCTGGCTAGTTGATACTAAAAAACTTTTTATCGAAATTTCTTTGAAAGCTTTTGCTTTGCTTTGAGGTCGAATTAGAAAAAAAAAGTTTTTACGTAGACATTAACATAGGTAAGTGTAATCTGAAAATAAAATGCTTTTTAGTATACTTTTTGTGGGTCAATTATTTTTATCACATACAAAAGTTATGGCAATAACATGTATTACTGAGAATCACACGAAACCGTCGTGTTTATAACAATTTCCGAATTCTAAGAAGAGTTGTTATGAAATTCTCATACGATTTCGGGTCTGTCATAAAAGTAAATTCACAAGTAGGCGAAGATAAGTTTGTGTGCCTTTGCTATGATTGTTGAATCACGATTTAGATCGTCGATAACATTGGCCGCGCCGCAAACTGAAGAGTAAGCGAATTTTTCAAATTGCTTGCTTATCTATTAAATACGAACAATGGTGTCACAAATCAAACCTGCATATTCATTGACAATCATGCTGATGTAAGTGTTTTGTGGTTAATATTTTTGACTTCAAATAGAAGGAACCTAGATTGTGTAAGAAAAACCCGAGCAAGTACCTATCTTATCAAATTTTACGTTCAACGGGCCAGTAAACATTAGGTTTGGCCATATGACCGATAAAACTCACTATCAACATTTACGTAGCCAGGTATTATCATGAAAGAACATAATCTCACAGGAAAATGTAACTCACCGACAAAACTTTAACAACTTTTCGAAACGATTCCGAAGGTTTTTGGCGTTGAAACAGGAAGACGAACACGAATAAGACACTATAATTAATTCTTTGGCAGTACCCTATATCTTGGGCGCTATACAGGGAGCAAATGATGGTTAAAACATGAGCACAAAGCCAACATTTGGCCGATCCCAAAATAGTATATCGCAGGCCCCAACTAATGTTATAAACATTCCTACATGTACAGGACTGACTCACACATGCAAGCGGACAAATAAAAAAATCAATAATTAAACAATCACAAATTTCTATAATTAGATAACGTAGGAAAAACACACCGTATCCGAGACAAGGGGTATCCGATAGCGAAAATATGGTCGTTTCTCGGACGCTGAAAAATGTGACTTTTCAGAAACACAACCTCTTATTCGGGAAAACTAGTAAAATATAGCCATACTTACAGCCGTGAGGCACTGCGCGACACCACATCACGTATGCAATTAGCAGCGTCTGATGTTTTTTAACGATGAAAAATCAATAATTTTTAAGAGCACAAAATTGTTCATATTTTTCCATTGGGGCCCCGCATCCCGTCCGCGGTCTCAGTCGCGCGGACTCCTAAAAATGAAAAACCTGCCGCGAGAAAACTGTGCAAGCGAAAGAGACGCATATACGTTGCCGAATGTAAATAATGACAGGAACAAACCATAACAAGTAGAGAGAGATGCACGATTGGCTTTGCTTACAAATATTAACCAGTAATTAGGAACTAAAACTACATTATAACAATAACAATTCATGTACTTACTACTTTAGTTAAATTACAATGCAAATGTAAGTGTCACTTCCATGTTAATTTGTATTTGAATCACATTTTAAGTATTTTGACGGACTCGAGCCAGGCTGTCACGCGGACGCCATTTGTAAAACTAAATTTAATTTACGATTTATTTTTCTTTTTTCATGTAACACTATATTTTGAAACAGTTTATTTTTGGAATAGTATGTTTTACTTTTTAATTAGTTAAACTGTTTTTGATTGTTTTGGTTAAATTTAAGTTTATATACAAAAAAAAATGTTTTGGAGACTTTAATATAGTTTTCCGCTGTAGCAACATTGTCAGTTAGTTGAAGACAGGAGTTGAGTGGCGGGAAGATTTGGAATTATGACCGGAAGTTTAGAGAAATACAAAGAAATCATAGAATTGTTCTGCTATTTTTATGTTAAGAGTCCTTTTAGTAAAACAAATTAAATAAATGAAAATAAAATACAAACAGTAGCTAGCATTTGATGGACTTAGTACAAATTATAGTACTTTTTTAATGGTTTAATTTTTGAAAAAATTTGCATGTGTTTTAGGCAGCTGACAGAATGCTGGTTTTGTATGCATTGAAATCAGTTGTGAGTTTGCGAAATTATTTATTATAAATCATTTATTTTCGGATAAATGTCATCCATAAATAAATAACAAGTTTCTTATATCAAATTTTTGGGTTATTGTAGCAGATAAGGTTACAATACGATTTTTAAAATTACTCTTCCCTTTGAAAGACATAGGCAAAAGAAACGTCAATACCCATCATCGCGCTAAATGCGCGCTTAATGCGTTAAATGGAGTGGCCACACTTCAACGGTCAACCTCGATTTTGAGCAATAAAATTGGCGTTAACCTTCCTTGAATTTCTAGCAAGATGTTGAAGATACCACATTATGTTTCAAGTGCTCGCAATCCCCGCGATCACGGTGTAGATTGACAAACGAAATAAACAAAATCAAAAACATCTTCAAGAATGAAGAAATTAATATGATTATTAGGCAGTATGGTACTAAAACCAATGCCGTTAAAGAAATACAAAAAAGGGGTTTCTTGGCGGGAACGGGAAGTGTCGAAGTTTTCTTATTTTAATTTCTCTTCTCGTGTATATCAAAAGGATTTAATGTGGAAAATGTTAGTGTTGTAACCTGTGGATATCTGTAGTGCTGTACAAGTGTGGAGAAAGAGAAATACGACGATTTGGCTGCTTTTTTCGTCATCTCCCTAGTAACCTATAAGAGCCTAGAGTAACCGTACTAACATGTTGCTGTAGGTCGATTTACTATTCCATCTATCATCATATCATACTTGACACTGACAAAAATATTTAAAAGTTATTGACATTATGCATTAGAGGGACTGAGCCTTGCTAACTTAGGGATTTATTCACTTAGTAAGGGCTTATCCAAAGAAATCAGATGCTTTTTTGAGTCTGTGCCTGGATCCCCCTCCTAATTTCACTTATATAATTACCCACCTGAATATCCACTTAGCCACATCAAATAAGATGATTCCTTTTAAATTATTTAATATTTTTATTACATATGTGAGGGTGGAGAAATTAAAGATCTTTTTAATTTAGCTAAAAATGTTTTGTTGTTTGAAAATAAGTTTTATTTAGCATTTTTGTGTAAAAACAGCTTGAATTTCCTTTTCTGCATGATTTACCTAGCATTTTCCTCTATATCCCATATTCAAATTAAAATGCCTAAAAAATTTCAATGTAATTATTATTAGTTAAATAAGAAGGTTGTTATTGAATAAATTGAATTGAATTGAATTTCTTCATTGGGATGCAAATCTCCCTGCATTTGTGGAATCATGTTTAGTTGTTTTAGCTTAAACTAGCAACCCTCTCCAGCTTGGCAAGGATATTATGAATGCATTATATTTTATAAACCTTCCACTTGAATCACTATCTATTAAAGATAACCGCATCAAAATCTGTTACATAGTTTTTAAAGATCTAAGCATACATAGGGACAGACAGCGGGAAGTGACTTGTTTTACACTATGATGGTAGTATATAGGATTTATGTGGATTTTATTTATATGGCATGCATTTGCCTTCAAGTATTAGTTATTACATCTCACAAGGGCAGTTTTGCCATTGCTGTGATAAGGGGCAGATTATCCCACCATAAAGTTTTTAAATATTGGGAACTTTCACTAGAATCTCGAGAACGGCACCGAAACATTTATTCATTCATACAAGAACTTTTTAAACATTTTCTCAAAACTGACAAAATTTGTTTGACCAAAAGCCAGTTTGCATATACACTTAAACATACACCCAACAAAATCGAGTTACGTAATACTATACCGGTCCCTAAAAAGTGGTTGACATTGTTCTTTGTGCGTGATACTTGAGGTTACACACACCAAAACAATATACACATACACACCTGACTAAACACAAACCATCTCCGTGAGGTTGTATGTACACTGTTATCCTAAATCTGCAATAATTTCAGAGAAAAAAGCGACACCCAAAGAATCTAGAAAACAACAAAATTCCAGTCACAAGTCTAGTTTTAACTGTTTTATTCATATTAATATAAATTATATTTAAACAATTAAAATACATTTCTATAGTAAAAGGTATATTTTTTTACAATTAGTTGACAAACACACTAAAATGTAGTTTGTAGAGCACTTTTGTTATCAGTTGGCTGCTATTTTATGTTTTTCTTCGTAGAAATGCTTTTTTTGGGATGATAGGTGTTGGCAGTCAGTCCTTTACCTGTAATATTATTTAAAATTCATAATTAATATATTTCTTTCAATTTTATAGTTTTATTTTGGAGAATTCAATCAAGAGAAAGGTTTTTAAAACAATAAAAATTATTAATGATAGATAAAATTAAGGAAGTTATTGATGCCAGCTTGTGTTAGATTTGATGAAAATATCGGTACATAAATATTTGTTTAGCCTGTGCTGTTTGAATTTTTGATTGTGCTGTATATTCTTTGTGATCAATTTAAACTCATCAGCCGACTGCTACGCTAGAGTTGGCAGAACACAATGTCTACATTACTATAGTAGTATTGCTATGTATGCAGTAGCATTGCTATGTATGCAGTGATACCATACCGTGGGTCGCTGCCCGCGTCAGTGCGCGTCGCGCGCGGCGTGCAGCGTGTCGGCGGCCGCGCGCACGGCGCCGCACCAGGCGTTACTATAGTAGTATTGCTATGTATGCAGTAGCATTGCTATGTATGCAGTGATACCATACCGTGGGTCGCTGCCCGCGTCAGTGCGCGTCGCGCGCGGCGTGCAGCGTGTCGGCGGCCGCGCGCACGGCGCCGCACCAGGCGTTACTATAGTAGTATTGCTATGTATGCAGTAGCATTGCTATGTATGCAGTGATACCATACCGTGGGTCGCTGCCCGCGTCAGTGCGCGTCGCGCGCGGCGTGCAGCGTGTCGGCGGCCGCGCGCACGGCGCCGCACCAGGCGTTACTATAGTAGTATTGCTATGTATGCAGTAGCATTGCTATGTATGCAGTGATACCATACCGTGGGTCGCTGCCCGCGTCAGTGCGCGTCGCGCGCGGCGTGCAGCGTGTCGGCGGCCGCGCGCACGGCGCCGCACCAGGCGTTACTATAGTAGTATTGCTATGTATGCAGTAGCATTGCTATGTATGCAGTGATACCATACCGTGGGTCGCTGCCCGCGTCAGTGCGCGTCGCGCGCGGCGTGCAGCGTGTCGGCGGCCGCGCGCACGGCGCCGCACCAGGCGTTACTATAGTAGTATTGCTATGTATGCAGTGATACCATACCGTGGGTCGCTGCCCGCGTCAGTGCGCGTCGCGCGCGGCGTGCAGCGTGTCGGCGGCCGCGCGCACGGCGCCGCACCAGGCGTTACTATAGTAGTATTGCTATGTATGCAGTAGCATTGCTATGTATGCAGTGATACCATACCGTGGGTCGCTGCCCGCGTCAGTGCGCGTCGCGCGCGGCGTGCAGCGTGTCGGCGGCCGCGCGCACGGCGCCGCACCAGGCGTTACTATAGTAGTATTGCTATGTATGCAGTAGCATTGCTATGTATGCAGTGATACCATACCGTGGGTCGCTGCCCGCGTCAGTGCGCGTCGCGCGCGGCGTGCAGCGTGTCGGCGGCCGCGCGCACGGCGCCGCACCAGGCGTTACTATAGTAGTATTGCTATGTATGCAGTAGCATTGCTATGTATGCAGTGATACCATACCGTGGGTCGCTGCCCGCGTCAGTGCGCGTCGCGCGCGGCGTGCAGCGTGTCGGCGGCCGCGCGCACGGCGCCGCACCAGGCGTTACTATAGTAGTATTGCTATGTATGCAGTAGCATTGCTATGTATGCAGTGATACCATACCGTGGGTCGCTGCCCGCGTCAGTGCGCGTCGCGCGCGGCGTGCAGCGTGTCGGCGGCCGCGCGCACGGCGCCGCACCAGGCGTTACTATAGTAGTATTGCTATGTATGCAGTAGCATTGCTATGTATGCAGTGATACCATACCGTGGGTCGCTGCCCGCGTCAGTGCGCGTCGCGCGCGGCGTGCAGCGTGTCGGCGGCCGCGCGCACGGCGCCGCACCAGGCGTTACTATAGTAGTATTGCTATGTATGCAGTAGCATTGCTATGTATGCAGTGATACCATACCGTGGGTCGCTGCCCGCGTCAGTGCGCGTCGCGCGCGGCGTGCAGCGTGTCGGCGGCCGCGCGCACGGCGCCGCACCAGGCGTTACTATAGTAGTATTGCTATGTATGCAGTAGCATTGCTATGTATGCAGTGATACCATACCGTGGGTCGCTGCCCGCGTCAGTGCGCGTCGCGCGCGGCGTGCAGCGTGTCGGCGGCCGCGCGCACGGCGCCGCACCAGGCGTTACTATAGTAGTATTGCTATGTATGCAGTAGCATTGCTATGTATGCAGTGATACCATACCGTGGGTCGCTGCCCGCGTCAGTGCGCGTCGCGCGCGGCGTGCAGCGTGTCGGCGGCCGCGCGCACGGCGCCGCACCAGGCGTTACTATAGTAGTATTGCTATGTATGCAGTAGCATTGCTATGTATGCAGTGATACCATACCGTGGGTCGCTGCCCGCGTCAGTGCGCGTCGCGCGCGGCGTGCAGCGTGTCGGCGGCCGCGCGCACGGCGCCGCACCAGGCGTTACTATAGTAGTATTGCTATGTATGCAGTAGCATTGCTATGTATGCAGTGATACCATACCGTGGGTCGCTGCCCGCGTCAGTGCGCGTCGCGCGCGGCGTGCAGCGTGTCGGCGGCCGCGCGCACGGCGCCGCACCAGGCGTTACTATAGTAGTATTGCTATGTATGCAGTAGCATTGCTATGTATGCAGTGATACCATACCGTGGGTCGCTGCCCGCGTCAGTGCGCGTCGCGCGCGGCGTGCAGCGTGTCGGCGGCCGCGCGCACGGCGCCGCACCAGGCGTTACTATAGTAGTATTGCTATGTATGCAGTAGCATTGCTATGTATGCAGTGATACCATACCGTGGGTCGCTGCCCGCGTCAGTGCGCGTCGCGCGCGGCGTGCAGCGTGTCGGCGGCCGCGCGCACGGCGCCGCACCAGGCGTTACTATAGTAGTATTGCTATGTATGCAGTAGCATTGCTATGTATGCAGTGATACCATACCGTGGGTCGCTGCCCGCGTCAGTGCGCGTCGCGCGCGGCGTGCAGCGTGTCGGCGGCCGCGCGCACGGCGCCGCACCAGGCGTTACTATAGTAGTATTGCTATGTATGCAGTAGCATTGCTATGTATGCAGTGATACCATACCGTGGGTCGCTGCCCGCGTCAGTGCGCGTCGCGCGCGGCGTGCAGCGTGTCGGCGGCCGCGCGCACGGCGCCGCACCAGGCGTTACTATAGTAGTATTGCTATGTATGCAGTAGCATTGCTATGTATGCAGTGATACCATACCGTGGGTCGCTGCCCGCGTCAGTGCGCGTCGCGCGCGGCGTGCAGCGTGTCGGCGGCCGCGCGCACGGCGCCGCACCAGGCGTTACTATAGTAGTATTGCTATGTATGCAGTAGCATTGCTATGTATGCAGTGATACCATACCGTGGGTCGCTGCCCGCGTCAGTGCGCGTCGCGCGCGGCGTGCAGCGTGTCGGCGGCCGCGCGCACGGCGCCGCACCAGGCGTTACTATAGTAGTATTGCTATGTATGCAGTAGCATTGCTATGTATGCAGTGATACCATACCGTGGGTCGCTGCCCGCGTCAGTGCGCGTCGCGCGCGGCGTGCAGCGTGTCGGCGGCCGCGCGCACGGCGCCGCACCAGGCGTTACTATAGTAGTATTGCTATGTATGCAGTAGCATTGCTATGTATGCAGTGATACCATACCGTGGGTCGCTGCCCGCGTCAGTGCGCGTCGCGCGCGGCGTGCAGCGTGTCGGCGGCCGCGCGCACGGCGCCGCACCAGGCGTTACTATAGTAGTATTGCTATGTATGCAGTAGCATTGCTATGTATGCAGTGATACCATACCGTGGGTCGCTGCCCGCGTCAGTGCGCGTCGCGCGCGGCGTGCAGCGTGTCGGCGGCCGCGCGCACGGCGCCGCACCAGGCGTGCAGGCGGCGCGCCAGTACGCCCGCGCCCGCACGCCCGCCGGCCCGCGCTCGCACCCAGCGCACTGACACCGTCGACGTCACCTGACATACATCATACTCATTAGTCACACCTATTCACTACATTTACACTTTCATCATTCAAATCTTTGTTTGTACTATGTCTTATTTATTTATCTAAACACATTGTTTTTTAGAAAACTACAATTACTATATTTTGCATTTTGTAATAGAAAATTATTGTATTTAGAATTTTAAAAAGCTAATACGAAGGCTTCTTGACGGATTCTTCCTCGTAGATTCCGAACCAGTGGTATTAAAAAAATATATGACGATTTGAAAGTGCTTACTTTGATTATTCGAATAAGAAAAAAGACTAACAAATTATTATTTAAAAAGTGGTATTCGTTCGAAATCAAAATGGTCCTCTACACGACTTCACGCCGCGCGACAGTCATAGGTGCTAAAAAAGAGTATCCAGAAGTGCATCGTGCAGACGATTATCTCTCCGTTATCCTACGGCGAGCAAGCTCCATCTTTCCACGGTCGTCGATTCCTTCCGAAAGGGGCTTTGGCGACGTGGTGTCAGGATGAGTACGGCCTGGGATGGTTGAGGGAAACGGTCTTGGCGATGCAATCAGCGATACCTGCAGCCACCCTCGTAGTAATCAAACAAACAGACATGAAGAGGAGGCTCAAGGCAGGGCTCCTACTTCATACCTGCATCACCGAGGAGTCGATGCTTCGGCGAGTCCTCTGTGCCCAGAACCCGTGGTACAGAGTAGACACGTGGAAATGCTACGACCTCACGGTGGATGACAAGGAAGGAGGGGATCCCGAAGAAAAGGTGGTACACCTAATCCTAGGAATCCGCGAGGACCAAAAACAGCCGATCCTGGACCGTAACCGCCGCGTAGCCCTCATGTTCGAAAGCAGATACATCCGCTTCTTTAACTCAGAGGACGTGCTTGCGGCCACTAAAACCACCAGCGCCGAGTGAAGCTACAGGTAAGGGGACATCATCCCCGATGCCATCCATCTCAGCTCCCCAACAGGGTCCGAGCGATGAAATGCTGAACTCCCCGTTGACGACTGGGGGGGACACGAGCGACGAAGAAAATGCTCTTCGCAGCCCATGACTCCCTCAGTATCATCAAGACAAACCTCCAGCACAAGCAGACCGCGATAGCGACCCTAAGAAGAGTGATGGAGGTAGACAGCCGGATAGTCGCACTGATCCAGGAACCCTGGGTCAGGAAAAACAAGATATGTGGCCTAACTAACATCGGCGGAAAGTTACTTCTCAACACTACTGTTGACAATCCAAGAACATGTATCTATACACCTAAAAACCTAGCGTCAAATCTGCTCAACCAATTCTGTTCCAGAGACCTAACCGCGGCGAAACTATTAACAGAAAACCAAACCACAACAACAACAGTTCTTGCAACAGTTCTTGCATCAACCAATTGACGGTGATGTACCTCCAAGGGAACTAACAGAACTGATAGAACACTACGAAAAGAATAACTAGGAGCTTATCATCTCTACAGACAGCAATGTATATCATCCCCTATGGGGTAGCAGGGAGTCAAACAAGAGGGGTGAGTCCTTAACTGAATACTTGTCCAAAACAAACCTTAACATTATCAATGTAGGCACGAAGCCCACTTTCATAAGTTCTAGGTACCAGACAATAATAGATATAACTTTAGCAACGCACGAAGCCTCATCGAAGACTGGCACGTCTCTGATGAGCCATCCTTCGCCGACCACCGCCGCGTGTACTTTAGCTTAAAACCTAAAAACCAAATCCTATTCCCTATCGTAACCCTCGTAATACGGATATAGCTAGGTACACAAACACTCTTAAACATTCACTAAAAGACCACCAACCTGACAGTGCATAGAAACTAACACCTATGCCTTAACCAATGCTCTGGTAGACAGCTACAAATAAGCTTGTCAGGAGAACATTCCGGAGGAATCGTCAGGCATTAAAAATCACTCATGGTGGAGAAACTCGAGCGCATCCGCCGGAAACTTTCAACGATGCAAAAAATACCAGGGAACCAAACGACTGGAAAAAGTACAAGGAAACAACAACACTACAAATATACAAGAAGAGGATCAGGTATCGTAAAAACGAGGCATGGCACAACTTCTGCAACAACATAAATTCAACAAACCAAGCTGCAAGAGTGAAAAAGATACTAGATAAAGGGGACCACAACCTTCTAACCTCACTCAGGAGGGAAGACGGCACGTACATGGTGACGGACCAGGAAACCAGTATGTTACTCCTGGACACGCACTTTCCAGGCTGTACGGTACTAAGAGAAGAAGGCTGGCCAAACACAGACACACCCATAACTACAGCACATGAATGGACCAAACAAAGTAATCACGACCGACAAGGTGCTGTGGGCCATTAGAACCTTCAAACCTTATAAATCGGCGGGACTCGATGAGGTATTTCCAGCACTCCTACAATGGCAATGCAACCTTGTAGCTAACCACCTGCTGCCAATCTATAAGGCGTGCATCGCCCAAAAATACATACCCAAAACATGCAGAGAGGCAAAAGTGATATTCCTTCCCAAGCCTGGCAAGGACGACATACATCAGCCTAATCCTTCAGACCAATCAGTCTAACATCCTTTCTTCTAAAAACCTTAGAGAGGATAATAGACCAACACCTGCGGGAGGGGCCATTAAAGAACTACGAACTACACCCGCAACAACACGCATATAGGAAATGCAGATCAACTGAGTCGGCTCTACACCAGTGGTTCACAAAATAGAAACGGCGCTAAACAATATCAAAACTCGCTGCCTTTATAGACATAGAAGGGGCTTTTGACAAAACAACACATAAAAGCAAACCACGCCCTACTCCAACATAAGGCTGAGCCAGTTATCGTAGGCTGGACTAGCGAAATGGTAGGAAAAAGGGCGGTTCAGGTTACGGCGAATACTTCTACAAGGGCTAAGGTAGCAAAAGGCTATCCCCAAGGAGGCATCCTATCACCGTTACTGTGGAATATAGTAGTAGACAGCTTAATAAGACGTCTAAATGACATAGGCTACACTACTATTGGATATGCAGATGACCTAGCAATACTTATAAACGGCACAGCGGAAAATGTACTATGTAAAGTACTACGTTCGGCCTTTCAAATAGTGGAAATCTCAGTAAATCCGAAGAAAACCGAAGTTGTTCTTTTTACCAACAAAAGAAAACTACCCGAACTACAACTACCAAGACATTTCGATACCAGGCTTCAACTGTCTAAGCAAGTAAAATATCTGGGTATTACTATCGACGGTAAGCTTAACTGGGGTAGTCATTTAGAAATAGTAATAAAAAAAAGGCTGCATAACCTTTTGCCAGTGTAAAAGACTAGTATGGAAGAAATGGGGTCCGAATCCACGGATTACACTCTGGTTATGCCCTGCAGTTGTCAGACCCATAATCACATACGGTTCAGTCGTGTGGTGGCCCAGAACACGGCTGACCACAGTAAAAACCAAACTCCAAAGTCTACAAAGACTAGCGTTCACAACAACCACGAGCTGCATGGGAACCACACCATCGGCTGCTATGGAATACCTTCTAGACCTAAAGCCTCTACACCTAATCGTTCAAGAAGAGGCAGCAGCAGCAGCTCTGAGATGAAAAACAACAGCCTGTGGAAAACCAACACAAGCACAATACGCTCGGAAATCCTAAGGAACATTCTGAAAGAAATACCTCTCCTAGAGGCACCGACAGACACAATACCCAGTCACTACGTCTTTGACAGAGGTTACAACATTAGACTCAGTCCATAAACCTTGACCACTCTGGGGTAAAGGAGGTAAGGATATATACAGATGGCTCTAAAACCAAGTGCGGCACTGGAGCTGGAGTCTTCTCAAACAATATAAACATAAGAATATCAAGTACTTTAGTTAAACTAAATACAATATTCCAAGCAGTATGTTTAGGAATTATCAAGGCGGCGTAAGCGGTTGCAGCCAGGGATGTCGGAGACATGAAACTGAAAATAATCTCTGACAGTGCATCAGTACTTCAAAGCCTACAAAATAACTCCATAACCTCGGCACTCATTTTAGAATACAGCACTACAATCCATTGCGAAAGACCGTAGCGTCACTTTGCAATGGATAAAAGGACACAGTAACTCCGTAGGAAATGACGCAGCCAACGAACTGGCGAGACGTAGATCAGCGACAACAGTATACGGACCAGTACCCATACTGCCGCTACCCAAGTCCCAGTCGAAAGCATGGCTCCGTGAGAGAACAAGAGAGCTGCACCTTAATGAATGGAAAAACGAAGGGGGTTGTAGACAGATCAAAGCTGCTGTTCCGGCGGCAGGCAAGAGGTTCAGTCGTAATCTCCGCAGGTTAAACAGGGACAGGTTACGTATAGCTATAGGTTTTTATAACAGGCCACTATCCCCTAAACAAGCATCTCTTCATTATAGGTGTAACTGGCAGCCCGCCATGCAGAGGATGCATGCAGGCAGAAGAAACGCCAGCACATGTGATATTGGAATGCACAAGTGTAGCCGCACAATGGGCTCATATCCTCAAGACACCACCATCACTCTCAGAAGCTTTCTGCAATCTGAAAAGACTGCTGGAATTCTGGCAGTGTTTGGGTTGGCTGTTGGGAACAGACAGACGACACGTACAATGGCCCAAATAAGCGGAAAATGCTCAGCAAAAATAAACAAACATACACAATATTGCACATGATGTGAAGATAATAATTTATTTGTCAGAACATGGAATGGCAGAGAAGGAAGTAGTGAATTGAAATGACATATTAAAAAACTTGTATAGAACATGAAAATCCACAAGTGAAGAATAGAAATGTATTTGATACAATTGCGGTATGATGCAGTTACAGGTTATGAAGTGAAGTTAGGTTTAAAATATTTTTTAAAGTAAACTTTATTGATTCTGTTTCAATCACAATTAATTTTTTGTGGAATCAAAATAACGACAAAAAAACTTCGATTTTTAAGTTTTTAAAAAAAAAAATAACCTCATCACGACACACACATTGACTCAGCCCTGCACTAAGTATCGTAAGAACAGGAACTAAGCAACGATATGGTATAAACTACATAGTTAATAATACAACATCCAAGACCGGTAAGCGAAACAATGCGTCTTGCAAATAACACAAAGTCCCCGCCCCCGCTGGGATTCGAACCCGGAACCTCTAGCGTAGCAGTCGGCTGTTAACACCACAGCGCCACCGAGGTCGTCAAATATATTAATGCATTCAACTAAATAAATTAGTCATGAAAAGAAATTTATAAAAGAAACAGCATGACTTCTTCTTTGGTAACTGAACATGTTAAAAAGAAAATGTCCATCTCACCTGGTCAATATGCCCTCGGATCAGTTTCTCGGCCAATGCCTTCATCACCAGCAGTTCCACCTCATTGAGCGGAACGCGCGCCTCGCGAGATATCTCAGCGAACGTCAGCTTCCTTGATGATGAAGTGCGGTTGAACGCCATCTATTAATCAAATCAAATGTATTTATTTATGAGTGTAATAATAGTTGGTCACGCAAACTTTATATCGAGTGCCGAGTCGTTTGGAAGCAGTGTTCTACCTTTTAAATTAGGGTTCCGTACCATCGTATGCGATTAAACATCTACTTTTTAAAGTGATTTCGTATAGAAAACTAGAACGAGTACAAAATATCGAAAAGATCACTTTAATTTAAATTTATTCATATTTTTTGTTAGAGCGGTTAGCTATCATGGTTCAAAATATACAGGCCGTTTGAAAAACCAGTGTTTGTATTTATAATAATACCCGCATAACGACACAAACATTGACTCAGCCCTGCAGTAAGTATCGTAAGAACAGGAACTAAGCAACGATATGGTATAAACTACTTAGATAAGAATACAACACACAAGGTCGGTAAACGAAACAATGCGTCATGCAAATAACACAAAATTCCGCTCCCGCCGGGTATTCAAACCCGGAACCTCTAGCGTAGCAGTCGGTTGTTTACACAACAGTAACTATACACAGCCATAACTCGAGTGTCGTTGATTGGATCGTCGTGAAATTCAGTAGGTGGGATCTAAAGACCGACAGAATGTTTAAATTCCAATATGAGCCCATTCGGTCATAGTCAAATACAAATTTTTATTGGAATATACTTAAAATGAGCACTTTCGATTCAGTCAAGGGGTTAACAAGAGTTCACAGTTTATTTAATTAATAGGATCTTCATATCTCCCCTTTAGTTTGGACTCTGTGCCATTTCAATTGCTGTCTCCGCTTCGCTGGGAGGGAAGTCTGAAATCGGTTTCTTACTACCTCCTATTTCTTCTGATTAAGTTCGTTGCGGGTCCCGCGACAGCCGTTAGGGTGTCCGGGCACAGCCTGTGCGTCATTGCACAGCTGCATTATTTGATCAAAGGACGCCACTGTTGATCCTGGTGAACAGGAGTTGCAGTGGTGGGACAGAGTGCGGAGAAACCAAACCACTAGTATATATTATAACTGACCTCCATGAGGCATGTGATGGCTATTTTCTGTCGGAGCTGTCTGTCGGCTGCGTCCAACTCCGGATGGGGCGCCTGCGCCTGTAATATACATGAATAATATTTAACAATAATGCGAAATTTTGTAAGGATTTACTGATGAGTGGATGTCTGTTACTCGTTCACGCAAAAATTACTAAATGGATTTGATCTGATTTATAATTTAAATTTTCTATTTATATTTTATAGATAACAATTTTAAACATAAATGAATTATCTTAAAATTAGCTGTAAAAGGTTTTAATTATATTGAGTAACACAAAAGAAACTTAACAACATATATATGATATAGCTTATCCATGAGAATATCATACAGGCTATAATTTATAAAGATATCGTGTGAATTTTGAAAATATAACGATAAATATCAAGCGAAACGTTGCGTCTTGAAAACTACACAAATTTCTGCAGCCCCACCGGGATTCGAACCCAGAACCAGTCAGCAATGTAAAATTTACCTTGAGCTGGTCGAAGGCGGCGGCGTCTCCGGTGGCGACCGCTTTAACGAGTTGTCCAGCCCACGCGTCCGGCGTGCCTTCCAACGACTCCAGTATGGGGTGAGCTAGCTGTAATTATAAATACACTATATTGTTAGAGAGTCGAATCAGATATACACCGGTGACGTCACCAGCCCTACCAACGTCAGTCGCTAAGGGCCACCAGGGACGGACTTCGCTTCTTTGATTTTGTTGTAAAATTACTTTTAATAAAGTTTATACACTTAAATCAACTGATCTTCAGTCTTGATTACGTATTTATTTAATTTAATCCATTCTCCCAAATTAATACTTATCATTCAATACTTTTTTAACACTAATCTATTATTTATGGCATATATTAGTTCCTAAGCTCTCCATAGTAACCAGCGTCGTTTTCCACTACATACCAGTTCCCCGAGCTCCCATACATCAGGTGCCAGTACAGCCGCCAACGCGAGCCTGAGAGCAGTGCTGCGCCTCTCCCTCGGCTCCAACAATGCACCTCCGCCAGCACAGCCGACGTGGCGGAGAGCGTATCTGTAGTACTTGCCTAGAGGACCACGGACCCTGGGAGGGAGTTATAAACATTATTATTAATTTATTATTTAAATATTGATTCTGACTGGTGAGGACGTGGTGCTCAGTTTGTTACGCAACTTGAGTAATCGACCGACCCGACCCGACAGGTCGAGGGTTGCCGTACATTGTAGCTGCCATGTGCCGGGATAGTGGCGACAGATTCGCAACCTGTCACACTGGGACTCAACATAAACCCGCGAAATGCGGTGTTTAACACAGAGGTGTTGCCAACCCCTCTCGAGGGATTTATTATATATTTATATATATTACGGCGTGGGTTTATGTTATGTTTGTATTCAAATTTTGTGTCATTTTAAGTTGTGTATATGGATTGTTATTTAATTATTTTTTATTTAATTTAAATTCTATTAAGTAGATGGTCTTAATGAAATGGAAGCGAAGGGACGATAATCGTCGAGCACGTCATTTTATACATAGTCCTAAAACCCCTTTAACTGGAACAGTTCGGTGATTGCATGTATATTTATTTGACATAAATTCGAGTATCGTTGATAATTGTGTAATTTCGGTAGGAGGAATATTAAGGCAACAGGGAAGACTAGAAAAAAAATATATACACTGCAACCTCGATATAACAAATCGGAAGAGAACGAGTAAATGTTCGTTATATCAAGTAATTTGTTAAACTGAGGTTTGTTATGTTGAGGTTAGGTTGGGCTAACATTCGTTATAAAGAGGTAAAACAAAAATGTTTGTTTTCCGAACAAAAGCGCGTCGAAACCTGTCGCGACATGAATCGCGTACTATGAGATTAAGAGTCATACATTGGTTGGATCTTTATATAAAGGGTTTGGGTTGACAAAATTCGTTAATTAGAGGTATTTATACTTTTTCTTGATAGTCGAAAATTCGTTATAAAGAGGTTGTTCGCAATGTAGGTATATTTTACATTGACTGTTATGGACAATTCAAGGGGATTACGAAGAATTTGTTTAATCGAGGAAGTCGTTATATTGAGGTACGTTATATTAAGGTCGCACTGTACTTGTAATATAGTAATTAATTAAATATTTTATTAATATATTTATTTATTAACTTTGTTTTCACTTAAACTGATAAAACACGTGGAACTATAGTTTTATTGTAAAAATCTATATTTTTATAACCATGTTTTATGCAAATAAATATTCTATTCTATAATAATGTAACAATCTTACCTGAAATACTCTGAAGCTAGTTTATAGAATCTCCCGTGAACAGGTGTGACACCGTCCGCATCCTCTAGTGTACCTTCCAACTCCTCAATGATCTTGGCCGTTGCGTCCAGGTCGTTGAGCTGCTCCAAGTATATCTGGCCTTGAAGGACCTGGAAACATTTTTTTTTTTTTGTCACAGGCATAATTGACTGTCACTTTTTAACACCCTGTTTCTTTACATGGATTATGGTTTTTGATTTTCTTATTTATGCCAAAAAAATATATTCCAACAAACATTCAATCTGATTCCGTTAGAATAAAGAGTGGATAGTTAATGTAATGCCTGAATCTGTAACATTACAGGTTGCGTACTGTATCCTCGGTATGACTCCCTCACCAGTTTAATTCTCGACTATGTAACATGACATTACAGGCAGATGCATGACATCCAGATGAGGGAGCACCTTAAGTTTTTTATGTTTCAGGTACAATGCAATTACACACACACATACACAATACATTTGCAAGATGCATTGTTTCTCTTACCGGTATTGGATGTTGTATTCTTATGTATGTAGTATATACCATATTGTTGCTTAGCTCCTGTGACACAAGTTCTTACGATACTTAGTGCAGGGCTGAGTCAATGTGTGTGTTGATGTGGTTATTATTATTATTACATACATAGATATGAATACTAAATTCAAGAAAACCAATGCATCTTGCAAATAAGACAAAACTTCTATTCTGCAGTGATTTGAAGCTGGAACCTCTTGCATAGCAGCTAGTTACACCACTGCATCATCGAGCCCAACAAAAGAAAGGGTACAGTTAATCTTTAAATTATATTATCTTTCATATGATCAATAAAACAAAACAACTCACTTTACACAATGCCAGGGCCTCATCATTGATTTTGACCTTGGTCTCCACTTTTTGCAGGAAAGCGACCGCTTCTTTCTTATCATTGTACTGTTCTACGACGTGAGCTACTATCTCTACCAGTGACAGAGGATTTATTCTGGAAAAAAAAAAACACATTGGCATAAACAACTGTTTTAAAATGTGGATAACATGAAATTTTGTTACAAGAATATTTTGTGCCCTTAAAAGAAAGACTAATTCACTGACTCATCAATGTCTAGCCCTTAGAACCAGAAAGTAAATTTTTTTGTAGCTGTTGTTTTGAAGACATTGAGAAAGAAAAAAGGATTTTTGAAATATAACCCACAAAGAAGTAAAAAGTGGGTTGAAAATTTTGTATTGAATTCCGTTTTTTCTACTTATACAAAGCTTTAGGCACGAAAAGCCGCAGGAAAAAGTTTGTGTGGTAAGTATGCAACTTTTTTTAAAAACCTCTTTACAGTTACAAAAAAAAACTGAGTAATGTTGTAACAGTACTTTGTAGATAAAGCTATTAGATATAATGTTAAGTATTTTTAATCTGTAATTTATTAAGTTTTGTCTAGTTAGAACGGTTTGAAAAAATGACTTGCAAAAAATCGACTCACTTGTTCTCAATAGTGCTAAGGAAGTTGCTGTATAGTTGAATTAGATTGTCCCCGGATTGTAGCACGGGATGCTTGACGAATTCCAGAAGTTTCAATGTAACTTGGTGCCATAATCTGTAAAAACAATAACAAATAGGTTACTTTCAGTTTCAACATTCTTATTGCCAAACCACTGTATATACAGGCAAAAAAGGGAAATAAACTTACTTTTTATTGTAAAGCTCTTCTAATTTAGCCCAATCCTCGGCTAATTCAGGTTCAGAGGACTGTTTTTTCGATAAAAAATCATTAACATCAACAACGGCAAACTTTACGGCAGCCATCTTTCAAATTTGTAGCACGTAATGATGTGAAGTTAGTAAAACACGGCTCTGCCAACATATCGGTATGTTTTTTTTCTTGATCGCAATGAAGTTAGTTTTTAGTAATGGCATCTAGTGTTGAGTAGCGATAAATTTTGTATCTGTGAACCATTTTTTGCTCAAAATGTTTGGGGCTATTCAACAACAGATAGAACTTTTAATTGGATATTTTACAAAACTGGGTGAAATCAAAATTTCAGTTTCCATTCGGATATTCTGAAGTAAAATAATTTCTTTAGTTGGCTGCATTTTAAATTTTTAACGATTTTGTTTTAAAAAGTTGCAGTTACCTCCTCCTATTGATCTTATATTACTTAATAGATTCATTAGTAAATAATTGACTATGTGTATCAAGTCTAATAAGATTCTTACAAGTCGAAGTTATTTTCATTTAGAAATACAACTAAGAAAATGGCGCCGTGGGTGGGTCAGATTTTTTTATTCATAAGATAAGGGCGTACTGACTACAAATAATGTGCATAATAGCTCTACTTTACATTATAAAAGTATATAATATTCTGATATGTGTGCCACTAAGAACAAAACTCGCTGATTCTATCTGACTTCGAGTCAGACTCGCATTTAATTCTAAGTTGCTCATCAGTTGAAAGATGTCTTATTGAAATTTAAATTTATAATATAAATGTATACCATTGCGGTGGCATACAATCATACGGCGAGCCTATGTACAAAATAAGGAATGAACAACTCAGATTTAAAATACTTAATTTGTATCGTTTAGGGTTCCATTCTAACAATTAATAGAGTTCATTTATTTGAAAGATAGGAATTGAATATTTAATCCATAAAAAAAAAAAAAATCATGCGTACAATGGAGTGTGCACATAGCACTGGCTGCATTTCCACGCTGTATAGCGATGGTTAACCTTTGAGCGAAATGCAGACCAGCGTTACGGTCAAGACTGTCTTTTTAAACACTTAATATTTTGAATAATCTTTTGTAATTCGCACCCCAAGAACCCATAGTCGAAACCAAACGGCTCAAATATGTAATTGTTACCCAAAGATACATTTATTGACCCATTTGTGCCTTTTGGCTTCTTCGGCGAAAGAAGCAACTGAACCAGCTTGATACATGTTCTATTTATTTATCTATTTCAATTTCAAATTAGACGACATAATATACTACTATAGAGTATAGACTGAACAAAGTAGCCAGGGGCGCATTTAGGATTGAACAAGAGGGGCCTTCCCCTTGTTTAAATAACAACAATGTTTATAGAGTTCGTTTTTTGGCTTGTGGATGGTATGTAAAATATAAGACAATTTTAATAGTTTTTAGTGGGTTACAATGTTTTTATGTCAAGGGCTTTAGTTTTTGAGATATTTATTTTATTGCTCACGCCGTAATTGATCCATCGAAAGGGGTAAGCAGAGGTGTTTAACACCGCATTTCGCATGTTTATGTTGAGTCCCAGTGTGACAGGTTGCGAATCTGTCGCCACTATCCGGGCACAATGAGGAACATGGTAGCTACAATGTACGGGAACCCAAGACCCTTGAAATGTCTGGTCGGGTCGATCGGTTAACCATGGCACGTAACAAACTGGGCTACCACGTCCTCTTATTTTATTGTATTCTATACAATATTATCTTTTATCGTTTTTAGACATAAAGGCTATAGTAAAATATGTAGCAGTGATCACTTTCCACTACGTCCGTCAGTTTGCGCAAGACGTCTAGTTATACATTTTTTTAATGGCATATACACAGTCAGGTCATAAGTATTGTCACACAGTAAAAACTTTTCTTTTAGAATGCTGGCCACAAAAAAGTTTATTGAATTCGAATTTCAAATTGTTCATGAAAATGTTAGAATTTTACTCAATTTAAAATATGGAGTGGACGCTTAAAGAAGACCGTGTTGCAGTTATTGCGGTTATGCGCCAATTCAAATTTTTGACATACTGAAAAATTTGAATATAACCAAAAGATTCGTTTATCGTACCATCAAACGATACAATGAAGACTCTAGTGTAGATGACAGGTCCAGAAGTGGTTGCCCTCGGTCTGTTAGGATTCCAGCAGTGATAAAAGCTGTGAAGGCGCGAATTCAAAGAAATCCCAAACGTAAGCAGAAACTGTTGGCCCTTCAGATGGGGTTAAGCAGAACCACGATGAAAAGGGTGTTAAATGAAGACTTAGGGCTTCGGGCATATCGAAGAAAAATAGGACATCGTTTGAATGCTCGTCTAATGGACCTGAGACTGAAGAGATGCCGCGCTTTGTTGAAGCGGTACGCGGGGAAAAAATATCGGGAAATTCTTTTTTCGGATGAAAATTTTTTGCCGTAGAAGAGAGCTACAATAAACAAAATGATAAGGTGTACGCACACAGTAGTGAAGAAGCGAGCAACCGTATTCCGCGTTTTCAACGAGGTCATTTTCCATTCTCGCTCATGGTATGGTTGGGAGTTTCTTATTGGGGCTTAACAGAGGTACAATTTTGTGAGAAAGTTGTAAAAACGAATGCAGTTGTGTATCAAAATACAGTCCTAACGAACCTTGTGGAACCTGTTTCTCATACCATGTTCGATAACAGGCACTGGGTATTCCAACAAGATTCGGCTCCAGCTCATAGAGCGAAGAGCACAGAAGACTGGCTGGCGGCGCGTGAAATCGACTTCATCCAACACGAAGACTGGCCCTCCTCCAGTCCAGATTTGAATCCGTTAGATTACAAGATATGGCAACACTTGGAGGAAATGACGTGCTCAAAGCCTCATCCCAATTTGGAGTCACTCAAGACATCCTTGATTAAGGTAGCCGCCGATATTGACATGGACCTCGTTCGTGCTGCGATAGACGGCTGGCCGCGCAGATTGAAGGCCTGTATTCAAAATCACGGAGGTCATTTTGAATAAACTTTAGTGTCATAAGAATCTATGTTTTGTTAAGTTCATTTTGGTATATAAATGTTTACTTATTGAATAAACTTGTTTCAATGATTTTATATTAAACATGTGACAGAATTTATGACCTGACTAGGTATACTAAATAAAAAGGGGGTATCAGGTATGAGGCCCCGTGTCTGAATCCGTCCAATGCGCAGGAAGTATTGAGCGTGTCACACACCCGTCCTACGCAATCAGAAACTGCGCTTTAAAATATATGTTAAGAAGAGAAACGCTCTGGAGAAATGATTGTCGTGCTTGTCCATTTAGTTACTTATTTTATATTATTTATCTTTATTATTATAACAACCATATTTCGTTATTAATAACTAGCTTATGCCAGCGACTTCGTCCGCGTAGACGTCGAATATGGTTCTAGTTGGATTTTTTAATTACTTGACATTTATCGTCATATTTTGGACAATTCACACGGTATCTTTATAAATTATAGCCTTTGTGTTATTCTTATGTATAAGCTATATAATGGTAAAGTTTCCTTAAAATCCATTCCAGAGTAACAAACATCCATTCATCCATACATCCTTACAAACTATATAATTAGTAACATTATTAAAGAAAGGATTGTACATACCTACAACTAAGTCAAAACAAAAAGTATTGGATTTGACGTAGCTTTCAAATAAATTTAGTTAAGGTACCTATTTTCAAGACTTTCTACCATTTTATTCTATAAATAATGAATTAGGTTCAGGTATATTTTATACGTTAGTATTATATACCTGAAGTAAATTAGATTGTTAAATAAAGTTCAATAGCTAGTATTCGGGCACAGTCGTCACCTGATGGTAAATGACGATGCGGTCGAAGGAGCATGCTTGCTGACAATGACTGTTTACTGTCGGCTTGAAGAGGTATAAGATATTCAAAAAATGACTGTTTAAGTCGTATACAAGTTCTGCAACATACTTTAATAGGTTTCATTTTAAAACAGCTAGTGTATTTCTTTCTTACTTCTTCCTATTTCTTCTAATGTCGTCGCAGGTCCCGCTGTCAGTAGTATGTCCGTGCACGTAGCCTGTGCTTCATTGTACAGCTGCATTATACGTTACAAAGCACGCCACTGTTGATACTGGTGAACAGGAGATGCAGTGGTGGGAGAGAATGTGCCCCAAAATAATTGAGATACCTGTATATGTATAGTTGCGACAATGTGAAATGACTTTTTGTATCTAATAAGGATGAGCGGATGTTAGCATCTGTCACTAGTATGTTTTGGACACTCAACAAAGCTAGATACTTTATAGTCCCAAGCTATTATGCCCTTCATGTATAGTAATGAGATATTGCAGTTTGTATTCTGTACCTAACCTAAACCTTAGTAGTTTTTGGCTCATGTAAGTTTTGGCGCACACTTTTTTTGCGAGATGGTTGTTCTAATACATAGTACATCTTACTAGAATGCCCAAAAGCCAGTATTTTGCTTTTGATTCCGCCAGATCCCGGTTAATTAGAATTGAAGTTGGCAAAGAGTGTAAAAAAGCTACTGGAATCACAAGACTAGAGATATAAGTTAGGGTAATGGCTTAACATCAGGCGCGCCGTATGCTTCATCTAAAAATGTAAGCAACTTCCACAGCTAATTTTTTAAGTTTTTTTTTTTAATCCATCAATACTACCCGATCACCTATTGTTAGGAGCACCAGGTGAATTTTTTTTCTCTAAAAAAACCCCAACAAAGAAGGTTTTAATTCCACCCCTTGCGTTGAAAATTTCAGCCCTTTGTTATAAAGGGGTTTTTGTCATTAAAAACGTGCGTTTGGCGGAAGTGCAGTTTTTATGCACTTTTTATAGGGTTGCGAATCTGATGCAATGATTGATTGCGTTCTATTGTTAGAAATAAAATCGTATTGAAGATTTGTAAAAAAGCTTTGTATTTTTTGCTTACAACCGAGGTGTTGAATCGAACGGCTAGCCTGATCTATCGCAATTTGTCGTGCATTGCAAGTTTGTGCACGATTTTTGTACCGACTTTCACTGCACTTTGTTTTTATATAAATTTACAAAAAACACAAACAAAGTCGGGTTAGGCACACCATTTATAATTTGAGAGCGACTGGACGATTTCTGTTATCTTAGAATTTTTCTGTTTATCTTTGTCTCCAATATCAGAATAACAATTAAAACATAGGGAAAGTTCAAGAGGAAAATTAAGTCGCGCAAAGCCGCGGGGCAACAGCTAGTATCTTTATTATAATTCAGAAGAAGGTGACTGACATATTTTCATATATTTTTATTATAATGTACTTTTGCCAAAGTCTAATGTAATTAATTCATCATTTGTATTAGATTTGTAATTGTTTCGGTTGTTTTACATTAAATTTTTGTTTATTCTTAAAATTGTTTCATTTTTAAACAACTTTAAACAAAAAAATGACGATTTGAAAGTGCTTATTTTAAGTCTATTCGAATAAAAACATATTGACTTTGACTTTGAAGCAAATGTTTCATCTGATAGAATGTGATACCGCCGCCTATTGACGCGACGATGCGCCTGACGCCGGGGACCGCCAAGAGCACAGCCTCAGCATTGCCCCATGTAGAGGTAAAGATGTTATATAGAATTAAATTCTTAACTTCATATTGTGTTTAGGTACTCTCATTAATATGTAAAACACCTTCATAATTTTCTGTGACATTAAATAAAAAAATTGATAGTAAAATTTTTGACTTTTGTTTTAACTTGCTCCTGCAAATCGAAGTGTTGTGATTTTGACATTTTACAATGTTTTAACAACAGTAATTGACATTTTAAAATTGAGCAAAGCTTACTAGTGATATTCTACAATAAAATTACTTCTCGTATAGTGATTCCATCACACGAAGGACGTTTGACTATGCTCGTGTTAGTTTTGTTTCGCGGGTACATGAATATTGATTCAGTGTGCGTCACTTTGAGTTCGCTCAATGAAGAGCTTACACACACTAGAACGATTTGGATGAACATGTCATATCACAACCATAGACGAACCGTCTTCGTAAGATAGAGTATCTCTATAAGATTGCATTACCTAGGTACAATGCATTCAATTGCATCATATTAGTGTATTTACCAACAATTATATCCTAAAGGATTTCTTTAAATAAAACAAAGATTATGGTTTTATTTATTTATTTACGCCAAAGTAAATAAATATTGGTTTGATAATTATCTAAAGATATTTAATGTGAAAAATCGGTTACTTAAGACTTAATACACATCCTAAAGAATTAGGCACAAAGTTTAAACTATATTATTATGTAAATATATAACACGTAATAAAAAGTCTTATTACTACAATAGAAAACTTTAATATAATAAAAAACATTACATTATAGAAATACATGTAAATGAAGCCTTTATAATTCTCATTTAATTTAAGTTTCCCGCGCTTTACCTTCAGCTTTATATGTAACAGTATTATCTGTGGTGGCAGCACGGTACTCTATATTTACTATGGAAATTATATAAAAATGAAAATGATCTCTGCTCTTACATTGTATAATAAAACGCTAATGTGATGTAAGAAATAAATAATCTTATGATTATATGAAATAATATTTGAAGCGGTAGCTTCTAATGTTGTTGCTCTACAGGTGAGTAAACTAAAGTAATGCGTAAGTTGTTATAAATATTGTTAGAAAAAAAATTCTTTAAAAATAAACTACTCTTTACAGAGCAACAATTAAGGTTGTTGTTTCAATAAACAACATATTACATACATTTAAAATTAACACACTATAAAATGTATTACAAAATAAGCTAAAAACCCCCTAATTATAATATTTATTAAACAAATAACGGATATGAAAAAAATAACAAATTCTGATCGCATCCCTACTAAAACACAAAATTAAGGCATTGGCAAAGGCAGGAAATGTTTAATTTAATTTATCAATAAAAGAAGCGTGTTATATATGAAACAGTTAAATATCAATAAAGGCGTTATACGAATTAATACCTTAGGTGAAAATATATTCTTAAAATTTTACTCTAGTCGAGAATAATAATCATAATAAGACACATCACGACACACATTGACTCAGCCCTGCACTAAGTATCGTAAGAACTTGTATCGCAGGTGCTAAGCAACGATATTGTATAAACTACATAGATGAGAATACAACATCCAAGACCGGTTAACGAAACAATGCGTCTTGCAAATAACACAAAGTCCCGCCCCCGCCGGGATTCGAACCGAGAACCTCTAGCGTAGCAGTCGGCTGTTTACACCACTGCGCCACCGAGGTTGTCAAAAATAAATTAACATTATAAACAGTAAATAATTTATTTGTCAGGTATTTCGTAAATAAAGTTATTGACAAAAAAATTATGAAACTTTCTACCGAACTGCGAGCAACATTTTTTAATTGTTTTTATTTTTAGAAACCTGAAAAATAATAGTATTTAAATAATATCTATTAATAATAATACAATATTAATTTAATTATTATAAAATCATTTTTTTTTGTGCAATATATACAAAATGTAATAGTTACGATTTATTTTTAAATTCAAAATATATAGTTTTATGTCATAAAATGATTCTTCATCAATCTCCGTTGGCTGATGATGATGATGATCCAACGTAGCAAAACCGTAAGCAAGGAAAGTTAGCAGGCTATACAGTTCGTCCAAAAGTTGTATTACAGTACTATACAACCTACTACCTCACCCTGCCGACGGTGACTTTCATCGTTGAGCCGTGGGGGTCCTTGCTGTGGAAACTTATGCTAAAAAGTCGTTATCCCATTACACTGACGGATTTAGGAGGGGCTAGGGGGCTCAAGCCCCCCCTTAAGAGCATCTGAGTTCTTCTGAAATGTAGCCCTTACTTTACTCAAACCTAACGTTAGTGAGGTCAAGTCCCTTACCAGGCCCCTAAAAAAAGATCAATTTAAGCCCCTTAAATGACAACACTGGATCCGTCACTGTCACATCATATAAATCAGTCACAAACTGTAGGCATGTACACACGGCCACACTTAAAGCTACACAAAACGAGTGCCATATCAATGCTGCAAACAGGTCAGCTTGATCTATGGCCGTGTTTACTATGCGTACTAAACTAATCCATAATAATATATATGGAAGTATGATCTACATACTTCCATATATATTTATGTTTATTTTATGGCTAAGAAAATGATTAATATAAAAAGAGCGGCTTGAGAACGATGCGGAAAAATGTGTAGCTTGATGTGCCGTTGCCTGTACAGTTTTAAAATCCTTACTAATATTTTAAACGCGAAAGTTTTTAAGGATGTATGGATGTTTGTAACTCTTTCACGTAAAAACTACTGAATGGATTTTAATGAAACTCTACAACAATATAGCTTATACATCAGAATAACACATAGGCTGTAAATTATAAAGATATCGTGTGGATTGTCCAAAATATAACGATAAATGTCAAGTAATTAGAAATCGTATTGGAACCGTTTTTGTCTTGTATGCAGACGAAGTCGCGGGCGAAAGCTAGTATATACAACTTTATGTACCTAGAGTTGAAATTTAAAGTAAATATTACTTGATCTATGTACCAACAAAAATGTGGGTGTGTGTGTTTAAATATAAAAACAAATATTAATCAATAGCTAAAAGTAAAATTAACATTACGAAAGAAAATACTGTCCACTGGAATTTTTAGTCAAAACACCCTCCTTCTGAGAAAACATAATAAACTTAAATAAACATGAAAAAATGCTAAAATATACAAGAAAAAACATTAAATTCTACTGAATTAGGAAAACAAATCACAGTACAAAAATAAACTCTTAAATAATGAAAGATAGATATAAACAATTCTAAGAATATAAAAATATCAAAACAAATAAAAAACAAAATGGCGGACCGGCGATTATTTCCCGCCAAAACTGCGTCCACGTATCACCAAACTTGTGTGAGGGCATGCGACTGGAGAGTTTTGTCGCGCGACAAAAGCATCGCGACTTTTGTCAAGCGATTTTTTCATTTCATCCTGTCAAAGCTTTTTGTCATTGCAATAATATTCTTGCAATTTATCAGTGCTGCACATGAATATTGAAGTGTAATTTTCATCATTTGATATAACCTCAGCCAGTTTAAACTCGACTGACGGTAAATATTTCTAACTCTCTCCAACCATACTATCACATGTCAGAGAAAGAAAGAAACACATTGTCCAGATGAGATATATAACGAAATAAATATTTTTTTATTAAATTAAGCATCATATTTTCTCACTATTGACAAATATGTGCTACAAAACAAAAACACTTGAAGCAACAAAGAGTATGGCGATAAAATGTCGCGCGACAAAAATATCTTGCAGTCGTTCTTCCTCAACGACAGAGCGCACAAGTTCAGATCTACGGGTTTCAGTTAAGAGGGACATTAACGCTAAAAAAACAAACAAACATTTATAATAGAGCAAAAAACTAAAATAAATAGGCAAATAATATAAACGATATTAAACAAAAAATATCTTCGTAAACTTGCCTAAAGGGAGTCCTAAAGGGAGTCCTTTCAATAATATATATTACATGTTTAAGGTTTTTAGTTTTAGCTTCATTGTTCTAAGAAAAAAAACTTTAATTAACTTTTCAAATGCAAGGTCCAATGAAATAAAATAGTTTTTTTTTAAACAATTCATAAAAATAATAATAGAATTAGTCATCTCCTTTATTGAATTAGGATGAATGTTTAAAAAAAGCGCATTTTTTTTGCTACCATAACAATTGGGATTGTCAAATTAAAGAGGTGAAAATTCGGTCACCAAAATGATTACAAAAAAAAACCTGCACCAAAATTTGGGAGTTCTTCAATAGACTTGTTACTTAGCTCTTTGTAAAGTAATTAGCAAGGGAAGCACGAAGCAGAAGACAGCACTCAAATATTACGATTTGAATCAAATCAAATCATCTTGATTCATGAACATATATGGCAATACATTTGCAGATGGAGTTGCATTAATTAGACAATTAGTATGAATGTCATAAATTAAAAAAGTAAGTTATTTTATCTGAATTAATTAAAATAGAAATAAAATAATGTGAAAAAAAAAATCTGCGAAACATTTCGCTCAACCTTACCTTTCTTACGATTTCACCTTTAACAACTTATAGTATTTCTTTCTAAGTGTTTCATCCCATTGTCTCAATGCAGACGGCAAACCTGAAACAGATAAAAATGAATAATAAATAAATGAAATTTAATGAGTAAAAACGCTCCTTGTAATACATGTACTTCGTACTATAACCGCCATCTCGAATAAAAAGTCTGCGCCACAGACTACTCAAAACAGCTGAACAGAGAAAACTGGGTTCAGGTTAGGTAAAGAATACAAACTACTGCAATATCTCATTACTATCCATGAAGGGCATAATAGCTTAGGATTATAAAGCATCTAGCTCTGTTGAGTGTCTAAAACATACTAGTGACAGATGCTAACATCCGCTCATCCTTAATAGATACAAAAAGTCATTTCACAGTGTCGCAACTATACATATACAGGTATCTCAATGATTTTGGGGCACATTCTCTCCCACCACTGCAGCTCCTGATAGCCAGTATCAACAGGGGCATGCTTTGTTCAAAGTTTACGAGATGTTTCTGGCTTTGAAAGTTAGATTTATCGTTATATTTTGAATCTGTTACTATGTACTCGCATGTGTGTTATGCCGACCTCGGTGGCGCAGTGGTGTAAACAGCCGACTGCTACGCTAGAGGTTCCGGGTTCGAATCCCGACGGGGGCGGGACTTTGTGTTATTTGCAAGACGCATTGTTTCGCTTACCGGTCTTGGATGTTGTATTCTTATTTATATAGTATATACCATATCGTTGCTAAGCACCTGCGATACAAGTTCTTACGATACTTGGTGCAGGACTATGGTTATTATTATTATTATGTACTCGGCATTATATCAGTACCTGCAAGAAGAAATGACGCTGCTCTTCCGTTGCATCCCTTACAAACATTTACATTTAAAACAGATGAACGAAATCCACAAATAATAAGTGATAGGACAAAATACAAGAAAAGGTAATAATTATCTTAAGGACAAAACAAAATAATATAATAAATACGAATATTTACATTTTTATGAAGTTATCTATTAAATCTCCCAGAAAATAAATAAAATCGAATTGTTTTTTTTTTACACAAACAAGGTGGCAAACAAGCATACCCGCCTGATGGTAAGCAGTCACCGTAGCCTATGGACGCTTGCAATACCAGGGGCATCACGCACGCGTCGCCGACCCTGCTTGAACCGTTTAACAATCTTTTTGAAGAACTCCATGCTGTAGTCACTTGGTGAAACCATGACAGGGAGTACATCCTACAGCATGAGCGTTAGGGAGCTTCCTTGAAAGCGAACGTGACCAATTCTACTAGAAGGTGGGAGAATGTTATTTATTTACTGTATAAAACTAAATGAGTGTATAAACATGTGTGATTTTCTTCATTTTTACAACTAAGAAAAAACACTGAGGAGGTTTTCAAATCGACCTGCACAGTTTTTATTATTATTTGGATTTGCTTTTTAAATTTATTTTTGTGTGAATAAAAATAATAATTAATACGCATACAATACCTTCACTGGTTTAGGTATGCATGAGTTAGTTACAAACGAATATCTAGACTATTATACTAAATAGGAAACCTTTGTATGTTGTAAAGAATAAACTCAAAAGTACTGGATCGATTCAATTCTTTAAAGTAATAATAATAACCACATCACGACACACACATTGGCTCAGCCCAGCACTATAATCTTGTATCGCAGGCACTAAGCAACGATACGGTATAAACTACATAGATAAGTATAAAAAAAATTATAAATAATAATAATTATTATTACTTAGAATGCTACTTTTTATTTTTGTTAAAGTTAAACCCGTGTGAAGCCGATGCTGCCGCAGTTTATAATAAAAATATTCCCGTGGACACAGGAAAGAAGATTCTGGAACAGTTTTTTTGAATAAAAAACAAAACTGCATTTCACTCCCTTTTTACCGTAAACTTGCAATTGCGCCATTTTTTTAATGAAATAAAGAACATCTGCTCGAATTCTCACGGGATGGCGCGGTTTTAGTTTTTTTTTTTTTTACAACATTTTTGCGCGATGCCATGACGCCCGGGCCGGCACCTGCCTACGGTTTAACAACTTTTTATTAAAACTACCATATAGTACACCGTTATTTCCTCTTTTGGATCTTACATAATATAATTTTGGGTTTTTAAATAACAAAAAAGATATGACTCTTTTCGTGTAGATTGTTCGTTTTACCGTAAGAATTTCTGACAAAAGATTTGCTTTTGATAAAAAATAATAATAATTAAACCAATCCATTGCCTATGCAGAGTTAAAGATATTATACCTCTCGTGCCAGCAATTACACTGGCTCTCCAATCCTTCGCACCGAAATACATCGAACTGCTTCGCGTTGTAAATATAAAGGAGGGTGGTAACAACGCAGACGAATTTTTAGCTATAGTTTCAGCTACTTTCCCAATCAAGTCTTCAACTAATAATTTTTAGGGTTCCGTAGCCAAAGGGTGAAAAACGAGACACTATTACTAAGCCTCCGCCGTCCGTCTGCCTGCGGTTCAGTGTTGTGTCTCATGAACCATTACAGCTAGAAACTTGAAATTTTCATAAAATTATTATTTCCGTTTCCGCTATAACAACAAATACTAAAAATTAAATATAAAACAGGGGTCCAATACAAGAAAAACACTGATGTTTAGTAACTTTTTGCTTGCTCTTGTTTATTTTAAGAAATTATTTTAAATTTACGTTTTGTTTGATCTTATACGTTGTACGGAACACCTAATGTGCAAGCCTCACACTTGGCCGGGTTTTTTGCTGACGACACTGGCAAGTAAACTTCAAACCAATTAGGTATACTACTTTACGGGCGCGAGAGGCATAAACTCTTTACCTCTACATGGGCAACGCATTGTCGGTGCTCTTGGAGTTCCAGATGTCAGGGGTGTCGTCGTATCAATAAAAGGCGGTATCACTTTCCATCAGGTGGACCGTCTGCTTGTTTGTCGATGATGTTGCATACAAACTTTTGACCTATGTTTAAATGGCCAGTTAGCAAACAAGCACACGCCCCGCCTGATGGTAAGCAGTCACCGTAGCCTGTGGACGTTTGCAACGCTAGAGGTGTGAATCGTGGGGCAACCTTATGCACTTTAATATCTCTTCCTTTAGGAGAATCGTAAGTAATTATTTTTAACCCGATGCCGTATTTTTCTATTTATTAATTTATTGTATAATAATTAATAATCTTGTTTCATGTTTGTTTCAATTTCTTTGTGACAAATTGAATATTATTTATTGATTTTGTATATTTTCAGCGGAAACTTGATTGGTTTATGTTTTTTATTTATGAATGGATTTTTTGTTTCTGAATTAAAGTAAAATCAAAATAATGTTAAAAAAAATAAAGATCTTTAGAATTGTCGAATGGTATTTAATACAACAGTAGGGGGTTTTTCAGTGTTAAGAATAAAATATCTGTGTGTATTAAAAATATTTTGGAGAAAGATTCATGATAATAAGTAATGTAGTAAAAACAAGTTTTTACAAAATTTAATAAAAAAAACCAAATCAATTCCAAAAAATTCTACCAAAAGTACTAGGCGTCCAGAATTGCGAAGGAGTAAGACAGTATCATGGCAACCGTTCGTTCGAGTCGATCAGCTGTCTAGACGCCCCCCGACCCACCGTGTCCCCCCGTGTCCCCCTCGATGTCTAGACGGGCGCTAGACATGCCCCCCCATAACAACTTATATTACCTGCGGGAAACTACATTCGGACGATTTTGGATAACATTTTTAGGTTATTTTGTCAAGTTATCTAATTTACTTGTAAAACACAAAAATAAGTTAATCTTCATTAATATACAAAATTATATACTTGTAATAGTGTATTCAAAAAAGTTTTTCATTAAAATAGATTTAAAAGAGTTTTAACTGCCACAATTATTACTAACGATATTTTCGGATAGTTCCAGAAAAAATATTTAATACCAAATTAAGTCATAGATTTGTCTATGGTATGTTGGATGTAACTAACGACATACATACTTTAAAGATATAAATCCTTTGCATTTATCATTATAATATAATTAAGCAAAAACTTAGTAATAATAATAAACCAGATCACGACACACACATTGACTCAGCCCTGCAGTGAGTATCGTAAGAACTTGTGTCACAGGAACTAAGCAACGATATGGTATATACTACATAGATAAGAATACAACATCCAAGACCCTTTGAAATTACGGTTAACTACGAACCAACGACAGAAACAAGTATACAAAAAAAAAAAAACACTTATGACTAACACATAGGCCAATTAAGTTAACAATTTTTAAGTAACAATTTTCAAAGAAAACGGGTGAACAACTAACGTATGAATTCTACTATAGGATAAGGTAGTTAAAGTTTGTTAGGAGAAGTAGTGCAGAAAATGTACTTTTAAATATACGCATTAGAAATACATTTAATTCAAAAATTAAAAAACATAGCAAACTAGGTACAGACAGTCACACTTGAAACTTCACATATCATGTGCGAAATCAATCCTTGCGCTGTACAATAGGAAACACATGAAATTTTATTCGATTATTCAATCAATTTATCGTAAAGTATATGGAAATAGTATATTTACAGTGAAAACAGAATTAGAATTGTACGATAAACCAGGGAGATATAAACATTATCTCGCTCATCAGAACAACCATTTCTACGGAAGTTGTATAGCACCACTGTACTTTGACGTCATTGTACATATCGTATATCTGTGTCTGTGTCTAACCAAAGACTTTGAAGCTTTATAACTTAGTTTATAAGTGAGATACTTGAGAAAATGTAACGGATTTGTGTAAATAATGTGGTATTGATTTATAATTAAAAAAGTCATGCATATTCCCTATTTAAGAACAGTACGAACTACAAACAGATTACATTAATCCATGGCCGTGTACACATATGACCATGACATACGTGTCATTTACAGTGACATGGCTTTGTTTAAGTTCTTTACCGAACCTATAATTCATCCAAACCTTCCATTCCTAACGTAAGGGATTCCTAAAGGGCCATCTCAGGGCATTGAACTTTGCACGAAGGCAGCCCTACAAACTGTTACAAAAAGTCCCTTTCGAGGAATTTGAAGTTAGGACGGAGTTTTTGTTTTTAGAATTCACTTTATGTTTTAATTTTTGCCACTTTTTAGGGTTCCGTAACCAAAGGTTAAAAACCCTATTGTTAAGCATTAGCTGCCTATCGTTTTTCTGTCAGTCAGCGGGTTGTTTCTCCTATAGAGAAACTTGAAATTTTCAGAGAATATCTAATTCTGTTGCTGCTACAACAACAAATACTAAAAACATCAAGAAATTAAAAATTCAAGGTGATTAAAGATCATACAAGAAACGTGATTTTTTCGTCATATTTTATTTGCTTTTGTTCGTATTATAAAATTATCTAAAAAGTATGTAATATTTAATCTTACAAGGTGGTACGGAACCCACCATGTGTGATTCCGACTCACACTTGACCGTTTTTTTTATTTGTTCATACATGTACTTATTTTATTTGTTCTTGTTTCTTTAAGGAAATCATTTTAAAACTCGTATTCTTTAATCTTGACGGAACCATTAATATGCTCGACCGACTAACACTTGGCCCAAGTTTTTAAATTGTTTTGTGATTTGTTTAGACTTTAGATAACTATCGTTAATTTAGTTTATTTTAAAAGTCGAGTTCCAAAAAAAAAAAGCAAAGTACGTAAGCGTCGATCATAAATACTCAATTTTTGAAATAGTTGAAAATAATGATAAATTATCCTAGTTAACAACTTGTATTGTAAATTTATTTTTTCTTGTATGTTCATTGCGAGTTAGTTACTAAAGAAGTCGCGGGCAAAAGCTTGTATTAAAAACTATATACTCTTAAATATTAACTTCATAGGAGAGTTTTTTTATTACGGTTTCTTTTATCGTATACGGAACCCTAAAAAATGGTTGGCGCCGAATCAGATAAAGGTAATTCATCTTAAATCAAGCTAATGAATAAAAAATTCATCAAATTTTACATATCACTACATAATTAAGCATAAAATTAAATTGCCACAGCGTAGCAATTTTTTTTTTTATCGGTTATTTTTGCACTTTGCAATAAAGATTGGTTTATAACGCTCGCAACGTCAAACACATCACGCTTTTATGTAATACTTCAAAACCTTTAAAATAATAATGTTTTGGATGAGAAAATAACTGTTTGTAAATAAATGATTTCTTTAAAATTTCAATGTCTATTCAAAGCATTTTTGAGGCAAGACATGAGGCTACATTCTGTTAAAGCAAAAAACAAACTGCGCAGACAAAGTAGCATGTAAAAGCAAGTCACAATCAAGAAGCAATGTTGTTTATTTGCGATGAAAAAAAAACTGACTGACGTCAACAAGTGGCAAATAGGCTGAATCTATCTAAGGCTGTTGCCTTTTCTGACGAAAAAATTGCATCACCTTCCATCGTCTGTGGTATGACAGCGGAATTGGCGCGAAATGTATTTGACAGGCCGAATGTTGGCGCCAGAGTGGTTAATTATGCATATTTTATTTGCTTAAGATTAGAACTTGGAAGAAAGTAGATTATGTATTTTAATGTGCGAATAAATTAATCAATTAATTCTATTCATAGAATGTCTTATTCTATTTACGTAACTTTTAACCTTTGCATATATTATGTTGCAAACAGCTTTTGCTTTACTTGTTCTGTGGAGTTTTTTTTTTTCAAAATGCAGCCAATGTCTGCCAGCGAGTACATTCTAAATTTGTGAAAGATTTTTTGTAACGGATGAGCACTTTCGAGGATTTCAATATATTTACTTAGCTGGTTTTCATTTTGGTATAAAATATTATAATCATTATAGGTAAGACACAAGAGGTAAAAATGGTATACATCTCGTGCCGGTAATTACACCGGCTCTCCGATCCTTCGAACCGAAACACAGCGAACTGCTTCACGTTGTAAATATAAAGGAGGGTGGTACCGACGCAGACGATCTCGCACGTAGATATACCGCGTGTATTATTTTTTATTTCAACATGCCAAAACTGCAGATATAATATTTAAAATAATCTCCTATATACAAGTATACAAAAAAAAAAAAAACTTAGTCAGGTAATAATGTTGATGATCAGGGCCCGATGCGAATAGAGCGGTTATACGAGTTTGACGTGTGTATCTATGTGTCTGCGGCATCGTAGCTTCAGAAAGGATGAACCGACTTTGATGTAGTTTTTTTTAGTAAGAATATTACGAATAATTAAGCAATAGTGTACCTTGCGAAGAATTTTCCCCAGTTTAAATTCTCGTTCTTCAAGTGAAAGATGGGATGAACCGGTGCCATTTTCTTTTCTCTCACAAGAATATGGATCTGGAAAAAATAAAAAAGCTATAATGTAAGAAGGAAATGTACTTGCGAGATCGTCTGCGTCGGTACCGCCCTCCTTTATATTTACAAAGTGAAGCAGTTCGCTGTCTCGGTTTGAATTGAAATACAGTGTGTACCGGCACGAGAGTGTTTGTCATCTTTTAATACTACATTTTCAAAACAAAACAAGATACAACCATGATTATTTGTAGAATTTGTTTTATAACTGAACTAGATTATATCTGTATATGTGAATCCATCATTGAATTAAGACGATTCATTGAATTGGCGGTGTTTGCGTCTTAAGACATCAAGGGCATCGTCGTGTCGATAGTCGGTATCACTTTCCATAAAGCAAACGGTATCACTTTCCATCGGGTGAACGACAACGTGACGAAAAGTCTGCTTGTTTGCCAGGGACGTAATAAGCTAATGCAACTAAATCCATAAGACATTCTTCATTGACGCCGGATGTGACACAGACTTAATTAAAGCTAATAATAATTAACAAATGAGCCATAAGAATACAGGGGCGCATCCAGTATCGTCTTTTGGAGGGGCTCTGTCAATATTTTTTTAATTTTTCATTGTCAACGTCTTATGAAGACAAGTTGACGTTCACCTCATGGAGGTTAGAGGGAAGGAGAACGATCGCTTCGCGCTAAAGCCCCTGAATATTTGTAGAATGTATAGTTCTTTTTCAGCCACCAGCTGTGCTGCCGTCGGTAACAAGTAACTAGGAATTTAGCTGTTTATGAGTACAAGTAGATGAAGTTAGCTGAATAATGTACAAATTACAAACAGCCAGCTTTTATTGAGACAACTTAGCGATCGCAGCGCCTCACTTATTTTGTCTGGGACACTATTTTCTACGGCAATCGTTCTCCTTCTCTCTAACCTCCATGGTTCACCTGATAAGTGACAACGCCGCGTATTGTCACGACGATGCTCTTCATCATCACTTTTATTCAAGACCTTATGAGAGTGCGAAGTGAGGTGATTTTGGAGGGGAGGGCTTAGCCTCGCTAAATAAAATCAAATGGTTTTTTTATCAAATGAAGGGTTTTTTACAGATCTTGTTAGTTGTTAATGTTTTAATACATTCTGCTACATAGTTAAGAATGCAAGCATTAAATATTTGAATATAGGGCGTCACCAGCCTCTGGCCTAGGAGGACGGCAGTTGATAAAAGCGTGAATTGTAGTATATCTGTAGATCGAGTCTAGGTCTAGTCTAGAGTCTATCTGTAGGTAATTGTGATATGTATGGTTCAATGTATTGTCCAAGCCAAAGGTATAAGGCTCCACAAATATTGTATTGTACCTGAGACTGTACCATTATTAAATGTCTAGAGGGCATCTGTCTCGTCTGCCCCCCCGCCCCGGCGACGCCCTCGTCGCTTACAAAGTAAGGATTAGATGTCACGGAAAACTTTTACGACCTCTAGAGTAAGGGTGGTAACAGTTAGTTGCTACGCAAAAGGTTCCGGGTTCGAACCCCGGCGGGGGCGGAACTTTGTGTTATTTGCAAGACGCGTTGTTTCGCTTACCGATCTTGGATTTTGTATTCTTATCATGTAGTTTATACCATATTTTTGCTTAGCGCCTGTGACACCAGAAATTCAATCTTATTAAAAGGCTTTGGTGTGGAAAATGTTTGTGATGTAGAGTGGTTATTATTAGTTGGATGCTTTTCGGGGGGCTTGAGCCCCCTAGCCCCACCTGGATCCGTCAATGATAGACTATTACAAAGTGTTAAGTGTAAACTGACAACAATTATTCAATATAAGAGCTTTAAGTGGATTGAGTGAGACAACATTCAACACGTGTATGACTATGCATTGGTTCTTTAATACCAGTGGCAAACATGCATACGGTACCAGTAAGCGGTGACCGTAGCCTATGGACGTTCGCAAGACCAGCCGCGTTAGGCAGATCGATACCGTACTTTGAAAACCTCGAATCAAAATTTTGCCACTGACCACAGACCAGCGTGTCTACCATGAATTCGTATAGTTTTCCTACACGTCAGACAACATAGATTACTGCAGTGGTTTGTATGAGTAATTAATTCCTCATCAATCCGTTAGAGGAGCTTTACGAAGCTTTCATACAATTTTGTAACTGCAGTCGCAAGCGGCTATCGAAGGTAAAACTCTTGGTAGACACAGAGCCTGTACAGTAACCTGTGATAAGTGTCCATGTAAAACTTTATAACAGGAATCTATGGTCAACAGAAATGTGCTGTTTGGATATCGATTGACAACTATTTGACTAATATTACAAACGTGAAAATTTGTAAGGGTGTATGGATGTATGGATGTTTGTTACTCTTTCACGCAAAAACTACTGAATGGATTTTAATGAAACTCTACAATAACATAGCTTATACATCAGAATAAGACATAGGCTATAATTTACAGAGATTTATAGCATCTTTAACTCTACATGGGCTCTTTGCCTTCACCAATATCAGTGGCATCGTATCAATTTCCATTAGGTGAACCGTCTGCTTGTTTGTAAAAAAAAACATTTGAGGGTATTCTTAAAATATAATAATTTATTGCAAAACAATTACAATGAAAAATTTGAAAATGTTAATTGTATAAAAGTTACGTCAAACTATATTACAGATATATAACGACCAAACCAAGTACCTCACGCGCCACGGCCAGCGTTTAAGACCACTGTACCGCTGAGGTCGTGTACTTTACTATATATATGTAAGTACCTCGCGTATATATTGAGGTTAAGTCTCTCCGTGTATTATAAAGAGAACTGTACAGTAGATTTTATTTTACACTACCTGTATGTCTACAATGAGTTCGCATAGTTTTCCTACACGTCAGGTAACATGGATTACTGCAGTGATTTTGTATGAGCAATCTTAATTCATTTGAGGATGCGTAGCTCAGTTTGTTACGTGCCTTGGTTAACCGACCGATAAGTCGAGGGTTCGAGTCACATTGACCAAAAGTAAGTAAAGCTTCCATGTTCCTCACTGTGCCCGGATAGTGGCGAAAGATTCGCAGCCTGTCACACTGGGACTCAACATAAACTTGCGCAATGCGGTGTGTAACACCTCTGCCAACCCCTCTCGAGGGATTAATTACGGCGTGAGTTTATGTCGTGTTATGCAATCTTAATTCCTCATCAATCCGTCAGAGGCGCTTTACAAAGATTCATACAAATTTGTAACTGCAGTAGCAACTGGCAATCGAAGGTAAAACTCATGGTGGGCACAATTACCTTAGGTCAGTCGTTTTACTGGAAAAAATATTTTTTTCTGAGAAATTTTCAATATTTTCTCACCCTGAAAATCTTCAAGAAAAATTTAATTTAAAATTAGCTTATCGAGGTCGAGCCTTTTTGATCTTATTTAACACATTGAGCGATCAGTTTTTTTATTTATAAATTAGAAAGAATATAGGTAAGTTACATGTAACTTTTTATTTTCATTTATCTTGAGTTTTTTTTTAAAGAGGGCAAACGGGCAGCCCCACCTGATGGCTATTGATACCGACGCCCATGGATTCCTGCAGGCAAAAGATCTCAGCAGATGCGTTGCCGACCTTTTAAAAAGGAGTAAGCCCTTTTTAAGCTGTAGTTAAAAATATTTGCTAGTCATACTTTGAAGAGTAAAAATAATTAAATAAATAAGTTAGTTGTCACTCAAGTACTAAGCTTACGGTATGAGTTCGTATAAGGCGCACATCAGACGGTCTCTAGACATTTTTTTTGCAAGGAGACCACTGTAAGAACCGGATCTTGAGCTAAGCTGCACAAGCTACAAGCGTTAGGGAGCAGTCTTACCCGCTTGGTCTTATGAATTTAATTTTAAAAATGTACGACACACTTTTTTTTATTTTACTAATTTTTTAATAAAGAATTAGAATATACAAAAAATTACCAATTACGCACCAAAAATGCCTTGTCTAATCCTGTTACCCATATAATCATAGTAGATATACAGTAGGTTCGACCACGGCTCTACCTTGACCATTTTGTAGCTATGCATTTCTGGATTGTTGTACCTGTATTATTTTCTCGTTTTTTCCTTTTGTACGAAAATGGATTTTTGACATAGTTTTTGTATAAATAATAAAATTAACTACGGAGGTTTCTCGAAGGATTCTTCCCGATGAGATAGCGTTTCGAACCGGTGGTAGTATTTTATTTTATTTTTATTTATTGACGAGGACGTGGTAACTCAGTTTGTTACGTGTCTTGATACCGACCGATCCAACCCGACAGGTCGAGGGTTCGGCTCTCGGGTTGAAGCTGCCATGTTCCTCAATGTGCCCGGATAGTGTGCCGACAGATTCGCAACCTGTCACACTGGGACTAAACATAAACATGCGAAATGTAGTGTGTAACACCTCTGCCAACCGCTCTCGAGGGATTACGGCGTGAGTTTATGTTTTTTATTTTATTTATTAATGGAAACAAACGGTTACAATAGACAACACAATTAAAGCATAAATAAATTATGAACCATTTCCACTGCTTAAATTAAACGTATGAAGCGGAAATTAGTATAAAAAATATAACGATTTAAAAATACTTATTTTAAGTGTACTTGAATAAAATATTTTTACTTTGACTTTGAAAATAAGACAGAAACATACATAGAACCAGACTATGTATATATTATCATGACATGTTGAGTCTATGAGTAATAATCATTTTAATTGTATCATTGTCAAGTAAGGTGAGAAAAAAAATCAAGTGACGAGAGATGGGAGTAATTTGTTCTCGCTGTAAGCTTGTAGTTTTCACCGCTGTATCTCAACAGTCGTGATTCGAATGCCGATACGAGAGGCGGATGACTTAAATGAATCGAGTACCAGAGACTAAATGCTAGTAAAACTGGGTTACGAGTTTGGATCCCAGACGTTTTAATTTACAACTAGCTGTTGCCAGCGGCTTTTCCCGATGTTTCAATAGTTTTTGCCCCGTTGGGGACATATCAAATTTAACGTAAATCGGTTCAGCCGTTGTCGAGTTATAAATGACGTAAGTAACCTATTGCTTTATAACCTTAATTATATTATAAACGTTAGATTGTAATGATATATGGATGTTTGTTACTCTTACATGCAAAAACTACTGAATGGATTATAATGAAACTTTACTATAATATAGCTTATACATAAGAATAGGCTATAATTTATGACATGACTTTTTTATTTATACATTATAATTCGATTCCTCATATTTACACAAATCCGTTAAATTTTCTCGAAAATCTCACTTATTCACTAAGTTACAAAGCTTTAAATTAATTTGTTAGACACAGAGATCCGATATGTACAATGACGTCAAAGTACACAAGCGTCATACAACTTCCATAGAGAATGTTGTTCTAATGAGCGAGATAGATATATTTAGATAACGTTGCTTAGCGCCTGCGATACAAGATTATATCTTAGTGCAGGGCTGAGTCAATGTGTGTGTCGTGATGTGGTTATTATTATTATTATTATTAATGTAGAAGATAGTTCACACGAGTCAAGAAATGTTTTATATGAGAGAAGTTACCATACAGAAGTTATTTTAAATTCAACCCTTTTCGCGAAAGAATTCGATGATGAAATTTTATAATGTAACTGCATAGTCTATGTAGGTTAATAAAAATCAGTCGCCACGTGTGCCAGATTGAAACGGCTCGACCGATTTTGATATTTTTTTATTTTATTTCAATTTTTCTTTTTAAATAGATTTATTTCCTAAACATAAAATCAAATATATATCTATATTTGGAAAATCCATCAGAAAAGCGAGTGAAGCCGAGACGAGTAGTAATTGTAGTAAACTAAACTTTTTGTCAATATCGAATTAACCGTAACAATTCAAAATCCATTTTCTACACAAAATATAATTACACTATTTTTTTGCTAACGTTACTTTCAATGTTTTTTTTGCCGTCATTCTTTTTGATGATCGATTTTTCATAGATATCGTTTCTTTTATTCGTGGGGTTGTATTGAATGGGTTTACTATATCCAAGGGTTGACCTTACACCCCTAGTTCTGTATTTAGGTAACGTAGGGTGATTTGTCGTTTGTTAAAAAAAAAACGTCAGTTACGGTTTAAAAAAAAACGGCATTCATTTAACAAATCAACTCAGTAACCAGTTGACGCAAGCTGGATTTGCTGGAAGTAATATTCAATTATCCTGGAACGATTTACACACATTTATTTTGTACCTAATTAATGAAAACAATGGCTAAACTACGATATATACTTTAATAGATAGAAAACATTCATGATCTAATTATTATACAAAACCAAAATCAATTTAATTTTATTAAAATAGATTTTAAAAAAGTACTTTAAAATCGTCTAAATTCTTATTGAAGTACCACCAGGTGAACAAGCAGACGGTTCCCTGGTGGTAAGTGATACCGACGCCTACTGACACGACGATGTCCGTGATGTCTTACAATGCGTTGCCCGTGTAGAGGTAGACGTTATATCTCTAGTGCCGGTAATTACACTGGCTCTCCGATCCTTCGAATCGAAACATACCGAATTGCTTCACGTTGTAAATATAAAGGAGGGCCGGTACCGACGCAGACGATCTCGCACGTTGATATACCTTTACGAAATACTCGTGTCCATCACACAAATGCCTTTCCAAGCCAGGATTCGAACCGGAGATCTCCAGTTTCGACGGCTTAGACTGCTGAGCCACGGAAACAATCAAATGAATGAATGAGACCGACTGAATGAAAACAAATCGATTTTGATTTTACACCAATTATTCGCCTCAAGCTGTGAACTCACGACCCTATATCTCGGAAACCACAGGACTGATTTGGCTCATGTTCGAACTTAAAAATTACTTTCACCTCATTAATCCGCCTGCCAAATTTCACGACGATCCGATCAACGATACTCGAGTTATCGTCGGACAAACATTAATACATACATACAAACGCCGGATTGCTGCAGTAGACTGAAAACTTCTATCGGTTTTACCTCTGTGGCGCAGTGGCGTAAATAGCCAACTGCTACGCTAGAGGTTTCGGGTTCGAATCCCGGCGGGGGCGGGACTTTGTGTTTATTGCAAGTCGCATTGTTTCGTTCACCGATCTTGGATGTTGTATTCTTATCTATGTAGTATATACCATATCGTTGCTTAGCGCCTGCGATACAAGTTCTTACGATACTTACTGCAGGGCTGAGTCAATGTGTGTGTCGTGATGTGGTTATTATTATTATTCTAATAGTCAATCAATAATTGTCTAATAAGACTTTATACTAAAAAGTGCCTGCGATAGAAGTTCTTACGAAACTTTGTGTGTGTCGCGATGTGGTTATTATTATTATTATGTAATAATTTTAAAATGTTTATTAAGACACCCCGAAGTCGCCTCTTTGTTAATTAACACAACAATATACATGGCATAAACTTTTATTACAAACGACAATGAACATGAATAATTGTTGTGTATTAATGTGTATTGCGATGTGTAGTACGTGATTGGCTTATTAATGTACTAGATTACTACTGGTCGATCGAGGAGGGGGATCTAGGGGACTCAGGCGTCCCAAAAGGAGCAAAGTCAAAATCATTTTTTATTCGAATAGACTTAAAATAAGGACTTTCTAATATTTTTTACTACCACCGGTTCGGAATGCTATCTCTACGGGGAAGAATCCGGCGAGAAACCTCCGTAGTTGCTTTTTTCATCTCAGTTTTTATTTGTAGCCCTATGTTAAAATGAATAAATTTACAGTATTTATCATTTTTTTTGTCGTATAAAGTTACTAAAATAAAAAAATATATATTTAAATTATAAAGTTAGTAAAGCTGACTGCTACGCTGGAGGTTCCGTGTTTGAATTCCAGTGGGGGCGAAACTTTGTGTTAGCTTACCGGTCTTGAATGTTGTATTCTTATCTATGTAGTATATACCATATCGTTGCTCAGCACCTGCGATACAAGATCTTACGATACTTACTGCAGGGCTGAGTCAATGTGTGTGTCGCGATGTGGTTATTTATTTATTCTTTATTAACAAGACTAATTAAATACTTAATTGTTTTTATTAATCACATGTCCATCGAGGTCCGAACTGCAAATATCTGTTGAGCATACACCTGTGTTACAAAGATTTATATCGAAAAACCTATGACAGTTGTCGACCAAAAAATTTTTACATTAACGAGGTTTTCAAAGTACATTATAGATGTATACAATATATATTATATATCCTATATGACGGCCCAAGTGGCGCAGCAATTTAAACCGTCGGTTGTGACTTGTGAAGTATCGGGTTCGAGTCCCGGCTCGGGCATGTGTTTGTGTGATGAACACACACATTGAATCAGAACTGCACTAAGATATAATCTTGTATCGCAGGCGCTAAGCAACGATATGGTACAAACTGCATAGATAAGAATACAACACCCAAGACCGGTAAGCGTAGGTAACGTAAAGTTCTACCCCCGCCGGGATTTGAACCCGGAACCTCTAGCGTAGCAGTCGGCATCTATATATGTACGTGTGTAGTATTCATATTACAAGCATGAGGCTTACTTTGGGACTAAGAAAATTTGTGTGAATTATTCTGAGATATTATTTTATGAAATATATTGAATACTATCTTTTGCCCGCGACTCCGTCCGCGTAGAAGTCGAAAATGGTTCTAATAGGATTTTCAATTACTTGACCTTTATCGTTATATTTTGGACAATCCACACGATATCTTTATAATTTACAGCCTATGTGTTATTCTGATGTATAAGCTATAGTATTGTAAAGTTTCATTAAAATCCATTCAGTAGTTTTTGCGTGAAAGAGTAACAAACATCCATAGGTACAATACATCGTAACAAACTTTCATGTCTATAATATAGAAAGGATACATTGAATTTTAACTCATACTTTTGCTAGAAATTGCATTTCTTTTGAGGATATTTTTCCATACAAAATCAATAAAATGGAGTCATTTTCTTTTGTAACATTCCTATGCCTATAAAAGTTTGAATTAAAAAAATCGTTACCGAAAGATAGCTTGAAAATTTACCGGAAACGGTTTTTCGGATCTGATCAAATGAAGAGATGACGTTCATTTTATCCAAACTTAAGTAAACTCATGTATTAACTAAATTAATAATATTTTATAATTATTCTGAATAAACTAGAATATTTTTAACTTACCAACACACTGAATTTACAATTCCAATAAATTTTAATGATTTCACAAAATATCACTGAAACTAAATTGAATCAAAGACAGAAAATTTTACGTAAACAATTTGAGGAAAAATAGAACAACTACACGCACGTGTATCGACCACGGCGATTCGCGGCAAACTGAATCAAATGTTTGACAGATCGTCAGTTGCGCCAACATTATAAAATATAGTGCAAATCTAACGCGCATTTGATATTTAACCTTATTTCGAGTAGCATAGAAACGCTTTTAGGATTTTTGTTTCTCTTTGCTCTGGATTCTAGGTAGTCGTTAAATATCTTTTAAAAAGTTTTGAAAATGTGTGGAATTTAGGAAATGAACTTAGATCCGCATAAAAATGGAGCTGTGGTTTGTTTTTTATTTAACTTGTATTAAATATCTGTTCTTTATAAGATTTTCAAAAAAGCTTTAATAAGAAGTTAATTAAATTAGGTATGTTATATGACATACTTAAAATTATATGTTTGATGATGAAATATTGATCTATAATTGCCATTTATAGCAAATCATTTTATAAAATCGAAATAAAAAAATGGCTACAGACAATAACTAATTAAACTATTATCTCACCAAAAAAAAAACTAAACCAGTACCAACATGAAAATCTTGCTGAACAGTTAACTAGTTTTAGAATTCCTTAGTTTTAAATCTGAACCAAAATATCTTCCTTGTATTCATGATATACATGTTCAAAATTATTATCGTGTACATTTGACATTTGTACGCTCAAGTTGAAGCAGAGAACCTTTTTAAATTAATACTAGTGCTTTACAAACAATTAACATTTTATGCCCTCAACACTGATTTTTCGTAGAACGGCATCATTTATTTATTTATTATGCTATCTAACTAGATAGTACAATTTTCTATTATATATTAAAATTGATTGAAATGAAATTTATAATCATTTTATTTTATGAATAAAGTTCTTAAATATTATGACAGTTATATGTACTTCTAAATTATAGGTTAGTTTTTTTTTAATATATACACTGCGTCTTATTTCAAATTAAGTAGCCCTACCATACTACCCAAAATCTTAAATTCCAGAACGATTCAGTTCAATTGTTCTAAAATCATTTATTATAGAGTACGAACTCATATTATTACATTCCTTTAATTCAGTAAATACTTTATACAGAAAAAAAATGCTGCGGAACTCTAAACCGCTTTCGGAACGCACACGGCCGTTTTTTTTTCATTCGTTTTTGCAATTGGCGCCAAACGTAACCTGTACGTTTTTTTTTCGTTAGACGTAGAACCAAGGATGTTTTATCAAAAGGTGTTGCATCTTTTGATAAAAGGTGTTGCAGAAGGTGAGGTATTGACTGCTTTTTTCATCATCTCTTTTGGAAACTCAATAGAGCCTGCAGTATTTTATTAGCATGGAAATAGTTACCACTATGCAATTTTCTTTTCATAACTGTTTCATCTCACTTGTTGATCCGCAACAAGATAAGAAATTAAAATAGAGATTCATTTGGAGTTGCTTGGCTGTAACGGGAAGTGGCGGTTAATTTTTTTCTTAATTTATGGTATTTTTTTTGTATATCAGCATAATTAAATGTGTGTTTTAACCAGTGAATATCTCAATAAAGCCTACAGTCACTATAGGCAGATTCATCATTCAATGTATATTTTTCATCCTTTCATTATTCATTTCATCGTCATTTGATCCCTCTTCAAAACTTGATAATAAATATTAAAAATACTGTCAAAATACTGAAAGTTATTGTCATATTGATGAACAAAAGTAAAAAAGTAACCATTACTCGACACTGGCAAACAAGTATTTTTTTTGTCATTTTTTTTTTTCACACAAAGCCATTTTAAGTTTAATTTTATAAGTAGGTAATTTTGTAGAGCAGTAACTAATTTTGTCGATACAAAAACAGCTGGCTGCTAGAGGTGCCTTTTTTAATTATTATACTATATTTGCATTTTTGTGTTATTTCCAAGACGCATTGTTTCGCTTGCCGGTCTTGGATGTAGTATTCTTATCTATGCAGTTTATTCCATATCGTTGCTTAGCGCCTGCGATACAAGATTACATCTTAGTGCAGGGCTGAGTCAATGTGTGTCGTGATGTGGTTATAATTATTATTCTAATAGTCAATCAATCATTGTCTAATAAGATTTTAAAGGTCTTATACTAAAAATAGTGTTATTGTAATGGGAATTAAATACTTTACTTACCTATAATAATCTTATAAGACAACACCATATAACATTTTTCTAGCGATAGTTAATTTCCACATAACATAAACTCACGCCGTAATCCCTCGAGAGGGGTCGGCAGAGGTGTTACACACCGCATTTCGCATGTTTATGTTGAGTCCCAGTGTGACAGCTTGCGAATATGTCGCCACTATCCGGGCATAATGAAGAACATGGCAGCTATAATAAATGGCAACACGAGACTCGAACCCTCGATCTGGTCGGTCGGTTAACCAAGGCACGTAACAAACTGAGCTACCACGTCCTCCCAATTCAATTAATTTCCAGTTTAGTTGACAACGAGTGTGTAATCAGCATTTATAACCTGTGTTACTTAAGTGATTTTGTAGTTATTTGTGAGTTATTTTTACCCCGACGCATAAAGAGGGGTGTTATAAGTTTAACGTGTCGATTATATTGACGACACATTTAAATTTAAAGTTTTGAATTTTTCTTCTTCGATTGTAACTTTATTGGTAATTGAATTGTTATTTATTAATTAAAATATAAAACTGTTTTGTTTCGCAAATATTTTATTATTAACTATCAGACCCGACAGACTTCGTCCTGTCATATAGAAAACAAAACCTTTTGTATGGGAAATAGAAAAGGGCTGTTTTGATAGTTTTTCCGGCAATTATTCGAATTTTTGTCGCCGTAAAAACCATCCTTGAACTTCAACGAATATTTAAAAAAAAATTGGCCAAATTGGTCCGGGCGTTGTTGAGTTATGCGCTTACCAACACATTTTGCGATTCATTTTTTGATTATAGAAGATAATAATTTATTAAAACATTTTTTACGCGGCAGAATCCCCACTTTGTTATCTTTTTTTTCAATATGCCAATATAAAAACGTAAGTATTGGAGTACATACTACCCTTCAACAAAAAAAAAATGTACGTTTATTTCATCATTATCAAAGTCTAGCCTACGTCCACCCATAATTAACGAAGAAAAGAACTTTGAAATCGGATTTATACTACAAGATAATCAGCAAATGAATGAGCAGCCTCGACAAATTTTGTAGAAATGGGTATTTTACTTTTTAATATTCTCTCATACCCTTGTTCATCAGGGATGATGTAGGATTGTAATGTGAAAGACTTTCTAACTGGTCTTTATAATATTAGAATAGATAATTTACAATAAATATTTGATTGGAGGGAGATCTAGTGGAATTACCGGCACAAGAGGTATGTTTACCTCCACACGGGCGATGCTCTTGGCTTTGTAAAACAATTGTTAATAGGCGGTATCATTTACCAAGAGGTGAACATCGGTTGTTCGCCCGTGGAGTTGTATAAAATGCATTGATTTTCTCTATTTCTCAGCTCACCCTAAATTGCATGTTGCACCCATGTTGTTCCCCATTGGTCACAGTTGCTGAGGGTCTAGTTTTGACCAATAGAAATATACTTTCACCCTCGCCATCGTTACTGGGGGGCGAAACTCAAAGGGGTTTATTCAATTGTGTTTTGTTCATTTAATTATTATAATCCGGTTTTATAATGGTGAAAGTCTATGGAAGGACTGGATACTCTCTTTTGAAGGTACAGATGTCATGAAGCTTCAAATAACAAGTGCAATATCAATCCTTATGCCGTACGACTTAAGAACAGTAAGTCAGGTTAGGTTGATGCGCAACCGTGTGCAGGTTCGAGTCTCGGGCTGGTTGTTGCGATGAAAACGAGTATCTGCTGCGAGGTATTTCTATATAGTTTTTTTTTTTTTTTGAAACAGCCGATTGCTACGCAAGAGGTTCCGGGTTCGAATCCCGGCGGTGGCGGAACTTTGTGTTATATGCAAGACGCATTGTTTCGCTTACCGGTCTTGGATGTTGTATTATTATCTATGTAGTTTATACCATATCGTTGCTTAGCGCCTGCGATACAAGATTATATATTAGTGCAGGGCTGAGTCAATGTGTGTCGTGATTAGACATACGAATTGAAGTTTAGTCCTACTGAATTGTCACAGGTGGAATTAAATAAGATTTAATATGATTCAGTCTGACACATCGAACCCGTAATTATATATCTTTATATAGAGTATGGACTTCTAAATGAATGTTCAATTCCTTACCTGGTATATTTGAATCTCGTTGCCTGACTTTGCTCTCGCAGTTATTTTATCTGGAAAAAAAAGATATCTAATAACGAATCTGTTGAAATAGATTTGCACATGAAGAGTTCCTTGTTATCGTACGAGGTTAATTTTTGATTGTGCTGTATGTGATTTGTAATTAATTGATATTTGTATTTAATTTTATGTGTTTGTTACGTTTTTTTATAATTAATTTATTGGTGTTTTCCGTTTAATTATTTATAATAAAAGAAAAAATCAATACATATGTACTTTTTAACTAATTCCGTAAAAGAAACAAGAAAAAGCGAAAAAAAAACGAAAAAATCAGTCTCTTGTATTCATTTCATTTCATTTATTAATGATAATGATTGATGAGTTATTCATGATTTATTACTTTTTAGTATGTTTTTAGTACTTGTTTTTATAGCGGCAATAGAAATGGACATTAACTAAAAATTTCAGTAGTCTTATGGTTCATGAGATTGCCCTCTAACAGACGGACGCACAGCGGAGGCTTAGTGATAGGGTTTTATCCTTTGAGCAACTAAACAACTGAAAAAAGACATGGAAAAAAAAAGTTACAATTTATTATGACATCATAATGTTAATGCGTGAAGTATTTTTTTTTACAAAAAGCCTTTTTTCACCAAAATTATGTGAACAAAGTATGGAATTTAGAACAATTTTGTTAAGAGTATTTTTTATTTTTTTATTTTTTATTATTATTAAGGCACACCCGCCACTCTGTCCCACCACTGCAACTCCTGTTTATCAGGATCAACAGTGGCGTCCTTTGATCGAATAATCAACGAATAATGCAGCTGTGCAATGACGCACAGGCTGTGCCCGGACACCCTACCGGCTGTCTTGGGACCCGCAACGAACTTAATCAGAAGAAATAGGAGGTAGTAAGAAAGCGGTTTCAGACTTCCCTCCCAGCAAAGCGGAGACAGCAATTGAAATGGCCCAGAGGCCCAAAAATCTAAAGGGGAGACAGTCAGGAGACGCCTGACCGTCTAAACACCACGGTATGCCACTAACTAACAGGGGATAAATAAGATACTAACCTAAATCTTACACCAGTAATATTGGTGACAAAACTTTTTAAAGGCACGGAAGTTTCCCTTCGTTTTCACAAGATCTAGGTAATAAATAGGACTACACGCAGATACTTGAATCGAATTCAACATGATTAACCGTTCGTCATGCCAGAGACTACACTCCCACAAGATATGATGGGCAGTTTGCACAAATTCTTGATCCGACGTTGAACATTCGCAAAAAGGTAATATTAAGGCAAGCCAACAACAACAGTACATGCATCACAGTTATATACAAATATATTTACTTTTCATAGGGTATATACACATAGCAATTAAAGGCGAGCACAACATTTACAAGAAAAATCAACAATAACGTAAACTAATCAAAAATCGAAACAGAAATTATTAAGAGAAATTACATATCAATAATAATACAGCAACAAATTAACAGATATTAGTACCACTTAGATAAATTTAATATATAGAGAGGCCCGCTAAGTACACACGGCCATACACAAAGCTTCACACAACAAGTGCAATATCAATCCTTGTGCTGTACAACTTAAGAACGGTGCAAAGTTCAAACAGGTTACCTTAAGTGAATACCGAAAGCGTTTACGCTAATAGAAATTTTTATTTATTTAAATGGTTATTGTCTTGTTATTTGTTAAAAATTCAAATATAAAAAAATTGTTTTGTTTCGGTAATATTTTATTATTAAAAAAAATTAACAATAGTTTTTTTTTTATGTCTGATTGTAGGGAAAGCTAGTGTAATTACCGGCATAAGAAGTATGTTAACCTCCACATTGGCAAAATAAAAATGTATTTAAATGACGTAACACGAGCGTGAGGGATTGTCATTTAATATAATTTAATTTATCTTAGCGTGGACGCTTGAAAATGATATTCGTTTAAAGAGGCAGGTTAGGGTGATGCATGACTGTCTGTATGACGCAACCACATCCCGTTTTTCCCAGGTTTCATTAAGAAGCTGTCTTTTCTCAAATCAACAACGAACCATCAATTAGCTACAGATTTTCAAAGATATATTTAAGTAATTTTTTTTGAACGTTTTAAGTATTTACAAAGTCATGATTCATACTTTTGTCCAAATCTACGAATACATAAAAGTCCATAAAGCACATATTTTTAATTTTTCAACTCCCGACGCGAAAAGAGAGGAAATAAGCTTGACGTGTCTGTCTGTTGCATCATAACTCTCGAACGAATGAAGCGATTTTGATGTAGTTTTTTTTGTTTGAAAGGTGACTTAATCGAGCGTGGTCTTAGCTACTTTTGTTTGGTCGACATCGGTTTCCACTATCAAAAGTTAAGGGGTGAACATCGGGCACACCCGCCACTCTGTCCCACCACTGCAACTCCTGTTCACCAGGATCAACGGTGGCGTCCTTTGATCCAATAATGCAGCTGTGCAATGACGCACAGGCTGTGCCCGGACACCCTACCGGCTGTCTTGGGACCCGCAACGAACTTAATCAGAAGAAATAGGAGGTAGTAAGAAAGCGGTTTCAGACTTCCCTCCCAGCAAAGCGGACACAGCAATGGCAATGACCCAGAGGTGATGTGGATAATTTTATATTATTTTAACACTAAATAATTACTGAAAAAAATATATATTTTTGACTTACACCGTTTTACATCGCGGCGATCGCGTCGTCATTTAACTTGGTAAAATTTTAAAATTACAATAAAAGCCGGTCTGTCCGCTACCGAGATACGCTGCGTGGTAGTGTGCGTCAGCGCGTCTGTGTGCGTCGTCTGGCGCGTGTGTCCATTGTGTACTTCGTGATCCCGGCACGGTTTTTGTGTCGACTCGATTTTTTATACGTACAAACAGCAGACAGAACGATGTCTTGACGTCTTTTACGCCACGAGCACTGCTCTGTGTTGCCCATGTAGAGGTAAAGATGTTATAACAGTAATCACACTGGTTCTCCAATCCTTTGAACCGAAACACGAATTGCTTTATGTCGTAAATATAAAGGAGAGTGGTACCAACGCAGATGATTTCACACGAAGACTTGTATTGTTGTTTTGGTATCTTTACTGGATTTATTTTTAGAGGATGTGGTAGTTCAGTTTTTTACGTGGCTTGGTTAACCGATCGACCCGAACCGACAGGTCGAAGGTCTGAGTCTCGGCTTGCCGTACTTTAAAGCTGCCTTGGCTAACCGACAGACAAGATCGAGGGTTCGAGTCTCGGATTGCCGTACGTTGTAACCATGTTTCTCAATGTGCCCGGATAGTGGCGACACATTCGCTACCTGTCACACTGGGACTCAACATAAACATGCGTAATGCGGTGTGTAACACCTCTGCCTACCTCTCTCGAGGGATTGATTACGGCGTGACTTTATGTCTGTGTATTTTTTAAAGTAACTATGTCGCAATGCCTCGGTTTGACGTGGAGGTGCTGAGAACAACTCACAAAAAAATCTCGTACCATGTTCTTGTGCAATGAGCTGTAGGCAAAAAAATTGGGGTAAATTTTTTCAGCGTTGATCACATGTGTGATAACGCCTAGACAGACGACAGACCTGGCTTCAGGTGGGGTTACGACCAGGTTTGGTTTATTTGCACATTGATATAACATAAAAGATGGAACGATGAGTTCTTTTCCTTGTACTGACACGCTTTTTTTTTTAAATCCACAAATAAAAACTACGAACGTTCGCATTTCTAACGACTTATTTAAAAATGATTTTCTTTTTAAATAGGTGTAAGGTTAGTTATAGCTTAAGGTAGATCTCACAAGTCAAAACGACTTGAGTAACGACCGGTCTCCGTTTACCCCAAAACATACTTCCATAGTAACATGTAAATTATTTCTCAGTTTTCTTTTTTTAAATTATTTTTTAACTCCAATTTATTAAATTATATAGCCTTAATATATACTGTACCTACTTATTTATATTCTATCTAAAATAATTCAATGTAACCATTAAAATTTTTTGTTTTAATACGCATTGGGTACAAACCTCCGTGGTTTTTACAATGCCTCAACTATCTGCTGTTACTGAAATATCTTTATAAAGTTAAATAGATTTAAAAATATATATGTTTAAAATGGAACGCTGATTGCAATTTTACGTAAACTCGGCCAAAAATGTTGTATTTTTTTTCATACAGCATCAAGGGCAAACAAGCATACGGTGCACCTGATGGAAAGTGATACCGCCTATTGACACGACGATGCCCTTGATGTCTGGAACGCCAAAAGAGACAACGATTAGCTAAAGACGAAGACGATGCAGCCTGATCGATTGTATAGGGAACGATAGCCACGGTAAAGTAGTCACCGTAAAGCTGCTAATGCCAATTAAAATTAGAAAAAAGTATGGATTATTAACAGAAACATGGCCTCGTAATTAATCTATAACGGTTCATGAAATACAGCTTGGTGACCCTAAAACGACTAAGCGACAATTTCAGCCAAATGTAGTTTTTATTACCTCACTAAACATAGATTTTATAAATACCAAATTTTACCCAAAAATTTTTGTCGATATTCTTTTGACACGCGTTAAAATATGACAGTGGAAACAGCGGCAATCATGGGCAATCAAATTATAAGTTTAATAAATTTAACGATCGTGATATCTGTGTGTCTGCCGTGAGTTACACGTTCTATCGCCGCTAGCGACTGCAGTTACGAAGCATCGATCTTAGCGAAGCCAAAAAAAAGATAAAAAGTTTTTTTGATGTTTTTAGGGTTCCGTATCCTAAAGGTAAAAAACGGGACCCTATTACTAAGACTTCGCTGTCCGTCCGTTAGTCAGCGGGCTGTATCTTAAGAACCATAGCAGCTAGAAACTTGAAATTTTCAGAGAATGTCTCTTTCTATTGCCGCTATAACAACAAATAATAAAACCATAAAGAAATTAAAAAAATATCGAAATAAAAATATCTTTTATGAAATTATCGAAAAAGTATCTCTTGTTTAATCTTACAAGGTGGTACGGAACCCACCATGTGTGAGTCTGACTCACACTTGACCGGTGTTTTAAATATTTTAACACAAACACAACGAACAATAAACAATAATAAAAGTAATCAACAATAAATTTAACAAATACAAATATGTAGTTACACCGATATGGGACAGTTTTACCCAAGATAATATTTAACTTGTGTTATGGGTAAAGATGAGAAATTAGGTTCACCGCTCACGACCGGCTTCTTGCAGGACAAATAAGTAGGCCGATTTTACCTTCTTGTCTTTTTGATTTCTTGTCTGACTTCTTGTAGGTAACCATTTTACTATTAAAAACAGTAAGTTCTTTTATGCCAACAAAAAATCGGTCATCTAGTCGGCGAGGAGACTTAAAATCTCTAGTACAAATTACATTAGTGATCTATTGCAGGGCTGTCCAAGGCACTATGATCCCGGGCCAGTTCCAACTATCAAGTAGAATAGAGGGCCACGAAAATGTTAAAAAGATTTTGGGGAAAAAAAATGGATACATTTATTACACGTGGACTAGGACGTGGTACCGACCCGACCCTCTCGGGTTGCCGTAAGTTATAGCTGCCATGTCCCTTATTGTATCCGGATAGTGGCGACAGATTCGCAACCTGTCACACTGGGACTCAACATAGACATGCGTAATGCGGTGTGTAACACCTCCGCCTACCCCTCTCGAGGGATTAATGACGGCGTCAGTTTATGTTTTTATTACACGTAATATTATTCGTTCTCAATTGATTTTTTACTTCCTATTTATCAATAACTCTATATATATAGCATAACAAAAGACAGGACTAAATGGAAATCTTTAGAGGAGGCCTATGTCGGGAGGCAAGCTGTGACGTAGAAGCTACCGTTTGCCGATAACTACATGTTATTAAACACTACAATACAACCTAAACTCAGGCATATCTCAAATAATATTTATGTAAACCTAAAAAAACAGCAATAAGGGCTTGTATTTTATTATATATAGTTTTTGCGAGATGCAGTGCTTGTGTTGTGATGTCAGAAAAGACTGGTAACAAAAACAAGTCGTGGGCCGCATAAAAATGGATCAGCCGGCCGCAATGTGGCCCACGGGCCGGGGTTTGGACAGACCTGATATATTGCAGAAAAGTAATTTGTATGTCTACCATGAGTTCGTATAGTATTTTAATTCCTCATCAATCCGTTAGAGGCGCTTAGCAGAGATTCATACAAATTTGTAACTGCATTCGCAAGCGGCAATTGAAGGTAAAATTCATGGTAGGCACAAGGAATTGAGTGAGTTGTCGCTTCGGAGCTCACGTTATGATGGTTAACTAAGAAGAAACACGACGAACCATTAGAATAAGATCCCAGTGAACGTACTCGGTTTTATCCTTCAGTGTATTAGATATATATAAACTTCCTTTTGAATTACTCTACATATTTAAAAAACCGCATCAAAATCCGTTGCGTAGTTTTAAAGATCTAAGTATATGTGGGACAGACAGCGGGAAGCGACTTTGTTTTATACTGTGTAGTGATTCTTATCTATGTAGTTAATACCATATCGTTGCTTAGCGCCTGCGATACAAGATTATATGTTAGTGCAGGGCTGAGTCAATGTGTGTGTCGTGATTTGGTTTACTTATCTAATTTAACACAAGAATACCGAAAGAGTTGAAGCAGTATAAAACGAAAGAGTTGAAGCAGTATAAAATGAAAGAGTTGAAGCAGTATAAAACGAAAGAGTTGAAGCAGTATAAAACGAAAGAGTTGAAGCAGTATAAAACGAAAGAGTTGAAGCAGTATAAAACGAAAGAGTTGAAGCAGCATAAAACGAAAGAGTTGAAGCAGTATAAAACGAAAGAGTTGAAGCAGTATAAAACGAAAGAGTTGAAGCAGTATAAAACGAAAGAGTTGAAGCAGTAAAAAACGGTTTGCAAGTTGATTGCTGTAATTAGTAAAATGTTTCGCTTACCGGTCTTGGATGTTGTATTCTTATCTATTTAGTATATACCATATAGTTGCTTAGTTCCTGTGACACAAGTTCTTACGATACTTACTGCAGGGCTGTGTCAATGTGTGTGTCGTGATGTGGCTATTATTATTATTATTAAGTGGATAGGTCCCCAACAAAAAATTTTCGAACCGGTGGTAGAGTAAATTTTAAGAAAAAATTAAATTAATTTGACGATACTTTTTTAAGTCAACGGAATAAAGTTATTTTAATTTTGTGAGGTTGCTCATTTACAAATAGCTAATATATTTTTTCTTTAAAAAAAAAATTGACGCCAATAATCAGAATAATTGAAAAAAAAAACAATTTTTAATACGACAATCGCACAATAAATACTAGTTAACATTTCATATCATTTATCAAAATCGGTAATGCCGTTTAGGTTACAGGAGGTCACAGTGGTACAGACATGTAAAAAACATGACCCTACTTTTTGGTCGATCGGGTTTAAGAAATACAATACTAAAGCTGATCTAGTGATGAATTTTGGAGTTTTAAAAGAAATTGTAGTCAATTACAATTTTGTTTTTTTTTTTTTTTGTCAACAAAGAGTGTGCTAAGTGGAAAGCTCGTTGGATCAAGGCATCCTTGCATCAAGGGTATATTGTAATATTGATAGTTGAGGGGGGTAATTTGTAACAACTTTTTGTTACGGTATATATTTTTTATTTTGGGTATAAAGCCTTCGGATAATATGCCTAATTAAATTAGGTTTGCCCTACGACTTTGTCCGCGTAGAAATCGTAAAATTCGTAAATTTTGAAAAAAAAACCTCCTAACAGAATTGCTTTTTAATTATAAAAATTAAAAATGTACATAAATAGTTGTAAATAAGTTTTTTTTTTTTTAATTCATAAGCAGGTGTAATTTAAAAAGCTGTGTTGATAAATTAGAAAGTGATTACACGAACACGATTTTATTATTTTTTATAGTATACGAGATATTTTTTAAGTTTTAGTACGTTTTGAAATAAAAGTTCAAAATATCGATAATAGATGGCGCTGGGTGGTGGCTATGGTTGAATTTTTATCATTTTATTTATTTGTAATTTGTAAGTTATTTTTTATTTGTTAAAATTTTTGAAATGTCGTTTACTGAGTTCAATAAGGTTTTTTTTTTTCAATACCAGGCAGGCATTTGACCCCAAACCCGCCTGATGTTAAGCGGCGATGAGGTCTAAGGTGGATCATGCCTGCCCAGGAGAAACCTATTCACTCTTGCCTTAAAGAGGCCCAAGTTATATTGGTCAGGGAACACATCGAATTATATATTTATCTATGATTATATATCTTGGGATAAATCATCTGAGTGAAACTAAGCCACAGGCTTGTAGGTACATGGATACTATATATATACAAGCAACGATATACATATATATTTAAAGAAGTAAATATATATTAAAAAAAAAAAAACAGATTCTTGCTGTAATTAAAATCATTATCTTCATTACCGAACCAAGTATAATTTATCAGAACTGTTTTAATAAAAAAATGTCCAGGTACTGTAATGTTTCTTTTTAAAATAAAATTTTATTTTTAGCATGAACAAGCAAATCAATTTAAAATTTAAACTTATCGGTCACAGGTTACAAAAAAAATGTATAATAAAAATGGTGACAATAATATTTTTGATCTTAAAATAATTAAGTTTGTAACTGATTGTAAATATATTTTATTAAATTATTTTGAAAAAAAAAAATGTTTACATGTAATTATTTCGAATGAATATTTTTAAATTAAATATATTTATTATTCGTTATTTCGTAACGTCATTTACATTAGTTTAACTGTCACATTATATGATATAGTATTAAAATTAAATTAGGCCTAAAATTTTATGAAAATCTAGTTAGTAACATATCATCAATGAGGTTTTTTTTTTCATTTTACGTACAAAAAAAAAATCAGAAGCAACTCGTGAAGGAATGTGAAAAACTTTTTCATGTTAAATTTTTGTATGTTATTTTTCCGTATATTTACTTAGGAATTTATATTTGAAAGTAGGAATTTAAATAAATAGCCTATTTTAATGACATATTTGTTTTAGTACAGTAAAAAAATCTTTAGCAAAAAAAAAAACTAAAAATAACCTCAAATCCTTAAAAAAACATGTTTTCAGTTACACGCTTACCGACGAAAAAATCCAAAAAAAATCCAAAGTCACTATCCCAATGTGGAAAAGACACTAAAATTGTAAGTCACTTTTGGCACTTTTTTTTTCGGTGGGCGAAAAACTTTTCGTGGGGGGACGCCGGACTACACTCGCCTTCCGAGAGTTCGAGCGAAATTTAAAATTTAATAGAAGAGAAAGACAGATATAAAAACTTAGTTCGCTGGGTTCATTGTACCGGCCTTACGTGGGCGCGGGCGCCGGTACGGCCGTCTCGCTCGCACGCGCGCAGAGACGCCACGCGGGAGCGGGACAGAACTTCGGTCAACTTTTTATAGTGAACTCGGATTTGGATCGGTGTAGCGCGCCGCAAGTAATCTTGGTACTTGGAATTTAAATTAAATATATCAAATTTTCTACCATGCATTGTAACGCTGTAATACTGTTTTTTCGTTGATACTCAACTCAAAATGTTTTATTGAAATATACTTAAAATAAGTACTTCATCTTCATCTTTTATACTACCACCAGTTGGGAACGCTATCTTTACAGGGAAGAATCCAGCAAGAAACCTCCGCAGTGACTTTTATACTACCACCAGTTGGGAACGCTATCTCTACAAGGAAGAATCCAGTAAGAAACCTCCGCAGTGACTTTTATACTACCACCAGTTGGGAACGCTATCTTTACAGGGAAGAATCCAGCAAGAAACCTCCGCAGTGACTTTTTTCAAAATTAGTAAAGATAAAAGTGTGAAAATTCGGTATTTGAAATTAAAATGTATTGCAACTGTACGTATCTTTACTAAAAAAAAAAATGCTTTCAGTTTCAATTATGTTTTCCAAAACTATAATTTCGCTAACATCTCTTTATCACTAATTAATTGTGTATAGTGTTATAACTTGAATAATGTGAATACTTTACGCGTTATTTTGAATTACTTCAATGTTTCACTTGTCCCCATTTAAAGCGATTCAAGGTGGTATTGACGCATACACAGCCTGTTACCCACATTATAACTAACATACAATAACAGTAACTCAAAGTGACACTTGAATGTTCCTGCAATAATTTTCTTACATTTTAGGCCAATTGCCTTCAGGAAGTCTCACAACAAGAATTTTTTGAAAAGGTATGATAATTATATGGAACAATATCATTGAATACTTCTGCATACAGATTTAATAACGTTTTTGCTTCTCAGTCGTCGGGTAAAAAGTAACGTTATTATTTGTGTGATTAAGAAACAAGTGTGCCTTAGGCTTAGCTCAAGGCAAGAAGTTTTTGGTAACAATGTTTTGGTTTTCGCAGCTGATATTTTTGGCGTGAAAATACGTCGCATTACAGTTTTGACATACTTATCAGATGCTTCGGAGGTGAGTCAGGGTACATAAGTTCATTGTAAAAATAATCTGACACGAAAAGTGCGACAGTGAGAACATGGAATGTGACAGTTACAATTTTGACAATGCGTGTAAGGAAAAAAGTCATTAAAAATCCCTGAAAGGGATGAAAAGACTATTATTATATTTGGGGTTGTTTTGTTTGATTTATCCTGATACAGATTGTGGGTAGCAACATGAACTAAATGGATTCTATTTAGAAAAACAATAATACTTTTACAATTCAGAAGAATGATAAAATCATTAGAAAAAAACATTAATTCATAAGAATCGTAAAATTAAACTACTTTTTAGGTTTGTAAACTACTAGCTAGCTATCTTGAGTGCCAGCGACATCTAGTCAATTAGTCGCGAAGTAATTTGCTGGCGTGTCTACCTAGACACACACAGACATACACAGCGGCGCTAGCAACTCGAGGCAACGCAACTATTTTCCTCAAGAATGCACAACGAATAATAAAACTAACTTAACCTTGCACGCCGACTCAAGCGCAGCGGACTCGGCAACAAGCAAGATATTTATAGAACATTATAAATAGAGCTTCAATCAGTCAATTAGAGGTCTAGACTAGGAAAAAAGGGTTCCTGCTGAACAAGTTAATGGAGTGTTGTGTAAATAGGTTAGTTTACGTTCCTTTGGTGAATAGAAATGGTTCAATTTATTACGATTGCAATGTTTATAGCTCTGCATGCACGGTTCAGGGAGTGAATTCCTGATCCAACAAATATGTGCCATGTTTTAACAACAGTATTTCTACTATACTTGGACTTTTCTATATACGGGTACTTAATTATGTATGTATTTATGCAGCTAATAAGTATAAATCGATTTCTGTAGCACAGATTAAGTCTTTCAAGCCATATTTGGGGCTGCAGCAATCTGTGCACTACTTCAAACTGTCATTTAAGCTAAACATGCATTATAAATGTGACAATTGTATTATGAATGTGTGTTAATGACCAAATATGTAATATAATTGTGTGTTTAATATGTGTCTTCTGTTATTTTTAATAATTATGATTTTGCTTTCACTTCAAGGTTTCACGTTTTTTCTTATAAAACTGTTGATGTGTCTTTGTTTCTCAAAATTAAAATTTGCCTCTGCAAATCTTCCTTTCAGTCTGTTTAAAATAAAATCTGAGACAAATTCAAATTTGAAGACAGATCAATTGGATTTTAAGAAGGAAGGAAGTAAATTATTTAATTCCTTAGTAAACTCAATCATTTTATAACTACTTTATCCTAAAACCTTAGAAAGGATTATTTACAAAAGTCTCGGTTCAACAAAAACCTAATAACCATCAAGTATCAAAAATAATAATCAGTTTAAATACGCGCCCGTTTAAGGGGGAGTAAGGTAGGCGTTGCGTGCGACAGAGACGGCTAGACATTTGTCACCTCCGCCCGGTCACTTACCGTTATGCGCGGACGCAGGTCATATTCGAATTTCCTACTTTTTAATATTGGCCTCTTTTCTCGTGTTGGACTGTTCACATATTTATGGTTCTTTTTTAATTGACGTTCATGATGGTAATTAGATGCAGTGGTGCAGATGGAAGGACGATCACGTGCTGGCTGCAGGGAGCTGCTGGATTCAAGCAGCACAGGATATATCCATACGGAAATATTTGGGGGAGGCTTTTTCCCATCAGAGGCTGTCTTCAGGCTGATAAAGCAGGAGCAACTACGGAGGTTTTTTACCGGATTCTTCCAAGTCGATAAGCATTGTGGGCCGGTGGTAGATTTTAAAGAATTTTGACGATTTAAAAGCACTTCTTTTGAGTCCTATTTAAGTGAAAATACTTTTGACTAATACTTTGAAGATAGCAATGTCCCAGATAATGACAAGCTAGAAAGAGGCTCTTGTAATAAGATGCATTTTTTAATGGAGTGAAAAAAACAATGATTTCGATCGACGCCTTAAATGACTAAAGTCTTCAATAACATTTTATTTAAAGTAGACGAAATTGTAAAAGAAAAAAGGATAAGTCAATTACATAAAATTGGTTTTGGACGAAAACAGCAAGAAATTAAATGTTACAGGTTAATTTGCCAAAATCAGGGCGTCTAAAATTTTCCTCTGACATCCATTTTTTTTTTAGAAAAACCCTATTTTTTACACGACATAAAAATGGCTAAATTAAATTTGAAAAATCGAGGGCCATCTGAAAGATTTGATCACATTTTTTTTCACAGTTTGGTGCAAGTTATCAGGGACGAATAAAAACAATAATTTAAACTTAACTAGAAATTTTAATAATTAAATATCAGAAGAAGTTTGGCTTTTAAATGTAATGAATGATGCACTGACAGACAGACATAGAATAACACAAAAACATCCCTCCATCAAAACGAATACTAAATGAGAGAAAGAAGGAAAATTAATTGCCTTTAAAAAAAAAACCATACATAATATTTGTACAACATTTAAAGCTAATGGGTTTTAAAAATAAATCCATGAAATTAAGTAATATTTGGAAAGATCTCATATAGGTTTCTTTTAAAAGGCTTTTTACTTTCTTAAGTCTATTAAATCAAATGTTATTTTAGATATATTTTTAAATCCAACACCGAAACGAAGCACGGTTGATTCGTGACGTCACATCTGAATATAAATATTCACGTTACACCTTAAATAAGAAATTTTGTGCCAGATTAGGTGCTTCATTTAAAGTATGCCTGATTTAATTCAAATTTCATTAAAATTGGAAATATTCGTAAGAGTTTTCCAATTGATTTATTAGTTAAATTCATCAAATCAAAAGAGGTAATAATAATGGGTAAGAGATAAAAGTTACATGCAACCCTAGAATAGTTTGTGTTTTGTCTTAATTCCTGGGGATAATTTCAAAGCCTATATAATCGTAAGCAAAAGCTCAGCATAGGAGACGCTTTGGAGTGTGACCTGCCCGGTGCTCATCTCCCTTTCTCAACCCTAATCGAGCCCTTAAGACCTAAGAAACTGACATGCAAAACTAGCTCAAAACTTTATTCAGCTGAGTTATGAGACTATTATATTAACACACCCGCCATTCTGTCCTACCACTGCAACTCCTGTTCACCAGGATCAACACTGGCGTCCTTCGATCGAATAATCAACGAATAATGCAGCTGTGCAATGACGCACAGGCTGTGCCCGGACACACTACCGGCTGTCGCGGGACCCGCAACGAACTTAATCAGAAGAAATAGGAGGTAGTAAGAAAGTAGGATGAGACTACTATATTCTAGTACATCTTCCAATTTTCAATTCATTGAAATACATGATCCTGTACTAAAGTATAGAATCTGGGGTTTCTTGCCAGTATCTTCGCCGACATAAATTTTCCGAACCTGTGGTCGAGTCATTTTTTAAGAAAAATTTAAATTCATTTGACGAATCTAAGTACATTTTTTTTTTTAAGATTTAAAACGTAAAAAAATAAAAGTTACTTTTCCCTTTAACCCATGAAAAAGGCTATGAAGCTATTAATGATTTATGCAGCTTTTACCGATCGTATCATATTTAATTTTAATTATGTATTTTTAAAATAAGAAATGGTTAAGTAACTAAACACCTTGAGTAATGAGGTTTTTGAAAAATAGTAAAAAAAAACTGAAGCATAAACTCACGCCGTAATTAATCCCTCGAGAGGGGTAGGCAGAGGTGTTACACACCGCATTGCGCATGTTTATGCTGAGTCCCAGTGTGACGGGTTGCGAATCTGTCGCCACTATCCGGGCACATTGAGAAACATGGTTACAACGTACGGCAATCCGAGACTCGAACCCTCGATCTTGTCTGTCGGTTAGCCAAGGCACGTAACAAACAGAGCTACCACGTCCTCAAAAAAAAAAAATTGTTAATGTTGTTTGTTAAAATCCACCCTGTTACAGACCACCCTAGCTGTTACAAACTGTAGTTACAATGTTGGTTACAACGATCCCCGCTCCACTCGAATTAAGCTAGGGACACGCAACTGTGTTGTGGTGTGTCGTGACGCGTTGGTTTACATTAAGTATGGTTAGAGAGACACAGTACGCTGTGACGCAATCCTTACTAAAATAAACGCGAAAGTTTATAAGGACGTATGGATGTTTGTTACTGTTTCAAGGAAAAACTGCTGAATGGATTGTAATGAAACTTTACAATAATGTAGTTTATCCATCAGAATAACGCATAGACTATAATTTATAAAGATATTATATGAATTGTCCAAATTATAACGATAAATGTTAAGTAATAAAATCCTATTAGAACCATTTTCGACTTCTACGCGAATGAATTCGTGGGCTTAAGTTTGTATTCCATAATAATATGCCTTTAACTGTACTAAAACAGAGATGCTTCTGACGCGTCACGACACAACACAACACGGTGATTCTAGCTAATTGAAATTAGTAGCTATAAGAAGTAATTTATAGGACAAAATAACATTCAATTGTATTTGGCAGTATTTAATATTTTGAACTTCAAATCTGATTTGTAACTTTGTTTTAAGAATGTAGAATAAATGTGGCGAATGAAGAGATAGACAAAAACTTGTTAAAATAAGACTGAAATATTTGCCGATATCCTATCCCACTAACGTGATTAATGTAAAAGTTTGTATGTTTGGTACTCGATTAAGTTAAAACGGCTGAACGGGTTTCGATTAAATTTGTCGCACTGATAGTTCACTACCTGATGAAATCATAGGATACTTTGAAAAATGCTAGGTTCCTGCCTGAGGTATAACAAGATCTACTCAGACGGAGTCTCGGGCAAAGCTAGTTATTTGAAAAGTTGGGGCCTAAAAAATTCAAAACTGCCCCAAGTTAACAACTTAAATATTAATCAAATAAAACCACAAAAAAGATCGATGAATAAAACATAATTATTACAAGTAAAAAATGCAAAGTTACAAGTCAAAATATTTTTTATTCAAATATACTTTCAAATCGTCATTTTTTTTACTGCCACCGGTTCGGAATGCTATCTCAACGGGGAAGAATCCGGCGAGAAACCTCCGTAGTTGCTTTTTTTTCAAAATAATTACAATGCCTATAATGATTTTTAATTTTTCATCCACAAAGTGAAAACAATAATAATAATAGTCATGTCTACGCCTAGGATGCCTTTGATTATTTAAATTAAAATAATAATAAATATTTATGGTATTATTCATGAAGTATAATTACGCTTGTTTTGTTATTTTATTTCTTTAAATTAATCATTATAATATACTGTTATTAATAATTTATTAAATTTGACATTTTGCTTTTTTATAATAATATAATATTGTATTATTTGACGAGCATGTATGATATTTTCAGCTAAATTTAATTTAATTCTTGATAGGTAATTAATAATAAATCTTTTAAGGCTTTCGATGATTTATCTGTAATCTTGTAAGATGAAATTAAATGAAAACAAAATGGTTGTTGAATTTCCTACAAAAAAAAAGACAAAATAGGAATTTAAAATACCAGATTCCAGGTGGTAAATATACGTGCGTGATCGTCTGCGTCGGTACAACCCTCCTTTATATTTACAAAGTGAAGCAGTTTGGGCAAACAAGCAGACGGCTCACCTGATGGAAAGTCATACCGCAATAGACACGATGATGTCCTTGTGTTGGAACGTCAAGAACACCGCAAATGCGTTGCCCATGTAGAGGTAAAAATGTTATAGCTCTCGTTCCGGCAATTACACTTGCTCTCCGATCATTCAAACCGAAACGCAGCGAACACGTTTCACGACAAAAATAGAAAGGAAGATAAATAAAAATAAGGTTTCGTTACACACCCGCCACTCTGTCCCACCACTGCAACTCCTGTTCACCGGGATCAACAGTGGCGTCCTTTGATCGAATAATCAACGAATAATGCAGCTGTGCAATGACGCACAGGCTGTGCCCGGACACACTACCGTCTGTCGTGGGACCCGCAACGAACTTAATCAGAAGAAAGGAGGTAGTAAGAAAGCGGTTTCAGGCTTCCCTCCCAGCAATTGAAATGGCCCTGAGGCCCAAAAATCCAAAGGGAAGACAGTCAGGAGACGCCTGACCGTCTAAACACCACGGTGTGGCTCTAATAACAATAAGGAACAAAATGGATAATCATATTTGGGTTGTTTGACATCAAAGGCATAGTTGTGTAAATAGACAACGGAAACACTTTCCATTAGGAACACTGAACAGTCTGTTTGCTCATGAGTTGAAGAAAAAAAAATGCAAATTTGTCACCAGTTTTACCCTTTTAGGGGTGGAATTTCAAAAGATCTTTCATAGCAAATGCTAACGTCTACTGTGACTCGTGAGATTCGTGTCCCGCTTTGGGCAGACATTTAATAATAATAATAACCACATCACGACACATTGACTCAGCCGTGCACTAAGATGTAATCTTGTATCGCAGGCACTAAGCAACGATATGGTATTAACTACATAGATAACAATACAACATCCAAGACCGGTAAGCGAAACGATGCGTCTTGCAAATAACACAAAGTCCCGAAACCCACCGGGATTCGAACCCGGAACCTCTAGCGTAGCAGTCGGTTGTTTACACCACTGCGCCACAGAGGTCGTCAATTTACGTGATGGACACGAATATTTGCTCTGAGGTAGTGTTGTTTTCTATCTATTTAAGTATATATTTGTCTTATGTATCGTCGTTTAGTACACATAGTACAAGCCCGTGGCTCCGTTTGGGTCTAAAACAGTAATCTTGAATCGTCTAAACATATTATTTCATTGCACCATCCATAAATACATAAACTCACGCCGTAGTCCCTCGAGACGGGTTGGCAGAGGTGCTCGCTGCACACCGCTTTTCGCATGTTTATGGTGAGTCCCAGTGCGACAGGTTGCGAATCTGTCGCCACTATGTCGGGTCGGTAGGTTATCCAAGGCGCGTAACAAACCGAGCTGCCACATCCTCTTATTATTTTATTGCAAACTGCTATAATTAAGTTTTTCGATAGTTTACTAGTAAGAATCAATATTTTATTTCAATATCAAAGTGTTGGCTATGCCCTTAAAAGTCAAGTCAAAATAATTGAGAAAAAGAGAGTCGAATTAGCATAATAATAAAAAATCTACATGCAAGCAACCTGTGACACAAGTTCTTACGATACTTACTGCAGGGCTGAGTCAATGTGTGTGTCGCGATGTGGTTATTATTATTATTACTACTTTTCTATATTTGGTATGGGCTGACTAGGCCTTTATATTTTAGGTTAGTTTATGGATCTTTGTTGATATTTATTACTGTACTAGCTGTTGCCCCGCGGCTTTGTACGCGTATCTTGTAACCCCTCGATTTTGTCCCCTTAAAACTTGCAAATCCAAAAACCGAAACATATTGGCATATAGCTAGTAATAAAAAGTATACATTTCTGATTTCGAAGATCATATCAAAATATATTTCGATAAAAATTTCAACCCCCATTTGACTCATTGAAATGATGAAATTCAAAAATAACTAATTCATAAACGATAAGAAGATGAAATCTCAGGTTTGAAGATCTTTTTAAAATTTTGAAAAATTCAACCCCCGTTTTGTTCAATCTAAAAACTTATTATTACTTTATCATGGATTTATTTAAAATGGATTTCGTTTAAAAGTTGAAATATTTTGATTTTTTTTTTTTGGTACGGAACCCTAAATCTTTTAAAAATCAAATAGCCTATAATCTGCCCAGAAATGTATGCTATCCTTCAGTGAAAGTCCTGTCAAAGTCGGTCAAGCAGTTTCGGAAATAACCCGGAACAAACAGACCGACGAAATGTAAAAAATTGCTGTCGTCTCATTGGTAGCGGATAAACTTTCAAGTTATGCATTTAGTGAATTCAATATAACAATCAGACGTTACAATTTTATGCATTTAACTTTTTTTTAATATATTTTTCAGGACCCTACCCAAGAAACGATCAAAAACAAATTCTAGAAAATTCTGATCCAACCTTTTTTTAATACAGCTTGAAATAAAAATAATTAATTTCACAAAATACAAAGTCGCAGTGCAGTGTTCGTTGAAAAAAAAGAAAAAGCAATAATTAAAGCACAATGCATTAAATCAAACAAGATTTCTAAAACGCACCCCTTTGTTAAATAACATACGAAAAAAAAAACATGCTCCATGCAAACGCAATATCAGTAAAAAAAGAAATAGATAAAGAGTGAAACGGAGTTATGTGTTAGAGTGAGACGGTAGAGTCCCCCACGAAATGTTTGATCTATTATTTTTTTTACGCGACGCCCTTTCTCTATGGTCTACGGCTTTTGATGTTAGGGACTATTGCTTACGAGCGAAAGGGACATCTGAAAAATCGATTTTAACTGTAATAAAAAAATGTGTGTGTTAGACTGTTCTTTTTGTTAAAGTTGAATGTGTGTAGATTGTCACTTTTTTAATATTTGATTATTCGAAAACAAATTGGCACGTGAGAAAATCTCATGAAGGTATGAAATTACGGTTTTATCAAGAAATTTAATTGCGTTTAAAATTATTTGACCTTTTTATGAGTGGCCATGGCAACGTTTTCGTGAAAAATGCCAAAAATATTTTCCTCCCTTTTTAAAAAGAAAGTAAATTTTCAACAAATCGTACAACAAACGTACGTTTGTATTTGACAATTAATGTCATTTAACTTACATTACAACCAAACATTAACAGAGATTACTTGATTTAAAATGTATCTAAAGCGTTCTGACAAGAACCCTTGTATCTCGCGCCGGTTGCTTCGACGCTAATAACAATAAAACACAGTAACATATGGGGACGATGCAATATATCGTACGTTGCACTTCGTATAATCTGCGAGCGGTCGGTCTGACTACAAACTTTATATTAAGCAACGCTTGTCCTTGAGACTGCAAACCAAATTCTGTTGCAGTACGGTTCCAGTCCGTAACTACATCACGACACATTGACTCAGCCCTGCACTAAGATAATCGCAGGCGCTAAGCAACGATGTGGTATATACTACATAGATAACAATACAACATAAAAGACCGGTAAGCGAAACAATGCGTCTTGCAAATAACACAAAGTTCCGCTCCGAAGCCTCTAGCATGTGCAAAGCAACTATCCAAACCAACTTCCGAGGCATAGCTGTGTCAGCTTCTATTACATTGTTAGTTTTTAAGTAAATATATGAGTATAATCATAGATTACGGTACAATGAGATTGACATGTCTTCTAAAAAATAAAATAAAAAAACCTCAAGCAAAGGAGTCAGTTGTTAACACCACTGAGCCACCGAGGTCGTAATTTTAGTTTGCTTGGATTTAGGAGTAAAGTATGAAAGTCTATTCATGACATCACACCAACGTCTCACGCACACTACAGCGCAGAAGGAATGCTTTTAGTTTGACGTTTGCTATAGTTTTAGAGTGGAATCAGACTCACCAGCATCAGCATCAGCATGTTTTGAAAAATGACTATTTAGTATAAGGACGCTTTCGCATGGATTCAGTTTCCCTCTGCTTACGCATTTTTGTCACAAAAGATATTTACCATACATAAGGAATGACCGGATTTTTGTAGGTGAAAAAAAAAATCGGTCGTTGGCAGGGAGCTTAAAGCCGGAACCGCACCAAACCCGGTTGCAGTACGGTTCCAGTACATTGAGGAGTTGTGAAGTATGTTACGATACTTAGTGCAGGGCTGAGTCAATGTGTGTGTCGTGATGTAGTTTTTATTATTATTATTATGAAACTCTTTGACAGACGTCACGCCAAATGCGACCGCGTGCGGTGCAGCGAGGTAGCGTATTTGTTTATAAAATCGCATAGTATAAAACTGTGATGATCTTGTTATGTCCATACATTGTGTATGTGTAGTGTATTGTGTTTTGTTACAGATCTGGCAACTGATCACAAGTCGGAAAACCGATTATTCTTAACTACAGTATTGTTTGTTCTCATCACGTGACATTAGCTAAGTAGTCTTCTAATATGATTGTTGCCATAATACATTTTTTTACAGTTGAATTGAGTTAGTGTGCAAATGATAACTCTAATTCAATTCCTCAACGATCGCACCGGGACCGTACCGCATCCGGGCTGGGTGTGCTCGTGCCTTTACACGTTTGCCTTTGTTTTTTTTTCTAATTAGAATATTTTTCCTAAAGGATGTTTGTGGTTATGTCCGTTCCATATTGACCTCCTGATGCCTAACGGCTGAACCGATTGTGATGATTGACATGTGAAATTCGTCTTTAAGACATAAGTATCACCGAGTAGGTGTGAATATGGATTTATTAAAATGTATGAATGCTTAGCATCAAAGTGTATGTTACATATATTTGACATATAAAGTAGGTATATGTCTTTTCAAAAATCTTCATCGTTTATTTACATTTTGTTCCCCTTTAATATTACATTTAAAATTCACGTATTCATTTCATCAATTTATTTATAATTAAGATTTATTTTTCTTATTAAATTGTTTTAAATCTGATTCGAATATTTTATCAATTTTAAGTAGATATTCGGATCACTTGATTTAATTCTCTTTTCCTGTTTGTATAGATCTCTAAGCACTTCAATTTCTGTTTGTATTTAAATATGTTTAAATCGATTCGTATAAATCCGTGTGGCAGAAGCTGTGCTTACCTACCTAGACAAATCTAATTTTAACATGGAGAATTCCTAGTTCTCAAGCACATCAGAACTAATAAAAATATCCCCTTTAAAACCTACTTTTAACCGCCTACTAACCAAAAACATTTAAGCTAATTAAAATAATACAAAAACAAGACTCGACGATCCAAATTTCCAATTTTTTACACATATTTTATCACATTGCTATTTAACTCTTGTCGTTGTATACAAGACACCAATGGTTTCATCGATCATGTCCATAGGCAGCGATATCACTTTCCATCACGTGAATCGTCGGCGCGTTACATTTTATAATACTTAAGTAGGTAGCTGTGAGAGATTCAAAAACAAAATCTCACTTAAATTTACGTTATTATTATCGCGTAACGAATATCATTACTGCTTTGAAGAATAGGTCCCTGATTTACCTCGTGCGCGGAGGCAAGCGGCTTTACAAGGTCACGTGTTGGCTCAAAATGGCGGCCGCTAGTTCGTTCATCCCGTACCAACATTACAAACTCAAACGACACTCTATCTGATAACACGTCGCTCTTATGTTCTAAGGAATAGAGTTGGATTTCGAATGGTGGGTGGTGCTAGTTAGGGTGAGTACCTGAATTAGATATACTAAAAGTGTGACATAGGAGCACTTGAATGTAAAAGCGGATATAAGTTTTACAAGGTTTTATAGAGTTTTAGCGGGAAAGAAAGATGTTGATTATGTGATTGAATGCATTGTTATCACACCGGCACAAGAGACGTAACATTTACCTGTACAAAGGCAACGAATTGGCGCTGTTTTTCTAAGACATCAAGGGCATCTTCGCGTCAATAGGAGACAGTGATCACTTATATCAGTTACACCGTCTGCTTGCTTGCTTATGTGAGGAAGAATAAAAACTCAATTGTATGCCCTTGATCATTTAGTATTAGAGGGTTCATGCACATAAATATTAAACCACAAAGAAATATATATATATAGGAGTCGAAAATTTCCTGAATAACTTCTAGAAAAAGATGGTTCGGCTTTGTTTTTTCAAAGGATTTTTGGTAAAGAATGATTTCTTTTACAGGCAAGTAAGGTATGCTCCAATTCTAGCAAAATCGTTGCTTACAATAAGGTAAAATTTTATCCGAAAATTGAGAATGCATAAAATACTATGACAATTCAAACAAACAACCTTAAAACTTTTTAAAAATTAGAAATAGACAAAATGCTTATTCACTTAAGAGGTTGTTCCAAGTTGATGCATCCTTTGGGAGTGGGAGATTTTTTTTATGTGGAAAGCTATGTAAAACTGCACTTGGTTTTTCAAAAAGACAACAAGGAAAAAAAAAATGATTAAAAAAATGATCTAACCTGGTTAGTTCCCCATTTTTTTATCTTTTCAAAATAAATTATTAGTATGATTGCATAATATAAAAAATAATAATGTAAAGTGTGTCATTGGATAAACTTAATCAGCTGTTATTCGAACACTACATACGTCTGATAGAATAAAACGTCACTGAAGAAGCAACGACCGCTGTCGCAAAATTTTAAGCGAAACGGCGAATAGTGGAACTAAAAAATACCCAATAAGTGTCGACAAATAACTAAACAGCTAGCGCCGTCTAAAGATTAGCTAAAACATTAGTCATTTTGCGCGATTTGCGACCTATTTTTTTCGGGTTATTTTTTCGCTCGTGTTACCGGTTGTAGCTCTTATCTGGTTTTTATTTTTAGGTTGATAATGGCTTGATTAAGAGCTTAGGTAAGTTGTTCGGACCGCCGTCTTCAAGTCTGGCTGCTTCATCAATTTAGGAGCGTATCATTATTGTTTTGAATAAAAATACTTAAGTATAAGACGTAAGGTGACAATCGTATTATGACGAGTTCATCGTAAAACGTTCATTGCTGTTACAAAAACTTAAAAAGTTAGAAAAAAACTATTTTTATTTATTTTTGTTTTACGTTCGGGTCAGTTTTTAGGTAATACCTACAATTCAATAAATGAATTTTTCGTACTATCATAAACATGTGAGAAACGAACACCAAAAAGATTATTAAAAATTAGATAAGAGTCCGCTTCGCTCGCGTGTCAAATGCATTCGAAATTCAAAACATGCGTTGTATCAACTCAAATGCGACGTTGTCATTCTTACGTAGGGCCATGTAGAAGGGCGGGAAACGCAGGCGCAAGCGATTGGCTCCCATAGACACGGTCCTCTGTAACGCATCTCAAACCCGTTGCATCATTCCCTTGCATTCGACTAGGCCACTATTGGTCTATCAACGTTGACGCTAGTCGTTTGAAATTTTGTCCGCTTTAATTGGATGATTTTGAAATGGGAACAGTTTTCTAGGAATCGCGCTGCGGCCAGCTGTGATTGGTCGGATTTTGTTTTTTTTTTCAGCTAGCTACCTGCCGGCATTGTGCCCATAGGTCATGGAGCCAGGTAAAGATTTTTTTGGTTTATTTCATATACTAAATAGATTTGAACATAACCCTACGATACATAAACCATTTTTTTGGAATTTGTTTTTTGGTTACTAAAGATGTTATTGGAACTTTATTGTAGTAGAGTTAGAGTTCTTTTTAAAACATATATGCAAACTTGTTATTACAAAGATATATACTAAAAACAAGCAAGAAGGTCCTTTTATATACTAAATGAGTAGATAACAATGAAATATATAACTAACGTTTCATTAAATATGGTTTAAGTTTGTTAATATAATACATAATTGTTTAATTATGTTTTTTTTCACATAATTCATTAAATCTATTTCATGTTTTGATCTTATCTAAATTTGCTTTGAAAATAAAAAAAATGGATTTACGGTGTTATAGAATTGTCTAGATCTATAACGCTATAGTAAGTAGAAAAGTAATTTTAGCTTAAGGCAGCTGCGAAAAAACATTTTAAATCAACGAATATTTGCAAAACTAAGACGAAGTAAAAAATAATAAAAAATCAAATTGCAAAACCAATTATTTTACTTTAGCATGCAGCATACTCATGATTTTTATTATCTAGCCTGATTTTTATATATTCTTAGTTATTAGTCAAGGGGGCTTTATAACCTCAAAACTTTTTATGCTTTTGGGGGGTTAGGATCCCACTAACGTCAGTTTTAAACAAAATAAGGGCTACAAGTACAAAGAACCTAAATGCTTTAGGAGGGGGGGTTGAGCCCCTAAGCCCCCCCTGGGTCCGCCAGTGTTTTTATTGTATGTTTAACCTCACTTTTATAGAAATCCCTAACTTTGAACCTACGTTGCTAAATTTGTGTGCATTATAATAATTAAGTAAGTAAAAACTTTATTCATAAAATAACACGGCATCTCACATCGCAGTGGTTTAACCTAAACGGTTACATTAAGATGCTGTGTTGCAAACAAATTAAAATTGTCTTGTGATCAGTTCGATGGATCAATTAAAAGAAGGAGGAAGGAGATGAAAAAAAATGTAACTAACAAACTGACACATGTGCTGACACGTCCTATTTTTCATTGAGTTTTTAATGCATGAAGCATTCAGCCATGTGACGTAGCCACCGAAGGAGATTGCTTGCATACCGGGATGTACTCAGAGGGCGGGACCTAGGGGCTCTGGCCCCAGGAAGAATTTCCTTAGTACCTCTTTTTGAACAAGCACGGAGGAAGAGTATCACGATGTTCTAGCCGGTAGGAGACTCGGCATTATATCATCACTCTCCCTTAGGAGTTATCAATGATGGAATTTCATTTGTAAACAAAAGGAGGCTGCCGCAATCAGTACGTTCTACATTTCACCTACAAAAAATCGCTCACCGGCTATCGGTGTATCAGTGTACTTTTAGGCGCTGTTGACACAAAGCAACTTGATTTGCGGCAATAATATAAACATTAAAGATTTCCAGTTGCAGCGACAAAATGTTGCAGTAACGATTCCATTAGGAAACTCTCTATAAAATCTCAAGATCCATGGTCAAACAAAGAGGGTCAGTCTCCTGTATCTAAGTTCTCGAGCAGAGCAGCTTGTCAGAACTACATTTGTCAGTTGCCAGTTTGGGTTAAGAGGTTTAGGGGGTAAGTATAAAACATGTTCTTATAACAAATTACAGAATCTGGGGTTACTTGCCGGTATCTTCCCCGACATAAATTATCCGAAGCACAGGTGGTCGAGTCGTTTTTAAGAAAAATTTAAATTCATTTGACGATTCTAAGTACTTAGTAAGTTGGAATAAAGTAATTTTGATTTCGATTTTTGTTTTTTTTTTTTTGTCACCAATAGGGAATATGCACGTTTTTTATTTGTTATAATTCGATACCATATATTTACACAAATCCGTTAGATTCTCTCAAATATCTGACTTATTAACTAAGTTATAAAGCTTCAAAGTCGTCGGTTAGACAGAGAGATCCGATATGGACTATGACGTCAAAGTACACGGACGCCATACAACTTCCGTAGAAATTGTTGTTCTGATGAGCGAGATAGATATATTTACTTTTAATGGTTACATCTCTCTGGTTTATCTTACGATTCTAATTCTGTTTTCACTATAAATATACTATGTCCACATTCTTTATGATAAATTGATTGAATAATTAAATTAGATTTCACGACAAGTTAAAATAATGCCAGCCCTTTTTAGATCAGCAGATATTAATAATTAAATATAGTTTTGTTCTAATTAATTACAGCCAACCACAACCGGCAATCACAATAAAAATGTCGTAAACATTATAATTAAAACAATGAAAAAATCTATTACGGCCTCTGTGGCGCAGCAGTTATTAGCTGGCTGCTACGAAAGATGTTTCGGGTTAGAACCCCGGCGAGAGCGAAAATAAATGAAACTAAAATTCCAAAAAAATAACGAAAATTGTTTTGATTCCATTTGTTGTTTTAAATTTCATGTAAATTCGCTATTGAAGCAACCGAAAACGGTTGCGATCACTAAAGCTCGCAATTAAAATAAAATAAAAATGCGAAATTTCATATAACTTGCTAGTCGTGGTCGAGTATTGAAGTCTAACTATGGAAGTCGTACGGCGCCTGTGTACTTTGACATCATCGTACATATCGGATCTCTCTGTCTAACAGACGACTTTGAAGCTTTATAACTTAGTTAATAAGACAGATATTTGAGAAAATCTAACGGATTTGTGTAAATATGTGATATCGAATTATAATAAATAAATAAAAATCATGCATATTCCCTGTTTGCCTTTATGGAAAAATTTTACGGATATTCATAGAAAACTGTCAAGCACGAATTGCAAATGTCGATTTAACGTAATCAGAAATCAGAAAATAATCAGATTCGAGAGATCACAAAGCGGCTATAAATAAAAAAAAATAAAAAAAAAAATCGGTCAAGTTTGAGTCGAACTCGCAAATGATGGGTTCCTTCTCATAACATGAAACATAATGTACCAGCTTATTAGAAAATTTCATAAATGAAACAAAAACAAGCAAAAAGTTTCGAAAAAATCACGTTTCTTTTCTAAGAGCCCCCCCCCCCCCCCTTTAATGTATAATTTATATATGTTTTTAGTATTTGTTGTAATAGCGGCAACAGAAATAGGCATCCTCTGAAAATTTCAAGAGTCTAGCTATTATGGTTCATGAGACACAGCACGCTGACAGACGGACGGACAGCGAAGTCTTAGCAATAGGGCCCCGTTTTTTACCCTTTGATTACGGAACCCCAAAAAGGATATTGTTCTCTCTCTTGTACATTTGATTCAGATCCATTTGTTTTATTTTAATTTTGACATTTTATATTTAATTTCTATTGATATTTTTAAATGTATCGATAAAAAAAAAATATACTTTTTGGTAATACTTAAATTTTCTTGTTAAAAAAAAATCCGTTATGCACATTAGTATTAATTGTTTTAAAAAAAGTGAAAAATTTAATAATTTATCTTTACCAAAACCCGTAATAAAAAATACGCTTTGGATATTTATTTTTGTATATAAGATTTAAAAACAATATACCACGATAAACAATTATTTACATTAAATAAATATCTACTTGTACATTAAAATATATCTATATGAACCCACAGCAAACTCATTAAATGGGTACCTATATACAATCAATCAATAAAAAAAGTTATTCTAGTATTTATTGCCTGGTTATACAATATAACAAGCTTTCGCCCGCGACTTCGTCTTCGTAGGAGTCAAAAAAAAATCTAATAGGATTTTCAATTACTTGTCATTTATCGTTATATTTCGGACAATTCACACGATACCTTTATAATTTACAGCCTATGTGTTATTCTGATGTATAAGCTATATTATTCTAAAGTTTCATTAAAATCCATTAAGTAGTTTTTGCGTGAAAGAGCAACAAACTTCCATAGATCCTTACAAACTTTCGAATTTATCAGAAAGGATAAAGACACAGTGAGAACTTCGTTATTCTTCGGTTCTTCCGAATACACCCGAACGCTACTATCCGATATCAATAACCGTATTTATTTAATGACGTCTCATGACAAATTAATACTACACTTTATGACACCTATAACTTTGAAAAATCTAGTAGTCATGTCGATAACAAGCCTGTATGTAACAGTAAACATGTGTGGGTAGGTTGTTAGTGATTATCACCAAAATTGGTTAAATGCCACCTCATGCGCAAACAAGCACACGGTTCTGATGGAAAGTGATACCGCTGCGTAATCACACGACCATGTCCTTGACGCAATACAATGCTAACACCATCAATGCTTTGCTCATGTAGAGATGTTATAGGAGCTCTGGTGCCGATAATTTCACAGGTAAACCAAAAAAATGTAGTGATAAAGAACCATGAAGCTTTTTGCAATGGACGGAACATTGTACTGTTTCAGGACTTCAAGCTTTTTAGATTCTATTAGCTTCAAGTGTCTGCAACACCCGCGTGTTATGTCGACCGTTGCAAGCGTCACTTCCTACTTTTCTATCGAGCGTTTGACTACGAATTCGTCGGGGTAGATTAGGATTTTTTTTTAAATAAAAACGCCTGATATTCAAACTAAAGTCCATTTAATTATCGAAAGATTTTTTCAAAATATGATGTAGACTCCAAAATTACCTCCTTTTAAATATAAACTTTAGTTCTTTATTAATAGATATAGATATACGGTTATATAACTTTGTTTAATTTCCAGAGATTTCGATTTTCGTTACCAATGCTTGGAACACGCCCATTTCTTCAGATAAGATTCAGCCCCACACGGAAGGATATAACTCGTTACAAATGTCCTCTTAAAACCACCGGCTATCTTACAATTTAAGTAAATTACGTCGTTAACGTCGAACAAGTAAATAGCCGAATAAACTTTCAAAATTATTACCTACATCTTGGGCGGGGGGATTGTTTTCAAAATGGCGGACCATCAGCCACAGTGACGTAAGTTACATGACAAAGATTCTTTCACGAAACCTTTTTTCTCAAAATCTCGCAAATCAAATATCGAACAAGAACTCTATGGGTTTCAGGATTCGAAATTCTTTTTTTTTTTAAGGAAGAGGCGTGGACGGGAATCATTGATTCGAAGACGGCGCATTCCGGCGCTATTGATCTACTCCAGTTAGCATCACGTCATGTTGTTTAACCTTCTACAATAATATCTATCTCGCATTAACAGGAAACAGTGTTTAGCGTTCCAACTATTAAACAATAAATTTAACGATTAATCCGCGTTTAACACCGCATAATCCGAAGGCCTGTGCCAAAATACGCTCGCAATAAAAAAGTACATTACGCAAACCCGCTTGTAAAGAGGGGTTTTTAAACGCTGCATTAAACTTAAAAAAATGAAAAGCGAACTCACCGTCTTTCTCGAAATCAAACATGGCGTCAGACAAAGGATTAAAAAACTGTGATCCGATTTCTGTACGAACTCCATTCTTCCACCCGCCCTGCCCAGTCACAAACTAAATATAATTATACTGAAATTGTTTTTTTTTTTAATAAAAAAAAATATATGAGCGAACGGCGTAGTGCATTCGGGTTGATGCATTTGGGTAGACTGAAACCCTAGGTCAGGTTTCGATGCAACAGCGCAGGGCGTGCACACAGGCGCACTGGGACGCACACATGCAGCCGGCTGCACACAAACTCATTGCTGGCGAAAGTCGAAACGCGGCACTTGGCTGAATGCACATAGCAACAGTGCTTGCAGCTCGCGACGCGCCATTAAAAAATACAACCGCCTATGAAATTTGAATTTGACAGATTCTGGAAAAATACTCCGAAGCTGAGCTTTATTTGAGCTATCACAATTTAAATTTGACATGTTGAGAAAAAAAAACTTTTTACGATTAATTTTTTTGGGAAAAAGTCTAAAAGTTAACATAAACTGTCTTCGGGATTGTATTTCCAAAAATATATATACCTATTGGAGCTGTATAGATTACAGTCTCATAAAAAGCCTACAAAATCACGCGGTTTGCACTATCGTCTTTAAGAAAATCATAACTGCTGCACCTTTTATCGTTTTTAGTAGATTTTTTAAACTATTAGAGTAAGTAGATTACCAAAATGTATGAAGGATATATATTGCACGTACGGTTCCTTTATAAAAGCTGCCTAGCTCGATAAAACAACTTGAATATCACTTATTGAGCATAATCATGAATTATACCATGCCCTCTCAAGTACACTGTATTTAATTTAGATTTATTAGTGTCTGAAAATATATATTGTCTTGTCTTGTTCATTTGTTGATATCTTTCCAAACCATTTTTTTTTTTCTGTTCGCGTTATTTATTAAATTTTTATTCGATTTTGACAACTCCATATCCTTTTTTAATATTCAATATATCATTTTCGATTTTGAAAGATATTCGTACATCCCCTCCAATAGTGTTATTTTATAGCCTAATATACTTAAAGGAAAGCACTTATTTATTCAACAAACACATTAGGCGATTTATGAGCTAACCATTGTAAATGCTAAGGTTTTAAAGCAATTATATAAATGAGATTGTTTTATAACCATCTTAAGACTAGCCCAGGCCCTGGGGTACTTGCCTGACTCGAGGCCCTTGGCTGGCCGGAAATTTTTAGGGTTTAATAGTTAAAACTGTCGTCCATTTTTTGAAATGTAATTTAGAAGTATCTTACTACTGGAGGAGGCCATTTTCGATGCTGCCTTTAAACAATGGCGACCTCTGTAGGCCTGTATATCTCTGAATATATGGGTACTTAATTTATGTTTTTATTTTATTATTTTTAATCGAAAATATTAACAACATCTTAATTGGAATTGACTTAAAATTCAAACCAGTCCAGAATTTTTTTTCTGCGGGGAAGAAACCAATGTAGTTGCTTTTTTTAATATTCAATAAACAATAATTTTCTATTACAACTTACAAACTTTCATGTCCACTTTACCTGAGGGGATGAGTTTGAAAATTATTTCTTACAACTTATTATACCTCTATAAAAAATCCTTTCTTCAATTTCATTAAAGAAAATACAACTTTAATAACAAAATAGAAATCAACCGATATTACAAAAAAAAAAAAAAAAATTGCTTGTAATAACGTCTCAAGACAAGCCAATGTTAGTTTGGACATTTGGTGAGGATATTTTCCATCAATCTAAGTAAAAATTCATTTATTTGTAAGGTTTTTGTAGGTACTTAACTAATTAGTTCCGAACCTGCCACCGAGGGCCACATGATTGTGCTTCTATAAGACAATACATCGCAGTTATTAAATGCTTATTTGGGAGAGATATAAAGTGATCGCGCAAAATCTTTAAAAATGTGTAAAATTTGTTCCTTTTCCGTGTCATCCCTGTCAGTAGAATTTAATGAGTAAAACTGTTAGGTCATCATTAATATCTGGATTGCTGTACAAGTGTGAAGAATGTGAAATACGACAATTCGGTTGCTCTTTTCGTCATCTCCCAAGTGACTCAATAAAGCCTACAGTAACAGTACTGGCATGTTACTGTAGGCAGATTGATGATTCCATCTATCATTTCCATCATTTCATTCCTCATCAAAACTTGATGATAACTATTTGACACTGACAAAATACTCAATGTTATTGCCATCATAAGAAAAAAAAATCCATCACAACACTTTCCAGCCATTAGTCGATTTTTTTAACTCTATGTAGGTAGAGCAAGGCAAGGAGCTATCTCTTATACATCCAAATTCAGTACAGTAGAATAAGAAACATTTTTTTCATTTCAATCTAGTTAACTACTACATGCATAATAGAAGTAAATTATGTTTGGGACTCATCCTTTGTAGTAAAAAATCAAACACCGAAAAAATACCAAACATTTAGACTATACCTCTAAGAATAAGAACAATTTATTTGCACGAATTATGATTATACAGGCTACTCGCTTGTGCCCGCGACTTTGCGTAATTTAGGATAACTTGATACCTACTTTTTCCATACAAACTTTCAAAACCCCTTTTCCTCCCAAGGGTTGAATTTCAAAAAATCCTTTCTTATGCCTCGTCAACGTCTTTAAGAGGGCTGGAAAAAAATCTGCTTTCTAGGTCCAAGGGTTTGGGCTGAGCGTTGATGAGTCAGTGATTCGGACCTTTTCTTATACATATATTAGTTTAGATATAGAATGGCACGTGGTAGTTAAGTTAACTGTTTGCCTTAGTGAACCTACCGACCCGACCCAACAGATCGAGGGTTCGAGTCTCGGGTTTCCGTAATTTGTAGCTTCCATGTTCCTCATTATGCCCGGTTAGTGGCGGTTACGCAACTTGTCACGCTGGGACTCAACATAAACATGGGAAATGCGGTGTGTCACACCTCTGCCAACTCCTCTCGAGGGATTACGGCGTGAGTTTATGTTATGTTAGACAAAACATTAAAAAAAATACTTACTTATGATTCTCGGAGAATAAATTTATTGAAGCTGTTACGCGACCGCAACGTAGTTTTAAATTTTGGAAATTTATCTCATCCACTCCGTCATTTACCTGTAAAGAAACATTTTTTAAAATACAGTGAAACCTAGTTAATTGGGATCTCAAGGGACCAAGGATTTTGTACCATTTAAAGAGGTTTTCATTTATCCAGTTTACCATTTAGACAGGTTTAAAAATTTGTTGTCTCATTTACAGAGGCCGTAAACAAAACACGTGCGAAAGAAATTCGAATGTTTGTAAACAATCGTGTCGAAACCTGTCCCAACCTGATACATTATCTCACTTATAAAGGGAACTGAGCTCCAGAGTCCCAACTATAGAGGTAAACATGAAAAAAATCCTAGGTTGTATGTGTATTTTTTAATAATGTCGTGAAACAACGAGATAAAGATGTTGTTGCAACTCTCCATTTACAGTACACTCCATGTACACTATTAAAAAAAGGTAGAGTCTTGAAAAAAAATCTAAGAAGGTATAATTCGCAACTATTAAATATAATTCCACCAGATCAATAACTACCTGCAAAGAAATTTTTTTTTCTTCACAAAATTCCAAATGTCGTGAAGACATCAACAAAATTACAAAGACCTTGTTTCGTATAGACATCGTTTCGATAGACGACGGTATCATTTTCCATCAGGTGAACCGTCCGCTTGTTTACACGTGAGGTTGTTAAAAAACTTGGTGCTTTCATAAACGTGTGTGCAGTTTCAAAGATAAATCCTAGATACATCACTTTTCTTCTGTAAAATACTAGTATTAATAAAAATAAAATACAAATATCCAATAAAACTCCTGTCTTCGATTTCGCTTTGGATATTCCTTTTAAAAATTATTTTCCACTATTTAATTATTATTTTATAGATAGATACCATACAAAGCTAAACTTAAAAAGTAGCTTAAATTTAAGATACATAGATACAAATAGACAGAAATTAGATTAAAATTAAACTCACATTAAAACAAACTCTCCCTTAAACATATTACAGAAAGGTGTATCTATATTAAACATTTTAATGTCTGTTTACATACCATTAAAAAAGCTATCAAATCAACCTTTAACTTCATTCATTTTTTATATATTAGCTGAACATTTTCTGTCAGTCTATAAATGTGATAATGATCGACAGAGTTACTTGGCGGGAACGGGAAGTGTCAGTTAGAATTTTCTTATTTTATTGTCTTTTCTTATATATCAGCAGAATTTAATGTGTAAAATGCTAGTGTTTTAACCAGTGAATATCTGTAGTGCTGTACGAGTGTGGAGAAAGTGAAATACGACGATTTGGCTGCTCTTTTCGTCATCTCCCAAGTAACTCTTTAGAGCCTACAGTAACCGTACTAGCAGGTTACTGTAGGCAGATTCATCATTTTCATCTTATCATCTCCATCTCATTAATCTTCTTCAAGAATGAAGAAATTTTAATAACTGATGATCAGGCAGCATGGTACTAAAACCAATGCCGTTAAAGAAATACATTTAAAAAACAGATCGACATTTTTCCAAATTTTTAAAGACTTCATGAAAGAGCGTTTTCTATTCGACTTTAATGTAGAACATTATGTATTTATATAATTAATTGTCAACTACCATTGCCTCGACTAAGCCAGTAGCGAGCACACACATTAACAGCGGTAAATACAAAGACGCGCATACAATTCAATAAGTACATATAATATATAGGTACAACGTCGTGTCATTACATATATATCTAATAAAGGTTTGAACTTAGCTATATGTATAGAGAAATAATATCGACTTCACGCTTAACTAAGGCGTAGTTGTCAAATGTATGAAAATCTATTCAAAATACTTATTGCGTCATTCTTAGGTACATCCTACGTTGTTTTTTTTTTTAATTTTCATCGCAGACACCTAGCAACGATACGGTATATACTAAAAAACGTACATTACATACAGACATTAATCCCTCGAGAGGGATAGGCAGAGGTGTTGAACAAAGAGGTGTGACAGGTAGCGAATCTGTTGCCACTATCCGGGCACAATGAGGATCCTAGAATGAGCCATCCGAGACTCGAACCCTCGCCCTATCGGGATGGTTCGGTCGGTTAACCAAGGCACGTAACAAACTGAGACGGTATATACTAAACAGGGGAAAATATATGTCTTAAAGCCTACACCGCCAATGCACAGCCCATGTAGCTCCAATCCTTCGATCGGAAACACAGCGAACTGCTTCACGTTGTAAATAGAATGTATTGAACGCCAAGATCACCAATGCGTTGCCCTTGTAGAAGTGAAGATTTACCTCTTGTACCGGTAATTACACTAGCTCTATAATTCTTTGAACGGAAAAACAGCGAACTTCTGCACGAATATAAAAGAGGGTGGTACCGACGCAGACGATCTCGCACGTAGAACCATGATTATGGCTATTTGCAAAGATAAGAAAGAGATGCAAATATCCTTACATACTCTTGCTTACTCCTCATCCGTATATCCCTTAATACACGCGACGGTTACAAGTGCTGAGGCCTTCCTCACCAATCACCAATCTTTTTAATTTAATTTTATTTAATACAGATTACAGTAAAATTTACAAATGATACGTAGTCATTTCTTTATCTATAACTATAGTGCCGTAGTCCAAAAACTCGTGTGACTAGTAATTGGTTAGCGGCTCATGTAGGATCACTAACTATACAAAATTACATACAAATATAAATATATGCCTATACATTCACATCCATACATTCTAAGTAAAACAGGACGCGACCTTACGTTTAAAGATGTTAAACTTTGGAATAAATATATCTACATATACTTTATTTTTCAGTAAATCATTGTATTGTCAAAGTCAAAATGTTTTTATTCGAATAGACTTAAAATAAGCACTTTCAAATCGTCATATTTTTTTACTACCACCGTTTCGGAATGCTATCTCTACGGGGAAGAATCCGGCGAGAAACCTCCGTAGTTGACGACTAATACGTACAATAGGATTTTAAAAAGTATTATTAAAGTATACCCTTAGAGCAAATCTATGAGTCTTCCATGATATCGTAAAATTTTCCTACACGTCAGGTAACATATCTTACTACAGTGGATTATCAACGAATAATACACAAGCATGCAAAACTACTTAGAGACTAATATCACCTGTGCTTACCCGATTATAAGCAACCACAGCTTGCATAAAACATAATTTAACAAAACACAAATTCTACTTGTCTTATTTGCACACGATAAAAACAAAATTAAACCAAATCGGACTATGTTACGATAAAAACAGTTACATAGTAAAATTTGATTATGTTATAAATACAGTGATTTTGTATGAGCAATCTTAATTCCTCATCAATCGTGAGAGGCGCTTTACAAAGATCCATAGTTTGTAACTGCAGTTGCAAGGGGAATTCGAAGGTTAAACTCATGGTAGACACTGTCGAGAGGCCTCCGTTCCAGCTCTACCCCTACCTGCCATTCCACATGTACAAAAAATTTAGGCTATTTTCAATTATTAAATTAATGTATGTATGTATAATTATTAAGTTATGTGTGTTCTGTTATGAGGAGGGCGTGGTAGCTCAGTTTGTTACTTGCCTTGGTATATGCTGCCATGTTCTCAATGTGCCCGGATAGTGGCGACAGATTCGCAACCTGTCACACTGGGATTCAACATGAGGGATTAATTACGGTGTCAGTTTACGTCATGTATATTTACAACGTTTCCTTTCTATTTACAACGTGAAGTAGTTCGCTGTGTTTCGGTTCGAAGGAGGTATAGGAAGCACGAGAGGTATAAAATCTTTACCTCTACATGGACAACGCTTAGATTGTGCTCTTGATGTTTCACGACATGTTAACAGCGGTAACACTTTCCATAAGGAGAACTGTTTGCTTGTTTGCTCATGAAGTTGTATAAAACCAATTAAATTATGTTCAATAATATGCCTGACTGATTCTATAGTAACAACATGAATCATATATTGTGTCATCGTCTACTGCCTTTGTATTGTTATATACAAATATATATAAACGGATGTATATAGGTATGCTGTGTGTCGTTTATGTATCATGCAGGACCTATGCTACTAAATTTATTATTGGATAATTATCAACTATAGTTAAAAGGTAATGCTTGCGGTACACGTCCGTTGGATTTTTGTTTGTTTGTTAGACAGGGGAGCATTCGGCAACAATCACGCTAGAAAATAAGCAGAAAATAAGATTTTCTGTCAGCGAAAACGTTTGCGGAAAGTCGCTCGCTTCTATAAATGCTGTTATTCCGCAAGCGTTAACGCCCATGGAAATTAAAATTGCATTTAACTGACATTACGATGACGTAACTCGAGCGTGAGGAAACGTAGCTATTTTTTTGTCTGAGGTTACTGATGGTAAGTGACGATGTGGCCGAAGGAGCATGCTGACAATGACTGTTGACTGACGACTTGAAAAGGTATGAGTAATGCTCGGGGAACACATGCGCTGGGAACTAGCTCTTCAGCAGTGCAAATGATGAAGTACTTATTGAATTTGATCGAAAAATTAAAGAGCAAATAACTCAAGTTTATGAAAATTTAACCCCTGTAGGGAGTTTCAAATTTGTGTGTAGAAATTACGAAAATTCTCTAGATTTCCCCTTTTAACAAATAATTAAACACGTGTTTCGTGCCTTTCTAACAAACAGCACCTGTGGGGGGTGAAAATGAATAAAAGTAAAAACTAACACGGGGTCATCAACCTTGAAACACAAACTCACGCCGTGATGAATTCCTCGAGAGGGGTAGGCAGAGGTGTCACACACCGCATTACGCATGTTCATGTTGAGACCCAGTGTGACAAGTTGCGAATCTGTCGCCACTATCCGGGCACAACGAGGAACATGGCAGCAACTTACGGCAACCCGAGACTCGAACCCTCGACCGGTCAGGTTGGGTCGGTTATCCAACGTAACAAACTGAGCTTCCAGTCCTCACACACATTGATCACACGAAAAATTACATTTTACAGAAATTGACTACACTTGAAACTACAAAACATCTTTTTTCCTTTCGAATTGAGTTCTATAACAGGCAGTCGCGGGCATAAGTTAGTAATATACCTATTTCTTTATCTCCCTTGATAACTGTGATGACCCTTTTGTGGTATAATTCACTGTAGTAATTTATACCAAGAACAGACAGAGATAACATGTAGGTGTCCTACATGCTTACCGCTAGTGTTATATACTTACTACAAGTAGGTAGAAACTTGAACACTTTTTCAAATATTGATATAATTTTATATAACATTCGTAGTCCACCTGATGGAAAGTGATACCGATCTTTTTTACTTACTGTTACCTTTTTGTAATTTAAATAACTTAGTTAAGGTAATAAAAATAAAAAAATGGTTAAACCTTATGTTATATTGCGTGCTGTGTTAGCCTATAAGTGATTAAGACACTGAAAAAGTTCTTAAAATGTTAAAATTACATTGTATTGTGTTTTTAATCGTTGGTGAACCTAATAAATGAAATAAAATTTCTGGAACGCTAAGAGAACTAATGCGTTACCCATGTAGAGGTAAGAAACCTCTTGTACCAGTAATTAAACTGGATCTCCAATCCATTGAAGCGAAACACAGCGAACTGCTTCACGTTGTAAATATGAAGGAGGGTGGTACCGACGCAGACGATCTCGCACGTAGATTTACCACTTACATAGATCTATTCTGGTTTCCAAATCAGACCATCGAAATTGAATGGAGGTTTGGATGATTATAGAAAAGGGATCAAAGACAAAAGGTTTTATTCCATAGGGAATGTAACGCAAAGTTCGAAGGAAACAACGACCTCGGTGGCGCAGTGGTGTAAAAAGCCGACTGTTACGCTAGAGGTTCCGGGTTCGAATCACGGTGGGGGCATGACTTTGTGTTATTTGCAAGACGCATTGTTTCGCTTACCGATCTTGGATGTTGTATTCTTATTTATTTAGTTTATACCATATCATTGCTTAGCGCCTGCGATACAAGTTCTTACGATACTGCAGGGCTGAGTCAATGTGTGTGTCGTGATGTGGTTACTATTATTGTTATTAATAACGTAAGAAAACCACCAACATGCTAAATGTCTAATATTGTTTCGGTATTATTTAGGTCCTTACTTAATATTATAAACGCGAAGGTTTGTAAGGGTGTATGGATGTATAAATGTTTGTTACTCTTTCACGCAAAAACTACTGAATGGATTTTAATGAAACTTTACAATACTATAGCTTATACATCAGAATAACACATAGGCTGTAAATTATAAAGATATCGTGTGGATTGTCCAAAATATAACGATAAATGTCAAGTAATTAAAAATCCTATTAGAACTATTTTCGACTTCGCGGGTAAAAGCTAGTGTTGTATAGTTTATTATTCATTTAATCGTAAACTCTTTTGAATATTGATAATTTGGCTACGCTTCACAATGCTGGTCAGATGTATTTTTCATTCCATTTGTTTAAGCGTACCTTGTTTATAGAGAAATCAAGATAATAATATCTTTATTCCTTCATAAATACAATCATTTCTTACAATTTTACTTACTCAGTGAAAAAGTTGCACTGTAAAATAGTTTCTGTATCCTGTGCGGACCAAAAAAAAAAAAAATTATACATTAATAACCTAGCAACACTGTTTTAACGGACAAAACCGGGTGTTGTAAGTTTAACTTGTCGTCTGTGTGTCTGTCTATAGCATGTTCTTAGCTATGTTTGATCGATATTGGTTCGCCCATTCGATAGTTATGGCGTGTGAAAGGATGAACAATCGAATGTACGCTAAAATCCAGTAGGGGGTTTTTAAATGTAATTCAGGTTTTAAACAATCTTTGAGGTAGCTTAGTAACTCTTAAATAATATTAGAAAGTTACGAAAAACCATGTTAGTAAATTACAATGTGCATTACTATCTTGGATCGAATGCAATTGAACCCTCTCTCTGGTACAGACGGCCACACATAGATCTTCACTTAACAAAGCGATATCAGTCCTTATACCATATAAATTAAGAGCGGTAGAGTCCAAACAGGTTAGGTCGATCCATGGCCATGTGCACAAGGACAGTGCACAAAGAATCGGGTCCGAGCGGTGTGCCTTGCAGAACGCCGAAAAAAAATTGCAAGCCCGAGTTTGAGTCCGGAGGGTTCCGCACAAACAATTTCCAAATACGTACACATTTAGAAAAAATCGCCTGAGAAATAGAACTTAGTTAAACATGAAACTGTTTCTGCGTTCGGATTAAGATTTTAATTAAAAAACTTTTTGAATAGTGTTTTTATTAAATTTGTTTTGATAATCCTTTCATTATTTGAAAGGTATGACATCCCATTTAACTTTATTTAAAAGTGGCATTTTTTTTTTAAATAGAGACAGATAGAGTTATATAGAAATAAATATACATTAAGCAAATTGTGGCATACAGTAAGCAAATGTGTATCCATCGATATAATAAAAAAAGGGTTCTTACAAATATGGGTAATTAAATAGTAAATGTTTTGAATTTAATAGGATTGGAAACATTACAGCTGTATCTCTTCAAGTCGACAATGAACATTCATTGTCAGCAAGCATGCCGCTTCGCGCGGCGTCACTTACCAACAGGAGAAGATTAACAGAAAACACTTTTATTTTTGTATCTTTTCGGTAGATCGAATACCAAAAAAATTTAATCATCAAAAACCTCCTTTTGTTGTAATGCGTTTTTAGTTTTTTTGTAAAAATTTCATGTATTTATTTCTACTCAAAACACCCAAAGTTATTTTAAATATACACGTTGTTTTTTATTGTTACGTTTTCCTAGACGTACAGCCAAACGAGCAAGGGGTTCAGTTTTTTCAATTTCACTACGGAACCCTAAAAACATCGCAAATCCACAACTCTCTTATCAATTATTCCATGACGGTAGGCCGGTTTTGAGTCTGTAAGTGAAATGGGGATGTCTGCGATCGATTTTGAATGTTATTCCTTAGTTCATACAGGTCTGTTTACTGTGGTTCTCAGTCAAAGGCCTTGGAAAAGACAAAAGTAGGGTAAATTGTAATAAATAAGCTGTTGCTAAGTGAATTTATAACGTACCGTATTGATGTACATATAATGTAATATATAGGTATAGTTATGTACAAGTATATAAGCAAAAGTTCATAAAACAAGAAACATTGGAAGCGACTTGATCGTTAAATGCAACTACGGAGGTTTCTTCCACGTAGAAATAGCATTCCTAATTCGGAAAAAAATGACTATTTGAAAGTGCTTATTTTACGTATATTCGAATAAAAATAGATTTTGACTTTGACCGTTGAAACGTTAAATTTTGTAGAATCTAACGATAACTAAGAAACGGTGTTTTTTTTAAATATAATAATCTAGATGAAATTACGCGTTAATTCGTTAGTTATTCTTTAAAAAATCTTGAATATGTTTTTTGTTTAACATTAATATTTATTTTGAAAATACGACCTGTTGTCAAATCTTAAACAATTAAAAAAACAACCATACTTTTTAAAGGTTTCCAATTTGGTTTATTTTGGGATAAGAATATTAATTAGACCTAATTAGTGTTGCCATATACGATGGTGACTTTTGTAAAATATTACAACATTCCAAATTAAACCTTAAAATTTTCTGAAAAGTTTAAAATTTGTAAAAAAGCTTTGAATGTTGTTTACCTTTACATTTAATCAAACATTCAAAATGTATGTATTTATCATAATTAGAATCTTAAATTAATTAGAATTATTATAATATCAAAATCAAATTCAAAATGTTTTTTATTCGAATAGACTTAAAATAAGCACTATCAAATCGTCATATTTTTTTTACAACCAGCGGCACGGAACGCTACCTCTACGGGGAAGAATCCGGCGAGGAACCTCCGCAGTTGCTTTTTACAATATATTTTTAAATTATAAAGGCGAATGTTTGTAAGGGTGTATGGATGAATGGACGTTTGTTACTCTTTCACGCAAAAACTGCTGAATGGATTTTAATTGAATCTTTACAAGAATAGAGGTTATACATCAGAATGTATGTGTTACGCTATAATTTAAAAAGATTTCGAGTGAATTATCTGAAATATAATGATAAATGTCAAGTACCTTGTAAATCCTATTAGAACCATTTTCGACTTACGCTGACGAAGCTGAAGCTGAAGGGCGAGAGATAGTTTAAAATAAATTAAACATTTTCAACGTACAGTTTATCGAATACCACAATTATTTTTGAGTACAAACATTTTTTTTTTTCAAATAAACTAAAAAATGTATAGTAATTTTAATATGAAATCGTTTGTTTAATACGTGCTTATATTTACCTTATTCATTGCACATTGTATACATTTTTAAGATTTGGTTACTTAAAAATGTTTTTGACATATATTTTTAAATTTGCCATAAACATTTCTTTACTACAGTAATGTTGTGTTAGCTTTTGTCTGTGGCTTCGTTCGCGTATTTTTTATTTGAACGGTATGACCTAAATCTACTCTGAGTCTTTTTACACATATAGGTAAAATTTATTGAATTTATTGAATTGGAAAAAGGCAAAAAGAACAAAATTTTGCATTCGCCTTTGACACTTTTGCATTATACATATATTTTAATATAATATTGCATTTAATACGTTTTCAAATTACGATACCTATATATCTTAGTAGTTTTTTTTTTTTTTCTTTGTTTGATTATTTATTTTAAAAGAAACGTTTATTCTAATGGTTCCAGTGGTTCAATTTTTAAATCGAGTAGTTTCGATGTCTACTTAAAATGAATATATACTACTACAATTCTTATTTATTAGCATTTCTGAAATACATAAGCAATTTCTATTGATTACAATCGAGAAATTTTCAAAAAAATGTAAATACTGTCATACAGAGAGGTCATAGACAATCTTCTGTTTTTTTTTAAATTTAAAAACGACAAAAAAGGTTTTTTTTTTAGGATATTGAAAGCTTAAAAAGTATTTAGTTGAATTTAAAAAAATAAATAAATATAATGAATTCAACTATAAAGTCTAAGCTAAAGGAGTTTAATAATATCTTTTATTAAATTTTGAATGGTATTACAAAGCTGGTTTCACAGTATTCTTGATTTCATTGTTTGGAGGGTATTTTTTTGGTGAATTACATCGTAAAGGCCAGACGGAGTGCAGTTCCAAAATCCATATTCCGTTGGATCCGCCAGACTGAGACGGCTGGACCGATCTGAATGCGTCCGACAGAGACAGTACAGTTCTTGCCAGGAGTAAGTTAGTCTCGGGTTGAGGTGCACCCGCACTCACAGCGAGTTTAAAAACTATATTACGTCACTGTTTAACTTAGATTTTTTTTCCTTCTTTTGCTTGTGATAATTTATTTCCTCCTTTCTTTTATATGTATCTGTGTGTGTATATGACTGATATCATCCCACACTAGCTCAAAATTAATCATTTGTAAATAGTCAAAGGAGTTTTTTGACTACAGTACAGCCATAACTTAAGAAAACAACTTCCTGTATGATTCTTTTTACTGTAATCTGTTTCGAGTAAAAAAAAAAATCTGACTGTTCTGATGGAAAGTGATACCGCTGACTATTGACACGACGATGCCCTTTATGTCATACAACGACAACACCGCCAATGCGTTGCAAATATATACTAACAAGGTTAAAGGTTATAGTTAGGTATTCCAGCTTACAAAAGACTTTGAACTAAATTGTGTTAGTTTCGTCTGGCGTGTAGGTACATGCATAATGTTTCAGTGTGCGTCACCTCGAGATCGCTCTGCAAAGAGGTCACACTAGAGCGATGTGCATGTACACATCAACACACAACCATAGCCGAACCGTCTTTGTGAGATGGGATTTCTATTCCAATTTACGGGATTTCCCTCAAAATTAAGGGATATTTCTTGAGCAATGGATCTTTTTATGGGCATAAAATGTTGAGGGGTACTCTTTGTGTATCTTACTTAGCTTAGACTTGTATACTTTGATTTTTTACAAGATTGATATGTTGCCCTCAAAGACGTCGTCAGTTTAAGTAAGAGAGGTTTCAGAGAATGGACATAATTTTATGAGTTCCTGTTTTTAATTTAGGGGGTTTATATTTGACTTTACTGTCTGTTTGAACGAGGAAGCGAAGCAAGCGTAACTTTTGAGTCTACTTGAGCAATCTACTTTATTGTTCTTGTGTATAATAATAACCACATCACGACACACACATTGACTCAGCCCTGCAGTAAGTATCATAAGAACTTGTGTCACAGGAACAAAGCAACGATATGGTATAAACTACATAGATAAGAATACAACATCCAAGACCAGAAAGACCCGCCCCCACCGGGATTCGAACCTCAAGCGTAGCAGTCGGCGGTTTACACCACCGTACCACCGAGGTCGTCGAGGTGTATGTTGTATGCATAATTAATGTTTGTCGGAAGAAAACTCGAATATCGTTGATCGGACCGTCATGACATGTAGTAAGTAGAATAATGACCTAATATTTAAATAATTTTTAAAACTGACATCCGTTATCACGTGCTAGAGAATGCTAGAGATTTTTTTGATGTTTAATTTGGACCAAAATAGCCCGTTGATCTGTCAGCTGGCTGTATGTATCCCATGCACCATTATAGACACTTGAATCTCAAAGACTATATTTCAACACATAAACAAATTAAGGGGGCTCCCATAAAAAAGTGATTTCTTTTCCATTCGGCTTGCCCTTGTTTATTTAACGAAATTATCTAAAAGTTACTGATCGTTTAATCTTTTGCGATGGTATGGGATCCGATTCACACTTGGATTTTCAACCCGCTGTAAGTGTGACCGCGCGTCAGTCTCGGTTGTTCCTCGGGTCGTGTCGGGAGGTCGATGACCCGCGCGGCTTCCGCGTCGCAACCAGACACCGCCGTGATGTTAGCAACGAGAAAACTACAAAACTACTGCCCGGTTTTAAAAAGAAAAGCTATTTGTTCCTAATGCAACACTGCACTTCCAAATTCAAACTCCTGGCCGGTTTTTAAAAAGAAAAGCTACAAGTTCCAAATTTAAACTCCACAGAACAAAGGCTAGACTTATTTAAGTAGGTACACTGTCGCCTGAGAAAAGCTCTTCCAAATACAAACTACTGACCGGTTTTTAAAAGAAAAGCTACCTGTTCGAAATTCAAAATCCACGAGTGGGTTGTAATAGACAGCGTCAGCTACACAAAGCTCATAGCAGAGGGCGTATTAGCAAATGACGTTGCAAAGAAACAGTCGATATTCAAAATGCCTGCTTTCATTATGTTATCTTATTATAACAATCTCCGCTGGTACTGCTCTCTGACGCGAGAACACTCTGTCACTTACAATTCAAAATCTAGAAGACATAGGGTAAGACTTAAAAATGATACCGGCTGTTAAGATTTCCGAAAAGAAAAAAGTTTTAAAAAGAAAAGAAAAAACCGGTCAAGTGTGAGTCGGACTAGCACATGATGGGTTCCGTATATATATAATTTTGTAATAAATACCAGAAATAGCAACAAAATGACTAAAAAATCACGTTTCTTGTATGGGAGCCCTCTTTGATTAATAATTGATTAATGTTTTAAGTATTTGTTGTCACAGCAGCAACTGAAATAGACATTCTTGGAAAATTTCATGAGTCTAGCTGTTACGGTTCATGAGATACAGCACGCTGACAGACAGACAGACAGCGAAGGCATATTAATAGGGTCCCGTTTTTACCTTTTGGTTACGGAACCCTAAAAACTATTAGTTCCTAATGCAAACTCCACTAAGGTGGAAAATATACAAATTTCAACATTGACACAGCCCTTCCGAAACTGGAAGAAAATCTAATAATACTGGATCTTAGACCAGTGAGCGAAATGGATGAACATCCACCTCAAAACCTATCGTCCCAGCAGTCATCGGTTCTTCAAGTTCTCAGTTCGAAGGATTGGAGAGCCAGTGTGATTACTGGCTTGATCTATATCATCTTTACTTCTTCATGCAGGTGGTGTTCTTGGCGTTCCAGACATCTAGAGCATCGTCGTGTCAATAGGCGGCCGTATCTATATCAGGTGAACATTGCTCAACATGTTTCAAAAAATGCATAATCCTTCGAGAGGGGTTGGAAGAGGTGCTTGCTACACACCGCATTTCGCATGTTTATGTTGAGTCCCAGTGTGACAGGTTGCGGATCTGTCGCCACTATCCGGGCACAATGAGGGACATGGCAGCTAGAACTTACGGTAACCCGAAATATATACATTCAAGCAAATACATTTTGCTTGTGCTAGGAAAGTCCGCTTTTCCATAACTGCATTTTATTTTGTACCAAGACTTGTTACTGTTTAAGTAATTTTTTTGTTTCATGTTTTTTTTTGCAAACGTTCTATTTTCAACCCCTCATCGGCCCCTCAAGGTGAAACACCTTTCTATACGTTATCTATTTAGGAGAAATGTATCGTTATCGGTCGATAGTAATAGGATTACTCGAGCGATGACGTCACTCGCTGATATCTCTTATATCTATCAAACAATCTAGCCAAGTGACAGTGGAACAATTTTTTTTTTTTTATGGCTATGACTTCGAGTACTTTGGTGAAGTTCTGATGAACAATAAAATCAGAGATGAATGGTTACAGGATGAAAATGATAGAAGGAATGAATCTGTTTACAGTAACATGCTAGTACTGTTACTGTAGGCTTTATTGAGTTACTTGAGAGATGAAGAAATGAGCAGCCAAATCGTCGTATCGACTAGCGAATCCAGGTGGGACGCTAGGAGGCTCAAGCCCCTTCCAAAAGCATTTCATTTCCTCTAACTTGTAGCCTTTACTTTGTTAAAATTAACTGACTAGACATAAAGAAAATAGATCTCACATTCAGAAATGATTTTCCATTAATACTATCCCCTGACTGACAATTATATTCCGACTCTTATTGTTTTTTTTCCACTCTTTTTTTAAACTATAGCAAATCCGTCCACTTAATTTTGTCATTCTGTACAACACGATGCAGTTTAGTTATTTATTTTGTAATGATTGTTTTCTGCTGTGTTTTCATATAAAACTACCTTTTGCCCGTAATTTTTTCCGCGTAGAAATCAAAAATGTATCTGTAACTTTTTTAAATTATTTGACATTTATCTTTACATTATGAACAATTCACACAAAATCTTTGTAACTTACAGCCATTGTGTTATTCTGATTGTAAAGTTTCATCAAAATCAATTAAGTAGTTATTCCGTGAAAGAGTAACAAACATACTTACAAACTTTCGCGTTTATAATTTTAGTAAGTACTAAAAATTGGTGAGTTCAATCGCCAAAAATGTTTTCTAAGAATATGTCATCAGTTTTGTTAAGTTAGTTCTAATGAAGAAGAAAAACTGACAAACCCCCTCTAAGTGATAATCCTGGATACGTCACTGCAATGCTAAAAAAAACACTTGAAGGAATGGGAATGTAGAGCATAATGAATATATCCCCTTATCAGTAAATAAATATTAGAATCTAATAAATTAAAAATAAAACCGATTAAAAAAGTACTCTTAATTCAATACTTATTATGTTTTGGAAAATTTAATTATTTAAAACGTGGTGTCCGTTCCAAATAGAAAAAAAAAATGGGATCAACCAATGCATTCAAACTAAAAAAAATCTCTAAACCGCTTTGTAAATTACGTAGCTCCGAAGTAACAAATGCCTATTTAAAAAACCACAAGCAACTGAGAAATTGACAACTATTTCCATTTTTGAAGTCAGTTTATAAAAATCTTTTGTCACTAAAATTTTAAAACCAACTTTAAAAATAATTTCAAAAAATGCAGCACAAGATAATTCGTGATCAAGGAAAGTATAAAAGTCGACACTAAAATAAGCTGCTAAACAACAAATGGAGAAATAGGTAAATGAAATACTTTACAATAATTATTCAAGTCGCAACGCAAGTTGGCCTTGAAGGAAATACATTTTATGCATTCTTAAAATATTCTCGTATCACGAATAAAAAAGCATTTTAATTTATTAATTGCTTATGTTCTCAAATAAATACGTTATGTACAATGTATTAATTTTAACCTATAACTTGTTAATTTACCTATATGACATTATTCTTTCTTTGCCCTTAAAACTGAAAAACTAAATTGACCAATTACAAAGGTAAGTTTGTTTAAAGGACGAAATCAATGAAACAGCTTCTAAAAATAAAATAAATCTTTCATGGATAAACGGCTTTCTGGAAGGCCAAAGGCTACTATACATTTTATTTAAAAAACAGACAAAAAAAGTAAACATTCTTTTCAAAACACACGTACTAACAACAATTCACTCGGTTTGTTTCTTTTTTTATTACGTAACATACCTTTACAGCCGTCGCACCCTCGCCTATAGAATAGACGTAGAAAGAAAAAAACCTATCCCATTTCCCTCCAAAACGGCTGTCTGTCAAAAATAAATCAAAATCAGACTTGGAATGTGCAGCGGAGGGCTGTGATTGGCCGGCACTTTTTCTTCTATGAGTGGGGGACGCACGGAACTTCTACTCACGCAGCCACGTGTAAAAAAGTATTTAATGTTATCTAGGATAGTTTAAATAGAGCTGGCCGGTTATATAGGGACCCTTTTTCTATTTTGATAAGAGCCAATGGCGTCTTCGTTTGGGTGTTTTATGATAGTCAGGTAGGGTGTCATATTTACACAAATGGTTAGATGTTTAATAAAACATAGATAACAAATGTAATTCATATATTTCTAGGATGGTCGAATGATTTTTTAAATGATATGAAACTAAATATTACAAAACATTGGAGGCAATGTTATGATTTTATTTTTGTGTTTGATGTTTGATTTTATTTACATAATATATCAAACGAAAGATTAGTAAAATATAAATCCATAATTGACTGTCAGTTTTCTCCGTAAGTACTTTTGCATTATCTATAATAGTATGTGGATTTTGTTTTTAATAATATTAATAAAATGGAATGGAAAACTGTTTCACGAGAAAATAAGTAATGATCAAATAAACATTCATGACTGTTGCTTGCCTGCGATACAAGCTATTTGTCTATTACTTTTTTGTGCTGTTTCCCCAAGCTATACAACTACTTTGATTTTTTTTAGTCGTGAAGTCAACAATAGACTATGCCAACGCAAGCTTGCTCCTTTGGTTGCGTCTTTACTTACTATCAGTTGTAGGCAAGTGACGATGCGGCCGAAGATTGTGCGACGAGATCCCTATAAGCCAAACCATAAACACGTATTACGGCAAACAAGCAGACCTAATGCAAAGTGAGACCGTCGCCTATTGACACGACGAAACCTCTGATTTCGGAACGCAAAGAACGCCTCTGCGTAGCCCATGGTAGAGGTGAAGATGTTATCCGTCTCGTGCCGGTAATTACACTGGCTCTCCAATCCTTCGAGCTGAAACACAGCGAACTGCTTGACGTTGTGAATAGAATGGATGGTACGAATACAGACGATCTCGCACGTTGATACCACCTGTAATACTATATTTTTTTATTGATGACGTATGTAGGAAACTAAACTTTATAAATCTTACACGTGGTCTGTTTTTATAATCCGATTATTTCAATTGGTTTATTACTGGTGTTTATAAATATCAGTTTATTATAACAGGGGTCATTCACTGTAGATAAAAAATATATATATATACATCAAACTCACGGTCGGGTCGGTTCGGTGGGTTATCCAAGGCACGTAACAAACTGAGCTCACTGTAGATAGTGGACCTATAAGCAATATCAAGGAAAAAAAGCCACCCAAAATAGCCACTGGGTCACAGAAGTGAGGATTTCCGAACGAAGACCAGGGGCTTTGAGGTAACAAGACCGTCCGGCAGCCCGGATCTACCATAATTTGAAACGGGGTCAATCTCTCCAAAGGCACCTTTTACCTCTGCATGCATGGGTAACGCATTGGCGGTGCTCTTGGCTTTCTAGACATCAAGGGCATCGCCGTGTCAATATTATCTTCCATCAGGTGAACCTTCTGCTTGTTGCCCATGATGTAGCATAAAATAAAGTTTAAATTCCTTAGCGAGGGCGAAGCCCCTCATTAATGAAATGTTATCATTAATGTTAAATACACACGACAAACTGGTATTTTTTATTTAAGTTCCTTCCTTCCTTAAGAATTTAAGGTATTCCCAATTAAACTACATGCTTGTCTGCCCATGTTGTTCATTGAATTAAGCTGGAGTTTCTCATGAAGTCCGTAATACTTCTAGAATTTTGCAAGGCACCTTGATGCGTGAGGCCGATTGATGACCTTGAGCGAGCTACTGTGAACCGCTGAGTAAAAGCAGCACAGCTAACTTAGACAAATGCCATTATTCCGCAAGCGTTCACGCCAACAGAAAATAAAGTATCGAAGTGGCATTACAATGACGTACCTCGAGCGCGACGAAATGTCAATTCCATACAATTTGATTTATTTAGTTATACATAAAGTTACATCTTATAACAGAAAAAGTCCAATCCAATATTGTACTTACATAAAATATTTAAATGACATTAACGAATGTAATCAATGTTCGTAAAAAACAATAAATATGTTCAAATATGGCGTATTGTTGTTGTTGTTTGTATATTTTCTGTTGGCGTTAACGCTTGCGGAATAATGGCATTTGTCTAAAGGGCCTGGATTGTTCCGTACGGAAAATCTTGGGAGAGACCTTCCTCCAGCATTGGACGCCTTCGATAATGATTTAAATCACTTCCCCAACTCGCACTTGGCCTGTTTAATTAGCTTAATAAATTCTCAATAGACATTTTGACGCCAACGCCGACAACTGATGCTCACGCTATCTTATCTATGGATTTGACGTAGCTGATTTATAAAAGATAAGTAGAGGCCCTCGTCTAGAGGCTAAAGTACTTCCGTATAGGAGACGCTTTAAATGAAAAAAAATTGATATCAAAATAAAAAAGGTTTAATTAATTTTCAAAATAACTAATGAAGAAATCGAATTGAAAAAGAATGATTCGACCAATGTCTTTATCACTTCCCTGAAGCTGAAGGTTATGAGTTCGAATATTGGCGAGGCCGGTGGTTGAACTTTATGTTCGAAGTTGGATTGTTTCGCCCATTGGTCTATAAATGTATTCTTGTCTATGAATTGTATTCCTTATTGATGTTAGTGGTATCTGAGAGCATACTTTCACCTTTTCAGAAACGATCCTATTCCCAGGCAACTCTTAAGTGAGCCAGCTTTTGAATGGTTTAAATGCATACCATAAAGCACCTTAAACATGAATGACATTTTGAAAGGAAGAGAGACAGAAGATGAGACAAAGCTATACAAAATCTCTTCGTTGAATGATTATTGACGTCATCGTAAAACAGTCCACCACCCCGGATAATAAAGGCTCATAGTATGAAAAGTGTATGCAATTCAATGTTTGTCCGGCTATACTTGGATAAATTAAGCACCATGCCAATGATGTAAAAAAACGTAAAGGTATGAAGAAAACTAGAGATGTCAAATCTTAAGTAAAATACTAAATTGTTGGCAACATTGACTACAGATTAGTTTATGAACGGGAATATTTATATCCTTGTTGCTTAGCGCCTGAGACACAAGTTCTTACGATACTTACTGCAAGCTGAGTCAATGTGTGTATCGTGATGTGGTTTATTATTATTAATTATTAATAATGTCCATATAAGACTATGTTGTGCGAAAAAACCCTCCAGTAGCCGTTTTATTTATAATTTTTACACATTATATAATTTGGGTACAATTTAAAAGACAAGTTCTAATAATGATACGATAATATTTGAAAAATATAATTGTTTTGAGAAAAAAAAAAACAAAAAATAAGGCAGCAGTGCTTTTTTAATTTACAACCCTGCCCTGCGCTGCGACAAAATGTAACATATAAACTTAATGCATTGCTGAGACAATGTGTGTGTTGTTATACAGATATAAACTTAATGCATTGCTGAGACAATGTGTGTGTTGTTATACAGATATAAACTTAATGCATTGCTGAGACAATGTGTGTGTTGTTATACAGATATAAACGTTAACTACGGTATAAGATATGTAATGAAAACTAATAACATAAAAACTGATTGGTAAAGTCAATCCAAAATAAAATGGCCTATATTTTAATACCCAGTAACTACATCATATCAATAAAAATATTTGATTCACTTATAAACATTTTCTTAATTTATAATTTATTTTGTTTGTATTCCTATAAAGTACTCATTTTAAGAAATGCATGCTCTGATTGGCTGTTAATGTTACATCAGTAAATTTTATTGAAAAAATCATCTTGTACTGTACTTTGTCATATTTAATGTAACATTATCGAATTGCTTAACAAAGAAATAAACTTCACAAAAAAGCCCTCATCTAAATTAATTCAAATTGAAAAAAAACATTACAAGAAACGTTCGTTGATCATCCCTTTCTATTCCGCATCTTCATTATCAAATTTTGTCGCGATAAACACAAAGAAGCTGTGTCTACTCCATTGATTTTAAAAGCTTCGAGAACTATCTGGTTCTCATTGGAGTCAATAAAGAAATAAAACAGTTGCAAGGGCATCTTTTTATAGATTATATTATACAGGTTCTATCAACCCTTGAGACTGGAGTTGACCTTGAAAAAATTCCCAAGGAATAATAAAACTTGTCAGAGAAACAAGTTCAATTTTAATAAAGAGGGTGCATCACTAATTCACAGATCCAAAACTTGTCTATTCGCTGGTTTTTTTCTTGATAGATCGGCAAAGGGTGCTAGCGCATTCAGCCAGAATAGAATCGAGCTGTTTAATTATAGTATCTTCTTTTCTATTCGCTATTTTTTCTTGACACATATATAGGCAAAAGGGGTCTAGGTTATTCAGTGTGAATATTACCATAGAGTATTTACTGCTTAGTTGTCTATGAGCTATTGGTTAGAAAATAGGGTTAGATGTTTCCAAAAAATATATTCAAATACAGTTTTAGGGTCTATTATACATAGAGAATATAATATTTTCAAGAAACGTATATGGTTATCTATGTGTTAGTACAATTTTATTATTTATTAATTATTTAATCATTTATGGAAGGATGTTAACAAAATACCTGAAACATATTACCCTTTAGACATTTAGATTAATTTGCTAGAAAATATAGTGTTTTTGCATAAATTATAATTATGTACCGACTAAGTTTTAAAGATAGCCAATAGATTAATTAAAAAAAGAGTAAATAAGTATTTTTAAGGTTTTTTTTTCTTTCGTCGTTTTCTTTGCTTTAAAATGATTCTTTTACTATCTTAATTTGCGATAGTAAACGTAATGAATATTAAGGAGTTAGAATATTTGCATTATTTTAGTTGTCTGGTAGTTTTCGTCTGTTAAAATAGACTTTTGTAGTCATTTATCTAGAGATCGAAAATTCGAGATTCTTTATATTTACAACGTGAAGCAGTTCGCTGTGTTTCGGTGCGTTCCAGACATCAAGGGATCACTTTACATCAGGTGAACTACTTGTTTGTTTATGATGATGTATAAAATACTCATCTTATCTTAATCATAAATTAAGAACTGCTGACTCACTGACTCATCAACGGTTAGTCTATACCTTCGGAGTTAAAAAGCTGGAATTTTTCCTAAGTGTTGTTTTTCAGACTTAGACAAGGAATAAGAATTATCTAAATTCAATCCTTAACGGGGTGATAGAAGTTGTAATTTTGTAGGGAAGTCTGCCTTGGACAGTAAAAATTAGATCTATGTAATTACAAATTTAACAAGAAAATAAAATAATAAGTATGTATTTCTTCTTCCCTAATAAACCATCGTGAAATTACGCACATTTTTTATATAAAACGAGTAATTGTTTAGCAAAAAACGCATAAATCTTTTATCCTTCTGCTTGATAATCAATGCACAGAAAAAAGAGAATGTCAAGTAACTTGGCGGGAATGGAAGTGTCTGTTAAATTTTTCTTATAATTTTTTCTTGTAAAAATGCTAGTGTTTTAACCAGTGTATATCTGTAGTGCTTTACAAGCGTGGAGAACGTTAAATACGACAATATGACTGCTCTTTTCATCATCTCCCAACTAGGAATATCTCAATAGAGCATACAGTAACAGTACTAGCATGTTGCTGTAGGCAAGTTCATCACTCCATGTATAATTTTTATCCTTTCACTATTCATTTCATCCCTCATCAAAATTTGATAGTAAATATTACACTGCCAAAATACTCAAAAATATTTCCAGCAAAAGAAAAAAAAACAGATAGATAGCTGAATTTTGGTAACCAGATACCTTACAAGTAGTAGACGTCATTAGAAATGTTTTTTAAATTTGTTATTCCTCGAGAGGGGTAGGCAAAGGCGTTATACACCGCATTTCGCATGATTATGTGGAGTCCCAGTGTGATAGGTTGCGAATATGTCGCCACTATCCGGACACAATGAGGATTATGGAAGCTACCACTTTAACCCAAGACTCGAACCCTCGACCTGTCGGGTCGGTCGGTTAACCAAGGCATGTAACAAACTGAGCTTTCACGTTCTCCCTGCTCATCCGATTTGAAGATTCACCATCATTTAGAATGGACTTCAATTAGAAGCGGACAAAGTATCAGGGAAAACCTTGTTTATTACTATATAGGAATTTGTTTAATTTTAAATTTCTTGATTAGACTATTTAGAAAAGCTAATAGAGAAGAATAAATAGAGAAGCTAAGTAAATACTTCTTATCTGTGAATATATAGTTATTATAAAATAGGGGTTGCTATTCAAAAGTGATAATAAATTAGTTTATTTCATAAATAACTAACCCTAGTTTTTACGGCCAATAGCACCTAGTCATAGACAACTACGCTATGGTGATTCTATTCATAACGCCTCGGATCTAATCTGGCTGAATGAACTAGCACCCTTTGCCGATCTATCATGAAAAAAGTTAATAGACAAGTTTTGATTGTCTGAATTATTAATGCACCCTCTTCCATAATTACATTGGATATATTTCTTTGCCCCATATTTTATAATCTATAGGTAAATAAATAAATTAAAAAACTACATGAAACACTTAGATATTTTTGCTTAATTCTGTTAATTGGTATTTTTACTTTTAATAATCATTTTAAAATAACTAGTTAATTATTAAAAGAAGGTCAACTGTACTGTATTTGTAGAAAATATAATCCCTATAATATTACAAAAGCGAAACTAGCTATGTAAGATTGTAAATGCGAAAGAAACTCTGTTACATTGTTTCGTTTAAACAGCTAAACCGATTTCGATAACATTTGCCAAATATATAAGTTGAACCAAAAATGTTTTGAAGTTATAACAAAATGTCATTCTTCTTTTAGGATTTTGAAGTTAATGAAAAAAAAAAAGTAATTAAGCAGAGATGATTTTATTAAAAATTAAGGTATTTTATCCTAATTAACCGAATGACATTGTTTTTAATAGTAAAATACTTTCACGTTTATATTTAAATGACTATATTTTATAGACCTGTTTCTTCAGAATGATAATAACATTTTGTACCTCTTCAAGTCAACAGTAAACAGCCATTGTCAGCAAGCATGCTGCTTCGGCCGCATCGTCACTTACCATCAGGTGACGATTGTTATTTTATTTTTTTATTCATGACCAGGCAAGCATTTGACCCCAAACCCGCCTGATGCTAAGCGGCGATGAGGTCTAAGGTGGATCATGCCTGCCTAGGAGAAACCTATTCACTCTTGCCTTAAAGCTTGCCTAATTAATTACATCTAAAATTTATTTATTATGATTTTAAAATTGAATGTTAAACAACATTATGCACTTTTAATTTGTACTAAACCACAGTATGATTGATATCTGTTGAATTTCTCTGTTTAATTTTATAATGTATATATGTCGTGTGTAAGTGTGTCAAAATAAATATATTTAAATTTTGAAAAATATATATCTGATAACTCTTGGTGACTAAATATCCGATTAAATGCATTAAAATTACAAAAAGATCCCTTGGATAATGATCATATTACATTGATAAAGATTTTTATTTCAAATATTTCCCAAACGTTCATGCATTTATATACATTTAATTAAATAATGTTATTTTAAAACTAAAAACAAACGATTATACGTAATGACTAACTAAAATAATAGACGATATTAAATACGTTAGTTGATTAATTAAGTATTTATTTTACTTAAATTTAGTGACAAACACATTTCAACATTTTACTTTAATAAAATCGATTAAAGTATCTAATTTAAAAAAAAATGGTTTTAAATTAAAACAAAACTAAATTTCAATGAATCGATTGAGGTTTTTTTAATATTACGTATATATTTTTTAAAATAAATGCCTACGTAACAAGCAAAAACTACTGACAAAAAAAAAGGGAGTTTAAATCTAAAATTAGGTAAAATATTATATTGCATTTTATTTTATTAGCTATATTTGTTTTAGGCATGTCAATCCCATCGTACTCTTATTTATTTCTTATTAAGTATAAAACCTATCATTAATTGACACAAACCAATAGTTTTTTTTTTGTATTTTTGTAAGGTTCATAAAAGTGAAATGAAACAAATTTAATGAAGAAAATGTATACGTATCCGTAATTCGGTTTTTTGTTATAGTCATATAAAATAATTTGTAATGAAAGCTGTGGAATTTGTAGAAAAATCGAATTATAATTCATTAAATAATTTCTATACCTTAACTATTTAAATTATACCTAACCTAGTATTCTTTAGTTTTTTTATTCTACCATCTTTTATAACAGTGTAATAATTAAGAATAGGTATGTTACTTATAAGATAGCTATAAATTTTGAAGTAATACACAGTAAATATAATTTTTAGTTAATTTGTATAGATTTCTAATAATAATTCATGCATAATTTGATTAATAATAATACATGGTTAAGCTCAAAAATTCAAAGAAATCTATACAGGTGTATAATTTTATCATAATTATCAAAGTAAAATAAACCAAGTGTTCCTTGCTTTATATAAATTTACTATTTGTATCTAAAAAAAAAAAAAAATTGGGGATTCTATGTTTCTCTAGATCTTTCTATTACTAGTAATCGAGTTAAAATTAATAACAATCGAATTATAATGGGAAAATTAACTAAAAATTATATTTACTGTGTATTTTATATCGTAGTATTTGAAAATCAAATAGCAAACGAGAAAAAATGAGAGGTAAGTAGACGGTACAGGAATCCAATAGACCATTTTACTTGGTCTTAGCGTCAGACCTTTAGGTTCGTATAAAACTGTTAAAAAATCATTTAATTAACAAAAATATGTCTAATATCAAAACAACACATAGTTATTTATTAAAAATAGGAAGGTTTTAATAATAATAATATGTGAAATAGCTTTTTCGAGCAGTTAGTGTTGCGGATTTGTGACTCGGTTTTAGATTTTAAAAGTCGTTTAGAAGTTACATTTTTAACGGTTTAACATCTAAATTCGCTTAAATATAGTCAAATAATAAATGTACTCACCAATTCGGGAAGAATTTCATAAAAACATCCATAGCAACAGGTTTATGTAGCACAATTCCGCAGACGGGGCACACTCGCGCACAAGCACATGGAAAAACGTGAAAAAAATAAATTTGAAGGAGGTTTTTTTCAAAAAATCCTCATTAATCACAATCACTAAGGTCCATGGAGTGGTTTTTGAAGGTTTTCCAAATAGGCCTATAGGAATCTTATTGGACTGTATTAGTTTTTGTTTGTGCGAAAATTTCAGCGGATTCGCGCTGTTGCCGCCTGTTTAGGCCTACGCAACGCGCGAATATCTGTACTCAGTGGCTTGCCACATAGCACACTCCCCGCCCTACACAGATTAAATGAAAACGACCGATAATAAAAATACTAAACTCAGATAAAGATTACTAGGTAACAACTCAAAAATAAATTTTCTTTTTTTCTTTTAAAAATACCGCTTAATTAAACACTAGGTGTTCGATTCGTAAGTGATTAAAAACCCGACACACGTTAAAAACTACTGATAAAATAAAAATTGAAAAAAACTTAGAACCCGCTCCCGAATAAGGGTTGTGAAGGCATGACTAACATGCGTTTTTGAATATTTTTTCCGGTGAAAAAAAACTTTACTTTGTATGGGACTCACGTTTAGGGGTAGCCCGTTAAAAATGGGTTGAAAGGTGGGAGTGCCGGGTTTTAGGGGAAGAAATAAGGAATGGTTCGGAGGCAGGCGCGCGCGCGGACAGACTTGGTAGAAATGGCGCGGGCATTATACGAATGGTAACCTTGCCAGTCGACCTCGCAATATTACGACTAAACGAACCATCACATATTGTAGGTATACAAATTTCATACTTACGCCTCTTTTGGGTATTTTGGGGTCCAGAAAGTTTTTGCTTAATTAAATTTTATCACAAAAACCAAAAAAAAAAATGTCATGGTCTTTTTTCGATTATTTTGTTCGTTCATACTCTTGATGGAATAGATGTAAATTTGATTAAAAACAAGTGACAGCGAAATAAAAAAATCATATGCTAATTGTAAATTGTAGATAGACAATTCAATAGCTAATTACAAATACCCATGCACCAATATAAATACCTATAGTTACCGGTTTGCTTTTTTTTATCTCAATAAATTAATCGTCTCTAGTTCCCTCTTTTTGTTTAAAACTAGAATTAAATTTAAACACATGGAAAATTGTCCATAAAACAATAATTTCAAATACTAATAATAATAAAAATGTTTTCCTATTCACATGCTTTATCTTAAATCTCAGCTTCACATTCTAATTGTACATGAAAATGTTATAGAATTGCTCAGTTGAAATTAGAACCCATTACCCATTGCAATCTTATTTTTAAGTCTTCAGACTGCATAAAAAAATAAGACCACAGTATAAACCTTATCCAATATATGTATACTTTGTAAAAATCATCCAATTAGTAATGCAGGACTGTATTACAAAATGGTTGTTCTACATTCACAAGGCTCCATTGTACAGGTCAATTAAAAAATGGAACAGAACCATAATATAATCATCTTCCAATACTTATAGGACTGCATTATACAAGACGTCCAACACACAATCCGATACTGTATTAGATAAGAAGTGCAATACTGGACTTGGAATGGCATCATATGGGTACACCATCTAATACATGATTTAGTACTGGAGCATATAAGTTACGTTGACGAGTAATATATGATACAGGACTGAAAATACAAATTATCCAAATAATTACATAGGATTTTATTATAAAAGCAGCCAAAAAATACATACAAGAGTGCTTAACACAAGTTGTACATGAAAAATATTATAAGATCATATTACATATGGCACAAGATATGTTACAGAAAAAAACTTAAAGGTGGCACGTGAATGCATTATACAAATCATCTGATATATTGCTTGAGACTGCATTATACATAATATCCAACACTGGATCAGTACTGTTTATTCAAGTTATGCAATACTTCACTCATGATGTAATTATACATTTCGTCAAATAAATCAGTTAGAATTGTGACATATTCACAAAAAAGTACTAATAATGTCGATTATATATTACATTTAGATAAGGTCCCAATATGATATCATGAATTTTAATACTGCATTTTATAAAATATCTCTGACATGGTATGATATGCATTACAGAAACATCTAACATGATTGCATTATACGTACTTCTTCGAAAAAGACAAGATTATACAAATCGTTCAATGCATTATACAAGAAGTTCAATGCATTTTATGAACTAGATTGGGAAATTATACGCAATAAAAGTGATTAAATTTTATGAAACTCAAATTAAAAATGAAATACAATAAATCATTATTAATTACATCTATTGTTTTTAATTATAAATTATCCTCCTTAGCTCTTTTTTCGTGTAAAAATCATGTTTATAAACTTATTTCAGTTTTGGTTTCACAGAAACATATGGCATGGCCTATGTGAAAATCAATTAGTTTGATAGTTTTTTTTGGTCACATGAAAGTTATAAAAACGATAAAAAAATATATTTGTCATTCACATTCCCGCCAATTCACAACAGAAGGTTTTCAGATCAATTTTCTTTAATAATTAAACTAATCAATAGCAAAATAGGCTTGTATTTTGTATTGCAGTTGTAAGTACCAAGATATATTCAGTCGTTTTTTGAAAGAATGTCATGATTTCAAAGTATCTTAAAGTATTAAAAATAATACCTATAGAAGATTTAAAAAATAACCTATATTTTCATACCTATACTTCCATGTGGACCATGAAGGTTACATATACCTACTTAAACGTTTCCATTACTTTCTAGTTTTTTTTTAATTACCAAACTCAAAACCTCCTTGCTGTAGTCAGTTAAATAGATGGTATTCAAAGTAAAAAATCGTTGCCAAGTTTATTGATTGTTAGAATGAAAGAAAAATGAAATATTGGGTAGGTTGCTCCATATAGATAAATATGTATTTACTTATTGTAAATTTGGCTTCTACCTTACTTAGGGGTGGATCTTTATATAAAACCTAAGACAAATGGTGAGAAGGTACATAACCTAAAATCTATAAAAATTGATTTAAAGTTGGCGTGACCATTTTAGCACAAGATATTCAACATTTTGGACCATTTTTCCAGTGTCCTTTAGTTTTATAACCAAACAAGAGTTTGACTTCGTTTAACCCGGCCGTACTCAGACTGTGTTGCGTGGAGCCCCGGGGCTCTGTAAGCCCTCTGATGGGGCTCATAACGTACCAGTGGTTACTGCATCAGAGGTCTATGCATAATGTTGCGAGTCGTTTCATGTCTATAATCATTTCATCCACCATCACCTTATTTATCTTCTTACCAACAATTGAATTAAGTTGAAAAACGATTCGTAAAATTGTTCATGTTTCAAAAGGGTTCCATCACACAAAAAGTTTGAGGACCGATCGAACCCCTAGGAAAAGTCTATGAAAAGTACCTTTCTAATGTATGGATTAATCCAAGACATTGTATAGCAAACGTTGGTGCAGAATTTCAATTTTGTAAGTATGCATACCTACTGTTTATAAGTCATCAGGCTGGCTGTACGCTTGTTGCCACCTTACTGGTATAAAAATATGTTTATGAAAAATAATCATATTTAGTAAAGATGTATCTTGGTTTTCAAAGACACCTCACTAAGTGTCTTCTATGTACCTAACTATGCTCAATTAATACCTACAATTTTGTTTTACCTTAAATCATCAAATGAATCTGATGAAAACAACTGTGTTTCAAGCTGGTAATTCTTGCTAAATACATTAATAAGTACGAGTAGTTACCTACAAAATTGAATTGAACTACTAATACCATGCACCAATAAATATATTGATATTTCTTAGTATTTTAAAATCAAATACCTAATCATGTTTTCACCTGAAGTTAAACTATGAGGACAGTTTTAAATAAAAATAAAATTAACCGCGTTACGATAAATGCTGATTTTATCCTCAGCAGAAAAATAAATATTGGTAAGGATCCAAAAAGAACAATTTTTTACAAGAAAAGTTATTACAGTGACATCTATGTCAATTTTTTTGTTTTTTTTAAAGTGACATCTATTATCGAGTAGCGATATTAATAAGACCAACGCCCTTTAAGATTTTAACAATTCTTTCAGAGAAAAGTACACAAATAGTCTTTTTAATTTCGTACATTGCTAATCATACAGTTCATAGGAATGAAATCATTATTTAAATAAATAAAAAAAACATACATTTCAAACAGCTGACCAGCGATGAGTCATCCTAATTATTTTTTCACAAAAGGTTATCAATGGATTTTCTCTAATAGCAACATTTTGAACTGAAGAAAATAATGTTCACAAAAATTTAAGTGTTGCCAACGAGGAATAGAGTCTAAAATCTATTGCGAAATTTTTATAACATGTTCCATTCTTGAAGCTGAATACGGAAGTGGGTATGAAAGTATTGCCATTTATTCACATGACGTCACTCAAATGGTGCCATGGCGCCTTCTAAAATTACATAGGAGCTGACGAAAAACATTTTTCGTTTTTTCCGCTCCAGTTTTTAATAATTAACGTTTGAAAGTGACGAGTTCAGTGCACGGTGCACCTCGTGTATTGAAAAAAAAAATATCAAAGGAAAACTAGTGCCGAGAAAACACAAACAGTGGGATATTTGTTTGAAGCCGTAGCTTGGTAACTAAGATTTTATTATTTTGTGAGTATAGCCTGTATCTCTTCGCTATTGCGGTTGAATCGATCGCTCGTTGATAATAATTGCGACGTAATTCACGTGTGGTGGATGAGGAAATCGTGTTAATTAGTGTTTAAGGGAGCAAGTGTGAGTTTGGATGTACAACCAATGTGTCACAGTATAGGCTAAAGATAGCTAAAAATATATCGAGAGTGTATATTTCTGGATATAATTTTGGTGTAATCGCAAGTGCTACCACGGGTGAGTGTATAGAAAGTGGTATTGGGTGTCTGGGTTTTGTTGGAAAGCTGTGGCCTTGATGGACGAACCTTCCTTATTTCGGAGGTATCAGGTTTCAAAGCTCTATCAAAATAAACCCTCGCTCTCAATCTGCCAGCTAAACTAAAACAGAAGTTCCCGAATGCGTTTTTCTTTGATTTTTTCGTGGATTTCTCGAAAATTTTCTATGTAAATAGTTACTTAATTAGATTATAACGTTTTTGTTGTGTAACCTTGAACGTTAGTCTTCACTAAAGGTAAATAACTGTGACGTAAAACGTCTGTGTGACGTGAAAATCCATGAGGATCCGACATTGCCGACAATAAAACTACAGATAAACTATTTCTTCTAAACTAAAAAAAAACTGAAATTCTTCATTAATTCGAAACCAAAATCTTTACATGATCTCGTGATATCTCCCTTTACTGACTTAAATCCACTGATGGATCTCTTTGCACTTTATATTCATGTTTTTTTGCTGTGTACTTTTCAGACCTTGTATGCCTGAAAATCAACATAAACTCACGCCAATCTGTTGCCAGTGGCACAATGAGTAACATGGCAGCTACAATGTAGGGCAACCAGAGACTCATACCCTTTACCTGTCAGATTGGGTTGGTCAGTTAACCAAGGCACATGACAAACTGAGCTACCACATCCTGAAAATCCATCAGTCATAAAAGCAAACAAAGCTTCATCCGTCTACTTGGGCAAAGTAAATTTTTATGATTACAACTACCTTTATATATCCATTTAGTTTCTTCCGCTTAAGATTTTAATTGGAGTATAAAAGAGATTTTATTAGTAGCAGAAGCTTGCAGGAGTCACCCCACTAAGTAAGAGAGAAATCTTTGCATAAAATAACCTTTCAAAAGGTCTTAGCCCTACAGTCACATAGCATTGCACTGTAAATTTTTCATAGCTCAAGTTATGATGGTTATTAGTGAAGAAACACTAAGAACCATTGTAATAAGATCCCAGTGGAAACATTCAGTTTTCAAGTGTCATACTAGTTCTGTTGGCCCTTTGTTTAGTTTTTTGATTGTAAAAAGATCAATCTAGTGGTTTCTAGTGGGCAAAGGAGAATTTTCAATCAATTAAAATTATCTTATATAGTTTCAATTTGATTGCGGACAAAAAAGTGTTGTAATAATTTAAAAAAAAGGTGTGTGTCTGTGCGTGCACCTATGCATGTATGTCTACTTAACTGTAAGACAGGTTCTAATGTGGTTTGTTTACTTTTATCAGCTGATATGATAGTTTATTGTTTTTACCAAACCAAATCAAAAATGTTACAAATGATTTTGATTTTTACTATTTAGGTAGGTACTATAATGATAAACAAAATTAAAAGGTTTTAATTCATTTAGTCTGATTGTAATTTCTTTTAATAGTCCTTAATTTAATTAACTTAATTATTAAGATGATTTTTACTACTACTCATCCATTTTTTTACCTATATCTAGAATGCGTTTATCCACCCTAGTACATAGGATATTATTTTCACAGAAAATACATAATAGAAGTTTTACTGGCCTAAGGGTCAGTGCTGAAAAATCACAACAAATTTGCTAAGGCTAGTTTTTATATTTCACTGTGGCCTCTGTAGTTTGGTTTAGTTTAATTTTGCTGGGCATTTTCGCATTTTCTGACAAATAAATTATTATCTTCACATCATGTGCAAAAGTGTGTATTTTTGTTTGTCACTTTCCGCACTTAGCCGCTTAATTGGGCCATTGTACGTGTCGTCTGTCTGTTCCCTATTTCAGCCATCCCAAATACTCCCAGAAGTCCAGCAGTCTTTTCAGATTGCAGAGAGCTTCTGAGAGTGATGGTGGTGTCTTGAGGATATGAGCCCGTTGTGCGGCTACACTTGTACATTTCAATATCACATGTGCTGGCGTTTCTTCTGCCTGCATGCATCCTCTGCATAGCGGGCTGTCAGTTACACCTATAAAAAAGAGATGCTTGTTTAGAGGACAGTGGCCTGTTATAATACCTATAGCTATACAGAACCTGTCCCTGTTTAACCTGCAGAGGTTGCGACGGAACCTCTTGCATGCTGCCGGAACAGCTTCTCTGGCCTGTCTACAGCCCACGTCGTTATTCCATTTGGCAACCTCTTGCATGATTAGTTGATGATGTTTGTATTTTTTTCTTTGTTAAAACTTACAATTACTTACAACCTTACTGACTTGTTGCTTGCTTAATAAGTATTTTAATTTATTGACTGATCTTTCAATAATACTTTAATAATAGCTTTACCCTTATCAGCATACAATATGTATTTTAAAAAAAATCTACAGATTAATCTGTAATCAGTTATCACTATAAGCAGATGATTGTCCATTTGGCGGTGGCGCAGTGGTGTAAACAGCCGAATGCTACGCTGGAGGCTCCGGGTTCGAATGTTTTGGATGTTGTATTCTTATCTATGTAGTTCATAGCATTGCTTAGTGCCTGCGATACAAGATTATATTTTACTGCAGGGCTGAGTCAATGTGTGTGTGTCGTGATGTGGTTATTGTTATTATTATTTTGTTGGGTCAGGTGCATCCTCTACTCTTCACTGCCATGTGTAATTTCTTTTTACACGTTTTTTGGTAGTTTTATAGTTTGGTTAGACTCTCCGCAAGTACATTCGAGTGGTCTTTCAGCTGCTTTGGATGTTTTGTGTTCACACTTTAGCTTCCTCATACACTGTAGTAAAGTTTAGGTGAGACTGGATTTAGAAATTGATAATAAACCCTGTTTATTTTTAATACATGTATTGTCCATTTATAAATATTTTGAATGTGTTAATCGGTGAATTAATGTATAGATTCATTTGATTGATTTTCAAGATCACCTTTACTTCTTTGATCTTCTTTTTTAATATAAGGGTAGGTAAAATCTAGGTTTAATTAAATTACATGGAGTTTTTTCTTGACCTCAATAGTCAAACCATTTCATTTTAAATTGAAACGGTATTTAAAATAACTTATAGATCCATTTTTACTAACGCTTTCTTGCTACCTCTTACTTCTTCTAATTAAGTTCGTTGCGTGTCCCGCGACAGCCGGTAGTGTGTCCGGGCACAGCCTGAGCGTCATTGCACAGTTGCATTATTCGTTGATTATTAGATCGAAGGACGCCACTGTTGATCCCGGTGAACAGGAGTTGCAGTTGTGGGACAGAGATCTAAATTAAAAACTAATTTTTATATTGTTTAATAATACATATAGAACTATGCTTCTGGATATGAGTACACCATCTTTCAAAATCGACTACCTTTTTTAGGGTTCCGTACCTGTCATATATAGGTACTAACGACACGCCTCGGCTTCGAAAATTATGCATGTATTATTTACAATAAACATTTCTCTTGAATAACTCTATTTTAAAAAATCCGCATCAAAATCCGTCTCGTAGTTTTAAAGGTCTGAGCATACGTAGGGACAGACAGCGGGAAGCGACTTTGTTTTATACTATGTAGTGATTAGTTGGCAAAGTTAGCGGAGTTTCTTCTGTTGATATATTGTCACCTGATAGTTATGTATAATGTAAATAAATGTACGAAATGGGAATCGTTGGCCACTTCACTCCGTACAACTCGAGTCCTGATAAATATAGACTTCTTACATTATTATGGGTTTTATTCCTTGATAAGAACAGATTATTAGCAAAAGGGACCCTATTAATAAGCCTCCGCTGTTTGTCTGTCTATCCGTCTATCAGCGGGCTGTATCTCGTGAACCATAATTTGTCTAGACTCTTGAAGTTTTCAAACAAAATATTTCTGTTGCTGCTATAACAACAAACATTAAAACAAAGAAATTAAGAAAATTAAAGGAGGCTGCAAAAGATGGGATGTTTTTTTCGAATTTTTTATTCTTGTTTCTTTTACGAAATGACCTAAAAAGTACATATTTTTTTAATTTTATAAAATGTTACGGAACCCGTCATTTGCGAGTCCGACTCATACTTAACAAGTTTATTTTAGAAACGCTGTTTGGATGAAACTTTTTACATTGTTAACATTGGGGTTTAACAAAGTAATGGGGAGTTACTTGGCGGGAACGGGAAGTGTCAGTTAGAATTTTCTTATTTTATTGTCTTTTCTTATACATCAGCAGAATTTAATGTGTAAAATGCTAGTGTTTTAACCAGTTTTAAGTTTTAATCTGTAGTGCTGTAAAAGTGTGGAGAAAGTGAAATGCGACGATTTGGCTGCGCTTTTCGTCATCTTCCAAGTAACTCCTTAGAGCCTACAGTAACCGTACTAGCATGTTACTGTAGGCAGATTCATCATTTTCATTGTTTATCTTATCATCTTCATCATCATTTACAAGGTCAATGATAATTTATAACGATAAGGCTCAAAAGGACTCGTATCCAGTGCCGTAAAAACATTTACAACAAAAAAAAAAACAAAGTAATGGAAGAACTTGCAATTTTTTAAAAACAATTGTGGGTCCTTGCTCCTGAGCACTCACACCTGGTTCAATATTTATTTACTTATATATAAATACATTTTTCAAATATTTTTACATACATGGTGTAAGAATTTTAATCACCACATTTTAATCAATAATATAAAATGAATAATATATTTAAAAAAAAACTTGTTCGTCTTGAAATCAAGGACAGAGTTAACAATTTTTTTTAAATATTGTTTACACCGTGACGTCACTTTACTCAAGGGTAAAAGGGTACTTATCGAGTTAATTTTTGTGATAATTATTTATTGTAATTTGGTATGTATATATTTTTTTATTATTCAAGACCAGGCAGGCATTTGACCCCAAACCCGCCTGATGTAAATCGGCGATGAGGTCTAAGGTGGATCATGCCTGCCTAGGAGAAACCTATTCACTCTTGCCTTAAAGAGGCCCAAGTTATATTGGTCAGGGAACACATCAGCAGGCAAAGAATTCCACATAAATTCGCGCCTTAACATGATTCGGTCACTTTCATCCCGGATTACTGGGCCGCCATCGTTGTTACGACGTTAGCATTGCCTGAGACGCGAGATAACCTAAGAGGATAGTTTATTACCTCACGTGCGGATTATGAATATAATTTATATATAAGACAATTGAATATTAGTCCTGGACAAACTGAAAGATATTAAGATTAAAAATTATTTTTTTATAAAACATAAATGCTTTGAAGATTTTGTGTAAAGTGGTTCACAGATGAATGCTATAATATATACCGCGATATCGTAGTATATTCATGTAGAGTTACAGGTAGCGTAGCAGTCGGCTGTTCACACCACTGTGCCAGAGGTCGACTGTATGACCTCGACATCTCATATTTTACAAACTTAAATAAGATGGACTTTATACCAAACATGTTTCCACTACTTTAAAAAAAAACACTTATGTATCGTATCTATTGTTTCAGATTTAATAATAAGATGCAAAGAAAACGTCCGCCGTCCAGAATCAAACTATATACCGAATAAATAGATAAGTGTAAATATATAAATATACTATATAATCAGATATATAAGCTAGTAAAGATGCCTGTCGTATCGCCATCACGTTATTCTTCAACATCTTCAAGCTTGACCGGCTCCTATAGGCCCACCCTGAATTCTTCAAGTAGCTTGGAGAAGCCATACTTGAGGACCAGTAGCGGTACCTTCGTATCCTCAACTTTGAGAAGTTCTTATGGCGACAGAACGACAGAGTACAAGTCCATATATTCAGATGTGGATGGTAAAAGAGAAAGGAAGACGTCTTTGGTGGAATATTCTAGAACAACTAGAGCGCCGAGCGTTGCTGAGTCGGATAGTGGTATATCCAGGTACAGGACTGAGCGAAGCGAGTCGAGGTCTAGAGATATTTCAACGACCAGAAGCGAAAGCAGCAAAGCGTCAAATGAAGCGAGAAATTCGAAGCGAAGTTCGCTTAACTCAGCGGCCTTAGCGATGTCAACTGTTGAGCTGTATAAGAAATACTCTCCTAATAATTATGTGCCTCAGATTGTCAAGGATCAGATGCAGAATCAGAACAACTCTGGAGAGATCTCGCGGTCCAAGTCCATTTCCAATGATATAGGAAGACCACCAGCTTCAGATTCCACCAGACTGAGGAGGGCCAGGAACTCCATGGCGGCTACTATAACTGAGGTGATTTTTTTTTCTGTTACCTTTTTTTTCGGTTCGGCACCTGCGAAATTGTTGTTTTTTTCGAAAAAGTATATTTTTTTGTTAGGTATCGTTAAAGTTGAATAATGTAGAAATATCATGTCGATCTCGTGGTTTTTTTTTTCGTAAAGACAAATCGCCTGTCTTATTGAAAGTTAAATTTTAACGACGGGAATTAATGTTAAAAAAAAACATTCAATTCAATACAAGAGTAGAAAAAAATGCTACACATTATTTTGTTGCGAAAAATCGGCCTCCTGTTTTTTCTTGTTTTTTTTTTTTCAATAACACCCTAACATATTCACTGTAACTCCTTACTATGAAAGGATTTTTTTTTTTCAAAAATTTTTTTCTCAAAAGGACAAAATTTCGCAGACGCTCGAACGTGGCGTGTGCGTGTGTGTGTACGTTCATAACAAAATGCACTAAAGAGCCAAGTTACAAGCTTCAAGTTTTTTCAAAATCATAGTTCCATCATACCTTATGAGAGGCTGGCCCTCTTCTGAAAATAAAGCCTATCATATCACTATTGGACACAACGATATGCAGTATACCGTACTGAAATTGTATGCAGCATCACTTCCGGAGTGCTCGAAGAGGTTTCTTTTTACGGAATGCTCAAATAATAACACTTCTTGTTTTTTTTTGTCGTATCAAAAAAAAATGCCAAAAAATTTTTTTTTTATATTTCTTTAAATGGGGACAGTTTTTTCAGTTAAAAATATTTTTTTTTATGATTTCATTTTAAAAAATAACGATTAAATTTTCATTAATTGTCATTTATATACATGGACATCCGAAACAATTAGAAAATTTGGATATTTTGGGCCTTTGTGAATGTTTCAATACTGTACAAAATGCCTCTTATAAAGGGAGAATTCCCTATATAATTTATAGATCCACTTTATGAATATGGACGTATAGTAAATGTAGTACGAATATAAATCTACAAATCAAAGATTGAGACGATAGTTATACTAAGCATTTCAGAAAAAAAATTACTAGAAATAATTAATTTTTAATTAGGTTTTATATAATATTTTGCAATATATATATTTACAAGAGAATTGTTGATTGTCGTTGTTTACATTCATTTTGTTGCGGTACTGTCATGTCATAGTGTCGAATAGTGCAACACCGAGCCTTTCACATGGTATCCTGCAACGTAGTACTAGTAATGGTACCGAATATCGACGCATGTAAATGTTGAACTAACACACACAATCACCACGCATATACCATAGAGCCCATCAGTTTCTGTGATTTAATGCTAAGTAACATTTTCATCAACGCCAGAGGCCTGAGGGTAGAAGATCCTTGAAGGAATCCTCCCCGTCGTCAGGATACGCCAGGAAATCCTCCATGTCTAACGGTTTGAGGGACGACAACGGGAATGAGGTCCCGTCCGTGTCGGAAATAAGAAAGAGATTCGATCCAAAAATGACGGTCACGAAACTGCCAGCGAATGAGAACAGATATATAAAGAGTTCTGTCGATCAGTATCTAAACCATATAAAAGATTGTGAAAATGGAACTGTCGGTTACACTAAACTACCCAAAGACGATAAGCCTGTCCCTGTCCATTTGCCTTATATAGACAAGAACGGAGCTAGCCCTAGATGGGAGATCGGCTCCTCTAGTTCTAGATCCAATTCCAACTCTGACATTTCAGTCAGCGTCACCATCCCTGAGCCTTCCCTTGCCAAAACAACCCACACCGCTAGATTACCTTCAGAACGCCTTGCCAGTATTAAAAGTCAATTAGATCCTAACAATCCCATCGGGAAGATTCTGGAAAAGTCCACTGTGATACAAGTTGAAAACGGTCACGTGGATAGGAAACATAGGAACGGTACCGATGTTAATATTACGAAAAACGATAAAGAATCTCATGAGAATGATATAGAGAAACAGGTGAAAGTCCCGAAGCACACGTCTAATTTCGCTTCTTACATTCAAATTTCACAGCCGATAGCGACTGGGACTTCAAAGTCAAAGCACGACGTAAGCGGCGCGATCAGCGAGGAAACGAGCGATGCTAAAAGTGAACCGAGGAAGAGACTCAACTTAAAATACATAGATTCAGAGACTGAAAGTCGGCTCCTGTTAGAAAACGACATAGACTCCCCGAGCGGGACCGGTTTTGAGAATAAAACCTTCGAGCATGAAAACTTCTTGAAGAAACGCTCCGAGAAAGACGATGGTCTTTTAGAAAACGGAGTCAAATCCATGGAAACGAGCACAGAGAGTGCTGTCAGCGATCCATCAGATGACCTTAGTCTGGACACGACCACCGTCAGAAAGAAGATACCGGATATCAATCACGAAGATGTCAAAAGTGTGAGTATTCATTGCGCTTGTGTTAGTGGTAAAGCTGGTAAAGTTAAATCTAATACGTGAGCTGGTAATTTTCGTATATGATGGTAATTGTTTATTGAAAAATACAGATTAAAAAAGAAACCCGATCGGACATATTTCCGTTAATTCGATTGATCTTCCCAACTCTCACCTCGCAAATCTTTTGAATGGGAGAACCGATATCGATCAAACATAGCTAAGGACACGCTCGATTAAATCACCTTTCAAACAAAAAAAAAAAACTAGATTAAAATCGCTTCATTCGTTCGAGAGTTATGACGCCACAGACAGACACGCGTGAAACTTACAACACCCCTCTTTTTGCGTCGGGGGTTAAAAATTAAACTGACAAGCGTCTCCCAAAATCCAATGTCAACATTACTTCTCGAAAGTTCGATTTCTATCGTTGTTAAACCATTGTTAAGGAAATAATTTAATCTCTATATAAAATAATTCCCAAGGTAAAACTAAATTCAACTTGTTTTTTCAATTGCTAAAGGCTGGCAAAATATGCACTGTTATAAGAGACCTTGGCATACTTTAGCGCCTACAATTGGCAGGATCGGTCATTTGACGTCCAAAATTATAGGAAAGATGACGCATCCGAATAAAAAATATCAACTTAGTTTTTTTTTTTTTGGGTTTTTTTTTTTTGACGAAACGCCGTGTAATCTTTTATCGATAACCAGTTAGATGACAACTCAGCTGACGTGTTAATTTTTTTATACAAATGAAGTTATTTTTATGGATCTAAAAAAAATAATCCGTTTTGGTATGGTAAAATTTTTTTTTTTTTTTTTTCATCATAAAATGAATGTAAATGGTGTTTTTTAAATATAGAAGTTTAAATTTAGAAAATCATTAAGTCTTCAATAGAAACTTATGCAAAATTTCAATCAAATAAATAATAAAAAAAAAAACAAAGATTTTACATATCTGAGTGAAAACTTTTTCTCGTAAAAGGGATGAAAAAATTTTTTTTTTTTTTTCGTAAAAAATACATAAAAATGGCTTCAACATTTACTAGCTTTAATTTTTTTAAACTGGCTCTCTATATATTTTTCACTTATGTATTTACATCTTAGTTTTTATGTTCTTAGAAATGTGCGTTGTTTTATTAAAATAGATTTTGGCACAGCGTCCTATTGTAGGCACTTTTACTTTTACTATATATATATATATATGTTTTAATATGATTATATTTTACAAACTTATATATCTAAAAATGTAATATAACGTATCAATTTTTTTTTTTACTATTGAACAAAAACTTTTTAAAGTTAGGTTTTTCATTATTTTCTTTTTATAATATTAATATAAAAATTCTAATTGAATCGTTTTATAAAATAAACCAGTTCATATAACACGTGACGCGGGGAAAGTTCAAAAATAGTACGTTAACACAAACATTTTTAAAACATTATTTAACAAGTCGTAATAGAAAATTATTATATTTTGTAAATTGATAAAAAGCAACTGCGGAGGTATCTCGCCGGATTCTTCCCCGTAGAGATAGCATTCCGAACCGGTGGTAGTTAAAAAAATATGACGATTTGAAAGTGCTTATTTTAAGTCTATTCGAATAAAAAGCATTCTCTGGCTATATTGTAATGTAATAATATTACTAAGACATTAAAACTATTATTATTATTATTAAGAGGTTTTTTCTTCGTTGCTTTTCGTCCGATCAATATTAAGGATTACCGACTTCGTCAGCGCAGAAGTCGAATATGGTTCTAATAGGATTTTCAATTACTTGTCATTTATCGTTATATTTTGGACAATTCACACGATATCTTTATAATTTATAGCCCATGTGTTATTCTGATGTATAAGCTATAGTATTGTAAAGTTTCATTAAAATGCATTCATTAGTTTTTGCGTGATGCAGTAACAAACATACATGTATTTACAAACGTAGCTTTAAGAAGGTAGCTTGTAAATTTTGTTTAAAAAAAATCTACGCCAGCGAAGACACAGTTTAGTTCAAATTTTTCTAGTCTATTCGATTATGACGATTTTTTAACCTATGTGTAGTATAGAAGACTACACAAGTGATTAAGGTATAGTAGTATAGTCTATAATGATTCCCGAATTGTCCTAAATTTTTATGCCACAAAGTAACTATGATATATTCTATGAAATCGAGAGTTGAGTTCAGATGGGTGAGTTTTAAAAAAAGACCGAGAGTTCGTTGGCATTTACGTATTGAGGTCGTTTATTTGTGTGCGTGACTTATACACCTGTCTGTGTGCACTCTCATCGGATCAGGAATGTCATGTGTTTAAACTATATTGTACGACACTACGATAAAACAATTGATAAATATCAATAACCAAATCACGACACACACATTGACTCAGCCCTGCAGTAAGATATAATCTCGTATCGCAGGCGCTAAGCAATGATATGGTATAAACTACATAGATAAGAATACAACATCCAAGACCGGTAAGCGAAACGATGTGTCTTGCAAATAACACGAAGTTTTGCCCCTGCCGGGATTTGAACTCAGAACCTCTTGCGTGGCCATGGAGGTCGTCAATGAATGTTCCGTCTATGGCAAGACAATCTTGACCTAGATTTTGCTTGTTTATGCTGATTGGACTAATAAAATGCAGCGTGTGCCTGTCTACTAGTGCATATAACGAATCATTGTTTAGATAATTGGTGTTCGTAGTTTATACCATATCGTAACCGCTTTCTTACTACCTCCTATTTCTTCTGAATAAGTTCGTTGCGGGTCCCAAGACAGCCGGCACAGCCTGTGCGTCATTGCACAGCTGCATTATTAGTTGATTATTCGATCAAAGGACGCCACTGTTGATCCTGATAAATAGTAGTTGCAATGGTGGGACAGAGTGTGCTCTGAAAAAAAAATTACCATATCGTTGCTATGTTCCTGTTACACAAGTTCTTAAAAATGCCTCTACCACCGGCTCGAAAGATTTGATTTGGGGAAGCAACCATACTCGGGATTTATCCCCTAGCCAAATGTTATCTAATTCCGTTGCTCGCTTTACACGTGAAAAAATAACTGGTCCATGTTTAAATCCCCAAAATCAAGGAAGAAACTCCAAAAATTTTCTGAAAGACAAACAATATGCCGAGCTTTTTTAGGAATTTGAATTTTGCCTTAAATTTCTGTCGCGCCCTGCAAAGATATGAATATGGTCAATGCCAGTGTAGGTTTTTGAGTTTTCCCTAATAATACCCCTTTACACATTTCATGCCTCTAAAAACCCCCATCGCATTAGAAATCTCCCCAAATTTGGGGAAAAACCTCTGAGTTGGCAACCTTAGGGATAACTTGAATATAGGTTATACATAATATAATTAACTTAGTTTGTAAAGATGTTTGTTACTCTTTCACGCGAAAACTACTGAATGGATTTTAATAAAACTTTACAATGAGTATAGCCTATACATCAGATTGAGACATAGGCTGTAAATTATTAAGATATCGTGTGAATTATTCAAAATATAACGATAAATGTCATGTAATTGAAAATCCTATTAGAATCATTTTCGACTTCTACGCGGACGAAGTTAGTAGTTAATCTTATATATAAAATTCTCGTATCACAATGTTCGTTCCCGTACTCCTCCGAAACGGCTTGACCGATTCTCATGAAATTTTGTGAGCATATTGAGTAGGTCTGAGAATCGGCCAACATCTATTTCTCATACCCCTTAGTGATAAGGGTTGTCCGCCCTTAACATTTTATATATATATGGCAAAACAACGTTCGCCGGGTCAGCCAGTATTAGTATAGATTTTTTTTTTTTAATTTACATGTTCTAGTTTTGATGTGTTTCTCCTAGACACCCTAATAGTACAGGATGACTTCGTTTATTTCAGTCATTCTGATTCTGACTTCCAAAAATAGATCAGAAATATCATCATTTGACTCACTGACCTAGTGCGGATATCTTTAATATATTTAGTCATTCTACAAAAGTGGCATACAGGTTTCTTTGATAGCATTATGAAAATATTCGCTCTTATAATAATAATAAAGCCTTCATTTACATTCCTTAAATGACAGAGTTTATAAATACTATTTCATAAAAAAGCATAAACTCACGACGTAATATATCCCTCGAGGGGGGTTGGCAGAGGTGTTACACACCGCATTTCTCATGTTTATGTTGAGTCCCAGTGTGACAGGTTGTGAATCTGTCGCTACTAACACGTCCTCTACTGAGCTACCACGTACTTACTGATACTAATAATACAGCTTGGTGATACTATTTTTTTCACTATAAATATCTTTTTTTTTTTTTATTAATCTTATAAAGGAATCCCTGTCCAGGTAAAGGCCTCCTCCAGTCGTTGCTATTTGTCCCTGTCCCGTGATATAGCCCTCGTACCTGAGAAAACTTTTAATTTCCCCTGACATCGTCTGCTGAGAATGGTTCTTATTTTTGTGACGATACCTATATGCAAACAGCATTTATTCTAGAAGTTAGAGACATATCTAAGACTATCTTTTGCCAGCGACTTCGACCGCGTAGAATTCGAAAATTGTTCTAATAGGATTTTTAATGACATGACATTTATTTATCGTTATAATTTGGACAATTCACACGATATCTTTATAAATTATAGCCTTTGTGTTATTCTGATGTACAAGCTATATTGTTGTAGAGTTTCATTAAAATCCATTCAGTAGTTTTCGTGCGAAAGGGTATCAAACATCCATACGAGCTTACAAACTTTCGCGTTTATAATAAATGTAAGGATAGATAGATAGATATAATATTCATCAGATTTTTTCAAAGATTCTTTAAGATAAGACTTCAAGCCTTAAAGAAAGCGAAACGAACCGTGGCTTCGTTTTTATTAACGTTGCAATAAAAATATATGTCTTGTCTTGTCTATTACCACTGCGTTGGCAAACAACCATATGCCCCGCCTGATGGTAAGCAGTCACCGTAGCCTGTGGACGTTTGCAATGCCAGGGGTGTCACGCACGCTTTGTCCCAACATACGATATCGAATATACATGAAATTTAATTTGAATTTCGAAGTATGTAGAAATAGTGTATTTACAGTGAAAACAGAATTAAAATTGTACGATAATCCAGAGAGATATACCCATTCAGAGTAAATATATCTATCTCGCTCATCAGAACAACCTTTTCTATGCAACTTGTAAGGCGCCCGTGTACTTTGACGTCATTGCACATATCGGATCTCTCTGTCTGACCGACGACTTTGAAGCTTTATGATTTAGTTAATAAGTCTGATATTTGGAGAAAATGTAACGGATTTGTGTAGATATGTGGTTTCGAATTATAATAAATAAATAAGGAAAAGGCGTGCGTATTCCCTATTGTTTTTTGATATGTTTAATTATAATCAAATCTCCGAACAATGCTAATTCCGCACTGTCCCCCTTCCATTAGAAAATCTCGATTCTAAAAATAAAAGCGAACGCGAAATGTAACGTCTAGAAATAATCCGCGCCGGAGTTTCTTTGCAGTCAATTTTTTATAACCTGAAAACCCACGTGCGCGGGAAAAGTGTTACCTTCCGCCATTTTGCTGAATTTTCCCTCGTATTTTGCTATTCATTTCCCTATCGCCTCCAGTTTGTAAGTTTTTTATAATAAATATTATTTTCGGCAACGGCCGTGACGTGAATTGCGGTGACATTTAAATTTTATTGATGTCGTTTTTTTAGGTTACTAGATCTACGTCATTTTTTTATTACTTACACGTACATTTAAAAATACGTGATAAAAAGTTTCAGAATAAATAGTTTTTTAGAGAATTTTGTCTATTCTACTTTAGCGACCGGCCGTTGAGAAAGTGACGCTGTCAGATTCTCGCCCGTTCAAAATAGGAAACTTCAAAACATGTCAAATCTCAGTTGTCAATATTTTAAACATTTTTAGCAATTTTCGATGCGTATTTACATATAATTGTTACCGAATGTGTTCTAAATGAAGCTGGTTATACATTAAACTGTTTGGTATATTTTATAATTATTATAATGTTTAATACTTTCACTTTTTGACAAGCGAATGTTTGAAAAAAAAAATGCTCACATTTTTTCTGTAAATTAGGAAAGTGTTTATATTAACGTAGAGTCAAATGCCCCTTAAATCTGTTTATACCACAGCGGTGGCAAACAAGCATATGGTCCCGCCTGATGGTGAGCAGTCACCGTAGCCTTAGGATGTTTGCAATACCAGGGAAACGTATGCGTTGTTGCGCGCTTTTAAAAGATTGTAAGATACTTTTTGAAGAACCCATCCCTTAGTTACTAGGGAAAACCATGCCAAGCATTGTTAGGTACCAGTGTGACAGGTTGCGAATCTGTGGCCACTCTCCGGGCACAAATTGGAACATATCAGCTACAATGTACGGCAGCCCGGGACTCTAACCCTCGACCTGTCGGGTCATTTCGGTCGGTTAACCAAAGCAAGTAACCAACTGAGCTACCATGTCCTCTCACGTTAAAAATAATATATAGTTTTATCTTGTCCGATGGTACGGAATGTGCTAATCCGAATTACAATTGCCGGTTTTATTTTTTCACGTGTATCTCTACACTATTATTATTAATATAAATTTTGTTTGTATTTTGGGAAGAGGCAATCTTCAGTGTGCAATTGGGCATAGGCCTTTTTTAATTTATTGTTCGTGGACGAATCGGCTGGCTGGCAATAAGCTATTGAATTAGTAAAGAGGTTTGTTAATAGCAATCGATGTGCACAGACGTGACGCATATGCTGAAGCTCTTGGCGTTCCACGACATCAAGGGTATTGTCGTGTCAATAGGAGGCGGTATCACTTTCCATCAGGTGAACCGCTTGCTTGTTTACCTATGACATTTGTAATAAAAAATTACAAATCGACGCGTGCATTTTCTCCAGTGTATTGACCGTCTATAGGCTACAGTAATTGCTTACCATCTGCGCCATTTATTCTGCCACTAGCACCAGTTGACACATATAGTGCCATAATTCGGGGCGAATCATTAAGAACAAGATATACCGTTTTCTCTGTTATCGAAGTAGATCGTTTTAATATCATGACACATTACGCGGAGATAAAAATTATCACTTTTCATGTCCTTCGTCGCGTTTATCTGTTGCTTGGATACAGTTTTCGTGAAACACTCAATGAAATTTCAAAAAGTGTTCTCAATGGGTTCTAACGTTCTCAGCGGGTTTGGGCGGACATGTTTTTATTAGTAAATAGATAAATAAGATAGTGAATGTTACGTGTATGGACGGTTGCGAAATTTGGCAAAGGGTTTTGGCTTTGGGATCGCAGCGGCGCTTGCTCAGTGCAAGCAGCGTTGCCGAAACGCTCGCTGCGTGACGTCACTCGGCCGAAATGACTTTTCCCGCCGGAATAACGTAGCCTTTCCGCCATCTTCCGCACTTTTTACCCGCGCTTTCTGACAGTGGCAATCATAGAGTTGTAGTTAGTTTTTTTTTATTGTTACCAAAAAGATTGGAGTAATCAGCTTCCTTAGAGTGCATTCTAAAACTCAGTGGGCATGTGATGTTTGTATAAATTTATGATAAATCCGACGTGACCTTGAACTATCGGTATAAACGAATCAGTTTACCCTTGAAGTGACAGTGAAATCGAAAAGTGAACTCATATTCGACGACCTAAGAACTATTTTAGGTCTTGATACAAACGATACAGAAAGTGACCTATTTATTTATCATTGTTCTGATGTTATAGATATAGATTAGGACAAGATTGATAACGAAGAAAGTGGACTATGTCACCGTGGTACAGGTTGGATTGTGACGTCACAAATTGGTGACAATCGCCCCTGTGGGAAATTAAAATTCGAAATGAAATAGTGTAAACATATAAACTTTTCGCATAATAATCCATCCAATCCCTATCAAATACTGAATAAAAAATAAAGAAAATTCTGTTTCTGACTAAAAATCCTACGATTCCTGTCCTTTCATATGCTTTCGATATATCTACAATAGTGACTCCTTGTTTTCAAAGATTTTCTTCTCTATTTACTATATAAAGTCATTTCTTAGTTGAAAAAATAACGAAACTATTTGTTTATCAACATAGTTCAACGTTTTTTCTATTAAATAAAAGTCGTCATCCTTCAAGGGTCACTCCTACGCCACACTCTATTCAAGGCATTCATAAATAAAATTTTCAAACTTTTTACAGTTACTTTCCTATTTAGCACTCGCATTATTTCGATCGCCAACAACTTTACCGAATCCCAATAAAGAAACAATTAAAACGCAAAGAAACAAAATTAACTTAACTTACAAAATCAGAGACGATAAAAAATATAGTTCATCTCGCTGATCTAAAGAGTCTCGCGTCCGCGTCGCCCCAGCGTTTATATGCTAACGTACTACGAGGTGATAGTGGTGATATGTGCGACGACGAGCCTGATCGCGGCGTTGTGCAATGAGGTGTGGATGTCAGCGGTGTTTCGACCCGAGGCCCCAGCCCGAGCCGCGGGCCCAGCGCCCCCAGCCAAGGCTGCAGCCGCTCGCGAGGACCTATGGAGCTCGTACCTATCAGGTCTTTATCATATTTCGAGACTATTCACACAAATTTTAAGCCAATAAGGCTTCAGGTGTCACATAAGTTGTTGTCAATTTTACCAAGGCTAACAAATATAAAGCCAACAAGAATTTTTGATGATAATATTATTCGAAATTATTGACACAGTTTTAAGCCAACACAGCTTTCGATGACATTGCAGCATCTTAAAACCATACAAAATTGTATTATCAAAAATTTACATTTTAAACAGGATCTATGTCAATTGATGTTTTACTGTCTCACAAAAAAATTGTAAACTAAGTGTCAAACTCAGATACACTATCATTTATTTGACTAGAATTACACATGAATTATATATTATAAGCTAAGCAAACCCTAACATCTGTCGCGTAGAGCGGCCGCCCGCGCGTTCGTGCGGTAGCCGCATGCCGCGCCGCGTGGCGATCTCGGGCCGCGAGCACAGCCTCTACGCGGTGCGACTCGCCGCGGTGACGTTAGCGCGAATGGTATACTATTATATCGGGACTAGCACGCTAAGACCCTGCACGTTAATAGCTACGATCTATACGATGGGCCATCCCTCGCCATTCGGACTTGCAATAGTAATTTACGGACGCCATAAGCCATTCTTCGCCACTACACCTTCCAGCAACACAGATGGCCCATCGCGTGGTGCCTCTACATTAGCCTGACATGGAAACTGTCTTTTTATGGGTGGCAGAGAAGTGCCTCGTCTATGCATGTCGCATTTAAGAGCGTCCAAACAACCGGTGTTTGCTTGAGGCTTGAAGCATTCAAAGCGGGCTGCTTCAGCGGTCTCCGCTCGTCGGCCGCGTTATATTAGGGGCTGCGAACGATCTGCCTGAGCGGTCCATATATTGTAAATGACAATATCGCTAGAAGCTATCGGCAGTAACTTATTCAAGAAGATCGTGTATCAATCAAAATGATTTTTGTTATTTTTACTACCAAATTTTTTTATGAATTTGAGATCTATATGTTTTAACAAAGTAAAGGCTTCAAGACCAATAAAGTAAAATGCTATTGCGGGGGGTTTGAGCACCCTAACGTCCCCCCAGGATCCGCTGATCAATACGACGATACGGATCTATCATTTTCATGAAAATGAAAATGTTTTTTATTCGAATATACATAAAATAAGCACTTTCTAATCGTCATATTTTTTTACTACCACCGGTTCGGAATGCTATTTCTACGGGGAAGAATCCGGCAAGAAACCGTAAAAAGCAACTACGGAGCGTTGGAGTTGCTTTTTACAATATTCAAAATGCAATACACACTGTTACAACGTACAATAAATGCGACGTAGCCTATGAGGCGACTTCTCTCCCTCGCGTATCAAAGAAAAAGACAGCCTCTATGTCGCACTCGCCTTTACCGTGTGTCGCCGGTGTGTGCTTCCCTTGTTACATGATTACGTATTACAGAGACGAGATTGTACGTTACAATTTCGATATTGTACGTTACAATCACTGTAAACAATCATGAGATTTATCTTATAAGTGATTGCTTTTTGTATAGATTTATGTAAAACATAATATATTTAAATTTTTATATTTTCAAATTGAAATGCCAAAATATATTTTATTTTAATTGATTTTAATTTGTTTATTTTTATTTATTAAGAGCCAGTTATTGCTACTGTGTATATATTGCATGGATTTTGTTTGGTTTTTGTATTTTTTATTACACAACATTAATACACTACTAAACATAACACCCTCAATAGAATGTACTGGAATTATAATGTAGGTAGGATAAAAATATATAATAAATGCTAAATTATAATAATATATATATTTTTATATAAATTCTATTAAAAATAGTTTGAAGTACTTTTTAGATAAATTCTTACAATTGGAAAAGAAAATGATCTATTAATTGGAAATTTAACTAAAGTTATATTTAAATAGCAATTGAAAAAAAATACACAAACAAATGTATGAATAGTAATGTTCAAAGGAAAATTAACTAAACACGAGACACTATACACAGAATATATTATTTTTAACTAATATCTTTTTTTTTTTTGTATAAATTTTGTTGATTATTAAATTTTTTGAATCGCCTCTTTCTATTTTCCCCCGTGAGGGATTACAGTGGTAAGTATCTTTTTTAATATCCCCGTTGGGGTGATCAGTGGTAACCGTTGCCTTTTTGCCCTTGGGCGCGGTTTATGTAGGAGAGAAATTTCCAGACGACTTGACTTGGACGAATAGTTAAAAAAATTTTTTTTTACACAAAACAGCATGTCGTTTTTAGGGGAATAGAGTGGTGTACCACCTAATGGCGGTAGCATCGCTTGGAGGCGTGGGCTTGCCACTGCCAAAAACGACCGAGTGCTTTATAACTAAATATTTTTTAATTATCCATCCACGCCACGTTGCCTGAAGATGTCTACTATATAAACCTCCCCTTAAATTGTCGTCATGGGGTAAACAGTGGTTACTACCGCCCACCCTCGTTCGGTTGTCTGACGGTTATGTCCCGTAGGAGTTGGCCGGCGGTAAGAGCGGCATCAGCGGCGTGAGGAGGAGCAGCGAACGGTCGGAGTCATCGGAGCCGAGAGGCACAGAGAAATCTAGTCATACCAGTGGTGAGTATCTTTGCTTATGTAACTGATTCTTCCAAATTGACTACATGTATGTAGATTTATTTGTTTTTATAGAATCGGTACAGTACTTTGAGTTTATTTTTTTCTTTATCATATCAGTATAGACTAAAATATGATTGTAAGAAATTTTCACCTCTGTTCCAGGTCTCAACGGCCTTCGAAACATCGGCAACACATGTTTCATGAACTCCGTCGTGCAATGCCTGTCTAATACAAGACCTCTATTGGAATACCTCACCGAGGACAGATATTGTAACGAGATCAACACTACGCTGTCCTGCATGAAGGGGGCGCTCATTAAAGGTGAGGATGGTGGACGCTGAACATAGAATAGGGAGTGGTGAAGTTGGGATAGGGAGTGGTGAAATGGGGATCGGGGGTGGTGAAAAGGAGAAGTGACGTGGGGAATTGTGTGGGAAAGAGAATGTAGTAAATATAAAGCATAAGAAAAAAAAATACAAGAAAAATGAAATTACCAATAAATGCACGATTATTGGGGAAAACTCTTAATTGGTGTGTTGATTTGTGCCTGTGACACGAGATTATAAATGCCGTACTGAGTCGATATGTGCTTCATTAATCCGCCTACCAAATTTCACGACGATCCGATCAACGATACACGAGTTATCGTCGGACAAACATTAATATATATGCACATACAAACGCCTCCAGTTAAATCTCAGAACTTCACTCGCTCATACAATAATTTGTACTTGGTTTTCGTTACAGCTTTCGCGAGCGTTATAAAAGAGCTATGGGAGGCGGGGGAGAAAGACTCAGTGGTCAACACTACGTCACTCAAATCACAGGTGCAGAGGTTCGCGCCCAGGTTCATGGGGTACAGCCAGCAGGACGCGCAGGTGAGTTAAATGAATCAACTTTTAAAAAATGAGTTTTTTTTTTAAATAATAATAATAATTTATTGAATCAAAAAACATTGTCATACAACACATTAATTTAGTAACGACAAAACTTAACCAATTGTCAGTACATATGAACACAAGATAATTTTTAATAAATACGTATTTATTTTTATTAAGTCTAAAAACATCCTTTGATTTACTTTTGATTTATTATAGTAAAATTTAAAATGTTTGATTATGATTGCTTTTATTTATTTGACGACCTCGGTGGCGCAGTGGTGTAAACAGCCGACTGCTACGCTAGAGGTTCCGGGTTCGAATCCCGGCGGTGGCGGGACTTGTTATTTACAAGACGCATTGTCTCGCTTACCGGTCTTGGATGTTGTATTGTTATCTATGTAGTTTATACCGTATCGTTGCTTAGCGCCTGCGATACAGGATCTTACACTTACTGCAGGGCTGAGTCAATGTGTGTGTCGTGGTGTGTGATGTGATGTGATATATGTATTTTTAATTAAACATATCGACGCATTACAGCCATTAATAATTATAGGTGTGTTTGTAAAGAAATAACATGCTATGACAAAATCATCTTTTTGAGAATCAACTGTTTATTCGAACTGTGGCTCTTTAAGGCAACAGTGAATAAGCTTCTCCTGGGTATATGTTCCACCTTAGACTCTATCGCCGCTTAACATCAGGCGGGATTCTGATCTTAAATAAAGTAATTCGATGCAATATCAAAAGAAAACAGGGTTTTTACCCTTTGAGTACGGAACCCTAATAATTGATAAATATTGTATCTTGAGCTGAAATGAAAGAATAAAACAATTTTCGACTTCTACGCGGAAGAAATCGCGGGCGGGAGCTGGGTTGATAAGAAAAAATTAATTATCATTTTCAGGAATTCCTCCGGTACCTTTTGGAGGGTCTGCACGAAGACGTGAACAGGATAACTGTTAAACCAAAACCGATACTGACGGAGATCGATGAAAGTCTCAGGTGATTACATATTAAATAATCATATTTAATTTATTTGCTAAACATGAAACATTGTATTCAAAATAGCTAGGATTATTCAGTCAACATGAAACTATAAACATTGACCAGCGGCTTCCACCATAGGACGAGGCTGTCTCTTGGCAGCCAGGTACTGTTGTGCCAGATAGTATACAATAGGGAATATGCATGCCTTTTTTTAAATTTATTTGTTATAATTCGATACCACATATCTACACAAATCCGTTAGATTTACTCAAATATCTGACTCATTAACTGAGTTATAAAGCTTCAAAGTCGTTGGCCAGACAGAGAGATCCGATATGTACTATGACGTCAAAGTACACGGACGCCATACAACTTCAATAGAAACCGTTGTTCCGATGAGCGAGATAGATATATTTACTTTTAATGGTTATATCTCTCTGGTTTATCGTTTAATTATAATTCTTTTTTCACTGTAAATATACATGAATGATCAAATTAAATTTCATGCATATTCCCTATTGGCGATCATTGAAGTTTTTTAATAAGAAAAAAAATCGGCTCCTACCATAGGACGAGGCTGTCTCGTGGTAGCCAGGTACTGTTGTGCCAGATAGTATACAATAGGCGATCAATGAAGCTTTTAATTAAGAAAAAATAAAAAGAAAAAAAATATAAACAATCTGATTAATAAAATATACTATTTCCACACACTGTACGATAAATTAATTGAATAATCAAATTAAACTTCATGCATATTATCACCAATCTCCAATTAAATTCTCAAAAACAAAACTTATTTCTTCTTTTATTTAATTTGAAGACCTCTGTAGCACAGTGGTGTAAACAGCCAACTGTAACTGCTACGCTAGAGGCTACGGTTTCGAATCCCGGCGTGGGCGGAACGTTGTGTTATTTGCAAGACGCATTGTTTCGTTTACCGGTCTTGGATGTTGTATTCTTATCTATGTAGTTTATACCATATCGTTGTTTAGCGCCTGCGATACAAGATTATATCTTAGTGCAGGGCTGAGTGAATGTGTGTGTCGTGATGTGGTTATTATTATTATTCTAATAGTTATTAAGTGTCACTTCCCTCCCCACCTCTGGCGTGTGCGGATGGTCTTTTTATGCGATCGCGATAATTAATTAAATTACGTGTGTGAAGTGCATATTTTAGGGTTCTAGTGTAGTGATTGGTAAAATAAAGGTTTGATAAACGTCGGGTCCGTAAGTTTTTAAACATTTGCGTTGTTTTGGATGATAAATAGCTACATTACTCGGTAAGTCAAACGTTTTCTTTTTATTATAGTGTGTAGGTAGTCAGGCGCGCGGCGGCCGGTCGGGGCGCCGACCCGGCAGCCAGCTGATCGTTGTTAGGTATTATCTATTTTATTGTACCTGGTGATATAATATTTAAGTTTTTAAAGTTTCCTTATTACACTTTGATGTCCGGGCGTAATGATGATCCCCCTGACGGGGGGGGAAACCCGTTTGAGAAAAGCAAAATAGTTCAGCGATCTCCTACTAATAATAAAAGGGCATTTAGTCAATTATCACCGGCTAGTGTTTCGCCAGTAACTAGTAAGCGTATGCAACGGTTGGGATCTAATTTGAATACGTCACATTCCTCTGAGTTGAGCGTCTCCGCCGGTAACGATAGTTCATCGTATGATCTCGTGCAAGAGGCATCGACATGCCTAACCAACATTGACGAGTATTTAAACGACTCGGGGTCGCGCTTGAATATTGCGAATAAAACAGGAATTATGGAGATGACGCAGAGAGTAACTTCGATTGTTTCTTTACTTGCAATTAAATCTGCGATGCTCGAGACTAAGTTGGCGCAATCGGAGCGTGATTTAGTAATTGCTCAAAATAAAGTTAACGTTAGTCCTCCGGCGGTAACCAAATCGTACTCGGAGACTTTAAAGTTACGATTGCCACCTAAAACGACCCCGGTGGCAGCTCAGGCTCGCGCGCCGCTCCCGTGTGTGGTGGCCTACCCGACGGAGGAACGTTCGGCCGAAATTAAATCCTCGTCCGCGACGAAAGAAGCGCTAATGAAAGCGATCAAACCATCAGATGGTTTCCAAATTGTCGGCGTTAAAAAAACGGCTAAGTCTGGCGTCGTGTTACGCGTCACAAATCAGAGTCAAATAAAGAAATTAGAATCCGTTGCGGCTATCAAAACAGCAGGGTTGCGTTTGGAGAAACCTAAAGGGCGTAAACCGCGAATCCTTGTTAAAGATGTCCCGAACTCGATGGACGAAAATAATTTTTTAGTTTGTTTATACCGCCAGAACATTAAAGATGAGATTACTCTTTCCGAGAGTGACTTTTTACGTTCAACAAAAATTTACCGTCGTCGCAGTTTTAATGACAACCGTAAATGGTTAGGGATCGAGTTAGAGCATTCGATACGAAATCATTTGATTAACACGAAAGAAAAGTTATTCATTGATTGGACAACTTGCCGGTTCATCGACGATTTAGATTTAATTCGGTGCTTAAATTGTCAACAATATGGTCATCCCGCGAAGTATTGTACTGAAAAAACACCATCGTGCGCTCACTGTGCCGAGTCACACGACACAAAAAATTGTACCAACAAAAATCAACCAACTTTTAAACGAGTATGTGCGTCGTGTAAAAAGTATAAAAACCCTGCGATCATGAGACCGGGTCTCAGGATTGTCCTACCTACAAGGCAAAATTAGAGCAACTGATTATAAATACTAACTATGGCCAAGCTTAAAATAGGACAATTAAACCTTCATAACGATAAAGTAGCTACGTCTGAGTTAGATAGGCTTGTAATTGAGTATAGTTTGGACATAGTTCTCGTTCAAGAACAGTACCAGAGCGCTGGGCTTCGTAATAAGATAGTTCAAATAAACAATAAAGCTCGCGCGGGAATATACGTGTCACGTTCAAACTTCACTGTCACAGCTCTTAATAATCTCTCGTCGTCCCACTGTGCCGTTGCGGAGGTCTCGTGTCCTTCTTTTAGTATATATGTAGTTAGCTGTTACTTTCAGTTCTCTGATCGCGTAGACCCTCACTTACATCACTTGCGGTCCGTATTATATGCACTTCCTAGGCAGGCTGTAGTTATAGGCGCGGATGCCAACGCGTCTTCCCCCCTTTGGTTTGGTAAAATTAGATCAGCAGATGCGGATCGTCGCGCCGCAGTAGAAGAGTTTATTGCAGAAATGCACCTAGAAATTCATAACACCTCTGATTCACCACCTACTTACAGCAGCCCTATGGGCGAATCTTTCATTGACGTCACACTTTCAAGTGCGTACGTAAAAATCTCTAATTGGCGTGTCCTTCCTGATGCGTCATGTAGTGATCACCGTTTGATCGTGTACGAGTACAACCCTAAGCTGACACAAGATATCGCGCCCCGTTCACAAAGCTTTCGTTATAAAACCAGACGTGCAGACTGGTGCTTTTTTAGTTCATTTTTTGCGTCACATGCTGGAGACTTCACTCACCCGCGTCTATCGGCAACAGAAAGCGCTGAAATTATGACGGATACTTTCAATTACTGTGCTGATGTAACACTGGGACGAACATCTATATCCAGTGTGAAAAGATGTGACTGGTGGAATGATTCTCTGATAGGAATTCGTAAGAAATTTAGAAGCGCGCGTCGTAAATTAAATAAAGCTAAAAAATCCCTAGGACAAGATACTTCGTCAGATAGGTATGATAGCGCTTTAATTGCTTTAAGAGTTGCTAGGTCTCACTACCGTGCTGCAGTCCAAAAATCAAAAACTAATTTACTTCGGAAAGTAGTTGATAGGTTAGACAAAGAGGGGCCATGGTCACCCATATATCATGAGTTCAAAGCTAACAGAGCAACTGATCAAGCATTTATTTCAAACATCAAAATAAATGATGCTCACACTCTTGGTGTTGAGGAGACGGCGGAGGCCCTTCTTAACGCTCTCATTCCGGACGACACTACTGAAAATGATACCGACTATCATCGAGAAGTTAGGCTCATGGCTGCAGTTCCACCCACATCTCCTTCGTCCGATCTTCCAACTTTAGATGAATTTGTCAAAATTGTTAGGGCGTTACCGGTTAATAAGGCCTCTGGGGAAGACAAAATATCGAATAAGATGATCCAGGAAGCCGTAAAGTCCGCTGGGGATTCTATTTTAATTGTGTATAACCGTTGCATTGCTGAAGGGGTTTTCCTCAAATTTGGCGCCGCGGGCTAATTAAAATCATACCTAAAAGCGGTGATAAGCCACCTGATGATCCGAAATCGTATAGACCCATTACCCTTCTACCATCCCTGGGTAAACTTCTAGAGCGTCTTATCGTACCTCGGCTTCTTCCGGGCGGTCCAACTTTTCACGAACGTCAATTCGGTTTTACTATCGGCAAATCAACAATCGACGCGGCTATCTCGGTGAGAAAATCGGTAGAATCGTCGGAGTTTAAATACGTCATAGGTGTATTCCTAGATATCTCTGGTGCTTTTGATAATGCATGGTGGCCAATCTTATTGCTCAAACTTAAAAACAGAGGTTGTTACAGCAATGTATATTCCTTAATATACAATTACTTTATAAATGGAACAACTAAGCTTCAACTTGGTCATCATGCAGTGTCGAAGGCTTTGACTCGGGGCTGCCCACAGGGTTCAGTGCTAGGGCCGTATCTCTGGAATATCGGATTTGATGACTTTTTGTCTGTACCGTTACCGGCTAACTGTTCGCTTACGGGATATGCAGACGACGGTCTCCTGCTTATTCAATCTCATACAAGAACAGGAGTTGAGTTGTTAGCTGAGTCCTGCCTACGTCTGGTGGCCGACTGGGGAAAGAGAAATCATCTTGAGTTCGCAGCCCATAAAACACAGTATTTAATGTTAAAAGGAAACTTAGTAGGGCTACCGCGCTTTAAATTTAATTCAGTTACAGTTAAAAAGAAAGACTCAGTTTGTTATCTCGGTTTGATACTTGAAAAGAAATTCCATTTTATTGAGCACATTAAGCAAGTTAGCGAAAAATCAAAACGAAATTTTTATGCGTTAAATAGAATATCAACTTCGACCTGGGGATTGTCGTTTAAGTCATTAAAAATAATTTATACTGCTACTTTCTTGGGTTGCATTTGTTACGAAGCCCCCGTGTGGGCGGATAGAGCCACAATTGGCGCTGCGCGACGTAAATTGCTTCAGAGTCAGAGATTAGCGTTAATTTTTCTTTGTAAAGCGTATAGAACCGTCAGCACTGAGGCCCTGCCGATTCTTGCGGGCGTTTTACCGGTAGATTTGGAAATACAACGGCGTGCGGCAATGTATTACAACTCGCGGAATGGTATGAGTTCAGATTTTCTAAAACCGAAGGATAGGGCTAAAATCAGTAGATTATTTGATAGCAACGACAACGTTCATAAAAAACTAATCGACGAATGGCAAACTAGATGGGATACTTCGACTAAGGGGCGGCATTTATTTAAATTTTTCCCTATAGTGCGCGAACGGTTAAATAAAACGTGGCTTGATATCGATCATTGCGTAGCCCAATTTCTAACCGGGCATGGTAACTTTAAGGGCAAACTTTATTCATTTAACTTGGTGCCGTCACCTTTTTGCGAATGTTCAACGTCGGATCAAGAATTTGTGCAAACTGCCCATCATATCTTGTGGGAGTGTAGTCTCTGGCATGACGAACGGTTAATCATGTTGAATTCGATTCAAGTATCTGCGTGTAGTCCTATTTATTACCTAGATCTTGTGAAAACGAAGGGAAACTTCCGTGCCTTTAAAAAGTTTTGTCACCAATATTACTGGTGTAAGATTTAGGTTAGTATCTAATTTATCCCCTGTTAGTTAGTGGCATACCGTGGTGTTTAGACGGTCAGGCGTCTCCTGACTGTCTCCCCTTTAGATTTTTGGGCCTCTGGGCCATTTCAATTGCTGTCTCCGCTTTGCTGGGAGGGAAGTCTGAAACCGCTTTCTTACTACCTCCTATTTCTTCTGATTAAGTTCGTTGCGGGTCCCAAGACAGCCGGTAGGGTGTCCGGGCATAGCCTGTGCATCACTGCACAGCTGCATTATTCGTTGATTATTCGATCAAAGGACGCCACTGTTGATCCTGATAAACAGGAGTTGCAGTGGTGGGACAGAGTGGCGGGTGTGCCCCGAAAAGTTATTAAGTGTAAATATCGAATAAAAATTTTATTGCAAACCCTATATCGAAAATCTTAGGGGGGCGGGGTCTTCATAGGGGCCTTAAAAAAGGCTTACTCCTTTAATGTCGACAACGCATCTGCTGACATTTTTTTCCTGCAGTTGTCTATCTACGGTCGGTATCACTTACCACAAAAGAGCCATCAGCTCGTTAGCCCTCGTTTGAAAAAAAAATCTGCAAATTTGTACGCAAAAATTCATCCCTCTTTACATAACGTGAAGATATAAAAATAAACATGAATTTATGACATTAAACTAGGCTAAATCTTCCTTCACCCAGGCTAAACATGGTTTCCATCGGTCCCTTAGTCATATGCATAAAAATTAACCTTTGCTGGTAGATTCCACTTGCCCCTAAATCAGACAAGCCCAGGTCGAGCCGGTACAGGCACCCTTGGGTAAACCCTCAATGCCCTCTACAGTCCGGCTTCCGACCGGGTCTGTACTAGGTCAGGCTCGATGTGGAGGCGGACAGGTATGGCGGTCGTGCCTATGCTTTCCATCTTGTTGTGTCATCTTTATAAAGACGATGCAGCCTGATCGATTGTAAGTTAGCAACGGTATAGTTGCTAAGGTTCGGGCCGGAAAATAAAAGCGTGCATCGAAGACTAAGCGTGGTGGCTTGCGTTGCGCAGCGACGGCGCCAAGGCGAGCGAGGCGCGCGCGCGCTACCGGCGCCGCGACGACAGCGCCGTCAGCGACACCTTCGTGGGGCAGCTCAAGTCCACGCTGCGCTGCACGCACTGCCAGCACGACAGCGTCACCTTCGACCCCTTCTGGGACCTCAGGTCAGTACCGACGTCTACTGCCACCTTAGGGCAATTGTGACCCCTTTCGGGACCTACAGTCAGTAACGACCCTTTTTGCTACCTAAAGTCAGCAATGTCCCCTTCTGCGAGCCCAGTCAGTAACGACCCCTAGGGACCCAAAGTCAGTCATAAAACCTCAAGTCCCCTTCTGGAACCTTAAGACAGTTGTAACATCGTTTGACACCTAAAGTCAATAACTACTCCATACTTTTTAGAATGTAATCTAGCAGCAGTCATGTTTTTTTTTTTACAATTTTTTTATCTTTTTTAATAAAACAATGAGTATGTGTTATATAGTTTGCCGATCCCTGGCCGCGGCGGCGTTCAGCTGCAGCAATGCCTGCAGCTGTTCACCAAGCACGAGGAACTGGACGGAGACGAGAAACCGGTACGTCATCACGACACTCCATACAACTAATGATTTTGAAACCTCGATAAAAGCGCCACCTGTCGGGCCGAGAACTATCCACTCGAAATTAACATTAATTGATATCGGTTTAATGGCATTAAAACAAAAGTATTTATTTATTTATTTGGGATATAAAAAAATATTTACGAATTTATATTCACAATAACTACTACTCTATGTATTTGGTAGTACATACAAATTTAAATATATTTTTATATTACATACTTTCATCTTGACACGTGAACATACACACGCCGTAATTTATCCCTCGAGAGGAGTATGCAGAGGTGTTACACACCGCATTTCGCATGTTTATGTTGAGTCCCAGTGTGACAGCTTGCGAAACTGTCGCCACTTTCCGGGCACAACGAGGAACATGGCAGCTACACAGGGGCAGATTTAGAGGAGGGCAACCGGGGCGAAAGCCCGGGGCCTCCACAAACGGGGGGCCCCCACAATAGAGATTTTGGAAAAAGATATATTTCAAATTCCAACTAGTAAACAATAGTTGTTTACTAGTTGGAATCCTTTTATGGGATTTTAATATCTTTTTCTTTGATATTATTTCTTATCATTGATCTATACTTGTTCACTCCAAAAAATGTATCATTTAATTTTGGAAAATAATTTGGACACAAGGGGCCTCCGCTCCTTTGCCGCCCCGGGGCCTCTAAATCTGGCCCTGCAGCTGCAACGTACCTCACGAGAATCGAATCCTCGTGTCCTGCCCACTTACACTTTGTATATTAATACGAATTATGTAAATTTTAATATTGTTTATCATGTTACTTACAGACCTGTTCAAAGTGCGGCGTTCGTCGCAAATGTCTGAAATGGTTCACCGTGCAGAAATTCCCACAAGTATTGGTCATACATCTTAAAAGGTTTGATATTTGTCTTATTTGCAAGACGCATCGTTTCGCTCACCGGTCTCGGATGTTGTATTCTTATCTATGTAGTTTATACCGTATAGTTGCTTAGCGCCTGCGATACGAGATTAAATTTGAAATTGCTTGATAAGAATTTATTTATTGAGGAATTGTTTAAATGGTTGTCTGAAAATATTTTTTATGATCTTGAAGTATTTTTTTGTACAAAAGATTATTGAGAAAGTTACGTTATCGGCTGCACTGGCGCGATCGCTGATGGTGTGATCCAACATGTAGTACTGTAGTTTGGTTTTTAATTTTTTAATTTATTACTGATAATTAACCAATTTTTATAATGGAAAATTTGCATGTCTAATGAAAAAGGCAAAAACATGAGCACTATGTATTTGAAAAGAACTGTACATACCATGTTTTGAGCAAATAAATTATTGATTGATTGATTATATCTTAGTGCAGTGCTGAGTCAATGTGTGTGTCGTGACGTGTGTGATTATTATTATTTATAAATCGACGGCGGTTTGACCTATTTCTAATATCTTTAGATATATTTAAATATCTTTGATTTGTTATATTTGTATTTGTCCCGAATAACAGAACAAGTAATAAAAAATCGGAAAATCTACAAAAAAAAACAGCTGTTAAAGAAATAAAAAGTAATCAAAGGTTGCTATTTATAAATTTTACGCAAAAGGTTCCAGGTTCGAATCTGGAGTTGTTTATTTCATGTATGTATCATTTTCTCGGAGGTTATATCATCTATGTGGTATATATCCTTCGATACGATTACTCTTAGTAGATATAAATGTATGTGAGTTTGTATGTACGTCTGTTTGTTACATGGTTCAAGGAATTATTTTGTTTGAACGTGGATATTATTATTATATCACTGTTAAATAGTTTAAATTGATATTTGTTAGAAGATGTCGCATATAAAACAAAGTCGCTTCCCGCTGTCTGTCCCTATGTATGCTTAGATCTTTGAAAGTACGCAACGGACTTTGATGCGGTTTTTTTTTAATATAGTTACACCTACAAGAGGAATTTTTATATGTATATAATATATGCGTAGTAAAATAAATAATAATGTATGTCCGTGCGTGCGTCAGGTTCTCCCCCATGGAGCGTTTCCGCGGCAAGCTGTCTGTGCTGGTGGAGTTCCCGCTGAACGGCCTGGACATGGCTCCGTACGCCGCCGACACCAACAACAAATGCAACTACAACCTGTATGCCGTCAGCAACCACTCCGGTACGTCACCTTGCTATATATATATATATAAAGTTTGTAAGGATGTATGTACAGTCGAGGTCTGCCACGGAGTATCATTTGCCATCGAAATTCCTCTGTACGCGATAATACTACGTTTTAAGAGGTTGGATCGCAAGCGCCATCCTAATTGGCCGTAGTAAATCTCTATTACCAATGACGGTAAAGGAAGCAAATCATTCATTGAAATCATGATGTTGTTTTAAAAGTATGATAATCTCATCCATTCACAAATATAGTATGAAAGCCCGCAGCCGCAAAACCGAAAGCAAAACTCGACCTTAAGCTGGCAGCGCGTGCGCGCCCGTGTACGTACGTTTGTTCGACGAATAATGATCGTTTTTATTCAATACCAGGCAGGCATTTGACCCCAAACCCGACTGATGTTAAGCGGCGATGAGGTCTAAGGTGGATCATGCCTGCCTAGGAGAAACCTATTCACTCTTGCCTTAAAGAGGCCCAAGTTATATTGGTCAGGGAACACATCGGCAGGCAAAGAATTCCACACCCTTGCAGTACGCATTATGAAGGAGCTATCGAAGCGTTTGGTCCGGATGGTCGGAATATCTACCACAAAAGGATGTAACTTCAGCCTACGTCTTGTATTCCGATTATAAAAGGGGGATCTCTTTTAAACAAACGAAAGATGTTTTATTGAAAAATATTAATCACAAAACATAAATTCATGTAAAAATTAAATGTCATTTTAATTTCAGTTGTTAGTGATTAATATGGGAATTAAATGTTTATAAATAATAACTGTGAAATATTATATTGAATAATGTAATGAAAATAATTCCTTACTGATATATTATTGACGACCTCGGTGGCACAGTGGTGTAAACAGCCGACTGCTACGCTAGAGGTTCCGGGTTCTAATCCCAGCGTGGGTGGGACTTATTTGCAAGACGCATTGTTTCGCTTACCGGTCTTGGATGTTGTATTCTTATCTATGTAGTTTAAACCATATCGTTGCTTAGTTCCTGTGACACAAGTTCTTACGATACTTAGTGCAGGAGTCAATGTGTGTGTCGTGATGTGGTTATTATTATTATGAACGCGAAAATTTGTATGGATGTATGAATGTGTCTTACTCTTTTATGCGAAAACTATTGAATTTATTTTAATTTAACCTTGGATGCTATTTATAAAGATGTCTCGGAATTGTCCAAAAATATAACGATAAATTTCAAGTTATTGACAATCCTATTGGAATCATTTTCGACTTCTACGCGGACGAAGTCGCGAGCTTAAGCTAGTCTCATAATTTATTCAAAGGTATAAAAAATATATTATTTCTGTTCCCTTTCATGTCAGTTTCTATTGCTCGAATGGTGTCAATATTTTATGTGTAAAATTATCGCTATTATGTAGTATAGCCTTTATAGGCTAGTGGTATATAATATAATGTTGGTTATAATGTATATATATGTATTGCAGGCACTACATATTCCGGTCACTACACAGCGTATTGCAAACATCCTTACACCGGAGACTGGCATGAGTACAATGATTCAAGGTAACATTTATATATATATGATATTACTATATACACGCATACATACACACACACATACATAAAATCACGCAGCAGTCACTCGATAGGGGTAGGCGGAGGTGTTACACACCGCAGTACGCATGTTTATGTCGAGTCCCAGTGTGACGGGTTGCGAACCTAACGCCACTATATGGAATCATTGAGAAGCTCAGTTTGTTACGTGTTTGTCCTATAATTATATAATTAATTATTATGTAATTTTATACCACCTGACGGGCAAACAAGCAGAACAGTTCACCAGTGTGTCTACCATGAGTTCGTATAGTTTTCCTACACACACGTCAGGTAACATAGATTACTGTAGGGAGTTTGTGTGAGCAATCTTAATTCCTCATCAATCCGCTAGAGGCGCTTTACAAAGATTCATACACATTTGTAATAGGGAATTTGCATTACTTTTTTTCTATTTTATAATTTAATACTAATCGGTCCTTAAACAAACTAAATGTGTTGCTCTGCTAATATAGATTTTTATTTATAATAACTTATTTACAATTGACACTTTAACTAAACAACAAAATTAAAATAAAACTAAAACAAAACCTGCAAATAAAGAAACAACATTCATGTTAATTACTAAACCAATTCCATAATAATAATTCCACAAAACCAAAATTGAATACATAATATTTAAGACGTCAATATCCCTTTTCCATCTGACATCTGTGAAAGACCAGTCTATGGATTACTAGAGTATCTACTCTTTCTTTACATATGTATACACAAATCCGTTACATTTTCTCAAACATCAGACGTATTTACTAAGTTATAAAGCTTCAAAGCCGTTGGTTAGACAGAGAGATTCGATATGTACAATGACGTCAAAGTACACTGGCGCCATACATCTTCTATAGAAAACGTGGTTCTGATGAGCGAGATAGACATATATTCACTTTGAATGATTATATCCCGTTGGTTTATCGTACAATTCTAATTCTATTTTCACTGTAAATATACTATTACCACATACTTTACGATAAGTAATAATAATATATAATAATAATAATAATAAAAATATCTTTATTTACTTAAAAACATTAAACATAAAGAATTTTATCGTGGACCGTGCACTAGGCGAGCCTGCATCGCAGGCGTCCAATTTAATACGCTATGAATTATAATATACAGTACACAAAATAATATACAATAACAAAATAATAAAATAATATGGATAAATTAAATTAGGTATTAAGTTGATTGAATAATGAAATAAAATTTCATGTATTTCCTATTGCAGTCTCGAATAATGAAATAAAATTTCATGCATATTCCCTCTTGCGGTCGCAAGCGGCAATCGATTTGGTTATCATAATCAATGTATTAATTTCAGAGTGACTCCAATAAGTCCCCGCAACGTGGTGTCATCGGAAGCCTATGTGTTATTTTACGAACTGGAACGGAAGACTCACACGTAACAAATAAGCAACGTTGATGACGCAATAAGCGGCGGCGCCATGCGATCATGACACGCCGTGCTGATGTGACCGGCCGCCATATCTATCGTGTTTGATGGCGCATGGCGGACTTATGGCAATGGTAAACTACTACGTATGTCTACTTTTGTAGGTTTGGTTTGTGCGGGTTGGATTTTTTATTTTGTTTCGCATTGAATGGTTTTATTTAAAAAAAAAGTTTTTTTTTTTTTTTAAGTAAGATCTGGTCCATTGTATATTGTTTGCGATTAGTTTTTAAAACGATTTTTACTCATATTTTTTTGTATTTAAAAAAAAAAGTTACCGACTTGTTTTTTTTTTTTTTTTGTAATTGTTATTTTTTTCTGTTACAATTATTATTCTAGTTAAATTATTATTACCGCTAGTGATCCTTATAATAAATACCTCGTTGTAATTATAAATTAATAATAATAAATAGTTAAATATTTATAAAATATATATATATAATAGAATAGTGAATAAATAAATGTGTGTGAAACCTATATTTATAAATGAATAACACCAAAAACTTATTAATAAATTACCTTGTGTCCTTTAGCGGGACATATGATGATGATGATGATGGAAAGGTGATTGTTGATGATGATAAGAAATTGCAACTCGCACAATATCAAACTACATTACTCTTGTACTTTACATGGCTTTTTTATTTACCGTTTTTTAAACATAACATAAAAAATACCTTTAACACATACCTGTATGTACACATTAAATATATAATATAAATATATTATTTTGAGACTTACATAAACAAAATGTAGACATTTCTGCCTAGTTAACTTTGGAATAGCAATTTTTTTCAATAACTTGATTGATATAAGATTAACGATGTTTCATGAATATTGTTAAAACTTTAAAACAGAGTATGCATTTAAAATAAACATCACTCGTCTATGGTTTCGTTCGTATACATGTTGTATTTGTTAATAATTTTATTGCTGACAACTTTTTAATTTTAATGAATTAACAAAACAATATGGATGTTAGTTTTTCAAATAATAACAATAATAAAACTGTCTAGATTATATAAAATGATTGATAATTTATTTAAGTTACTAGAATAACGCTTTCTAGTATATTTTTTTTAATCTACATGATTACAATTGGTTCAATTGAAAAGTCCTCGAATTAACAAACTATAACCCATGAACTCTCAAAATCTTGAAATAATGCTTGAAAACGCATGAGTTTACCCATACACAAAACTTATATACTTTACCTATTTATATATAAAGCCATGTAAAGTACATAAAGAGCAGTGATAACTTAAAAAAAAAACTGTAAACTTAAGTAAAGTTGATAACAAAATAAATTTAAACCGTTCTGCGCTGTAAAATTTTGACTTGCGTTTTTTTTTCCGTAAAATACGGTTATACGAAAGCTAGATAAATTACGGTTATTATGTCGAGTGGATTAACTCGCCGGTTTTTTGACAAATGATTTTTTTAATAAATTATTATTTTGTTGAAACACAACCCCGTATTCATATTTACTCCACTCAAACGTTTAAATTTTGAATAGAGACGAAGAGATATACAGGTATATTAGTAATAAACACGCGTTAAAGCAAATTTAAACTTAACGACAGTAGAGGGAGGTGTATCAATCGAAAATACAGTTAAAATACAGTTAAAATCAGTTGTACCACACAAAAAGTTGTAAATTTCTATCACTTGCCTTCATGTATAATATTAGAATTTATAAATATTAGATCGATGCTTGAACCGAAAGTTTATTTCTCAAAAAAAAAAAAACGCCAATGTCAAAATGCAGTGCAGAATGTAATGACGCTTGATACCACTCCTTTGATTAAAAAAAATATTATTATTATGATTACTATTTATTTGGGATTTTGAGTGCCATAGCAATGAATATTAATATATTATATATACAAAACTTTACCCCTAATATATGAATATTTAATGATAATATTAAACATATTTTTAGATTAAAATATTTGTTTTTTTTTTTTAATTGAGAAAGTTAATTTTTTTTTTTTGCAAAAAAAAAAGATATATTTTCTCCTTTGTAAATGGATGTGTTAAGCTTTTATTAGATTTAATTGATATTTCGTTGATTATTGAATATGGAATTTACAATCCTTTATTGTTTATAAAATCTATAATATATTATTATATACAAAATACAAGAACTAATTTTTGAATCATCATGTTTTATATAATTTTTCTATTTATTGCCCAAGCAGCAAGAAATTTTTTCCCTTAATTCTGAAACGGCTTAATCGTTGTTGCTGTTTAAAATTGATATAAAAGATATATACGTAAACTACATGATGTTTCAAAAAAGTAAAGAGCCGTTATTTAAAATGTTGCTATTTATAAATAATCAAATAAGATTTTTTACCGATTTAAATGTTCTATGTTGTGTTTGTGGCCAAATCACACGATTCCATGGTTTTTTTATATTTCAACATTTTAAACTTGGCTGAATAGATTTAAACAAGATGTCCTTTAATAATAACTTTATTGGATGTAACCGGAATTGCTATAGAGGTAAGGTTTGTTATTAAAAATAATTTATTTTAAATTAAAACATAATACGTTAAAGCTATTTAAAATTATGTTAACTATCACAAGTGTTGGATGAATAAAATGAATCTTAATTTTTAGTTTGTGTTTTATTTTCCATAAATCAGAAAAATTATGTCCATTCAAAATCAATACTACAATAACAGATGTTCCGAGTTCGAATCCCGGATGAGGCGGAACTTTGTGCTGTTTGAAAGATGCAAATTTGTTTCGCTTCGGTCTTGGATGTTGTATTCTTATCTATGCAGTTTATACCGTATCGTTGCTTAGTGCCTGCGACACAAGATTATATCTTAGTGCAGGGCTGAGTCAATGTGTGTGAATCCAGAGAATTTCCTCAGTTTTTAGGAGTCTTCTCGCGTAATGAGACGAACCTCGTGTTGTAGAATAATCAGAATGGTAAAAAAAATCACGTTCCTTGTGTGGGAGCCCTCTTTCATTTTAATTTCTTTGGGTTTTTAGTATCTGTTATAGCTGCAACATTCTCTGAAAATTTTAGTCAAAAAGAGTCTAGCACTTATACATGTGATACAGCCCGCTTACATACAAACGCTTACTAATAGGATCCCGTTTTATCCATTTTGGTAGGGAACCCTAAAAAGGAAAAGTGAAAATTATGATGATCTTCTATCAGGTAAGACCATATATTAAAACAAAACCTCAACAAATACTTTTGGACAAAGTTCAAACTATGCCTTTCTGCCTGTAGTCCCTCGTAAAGCACGGGATTTAGTATCGGCCTGCCTTTTACAACTATGTCTTTTCCTGATTACAAGGTTTTATTTCCGTCGCCTGATATTGAATTCCCTGCTTAAGAACAAGTAATTTATTCCAGTGTTCCAGTCGCTAAAACATTTCGATGAGTAAAGTTAGCAGGATGTGAACTATTGAAATGGCTCTATGAGTTGATTTGTTTTGCCTTCTAAATATTAAAAAAAAAACAAAGTCAAGAACATTGTTCACCTTTTTGCGGTTACTTGGCGGGATCGGGAAGTGCCAATTAGAATTTTCTTATTTTATTGTTTTTTCTTATATATCAGCAGAATTTAATGTGTAAAATGCTAGTGTTTTAACCAGTAAATATCTGTAGTGCTATACAAGTGTGGAGAAAGTGAAATACGACGATTTGGCTGCGCTTTTCGTCATCTCCCAAGTAACTCCTTAGAGCCTACAGTAACCGTACTAGCATGTCACTGTAGAAACAATTAAGAAAGAAGAAGAATATAACACGAAAGACTTGTGCTGTATGGGCCAAAGCCCTTTGCCTTTCTCGACAAAAGGGAAGAATTAAACCAAGAAGAATAGATGCTACTACAAAGTCATTTTGGACGTATTTTCTGTAATAACAGCTAGATGTCGCTTTAAAGAACACGTTTACATGAATGAACATTCCTGTATTTCCCGTACATATTATTCCTGAAATCGACGCAGCCAGCTGTTTCATTGTGTTAGTATGTATCTATGGTCCATTTGGTTTGATCTTCTCCATTCAAAATTGTTTATTTATGTCTAATACACTTAGTCTTACCTATCAATGAAAGATAAACTCCACATATCTTGCTCTTGACTTTTGATAAAAGATATTATACAAAATGATAAGGATTGTGAGAGTAATCTTTGAACTATTTTCTTCTTTTGAAATTAAAAAAACCTTATTTATTTTTGTCACACAAGACAGAGTACAATTTTTTTTTTTGTTCTTTGGAGATTTTATGGAGTTCATAATAAAATCAACAAATAGTTGTCTACTCGTTCTTAATTTGAAAAAGTTTTTTTTTGTAATATTTACTGATCTCCGAACTGTGTACCAATAGTTGACTAGACTAGACTGTTGTGTCAGCGCTTAGCCAAAACTAAAAAAGTAAACTACTCTGAAACGATGGAACTTGACAGGCAGTTTACAGGTAGGAGATGTCAGCCAAGAAAGAGATTTTTTTCAAGTGGAGAAAAAACAGTGGATGATTTTGAATAGATTGCTCAAGAAATTGTAGTCAAAAATTTATCGCAAGAACACCAATCCAGATTTCTTTTTCAAAATTCTAATCTAATATGTAGAATTTTTTTCATTCTTTTTTAGTTTCAGAGTTTTTAAAGCGCCTCATACTTTTAGTATAGCAAATTTATGTAATACAATAATTACAGAGTACGGTAACTGCTTAATATCAGACAGACCAAATATTTGTCACTGTTATTCTTTTGAAAAACAAACAGTAAGCATAATAAACCAATTACTACAGTAATTATCTCGAATAGCTTGCGAACTAAGAGATTCGCTTCAATAGTCACACACAACTGCCCTCAATTTCTATCTACGCCTGAATGAAACGTCATCCCGAAGGGGGGAGCCGATCCTTCTCGTTTCCCCCCATTGCAGTGTAACAGTAACTTAACCTATGCACCTTTGTAGTAGATACTCTGAAAATCGATATCCCATACATACCTACTGACGTTCAACGCTTTTGAAGTTAGCGCGAGTGACGTCAAAATGTCTACGTCACAGCCCCAAACCCCTATAACATAGTTTCACCTCTCCTTTTCACGCTTAATAGGAAAGAAAGAAACAAAATATATGAACGTCGTCCCGCGAATTGAGTTCCCACAACTAAATGATACATTTAAAAGTTAATTATTAATCAAAACAAGAATGTATGAGAAGATTTTGTTGTTGTTTAAATATTTAAAAAAAAATACACTTAGGTTTTTTCCCAAGGTGAAGGATCCAGTGTATTGACATATGATTGAAAAATGTTACAATTTTGTTAATGAAAGTAAACGCTCCCACACACAACATAGCATGCTCAGCAATTACCTTCTACAAAACAATAGAATAAGTATACGCGCAACCAAAATGATACTCGAATAATTCCCAGTTGGTAATTCTTTCTTTAGTTTGCAAGCAAATAACACATCTTTTAGTGTAAGTAAATAACACATCACATAAGTTTTCGAATGGCATTGATGCTCAGTTCTTTAACAAGGTTTGCATGTTAAAAACTGAAATCATTACAAACAAAAAAAGCCTTTCGATTATATTCTTACCGGAATTTGGAAATTCAAATTCTGTTGTTGTCGTTAAATGCTAGCAGTCTTAATTTCCTTATTTTGTTACGAAAGGCACATGTCATGAGGTTTGTCTCATATACTCCGGTGGCCCTATATTTTTATTAAGGATAAAGGGGAGTATATGATTTTGATCCTTTTGTTAATTTTAAACAAAATTTTAATTTAAAATATTCTTTTTGGAACTCAGATCACATGCCTATTACGTTATCAATCGCGCATTGTACAGTGACTGTTTTTGTTTTCAGGCAAAAAGCATTAGCCCATAAAGCTCCCTTACCATTTTTAAATACGGTTTATAGATCATTAACTAAATCAATGTTTTATTAATTCCATTTTGATGACTTAAACAATTTCAAAAAGCACCAAAATAATTTACGTTGCACACATATTTAAGTAAAGATCCATACAAATACAAATAAAATCTACAATTTTTTATCTTCAATTCAATCAATTCAAACAACCAAATCTACAGACAGGGTGAAAAAGTTATTGGCAGAGTAACCTAAAAGTTGTTAAATAATGGTACGCCTTGTTCGTACAAAAAAAATGGTTATTGACATCATCATAAACCTGGCCACGAGCCTGGCAAAAAAGGCCCATGCAAGACAGTTCAATTTCTGAACGGCTAAAAAAAATGTTGTAGTAAGCTCTCTGCAACTTTTAGAGGAACTTCGCAATTAAATATTGTTTCCTAAATCTCAAACATCGAACCAAATAGCCCGCTTGTGTATGGGAGGCTTTATCAGTCAGCAGTTGACCGCCCCGCAATGACGTGAGTGACACGAGCGCCCCTGGCGGCGACAAACAGAAACGCAACGACAGTAGGTAGATTTTAGAGTTGACAATTCCGCGATAACAGGCCAAGTTATTTTCTCGCGTATTTAACGAAAATGGCTAATGAATACAAACCTATTGTGAAAACAAAACATTTCCCTATAGACCAGCTAGTTCGGGTCGGAAATTATGAATTGGAAAAGACAATAGGTACTGGCAATTTTGCTGTAGTTAAACTCGCGACACATGCTATTACCAAGAGTAAGGTGCGTATATCAATTTAAACGTGATTTAAAGTGCTATGTGTTGTTATTGTGATAATTGAAAGTAATCTTCAAGTGTTAATAATGTCGCGTCGAAAGTGTTTGTTTATTTGGTCTAAGCAATGGATTTTTCCACTTGTGAGGTGACGGTCTTTTAAGCAGGTTTGATAACTACAGCTGAAGAATATAAACTTTTTGCTAACACTTATCCCTCATGTCTAAGAAAATAAAAAAAAAACAATACAAGAAATCTCACTTGCATAGTGATTCTGTGCTACCAATTTGTTGTTGTCTTGTGTATCACTGTTATCTTGTTTATTAAATAGCTTTTTAAACTACTGGGATTATAGGGTTCGATTTTTAAAATTTTAATCCTAAAAGGCTTCATACATGCCAGTATTTTTTTTTGACCTTTTATAGTCAAATTAAATATAAATATGGCCTCTACATTTTTCTACAATTAAAACCAATTGTTTGTGTTGATTGTCCATAACAATTATGGTGTCCAATCTTATTACTTTTAATATGAAGTAAATGTTAACATTGCAATGTTGATATAACAATAGAAGTTGATAATTGATTAGTTTGAAAAATCTTATAGGATTATTTTTAAACACTATATTTTTTATAAATCCCTACTGTTTTATTTATTTATTTACTGCTCACAACACAGGTTACTATGTTGTTTTTATTATTTTAAATTTACATATATTCAACCTCCTAAAAATAAATAAATAAATAGCTCTGAAAGAAGGTTCCACTATATTTATGATTTTACATATACATGCAGATGCATTCTAGTGTATGTAAACTCTTTGCTGAGCAAATTCGAGGTTACACACACACTGAAACAATGTGCCTGTATGCATCTGGCATAAGTAATACAACCTCAGTCAAACATGATTTGTGAGATTGGATAAATAGCTAGTAGATGTAAAATTAAGCCCTTAAATTGGTTAATTTTTGTAGAAGTACAGATAATTAATTAAATTAAAATATATGTTAATACATCTACTCAATAAGAATTGGTTTTAACAAGTTTTTACTTTCCTGTAACATTTATATCCATTTCTCCGCTTCAACATGTTTTTATTTATGTTTGAGATCTGAGATTAGGATAATTTTATATGATTCTTATGGTATTTTCCATCGGAAATGCCCCAGGACAGTATTTAAGTTACATATATGGTGTAATTATATCCAATCTGCATTATTATAAGATTTGGATCAAAAATAAATAAATCACATCACAACACACATTGATTCAGTGCTGTAAATATCATAAAAACTTGTCACAAGAATGAAGCAACAATATGGAATATACTGCATAAATAAGAATACTACATCCAAGACCAGTCTTGAAATAACACTAAGACTGGACTCCTGGACTGGAAGCCAAAATCTCTAGTGTAGCAGTTGGCTGTTCATACTTTTGCACCATAGAAGTAGACTCAAAAAGAACTAGGGTTTATACCATGCTCAAATGTCATTGCAATAGGCAGTTTCCCTCCAAAAAGTGTGCATTTGTACTAACTTTGAAAATAAAGCAGAATAAGTCATAGTCTTCAAATAAGTTATTTGCAAATGTCAAATTTACCAACAGTTTACTATGCCGATATACAGGGAAAAATCTGGTGCCTTTTTTCATATCTTGTTTTACACATTACTTTTGTCCTTTTGTCTGAATATAATTTTTTGAGGGTTCCATACCCAAAAGGTGAAAAACGGGACCATATTACTAAGCCTCCGCTGTCTGTCCTTTTTTTAAATGTATTTCTTTAACAGCATTGCCGTCCCTCAGTCGGTCTATCTGTCACCAGACTGTTATGAAATTTTCAGACAGTTTAGTTCTGTGTATTTTTTTAATGTCTGTTGCTTTCAAAACTAATACTAAAATCATAAAGAAATAGAAAGGATATATATAATACTTGAAACGAGATTTTTTCGTAATTTTTTGCTTGTTCTTGTTCCTGTACGAAATTATCTAAAAAGTACATAAGGTTTAGTCAAAGTCAAAGTCAAAATGTTTTTATTGGAATAGACTAAAAATAAGCTTTTTTTTTACTTCCACCAGTTCGGAATGCTATTTCTAATTGCTATTTCTATTGAAGCTTATAAGATGGTCCAACTGACATTTGATTTAATAGTATATTTTGCAATCTTACCGGGTAGGAAATTAGATATTTAATCACATTTGCATACATTTTATAAGATTTCATCACATTGTTTGATATTCTATGACTGTAAAGTAAAGTCAAAGTCAAAATGTTTTGATTCAAATAGACTTAATAATAAGCACTTCCAAATTGTTTTTTTTTTCCTACCACTGGTTCCAAATGCTATTTATACAGGGGAAAATCCAGCAAGAAACCTCGGTATTTGCTTTTTCAAGATTCAAAATGTAACAAAGTATGTAGTACACCTATTGCCTGGGTTTTGATCCTCCTTCCATTTACAAAGTCAAGCAGTTTCGGTTCAAAGGAATGGAAAGCCAGTGTAATTACGGCACGTGAGGTATAATATTTTACTTCTACATTTACATTGGCGGTGCTATAACGTTAGAGACATCAAGGGGATCGTGTCGATAAGCGGCGGTATCACTTTCCATCAGGTGGACCATCAGAATTAGAATTAATTTAATTAATTATTTATTCATATTGTATTTTAACCAAGTAAAAATAATATTTAAATCCAAAAAAAAAAGTTTTGGAGAAAAAACAGTGAATGCAGCTCTTCTTCTAGTAAATAGGATACGAAAAATTTCAAGTTTTTAATCCATTTTATTTGAGGGGATGTTGGTTTTACAATTCAGTTTTTTTAATAGTATCCTGTTTAAAAAGAGTTTAGGGTATAAGTTTGATGGTGAACTATCCTTCTTCCTTGTTCCTGTATTTAAAAAAATACGGACTTTATTGTGTAATCTATCTAAATGAATTAAATAGCATTTTAAATTAAACTGATTCGTATTTTTGTTTAATTTTTAAGAGAATATAGCCATCGTAAATATCGGTCGAATGATTTTTAAATCGGATTAATTGTTTCCAAAATTTACTCTTTAAAAAATCTTTTTAATAAGTATAAATAGACCCACCCAATAACTACCCTAACAATTACCCATAAGCCAATATACCCCACTATCCCCTACAAGCGGTATAATAAACGAAATACTGCAAATGTCATTTTATTGGAGAAAAATATTTACTTTGGAATCGAAAGTTGGACAGTATTGCCAAATGCCAGTTAAGTTGGTTGTTGTTATTTATTTTGGCAACACCATTGAAAGGTTCGCGTAATATATAGCTAAACCTAAGAAATAGATCTGTCAACAAATCGATATAAATTACATTTTAATAGTATTTTGCCTAAAACTTTTTCTAACTTTATTTATATCTTTTAAATTAATTTCCGCATTTAGGCATGTAGGATTTATTAAACTCATCTGAGATCAAAAATTATTAACCAACATTAAGATTGGAAATTCAGGCTAAATCTAAAAATCTACCGCCAGCGTTTGTTAAAATGTAAACTATGCGTCATTGAGTATTTTTCTGTGTGTAGGGAACCTAAATTATTTATTACTATTTATTTGTATTTATTTTACACACTTATACTAATTTATTCTTATCAGAAAAATATTTTACTAAATTTATTTACAACTTTTAATAAATACAATAAAACATTAGATATATACATCTTATAAACATACATATACATAGTAAAACAACTTAATAAATTTCACGGCGTATCCGAACACATCTGTTAATGCGGTGAACCGCTTGGTCATCCCTGCATTTCTGCGAGGAAGTTTTAAATCGAACCATAACAGATTGAAAAGAGATCTTGAGTCGATACTTAACCGACGCGCGACGCACTATATTTTATTGTTTTATATGTACTTTTACTGCTTATATAAATTTCTAACCCTGCTGTGATTACTGGACTATTGTTTTGTTTTGATTCGGATTGCTGTATAAGAACTGGTTTTAGTGTGTGTTGTGACTTTTGTGTGATTCAAATATACGTCCCACAACTCAGGATTTTAATAGTGAGTTTAATTTATTAATACCACATATCCCAACTCACTAAATGTGTAACGAAACACACGTAATTAAAACTCTTTATTAACGTAAGAAAGAGAAACATTTATTGGCAGGGTCGGCAACTTGTGCGTTATACCCCCATTGCAAACGTCTATTGGCTACGGTGACTGCTTACCATCAGGCGGATCGTATGCTTATTTGCCATCGAAGCGGTATAAAAAAAATGACCACGCACAAATGAAATACGCACCAACTGTAACAAGCGAGTACTCAAAAATAGTTCGTAGGAGATTTTTTTAAAAACTTATGAAGAACAACCTAGTATTGCAAACGTCAATAGGCTACGGTGACTGCTTACAATCACGCGGGACGTACGCTAGTTTGCCACCACAGTGGTATAAAAAGACCTGGTATTTGGCAAAGGGGTTGTCGCGCCGGGCATCAAACCTTGACCCAAGCGAGGTCAGAGCGCGGCCTTCGCACGTCTACCATCAAACTACTAGTTTACGAACTCTTTCTCCAAGTTTTTTCTTTATCTTTTTACTTAATTATTTGAACGAATTCACCAGAACATTGTACACAAATGTAATACAGGGCTTTTCGTCTGAATGATGAATCTTTATATCATAGGACTAGATTGCTCAGTTTGTTACGTACCTTGGTTAACCGACCGACCTGACGCGATAGGCTGAGGGTTCGAGTCTCGGGTTGGCGTAAGTTGTAGCTGCCATGTTACTCATTGAGTCCGAATTGTGGCAACAGATTCGCAACTTGTCACGCTGGGACTCAACATAAACCTGCGAAATGCCAACCCTCTCTTGTAATCGTCAAATTATTCATCCTTGCCTTTGAGCCGCAGATTATTCGCTTTCAAAGTAGAACGCTCAGGCTGTGGAATGAACTCCCTGCTATGGTTTTTCACAGTGACTACAGTATGGGGTTCTTCAGAAAGGTTAAAAGAATATTACAGGGTGGGAAAAACCTACTTAGAATGCGATGAATTCTTGACAATCAGGCGGGTACATCTTTGGGTCGTCTTCGCTTTAGCTGAGTGGACATTTTAGAACCTCTGTCTTACTTTCTCCTATTTCTTCTGATCAAATTCGTATCTGGTCCCTAGTATGTCCGTGCACGTAGCCTGTGCTTCGTTGTACAGCTGCATTATACGTTACAAAGCACGCCACTGTTGATACTGGCTAACAGGAGTTGCAGCGGGGCAGAGTGACGTAATTTTTTATTTCGTATTCGTCTAAGTAGATCAGCTTTGTGTCGGCTAGATTTTGACTACTGATTTAAAAAAACTGGATTACTTTTGACATTGATATTTAATTTTATTTGATACGTGAGGATGTGGTAGCTGAGTTTGTTACGTGCCTTAGTTCACCGACCGACCAGACCTGACAGTTCGAGGGTTCGAGACACGGGTACTCTGCCGTAATTTAAATGCCATGATCCATATGATATGATAGTGGCGACAGATTCGAAACCTGTCACACTGGGACTCAACATGAACATGTGGAATGAGTTGTGTAACACAGCCTACGAGGGTTTTAGAGGGCTCGAGGGATTAATTACGGCGTGAGTTTATGTATGTGTGTTATGTATTCGAAAAAATGATGATTAATTTATAATTTATTTTAGAAGTATGTCGACCACAACTTTTTCAGTGGGTTATTTTTGATCAATGTTTTTTTAAATTCCAGGTAGCAATAAAAATTATAGACAAATCGCGATTAGATGAAGATAACTTGAAGAAGACGTTCAGAGAAATAGCCATAATGAAGAGACTGCGGCATCCACACATTGTTAGGTTATACCAGGTACGTTAGACACATCACTAACGGGTCCAGGGGAGCTCAAGCCCCACTCCAAAAGTATCTGAGTTCTTCGGACTCCTATGCCCTATCCCTTAAGCCTCATTTTTTAAATATATACAGCATATTAAATAAATAAAACTGTTATTTGCAGGTCATGGAAAGCAGTCACACGATATATTTAGTTACGGAATACGCACCGAATGGAGAAATATTTGGTACGTACAAACACCATGATGTTGAACTGTGGCCCTACCAGGAGTTTCACCTTTGCCGCTTGCGACTGCAGTTACAAATTTGTACGAATCTTTGTAAAGCGCCTCTAACGGATTGGAATTCTTAGAACAAAATCACAAAGCTATGCTATCTGACATGTTGAAAAATAATAATTATGTTAGACACACTACATTTTCTATTGCCGCTCTAATCAGGTCGATCTGTCAACAGGAAGGGGGTAAAGATTCAATGACTAAATTTGACCCAAACAAGTTTTCACTTTAATTCAACAGATGGCGTTAATCACAACTAATCTTAGGTTAATAATGTAATCTTACTGTTCTGATGTACAGACCAATAACTAAACCATTTTTTTAATAACGTCATCGACAAACAAGCAGACGGTTCTCCAGAAGGAAAGTAAACATTTCGAACCAATAGATGGCGCTTATAATAACCTAATCTTATTGTTATAAACCTAGCTTTAGGTCAAGTTACGCAATTGTAATGTCATTTCCATACAATTTTACTTACTGTTAGCGAAACTTTTGCGGAAAATTTTATTTGTCTTATCTGTCACTGGCTTTCAGACCACCTGGTGTCCCGGGGCCGCATGCCGGAGCCCGAGGCCGCGCGGGCGTTCAGCCAGATGGTATCCGCACTCGGGTACTGCCACACCAGCAACGTCGTGCACCGGGATCTCAAGGCTGAGAATTTACTCCTAGACCACAATATGAACATCAAGGTCTGAAAACATTATATAACATACATTTGTAAATACATATATATATGTTGTTATATCTATCTCGCTCATCACGACAACCTTTTCTATGGAAGTTATATGGCGCCTATCTGTGACTTTGACGTCATTGTACATACCCGAACTCTCTGTCTAACCAACGACTTTAAAGCGTGACAACCTTGTTAATAAGCCAAAAATCTGTGTATATAACTGGTAACAAATTATAGTAAATTTTATTTTATTTTAATTTATTTCACACGAAACAGATGACAGTAAAGAATCATGTAGTTTTTCCTTAAGCTATGGCTGTGCAGCTGTGACTATTTTACAAATAAATAAAAAAAACATGGTATTTCCGTATTGTCTGATTGGCTCCATCGCTCACGTCCACCCCAGCTGGCAGACTTCGGGTTCAGCAATGAGTTCACGGCGGGCTGCCCGCTGGCCACGTGGTGCGGCTCGCCGCCGTACGCGGCGCCCGAGCTGTTTGAAGGCAGGCATTACGACGGACCCACCGCTGACATATGGGTAAGTCAACTACCTATTTATGGACCCAACATTTTAGGGAATTCCGTCCCCAGATGACGATTTGTGGAGGATGGATAACACCACATTCCAATCAGTTGATGGAGAAGCTGCACTTCTTGATTACGTTATACAAAAGCATATAAACATGCGAAATGCGGTGTGTCACACCTCTGTCTACTCCTCTCGAGGGATTACGGCGTGAGTTTATGTTGATGTAACAGCTTTTTATCAAATGCACTGATAAAATTATTTAATAATTTTGTATTAAAAATTTTATATATTTGAGGACCTCGGTGGCGCAGTGGTATTAACAGCCGACTGCTACGCTAGAGGTTCCGGGTTCGAAATCCGGCTGGGACGCGACTTTACGTTATTACCGGTCTTCGATGTAGTATTCTTATCTATGTAGTATGTACCATATCGTTGTAGTTCTTGCGATACTTACTGTAGGGATAAGTCAATATGTGAGTCGTGATGTGATTATTATTATTATTATTAGATAGACGTAGACGATCTCGCACGTAGATAAGTCAAAGTCAAAATATTATTAAGTACTTTTAAATTGTATTTTTTTACTACCACCAGTTCGAAACGCTATCTCTACAGGGAAGAATCCGACGAGAAACCTCCGCAGTTTAGCTTTTTTTCAAACAAATTACAAATTACAAAAAATAATGTTTCTATAAAGATTTGTAAATAGAATATAGTTTTAGCGTTAATATTGAGTGTTTTTTTTTGCAATAGTGTTGTTTTTTCGCAGTCGCTGGGCGTAGTGCTGTACGTGTTGGTATGTGGCGCCCTCCCGTTCGACGGCGGGACGTTGCACGAACTACGGACTGTCGTATTAGCTGGCAAGTTCCGGATACCTTACTTCATGTCACAAGGTATCATTTTATATATGTGCTAATGTATTTTGGGAATATATAAAATATAATCAAATTATCGTAAAGTATGTGGAAATTGTATATTTACAGTGAAAACAGAATTAGAATTGTACGATAAATCAGGGAGATATAACCATTAAAAGTTAATATATTTATCTCGCTCATCAGAATAATCTTCTATGGAAGTTGTATAGCGCCCGTGTACTTTGACGTCATTGTACGTATCGGATCTCTCTGTCTAACCAATGAGTTTGAAGCTTTATAACTTAGTTAATAAGTCAGATATTTGAGAAAATCTAACAATTTTCGAATCGAATTGTTATAAATAGATAAAAAAGTTACGCATATAACCTATTCAACACTAAAATACATAGCATCCTAGATCTCGAAAGCATAAGCTGCCGTGTACATAAACTGGTTTAGCAAGGTTCGAATCCGGGACCTAACGTGTCTAGCTGGTAGCTTAGATAGCTACTAAACGAGGGCCGATGAAGTACCTGTGCTTACAAATCTATGTAAATAATTACGTTTGGAAATATTACATATCTTGTCCAAATGATTTTTTTTTAAGTTTTATACAACTTCATGCGCAAACAAGCAGACGGTTCTGATGTCAAAGTCAAAATTTTATTCAAATAGACTTAAAGTAAGTACTTTTAAATCCTCACATTTTTATACTACCACCGGTTCGAAACGCTATTTCTACGAGGAAGAATCTGGCAAGAAACCCCCGTAGTTGCTTTTTTCAAAATAATTACAAAATTTGTAAATAAAATACGGATCTCTAATTGTAAACCTAATTTTTTTATAACTTTAAGTTAAATAAACCAATCTTTATATAATATTTAAGTCGATGACCAAGTCTATATTACAAAATAAAAATACTAAATCACATGAATTACAAATGATGCAATGAATGTTACTTATGAAATATGCGATCGAAAAATATTTACTAATAGTGAAAATAGTGTAAATTGTAAGTTCATTTTAACCGCGGATGTTCATTGCAATCTTTGCATGGTAAGTGATACCGCCGCCTATTGACACGACGATGCCCTTTCTTTCTTAAAAGATATGCATAGCCCATGTAGAGCAAGTCCAATCCTTCGAATCGAAACACAGTGGACTGCTTCACGTTGTAAATATAAAGGAGGGTGGTACGGACGCAGACGATCTCGCACGTAGATATACCTGTAGTTAGTTGGCAAGGCAGAGAGCGTAGTGGCATACAGGCGTGGTGGTTGCAGAGTGCGAGCACCTGATCCGGCACATGCTGGTGGTGGAGGCGTCGCGGCGGCTGTCGCTGGCGGGCGTGGCGCGCCATCGCTGGCTGCGGCGGCTCACGCCCGGCGCTCACGCCGGTAACATGCGCTTTACTATTTACTTTTTTATTGAGATTACTAATGTTATTAATGGATATATTGAAAAAAAACTGCCATCCATACAAAATTTCAACCCCTCTTTCACCCCCTTACGGGTTGAATTTCGAAAAATCCTTTCTGATTCCTCGTCTAAGTCAATAGCCTATTCATTCATTCTTACCATTCAATTATATTTAAGTTCATATTCCTAGCAATACACTAGTATTGTTGGTTTGTTTGACAGATCTGTCAAAAGGTGAATGTTTATGTCACTCGAGCGAGGTGTCAGACGACAGCGCGGCGCGGGAGACAGTATTAGCGCACATGACAACGTTACCGAACCTCACGACGCAACAAATACAACAGGTAAACGTCACATTTCACCGTCTCCTGACTGTCTCCCCTTTAGATTTTCGGGCCTTTGGGCCATTTCCATTGCTGTCTCCGCTTCGCTGGGAGGGAAATCTGAAACCGCTTTCTTACTACCTCCTATTTGTTCTGATTAAGTTCGTAGCGTGTCCCGCTGTCGCCGGTAGTGTGTCCGGACACAGCCTGTGCGTCATTGCACAGCTGCATTATTCATTGATTATTCTATCAAAGGTCGCCACTGTTGATCCTGGTGAACAGGAGTTGCAGTGGTAGGACAGAGTGGCGGGTGTGTCACATTTGACACACAACATTTGTCGTTCATGTCAAAAAATTAAATTTCAAAGTTGACCATTTTATATTTTTATTCAACTTGGGACGAACAAGCAGACGGCTCGCCTGATGGAAAGTGATACCTCCGCCTATTGATATGAAGATGTCCCTGATGCCGTGGAACGCCAATAGCACCGCCAATGCGTTGCCCATGTAGAGATGTCGATGTTATACCTCTTGTGCCGGTAAATACACTAGGTCTCCAATCCTTCGAACCGAAACACAATGAACCATGTCGAGTCACGAGAGTCTGTTTCTGAAAGCACAGTTATTGCATCTCCTAAAATCAATGTGTTTGATTTAGTGTGTTTTTTATGGCAATAACTTAGTATTTGCCAGTGTCAAGTAATATGATTATCAAGTTTTGACAACGAATGAAATGATACATGGAATGATGAATCTGCCTACAGTAACACGCTAGTACGGTTACTGTAAGCTCTAACAGGTTACTTGGGAGATGACGAAAAGAGCAGCCAAATCGTCGTATTTCACTTCCTCCACACTTTTACAGCACTACAGATATTTACTGGTTGAAACACTAGCATTTTACACATTAAATTCTGCTGACATACAAAAAAGACAATAAGTTAAAAAAAAAAATACATGACACTTCCCGTTCCCGCCAAGTAACCTCTCTTTAATGTAGATATATTTTTTTTATCAATACATAGTAAGAAACAAAGTCCCGCTGTCTGTCCCTATGTATTGCGAGTCCGACTCACACTTGACTTTTTATTTTGTTTGTTTGTCCTTTAGTCTGTCCAAGAGGAGAGGTTCGACCACATATCAGCTATATACCATCTATTGATGGAAAAACTTCAGAACAATAATGATAAAAGCAACGCACAAAGGAAAGGTATATGTATATATATTTATATAGCAGTGATTAACAGCCGATTGCTACGCTAGAGGTTCCGGGTTCGAATCCCGGCGGGGGCGGAACTTTGTGTTATTTGCAAGACGCATTGTTTCGCTTACCGGTCTTGGATGTTGTATTCTTATCTATGTAGTTTATACCATATCGTTGCTTAGCGCCTGCGATACAAGATTACATCTTAGCGCAGGACTGAGTCAATGTGTGTGTCGTGATGTGGTTATTGTTCCTTTAAACTCTGAAATATTTTTACAGTAACAGCTTTACAGTAAATTTCGCTTCTAGCAACGCCATGATTTCTGTAAAACTCAGTAATGTCATTGGGTGATCACTTCTTAGTGTTGCCATATAAAAAATACATTTCTTGACAAGTTTTTTTTTTTGTGAAATAAAATATGTGTTTGATTTTAAAAAAATAATTTCATTCAATATTTTTGCTTAGCTTATTAATGTAATGATGAAAATTAAAAAATATTTTATTCGTCAACAACAGTTCTTAACATTTTAAAACAATGATTTAGACATTGTTTTTCTGATCACAGAACGCACCCGTGTCAGAAGGAAGCACTCTTTCTTAACATATATGCTAAAGGAAGAACCGCTTAAGTACTATGTGTGAGTGTGTGTGTGTGTAAATAATACATTTGTATTGTTTCTTTGTAGAATGTTCCTCACCGGCGGGAGAGCCGCTGGACCTGACGAGAGGTCGTTCAGGTCTGCTACATTCCACTCCATCAGTACAGTATCTGGACAGGCATGACCATTTGGAGAAGGTGATATTAACTTGTTATTTCTTAATAAATCTATTATAAAACATATCTTCGTCGATTGTGTTACACCGCGTTACTGAGAGAGTGGCGGGTGTGCCCCGAACACCGCGTTACTGAGAGAGTGGCGGGTGTGCCCCGAACACCGCGTTACTGAGAGAGTGGCGGGTGTGCCCCGAACACCGCGTTACTGAGAGAGTGGCGGGTGTGCCCCGAACACCGCGTTACTGAGAGAGTGGCGGGTGTGCCCCGAACACCGCGTTACTGAGAGAGTGGCGGGTGTGCCCCGAACACCGCGTTACTGAGAGAGTGGCGGGTGTGCCCCGAACACCGCGTTACTGAGAGAGTGGCGGGTGTGCCCCGAACACCGCGTTACTGACAAACCAGCTTAAGGTCGAGTTTTGCTTTTGGTTTTGCGGCTGCGGGCTTTCATACTATATTTGTGAATGGATGAGATTATCATACTTTTAAAACAACATCATGATTTCAATGAATGATTTGCTTCCTTTACCGTCATTGGTAATAGAGATTTACTACGGCCAATTAGGATGGCGCTTGCGATCCAACCTCTTAAAACGTAGTATTATCGCGTACAGAGGAATTTCGATGGCAAATGATACTCCGTGGCAGACCTCGACTGTACATACCGCGGAACTACAAAAAAGTCCAATAAGATAATCTAACTACTAATGAGATTTGATATGATTCATTCTTTTTAAGTCAGTCCTGAAGTATTCAATTTTGTTGTATTTACGCGGTATCGTCTATTGTTAGTTACGCGGAATTGCACCATCACCGGCGATATGTCTGTCAAAGTCAAAATATGTTTTATTCAAATAGACTTAATCAAGCACAATCAAATCGTCATATATTTTTACACTACCACCGGTTCGCAATGCCAACTCTACGGGGAAGAATCTGGCGAGAAACCTCCGTAGTTGCTTTTTTTTTTTAAATTAGGTTCAATAAATGAATTTCTGTTACAATTTATAAATAAAATACAGTTTTCCAATTAACTTAATTTTTCTATAAATTTGTTATATAAACTAATAAATGTTAGTACTTTAAACTAGGATAATAATAAATCTTTGATTTGTTTTAAAATAAGATTGTCAATGTTTTCATATTGACGGCGTTTTGACGTATTTGAAATGAAACTTGTAAACGACACATTTGTACAAATTTGTAATCCATGTAATTTATTATTTTTATTTTATGATATAGACTTAGTCATCGACTTAAATATTATATAAAGATTGGTTTTTTAACTTAAAGTTTTAGAAAAATTAGGTTTGCAATACGAGAACTGTATTTTATTTACAAATTGTTGTAATTATTTTGAAAAAAGCAACTACGGAGGTTTCTTGCCGGATCCTTCCCCGTAGAGATAGCGTTTCGAACCGGTGGTAGTGTAAAAAGATGACGATTTAAAAGTACTTATTTTAAGTCTATTTGAATAAAAATATTTTGACTTTGACTTTTAAACTTGCTAGTGCCCCTCTAGTTTGAGCTTTGCGGAAAACACCCTGTTACTGTAAGACTAAAAGAGACAAACCTATTCCCAACGATACGGTATATAGTACATAGAGACTGATCTATGTGGTATATACCATATCGTTGCTTAGCGCCTGCGATACAAGATTATATCTTAGTGCAGGGCTGAGTCAATGTGTGTGTCGTGATGTGGTTATTATGTAATCAATCTTTCATTCAAAATATAGTGAATTCCAAAAATTTTTAAAAATGTTAAATGAAACGGACCATTTTTGTTTCAGTTCGGCGAATGTACTCTACTAGTTCCGGCCGAAACGCATAAAAATCAGTCTAGTAGTAGTGAACTAGTTCCTGCAACAAGAAGACACACAGTCGGACCGCCGTCAGACTCAACAATACCTATGGTATGTCAATTGTTATTTTTATAATAGTATCAGCGAGGACGTGGTAGCTCAGTTTGTTACGTGCCTTGGTTAACCGACCGACCAGCTAGGTCGATGGTTCGAGTCTCGGTTTGCCGTACATTGTAGCTGCCATGTTCCTCATTGTGCCCGGATAGTGGCGACAGATTCGCGACCTGTCACACTGGGACAACATAAACATGCGTAATGCGGTGTGTAACACCTCCGCCTACCCCTCTCGAGGGATTACATAATGAGTTTATGTATTTAAAATTATTATAAATGCGTAAGTAATTGTGTGTGTAAATTCACGCTTATCTGCTGAACTAGTTTCTATAAAAAAAATGAAGAAAATTGCATCCTGAAGGTATGAATGAGCGAGAAAAAGATTGAATACAAAAAAAAACGATGTATTCATTGATATATTTATATCGCTGATTAATATAACAAGATATCAGTTTGTTTCAACTGTTTCCAGTCATTATGATCAAAGTGTAAAATCTTATGATTAAAGTGTAAATTCAAAAAACTTGAAAAGTACTTTGATTCGTTAAAAAAAAAACTCAAATTAGAGTTCCAGCAGTATCGTCTTGACGTCCAAACATCCACAACTGTAGTGTTTACGCGTAGTGTCCCGCCTCGTGTTACCACTTTGTGGAATCAGCTGCCGTAAGCGGTATCCCCGGAATATAACAGGGACCTTCAAAAAAAGGGCTTACTCCTTTTTAAAAGGTCTGCAACGCATCTGCTGACATCTTTTGCCTGTGGGAGTCCATGGGCGTCGGTATCACTTACCATCAGCTGAGCCGCCTGCCCGTTTGCCCTATTTTGAAATATTTTGAAGAATTTTCTTTTTTTAATCTTTTCAGAGCGTAGAGCGAGCTCATGTACCTTTAACGGTGAGTTTTTATTTGCATATGCCTTATATCTTATTGAATGTATGTAGTCTTCTATCTTATGTACTATAAGTCTTATATCTTATAGTATAACTTCTATCTTATGTACTTAAGCCTTGTGTCTTATGTACTATAGTCTTATATGTTATGTGCTATAGCCTTATATCTTATTGAATATAGTTTTCTATCTTACGTACTATAGCTTTATCCCATATATACTATAGACATGTTTTATTGACTACAGCTATATTTCATATATTTCAACAGCCAAAAGCGGGTCCATTACCTCTGCCGCATACAAACCTGTCATGTTGGCAACCCAGGCTGCAGCGAGCACCGCCACACGCCTTCGCTGTCAAAGACCAGCATCTACTGAAACCACCTGTGGCTATGCAGACACCAGGTACTTAATTATAATAATAATAATCACATCACGTCACACACATTGACTCAGCCCTGCACTATAATATAATCTTGTATCGCAGGCGCTAAGCAACGATATGGTATATACTACATGGATAAGAATATAACATTCAAGAACGGTAAGCGGAACCCGGAACCTCTAGCGGTTCATGCATTTCTTTATAGCGATGCTTGACCTTTGAGCGAAATGCAGACCAGCGTAACCATCACGACTGTCTGTAATATGAATATTTATTTCCTACGTATTACACAAGGGGCGCTTCAAATTAGAAACATTCAACTTAATGCCAATAAAAACAAACAGATGGCCCTTTAAAAATATATATAATTTTAGGCTATAAATTAAATGCCCATATATATATGGGCATATATATATATCTGTTATATATATATATATATATATATATATATAAACTATTGTGGAGTCAGTAAACCTCATGTAGGTCATCCTACAATTAACAATAATATGTAAGAAATCATCGAAAAGCAATAAACCAGTCTACCGGTTGCTCACCTGAGTCACCTGAGCCTACCAGGCGCTTACACTGTATAAGATACAAGTGACATGACTACCTATTTATTAAATTTAACACCTCCTGTATGGTAAAATTTCGTGCAAGCAAATTATTATTATTTTAATTAATAATAAATAAGTACTAAGTAAATAAGTTTATAAACACGTCTGTTGAAGCAATTTGACTTCATATATATTGTTAGCGCCATCTACAGTCGACAACAGGAACGACATTGCGCCTGCGGCTGTATGGCTGTGGCTGTATAGATGCGTTGACATAAACACAATGTATATTTAAAAAAAAACTTTGTAATACGAATGGCGGGAAGAGAAAAAAATTGTACACGAATTATACGATTTATACGAAAATAAAAATTATTGTCTATAAATATCCTGAGCTTCTTATTATTCATAAAAACGTGTTGAAATCAACAAATATAAATATATATATTTATATTTAAATTTAAATCAATAGCTTGATCACACTTTTCTGTTGATATTCGAAGAAGTGGTTCAGCTGACCGACGAATGTAAAAATTAAATTATTTGTAATATTTCTTTATTTGCCATAAAACATGGTATAAAAGATGGAATATATTTTTGATCCAAATGTTTTCACAGCTTTATGTTGTGCATGAAAAAAAAATGAATTTAAAATTATGAGTTTTCAATATTTTTCTTGTTATCAAAACATTTTTACGATTACGGTGTAGCTGTGGGGTGTCAGCTGGTATGCTGTAGGTTTTGGGTTCGAATCCCGGCGGGCTTGGAATTTTGTGTTATTAGCAAGACGCATTGTTTCGCTTATCGGTCTTGGATGTTGTATTCTTATCTATGTAGTTTATACCATATCGTTGCTTAGCGCATGCGATACAAGATTATACTCAGTGTAGGCCTGAGTCAATGTGTGTCGTTATTTTATTTATTTCATACAACATCACGGTCAAACAAGTGGATGGTTTACCTAATGGAAAGTTATACCGCCGCCTATTGACACTACAGTGCCTTTGATGTCTAGTTAGAATAACATCGAGAGCATCATCAATGCGTTGACCATGTTACTACATGTTTACCTCTGTAAAGATTTACCTCTTGTAGCAGTAATTACATTGGCTAACTTTTATATAACTTAACGGACAAACAAGCAACCGGTCACCTGATGGAAAGTGATTCCTCCTTTTGACACAAGCTGCTTGATATCGTGAAACAACAAGAGCTCTCAAATTTTGCTCATGTAGAGGTAAAAATGTAACACTGGCTCTCAATTCGAACCGAAACAGCGAACTGTTTTGCGTTGTGAATATAAAGGAGGGTGGTAACGACGCATACGCTCTCGCACGTGTATTTGTGTGTTGCGTGCGTGTGTAACAGTGTGTGTATGTGTGTATGTGTGTGCACAGCGTCGTCGTTCGGGCGGCGCGCGTCGGACGGCTGCGCGCACGTGGCGGCGGCGCGGGACGACGCGCCCGACGCCTGCTACCATCACAACCTCACGCGGTATGTATGTGTGCGTGTCCCCCCCCGCACAGTGGCGGCGGCGCGGGACGACGCGCCCGACGCCTGCTACCATCACAACCTCACGCGGTATGTATGTGTGCGTGTCCCCCCCCGCACAGTGGCGGCGGCGCGGGACGACGCGCCCGACGCCTGCTACCATCACAACCTCACGCGGTATGTATGTGTGCGTGTCCCCCCCCGCACAGTGGCGGCGGCGCGGGACGACGCGCCCGACGCCTGCTACCATCACAACCTCACGCGGTATGTATGTGTGCGTGTCCCCCCCCGCACAGTGGCGGCGGCGCGGGACGACGCGCCCGACGCCTGCTACCATCACAACCTCACGCGGTATGTATGTGTGCGTGTCCCCCCCCGCACAGTGGCGGCGGCGCGGGACGACGCGCCCGACGCCTGCTACCATCACAACCTCACGCGGTATGTATGTGTGCGTGTCCCCCCCCGCACAGTGGCGGCGGCGCGGGACGACGCGCCCGACGCCTGCTACCATCACAACCTCACGCGGTATGTATGTGTGCGTGTCCCCCCCCGCACAGTGGCGGCGGCGCGGGACGACGCGCCCGACGCCTGCTACCATCACAACCTCACGCGGTATGTATGTGTGCGTGTCCCCCCCCGCACAGTGGCGGCGGCGCGGGACGACGCGCCCGACGCCTGCTACCATCACAACCTCACGCGGTATGTATGTGTGCGTGTCCCCCCCCGCACAGTGGCGGCGGCGCGGGACGACGCGCCCGACGCCTGCTACCATCACAACCTCACGCGGTATGTATGTGTGCGTGTCCCCCCCCGCACAGTGGCGGCGGCGCGGGACGACGCGCCCGACGCCTGCTACCATCACAACCTCACGCGGTATGTATGTGTGCGTGTCCCCCCCCGCACAGTGGCGGCGGCGCGGGACGACGCGCCCGACGCCTGCTACCATCACAACCTCACGCGGTATGTATGTGTGCGTGTCCCCCCCCGCACAGTGGCGGCGGCGCGGGACGACGCGCCCGACGCCTGCTACCATCACAACCTCACGCGGTATGTATGTGTGCGTGTCCCCCCCCGCACAGTGGCGGCGGCGCGGGACGACGCGCCCGACGCCTGCTACCATCACAACCTCACGCGGTATGTATGTGTGCGTGTCCCCCCCCGCACAGTGGCGGCGGCGCGGGACGACGCGCCCGACGCCTGCTACCATCACAACCTCACGCGGTATGTATGTGTGCGTGTCCCCCCCCGCACAGTGGCGGCGGCGCGGGACGACGCGCCCGACGCCTGCTACCATCACAACCTCACGCGGTATGTATGTGTGCGTGTCCCCCCCCGCACAGTGGCGGCGGCGCGGGACGACGCGCCCGACGCCTGCTACCATCACAACCTCACGCGGTATGTATGTGTGCGTGTCCCCCCCCGCACAGTGGCGGCGGCGCGGGACGACGCGCCCGACGCCTGCTACCATCACAACCTCACGCGGTATGTATGTGTGCGTGTCCCCCCCCGCACAGTGGCGGCGGCGCGGGACGACGCGCCCGACGCCTGCTACCATCACAACCTCACGCGGTATGTATGTGTGCGTGTCCCCCCCCGCACAGTGGCGGCGGCGCGGGACGACGCGCCCGACGCCTGCTACCATCACAACCTCACGCGGTATGTATGTGTGCGTGTCCCCCCCCGCACAGTGGCGGCGGCGCGGGACGACGCGCCCGACGCCTGCTACCATCACAACCTCACGCGGTATGTATGTGTGCGTGTCCCCCCCCGCACAGTGGCGGCGGCGCGGGACGACGCGCCCGACGCCTGCTACCATCACAACCTCACGCGGTATGTATGTGTGCGTGTCCCCCCCCGCACAGTGGCGGCGGCGCGGGACGACGCGCCCGACGCCTGCTACCATCACAACCTCACGCGGTATGTATGTGTGCGTGTCCCCCCCCGCACAGTGGCGGCGGCGCGGGACGACGCGCCCGACGCCTGCTACCATCACAACCTCACGCGGTATGTATGTGTGCGTGTCCCCCCCCGCACAGTGGCGGCGGCGCGGGACGACGCGCCCGACGCCTGCTACCATCACAACCTCACGCGGTATGTATGTGTGCGTGTCCCCCCCCGCACAGTGGCGGCGGCGCGGGACGACGCGCCCGACGCCTGCTACCATCACAACCTCACGCGGTATGTATGTGTGCGTGTCCCCCCCCGCACAGTGGCGGCGGCGCGGGACGACGCGCCCGACGCCTGCTACCATCACAACCTCACGCGGTATGTATGTGTGCGTGTCCCCCCCCGCACAGTGGCGGCGGCGCGGGACGACGCGCCCGACGCCTGCTACCATCACAACCTCACGCGGTATGTATGTGTGCGTGTCCCCCCCCGCACAGTGGCGGCGGCGCGGGACGACGCGCCCGACGCCTGCTACCATCACAACCTCACGCGGTATGTATGTGTGCGTGTCCCCCCCCGCACAGTGGCGGCGGCGCGGGACGACGCGCCCGACGCCTGCTACCATCACAACCTCACGCGGTATGTATGTGTGCGTGTCCCCCCCCGCACAGTGGCGGCGGCGCGGGACGACGCGCCCGACGCCTGCTACCATCACAACCTCACGCGGTATGTATGTGTGCGTGTCCCCCCCCGCACAGTGGCGGCGGCGCGGGACGACGCGCCCGACGCCTGCTACCATCACAACCTCACGCGGTATGTATGTGTGCGTGTCCCCCCCCGCACAGTGGCGGCGGCGCGGGACGACGCGCCCGACGCCTGCTACCATCACAACCTCACGCGGTATGTATGTGTGCGTGTCCCCCCCCGCACAGTGGCGGCGGCGCGGGACGACGCGCCCGACGCCTGCTACCATCACAACCTCACGCGGTATGTATGTGTGCGTGTCCCCCCCCGCACAGTGGCGGCGGCGCGGGACGACGCGCCCGACGCCTGCTACCATCACAACCTCACGCGGTATGTATGTGTGCGTGTCCCCCCCCGCACAGTGGCGGCGGCGCGGGACGACGCGCCCGACGCCTGCTACCATCACAACCTCACGCGGTATGTATGTGTGCGTGTCCCCCCCCGCACAGTGGCGGCGGCGCGGGACGACGCGCCCGACGCCTGCTACCATCACAACCTCACGCGGTATGTATGTGTGCGTGTCCCCCCCCGCACAGTGGCGGCGGCGCGGGACGACGCGCCCGACGCCTGCTACCATCACAACCTCACGCGGTATGTATGTGTGCGTGTCCCCCCCCGCACAGTGGCGGCGGCGCGGGACGACGCGCCCGACGCCTGCTACCATCACAACCTCACGCGGTATGTATGTGTGCGTGTCCCCCCCCGCACAGTGGCGGCGGCGCGGGACGACGCGCCCGACGCCTGCTACCATCACAACCTCACGCGGTATGTATGTGTGCGTGTCCCCCCCCGCACAGTGGCGGCGGCGCGGGACGACGCGCCCGACGCCTGCTACCATCACAACCTCACGCGGTATGTATGTGTGCGTGTCCCCCCCCGCACAGTGGCGGCGGCGCGGGACGACGCGCCCGACGCCTGCTACCATCACAACCTCACGCGGTATGTATGTGTGCGTGTCCCCCCCCGCACAGTGGCGGCGGCGCGGGACGACGCGCCCGACGCCTGCTACCATCACAACCTCACGCGGTATGTATGTGTGCGTGTCCCCCCCCGCACAGTGGCGGCGGCGCGGGACGACGCGCCCGACGCCTGCTACCATCACAACCTCACGCGGTATGTATGTGTGCGTGTCCCCCCCCGCACAGTGGCGGCGGCGCGGGACGACGCGCCCGACGCCTGCTACCATCACAACCTCACGCGGTATGTATGTGTGCGTGTCCCCCCCCGCACAGTGGCGGCGGCGCGGGACGACGCGCCCGACGCCTGCTACCATCACAACCTCACGCGGTATGTATGTGTGCGTGTCCCCCCCCGCACAGTGGCGGCGGCGCGGGACGACGCGCCCGACGCCTGCTACCATCACAACCTCACGCGGTATGTATGTGTGCGTGTCCCCCCCCGCACAGTGGCGGCGGCGCGGGACGACGCGCCCGACGCCTGCTACCATCACAACCTCACGCGGTATGTATGTGTGCGTGTCCCCCCCCGCACAGTGGCGGCGGCGCGGGACGACGCGCCCGACGCCTGCTACCATCACAACCTCACGCGGTATGTATGTGTGCGTGTCCCCCCCCGCACAGTGGCGGCGGCGCGGGACGACGCGCCCGACGCCTGCTACCATCACAACCTCACGCGGTATGTATGTGTGCGTGTCCCCCCCCGCACAGTGGCGGTGGCGCGGGACGACGCGCTCGACGCCTGCTACCATCACAACCTCACGCCGTGTGTCTTTGGTCTCTGTGGAGACAGCTGTAACCTGGAGTGATGAGGCTCGCGGGCTGTTGGGAAGGTTAGGTCAACGTTTGGGTCCTCGTCGGTTCAGCAGGTCTCCATTGCCATACAACATGATAATGCTACCAGCATAACGAGGACGTTTGGATCTAGCGGAGCTCAGACGGGGAATTTGTAAATTACAAAGTTATTTTTCACGACGTAGCTATTTACCTTTATTTTATTATTTACCTTTACTTTTATTAGGTAAATAATTGTAAGTTATATATTTATGAGTTAATTTAATTGTTGTCCTATTTATTATTTTTACATTCCCTTAAATAACTAAGACAATCCAATGTGAAAATATCATTTCATCATTATCTCTTTGATAGCGAAACTTTCCAAATAATTTAACTCTTTCTCATTAAAAAAACGACCGCCAATTCACATTGCTGTCGTTTAATGGTCTTTATTTTAATGTAAAAAAAGGTACATGTCAAACCGCGGCAGCAACAAACGTCACACGATGGCAACACCGGAGGACGCAGCCACAGTCAACTCTGTTTGCAACACTGGACAAATTGTACGTATACATGTCCATTTATATGCACTTTTAAAGTTTTTGCAAAACAAAATTAAAAAATGTTTAGTCAGCAAAATTAAAATAAGCAGGTAGGAGTAGACCTAAGCGGATGTACCTTGGCCAGATTGGTGACGTGCTGGAAAAAGGCCAGGTCAGAAGTACCCGCAACCGTCGTGTGTGTATGAGGTGCATGGATGTGCAGGAAGCGAAAGATGTATGTAAGGATCGTGGCGTATGGTGGAGCATTGTCTCTGCCTACCGCTTTGGGATGAAGGCGTGAATGTGTGTGTGTAAAATTTAAGTCAAAAATAATGTCTTATCGGTCACACCTACATTGAGTTACAGCAAGATAACTTTAACGGTAACCAATGTCAAACCAGACGTAAGTTAAATCTTCGGTTAGCGTAAATGCGTTGCGTCATTTTTATAGTTAAATTGACGTCACAAAATAAAGATAACACTAACTGGGCCATTAAATTTTACTTAAACAAGCAATAGCTTCGTTTGGACAACCTTAACTTTAACAATAACATTAGCAGGTGTTTCGGTGTACCATAAAATAGTAATGAACAATATGGCTATCGCATAGCAATATAAATATTGCTGTATTTCAACTAACCGATGGAAAGTGATACCGCCGCCTATTGACACGACGATTCCCTTGATGTCTAGAACTCCAAGAGCACCGCCGAAGATAAACAACCTGAGCCAACAGTGTTTTGTTAATATTTAATACTTTTAATACGCAAGTTTTTCTTTAAAAAAACAAAATTCAATATTTCTCATCTATTTCTAGCCCGGAACATCTCCGTCTTCCTCAGCCAACATAAGAGTGAGAAGGACGGGGCTACTGACAGTCACGGAGAGGCCGCCAGGTATGTCAGTGTGACAGATGACAGACGTGTAGAATTGTAGTTTTAAAGCATTGGCTCCGAAGAACAGATTTTTGAATTTAAAGAATATTGAAACAGATGCCAAAAAATTTTTTTGGGAAAAAATGTCAAAGTATATGTCAATGGTGAGGTTGGTCAAAGTTAAGGCCAAAGTAAAAATTTGGTATTCCTATGAAAATGTTTGGTTAAAATTTTAACTGAAGCATTTTGATATTCATATTAAATGCGTTCTTTAGAGCCAATATATCTGGTTTAATAAATTAAACTGTGGACTTTAAAAGTAAAAAAAAACGAAAGAATTTCGTTCAGAAAATATTTTTATAGTCTTTATTTTTTTATTTAATAATGACTTAGCCGCATATGTTGCCGTATAATTAAAAAAAAAACTGATTTTTGAATTCAAATAGAAAGTTTAAAGTTCGCAATTTTTTTTCGTAGTGTTTTTTTTTGGCGCTTATATAGAATGGATGTTTTTAATTTTTGATGTTCTAGTCATGTTAGTTTTCTTACATTATGTTTTTTATTTATTTTTTTTACTGAAGTGTTGGACTGTTTTTGAATACTGCAAATAATATTATTTTAATTAATAACACAAAACAACTTGTATAGTTGTCTGTTCGTATATTTTTTTGTTTTTATCGGAAATCTTTAAATTGTCAAAATTATACGTTACTAATTATACGTTTTGTATAAGTTTTGTATTTGTACTTAATTTTTATAGTAGTATCTGTTGAAATGAACCAATTGATAAAACACTCATATTATACAAAATTGTACAACAGAATCATAGAACCCCCTTACAAATCTAGGTGTTTATTTTCGGCCGTTTGTCCAACGTTAATCGTTCTGCTATCTGACGTTTGTTTTCATACAAAACGTTCCCGTCTTGTTGTCGTGCGTTACTCGCGCGGTCGCCGCTCCGCGCGTTTTGTATGAAAAAAAAGCGATCGTCCATTAGCAGGCCCCTTAGAAAAATACAAATTTTCCCAAGCGTTAACGACTACAGAAAATAACAATCTATGGATACGACATTACAATGACGGAACTCGGCAACAGGTAATATGCGTGAAATTTAATTTGATTATTCAATCAATTTACCGTAAAGTATGTGGAAATAGTATGTTTACAGTGAAAACAGAATTAGAATCGTAAGATAAACCAGGGAGATGTAACCATCAAAAGTAAATATTTCTATCTCGCTCATAATAACCGTTTCTATGGAAGTTTTATGACGCCCGTGTATTTTGACGTCATTGTACATATCGGATTTCTCTATATAACCAACGACTTAGAAAACTTATAACTTAGTTAATAAGTCAGATATTTGAGTATGTATGTGGAATCGAATATTTCAAATAAATAAATAAAAAGTCATGCATAGTCCCTATTGTCATTTCCATTTAAAAAAATCTGTTAGCACTAAAGCTTGTGGAAAATGGTAATTGTCTAATGGGGCTAGACGATAATCGGTTGGCACCGAAGACGACCGACTACAAACATCTAATTTGAATGAGCCGTCATGCTTAGTAAAACACATAAACACAAACTCACGCCGTAATTAATCCCTCGAGAGGGGTTGGCAGAGGTGTGACACACCGCATTGCGCATGTTTCTGTTGAGTCCCAGTGTGACAGGTTACGAAACTGTCGCCACTATCCGGACATAAGGAGGAACATGGCAGCTACAATTTACGACAACCCCAGACACGAGCCTTCGACCAGTCGAGTCGGGTCGGTCGGTTAACCAGCACGTAACAAACTGAGCTACCACCTCCTCTTTATGTAGTAATTTTTTAAACGACAATTATTCAGTGTTTTATTCAAAAAGTTTCACTACAGTTCCAACACTTCGTAATGTAGCATGTTTGTTTTTGCATTAGCTAATTTTTTATTTTTTTGCCCACTTTTTTTAGTCATAAGCCCAGAATTAGTTATGGAAGTCGAAGCTAGGATGAAGAGGAACTACTTGCCTCCGTCCTTACAGAGCCAATACCAAGGATATTCTAGCCCACCTTCGTCATCCCAGAACTTACCCCAGAGCCCAACGCAGCCCATCACCCCAACTTTCACCCAGCAAAACAGACAGAAATCCATGAAACCTGTCCTGGAAACAATACCGCAAGGGAGTGTTATAGGATCGAAAGTTGGGACGGCCGTGTCCCCGTTCACCCCGTCTCTGGGACAGTTTTCCCCGAATCACGGGGCTGTGGTTACCCAAAACCCTTCTGGGTCTATAACATCTGGGACTCCAATCAACCAAGTCAATAATTACCCCCAAGGTTCTATTACTTCTGGGACCCCAATCACTCCTCAAAGTCAGAATTTCCAAAACGTGCCATCGAGTTTCAGCCAATCAAGTTACCCCCAAGGTTCTATAGTCTCTGGTACGCCAATAAACCAATCACAGAGCTCCGGGAGTTTGGATTTCAGCCAATCACAGGGCTCGATCACGTCAGGAACACCAATGACGGTAGATGTAGATAAAAATTATAATTATACAACGAATAGTTCGTTTAGTTACGGGCAAAGTAATTTTGTACAAAATAATAGTTACGGGCAGAATAATCAGAGTTATGCACAAGATTCCGGTAATTATGCGCAAAATAGTCCAAATTATAGACAAGATTCTGGCAACTTTGGGCAAAGTAATCCTAATTTCAGACAAGATTCTAGTAGCTTTGGACAGAATAGTCCAAATTATAGACAGGATTCCACAAACTATGGACAAAGCAATCCAATTTACAGGCACGACACTTCAAGTTTTGGACAAAATAACCCTAATTTAGATCAATCAAGTTTTGGATCAAACAATCAAAATTGTGGTCAAACCAACCCGAATTACAGACAAGATTCATCGAACTTCGGACAGAGTGACCCAAACTTTGGGCAAAGCAACCCCTCATTCGGGCAATCTCAACCAAACTTTGGGCAAAACACCACAAATTTCACCAACTCATTGGGACAAAAACACATGAGCTACGGATCTATTATACCAAGTTTTCAAAGTCAGGGTTCAATAACCAGCGGCACCCCGGTTATCTATCAGAGTCAGGGGTCGATAACCGCCGGTACCCCGCTGCAGGTTCCGACTTCTAGCTATCAAAATCAGTTCAGCAGTAGGCAAAGAAAGTGCTCCGGACCGACACGGGTCAAATTACAGACTTTGGCTACAGTTCAAGAAATGGGTAATTTTTTCTGTTTTTTTTTTTTTTTGGGATATTTAAGGTGAAGGTGGAAAAATATATATAAATTTTGGTGAAAATGTGTATTCGATTTTCTTAGGTTTTGGTATATCATTGGGATATCGTATAGTAAGTACATTTAATTAATGACTTTTACTAATTTTTTCCTCCTTGTGTGTGTATGTGTGTGTGTTTTAACGCTTTATCTGTATTTTTCGCACTTAGTCGCATTTTGGGCACAGTGTTTAGTGATGCAACCCTATGTGTATGTTTGTGTAGATTTTCGATTTTATGTAGTACATAATAGTAACAACTTTTATTTATGTAAAACCACCTAGCCACATTACTTATTACAATTTTATTGAACAAGAATAAGTTTCAACATTGAACAGTGAAGAATTAGTGAAAATACTTTTAAAAGAATTGAAAAAAAAAAAAAAAGGTTTTTAAAGAATTAGTAGTTCAGTCGTACTGGGTTCGTGGTAAATATATGTATGTGTATGAAATGGCGGATCGCTTAATCATTTGGAGGGGGGATCACATCCTGAAAACTACCTTTTTTTTAGAAACGATTTTAGGGAGGGGACTCGACCTCCCCGACGTATGGTTTTTGGGTGGCCTTAGCCCCTCTCCCGTATGCTGTAGTGTTTGTCCGTTATGATTAAGTTATGTGGCTTAGTCCAAACCTACAATTAAATAATATACTTAATTACGACCCCTTTGGTGCAGTGGTGTTTACAGCCAACTGCTACGGTAGAGGTTTCGGGTTCGAATCCGGGGGCGGATCTTTGATGTAGAATTCTTATCTATGTAGTATATACCATATCGTTGCTTAGCGCCTGCGATACAAGTTCTTACGATACTTACTGCAGGGCTGAGTCAATGTGTGAGTCGTGATGTGGTGATTGTTATTATTAAGCAAGCAAATGTTAAGATTGTTGTGTTCCGACAGCACGCGAGCATTCGGAGCGGTATTCGCCGGTTCGGCGAGCTGAGTGTTCGCCGCCTAGAGTCACACACGATATAGCGTCAGCGAGACTTGAATACCAACAGTTACAGGTACGTGATATCTTTGAAGGTTTTTAAAAATAATTTATGATTTAATTCCTTAATAATTAATAAAAAAAAAAAATATCGTCAAAAATCATGTTTTTTTTTTTAATATATTTATTATATTGTGTTATTTAACAGCGAGGTCTAGAAAGGCGGAGTGTGGGTGCGATGCCGCTTTCGTCGTCTCCTCTGGCGGAACCAAGGTTGCACACCTCTGCCGTCTCTATGCCAGGTGAGTAACACCTTTCCTTTCTAGAACGAATCTATTTCGTATTCTAATATATTATATTCTTTATTATTATATTATATGTAATATATTCTAATATAATCGTTTTGGGTGGCCCCTCTTATAGCCCCGTAGGGTAATTTTCTTATTTTTAGGACATTTAAAAACGTAGGATTTTAGATTTTTTAAATATATTAATTATTTTATCAAAATCGGTCCACCCGTTTTTATAGTTGTAAATTGCATTGCCATCGGGTTTGAAGCTACCCTGAAAATTTCAGCCTGCTAGCTTATCGGGAAGTGCCTCAAAATTGAGTTGCAAAAATCCAACCGGAACGACAAACAAACAAACAAGAAAGTGAGTGTATAAAAACGCGGGGGAAAAAAATACAGAGGCAATATGTCTGACTGCAATAATGTTAAGGATGTACGTTATTAGTGGACGTGGTAGCTCAGTTTGTTACGTGCTCTAGTTAACCGACCGACCCGACCCGACAGGTCGAGGTTTCGAGTCACGGATTGCCGTACGTTTTAGCTGCCATGTCCCTCATTGTGCCCGGATAGTGGCGACAGATTCGCAACCTGTCACACTGGGACTCAACGTAAACATGCGTAATGCGGTGTGTAACACCTCCGCCAACCTCTCGAGGGATTGCGGCGTGAGTGAGTGTTACGTTATTGGTTATATTAAAAACACAACTGTGTTTCTTCTACGCCATATGCCGTATTATTTACTAAATATATATATAATTGTCCAACAGGTTCACCGATACACGCCGGTTCATCCCCTACGTTGGATTTAAATTCGGTGTCCCCAGAAGCGGCCAGGGCCATACTATGCGCGGCCAGAACGTTAATCGGTGACTTAAACGCGGATGAATTGCCTAGAACACTGGTTTTGACACAGGTAACTGAGCAACGATGCGGTATGAACTACATAGATAAGAATGAGGACGTGGTAGCCCAGTTTGTTACGTGCCTTGGATAACCGACCGACCCGACCCGACAGGTCGAGGTAGCTGCCATGTTTCTCAATGTGCCCGGATAGTGACGACGGATTCGCAACCTGTCGCACTGGGGTTTAACATAAACATGCGAAATACGGTGTGAATGAAATAAAATGTCAATTTCTGTTGCCGCTATATTTTATAAATTACCTATTTGCTATAAAAATATAAAGGAATTATAAAATAAAGTGGGTTCAGATTCAATTTTTTTAAATTTTATTTTTTCTCTTTCAGGACGTAGCCCTAAAACTCGGTATCAACCTCCACAACATATGCTCCCCCCATGTGAACGCATCTCAAGAGATACTTATGTGTATACATTCGAAGTACACCGGCGTTGGTCCTTCGATGCACCAGATCACCGAGGGCTTGAGTTACCTACACACCGGGTCCATTACTAGAGGTATGTGGCTTTGATTCTCTTAAATACAATTTACTAATAAACATTTTAATGATCTTCGCCGAAAATTTGCGAGTATTTTATTAAATTTATTTTTCACTAGATGGAGATTCTTTTATACTACTCATTGTGCCCGGATAGTGGCGACAGATTCGCAACCTGTCACACTGGGACTCAACATAAACATGCGGAATGCGGTGTGTAACACCTCTGCCAACCCCTCTCGAGGGATTCATTACGGCGTGGGTTTATGTTATGTGGAGATAATTTCCTAGTTGTCTTGATATGAATTTGAGAAAGATTCTCATAATTCCTTTACCGTTCAATAAATTTAACTTTGACTTTGACTTTAGCCCGTTAGTGTTGTTAATAACTAGACCTAAGAAAAGGAATATATCTGATATCAAAAATACTTGTAATAATAATAATAATAATATTATTTGTCCGCAGGTACACCCCAAGTATCAGCAACGCCTTTAGACTTACGGAGTACAGTGGACATGGACACCTATGCCCCAGCATTACTCCCCCCCATGCCTCCTCTACCTCCATTACCTCCCCATGCACCTCTCCACCTCGTAGCCCATCGGTCCCTCAACAACTCCCCTATATCCAACCCTAGTTCCCCTTTAGACATGATACAAGAAGAGATCAGCAACGGGGAGAAGTTACTGTTAACGTCACAAATGACGAGGAACCTGCAGCATCAGTTCACGAGTTACCCGCCAGTGGCGAATCACCCGCAGATCAGTTTAACGGATTGCCTAGGGTCAGAGATAACGTTGGTGGCGTCCTCAAGTGAGGACAGCATGGACAGCTTAGAAGGTAAGTACAACTTGCCGCAGTTCGTGATCAGCGAGCCGGTGGATTTGGAGAACAGGCCCTCGATCACCAAAGGGATCGGCAGGAAAGTCAGCCAGGACGCTGAACCGGTAGACATCCCGAAAGATGATGAGAAGGACACGGAAATGCAGTCGCCGAAAGAGCAGGAGAAATATCTGAGCGAGGACTTGAAGTATTTGAGGAGGGGCAGCGATAAGTCGCTCGGTTTTAGCGACGATTCGCTAAGCATAGATTCGGCGAATGCTTCCCCGAACTGCGAACAGAACGTTCAGTCTATATACTCTAATATAGTTTCAATAAGTTCTGGGTTCAGTGAAAACCGCGGCAGTTTCTCTGAGCACCGGGAGTCGTTTTCTTTCTCTGATCGAGGGAGCTTTTCCGAGCGGGGTGACTTTGGAAGGTCGAGCTTCTCTGAGCGGAGCGACTTCGGGAGGTCCAGCTTGAGCGAGCGCGGAGAGACCCCCAGATCTTCGTTCTCCGCTCAAGGAGTCCTAGGGGAAGTGAAGGAGTATTCCGAGGACGTTTACATGCCTTTCCCCAGGGATCCGAGCAAGCACTGCTTAGAGAAGTGCGAAGAGGAATCCCCGAGCGAGGATATCGAGAAACTCCAAAGATCCACCATGGATTTAAGATTGACAGAGATATGCAGGCCAGAACCGGATAAGATACCTATTTTGCTCAGTCCCCAGAAGGTATCGTGTGCCCAAGAGTACTATGAGGTCACTTTATCGACTGTTTGTTCAAAACTAGACTCCCAAAGGATAGTAGAACTGTTAAAAGAAGCAATTAACCTCAGGGTACCACCTCAGAACATATCAATTGACACCCCGAAAGAGGAAGCTGATGACAGTCTCCTGAACTTGGAATACTCTGGAGGGATACAAATTGAACTGGTGGTCTGCGGTAACAAGAGCCAGGAGAAGAAGGGTCTGAAGATGAGGAGGATATCCGGAGACCAGAGAGAGTACGGCAAGCTCTGTCAGCAGTTGATCACCAGTTTGACAGTTTGATGGACATTTATATGCCAGTTAATGATGTGGACATGTCAGTATATTTTAAGTAGCGGTTCCTGAGCTGAGTTATAGCCTCCGTCACGATAAGCTATGAATTATGTAAACGTATCGACATTTTTGCATATAAAAAACAGTCAAGAGTGAGTCGGGCTTAAAATATTTTTAGCTTAAACAATATGTACGTTTTTTTTTAATTATTTCGTAAAAACAACAAGAACAAACAAAAGAGGTCGAAAAATCCAGGTGATTGCCCACTTTTTTTTTGTATTTGTAGTTATAGCGGCAACAGAAATAGAGATACTCTGAACATTTTATATGTATATAATTCATGAGACACAGCCCGCTGACAGACGGACGGACGGACTGCAGAGGCTTAGTAACAGGGTACCGTTTTTTACCCTTTGGGTACAGAAACCTAAAAAAGATACTAAAACTTGAATGAAAGACCTTAAGCGTTATGTCAAAATGATGGACCAAAATTGTGACATTCCAAGACTGACGCGGCACTATACAATGACATGACAATGACACTTGACATAACTAAAGTATTCTTTTGCCCATACATGTTTTAAGTTAAAAAAAATTGATTTGATGGGATTTGCCAGCCTCTATGGCGCAGTGGTGTAAAAAGCCGATTGCTGCGCTAGAGGTTCCGGGTTCGAAACCCGGCGGGGGCGGAACTTTTGTTACTTGCAAGACGCATTGTTTCGGATACCGGTCTTAGATGTAGTATTCTTATATTTGTAGCTCATACCATATCGTTGCTCAGCACCTGCGACACAAGTTTCTTTAATCTCACTGTAGGGCTGAGTCAATTTGTTTTTCGTGATTTTTTTTTATAAATGACTCACAGTTAATACTTAGTAGATTATGTTTACAACATTTATAATTTCTCGTGACGGGGGGGGGGGGGGGGGGGTTGTGCAGTGCAAAGGAAGTGAAGATGTGTATTACTAGCAAGTTATTTTACGTACAAAATGCAACATGTTTAATATTATTACGTTATTTTGTTCTATCAATAGGGAATTTGCATTACTTTTTTATTTATTCATTATAATTCTATACCACATATTTACATTTTTATTAAGTTATAAAGCTTCAAAGACGTCGGTTAGACAGAGAGATCCGATATGTCGTATGACGTTAAAGTAAACAGGCGCCATACGACTTCCATAAAAAATATTGTTTTGATGAGCGAGATAGATATATTTACTTTCAGTGGTTATATCTCCCTGGTTTATCGTTCAATTCGAATTCTGTTTTCACTATAAAGATACTATTTCCATATACGTGACGATAAATTGAATGAATAAAATTTCATGCATATTCCCTATTACAATTAACGCTAGTGCTGCCATCTGACGCGAGAACATCGCAGTATTACTACCTGTGGACAGGTCGATATAAACTTTTGTCAATAAAAATCCAAGAACGGAAGCTAAGCGACCGCTACGCTAAAAAAATAACGACAAACGTTATGAAGAACCAAAACTGTACGAAAGATAAGCAATAACAATTAATTAAAAAGACTATTTTACAAATTTTAGTGGAAAAGGTTTAATAGTTCACCGATAGATGGCGCTATTTTAAATTTGAAGTGATCTTATGACTTGCTCGATTTTGATTGCTTTTTCGTATTCTCGGTGTTGCGATGTGAAAATGTAAATTTGAAACTTTATTTAAATGGCAAGCGTTGAGGTGACAAGCATGTCTAGAAAAATCCTATGTACTGTAGACTCGAAAAACCCCGAAAAGTATTTTAACTTTGGGCTATATTTTCTCTGCTATGTTTTAAATAATAAAAGCATCGAAAACAGACAGATATACATTTCTGATAATATATAAAAACACAAATACGAAAATCTTCAAGTCTGCAGTAAATAGTCATTGTCAGCAAGCATGGTCCTTCAGTCGCATCGTCACTTACCATCAGGTGACGATTGGGGCTGTCGCGTTGATGAGGTGCTTATCAGTTTAAGAGTTAATAGGTACTACCATGGATTAATGATTTGGAGTCACGGCTGATGAGACCAATCATTAATCTATGGGTTGTTGTAATTATCGTTTTACACAGCCCCGGATATACTATTTCGAACCGGGGAAAAACTTTTCGCCTTTTCTTAGTTTTTGACGCATTACATTTTGGTATTTTAGCGAAAGGGCAAGTCACGGCTTGCCCCCCTCTTGAGGCGCTCTACATTTTGAGGTTTTAGCGTGCCCTTGAACCTGCCTTGATCCAGGGCTGGCTTTAAAGTACCATCGATGGTACAAAAGAAGACTATAAAGTTAGCTCCTTCTGATTAAATAAATGTGCATTTTAAGCTATGTGTAGATCACGAATCTTTATAAAGGCGTATTTATACTCAGATTAGGTGAAGCAAATGTCAGATTGTTATACCACTGCGTCGGCAAACAAGCATACGTCCCGCCTGATGGTAAGCAGTCACCGTAGCCTATGGACGTTTGCATTAACTTCTTCGGGTAGAGTCAATTTATTTTTATTTCAAATACTTAAAATAAATACTCTTGAATCGTCATCTTTTATTTACTACACCGGTGAGGAATATATGGGGAAGAATCCGACAAGAAACCTCTGTAGTTGCTTTTTTTTAATAAGTTTGTAAAAAAAAAAAAATCGCCTATATCAAACGAAAAAGTCAATTCTAATTAGTAAAAGAATGATAAAATTGTACTAGTAGTTTTTAATATCCTCCACATTGTCTTTTCTTATATAACAGCAGAATTTAATGTGTAAAATGCTGGTGTTTTAACCAGTGAACATCTGTAGTGCTGTACAAGTGTGGAGAAAGTGAAATACGACGATTTGGCTGCGCTTTTCGTCATCTCCCAAGTAACTCAATAAAGCCTCCAGTAACAGTACTAGCATGTTACTGTAGCAAATAATAATTCTATTGGAAATAATAACACTAAATTATAACAAAAAATATACCTAACTTAGGCTCTATCCCACTTGGAGTGTTTTGAGCGGTGGCGTTTCTTCAACGCTCGAAAAACGCGAAGCGGAATGGGGGCCTCATAGGCGAATGTTTCTAATCTCTACCTAAAACTTGAAGTCAGTAAGACCGTCTTTTATAAAGGTGCGAGCTCTAAACACAACAAAACAATTGCATTCCATTTTATGTTGATTCATAATTTATGATATTTCGCAAATCTAGCAAAAGATTATTATGTATAGATTGTAAATAGATATTATTTATTCCATGGCCAGATTTTAAATTAGTAAATAATTCCAATTATATAATTGTAAATAAATAAGAAGTCTATCCCTATGTATTATATGGAAACGAGAGATGAAATAGTAAATAGGTTTTTTTTTTCTAAGAAATGTGCAATATGTATAAAAGCTATTGTTTTGGTATATGACTTGAGTTAAACCTACTTTTGAAATTCCAAGGTTGAACTGAATTTTATATACCAGAAGCATAATAAGGGATATCGCGCACAAAAGTCTTTTTGTATGCCTGCTTTTCGTCGGAAGACAAAATCGACAATGTAGCTGATAAAATTGATTCCGACTACTGAATTTCTTAAATGATTTAAACATGGTATTTAACTTACCACATTCGATAATGTTGATTGACTTTGTGAAATAATAATGAATTTACATTGTAAATGGATAGTTATTAAAAATGTATGAAGATAAATAAAAGCGAGTTGGATGGTTTTACAAAAAAATAGAATCTTGTCTAAAAGTCTAGTTAGAAAAGTCCGACATAGTCAGTCAACTTTTGTCTAATGTGTGCGATTTCCCTTAAATTGTGACCATCCTTAAAATGATGGTAAATAGAAGAACATTTATTAAAATGTTCGCGAATGAACATAAAACATAAACTTTAAGCGAATTTTATTGTAGCTCTGTTTAGTTGTAATATTGACATTATTTTGAGCCATGATATCAAATTTATTTAATGAAATACTGTAAATAATATTTTAATAAATAATTCCAACTCCATAACTTATAAAGTTTTTTTTTTTTTTTTGGAAATCTACTGAAGCAGAAACAAGATTACGGTCTTTGTGCCTACCGAATTGTATCATCGACTGCAGATACCAATTTGTATGAATCTTTGTAAAGCGCCTCTAACGGATTGATGAGGAATTAAGATTGATTACTATAGTAAACTGTGATCTTTGTGTGTCTATCATGAGTTCGTATAGTTTGTCTACTAATCAGCCCCCTTAGACTTATCCCGATTAAGCTCGACCTTTTTATTGTCTGTTAGCGTTAACGCTTGCGGAATAATGGCATTTGTCTAAGGGGGCTTGTAACATAGATTACTGCAATTTTGTATGAGCAATTTTAATTCTTCATCAATCCGTTACAGGTGATTTACGAAGATTCATAATTTGTAACTGCAGTCGCAAGCGGCGATCGAAGGTAAAACTCGTGGTAGGCACAACGATGTGTAGGAAAACTGTACGGACTCATGGAAGACACGCCAATGGCAGTGTCGGATACAGGAATGAAATTTGGGGGGCTAAACAGTTCACCCGCATATAAAACTGACAACCTATTTTAATTAGTGAAAGTTGAGTTTTTCTCCCTTTGGTTACGGAACCTCAATAGCGTGAATACGAGTGAAGTTTGACCAATTAACTTTGGGGTTTAAGTAAAAGCTAATAGTCTGAAGAACTTAGAAGCTTTTGGGGGGGTGGGGCTCTGGCCCCGTAGTTCCCCTCCCCCTGGATCTGCTAGTGATTGAAGATAAGTTGTTAACATAGCTATAGTATAATAGTAGGTATTAATATCATGCATCTTCATATCTTGACGGTCTCTGTGGCTCAGCGGTGTTACAGGCTGCTACTGCTGCAAGAGGAACTTTGTGTTATTTGCAAAACGCATTGTTTCGTTTACCGGTCTTGGATGTAGTATTCTTATCTATGTAGTTTATACCGTATCGGTCCTTAGCACCTGCGACACAAGTTCTTACGATACTGCAGGGCTGAGTCAATGTTTATGTCGTGCATGTGGTTTGATATTCCTTTTTAGGATTACGTACCTACAAGCTCCTACAAGTTTAGTCTAGCAGTCACATTTTTTTTCACAGACAGACAGATGCCTCGAACTAGATATGGATTGGTTGTTTTTTTAAACCATACCCAATTATGGCAACTACCTGAAAACGTTTCCTGCCTTATAATTGGCTATGAAAAAAAAAACAAGAATGCGATATTTGTAACTGTATAATTATTGCTAGAACTTAGGGCCAATTAGTAAGACAAGGGTTTGTGAGGCAGGAAGTTGTGAAAAAGTGCCGTTCACAAATCGATATTATAACATGTAATCACTCATCATTTAAAGTTAATATTTTATATTTGGTTTATTACAAAAAAATATAGAATTTAATTAATACATTTAAAAAACCAAATAAAAATCATGTCTACAATGGCTTCGTGGCTTGTCTAGTGCTTTTAAGACATGAACCAGGTTATACCAGTAAAGCACTGGTAGACCTAGAGGGAGCTTAGGGACTCAATCCTCCCCCACAAAATCAACTTATTTCTTCATTATTTTTAAAAACCTCACAAACCCCTAAAAGTTTCTAACAAAAAGTTATTGGTCCCCAAACCCCTAAACGAAAATCCTGGTTTATTAAATCTTATGTATATAAAAAGAGTCACAATATGACTGAGGAAGGATGCTACGCCATGTTTCCTGGACCAACAACGCAAAGGACGTCCACATCCTCAATACAATAATAAAAGTAATTGAACAAAGAAAGTGACTCAAGCAGGAAGGAGTTACACAGGGGATGCTGAGTTTAAATAAAAATATACATACTTGTGTGTCGAACAATTGGATAGCCGGTGTAATTACCAGCACGAGAGGTAACTGTAACTTTTATCTTTGCACGGGCAACGAAGTGGTGGTGAGACAGTGAGTGTCAAAGGTTTCTGCAATGAGCCGTGCCTTTGCACATGTTTATAGTATACCTTGACCACTGACCGACTGGTTCTCTCAGTGAATCTGATGTGAATAAAGCAAACTAGCATACGACCGGCCTGATGATAATCAGTCACCAAACTTATGACCTCGTTGGCGCATTGGTGTAAACAGCCGACTGCTACGCTAGAGGTTCCAGGTTCTTGGACCGTGTGTTATTTGCAAGACGCATTGTTTCGCTTACCGGTCTTGGATGTTGTATTCTTATCAATGTAGTTCATACCATTACAACAAAATTAGTTTCAAAATTATATCTTAGTGCGGGACTGAGTCAATGTGTATGTCGTGATGTTACTACTTGATACTTGTAATGCATATGCATTTCTTATACTAACCATATATATATGGTTGGTACTAAGAAATTCATTCCCTTTTCGGATACTTAAAATAGGTTAAAGAAATACGCATCAAGCAAAGCTGAGGTGATTCATTTAGTTTAGGTTAAATATATATTAAAATAATGCATTATTAAGACGGAATTACTGCAAAAAGTTTTTGTATAAAAACTGTAACTTGAGTCGTTGAAAAAAACCTAAAAAAATTAAATTCCCGATCAGCGGACGCCACGTGCAGTGGAAAAAAATGTCAGAGATCTACAACATTTTAGTTTTAAATACACTCAATATGTAAGCTGACGTTGAGTTTTTAAAGTTTTTGGTTCTTTTTTTAGATTTTTTATTTGTTTTTTTTTTTTAATTTGGTTTAGTATTTTTCTGATTCTCATTTTTGTGCCTAGTTTTCTTATTTAATTATGTATTTTTCTGGTGAAGTAATTCAAAATAAATGTGGATGCAGAGATCTCTTATCAGGATAGGTATACCATTAAATATCAGTTACGTTCTGTGGTTAAGATGTAGGTAATCCTATCGTAGAAATTGTAATTTAAAATGTTTTGTTAAGTTAATTTAAATTCTATGAAAGTTTATTTTTTGTTACAAAGATCGAGGACCAATGGCAATCGACCCCTGCATTTTTTGCGAGCGCGGCAAACGTCAGTAACGATTTGACAGCTAACCAAAACGGATGCAACTAATTTCTCACTTTTCCGTCCAAAATGAGCTATTTTAAAATAGATCCGGCTTATGCAAGATTTGAACCAGGAATATAAATCTATTTAGGCCCATTGTTACCATTATAGAGGGATTTTTTCTTTGTTCCCGCCATTTCCGCTTGGTGACAGTAGTTTTTTTTTTGGAACGTGCACTGATCGGATATCGATAACGACCCGCAGCTTCGTGTTATATAATTTAATTTTAAAAAACACGCTCTAATTCAGCCCCTTTTTATAAAACATCAACAGCATCTCGTTGTTATCGGTACATAGATAATAATAACCACGCATTGACTCAGCTCTGCAGTAAGATTAAAGGACCTGTGACCAGTTGCTTATAATACGAATTCCGCTCTTGCCGGGATTCGAACCCGGAATCTGTAGCATAGCAATCGGCTGTTTACAGCGTCAAAACAGATCTTCGTATAGGTATCTACGATTCTACATATTGCATTTAACGCAACTACTTACTTTAGAAATATCATTAAATACAGTCCTACCGTAATCTTGTACAGTACCTACTTGTTAAATGCTCGTTAAGCCCTACAAGAGCTAAATGTACGACATTGATTTTAAAATTATTAGATAAATTAAGCTTTTAAAACTACCTTTACGTAAGTAAAATCGTTTTTATGAATATACTTAGTAAATAGAACTATTGCAAATATCACGCATGTATACACTATATTCTGCCAGGATTCTTCTCTGGTATTCTGATTTCATTAATCTACATACGTATACTTATAATCCTCTTCCAATGACTAGGGCATCTAGGATTGTCTTTCGGAGGAGATTCTTTCAAAACGACTTTTTTCTTTAAAAACGACAAACAGGAGGGGGGGCAATTTTGTATGAATATTCATCTGTTTTCTCATCTCTCATCTGATTTCTCACGTTTTGGTTTGTCAAAGTACATATATAAAATAAATTAACATGAAATAATGCATCACAAATCGTAAACTTTGCTTCTTTTAACTTTTACACCATAAACAATTTTTTATAAAACCAAGTAACTTACAATAAACAATCACTTTGCCCCGGAAGTGACTACCATTAAAAAAAACCACCGGAAACAGAACGACCATGCCCGCGTCAATAGACGGCCGGACAGACAAATCTATAATAAAACACATCCGATTACGTGAGGGATCGAATTTGTTAGGATTGTAAACTTATTTGTAAACCTATTTACTGAGTGTCCGGCCCGCGCTTCCGTCCGCTGTCATTGTTCGCGCGCTTTTGTTGCTTTTTTTTCAATTTTCAAATTTCGAAACAAATCTCCAGCCTTCTCCTCTTTGTCACGTTTTGTTTACTTTATTAGTGAAGATCTTTGCCTGAGATATTGAAAAAAAAGGAAGGCCTATTGTGCTTAATTATTTAGTTTGAAACTTTGGTTTTAAACACTATAGCCGATCAGTTAATGGGAAAAATTTATTGGAATAATGTTCGAATGCAATCATGGGCACATTAATTTATATTTTAGTGTGGAAACATGAACACAAATAATTTTATGTCTTTCGAATTTGGCATCCGCTTTATAAATTCTAAAAACAAATGAACAAAACATTTCTTTTATTATACTTATTTGAAACATAAAAGTTTTAAGGAAACAAAACCAAAACAGTTTTTTACTTAAGCTTATAAAAATAGACTTAATTAAACAAAGCAACTGTTAACATTAATCGGATTTGTAAAATCTTGGGTCAGTCAAAAAAATCTAAAGTAAAAGTTTTTATTCTCTTCGTTTCCGCAGAGGAAGTGTCGTGGCATCCTCCTTGCTCCAAACATCTTGTCTTGTTACGAAATAAAAGTCAATAAAGCTCTTCCTTCGAACCGTCCCTACATCCTTCTCAAAACGTCACTTTATTTGACCGATAAAAACACTTTTGTGAACTGTTGTCGGCCCTTTTATGTACCTATGTATTCTTGCCAATATCTTTCAACAGGTTCTATGTACGACTGAATATACAATTATACATAATGTACTTTATGTACATAAAATTTCAATAACTATTTGTTAAGAAAACTTAAACTTTAATCCTTTCTTAATATTTAAAACTCTTTTTAAATAATTTAAATTGCAATATCGGCTATCAAATAACTTTTTGTACTCTGTGTTTTTGTTTTTAATATTAATGTTTATGACAACAAAAGTCATTTAAATGTTTTTTAAATGCTTTGTAAAGAAAATTGAATACACAAGTAAATTTGAAATTAAAAAAACCCACTTGATTAATTATACAGTCTTCTGAAAACAAAATTTTGCATGGAACTTTAAAATACTGACGGAAATATACATCCTTAATCATTCACGATGACATTAACTATCAATAATGCATCAAATGTACAACACACAATATACTTTAAGATATCTACATAAAGTTTGATTTTTAGTACATCAAAATCCGCTTACGTCATTATCGAACCCATATTTCACAAGGAAACTATTAGTTTTCAGAACCACATGTTGACAGGCAGGATGTGAGAATTCATATGTCCGATTCTTTAAAAACAAAACGTTGCGTCTCTGCCACACTTCAGCAATTGGATGAGGAGCGAACGGGATAGATGGGACACCCGCATCCGGCTAGAGATGGGTGTGCTTGCAAATCTTGTTTAAAGAAAAAAAAAGAAGACAGTAAAATTTTAATTGTATTTTGTTCTTTTTAAAGTGTAGTTTTAAAAGCTTAAGTTAAGAACACATAAGCCGTTTTGGTATTCACCAGTTAGGTACGATCGCGTGCCACCTCGCCCGCCGCGTGCGTAATTCCATCTTTAAATTTGTCATTCCTGTATCAGCGCTTGTAGAGCGTGCACGTGTTTACGAATTTTCGAATGAAACTTACGAAAAAAGTTTTTTTTGTAGTTAAATTTGTTGAACGTTGCGGTCTTGGATTTAAGTGAGCTGTGTGTTTTTAAGAGTTTTAGAGGCGTTTGGAAATTATCTTATTTTTAATGGTAAGTCACAATTTAATTTTGTTTTTAATAACCGCGTTCAGGTGCACCTTTAGTCCTCATATTTTAAAATGAAAACGAAATTTATAAATAAATTGAATAATTTATCGTGGGGTTTTTGGATGTTCTTAACAATTTTTTTTCCTAAAGGTCTCAATAAAAATAAATAAAATGAAATAACAATGTACCGTTATTAAATGTCATAACTCTACAGAAAAAGTAAAATTTACTTATAACTAAATGCACACAACCGAATTAAATTATATTGTTATAACAAAAATAGAACATAATAAAAATACAAAACGAGAAATATATCAATGATACATTATTTAAATTATTCCCGTACGCTATGGTATTATTTCCGTTTGGTTTCTCCGTAAAGTCCATAGGAACTTAATTTTCATATTCAAAGTCAAATTCATTTATTGCGAATATAGTATGAAAAAATATTGCAGATGTTACTTATGTACACAGAGTAATACTATATTCTGCCATATTGTATTCCTTGTATAAATTATTAACGTAAATAAATAAGTAGGTAACGTTTGCACTGCGAAACAATTACTTTGCTCCCACAAAAAAAAATGGAACGTAGAAGAAAATAAAATTATCTTAAAGTCGAATCTCGTGAGAAATCTCATAGGAACCGGTAATTCTATCTAATAGCAGTCTCATTGTTGTGTTTCCGAACAAACGCCCGCTTCCCGCCATTATTTTGACGGCTGCTTTCCCGCGCTAACTTCGCTTCCGGCCTTTTTGAGGGTAAGATCTGTGACCTGTACAGCCAACTACAATTTTCCTCACAGTAACAATAATTATTATTTATAAATTACTTGAAATGGTTAACTTTACTTATCTAAATAGGGAATATGCATGTAATTTGATTATTCAATCAATTTATCGTAAAGTATGTGGAAATAGTATATTTACAGTGAAAACAGATTTGTGTTTTACGATACACCAGGGAGATATAACAATTAAAACTAAATGTATCTCGCTCATCAGAACAACCTTTTCAATAGAAGTTGTATGACGCTTGTGTACTTCAGCGAACTCTCGTCTAACCTACGAGTTTGAAGCTTTATAGCGTAGTTAATAAGTGAGATATTTGAAAAAATCTAACGGATTTGTGAATGTGTGTGGTATCCAACTGTAAAATATAAAAAGGCATGCATATTCTCATAACATTCGACATAAATTATCCGAAGCACAGGTGGTCGAGTCATTTTTAAGAAAAATTTAAATTCATTTGACGATTCTAAGTACTTTCTTTTAAGTTTGTGGTATAATATATTTTGATTTTAACATAACCCTATGATAGCTCGCTTGAGTTAAAGATTTTGAATATAAAATTACTAAAATATCAAATAAGCATATGCCATATCTGATGGCAGGTAGATACCTTGACGGCCAAGGCTTGAGGATCTGACAACAGATGCACCGCGCTAATTTAGCACAAGCATCTGCGCGACAGACTATTTTTCTCGACCTCATTCACTTTCAGGCTCGAAAATTAAACACAAAAAATTCCAAAAAGTCCCAAATTAAACCAAAGCTTTGTGCTAAGTAACAATCTTGGCAGTGTGGTCGTGGTCGTCATGGCACCGGTAGCAACCGTTAGAACTCGCCACCTCTGCCTGCTCTCCGTCATACTGGTGCATTCATGTAGAGGGCCACCAACAGCGGCCTTTATTAGTTCCGTCCAGCGCATCGGTGACCTGCTTCGCGGCCTTTTTCCTTCTACCCTCCCCTACACAAGGAGGCGTTCTATGCCGATTCATGTTACCAAAAATATTTGAGGATTCGCCATCGCACCATACTAGATAGACCCATCTTGATATCTAATTCATGAATAAGATGGAATCCAAGGATGGAGGCGTTTGTGCGGAACTTGCAGCGATAATATTATAATGCATGCATAAAAAGATAAAAATATCCATGACCTAGAAAACATTATAGTATACACAGAACTGCCAGTTTAGCGAGGCCTCCCGCAAGGTGGACTGACGATCTGGTTTGGGTCGCGGGAATCCTCTGGATGCGGGCAGCACAGGACCGGTGTGGAGGATTGGAATGTTAAGGGAGGCCTTTGTCCAGACGGCCACATAAAAGCTTGACATAACAAGTGCAATATCAATCCTTATGCTGTACAACTTAAGAACGGTACAAACAGATTAGGTTCATCCATGGACGTTGTTCAGCAGTTTCGTCTGATGATGATAATGAGATATTTGCTAGTCAAGACTCGAATCCGGGTCTTGTGCCACAGCTGGCGGTTTAGCCTACGCCTCGGAGGTAGTCAAAACTGATTCATTTGTCACCAATTTGTATCTGCTATTCGATCGATATGCACATGAATATAATTTTTATAATTAATTTATTTGCCCATGACTTCACCACCAAAACCTGTAATTTTATTCCATCCATTCTAAATATTGGTTAAAGAATCTGTATAATCCGATGAGAAGTTCTGATTTTTTTTCCTCCTACAGTTATACACATGGTTATATTTTATTCCATCCCACGCAGAAACTGATGACCTCTGTGGCGCAGTGGTTCCGGGTTCGAATCCCAGCTGAGGAGGGACTTTGTGTTATTTTCAAGACGCATTGTTTCGCTTACCGGTCTAGGATGTAGTATTCTTATCTATGTAGTTTATACCATGTCGTTGCTTAGTACCTGTGACACAAGTTCTTACGATACTTACTGCAGGGCTGAGTCAATGTGCGTGTCGTGATGTGGTTTCTTTAAAAAAGAAGTTCGAATAAGGTTGTGTTAGTTTCGTCTGGCGTGTATATGCATGTTGTTACAGCCTGTGTAACCTCGAGTTCGCTCAGTAATGTGGTCAAGTACACTAGAACGATGTGCGTGAACTAGAATAGAATAATATTTATTTGTTAGGTTTGGTATACAAACATCTTAAATTAATATAAAGTCTTAAAAACCTGCCATAATTGGCGTAAATATAAATGAGTCAGACAAATAAAATTTCAAAACTTGTTAAAAATGTTACAAGTTAATAAAACTAGGAAAATTAAATTATACAGAATAAATGTCAAGTACAATTTACAAAATGCAGTCAATATGAGTTAAATCTAATATAAAAATCAGCGTTCATATAATTATTAACATCACAAAAACTAATCAACTCACAACCATTCCTGAACGTTTTTTGTGAGAGAAAATCTGTACTTCATTCAAAAACTCTTCCCCTGCAAAACTGCTCCGGTTTCATCATGTGGACTGCAAATGCGTAAAATTCTTTGCCTTTCCATGTGTTCCCTGATAAATATAACCTCTTTAAAAGAGTGAAAAGGCTTCTGAGTAGGCATGTTCCACCTTAGACTCCATCGCCGCTTACAATGAGCTGGATATACTTGCCTAGTTTTAAATTAAAAAAAACATCTTTAAATAATAATTGTATTCTTAGCTATGTAGTATATACCATATCGTTGCTTAGTTCCTGTGACACAAGTTCTTCCGATACTTACTGCAGGGCTGAGTTAATGTGTGTGTCGTGATGTCGTTATTATTATTAAATAGGGCACTCCATCCAAAAATGTATTGAATCAGTTGATTGATGACCTTTCTTGAGATCAGAACGGATACGAGAACGATTACTTGCTGGCTTCCTGCTATGAATCATACGTTCGGATGAACGCATGTGCATTGAATCATACCGGCAATTAGTGCAATGACATGTTTGCTTGGCGGATTTCGTTGCGTCTAAAAGAAGGGTGTAATTCAGTATTGGAGCAAAGTAGAATTCGATTCTTTTGAACTTTTTATTTAATTTAATTTTAATTTATTTGGGAAACGTATTATAATTAATTAAAATCATTTCAAAAATAAAAAAACATAAACCAATCAAGTTTCCGCTGAAAATTTACAAAACAGATAATATTGAATTTAAAACGAAGAAATTAAAATGAACATGAAACAAAATCAATAATAATTATACAATAAATTAACAAATAGATAAAAACGGCAAAACATTATACGTAATTACTTTTAACGATTCTCCTTAAGGAAGAATATGTGCAATTAAAAATATTAATATAATAGCCTTTATTTCTTCACTGATAGAGTCCATTAAACATGCTGGTTGTAAACTTTAGGGATCTAGTTCATACTATTTATAACTTTTTTACCGTCTTTATTTACAAAAGAAAAGCAAAAAATTAAACTTTACATAACAAAACAATATTTTTTATGTATTTCTTAAACGGCATCGGTTTTAGTACCATACTGCCTAATCATCAGTAATTATAATAAAATTTCTTCATTCTTGAAAATGTTAAATTACATGAAGACGATAAGATGAACAATGAAAGTGATGAATCTGCCTACAGTAACATGCTAGTACGGTTACTGTAGGCTCTAAGGAGTTACTTGGGATATGACGAAAAGCGCAGCCAATCTTCGTATTTCACTTTCTCCACACTTGTACAGCACTACAGATATTCCCTGGTTAAAACACTAGCATTTTACACATTAAATTCTGCTGATATATAAGAGGAGACAGTAAAATAAGAAAATTCTAACTGACACTTCCCGTTCCCGCCAAGTAACTCCAATAACTTTTTTCAGACCCTCACGACGACTAATGACAGTCTATACCTAAATTCTTTAAAGGTTTTGTATTTACAAAGACACAATGAGCCATCGCCAACACTGGTGAGAGATTTATTTAAACCGAATGTCTAGTTTTACTGTTTCGTAAAGTCTTTAATATAAATAGTTAAAAATGCTGTTTATCCAAGTATCTTTCTTTTTGGAACAAAAAATTACATATGGTCAACGAATAGTTCTCAGAACGTTGGAACTTGTAAAAGATATATGCGAGGTTCTTTGGCAACTTCGTCTCTTACCATTAACTGAGGTGAGGTTATGGCCAAATGGAAAGCATAGTTAAAAAAATAACATTGAATTGACAAATGATTTTTTTTACTCGACCATGGGTTCGGAGATTTTAGGTTGGGGATTAAACAGACATGGAATTGAAATCCCAGATTCTGTAATTAACGTATTGTTTGTTGTATGCCTTCATCTTCTATTTACCTTAAATTTAGGTTTTTAAAACTTACAAAGAGGTCGACAAGCAAGCAGTTGGGCTGATGGTTAGTTATTTAAACAAACATTATAATATGCCCTAAATAAACTTTTCGCTTGTCCGTGCCAAGAACCAAACCCACTACCGTCGGAAGCAAAGGTGCTAACTCAAACTACCATTAGCTGACGGAAGCGACCATTAAACAATAAAACCGGATAATAATACACACTGTAAACACTGGCAATGCGTCTTTGAAAAAAAAACCGTCAATGTGTTCCTTTTTCGAATCGGCCGGAAGTTTCGGTTTCGATTATGGTACGCTCGTCCGTTTTGGCGGGAAGACGGCGCGCGCGCTTCCGTCCAATATGGCGGGTGTTTTGTTCGGTTGAAAAATAACAAGATGCAAGGTGATGTCTTCGGTTTTGCGTTCCAAATATATTGTTTTTATCATGAAAATAACTTAGTTGACAGTGACCTCGTTTACAGGTTTGTATTCCGTCTTGTTCAATATAAAATATATACTAGCTTTAAATTTGCGACAGCAAATTTGACGGACTCCAATTTAATCTTTCAAATCCATTTTCACGTGATCGAATTTCGAAAAATTCTCTCTTGTTCTTAGTCTTCGCCTGCGAAAAAATCAGCTTTCCTGGTCCATAGTTTTCGGCTGGGCGTATTTTGAGACATTTATATATCTACAAGAATGCACGGAACTCGATAGTCAGTTCCCTTTGCTATATTTCACGCCGTATGAATTAAAAGTATCATAAAATCAAAATAATGCAGCTGTACAATGAAGCACAGGCTACGTGCATGGACATATTGCTGACTGTCGCAAGACCAATTTCATCATGAAATAGATGGAAGTAAAAAACAAATATTTGGTTTCCCAGTACAAGCGGAGACAGCTATTGAAACTGGCCAAAAGCCAAAATTAATGAAGCCCATATCAAGGACATTTCACCAATACAGTCACCCATATTACAAGCAAGCATTTGCAAGACGCATTGTTTCGCTTACCAGTCTTGGATGTAGTATTCTTATCTATCTAGTTCATACCATATCGTTGCTTAGTTCCTGCGACAAAATTTCTTACGATACTTACTGCAGGGCTGAGTCCATGTGTGTCGTCATGTAGTTTAGTATTATTGTTATATTATGCTATTAGCTATTTATATTATTACTTAACCGTACCTACTTAAATAGCATCGAAAATAATGACAAGCCACCAACATAACTACAACGGAAATCCGTCAACAACAAAACCCGATACAGAATCTTTTCAAATACACAATAACCTATTTTATTTGCGGAAACGGTCCATTTATACCAAATCCCGCCGAAAAGGAAACGGATGTTCCGTAGTAATGGCGGATTAAAATGGCGGGAAGCGATGCCGGCGGCCATTATGTCATTTTATTTTAATCTAAGGATGATTCCGATACTTAGTTTGTTTCCGTATTTTTGTCCGGTTTCAGAGTGATTGTTGGGTGCACATTGTAATAATGTCGGTTAAGGTAATGGTAAATAGTATACCTACGTATGTACAATTGTGATATTAGAGTTTGAAAACAATCACTTGTTTCGGTCCAAAGTCTAGAGGCGGGCGAAGACGCGGGCAGAAACTAGTGCTTTAATATAATATTCTTTGTTTTGCAATAATAACAATTTACATAAAATATTTAAACAAAACATTACAAAGTTAATACAAACAATTGTTATGAACAGGGCCGTCTCAAGTCTCAAGCAATTGGGGGCCTCTTAGAAAGTTCTGCCATATGTTTTTAATACTAAACTAAATCATGGTCAAACAAGTTGACAGTTCATCTGATTAAAGGCCGCGATATTGACGCGATAGTGCCCTTGATGTCTAGTAAGAGCAACGCCAAGAGCATCACCGATGCGGTTCCATATGTGTGTTATGACCTCGGTGGTGCAGTGGTGTAAACAGCCGACTGCTACGCTGGAGGTTCTGGGTTAGAATCCCGGTAGGGACGGAACTTTATGTAAATAAATAAATAAATAATAAATAACCACATCACGACACACACATTGACTTAGCCCTGCACTAAGTATCGTAAGAACTTGTATCGTAGGTGCTAAGCAACGATATGGTATATACTAAATAAATAAGAATACAACATCCAAGACCGGTAAGCGAAACAATGCGTCTTGCAAATAACACAAAGTCCCGCCCCCGCCGGGATTCGAACCCGGAACCTCTAGCGTAGAAATCGGCTGTTTACACCACTGCGCCACCGAGGTCGTCAAATGTTATTTGTAAGACGCATTGTTTCGCTTATCGGTCTTGGATGTAGTATTCTTATCTAAGTAGTTTATACCATATCGTTGCTTAGTTCCTATGACACAAGTTCTTACGTCAATGTTTGTGTCGTAATGTGGAGGTTTATTTAGAAGTAAAGAAATTATTCCTCTCGTGCCGGATCCGTGCTCGGATCTTCAATCCTTCGAACACATAGTGAACTGTAGAAATAGAAAGGTGGGTGGAACCGACCCAGACGATCTCGCACGTAGATCTACTACCTGTAACGTATTTCTAAGAGTGTATTTATAAACGTTATTTGCTTTGCTCCCTTTACATTTAGTACCTACTGATAGACAGTTCATTAATTTTATTTTAAGATAACTGTTTTGGTAGTAGCGTAAACGTGAGTCCAGGCTTCAAAACAAAGACGTTATATAAGAAATACACTTATAGAGATTTCGTTCATATACATGTGTATTATTTTGTTGTTTTGACAGCCTATGTGGCGCAGTATGACATGATGTCATTGCCATACATTTAAATTTATTTGTCTAACGGAGCCGGGTTTGAATCCCGGCGGTGACGGAACTTTGCAAGACGCATTGTTTCGATTACCGTATTCTTATCTGTGTAGTTTATACCATATCGTTGCTTAGCACCTGCGATACAAGATTCTTTAATCTTACTGCAGGGCTGAGTCAATGTGTGTTGTGATGTGGTTGTAGTGAAAAAATAGGTGAAGTTTTACTTAAAGTATTAATTAAAATTAAAATATATGGCTACTACTGCTGTTTCGGTTTTAAAGTGCCAGAACAAAAATGCGTTTTATGCGATAATATTTAATTTAATCGTAATAAATCCTTTGACCATTTTAGTCTATTTTACGACGGATGAAGTCTCGAGGATTAGAGTCTATAGTATTATGTATTTGTATTGCAGACATTCTGCGGCGGTATTGAGAGCAGGATGCCGACTTACACTCGGTGTGAGCGCGTGCCGCCAGCTGACGGGACCGCCTGGGATGCACTCGACTTGACTGTACTGCAGGATGACCTGCCTATAGGTAAGAACAGACATTTTATTATTATCTTACAGCCTCCCTGACGCAGCGGTGTAACAGATGGCTTGATGAGTTCAAGTTATGGAAGAAAAATCCAAAAAGTTTATTTTAAAAAGTCTGGGAACATTTAACAGCCTTCTTTGTATAAATTTAAGACTATTCTATTTGTTCAAAATGACAACTTTTGAATTCTGTATTTAAATTTACAAAGTATTCTATATTCGAATACACTTATAGAAGGCAAATTCAAATCGTCATTTTTTCTACTACCACCGGTTCGGAATGCAATTTTACGGGGAAGAATCCGGCAAGAAACCACCGTAGCTGCTTTTTCAATATTTTCTACTATAAATTACAATTTTGCAGCATAATAATTCTAGCTACACTCCAACTGTCAATAAGATAAACCTGTGCAGATAATTAAGTTACTTCCGTATATCTTTATCCTCTACACAATTTTGAATTTTATAGTGTTATGTTTGTAGTTTTATAGTGATCTTCTACCTTAGTAACAGTGTATTATTCATAGGTATCTCTAGTACTATTGAAAATTCACACATCACATCACTCCCACATTCTCAAAGAATATCACTCAGACAATCTTTGCTCACTACTAACTTTTTAGGACCGATAAATCAAGTAGATATTTCCTTCTAGGTCCTATTAATCTGTAATCTAATATTGTGTGGAGTTTTTGTTGGATAGGGGAGTTTCAATACTGCAATCTACAAAATCGTGCACCTACAAAAAATCGGTCACAATCGGTTTAGGCTTTTAAACCTGTGAACTGTAAAATAAAGTACTGTAAAAATGTATAAAATTAATTTAATTTCACCAGATCCGAGGAGTTGGAACAGAAGTGAGGTGGGGACGTGGGTGTCTCGTCGTGGTGGGCTACCTGAGAGGTTCCCTATGAACGGCAAGGCATTGTGCCTCATGTCCAGAGAAATGTTTGCCAGTCGAGTGCCTAGCAAAGGACACTTGCTTTACCAGGTGGGTGGCAGATGTTTTCTATTGTTTTTATAGGAAATATCATGTTTTGACTGATAAAACAGCAAAATCTATATAATGTGAGTATGAGTGTGAAAATTAACTTTTGATTGAAAATGAAAAGTTTATGGAAAGCTTCTAAAAATAATATTTTGCTTCTTTGTATTATTTCATTTCCTTTTTTATATTTGATTTTATAAACTTAAGCCCATAAACGTAATAAAAACTATATACCTAATGCCTTAAAACTCTATGCCTATGCCCCAATCTTGAGCTTGCTAAAGATTAAACTGACAGATGTTTTTTTTTTCTTCAGGACTTCAGAAGACGGCTGGCAAAGGCCCTCGCCCTCCAAGACCTGTTAGAGAAGATGTCAAACAAAGGAAAGTTTTGACACTGTTAAACTATAAATGGACTAGTTTTGTTAAAACAAACAGGGTTAGATATTAGTTTTTTTTAAATAATATAGAAAAATCATTGGAATGTAAAAGTAAATAAATATTAGTAAGTTAAATTGGCAGCATAACGTGTGTGTGGTTTGAGGAGTAAGAAAGTAAAGAAACTCTATGGTAGACGTCACGCACGCCACCAGAGACGGACCGCATAAAAAAATACATAGACAACTAACTGAAAAGGTTATTATAGTGTTAAGGAATATTATGATTGCAAAAAAACTTTAACAATTACCTTAATTCAATGTATCTAAAGCTCTGACTTGAAATTTTGCATGTTAGCTACGGTTAAAATATGTATAACTACCTATTTATAAAATATAACACATGTACTGTCATATTTCTTTGTTGCGAAGTCTTTTATAGAATTTTCGATTTTTCATCTACTTTTTCGACAAAAAAAACAACCATCGGTATTGCTTCGGGCTAAAACCTCTATTAAAGACGACACAAACACCGAATGCGGTGCTTTGGTGAGTGTGACGTGCATGCAGCGTCGTTGTGACGTCTGTCAAAGAGTTGCAAATGTCTTTAATACACGAACTACAATCTGAATCGTGAGCTCCAGCCTTAATACTGTGTTTAGCTTCGGTTTATACTACGCTACACCTGCTATTGCTGCTAGCGACTACAGTAACAAAGGAAGATCGAACTGTATAACTCATAGCAGTGCTTCTTAACCTTTTTCGTCCAAGGACCCCCAGGGAATCAAAACAACAAGGGATCCCTTTAGTAAAATACTTATTCGTGAAGATAGTATGTAATTGCTTTTTTGCAAATAAAGTAGTTATATCGGGTTGGTGTTACTACTTAGTTGTCATCTTAAATCAAATTCCATTTGTTATATGTAGAAGAGAAGCAATTACCAGAGATGATACTGTGGACCCCAATACATACACTCACGGATCCTCAGGGGTCGGTGGACTACCGGTTAAGAAACACTGACTTATAGTATAGCACTATTATTATAGCTTGTGTTTTCAAACTAGCTATTATGGTTTATGAGATACAACCCGCTGACAGACAGACAGGCGGATAGCGGAGGCATATTAGTAGGATCCCGTTTTCACTCTTTGGGTACGGAACATAAAAAATCAGGCGTGCATTGAATACGTTTACATTTGAAAAAAAAAAAACAGACTTCAATCTAATAAATATAAAGTTGATAACATCCTATTAAAATGTATGTATATTTTGCAATTAGAATTACTTACATAGATCTAAAAAATATTTGAGCATTATTTCAGTATTATTAAGATTTTTAGTATAATTCTTAAAACTTTTTTAAATAGGCACGGCCATAGAATAACCTAACCTGTTTGGACTCTACCGTCTATTGAGTTGTACAGCATGAGGATTGATATTGCACTTGTCGTGTGAAGCTTTATATATGGCCAACTGTAACTACGTTCATTTTTTTGTTTAAACGATGTTAATGTACTTAGATTTAAAAAAATGTTTTCCTTTCATTTCAAGCACAAGTTTTTAACTTCAACATTTGTATAGTGGGATATGAATTTATTAGTATATGTCATTTCCAATATGAATTTATAGACATAATTAGATATATATTTAATAATAAATAAAGGACAAACAAAATGGGCCCCCCAAGCCCCTACCTAGTTACGTCTCTGTACAATTGTGAAGGCCCTACAAGTAACAGACGTATTTTTAAGGCGCTGTATTTTAAACTTAGGCGATTAATATTGTATATTTTCTAGTCAAGGTGTAAAAATATATTAATTATAATGAAAATAAGATTGTTTTATTATTTAACTTGATGATGATACTGTTATAACCCTTATTACTATCAGTGGCGGTACTGTCATACAAGCCCAAAAGCCCGGCTTGCCCTAACGAACCAAGGTAAGTTCGCGCTCTCGTCATTCATTACTTTTCAAATCAAATTACAATATGCTATGCATAGCGTGGTTGATAAGTATGAAGTGTAGATATAAGAGTAATGAGGCAATTACATTTGTCGAAATTAATTATAAAAACTACAATAACGTATCTTGCCCTATTCTACATATCTTGCCCTATTCTACAACTCTACCCACTGATTACTATGGTTTTAAAGACCAAATTTATAAATCCTTTTATTATTTAATGCTGTCCCAGCAGTTTTCAATTACATGTAATAACGGCACAATTATTAGTTCAGTCAGAAACAAAAATTCTCGAGTGAATAATTCTACTTTCTACATCGTAATATTTTTCAAAATAATTTGTGTGTTTAATTCAAGTGGGTTTCTTTTAACGACAAAACTCCAATGCCAAAAATACAATGAATAAATTAATAGTAAAAGTAATTATCTCAGTCATCTCCTATAAAAATTGAATGACTAAATACTTTTTTTTCTTTTGGCGGCGTTGCCATCATCTTCTTGGTTTAATTCTTCCCTTTTGTCGGGAAAGACAAAAGGCTTCAGCCCATACAGCACAAGTCTTTCGTGTTATATTTTTCTTGTTGCCATCATCATGGCAATAGCTTAATTTTTTAGTATTTTGCCAGTGTCAAGTAATATTTATTATTCAGTGTTGAAATGAATTATGACAGGATGAAAATGATGGATGCAATGACGAATCTGCCTACAGTAACATGCTCGTTCTGTTACCGTAGGCTCTAAAAAACAGAAATGTTTATGAGATAAGATCAAAATGGTTTTTTTTGACAATCCTAAAAAAAAATGTATTGGCGAGGTAGTCTGTTTGCAAGTTACGTGAAATAGCACAATCACCGACTATATCTATCAACTTGTATCTACTTAATTTATACTTAATGCTTTCGCCTTTCCCAACGAACTGAGAGATAAAACTTTTTTTAAATATACTCACGAAAAAAAACATAGACTAATTTGAGTTTTCAGGTGAAAGTTTTTAATCTATCACATTATCTACGGGTAAATGACAAATGTTGAAAGATATAAACATTTCGACGGAAAAGATACACAAGTTTATTTAAAATGGAAGCAGTATTCGAAAACTTAAAGAAGTCGGGCAATAATAACGTCGATGGACTTATTAACTGGATGAAGGAATGTTAGTGTACTTTGTTTTAAATATATCTGTCTTTTTTAACAGTCACGGATAAATAAGAATGATGACCAGTGCCCGCGTAGCGTAGCACCCAGGACGGATCGCTTTAAATACGCCCTCCCCCAGAATGACGTTAAATCGGTTAAAGATATGTGGGGTTCGAACCGCTGGTAATTATTTAATGACTGCACAAGTCACGTGTCATCGTTGTTGTTGTCATCCCATTGATACCTGGTACCTGTGGAGGACCGCCCCTTCCCACCTCTCCCTTATGCCGCTACTGCTGTTGACCTGATGATGATACCGCTGCATATGATACGACGATGACTTTGATGGTTTACATTGCAAAAGCACCGCTGACACGTTGCCCATGCAGAGGATAACTATTCGCGTGTCTACCATGAGTTCCTATAGTTTTCCTGCACGTCAGGTAACATAGATGACTACGGTGGTTTTGTATGAGCGATCTTAATTCCTCATCAATCCGTAAGAGGCGTTATACAAATATTCATACAAAATTGTAACTGCAGTCGCAAGCGGCGATCGAAGGTAAAACTCTTGGGAGGCACACGGGAGTGGAAACTCCTAGGGAGCAAAATACGCACAGATCATTTCACGATATGGCGACATGACAACTAATCACAAGTCGCACTTTATGAGTGTTAGAACAAAACGTAAAGAGGGAGAGAAGAACTGTCAAACGCACGCGCGTACTCTTGTTTTCACTTTACCTCGTTTATTATCCCGTAACTACTTAACCACAACTGAAGAGCTTAAACAGTAACGTGTAACTTTGGTTTAGTCGTTTAATCAATAAACCTAGTGTATGATTGTGGATGGGACTATTATTAACCACAGTGGCGGTACTGTCATAGAAGCACAAAAGCCCGGCTTGCCCTATCAAACTAAAATAAGTTCGCGCTCTTATTCGTTCATCAACAAATCAAACGACTTTTTTAAAGCCACCGAAATTGTGGTTATGCTGACATGTTCGCAAACTTCTGAGTGTTGCTCGTTAACGCTAGCAAGTCCACAACGGAAGTATGAAGTATATCTCTCGGTTTGCCCAGTACTAAAACTCTAGGCACGCCACTGATTACCCCCATATCCCAAAACAATACACGCAGCCAGAGTTGAGGGACACAATAAGCGAATTCAGACAGTCAAATATACATTTTGAAATTAGCGTCATGAACTTAGTTTAATAATATTAATTTCTCCAACGATTTCACGTGTAATTGTCCAGCACTACAATGCGTGTATTAGATACATGACAGATGCTGCTGGAGCAGTTTCTTGCTATGCTTATATTTTTACGTTTTCATTACGGCGATGTTGTTTAATCCGGAGAGCCAACTTGTGACACTGCATGTGATACTACACATTAGCGAGACCGCCCAATCTAAGGCATCACTAATAATAATAATAATAATAACCACATCACGACACACATAGACTCAGCCCTGCAGTAAGTATCGTAAGAACGTCACAGGAACTAAGCAACGATATGTTATATACTAAAAAGATAATACAACATCCAAGACCCACTGCACTATACTACGTCCACTGCACTGCAGCTTACGTTGACATATCTCTGCATGGAAGTAGGATTAGAGATTAGATGTAGACTTCTCTCCGAATCTCCGAGGCGCTAAACGTTATGGTTTGTCTCTCACCACTTTTCAACTTTCCCAGTGCTAATCTAATTTTAATTGATAAAGATCAACCAAAAACGAACTGCGTATTTTAATGTAAATAATAATAATAAAATTTCAAGTATTTTATTTCCAACTGAGAGATTCCTGTACAAGATTATATTCACGTTTACGGTCATGCTCAATAATCTTTGGGAGCTCATTTCTTTTCCATATATATGAAATTTATTTGAGATGCAGTACCAGACATATCTGTATATATCTGGCCTTCTTTGCCGTTTAACTAAATCTCTCAAGCATCAATGAGATATTGACGTTGAAGTTGTTTTTTCGTTGTATGAGAAATGCACAAAGTCTGCAGCAGTTTTAGCAGCAGCCAGTCAGGACCAGTAACATAACTAGATCGTCCGGGACTCGCGGCAAATTAATCGGCTTCCTAAACAATTTGGGACTTTTTATTTAAATCTTCATTTCCATGAATTTCGCTTTAAGAGGGCCCAAAATGTTTTATGCCATTCTTTTTAGCAGCCTCTAAAGAGGGGCAATCCGAGGCCCTTTGCCCGGGAGGCTCAAACGAGCGCCTAATTTTAGGGCGCTAAAAACCAACATTTTTTCCAAACAAGGCAGCAAAGGGCGCCAAGGCAAAGATTTGCCCCGGTTCAAAAAAAATTGAGATCTGGGGCTGTTATTTAGTCGAATTTCTCACGGCTCTCGGGTCTCTTCCAACTTGTGGTATTTTGGCGTCATGCCACCCTACAGTTACACCCCTAGTCAGGAAATACAATTTGTTACAGCAAAGGTGATGGACAACTCAAAAGCATCTGACGATAAAGTGCGTCAACTATTCGCTGGCGTTGACCAAAAAAATATAGACTTGGGAAAGTTCAAGGAGGTGATCCAAAAGTTTGCTGCGGACCAGAATATAAATGTTGGTGATGTGATGAAGAAACTGACAGACTCTGGCGCGAAAATACTGGAGAAATTAACCACGTCCGGAACTAAAGCCTTGAAGAAGTTGTTTGGTAATTAAATAAATACAGTGATAGTTGTATTGGCTTTTTATTATTTTTGCATTGGGGGTAGATTAGTGGATAAGGGGGCAGATAAAAGATTTGTCAACCCGGGGCATTGTGTTAAGAGTAGACAACTGGGAGCAAAAAAATCAAAATTAGATTTGCTTTTACCTACTTTTGTTAGAAGTCCGAAATCAGTTTCATGATACTTCCTATTTCTTCTGACTAAGTTCGTTGCGGGTCCCAAGACAGCCGGTAGGGTGTCCGGGCACAGCTTGTGCATCGTTGCACAGCTGCATTATTCGTTGATTATTCGATCAAAGGACGCCACTGTTAATCGTGATGAACAGGAGTTGCAGCGGTGGGACAGAGTGGCGGGTATGACCCGCCATATAATCGTCAGGTTTTAGAATGAACTGACTTATATGATCCCGAAAATATCTTTGATTTAAGTTAGCTAGGTTACTGATGCGGTCTTACACCAGGAAAAAAGTACACACAAACATAAGCTAAAAGTAAATAGGTAGGTAGCTAGGTTACAACTGCATTTGAGGACTAAATAGCTTCGGTGATAACACCATAGATTTTTCTTTATTATTTTTACTGTCATTTTGGACTGCAACATGCTCAAGTTTGCCAAAAATACCAAGATATGAAAAATTTAATAAAAAGAAAAGAAAAGTCAAAAGCAATCGACTAGTCAAGCTGCTTAATTGTAGATTACAATACCATAAAATCGTAACAATTTTTACAGGTTGGAAAGATCGCAATGATGACGCGCCTTTCCATCACGATCCAGGACTAGAAGGTATACCAGGTCCAGCTTCACCACCACAATCAGCAGAGCAAGAGCCACCACCAGCGGAATTAACCCAAGACTCAGACACAGAGGAAGATGGAGGAGATACGGAGAATGATTCCAGTGAACCGATGCTCTCGACTGATGATCAATCTTCAGAGACTGCATAAACTTTCTACCCTGCTGTCAGTGACTGAAAGGGGGGGGGGGGCGAGATAGTTCTTCCTCTAGCAATACTGACGACCTTTTTTGCCTTTTGTGGGGAGCCGTGTGCCCAGCCTTCTAAGACAAATGGCATTCTCCACAAACTTTTACGCTAGCAGAAAATTTACATCTATGATAGCTTAACTTAAAGGCCTTCAAAAAAGGGCTCCTTTTTAATAGGTCTGCAACGCATTTGCTGTCAAGTTTTGCCTGCAGTTGTCCATGGGCGTCGGTGTCGGTTACCATCAGGGGAGCCATTTGCCCTCTTTTGAAATAAAAAATTGAATTGACATTTACTCGAGTTACGTTATTGTAATGTAATTTCGTTACTGTATTCAATACTGGTATTTGTCTTAAGGGGGCTGATTTCCCCGTGGATCTGCTGGTACATAATGTCCAACATCACAAAAATGTATAAATATATTATAAACGCGATTATCATCATCATGAAGTTCGTTTGACTAAAGATGTTAGTTTTAAGAAGATTCTAGAGAGGCGAACACGAGACGGAGGCAGTTCCATGAGGGCCCAGGGTCCTCAACATCAGGGGGGGGGTCTAAAAAGTAGACTTAAAAAAAGGTCAACAGTTCATCCCAATATAGACCTAAAATGACCCTGATCGAAAGGCAAAATGTTTGACGGTCTCTCGTTGGATGGAGGATCTTGCGTAGGCTGCAGGAAGCCGCTGGATGCAAACGGTTCAGGATCGCTATGAGCTATACATGAGGACCATCAGGGTAAGCTTTCTGGCTGATGATAAATCCACTTAAGAAAAGAGCTATAATAACTGCAGATGCTAATTTGTTTAAAGGGACGAAGTTTTGTGGACCATTTTAGTGTTTGAATTTATTAATTAAGAGAAATGCAATTTGTGTGTAAAACTTAAGAACTACTTACTATAAATTGTTTAAAGTTTAATTTAACTGTTGTTTTTCTTGAAATTCACATCTGAAGCTTAGGATACGAGTTTGTAAACTATAGGTCTTAAATTACTGTTGGTCTTCGCTACGTAGGAGCACCGCGACTGCAAATCATTAATTTAAGTATGCTATAGGTATTGCAAGGGACCAATGGCGTAACATAGCGGCAGGACTGGGCCAGGGGCCATGAAAATATAGACCTAAAACAGAGGTCACCATTAGCCCCTTAGACAAGTAACATCTTTCCGCAAGCGTGAACGGCAATAGAAACTAAAAATGGATTGAAATGACATTTCCTCACGCTCAAGTTACGTCATTGTAATGTCATTTCAATACATTTTAATTCAACACGTGACATTGGCTTAGTTGTCGATCAATACGATAGTCGCCATAAAATAAGAATTGAATTAAATGTTTATATTATATTGCCGTTAACGCTTGTGTAATGATTCTCTAACGGGGTTGGGCTTCTAACGGTATTAGCTCTCCACCCTCGTGCTACTCCCGAATAAAGGACCCAAAGTCTGGTGATTTCAAAGGCATTTTTAGGGATGGCCCCCATTCTTTTATCATAGGTCCCTGTATCTATAAATCATAGGGGAAAGCCACAAGGTGCGGCACTAGGCAAGTATTGTAAAGGGACTAAAGATTCTGTCTAATTTATATACCTAGGTTAGGTTGGGATTGGTCAAAATATCTCAAAACACGCGTGCCTTACGCCTTACCAGTTCAATATTACCAAAACTATCGTTTATAAATAAAATGATATTGCACCTCTTTATCGTTTACCTACCTCGCTCGGAATACCAAATAGTACTAGGACATCTCTCCACGAGCACTCACTTCTTGGCGGTGCTCTTGGCGTTCCAGACATCAAGGGTATTACTATCAGGTGAACCCTCTGCTTATTTGCCAATTGGGTTGAATACAAACTTAATAGTTGTAAAACTTTATAAAGATAAAGGAAAACAATTTTCTATTATTATTTCTTTTTTAAATAATCACTAAAAGCCGCGGCACCGGCTTTCAAAGCTTCCAAGAACTTCCCCCCTTCGTCTGCGAGCTTTTTTGACATGTCATCCATACTCTGCTTCTGTTCTTTGGCTACTTCTGTCAGAACTTCTTTAAATTTCTTCAATTCCACATTCTTCTTCTCCTCTGCCCCTTCGAATAGTTTACGGGCTCTCTCCTCTGATTCCTTTGCCTTGTCGATTACGTTTGCTGGAAAATAAATAGACAAATCATATGCAGCTTCTTGGCCTGGAAATATCGTCGAACATGAATTTCGGCTCCTACATCGAGTCTATAGCCAAAACGGCGGCTAAAAAGCTTGGTGTTCTATCCCGGGTTAGGCGATACTTCACGCCAAAACAACGGCTTGTCCTGTATAAGGCGCAAATTCGGCCTTATTTGGAATATTGCTGTCACCTTTGGGATGGTTCAGCCAAGTATCAGCTAGTAGCTTTAGACTCTGTTGAAAAGCGAGCCCGAAGAATCATCGGGATTGACGATGATATTGCTAACCATTTCATGACCTCAGCCACCGCCGTGAAGTTGCGTGTCTATCGGTATTTTATAGGATGCATTTCGGAGAGTGTGCGCAGGAATTGCACAATTTAATTCCACCGGCCCCCTTTTATAATCAGAATACAAGACGTAGGCTGAAGTTGCATCCTTTTGTGGTAGATAGTCCGACCATCCGGACTAAACGCTTCGATAGCTCCTTCATAATGCGTACTGCAAGGGTGTGGAATTCTTTGCCTGCCGATGTGCTCCCTGACCAATATAACTTGGGCCTCTTTAAGGCAAGAGTGAATAGGATTCTCCTAGGCAGGCATGATCTACCTTAGACCTCATCGCCGCTTAACATCAGGCGGGCTTGGGGTCAAATGCCTGCCTGGTCATGAATAAAAAAAAATAAAAAATGACGAATAATGTGATGTTTTGACGCCAGGCGGGAGTTAATTGGCGGGAACAGAAAGTGGCAGTTAAAATGTTCTTATTTTATTGTCTTTTCTTGTATATCGGCAGAATTTTATGTGTGAAATGCTAGTGTTTTAACCAGTGAATATCTGTAGTGCTGTACAAGTATGGAGAACGTGAAAGAAGACCATTTGACTGCTCTTTTCGTCATCTCCCAAGAAACTTATTAGAGCCTACAGTAACAGTACTGGCATGTTACTGTAGGCGGATTCATTTTCCATCTATCATTATTCATCTCATCATTATTCATCTCATCATCATTTCATCTCTCATCAAAACGTGGTAATAAATATTACTTAACACTGGCAAGAAACGCAACAGTTATTGCCATGATGGCAATACCATAAAAACGGTCGGAAAATGAATCAAATCTTTTATTAAATCGCAGCTAATGCAAAAAGTTAAGTTTCTTTGTAGCTGACGGAAAGAACAATTGTAGAAGCAGGTCTAAATAGCAACAGCAGTTTCCGATGAATGCATGTTGAATGTAGATTTGTTCATTTCACGGGGCAGTTCCTAGCCGTGGTCGTGAAGGGTGCGGCTTCAAAACGTATCTTTCATTACAATCATAACCCTCGCCGTTTTCGGTGTAAAAAGTAATGAACTCACATCTACAGATATTTACAACAAAACAACTAACATGCTTTCATCCAATCAATGAGGCCGTCCACTGAATTTTTTCCTTGCTTTTTTAAGTCTTCAAATGCTTTCTCCATCCTTTACGATTATCTGTAAGATACCTAAATGATAACACAATACATTTCAATGTCATTATTTCATATCTGAAGTTCGCTAGATCTAGCATAGACTAAATTCAAAACGTATTTTGCTTTTTGAAAAAAAAACAATGATAGGCACATTGTTTTTTTTTTGTTATGTATTTCTTTAACGGTAATGATGATAGTCCATACTAACAACTCATCAGATATTATAATTTCTTAATTCCTGAAGATGATGAGCTGATAAATAAGATGAATATGATAAGATAACAATGAAAATTATGAATCTACCTTCAGTAACATGCTAGTACGGTTACTGTACTCTCTAATAGGTTACTTGGGAGATGACGAAAAGTATCGTATTTCACTTTTTTCTCATTTGTACAGTCTTACAGATATTTATTGGGTAAAATATTAGCATATTACACATTAAATTATGCTGATATATAAGAAAAGACAATAAAATAAAATAAATCCAACTGACACTTCCCGTTCCCGGTAAGAAACTCATATAATTTAACAAACCTTGATGTAAATTTGTAATCAGAAATGAAAACCAAAGGCAACCAAAATATATTTATAATCATAGATTGGTAGCCGTCGGAGCGCAGCGGAGATCTATGTTTATAACATTGTCTACTATTTTTACCATGGATTCTGTTAATATTCCATTTCACGAGGAAAGTTCGTCTCTAGTTGTGATTTCACGTGTTCAGGCACATCGTTTTAGTGTGAGTAACCTCTCTACTGAGCAAACGAAACGATGTGCATTGTACACACCTGAAGGCCTGGCGCCTCGCAAAAAATGTTGTCCACCACGGACTTTATGAGTAACTCCAGCATGTAATAAACTGTTTCTTAATAAACAACATGAGCAATCAAGCAGATAGTTCACCTGATGTAAAGTTAGTTGTGTAGAAAGAAAAGCTCGCCAGTGTTTTGTGCGCATTTATCATTGAACTCATTTCATTAAAGCCCCGCCTCGCAAAGTTCATGTCGCCGACACCCACATTTTGTCTAACGCCACCACCGAATAAAACCTTCGTGAGATGGGGTAACTAAATTGTTTTTGTATTTTATTAGTTGTTGTTCTCAATGTAATTGATATTAAACTTACATAAAACGTTAATCCCTCGAGAGGGGTTGGCGGAGGTGTTACACACCGCATTTCGCATGTTTATGTTGAGTCCCAGTGTGACAGGTTGCGAAGCTGTCGCCACTATCCGGGCACAATCCTTTACATTTTTAATCTAAGTATAATTATTAGTGGTTTGTATTTTGAAAAATCTTAATTAATTTGAAATATGCATAAACAAAATATTGTCCTTACATATACCTATTTTAATATTTATTAAAATCACTACATAGTATAAAACAGATTCGCTTCCCGCTGTCTGTCCCTATGTATGCTTAGATGTTTTTTTAAATAGATAGAGTGGTTCAAGAGGAAGGTTTATATGTATATAATACATGCATAATATCCACGCGAAGCCGGGGTGGGCCGCTAGTTATTGTATGTTATGCAAATGTTACTATCTAGTTTGATACCCTAATACACACAGACACACACATACTAATACACACAGACACACACATACTAATACACACAGACACACACATACTAATACACACAGACACACACATACTAATACACACAGACACACATACTCACGGCTTCATTCCAAAGGGGTAGCAGAGACAATGGCTCGCCATACGCAACGATCCCTACATACATCTCTCGCTTCCTCCACATCCATGCATTTCCTCATACACACACGACGGTTACGGGTACTTCTGACCTGGCCTTATCACAAGAAGGTCCAATCTGGTCAAGGTACGTAAGCCCAATAAACAAATTAAATTAAATCACAGACGTAATAAAAACTTTTTACTGCGTCTATGCATTAAATAAAGGCTGCCCATTTGATATCGCTTTCTAGTTTTTATCTAACTTTATCAAATCAAATCAAATAATTTCTTTTTCAAATGGACTTAAAATAAGTACTTTTAAATCGTGATAACTCTTTTTAAACTACCACCGGTTGCCTGTCTACGGGGAAGAATCCGGCAAGAATTCTCCGTAGTTGCTCTTTTCAATGTCATTTATTAAAACAAACATTAAGTTGTTACACATATTCCACGTCATTATTCCTGTAGTACTCTTGAATTTCGTCCAGGATCATCTCTTTTACTGCTCTCATCTTCTTCGTGAGCTGTGACAGTGTGAAATGTGAGTTTCTGATCAGAATGCCCATCATTTGCGCGAACTCACTGAGCGATATGTCTTGTTTGTCTGGGTTTACGCGCGTGTAGGCGCTTTCAAACATGTTTTGTGTGATGAATCTGCCTGGAATTATTTATAGATATTGAATATAAAACCTCTTAAACATCATATATACGATGGAGTATGCCTATAGCATTGCATTTCCACGCTGTTAACCTTTGAGCGAAATGCAGACCAGCGTTACGGTCACCACTGTCTTTAAGGTTTCTGTTCCAAAAGGGTACAAACGGGATCATATTACTAACACTCCGCTGTCCGTCTGTCTGTCAGCAGGCTGTATCTCACAAACCGTAATCGCTAGACTAATTAAATTTTCAGAGAATGTCTAGTTCTGTTGTCTTAACAACAAATACTAAAAACATGAAATTAAAAATTTCATTTATTTATTTGGATTACCAACGAATAATACACATGCATGCAATACAACTTAGAGACTAATATCATTCCCTGTGTTTATCCAATTACAGGTAACCACAGCTTACATAAAATAAAATCTAACAAAACACAAATTCTAGTTGAATGTATTAAAACAAAATTAAATTAAATTGGACCATTTTACAATTAAATAGTTACATCATAAAAAATTAAAAAGTCAGAATGAATGGATAAGGAATGAATTGAAGGCGGTTCCAATATAAATGTTTCTTTTTATTTTTGCGTGTTTTTTAACGAAATCATCAAAAAATTACATACTTAATGTTTATTCTTGTAACAGCACGGGAGCCATCACGTGCGAGTCATACTCACACTTGACCGATTTTTTTTACATTTAATTTTTTTAATAATCTTTTGAAATTCGCACCCCAACAACCCACAGTCACGAAGCCAAACTGCTCAAATATGTCAATGTTACCAACGGTACATATTTGTGGCTTTCAGCTCCTTTTTATAGGTGCTTGGTAATAAAAATTACCACATTCACTCTACCCTGCAGTAAGCATTGAGGCAGCTGCAATATAAGGTTGTTTTTTTTATAAAGTCATAAGAAAACGGTTCACCTGATGGAAAGTGACAACGCCGTCTATTGACACGACGATGCGGCTGATGTTGTCAAACGCCAACGCTTTAACTGCGTGAAAAGAGGTCCCGGGTTCGAACCCCAATAGAATAGAATGGAATCATCTTTATTTGTGTAATGGAGGCGGAATTAGTTTTTGCAAGACGCATTGTTTCGCTTACCAGTCTTGGATGTTGTATTCTTATCTATGTAGTTTATACCATATCGTTGCTTAGCGCCTGCGACACAAGATTACATCTTAGTGCTAAGCTGAGTCAATGTGTTTTTCGTGATGTGATTAATATATTGTGAAAAGTACCATCAATAATACCGGATTCTTTGAACCATTTCAGCACGTTTTCATATTTCGCACCATCAGTTCGTGTTAAGCCACGTAATAGTGTGTGAATTTCTTCCAAATCCATTAGTTTTTTTTAAATTCATATTTTAAAAGTTAAACATAATAAATAAAACAACAATTTCGTATGACATTTCTTATATTAATCTAGTTGGCCTTATTTACTTATCTAGGTAACAATTTTCAATAACATATTGGTAATGAATAACATTTATCATTTCATCTAGATTTTTGCAGGAAAATTGTCTGAATTTAACTATTTATGTGGAGGTTTTACTAACAAACTTTGTCTCGTTTGAATTAAGAGTTATTTAATCTGATTATATATACATATATATATATGTATGTGTGTGTGTAGTTTAAATGTCGTAAAAATTTAATTTATTTTATGTGTTTTTTTACAACATGTATTTATATCTCTGAGTTAAACACTATTACATTCCATGGTTTTACACACACACGCACACACACACACACATACATACACAGAGACATATAAAGTTCGAGATAAACTGTGATTGTGAAGTATCAGCTAGCAGCTTTAGACTCTGTTGAAAAGCGAGCCCGAAGAATCATCGGGATTGACGATGATATTGCTAACTTTCATGACCTCAGCCACCGCCGTGAAGTTGCGTGTCTATCGGTATTTTATAGGATGCATTTCGGAGAGTGTGCGCAGGAATTGCACAATTTAATCCCACCGGCCCGCTTTTATAATCAGAATACAAGACGTAGGCTGAAGTTGCATCCTTTTGTGGTAGATAGTCCGACCATCCAGACTAAACGCTTCGATAGCTCCTTCATAATGCGTACTGCAAGGGTGTGGAATTCTTTGCCTGCCGATGTGTTCCCTGACCAATATAACTTGGGCCTCTTTAAGGCAAGAGTGAATAGGTTTCTCCTAGGCAGGCATGATCCACCTTAGACCTCATCGCCGATTAACATCAGGCGAGTTTGGGGTCAAATGCCTGCCTAGTCATGAATAAAAAATAAAAAATAAAGATCGTTAATATTTAGTGATTCTTGCCTTTTAGTGGCAAATGCAAGGCTTTTACCGAAGGCTTTTACATAAACTTACAACAAAACGAAAAAAAATCAATGGATTCGCATAACTAAATGGGATTTTAGCAAAAAGACTAAAATCAACCAGGAATATTGACATGTCTTATTTGAAGATTTTTTTTATAGTCATTGGAAAGCTGTTCACCTAATGGTAAGTGATACCGCTGGCTATTGACACGACGATGCCTCTGATGACGGGGAATGCAAACGCTTTTTGCTGCATATAAAGAGGTTCGGGGTTCGAATCCCTCGTCCATGTTTTTGGAAAATTCATTATTTTTAATATTCTGACATTTCCTGCGACTTAACATTATACAAACATTTTTACTAATTATCGTTATTCCCTATACTTTCCAAGTGACTTTATGCATGGCGACAATATCCAGCGCTAGGATGTCGACTTTCGTCGCGATGACATCTCGTACGCTCGGGCGTGTTCGTCCGAGCTCGCCGTGTACGATCTCCTTTACGTACGCACCCGCTTCCGTCGTTATACGCAGCTTGAACAACTCAGGGTGATCTGGTGAGGAAGTATTAACTATTATTAACATTTTTAACATAATTCATAATAAACTATTCAAATTTAAAATCATTTACACATATACTCTACCACATCACGACACACACATTGACTCAGCCCTGCACTGAGATATAATCTTGTATCGCATGCGCTAAGCAACGATACGGTATAAACTGCATAGATAAGAATACAGCATCCAAGACCGGTAAGCGAAACAATGCGTCTTATAAATAACACAAAGTTCCGCCCCCGCTGGGATTTGAAACCGGAACCTCTAGCCGGCTGCTTACGTAGAAATTATCATTATTTTTATTTTATCACAAGAAGCTTAAGTTATGTTTCATATTCTAAGATATTCAAATAAAAGTCTTAAGAAAATACCAATAGTTTACAATTATATTCCTATTTTTAATTATATCTTGATCGTTAATACTATGCGGCCAGCTTAAAGACGCCCTTTTCTCAACAATGATAATAATATATTAATAATTATAATAATATACACAAACACAGATAAACACACGTCTCTTTCATGATAACATGTCAAAGACAAAATACGCATCCAATGCTTTAGTTCCACGAATGCATAGAACGTACAACAACTTATTTTCAAAAATCGACAAATTCAACACTTCTTAAACTTGATGTCCACTATTCAGTATTTTAATACACTCGTCACTCCTGAATACAAGCCTACCTAACCTTTTGCTCTCACGTACATTCCACGCAACACACACACAAACGCACGCTCACGCGCATGCACACGCACACACACACACTTTTGTTTTTATTTATAAATTACTCATTTATATGTAGAATAAGTTGTACGCTGTATTTATAAAATGATTGACCGTTTTCTTGAATGTTCCATTTAAAAAAAGATTGGCTAATTGGCTAATTGTTAAGTCTAAGTCTAAGTTAACTTTAAATGGTTTTGTTTTGGTTTTATGTAAATAAAGAGAAAAAAATATATATTTCCAAAAATAAAACAGATAAAATTCATTGATAGAAAAACTGTGTCGTTGTTAGGTTTCTTATACTCAAAGTGTGTTTGCCTACGTAGGATAGATCAGAAAAAAAAAACCAAACTCCCTCTCCTCCAAGAATTCCCCTCATCTTTCAACCCACCTGCCACCTTCTCGGCGCTCATCTCCAACACCTTCCTGGTCCTCTCCAGCAAAGTCCTCCGATGCAGCACCCTGATCGGAGTCCGCTGGGATACGACCAGCCTGATGCCGTCTTCTGACGTGTTGCGGTAAGTGTTGATCTTGTCAATGTCAGCGGCTGTCACTGTCACATGCGTCGAGCCGTTGCACTGGAATGTAACCATGACAATTTTAAATTAAATTAAATAAGCATTAAGTGCAAGTGTTGCAAATGGGGACGTGGTAGCTCAGTTTGTTACGTGCCTCGGTTAACCGACCGATCCGACCTGATAGATCGAGGGTTTGAGTCTCGGGTTGCCGTAAGTTTTAGCTGCCATTTTCCTCATTGTGCCCGGATAGTGGCGACAGATTCGCAACCTGTCACACTGGGACTCAACATAAACATGCAAAATGCTGTGTTTAACACCTCTGCCTACCCCTCACTAAGGGTTACGGCGTAAGTTGATGTTATATTATGTTTGTTAAGTTAGCATTTAAAAAAATAACGAAATAACTGAGGACTCGCGCCCAATCAGACTGTTGACTTTGACAGGAAATATAGCATTGCCAGGTGTCGATGCAAGATGTAAGATTCCTTTATCATTAAAATAAGTAGATAAAATTAAAATAGTTTCTGTACAGTTTTAAGTTCAATAATTTTTAACTACTTTTTTCTTGACGGCCAGCACGATACTGGCTGCCACTACCACGCTGCGACACCAGGTAATAAATATGAAGTTCCACCTGTCACCACGTCATCTCTTGCGTAGCTTCACGTAAAGGTTGGAGTAAAGAAGTATACGCATATTATTGACGTCAAAATTGAAGAAGTTCTCATTCTAATGGACCACAGTTCTTTTAAATTGACAGAAAAGGGGTAGTTATATAGGGAGTTGCGAGTTTATCAGTGCAAATGTACTTTTTTAAAGGGTTTTATTTAGCTTGACCAGTATGTTCGGGTCAAATTTAATGATTGAAATTTACCCCCTCCCTATTGACAGATCGACCTGATTTTTGGCACACACCTTCAGTTCCGATGACAATAGAATGTAATATATTCAGTACCATTGTATATTCAAGACTAGCGACCCGCCCCGGCTTCGCACGGGTGCAATGCTGATAATAAATACACTACAGAAAAACTGTGAACGTTGTATATAAAAACATAGCGGCCCGCTCCGGCTTGTCACGGGTATAAAATATATAGCCTATGTGATTCAAATCGATCCAGTAGTTTTGATTTATTCATTACTGCCCGTGGCCCGCACGCGTTAAATTTGGAGTAAAACAATCCCCCTTTCATGAAGATTTCCTGCTATCTTTGGAATATCTAAATTCATACACTACATTTTTACTTATTTACTTTTTACATTTTTAACTATTTATTTTATTTTTACAACATATTACAGAATGTTTTTATAAACAACGTTCACAGCTTTCTTGTCATTAGACAATACAAACATGTTTTCTCTGGAGGTCACTCTTGAAAGAGCGACATACAGTTGTCCATGTGAAAAGATGTCTGTAAACGTTTAAATTGGAAGGGTAAATCCGATGGTATCAGAGGGATTCGGGGAATCAATACATCTTCTCCGGTACCACATCCTGTGAGTATTGTGCACTCTATTATGAAAGTTTTCAATGATTTTACCAGCAAACGCGTGCCACTGCAAAGTTTAGGTGGATTCAGGTTTCTTAATAAAATAACAGGACAACCTACTTTCAACACCATTTTGTGAGGAGGGAGTCCAGACGGGTTCAAAGAATTTAGAAATTCTGTAGGAAAATGAACAGCTTCTTCCAAATCGAGAACAGTATCGACCGAGTAGTATATTTTCGTCGGCGCATCAATCTTTGAAAGAATCAAGTTATTTACTTTATCTACTTGTTCGTTAGTTGGTGACAGAATCGCTCTTTCTTTAAACCAAGATATTGTCCTATAACTTATGCTATCAATATCAGGACAGACATTGTTGACTAACTCTTGGATGTTGTCTATCAAAACGCAAAGGTTTTCTAGGTCAATCCTTCCCTCACTTTGTGTTAACTCTCCATTGCCAAATTTTAGCAGCATCTCTGGAAATAGCCTGTTCTCACGTGAAGATGACGAAACCCTCATATTAGTTTTAAGCTTTAATTTATTGACATGTGGCCAAAGGTTGGATCTTTTTAGGCAAGCATTTATTACGTCAGCACGTGTTCCTCGAGTCACAACTGGTAGGATTTGACGGAAATCTCCTGAGAACAGAATTGTACATCCACCCATAGGTGAATTTTTGTTGCGCAAATCGCGCATTGTCCTATACAGTGCTTCCACAGACGTCTTGTTTGACATGGTAGCTTCGTCCCAGACTATTAATGAGCAGTCACGCATCAATTTTCCTGTATTGCTCTGTTTAGAAATACTACAGACGCTGTTATTATCATCGGTGGCGATTTTCAGCGGGAGCTTGAGTGTGGAGTGTGCGGTTCGGCCTCCTTCCAAAAGCGTAGCGGCAATGCCGGATGACGCAACAGCTAACGCAATTTTTCCGATAGATCTCACTTTTTTTAAAAGCAGATTGATTAAAAATGTTTTTCCTGTACCTCCTGGGGTATCAAGGAAAAACAATTTCCCTTCATTGTTATCAATTGTTGATAGTAATGCAGTGAATACTTTTTTCTGATCGATGTTTAATCGTGGCTCATCTTGAGCTATATTTTGTAAAAGTCTCGTTTGATCGTATGATGTTTCTCTTGTGTATTCGGCACTGTTAGTTAAATCTGAGTTAGTAGTATTAGCTGGCATCGGCAGCCCAAAATCCTTGATCGATTTACCCGAAAGTAATTGCACTACTTTGTTCAATTCCAATAATGCTTCGTCAAATATGTTTTGATCATATTGTACATCATCTGAGTTTAACTCTCGCCGTCGCCGAATCAGAATATCATGGCTATATTTTCTTGAAATTTATTCCATAGATTAACAGAACCAGTTACTTGACAAAACACTACTATGACGGCAAATAAATATCTTAATGATGTAGCTGAACTACAAACAGCTGCTTCTGATAATGTGTTTTCCCAGTGAGAATCGTCTTCCAAGAGCCCCATAGCTTTGCATGCTGCTTGATAAGTATTGTAAACAACACCTTGTACAGTTCTTAGGTGTACAAAGGATGTCGGGCCTTTTACAATATGCAGTAACATTCTCAGATAAAAGCATTCGCTGTTGTTGGGATGAACCACGTAGACTCTGCCAAGAGCATCCGTTTTTTTTACTCCGGGGAAACCATCAACCGCAGTACCTTGTTTTCGCCGTTGAAAAGTTTTAGAACTCTGGTTCCATGTATAGTACCTGGAACTCTGTCATATGTCAGTGTTTTCGCGAAATCATCTTGAGCACATAACTTGAAGAATGCTGTCAATGTTGTATCCCGCGGGTTATTAACAACTTCTTGTATATTGTTCTCTGTGAAATATACTCTTTGTCCATTTTCTAAATGAACTGCAAGGTGGACAATTGTGGGAGCCCGGTCGTGCACTTCGAATGATAAAATCCTCCATACAGCTTCAGAGCTGCAGATGTAACGTCCAGACTGATATTTTTCCACTTCATTTGGTGATTGTATGCTGAAAGTGCCTTTATTAATGTACTTAGTAACATATTGAATTGCACAACTCTACGTTGATGTGGGCATCGAAAATTTTCAAAATGAGCGGATTATAGGGAACGATCCATCGGTTATCAATATCATGGTTTCGGACGGTAGCATTTTGCCCACCCTGTTCTGGCGATCGTCGACGATATTTGGGATATCCGTCATCGCTAGTACTTGTTTGAGTTTGGAACGACTTCGGAAATTTTTTGCTGCATTTAGAATCTCGCATACATGGACAATTCGGGTTTAAAGTCCCGCAAGGGCCGTGTACCATATGTTTCTTTACGATTTCGTACAGGATAGGATCTTCATCTTTTTCCGGTAATTCAGCTGAAATAACCCTGTCAATTTGGTTTGGTCTAATTTTGTTAACTAACCACACCAACAGGTGTACATGTTGCAAGCCACGTTTCTGCCATTCTACTGTGTACATATGACAGCGCGACGGACCGAATATATGAGACTTGTTAATGAGGTGCAGGAGTTTCTGTACTTTTAAATGGAAGACTCTGTTAACTATATCGTATCTGTCTTGTGTAGTTAAATTGGTGTTAATATTTTCTTTGATTTCCAGCCAATTTGGGTTACATGTTGCAGTTATAAATAAATCAGGTTTGCCGTAATTTCTTACGTAAGTCATGGCGTCTTGCGATTTTTCGTGTAAATATCGAGGTCCACCTGTGAATGATGAAGGTAGCATAACCAACTGCCCAATGCCGTTGCGGTGTTCATTCGCCTGTAAAGCATCCTGAAGATGAACGTAATTTTCAGCTCTCAATTTAGTTTGATTATTACGGATGTAGGCCAATCTCTCAGATTCAATTTTCGCATATTGATCTACCAAGTATTGGTTTGTTAACATTCCATATCTAAGCAAAATATTGAAATTGTTACGTCATTATACGGTAGCAATAGTAGATCATCCATGACACAGTTCTACGCAGAGGTGTACCACCGATTGGGTCAACTTGAGAAATATTAATGGCATAACCATTTTCTCCACGACATAGCATCAAAGGATACTGTAAGCTGTCATAAGATCTGTGTAACTCTGAAATTTTTTGCAAATTATCATCACGACTATGCAATACAATTTCTCTTTTGTCAAATTGCTGTCCAGCTATCACCACTGCTACTTCACTCGTGGAAGGCGCATTGTATCGTCCTCTGTGTTCTCCAACAGGAACTTTATTTGCATGGATTACGACATTAAAGTCAGGAGTATCTGCTGGAACACTCTCAATCGCAGTTTTGAAAGACTGTATGTAGCAATTATGAGAATGTAGCATATCTTGGAGAGATCTAATCAAATCTCTATCAATTGGCTGTGCAACACTTGTACGCCGCGTAGATGCTTGTGTATCTGGATCTGCAATAAAATATATTTGCAGAAATTTGTGATCATCGGGTCGAAGTGGTAGCAAGCTCCCAGCTAAGTGGTACACTTGCTTTGAATTTTAAATGTAGGCATGAACCCATGCTCAACGACTTGCTTACTCTTAAAAGAGGTCATTTGAAATGCGTTATTATAACGGCGTATATTGCGTAAGAATTGCTTGGATTTCTGATGATCACCCGTAAGAATAGAGTGAAGTGGTTCAGGTGGAGGGAGAACTTCTTCTAATTTGACTTTTCCTTGTAAGCAACACATGCCTTTCGATTCGTCCTTCAATTTTAATGCCAAGCAATGTTCACACACTACTGACATAGTACCTATTGATACTATACGATCGTCCTTGTAAGAAATCGAAGGATCGTAATTCATGGCAGAATTTTCTTTATTCACCCATGAATTAGTAACTCGTGCTGATGATTCTCTGGCTCTCTGTATTCGATGTCTTTCCCTATCTCGGCAGCGGCGAATCTCACGCTCTACTGAAGATTCTCTCTCTCTCTCAGCTCTATATCTATCCCGAGCCTGACTGAGGCGAGCTTCACGTTCCGTTGATGATTCTTCATCTCTTGCTGAACGTACTCTTCTGGCATTCACTGTACTACGACCTATGTTCGAACGACGACGTCTTCCAGACATGACTTTATAATTTCTGCACAAAATTTACTCAGTTCTATGTGTATGATTACCTATGCACAAATTGCCATATCATTAGTATGTGCCGCAGTAAAAAATATCTAAATTCTTACCATTTAGAAACAAAAGATAATCAACAATCATAAAAAACAAAAGATACCTATTCTATTCAGTTCTTTTTTTTTAAACTTAAATACCTCAACTTAAACAACGATTTTAATTAAATTAAAAGTACTTAAAAAATAATTTGCTGTTCTTGCGACTAAAAACAGAAGATTATCAACAATCATCAACAGCAAAAGATACGTATTCTATTAATTACTTTTTCTGAACTTACATATCTCACCTTAAATCACGATTTTTGAAAATAATTTCCCTAATATTAAATTGATCTAACTGTAAATTTTAATCAAGATCTTAATAGAAAATTGCGATCCATAAATTATGGTTTTACTTAACCTAATCTTATCTCACCTTATGTAGGTACTTATAATTACTATAAGTGCGATTTAAAAATTAACCTTAGAATAGAATATAATTTATATATTAAAACTACTATCATACAATTATTTATCGTAACTTACTTATAATTACTGATACGTTGTCGCGCTGAAAAGCACGTTTTTATTACCTAAGTATTGCTATTTTCCTCGCTGGAGAGCTCCGATATAATAAACGCGTCCGATCGCTGCTAAATTCAAAGTGCTACAGGGAAAACCGCGGCTTTTTTTTATTATTTTGACCCTAACTGCGGCCCTATTGGCCTTCGCAGCGTAACCGGACTAACCGCGCGGCGAGTGCTTCCCCGCAAGGGAGCGAGGCGCAGCGTAGCCTCCTTGCGTTGATGCCCTCAAAGCCGGGCATTACGTTGGGTCTACAAGCCTTAAGGCTAGGAGGCCTCAAAACTTGTAGCCCCAACGGGGTTATTTTAATTTTGGATGTAGCACAAAAGGTGCTACATCCCTCAACAGGTGCAAAGTGCAGATCTAGACTACAGGCTCATCCTAAGGGCACCCATAGTGGGCTCGGACCTCGCTTAGGTGGCGCTGTTTTGTGCGAGTGAATTTATTCTGACTACTGAGAGAGACGCTTGGTGTGGATGGGCCGGCCCTTCCGCGCCAAGTCGTCCTAACCGACTGGTGACACCGGCTAGTCTCATCGGATGTGACAACAGCCTGTAGGGTTGTCCGCTGAGAGAGGCTCAGACGTTCCAACCGGACTGGGAACTGATTTTTAGTTGAGGCTTCGAACTTAGTGTTCTCTGCCTATACACTGAGGTGTAGAGGAAAACCGCGGCCTCAGACGCGCTATTTATAGGCACGTTCTTGCCGCACCGGGCGGCCGGCCGGTACCGCCGCAAACGCTACGTCCCGCAATTTTTAAATCTGTAATATCTTCGAAAATATTCACTTAAATCATACGGTGTAAAGGGCCATATAGATCTTTATTAAATGAACAATGTATTCAAGGTATTTAATTGGTTAAGGATTAATGCTGTACTGGTTAAAATCGCTTCGAAAATTAGCCATTATTTGTCGTAAAAAGTAAATGACAAAAAAAAGTTATTGTGGGTTATCCCTAAGCTAAGATAGCATCGCGGATTTTTCTGTAGACCTTTTCAATGTGTACAATACTTAGTACATTATTTTGATAAAACTCGTAGGGTTCAGCCTGCGTTTGCAATGTAAGCGGAAAAAATTTAATTATTTACGACATCACGTTAGAAACCTCAATAATAACAGTATTTCTCCACTATTTAATGGATGTGTATACATATAAACCTTCCTCTTCAATCACTCTATCTATTAAAAAAAACCGCATCAAAATCCGTTGCGTAGTTTCAAAGATTTAAGCATACAAAGGGACATAGGGACAGAGAAAGCGACTTTGTTTTATATTTACTATGTAGTGATGGCCGCCGCTACAAAATGGCGGTCTGTATGTTTTTTCAAAGCCCCCTCAATACGGGTATCAAATGAAAGAGCCTGACTTTAAGAAAATAGTACACCATAAAAAAATGCAATATGGCCGCCAAATCAGAAACAAAAAAAAATAAAGAATGACGTTAATTTGCTTTTATTAAAGGTATATTATTTTGTAATTTAAGTTTATAATTCAATTTTAATAAATTTTCACAATAACTATAATATAAATAATAAATATATAAAAATTAATTTTTATTTAAATTGAATTATAAACTTAAATCACATTAATTTCAATAAAACCAAATTAACGTTATCCTCTGTTTTTTGTTTCTTATTTGGCTGCCATATTGCATTTTTTTACATCAATATTTTTATAATGCATTATATAGTTATTGCCAAAATATTTTTATTTCAATTATGTATATTATAATTATATATATACTATACTACATAGTACATGTGTACTGACCGTTACATCTTCACCTTCAGAAGGTTCCAGTTTGATGCAGAGAGCTTCGTATGTCTTGCATTTGTTTTCTTCAGCTTGTTTAAGTAGAACCAAGTCCTCCCTGTCACAGTAAAAAAAACATTTCATTAATATAAATAACTGGGAACGAAGAAATATTTACATGTATCGGGGCACACCCGCCACTCTGTCCCACCACTGCAACTCCTGTTCACCAGGATCAACAGAGGCGTCCTTTGATCGAATAATCAACGAATAATGCAGCTGTGCAATGACGCACAGGCTGTGCCCGGACACACTACCGGCGACAGAGGGACACGCTACGAACTTAATCAGAAGGAATAGTAAGAAAGCCGTTTCAGACTTCCCTCCCAGCAAAGCGGAGACAGCGTCGAAATGGCCCAGAGGCCAAAAACTAAGGGGGGAGACAGTCAGGAGACGCCCGACCGTCAAAAACACCACGGAACTAACAGGGGATTAATTAGATACTAACCTAAATCTTACACCAGTAATATTGGTGGCAAAACTTTTTAAAGGTACGGAAGTTTCCCTTCGTTTTCACAAGATGTAGGTAATAAATAGGACCACACGCGGAGACTGAATCGAATTTAATATGACTGACCGTTCGTCATGCCAGAGACTACACTCCCACAATATGTGATGGGCAGTTTGTACAAATTCATGATCCGACGTTGAACATTCGCATAGAGGTGACGCCACCACACCGAGATCATACGTATATTTTAATGTATATTCTTATTAATATAATAAACGCGAAAGTTCGTAAAGATGTATGTATTTATGTTTTTCACTCTATCACGCAAAAACTACTGAATGGATTTTAATGAAACTTTACAACAATATAGCTTATACATCAGAATAACACATAGGCTGTAATTTATAGAGATATCGTGTGTATTGTTCAAAATATAACGATAAAGGTCAAGTAATTAAAATCCTATTAAAAACATTTTCGACTTATACGCGGACGAAATCTCGGGAAAAAGCTAGTACTTAATAACAACAATTAATGTATGAAATGAATTTTGTATGATAAAACATCATGCATTGTTTTGCAGTATTCCCATTTATAAACATGGTCGTTACCAATATCTAGGGGGGCAGCTGCCCCCCTAGGTAGTCAAATGTTTGTGGAGCTTTATGCCTTGGTCTTGAGACAAACGTTTGAATCATCCATAAACTAAAAAGACTCGAACTACAGATATTTCAACTTCAATTCATACCGTTACCATACTCCATATAGTAACTGCCCCAAGCTAACGTAAGTGGCTACGATATTATCTATGTAGTTTATACCGTATCGTAGCTTAGCGCCTGTGGTACAATATTATATCTCAGTGCGGGGCTGAGTCAATGTGTGCGTCGTGATGTGGTTATTATTGTATCTGGTACCTGTCAATAGATACCATTTTCCTGACGACCACCTTCTCCGACTTGAGGATCTCATCGCAGCATCTCTGTAGCTCTTCATCGGTCAGCTCCCGGCGAGGGTCCGTTACCTGATGATGGACGGGATATTCAGCTATCTATATTACTCTCTGGAGCTACTTCATTACTTTGCTTCATCATTCCGCCTGGCAAATTTCACGACGGTACAATCAACGACACTCGAGTTGTCGTCGGCAAAACATTTATAAATACATACATACAAACGCCGGATTGTTCTAGAAGACTCCGAGAACTTCTCCGGCTTCGATCGCTCGTTCAGCAATACATAAAATACTTTTATTTAATTAAATTAATTGTTTCTACAGTGAAACCTAGTTAATTGGGATCTCAAGGGACCAAGGATTTTGTACCATTTAAAGAGGTTTTCATTTATCCAGTTTACCATTTAGACAGGTTTAAAAATTTGTTGTCTCATTTACAGAGGCCGTAAACAAAACACGTGCGAAATAAATTCGAATGTTTGTAAACAATCGTGTCGAAACCTGTCCCAACCTGATACATTATCTCACTTATAAAGGGAACTGAGCTCCAGAGTCCCAATTATAGAGGTAAACATGAAAAAAATCCTAGAAATCAAATCTCATTTAATCAGGTTCGAAAAGTCCCATTAACAGAGGTAATTCGATGAAAAAGTGCCGGGACCTCATTGTAGTTCTCAATACTAGAGGTTTCTCACTTATCCAGGTTTCACTGTATATGTAAAAAAAGCCAAAGTCCTAATTTATGGGCCAATGTTGCGTGCACACCTTTAATTGGAATACTTTTTAGCCAATAAATAAATACATGCATAGCATAAAGTCACGCCGTAATCCCGAGAGGGTTAGGCAGAGGTGTCACACACCGCAGTACGCATGTTCATGTTGAGTCCCAGTGTGACAGGTTGCGAATTTGTCGCCACTATCCGGGCACAATGAGGAACATGGTAGCTACAATGTACGACAACCCGAGACTCGAACCCTCGAGCTGTCGGGTCGGATTGGTCGATTAACCAAGGCACGTTACAAACTGAGCTACCACGTCCTCAATAAACTATAAATTAATAAAAATATTAACTTCAATAGCAAAAGGTCTTCCATCTCCGAGACACCTGACGTCCACATCTTCTCTGCCGCCAGCCATGAACTTCAACCGGCTATCTACTTCAGGACCTGAGAAACTAAACACAGAACAAGCTTTCAAAAGAAGCTTTTATATATTTATTTATAACAATTAGTATATTTTAAGAATATATTACAACTTACTATAAGTATGTAGCCGTGTATATATCATTTGTTTAGTTTATTAAAACATAACTTAAAAATTAATTATATTATTTGATTTGTTAATTAAATAATGATAATAATAATAAATTCTGTAAATAAGTATATATACTCGTATTTACATTGACTAAACAAATGTTATATATAAGGCTACAAGTACTTGTGTTTTGAGTTAGTTTTTTTTTTTTTTGTAAAATCTAAAAATACATATATAACGGCGTTAGGGGTACAGAGCCGTTATCAGGTGGCTCTTCATTCATGTTGGCGAATCAAAATAAAACTATTGTCGTGTAGCAACAGGACCGTATAATTAATTTAAACAATTTGGAATTTGAAATTAACAAGGATTTAACAGAAATGTAGCGAGACCGTGTCTCAGACTAGAATGCCCAAGCAAGAATACTGAATGGCCGGCTACTACAGGAATATTGACTGGCTGGCTATTGCCATAATATTGACTGGCTGGCTTTTGCCATAATATTGACTGGCTGGCTATTGGCCAGTCAACTGGATTGTCAATCCAACGACTCGATTCCACCTCAAACTGACTAGTTTGACGTTTCAATGTCATTCTTAAAAATCGTAATAGATGGCGCTTATAAAAATCATATTAACTTGCATTTCACTATTATTTTGAAATTAATTATTTAAATTAAATTAATTTAGTTTTTACCGCGTAATAATTTGAGCAATGTCACTATGATAATGTCGTTTTCCTCTGTAATTGGGTGAACAATTATCTTTCTTTAGAATGGAAATACTATCATAAATTAAATATTGTATCTACTGTTGAGGATCCTATTTAATAAGTCAATCAAAAACAAAACAGCATAAACATGCGTAATGCGGTGTGTGACACCTCTGCCTACCCCTCTCGAGGGATTCATTACGGCGTGAGTTTCTGTTTATGTATGTTTATAAATCAAAAAGGCACCTGTCCGATTTCAAAATTTCAAAATCATCAATGATAATTAGGTTGTATTTATTAAAATTTAATTTTACTTGGCTGTATACCAGTTTTGCCGTTGCTTCTTGAATAATATTAAGTTGTTTTTTTTTTAACACTTGGGGTTGCTACTTAATTTTTCTCACTATTCGGTCTGTACATGTGCAATGTTATATTTTTAACCCCTGACACGAGAAGGGGAGTTATAAGTTTGACGTGTCTGTCTGTTGCATCATAACTCTCGAACGAATGAAGCGATTTTGATGTAGTTTTTTTGTTTGAAAGGTGATTTAATCGAGCTTGTTCTGTGTTTGGTCGATGTCGGTTCCCCCATTCAAAAGTTATGGAGGGTGAAAGTGGGGATGAACAATCGAATGTACGCAAATATCCAATCAGGGGTTTTTTAATTTTTTTTAAGAATAAATATATATTAAAGTGAGAAATCTTATTATTTTACTAATTTAAAGTTAAATAACTAATCAAAACCTGAATAGTATTCACCCGTAAGCTTCAGCAATCGGCTGGAATATGATTTCCTGGACGGATGACTCCATGATCCTCTTGCCTCTGATCAGCCAGGGTGTCTGAGGTAGTTCCCGGCTCAGCTTCACGTATCTGAAACAAACAAAGCTGTGACAGACTAACGGATGACTGATCGTTTATAGGCTTAATTATAGAAAATAATGAAAATTTTCAATAAAATCCAATAATGTTTATGTTATTAAATTAAATATCAAATAAATTTTACTCAGTAATTTAATGAAAATAAAACATATTCATATGAAATTCTAATTCCTCATTGGATTTCAGATTTTTTAAAATCTTAATGAACATTCACGCTTTACAAGAAAACAAATTACAAAGCAAAGCAAGTTTAATCTGGTTTAAAAAAAAATATCTGTTCGTTAGCATAGCTAAGATTCGAAAACGGCTGGACCGATTTGAATGATTCTGTTCCTATTGGGACAAAAAGAATCATTGTTGTACATCAACTAGTAAATAAATAAAACCCACCTCCCACCAATATAAACCGGCGCCCTAGTACATGCGACGCTGACACAGCTGGCGCGGTGTCCGACACTCATCTCGACACTGGACAGCCGCTCTACAGACACTCCCTCGAGAGCTTGTTCCACTGATCGCCGCGTGAATTCCACCGCGAACCGTCTCTTCTGCTGACTTCTGCTTATAAATAGATCCGGGGATATGGTCTTTAGGATTTCTAGTTCCTGTTAAGTGAATGAATAAATAATAATTAAAATAAACAAGCACCTTCTCTAATTCAGTGGTATTCAACCTTTTTTGTAAGCGGGCCGCAAGCAAAGTGCCAAATATTATTTAATTAAAAAACAAAAACTCATTCAGCTGGTATATCTACGTGCGAGATCGTCTGCGGCAGCACCACCCTCCTTTATATTTACAACGTGAAGCAGTTCGTTGTATTTCAGTTCGAGGGTTTGGAGAGCCAGTGTTATTACCGACACGGGAGGTATCACATCTTTACCTCAGCATGGGTAACGCATTGTTGGTGCTCTTGATGTCTAGAACACCAATAGGCGTGTCGTGTCAATAGGCGGCGGTATCTCCTTCCATTACGTGAATTATCTGTTTGTTTGCCCATGATATTCTAAAAATACTTTTCTCAAATTTTATAAGGGTTTACATTACAATTGTAACGCGATTTTGGCAATCTCAAAAGCTCGGCGGGAAGCATGCGGCTCGCGGGCCACAAGTTGAGGACCCCTGTCTTAAGTAATACAATGTGATACAATTTTCAGCGGTACTGAACCCTTTGACTCACATTCACCCGATTTTTTTTACCTGTAAGTCATCTTGGTAATCCATATTGATGGTGACCAGTAGAGGTGAGAATGCTCCGGAGTCCAGATCCTTGTCGACATTATTCGAAAGGTGAGATCCAAAAGAAAATTTCCAAGCTTCCTTTAGAGGTGTCACAACTGTATGATGCAAATAAATGTATTGTTTATATTAATTTACATCAACATATCACGTTATACCTCGAGAGGGGTTGGCAGAGGTTGTGTTATACACAGCATTTCACTGGTGTTAAACACGCCCGGCGGCGGCGGTTTCCGGGCGCAATGAGGAACATGGCAGCTACAATGTACGGCAACCCGAGACTCGAACCCTTGGGTCGGTCGGTTAACCAAGGAACTTAACAAACTGAGCTACCAAGTCCTTCATTTCTAATTTATGTAATGGCACTCCAATAGTATTACAATATAGTTTAATAGAATTTAGGTGATTAAAAGTAGTAACGTGACCATTATGCAGGTTGGAGAGGTTAAAACAAATGACAGCCTCTTTGGCGCAGTGGTGTAAGCAGGCAACTACTACACTAGAAACTGTAGTGATCGAATCCCGGCGAAAGCGGGACTTTGTGTTATTTGCAAGACGCATTGTTTCGCTTACCGGTCTTGGATGTTGTATTCTTATTTATTTAGTATATACCATAGCTTTGCTTAGCGCTAGTGATACAAGATTATATCTTGTGCAGGGCTGAGTCAATGTGTGTGTCGTGATTGTTATTATTATTAACTCACTTTCCTTGTATCCAGGTACCGCAGCTTGCAGTTGCAATGTGATCACTTTCTCTCTTAATATTATAACCATCGGGGCGGAGAGAGCGCAGGCGAACGTTTGACAGTCATATCTACAGGCAATGCATGAGTTTTCATTAATAAAAACATATACTCACGCCGCAGCCCCTCGAGAGGGGTTGGCATAGGTGCTTGCTACACACCGCATTTCGCATGTTTATGTTGAGTCTACTTAAATACTTACTAAGATTAAAAAATAATAATACAAAAAAATAGAAAACATATCACAAACATAAATCTGACAACCATGAACATATCTCACTAAAACAAAATAAACAAATACTCAAAATAACGCTACACGATTCAGAAATTAATTCATTGTACCTAATTGTTTTGAAAAAAGCAACTACGGAGGAAGTCAGGGAAGAATATGTCGAGATATCAATTTGTTAACAAGTCTTGACTTAGTTTTGATTTGCTTAGCATATTTTTTCAACTGGCAACTTACAGATCTACATGAGAGATTGTCTGCTTTGGTACCACCCTCCTTTCTATTTACAATGTGAAGCAATTTACTGTGTTTCGGTTCGAAGGATTGGAGAGCCAGTGTAATTACCACAAGAGAGGTATAACATCTTTATCTCTACATATGCAAATATATGCCTTGGCAGTGCTCTTGGCGTTCCGGACATCAAGGGCATTGTTGAGTCAATAGGCGGCAGAATCACTTTCCATCAGGTGAACCGTTTGCTTGTTTGCAAATGATAAAAAACTTAACTCAAAAACACTACTCACTTCTTCTTCTCCAGCATTTCCTTCACCATCCTCACAGATTCCGGCCAGGAGTCAGTCTGAAGTATACCAAGGCAGCTCACACAGGTGCCTTCGGTCTTCTGGCGTTTTGCTGGTGTAGCACCATTGCTTTCTCCGTTAGTAGTAAGGTTGTCTGTTGCCGGGTCTTCTTTGAACTGTACATGTAGTATATAGTTATTAATTTGGGGGCGGAACTTTGTGTTTTCTGCAAGACGCACTGTTTACCTTACTGGTCTTTTATGTAGTAAATACCATATAATTTCTTAGTCCATGTGACACAAGTTATTACGATATTCACTGCAATGCTGAGTGAGTGTGTTGTGATGTGATTTATTATTTATTTATTAATTATTAAGATTGAAATGGTTTTGATGCAATTGTTTTCATTCTATACAAATTACAGAATCTGGGGCTTCTAGCCAAAGACAAAGCTTTCACACTAAATTAATTTTATTTTGGACTGTATTTTAAACATAACTTATTTTGTAAAAAAATTATTATAATGTTGAATTTATTATAATTGTTAAAATTCATTTTTAACAGATTTTTTTTGTTGATGTCGAAAGTACAAATTTTGTTAATGGTTTAATTGATTGCTTCCATAAATGTAATTACTGATATTTTTTACATAAACGGCAAACAGCTGAAATAAATGATTATAATTAAATTGCACCAACCTACTCCAACCATTCCTAAATTAGATCATTTTAAGACTCAAAACATTCAATAAAGTTGAATTAATTACCCTTTTTTATTATGATTCCTTTAATGGATTATTATTATTTTAGATTTTAATGAAATTATATGTAGGTAATAGTTTAAGTTAAGTTTCCCATGTAGCCCCAGTAGGGCAAGACTTTGGCGAAGTCAAAAGTCCCCTCATAGCCCTATGAGTCAGTAATAGTATCCACTAATCATTCAAGTATTTTTGTACAAATTTCTATAGATTAACTTTGTCTAGTCGCTTTGTGCGCTAAGGTTGGCAACTAAGCAAATAGATCAAAACGCTTTAGCACTCTTAATATTAGTTTAAGTACCAAAATTCTTGGAACCAAAATTAGTAAATAAACTTTTTACCTTCGCCACGTATTCCTGGATATTTTCATAGGCTCTGTTGTTTTTTATACCGAGATATCGCAAACAACATCCATCACAACACCCTGCTTCCTTGCAGAACTTAAAAACTTGTTTTTGTGTCATATTTGAGAGAAAATATTGAAAACAGACAATTGTTTTGAAGCAGCTAGCTCGCCGCCGTGTTTTTGTAGTTTTAAGGTTATATGTCAACGTCTGTAAAATAAAAGCGGTCCGTCTTACGTATTTTTTTTACTTTTTAAAATATAATTTATTCTTCAAAAGAAAAGAATATAAAATGAAAAGTGAAACATGAAATTCGACAATAAAAATTAAAAACTATCTACAATCTTGATATGTCAGTTTAAATGAGTGAGTATAAAGTTAACCTAAAAATTTACAGCTGTTTTCATGGATGGCAATATTGGGAATGGATCTCACACTACAAAGCTGTTTTTATTTATTGTAATTAACTTTATTTTATGTTAAAAGTAGTGATACGTTTCGCCATGAAAAATAATACGACCTCCTTTTTCGTTTCTCGAATCATTTTGTTACGTCAATGTTGCCAATTGCCAGTTCGCCACAGTGCCGTGCCGTCATCTGTCATTTTTGTGTATTTATGTAATTCAAATCAAAATTAATTCTAAATTGATATATTAAGCTCCACATTATTTATTTTTTCTGCTAAATCCTGCCGTAAGACAAGACAATGGGAACTGTACATGCCAAGGTCTGGATATTTCAATAGTTTCTAATTTTAGGTTAGCTCAAACAAAATAATACTTCGAGTCAAACTGTTTTGTCAATTTTATTGGTTTTAAATTAATTTAATACTCAACTCACATCAATTTTAAAAGAATTCTTATCTAAGATACCTTATTAGAGGGATTTAAGTTTTTTTTTTTTGTTTTAGCATTGATTTGTAATAGGTTCCTAATAACTATACCAGGCTAGTAAATACATAAAAAAATAGACTTAACTAATAATAAGTCCCGTAAAATGGTAAAACTTCTGTCAGCTATGTTGGTGACGTCATCAGAAACTATTAAGTACAGATGACAAAAAAAAAATATAAGTTTTTTTTTTGCCGGTTTTACCGTCAATAAGATAGGGTATAACTATATAATAATTACAAGAATTTACAGAAACGCTAAACGAATAAAAAAAATTAAATCAAACTTTTGTAATTATTTCACTATATTTAAGTACTTATATTAATTTTATGAACAAAAAACAAACAAAGTTTACAAAAACAAAACAAGATAACAACAAAATGTTATAAATAAAAGCTGTTTAATTAATTAATATGTACAAAGCTTATTATTATGTATAAAGTTATTTACTAACTATATGAGATTTTTTTTTTCTGAAATTTATTATTTATAATAATAAAATGGTTTAATTTATATGTAGGTATACTGTTTAGTCAAAATTTCTTAGTTATATATTTAACTACTTGTATGATATAATATTCTTCTAATAAATTCTGTTGGTTTCAAATATATCAAAAATAAAAAGGGTAAATTCCTATGACATTCTTACAAATATATTGTTTGAACATATAAATCCAGATATCACTTCTAAATTAAGAAATCGTCAGACACACATTTACATTAACTGAAAATAAACGAAAGAGCAACAATACACGAATTCACACACATGCAAATTTCATAAAATTTAACAGCATTCTGTTATGACGCAGGAGAGAGGCTCTGGAGACATTGGTGAGGTGGGCGGAGGCCTGTTTGAGATGGAAGACGCTATGGAGTTTGACAATGAACCAGTCCCAAAATCCACCATCAAACTAGAAGGTGTACGGGTGAGCCAGATTTTTAAATATATTGAATGTAATTGACAAATATGAGTTTAAATGGTGCACAGTATCTGTTGTTTCCATAACTACAAGACAAACTCTTTCTTAATGTTTCATCCAAGCAAAAAAGTAAAAAAATCACAAACAAATAATTTGCTATAAATTTTCAAGTAACTACCTTATTTTCTAATTTTAATTGACATGGGTTTTAAAATTAACATTCAATTCATTTTTAGCTTTAGATTTGAATTTAATTTAATGTTCAATTTTGTACACTCATGGGGCATGTTTTATGAAACTATTAATTGATTAGATTAAGTACCTAAAATAACCTTTGAAATAAAAAAATTGATTTGTTTGGATTTGTAGCGGCAACAGTTAAAAAAACCTTTACAATATCAACTCTTGTTTCCTATCTATTCTTTATGAGATTCAGCTGTATGTTGATAAGGAAGTGGTAGCTCCGTTTGTTACGTGCCTTGGTTAACCGACCGACCCGACCCGACAGGTCGTGGGTTGGAATCTGGGGTTGCCGTACGTTGTAGCTGCCATGTGCCCGGATAGTGGCGATAGATTCGCAACCTGGCAGACTGGGACTCAACATAAACATGTGAAATGCGGTGTGTAACACCGCTGCCTACCCCTCTCGAGGGTTTAATTATGGCCTAAGTTTATGTTATATTCTGCTCGATTCGAATTTTATGAAAAAATGGGAAGGAATATAAAAAAACAACAATTTTGTATTGTATTTTACACAAAGTTTACACTTAACAATAATTTGTTTCTTTTCGATTCCAAAGACCAATCTTCCATGTCTGCAGGGCTAGCAAGCTAAAAAGCGAGAGACTCGAGACAGAAGCCATCTCTTTTTGTCTTTGTTATGACAGCGAGAGAAGGATCTCGTCCCTTTTGCTTTGTCGCATTCGTTTAGCGTGCTAGGCCTGCTTTAACTATAACTTTTAACTATACATTTTGACATGAGAGAATTATGCACACACAGGCGAGAGTGGATCGCGTCCACGTTGATGGTTTGAAGCGAACAAAAGATGACATTATAAAGAGCACTGTGGATGATCTGTTTCAAGCGACGGACTTTGAAGATGTCATCATGAGGGCGCACAGGGTGAGTGGACTATACATTTACACACTTTGAATACACAAATACACCCAAAACGGAAAAGTTAATAAAAAGCACGAAATGATTAAATATTTTAAATATGTATATAAAATTGTATATATAATCTCATACACAAACACAAAAAGATCATAATCAATACTAACGGTGATAATCCTTGACAAGTGTGATTACGAACACATTCATACACACACACTATTTTACCCTTAGTATCTTTAAGAGCTACGGAATTTGTTGTTTAATTAAATAAAAATAAATGAAGTAAACGTAGTAATTGTGGGGTTGTGTCTTATTTAAATTATGTATATATGTCATTTTCTGCGCCATTTTTTTTAAATCATAAAAAACATGCGTTATATTTGTCAGGTGCGCCGAGCGTTGGACGCTATGGGTTGCTTCCGTGATATTGGAGTGTTTATTGACGTGTCCTCCGGCCCGGGAGCCACGCCTGAAGGATTAGAGGTGAATATAGTTGTACAAGTATTTCATACTTACTAATATTATAAATCAAATAATAAAAATTAAAAAACTCAATATAAAGACACAACCATTGACTCAGCCCTGCAGTAATTATCGTAAGAACTTGTGTCGCAGGCGCTAAGCAACGATGTGGTATATACTACATAGTGAGGGAGTGAGAAGTTGTTTACTTAGTTGGTGGTGCTGCCCCACCACTGCAACTCCTGTTCACCAGGATTAACAGTGGCGTGCTTTGATCGAATAATGCAGCTATGCAATGATGCACAGGCTGTGCCCGGACACACTACCGGCGACAGCGAGATAGGAGGTAGTAAGAAAGCGGTTTCAGACCGGTAGTAGTTGCATAATTTAACCGACGGTTTCCCGTTACAGGTGACGTTTCAAGTGAAAGAGCTGTCTCGAGTCGTTGGCGGTGTCAACACGACTGTCAGCGAAAATGAAGGGAACCTAGTTTTGGGTGAGTTATATTTACATATTGACAGAAAAAATATACACATACACACACCGTGTGTATATATATACACACTGGCAGATTAATTTACATTTATTTTGTTGAGAAAAATTTAATTATAAAAAATACTTGACACACTTACTTCTACACACACACACACACGCACATACACATTAAATAAATTAATTTTGTAAATAAAAAATGTAATAACCTTTGATTAATTATAAATAAAATATATAGATTCGTCAATGGAATTCAATTTTTTTCTTAAAAATCAAGCTGAGGCGAAGATAGCGGAAAGGAACCCATAGTTTTATAATATTCTCTAAGAGTAATAGCGTGTGTATGTGTGTGTTTGTATAGTGTTTTTGTGTATGTTGGTTTAGTGTCCTATTTTGTGTTATCAGCGACTCAGAACGCAGAACGTTTTTTGTTTTTCAACCCCTAGCATATACAGCGTACTTAAAAATGTTAGAGCGTATTCGTTTTTTTTTTTTTGTATATTTGTAGGTACCAAGATTCATTTCATGCCTAAGTTCTTTGACTTTTTTAACCCGACTACGGAATGCAGAGGCTGAAGGAATGGTTATGATTTTATATTTCAATGTATTCATATGTTACACCTCAGATCTTATACTAATTGATAGATCTCGGCGTAGTAGAGGTGAAACAGAAGCTCGCTAGTTCCTGACTGGTTTATTAGTGTTGTAGGTTAACTAGTTTGGACGTAGCCACACTCACACATACAAGGTTACACACACATAAACATATTAACAATACTATTGAACTAAATTCCATGTATGTCGTGTCAATAGATTCTTATATCTTGTTTGAGTACCTTTAAGGGTATTTTCATTTTCGAACCCCAAATTAAATTTTCTACCCCTAAACGTAAATATACCCAACACGTTTTGCTTTTTGGTTTTCATTTTCAACCCCCAATTTTAATTTTCGACCCCCAGGCGTGAAGATGCCCAACGTGCTCGGCCGCGGCGAGAAGGTGCAGGCTGAATACAGTCTCGGGTATCGAAGCTCGTCCAATTTCAGCGTCGCACTCATCAAGCCTTACCCGCATAAGCCTTTGGTACCAGTGTGAGTTTTTTTTTATATTTTTATTTTCACACAAAACACGATACGTCCATGACTATATACAGTATTTATATACTGTTACATAACTGAACTAGAACACATCTCTATATGTGAATACGTCATTGTTTAAGACAAAACGAAGCCAAAAAAAAAAAAAATCATTTTTAATGTTATTAAGAAAAATGGTAAAGTGTGAGTCGGATTCACACATTACGGGTTCCGTACCATCTTATAAGGTTATGTAATTTTTAGACAATTTTGTAAATGTCTATCTAGTTTTTTTTATCAATAATTTATAATTCAATTTTTAAACGTTTTGACTTCCCGTTTGAGTTATATTAAAATCCCATAGAGAATAGACGGTTTAGTTTGGTAACCATAGATTTTTCTGTCCATCTTTGAAGGCTCAAAGTCAAAAAAGTATTTTTTAATCGCCATCTTTCGTCTAGAAAGCGTCTAGAGAGACTTTAAAGAGTGTAAAAATATCGACGTAATGGAAAAACCCAATTATATTATTCATGCTCCAGCATGTGTTTCACATGAAATATATAATAATGTGCTGATTTACCTATTTGGTTTTTCCATGCAGGAGGGTTGAAAATTTACCCGTCCACCCCCCTTAGGTTACACTAGAATCGTCAGATTAGCAAAATTTACACATCTCAACTAGTAATTAACTCCTCATATCTTAATCTGACGCACTCGAGTAGTTTAAATGATCGAATTTTATTTTTAATGTTCCCTTTAACGTTCCCACCAATATTAAAAGCTCATACTGGCTGGAGGTATTTATCAATATGCAAGGTATCTCCCAAATTTTAATCTGACGCGCTCGAGTAAATCCAAAAATCCCCTCTTGACTTCCCCTGCTATACGGGGAAGAATCCGGCAAGAAACCTCCGTAGTTGCTTTTTTCATCGGACTATTGCGAAAATTAATGGCCCATAAAAGCTAAGCGGATTGCTAGTAATAATATATGTATTGACGACCTCGGTGGCGCAGTGGTGTGAACAGCCGACTTCTACGCTAGATGTTCCGGGTTCGAATACCGGCGGGGGCGGGACTTTGTGTTATTAGCAAGACGCATTGTTTCGCTTACCGGTCTTGGATGTTGTATTCTTATCCATGTAGTTTATCGTTGCTTAGTGCCTGCGACACAAGATTATTATAATAATGCTAGGCTGAGTCAATGTGTGTGTCGTCATGTGGTTATTATTATTTATGTTCTATGTTTACAGCATATCGGCATCGGTGTACCAGCAGAACCATGAATACCCCTGGTCCGGGTACAGATTACTGGACAGAGCTATACTGTTGGATCTCGCGTTTAAAACATCACCGAATGTGAGTAAAAAAACTCATTTTTTATTTTTCAACCCCTAGGGGACGAATTCATAACCCCTAAGATGAGTTGTTAAAGCTGAAAGGTTTTGAGTTTAAAGAGACGGAATTTAGCTTTCGAAATTCTTACCTTGTATAAAGGTTCCAAATCATGACAAAATAGCTTTTGTATTTCAACCCCTATAACACCAATCGCAGAGAATTTTAAAATATACAAACCTTGGCTTATCACAAATGGAAGCTCAGTTCGTTACGTGCCTTGGTTAATCGATCCGACCTGACAGTCGAGGGTTCGAGTCTCGGGTTGCCGTAAATTGTAGCTGCCATGGTCCTCATTGTGCCCGGATAGTGGCGACAGATTCGCAACCTGTCACACTGGGACTCAACATAAACATGCGCAATGCGGTGTGTAACACCTCCGCCAACCCCTCTCGAGGGATTAATTACGGCGTGAGTTTATGCTTATTTATTTACGTTATTTTTATATATTAAAGAATTATCTATAATTAATATTTAATCATAATCACAATTTATAGTACTTTTACGTTTTTAATTCTTTATTAATTATTCTTAGATATCGGGTATTGTTTTTTTTTGTCTATTATTGATAAGTTTTTCTAAACGACTACCTTTTGAATTGTGTCCAAATTTTCAAATATTATTCGATAATATTGCTTGCGAAAGGGCGTATGTACGTATATATATATATATATATTTTTAATATATACTTTTTACTATAGCCCTATATTTCACTATAGTTTTTAAAATAAAGAAGAAAAAATATAAAACAATGATAGAGAAAAAAAACAAAGAATTTATTTAAAAAATGCAAAAAAAAAGTAAAAATTAAATCTGAGAAACGAAAAAAGATACGCATTATCTTTTTTTTCTTGAAAAAAAAAAATGTCCATGTTTTTTAAAAAGAGAAGAAGTGTGACCATTTTTTCTTTCTGTTTGTTGAAGACAAAACATAATCTTCAATGGGAGGGTTTAGTTCGTGAGACCTCTGTATTGAGTAAGACTACCAGCTTCAAAGTACGAGAGAGTAGCGGTGAGTTATGTATTTCACATATCTACAATAAATATTATAAAGAGGAAAGATCTTTTTGTTTACTGGTCCGATTTGAAACATTCGCCATTTAAATTAGAATCAAAACCGTTCCGTTAACTTAAAAGTGTGTCAGGTTTGACTCGGAATCACACATGATGGGTTCCGTGTCAACATGTAAGCTGAAAAATTTTGTACTTTTTAAATGATTTCTTAAAAGGAAAAGAAAAAAAAAACAAGCAAAAAAATCCAATTTAATTTTCTATTCAGTTTTTAGTATTTGTTGTTATAGCGGCAACAGAAATAGATATTCTCTGAAAACTGCATAAATCTAGCTATTGTGGTTCATGATATACAGCCCTCTCACGTTTTTACCCTCTTCGGTACGTTTCGCATGGATATTATGCATGTATTAAATACAAATAAACCTTCATCTTGAATCACTATCCATTTAAAATAACCGGTCTTGGATGTTGTATTCGTTATCTATGTAGTTGATACCGTATCGTTGCTTAGCGCCTGCGATACAAGATTATATCTTAGGGCAGGGCTGAGTCAATGCGTGTGTCGTGATGTGGTTATTATTATAAACTCAAATATTAATAAGATATTAGTCATTACTCATATATTAATAAAAAAAATCTGATAATAATGATTTTAGCCTTGTCTTTTTACTTTTCGTTTGTAATACCATTTTTTTTATTGAATAAAGATGATTTATTATTATTTTCTTATTTAATAATATCAATCGACAACAACATGATTGAATAATCGACAACTTTGCCGGTTATGGCAAAATTGAAAACTATTGTTAATTGTCAGCCAAAAAACTGTGGTTGACGTTGCTGGTTGTAATATATTTTTGTTATAAATGTAAAAAATATTTGTAAGACTTTTTTGTAACTGTTTGTCGGTAGTCAATGAAAATATATATTTATTTCATATATAATATATCTGCAAGTGAATATTTATGTTCAAAAATAAATATATTTGATTTGATTAAATAGTTTTTTTTTTTCTCAGGCCCCCAAATGAAATCTCTGCTCCGTCACATTGTGACGGTGGACCACAGGGACGACGCGATATTCCCGCAGAGAGGGACCTGGGTTCAGTTCTCGAGCGAGGTGTCCGGGCTGGGGGGCGGCGTCGCCAATATCAAGACGGAGTTGAAAGCCCAGGCTAATGCAACGCCGGCTCCCAATGTGGTATGTTAACAAAAAATCAAAACTTGTTACGACGACAGATCGCTTTTATTACAACAACTCAACGGTGAGGTCTCGGCCTATCCTATATAAACCTTTAAACATCACAGACAGACAATCGGTTACACTGACAGTAGAGGCGTTACTTGCCTCTTTGATGGCGCCTAATGCCGTTAGGTAGACACAAATTGCTCGCGACCATCACGCTGGGGGCCCGTTTAGGCTGGAGACCGGCGGCATTTACAGCCTTGCCACCCTATTTTCGCCCCTGTTTATTTAAAAAAAAAATATCATTAGATTACGTTCAACAGACGGTGCAGGCGTCATGTGCCTGTGGACTGCTTCACGACGTGTTTGGTTCGTCGCTGGCAGACCGTTACTACCTCGGCGGTGCTACTGACCTCCGAGGGTTCGCCGCCCGTGGCGTCGGACCTCATGCCGACCAACACGCCACCGGTGGACAGGTACATAACCACAACACGACACACACATTGACTCAGCCCTGCACTAACATATAATCTTGTATCGCAGGCGCTAAGCAACGATATGGTATATGCTACATATAAGATATGAATACTAAATCCAAGACCGGTGAGCTGTAATTATACTATATCGTTGATTAGCGCCTGCGATACAAGATTATATCTTGGTGCAGGGCTGAGTCAATGTGTGTGCTATTGTTATTACTAGATAAAGACATAAATATTTGACATTATAACACTCACTACCATGCGTCAGATAGACACACGTATGACATTTGTCATGTCATTACTTTATTTACGGGTTAAGTCTGTGATAAAACTGAAAAAATTTAAATAATAGATTTTTTTTATATAAAATAACTTTTGCCCGCGACTTTGTCCGCACTGATTTCGAGATAGGATTTTAAATACTTAACATTTATGCTTATTTTGCACACAATATTGTAAAGTTGGGCTCATTAAAATCCATTCAGTAGTTTTTGCGTGAAAAGGTAACATCCATACATTCGTACATCCTTACATACTTTCTCGTTTAAATTTAAATATAATATATTGTTGTATATAACACAGGTGTACTGGGCGACTGGTCTGCATGTGTACACTCCGCTACCCTTCAGACCAGGCAAGAACGGTCTCGGGGAGCTGTTCCGGTCACATGTATTCGTCAACGCTGGCAGCTTAGCCGATTCTGGTGAGTCGAAAACAATTATATAATCACTTTTTTTTGCTGGCTGCTACGCATGAGGTTCCAGGCTGAGTCTTGTCTTGAGAATCATACATTGACTCAGCCCTGCACTAAGATATAATCTTGTATCGCAGGCGCTAAGCAACGATACGATATAAACTACATAGATGAGAATACGACATCCAAGACCGGTCAGCGAATCAATGCGTCTTTGAAATGACATGAAATTCCGCCCTCGAACTCGATTGTACGTGGTAGCCGGCTGCTAGTCCTCTACGCCACATAGCTCGTAAAAAAATAATGTGTAATGATAATGTTTCAGATGTAGTGTCATGGCTGGGCTCGCTGTCCGTGGTCCGAGTGTCAGCGGGCGCTGGGCTGGCGTTACGGCTCGGGGGGGTGGCGCGTGTCGAATTAAACTACTGCCTGCCTTTACTGGCGCAGCCCAGCGATAAACCAGCCCCCGGACTGCAGTTTGGAGTCGCAGCTCACTTCCTGTAATCTTTTAACGCAACTACACCCCCTTGTAAAAAAAAGCCTGACTAAACCTCCCCCCTTAAGTGTTAACGTTATACGTGTTGTTTTTATTAAAACGACAACATTCATAATAAACTTTTCTGTCTTGTAAATGTAAAATGAAACGTCAGAATTCAACCGTCTCCCCTTCAATTGCCTCCCCCCGACAGCTATTCCAAGCGCCTTTATGAGCTGAAACTAGTGTTAAACCTGCGCCTTGACTACAGTCTGGAGTTGCAGCGCATTTCTTGTAATATTATATAGCAACTAACTGCACATGGTACCCCATAACATCCCTATGTTTCCAGCGACTAATGTTCTAACATCCACACTGACAAGTCGGGGGGACGGGCTTGTAACAAAAAGATTTACGCTATCACCTTCCCCTCCCCCCCCCCGATTCAATTGAAAAAAAAACTTAAGAGTTGTCGAAATATAATCTAAATATTATTAAAAAGGTAAAAGTTCTTGTGTTGATAAATAATTTAAAAAGTGTAAACTTATTTTGCATGTGGGTACATCACCTGAAAAGACATTTTGTGTTCTAATACCAAAAAATCCAATGGACTTGTCGTCATACAGATTAAACGAGGTCTGAAATGTTTAAATTAACTTATTAAATTATTTCGATTGAAATTTTTTTAATTTGAAAGTAAATTTTGTTGATTGCATCTTCTATTTGTTTTCTTTTTGCAACGACGCTCAGGAATACAACCTGAATATCGATGTAAATTTGTTATAATTATTTTATTAACTTTAAAAAATAATGACTTGTCATTATTTCGTTAAAATGTAAAAATAGTGTTAATAGTTTGTTGAAATAAAATATTTGAAAATGCACAAACATTTGTTTTTATTTTGTCGCCATTTCCATTACTCGTCCTCGAAAACGGATCAACCGATTTTGATGACTAGGGTCGAAGTTTAGTTTCGACAACTTACAAACAAAACATATTTTGTACAAAACTTATGATATAATTTATTTATTTATTTATTATACATAATATACAACATAACATAGACGGCCTACGGTATGACTCGACTAGTTCATACGTAGGAAATATTGCTATGTACCTACTAAACCAATGTCTAAATACATGAGCCAAATTTGACATGTTCATGTGAAATGGTTTTAAGTGACAGAATGGTCGGGAGCAGCTCCAAATGGTTTGTGTAATATAACAAACGATGCTGCTCGCCAGTTGTAGCTTGAACTTGGCTTGACCCACTACCGCTACAGATAAAAGGTGTTCACCTTTTATCAGTACCAGGAATAGAACCTGCTACTCAAAATAAAATAACCCTTCTTGCCGTAGTAGGGTAACAAACAAATGAATCACTTACTTCACTTGATTATAAATCAAGTAAAAAAATAGCGATTTTAGTTTCTTTTTGGATTACCATAAATCTAATTTTATTTTATAAAAAATATTTGTATGGGACAAGCTTATTTTTCCTGTAACTTTTTATTTCTTGAGGCTGTGGTATTTGCTAAACAAAAACGAAAAAAGAGGAAGAATCAATAAAACTCCTTGTAAAGGACAAATTTCCTTTTATTTAAATTTCATTGTGCATATTTCGGTAAATATAAAAAAAGAATATGGCGTAAATAAATGTTTAATTAGCGTGCAGAGATAGCGCACCGTTACGATCATTGAATAACATTTCTCTTCACAAATTCAACGACCCTTGTTTTGCTTTCATATTGGACATAAAAGGCCGCTTGAAGCAATCAAATCAAATCAAATCATCTTCATTCTTGTACATTATGTGGCAATACATTTGCTGATGGAGTTGCATTTATTAGAAAATTATTTTCAAACAATAAATTGGCGTACGAATGTCATTATTTTGATTGATACGTTTTTTTTTAATTAATAATAGAGAAAATTCTTTTAAAAGCTTCATTTTTCTCATTCGTTGACATATCAGAGATAAGTTCTCAATCTCTGACAGCTCCCAAGCAGTGTGGCCATTTTACGATTCGACTATAGCGTCATATTTATATTCAAATACATTATTGCCTAAGCGGCCTTTTTAGCCCCGCTGAAAGGAATCGCATTAACGCCATAATGTTGCAAATGTTAATGATTCAAGGTGTCGGCGGATACAAGTAATAAACGATTCATTTTCTTTATCTAAATATGTACCATCTTATATTGACAAAAAATAATGAGTCTCCCTTTACAATATCAGACGGAAGCCGTGGCAAGACTAGAACAATGTGGAAGTCACGTGCGTGGCCTTTGACAACTCAGACACGGTATTGCCATTGCAAAAAAGTACCATAACACGGACGCCCCTCCCCCGAGCTGGCAACACCGCCGCAATAAACAAACATGGCGGCCGTTCCCGCCGACATGTTCGATAACTATAATCTATTTTAACTTTAATTAAATAATCATTACAATTTACATCCAATAAAACTATCCTAAACGCAGCAGGACTAGAGATAGAATGGCATCTAAGTAACAAATTACATATAGGTATTTATTATACATTATTTATAGAAAAAGCCTTTTTTTAATGTTATCGTAATATTATTACTAACTTAATTTAAAAAAATTAGTACAAATAATTTTTTACAACAAAATTCAATCAGTACAAATCATAACGTCGAAATAACAAAATTATTTTAATTTATGATTTACACGAAAATTTACAGTAAATATTAAGAAAAACATTAGTCTTACAAAAAAAAATAAGTTTTTTTTTTCAAAGGTAAAACAAATTAAAATATACAATACAATTATTCAAACATTAAAAAAAGTCGTTACACATATGTATTTACAAATTATATTGAGTATTACTGTAAAAAAATCAATTTTAACAGAGAATAAATGTAGTTAAATGAAGAAAAAAATAAAAATAATATCTGCTGGTGTAAATAAAATAAATGCGATTTTTATAAAAGTTTTTTTTTTACAATAAATTAGTGACTGTAGTTTATTTACCCGAGGCTTAGCCAAAAGTCAAGCTTTTTAGACTAAGCTCAGCTTAAATTTTGAAGCGAATTTCGTAGCTGTATTGAAGCTACGAAATTCCGAAAATGTTTATAAATAAAACACACATGTGTTTTGTTGATTATAAATCATTTTTTTAAATAAATAAAACAAATTTCAAGTGAAGCTTAGCGTCCGGTAGATAACGTTATTTTTTACAAACAAAATTGTGGTCTTGTAAAGATACACAAGCGAACAAAAAAAAAGTTTTTTAGTATTCAAAAAATTTCGAAAAAATGTGCAACATCGAGAAGAGAGATTCATAATAAAGGGTGGCTATCTAAAAAAAGTCGCCATCTTTTTTTTTTTTATAACAACAGCTCGAAACTTTAAATTTAAATTTGAACTAACACAGCAGTCATTTTTTTTCTTAAATCCCATTTTCATCAACAATAACGTCACCACAAACAATCCTATAACAATTAAATATTTTTTTGGATATTATCAATGAGAGGAAATATTACTTGGAAATAATATTAACATGAAGAAATATTTGGAAAATTTCAATTTTGAATTCAGCAACCAAGAATATGGCAACATTTTAAAATAAAAATTAATTGAATTTAAATTACAATATAAATTAAATTGAGCAACGAGATATTAAAGGGAAATACTAAAAATAAATTACATTCAAATAACCTAAACTATAATGTTGCAATTTTTCAAAAAATTGTTATAGGATTTTGAGCCTTGCCAATTTAAAAAATAAATTCCATTCCATTTTCTTTCTTCGCCCTTCAATCAGAAGCAATATTAAAATTATTATTTATACCTTAAATTTTAACTTTAAATTTAAAAAGGGCACGCGTTCCATTCAACCTTTTTAAAATGATGCGTCGAAAATAAATATTTGCGAACAATGTTGTCAAACGCGTCAGTTTTAAAACAGACAACAACTTTGTTGTACCCATTAAAGCGTTATTTAGCTATTCAATACAATAATAGGGTATAAATATAACATTTTTTTTCAATATTCACATGTTTTTTTGCACATACGTCGATTTGTTTCATTTTTTTTTCTCTCGTAAAATGTCTGACTTTTTTTTTTTTTGGATGCATAAATTAAAATAAAATTTACTCGTCCGTTGATAGATTTTTAAAATATATTTAATTAAAGTTAAAAGGTGCGTCTGCTTATATTTTAACTTTTATTTTTCAATAATTAAGACCGAATAATTGTTTGGCCTAAAATTTAAGGGTTTCGTTAATTTTTTCCCCCCAATTAAGCACCGATTGTTAAATAAAATAAAAAAGACACCGAAGTGGGTTGCAATTCCGATTTTTTTTTTAAATTTAGAAAATGAATACTCGAAAATCGTATAAGAGTATTTACTCCGGTTTCATGGAACTTACGTATATATTGAAGTATGTATTTATCTATATTTATGTATATCGTTTTTTAGTGCCCACATAATACAAACATGAGTAATTTGTCTAATTCATCCCAAGTTATTATTATTATCTCCAGGTCAATGTGACACAAAGACGGCGTCGTCAATTTTTCTGTCAACTCAAATTATTATTATAAGAAAACAGAAGAAAAAAATCCAATCAACGCCATCTGTGTATCATTTTTGTAACTAATCTCCTCTATCGAGAATCGCACCCACAAATTATATAAAACTAATAATTACATAACATATTAATATAATACAATTTAATACTTGAAATGTTACCATCAAAAAAAAACAAACATTAAATAAATAATATTCAAGTGATAATTTTTTCTAATTTACAAAACAAATCATAATAATGTTTAATATTTTAAATGGAATGAAAACAACATATGCAGATGTGGCATTATAATTTTTGGTCAAGAGAAAGTGGATATAGTGCGTATCGCTTGGCGGGAACGGGAAGTGTCAGTTGAAATTTTGTTATTTTATTTTCTCTTCTCGTATATCAGCAGAGTTTAATGTGTAAAATGTTATAACCAGTGAATATGTGTAGTGCTGTACGAGTGTTGAGAAAGTGAAATACGACGATTTGGCTGCTCTTTTCCAAATAACCTATTAGAGCCTACAGTAACCGTACTAGCGTGTTACTGTAGGCAGATTCGTTATACAATCTATCATTATTCATTCCTCATTAAAACTTGATAATAAATATTACTCGACAAAATACTGAAGTTATTGCCATGATGATAGCGACGACGTCAAAAAAAATACTGTCAAAAATATCGTGTCAGTTTTGACACAATATGACAAGATTAACTATCGTAATTATTCACTTTGCAGATACATATATATATAGCCAAAATCTCAGTAAGTATATAAGAAACAAAACAGCACCAAGTTTAATTAATTTATAATTTTACGAATGATATTTTGTTTAAAAATAAAAATCATTAAAGATACTTGTTTTGGTTAGACATTAATTATATGCTTGCTTATGTATAACGAAAATGTATATAACGTATTTACATAGGCTGGTTCCCTGATAAATAACCTGGGGCTCTTTAAGGCGAGAGTGTATAGGCTTCTCCTGGGTAGGCATGTTCCACCTTAGACTCCATCGCCGCTTAACATCAGGCGGGATTGGGGTCAAATGCTTCCCTTATTTTATATATATATAAAAAAAATCTATATAGTATAATGCCACATCTGCAAATATTTTTCAATGTTAGCGTCATGATTTTGGCTGTGTTAACAATTTTTCTACTATTAAATACCTTATTCATAGGGAAATAAGACTCAAAATAGCTGTCTATTCATTTATCATCACAATTCTTTCAATGCCAGTTCATTGTAGGTTTTTTTCCTCTCAAAAAACATATTTTTTGTCAATGAAAAAAAAAAAAAACATAAAAACACTACCGTATCAATGTGAGTGATAACATTAATTTGGTGATGTAAAAATATATGTTCACGGGAAGAAAAATACCTACCTTCAGTTATATATTCGTCGAGATATAAATATATAAGTGACATACATAATTTAAAGTGCAACCGTGTTTATGTATTTCTTTTTCTTAATCGTTTTCAACATCACACGATATGGTTTGATTCTGAAAGAGAAAAAAAAAAAAGTTAGTTTTAAACACATTAATGGTGTGTCGTTTTTTTTTGGAATCAAAATCAAAATGTTTTTTACTCGAATAGACTTAAAAAAAGCACTTTGAAATGGTCATATTTTTTTTACTACCACCGGTTCGGAATGCTATCTCTACGGGGAAGAATCCGGCGAGAAACCTCCGTGGTTGCTTTTTATAATATTAAAATACAATATTGTATATGTTTGTGTGTATAGGTGAATACGTACATGCTAGGGCGCGATGCTGAGCGGCCGGAAGCGCCGCGCGCGCGCCGCGTTGTGCGGCGGCGGCGACCCGCCCGCCGGGGGCTCCGCCCCGCGCCCGGCCCCGCCCACCGGGGGCTCCGCCCCGCGCCCGGCCCCGGCCGCAGCGCCCGCGGCGCCCGGCGGCGAGCTGCCACGCGCACACACACGGACACACATATAGCGGCTGTTACACCACGTACGCACACCCAGCGCAAGCAATAGCAAGGGACACTTGTTTTTCATGCCAGTGTTATTCTCAATAATATACACGTTAACTTGGTTAACCGACCCGATCGAGAGTTGAAGTCTTGGGTTGCCGTACATTGTAGCTACCATGATCCTCATTGTGCCCGGATAGTGGCGACACATTCGCAACCTGTCACACTGGGACTCAACGTAAACATGCGCAATGCGGTGTGTAACACCTCCGCCAACCCCCCTCGAGGGATTAATTACGGCGTGAGTTTATGTATATTTTTTTACGTTATTTTTATATATTCAAGAATTATCTATAATTAATATTTAATCATAATCATAATTTAATCGTAATACTTTTACGTTTTTAATTCTTTATTAATTATTCTTAGATATCGGGTATTGTTTTTTTTTTGTCTATTATTGATAAGTTTTTCTAAACGACTACCTTTTGAATTGTGTCCAAATTTTCAAATATTATTCGATAATATTGCTTGCGAAAGGGAGTATGTACGTTTATATATATTTCATATATACTTTTTACTATAGCCCTATATTTCACTATAGTTTTTAAAATAAAGTAGAAAAAATATAAAACAATGATAGAGAAAAAAAACAAAGATTTTATTTAAAAAATGCAAAAAAAAGGTAAAAATTAAATCTGAGAAACGCAAAAAGATACGCATTATCTTTTTTTTCTTGAAAAAAAAAATGTCCATGTTTTTTAAAAAGAGAAACAACAAAACATAATAAAAACATTATCATTAGGTCGTTAAAATTTTTTAAAAAGAAAAAAAAAGTTTTTTCAAAAAAAAAAATACTCACTTGTTGCTATTCTGGTTGTGATGTCTGTGCCTCGGCCTGGCGAAACGCAGGTTTAGTTCCCGCGTGGGGTCGACGGCGTACTTGTCAGCGTTCTGACGTCTGCGCCTCAGAGCTGGACGGAGAAAATAATTTTATAACTAAAAACCCTATTTGGACATATATGCGTACATTCGATTGTTCATCCCCACTTTCACCCCCCATAACTTTTGAAACCGACTAAACTAAGCTAAGAACACGCTCGAGAAAGTCACCTTTCAAACAAAAAAAAACATCAAAATCGCATCAATCGTTCGAGAGTTATGATGCCAAAGACGGACGCGTCAAATTTATAATATAATATAACACCCCCCTTTTTGCGTCAGGGGTTAAAAATAGAGAGTGACTTAATTACAACGGATATGTTTAATACAGTTTTTCGAAAACAAAAATCTAATTCAGAATTTCTTTCTTATTTTTGGGTTGAATACATTCCAAAAAAAAAAAAACAAAAGGGAGTTGAAATCCCTCCTGACTAAATTTAAAATCTAGAAGAGTCGCAGAAACAAACATATTTAACAATAACCCTCCTTTTTTGGCTACAGCCGTTTAAAAGGGGGCAATTTTTTTCCAAACCCCACTAATTTAAAAAAAAACATCACAAAAGCGAAAAATACAGCGGCGTGCCTAGAGTTTTAGTACGGGACAAGCCGAGAGATACGTTATTGTAGTTTTTGTAATTCATTTAGATAAATACCCTTATCAATCTGCAAGGCATATTTAATTTTGATTTGATAAGTAATGAATGAACGAGAGCGCGATCCTATCTTAGTTTTATAGGGCAAGCCGGGCTTTTTGGCTTCTATGACAGTACCGCCACTGGGAACAAAAATGTGGTAACCCCACGTTCACACGGAGTCGACGCGTGACAGTGTGTCTACCATGAGTTCGTATAGTTTTCCTACACGTCAGGTAACATAGATTACTGCAGTGGTTTTGTATGAGCAATCTTAATTCCTCGTTAATCAATCCGTTACAAAGATTCATACAAATTTGTAACCGCAGTCGCAAGCGGCAACCGAAGGCAAAACTCATGGTAGGCACACGGGTCAAGTAACAATGGCTTTACCTACAAAATAAACGAACGACCAGCGTAACTTGAACCTTGACGTGCGAAAACCGAATATTTTTACAATGGCATCTCAATATTAGTAGTTCATCGCGTTTCTTAATAAAAACAATAATTTTGTTTTAACAAAAAAAATCTAAACCATTATCACTGGGATCACATTATAATGGTTCATCTTACTTTCTTATTGTTATTTATTTAGGGACGTCTACAGCAAGTACATTACACAAACATATAAAAATCTCATATTATAAACAGTAACTGATGTACATGCCTATAACAGACGAACACGACATTTACAAAGGTTACACGCACATTATACTAAAATAAAAACAGGTCACAAAGAAAAATAACATTGGTTTAGATTAAAAAATAAATAAATGTAGGAATTGAAATCTAAAGACCCTGAACCTAATGACAACTATTTTTGGCGGCTTATTAAAATATATTAAACAAAAAATATTCTGAAACTTGCCACCGAAAGAAAAACAAAAAAACTTACTAGAAGACCATTATATTTTGAGCTAGGAAACCGTGCATCATGCTTACCAGGCGTGAGATCGTTGACATCCGGCGACAGGGGTCCGTCCCCGCTCCAAGAGGCACATTTCAGCAATCGGTTCTCGCTAGACGTCGCCACCGGGATGCGGGATGTGGTCGTACTGCCGGACGAACGCTGCCAACAAAAACAAAAGCAAACAAATAAAAACTTACTATTAATATACACAGTCAGGTCATAAACACCTTGTCACATGTTTAATATAAAATAATTGAAACAAGTTTATTCATTATGTAACCATTTATATACCAAAATGAACTTAACAAAACATAGATTCTTATGACACTAAAGTTTATTCAAAATGACCTCCGTGATTTCGAATACAGGCCTTCAATCTGCGCGGCCAGTCGTCTGTCGCAGCACGAACGAGGTCCATGTCAATATCGGCGGCTGCCTTAATCAAGGATGTCTTGAGTGACTCCAAATTGGGATGGGGCTTTGAGCACGCCTTTTCCTCCAAGTGTTGCCATATCTTGTAATCTAACGGATTCAAATCTGGACTGGAGGAAGGCCAGTCTTCGTGCCGGATGAAGTCGATTTCACGCGACGCCAGCCAGTCTTGTGTGCTCTTAGCTCTATGAGCTGGCGCCGAATCTTGTTGGAATACCCAGTGCCTGTTATTGAACATGGTATGAGAAACAGGTTCCACAAGGTTCGTCAGGACTGTATTTTGATACACAACTGCATTCGTTTTTACACCTCGTTGGACACGCGGAATACGGTTGCTCGCTTCTTCACTACTATGTGCGTACACCTTATCATTTTGTTTGTTTTAGCTCTCTTCTACGGTAAATATTTTTCATCCGAAAAAAGAATTTCCCGATATTTTTTTCCCGCGTACCGCTTCAACAAAGCGCGGCATCTTTTCAGTCTCAGGACCGTAACACGAGCATTCAAACGATGTCGTGTTTTTCTTCGATATGCCCGAAGCCCTAAGTCTTCATTTAACACCCTTTTCACCGTGGTTCTGCTTAACCCCATCTGAAGGGCCAACAGTTTCTGCTTACGTTTGGGATTTCTTTGAATTCGCGCCTTCACAGCTTTTATCACTGCTGGAGTCGTAACAGACCGAGGGCGACCACTTCTTGACCTGTCATCTACTCTACAGTCTTCATTGTATCGTTTGATGGTACGATAAACGAATCTTTTGATTTTATTAAAAAATTTCAGTATGTCATAAATTTGAATTGGCGCGTAACCGCAACGACGCAATGCAATAACTGCAACACGGTCTTCTTTAAGCGTCCACTCCATATTTAAAAATGAGTAAAATTCTAAAAAGTATACATTTTTATTTTCATGAACAATTCGAAATTCGAATTCAATAAACATTTTTGTGGCCAACATTCTAAAAGAAAAGTTTTTACTGTGTGACAATACTTATGACCTGACTGTGTATATGTGACGGCGCATCGAATGAGGCGCCATCTATTTGATTGATTTTGAATTTATAAATTGATTGAGTGATTGACGAGAGTGTGTACGCGGCACTGTGGCGGAACGTCGGGGGACAGGCGGCCATCTTGACCGGCATTCTATGAGTACCGTTCAAGGAAACCGCATGTCATACGACGGATCCCCAACGTCCTCATTTGAAATCGAATATCTCAGCCATCATAAGTCTTTAATTGTTTGTGAATTAAAGTGGCGTTTTTAAATTGATTCTTCTTCTTATTCCTTAAATTCCCGCGCCCTGGAGATTATGAATGACACCACGGATACTGATGCAGGGATCTACGTCCCGACATACGTATATAATATACATTACTAGAAATATATATTTATTTATTTATTTATACATACATCAATTACAGACGTTTACAGCAATATTGAAATTTTTAAACAATATTTTTATTATTAAAAACAATAAAAGTTTTAACTAAAAAACTAAAATTATATAATTATAATACAAAATATTAAATTCTAGATGATTGAAATAATAATAATATTAATAATGATAGTTACTTTCGACAATAATTAGAATTTTTAAATAATAATAACAGTTGAATTAGAGATAAGTTTGTAAAGTATGTATGTATGGATGTTTTTTACTCTTTCACGTGAAAAAAACTGCATGGATTTTAATGAAATTCTACAAATATATAGCTCATACATCGCAACACTCATAGACTATGATTCATAAAGATATCGTGTGAATTGTCGAAAATATAACGAAAAAAGTCAAGTAATTAAAAATCTTATTAGAAACATCCTTGACTTCTTCGCGGACAAAGTCGTGGGCAAAAGCTAGTACTAAATAAACCACATCACGACAGGCACATTAACTCAGCCCTGCACTAAGATATAATCTTGTATCGCAGGCGCTAAGCAACGATACGGTATATACTACATAATAAAAATACAACATCCAAGACCGGTAAGCGAAACAATGCGTCTTGCAAATAACACAAAGCTCCGCCCCCGCCGAGATTCTGACTCGGAACCTCTAGCGTAGCAGTCGGCTGTTTACACCACTGCGCCACAGAGGTCGTCAAATGAAAATGAAATGTATGTGTGTATGGAAATGTGTATGTGTGTATGGAAATGTGTATGTGTGTTTGTATGTGTATAGATGTATATATGAATGTATGTGCATGTGTGTGTTTATACACACATCCATACACACATACACATCCATGTGTGTAGTGTATGTGTATGTATGTGTGTAGTGTATGTGTATGTATGTGTGTAGTGTATGTGTATGTATGTGTATAGTGTATGTATGGAACATAAAACAAACGACTCACATCTCTCAAGCTCTGCGAGCCGTCTCCCGCGCCGCTCGTGTTCTCTTTCTTAATCACTGCGCTGTTTCTGTTGAAAAACAAAAAAAAAACTACACATTTTGTCGCTAAATAATTTTAAGTTAACGGTCAAGCGTGAGTCGGACTCGCCCATGATGGGTTCCGTACAAAACTTAAAGATTAAAAATTATATACTCTTTAGAAAATTTTGTTAAAGAAACAAGAACAAGCAAAAAGATTCGAAAAAATCTCATTCTTGTATAGTTTCTTAATTATTTGTAGTTATAGCGGCGACAGAAATAGACATTCTCTGAAAATTTCATGATTCTACCTAGTATGGTTCATGAGATACAGCACGCTGACTGACGGACGGACAGCGGAGGCTTAGTAATAGGGTCACGTTTTTTACTCATTGGGTACGCAACCCTAAAAAATATATATCTGTTGCCGCTACAACCAACAAATTCTAAAGGAAATCAAAAAAAAAAAAAGGGGGCCTCCCGTACAAGAATTTTCTTATTTCACATAATTTTCGTTCTTTAACGAAATTACCTAAAAGGTGAACTGTTATAAGTGAAGTGAAGCTTTTTAAAAAGTACGCAACCCTCGACATGTGCGAAACGAGACACACACATTGACTCAGCCCTGCACTAACATATAATCTTGTATCGCAGGCACTAAGCAACGATACGGTATAAACTGCATAGATAACGAAAACTACATCCAAGACCGGTAAGCGAAACGATGCGTCTTGACCGGTTGTTATTTTTAAATCTCACCTGTCAGGTATGGACTCGAGTCGGGTCTTCTCATTCTGACTGTTACTCTTCTCACCGCTCCTTGTCGAGGATCTGGACAAAGAAAATACGATAACCAAAAAAAAATCTAAAAAAAAAGAAATCTAATCTTTATGTAAAAAATAATATAAATTCTATTCAGTTTAAGAATCATCCCCGTAGATCGGATTTCCGAGAAAAAATTACAATTTAAAAGCATTTGACACAATTCTGTCGAAATTAAAATAATTTTTATTTTTATTTCAAATTGATTCGTGAGCAAAGTTAGGTCTGAAAATATAAAAAAACTTGTTTTTTAGGGTTCCGTATACAAAGGGTTAAAAAACGGGATTATATTACTAAGCACCCGCTGTCCGATCGTCAGTCCGTCTGTCAGCGGGCTTTAGCTCATTAACAATTAAAAAAAAATGAATTTTCAGAGAACGTCTATTTCTGTTGTAACTTTAACAACAAATACTAAAGCATAAAGATATATATATATATATATAGTAATATTTTAGACCTTTTTTGTTTATTCTTGTTTCTTTTACGAAATTATCTGAAAAGTATATAAGGTAATAATAATAATAACCACATCACGACACACACATTGACTCAGCCCTGCAGTAAGTATCGTAAGAACTTGTATCGCAGGCGGTAAGCAAAGATATGGTATATACTACACAGATATGAATGCTACATCCAAGACCGGTAAGCGTAACAATGCGTCTTGCTAATAACACAAAGTCCCGCCCCCGCCGGGATTCGAACCCGAAACCTCTAGCGTCGCAGTCGGCTGTTTACACTACTGCGCCACCGAGGTCATCAAAGGTTTAATCTCATAATGATGTTACGGAACCCACAATGTGCTAGTCCGACTCACACTTGACCTGTTATTTTTACTCAGAATCTAGTTTTTTTTTTTATATATACACAGACGGATAAACGTACATACCTCTTATCTCTATGGTGTTCAGTGGCGTCATAGTATATAGATTGCTCCTCATGGTTAAGTCTTATCGGTTCACCGCCGCTCACCACTGAATGGATTTTAACTGAAACAAATACATTAACAATAACGTAAACTCACGCCGTAATTAATCTGAATCCCTCTAGAGGGTTAGGCAGAGGTGTCACACACCGCATTTCGCGTGTTTATGTTGAGTCCCAGTGTGACAGGTTGCGAATCTGTCGCCACTATCCGGATACAATAAGGGACATGGTATCTTTAATTTACGGCAACTCGAGACTCGAACCTTCGACCTTTCGGGTCGGGTCGGTTAACCGAAGCATGTAACAAACTGAGCTACCACGTCTTCTTAATATATTACTTAATAATAATGTCTTATTAAGAAACGTCTAATAATTAAAATAACAATTGGCTTGCGCCGAGCTGTGAACTCATTACCCCCTATATCTCGGAAACCTCTTGACCGATTCGGCTCATGTTCGAATTAAAAAAATATTTTAGTCTTATTAATCCGCCTGCCAAATTTAACGACGATCCGATCAACGATACTCGAGTTATCGTCGGACAAACATTTATTACATACACATACACACAAAATCCACATTGTTTCTATACGCTCTGAAAACTTCGTTTGTTCAATAATAACATCTCGGTAATTTTAATTCCTAGTAAAGCTAAAAAATGCGACACCTCTCGTGCCGGTAATTACACTGGCTCTCCAATCCTTGAAACCGAAACACAGCGATATAACCATTAAAAGTAAATATATCTATCTCGCTCATCAATATAACCTTTTCTATGGATTTTATATAACCCTTGTGTACTTTGACGTCATTGTACATATCGGATCTCTCTGTTTAAGCAACGACTTTAAAGCTTGATAACTTAGTCAATAAGTGATATGTGGATATATGAGGTATAGAATAATAGTTAATAAATAAAAATGGGCCTCTTTAATGCAAGAGTGAATAGGTTTCTCCAAGGCAGGCATGATCCACCTTAGACCTCATCACCGCTTAACATGAGGCGAGTTTGGGGTCAAATGCCTGCCTGGTCTTGAATAAAAATTTAAAAAAATGTCATGCATATTCCCTATTACACTGGCTCTCCAATCCTTCGCACCGAAACACAGCGAACTGCTTCACGTTGTAAATATAAAGGAGGGTAGTAACAACGCAGACGATCTCGCATACAGATATACCGGCTGTAAATTGTCCAAATACCTTCAAACATAGATGTAGTCTCACCAGAATGTCCAGGCGACGTGTCAGCTCCCCGGACCCTGATCTCCAGCCGCGAGGACACGGTGGCGCCCTCCATCTCCGCTGGCTTCGGGGGCTTCGGCGGCGAAGCACTCACACTCGGCTGGGATATGTTCTGTAGGGGTTGAAATTAAATGGATTATTAAAAAAACAAATGAAAATTAAATAAACAGCGATGTAACGGTCTTTGATAAAATTCAAAATCCTATTTAAAACTTCATTTAAATTGTGCAATAATAATAATAACCACATCACGACACACACATTGACTCAGCCCTGCATTGAGATATAATCTTGTGTCGCAGGCGCTAAGCAACGATATGGTATAAACTACATAGATAACGAATACAACATCCAAGACCGGTAAGCGAAACAATGCGTCTTGCTAATAACACAAAGTCCCGCCCCCGCCGGGATTCGAACCCGTAACCAATTGATATTTTATTCTTGTTTCTTTTAAGAAATTATCTTAAAAGTACTAATTATTTAATCTTATAGAACATGTTACGGAACCCATCACGTGCGAGTACGACTCACACTTGACCATTTTTTAGTTCATATTTGAATGCGTTTTTGACATTTTGATGGCGTCTAGTAATGAAATTTGAGCATGATTTATTTAAAACCCCTAGTTTTTTACCGGTAGACTGTGACACTTCGGCCTAGGTGCCGGGTCGCCCCTCGCGGCGGCACCTCGCATCACATCCAACTGATAGTGGAGGGTTCCACCGGCACCTTCGAATGATGCTAATTGCAGTAGAGGTGCGGATAGCGGGCGCATGTGGCTGCCTGAAAGGACATAAAAAGTTGGTTTTTAGAGGTTTTTGGTTTTGAACCCCTAGGGGTTGAATGCAAAAAAATGGTTGTAAATTGTATAAATAAGGTTAAGGAATTATGCTCTTAGTAGGTTATTTAATCGATTAAATTACATTTATTTAAAAAACTAAAAAACAATTAATTAAAAATCTGAAATGCAATTGTCATTTTCTTTTTTACTTTACTATCGGCAGTAGACCAAAACCAATTATCTTTTGAATCAAATCCACGATTTAAAAAATATAAACTACTGACCTATAGATGGTGCAGTCCAACACCTGGGTAGAGTATCGTGTAGCTTCGGGAACGCTTCGATGCCAGGTATGTGTAGACATCGCTTGCTTGTCCTCTCTTCTTGCCTGGTGCTGATACTGGGTTGCTGTTGCTGCTGTTGCTGTGGCCGTCGGTTCGGATCGTCGCTAATCTGTCTCGCCGGAGGGCGAGGAGGGGATCTGTCTGTTGTCACCTGCTAAAAAGAGAATTTGAGTTATGGTGTGTGATTGCTGGAAAGGGATACTGATACATACAAGTGATTTTTGGGGGATTTTCATTTTCGACCCCTAGGGGCTGGATTTTAAAAATCCAGTTTTTTATTATGCTCTATTGAACTTTTGGATTGTATAAAACAATTCACACTGTCAATCGTAGTTTCGTGATTTTTTCGGGGCACACCCGCCACTCTGTCCCACCACTGCAACTCCTGTTTATCAGGATCAACAGTCCTTTGATCGAATAATCAACGAATAATGCAGCTGTGCAGTGATGCACAGGCTGTGCCCGGACACCCTCCCGGCTGTCTTGGGACCCGCAACGAACTTAATCAGAAGAAATAGGAGGTAGTAAGAAAGCGGTTTCAGACTTCCCTCCCAGCAAAGCGGAGACAGCAATTGAAATGGCCCAGAGGCCCAAAAATCTAAAGGGGAGACAGTCAGGAGACGCCTGACCGTCTAAACACCACGGTATGCCACTAACTAACAGGGGATAAATAAGATACTAACCTAAATCTTACACCAGTAATATTGGTGACAAAACTTTTTAAAGGCACGGAAGTTTCCCTTCGTTTTCACAAGATCTAGGTAATAAATAGGACTACACGCAGATACTTGAATCGAATTCAACATGATTAACCGTTCGTCATGCCAGAGACTACACTCCCACAAGATATGATGGGCAGTTTGCACCAAGTTAAATGAATAAAGTTTGCCCTTAAAGTTACCATGCCCGGTTAGAAATTGGGCTACGCAATGATCGATATCAAGCCACGTTTTATTTAACCGTTCGCGCACTATAGGGAAAAATTTAAATAAATGCCGCCCCTTAGTCGAAGTATCCCATCTAGTTTGCCATTCGTCGATTAGTTTTTTATGAACGTTGTCGTTGCTATCAAATAATCTACTGATTTTAGCCCTATCCTTCGGTTTTAGAAAATCTGAACTCATACCATTCCGCGAGTTGTAATACATTGCCGCACGCCGTTGTATTTCCAAATCTACCGGTAAAACGCCCGCAAGAATCGGCAAGGCCTCAGTGCTGACGGTTCTATACGCTTTACAAAGAAAAATTAACGCTAATCTCTGACTCTGAAGCAATTTACGTCGCGCAGCGCCAATTGTGGCTCTATCCGCCCACACGGGGGCTCCGTAACAAATGCAACCCAAGAAAGTAGCAGTATAATTATTTTTAATGACTTAAACGACAATCCCCAGGTCGAAGTTGATATTCTATTTAACGCATAAAAATTTCGTTTTGATTTTTCGCTAACTTGCTTAATGTGCTCAATAAAATGAAACTTCTTTTCAAGTATCAAACCGAGATAACAAACTGAGTCTTTCTTTTTAACTGTAACTGAATTAAATTTAAAGCGCGGTAGCCCTACTAAGTTTCCTTTTAACATTAAATACTGTGTTTTATGGAGATGATTTCTCTTTCCCCAGTCGGCCACCAGACGTAGGCAGGACTCAGCTAACAACTCAACTCCTGTTCTTGTATGAGATTGAATAAGCAGGAGACCGTCGTCTGCATATCCCGTCAGCGAACAGTTAGCCGGTAACGGTATAGACAAAAAGTCATCAAATCCGATATTCCAGAGATACGGCCCTAGCACTGAACCCTGTGGGCAGCCCCGAGTCAAAGCCTTCGACACTGCATGATGACCAAGTTGAAGCTTAGTTGTTCCATTTATAAAGTAATTGTATATTAAGGAATATACATTGCTGTAACAACCTCTGTTTTTAAGTTTGAGCAATAAGATTGGACACCATGCATTATCAAAAGCACCAGAGATATCTAGGAATACACCTATGACGTATTTAAACTCCGACGATTCTACCGATTTTCTCACCGAGATAGCCGCGTCGATCGTTGATTTGCCGATAGTAAAACCGAAGCCGAGGTACGATAAGACGCTCTAGAAGTTTACCCAGGGATGGTAGAAGGGTAATGGGTTTATACGATTTCGGATCATCAGGTGGCTTATCACCGCTTTTAGGTATGATTTTAATTAGCCCGCGGCGCCAAATTTGAGGAAAAACCCCTTCAGCAATGCAACGGTTATACACAATTAAAATAGAATCCCCAGCGGACTTTACGGCTTCCTGGATCATCTTATTCGATATTTTGTCTTCCCCAGAGGCCTTATTAACCGGTAACGCCCTAACAATTTTGACAAATTCATCTAAAGTTGGAAGATCGGACGAAGGAGATGTGGGTGGAACTACAGCCATGAGCCTAACTTCTCGATGATAGTCGGTATCATTTTCAGTAGTGTCGTCCGGAATGAGAGCGTTAAGAAGGGCCTCCGCCGTCTCCTCAACACCAAGAGTGTGAGCATCATTTATTTTGATATTTGAAATAAATGCTTGATCAGTTGCTCTGTTAGCTTTGAACTCATGATATATGGGTGACCATGGCCCCTCTTTGTCTAACCTATCAACTACTTTCCGAAGTAAATTAGTTTTTGATTTTTGGACTGCAGCACGATAGTGAGACCTAGCAACTCTTAAAGCAATTAAAGCGCTATCATACCTATCTGACGAAGTATCTTGTCCTAGGGATTTTTTAGCTTTATTGAATTTACGACGCGCGCTTCTAAATTTCTTACGAATTCCTATCAGAGAATCATTCCACTAATCACATCTTTTCACACTGGATATAGATGTTCGTCCCAGTGTTACATCAGCAGTTTCGTGATTTTAGCTTTTCGTCCCCTAGGGGTTGAATTTCCAAAAAAATATTTTTACTGCTGATATTATTTGACCACAAAAAGCTATTTAACAAACCAAATACATTTTTTTTTTTCATTTCAAATAATTCAACCCCTCACCTGCAGTTTCTGTTCAGGGTTTTCCCTGTTGTTAGCCAGCTGCGTTCGAGCGGCATTCGATGAACTCGACACCGTCACACGGCAGCGGTGTTCAGGGGACTAAACAATAAAAAAAACATTACAAATAAACACATTAATTTATATAAAACTAAGAGATTTCATTTAGTACATGAAAAATTTTATGTATCAAAATTAAAAAATCTAAATTTAATGCATTATGTATGTAATATATAGGCATATAAATCTTTCTCTTGAATCACTCTATCTATTTAAAACAAACCGCATCAAAATCCGTTGCGTAGTTTTAAAGATCTAAGCATACATAGGGACAGACAGCGGGAAGCGACTTTGTTTTATACTGTGTGGTGATAGATGACATGGGAAACAAAATTTAATTTTTAATCATATTTTATTAGATAACAATTTTTTTTTATCGTAATGATCCATTTTTTCTGCTTTTCATAAAATTTATAGGGAATTTTAATGATATAATATAAACTATTTAAATTAGTCTCTATTTGAGGGCTGTGAAGGGGAGAATTTCCGTATTCAACCCCTAACTTTTGACCCCTTTTGACCCTTTTAAATTAAACTATATAATATAAACAATTTAAATTAGTCTCTATTCGAGGGCTGTGAAGGGGAGAATTTTCGTATTCAACCCCTAACTTTTGACCCTTTTAAATTAAACTAAACAATCACCTGTAATTGTTCCTGTTTCCATTCGTTGTCGGTTGTCTCCTCAGAATCGTCGAACTGTGACTTCCACAGTGACACCAGAGTGAGAGCACCTCCTTTTGTCACCTTTTAATAATAATAATATTAAGCATTATTTCTTCTGATTATGTTAAGTGTGTCCGGACACAGCCGGTGCGTCATTGTACAGCTGCATTATTCGTTGGTATATTCAATCAAAGCACGCCACTGTTGTTCCTGGTGAACGGGAGTTGCAGTGGTGGGACAGAGTGGCGGGTGTGTAACGAACCATTATTACTATTGTAAGCGTTAAAAAAAAAAAAAAAAAGGACAGCACAATAAAATAATACAGCATAATATTGTTTTCATTAGTTTTTTGTTGTTAAAGTCATCTGTAATTTATAATTTTGAACATGGTAATCTTAATAAGTGAGTGTTGTAATTTTAAAGTAAAATAACTCAAAATATATTGTTATTTGAAAATATATTTCATTTTCAATTTACATATTTATTTGAACTATAAATAATAAATATAAAAAAATTTATTAATAAATAAAAATATGCATTACTTATTTATTTGTTATATGCAATTACATAAAAATACACATATATATTATCGGGGTCTCGCTTTAGGCTCAGGTGACATTTATTAATAGATCCCGTTCTCCTCTGTACATAGAAATGTTTAAAACAATATAAAAAAAAACAATAAAGATAAAGTCATACTATAAATCTAAAGATACATTTTTTCTTATATTAAACCAATGCCATTCCCCTGATCTTTGTGTCTGTGTATATTTGTGTGTATGTATTTGTCTCTGTGTGTGTGTGAATATTTATATATATATGTATATATATGTGTTTGGGGGTGTGTGTATTTATTAGTGTGAGTGTATTTGTGCGTGTTAGTATATAATAATGTGGCGGAAATCGTTTATTTGTGGATATTTATATATTTGTATTTATGTATGTTTATGTATATTTGAGTGTTTGTATTTACACCACGCAGGTGTGTGTATTCCCATATGTGCCTGAGTGTTCGTGTATTTGGATATCATTAAATTTATAATTACCTGCTGCAAGGCGGAAACGTTCTCATCGTCCATGACAGCGAACTGAGTGTAACTCTGATCCGCCCTGGCGCGAGCCTGCCTGCGACCACCTTTATAATAATAATAAACGATTATTATAATAATTAATAACCACATCACGTGACTCACATAGTCTCAGCACTGCAATAAGATAGAAGAATCTTGTATCGCAAATTGTTTAAATATATATATATATTTTTTGTAATTAAATAATTTGAACTAACATAGGCATAACATATTTATAAACTACGTATGGATTTTTATTTGAAATAAATATTTAATAATGACAGTAAATCTAAATCTTTTTTAAAATTCAGTTTAGTAATTTTAATAACTAGATTTTTTTTTACATAGATATTATTTTTAATATATACTACTCAAAACAAAATAAGGGCCACGAGGTATTTTTTCATTTTGGTGTAAATTATGAAACATTTACATATTGAAAGTAGTAAAATATTGAGAATACAAACTCATTGATACCTAAACTTTTTAATATTGTAGTATTCATCTAATGCTGGCAACAATTTTAAATAAAATTTGATTTTTGAAAATTTTCATTCCATTTTCTTTGTCGTTTTGCTTTCCTTAGCTTCTTGGTTTATTAGAAATTATCAGAGTTAATTGATATCTCGAGTCAGAAACATATTTTGCAATTTTGCCACAAGCACGCAGGCGTCATATGGACTCGCTGATAGCAACCAGAGCCGTTACAATGATTGAAGAAGGTCATTCGCAGCGATCTGTGGGTTTGCAATTGGGATTTTCTCTAAGAGCTATTCAAAATCTATGGAATCGTTTCCAAGAGACCGGCAGTGTTAGAAGAAGACCTGGTTCGGGCAGAGTTCGCATTACAACAGCTCAAGAGGATCGTTACATTCGATTAAGTGCGCGCAGAGATCGCACAACGACGGCCCGCAAGCTGCAAAATCGTTTACGGCTCACAACGGGTACTCGTGTCAGTGACCAAACTATCCGTAATCGATTGCATGAAGACCAGCAGGCATCAAGAAGGCGAGTTGTCCGTGTTCCATTAACCAGAAATCATCGTGCAAATCGTTTAAGATTTACCCGTCAACATTTGGACTGGGACATAAACCGATGGGGCATGGTGCTCTTCACAGACGAATGCAAAGTTAATTTTTTTAATGGCGATCGGCGTATTAGAGTATGGAGAAGACGCGGCGAGAGATTTTCAGAAGCCTACATCCATAAAGTTGATCGTTTTGGTGGTCCAAATGTAATGATTTGGGGCGGGATCAGCTTACACGGCAAAACTGAGCTCGCTATTTTAAATGAGGGTACTGTTCCTGCTCAGCGGTATATTGAGGAAGTTGTCAGACCACATGTTGTTGTCCCATTTGCCCAGCGAGCGGGTCCTGGATTCATCTTGATGCAAGACAATGCTCGTGCACACACGGCTCAAGCGACTCGGATTGTACTGGAAGCGTCTCAAATTCAAGTTTTGCCGTGGCCGGCGAACAGTCCGGACTTAAATCCAATAGAGCACATGTGGGATCAGTTGAAACGAAGAGTTAGAGACGGTGATCAGGAAATCCACAACCAACAGCAACTCATCAACGCTGTTAAAAGGGCCTGGGAAGAGATTCCAATGGAAAATGTCAGGCATTTGATTGAGAGCATGCACTCCAGGCTTCAGGAGTGCGTAGCGAAACGAGGGGGGCATACTCGTTACTAAAAGATGAGCATGGAGTATTTTCTTTTATTTTCAGTAACTTTACATTGTTTTTATTTAAATGTGATTTTTTCTTTCAAAAGCAAATAAACTTTTTAATCATAATTATTGGAATAAGTTTATTGGTCTACACGGTAAAAACAACATTAGTTTTCGTTATGGAGACAAAAAATATATAATGGTTATATTATTTTCATGGTACAGACAAAATACCTCGTGGCCCTTATTTTGTTTTGAGTAGTATATATTATCGCTGAATTTTAGAGTCCCGTACCCAAAGGATGAAAAATGGAACCCTATTACTAAGACATCGCTGTCCATCCGTCCGTCCGTCAGCGGGTTCTATCTCGTAAAGTTCAAGTTTTCTATATAGAATGCCGTTAATAACTAAATAACTGATAATATATGATATTTTTTTAAAATTTTAACATTGTTTTGCTCTATATGAATGTTGTGTACACCAACACATTGATATGTGAGCAACTTTTATTATTGTTGTCTATAATATAATGCATGTATAATATATGTGCTGCCGGTGTACCTTTACCAATAAATAAATAAAGTCAAAGTCAAAATGTTTATTATTCGAATAGACTTAAAATAAGCACTATCAAATCGTCATATTTTTTTTTACAACCACCGGCACGGAACGCTACCTCTACGGGGAAGAATCCGGCGAGAAACCTCCGTGGTTGCTTTTTACAATATTTTCTACTACAATTTTTCAACGTAACAATTCTAGCTACACTCCAACTGTCAATAAGATAAATAAATGATACCTGACCTCGTTTGAAATGCGTGTCTGAGTGGACGCTATCGACGTCAGCTACTATTCTAGGACTGACCGCATCACCTATGGATCAGCAAACTAAACTAAGTGATTATACTAGAGAAAAAATAAAAATAAAAGACAGGAATTTTTCATTTATTTAACTCGTTACTAGTAAATTTCTTTTGAGTTAAATTAAAATTAAAAAAAATATATAGTTTCAAAAGAAATATCTACATTTTTTTTTTAAAGAAAAATCTAACTTTTAAATGATAGTAAAATATTGAAAAAAAAACAATCGTAACTCCCGGGTACAACTTTCACGTTTTATTATGATAAAAACATGGGCGGTTGTCTGGTAGAAAATGGCAAGTCACCTGTGTTGTTCGGTGCGGCTGCAAGGTCTTGTACGCAAGTCGGAGGAGCTGTCACAACTCTCAAACGAGCTAATGTTGGCCCACCACCTGTCAATAACGTAGTATGTAACAACTTTATTATTTCTTTCTAATTAATAATAATTACCACATCACGACACACACATTGACTCAGCCCCGCACTATGATATAATCTTGTATCGCAGGCGCTAAGCAACGATATGGTATATGCTGCATAGATAAGAATACAACATCCAAGACCGGTAAGAGAAACAATGCGTCTTATAAATAACTCAAAGATCCGCTCCCGCCGGGATTCGAACCCGGAACCTCTATCGTAGCTATCGGCTGTTTACACCACTGCGACACAGAGGTCTTCGAAGGTCCTATCGATGATTGTTAATTAAGACATGTTTTTGTTTGATATTATATGAATTGTTTTTGCGCGCGACTTGCTTCGTCCGCGTAGAAGTCAAAAATTGTTCTAATAGGATCTCCAAATACTCGACATTTATCGTTATATTTTGGACAATTCACAAAAAATATTTATAACTAATAGCCTATGTGTTATTTTGATGTAAAGGCTATATTATTGTAGAGTTTCATTAAAATCTATTCAGTAGTTTTCACGTGAAAGAGTTACAGAAATCCTTACATACATACATACTTCATTACATAGTATAAAACAAAGTCGTATCCCGCTGTCTGTCCCTATGTATGCTAAGATCTTTAAAACTACGCAACGGATTTTGATGCGGTTTTATTTATAGATAAACTGATTCCAGAGGAATTTTTATATGTACATAATACATGCATAATATCCGTGCGAAGCCGGGGCGGGTCGCTAGTGTCACACATATCAATCGGAACAATAAATCATTTTTCTGCAAAACTTAAATTTAATGTTAATTTAATTAAATTGTTGTAAAATGAGATTTATACTAAATATTTGTTATAAATTTAATTGTGTAATTGTTTACTGTACTATGGAATATTCACATTTAAAATGTTTTATTTATTTAAATAGACTTAAAGCAGGACCTTTCAAATTGTCATTTTTTTATTTACCACCGGTTCGGAATGACCTACTCCTACTTCTACTTCTTTCAACGGGGAAGAAGCTGGCAAGAAACCTCCGTACTTGTAATAGTAATATAAGTGTAGTGATCGTGTATTTGGTAATGCATATATCGGGGCACACCCGCCACTGCAACTCCTGTTCACCAGGATCAACAACGGCGTGCTTTAATCGAATAATCTGCAGCTGGTGCAATGACGCACAGGCCCGGACACACTACCGGCGACAGCGGGACACGCAACCAACTTAATCAGAACAAATAGGAGGTAGTAAGAAAGCGGTTTCAGACTTCAGCGGCAAAAGCTAAAGGGATGTACGGTCAGGAGACGCCTGACCTTCAAAACGCCACGGCATGCCGCTAACAGGGGATACATGAAATGAATATGTATAAGCATGCATACCAGGCGCGGGCTGCCGCGGCCTGCAGGGCGGCACGCTCTGTCGGTCCGCCCGCCCGCCCGCACCGCCCACGCACGATGCACTGCTCTCCTACGTACCGACACACAGCATTACATACTTATCTTATTATACATATTAACAAGTTAAAAGATAAACAAATTCATCATTGATAAAACTAAAAAAAAAAAAAAACTTTTTTGAAATTTTCACTTATAGTGAGACTAAAACATTTTTTTTTTGTATATATAATATATATTTGTATATACTACTAAAACTAAAATCTCCAACACTTAATTTTAATATTTTAGATAAACAACTTTCAATGCTTCTATAAAAATTTAGATTATTAAAGGTAAATGAGAAGATAAATGTTTTTTCAAATAAAAATATATTTTTTTAACATATTTAAGGGATAACAATAATAACCACATCACGACACACACATTGACTCAGCCCTGCACTAAGATATAATCTTGTATCGCAGGCGCTAAGCAACGATACGATATAAACTACATAGATAAGAATACAACATCCAAGACCGGTAAGCGAAACAATGCTTCTTGCAAAAACCACAAAGTTCCGCCACAACCGGGATTCGAACCCAGAACCTCTAGAGCATTCGGCTGTTTTCACCAATGCGCCACCTAGGTCGACCGAGAGTGATTTTTTTTTTAATATATATTTATATATTAGATTGACTTGACCGTTATTCGAAGCTTAAAGCTATTGAGATAGGCGTCACTAGTCCCCGCGTCTATATCTGTCTCTTTCTACCCTAAAGTGCCATCTCTTTCTTTTTCTCCTACCACCTTGAGCGAGCTGCGGCGCGAAGCGACATCCTTTGTTCATTGGCGTTACAGTTCCCGCGCAGGGCACACGCGTACCGTTAATTCATGCGTTAATGAGTCAATTTATTATATTATACCTCCCTTTTGTAAATTATTTAAAACATACATTGTAAATTTAGACCAAAGAAAATTCAATAAAGATTATAATTATTATGTAATTTCCGTTATTCTTGTTTCATTTGTAACGGTTTTTTGCTTTCAGTTACACGAAAAAGGTTCTTACAAAAGTACTAAAAGGTGCGAAAAAGCTTAACGTTTTAAAGATTACGTCATATTTTATTATTAAAGTAACGGTTTAGAATAATACCGTTTCGGAATTAGTTTTCTTTTGTTCTAAGTTAACGAGTTCTGATGTAACGTACCTATAGTTATTTCTAATTATATATTATTTTAAAGTGATTACACTCAAAGTTCTAACGGGTTCCGTTCGATTAAGATAAATTTTAGATTTGACTCTAGCTACCCTACCTACAGTTATATTATAATGTCTGGTATGGAAGGAGATCATTTAAGTAAGCAAATGGATCGGGACAAAGCCGAGCCGAAGTTGAAACCGTCCCGCCGTCGGCGTAGGTCTCCTTCAAGCTCAAACACCAGTAGCGGTTCTTCTACATCGGAATCTTCTTCGAATCGTGAGTCACGCAAACAAAAACGGCTCCGCCGCAGCCAGTCAAAAGCGTGCGTTTCAAGAACTAAGCAGACAGCTACACGAGCTTAAGGAACGTTTAGCTTTAGGGCACGATAACGATAACTTTTCTGATGTTACTAGAAATCTTTACGATGGTTGTAGTGTAGCTTCTCCAATGCCATTGCCAAGTGTTAATAGCGAATCAAATGATCTATTACATTTTAAAATTACGCTGAAATTAAAAGAGCCATCTATCCCAAAGGTCTCTGATATGCATTTTAGACAATTATCTGAAATTCAACTTCAGTATAATGAAGAAGTAAAGGAGTATGACAGCTTACTTAAGCTACTTTAACTTTGGGTATGATTAAACAAAGAGAACCTCTGCATAGCACATTGTCTGAATGATTGTTTTGGACGAGAGACAAAAACCAGCTCAGCTTTGAATCCCTATCAAAAGAAATTGGTAGCTTGTTTTCAGATGGTGAATTTCATAAGACCTCTTCGGATTTATTGCAACTCATTTGTGGCCATCGTTTAGATGCGGCGCGATGCAGTCCTTAACCAAGAGCGAGATCCTTTGATGAAGACTACATTCCACCATCATGCAGTAACATTTTAATGCAGTCTTTTACAGCAGCGTTAGAAAAAGCAGGTGGACATGTTTCTGGCCTCTTAAAAGAAACCACAGTTCTTCTTTAGGAGCAGGACCTAGTAAGGTAAACGGCTGCCCCTAGCAGGGGAAGGCACAGCCCACCGTTCCCTCGCAGAGAACAATTCACAATTCATGTTCGATAGTAAGTAGCGGACATGATCACTCTTGCCTGTCCCATAGCGCACGAGCACCACCCTCGCAGGGTGCGTGTCTTTCTTGCCCTTCGCAAGCGCGCAACTACCCTTCAACTGGCGCTAGCTAGTGGTGCTTTCAGGGCCGCCAAAAATCTAATCAACAGCCACGAGAATAGGTCATCAGCAACTGTAAGGCTGCCTCCACCTCGAAAGGTAGATGTTAGAATAGGAAAAAGTAGTGACTAGCAGGTATTCAAAGCGGGTCACCTGGAACATTTTTACAAGACTGGAAAGGCAATGGGAACAGGGGACGCTATCTAAAGGTATGGGTATAGCATACCTTTTGCCCAATAGCCACCATTAGTCTACCCCAGCATCAGGCGACCCGAAGAAACACCGGCAATAACTCATATTACAGAAAATATTAAAGCTCAGGGTGCATTAAAACTGGCTCATATGTCTCCAAGTTTCATGTCAACATGTCCCCTGGTCCAGAAAAGCGACGGCATGGCGCTACCCAAGCCGGTTTGTCATTACAGGGAGATTTGGTCTGATAAATGTCAGCTGCATACCAGTTTTTCTCCAGAGAAGAGATTACCTGTGCAATATATATTTATCCCAGGCATATTTTCATTTAAAAGTAAGTCCAGGTCACAGGAGATAGCTAAGGCTGATTTATCGAGGCGAACTGCTCGAGATGACATGCTTGCCATTTGGCTTGAGCACCGCTCCGAAAACATTCTACTGCTCTTACGAATTGGGTCGCACAGTGTCTGCGTTAGAAAGGAGTGAGAATCCTTTTTTATCTGGACGATTTTTTATAGGCAAACCAGGACCTAGTGGTTTTGCAGCAGCATGCCAGTCTGGCGCTGGAGACGTTGGAGTCCTTGGACTGGGTCGTAAACTACGAGAAGTCCCTCTCGCTTCCACAGAAAAGCCTTGTTTACCTGGAAGTACACTGGGACCCATGGTCAAACCGAAAGAGGCTTCCAGAGGTCAAGATAAGTCTGTTAACCAAAAAAGTAAACCATTTACTTCAGATGAGAAGGGTAAGTCTTAAGGACCTTCAGAGTTTGGTAGGTCTTTTGAACTTCTCTACTTACTCTTCTCAACTCACTGCTCAAGACCAGTTCGCACAAACCTGTGACGTTTTCGATGAGTGTCGAAGACAATCTGAAATGCATCACTCATACATATTCCACCCCATCACACTTTTTGACTACAGATGAGTCAGGTCTGGCATGGGGTGCCCAGTAGGACGATTGGGCGATGTCTGGACTGTGGTCGGAACAGGAGCAGAGTTTGCATTGCAACCAAAAGGAGATGTTAGCTATGTTAAAAGTTTTAGAAGAACACTGTATGCTCTTGAGTCAATCCACAGTTCCTGTACAGTGCGACACCAAGACCATGATCGCCTATCTACGCCACGAGGGCAGCACCAGGCCTGATTTTTTCAGATTTTGGACACTTCTCAGATACATCTCAGTTGTTTTATATCTCGGGAAGGTTCAACAACCACGCCGACCACTGGTCAAGGCTATGTCAGCCTCTAGAGTGGTATTTGCATTTTTCAATTTCATGAGCATGGTATTTCTGAATTGGGATATACCAGTCATAGATTTTTCCACTCAAAAAGAGTGCACGTAGTAACGAACTATGTGACTTTGGATCTGACAGAAAAACAAGCCATCTTTCACGTTGGCTTCTCCCAGCAGAGGAACTACCAGCTAGCTTGAGTATTTCTTCCCTCGTTTTGAGTACTAAGAGTCTTAGCTTATCTCAATCGGACGAGAGGAACCTTTTTTCTGGTAGTTCCCAGGTGGAAAAGAGTTTTTAGGAGTTCGGACCTGAAGGCCCGAGTGCTGGCAGCACCAATGACTATCTGGAATCTGGAAAAGTATCTTTGTCCACAGGCCGGCTATCGCCACAAGTTCGGGAGCTCCAGTTAGAGGTTTCTAGATGTGGGGGTGGTCAGGGCACATAGAGGATTGGAATAGTGAGAAACTTCAATTATTGCGATCTGCTTGGAGACCGTCTACGCGCAAAACTTATGATTTTGCTTGGGAAAATGGGCTCAGTGGTGCACCCACAATAATGTGAGCATAACCAACCCTACTGCAGCTGAGTTGGCTAAATTCTTAGCAGATTTATATTTTGCCTCTCCTATAATACAATTTCGTTGTTCAAATCCGCGATTTCCACGCTTTGTTCTTCAGGTATGTCTAATCAATTGAGTACCCATACGTTATTTAAACAAATATATATTAAAAAGATCACCAACATAGTGTACAATTATTCATGCAATTGAAGAACAATAATAGAATAAAATGTCTTTTTTTTTAAATGTCACTACAAAAAAGGTGAAAACTGCATGCAAGAAAAAAAAAGTCAAACATTTAAAACATCAAAAACTAGAGTAAAAATTTTGCCTAAAACTTAATGTCCAAACATATAAATACATAATAAATAAAAATAATATAATATAAATTACCAATTACAACAAACAACTCAACATAATAAATTCATAGATAAAACAAACAAATTACTGTGTCGGAGGCAAAAGCAAACAAACATAACACTACTTAAAATAGGCTTTAACACTGGGTATGTTGTCTGCAAAAATATCGAATTTCTATGTCTTTTGGAGAGAATTATACTTCCTAGTTATTCTTGTTAAGGGCGCATTGTAACCCAAATTGGTCTGATAGCTATTTAGTGAAAATAAATTGAAAGTCGTTGCCCTGGGTGTCTTATAAGGTATACAAAAAGTTAATGAAGCCAACAAGTCGGGAGCATCAACATTAGTCAAGCATAGACTGAAATCAATAACCCTGAAAAAGCTTATAGGACGATAACCTCCATAGATGATTCAAATATTTTTCAATTGTCAAGGCATACCGCTGTTTCATTACTTCTTTGTTCCGGTTGAAGGTTTCGTGACCTCACATTATTACAGGTTGATTCAATTCATTGTAAAATAATAATAAATAACCACATCACGACAAACAAATTGACTCAGCCCTGCAGTAAGTATCGTAAGAACTTGTATCGCAGACGCTAAGCAACGATATGATGTATACTACATAGATAAAAATACAACATCCAAGACCGGTAAGCGAAACAATGCGTCTTGCTAATAACACAAAGTCCCGGCCCCCGCCGGGATTCGAACCCGGAACCTCAAGCAAAAAAATATTAACAAATTTAATTTAATTTTGGTGCGTTTTCGTTTCAAAAACGGATTATCAAGACTATAGACAGTCGGGATGGTAATGAACTGCCAAAACGATTTAAAATTACATGTTGTTTTTTGGGTAAAAAAAAGTTGATTGGAGTAACCAGTGAGAGTAGATCTGGTTATTTATTTCTCTGATAGGTAATCCGAAAGCTGCATCCAGAACTGTTTAGCTGGATGGGTTGATACTCTTTTATCGGAAATAGGAATTTCTGCTCAGCCAGGAATTTTTCATGCTGCTGTGGCGTCAAAAAATTGGCTTGATAATTATATAGCATTGAAGATGTAAATGGCGTTCAATTTATACCTTCGCTAAATATTACAGACGCGATGTAATGCCCGTTTCTGAAATATATCCAAATCGCTTACTCCTATTGTTTCATTAACATCCCTCCATATAAAATGTTTTTGGTTAATTTATAATTAAATGAATTATAAATTGAATTTGTGGTTTAAATTTTAAACGTACAAATTCTGATTCACATTGCCGTACAGGATTTTTTTTCTTTTTTTTCCCACCAAGCGATAACAGACACGTCTCAATAGCTATAAGCCTCGAATAACTGTCAAGTTAAATTAAAAGAAGCGTTCTACCTACCAATAAAATGCTTATTAATTTACTTATAATAATAATAACCACATCGCGACACACACATTGACTCAGCCCTGCAGTAAGTATCGTAAGAACTTGTGTCACAGGAACTAAGCAACGATATGGTATATACTACATAAATAAGAATACAACATCCAAGACCGATAAGCGAAACAATGCGTCTTGCAAATAACACAAAGTCCCACCCCCGCCGGGATTCGAACCCGGAACCTCTAGTGTAGCAGTCGTTAGTTACCTTATTCGAGGCTTATAGGTAAGCTCTGCCTGGTTAATATTCGACGCAAAGAGCAAAGGATGTCGCTTCGCGCCGCAGCTCGCTCAAGGTGGTGGGAGAAAATGAAAGAGATGTAACTTCAGGGTAGAAAGAGACAGATATAGACGCGGGGACTAGTGACGCCTATCTCAATAGCTATAAGCCTCGAATAACGGTCAAGTCAAATTAATAAGCGTTCTATTGGTAGGTAAAACGCTTCTATTGATTTCATAGTTATAAATAATTATTCTATACTAGCGGACCCGACAGACTTCGTCCTGTCATATAGATTTGTAATGTGGCAGTTTTATCTTCCTACGTATTTTATAGTCGTGGGCGTGGCTAAAAATTCTCCTGAACAAACCCCTTTTGTATGGGAAAGAGAAAAGGGCTGTTTTTATAGTTTTTCCGGCAATTATTCGAATTTTTGTCGCCGTAAAAACCATCCTTGAACTTCAAAGAATATTTAAAAAAAGAATTGGCTAAATTGGTGCAGGCGTTGTTGAGTTATGCGCTTACCAACACATTTTGCGATTCATTTTTATATTATAGATATATATATATTATAAGTATTGTAATATTAAAGTAGTCATTATAAATACCTTGGCATGTCTATCCGGAGACGGTACGGGAGTAGTTCTGACTTCAGCTTCCTTATCTGTAGCAGGCTTGTCCGTTGACGACTGGAATAATTATCAATAATTAATTAATTTAGTTAATCTATGTTTTATTATGTTTATAATTATTAAAATCAAAATCATTTTTTTTTTGTTATTCGAATGGACTTAAAATAAGTACTTTAAAATCGTGAAAATTCTTTTTAAACCACCACCGGTTCGGAATGCCTGTCTACGGGGAAGAATCCGGCGAGAAATCTTCGTAATTACTCTTTTCAATATCATAATACAATCTTAGTTATAGTATAAAATGTTACGAAAAAAAATGTGAAAGATGTGAAAAAGGCATAAAAATTGTATGCTTATTCCCTATTACAAGCGCGAAAGGTAAAACATATTTACTTCTACATGTGAAAAGCGTTGTCGTTCGAATACATCAAAGGCATCATCGTGTCAATCAGCGGTATCACTTTCCATCAGGTCAAGGGAAGGGAAAGTAAGTTATAGTTATACTCACAAATCCGTTGATCTGGTTGTTGTGCCTGGGAGGGCTGGATGGCGGGGCTCGCTTGTCGGCCTGCAGCTTGTACTGTACCGCAGCCTCTGTAGTCGGGGCTGCGGTCATGTTCTCAGTGTCAACTCTGCGACGGGTCTGGAAGAGATTAAATAGTTATTTAATAAAAAGCCGGTAGCTTACTTACGTGCCTTGGTGAACCCGACAGGTCGAGGGTTCGAGTCTAAAGTTCTAGCTGCCATGCTCCTAATTGTGCCCGGATAGTGGCGATAGATTCGCAACCTGTCACACTGGGACTCGAAATAAACATGCAAAATGCGGTGTTTAACACCTCTAAACCCCTCTTGAGGGATTAATTACGTCGTGAGTTTGTTTTTTTCAGTTATGTAGTAAAAATCAAATGAACTAGTGGTTCGCTACGTACTATAAACTCGCTACTTCATATATCTCAGTACTCAATTGTCTGAATCAGCTCAAATACGAACTTAAGCATTATTTAAGCTTCATCGAACCGTTATCCAAATTTCACGACGATCCGATCAAAAATGGCAGAGTTATAGTCGGACAAACATTTATACATACATACAAACGCAATATGGCTCCATTAGACTTTATGAGGTTAACTTGGATCACTTGCGCATTAAATTTTAACTTTATGCTAATGAATAAATAAGAACTCTGACGACCTCTGTGGCGCTGTGGTGTAAATAGCCGACTGCTACACTTAAGGTTCTAGGCTTGAATCCCGGCGTGGTAGAAACTTTATTTTACTTGCAAGACGCATTGATTCGCTTACCGGTCTTGGATGTTGTATTCTTATCTATGTAGTTTATACCGTATCGTTGCTTAGCGCCTGCGATACAATATTATATCTTAGTGCAGAGCTGAGTCAATGCGTGTGTCGTGATGTGTTTGTTAATATTATAAATCTATATATACGTACGTTATCTGGCTGTGTGTCAGTCGGTGCTGCGACGTCCGGAGTCACGTGAACTGCTGCTCGTGTTCTCGACACCGAGACAGCCTGAGGGCAAACGTCATTGTGACTTATTATTATGTGCTTTTACTTTACCCACCACTGCGACTCCTGTTCACCAGGATCAACGGATAATGCATTCTTAAACTTTCTTGACATCCATTGATGTCAATTCAAATCAAGTAGCATATATTCAAGACCGTTCACAATATCTAATCATTAAAATCATTTTTTTTTCTTGAAAATTCCATCAAAACTTCCGTACAAACGCATACACAAAAACCCACAAACACGCACGAAAAAAATATTACTACATGTTTACACACACTGATGACTAAATCAAATCCAATGAAAATGATACCTACATACATTAAACTACAAAAAAAATATATTACTCAACAATGCCATCGGAACAAAAAGAGTTATAAACGGCAAATCGATTTAAACAACCATTATTATTACCCATTATTATTATTATTAATGCTATTAATAATAATATTAAAACGTATCTTCTGATGACGACCCACTATCGGAATATGCCTGTAAAAATCAACCTAACTTTATCTAACTAATTAATTAAAATAAACATGCAAAATATAAAACTAAACAATCGTAAGTTCTTAAAAGTTTATAATAATTAAAGCCTTCTAATAATGATCGTTTATTTATTTATTTTATTTTATTTATGTTGTTCAGAGATTTAACTTTTAAATTGTCTCAGATTTATAATCAAAATAAGATTAAAAACCAACAAAATATTTTTTTTTCTTTTACGGAGCTGTACTTAACGTGTGTTGACGTAAAGAAAGCGCGCGCGACACCAAAAAAAAACATCCCCACTCTTATGTTACAACAATTTAATATTTAAAATTACTTTTTTCATCGACCCAATTTCTCTTTAAATAAAAAAATACGCAAAAACGCTTCTTTTTAAAATAATACATACAGAAATATTTTTTCTAACACACAAACCTACTTAATATGATCAAACTTTTATTACTTTTAAACCAAAACAATAACAATAATAATACCTTCTCACTCTTAAACAAAGAAAATAGTACTATATCCCCTTTTAAACTTAAACGAAAAAAATAATAACATATTATTAATAACAAACATAACAAGAAAATAGTATATATTATGGTACTTCCCCTTCTAAATTTAAACGTAAATAATAATAAAATCCTTATTAATAACAAACAAACTTACATGGTTCTCCCAATCGTATACATCAGTGTCCCTGATGCCTCGCCTCTTACAGCACCTTTCGAGCAAAGCCGCGAGCATCGCGTAGTCGGGTTCGTCAGCGTACTGCAACTGTTGGACATGCTCCAGGAACTGGCGGAGTTCCGACGGCAGATGTTTGAGGAGGAGTCTGTGGTCGTATTTCTCTTTCATCAGACCGACCTTTAATAGAAGTCATTTATTTCACATTACCTCTGGAAGATTTCTCTTGGAAGTGAGGTTTTAATCCAATTGTCAAGAGTTACTGTAACATCTCGTTTCAGTTGGGATAAAGACGCACCTTTCTTCCATATAAAAAAACTAAAAAAACCCAATAGTGATTATGCATAATATTTAATTTGATTATTCAATCAATTAATCGTAAAGTATATGGAAATAGAGTATTTACAGTGAAAACAGAATAAGAATTGTACGATAAACCAGGGAGATATAACCATTGAAAGTAAATATATCTATCTCGCTCATTGCATGTCGCCTGTGTACTTTGACTTCGTAGTACATATCGGATCTCTCTGTCTGGCCAACGACTTTGAAGCTTTATAACTTAGTTAATAAGACAGATATTTGAACGAATCTAACGGATTTGTATATATGTGGTATCGGATTATAACAAATAAATAAAAAAGTCATGCATATTCCCTATTGCTTTGTGTTACCTATCTCATATTTATTTATCACTTTTCAAGTTTTCGTCAGAGTAGGAGCTCTCGTAATGTTTCCGATGCGAACTGTCACATTTCCGAAAGCAAATGTCAAATTTATCCGAACGGTGAATGTGAATAGCGTTCCCTTCGAGAAGTTGTCGAATACGAGACGATTGTTAATGCCCTGCTGGTGGTAGATCTACGTGCGAGATCGTCTGGGTTAGTACTGCACTACTTTATATTCACAACTTGAAGCAGTGACTTTCGTCTGCTTGTTCGTTTATGAGGTTAAATAAAATTAAAAAATTCTATCACATACAAAGGAGAAAGAAAAATCAACAGATGACAATAACATGTGTCAACGTTTAATGATGATGAAAAGGATAGAAAATATTAACGATTTTCAATTATTTTGATAGGACCTTTTTTATTTTTAAACAAAAAAAATAATAAGGTGAGACGTACTTTCTTCGAAATTACCAACTAAACCTTTGAAAATGTCAAGTTAATTTAGTAAAAATAATTTATTAATATTAAGTTCATAATTTTTGCGCCAAAAAGATTATTAAATAGTTTTTTTTAAATTATAATTACAAATTAACAATAATAATAACCACATCACGACACACACATTGACTCAGCCCTGCACTAAGATAATCTCGCATCGCAGGCAATAAGCAACGATATGGTATAAACTACATCGAAAATATAAAATTCACTCCCTGATTACCTGTTCTTTATCTTTAATCTTCCTCCATGGAAGCTGGCCGTTGACGAATTCCACCAGCATATAAAATAATGACCAGAGATCGTCATGTCTACCCATCTCTTTATTTTTGTGAGCGTTTATAGAAGCGTAGCGAACTGTACCTGTTGGAGAAAATAAATATAAATAATCACAATAATGAAGCTTATAAAAAATAATAATAATGAGGCTTATTAATAAACATGGAAAATAGTAACGGGGCATATTATTTTGTTTTTTTTTAGAGCTTATACGACAAAATAGAAATAATATATATTATTATTATAAATAATGAATTAAGGTGTTAATGTTTTCTCGAACATTTTGTACTTTTTTCTTTTGTCACAAATAGTTTTTAGCTTTTCAGATGATTTAATTAGTAATGGTTTTTCCATCTGTCAAACTTTGTTTCTTAATTTAGATGACCTCTGTGAATTCATCATCGACTTTGTTCTCTGTTGTAGATAAAATTATAAAATCTTTTCAATTTTATATCCACCTCTAACCTTCCCCATATACCCCATCATAAACGGTCCCCATCTCACCCAGTAGCGTAGCTAGGGGGACCAAGGGCCCTGTAGGCCTAGCACGCAAAATAAATGCGACGTTTCCCGCGCGACAAGATCTTCTTTCCCAGTCATAACAAAGACGAAAAGAAAGAGATAGTTGCTATCTCACGCCATTATGTCGCTCTCGCGCCTCTCACGTCTGTGTGCTAGCGCTGCTGGTGCATAGGGAGAGAATCGGACCCTCCTCCCCTCTTTCCGCGTAGTTTGAACTTATATTGGCCTTCAAAATTATTGATAGGGAATAAGAATAGGAAACAGTGAGTTGAATCACCCTAGTAGGTTAAATCCATACGTCGTCTCTATCAAAATCTTCATGAGTCCAATGGAAGAAAAAGGGAGTAAATAAACAACGACGCACGTGACAATATATAACATTTATTAATGAAGAGAAAAAACGATTTTTAAGAGAATTCCACGTCCGATTCAGAATCTCTTGCAAGCTTTAATTTTTGCGAATTCGTCAATAATTTCACTTAAATCCAAGTTTGATGCCGCCTCATTTTCTATCGCAATTAACGATAAATGTCGGAGGCGATCTTGTCGAATGCTATTTCTTAAATAATTTTTTTATAATCTTTAGTTTACTGAAAGATCTTTCTGCTGACGCGGAAGTAACAGGACTTTTTTATTTTCATTTTTTTTTTTCAATGCTGAGGCTAGAGGGCCCCCTCAGCTCCAGGGCCCTGGTGCACTGCACCACCTGGCCCTATGATAGCTACGCCACTGATCTCACCCCTTAAGTCCGCAGCCACTCTGGGAGGTCGGGCTTGCCCTGTACTGAATTATACTGTCTCTGAATTAAAGATATTCTAATACCCCATCATAAAATGGCCCCATTTCACTCCTAAACATTATAGAAGTTGCTCATGGTGAAGTCACTTTTAGACCCCATAATAAAAGAATCCCAACTCACCCCTGAAGCCCGCAGCCGCTCTCGGAGGTCGGACCTGCCCTGTGCTGGTAGTATACTGCCTTGCTAAGCCAAAATCCAGCATGTACACCTTCCGACAGTTGCTTGGATGCCGACCAATGCTGAAGTTGCTCTGGAACCACAAAAAAAAAAGATTTATTTTTGCTTTTTATTTATATTTAAACTGCCCTACACTCAATAAAATAATTATTCAATAATTTTTATATCGATTATTATTACAAATTTAAAAAAGACAAAATTTAAAAAATAAAAATCATAGCAAATAACATACATCAAAATAACAGAAACAGCATAAAATAAATCAAAAAATTCACACAGAACTTAAAACAATCATTCATGTTCTACTTCCAATCATCCGCAAACACTATACAAAAAAAAATAAAAAAATATATAATATTTATAGTGATTGCGGATATTATACAATTTATATATATATATAACATATAATATATTATTATTTATGTATATATCATATAACCAAATTGTTTAATGTTCCTTCGTCTCGTACCAACCTTGGTCACAGCTCTCCATATTCAAGAATATGTAAACAGTACTACAACTCACTGCCAAAAACAAATAACTTAGATATTTTCGGTGACCACTTTAACATGTTCAAGTGCAAGTTGCTGGGAATGCTATGAATGTCTATTAGATTTTAATTTTGTTTGTTTTCCTATAATTGTTATATATTTGTTTTCTTTAATATTATTGTTAATTTTGTTTCAATTTTATTTAATTTCATTTTATTTTATATACTAAATTTAATTCAATTATGTAGCTTATAATATTGTAAATGCTGTATAAGTCCTTAATTGGGACACACATATTTACCTTAGGCTTTTAATTATAAGTTATTTTCTGTGTCTGATGTGTGTCCTGTGGATTTATTAAATAAATAAATATAATATAGCCTTTATATATTTATATATGCAACATTGTAGGGTCGCTATTACGCAATCCTAATTGATAAGTAAGCATTTTGTCAACGTCTCGCATTGAGTTATAAAACAGTCGATCCATGCCTCTCGATACTAACAACATGTACGTGTGGAAGTAACTCGCAAATGAATTCGGTTCACTTAATTAATTATTTATTTAAACATATAGGAATATATCTTAGATATATATCTTAGAGAAACCCGACGCTTGCACATGAACGTTTCCATCCTCAAAAAAACTTGCTGAGACTATTAAACAAACAACACACACACACACACCGACACAGACACACACACAAAGCGACAGTGGACACAGCGATTTTTACTACTAACGATAGCGACAATGGGGTGGAAACAACTATTTTTGAAAAAAAAAAAAAAAAAATCTTCGATTATTCTGCTAAAAAAAATATATATATATGTACGGCTTAAATTCGTAAAAATGTCATGTATTTAAATTTCGTGACGTGAAAATTTAATTTTTTTGAGAAAAAGTATGCCTTAGTAATGGAATATGACATTTTTAAAATAAATTGTGTAAAATATATTTTGAATACTTACAGGTTTGATGTCTCTATGAAGGAAACCGACTGAATGTATTGAATCTATTGCTTTTAATATCTGTAGACCCAATCTGGAAATTGAAAAAAAAAAAAACAAAATAAATAATAAAAATAATAAACCACATCACGACACACACATTGATTCAGCCCTGCAGTAAAATAATCTTGTATCGCAGGCGCTAAGCAACGATATGGTATAAACTGCATAGATAAGAATACAACATCCAAGACCGGTAAACGAAACAATGCGTCTTACAAATAACACAACGTTCCGCCCCCGTCGGGATTCAAACTCAGAATCTCTAGCGTAGCAGTCGGCTGTTTACACAACTGCGCCACAGAGGTCGAAACAAACAATTAAATAAGCTACAGATAAATCTATTTGCGTGTATCTGTAGTTATGAATATTTATATTTGAATCGACCGAATTCAATTGATTTTTTTAAATTCAATACATCATTTCAACGAATTGGATTTTTCTTTTCACACAAAAAATGACCTTTTTCCACAATTTTTTTTTTAAACAATTTTTTCCCTTCTCACCTCAACGTAGTAGACAGCGAGAATGCCCCCCGGGGCTGGGCCCTCCTCAGTTCAGCCAAGTTCTTCCCCTGAAGCTGCATCACGACGTAATTGAACCTGGCGTTCCTACCGCACCCTATGAAACGGCACACGTGCTCTTTGCCTAGAAAAAATAAATGATAAAAAATAAAAATAAAACAAAATTTTCAGGAAAAATAGTTTACAAAATGAAACAATTAGTCATATTGTTTATTATTAAAATACCAATTAAAAAATTAAAAAAGATTCTATAAATTGATTTCATTCATGTAATTCTTTCTATTTACGTGTTTCAAGTTCGAATGATCGGAGAGAGCCAGTGTATTTACCGACAGGAGAGGTATAACATCTTTACCTCTACACATGGAAAAAGCATTAGCGGAGCTCTTGGCGTACCAGATATCAGGGGCATCGTCGTGTCAATAAACTGCGGTATCACTTTCCATCAGGCGAACCGTCTGCTTGTTTGCCCGTGATTTAAAAAAATCGACCACACCCAGTGGCGTGCCTAGAGTGTTAGTACAGGGCAAGCCGAGAGATATACTTCATACTTCCGTTGTGGACTTGCTGGCGTGGACGAGCTCAGCAAAACACTCACAAGTTTGCGAACATGTCAGCAAAACCACAATTTCGGTGGCTTTAAAAAAGTCGTTTGATTTGTTAATGAATGAATGAGAGCGCGAACTTATTTTAGTTTGATAGGGCAAGCCGGGCTTTTGGGCTTCTATGACAGTACCGCCACTGGCACACCATACTACATATTAGATTAAGAGATATTTTCTTAATGACCTTGTAGTTTCTTCAGCACAGCAACTTCCATCTTCAGCACCTGTTTTGGCTGTCGTGCTGACTCCACCTAAAAGAAAAATAATTTAAAATTGTTAATTTCCATATATAAATATTTGTAATTCATCATCATTACATTTCAATGGTCTTTTTTCAACTATTTTGCCTTAAAAATCAATCGTACGGATGTATCTATGTACAGTCGAGGTCTGCCACGGAGTATCATTTGCCATCGAAATTCCTCTGTACGCGATAATACTACGTTTTAAGAGGTTGGATCGCAAGCGCAATCCTAATTGGCCGTAGTAAATCTCTATTACCAATGACGGTAAAGGAAGCAAATCATTCATTGAAATCATGATGTTGTTTTAAAAGTATGATAATCTCATCCATTCACAAATATAGTATGAAAGCCCGCAGCCGCAAAACCGAAAGCAAAACTCGACCTTAAGCTGGCAGCGCGTGCGCGCCCGTGTACGTACGTTTGTTCCACCGTAGCAGCTAAACCACGGGACCGATTTTAATGAATGAGATGTCAATATATTCGTAATAACGGCCCGGGTGACATGGGCTATGTAATTTTTTTTAGATTTTTTTTAAGACCTAAGATTCTAACGTCGAAAAAAAAAAAGATCACCTGTTTAGTATCAAAAGAGAATAATAATAAGAATAATTTATTTGCACGAAATACGATCATACAGGAGTGTCATGTTACACTTTTATCGAGCATGCAAAATTTCAAGTCAGTAATGCATTTGTATTAAAATGAAGAAAGATCCATATTAGAGGTTTTAGTCGTCAAAATATTCTTTAAAACTGTAATAAAAAAATTCAGTTACTACTCTATACAAATATTTTTAAAATATCGTTCTGGATACATTTTTATGGGATTCTGGAAGAGGTCACCATTTCCTTGTTTCTTCCATTTCAGACCCCCCTTTTTTTTATGTGTTTTTTTTTAATCATAAACCACAGCCTTAAGGCATAAAAAGTAACAGGAAAAATAAGCTTGTCTTACTTAGGCCCAATAAAAGTCTTTCATTACATAAAATAAAATAAGAATTATGGTAATCCAAAAAATATACAAAAATCGTTACTATATTCGGTATACATGTGTATTCTGTGTAGTTTTTTAGATGACATTTGCCAACCTTTTAACAATTATACTATAATTAATTAAACAGTTAATTAACTCACCTTCAGAGCGACTTGTTCCTGCGTCACAAGATCCATACCCTCGTATATTTCACCAAACCCACCACCGCCGATTTTTTTCACCACCTTTAAAAAAAAATACAATATCATAGCATTGTAGCGAAAGTATGTCTAATAAAACTGGAAAAATAATAATAACATCACGACACACACATTGACTCAGCCCTGCACTAAGATATAATCTTGTATCGCAGGCACTAAGCAACGATATGGTATAAACTACATAGATTAGAATACAACATCCAAGACCGGTAAGCGAAACAATGCGTCTTGCAAATAAGTCCCACCCACGCTGGGATTCGAACCCGGAACCCCTAGGGTAGCTAGTCGGCTGTTTACACCACTGCGCCACCGAGCCAGGAAAGAAATTTAAGGACATAGTTATCGACTCGGGATCTACGTGTGAGATCGCCTGCGTCGTTACCACCATCCTTTATATTTACAACGTGAAGCAGTTCGCTGTGGTTCGCTCCGAAGGTTTGGATAACCAGTGTCACCTGCACGAGAGGTATAACACCTTTGCATTTACATGGACAACGCATTAGATCTTTGCGTTGTAACATATCAAGGGCATCGTCGTGTCAATAGGCGGTATCACTTTCCATCAGGCGAACCGTTTTATTGTTTGCCCGTGAAGTTGCATAAATAAACAATTTCTTAATTCATTAATTATTCCTTGTCCGTCTTCTCGTAAACTGTCTCACCTTCCACCTCTCCTTGACCACGTGCCCTGGTTGCAGCAGGTCCTCGCTGGCCATCGTGATGTGGTGGGCTCTCCTTGATGTATCACAGCGGCTGGCTGACGGTGACCGGGCCTTGGCGCCGCCGAAGTTTGGAAGGGTGCGGGACCTGACAGATGGGAGACAACAATTATCATATTTTTACGTAGATTATTTCAATATTGTTCTTTTGTACTTTCATTGAATCTCTGAGGTGTTTGTGTGACTTGATATATAATAATGTACATGCCTGTAAAACACACTCATACCAGTCATGTAACTTTATTTACTGTATTTGTTTTTAATGTTCGTATGTGTGCTGTGGGTGTGTCTATTGAGTAAATAATACTAAAAGTATACTAATGAACCGATACTATATACTGACAGTTTATGTATACTAGCTTGTGCCGGCGACTTCTCCCGCGTGGAACTGGATTAAAAGTAGCCTGTATTCTTTCCCAAGGTATAGGTAGGCGTAGTGGGTTAGAATACGCGAGCATTGCATGGAGTCCTTTTTATGATGTTCACAAGAAACGGCTGGAAGGTATTCAAAAGCGTTTCCTATGGCATCTAACTTATTCTTGCTATTTGGGCAAGTCATTGGTTAACTATGAGTCAAGGCTTGCACACTTCAAAATTTCAGCATTGGTCGATCGAAGATGTATGTTGGACACTGTTTTTCTTCATAAATTGTTGAATGGTACTCTTGATGCTCCCGACTTGTTGGCTTCATTAACTTTTTGTATATCTTATAAGACACCCAGAGCAACGACTTTCAATTTATTTTCACTAAGTAGCTATCAGACCAATTTGGGTTACAATGCACCCTTAACAAGAATAACTAGGAAGTATAATTCTCTCCAAAAGACAGAGAAATTCGATATTTTTGCAGACAACATACCCAGTGTTAAAGCCCATTTTAAGTAGTGTTATGTTTGTTTGCTTTTGCCTCTGACACAGTAATTTGTTCGTTTTATCTATGAATTTATTATGTTGAGTTGTTTGTTGTAATTGGTAATTTATATTATTTTATTTATTATATATTTGTATGTTTGGACATTAAGTTTTAGGCAAAATTTTTACTCGGTTTTTGATGTTTTAAATGTTTGACTTTTTTTTTTTCTCGCACGCTGTCTTCACCTTTTTATAGTGACATTCGACTTGTTTTTATACTGTGATTGTTCTTTAATTGCATGAATGAGTGTACACTGTGTTGGTGATCTTTTTAATAAAATAAATAAATAAAAATAGATTTGTATCAAATTTCATCAAATTCGGTTAAGTGGTTTAGGCGTGAAAGCTTAACGGGCAGACTGACAGACAGTGTCATTTTAGCATTCACAATATTATAGGTGTTTATATATCTAAGGTTCAGCAAACATACAAACCTTCCTCTTGAATCACTCTATCTATTTAAAAAACTCGCATCAAAATCCGTTGCGTAGTTTTAAAGATCTAAGCGTACATAGGGGCAGACAGCGGGAAGCGACTTTGTTTTATACTAATGCAGTGAAGTGATTTATTTCCTGGCAATACCAGCTACTACATCTGCGTATTTTTTTTTATCCCCATTCAAAAGTTTAACCCCTATTTTGACCCCTCATCTTTCAGTATGGGGATGAAATGCAGCATAATAATATGTTCTTCTCTAATCCTTACTAATATTAAAAAGCTAAACGCGAAAGTTTGTAAGTATGTATGGATGTTACTGTTTCACGCAAAAACTGCTGAATGGATTTTAATGAAACTTTACAATACTATAGCTTATACATCAGAATAACACATAGGCTGTAATTTATAAAGATATCGTGTGGATTGTCCAAAATATAACGATTAATGTCAAGTAATAAAATCCTATTCGAACCATTTTCTACTTCTACGCGGACAAAGTCGCGGGCAAAAGCTAGTATTGCATTTAAAAAAAAAAAACATTAGTGTTCTTGACATAAGTTTTGAATTTATGTTAAAAAAAAGACAATAAAAATAAAATTGGAAAAAAAATCTTGTATTGAAATGACTCCTTTCCCGTTTGTATGATTTCCCGTTTCGTAACCCTCATTTAATTTAATTAGTACTACTAGTATTAATCCTTCGAGAGGGGTAGGCAGAGGTGTTGAACACCGTATTTCGCATGTTTAAGTTGAGTCCCAGTATGACAGGCTGCGAATCTGTCGCCACTATCCGGGCACAATGCGGCAACCCGAGACTAGAGCCCTCGCCCTTCGAGTCGGGACGGTCGGTTATCCGAGGCATGTAACAAACTGAGCTACCAACTCATTTAATTTTTTTTAAATCAAATGTTGCGTTTCGTAACTTTTGATAATTAATACGTTTTGTAGCTTTTGGACCAAATATTTTTTTCAATTTGTAAGAGTAACATTCTCAAAAGTTCTCAAAAGAATCCAATGTCTTTGAGTTATACAATAAACTAGAATTTGATAAACTCCACAATATTTTTCGTAGATGTTTCACGAATGCGGAAAGTTGTTGTTTGTATAAATATTAAAAATACACTGTTCCTTGTAATTGAAATACTAGAGTATGGAGTTTATGAAATTTTATACAAAAAAAAATATCTACAAATTTTCCCGTTTGGTCCGATCGGTCAGTTGGTCAAAAGAAATTCGATAAAAATAAAATCTTAAATGCTAAATAATGATAATTAACGAGAATTTATAATTAAGATCTATTGAAATTTAAAACATCACAAAAAAAAACATAAAAAAAACCATAATGATAATAATAACCACATCACGACACACACATTGACTCAGCCCTGCAGTAAGTATCGTAAGAACTTGTGTCACGGGAACTAAGCAACGATATGGTATACAACTAAACTACATAGATAAGAATACAACATCCAAGACCGGTAAGCGAAACAATGCGTCTTGCAACTAACATATAGTTCCGCCGCCGCCGCCGGGATACGAACCCAGATGTTAACTACGCCGCAGAGGTCGTTAAAAGTAAAGTGCTTTGTAATTACCAGAAAATACTTTGTGAAAAAAATTATAATCATGTAACCTATTACAGTAGCATCAGTTATGCTACTGTAATACTACTGTAATACTAGAGACTACTGTAATACTAGAGACTACTGTAATACTAGAGACTACTGTAATACTAGAGACAACCCACACACACCTAGTTACACTAAATCAATTTTTAAACGACTACGGAGGCGATAAAACCAAAAAAAAGAAGTTATTAAAAGTCAAAATCTTTTTTCATTCGAATAAACTTAAATCAAGCACATTCAAATCGTAATATTTTTTTTTACTACCACCGGTTCGGAATGCTATCTCTACGGGGAAGAATCCGGCGAGAAACCTCCGCAGTTGCTTTTTACAATATTCAAATACAATAATTTTCTCTTACATTTTACAATTTGTAAAACATAATAATTATAGTTTTCTAATTATTGAAAATAAAGCGAAACTTCCTCCAATACGACGCTGTTATCTACTATCTGAATTTTAAAAAGAAAAAAAAATCAAAATGTTATCACTACATAGCATAAAACAAAGTCGCTTCCCGCTGTCTGTCTTTATGTATGCTTAGATATTTAAAACTACGCAACGGATTTTGATGCGGTTTTTTCCAATAGATAGTGTAATTCAAGAGGAGGGTATCGTAGCTTAGCGCCTGCGATACAAAATTATATGTGTGTGTCGTGATGTGGTTATCATTGTTGTATCGTTATTAGAAATACACGTTTTTAGAAATCTCGGCAAAGAAATAATTTTATCTCATTTTTACTCTGTTAAGTGCCTCGGTTAACCGACCGACCCGACCCGACAGGTCTCGGTTTGCCGTACATTGTAGCTGCCATGTTCCTCATTGTGCCTGGATAGTGGCGACAGATCCGCAACCTGTCAAACTGGGACTCAAAAATGAACATGCGAAATGCGGTGTGTAACACCTCCGCCTACCCCTATCGAGGGATTAATTACGGCGTGATGTTTATGTATGGAGTGATTACAAACCTTAGTAATGGGTTCGTTTGTATCCTCGGTGCAGCAGCTGCTTCGTCGAGACGGACATCCTTCTGGAACAAAAAAATAAACATCCAAGATAAGCACCTATAATAGTATTATACAAGTACATTTTAAGTTTTATTATAGATAGGATAGGATACATTTCGGAGTGTGTGCGCAGGAATTGCACAATTTAATCCCACCGGCCCGCTTTTATAATCGGAATACAAGACGTAGGCTGAAGTTGCATCCTTTTGTGGTAGATATTCCGACCATCCGGACTAAACGCTTCGATAGCTCCTTCATAATGCTTACTGCAAGGGTGTGGAATTCTTTGCCTGCCGATGTGTTCCCTGACCAATATAACTTGGGCCTCTTTAAGGCAAGAGTGAATAGGTTTCTCCTAGGCAGGCATGATCCACCTTAGGCCTCATCGCCGCTTAACATCTGGCGGGTTTGGGGTCAAATGCCTTCCTGGTCTTGAATTAAAAAAAATACATACGCATGACCTAAGCGCAGTGGCCAAACTAGATTCAGGCCCTAGCGACTTATTATAGGTCTCCATTTCAAGGGGGCTCTTTAAGCTCGGGGCTCCTGGCATTTTACAATATATATGACTTAATGTTAGTGGAGATGCAGCCAATACGTCAGTGTCTTTTGTTAATTTAGGGTTTTTAAATGAAGATGATTATTATTATATTATTATTTTTTTGCGGTCATGCCATCCCCTAGTTATGCTACTGCCTGATTAAATGGGCGATTTATTGAATGGTGTGAAGTTAGCGTCAGAGCGGGACGGAGGTTAGGACGGCAAAGGTCACCCAAAACTGCTACCAAAGTGCGGGTTAAGGTCATTCAGTGCTATAAAAATAATGACTTATTAGACTATTCTACGAATCCCGGATTTTTAAATATATATATAAAACTGTGAAATATATATATATATATATAACGATATATATATACAGAAGAAAGTTCTTATAAGGTTGTGTTAGTTTCGTCTGGCGTGTACATGCATATTGTCTCAGTGTGCGTAATAGGTTACACACACTAACTGGAACGGTTTGCATGTACAAATCTAAACGAACCGTCTTAATAACAACTTTGAATTTGAAATTATTTTCAAGAGACAAGTATCAATAATAAATTAGTATAATATCAATCCTTATGGTGTACAACTTAAGGACCAACTCCAAACAGCTTAAGTTGATCCATGACCGTGCGTCGTGGCTTTGTTTTCTATTAATCAAATAAATATAGTCCATATATCTATTCACCTGTGGTTCATTTCTGCGTGTACTCTGCACGGGAATCGAACCGGAACCCTGTGATGCGGTGTCCGCTGACGATGATGATGATTCTATGAAGAAGAAAAAACATTTTTAATTCACCAGACGACGAGTAGCTTATAATAATAATAATTATTATATTTTCGAATAACTGAGATCCATTTGGGTGAGTATACATAAATATATACTTGCTATATACTAGCATAATAGAGCTAGTAAAATCAGCCCTGCAGTAAGACCTTGTGTTGCAGGTGCTAAGCAACGATATGGTATATAACCTAAATACATAGGAATACTACACCCGAGACCGGTGAGCGAAACAATGCGTCTTGCTGAATAGGGGCGGGTCAATAAGTCCGTGACTTTTGGAATAAAACACAGATTCTTTGATAAATAAATCATTTTATTTTTCAACGTAGTCTCCCTTGAGCTCTATACACTTTGTCCAACGCTTCTCCAATTTTTTTATCCCTTCCAAAAAATATTATTTGTAGAGGTCCTCAAAATAGGTTTGCGAGATGACTTCATCATTTGAGTCAAATCTTTTTCCACCAAGCCATTTCTTCAGGTTTGGGAACAAGAAGTAGTCACTCGGAGCCAAATCTGGAGAATAAGGCGAATGACGGAGCAATTCATAGCCGAATTCATGGATTTTTGCCATGGCAACTGCACATGTGTGCACACTTGCATTGTCTTGGTGGAAAATAACTTTTTTCTTGGCCAAATGAGGTCGGTTTTTTTAAAAAATCGTCATTGAAGTGGTCCAATAAGTTGACATAATATTCCCCATTGATTGTTCTTCCCTTTTGAAGGTAGTCAATGTGGATTATCCCACGTGCATCTCAAAAAACAGTGGCCATAACTTTATTGGCTTGGCCTTCTTTGGCGCCGATTCACCCTTAGAAACCCACTGTTTTGACTGTTGTTTGGTCTCTGGTGTGTTGTGATGGATCCATGTTTCGTCCACGGTTACAAAACGGCGCAAAAACTCCTCCATATTGCGATGAAACAACGCCAATCCCTCCTGTGAAGTTGTTACACGACTGTGAGCAAACGCGGCACCCATCTTGCGGAAAGCTTTCTCATGCCCAAGTGATCATTCAAAATTGAAACCACTGAGCCATGAGAGATCCCTACGGCTTCCACAATCTCTTGCACTTTCAATCTTCGGTCGGCCAACACCATATCGTGAATTTTTTCGATTGTTTCGGGGCTAGAGACCTCAACTGGGCGTCCAGGTCGTTCGGCATCATCAGTGCTTGTACGGCCGCAACGAAATTCAGTAAACCACTTTTTTACCATTGAAATCGGTGGTGCAGAGTCACCATAGTATTTATCAAGCTTAGCCTTGGTCTCGGTAATGCTTTTTTTTCGCAAAAAATAATGCTTAATAAGCAACACGAAATTCACTTTTTTCCATTTTTTTCCTCAAATTACTGGGTAGTCTGATAAAGATAGCTGTCAAACACAAACTAACTGACGCAGCAAGTTCAAATTTTGATAGGAGTCAACTGACAGATGCCTGTTGACAGGAGTAGTGTTGCTTTTTCAGTAAAGAGGTCAGAAATTCAAAAAGTCACGGACTTATTAACCCGCCCTCGTAATAACGCAAAATTCCGCCTCCGCCGGGATTCGAACCCGGAACCTCTAGCGTAGAAGGCCAAAGGTCATTATTGTATATTTTATTTTATTTATTTTGGTACACCAACAGCATACATATCAAAACATTTAAATATGGACAGTCGCATTGTTACATCTAGATATATATGCCAATTATAAAAATACCCATAACAATACTATAACACATAACAACATAAAACTAACATAAACAGATTCTAGAACCCTTAAATTTGAAACAAGGTAGAGATAAAGAAGATATATATATAGTATCCGCGATACCAAACCCTAAGCACGTACGGCTGAGGGCAGCGCATTCACCGCCCTCATCTCAAAGACGGTTGACTTTAACTTCGACTTTGAACGCAAGAAAAACTGTTTCCCATAAAAATTGTCGCAAATTTTATGTTCTACAATTTCATAATAGATGCCGACACCGTTGGAGCGATAGTAACCGAGATAACCGAGAACAACTGGTTTTTTTTTTTGTACCTTTGACTTTGAATAACCGACTTTGAATAACCGACTTTGAATAATTTGAGGATTTTATAGCGTGAAGGAATACTTGAACTCAAAAATTTGATTTAATTGGTTTTTTATTTTTTGATTCAAAAATATTACAAATAAATGATTTTGATAATTTTACGAGACTTTTGAAACAAGATTAAGAGCGCCAAAATTAAGATATAAAGAAAAAAATCAGGCTGAACACTCATTTTTTTTTTAATTTATTTACCATAAACCACAGCCTAAAGAAATAAAAAGTTACAGGAAAAATAAGCTTGTCTTATGCCAATAAAAGGTTTTCCATTTAATCATGCTAAAATGATTGGAGCATGTAGACTAATTCTAATGAAATCTAATTAAAAAAAAATAACAGTGTCATCACCTTTTACCCTTTACATAAATGTCACAAACTTACATAATGTGTAGGAGAGTAACATTAGGTATAAGGTTAATGTCAGATGTAAATATATAAGGTCAAATGTCAATAAGTATATAAAGCAGGTCCGTATTCATGTTATATAAATGGAGTTTAAATAGAAAACCAATATAGCTCATAAATTAACTAGTACTATAAGTCTCACTTGCTACTCTGTCTCAAAAAGGGAGGGGGGGGGCAGCTGAACCCGTACAGAAAAAAAAGGGAATAGTCTAGTGTTTGTAGTATTGGACAATAAATTAACCAGAAAAGATAATCATAAACACTCACTCACGCCGTAATCCCTCGAGTGGGGTTGGCAGAGGTGTTAGACTCCGCATTCCGCATGTTTATGTTGAGTCCCAGTGTGACAGGTTGCGAATCTGTCGCCACTATCCGGCAGTGGCGGTACTGTCATACAAGCCCAAAAGCCCGACTTACCCTATCGAACCAAGGTAAGTTCGCGCTCTCGTTCATTAATTACTTTTCAAATCAAATAACAATATGCTTTGCTTTCAAAATTCGCGCTAATTCGAATGCGTAAGTATGAAGTGTATATTGAAGAGTAATGAGGTAATAAGACATTTATCAAAATGAATTATAAAACAACAATACGTTTCTCTCGGCTTGCCCTATACTAAAACTACTAGGCACGCCACTGCTATCCGGGCACATTGAGAAACATGGTAGCTACAACGTACGGCGAACCGAGACTCGAACCCTCGACCTGTCGGGTCGGATCGATCAAAAGATCATAAAAAAAGACAAACAACAATATTTCAACACTCAACAATGTCAACTACCCCCTACCCGACCAAGGGCTGACGACACCCTTGGCCCCGCCACTGCATCTCCTGTCAGCCAGTATCAACAGTGACGTGCTTTGTAACGTATAATGCAGCTGTACAATGAAGCACGGGCTGCGTGCATGGATATACTGCGGACGACAGCAAGACCCGCAACGAATAATGTTCAGATAATCAGGAAAAATAAAGAAAAAGATTCCGTACTAGTTGAGGACAAAACATGCTCAGGGAATTCATCCTCGCTCGCTTTCAAAGACGCTCCCACTTCCGCTCAATATGTGGCATGAAATCCCTACCATGGTCTTCCAACAGGCCACATCGAGACGGGCATCAAAAGGTCTTTACAGGGTTCGTGATACCACTGGTATTGAAAACGTCCATAGGCTACAGTGACTGCTTACCATCAGGCGGGACGTACGCTTGTTTGCAAACGCAGTGCTATAAAATTATATAAATATACATATACATATAATATACCTGATCTGTTTGACTGTACAGGGGCTTGTTTGAAAGACGAGTCCCTATCACAGGTCGGCTGTTGTTCCCTGAAACAAATGTAAAATCATTTAATAAATACAATATTTTATATGAATTGAAGGTTAGTACTACTCAATGTTCGATAAAACATTATAGGTGAAATGTAATAAGATCAAATAATTATAATAATAATGAACACATCACGACACACACATTTGACTCAGCCCTGCACTAAGATATAATCTTGTATCGCAAGCACTAAGCAACGATATGGCATAAACTACGTAAATGAGAATACTACATCAAAGACCGGTAAACGAAACAATGCGTCTTGCAAATAAAACAAAGTTCCGCCCCCGGAGGCATTCGAACCCAGAACCTCTAGTGTAGCAGTCGGCTGAGTGAACCACTACACCGCTGGGGCCGTCAAATATTGTTTCGATACGAGTGAACACTAACGTTGAAAATTTGTTACGATGGATATCTTTACTCCTCACGCAAAAACTACTGGACCGATTATTATTAAACTTTATAACTTTGATACAAAATACCCAAAACGATACTATCCTAAAAAAATACAACCGACTTTTTAAATGTTCGTTCACAAAAAAAAAAAAAAAAAAAACACATGGTATAATTCACAACAAATATTGATTTACCTACAAAAACAAATCAAATACATTATTAACGTTTAAAATATTGTAAGAGTTTACAATTTTCCGTTTTTTTTTAACGAATATCACTAAACGATGTTTTTAATTGTAATATATATTTTTTTATCTCGACCATTCAGGGATACACTTAGACACTTAATAAACTAAAAATACCATCAATATCAATCATTCAATCACTCAAACAATTCAGTACAATATCACACTAGCGGAGAGCGTAAATAAATAAAAATACGACGATAGTCGCGTGTATATATAAAAAAAAAAACATATTTACAATTTAATATTATATTTCAACTTGCTATCTTAATGAGCCTAATAAATTAAAGGCCAAACCTCTTTACGTTAATGAAAACATGGTAGGAAAGCATCTTAATTTATTGCGGCTACACTGGCAACTAAAACAATACAATTCCGAGCAATCTGATTTCACGACACTCACTCACTCACTCTTGACTATATCAAGCAGTTTTCTGATTGTAATTGCTTGGAATTTCTCCTGTTTGCGACAATTATTGCTCCAAATTGATCCACTTCAGTTGGCGGGCAATTATTGCTCTTTTTTTTGGATAAGCACACCTAACTAAAAAATGTAAATAAAATAATATAATGCAAACTATTATAATATTATCCATTTACTAATGTTATAGTGGAGAAAGTAGCTCTGCCTGTCTATTCAGATTTTGAAAAACAGCGGTTCCAGGGGAGGGGCTAGGGTGCTGAACACCCCCCCCCCCATCTCTCCAAAGTATTCGGGTTCTTCGGTCTTGTAGACCATACTTTATTGTAATTATAACCTTTTACTAATAAATGACAACACTGGATCAGCCACTGAAGAAGAATTTTTATACAACTTAAAAAAATGATTTTGATTATAATTAATAGGATGATATTTAATTTGATTATTCAATCAATTTATAGTAAAGTAAAGTGAACACAGAATTAGAATCGAACGATAAACCAGGGAGATATAACCATTGAAAGTAAATATATATCTATCTCTCTCATCAGAACAACCTTTTCTATGGAAGTCGTATGGCGCCTGTTTACTTTGACGTCATAGTACATATCGGATCTCTCTGTCTAACAGACGACTTTGAAGCTTTATAACTTAGTTAATAAGTCAGACATTTGAGAAAATATAACGGATTTGTGTAGATATGTGGTATTGAATTATATTAAATAAATAAAAAAGTCATGCATATTCCCTATTGTACTCAACCCTAGTCAGAGGCAAAAAGCTAGTCGTATCTGTATACAAACGAACAAATAACTTGCATAGCTTGAACAAATCATAATTATGATAACAATATTATAACAGTAATTAGTATTAAATAATAGTGATAATATTATCCGATTGTTTATTAAGTGCAATCCACTCTTAATTAATAATAACAATAACCACATCACGACACACACATTGACTCAGCCCTGCAGTAAGATTAAACAATCTGGTGTCGCTAAGCAACGATATGGCATAAACTACAAAGATAAGAACACAGCATCCAAGACTGTTAAGCGAAACGATGCGTCTTGCAAATAACACAAAGCTCCGCTCCCTCCAGGATTCGAACCCGGAACCTATAGCGTAGCAGTCGGCTGTTTACACCACTGTGCGACAGAGGCCGTCAATGTTTTTTTTAAATCTGAGTTTTGTATCTAGCTGGGGTGATACCTACGCGGTGGCAAACAAGCATGCGGCCCACCATAGCCTCATCATAGCCTGTCGATGGCTACCAACACGACCCGCCTGATGATAAGCATCAGCAGTCACAGGATACACAATTAATTATGAGCTTTTACTTGAAACATGGTTTGCGAAGAATTCATACTTTGAGGAAGATTGTTTCATGCCTTATTTAACCGACCGACTGAGCCGACAGGTCGAAGGTTCGAGTCTCGGGTTGCCGTACATTGTAGCCGACATGTTCCTCACTGTGCCCGGATAGTGGCGACAATTTCGCAACCTGTCACACTGGGACTCACCATAAACATGCGAAATTCGGTGTGTGACGCCTCTGCCTACCCCTTTCGAGGGATTAATTACGGCGTGAGTACGGTGGGCAACAATTTGGCTGTGCTCTTCAAGGGCATTGTCGTGTCCCTTCAGGAGAGCCGTCTGCTTGTTTTTACCCATGATGTCTATAAATTAAAACTATTACCTGAACACATCAAAAAAAAGAGTCTAAATAGAAATAGGTAAAAAAAATAATCAAGGTTGAGAGGCGTACTCGCGACTACTGTATACCTGTCTGTATATACTGTATACTGTAGACCATGTCCGTTTAACCTGTCACCCACATAATCATAGTAGGTATACAGTAGATGTGACCACGGCTCTACGTTGACCATTTTTGTATCTATCGTATTATTTAATTATTCATATTTTTTAGACAACTGATGTGATATAATTGTTTTATAGTTTTTAAACTTTATTTTATTATTTAATACTTATGCAATACCCTTTCTTTTGATACTTAATAGATGAAGATTATTTCAGTAATTCAAAGTTAATCTGAGGTTTGACTTCCTTCAAATAAAATTTTGATAAAATTTATCTATCTATTGATTATATTCATTAAAATCGGTCCTGTAGTTTAGTTGCTACAATGGAACATCCATACATACATACATACATCCATACATCAATACATACATATATACCCTTCCATTTGTCCTATGCTGTAGTCGGTTAAAACCTACTCCATGAGATAAAATATCTGTCCCAATACAACTTTTTTTTATACTTTATTGTCATTTATAATACTAACAGAAACCGCCATTTTACAAAGAAACAAGCCAACAACCGTTCAACCAATAAACATAGGGTTTACTGTTTTATGAAGCTATAAATATGAGGGCTATAGATTAGTAATATTCCCCTATAGAAATCACCATAGCCAGACATGCAATCTACATTTGTGTTTGTATCAGAAGCGTTCTGCCCGTGACTTTGTCTGCATGGAATTTGTATTTATGTTCATTTAAAAACTAAATGGAGCATCTGTTCTAACTTAAAGTCTTTTACTAAGTAAAAGATTTTTTAGTACTTAAATCCATTTTTTTTAAATAAACTTTTTTTTTTTTTTTTAATCCACACATTACCTCAGACATACAATCGAAATGATAAAAAATGAAAAATGAAAGAATAAATTGTTGTTGTTGTAACTTTAATAAGTTTAAAAGGTGTAATTTTGATGTTACAGAAACTAAAATTTTATTTTCCATGACCAAGCTAAAATGTTGTTAATTAATTGAGTAAATAATTAAAATTTTACAATAATTCAATTAATTTTTATTTAGTTCTTTACCAGTGTTAGCACAAATTCTCAAGGTCGTTCTGCAAGGGCATACTTTGATGAGACTGAAATCTGTTAGAATTTTTTGGATGTTTAAAAACACTCTCCTGCATAGTACTGATATAAAACTGAATAATAGTATTATACTGATGACCTTGATGGTACAACCGACAGTGAGAGGTTCAGGGTTCAAATCAATTTTTTTCTTACCGGTCTTGGATGTAGTATTCTTATGTATGTAGTTTATACCATATTGTTGCGCCTGCGATACAAGATTATATCTTAGTGCAGGGCTTAGACAAAGTGTGTGTTGTGATGTGGTTATTATTATTATTGTTAGCATGTGATGAATTACATAAAGATCAGTTTAGTAATACAAAACTACAGATAAAAAGTAGTATTCCCATTTAAGAGAATTGCAATTGAATTTATTAATAGAAAATAGTAGTTTTTCTAAAGGAATGTAAACTAAAGTTTTTTAAGATGTGTTGATATTGTATTTTGTTATTTTATAAGTCGTTTTAAAGAATATTATATAAACTATTCAAAATAGTAATTCAAAACTATTATATTACACCTTTTGTGAATAAAAATTTTAAAAATTAAGAAAAAAACTGTTTTATCCTCATAGACCAAAAGGAAAATTATTTTTGTTGTAATTCATTGAAATTGATCATAATTTCGTATGCCTGTATTGTGTAAGATTTATTATTTCTTTCTCTTCATTTCAATGCGAAAAATCAAATAAAAATTGTCTAACAATATCTAGAGCGAGATGGCTATACGTAAGTAGCAAAATTAAGAAACAATATGACATAACGGTGTTTCGTATTGTTACGTCACTTTTTATCACGGTCGGGTTATACATCGGAGAGACGGACAGACTTTTGTGGAAACCCACCCACAATTCATCGATTTTCAACAATTTACCAAGGATTTTTGTTTTGAGAAAACATTATTTAGTACAAATTGAACGATCGGCGATGTCGTAATGAACACGCCTACACTTAAAACTCGGAAGAAACATGATTTTACTCACCCTGAAAGAGCAAATCAGACGGTGTCCGACAAGAATAAAATTAGATAGTCCGGTAAAATTCACTCCGGGAACACTCAACTTGCGAAATAAATATCTATACTCTATTGTTGTGCAGCGAGGAACGCTCTCGCGCTACTTTTACAGTATTTCAGAGCATCTCTCGGCATATTTTAATGTTTTTTCTCGATTTTTAAGCGAGGCACGATCGATCGCGATACCATGACATTCTTTTAACTGCGCGAAGTTAGCCGCGGTCGCACAGCTGACGGAACGAGTTTTTTTTCTTTGCGGCGCACAGTGAAGTTAGCCGCATGGCGCAGTAAAGGCCAACGACCTTTGTGTGGGTAAATTGGGGTAACTTTCGTGACATTATCTTATGAATGGTAAATACTTCCTACTTCATTAGAATACTAAGAATCATATTAGGGTCACATTAATTACTGTAAAATTACACGGAATCACCGTCTCCTTTACGCTATCAACAGATAAACTGGACTTTTATTGGCACCGGTCACATTTTACGGGTTTTCAGTAGATAGGTAGAAGATTTCAGTTCTGAAGGAAACTATAATTATTCTTGTTTTTTAAAATGTAAATTTAATACTTACCAAGGTATTGTAGGGGCCCAATCTAGTTGGACCCTACGTGGAGCTAGTAGCGACATCTTTTGGTGAATAGCGTGAGGCAGTTAAATTTTCAAAGTTTGTAACATTAACATAATTTTTCCGATTAATTGTACCTGAAACAAATTTAAACAAATTAATAATACATAAAGAACATAACATCAATACCGACAAAAATATTTTTAGCAATTTTTTTCAAATCAATTTAAATATTTTAAAGATACATGATATCAGTTAGCATGAAAAATATTAAGTAATTTTGTTACTACACCAAACTAATAATAATTTAAGCAATATAAACCAAACAAGGCCACATTTCGTTTAAAAACCGGGGGAAACGGGTGACAAAGCAAGTAATTCGCATGCCAAAGCAAGTTTTATTATAAATCCTTTGTAAATCAAATCTTACTTAATAATTAAATAAGCTTGGTTCTTGCAAACCTAAACTTTTAAACATACGTAGTTGTCTATGATTACAAACCTGTTATTAGTTAACAGTTTAAAAATCAAAGGTGGCTGTATATAAAATAAAAATGTCAAACCTAACTATCTCATTTAAAAATAATTTAACAAAAGAGTTGAATATAAATCAACGGTTATCCGTTAAACCCCATCAATGTCACTGCGGAATTAGTAAGTTAAGAAACAAAACAAATATTTAGGGCACGTTTTATTTTCGTGTTTCGTCTACTCCAGTTGCAATCGTAGTCTGTTTATTAAACTATTTTAAAACAGGTGAGGGCGTTAGTATCACAACAGTTTTCATGAAATATAAAAGAAAATTTAAAATATTACGAGTATAAATAGGTAAATAATTATACGAATAAATTAACTTTTTTTTTAGATTCTCTAATTAGGCTGCAGATTTTGTAAAACAACTTGGCTATTTATTTTTATTGTTCAAATAGCTTTATATTTGTTTATTTTGTCGATGGTTATCGAGAAGGTACCTTCTTTGAAACTGGATGGATTGTTCTGTTGCTGCGTTTGTTGCTAGAGCAAAGACATTATTTTTTCTACGGCAAATAGAAGGTACTTTCTATGAACGCAGGTTCGATTATGAAGTATCGTCCGATCAATCAATCAATCAAAACCCACGACGACGACGAGGTAGCTCAGTTTGTTACGTGCCTTGGTTTACCGACCGACCCGACCTGACAGGTTTGAGCCTCGGGTTACCGTAAGCTGTAGCTACCATGTACCTTATAGTGCCCGGATAGTGACGACAGATTTGCAACTTGTCACACTGGGACTCAACAACAAGCGAAACGCGGTTTGTAACACCGCCTACCCCTCTCGAGGGATTAATTACGGCGTGTGTTTACTTTTATGTTATTTCATAATTATTCATTTTATTTAGGTTTTGTTCGCGATTTTGTCCTCTTTTAGTATTAATGTCATAAGAAGTCGGGAAGTTAAAAGGGAGTTTTGACTTACCTTCTACCTACTGTGAGTATTATATGACAAAATTGCTATACGATACATAAAAATGATGTAACATTCAAGTCACAAGGAAATCCAACTTTTAGTGATTTTATTTTTATTTTGCATAAGTATCTATACACTTTGTACCAGAAAATGCAAAAATATAAAAATCGTAGACAAAAGATATCAAATTTACATATGCTTCGTCAGTTTTTGAGGCTTTGTTCATAATTAACCTGTTTCAACGAGTTCAAAGAGTTCCTGCTGGAAGCAACTGAATATAAGTCTGCGCAGGGGTGGTTAATTTCATATTGTTTATTTAAAAACAATATTCATTGGTGGCTGTTACGACACAAGACGTTAGCGAAGCGTCTATAGTAGAAATTGTTTTTCATTTTTTTTATTTAAGATCAGGTTATCATTTGAACCTAATCCCGCCTCATGTCGAGCGGCGATGGAGTGTAAGATGCAACATGCCTACCCAGGAAAACCCTATTCACTCTTGCCTAAAAGAGCCCCAGGTCATACTGTTCATGATTAATCATATATTTCATGATTACAGCGATTTCTTTTTTTTTTCTCTTAACGGCCAGCACCTTACTGGCTGCCAGTACCATGCTGCGACAAACTTATTACTTTAAACTCGCAAATTCCAAATAGGTTGACAACAGTACCACTCGCCTTTCCATTTCGCTGTGTTTCGACCAAGGATTTTATAGACAAAGTAATTATCGACATGAGAAGTTAACATTTTATTTCTAAATGGACAACGCATTGAAGGTGTTCTTGGCGATGTAAGACATGAAGAGTGTCGTCGTGATAATAGGCGGAGGTATCACTTACCATCAGAACCGTCTTCAAGTTTGCCCATCATGTCAAATAATGAAAATTAAATGCAAGTAACTTTTTTCTGTCTACGATGGGCAAGGTTAACTTGTGTTAACTATTACTTGGCAGTTTGCTTGTTTGCTGAACCATTAATTTAAAATAACGACAAACAAACACATTCGTACAGCTCACGCGCCCGATTGTTATGTTACACTGTGTTTTTCTTTTAAACTTTCGTTCTAAAATGTTTATTTTTGTAGCAGGTAACTTGTAAATCGCATTATCAGCTGCCAACGGCGAGATCTCATCAGTTTTGTATGTCAGGCCTTGAGTATTTTCGTCAGTTACAAATAAATTAAAGACTTTAGTACATTTACAAGAAATCCGTAGAGTAACATTGCGATCTGTTCCTGATCGTGAGTAAGGTCGATGTTTGATTTGAGGGGTCAAGCTTGTGTTATGACTCTTGTTTACGCGTCTGCTACGGTAGTTGTTACTATCTGGCTGCAGGCAGACTGGTTCTTTGCCTACATAAAAAAGGTAGTAAAAAAAAGTCAGTGCCAAAAAGTACTTGCTCGATTTTTATTTACAAAAAAAAAACTTTAAAACACGAGGAAACCGGTAAATTTATTTTACTCTACCGAGAATCTGTCTATCTGTATGTTTACGGAACGGACATAATTAAACTCCGTGTCTATTCGGAAAAGATCGGAGAGTAAACAATTGCTTCTATTTTTGATTTTAAAAAGGTTATTCGCGATTCGAGTGCAAAAGCGATTTCTTGGTTTGAAAGTTAAAAGAGATGGCTGGTGATTTTATTGCTTTGATGTTATTTTACACCGAATCATTGCTTGGTGATTAATCGAGTTAAAAGATTGGTTTTGATTTATTTCCAAACGATGTGTGAGCTGTCAAATTTGGTGGCAAAGCTTTTTATTTTCAGTTGTCGATTGACTGAAGTTTTATTTACATTTTAACCATTGACTGGTTATATTACTAAAAACAATCACAGTAACAATAATATAGTTTATCTACATGTACAGTACAGACTGAAAGTCGGAAAAAAAATGGCAAACGCGTAAGCTAATTTGCTGTAATTTCTGTTACCCTAACACGACCGAAATAAATTAAAAACATTGCAAAGATGTGTATTGATAATGTAGAGTTGGCAAAGTTCAAAAGTTCATTATGGCATAAGTATTAAAACAAGATATCTGAGTTGCCTATGCAAATAAATTGTGGATTTTTATGGTACGTTTCGTAGTATCGGTTCATCAATCGATCTGATGACAAATAATTCCCATTTGTCTCATTTGACCGATCAATCAAAACCCAAAAAAAAATCCCATTTATCCGATTATGATTGATAATACAAAACAAAGAGTTTTCAGTATTTAAATGGTTTAACCTCATGCATATATATCGTCGATTAGTTAACTAGCAAGATCTGATGCAAAAGAATGTATAATTATATACAATGACATGCAGCCGGCCTACAACAAAATTTTTTGTACCGTACATGACTATGGATTTTGAAAAAAGAAATGCGTCGAACGATCGCGAAAAATCATTTACTATGTCCCGACTAGCCGATCGACCGATCGGACGAACGGGAAACACCAGTTTTAGCCAAAAATAAAGTAATATTTCGCAATGCTAAGCCAATTACTGAAATTACTGAAGTCATTGGCCACTCTAATTATTCCTGACTCACTTTTTAAGGCAGGAAGACGGGCACAGTAACCTAAATAAACATTTTAAAGACAAAAGAGATCCGCCTACACAAATTCTTATTTATAACATCCAGGAAATGAAAATAATCGCAAGAATTAATATCTCGCAATTTGCATTGCTTCTGAAGACTTGGTTACTAATTATAGAATTACCTGTTTAGAATTTAGACCAAACATTTCGTACTATGTTAATCTATTTTTAGATCAGTTGCATTTCGATCGTTCTTTCTAACATTTTTAAGTTTATTGAAAAGTTTTTATACCCGCAGTTTCATCACTAGAATTCGTTTTACTGTATTTTTCATGTCCACTCTGAGCTATTAAATATTATTAATGTTTTTACAATAACATGAGTAATTTTGAAGGTTACCTCTGTATTTGGATAGATAACATTGCTTTTTTCACTAGGAGGTATTAGGTGCAAGAAAAAGTTTGATTTGTATAGGTTTTTTAAAAATTTCCTTTTAATAAGCAAAATGAAAACATTAAGTAATTATATAAAGCGTTCTGTCAGTTCCCAAGTAAATTGTCTGTAAAGATATAAGACAGGGCAGAAATACATAACAAGGATTGATTTTTAACCCTAAAACCTACAATTAAGCTTCAGGCGAATCCCAAAATCTTGTTTTGATAAAACATTTGTCGCAAATATTTGCAAACGTTAAGTGGTAACGTCACTTTTCCCGCGCTTCTGGCCAAAAGCCAACCTTCAAATTGGCTTCGTTCTGAAACCACGACCGTTTAGTGACGATAGTTTATTGTGATACTTTTTATACTCTTTAAGACCTGAAATGCTTGGAACAACAATGTTATCTAATCTCTACGAACTTTTACAAAACTTCATACATGCCTTTTTGCCCCAATAAATCGGTTCAAAAATTCGTCAGTTTAATCATTAAAAAGTGTAAAGTTTGTAAACTTTACATTTTTTAGTAAGTCTAAAAATATCTAGAAAGTTGAAATATGGTAAGAAGATAGTTTATAGAATATTAAATAAACTAGCCAAAGATTTTTATTATTTAGCATCTAGAAGGAAAAGGTATGTAAAATATAAATAAAGTAGATAAGACTTTGTGTTGTGGAGCAAAGAAGTGGAATGTATTCCTTAATAAATATAACCTGGGGCTTGAATAGGCTTCTCCTGGGTAGGCATGTTACGCCTTAGACTTCATGGCCGCTTATCATCAGGCGGGATTGGGGTCAAGTGCTTGCCTTGTTCTAAATGAAAAACAAATCGAACGATTGTTTGAAATCATAGGTTACGAGCGCTTTGCAGAGATTCATAATAGATATGTACAGTGTAACTGCAGTCCATATACAAAATAGGTGGAGGATAGTAATGAGATATGTTGCTTAATAGTAGCTGGCGCTGATCCCTTCAAAGCGTAGCTCAAGTGGCACACCCGCCACTCTGTCCGACCACTGCAAATCCTGTTCACCAGGATTAACAGTGGCGTCCTTTGATCGAATAATCAACAAATAATACAGCTGTGCAATGACGCACAGACTGTGCCCGGACACCCTACCGGCTGTCTACTGACCCGCAACGAACTTAATCAGAAGAAATAGGAGGTAGTAAGAAACCGATTTCAGAATTCCCCCCCAACAAAGCAGAGACAGCAATTTTAATGGCCCGGAGGCTAAAAAACTAAGGGGGAGATAGTCAGGAGATGCCTGACCGTCAAAACACCACGGTATGCCACTTACTTATCTCAATCTTACACCAGTAATATTGGTGACAAAACTTTTTAAAACGTAGTCCATATCTCGTTATCTCGGTTATCTCGTCTATGGTGCATTCGCTAGCGGCAATAGTAGGTGAGTTTTACTCATGGAAGATGCGATACACAAGTTATTTTGGACCAAACAAACATTGTAGGTGAACTCGCAGCACGTAAGAGCACTTTAGATAAAGGTAATTGCTTGATTTATTATCTGATCTTCACCTTCAAACGAAAATATATATAGAGTAACTGGTAAGTTACAGGTGGTATATCTACGCGCGAGTTCGTCTGCATCGGTACCACCCTCCTTGGATGTGGAGGAAGCGAGAAATGTATGTAAGGATCGTTGCGTATGGCGAACCATTGTCTCTGCCTACCCCTTTGGGGCGAAGGCGTGAGTGTGTGTGTGTTTTCGTTTAGCCCCTTCTACTACCAGCGGATACTTCATTATTTACTCTGTATTCACTCAATTAGACATAATATGACATGCACTATTTGATAATTAATTACTTTATAATTCATCTTACACGTGCTATCTTCTTGGCAGAGTGAATTCCCGTCTAAAGTGCACGTGAGCTATCCAAAATAAACAAAAAGTAATAATTGTTAGAGAGATCGCCAGCGATGTTGTAGAAGTTTTTTAAATAGTTTATGGTTTATGGAAAAGGTGGTTCAGACAACGTTTTTGCCGTCAATCTCAAAACAAATGCATCAACTAGCCTTTTGAAGCTTCTTATTACACCCTCAAAAACTCAACGCTTTCCTCGCATCCTCTACATCCATCTCTTACCAAACTGACGGTTACCTACAAATTATTGTGACCTGTGTCTACTAGTAGTTCGTATAGTTATTTTACACGTCAGGAATCGTAGGTGACTTTGTATGAGCAATCTTAATTCCTCATCAAACTGTTAGAGGAGCTTTATAAAGATTCATACAAATTTGTAACTGCAGTCGCAAGCGGCAATTGAAGATAAAACTCATGGTAAGCACACTAGCCTTTCTTCAGTACGTCGCCAATTTGGTCGAGGTACTTTCGCCTAGGTATACCCTTACTTGCCCTTCAACTTTTCCATAGGCAAAGCAAATTTTATCTAGACTATTAAGTAGTCTATGTTCTAACAAAAACCATAATGAAGTAACAAGCTTGCCGGTTACCATCAGCCCGTAATAAACAAAAAATATGTAATCAGCAGCTAAACATTCGTTCGTTTTATATCGAGATAACCTCTAAAAACTGAAGGACATACGCATATGTAAATATTGTTTGTAAACAATAAATCAAAAATACTTAATTCGCTCGTTTATTCACTAGACTGGCAATGACCTTCGTCGCATACAGCCCGCCTTTAAATCGGCCATTTTCTATTTTCACAAATTGGCGCGAATTTCTTTTATCATGTCCGCAATTAATTTAATGTTTCTAGGTGTTGGCAACACGCTTAGATACCACAGGTTTTGCAAGAATCGCAAGATTTTGTTATTGGCGACCACATAGGTTAAAACGTTTTTTTTTTCATTAAAATATTTAAAATTACGTAGTAGCATGTTGCCAGAAGTTAGCTAGCTATCTCTCAATTTACTATAATAAATTGCAACGTCATATTTGTAGACAAAGTTGCGGACTCTAGTTTGCTATTAAACTAAAAGATAAATAATAATAATAATAACCACATCACGACACACACATTGACTCAGCCTGCAGTAAGTATCGTAAGAACTTGTATCGCAGGTGCTTAGCAACGACATGGTATATACTAAATAAATAAGAATACAACATCCAAGACCGGTAAGCGAAACAATGCTTCTTGCAAATAACACAAAGTCCCGCCCCCGGCGGGATTCGAACCCGGAACCTCTAGCGTAGCAGTCGGCTGTTTACACCACTGCGCCTCCGAGGTCGTCAAAATTTCCATAATCTTCTTATTAAAGATAAATTAGTATTCAAATCTAAGAAGATTCATACGCGGTATCGTGATCCAGTATCACGTAAATATTAATAGTGTTGATGGGCGGTATCGCAGTATTATAATATTGGTATTTAGTATACATATTGTGTATAACTGTATTCTTTTTTGTTTTTGTTTTATTTTGATTGAAATAAGAATTACGTGATTGTAATAAAAAGATTGTATGAATAATTATATAGTTGGGTGAGTACCCGTTTAAGTATTATAAGTAAATAAATAAATATCATCAAGCTCCAGTTCTGCCGATCGTGCTCGTCTCCTGGCAGTCTGTGAGTGGGAATCTGGCCTATGGCTCCATGCCCTACCATCAGCAAAACTAGGTACCCTAATGGAGGACACCAGTTTTCGTACAGCTGTCTGTCTTCGATTAGGAGTTCCATTTGTCGTCGAGCACCGCTGTCAGTGTGGTGGATTCGCTTGCATATCGTGGCCTTTCGTGCAGCAGAAGCTCTGGTTTTTTCGACATTCCAGCTTGAACGATATTGTTCGTCGAGCCTTTGGCACTATATCAATTCCGTCGGTCTTAGAACCAGTTGGTCTTAGTCGAGACGATGTTAAGAGACCAGACGGAATGACTATGGTGCCTTGGTCAATGGGTTGTCCCTTAGTTTAGGACGTCACTTGTATTGACACCTTGGCTGATTCCCATCTCCCTAGAACATGTCTTCAAGCTGGTTTAGGCGCTTCCTTTTCCGAAGAAGCCCAATGGCGCAAATATGTATCTTTGGGTAACAATTACATATTTGAGCCGTTTGGTTTCGAGACTATGGGTTCTTGGGGTGCGAATTTCAAAAGATTATTTCAAATTTTAAATGTTAAATTAAAAAAAGACAGTCGTGACCGTAACGCTGGTCTGCATTTCGCTCAGAGGTTGAGCATCGCTATACAGCGTGGAAATGCAGCCTATGCGTGCTATGGGCACCCTCCATTGTACACATGATTTTTATTAGGTTTTTTAAATGTTTTAATTAAAGCTTAAAAACTAAATTACCTAATTAAAGCTTAAAAACTAAATTAACATAAAAGTAAAATAAAAAGAGGGGCCGCTCAAAACGTGGGGGCGTATCTTTGAAAGTTACACCTACGGTCTATACACGTAATGTAAATATATCCCATGAATAATCCCTTAAATTATATACGCCCCTACGTTTTGAGTGGCCCCTCTTTCAGAACGTAGGGTTATTTTCTTATTTTTAGGACATTTAAAAACGTTTTTTAAATCTTTTAAATTTTTTAAAAACCATGTGAGCATTTCAGTCTTGTCGCCAGCCGGGAAATGTCTAGACCCGTCTAGGTTTGTCTACGAAACATTTATCAGAATGTCAACCGCTGCAAAGTCAGGGTCATCATTAATTTCATACACGGTCTGGATATTTGTAAATTTAAATGTACATACGTAAAAATCTCAAACGCTGAGCTATCTACTTCCCTCTAAAGTAGATTGGTTCCTAATTAAAATTGTCTTTGGATAGGTTATTATTAGTTATATCTTTATATGTTCAAAATAAATATATTACCTATACCTAGATAGGTATCTACACAATCTATTAATTACATTTACTTGTAAAAACCTCAAGCTGCTCTAATTTATTAAAGTCAAAATCAAAATGTTTTTATTCGAATAGATTTAAAATAAGCACTTTCATCAATCATCATATTTTTTTACTACCACCGGTTCAGAATGCTATCTCCACGGGGAAGAATCCGGCAAGAAACCTCCGTAGTTGTTTTTTTTGCTTATAATTCGTAAAACAATAATTCTAGTCTTTTAATTATTGAATATAAAACAATGTGCTAGCTAGATAAAGAAATACAAATAAAATATAGACATTTAATGTGTCAACCTTCGCAATTGTGTCGCAACCGAAAACCTGCAAAACGTAAAGCTCCTCTATAGTTCTTTTTCGTACCTAAGGGTCAACCTTCACCATTACGAGAAGACTGATGCGAATATCCAAACATTCAGCCTATTGGTGTAACTTCAGGGTGGCATCGCGATAAAATGCCACGGGCCCCCAAATATTGAGCAATTCGTGCTACCCGTAACGGTATAAGGGGCTTTCAAATAGATACATTTGAATAAAGATCTTAAAAAGTTTTTACTAAGCCAGTTTTTATAGGTCCGCAACAATGAAGAAAAATGAAGTCGCCAATTTTTTTGTAGAAGGGCCCCCAGTCGGTCTAGTTACGCCACCAATTCATTCCTTGGCCCTCCGTGAGGTCTAAGCCCTTTACAGTCATTCTCAAAAGGTGATTAGCCTCTCATTTCACATAGTAGATCAACAACATAGAAATAGGTGAGCCCACAATTTCTTAGTTCGAGTTTGAGTCATTTTTATAAATACTTTTCCTCAACCGTTTCTTTATGGTTAGTTGTAAAATCGGATAAATTCTGACATTTCTTAGAAATGTTTTTTTTAGTTACGTAACCATCTTCAATCAAACATAGGTAGGTTACATATATAAACCGTTGCCGAAATAATGTTTTAGTAATAGGTATATGTATATTTATTGTAAAAATACATAGATATAAAAATCATGTTTTTAATTGTTTCGGGAATGGTTCGACCGATTTCAAAACAAAAAAGTTTCTGTACTAATTTTGTTGTAATGATTTGAATTTTGCTTGTTGTAAAGGTTGACCTGATGGTCTCAATCGATCTACGTGCGAGATCATTTGGGTTGAAGCAGTTCTCTGTGTTTCGGTTCGAAGGTTTGGAGAGCCAGTGTCATAACCGGTACGAAAGGTATTACAGGCTGGCTTTCCACAGGCAACGCATTAGCGATGCTCTTGGCTTTTCAGACATCCAAGACGACGTCGTGTCAATAGGCGTTGATGTCACTTTCCATCAGGTGGACCGTTTGTTTGTGGCGTTGTAAGTATATAAAATTAAACAACCGACGAAGTCAGAGCAAAGTCTGAGCACTTAAAGAGCAACTACGGAGGTTTCTTGCCGGATTATTCCCCGTTAATTGGCATTCCGAATCGGTGGTAGTTTGAAAAGAATTTTGACGATTTAAAAGTACTTTACTCGACTTTGACGTTTTATAAACAAAAACCTAAGCTCGAAAGATCATTCAACTTACAAAGCATTTAAAAATAGAAAAAAAAACCGTGTCATATATCAATCAAACAAAACAACAATAGGGATTTCAGATCAAAATCATAGTAATAATTAATGACCCAACATGTGGCGGTTTTGGCAAAAACACGTAGTAGATATGTACATTCATTTTTGTGCGTACGTTTTATGTAAGACGATCATTTTGTCTGGCATATTTCAAGTAATTATGATCTGTAAGTGTAAGATTTTAGACGCAAAAACTCTTCGATAGCTTTTGCTTTTAAAATGACAAAGCTTTGTATATCTTTCTGTGTGTCTACCATATCTTCGTGTAGTTTTACTACACGTCAGGTAACAGATTACTCCAGTGATTTTGTATGATATTGAGGCGAAAATACTTTATTCCTCTGAACTGAATACATTTAAATACTTACATTACACGTACCTGTGCAAAGGCAAGTCTTAAATAAACATCAAAACTAAGCCAAAAATCTCATTGGAATAAACAAAACATACGAAATTAATTGGATGTCTTTGAAAATCAAAACAAGAAAAAACTGTAATCGAACTAATTCATCACGATTTATGTGCTACTACTTTTATATTAATTAACTTTTTTACCTACCTGTTTACTTTTACAATGGCTTCAATAAAGAAATATACCTTATCGTTGCTTAGAACCTGCGGCACAAGATTATATCTTAGTGCAGGGCTAAGTCAAGGTGTATTATTATTATGTATAAAGACAATGGAATATAAATTGTTACGATTATTTTGAAGTTATCGACATGACCAGTAGAATAAGTAAGTTGAAGTAGCAATGGAGTCACATCAGCCGTAGAACCGACAACTTTCATGCTCCACGTACATTACTCGCGAAGTCGATCGAAGTTGAAGCGGGACGAAATAGATCGAAATGCGTGTCCACAATACTCGTACAACTTCGCGTGGAGCTCAGTCATTTGGAGTTCGTAAGGTTCGCACCCTGACTCGGATATAAACCGACAAAAATAGAAGTAGCCCATGGAGAAGCGCAGTTATCCGAAGAGGTTCTTCGGTAAACTTTGATCAACTTCACAAGTAGTATAAATAAATAAATAACAACATCACGACACACACATTGACTCAGCCCTGCACTATCTCAGGTGCTAAGCAACGATATGGTATATACTAAATAAATAAGAATACAACATCCAAGACTGGTTAGCGAAACAATGCTTCTTGCAAATAACAAAAAGTCCCGACCCCACTGGGATTCGAACCCAGAACCTCTAGCGTAGCAGTCGGCTGTTTACACCACTGCGCCACCGAGGTCGAGGTAGTATAACAGAATCTTTACCCGTGACTCAGTAATCGTTCGAGTAGGACGACCAATGGCAAGGTGGACCGAGGATAATCGCACGGTATCTGGCACCAGTTGGATGAGGAAAGCCGAACATCGGGCTGAATGGCTGCAGAAGAAGCCTGCGCCTAGCAGTGGATGGATATGGGCTGATGGTGATGATTGCAAATTTGCTGAGTTGCTATTACATAGACGTATTACATAGCTTACCGTTCTTGGATATTTTATTGTTTTTTGATCCTTTAAATCCAAAACCCTTTAAACAACCTTAAATATTTACGTTATGATGGCTTTTTACAAATGAAGTATCGATATTCGGGTTGACGTCAATAATAGGTACTCTTAAACCAAATTCAATTTCTAATCTTTTCATGAGCAGCTATAACGATAATTTTGTGGCCCGCTAAATGATCTAGAGGTGAAACTGCGGACCCCAATACTTATTCTCGCGGGCCCCCAGAGGTTCGCGGACCACAGGTTAAGAAACACTGATGTGGAGGCACTTTTTTGATGCTTATTATATATGTATTATTTGTTTATGTGTTAAGGCCCCCTCATATTATGAGTATTGGAATAGTGAATATTAGTTTAAATATTAATTACTGTGTCTATCCATCAATCGGCGTCTTCTATGGTTTGGCGCCAAACTCTTTGGCAGTTGTAATGTTAACTTTTTTACTATTGGCACCATTTGTTAAATGTTTGGCCTAATTTGATTTATTACGTCTATTTATAAACTAACCTTCAACTCTCGTAAAATTAAGTGTAATCGAACTGATAAATTGATACTAAGTAACCCTCCGTTTATTCGAATTCGTCGCAGCGCAGTCGAATAAAAATGTCTGACTTGTGTGGCTTCAGCTAAAAGTTGAGATTCGTCTATTTATTAATTAAGATATTCGAAATATTTATAATTTTGTTAACAAATTAAAATTTGGCAATTCATTTCAACAGGCCTAGCTAAGCACGGTGGCGTGGAGGGAAAATGCCAGGGGTCTCGAGCTTGAAGGGCCCTTGGAATGGACACCTAACAAAAGGTTGCCAGTTTTTCTGACGGGCCCCATTCTGCATATTTGCTGTGGGCCCCAGACAGTCTAGTTATTCCACTGCCGAAGCAATCTACCTTTTATCCTTTGCGAATATTTCTTTAACTTTAACGTAAACATCCCGGCAGGGGACGAACTTTTGTTATATGCAAAACGCATTGCTTCGCTTACCGTTCTTGAATGTTGTAATCTTATCCATGTAGTTTATACCATATCGTTGCTTAGTGCCTGCGATACAAGATTATCTTAGTGCAGGGCTGAGTCAATGTGTGTGTCGTGATGTGGTTATTATTAATTATTATCTATAGATTGCTAACCTCAAGATAACCTTTATTATTCTTTCGGCGCTATAGCGTGTCTGGCTAGTGTTTTTACGCGCTGTGTGCGTCTACTTAGAGAATCCTTAAACCTACGATTGATGCTGTGACAAAACAATGATGAAGATGAACCATTAAATCATTTCAAAAAGAAATATTCCATAAAATGGTAGTGTAATTATATCTTCTGCGATTCCTGACGTTGTGTTAGCAATAAATGTAAAATTCAGTTCTGGAATGTATCCAAAAATCATGATTTAGATAAATATCCTTTGTAATACTTTTAACAAGACGGAAGAGGTGTGACATTGAGAACGAAAAATCACAATTATTACACGAAATAAATAATTATGTATTTAAACATTAAATTTCTTCATCATACATATTTTGATGCTTATTTTAAAATCTGAGTTTGTCACTCTGTCCCACCACTGCAACTCCTGTCAGCCAGTATCAACAGTGGCGTGCTTTGTAATGTATAATGCAGCTGTACAATGACACACAGGCTGCGTGCACGGACACACTAATGACAGTGGGACTCACAGCGAATTTTTATCAGCAGAAAGTAGGGGAAGTGAGGAACAGATTCTAGATTTGTCTCTTGTATCTTTCTAAGATCTGGATCTTCATTAATTTCAATAGTTTTAAGCTCTTTGTTCACAAACTAACTTGTATGATCTGATTCCTTCATCTCCCTTTCACCTTCCAGGGTCTTGACGCAGACTGAGATTCCATCCTTTATATAACAAAATACCTCTACCTTTTGTTATAGATACAAGCAGCCCAGGATTGCTCTGAATAACCCACATAAACATAAACTCACACCGTAATTAATCCCTTAATCGGTGTAGGCAGTGGTGTTAAACATAGCATTTCACATGTTATGTTGAGGCCCAGTATGACAGGTTGTGAATCCGTCGCCATGAGGAACATGGCAGCTACAATGTACGGCAACCCAAGACTTGAACGCTCGACCTGTCGGGTCGGGTCGGTCGGTTAACTAAGGTACGTAAAACTTAGCTATCACTCCCTCTGAATGAAGAAAAGAGAAACCGTTTGTGGTGGCAAAGTTTGCGGACATATTCTGGCGAATGATGATAATAATTAATTAGGCTCAAAGGCTCCTATTATTGATACCTTCGAACTATAGTCACTAGCTGCAACAGACGGTATAACTCATGGTAGGCACGAAGAGCCAATAACTGTCAATTTGTAAGCAATTAACGTCCATGGCAATACTAAGCGAGCGTTTTGACAAGATGCCATATTATTAACACGACACGGCTGTCTGTTCATCTTTCGACAGTTCATCGTACGTTTATTAATAGATCACAAATCAACCGTTTCTAGGTCATGGTATCCGATATGGTGGATCGAGATTGGATCGGTTGCTTGACTCTTGCTTACGATTGGATTCGGTCTAGCTTCCTTGAGACAGGCTCGGCAGCAAAATTTTGTTACAAGCATCAACGGGATACGGTGACTGCTTACCGTCGGGTGGGCCGTATGCTTGTTTGCCACCGCAGCGGTATAAAAAAATCCATCACTGCGGTGATATGGCCAAAACTCGTGAAAAATATTGAGAATGAATTCGAAAGTAGATTATTTTCAACAGAAAAGTGTTGCTATTGAGTTAGTTATATTATATAATGAGAAATATTTAACACACTTTTGAGGTTTTTGCACTCCAGGAGGAGAAAAATCAATATAACCAATGGTTTTTGTTGTACATAAGAAATCACAAAGGGAGGTTTTATAGGGTCAGCGACCGAAATGAGATTTGGAGCTGTACAATTGTTTTCTTGTTAAATGCAATCCTAATCAAGAAATATTTATTGCCGCGTTCAGGTTCAGGTATTGAGGACGTGGTAGATCAGTTTGTTACGAGGGTTCGAGTATCAGGTTACCGTAAGTTGTAGCTGCCATGCTCCTCAATGTGCCCGGATAGTGGCGACAGAATCGCAACGTGTCACACTGGGACTCAACATAAACATGTGAAATGCGGTGTGTAACACCTCTGCCTAACTGTCTCAAGGGATTACGGCGTGAGTTTATGTTATGGTATGTGTTATGTCGTTTAGGTATTTACCTCTCCTACCTAGGGAAAATATAACAACTGAAAAGTATCGTTTGGATTACCTATTTCATCTGTGCCGCGTAAAGATATTTTCACAATGCTTCCGAAAGTTTTCTCTCGAAGTGGGAATGTTCCGATCGTCGAGCTTTCGATCCGAATGTTATAGACTGAATTAAAATCTCCTCTCGTTTAGGATTCGACTCGGAAAGTATCTAAATAATAACGCACTATTATACCGCACAAAATATTTACAAAAACAGATTTTCAAATAAAAATACTTCCTATAAACAATTGAAATGATCTTATGTTACCTATGTTTTACTTGAAATAGCTTATTTATCTCTTACAATCACTTTTCAAGATCTCGCCAGCCTCAGAGCTCTCGTAATGTTTCAGATGCGAAATGTCACATTTCCGAAAACAAATGTAAAATTTATTCGAACAGTGAATGTGAATAGCGTTCCCTTAGAGAAGTTGTCGAATCCGAGTCGATTTCTTGTTCCGAGGCGATTGTGAACAGCCCTAATTTTGATATTGCCCTTAATTGGCCCTTAGATCTTAATTTTTAAAAGATCCTGTTTAAACAGTTGGATTCTTTAGTGAGAATTGGAACATTTAAATTAAACTAGAGTTTTATTCACTCTACGAAAACTTTGAGTCAAATCTGCATTCACGAAACGGCTGTGTCTTTTTAAATAAAGATGTACTTTGTAATATTGTATGCTACCTTGCTAATCTTTATTTAAAAAAAACTCTTCATATTCGTTTTTGAAGTAATTGATGTTACAAAAACCAATTGACTACGTCATTCATAAAATTGTCAAGTAATTAGTTCTATTTCAATAATCGACAAAACTTTATCCGCTTCATTAAAAGACATGGACTAAAACAGAACTAGGGTCAATTGTCACCACAATAGGCAGTTTCCTGCCAAAACGTCATTTTTTTACTAAAACTAATTTCGAAATTCGAATAATATAATATGACAACCACATCACGACACACACATTGACTCAGCCCTGCACTAAGATAATCTTGTATCGCAGGCGCTAAGCAACGATATGGTATAAACTACATAGATAAGAATACTACATCCAAGACCGGTAAGCGAAACAATGCGTCTTGCAAATAACACAAACTTCTTATTTTATTCAAAAATTAGAACCTCTAGCGTAACAGTCGGCTGTTTTCTATCGTCAAAAAATTTACTTGTAAGTTCTGGCTTTAGTCTACATAAGGTGGTTTATATTTTGTAAACTAGAATATGATTTAATCTATGGTCATAAGCATTCAAATTACATATCAGATTCCATCCAAATCTCATCAGCCATTTTTGCTTAATTAAATATCTAAGTTTCACATTTATATTATTAGTAGGAAGTGAGGGGATATTGTGTAAGGGGATAAGATAAGATAATGATTTATTTTATAGATTTTTGGTTATGGTAAAAAAAAAAATCGTTCGTCGAAAATAATTTTCCAATTTCAATTTTTTTACTAAACATTGTTTTTTTCTTTTCATGCCAATGACTTTTAGTATTTAACCAGTATCAAGTAATGTTTATTATCGAGGTTTTATGAGGGATGGAGTGATAGATAATGTTGAATCTGTCTACAGTAACATGCTAGTACGGTTACTGTTTGCTCTATTGAGTTACTTGGGAGATGACGAAAAGAGCAGCCAAATCGTCGTATTTCACTTTCCCCACACTTGTACAGCACTACAGATGTTCACTGGTTAAAACACTAGCATTTTGCACATTAAATTCTGCTGATTTATAAGAATACAATAAGACAATAAAATAAGATAATTTTAACCACCACTCTCCGTTCCCGCCAAGTAACTCTTGACATTGTTATGTCCTTAAAAACGCTAAGATAAAAAAAAACAATAAAATAAAGAAAATAAAATAAGATAATTTTAACTGACTGTTGTCGTTCCCGCCAAGTAACTCCACCTTTAGGGTTGATTGACATATACTTTTAACAATTTTTAAAGATAATACATAAATAGGTCTGAATACTACATAAACGAGTAAAGGCTACATTACAGACATTGAAATAAAATATAATAATTTTAAGACAACCTAGTATTTTAAACAAAGTAAACACTTATAGTATATAGGTAGGTACTTAGTTACAGAAATGTAATCCAAAGTATAACTACTTATATATAACTATAATAATAAAAAACTAGAAATAAATATAATACAGTAAGTTTTGGACGTTTTTCCTTTTTTCGTATTAAAGTTTAAATTTAAAACAAAACAAAGTACATTGCAGTGCGCAATTAAAAAAAAAAACGATTTGCTCTAGATGGCAAAGGAACATAATTAAAAAAATACTCACTCACCACTTGAAAATCATGTTCTCAGATTAAAAAAACACCGAAATAGTTATATTTAGTCCAAATCTCCGTTACAACACGCGACGGACACTCCAGCCAAATGTTTTATTTTTAAAAAATCCACAAATAAAATGGCCGCCGGCGCGTGCGTCCCGCGCTCCCGCTAAAACTCATCTGGATATTTATTTCAACCGGGACTGTTCTGTTTAAATATAATATTCACAAACGAATTCGAGTTTCAGGGAAATGTTTCTTTGTCGTGACGCGGGCAGGTGGGAAGCTGGAAGACAAAGCACAATGATCTTTCACGTTCTTAGCCAAAATTTTCACGTTTTCCCAGAGAGGTTCCATATGGGACACATTCGTATGTTTCTTTATATTTTGTTAGTTGATATGTGTCTATGCAAACTGCTTGAAATATCAGTGCATCACGTGACAAAACGTAAATACTTTAATATTCCAACTGGGCGACGGTATGATATTCTTTCGTGTCACACCCGCCACTCTGTCCCGCCACCGCAACTCCTATTCACCAGGAACAACAGTGGCGTCCTTTGATCGAATAATCAACAAATAATGCAGTTGTACCATGAAGCCCCAGACGTCTGTGAATGAAGCATCCGGACACCCTACCGGCTGTCTTGGGGCCCACAACGAATTTAATCAGAAGAAATATGAAACCGATTAAAAATTTGTATGGTATATAAGAATACTTAGGTAACAATACTACATCCAAAACTAGTGAGCTAAAAAATCCGCCCCCATCGGGATACGAAGTCGGAACCTCTTACGCAGCAGCCTCTGTGGCGGTATTAGACACAGCTACTAGCCTGTTAATTTCTTGCCGGATTCTTCTCCGTGGAAATAGCATTCCGAACCGGTAAAAGTGAAAAAAATACGATTTGAAAGTGCTTATTTTAGGTCTATTCGAATAAAAAAAGAATTGACTTATTCCTTAAATAAGTAATGTAGTTTCAAAATATTCCTTCCACATGTCCCTTTTACAAACACTTAAACATAAACTCACGCCGTAATTTTCCTTGAGAGGGCTAGGCAGATGTTACACACCGCATTCGCATGTTTATGTTGAGTCCCAGTGTGACAGGTTGCGAATCTATCGCCACTATCCGGACACAATGAGGAACATGGCAGCTACAAAGGAACTTTGAGTTGTGTCCAGTGTTCATGCTCGCTTAAATGTCTGTGCTTACGGTATCGTTGGGTGCCGGGTCGTTCACTTCCCTCTAATGTGGTTGAGGCGATGGCTGAAATCCACGTTGTACTCGTGATCGGGTGCTGTTTGTGTGGACCGGCTCACTTGGTCGCAATATTTTACTATGACAATTTTCTATCGCATTGTTCTGTTGAATAAATTCGTTGCATGCCCTATGTTTCGTGCAATTAAATAAAATGTATTTAAATAAAAGCCTAAGTAGACTTAAAATAATTCATTTTTAAAAATATTACAATTATAATTTGCTTTACATAAAGGTATTTATAGTAGCTTTAAATTGTATGAAATAGTTAGAAAACTTAAATGTTCCAAATTGTAATAAAACGATTGTACATTTTTGAAAAAGCAACTACGGAGGTTTCTTGCCGGCTTCTTCACCGTAGATAGCATTCCGAAACGGTGGTAGATAAAAAATTAAGATTTTAAAGCTTTTATTTTAAGTCTATTTAAATAAAATATTTTGAATTTGAATTTACACTGCCCGAGACTCGAACGCTCGACCTGTCGGGTCTGGTCGGTCGGTTAACCAAGGCATGTCCGTTTTAGATACCAAATAAATAAAACTTTATTTTTATTTTTATTCATGACCAGGCAGGCATTTGACCCCAAACCCGCCTGATGATAAGCGGCGATGAGGTCTAAGGTGGATCATGCCTGCCTAGGAGAAACCTATTCACTCTTGCCTTAAAGAGGCCCAAGTTATATTGGTCAGGGAACACATCGGCAAATTAAACTAGACTTAAAAGAAGAAAGAAAAAGAATCATCAAAATCTATTCATAAACAACGAAGTTATCCGCGAACACACATTTAAAAAAGAGTATAACGAAGTAGTGCAAAGTCCAAGGAAATTGAGACTTCATTGAATGGATATGAAGTCAAATATCAATTGACTTTGTTAATTAGAATCCTGTTACCGTTGTGACAAACGACAATTTTTATTTTGAATTATTCTGTAAAAAAAAATAATTTTCTTCCTGTATCTTTTTTGCATTTTATGTCACAAAGGACGCCTCTATTGATAATGGTTAACAGTACCATGAGTTTCATCTTCGATCTCCTCTTGCGACTGCAGTTACAAATTTATATGAATCTTTGTAAAGCGCCTCTAACGGATTGATGAGGAATTAAGATTGCTCATACAAAATCACTGCAGTAATGTATGTTACCTGACGTGCAGAAAAACTATACGAACCCATGGTAAACACACAGGAGTTGCAGTGGTGGGATCTTTCTGTGTCGAAAAGAGTCACTTTTCATCCTATTCATAAATACAGTGGCGATTTTTAAATTTTAATACAACTTCATGGACAAACAAGCTCGGTTCACCTGATGGAAATTGAAACTGCTGCCTATTAACACGACGATGCCCCTGATGTCGTGAAACACCAGGAGCACCCAAGCTATGCCTATAGAGGTAAAGATGTTACATTTCTCGTGCCGGTAATAACACTGTCTCTCCAATCCTTCGAACCGAAACACAGCGAACTGCTTCACGTTGTAAATAAAAAGGAGGGTGGTACCGGCGCAGACGATCTCGCACGTGGATATACCAGTTGTAAAATATAATATTTGAGGGGGGACTAGATAGTTTCACCCAAAACTGACGATCTTAGAAACGCTTGACCTAGCTAACTTTGGATCTTAACTGAGTTAAAGCTAAAAGCTCAGATGTTTTTGGGGAGTGGGGCTTGAGATCTAGAAAAAAATCGCGGAAGAAGTCGCGTTCAATAAAACATTGGTATTGAAATATCAAACCCGTTTTTTGTTTGCATGACTGATGTGATCTTTGGATTCCACTACACCATTTGGAGACACGATACGTTGTTAAAAGATTTTAGGGTTCCGTTGTTAAATAATGTGGTTTTTGTTAATTTCTTGGTGTATAATTAGGTATCAACTGAATATATATAAAAATTGTAAAATTTAATTGACATGGAACTCTTTTTCTGGAATTATCTAAATACGTAATTAATAAATTCAATGTACAGTACACTATACATTCAGAAAAGATGACTTTTTAACCTTATCGACGCACACCCGTCACTCTGTCCCACCACTGCAACTCCTGTTTATCAGGATCAACAGTGGCGTCCTTTGATCGAAAAATCAACGAATAATGCAGCTGTGCAATGACGTACTGGCTGTGCCCGGACACCCTACCGGCTGTCTTGTGACCCGCAATGAACTTAATCAGAAGAAATAGGAGGTAGTAAGAAAGCGGTTTCAGACTTCCCTCCCAGCAAAGCGGAGACAGCAATTGAAATGGCCCTGAGGCCCAAAAATCTAACCTTAACCTTAACGAATAACATTTTTTACCTTACTTAATATTTGTTTAAACAGACCCAGGTTAAAATAACGCAAAGACACAGGTTAGTAACATGCAGTTATAATAACGCAAAGACACAAGTAAGTAACATGCAGTTATAATAACGCAAAGACACAGGTAAGTAACATGCAGTTATAATAACGCAAAGACACAGGTAAGTAACATGCAGTTATAATAACGCAAAGACACAGGTAAGTAACATGCAGTTATAATAACGCAAAGACACAGGTAAGCAACATGCAGTTATAATAACGCAAAGTAAATAAATAACCATGATATAACATAAACATTAGAATGGAATATACAATTTGACAATGAAAACAAACATGACATGAAAAACATACAAGTTTTTGCGTTGCCGTCCTTAACATTAAACAGATAAAGCGTATTTTGTTTCAATTTATCGGTTATCGGCAATGAACACGCTTATTTATCTAGTATCACGTAGGTTTTGTAGCGGGCCTCACGTGTTGTTAAACAGAAAAAAAGTGACCATAGAGTTTCCATCGTTGAAAAGAAAAAAGGTAAGTACCAAGAAGGTTATTATATTAAGGTAATTTTAAATTTTTATAGAACACACATGATTGTTAACATAATTTGGCCTTGAATTTTGGATTACGTAGTTATCTATTTTAAAAATTTTATAACAATTCATAGATTCGTAAGTTTTCTTTTAGAATTTAGGTGATTAAATGTTATAATATATTTAGAAACGTTTTATCTTTTAATACGTTTTAACATGTTAACATTAAACGGGTTTCTAAAAAACAATAGCGACTACTTTATTCAAAAAAACACCGACGCCTAAAATTATTTGAAATGTAGGCAACATAAAAGCAAAATTTGCCATTCCTTTATTACCTAATACCTTTGAATTATCCTTCAATAACTAATTAGATACATACGAAAACGTACATAATAAACGTCTGAACAAGTTCTAACTGATTCCTTTGCTTGCTGGCGACCTTTTGTCAGGGTTTCATACCCGAAGAGAGAAAAAAGAGCCCTTTATAAATCCCATTTAAAATCTGTCAGCAGACCATAATATCTTGATTCTTGATATTAACAGAGAATGTCTATTTCTGTTGCCGCTGTAACAAAAAATGTAAAGAAATTCAAAATTTGTGGAGGCTCCCATTCAAGAGACATGATTTTTCAAAATGTTCTGCTTGTTACTTTTACGAAATTATCTAAAAAAAAATGTTTAATCAGAACCAAAAATGTATGGTCCGAATATTCAAGTCAAAGTCAAAATGTTTTTATTCGATTAGACTTAAAAGAAGCACTTTCAAATCGTTTTTTTTAAGATAGGAGAAGAAAAGCTTATTGACTTAGATTATTATTGTATTTTTAACGATTTAAACTAATAATAATAATCGTTTATTTGTTTGATTTGTGTGTTTGATACAGGTGTTATTTATAATTTAATTATTGTCTCAACAAAAATCTGCCCTTGAGGAGTACAAATATCAGCTTGTCAATTAATAATACTACTACAATTTTAAAATTACTACAATTAAATAATGATGTCAAACCTTAAAACTAAATACAAATCATTAAATTTTTTAAATAAAATATTGCTGTATGTCATAAAAACATTGCTGTACTAGCCATTTATTAAATTTTATTTTTAATTGGTTCAATGGGATATCTCTTAATCCCTTAGGCAACGCATTAAAAGGTCTACTAGGTCACGATCTCATCTGGTTGTTGGTAATTTATTTGCTAACCGTACAACTGTCGAAATTAAAAAATATACATACGGAAGTCACCTAGTATATATAAAGGTGGTACAAAATAAATATTATTTATAGATATATAATCAAAATCATGATTAGATACATTATCTATACATTAAGGTATCATGTCCCGCCGGTAATCTGAAAACAATACATCAACTTGATATTATATTCAACCAATAAGAGCATATCTATATTGCCGTCTGCTACGCTAGAGGTTTCGGGTTAGAATCCCGGCGGGGGCAGGACTTGGATTTGCAAGACGCATTGTTTCGCTAACCGGTCTTGGATGTTGTATTCTTATCTATGTAGTATATACCATATCGTTGCTTAGTTCATGTGACTCAAGTTGTTACGATACTTACTGCAGGGCTGAGTCAATGTGTGTGTCGTGATGTGGTTATTTTATTATTTTCAATCGAATTAAAATGTAATTAAAATTTTATATGTTTAATTCGAATATTTTTTTAATTATTTTACATTACTATGGTATGGTATAGCCCTCTTACATTATTAATTTTTTTTTCTCATACTTTTTAATTAATGAATTTTAACATTTTATTGGATAATGAGTAATTTAATTATTATTATCACTGTAATTGGGATCTCCCGTGTAATAATTATTATTATTTAATTTTTCTTTGTGACCTGTTTTTATTTTAGTATAATGTGCGTGTAACCTTTGTAAATGTTGTGTTCTTCTGTTATAGGCATGTGCATCAGTTACTGTTTATAATATGAGATTTTTATATGTTTGTGTAATGCACTTGCTGTAGACGTCCCTTAATAAATAACAATAAATAAATTATAAATAACTTTTTAGATTTTTTTTACGAAATTAACTAAAGATTAATAATTATAGTAAACCAAGTGTTATCTTTAAAAATTAATCCGATAACAGACCAATCAATCGTAGATTTTCAAAATAGATGTCTGCCTTTATTGACGTAGGTTATATATTAAACTTGTTTATTTGTATATAGATGTATACTTGTTTTGTTAAAAAAAATATACATCTCAAATGAAACAATATCATTTATTTTTTATTTATTTATTAAAAAACCCGCAGGACACGCGTCAGACAAAAATACAACCATTTGACATTTTGACATTTGTCAATAATATACAAATCGAAGGGTCCTACATAATTTCTTTGGCATTTCGTTCGGCACAGTGCAACAGGGAATATGCATAACTTTTTTATTTACTTATTATAATTCGAGACCACATATTTACACAAACCCGCTAGATTTTCTCAAATATCTGACTTATTAGCTAAGTTATAAAGCTTCATAGTAGTTGGTTAAACAGAGAGATCCGATATGTACTATGACGTCAAAGTACACAAGCCATCCAACTTCCATAGAAAAGGTTGTTTGATGAGCGAGATGGATATATTTACTTTTAATGGTTATATCTCCCTGGTTTTGTCGTTCAATTCTAATTCTGTGTTCACTATAAGAATAAAGATACTGTTTCCATATACTTTACAATAAATTGATTGAATAATCAAATTAATTTTAATTGAATTTTGTTTTTGTCGTGTGCAAATAAGACAACTAGAATTTGTGTTTTGTTAAATTATATTTTATGTAAGCTGTGGTTACCTATAATTGGATAAACACAGGGAATGACATTAGTCTCCAAGTTGTGTTGCATGCATGTGTATTATTCGTTGGTAATTCAAATAAGTAAGTTTGTAAATTTTAAGCATATTCCCTTGTCCGCGTGACAAACAGATAAAAAAATGCGAAATCGCTATCTATTAATGAAATAAGAATCTACGCGGTGTTGTATTATCACCGACGATTCAACTTTAATTAATAATATTAGTTATTAATGCTTCGAATATAAACGTTTGATTGACACTGTTGGTTTTTAGGTTGGAGCTTAGGGGCTGAACTCCCCCAAAAGCATTTAAGTTGTTCGAACTTCTACCTTATTTCTTCGTTAAAACCCAAGGTTAGAGATCAAGCCACACCCAAAAGCGTTTTTTTTTAATTATCATCAGATTTGAATTGTCAGTTTCAAAAGAGAATGTTGGTACAGGTAGATCGTCTGGTGCCACCTTCCTTTCTATTTACAACGTGAAGCAGAGTGTCTACCATTAGTTCGTGGAGTTTTCCTTCACGTCAGATTACTACAGTGATTGTTATCAGCAATCTTAATTCCTCGTCAATCCGTTACAGGCGCTTTACAAAGATTCATACAAATTTGTAATTGCAGTCGCAAGCGGCAATCGAAGGTAAAACGCTGTGTTTCGGTTCGAAGGATCGGAGAGCCAGTGTGAAAGATAACATCTTTATCTCTGCATGGACAACGCAGTGGCGGTTCTCAGACATTGATGGCTTTGTGAGTCAATAGTCGGAGGTACCACTCTCCATCAGGGAACCGTCTGCTTGTTTTCACATGACTTTAACTGAACTATTTTTTTTATTGCAGTATTTGTGTCACTATGCTATGGGTAAGACCACCAACAGCACCTCTAGGACAAGTGTGGAGAAGATTCAAAGGGAGAGAGAGAAATGGAGAGCCAGCGAAAATGTGAGTAATTACAACGGGCCCAGGGTCCCCAATATAAGGGGGCTCCCAAAAGTAGGTCCCTAAAAAGGTCAACAAACATTTTCCAAAAACGGCATCGAAAAGTTCAAAAATATCAGATATAAGTGATTAGCTTAAATGTCGATAAAAATATAGTATATAGTCATGCAAGTACTTTAAAATTTTACCTCTGCAACGTGTGCAAATGTCATATGCAGGAGTAAGCTCAGTCCCAATAACAGATTCGTATTTAAAGCATTCATTAATCGTCTTCAATTCATACTTCATTTACTTTTCAACATAAATGCCACCTCCTCCAAACGGTCACCTAGTAACCGTGCCCGTCATCTCACCGCTATGTCAGCGGAAATCACGACGTTTTTAAAAAGTTAGTCCTATAAAGTTTACATGTAATTTGAATATAATAATTGATTTACTAAGCCAATAGCCATAACAAACTCACCATATATCATGTGTTATATACCACATACACACATAAATGTTGAATGATTATGTAATTGGGTGCAAGTCCATTTAATTATAAATAAATCTAAAAAAATAAATAAACATTTTATTAATAAAGTAAATCACTACATAATTTAAAACAAAGTCGCTTCCCGCTGTATGCTTTGATCTTTATAACTATGCAACGGATTTTGATGCGGTTTTTAAAATAGGTTTTCAAGATTTAAGAGGAAGATTTAAATAACCGAGCGAAGCCGGGGGGATCGCTAGTTAAAGAGGTCACATGTAAAGTTTTGGGGGTCGTATCGTTTGTAATATAACGTGTCTAGTTTAAGATTGATTATTAGTATATGGATTTAAATTATGTTTTGATCAGGTATCAAATTCGCGACGCGAGCATGGAAACGTTTGAGACAGTGTTGGAGTTCATGAAGGAGACATTCCTAAGAGACGAGCCCTTGTGTCAGGTTTTTGGTAATTCCTCATATTATAATCTTAACTCAATTTCGACGTCCTCTGCACTGAACAGCCGACACAGTATTAAAGCGAAAAAAAAGATTCAAATTAAGAATAAATCTATTCCAAGTTTTAGGGAGACTAACGAACAGCTCCTCATTTTCATCTTAAAGAAAAGAAGAAAATGAAAAGCACAAAATTAATTATGATTGATGACCTTTGAGGCGGAGTGGTGTAAACAGCCGACTGCTATGCTACAGGTTCTGGGCTCGAATCCCGGCGAAAGTGGAACTTTATGTTATTTGCAAGACGCATTGTTTCGGTTACCGGTCTTGGATGTTGTATTCTTATCTATGTAGTTTATATCGTTGCTGTGACACAAGTTCTTACGATACTCACTGCAGGGCTGAGTCAATGTGTGTGTCGTGATGTGTTTTGTTATACAATCAAAAAACATGTTTAGAAAACGAAATACCACATGAGCAAGTACAACTGTTCATTACGAAGACTTTTCTGGGACTCAAACACGGTATCGTTTCATAACCGGCGATTTAGGCCACTGCGTCGGCAAACAAGTAAACGGCCCGCCTGATGCTAAGCAATTACCGTAGCCTATGGACGTTTGCAATACCAGGGACATCACGCCCCTGTAAACACCTTTTAACGAATCATGAGGAACCTTCGCTGAGACACGAGTATCTGATTATTTTTAAAAACATGACCCTATTACTAAGCCACCGCTGTCCGTCCGTCCGTCAGCGGGCTGTATCTCATGAACAATAACATCTAACATCTTGAAATTTTCAGAACATTACTATTTCTGTTGCCGCTATAACAACAAACTAAAAACATTAAAAATAAATAAATAAAGGCGCTCCCTTTAAGTAACGTGATTTCCTCGATATTTTTTGTTAGTTCTTGTTTATTTTTAAGAAATTTTCTAAAAAGTATAAAATTTAATTTAATTTTATTTTTTATTTTATTTATTTAGGGACGTCTACAGCAAGTACATTACACAAACATATAAAAATCTCATATTATAAACAGTAACTGATGCACATGCCTATAACAGACGAACACAACATTTACAAAGGTTACACACATATACATACTAAAATAAAAACAGGTCACAAAGAAAATTAACATTGGTTTAGATTAAACCATTATACAAAAGAAATTTAAAAAGAAAAAAATATATATAGGAATTGAAATCTAAAGATCCTGAACCTAATGAGAACTATTTCCTGAATATAATGTTTAACCTTATTAGATGGTACAGAACTATATGTATGCGAGTCCGGTTAACACTTGATTGGTTTTTAGATATAAAAGCTGACCCGGAATCAGTAGAAACTGTGGTGAATAATTGGTTGGATTATTTATCACAAAACATCAGCTTGGCATGCTACACTGAGGTGGACGGAGAACCGGACCAGCTGGTGGGATTCAACATATTGACTGTGAAGACGAAAGATGAAGAGGAATTAGATATCAATACAGTAAGTGGTTCTATAACATACAAATAATAATAGCAACCACATCACGACACACACATTGACTCAGCCCTGCACTAAGATATAATCTTGTACCACAGGCACTAAGCAACGATATGGTATTAGCTACATAGAAAAGAATACCACATTCAAGACCGGTAAGCGAAATGGGTCTTGTAAATAACTCAGAGTTCCGCTACGTCGGGATTTGAACCCGGAACCTTAAGTTATTATATACTACTAGCGACTCGCCCCAGCTTCGCACGGATAATATACATGTATTATATCTACATAAAGCTTCCTCTTGAATCACTCTATCTATTTAAAATCCGCATCAAAATCCATTGCATAGTTCTAAAGATAACATTGCTTAGTATGTATGCTTAGATAAGCATACATACTAAGCAATAAAGAATATAAGAGAAGAAGAAGATCGCGCAGTGGTGTAAACAGCCGACTACTACGCTTCAGGTTCTGGGTTTGAATCCCGTCGGGAGCGGAACTTTGTTTTATTTGTAAGACCCATTTTGCCTACCGGTCTTGAATGTTGTATTCTTATCTATGTAGCTAATACCATATCGTTGCTTAGTTCGTAGTTTGTACGTTTACTGCAGGGTTGAGTCAATGTGTGAGTCGTGATGTGGTTATGTATGACATAATACCAATGTCGCAATATCATACTGCCATCATCGGAAATTAATCCAATGTTTCAGGTACAGGGAGAACCCTGGCGGCGGCTGCTGAAAACTCTAATAGTCGCCGAGGAACTGGTGGATATCTTCAAATTGTACGACGTTGACAAGTTCTTGACTTCCAGTGGCCTGACAGTTCTACCAGAGCATCGCGGCCAGAACATCGGAGCGGAGATATTTGCGGCCAGGTGAGGCCTTTTTCTTCTGAAGGTTTAAGGTTTACTTCCAAGTTAAGGTTTAGGTTTCCATCGTTATCGAAAACAATTAATCATTTTTTCTTTCTAAACTTAAATTGAATATAATATGTTGATTGTCATGTTTAATATAATTGTATCTATTATTGTTTACAGCACTATCGAATTGGTATGTAACTGTAATGATGGTGTATTTGATTTAATAAATAAAATAAAATGCATTCGTTAGAGGTAGCTCTAGTGTTGTAGTACAAATGTATGGAATGCTTTGTGACAAGACCTATAACATAAACTCACGCCGTAATCCCTCGAGAGAGGTATTCATACGCGTTACAGCGTTACAAAGACGAATCCAAAGGTATATGCTACTCATAACATAACTCTTACTCATAACTCACGCCGTAATAAATCCCTCGAGAGGGGTTGGCAGAGGTGTTGCACACCGCATTTCGCATGTTTGTGTTGAGTCCCAGTGTGACAGGTTGCGAATCTGTCGCCACTATCCGGGTACAATGAGGAACATGGTAGCTACAATGTACAGCAACCTGAGACTCGAACCGTCGACCTGGTTTAAAGCGCGTTACAAACTGAGCTACCAAATCTTAATAGAATTAAAAAACTAGCATAAAACCATTGTTTAATCAATTTTAAAACAGATATGAAACAAATTCAGTGATGGTAAATTAGTTACTCTCAGTTTCATTTGTAAGTAATATAAAGATTATAATATTTTATTTTATTTATTTAGTCATACACAACAGGTGACATTAAAAAACTTAGCAATATACAGTGATAAGTTAATGTATAAAACTGGAATGGGACCCAAAAACATGTACACACAGCTTGATATAATTTCTAACACAAACAAAACGTTACAAAAACAGTACAAGTTACAAACAAACAAACAAGTGAAAATAAACCATTGTGTCACAAAATTTTAAAAAGTAACATTGCTTAAAGAAGGAGAGAGGATGCACAGATGCAACAGGGAATATGCCTGAAATTTAATTTGATTATTCAATCAATTTATCGTAATGCATACGGAATAGTATCCTTATAGTGAAACGATAAACCACGGATATATAACCATTAAAAGTAAATATATCTATCTCGCTCATCAGAATAACCTTTTCTATGGAAGCTGTATGGCGCCTGTGTACTTTGACGTCATAGTACATATCGGATCTCTCTGTCTAACCAATGATTTTGAAGCTTTATAACTTAGTTAATAAGTCAGATATTTGAGAAAATCTAACGGATTTGTGTAAATATGTGATATCGAATTTTAATAAATAAATAAAAAATCATGCATATTCCCTATTAAGGAAATTAATAATTATACTCACTTCACCGTCCCAATATATTTTTGACAATATTATGTATGTAAGGAAACATCTTAATGAGTTTGATAGACTAGGTCACGGTATAAATACCAGAAATAATGATACATTACGTATCCCTACAGTTAGATTAGCAAAAACTAGTAAGTCATTAATGGAAATTGTGTCCGTTTTATAATAAAATTCCAAGAAATGTAACATGTTAAACAAATTTTTAATTAAGAAGGCTTAGTATAAAATTATATATTATGTAGAGGATAAAGATATATGGAAGTAATTTAATTAGCTGCACAGGTTTATCTTATTGACAGTTGGAGTGTAGCTAGAATTATTATGTTGAAAAAATTTAATTTGTAAAATAACATTCCGAACCGGCTTATTTTAAGTCTATTCGAATAAAAAACATTTTGACTTTGACTATTACGAATCACGTTATTTTTTTGACCAAAAATTTAAATGTCTCCGAATGAATTAATACAAGATTTCTATACAACAACTAATAATGAAATATATATTTTTTTATTTCAGAGAGCCACTCTGCAAAGCCCTAGGTATTAAGGCAACGGCGACAGTATTTACAGCCAAGACATCACAAGTATTAGCAGCAAAATGCGGCTATGAAGAGTTAGCAATACTACAATATGACGACATGAAACAACATGGAGTCGAAATCAAAAACTGCACGACATCCTGTGCCAAAGTAATGGGGACACTATTCAAATGATTAAATGACTTTTCTTTTTTTTTTAGTTTTTTTTAAATCCCGATTTTCGGCTCAAGGAGTATGATGAACAAGAGTATTTGTTCTCTATTGAAAATGTTTTATTCATAAACAAGTTCTTACAATTTTAAAACGATAGATAGATATGTCCTTTTGAGCGCAGAATGCACCCGTGTCAGAAGTAAGCCCTCTCAACAAATTATCTGCTGAAGCAAGAACCGCTTGAATACTATGTGTGCGTGTGTGTGTTTGTACGTGCGTGTTTACGTACGTATAATTACAAGCGCGTAACAATTACGTACGCAAGATGACAATACGGGAAAGAGTTTGTGAAACTCCACTTTGGACAGCCCTACGACATACAAGTCTTGAGATCGGTGATCAGACAAGCCACTGAGCAGAGGGAGGATTTATCTAAGGTTTATAACATAAATACCAACTTATCAAACCCCAGGCGACGCCGTGACGTGGAGGACGTGGTAGCTCAGTTTGCCACGTGCATGGATAACCGACCGACCCGACCCGACAGGTAGAGGGTTCGAGTCTCGGGTGGCCGTAAGTTGAAGCTGCCATGTTTCTGTGTGCCCGGATAGTGGCGACAGATTCGCAACCTGTCACACTGGGACTCAACATAAACATGCGAAGAGCGGTGTTTAGCAAGCACCTCTGCAAGCAAGCAACCCCTCTCGAGAGACTACGGCGTGAGTTTATGTTATGTGTGTTATGTGTATCAAAAACCAAAACTCAATATATTTTCTACTTCTTCATATTCCAGTCACCAATTTGAAGTTATCAGCTCTGATTAATAATCTTGTAGTCAACAATTTGAAGTTATCAGCTCTGATTAATAATCTTGTAGTCAACAATTTGAAGTTATCAGCTCTGATTAATAATCTTGTAGTCAACAATTTGAAGTTATCAGCTCTGATTAATAATCTTGTAGTCAACAATTTGAAGTTATCAGCTCTGATTAATAATCTTGTAGTCAACAATTTGAAGTTATCAGCTCTGATTAATAATCTTGTAGTCAATAATTTGAAGTTATCAGCTCTGATTAATAATATTGTAGTCAACAATTTGAAGTTATCAGCTCTGATTAATAATCTTGTAGTCAACAATTTGAAGTTATCAGCTCTGATTAATAATCTTGTAGTCAACAATTTGAAGTTATCAGCTCTGATTAATAATCTTGTAGTCAACAATTTGAAGTTATCAGCTCTGATTAATAATCTTGTAGTTTGTTGATTCTATTAAATAAATAAGATATATTGTTTGTTTTTGAATACGAGCAAAATTAATATTTTTATACTTTAATGCCGCAACTTTATCTTTTCTTTCTATAAAATCAATAATAATAATAACCATATCACGACACACACATTGACTCAGCCCTGCAGTAAGTATCGTAAGAACTTGTGTCACAGGCACTAAGCAACGATATGGTATTAACTACATAGATCAGAATACAACATCCAAGACCGATAAGCGAAACAATGCGTCTTGCAAATAACACAAAGTCCCGCCTCTGCCGGGATTCGAACCCGGAACCTCTAGCGTAGCAGTTGGCGGTTTACACCCCTGCGCCACCGAGGTCGTCAAATCAATATAATTGAAGTGTCTGTTTGTAATATGAAATAATCAATTATTAAGTACTAATAATTATAAACATAACAGCATACGAAAGTGGACCGATTTTGATGAAATTCACTTTCAGTAGCAGGATGATACAGTTCCTAATAAGGATTTTTAAACTACAATTTAATTACGTGTTGGTAAAACAACGGTCGAGTACTTCGTTTTTATTTCATTTGAAAAAAAAAATCCCTATCCGCAGCGTTGTCAATTTTATTAGTCTTAACCATAGGCGTATAACCTAAATAGTAAGATGTCTAGGTACAAAATAAAAGGCAGTTAATGGAAGAGCGGACTTTCCTAGCACAAGCAAAATTGCTTAAATGTATATATTTCGGGTTTCCGTAAGTTGTAGCTGCCATTTTTCTCTGTGACAGATTCGCAACCTGTCACACTGGGACTCAACATAAAAATGCGAAAAGTGGCGTGTAGCAAGCTCTTCTTACTTCTTACGGCGCGCGAGAGTTGGCGGCGTTATATTGTATTTGCTTAAATGGGAATCCCAAACATATTTATGTATTTTAGACTTAGTTACTGAAATAAATTATTTTGAATTATAAAGGGGGGGGGGGGGTAGAGAAAAGGGGGAGGGGGGAGAGTGAGCCATACTCTCCCCAGTATGGTCTCCAAGACGTTAGGCTACCGATTCGAAACTCAATGATGTAACTCTACAATAAACGTAAGTTTTTATGAGTTATGACACTAATCACACCAACTCACTGATTGTATGTGTCGTCTCTGCTTCATCGGATCCTATTATGGCAGGGGAAAAAAACCCTGAATACACCAGTGGTCATAGCTGATACGATTCAATTTGATCAAGGAAATCGGAAAACCTTATCAGCGGTGAAATTTTACAACCACATTCATAAAGATAAAATTCTCCCTTCTAATCATGATGATAAACACTTTACAATGTATCATTTTAGTTTATCGTAGCTGTTCTTGAATGAACACGCCACTTTTTCTTTGGTTTTCGCACTGGTTTATTAATTAACAGACAATATATTTTGTTTTGTAGTTACAGTCAAAAATCGTAAGTTAATTTAAATAAATCTGCGCTACATCTTGTGACAAATTCCAGCCAATTACAGCGTAGTAACCATAGATTAAAGATCGGTCTTCGCTGCGTAGCGTCACCCCGAAAAACAATCATGAATCTATGAAAGAAACATTGATTTAGGTTACTTGGCGGGAACGACAACTATAACTTTTTTTTTTCATTTCCTTTTCTTGTACATTAGCTGAATATAATGTGTAAAGTGCTAGTGTTTTAATCAGTGAACATCTGTAGTGCTGTACAAGTGTAGAGAAAGTGAAATACAACGATTTAGCTGCTCTTTTCGACAACTCCCAAGTAACTTAATAAATCTGCCTACATGTTACTGTAGGCAGATTTATCATTCCATTCCATTTTCATCCTTACATAATTTATCTCTTCATTTCATCCTTCATTAAACTTGATCATAAATGTTACTTGACATACACATATGCCATTGGCATCAGAAACATTGGTTTGTCTGCATCATTCATCAGAGTAGAAATGATAGTTCATTTCTACTCTCTAGCTCTAGCTCTAGCTCTAGTCTATGCTTGTTTAGTAACAAGCGTAGACTTATTTACAGCGTTTATTTATTAACAGTAAACAAAATCGTCTACTTCCTTAATGTGTAGGGGTTTTGGGCGAGATTGCAAAATTTCGTCTTCTTGTCTGAGTCATAATTGAAGAAAAAATTTATTAAACAACTACACCAAGTTTTATTTAAAATTAAATCTACTTAATATCGGGTTCCGTGCGAAAGACTAATTTAACAGAGACCGAGACTAACTGAATAAGAACAAACACATCTTTATTTCTACATGGGCAACGAATTGGCTTCGTCAGAAATCAATAGGCTATCGAGGCGGTACTTTTCATCAAGTGAACCTTCTGCTTGTTTGCCCATGATGGATATTTTTTTTTATTTATTTACTCAATAGACACACCTACTGCACACATACAAACATTCTAAATAAATTTATTGTGTGTGTGTGTGTATTAAATTAATTTTAACATTGCAGCGTAAACAATGCCTTATGAGAGACCGTTGTCGGTACCTCTAGGGCAAGTATGGAGACGGTTCAAAGGTAGGGAAAGAGGTGGGGCACCAGCACATATGTAAGAGTGTCATATTTATTTACACACATAAATATAGGTATTTAAAAATAAATAAAGTTCAAGTTTCTGTTGGTGATATCAAACTAACAGCTTTTTAATAAATGCATTTGAAAGTATATACGGCTACTTTCCAAAACGGCTGGGTCAATCATGACTAAACTCTCACTGGCCGATAGCTTGTGAATTTTCCGTGAGTTACAACAGTAACAGTTAAGTCTGTCAGTTAATCTGATGCTCACGATATAAGAAGCGACTGCTATTCCAGAAATAAAAACATAACTTCACTCCAACAGGTATCAGATCCGGGATGCATTTGTTGATAAGTACGTTGAATACGTCAAGTTGTTGGCGGACGTGTATCTACGAGATGAACCGTTGTTACGAGCTTTAGGTAATTAAGTATACATATTGATGTTGTACTTATTTAATGCTACTTATTATCAAACGTGTCATTCATGCGTAAACCGATCTACGGATTTGAGAATGGAATATTGATTTTTCGTTAACGATGAGCCCTTAGCAGCTTTATCTTGATTTTATTAATATTAACTATCGATCCCTATACAGTCATTCAGGCTGTATCGTCTTTGTAAAGAAAACAAGAGACTTGAAAAAGGAGGTGGGCTTGTTATCAAGCTAAGTGTACTCAGAGGTGTAGCAAGTAATGCTGTAAATGGATACTGGATTAATATTACTAATCAATAACACGCCAAAGTCACGTCCATAGCCACCGCGTATCGAGCTACGAGTATATTTTGGCCTTTTTTGTTCTCGCGCAAAAACTGGCAACCGTTAACAGGCGAGATCGCTGCGAGAACACCGAGCTCCGTTACCGAACGGTTCGCAGCTACGTACTCACTAAGTATATCATACATTACGAGTAACACCTCTAAGTAAGTAGGTACCCCTCTTTATGGTAACTTTGCAAAAATTTCACCATGTATATCATTTTGTAAAGGAGGCAATAGGTATTGAACTTTCAACATTCTAGACAGATTAATGATTGGTAGTCGCGGTGAGCGGAGACCAGTCATGAATGTATGTTTCTGGACTAAAAATAATTTTAGCTGTTGATTGAGTCAGCCTGGACCGGTGCGTTAGTGCTTCATTGTACAGCTGCATTATACGTTACAAAGCACGCCACTGTTGATACTGGCTAACAGGAGTCAGTATGTATGTGCACGTAGCCTGTGCTTCATTGTACAGCTGCATTATACGTTACAAAGCACGCCACTGTTGATACTGGCTAACAGGAGATGAAGTGGTGGGACGGAGTGACGGGTTTGAGACCCGGGAATAAATATATTTAACAAGTCTATGACGTTAACGTATTTTATTTAAGTTATTCGTTTTTTTAGAATTTAAAAATGACCCGGTATCAGTTGAAGGCGTGTCTAAATACTGGTTGAGCTGTATGTCACAGAACATCAGCCTCGCATGCTTCACCGAAGTGAACGGGCTACCAGATGAGTTGGTTGCGTTTAACATATTAAATATGAAGATGCCAGATGATGAGGATATTGACATCAGTACTGTAAGTTCGGCTATCTTTTCGGGGGTCTAGCCAGTGGGTCTTCCACACCCCTTTTCAAAACTGACTACTACTGACTACAGTTCAGAAAAGGTACAGTTCGCGAACAATTCAAGTGCTTTTGGGGGGGTTGGACTTAATTTTTGCTTTTGGAGGGGGCTAGAATTCAGCCCCTAGGTTCGACAGTGTAGAAGAAAGAGTGTTCCTCCGCCATACCAGCCTTATCAATGAAACTGGGCTCATGAGCTACATTACTCCAGAACGTAAGTTCGCCCAAAGTCGTGAAATGTTATCCACATTCTCACTTCAACCTGGGGCCCAAGGCAAACTACGTCGCAAATAATATATTTTTTATTTATATTATAATAATACTTAATAAACAAATAAAATTACAACAAATATTAGCAACGGACCCCAAACTAGGAATAAACCGGTATCTTAGGCGTCCAAAAACAACGTTTATTTTATTAATTATTAAATCAAATTAAATATTAAAAATAGAATATACAAAAAAAAAACATTAGATTTAAATTTATAAGTAATAGTAGTTAATTATTATTTTAGAATACTTGGTTATATATTTGCAGTTGTAGTTGTATTTTTCTTTAATTATGTTCAGCCGGTCATTTAGCGTAAGTAATTACGTCACAAATTCAGAAAAACAAATAAGAATAATTAAAACTTGGACAGCGGCTTACACCGTTGGCTGTGACACGTGAGGTCTCGGATTCGAATCCCGACCAGGTATTTGCGTGATGATCCCGAAAATTTGCTCTGAGGTCATGATTGTTTTCTATCTATTTAATTATGTATTTATCTATGTATGTGTACGTGTAGCGTTATTATGTATCCATAGCACTAGTGACTTAAAAAAAGGAGCTAAAAGATCGTTTACGACACGACTACCCTGCTTCAAGGTAGGGCTGCCATCCGTCCGGGTATCCCCGGATTTGTCCTAGTTTGGAAGACGTCCGGGGAGCGTCCGCTCGGGGTTTCAATTGCAGTCCGGGTTTTCGATCAGGTCACGTTCCCATAATTTATGTAAATCAAAAGCTAAGGGTTAGGTATTTTACTGCACGTACTGCCGACGCTATTTTACTACGCGAGCGGGGGTATGAAAAAGTATTGAAATGTCCGGGGTGACAGCTCCAAACCCGGGGAACTTACGCTTCCGGTCCTGGGAGCAGGCTTTAGAGATGGCAGCCCTACTTCAAGGCAATCTTCTTTCAGATACCGAGCGAAGCTTCAAGAAAGCTTTTGAAAACTTTAGCAGTTGTAGAAGGAATGGTTTACGTTTGCAAGTTATATAACATTGACAAATACCTTACATCTAGTGGACTCATAGTTCTCCCGGAGCACAGGGGCCAGAATATTGGGACGGAGATGTTTGCGGCCAGGTAGATATCAAAATTCTAATAAAACAGGTGCATTCCGAGTCGGACTCGCACATGATGTGTGCCGTATCATAAGATTAAACATGATGTTCTTTTTAGATTACTTCATAAGAAAAAACAAAAGATGTGAAAATATCGCGTTTCTTGTATGGGATATCCCATAAATTTTTCATTTCTTTATGTTCTAGTATTTGTTGTTATACAGGCAACTCTGAAAATTTCAAGTCTATACATCCCGCTTTTACGACGGACGAACTTTATAATAAAAATTCATACTATAATAATTCGTAATAGAGTGCCGTTTTTTACCCTTTGGATACGGAAACCTAAAAAACAAAAAAAAAACACACTAAGCTAACCATGGTCTGTTCTCTGTATTTTGAATAGTGGAAATAGTTCTAGTAGGCTATATTTTTGGGCATTACTTAAAGCTATATTTAAGATTTTACTTATATCTTACAACGCCAAGAGTACCGCCTGTGCGTTGCTAATATTGTAGCGGTTATAATGCTATACTTCTCGTGCCGATAATTACACTGGCTCTCCAATCCTTCGAAACGAAACACAGATAAATGCTTCATAGCATAAATTGGATACCTATCTGTTTCTATATTGAAACAGCCTTCTGTAAAATGGTATCTTCAACTTCCTTACTTGTTTAGTCGTGTTTTTGATTGTTAATTTTCTTTATTATGAAAAGGCAAAGAGCAGAAGCCCATACAGCATAAGTCTTAAGTGATTTTAAATACAATTCAATTAATTTATTTGCAAACCAAATACATTAAATACATATACAATGCAGGTGTAAAGCACAAATCAGTTTTCAGTCACAGTATTATAACATGCAAATATATAAAACAGCGCAGTCATTACTTTCATGCCACAGCCTGTGCTTAATTGCAAATTCAAAATGTTTTTATTTGAATAGACTTAAAATAAGTGCTTTCAAATCGTATTAAAATTATATAATCGCTGCATTATTCGTTGATTGTTGGATCAAAGGCCGCAACTATTGATTCTAGTGACTAGATGTTACAGTGGTGAGACAGAGTAACAGGTGTTCCCCAACTTACTTTTTTTTTCAGAGCACCTCTCTGCAATGCCCTCGGTGTCAAGGCAACGGCCACAATATTTACAGCCAAGGCATCACAAGTGTTAGCAGCCAAATGCGGCTACAAGGAAATAACAGAGATTCGATACGAGGATATGAAACAGCATGGAGTAGTTCTCCCGCCCTGCACCACGCCTTCCGCTAAAGTAATGGGCATGATGTTTGAATAAAACTTTTTGCTGGATTTTGCGTTTTATATACGTACAGATGGCAACACATAAAACTTTACATAACAAGTTCAATCAATTCAAGGCTTACTTGGCGGGAACGGGAAGTGTCAGTTTAAATTTTGTTATTTTATTTTCTCTTCTCGTATATCAGCAGAGTTTAATGTGTAAAATGCTAGTGTTATAACCAGTGAATATCTGCGAGTGCTGTTTGTACAATGTGGAGAAAGTGAAATACTACTATTTAGCTGCTCTTTTCGTCATCTCCCAAGTAAATCAATAAAGCCTACAGTAACATTACTAGCTTCGTATTGTAGGCAGATTCATCATTACATCTATAATTTCATCCGTCATCCAAATTTAAATACCTGGCGTCGTACGCTCCATGGCGTTGTACGTGGCACCAGTGTGGGTTGACGCCCTTAATGCCCATAACAAAACCCTTCTTAGGAGGCTCCAACAATGCCATCAAAGAAAAAAAAACTAGTCTAATATCAATACTTATTCTGAACAACTTAAGAACGGTACAAAGTCCAAACAGGTAAGGTTGGTCCGTGGACGAGTGTACCAGTCACTGTTGTACTAGCTTATGCCCGAGACATCATGCAGTTTTCTTAAGATTTTGCTCTAAACACAAATTAAACATGACACGTCATCTAGAATGATCCCAGAAAACTCATCCAAACAAAATTATGTAATGGATACGATGTTATTCCATTTATGATAATAATCCTACGAGGACCAAACATTTTCTTCTGGGATAGAAAGTAGGTATCCTGTGATAATCAAGGAAATTACTAGGCTATTGCCAAATTTCAACCAAATCCAACAACATAAACTCACGCCGTAATCCCTCGATAGGTGTAGGCAGAGGTGTTACACACCGCATTTCGCATGTTTATGTTGAGTCCCAGTGTGACAGGTTGCGAACCTGTCGCCACTATCCGGGCACAATGAGGAACATGGCAGCTACTCGTACCCTTGACCTGTCCTATTAACCAAGGGACGTAACAAACTGAGCTAACGTTTTTTACATTTAAGTGTAATATCTATAAGAACAATAGGATTCTGTGTAGATGTATGAGTTTTCTAATCTCTTAGGGTGTAAATATTGTGGGTGCTTATAAAAACCCACACATGTTAATTCTATCATCCAGAAAGATTGACATGTATACCTAAACCTGACATTATGGTCAAAAGCAATAGACGACCTCCAATCTTCGTTAATTTAACTGTCAACCTAAGCCTTCAACCATAGATTAATGATTGGCAGTCGCTTCGGAGCGCAGCGGAGACCATTAATTATCACTATTAATTAATTATTATGTAGTCGGTTTCAATAAATTAATAAACCACATCACGACACACACATTGACTCAGCCCTGCAGTAAGTATCGTAAGAACTTGGGGTTACAGGAACTGAGCAACGATATGGTATAAACTACATAAATAAGAATACTTCATCCAAGACCGGTAAGCGAAACAATGCGTCTTGCAAATAACACGAAAGTTCCGCTCTCGACGGGATTCGAACCCGGAACCTCTAGCGTAGCAGTCGGCAGTTTACACCACTGCGCCACAGAGGTCGTCAAAGTATGTATAACCAGTCCATTGATGTATGTTATTAATTGTATGCTAATCCTTTGCAATAATAGAAAAAGGTAAGGATGATGAAAGGTAAATAAAATTAAACAATTTTTATTTTAATTTTATTATGTATATAAAACAAATAATCACACTTACATAATCTTGTCATTTTCAAGCTAAAGTAAATAAGAGCTTGATTGTTTATACATTTTCAGACTTTTAAATCTTAAAATTTCTCAATCAATTCTTTAGTTTTGGCTGAATATGAAAGGAAATATAGCCAAGTTTATATATTTATACCGTACTGTGAAAACCTCGTACCATTTTAGAAAAGAAGCAAAAAAATTACCTCCTTTTTATTTACGGAGACTAATGAAATACTGCATTGTTCTAATTAATCATAGGCAGTGGCGGATTTAAATTTGGGGACAGATTTTTTTTTGTTTTCCTTAGTAATGAAAAATAAATCAAAATTTCGCCAGTAAATTTTCTTTCTTACTTTTTTTTTGCCATTGCCATTGCACATTCCAAGAGTAGCAAACTGTCATATTCAAGAGTAAAACAGCTAATTCGTCGCCCCTCAACCAGTAGTCAGCCTCTGCGCCCTTTGCCGACACTTTGTATGAGTGAAAAGAACAAAAATGTAGAAAGGTGTTTTGCAGGTTTGCATGTCTTTATACGTAAATAAATGGGGCGGCAAAGCTAAATGGCCCGGGGCGGTAAATCTTTAACTACACCTCTGCAGAAACATAAATAGGAATGTAACATTAATGAGTATATTTACTATAAATGCTTTGTAAAGAGTTTTTTTTTCTATTACATATAATATACCTATACTATTAACTACGTACATCAATTACGCTAATCTACGCTACGTGTTTGTAAAGTTACATCAAAATTGTTTTATCCGTTTTCGTCATTACGTCATTACAAATATCATAAACGTGTTTAGTAACAGTCGTTTTAGGAGATATACGATAGGGAAATAGTTTTCAATAAATCTTTTCGACTCCTCGCCCACGACCCTATCGGTCGGTGAACGATTTTTTGTCGGTGAAAAATTAAACTTAATTATTGCAACAGTGAAACACCATTCCAATAAAAAGTCGATGACAAAATAAGTCAACAAGATACGGATGAAAAATCGGTCAGATGGTAAAGTCGTTCGCAAATAGCCTTAATTCAAAGATTTCTGACATTTATTTTAAAACACTTTGCTACAAATTTAGTTAAGTAATATACTAAATTGTGCGTTTATATGTATGTATATTACACTAGCTGTTGCCCCGCGGCTTTGAAGGCGTTGTTTATTTTTCTGGGAAATTTTCCGTTTTTTTTTTTTTATTATTCTATCGGGGCAAAAACTTTTTTAAGAAAGCAAGATGTCAGAAATCTGTCCAGCCGATGTCGACTTATAAATGTTGTAATTAACCCAACTTTGTTTATATATAAAGGTATATACTACACATAACACCGTAATTAAACCCTCGAGAGGGGTAGCAGAGGTGTTACACAAAGCATTTCGCATGTTTATGTTGAGTCCCAGTGTGACAGGTTGCGGATCTGTCGCCACTATCCGGGCACAATGAGGAACATGGCAGCTACAATGTACGGCAATCCGAGACTCGAACCCTAACCTGTCGGGTCGGTCGGTTAACAAAGGCACGTAACAAACTGAGCTAGCACGTCCTCAATATATAGATATATAATGTAGCCATATAACAATCTAAATGCTTCTATTTTTAGCAATTACATGCCGAAACATTGTGTTATTCTCAAAAAATTTTATGTTACAGTATTTTTATTCTTAAATTACTCGATATAGGCAGTTTTCGTTTATCTTTAATTCATCATTTAAATTTAATTATTCTTGTGGAATTTTAATTTCAGCCTTAAAGTCAAAAAATGGCAAGTCACTTGATAAATAATAACAACAAATAAATACTCTACATGGAACAAGTTTTTTTTTTTCTGACTACTCAAATAAAAATAAAAATGCATCAAATTTACAATAGAGATACAACTTAAACAGCTAATGTATTTCTAAAAGATATTATGAAAAAAATGTATTTTTTTTTCCGTTAATACACTTAATAAATATTAATTATTACCTATTACGAATATATTATTTTTTTATTTGCATACCGGTACAGATGCTGGGCTAGCATGCTAAGAAAACACGTAAATATCTTCATCACATTTTTTTGGATTGTTTTATAAATAAATGCCTATAATGAACACCAATGCAATCACTGCTGTGGCCAATTTTTGCCAATAGTCTGAAGATATATTATTTCATGAACAAAAGTCTTAAACGACGAGTGATGCGGCTCGAAGGCTTAAGCAGCTTTACCGTGACTTTACCGTGGCTATCGTTCCCTATACAATCAATCAGATTGTATCGTCTTTATAAAGACAAGACGTAAAGCATAGGTACGACCGCCATACCTGTCAGCCTTTCCATCGAGCCTGACCTAATATAGACCCGGTTAGTCGAGGGATTATTCCTAGCTATACCACTTATATTAAGCATGCTAGCCCCGACATACCAATACTGTTGTCTCTATACATATAGTATCTACCGCTGGAGCTTCTCTTGAAGCCATTCAGTGGTGAGTTCGTCTATTTCCCTTACTTCTAGCATCCTCGGTGCACCGACCATTGACGCCAGCGCCCTCTGTGTGCCAGCGTACATAACCTAAAACACAGACTATACAACATGATGCTTTACTTGAAGAAGAAGTCGCATTAGCACAACTAACCGCCAACAAGCAACAAGTCAAATATTATATTATTTCATTGTAACAAATACAATAGAATAATTTCATTTTAAATAATATATTGTGACATGAGCTTCATCACAGTCTCACCTTAGACTGTAAGATGTATTAGTGTCTGTAAGTATAGTATAAAACATGTTCATATAACAAATTACACAATCTGGGGTGTCTTGCCGGTATCTTCCCTGACATAAATTTTCCGAACCGGTGGTCGAGTCATTTTTAAGAAAAAATTCAATTCATTTCACGATTCTAAGTACTTTCTTAGAAGTTTATGGAATTGTTATTTTGATTTTTATGTACGTTAGTGCTGCAATTTAGATAATATAATTAAATAAACAATCAATTATTTTTATTGCAGATACCGTAATCTACTTTAAAGCCTGCGTGACGAGGGACTTTTGTCTGGTGTAGTTTTTCTTCCTTCATAGTAAATTCCTTACAATCCCCGAAAGATGGTAAAATACTTAACAGCTATGTTGATGAATTTCAAACTTTTGTCACTTACGGTGTTAAACTCTTAGTCAGCAAGTCTAGGCAGCATGTTAATTAGATTGTTGTTAATAAATTTCGAAAAATGTTGTTGTTATTTGTTGATTGAATAAATAGAAAAATAAGTCGCACTCGTGAATTAATTACAAAAGTTTGATTATATTTTTTTACGAGTTTAAGTCTTGTGATTATTACTTTTTTTAGTTATTAATTACTCAAAACAAAGGTTTTTCTGACAACCAGTCTACACTTACGAGTTTACGAAAAAAAATAAGAAATATGCCAGGATGTTACATCATGACAAAAGTCCCTGGTCTTTAAGAATATACAAACATTCTTGGTTAAATGTTCAGTAAAATAGTTAAGAACTCATCTGACCTGGAGCTCCATGTGAGCATCTCTCGGTGTGTAGAATATAAAACACATCGGGAATGATGTCCGTCCGTCACTGTGCTCCATTTTGTAACTGTCAAAACGAGAAAACTTCATGAAATTGACATCTTAATCTTAATCAACTTGAAAGATAAGTATTTAGCTAGAATTTTATTCTATGTACCTAGAATTTATTTTACATAGCATTTAACTACATAAATCATACCACATTTAAGATTACTTTCATCCAACCGAAATTTAAAGGTTCCTATGAAATGATAAAAAAATCAATGACAATAAAAATACCTGTACACAACAAATCTCGGTTGGTGGCCTGGCAGGATGTCTTGAAGTTCCTCCAGCTCCACATTCTCCAACTCCTCGTCAACTTCCAGGGCTTGCTTCTCACGGTTCACCTGGAAATTGGATTAGCTATTCATAACTAACTCAACTGCTCAGTGCAGGGTCCACGATAAAACATTTTATGTTAAATGTTTTTAAGTAAATAAAGATATAATTATTTTCTTTATTAAGTTTAAATTGGAACAGTAACCCATAGAGTGCACATAGATATAGTGAGAAATATTGCAACTTCTCAGATTTTGCAAACATTCCTAAATGCTGCTATGCTATATATCAATAATCATATTAATTTAATAATGTCTTATAACAACTGAAGACTAAATACAACAAACTAAGCCATAATTTCTCGGTACACTACACACACATGAGTACACATGTATGTCTATCTGTAGCCTTTACATGGCTCAACATAGGAACAGATTTTAATTCAATTTTACAAGATAAAATGCATCCTGAAAAAGACGATCACATCCAAATTGTATTGTGCAAAATGACTATAATGTCATCAAAGCTTTTTATTAATACAAAAAACCCATTGAAATTATTTTAGATTATATTTATAAACGGAGCAAGATCGTAACGAGTAAATTATATACTAGACATTATTTCAAAGATATAGGAATAAAGAATACAAAGTCCTGTTAGCTTTGTTTTGTAAACATAACCTGCTACACACAGCAATTATATCAAACGTAACATTCCAATGATAATTCACGCTCGGGTAGTCAACTAATGAGTAATATACCAGGAACCTATTATCTATTTAATATTCAATTTCAAAGAGCTATATAGATACCTTTAATATAAGTGCCGAGTTACCCGTTGTCTTCTGGAAACGGAACTTTTTGAGCGCTTCTTTCACTTCCTCGCCAATGTCGCAAACGTTTACGTTCTGGGCCGACATTTTTTAGTTAGTAGCTAAGTTATTTTGATTAAAATTGATAACGTTTAATTAAATTCAGTATATTGTGACGTCCGCCGCCCACCAAACAAATGACGAATTGACATTGACACTTCGATTGGGTTTGATTGATTGATGCAGAATATTACCGAACTAAACGTCAAAAAGGTAGGAAAATCTAAAAAATAAAAATACCTACGAATCAGACATTTATCAAATATTTGTCATGTGAAAATGTATATTTAAAAGTGTACTTTTATTTTCTTGGCCATCAAATCAAGTTTATTAATTTTTTTCGTTTTAATTTTCACGGAATCGTAACCAAATAAAACGCAAATCCTTAGGTTTGACGTAACAACTTTGACTGACATTGATTGACAGGTGTGATTTTGTGACATTTTCAAGTAAAATGCAACTTTTCTTCCCGAGTTCACGTAAATTGTGTTTTATTCAAAATTTTCCAACAAATCGCTTACATTGTCTAGAAGTGATTGATTTTTCAAATAACAAGCAACAAATTTACATTACAAAAATGAGCGAGGTGGTTTTGAGTTTCATAAAAATTCGTGAATAGGATAGTGGTTTAAATTAGCAATTTTGTTGATTCGACGGACTTTGTGAGTTTTTGTGTCCTATTTAAGGGACAATAGCACTTCAACTAGTCTAGATGCCTTGTAAGTATAATTGGTTAGTTATTTATTCACGGAACTAAGTATAAATTATCTATTAAGTTTAAAATTTGCTTGTTCATTCAACTTTCCCTTTAGTGTAAGTTTTAATTTTGCACAACTTGATTGCAACGAATGCTCTCGTTTTACCAAGTTATAAAATTCGGGTCAAGGTTTTATCACTTGTTTATTACTAAGCAAAATTGTTTTTTTATCTGTAAGTTATTTATTTTGGTCAAAGCTGTTTTCTGTTTTCCTTTATAATTCTACTGCTTTCTAAATCTATTTTTAAATTATAAGTTTAAATGCCAGTCTTGATTAAGACTGAGAAATTCATTAAAAAAATACTGTAAAATTTTGGATAAATTAAAAAAAAAAAACTTTTTTTTCCATAAATGAGACTCTCATTCATCCACATTAAATACTCTTTTCATCATCCTTTACAAAACACTGAATCATTTACTATTTAATTTAATGTATAATTTATTATATACATGAACAGGAATGAAGACAAAGATGTTTATTATTTATCTATTAACTAGTAATAAGCAAAACATGTAGTTATAAACATTATATATGTAACATGAGTTATAACAATATGTCATTAGCTAACTCTGATTACTTTCTGATGATATCACTGAAGGATGTCAACGTTTTGACCTGAATAGAATAGAATAGAATTTATTTACTTATTGAAATTGGCATATCAACATCGTGTACATAAATCCATACAATATTTTATTATAAGGGTGCATAGTCTAGTGTACACGCCAATTACAGATGCACACCACTTTTATGGTGCAGGCGTAACAAAACAATATAATAAATACATTTACAAATTACTCAATAATATAAAATTAAAATGAATTATTAAACTTAAAATAAAAACAAAAATAGAATCTTAAAAAATTATGACAAAAAAAATAAAAAAATAATTGAATAGATTTTTGGATAAAATGTACAAAATTTCTATTGTATATTTATTTAATTTAATTAATACGGCCCACATGCACCCATCACATGAATTAAAGAATAATAATAAATTGATATAACACATCAATAAAATATAGATACAGAATTACAATTAATAAAAAATAAAAACAAATTAGAAAAAAAATAAAAATTAAAAGTCATAACTAAAATAAAAGTTAATCAATATAAGAATAACAAAAAAAAAAAACAGCTTGTAAACTCTCACAGAATGACAAACATTCAGAAACATTGTTTGATCAGCTGTGTAGTCTTGGAAGAGATGAAGTTCTGGGCTGTCGTCTAAGGGATTGTTGAGTGCCTGCTGGATTCGCGGGATGTGGGATGTCACGCGCGCTAACATACGACACAGAGGCACAGCAAACAATTTATACTTCCTTATCTTCCTTATACAAACATACTGGTTGGCAGACAAAAACAACACAGATCTCCACTTAGCTGTACTGTGTCAATTTTGTTTAGCAGTATTTTTCAAGTAGTCATAATTTTGCCACATGAGCGCCTGGCCTCCAAGGAATTAACCCCAGAATTCCCAGAAGATATTTGGTGGGGTAGAGGAAAAGGTAGAAGCTGTATCAACGCTGATATAGATACCGCAGGAATGCTTTCTGAACCTTTTCATTCATAATATTTTGTATCATGTAAATTTGTACGCCCGTTGTGACAGGTTTTAGGAACACTGACCTATATTAAAACCTACTTATGTACATATCAACCGAAGCCTAAAAAATGAATAATTTGAATTTGAATAAGAACATATGTGACCTCATGGATTCCACACACATGCACTGCTCCCTTGCTTGTTCCCGACAAGAGCTGAAAAGTTCAAACAACCATTATTAAGTTACAAACATAATGTAGTTTAGTTAAGTTGCTTTGCAATTAAGTTTAATTTAATAATACAATTTAAATTCCAGCCTCCCCGAAGACTTGAAAGATAACAAGATGGCTGATGAGAGTAAGCATATTCATGTTTTTATTGAGTTATATTTTTATACAACAGCATGGGTAATTAAGACAGAAATACTGCCGCCTGTTGACACGACAGTACCCATGTATAGCTAAAGACGTTATACCTCTCGTTCCGATAATAACACTGGCTTCAAATCTTTCGAACAGAAACACAGCAAATCAAATCAAAAATCATTTATTGCAAATTGATATTTACAAAAACTTTTGCACGTCAAATAAATACACCAAAAATGCTTAACACGAAATAATATAAACAACAGAGCAAACACTATCATGGCCATGCGTTTTTGTCATCAAAATAATATTTTAGTTCAACTGCTTCACGTTGTAAATAGAAAGGAGGGTGGTACCGGCGCAGACGATCTCGCACGTAAATCGACCACCTGTAAACGAACCTTGAGAACAATAGACTGCAATTATTTAGATGTTAATTAATAATTGATACAAAAACAAAACTTTTCTATGTTTTTACTTCCATTGTTTAGATAAACATAATCATTGGAGATACGATGCCACAAAACTAACATACAGGCAATACCGCAGAGATATAAATAAATAAAAATTTAGTGACAAAAACATATTAATGAACCATTCTTATCTCATTAGTAATTTTTAATTAAATAAGTAGAATTATTACTATTGTTTTTAATTAAAATAAGTTATGTTTTGTTTTTTGATTACAGATGAGGCAACAGAAATGCTGGATAAATCTGAAAAGTGAGTGTCTATTTTATTTTATTTTATAGTCGATTCCACAAAAAGAGCTCGCAAAGAAATTCGTCCGTTTGCGCCTATTGGTTGACGCGTGATATTTATTAACCAATGTCAATGTAAAACTTTCCTTAAATCTACATAAACTCACGTCTTAATCAATCCCTCGAGAAGGGTGGGCAAAGGTGTTACACACCGCATTCCACATGTTTATGTTGAGTCCCAGTGTGACAGGTTGCGAATCCAACGCCGCTATCCGGGCACAATGCGGAACATGGCGGCTACAACTTACGGCAACCCGACATTCAAATCGACCTGTCGGGTCGGGTCGGTCGGTTAACCAAGGAACGTATCTGAGCTACCACGTCCTCCTTAAATCTGACTTGGCTTTTTGGGTTGTTCACCTCTCTCCGAGCGTTAATCAATTGATTTAAAATTTCTTTGGTTGTTCATTCTTGTAGGTATAATTCATACGAACCTATAACTGGGTATAACTAGGTATAAGTGTTAATTATCATTTGTTTTATCTTATCTTCTTCTCGTTGCTATGCGTTTAAACACGTGTGTAGTTATCACGTGGTGTCATCAATAATCTTCATCCTTATATAGTTTTATTGATAAAATAAACAGAAAAATCATTGTCTGATACAAGTCTTTACACTTGTACACTCGGCCACATATAAACCTAACCTGTTTGGACGTACCGTTCTTAAGTTGTACAGTATGAGGATTGATCATTGATTAATTTATTAGTAGTCTCGGTGAAGAGATAAGTAGGTGACTTATGGAGTATTCGCACGAGAAAAATGCAGCAACTGTCATTGTCAGTAATACCTTTTATTCACACAAGGATCGATTCTTATAATCAATAAAATTAAATATCAATAATATTTTGACGCATTGATTGAACTATATGTAATACTGGCGACCCGCCCCTTCTACGCACGGATATTATGATAAACATTCCTTTTGTATCACTCTATCTATTAACAAAAACCGCATCAAAATCCGTTGCGTAGTTTTAAAGATCTAATCATACATAGGGACAGACAGCGGGAAGCGACTTTGTTTTATACAATGAAGAGCTCCATCTAGCGCATCGGAGACCAATAATTAATCTATGGGATTGATATTGCACTAAACTTGTTATGTGGAGCTTTACGCGTGGCCGGCTATACTATGGGCATTAAACTAAATAACTCTAATAATATTATCAATTTGAAAGTTTGCATGTTTTGATCTTTGTAACTCACGCGAAAACGACTGAACCCATTCGTGTGAAATCCGACACACAGATAAATATATAAAGATAATATTTTAGTGTCATGTGTCAGATTAATACCTAATGTTTTTATTTATGTCACTGTTATTTACAGCAAGGAATTTTATGTAACAATTGAAGTGAATAAAGTTTTTAATTAATTATGAAGATAGTTTATAATAACGTTTTAAACGGGATGCTTTGTTTCTGGAAAAAAATGCAGGGAAATGTCAAAAAAGTGTGAGTTGAACTCCCATGTCATAGGTTCCGTACCATTTACAAGATTAAATGTTAAAAACTTTTTAGATATTTTCTTAAAAGAAAGAAAAGCGAACAGAAAATGAGCCGTTGAGCCCCCTTGAATTTTTTGAATTCTTTATGTTTTTAGTATTTGTTGTTATAACGGCAACAGAAATGGATATTCTCTAGAAATTACATAATAATAATAATAACCACATCACGACACTCAAATTGACTCAGCCCTGCACTAAGTATCGTAAGAACTTGTATCGCAGGTGCTAAGCAACGATATGGTATATACTAATTAAATAAGAATACAACATCCAAGACCGGTAAGCGAAACAATGCGTCTTGCAAATAACACAAAGTCCCGCTCCCGCCGGGATTCGAACCCGGAACCTCTAGCGTAGCAGTCGGCTGTTTACACCACTGCGCCACCGAGGTCGTCAAACATGAGGTATATGAGTCTAGCTATTATGATTCATGAGATACAGGTTTATATATTATGGTTTATGAGATAGAACCCGCTGATAGACAGACAGACGGATAGTGGAGGCTTAGTAATCGGGTTCCGATTTTATCGTTTCGGTGCGGAACCCTAAAAACGAATTATAGGCAAAAAATAGTTAAAAGTACAATTAAAGAAACTTAACTCCGCAATATCGTTCAAATAAATAGCGACTCTAGCACCGACACAATAAAGTGCAATACAGTTCGCGCATTGCTATTTACCTACTGTTATATTCACCTATATGTCGCCTCTCTTTCTATCGCGTAGCGCGTATCTTTTCTGATGATGTTGGGATATATTTAATCAACCGATTAAACAAAAGAGGTTATCAATTCGACGATTATGTGTATACATTATACTTTATCCAAAATAGCTAGTTACAGATGACAGCTTGACCAACGATACAACTTCTAACCGGCAAATAACAGCACAACAATACAAAATTATATCACATTACTTTTTAATATTTATTTATATGTACGAAAGCAACCTGGTTTATGAATATATATAAAATAAAAAAAAACTAAGTCATTTTTGAACAAATGTTTACGCGCTCACGAAGTTGTATCGAATTGAAAAAAAGTTAAGGATGGGGTGAATCGATCAATTAAGTTTTTTAAATTTATCAGATTGATTTAATTATGAAAATTTTACTTAAGTAACATCTTTATTTGCTTAGGATTTTCATTAATGTCATTGTTTAAACTTACACCTTTAAATAAATATCCTATTGAGTTGCATCCTCCAGTAAATATTTAATCATAAAATCACGGACAAATTACAATTCATACAATGAATGGTGTTTTAAATATTACTTCTTACATTGTTAGAAAAATTTAACACAAAACAATATTTTTATACTGCAATAAATCCTATTCGATTGATCGTCATAAAGTCAAAGTCAAAATGTTTGTTTTTCGAATAGACTTAAAATAAGCACTTTCAAATCGTCTCATTTTTTTTATTACCACCAGTCCGGAATGCTATTTCTACGGGGAAGAATCCGGCGAGATACCTCCGTAGTTGCTTTTTTCAATATTCAAATACAATATTTTCTACTACAACTTAATAATTCCAGCCACACTTCCAACTGTCATAGATTTCAATAGATTGATTGAGTTATGTCCCATCACTAGACTAGGCTCATTTGCATATGTCATCTGTATCGAGCTATTTTGGGACACAGTATAAATATACTTTATCATGTCTCTTATCAGTCTAAATTAAACTGTTGTCTATTTAAAATTATTATGAGGACCTCAAATGTCATTATATTTACCCGCCATTTTCCATCGGAACTAACATCGAAATTCGAAATTAATCGCGCACTTATAAGTCCTTTACTCTAGTCTTATAATAAATATCAATAACCAAATCACGACACACACATTGACTCAGCCCTGCACTAAGATATGATCTTGTATCGTAGGCGCTAAGCAACGATATGGTATAAACTACCTAGATGATAATATAACATCCAAGACCGGTAAGCGAAACAATGCGACTTGCAGGGTTCGAGTCTCGGGTTACCGTACGTTGTAGCTGCCTTGTTCCTCATTGCGGCCGATAGTGGCGACAGATTCGCAACCTGTCACACAGGGACTCAACATAGTTTAACACCTCTGCCTACCCCACTCCAGGGATTAATTACGTTGTGAGTTTGTTACGTGTTGGAGGTAATTACAGCTACAATAACATTGCATTTATGTATATATCAAAATCATAACCCTTCTTTTTGCATCTCCGTAGTCGGGTACAAACGTCTCGCGTCCATATGCCCTAAAGTTCTGCCTGTTTATGGCATTAGTGCCATAAATGGAACCCATTTGCCCATTGATTGTTAAAACAGTGCGTTTCGTCCGATATTGCAAATGTTTAAAGCTGGCAAATTATTTCTATTTCAATAAATACATTAAATGTTTACTGAATTTTATTTTAATTAATTATTAAAATAAAAAACATAAACCAATCATGTTTCCGCTGAAAATTTACAAAACAAACAATATTGAATTTAAAACAAAGAAATTAAAATAAACATGAAACAAAATCAATAAATAATTATACAATAAATTAACAAATAGAAAAATACGGCAAAACATTATACATAATTACTTTTAACGACTCTCCTTAAGGAAGAATACGTTCAATTGAAAATATCGACACAGTCACAATGATTTAAATTAAATGACTTACATGCTCTTGTTATAAATGAATTAGCAGCAAACTTGGTTCTACAATAGGGAACATGGAAAAGATGTGAACATCTTGAATTATGGCGAGGATAATGAAATAATATACTGTTGAGGAGAGTTCGGTTATTAATGATTTTGTAAAGGAAAATTATATCATTCACAGAACGCCATGATTGCAAAGAGTCAACCATTATTATATACCTTAAATAAATCTTTTTGCTAAAACCTATCCGTATATCTTTGCTGATAAATTTTTTACATGCTTTCTGAAGCGAAATGTATATGAACTATTTTAAACAAATGTACATACATCTGTAATGTACCATATTTATCTTATATATAAAATTCTCGTGTCACAATGTTCGTTCCCGTACTCCTCCGAAACGGCTTGACCGTTTCTCATGAAATTTTGTGAGCAGATTGAGTAGGTCCGAGAATCGGCCAACATCTATTTTTCATACCCCTTAGTGATAAGGGTTGTCCACCCGTAACATTTTTCTTTAAATTTTAGAAAAAAAAATAATTTCTTTATTTCTTGTTATGTCGCATTAAAAAATACATACAACCCCAAATTTTTACCCTTTCATCACCAACCCCTATTTTTTAATAGCCATTTTAAAATTATTTATATGACAAAACAACGTTTGCGGGGTCAGCATATAAATTTCATTTCCGTTCAAAAACGAGGCGCCTGAATGTTTGATGTGTAAATTTTATTGAGTTTTGCCTTGTTATTTTTACAGGAGCCTTTAGTTTACTTTTTAGAAATGAATAGTTGTAGAAATGGAATCACTAGTGTATCCACGCACGTGTATGTGTGTAGTGCATGGCTAGCGGGCTCAAGCCCCTCCCCCCAAAAGCTTTTGAGTTTCTCGCTCTTGTAGGAAAGGAAAGGCACAAAAAGAGTGTACAGAAGTAAAGCTAGTGTATGTCCTTCAATTTTGACAGCTCCTTCTTGGTTTAATTTTACCCTTTTGTCGGGAAAGGCAAAGGGCTTTAGCCCATACAGCACAAGTCTTCCGTGTTATCTATTTTTCTTATTTCTTAATTGTTACTACAGTAACAGCCCGTTCACACTATTCGTAAGTCGCATATGACTAAAAGTCGAATGCTCTGGTCACCATACACTTTATATGGAGCTGTTCACATTGGATGAGACGCGATTTTTAGTCTAATACGACTCAAAAAACCATCCGACGGGCCAGCGCCCGTTGTTAGACTAAAAATTCGACTTTTAGTCATATGCGACTTACGACTAGTGTGAACAGGCTGTTACATGCTAGTAATGTAACTGTAGGCTTTATTGAGTTACTTGAGAGATGACGAAAAGAGCAGCCAAATCGTCGTATTTCACTTTCTCCACACTTGTACAGCACTACAGATGTTCACCGGTTAAAATACTAGCATTTTACACATTACACTCTGCTGATACACAAGAAAATACAATAAAATAAGAAAATTTCAACCACCACTCCCCGTTCCCGCCCCCTGCTCCGTACTCCCTCGACGTTTGCACTAGGGATGTCAATTTAGACATAGGCAAAAATCATGCAACAGAATTAAAACTGAAGTGGCGATAAAACTCATGTTTATCGTTTGATGGTTAATGTTTATCTGTTGAGATTAGACGATTTCTGTGTCATTTATTTATTTATTTTAATTAATACGGCGTACATACAATTATAGAACAAATGAAGAATTATAAAAAAAACACAATAATAACAAACATTAATTACTAAATAAAAAATAAAAATAATTATAATATTAAGTAGCAAAACTACAATAATATATCACTTACATACAAAAAATGTATTAGATTTTATAATAAAATACCACGGTATATTACAGATATGTCAGACACAAAACTTAAGATACATGTTAAGGATATTCTAATAAAAAAAGCTTACTATAAAATTAATAAATATATTGATGACAAAGACATTTGGAAGTAGGCTTATCTATCGTACCCTCGCAGGCACCTCTATTGACCGTTGAAATGCAGGAGTTGCAATCATGCTCCATGAAATGTAGATCCAGAACATAAATTATTTTTCTGCTAGCTTTTATCAGTTGGGTGTTTGTCGCAACTCCAGTAGTTCATGTAGTAACTTTACTATATTTTAATTCAATAGGACTACTTGAGTAGGTACTTGTTTGTTGTTATATTTCGTCTGTATAAAATGTTTTTATTGACATCTGTAGATATTACATACATTTTTTTTGTAACATTTTATACTATAACTAAGATTGTAATGAAAGATTGTATTATGATATTGAAAAGAGCAACTACGGAGGTTTCTCGCCGGATTCTTCCCCGTAGACAGGCATTCCGAACCGGTGGTGGTTTAAAAAGAATTTTTACGATTTAAAAGTACTTATTGTAAATCCATTTGAATAAAAATTATTTTAATATACATCTTTTTATGTAGGTGTATTAAAAGGATTTTAAAAAGTTTAAGAATTTAAAAAAGAATGAAACCTGTTTGATGTCCAATTCAACAAAAAAAAAAGAATTATATAAACGTTTAACTCGTCGCATAAAAAAGGCGCGAATCACGTAACAGTAGGGAATATGTCTGACTTTTTATTTTTTTTATTATAATTCGATACCACACATGTAAATACACAGATCCGTTAGATTCAAAGTCGTTGGTTAGACAGAGAGATGCGATATGTACAATGACGTCAAAGTACACGGGCACCATACAACTTACTTATGCCATAGAAAAGGTCAAGGCCACATTTAGGCGAGGGCAACCGGGGCTGCAGCCCCGGGGCCTCCACAAGAGAAGAGCCCCAACTATAGACTTGTAAACGAGAGTAAACAAGTTATATGATATTTTTTTACGCGCTTTTCCTTTGCCAATAGTACTTTTTACAAACATCATTATATTAAATACTAAACGAAATCATCGACGTACATTTGTACATTCCAATCAGGCAATCAGTGATATATCAAAATAACAAATGGCCGTGGCGAAATTCTTGTTTCCGATTATATTTATATGTTTCATAATAAACTTGTAATTGTTTTTCCTTTTTATTTGGAAAATGATTTGGGGCCAGGGGACTTCCACTCCTTTGTATTCCTCGAGGCCTCCAGACCTTGACCGGCATTGGAAAAGGTTGTTCTGATGAACAAGATAAATATATGTATCCTACAATTCTAATTCTGTTTTCACTGTAAATATACCATTTCAACATAATTTACGATAAATTGATTGAATAATCAAATTAAACTTCATGCTCATTCCCTATTAAGGCCCTTTCTCCCTTTGAATCCGTCATTTGTTTCTGCTGTCCATCCGTCAGTCAGCGTATTAAATTAACTGAATGAATGAATGTATATTTACCAATAACGTATATTCCTGCATGTCTTGTTAGAGAATGGCGTGCATTAAAAAAAACAATATAACAATAAAAAAATCAATAAATTCAACAGGAGACCAATTGCTTGCGTTATATAAAAAAATGAAGCGGTCATAGATTAATTATTGACAGTCGCTAGCGAAGACCAATCATTAATCTTTGTATTCGGTGTTTTATATAGAAGTCATGTAATTATAATTCAATATTCAATCATTATTATCATCAAAAATAAACGCGTGACAAAATACTGTGACACTTAAATAGAAAGTTGACATTTATAATTGCTGAAAAAAAATTATAAAGAAGGGGGAACCTCGTTCTTTAAAATATTCAAATATAAAAAGACGTAATCTTTTTCAAACCGATATTATTAATAATTTTTCTATGTCCTTTCCTGCTGAGTGAATCAAAAATATCGTTTTTTTAATAGGTTTTTTTAATTTGACTGGTTCCTAATTTATTGTTCCTAATTTCGTGGCACACCCGTCACTCTGTCCCGCCACTGCAACTCCTGTACACCAGGATCAACAGTGGCGTCCTGTGATCGAATAAGCAACTGTTCAATGACGCAAAGGCTGTGCCAACGAACTTAATCAGAAGAAATAGGAGGTAGTAAGAAAGCGATTTCAGACTTCCCTCCCAGCAAAGCGGAGACAGCAATTGAAATGGCCCAGAGGCCAAAAAACTAAGGGGGAGACAGTCAGGAGATATTGTACCTAATTATTTACCTTACCTTAATACGGAGGTTTTTTGCCGGATCCTTCCCCGTAGAGATAGCGTTTCGAACCGGTAGTAGTATAAAAATTACGATTTAAAAGTACTTATTTTAAGTCTATTTGAATTAAAAATATTTTGACTTTGATTAATGTTTAAAAGTATATTAATAATTTTGTTCTTTGTTAATTTTATTTCCTCGTGATATTAAAATATTTATCCTTATTAAGTTTTCCTTTTAACATTTAATTATTTTAATCAATTTACATTTATTTCTTATTTAATAAATGTTTATAATTATGTATGAATTAATTCCTAATACATATAAGACCCAAGTGAGGTTTAATTTTCTTTGCATTTTAATACTTTTTTTTTTACTCAGCCTCCGCTGTCCGTCCGTCTGTCAGCGGGCTGTATTTTAAAATCTAACAACTAACTAACAATAAAAAATTATTACATAATAATAATAATAACCACATCACGACACAAACCCTGACTCAGCCCTGCACTAAGTATCGTAAGAACTTGTATCGCAGGTGCTAAGCAACGATATGGTATATGATACACAGATAAGAATACAACATCCAAGACCGGTAAGCGAAAAATTGCGTCTTGAAAATAACACAAAGTCACGCCCCGCCGGGATTCGAACCCGAAACCTCTAGCGTAGCAGTCGGCTGTTTACACCACTGCGCCACCGAGGTCGAGGATGAAAGAAACGTTCGTCAAATATGTTAATCTTTTGGTATACTTAAACAATTGCTGTTTTTAAATTAGTGTCACCCTGTTTCCGTAATGCCATATCAAGAATCTGCCTTAACTAATATATTACATTCATATTATGCTACGGTATCCTTTGTGTGTTAGTCCGACTCGCTCTTGACCGGTTTTTTTCTGGTATGCAATATCTTTAGTAAAATATCTGTCAACTCGTGCCTTTATATTTGTATAACAACTCTACCAGCTCCACCACCTTGACAGTTTGCAGAGCACTACCGTGCGTTTTAACAGAAACTTTCTGCCCCGCAACACATAACTGTGGAATGAGTTGCCGCATGCGGCATTTCCGGACAGATACGACCTGCAGACAGAAGAAAAGAGCGTACTCTTATTTAAAAGGCCGGCAACGCATTTTGTAGCTCCTCTGGTGCTGCAAATGGCGGTAGTATTCACTTTCCATCAGGTGATCTGTCAGCTCGTTTGCCCTCTATCTTATAAAAAAAACTGTACTTAAAGTGAACGCACAGTTATCGAATGAGTCTTAAGTCCTCAAGGATGTATCCGCACTGAAAGATTCGACCAGTCATCGACTTAAATATAATATAAAATTTTGGTTTATATCAATTAAATTTATAGAAAAATTTGGTTTATAATTAGAGAACTGTATTTTATTTGCAAATTGTACTTCTATTACAATTTGTGAAATAAAATGGGGGCCTTAGACAAATGCCTTTATCCTGCAAGCGTTAACGCCAACAGAATATAAATACATATGTATTGAAATAATATAACAATTACGTAACTTTAGCGCGAGGAAATGTAATTTCTCTACATTTGGATTTTCTGTTGGTGTTAACGCTTGCGGAATCATGGCGTTTGTCTAAGGGGGAGGATGCGAGCGCATCGACCGAGTCGACCGCATCCCCCGCGCCGAATCTGATGACGTCATACCAAAATTTTAATTTGTTTATTAATAACACATTATTTTATATTCAATCATTAGATAGCTAGAGTTATGTTTTACAAATTGAAAGTTGTAAAAGAAAATTATTGTATTTGAACAATGAAAAAAGCAACTACGGAGGTTTCTTGCCGGATTCTTCCCCGTAGAAATAGCATTCCGAACCGGTGGTTGTAAAAAAATATGACGATTTTGAAAGTGCTTATTTTAAAGTCTATACGAATAAAAAATCATTTTGACTTTGAAATCGTCTAGGGTGTCTGTATTTCATATAAAAAATTCTAAATTCTTTTCGTTCGGAGCGTCCGGCTCGGATAACCTTATCAGCATCGTAGCAGCATCGTATCGCCTCGTTTTGACAGCGACGCAAATGGCGAGACGATGTCGTCCCGTTACCGAGTTGATGGGTTTACTAAGATCGTTAATTGTATAAAATCATGATGTTTTTTGATTATCCGTATCTATAGTATGTAGTATATAAGAGATAAGTTTTTTTTTTTTTGTATTTTAATATCTATGTGAAATAGGAATAGAGTTCAAATTCCAGTGAATATACGACTGCAATAAGAAATAAGTAGTGAATGATCTATCTAGGTAGTACGTAATAGATTAAGTGTTGTCCGATGTGTAGTCGATAAAAGGTATCGATGTTTTTTTTTCTACAGCAAGCCTCTGCCAGCGAATTCGTCCATGTCGAAATCGTTTCGATGACCGTATTCGAATTATAACATTTTAGAAAATTGTACGTATCTTTGTAAAGCGTCTCGAACTGATTGATGATGAATTAATATTTCTCTTACAAAATCACTTTACGTTAGCCGTTATTAATATAATGTTAGCTGACTTGTAGCAAAACTGTACAAACTCACGGTAGACAAACGGGTTACATATATGCAGTGATTTTGTATGATCATAATGCACTTACAATTTTGTAAATGCAGTCGCAAGCGGCAGTCGAAGGTAAAACTCATGGTAGGCATAGTTGATATACATTTACAGGACGTAATTAATTAATTGTCTAAGTGACGTGATAAATAAATTTAAATACAATTACAATATTTTAGATCCGCTTAGTGATTTTTCGACTGATAGTAAATAATTTGAATAAAATCCCACTGTTCTGTTTGATAACGAACTGTCGTCTACTTTAAGTATTCTTTAATACCGGTTTTGTATCTATTCATAGTTTTTTTGTTGACTGAAGCTATATATCTACATCGTTGTAATTTATTTATTTGTTGTTGTAATAAATAAATAAATGTTTATCTCTAATAATAAAGAGGTAAAGTTCGTAAATAGAAGTTGTACTTGTATTCGTTCGATTTTGCTTAAATTAAAAATTAAAAAAAGAGAAGTTTTTCGCTGTGTAATCGCAAAGAAAGTTAGTCTTAGGTTTCTAACTATGGCTTTGCAATACTGAACATATCGAGATACACCCGTCACTCTGTCACACCACTGCGATTTCTGTTCACCAGGATCAACAGTGGCGTCCTTTGATCAACTAATAATGCAGCTGTAATGACGCACAGGCTGCGCCCGGACACCCTATCGGTTATCTTGGGATCCGCAATGATCTTGATCAGAAATAGGGAATACTGAATATATTTTTCCGATATTTTTTTATTTTAGTAGGTACCCCGCTACTTAAAATGTTTAATAGTCTTGACATAGTGTCTAGACACTAGGTATGATTAACTTGGAACTTTGTATAGAGGCCTTCGCTATATCTCTTAAGTATTCACTAGACACTAGGTATGATTAACTTGGAACTTTGTATAGAGGCCTTCGCTATATCTCGTAAGTATTCACTAGACACTAGGTATGATTAACTTGGAACTTTGTATAGAGGCCTTCGCTATATCTCATAAGTATTCACTAGACACTAGGTATGATTAACTTGGAACTTTGTATAGAGGCCTTCGCTATATCTCGTAAGTATTCACTAGACACTAGGTATGATTAACTTGGAACTTTGTATAGAGGCCTTCGCTATATCTCGTAAGTATTCAAGAACAATGAATGAACAATGGTTGTAACAACATTGTTCCTTTGATTGAGGAAAATAGCCTAGAGCCGAGTTACCAGATAACATTTGTACGACTTCATTGGAATACTAACGGTTCACCTGATGGAAAAATATACCACCGCCTATTAACACGATGGTTCCCTTGACACGAGTAGAGTGCGTTGCTCACGTAGAGATAAAATAAGTTACAGTTGCCCATGTGGAAATAAGACGTCTCCATAGGGTAATTGACTCACCAATGCTTCAAAACGAAACACAGTTAAACGGTTCACGGCAGAAAACAGAAGAGAGTGGTAGCAACGTAAGAAGATAGACACGTAGACCTATCAAAACCACCCAAAACGTTATGTTCTTCAAGTGTTTCTTCCGCTTCTTCCGGTTTCTTTCGATTCAATTCGCCTTGTGTCCCGTTGTGGCTGGTAGTATGTCAGTGCACGTAGCCTGTGCTTCATTGTACAGCTGCATTATACATCACAAAGCACGCCACTGTTGATACTGGTTAACTGGAAATCCAGAGTTGGAACAGAGTGGCGGGTGTTGAAAGAATGAGAAATGTGGCTAAGAGGCTCATTGGGGATCCTTCTTAGAGATTAAGCTCCCAAGCTTTACACACCGCCGAAGCCTGTTGAGTGGAGCCAGTCTGAGGGTACAGTTGAGAAACTGCTCTAGGCGCCTCATGATGATTGGCGCGAAAATGCCGAATGGAGGCAACGAAAAATAAAATCTTACTCGATTCTTTGTTTTTAAAAGTCACCAGTCACCAAAGGGCGCCCGATTCCTTAACTAATAAGAACGAAGCAATCCGAACCGGTGGTAGTAAATAAAAATGTGACGGTTTGAAAGTGCTTATTTTAAGTTTATTCGAATAAAAAAAAACATTTTGACATTGACTTTGAAGAGCTGAAAAAAGAGGCGCCTAAATACACGATCTCGCTTTGTCCTGATCATGAGCCTCGCTGGCACTACTGCCCCATAGTTATTGATATCGGTGTGTCTACCATGAGTTTTGCCTTCGATTGTTGCTTGCGATTGCAGTTAAAAATGAATCTTCGTTAAGCACTTCTAACGGACAGCTGAGGAATTAAGATTGCTCACACGAAATCACTGTAGTAATCTGTTGCCTGAAGTGTAGGAAAACTTTGCGAACTCATGGTAGACACACATTATCGATGTTACGTCTACGCCGAGCACAGCACTAGCTCCTTCATTGATAGGCAAGTAATGACTGGAATACGTCGAACTGGCTTATTCGCTCACTCAGTAGTCAGTAACCGCGAAGTCTCGACAGAGGCAGGACGTGTACGAGACGCGTCACGGAGGGACTTTCTAAAAAAAATGAAAGTTCGAGACGTCGTTACAGTTGTATAATGTTTTGATAAAAAGTTTGTTGATAAATTTTATAATATGCAGTAGATTATTCTGTTTAATAGTTTCAGCGGGGTTCCCGCGGGTGTGGTGCGTTCGGAATTTAAAAGTGCATTTTTTTTTGTCGATGGTTTTTTCTTCTTTTTTTTCGGCGTGTGTTTTCCTGAACGTGGGTACTCGGTTTTGTATCCTGTTTGTTGTTTTTTTTTCTTTATTTGGCGTATTAGATAAGTTTGTTTATGACTAGTCAATTGGTGTAGCAATTGAGGTATATAGTTAATACCTAATGTACTTGAGGACAATGTCAGAGGTTTATTGTCACGTGATATCTAGTTCAGTTACTAACGTCTCCGCCTGCAAGGCTAGGTGTCTTAGGTTCGTATCCAGGTTTGGGCTGATTAAAAGAGAGCGTACTCTTGGATTCTGGTTTCAAGTATGTTTGTACGAGTATTTCTACTTCTATAACTTTGTATATGACTAGCGGCCCGCCCCAGCTTCTTACGGATATTATGCATATATTATGTATTCAACGTTCCTCTATCTATTTAAAAAACCCGCTTCAAAATCCGTTGCGTAGTTTTAACGATCTAAGCATACATAGGGACAGACAGCGGGAAGCGACTTTATTTTGTGATTATTACATAAAGGATCAAAAAGAGTTAAGAGATGAAAATGTAAATTTTTTTGAATTTTTTTTTTCCATATAAATTCACAAAAGTAAACGTAATCAAAAGTAACCTCATATGTAGAAGAGTACTTATGCATAAGTTCTTATGTCGGTTCTTTAACATTTGAAAGTATATAATGTATTAAAAAACCAATTATGTATACGAGTATAAATATATATATATTGTCGGCGAAAAGTGAAAATCTCGTACATGATCATCTTTTATATAGGTAAAAAAGCCGGTATCGCATATATTATTGTTTTGTATGTATCGAAATTAGATAATAAAATGTAGACGCTAATTTAAATTAAAAACAAACAATTTCAGGAGACAATAATAAAATCACATCAAGACACACACACTGACTAAGATATAATCTTGTATCGCAGGCACTAAGCAACGATTCGGTATAAACTACATAGATAAGAATACTACATCCAAGACCGGTAAGCGAAACAATGCGTCTTGCAAATAAGTCCGCCGGCATTCGAATCCGGAAACTGTTGCGTAGCAGTCAGTTGTTACACCACTGCGCCAATGTTTTTCCCCGTGTGAAATTTTGTTAATATATAAGAGGTATTCACTCGAATCCGACGATATAAACAATTTTTTTTTTCGGGGCACACCCGCCACTCTGTCCCACCACTGCAACTCTTGTTCACCAGGATCAACAGTGGCGTGCTTTGATTGAATAATCAACGAATAATGCAGCTGTGCAATGACGCACAGACTGTGCCCGGACACCCTAACGGCTGTCTTGGGACCCGCAACGAACTTAATCAGAAGAAATAGGAGGTTTCAGACTTTCCTCCCAGCAAAGCTGAGACAGCAATGGAAACTGCCCAGAGGCCAAAAGCTAAAGGGATCTACGGTCAGGCGTCTCCTGACCGTCAAAACACCACGGCAAGCCACTAACAGGGGATATATTAAATACTAACCTAAATCTTACACCAGTAATATTGGTGGCAAAACTTTTTAAAGGCACGGAAGTTTCCCTTCGTTTTCACAAGATCTAGGTAATAAATAGGACCACACGCATAGACTTGAATTGAATTTAACATGATTGATCGTTCGTCATGCGTTAAAAACATATGGATCCATAGCTTAATATGGAAGACTCACACTTGTCCACTTTCTGTTGATTCTCTTATCAGAATACAAATACAGTTAACTAATAACGAAATAAATAGATAAAGAAGCGTTTAGATTATAAGAATGTAGGTTATCTTTTTAAAATAACGCGCGATTTCGTCAGCGTCGTATTCGAAAATATGATTTTAAATTACTTGACATTTATCGTTTATATTTTGCTAAATTCACACGATATCTATAAGTTACAGCCTATCTGTTGTTCTGATGTATAAGCTATGTTATTGTAAAGTTTCATTAAAATCCATTCAGTAGTTTTTGCGTGAAAGAGCAACAAACATCCATCCATCCTTACATCCTTAGAATACAAACTTTCGCGTTTATAATATCAGTTAGGATTATTTAACGATTACAATTTAAAAAAAAATGTTTTCTATGCGTTCGCATCGACAAGAAGAATTACTGTTTTTGCATTTTTGGAGACAACATGTGGACTTTAACCTGAAAGTACATTGTAAACTAAATCAATATATACAAACATGGATACACATATATTATAAGTTTGTATGGATGTATGAATTAATGGATGTATGTTACTTTTTCACGCAAAAACTACTGAATGGATTTTAATGACACTTTACAGTAATATAGCCTAGACATCAGAATAATTCATAGGCTGTAATTAAGGAAGTCGCGGGCTGAAGCCATTTCTAACATGTATTCAAACTAGATGAAAGTATTTACAAATCTTTACGCCCCCTTCCATCCTTTACATTTCTCACACACATACCGACACACACTGTAGTAGATGGACAAGAAATCACAAATAAAACAGTCGGCCACGCAAAGATTCACATAACAAGTGCGATATCAATCCTTATGCTGTACAACTTAAGAACGGTACAAAGTACTAACAGGTCAGGTTGATGCATGGCTGTGTGTGTACATTAACAGATGGTCAAAAAAACAGTAATGAAGCCTCAGTTACTAAATAAATAACAAAGCACTAACTAAATAATAACATAAACTGACGCCGTAATCTCTCGAGAGTTTGGCAGAGGTGTTAAACAACGAATTTCGCATGTTTATTTTAAGTCCCAGAGTGTGACAGGATGCGAATCTGTCGCCACTATCCGGGCACAATGAGGAACATGGCAGCTACAACGTATGGCTATCCGAGACTCGGACCATCGACCTGTCGGGTCGGGTCTGTCGGTTAACCGAGGCACGTAACAAACTGAGCTACCTACCACGTCCACAGGTAACTAACTAAATAGCATGTTAAATTGATCATTTTGTAGCTCTTCATTTTGTTTACGTCTAAAATTTATTTCAATGTTGTCTCCTACAATTTAAATACGACACGCAGAGTTCAGTGCAGAGGTTAATTAAAACATTTTAATTGGATATTGTTCGGTATACATACATATGTCCATTGTATACCTACGCATAAAAATCTTTAGGCTACACATATTTTTTGATAATATTATTTTTCTGTAAGATTCTGTGTTATTTTTAAATAGCCACCCGCCCGGGCTTTGCACGGGTAGATGCAGGTATTTGATTATTTTGAAAATAAATGTCCTATCTCTTTTTAGCATCAGGGTTGGTGTGGGGAGGACGTGGTAGCTCAGTTTGTCACGTGCCTTGGTTAACCGACCGACCCGACCCGATAGGTCGAGGGTTGCCGTAAGTTGTAGCTGCCATGTTTCTCAATGTGCCCGGATAGTGGCGACAGATTCGCATCCTGTCACACTCTGAGACTCAATATAAACATGCGAAAAGTGGTGTGTAGCGAGCACTCTCTCAAGCCCCCCTCTCGAGGGACTACGGCGTCAGTTTATGTGTTCATGATGTAGGATTCTAATGGTGAAAGAATTGTTCAAATCGTATATCAGTAGCGTCGGAGCCTATTCAATGCAAACAAAACAAAATAAAAACTTCCGTCGGGGTAAAACTCATATTTAAACGTTTATTACATGGCAATCTCTGTGGTGCAGTGGTGGTAACAGCTGACTACTACGCAAGAGCTTCCGGGTTCGAATCCCTGCGTGGAGAACATTCTGTTATTTGCAAGACGCATCGTTTAGCTTACCGGTCTTGGATGTAGTATTCTTATCTATGTAGTTTATACCATATCCGTTGCTTAGTGCCAGCGATACAAGATTATCTCTCAGTGCAGTACTGAGTCAACGTGTGTGTCGTGATGTGGTTATTATTATTATTTGATGTTCAATGTTTATTTGTTAATCAACTAACTTTCGGCGATTTCTGTGTCGTTGAAATTCCCGGTAATTCATCTTTATGTAGGTGTAAATAATGAGAGATGAAACCATTTCATATCAAATCAATCTAAAAATATTCACAATTAAAAAAACTTTAAACTTGTTGCGCAAAAAAGCCGAGTCACGTGTTTGCGGTGAGTGTTAATGGGCATGCGTCCTTCCCGATCCTTGCAAAGCTTCGTGTCCGTGAATGACTCGTTTATGATGTCTATGTGCGTGCGTTCATAAAGTGGGTGTTCTAGGAAGCTATAATAATAAACTCAGTCTTGCAGTAAGTATCGTAAGAACTTGTGTCACAGGAACTAAGCAACGATATGGCATATACTATATAGATAAGAATACAACATCCAAGACCGGTAAGCGAAACAATGCGTCTTGCAAATAACACAAAGTCCCGCCCCTGTTTACACCACTGCGCCACCGAGGTCGTCAAACGAGGTAGCTATACTTCTGTACTATCTCGATTTCGTGGTTGGACAGGGAGGCAAAAGGCGAGATGTTGACTCCCGTTTCCGAGTTGATTGTCATACTTCAACCATAGAAACCATGATTCACTATTGTGACATTATTTTGGTATAGTCAGTCTACCTTGTTATGATAACCCAATAACAGTAATAAAATGTTTCAAATGCAACTGTTTCATTGATATTAACGTCAATCTCTGTTTTTTATTTAGCGGCCATATTGTATTTTTTTTTAAGGTTTACTATATTCTTCTAGACAAGCCCTTTTATTTGATACCCTTTTATTGAAGGGCTTGTGAAAAAACATGTAGTCCGCCATTTTTAAGCGGCAGTCATCTTGGTTATGCAATGATGCTGAATATATTGTATTGCCATCAGAACTGAAGGTGTGTGCCAAAAATCAGGTCGATCTGTCAACTGGAAGGGATGGATTTCAATGACTAAATTTGACCCAAACAAACTGGCCAAATAAAACCGTTGAATAAAAACAATGCTCTTTGTCCCCGCTTCAAAGACAATGATCAGATTTCAAAATATTAAGGTGATTGACGAGTGGGTTTACAATGTAACTTGTATTGTCAACAAGATAGCTCATTGTTGAGCCAAGATGTCGTTCTTGCCCTAATATAATAATCCATCAACATAAACTCACGCCGTAATTGATCCCTCGAGGGGTTGGCAGAGGTATTACACACCTTTTCGCATGTTTGTGTTGAGTCCCAGTGTCACAGGTTGCGAATCCGTCGCCACTGTACGGGCACAATGATGAACATAGCAGCTACAATGTACGGCAACCTGAGACTCGAACCCTCAACCTGTCGGGTCGGTTAACCAAGGCACGTAACAAACTGTTTAAAAATGAGATAAAATTATGTCTTCGGCGAGATTTCGAAAAACGTACATTTTAAGTAGATTCATTATTTCTTACAGTAGTCCGATCCCAATGGAAACATGTCAGCTATAACTGACGGCAACCCGAGACTCGAACCCTCGACCTGTCGGGTCGGGTCGGGTCGGTCGGTTAGCCAAGGCACGTAACAAACGGAGCTACCACGTCCTCAACGTCGTAGTGTTGTCAATATATAAGTATATAATAAATCAAAAGTTTACGTTCCACTCAATATTATTTATAATGTATGTTTTTATAAGCGATGATATTGTTATCCTTATTAATAATCTAGACAATGATTTGTTTTAAAAAATAATCATGATTAAGGAATGGTACTTAATGATTAATCACTTTTTAATATAGTTATGATTATGACAGTTTTTTTTAAAGTTCCGTATCGAAATGGTAAAAACTGGGATCCTATTAATAAGCTTCTGCTGTCCGTCCGTCCATCTGTCAGCGTCATGTATCTCATGAACCATAATAGCTAGTCTCTTGAATTTTTCATAGTATGTCTATTTCTGTTGCCGCTTTAACAACAAATACTAAAAATATAGAGAAAAAAAATTGAAGGGTGCTCCCATACAAGAAACAAGATTTTTTAAAAATACGATTACCGGCACGAGAGGTTGTACATTTTACCTCTACATTGGAAATGCGTCGTTGGTGCTGTTTTCGTTGTAAGCCATCGAGGGCATCGTCGTGTCAATAGGCGGCGGTATCACTTTCCATCAGGTGAACTGTCTGCTTGTTTGCCCGTGATGTTGAATTAAAAAAAAGTTGCTGGAAACATCTAATTATTAAATGATACAATTGTAGATATTAGTTCATATAATAAATTACAAAATCTGGGGTTTCTTTCCGGTATCTTCCCCGACATAAATTTTCCGAACCGGTGGTCGAGTCATTTTTAAGAAAAAAATTAAATTCATTTGACGATTCTTAGTACTTTCTTTAAGTTTATGGAATAAAGTTATTTTGATTTTGGTCAGCAATTGTTTAATTTGCTGTGATAGCTCAGTTTGTTACATGCCTTAGTTGACCGAACGGTCCGACCCGACAGGAAGAGGGTTCGAGCCTGAGGTCGCCGTACATTATAGCTGCCATGCTCCTCATTGTGCCCGGATAGTGGCGACATATTCGCAACCTGTCACACTGGGATTCAACATAAACATGCGAAATGCGGTGTGTAACACCTCTGCCTACCCCTCTCGAGGGATTACGGCGTCAGTTTATGTTATGTGTAGTATATACCTTTATATATAAAACAAACTTAATTACAACATTCATAGCTCGACATCAGCTGGACAGATTTACCACATCTTTGTATTGGTTTATTCGTCTTTGCCCCGATAGAAACAAAAAATAAAACCGGGAAATTTCACAGAAAAAAATAAACAACTCCTGCAAGCCTATAAGTGAGTTTATATAATTTTTTAAAATAATTTCTACTGCAGGTTCGTTCGATAAAGCAAATGAAGCGGACAGGTGAAAGTTGATTCGTTACATTTAAATTATTCGAAACCGAATGCAAGATGGCCGCTGCGCTCGGGGTTTAGCGCAAATAAGAAATTTACTTTCACGTGACTCCTTTTGAACTGATCTAATTATCACCGATTACGGTAGTGCTGTAAGGCGTCCCCACTATGCAACCCATAAACTGCGGCCAGAGCGAACACAGAAGGGGTTTTTGTGGCATCTCGCGTACTCGACAGGCGTAGCGAAAAAGATTAAAAGTTACCAGGAAAGACTTAAACACTTCAAGATGGTATCACTGGATAAAAGGCGAGATCTATTGGATTTGACCTTTTTGTCGAACCTCTGCAATGGTCAACAAATGTTGGTTTTCCTAATTCAATTTAAAAAAAAAAACAGCTAAAAATCGATCAAAGTAATTGGTTTAAATCTTTAAATAAATATTCTATTGATTTGCATCCTCCAGTAAATATTTATTCATAAAATCGCGGACAAATTACAATTCATACAATGAATGGTGTTTTAAATGTTACTTCTTACATTATTACAAAAACACAAAACAATATTTTTATACTGCAATAAATCCTATTCGATTGATCGTCATAAAGTCAAAGTTTAAACGTTTTTATTCGAAGAGACTTAAATAAGCACTTTCAAATCGTCATATTTTCTTTACTACCACCGGTTCGAAACCGGCACTACGGGGAAGAATCCGGCGAGAAACCTCCGTAGTTGCTTATTTCAAACAAATTACAACAATTTGTTTTTAAGTCTATTGGGAATTAAGGCAATATTAAACATAGCCAGTAGCCTCTGGTATAGCATAGACTATGAATGCTGGCAAGTACCACACCGAGACCGAACATAAATGAGTTATATAATATAAATCTTTGTTATTGATGATTACGTTATAAATTGAGGTATAAATAAATGTTTCTAATACTTAATAGCATATATCAGGATAGATTATCTCCATTCATGTTTCATTTTTTTATTTATTAAGATAGGTTATCTGTCATGTTTCCGCTTATATTTTCCCTAGCGATAGGTATTCGTGTACTAGTAATTTGTTAAAATTACATTTAAATATTTATCTAAGTATGTAATTACCTAATTCATAGAAAACGCTAATTGCATATAGTAAATATTTAAGCATGGCCGAGCGGCATTTGTCTAAGGGGACCTGGTCTGCCATGTTTATAGGCGGATAGCAGTGCGAGAAGGGTGGTGATGTTCAATTCCATCTAGAACCCGGCCACCTGAAGGCCGGACCTGGCCAAGCCTTCTGAATTGCATTTGGCTGGACCAGAAAAAGGGGCTTGAGGCAATCTGCTCACAACTACCTAAATGTCTCCCATGACAACGGGTCTGCAAGAGTGAGTCCCCAGACCTCCGTTTTAACAGAAAGAAATCCAAGAGGTTTTAGCTGGTAGGAGTCCCGGCATAACCTCATCACTCTCCCTGAGGTGATGAGTTACCAATGATGGATTTCCTTTTGTATTTTTTGTTCTCTATCTAAGCCTTGTATTTATGAACTTATCTCAACTTGCTTGAAGGCAAGAGGAGTCGAGTATTTTTTCTCAGTATCATCATCATCTGAGATCGGTATCACGCTTCAGATGTCTGACTTGACGTGTCCTTTCTCAGTAAAAGATTATCATCTTGCGCAAATTGTTTTAATCCATTCAGCGGTTTATCCGTTAAAAGGAAAATATATATATATAGAGACAGATATCGTATGAATATCGTTTTCAGTGAAATTTTTAGGGTACCGTACCAGAAGGGTAAATAACGGAACCATATTACTAAGCCTTCGCTGTCAGTCGGCTGTATTTCATGAACTAGCAAGAAAATTTTCTGGATTGCTTCAGGATGTTTGGGTTAAATTAAATTGGACAGGGGTTCCCCTTAGGGAATAATCTCACTTGTCCTTCAAAACTGCACTAAACCATGAATATCACAAGAATCACACTAGGCACTGCACTAACACATATCACTAGCAATGTTTAAAAAGTATAATGTTGATAATAACTACCTTTTGGGGTAGTGTCGGCCGAATGGGGTGTGTCAGCACGTGTCCCGAGTTGCGCCTTGTACAATGGTGACTAAAATATAACATTAACACGTACATTTGCAAAGACTAGTGTTACAAAAAGAACGAAAACCATAATACTTACCAGGGACAGGTTGAAGACACGCGGCCTCAAATGAACTGCGACCAGGATGAAGCAGTTTACGACTACAATTAATACAATAACAATAAAAATGCTATCTGATAATCAAATAAGAATCATCTAGGAAAGAGAAGAATCAGCGAGTTTTTTTTATTTACATTTAGAAAATGTGGCAGCAGGCTTAGAGTGGTCTGGAAACCACAGCTCTATCAAGTTCCTGTTAGACCGAGAAGTAGACAACACTCCTTTTTTTTCCTAAATGAAGAGAGCTGCGGCCCAGAGGCCTTACCAGCTTTAACGTGACTACTTTACCGGGGCTATCGTTCCCTATACAATCGATCAGGCTGTATCGTCTTTATAAAGATAACACAACAAGACGAAAAGCATAGGCTCGCCATATGATATCTGTTCGCCTCCCGATCGAGCCCAACACTTCTGCGCTGTCGGCTTTTGTTACCTCCTGCCTCACAGTGACGTAGCAAAGTTTTTAAAAACGAGTCGGCAAAGAGCTACACGACAAACAGCCAATAAGCAGACTTATAAAATTAAAAAAGAAAAAGAGATGAGGCTACAAAATATACAACATAATAAAAAAATTAAAGTGTGCCCCCTTACCAGAAACGTGATATTTAGGATTTTTTTTTTGCTTATTCTTGTGTCCTTTACTAAACTATCATAAAAAGTGCATATTATTTAATATTTTACGATGGTACGGAACCCTTCGTGTGAGAACACAGACTCACACGAGGCTCACACTTGACCGGGTTTCTCGTAAGTTTTTGTCAGAGCCAGTTATTAAAAGCGAATATTTTTAATTAATCTTTGGATTAGTTTTTTTTGTTTTGAGTAATGTATAGGATAAACATGCTTATACATTATTAAATTAAATTAAATATATACATTATTAATTAGTTAGACACTTACGTAGATACCGTAATCCCTCGAGAGGGGCTGGCAGAAGTGTTAAACACCGCATTTTGCATGTTCATGTTGAGTCCCAGTGTGACAGGTTGCAAATTTGTCGCCACTGTCCGGGCATAGCTAATCCCTCGAGAGGGGCTGGCAGAGGTGTTAGACACCGCAATTCGCATGTTTATGTTGAGTCCCAGTGTGACAGGTTGCAAATTTGTCGCCACTGTCCGGGCATAGCTAATCCCTCGAGAGGGGCTGGCAGAGGTGTTAGACACCGCAATTCGCATGTTTATGTTGAGTCCCAGTGTGACAGGTTGCAAATTTGTCGCCACTGTCCGGGCATAGCTAATCCCTCGAGAGGGGCTGGCAGAGGTGTTAGACACCGCAATTCGCATGTTTATGTTGAGTCCCAGTTTGACAGATTGCAAATTTGTCACCTCTGTCTGGACGGTCGGTAAACTTTTCAGTAACAATCTGAGCCACCACGTCCTCAACAATTTTTATCTGTACTTTACCAATTGTTTATAATATCAGTTCCCTTGTTGGTTTAGTTCCTGCTATGTATACTGTACGTTTGTGTTGTGGTTTCCATTGGTGGCGTTCATTGATAATTCCTATCTGTCATTCGTAACGTTACGTCGGCAAGGTGACAGTTTTCGAGTGACAAAATAAATTGTTCGTTGTTATATAATCAATGTACACAGTATAAAACAAAATTCCCGCTGTCTGTCCCTATGTACGCTTAGGTCTTTAAAACTACGCAACGGATTTTTGATGCGGTTTTTCTTAATAGATAGAGTGATTCAACAGGAAGGTATATATGTATATAAATCCGTGCGAATCCATGGCTGATCGCTAGTATAATATATGTTTCGCACAGTTTTTCTTGGATCTTCTTTCGGCCAACAAGACAAGGATTGTGCTTTTGTTCTAAAAAATAAGAGCCAAAATATATAAATACAATACTAAAATAAAACATGCAGTACCCTTCAAATTCTTGTTAATAATCTTAATTGCTTAAGATTTAATCTTTCAATAGATAATAATATTACATGAAAAGATAATGTGACTTTTTTTCCACAATGCACTTTTAAATTGAACGTTTTCGTTTTAAAGCTAGAATATGTTTGTCTTTTTATGCGAGTTAAGTTTCCGGTTATTTTTCAGTACAGTCTTTAGATGGCAACCTTAAGGTCTTTTGTTTGTCATTTACTTTTAAAATAAAGGGAATTAAATGTTTACTAAACAGAATATCATTTGAGATTTTAAAGCTAGTATGTTAGTAAATTCTAAAGAAATAACCCTAAGTACTTGAATTTCAAATTAATTTGTATTTTTGAAGTCGAAAAGGGCTCCCATTCGATGCATTTGCAATGGTCTCCCAGACGGTCTTGTTACCCTACTGACCTAAGCTTCAGTACAGTCTATAGATACTCGTCACATTAAAATCCTATAATTAAAATATTTTATCATTAAATTTAGCAAGTTTAAAGTGATTAATTCATAGAGTTGTTTCAACAACTGTAGCGACAATTGAAAAGTTAATTTAAGCTAGTGATGCTCTGTGATAGTGATAATTTGTGATAGCATTCGTGGAAACCGTGATACAACATGATGTCCAGGGGTTTCAAGTATCAGAGGTTGGACGATTTGGAGTTTGGGTGAGTAGTAGATATGTTCTGGTATTAACTTAAAATATAAGGGCCTTTTTTAGATTTAGAGGTTTGAGGTGAGGAGGGTGCGATGAGCTTTGTATGATAATTAATAAAATAATTAATAGATTTAAGAAATCTAAAAACCCACGTTTTTAAATGTCCTAAATATAAGAAAATAACCCCACGGGGCTGAAAGAGGGGCCAATCAAAACGTGGGGGCGACATTTAAAAACGTTGGTTTTCAGATTTTTTTAATCTATTAATTATTTTATAAATTTTTCTGCCTCAAAAGTCACTCCATACAAATTTTATCAAAATCGGTCCAGCCGTTTTATAGTTGTAAATTGCGTTGTCATCGAGTTTGAAGCTACCCTGAAAATTTCAGCCTGCTAGCTTATCGGGAACTGCATCAAAATTGAGTTGAGTGAGCTAAAATCCAATCGGAACGACAAACAAACAAGAAAGTGAGTGTATGAAAACGTGGGAAAATGCGATCGTCCGTAAGACGACTAAAGAACCATATTACTAATTGTTTCATAATCTTAGTAAATAAATTCAGTTTTGGTCTCTCTTGACAATCTATGTTGACATACTTTAATTATTTTTCATTGATTAATTATTGATATGTAATTATTATTAAATTTCTAGTGCAATGAGTGAATCGGCTTTGAATTAAGTAAAAACACATGAAAGTAGTTCAATTTGTACGGAAAGTTAAATAATTTGGAATCTAAAAAACTATATAATTTGTTAGGAAAAGGCATAATTTATTCGCTTTGGAACTGGTTCATCGGGTAGTGTTCTTTGTATTTACTGATATGTTTCTCCATTTGCTGCATTTGTTTCTCGATCCTGGGAGGCATGGTGTGGTAATGTAATTATTATTATTTATATGAGAAGGTTGTTCCAAAGTCACGCTACCGCCGGGATTCCGGTCTTGGATGTTGTATTCTTATCTATGTAATTTATACCATATCGCTGCTTAGTGCCTGTGACACAAGTTCTTACGATACTTACTACAGGGCTGAGTCAATGTGTGTGTCGTGATGTGGTTATTATTATTATTATACAAATTTGTTTTGTTTATTTAATTACAATTGAGACGATGAGTTGGTATATAAACATAGTTATTCTATTTAATGCCTGTTGTAAAATCACAGAAGAACCCTGTGCCCACCATGAGTTTCACCTTCGATAGCCGCTTGCGACTGCAGTTACAAATTTGTATGAATCTTTGTAAAGCGCCTCTAACGGATTGATGAGGAGTTAAGATTGCTCATACAAAATCACTGCAGTAATGTATGTTACCTGGTGTGTAGGAAAACTATAGGTATATGTACTCATGGTAGACACGCTAGGTATTTATATCAAAATAAAATTGATTTTAGAGAAATAAAAATAAAATAAAATAGAAAAATCATTAAAAACTAAGATAAAATACTTTAATTAGGATTAGTTTATTTATTTTAATTGAAATTAATTATTTTTATTATTGTATTTAATAGATTTAGCAATAAAGTTTCACGCTATTGTTTATTGCTATTAATTGAATGAGATTTTTCATACTAATAATGTAAGAAAACCATTTTTAATGACGCACAAATAATACATAATATAATACATAGTATAAATAAAAATTAATATAATTTAAATATATAATACGGTATTATGTAGATTTATTTGTATCATACATATATTTCGACCACACACAAACATACATACACAGAGATTTGAGGAATTCCTCGACTTACTTAATATATATTTTATGTATATATACTTATATTTTATATATATATATATATAAGTATATATATATATATTTTATATATGTACTTAGGAGTTACGAGGTTTTAAAAATAGTTTTTATTTATTTTTTGACTCCATATTTTATGACCCATTCAAAATTCTCTTGTGAATTTCTCTTAAAAAGGATACTTTTTTAAAATCTTTCTCTTACTTAATTTCTGTCTTAATAAGACAAAATTTGTATGATTACAAATTATACCTTGACTCGACTTACGCGGTTATCCCTCGGTAACACATATCGCGTAAGTTTGGCGTATTTTTATCCTTTTAGTTGCTGCACATTTCATTGTTCGACAATCCCACAGGAATCTAACACCTTTCTTTGCGATGAAAAGTATCGTATATGTTAATCAAGGTGATGAACTATCTGTGTGCCAAATTTTATCTAAATCCTTTCAGCCGTTTTTGCGTGATTTACTTACAAACATTCAGACATACAAACTTTCATGTTGATGTATAAAATAAAATCATAAAAGTTTTTTTATGGTATCGTTTCATTATTTATTTACAAATCACAAAAAATCCTTACTAATATATTATAAACGCAAATTTTTGTAAGGATGTATGTATGTATGTATGTATGGATGTTCGTTACTCTTTCACACAAAAACTACTGAATTTATTTTAATGAAACTTTACAATAATATAGCTTATACATCTGAATAAGACATAGGCTGTAATTTTATAAAGATGTGATAATTGTCCAAAATATAACGATTAATGTCAAGTAATTGGAAATCCTATTAGAACCATTTTTTAATTCTACGCGGAAAAAAATGAGTACTATATAAAAACAAAAAATACAGCTAGTTCCAAATATTGTTGAATGCTCATAGCTTCACGTCTTCAATAGGGAGCTCAGGGAAGGAATTTTTGATTATCAAATTCTTCATCGCCCTCGGAAATTCCAAACGTTTCACACCATTCCCACCCTATTAAGGTTAAATAGTTTATGCTTTTGCTTTTAATTCGTACGCGTAAGTATGAAGTGTAGATTTAAGAGTAATGAGGCAATAAGACGTTTATCGAAATGAATTATAAAAACTACAATAACGTATCTCTCGGCTTGCCCTATTCTAAGACTCTAGGCACGCCACTGATCGACAGCATATTGACACGACGGTGCCTTTGAACGAGCAAAGCGTTGCCCATGTAGAGGTAAAGATGTTTGATGTTTTTATACATGCAGAAGTTATGCGTGATCACTGGTCAGACAACAAAAAAAAAAAACGAATCGACTTGACAACTTCCCCCGTTTTTAGGGTTCCGTAGCTAAAGGGTGAAAAAAGGAAACCCTATTTTGTTTTTTCGTCGGTTAAATAGCGAAATAACGGTGACGGGAAAATAAAGAACGTTTATTTAGTAAAGATTTGTGACCTTTTTTCAAATTCAACCCCTAAGCGGGATTTTGTTTATGAAAGTTTGTATTCAGTTAAAGAGAGCAATACGACTATTTTTAATAAAGTTAATACGCATAAAACGGTATCAATCTCTTGTAGATAAGATATCGGCTTAGGTAAATAACAGTATATAATATATTTATATAGATTATAAATATAAAATGAGCTTAAGAAATATCTTGTACTCATGTTTCTTAAACACACACACACATACTCACGCCTTCGCCCCAAACAGGTAGGCAGAGGCAATGGTTCGTCATACGCAACGATCCTTACATACATCTCTCGCTTCCTCCACATCCATGCATCTCCTCATATACACGACGGTTACGGGTACTTCTTACCTGGCCCTTTTTCAGCACATCACCAATCTGGTGCACATCACAAATCAAGGTAGGTCCGCCTAGGTCTACCCCTACCTGCCCTTCCATTCACGTTACCACAATACACAGCTTTCGTACATCTTGACTCATCCATCCTCTCTACGTTTCTTAAATAATAGACTATTTAATGTTCGCACACAAGTCGATAAGAATCCAGAATCTGGTCGGTCCATCAGTAGCGCTACTATCATAGAAGCCGAAAAGCCCGGCTTGCCCTATCAAACTAAAATAAGTTCGCGCTCTTATTCATTCATTAACAAATCAAACGACTTTTTTAAAGCCAAGGAAATTGTGGTTTTGCTGGCATGTTCGCAAACTTCTGAGTGTTTTGCTGAGCTCGTCCACGCTAGCAAGTCCACAACGGAAGTATGAAGTATATCTCTCGGCTTGCCCTGTACTAGAACTGTGGTCCATCCGTCCGTCTGGGCTAGCTTTTGCCCGCGACTTCGTCCGCGTAGAAGTCGAAAATGGTTCCAATAGGATTATTAATTACTTGACATTTATCGTTATATTTTGGTAAATTCTCATAATACATATCTCTATAAATCATAGCCCATGCGTTGTTCTGTTGTATAAACTATGTTATTGCAAAGTTTCATTAAAACCCATTCAGTAGTTTTTGCAAGACAGAGTAACAAACATCCTTAAAAACTTTCGCGTTTTTTGTATTAGAAAGGATTAGCCGTAATTGTTTTTTACAGTTGAATTTCTATTGTTTCTAATGCTGATAAGACAGTAAAATTGTATTCGGACTTCCTATAAAAGTGTGCTTTTCGGATTTTTGAGTCCGTCCATATTCTTTTACAAAAGATTTTTTAAACATAGTAGTACAATATCTCGTACGACGGGAACCACTTCGTGCACTTGTTGGATTCTCTCTTGACCTTACTTTCTCGCTATTAAACATTAAAAAAAATTGAGTTACCACAATTTAAGCCGAAATATTAGGTGATATTTTAACGTCGAATAAAATTAATGTCAACTATATTCAGCTCCGGATCCAGTGGGGGCGAGACAAGGCATTTGCCCCGTTCGCTATGTCAAGGAGGGCGACGTAACAAAATGTCTAGCTCGATGTTGACCTAAGCTGGAAGATACGGAAAATTCCTTAATCTAAGGCTCTAAAATTCCAAAGATGTCTATATTGTTGTTTAGTGCTAAAAGCCAAAAAAGTCGCCGACTATTCGCTTTCAAAGAACCTTTCTCCCGCGAAGGCTTTGGAATTACCTCCCTGCCATGGTTTTCTCCAGTGACTAGGGTTCATAAAATGGGATAAAAAGGTTCCGACTGGTATTGCAAACGTCCATAGGCTACGGTGACTGCTTAGCATCAGGCGGGCCGTATGCTTGTTTGCCGACGCAGTAGTATAAAAACAAATTGACTTAGAATTACGAATGAAAAACGTTTAAAAAATACGCACCAACTGTAACAAACAATTGAGTACTTAACATTCATTAGATTAAATTTAAAACTTATAAAGATCAACCTGGCATTGCAAACGTCCATAGGCTACAGTGACTGCTTACCATCAGGCGGGGCGTATGCTCGTTTGCCAAAGCAGTGGTGTATTTAGGAATCTTATTCTTTGGGTGCCATTATAAAGTTTTGCCCCGGTCAAAGAAATCACTGATCCGGCCCTGACTGTAGGTAAACCGAGTTGTGTTATTAAAAGATTGTTTGAAAACATTCAATTTTAGAACTGCAGTTTTAAAATACACACTTAAGAGTTGTTTACACTAGTCGTTTTAAGTGTTTTCACGTGTCTTAGGTCCTTTATGATAAGGGAAAACTACTATTGTTTTTCTTGTGAGTCTAGGAAGCTGATTTTTTTTATTATATTATATCGAAATTTCGTACATTTCGAATATTGATGAGTGTTTCGTAAAATTGACTCGTACATACAAAGTTAACTACGTTATAATACTAATGTAAGTGTGTCCCCAGTGTGTGTGTATCCGCAATTGAGAATGTAGTTAAATTTAGAGGTACACTGTACACTTGGTTTAAACTTAGTTTGGGTTATTGTATTTATGATTTGAAATTTCTGGAATTAATATATGTTCTTAATAATGCACATTAAAGCTGAAGGTTGAACGCCACTTTGTAGAACGTATCGTCACTACAATAAAGCTGAATGTGAAGTAGCCGCATTACGTTACGGTGACGTTTTTTAATCCGGCGCGCCAACTTGTAATATGGCGCGCAGTGGTCCTGATTTGAAAAAAAACATAGACACAAAAGTCGTCAAACTATTTCTAAAAAAATCTGGACAACTTAAAATCATTTATAGACAATAATTAGTCATGTCCGTTTTTCGTTAGTTTGAGTGTGACACGGTGACAAATATAATAATAATCACATCACGACACACACATTGACTCAGCCCTGCAGTAAGTATCGTAAGAACTTGTGTCACAGGAACTAAGCAACGCTATGGTATATACTAAATAGATAAGAATACAACATCCAAGACCGGTAAGCGAAACAATGCGTCTTGCGAATAACACAAAGTCCCGCCCCCGCCGGGATCCGAACCCGGAACCTCGATCGTAGCAGTCGGCTGTTTACACCACTCCGCCACCGAGGTCGTCAAACTATATATGGAGTCACATTGTTTTTTTTTCTCGGTACTGCTATCATTCGTTCATTTCATAAAAATTTTGCTTTTCCTCAGCTTTCAATCTTTGACGTTTATACGTGACATAGACAGAGATTTATTTATTAAAATAAGATAATACTGGTTGGTAATTTATTACGTTATATTAGAGGTTTAGCGTGGTTGAAACTCTGATATTTAATTTTAAATTATTTCATGTAAAAATCTAGACAGCCTAGAATATTATTTAGAACAAAATTTAGTCAGCTAAATTTTTCGTTATTTTGAGTGTAATGTGGTTAAAAAATGTATGTATGTAGTAAAGTAAATTTAAATGTATTTTTTTTTGTCTCGAAAGAGTAACACATTGTTTTACTAAACTCGTGGTCAGGTGGCAGACATGTATACGTAATTGGACAAATCACGTGGACGCATTACTCAACTTCACTCGGATATTAGCACATAATGTATCATAGCATAGTTAAGCTTAAAGGGAAAGGAACCAACGACCTTGGAGCCACGAGTACCGCTTGGCCGCTGCACTTAGACCTTCGTGTGTCAATAAATAACGCTATGGTGATATGTTATGGTTTTTAGATTTTTCTGTTCACTATTTATTTCAAATGTTACACCATCGAGTTAAATACACACACATATACATAAACTCACGCCGTAATCCCTCGAGAGGGGTTGGCAGAGGTGTTACACACCGCATTTCGCATGTTTACGTTGAGTCCCAGTGTGACAGGTTGCGAGTTTGATGCCACTATCCGGGCACAATGAGAAACACGGCAGCTTCAACTTACGGCAACCCGAAATTCCTCAACCTGTCGGGTCTTGTCGGTCGGTCAACCAAGGCACGTACCAAACTGAGCTACCACGTTCTCCCGACGAACTCACGTTCGAGTTAAAAGTGAATACAGAAAACAAACATATCCTGTATAAGATATTCACTAGTATAAGTTATCTTCAGAGCACACCCGCCACACTGTCCCACCACTGCAACCTGTTCACCAGGATCAACAGTGGCGTCCTCTTGTCCAATTATCAATGCAGCTGTGCAGTGACGCACAGGCTGTGCCCGGACACCATACCGGCTGTCTTTTGACCCGCAACCAACTGGGGCTTGACCTAGCTTATTCTGGGTTTAAAAAATAGTCAATGCTAAATCTCCGAAGAACTCAGACGCTTATGAGGGGGGCTTGAGCCCCCTAGCCCCCCCTGGATCCGCTACTGACTCACATAAATCATATTGTATAATTTAATAACACAATTATTTGTTTAAATCATAAGTAGAAACAGTTATGTACTTATATAATAATAACATTATTATCAAATGAACGTGAATAATTAAGTGTTATTATTATTAAAAGCGAGTTATCAAAACTCATGCGCTAGTTTAATAATATTTATATAATAGAAGAAGTCATATTGTTTAATATAAAAGTCTTATTTGCCTTTTAACAGTCAGTGAGTGGTGGTTGCATCCCTATATATACATACATATATATATTTTTTATTGTAAGTTTTTATTTAACTTTTTTTTTTTTTTAATAATTTTATAAATACTTGTGCACTGATATCTTTTGCCTTCGGATTTGTTAAATTTGTAAACATTTTATTAGAGCCAAATACTAATATATTATAAAACCTTTTCGTCCGTCCGTCCGTCCGTGGTTAGGTAGTTGAAATTTTCACAAATTATATACTACCTTAACTAACCCAACACTTACCGCTATGGATTCAAATGTCCGAAACAAATATTTATTATTATTATTATTATAACAAAAAAAAAATAAGAATTTACAGACCCCCCGTACTAAAACACAATTTATATACAGGTAGATAGAACCCTTAATTTACGAATACGACTCACACTTGACCGGATTTTTTAACTAAAGTCTTGGCCACCAAAAGTATTCCCGCCAGCTACAATAATGTGCTCCCACCTTTAGTCAATTGCTCTTTCCATTGTTTTGCACACATTACCCTACGTCATATGGTGCCGTGTGTTAGAACGTTTAGCATATTATGTATGTAACAATTCAGTATATAGTTAAGATAATACAGACGGCAGTGCTTCCTTTACGAGTAGTGAGTGTTGGAAACAAATATTGTATATTTAATATTGGGAGGAATTTTTCTATGTAATATTTAAACTGCGTTTTTTTTAAGTTTAATTTTAAAGGTAATGTTGTCGTTTCATGAGTATGCTTTAGTATCGTAAGAGGTTATGGTTCCGTTGAGCTGGTCAAAGAAACTATATGAACGGAATATATATAATTTAAGACTATTTTTTTTTGTATTTTTGCCTGGGACTTTTTCCTTGTTGCTTGCGTCTTTTTTTAGTGTAGCCAAAGGGCATCGCATAGCGGGCCATTTGACATATGGATAACGTACTTTGAAAACCTAGTAAATGCATTTTTTTTGGCTTGTCACCTGTAAGATGTTTTTCGATATAAAACTTTGTAACACAGGTTTATGCTCAACAGACATTCGCAGTTCGGACCTCGATGGACATGTGATTAATAAAAACAATGAAGTTTTCATTAATCTCCTCAGGTACAAAATATGAGGCGACGACCTCGGTGGCGCAGTGGTGTAAACAGCCGACTGCTACGCTAGAGGTTCTGGGTTCGAATCCCGGCGGGGAGGAACATTTTGTTATTTGCAAGACGCATTGTTTCGCTTACCGGTCTTGGATGTTGTATTCTTATTTATTTAGTATGTACCATATCGTTGCTTAACACCTGCGATACAAGTTCTTACGATACTTAATGCAGGGCAGAGTTAATGTATGTGTCGTGATGTGGTTATTTATTTTATTTATTTACGACCTCGGTGGCGCAATGGTGGTGGCCTAGAGGTGCTAGGTTCGAATCCCAGCGGGGCGGAACTTTTTGTTATTTGCAAGACGAATTGTTTCGCTTACCGATCTTGGATGTTGTATTCTTGTCTACGTAGTTTATACCGTATCGTTGCCTGTGGTACAAGATTATATCTAAGTGCAGGGCTGAGTCAATGTGTGTGTCGTGATGTGGTTTTTTTTTTGTTTCTGTAAAATTTTATTGTACTCACATCCTGATTTTAACGGAACAGTGTCGATGTGCAGGACGGGAGAGTGTGTAATGTAAGGTACTGTAAGAAGCTAAATGAAACTTTGTATTTGTATTTCCAGTCTTTGTTGGATGATTGCAAAACCTATAGTACATATACTTATGTCCCAGTCAAATTGGTAAGGCTGCATAAACACTTGACCTTTTTTGGTTTCTAGGGGGCAGGTGCCCTCCTCTCTCTTCTTGGCATCGTCCATGATGTAGCCTAAGACAAGTCTGCACTTCCATTTTCAATGTTAGTGATGGTGAATTAAAAAAATGGATATGTACTTTTAAATTTTATCTCCTATATGAAAAGTTACGTCTTCACAATGTTATTACATACAGATATTTTTGTTTTAAATGCACTAAAACTTGTTTATTTCAAATTTCCACATAACAACTCATATTAGTGAAACTAATTTACAATTTTGCACCGATTTTTTTTGTCATAATTTTCAACCGCAAAAGTCACTTATCTCTACGTCATCTGTGGCGCAGTGGTGTAAACAGTCTGCAGCTACGCTGGAGGTTTCGGGTTCGAATTCCGGCGGGGGTGTAATTTGCAAGACGTTTCGTTTACCGGTCTTAAATGTAGTATTCTTATCTATGTTTTTATACCATATCGTTGCTTAGCGCCTGCGATACAAGATTATATCTTAGTACAGGGCTGAGTCAATGCGTGTGTATTAAGATTTTATAATCTTGTATCGAAGGCGCTAAGCAACGATATGGTGTAAACTACATAGATAAGAATACAACATCCGAGACCGGTAAGCGAAACAATGCGTCTTGCAAATTACACAAATTACTCCATTACGCTTTTGTAATTTACATAAAAGTTTTCCGGGAATTAAAATTTTGTAATCTAATGTATGTAGGTACATATTGAGGTGCCCTTTCCGAATTTCAACTCTGCCGCCTCGTCTCTGCGCCGCTCGCGCCGCCATCTTGAAAAAATGTCGGCCTAAACAGTTTTTTGACAATACCTCCATTTAGATTTATTGGTAGACTTATGGAGCATCTTTTTGTATGTTTTTGAAAAGCAAATGACTGGTGATAAAATATGTTTTTAATTATAAATAGCTTCGCCCTCGACTCAGTTGTTACATGTCAAATATGACACAGAAAAATCTACCTACAAGGCGTACAAATTTTTGTTCTGGCAATAACAGAATGTAACCTATATCCACTCTGAAAGACCGTTAAATTTGTTTTTTTTTTTAAATAATTTGTTTAATTTCGAATATTACTTATTACATACGGACTGATGTAGGTACCTGTTTATAATATTATTATATATGGATATTCTACCCAGTTAATTCTATTAGCAAGGTTTTTCTTACTTTGTGTTTGCATTTACAATAGAAAACTACGGATATTTTATGTATATATGTAATATTAATATATTTAACGACCATAAATAATAGCTGTTTAGTCGTCTCCAATCGATTCTCAAATACCGTGAAAAGACTTCGGTATAGTATGTTTACAATGTCGATGTCATTTATGTATTTTTTTTCTAATGAGTTTTTTGTAAACAGTTCGAAATATACGTCCTTCCGCTAGAGTTCCTTACGGTAATAATATCAAATCGCAGTGGCGTGCCTAGAGTTTTAGTACAGGGCAAGCCGAGAGATATACTCCATACTTCCTTTGTGGACTTGCTGGCGTGGACGAGCTCAGCAAAACACACAGAAGTTTACGAGCATGTCAGCAAAACCACAATTTCGGTAGCTTTAAAAAAGTCGTCGATTTGTTAATGAATGAATAAGAACGCGAACTTATTTTAGTTTGACAGGGCAAGCCGGGCTTTTGGACTTCTATGACAGTACCGCCACTGTCAAATGGTCTTGGCTGTCTGTCAGAGAGCTGTATCTCTTAGTGTTGAACATAATACATAGATGGATCGGAACTTCTCTTGATCAAATTACACTTGTAAGGAAGTTCCATCCTTTCGTTGTGGATATTCCAACCATCGGGATTAAAAGCTTTGGGATTAATATAATCTGGGGTTCTTAAAGGCGAGAGTGAATAGGCTTCTCCTGGGTAGGCATGTTCCACCTGAGACTCCATCGCCGCTTGACACCAGGCGGGAATGTGGTTGCATGCTTGTCAAAAAAATACATTAAACATTCGCCTTGTGTCCCGCTGTCGGTAGTATGTCCGTACACGCAGTCTTTGCTTCATTGTACAGCTGCATTATACATTACAAAGCACGCCACTGTTGATACTGGCTAACATGAGATGCAGTGGTGAGACAGAGTGACGGCTGTATATAGTTTCTTGTACGGAACCATTCGTGTAAGTCTCCAATTTGTACTTTACTGTTTTTTTTGTTTACGCTACGTGACTTTTAGTAATGCTAATTCCGAACCGATTTAAATCATTGTATTTCTCGACTAACGAATGAGTGAACTTCAAAGAGTTTTGTTGTAGTTTAATTCTGAAATAATTTTTGTTAAACGAGAAAAAAAAAAAAAAAAAATGGATATATGATCTCTTTCAAAATTAGACTACCTATATAAGATTAAAGGTATTTTCGGAATGTATGTCTTAAATGGACGAAAAATATTAATATTAATAGAATGAAAAAAAAAATTGTGACCAAGTTTTTTCGTAGTGATTTTGAAAAAAATAAATAAATAGTTACTAGTGTTACGTGTAGCTAATTATATACTTTAAGGATATACATTTAATTGGTAAATATAATGTAGCAGAAAAAATGCAATGTCTCAAATCTTCTAAGATTTACTTCCGTAAATATATTCTACAATGTTGTAGTTGTCATTGTAATAATTCATTACAATATAGTATTATATTTATAGGTATGTAAATATTCGTCCCCACAATTGTAAGCTGCGTAGATTTTACTTTGTAGCAAATGTACATCACAATCCATTTATTTGAGTTATTTAGCTCCATCGGCACGTCAAGTTGTGTAGGCGGCGGGCGGTGTCATTTCCATCAGGTGAACCTGTGTGCCAGTGGCGGTACTGTCGTAGAAGCCCAAAAGCCCGGCTTGCCCTATCAAACTAAAATTAGTTCGCGTTCTCATTCATTCATTAACAAATCAAACGACTTTTTTAAAGCCACCGAAATTGTGTTTTTGCTGACATGTTCGCAAACTTGTGAGTGTTTTGCTGAGCTCGTCCACGCCAGCAAGTCCACAACGGAAGTATGAAGTATATCTCTCGGCTTGCCCTGTACTAAAACTATAGGCACGCCACTGATGTTAAAAAAAAGTTTTTATGATAGTGTGTTTATTGCCTGTGCGTGTCAGACCATCCACTATAGACAAATACCAATTTCCGCAACCTTTAACGGTAACAGAAAATAAAAATGTATAGGAATGACATTTCCTCGCGCTCGAGTTACGTCTTCGTAATGTAATTCCTAGATATTTGTATTTTCTGTAAGCGTAAACGCTTGCGGAAATTGATGACGTTGATGATGACAAATGATGACGTTACTCGTGGCTTTACAGACATCAAGGGCATCGTTGGTCTATAAGCGGCGGTATCACTTTCCATCGGGTGATATAAGCCAAATAGCGTTAACCTGCAGATCACTAATTCCTCATGTCTTTGTCAACAGAGAAGGTCACACCCAGGACCTGGTGGCTGTGAGGGTCCCGATCAATGGCATGACCTGTCAGTCTTGCGTGAGGAGTATAGAAGGATCCGTCAGCGAGCTGCAAGGAGTACAGTACGTTAAGGTTAGTTGAGACTAGGAATCTTTACTACATTTTTCTTACCTGGCAATACCATAATTTCAATGACTGCCCAGTGTTGCCAGAAGGACGTTAACAACGCACATTTTAGCCAAATTAATTTTGCCAAGCTGTACATTGTAATTACTGTGGCCGCATCCGTCACTGCATCTCCTGTTAGCCAGTATCAACAGTGGCGTGCTTTGTAACGTACAATGCAGCTGTACAATGAAGCACAGGCTACGTGCACGGACACACTACTGGCTCTCTTGGGACCGGAAACGATTGAATAAGATGAAATAAGATCTAAGAGACAGATTCTACATTTTCCTCCCAGCAAAAGCGGAGAATGGAAGAAAATTGATACGGTCCAAAGGCCATGACTGTGATTTACTTTTTTGAGGACGTGGTAGCTCAGTTTGTTACGTGCCTTGGTTAACCGACCGACCCGATCCGACAGGTCGAGGGTTCTAGTCTCGGGTTGCCGTAAGTTCCAAGTAAACTTTCATGGCCCTCATTGTGCCCGGATAGTGGCGACAGATTCGAAACCTGTCTCACTTGGGGTCATCATAAACATGTAGTGTGTAGCACCTCTGCCAGCCCCTCTCGAGGGATTATGGCGTGTGTTCATGTTATGTTATGTTTTTTCCCAAAGCTAACTCCACTCGACGTCTATCCACCATCAAATCCTCTAAGCTAGTGACCTTAACAATCGCTGTATGTTATTACTCTTGCACGATCAATGGTACGACGGTTACCCAATTACCCATTGTTACCGATTCGTACTTGACCGTTTTAGTTTTACCACAGACCGCGAAAGGCGAGTGGATGTCAGTGGCGCCGTAACCCCTACACGGATGCATCGATTGTGATGTGGTTTATTTTTGCTGTTCCAGGTGGAACTGTCAGAGAAGGCGGGTTACTTCAAATATGACCCCCGCGTGTGCTCCGTGGAGGCGATACGCGAGCACATAGAGGACATGGGCTTTGAAGCCAGCTCGGATTTGACCGAAGACGAAACCAAGTAAGCAGAATCTTTTTTTTTTAACCTCCGACGCAAAAAGAGCGGTGTTGTAAGTTTGACTTGTATGTCTATGGCATTGTAACTCTTGAACGATTGAAGCGATTTTGATGTAGTTTTTTCTGTTTGAAAGGTGACTTAATCGAGCGTGGTCTTGTAATTTTTGATCGATATCGGTTCCCCCATTTATAGAAAGTTATGGTGGTGAGAAATTGGGGATGAACAATCGATTGTTCGCAAATATGTCTGTGGCATACACATAATTAAATTACTAACATATATTTATTAAACATAAAACTAACCTAACTTAATTATATTATCTAAACCTATATTATATACAATTACAACTAATATTTACACATACATAAACTATTATTAGATTAGCGTGGTATAGCATCGAACGACACAGCTTATCTTACAGTGTAACGACATCTTTATAACACCGCTATTGTTTAGTTGGCCCGAGAAACAGCGAACTGGTTTTCTAATACCTAGCGAGCGGGCGGCCGCCGCCGCTGCTCGTTGATTGGCCACGGCTTGCCAGTCGGCTCAGAGCTCATGCACGACGCGCATTGTATGTTGCTTGGTTTCAATTGCCTTTCTACTTCTCGCGGCTTGTACTTCATATAATTTGTTTTATTGATTCCATCACTCCTTCAATAATTAAGTAAACTAATACGTGCCATCCACTTCCACACTGGTGACCCCGAAAAAGGACATCTTATTTAAAATGGAATCATCGGACACAGCATTAGGTCGTGAGTACACTGCAAGCGATAATAGTAACATCTGTCGCATTGGGATGAAGAATATTCCATTTAACGCCAACCGACCGTCACTGTGGTTTTCAATTTTGGAGGGACAGTTTGCACTCGCAAATATCACTGTGGACACAACAAAGTTTTATTATGCCATTGGTATGATCGGTCCCGAATATCATATGGAAGTTGCAGACATCATCGAGTCTCCTCCAGCTGCTGATAAATACGCGAAGTTAAAAACGGAGCTGATCAAAAGATTGTCTGCATCCAAGGAGCGCAACGTGAAGCAGCTTATGGATCACGAAGACCGCAAGCCTTCGCAGTTTTTGCGCCACTTGCAAACCCTCGCTGGTCCAGACATGCCGGAGGACTTCATACGCACCGTCTGGACGAGCCGCTTGCCAGCTAGCATGCAGAGCATCATTGCTTCGCAAATTGCATCACCGCTGGCGAATTTAGCGGAGCTTGCTGACCGGATTCAGGACATCGTGCCGACATCTCCTCATGTCGCCTCCACTTCCGCTTCAACGTTACTACAGCTCAGGTCAGATGAAAAAATTGATATGATGGCGAAGCAAATAGAAAAGCTTACACATCAAGTGAACGCGCTGACACTGAGTAACCGGAGAAGTTCTCGATCTCGGTTAGGTTCCTCGCATCCACGTCGTGACCGCAGCCGAAAGCGATCGCAGTCCAGCTTCAGGAAGTACCCGATTTGTTGGTACCACAAGAAATTTGGAGCCAAGGCGAGCAGATGTGATGAGCCGTGCGACTACCGTCCGGAAAACTTCCAGGGCTGTCGATAATGGCGACTGATGACTGCCCCTCCAGCCCTGGTCGCCTGTTCGTCACCGATCGTCATTCCAGGATCCAATTTCTCGTGGACACCGGCAGTGATTTGTGTGTGTACCCTCGTGCGGCTTGTAAGGAACGACGACCAAAAACTTCTTATGAACTTAGGGCAGCAAACGGAACTGTGATTAACACATATGGTTTTGCCAACCTACGTTTAGACTTAGGTTTAAGACGTGAATTTGTGTGGCGTTTTGTTATCGCCGACGTTAACAAACCAATAATTGGTGTAGATTTCTTATCTCACTATAATCTTCTGGTTGATGTTCGTCATAAAAAATTGTGTGATAATCTAACTTCATTAAAGGTTTTGGCCGAGGCAGTGGAAAGGCATTGCGATATTTCATCGATTAAAATTTTAAAAGGTAATTCTCGATACCACGCTATTCTTAATAATTTTCCAGAATTAACACGACCTGCTGGTATACCACAAGTCACAAAACACAACACTTTACACTACATTCACACCACCCCAGGACCGCCAGTATCTAGTACACCACGTCGACTAGCGCCCGATAAATTTAGAATTGCCAAACAGGAGTTTAGTCTTATGCTTCAGAGTGGAACTGCGAGACCCTCAAACAGTCCCTGGTCTTCCCCTCTCCACTTAGCTCCGAAGAAAGATGGTTGGCGACCGTGTGGGGATTATCGAATTTTGAATTCTCGCACAGTCCCAGACAGCTATCCGATTCGACATATCCATGACTTCTCACACAACGTCGCTGGTTGTACAATATTTACAACCATAGACCTTGTCAAGGCTTATAATCAGATACCTGTCAATAAGGATGACATTCCCAAGACAGCGATTACCACACCGTTTGGCCTCTACGAATTTCCGTTTATGACTTTTGGTTTACGTAACGCCAGTCAAACCTTTCAGAGATTCGTAGATGAACTGACACGAGATATGGATTTCGTTTATCCGTATTTGGATGACTTTTTGGTGTATTCCCCCGATCCCCCCACCCATGAAAAACACTTGCGACAACTCTTCACTAAAATGTCACAATATGGTATATTACTCAATACCACTAAGTGTGTTTTTGGGGCATCGGAGGTAACATTTTTAGGCTACCACATTTCTTCAGCAGGTATCAAGCCATTACATGAGAAGTTGCAAGCCATCAAATCATTTCCCAAACCTGTTACTGTCAAACAGCTTAGGAGATTCCTTGGCATGGTAAATTTATATAGGAGATTCATTCCTAATGCAGCCAAAATACAGGGACCTCTAAATGCGCTACTTACAGGTTCAATTAAAGGGAACCATCCAATTGAGCTCGAAGGTGAAGCATTCAAAGCCTTCAGGGATTGTAAAGACAGTCTATGCAATGCTGCACTTTTAGCGTATCCTGATTGCCAAGCTCGATTAGCTGTTACGACTGATGCGTCTGATGTGGCAGTTGGCGCTGTTCTCCAACAACAGAAAGAAGGCGCCTGGCAGCCACTTGCCTTCTACTCATGCAAGTTGAATCCCTCTCAACGTAAGTATTCTTCTTACGACCGGGAACTCCTTGCCATTTATCAGGCGATAAAATGCTACCGCCATATGCTCGAAGCGAGAAACTTCACTATTTTTACTGACCATAAGCCGATCAGCTTTGCATTCCATACGAGGAAGTCCAGCTGTTCGCCTAGGCAATATCGCTATCTCGACTTCATTTCCCAATTCTCTACGGACATACAGCACATCTCCGGCAAAAATAATGTCGTTGCAGATATCTTGTCCCGTATCGAGGAATTAGAAATGAAGATCGACAATGATTCTCTTGCTAAAGCTCAAGGATCTGACTCAGAGCTTAGGAAGTTATTGGAGGATGGTAGCTCTCTTATCTTGAAAAAAGTCAGAATACCAGGAAGTTGGCTTGAGTTGTATTGCGATGTTAGCACATCCACTCCTAGGCCATATGTCCCTAAAGTAATGCGCCGCTTAATTTTTGACACTCTTCACTCGTTGAGCCATCCAGGTATTAATGCCACTGCCAACCTCATAGCACAGCGCTATGTATGGCAAGGCATCAAAAAAGATGTGAGAGAATGGGCACGAGCATGTCTGAGTTGTCAACGCGCAAAAGTGAATAGGCATGTGTCCGCACCTGTAGGTACTTTTTCTACACCCACTGCGAGATTTAAACATGTGCATATCGACTTGATTGGACCTCTCCCAATTTCAAATGGATATCGTTATTGTCTCACGGCAGTTGACCGTTTCTCACGATGGCCTGAGGCAATACCCATTCCAGACATAACCGCTGAGACTGTGGCAAAAGCGCTGTTGTGAGACTGGATTTCACGCTTCGGATGTCCCACCATCATTGTTACAGATCGTGGCAGACAGTTTGAGTCTGAACTTTTTAAATGTCTTTCAAAAATGATTGGTTTTCAGCACCGAAAAACTACAGCGTACCATCCAGCTTGTAACGGACTTGTAGAACGTTTCCAGCGACAGTTAAAGGCTGCAATAGTGTGTCACAATTCTGTTCATTGGGTAGAATCTTTACCTCTAGTTCTATTAGGCATTCGTAGCACTCTAAAAGAAGACCTTAACAGCTCATCTGCTGAGATTGTATACGGCGAGCCATTAAGTCTTCCTGGCGATCTTTTCCACTCCAGCCTTTACACAACCACGGACTTTACAGATTACATTGCCCGAATAAAGTCTTTTGCTCAAAATTTACAAGCTTGCCCAGCTTCTCGTCATACCCCTGGTAGAATCTTCGTCTACAAGGATCTAAACAGTAATAGCCATGTTTTTCTACGTGACGATACTGTTCGCGGATCGTTACAACCGCCATACACCGGGCCGTACAAAGTTTTAAACAGAGGATCAAAAACTTTCAAATTAGACATTAAGGGTAAATCGGTGACTGTATCGATTGATCGGTTGAAACCAGCCTATATACTATCAACTGACATTCTGAAGCACAAAACTGATACATCACTTCCTGCCGCGATGAGAACACCGGAGCTTAAACCTACGCGATCCGGTAGAAAAATACGCTTACCAGATTATTATCGCCCGTAGGGACGGTCTCTGGGGGGGAGTGATGTGGCATACACATAATTACTAACATATATTTATTAAACATAAAACTAACCTAACTTAATTATATTATCTAAACCTATATTATATACAATTACAACTAATATTTACACATACATAAACTATTATTAGATTAGCGTGGTATAGCATCGAACGACACAGCTTATCTTACAGTGTAACGACATCTTTATAACACCGCTATTGTTTAGTTGGCCCGAGAAACAGCGAACTGGTTTTCTAATACCTAGCGAGCGGGCGGCCGCCGCCGCTGCTCGTTGATTGGCCACGGCTTGCCAGTCGGCTCAGAGCTCATGCACGACGCGCATTGTATGTTGCTTGGTTTCGATTGCCTTTCTACTTCTCGCGGCTTGTACTTCATATAATTTGTTTTATTGATTCCATCACTCCTTCAATAATTAAGTAAACTAATACGTGCCATCCACTTCCACATGTCCAACTTGGGGTTCTTAAAAATTTTAGTTTAAGATTTTTTTTTTCAGTATGCCATTGTTTCACCTTTGTCACTCGTGCATTGTTTTGTATAATTATTATTTTTTTAAATTACTATGAGTCTATTCATAATATAATTATTGTTTTTTTTTTGTAAATACAACCCTGAAAATAATTCAAAGTTTCTCAATTTATTTTTCGTATTTCTTTTTAGAAATCTACTACCAAAAGAGATACCAACTGATCTTCTGATAGACATGTCCGGTAGCGGTGCTTCCGGGGACACGGAAGTGCTTCTAGAAGTCCAAGGAATGACCTGCCAGTCATGCGTCGATACTATAGAAGGTAAAACTAAATTAAAGACTAAAATTTTAAAATGTTTTTGTAGGGTTGGCAAGGCGTGATACCCCTGGCATTACAAACGTCCATAGGCTACGGTGACTGCTTACCATCAGGCGGGACGTATGCTTGTTTGCCAGCGCAGTGGTATAAAAAAGTTTCTGTTCTCGACTTGGAACGCGCTAATGAAAGTTATTATTATTACTAGCCATTTATTTCCCAAAAACATTAAAATTATTTAAATCAATCCTAAATATTTAATTTTAATTATTTTCGTTTTAATTTAATCACATAATTCACTCACTGATTGTTTACATAAAAGTTACTACTGATAATTAATAAATAATAAAAATATTTATTCAGGAGTAATACTGGCCATAAAAAAAAAACTAAAATGAGTAACCATACGAAACGTAAATCAATCTATAGTTCAGAAATGCAATTGTAGTAAATCATAGAGTTTACAGTTTTAATTTGACGACAAAACTAGAATTTAAACACATGTAAATGTGTATGTATGTATGTAGTTTATTTATTTATTTAAGCTATCCAACTAGATAGTACAATTTGCATTACAGATACAATTTTAATAAATATTATGATATGTGTACTTTTTCTTGTTTTTAATGTATATACTGCATATTTACACTGCATGCTTAGTTAAAATTAAATAGTTAATAATGATGGTAAATTAAAAAATTATTCCGCAAAAAAAAAAACATGTTACAGCGCCATCTAGTGAATTTCGAAAGAACTACGTACTGTTTGACATTTCATACATGAATTATGTTTATGTAAAATTTACTGTATGTATTGCTAAAAGCACAAAAGTGCTGACAAGTTAGATCGAAATCTGTCTCAAGAATATAAGGATACAGTTTATTATGATTATGACATGGTTTATGACGTCTGTCACAGAGTTTCATACGTAACAACTCCTCAATGTAAGCATTGGAATCGTACTGCAACCACACCGAAATGAGAGTTGGAGCGCCTGGATTAAATTATTAAAACTTGGTCAAGTGTGAATCGGACCCGAACATGAAGGGTTCCGTAATATTGTACTAGATTAAATAATAAAACTTTTTAGATAGCTTCGTTAAAGGAAAAAAGAGAAACAAGCAAAAAAAAATTGTTTCTTGTATGGGATTGCCCCCTTTAATTTTGGGATTCTATTAGTTTTTAGTATCTGTTGTTTAAACGTCGATAGAAATAGACATTCTTTGAAAATATATGAGTAGCTATTATAGTTCATTAGATACAGCCCGATAACAGATGGGACTGACTGACGGACGGACAGCGGAGGCTTAGTTATCGTTCAGTTTTTTACCCTTGTGTGTACTGAACCCTAAAACCGTAATAATAATATTTTATATATAATAACTCTTTCAGGTGCAGTTAAATCTTTACAAGGCGTGTCAGAATGTTCAGTGGATTTACCGCGCGGGTCTTGTCGAGTAGTGTACAGTGGCGGTCTTACGCCTGAAGCGATCTCTGAGACGGTGTACGAACTGGGTTTTGACGTACAAGTGACGCAAGTTGACGGGGAGAAGTATATAGGTAAGATAATGTGCTATTTTCATCAATTTATTACATTATATACAAAACGAATTTGATCGTTCGATCAAAGCACGCCACTGTTGATCCTGGTGAACAGGAGTTGCAGTGGTGGTTTGCAGAAAACATCCTTATCAAATGTCCACCTAGTGGAATAATCGGTTGGTTATTTGTTTTTTTTAAAGTAAGATCTGTTGATAAACCTTTTTTTATTGTTCTTGCTTTAACGTGCGTTTTTTTCTAATTGAAATATATCTTTGTCTGTATTCATTATTTATGTACCCGGATAGAGACGACAGCTTCGCAACCTGTCACACTGGGACTCAACATAAACACGCGAAATGCGGTGTGTGATACCTCTGCCAACCCCTCACGAGGGATTAATTACGGCGTGTGTTTGTGTTATTATTTATGTGAAGTTATGCCGTTTGTTATGTACGGAAAGCAACCGATGAGTCGCACTCGCAAATGAAGGGTTGTGTACCATCTTACAAGTTTAAAATCTTTTACTTTTTAGATTATTACGTAAAAGAAACATGAACAAACGAGAAATGGCGTAAAAATCACATTTCTTATTATTTTCTTTATGTTTTTAGTATTTGTTGTTATAGCGGCAACAGAAATAGACATTATATGAAAATTTCATGAGTCTATCTGCTATGGTTCATGAGATACAGCACGCTGACTGACGGACTGACGGACAGCGGAGGCTTAGTAATAGGGTAACGTTTTTTACCCTTTTGGGTATGGAACCTTATGCGACTTCGTCTGCGAAGATTTCTTTTTTTCAACGGACTGTTATGCTAGAAGTTCCTGGTTTGAATCCCGGCGCTTGCGGATCTTTGTGCTATTTGCAAGACGCATTGTCTCGCTTACCGGTCTTATTAATAATAATAATAATAACACACACATTGACACAGTCCTGCACTTAGATATAATCTTGTATCGCAGGCGCTAAGCAACGATATGCTATATACTACATAGATAAGAATTTAACATTCAAGACCGGTAAACGAAACAATGCGTCTTGCAAATATCACAAAGTCCCGCCCCCGCCGGTATTCGAACCAGGAACCTCAAGCGTAGTCGTAGCGTCTTGGATGTAGTATTCTTATATGATGTAGTTTGTTAATGTTAACAAAGTTAATAAACTAGATTAGTGTCAAATTTTATGCCAATCCTTTCCTTTATCCGTTTTTGCGTGGTTGAGTAACATTTTTTTTTGTTCCAGAAGGTTCATTGTCAAATGAACAAGAAGGTACCGGCGACAGAATAGCATCGACATCTCCTTCTAGAAGTAAAGCACACACTAATGTAAGTTGTCCTCTTTGTAATATTAACGATTTTTTTTTTTTTGAGACAAACAGATTCCGTAGCTTCGTTTTAAAATTCAATTTAAAAGTTTATTTTAAAATTAAGATAAAAATTAACTGTAATATTTAAGCATTTCCAATATAAAAAAAAACTATATAAACGGATCTTCTGAATTTGAAAAGGTATCGTCAAATTCTAAATCCTTACTTCCTAACGCGTCCTAGAAGTCAGTGACAATGCTCATACGCATATATTTTATTAGTTATTGACGAAATGGCGCCGTCTCCACGCGCCAGCTTTCGACCTACATACATGTGATAATTTTTTTTAATGTTTCCTTCACATGATGAACAGACATTTGTGCTTGAGCAAATTGTGGAAGGTGAAGGCTTTCTATTTATGTGATTTTCTATTCGATTGGACCTATAAAAACCACAATATAAGACTGCAAATATGCATGTTAAGTATTCTCAACATTGCGAAATTTGTAAAAATACCCGCTCGGTTACGTATGCTGAGTATGCCCAACATTGTCCGTCAAAGTGTGACCGCTTTTCCCCAATATTTATTAGATTTTTTTTTAATTTCTTCTCAGGGTAGTGGTTATATGAATGAGTTTTGACGCAGATATGATATAATTCATGTTCAGAATGTCTCACCAAATTTTATTTCTTGAAAACAATGTCTTTGGTGTTTAGTTTGCTTGATTCTGGACAAAATAAAATGGTAGTACAGTCTGCCGTGAGCTACGAAGGACGATCCATTCCCTTCTCTCTGGAGAGACTTCATCTATAAGACAGTTCAGACAAAGAACATGCACCATCTAGGCGTAATCCTCAACTATCAGATGGAAACGTTTTTCCAACCCCTGTAGGTAATACAGCATATTTATTTCATGGAAATAACTCGCAGCAACAATTACTTACTACTTACTAGCGAACTTTAGTTCTGTAGTACTTTCGCCATCCATCTCCTGAATCTTGAGGAAGAAATCATTGGGACTAAATTGTCTCACCACCGTAACTCCTGTTCACTCAGAATCAACACTAAAGTTCTTTAGTTCTTTGATCCAAGAATCAATGAATAATTCCAGCTGTGCTTTACACACAGCTTATACTCGAACATCTTACCGGCTGTCTTGGGACCTCTAACGAATGCAATCAATAAATGAAATACGAATCCGATTTCAAACTTGACGACTATTGTTGATATGGTATCGATGATGGTGCCGTACAAAGGGGAAAAGAGGGTAGTTAATCGTCATATTTGCGGAAAAAGAGAAGCTAACTCAGGCAAGCAATTATCACAGAAGGGAAAAGGAGCGATAAATGATACAGGAGGCGTTGATTTGACGGATATGTTGGTGGCTTTATATACCTTATAAAGTTCAACACCAAGCGTTTTGTATTTTAAGGTTTCACTTATGTATCTCATTTATATTCAGACCCGGTAGGTATGGCGTAACGGACTTTTAACCCTGCTGGTCTGGTACCGGTAAAAAAGTTCGCGCAAATTTTTGCCACAAGAGAAGCTTAGAATTCTTTTGCCATGGAGAACGGGTCATTGTATAGTAGGTGTTTACGAAGCACGACAGATTGTATTGCAAATTCGACCACAGTAACATGAAGTGCACGGTATATGATATGAGCCGGTGTCTCTGGGCAAAGAGGATTACTTGTTTTCCTTCAATATTAAATTTCATATACATTTCTATGTAATATCCATTGTATTTGTTAATAATGTCAAACCTCCCATAACGGACAATGTGAAGTATCCTCAACATATGTTTTCCAAAATTGTATATATATAAGATTTTTTTAAATTATTTTTCTTAACACTAATAGAGCTATAAGAACCTATTTTACAGCAAAACACAACAGAAATTGAAAAAAAAATCTGGGCGTTAAAGGGTAATTAAAAAGAAACAAAAGTACGTTTTTGTACCTCTATTGAAGTGTTGTTTCTCATAATCCCAGGGTCAGCTCCCGCCTGCCGCGGTGCTGTCGCGCTGCACGCTGGACGTCCGCGGCATGACGTGCGCCAGCTGCGTCGCCGCCATCGAGAAACACTGCTCCAAACTATACGGTACTACTTGCCTATGCCAAACTATACGGTACTACTTGCCTATGCCAAACTATACGGTACTACTTGCCTATGCCAAACTATACGGTACTACTTGCCTATGCCAAACTATACGGTACTACTTGCCTATGCCAAACTATACGGTACTACTTGCCTATGCCAAACTATACGGTACTACTTGCCTATGCCAACATTACTAACTTAATACGTCCTATTACGGGCCTACTTCTTATCTTACTAAAATCAAAATCAAACTTTATTCCATAGACTAAAAAGAAAGTATTTAAAATCGTCAAATGAATTTAAATTTTTCTTAAAAATAACTCTACCACCTGTTCGGAAAATTTATTTCGGGGAAGATACCGGAAAGTAACCCCAGATTCTGTAATTTGTTAAATTAGCATGTTTTTATACTGTACTTACAGTCACAAATACATCTTACAGTCTAGGGCGAGAGCATGAAAGACAAGGAAGAAAGATAGAATATGTATGAGTAGAAAGTAGTAGCATAAGCGGTTAAATTAAAAGAGATAGGTGTACTGCGACACAGGCTTCCCGTGAAAATGTTATATTTCAACTGACTGGTCCGCGTTCAGCGATTGCCCCTGTGCCGGGTGTGTACCTAGGTTTTACGTTAGGCGCTTAACAGAAAATGTGCGATGTGTTCGCATATATCATTAGGAGTGCTCCGAGGAACTGTTCGGGCTGATCCCCGCCATCGATCTAAGCGACAACTCTACCACCCCCACCATCTTGACAGTTGGCAGAGCACTACTGTGCGTTTTAACAGAAATTTTCTGCTCAGCACCACATAACTGTGGAATGGTATTTCCGGACAGATACGACCTGCAGAGCTTCAAGAAAAGAGCGTACTCTTATTTAAAAGGCCGGCAACGCATTGTGTAGCTCCTCTGGTGTTGCAAATGTCCATGGGCGGCAGTATTCACTTTCCATCAGGTGATCTGTCAGCTCGTTGGCCCCCTATCTTATATGATAAAAAATCCAGTACACAATGACCGGCCAGCAAAGTGATAAATACGATACTATATTCGGATTTGAATAAGTAAGTGTAAATAATTAAATAATAATCATGTTGGTATTTTTGTAAGTTAGTTAAATTTAAGTACATTATGAAATATAAGAATAATATATAGATATACATATATATATATATATCACTTGTATATCATCAGAATTCACATTGATTTCAAATTTTTTTCTTGAATTTTTTCCTACAGGCGTCCACTCAATCCTCATAGCCCTGCTCGCCGCCAAAGCAGAAGTCAAGTTTGACAGTTCAAAAATATCAGCGAGTGACGTCGCCCACTCGATCAACGAGCTCGGCTTCCCGTCGTCTGTCATCAGCGAGTCGGACGGCACCGGCACCTCGGACGTCACTGTCATTGTGAGTGTTAAACGTCAATATTTAATCATTTAATTAGTTGCACAGGTTTATCTTATTGACAGTTGGAGTTTAGCTAGAATTATGTTGAAAAATTGTAATTGATAGTAGAAAATATTGTATTTGAATATTGAAAAAAGCAACTACGGAGGTTTTTTGCCGGATTCTTCCCCATTTTGACTTTGAATAGTGACTTTTAAATAAGTTGCTAATCCTACTAATTGGCTTTGATGTCAGCAGTAAAAGATATCCGTCATCGGGTGTCGGGAGATGTTTTTGTCTTACACGATGACATGTCAAGGACCAGTGACAGAATTCGCCCTATGCAATTCAGTTGTTTAAGATTTCTTGAAACGCCACTGTCATCTTCAGGTTTTATATAACGTCTATAACGTTACTTCGTATTTCTAAATGACATTCTTTTGACAGATAAAAGGCATGACGTGCGCGTCGTGCGTCAATAAGATCGAGAAGACGGTTCTGAAGTTGACAGGCGTTGTATCGTGTAATGTCGCCTTGACAACGTCAAAGTAAGTATATTTTGTATGTTGTAAATAAATTAGAAATTAAGTTTGAATGTCAGATGAAAAATGTATGAATAGGATGTTATTGTCTCCTTAACTAATTTATTTTAATTTGATTACTGTCTGATTTAATGTCAATGCGTTGCCCGTGTAGAGGTTAAGATAGTATTCCACCTCTCGTACCGGTAATCACACCGGCTCTCCGATCTTTCGAACAGAAACATAGCGGACTGCTTCACGTTGTAAATAGAAAGGAAAGTGGTACCGACGCACGTAATAAAAAAATACATAGGGTTTTTACTGTTATGTTTTTCATTGTGCTTTATGTATATAGATAGTATGAATGGATTATGTATTTAATTAACTATATAAGAAATACATGTTTTTTTTTAAATACCTTTTATTTGCAGAGGTAAAATCAAGTACAATTCGGAACAGATAGGGCCAAGGACGATATGCGAGGCGATATCTAATATAGGCTTTGAAACCACCGTACAGAACACACATAACAAGGGTGCCAGCAACTATTTAGAACATAAGTAAGTATATAATACGAATATATAAATAACAGTTTGTTCCTCGACCGGTCGAGGAGTCTCGGGTTGCCGTACGTTGTAGCTACCATGTTTTTAATTGTGCCCGGATAGTGGGCGACAGATTCGCAACCTGTCACATTAAGAATCAACATAAACATGCGAAATTCGGGGTATAAACACCTATGCCTACCCCTCTCGTGAGTTTATGGTAATTTAAAATAATTATTGTTAAATATCGAGTAAAAAATTACAAGTCCAAATTTGATGCGCACATTTTACACGTTCATTCACATTTTGTGGATAAATCACAAGTTCTCAGAGTCTACTGCAGCAATCCGGCGTTTGTATGTATGTATGCATAAATGTTTGTCCGACGACAACTCGAGTATCGTCGATCGGATCGTCGTGAAATTTAGTAGACGGATTAAAACGACTAAAATATTTTTTAAGCAATTTGATTTTATTCTATAATAACTAAGTTTATATTGATTTTTTTTTGTATTTATAAAATTTTATATTCATAACATCTTTCTGTATTGTGTAGTCTTACAAAGTAATGATTGATTGTTAAGTTCAAATATGACCCAAATCGGTTTAGGGGTTACAGAGGTATAGGAGGTCGAGAATTCTTACCATATATTTTTAAAAACATTTAATGATTAATCTCAACAGACAAGAGATTAAGCGATGGCGCACCGCGTTTATAGTGTCACTCGCTTTCGGTGGGCCATGCATGGCGCTGATGGCCTACTTCATGTGGTTCATGCCCCATCACGGCGCCAAGGACACGTGCTGTGTCCTGCCCGGGCTCAGCCTGGAGAATCTACTCATGTTCCTGCTCGCTACACCTGTGCAGGTAATTTAAAAAGAGTGCTTATAAATGATTTATTATTCGAGTCATCGATCTAATCCTTACTGATATTATAAACGCGAAAGTTTGTATGGATATATGGATGTAAAGTTTGTATGGATATATGAATGTAAAGATGCTTGTTAGTCTTTCACGCAAAAACTACTTAATGGATTTTAATGAAACTTTGCAAAAATTTAGGTCTTCAGTAAATAAAAATATATTCTAATCTCGATTTTCCTCACGCCCTCCCTCTTTCTCTTTTTCTCTCTCTCCTATCTCTCTCTTGAAAGAAATGTCAAGTTTTTTAAAATGAAGGCATAATTATCATTAACTAGTATTTAATTATCAACAAACTACAATCCATATTCACATATATATATAGTATCTAAACTATATATTGACACATTAGTAGTAGGTATATATACATTAGGGTGATTAAAAAAAAAAGATTTTTTTTTTTCGTTTGGTACTCTGAAAAATAGGTCCCTAGACACCTCTAAGAAAGCCTCTCCAAGCATGAGTTCTTAATTGTATCGAAAAATCATAAGAGAGCATTTCTATAGAGCAGTAAATTTCCTACAAAACTATGAGTTTCATCATACATAATTATTTTTTTTCATTGAGTTATTAAATTCATAAGAAATAAAAAAAAAATCCCAAAAATAATCAAACTTTAACCGTTAATATCTTTTAAACGGTTGGGTTTACGAAAAAATCGTAAGAGACCTTTTTTGTAGAGCATTCAATTTCCTACAAAATCTAAGGAACAAGATATTTTTTCAAGTAGTTGGAAGCGAGATATAAATTTTTCTATCTGATAATAAGAAAAAATAGAAAACTGTAAGAAGGAAGACCTTCCCGTTACAATTAAGAACTCTTGCTTGAAGAGGCTTTCTTAGAGGTGTTTAGGAACCTATTTTTCAGAGTACCAAACGAAAAAAAATTATTCTTTTTTTTAATCACCCTAAGATATATAAAGTATGGGCATTAAGGCATGTATGATGTGTGAGGCCGCTGTCACGCTATATACAGGGCCGTCCATAATATACCAGCAAGAAACCTAGTTATGCATTGCATTCGCAACGTGTGGAATCTATCCAACGGGCTTTCACACGACACCTTGCTTTTATTTCGCAGGGCATCTCTCATAGAAATCCGTATAGTGACCGCAACGCCTTCTTCAAAATGATATCACTGCGCGATCGTCGAACGATGCATGATCTTACCTTTCTGCATAAAATTATAAATGGCGCTATCAAATGGCGCGACACTCTGATTGAGCGCATCTTGTTGTCGGTACCCTACCACATTCCTCGACATCCAGTGACGAGAACATTTAGTTTCTTTCCTGCACGAACCAATCTAGGCCATTTCTCTCCAATTACTAGAATATGTACGGTATACAATGACATGAACTCAAAGGTGGAAGACCTTGATATCTTTTTTCTTTCGTTGGCAAGTTTCAGACGCAAAATTTTTCAATATTTTATAAGTCGAATGAAATAGTTCTCATTAGGTTCAGGATCTTTAGATTTCAATTCCTATATATATTTTTTTTCTTTTGTATAATGGATTAATCTAAACCAATGTTATTTTTCTTTGTGACCTGTTTTATTTTAGTATATGTGTGTGTAACCTTTGTAAATGTTGTGTTCGTCTGTTATAGGCATGTACATCAGTTACTGTTTATAATATGTGATTTTTATATGTTTGTGTAATGCACTTGCTGTAGACGTCCCTAAATAAATAAAATAAAATAAAATAAAAAATAAAACTTGACTCACCTGACCACCCTACTACTTAAATACTATATATTTATTTCAGTTTATTGGCGGTTGGCATTTCTACAAGCAAGCTTACAAAGCTGTGAAACACGGAACTACTAACATGGACGTTTTGATCTCTATGACTACTACGATAAGGTTCGTTTTGCTATGTAATAATTAGATAATAGTAAATACATCACGACACACACATTGTCTCCCTGCACTGAGATATAATCTTGTATCGCAGGCGCTAAGCAAAGATACGGTATATACTACTATAAGAATACAACATCCAAGACCGATAAGCGAAACATTGCGTCTTGCAAGTAACACAAAGTTTCGACCCCGCCGGGATTTGAACACGGAACCTCTATCACTGCGCCACAGAGATCTTCAACAAGATTATTTTTTTCAGGGCTTGATACATTAAAATATCTTTCTTATGTATATCATGTTTAGGCATGTATTTGTTGACACTTACTTGCATTTCTTTTTTTTTTGATTCTATGTACTTTATTTTGGTCCATTACTGAAAAATCTGTTTTATTGTTCCGTATCGAAAGGGTAAAAAACGGGACCCTATTACTAAGCCTCCGCCGTCCGTCCGTCTGTCAGCGGGCTATATCTCATGAACCATAATAACTCTGGAAATATTCAGAGAGTGAATGTCGATTTCTTTTGCCGCTAGAACGAACAAATACTAAAAAAATACAAACATTACTGTGGCGGTACTGTCATACATACAAACATTATCAATACTCTAACAGTGGCGGTACTGTCATACATACAAACATTATCAATACTCTAACAGTGGCGGTACTGTCATACATACAAACATTATCAATACTCTAACAGTGGCGGTACTGTCATACATACAAACATTATCAATACTCTAACAGTGGCGGTACTGTCATACAAGCCCAAAAGCCCGGCTTGCCCTATCGAACCAAGGTAAGCTCGCGCTCTCGTTCATTCATTACTTTTCAAATCAAATAACAATATGCTTTGGTTCAAAATTCGCGCTAATTCGAACGCGTAAGTATGAAGTGTAGATTTAATAGTAATGAGGCAATAATACATTTATCGAAATGAATTATAAAACTACAATAACGTATCTGTCGGCTTGCCCTATTCTAAAACTCTAGGCACGCCGTTGTACTCTAATATAAGTAATGTGATTTTTTCGACATTTCTTTTTCCTTTTAGGAAATTATTTTAAATGTGCATAAATGTTTAATATTATGAGATGGTACAGAACCCATCATGTGCGATTCCGACTCGCGCTTGACCTGTTTTTTATTGGTTTTTTTTTGGTCTCAGCTACGCCTACTCGCTAGCCGTCGTGATAGCTGCCATGGCGATGCAGGAGGAGACCAGCCCGATGACATTCTTCGACACGCCGCCGATGCTCCTAGTCTTCGTGTCCTTGGGCAGGTGGCTGGAACACATTGCCAAGGTTTGATTATGTCATGCTTAAGAGGAAACCTATTTGAATACCTGTAGAAATAAGTAAATCCGTCACTTGGTTGACTGTTACTATTTTTTTTTATTTTATTCAAATTATTTATTACATGTCACATTACATTAGCTATAAAAGATGTTAATATAAATAAGGTATACATGTGACATCCGATATATACGAAATTTTTATTAAATTTTTATTTCGAAGGAATAATAATAGCTTATAACAAGAATGGGAAACAATTTACATTGTAAAAATTAAGACGCCAATAACAATTATTCGCATACAAACGTAGAACAGCACATGACAAACAAAACTTGAACGCTGAGCTCGGACTGACACACTCAAATATAAGCTAAACACATTACATACGTACATAAGCAACATACATAAAAATATATATAATCATGTGTAAAGAGAAGAAAAAAAATAATAATAAAGAATAAAATAAAATATATAAATCTATAATATAAAAATGAATCGCAAAATGTGTTGGTAAGCGCATAACTCAACAACGCCTGGACCAATTCGGCCAATTCTTTTTTTTAAATATTCGTTGAAGTTCAAGGATGGTTTTTAAGGCGACAAAAATTCGAATAAATGCCGGAAAAACTATAAAATAGCGGCAGGGGCGGGACTTTGTGTTATTTGCAAGACGCATTGTTTCGCTTACCGGTCTTGGATGTTGTATTCTCATCTATGTAGTTTATACCATATCGTTGCTTAGTTCCTGTGACAGGGCTGAGTCAATGTGTGTGCAGGGCTGAGTCAAAACCACATCACGGGTTATTATTATTATAAATAGGTCCATGGTAATTTACTTTTAGCAGAACTGATACTGATATGTGGTAAATGAATACAGGTTAATAATCTAAGCTATAAGTATAAACCAGGGTATATTTCAGGGTAAAACATCAGAGGCGCTATCGAAGTTGCTATCACTAAAAGCAACGGAGGCCGTCCTTGTCACACTCGATGAAAACGGCCTAGTCGTGAGCGAGAAGAGCATACCGGTGGATTTAGTTGAAAGGGGGGATATTCTAAAGGTAATAAAACATAAATGTCTATTTAAACGAATTGCCTTAATATTAAAACACCACACGCCGTTATCCCTCTAGAGGGGTAGGCGGAGGTGTGACACACCGCATTTCGCATGTTTATGTTGAGTCCCAGTGTGACAGGTTGCGAATCTGTCGCCACTTTCCGGGCACAATGAGGAACATGGGAACTACAACGTACGGCAACCCGAGTCTCGAACCCTCGACCTGTCGGATCGCGTCGGTTAATCAAGGCACGTAACAAACTGAGCCACCAACGTCCTCAAAGCAATGACATATAAATGATGCTTCCTTTAAAACACAAATACAGTTTTATATATACCGATTTTTATTTTTGTCCCAGGTCGTTCCCGGTGCAAAAATCCCGGTGGACGGGAGAGTAATATCCGGGCAGAGTACCTGCGACGAATCCCTTATAACCGGGGAATCTATGCCAGTGCATAAGACAGCCGGTGAGTGTAAAGAAAACGAGGTCACTTAATAAGGCCTAACTTGAAGCAATTTGTAAATGTTTAGATTTTTTGACATACCATAGACAAATTTTTTCAAGATGGCCGCTCCTGTGGGTTTAAAATGGTCGTTCGGTAATATCGCATATGAATGTAAATATAATAGAAAATGTCAGATCGTAAGATAGCAACTTACAATATAGATTAATTTTGACGACCTCTGTGGCGCAGTGGTGTAAACAGCCGACTGCTACGCTAGAGGTTCTGGGTTCGAATCCCGGCGGGTGCGGAACTTTGTGTTATTTGCAAGATGCATTGTTTCGTTAACCGGTCTTGGATGTTGTATTCTTATCTATGTAGTATATACCATATCGTTGCTTAGCGCCTGCGATACAAGTTCTTACGATACTTACTGCAGGGCTGAGTCAATGTGTGTGTCGTGATGTGGTATATTATTTATTATTAAATTAATATTATTATTGTTATTTGTCAATTGAGCTGTCAGTGACCGATACACATTTTAGCGGCCATCTTGATATATGAATGATATGTGGATTAGCGAATTCGAAAAGTGATTTTTTTCGATTTCAATCAGCCTTTTATGTTACATTCTTTTAAATTAGTTCTATCGTACTACTTTATTATTATACTAGCCTTCGTCCGCGACTTCGTCCGCGTACAAATCGAAAAGGGTTGGAATAGTATTTTTAATTACTTGACATCTATCGTTTTATTTTGAACAATTTTCACGATATCTTTATGTATTGTAGACTATGTGTTATTCTGATGTATAAGCTATATTATTGCAAAGTTTTATTAAAATCCATACAGTAGTTTTTGCATGAAAGAGTAACTGACATCCATACATACATACATACTCCTTACAAATTCAAAAATATATCAAAAGTTATTTTTCGTGTAAATGTTTCTATGAATGGACGTTTCCCATTAGATTCGCTAGTAATAGGCGGCAGTATGAATCAGTTTGGTTCGTTGCTGATGTCGGCGACGCACACGGGCGAGGCGAGCACGCTCGCTCAGATCGTTCGGCTCGTCGAGGACGCTCAGGCGAGCAAGGCTCCTATACAGCGGCTCGCCGACACCATTGCCGGGTAAATATACATTTGTTCACTTTCTTCTTTATGAAATGAATAGCATTTTCTCGTTTCTTAGTCTCGCTAAAACTCGAAGACGCCTGGACTGATTTAAATATTAAATAAAATCAAAATTATTTATTGAAGACCAGCAGGGCTGTTCACAATCGTCTCCGGACACGGAATCGACTCGGATCCGACAACATCTCGAAGCCTTCGAGACTTCTTAGGCAGTGTTGCCAACTACAGCGCAACAAATGTCTCAATATCAGTCTTCTAAATTCTCTAGAAATCGCCAATCCAGGCATGGACCAAAAATCGCCAGGATTCGCTGCTTTTTAGGTCGTGAATGTGCCACCTTGATGACAAGATTAAGTGTTTATTCCCTGAGGTGTTTTCAACAATTCCAAAACATTTAATTCGATAGTCAAAGTTTACGTTTAATTTCGGCATCATCACCTTTGTTATTTTTGATAGAAAAAAATTCGCCGTGAAACAAAATTGCAGTAAAAATAACGGTTTTCGAAAAAATATATGTCACAAATCACATGTCGCCAGAAATCACCGTTCGAGCGAAGAAATCCCTAGTATTCTCCAAATGCATGTCAAAAATCGCTAGGGTTGAGAGAGGTCACAAATCGAGCAAAAAAATCTCTGCGCAGGATCGAAAATCTCCAGATATAGCTACAAAATCACTGTGTTGGCAACCCTGCTCGAAGGGAACGCTATTCGCATTCACCGTTCGGATAAATTTGACATTTGCTTTCGGAAATGTGACAGTTCGCATCGGAAATTTTACGAGAGCTCTGAGGCTGGCGAGATGTTGAAAAGTGATTTATATAAAATAAAAAGCTGTTTTAGGTATAATATAAGTGACACAAGTTAATTCCAATTGTTTTTAGGAAGTTTTTTTTTTTTTTTTTTTTTTTTTTAATCTTTGGAAGAATAGTGCGTTATTATTTATATACTTTCTAAGTCGAATCCTGAACGAGAGGAGACGTGAATTCAGTCTGTAACATTAAAAATCAGCAAATTTTCAGAGAATGTCTATTTCTGTTACATCAACATATACTAAAACATAACGAAATAAAAATATATTGACCGACTCAAACTTGGCCGTTTTTTTTTTTGTCCATTACAGATACTTCGTACCGCTAGTGTTGTTCCTGTCATTAATCACTTTAATTGGTTGGATTATAAGTGGAGCTTTGAATATTAAAGATATGGAAAACATCACACCGGTATGTTTTTTTCCTTGTATTTTTTTTAATTTATGGTTTTACAAAAAAAAAATATTTAAAAAAGAAAAAAATAGAGATTAAGAAGTAGAGTTTTGAAGATTTCGGATTGTTAAATTTTTTATTTTTTTTTCAAACTAAAAGCTGTTTTTTTTAATTTTTATAAAACGACTATAATAATACTTAAACTTACTTACTTTAATATTTATACTGTTGAATTAAGAACCTCCCCCTTTTTTTGGATTCGGTTAAAAATAGAGTACCCTCTGTTCGTTATACAAGCCAAGTGATTCAGGATTAAAATCAAATATTATCCAAAGATTTTATTATATTTACTTGAAGTCAGTGACTTCTGCCGCAAATCAAATCAATTAATTTGTGAACACATAATATTTACACGGAGATGTTACATTACATCAGGTAGTACATATGTTCAGCCAGTCACTTCAGGCATACGTATTATTTATCGTGTCAGAAAAAAAAAAGAATACTCATTATGCACTTACAAACTATAGTAGCGGAAGTCAAAACGAATTTAGCGTATTTGGATTTGGTTTTTCAAAGTCAAAATGTTTTTCATTCGAATAGACTTAAAGTAAGCACTTTCATATCGTCATTTTTTTTTTTTTACTACCACCGGTTCGGAATGCTATCTCTACGGGGAAGAATCCGGCGAGAAACATCCGTAGTTGCTTTTTTCAATATTCAAATACAATATTTTCTACTGCAAATTACATTTTTTCAACATAATAATTCTAGCTACACTCCAACTGTCAATAAGATAAACCTTTTTTGCTGTAGCAGAGGTAAACAAGTCTGACGTTTCGGCTATCAAGTAATATATCTATTAAATCTTATCTTTAAAGAAGTAATTTAAATTTAAATAGCATTTTTGAATTAAATATTTACCGCGTGGAATTAATTATGAATATCAATAAAGTATAAATAATTGGGTATTTTGTATTACTTTCTCTTTTTGTAATTATAATAAAATTATCTAATTAGTAAAAATATATAATAATCTTTTAAATTTTTTTGATTCGATGTATTATTTTCCCAACAGCCTCCACCAGGTGGTCCATGGCAACTGATCCTCCAGACCGGGTTCCACTTCGCGCTGTCGGTACTGGCGGTGGCGTGTCCGTGCGCCCTAGGGCTGGCGACACCGACGGCCGTGATGGTGGCGTCCGGGCGCGGGGCCGAGCTGGGGCTGCTGGTGAAGGGAGCACAGCCGCTGGAGAACGCTCACAAGGTCAGCCCTCATCATCATTACCAACTACAGTCATTTGCTGGTTTATCTTTTTAATAAATTCACTGTAACATTTCATTGAATAGTTTGTAATTTAATTATTATTATTACTTTAATTGAGATCTCCCGTGTAATAATAATAACAATAAATAAAAATTTTTTCCAGTAATTTCTTTTAAATTTTGAGCTGCTGTTTCAACTTGTGCGAAAAATGGCGGCCGAAAACTTTTTTTTATATCTCCGATTAATTATACTGCAAATTTCTTTAAATTTAGAAAAAAGTCAAATATGTCACGGCATGTTCATTTTGTGATATCGACAGTTTCAAAAATTTGAGTTTGTAACGCGCGTTACAAAAACGTTGTAAAATCTTATTATATAGCTTATCAGTAACAATCACAAACAGATTCAGATTTATCTGATCACAAACAGATTCTGATAGATCTGTTTAGACGTGTTTTAGCTGTGCTGTTTGTATAATAAATAATGGTATATATAAATGTAAAATACAAATGAAACATAAATAAATAAAATTAAATAATTATATATGTACATTTGTCATAATAAAGAAAACCGATTTTAATTATAATTTGTCAGGTGAAAACGGTGATATTCGACAAGACCGGCACTATAACTAAGGGCTGCACCGGCGTGGCATCAGTCTCCCTATTGTGTGAACCGACCACGCTGCCGCAAGTACTGGCGTGTTTGCTGTCAGCTGAGCTGAACTCAGAACATCCTATTGCCGTTGGTGAGTTTAAATTGAAAAAAAAAAAATGTAAATATAAAGCCTAATTGTAAATAAATGTAGGGTTCCGTACCTAAAAGGTGAAGGGCCCTATTACTGGTAAGCCTCCGCTGTCCGTCCGTCTGTCAGCGTGCTGTATCTCACGATCCATAACAGCTGGACTCATGAAATTTTCAGAGAATGTCTTTTACTGTTGCCGCTATAACAACAAATAGTAAACATTAAAAAAAAATAAGAGAAATCTGTTTTTTTTTTTTTGGTTCTCAATAATGGTTTTCTCGCTTTTCTCGTCCACGTTGTTCCAGCAACCATTTGGATGTCGTTCCCATCTTCGATACTGACTGAACTTTTGAACAAAAACAATCATTTTATGGTCCTCCATTCTATTTCTGCCGTGAAGCAGTTCGCTGTTTTTGTGAGCCAGTGTAATTACCGGTACGAGAGGTATAACATCTTTACCTCTACATGGGCAACGCAGTGCTCTTGCTAGACTTTAAGAGCACCGTCGTGTCAATAGGCGGCGGTATCACTTTCCATTAGGCGAACCGTTTGCTTGTTTGCCCGTGATGCTGTATAAAATAAATAGGTCAGTTCAAGTTGATGTGTGATTGACAGCCGTGGTTCGCTGGTGTCAGTCGGTGCTGGGCAAGATGGAGGACATAGCGCTGCCGAGCTGCGTGAACCTCGTGGCTGCGGCTGGCTGCGGGGTCAGGGCTAGGGTCTACATACACAAGCAGATGAAAATGCCCTCCTTGAGGAACGTACTGAACCAGGCGAGGTAATGTAAAAATAGAGGACGTTGGCAGCTCAGTTTGTTTCGTGCCTTGGTTAACCGACCCGACAGGTCGATGGTACGAGTCTCGGGTTGTCGTAAATTAAAGATGCCATGTCCCTCATTGTGCCCGGATAGTGGCGACAGATTTGCAACCTGTCGCACTGGGACTCAACATAAACATGAGCAATGCGGTGTTTAACACCTCTGCCTACTCCTCTAGAGGGATTAATTACGGCGTGAGTTTATGTTTATGTAATAATAACCGCATCACGACACACACATTGACTCAGCCCTGCACTAAGATATAATCTTATACCACAGGCGCTAAGCAACGATATGGTATATACTACATAGATAACAATACAACATCCAAGACCGGCAAGCGAAACAATGCGTCTTGCTAATAACGCAAAGTTCTGCCCTCCCCGGGATTTGAACCCGGAACCTCTAGCCAGTGGCGGTACTGTCATAGAAGCCGAAAAGCCCAGCTTGCCCCATCAAACTAAAATAAGTTCGCGCTCTTATTCATTCATTAACAAATCAAACGACTTTTTTAAAGCCACCGAAATTGTGGTTTTGCTGACATGTTCGCAAACTTGTGAGTGTTTTGCTGAGCTCGTCCACGCCAGCAAGTCCACAACGGAAGTATGAAGTATATCCCTCGGCTTGCCCTGTACTAACACTCTAGGCACGCCACTGCCTCTAGCGTAGCAGTCGGTGGTTTACAGCGCTTCGCCACAGAGGTCGTTAATACATTTTTCTTCAGCGTTTTAAGTTTTTTAGGGTTTGGATGTCGTATTCTTATCTATGTAGTTTATACCATATCGTTGCTTAGTGCCTGCGATACAATATTATATGTTAGTGCAGGGCTGAGTCAATGTGTGTGTCATTATGTGGTTATTATTATCCTTTAATATTAAAATTCATAGCTTTTCCTTACTTTTCATCATCATTATTCTTTCTCCCCAGGCCAGGGTCCACCTTCCACTTGGGTGATGTCCCGGTGAACGTAATACTGGGTGATGGTGATTCAGCTTTGAGTTCAGCTCAGGCTGCCAATAGATTGCATAGTCTAATAGCTGATCGGGGGGAGGAGGTAAAATATACATATATATTTATATTTTAGTTATATGATTAAATGTATGATTATTTTTTACATTAAATCATTAACAGCTATTTAATATATACATAAACATGTTCCATAGACTACATTTACATAAATTTTCCAAAAACACAAATTTTATTAGAAATTATGGGATATTTTTTTTTCTTGTTTGCTAAAAAAAATTGGTTTCGTAATATATTTTAATTATTTATAATAAATAAACGGGTATACACCCGATTACATGATTGATATAATATTATTATTACAATCACATAATTCCTATTACAATTAAAATAGATCAATTACATTTTATTTTATTTGTCTGATAAATAATAATAAATAATATTTGACGACCTCGGTGGCGCAGTGGTGTAAACAGCTGACTGCTACGCTAGAGGTTCCGGGTTCGAATCCCGGTCTTACCGGTCTCGGATGTTGTATTCTTATTTATTTAGTATATACAATAACGTTGCTTAGCGCCTGCGATACAAGTTCTTACGATACTTACTGCAGGGCTGAGTCAATGTGTGTGTCGTGATGTGGTTATTATTATTATTGATATCTTCTCCCCAGTTGGGTGAGCAAATAGTGCTAGTAGGAAATCGAGAGTGGATGGCCCGCAACGGTATCACTATACCCCGTACTGTTCGATATGCCTTAAACTCGGACGAGGAACTGGGAAGGACCGCTATACTTTGCGCCATTAACGGTGAGTTGTATTTATCTATTTAGTTGAAGTATGGAGTCGATGTCATGACAACCACCACCAATCCCCCAAGAGTGTGATGACGAAGAAGCAAGGGTCGAGTCTTCTTCTTCTTCTTAATTCTTTCCTTTTGTCGGGAAAGGCAAACGGCTTTAGCCCATACAGCACAAGTCTTCCGTGTTATATTTTTCTTTTCTCTCAATTGTTTCTACAGTAAAATGCTAGTAATGTTAATGTTGGCTCTATTGAGTTACTTGGGAGATGATGAAAAGAGCAGCCGAATCGTCGTATTTCACTTTCTTCACACTCGTACAGCACTACAGATGTTCACTGGTTAGAACACTAGCATTTTTCTCATTAAACTCTGCTGATACACAAGGAAATACCGTAAAAAAAAAACACTCCTCTTTCCCGTAGTAACTCGTGAAGAGTCTACACAATAATTAAATGTTTTAAAATATAATCCATAGACTGTATGGTGGTACATTTAATTCGGTTAATATTTTTGGCGTCTTATGTTCTTTTCCCATATAATTTAATTAAATATTATATAGGAATTGGTTTTGGTTGGTTTTAGCTATATTCAATTCAATTGTTGATAGGTAAATCAAATTTGTAAGCGTTTTGGATATTTTTTAATTTTTATAAATTTTTAACTTTATCTTTTTCTTTAAGTTAAAAATAACTTTTATCATTATTACAAATGAAATAATTTTAACTTTATCTTTATTTTAATTCACCCCCCCTAAATCTGCAGATCAACTAGTATGCACGATCGGTGTAGCCGACGAAGTTAAACCAGAGGCCCACCTCGCTGTGTATTGCTTGAAGAAGATGGGGCTCGACGTGTGTCTACTGACCGGGGATAACAGGAAGACTGCCGCTGCTATAGCGAGACAGGTGAGTCTGAGGGGGGTGGGGTAAAATAAAGGAATATTTTGGGGGAAAGATCAAAGTAAACGAAACGTTTTGGGGAAATGATGTAGATAAAAGATTTTTCTAACATTCAGTGAAATTAGCGGGAGAGGGGTATAAGTTATTAAAGAAATGATTATTGATATATAAATCTCGGGGGTTGACAAAAAACATTTTTTTTCTTTTTTGGAAGAGTTAAACACGGTTTATAAAAACTGTGGTTCGTGTGTAGTTTAGAAAATATTCGTCTTCATCCTATATTTTTGTCAATTTGTCTGTCTGTATTTTTATTTATTTATAATGTTTTTTTTTTATATTCAGGTCGGCATCAACAAAGTATACGCGGAGGTGTTGCCATCACACAAGGTGGCCAAAATACAGAAACTCCAGGAACAAGGGCAGAAAGTCGCCATGGTAAGATAACCTGATGATGGTTTTGACGACCTCGGTGGCGCAGTGGTGAAAAAATCCGACTGCTACGCTAGAGGTTCCGGGTTCGAATCCCGACGGGGGCGGAACTTTGTGTTATTTGGAAGAAGCATTGTTTCGCTTACCGGTCTTGGATGTTGTATTCTTATCTATGTAGTATATACCATATCGTTGCTTAGTACCTGTGACACAAGTTCTTACGATAATAATAAAAATAATAATAAAAAAATCAAAAACAATAGTCATTTGTTCTGTTATTTATTTGAAGAACTCGTAAACTATCTCTTACCTAATTATATCGTTAAAATTATCGTTAAAAAAAATTAACCCCATTCCAAAAAAAGGTTCCGTGTTCAATTGTTTATTTTTTTTTTATGTTTCTCGCTCAGTAGAGGCCAGATAAAAATAAATGAGTATTTAAAATTTAAATATATACCTCTATCTATTAATTTTAATATACATATATATACTTTCATTTATTATGTTTTTAAATTAAAACGGTTAACCCCAATGACAATCATGAAAAGATATATAATATACGTAACATAAACTCACGCCGTAATCCCTCGAGAGGGGTTGGCAGAGGTGTGACACACCGCATTTCGCATGTTTATGTCGAGTCCCAGTGTGACAGGTTGCGAATCTGTCACCACTATCCGGGCACAATGAGGAACATGGCAGCTACAACTTACGGCAACCTGAGACTCGACCCCTCGACCTGTCGGGTCGGGTCGGTTAACCGAGGCACTTAACAAACTGAGCTACCATGTCCTCGGCTATATGTATGTATGAATATTTACAGGTAGGAGATGGTATAAACGACTCGCCGGCTCTGGCCCAGGCTGACGTCGGCATAGCTATAGCCAGCGGGACTGATGTGGCCGTGGAGGCTGCGGACCTGGTGCTCATGAGGGTGAGTATACCTGATTTTATTCACATTTTACTACCTGATCCTGCCGAATACCGACCTCTCCAGCTGAGGTTGCTTGGCGGGAACGGGAAGTGCCAGATAGAATTTTCTTATTTTATTTTCTTTTCTTATATATCAGCAGAATTTAATGTGTAAAATGCTAGTGTTTTAACCAGTGAACATCTGTAGTGCTGTACAAGTGTGGAGAAAGTGAAATACGACGATTTGTCTCCTCTTCTCGTTATCTCCCAAGTCACTCAATAGAGCCAACAGTAACCGTACTAGCTTGTTACTGTAGGCAGTTTTATTATTCATCTCTTCGTCTTTTCAATATTACTTGGCATTGGCAAAAAAAGTTATTGCCACAATGATGGCGATGCCGTCAGAAGGAGAAAAAATTTCTCCACTCTAAGGGAACCTTTGTGGAGTCCGGTGGAAGCAACTCATGTCATGTTAGCAGCTCGCTGTTTTCTGTTCGAAGGATCGGAGGACCAGTTTGATTACCGGCACGAAAGGTATAAATTTACCTCTATATGGACAATAATAATAGGCAGTGCATCGTCGTGTCAAAGGGCGGCGGTATCACTTTCCATCAGGTGAACTATTTGCTTGTTTGCCCGTGATTTAGTATAAAAAGGGATAATTTTCATACCAGATATATATATATATATATATCTAAAATATATAGTGTCTTATGTGGGTTTTTTTTTCGTCACCAGAACGATCTCCTGGACGTGGTGGCCTGTTTGGAGCTATCGAAGACAACAGTCAGGAGGATCAGATTGAATTTCATATTCGCATCTGTATACAATATGTTAGGGATACCGCTCGCCAGCGGAGCCCTGGCGGGGTATGGGCTGCAGTTACAGGTGAATATATATGTAGAGAGAGATATATATATGTATTTAAATAAATATATAGAAGACATGACGGTTCAAAAGGAGTTCGGCGTATCCGTATAAAAGAATTTGGACGATTTTAAAAGCTTATTTTAAATAGATTTGACCAAAAAAAAATAGGATTTAAAAAAGTGTTACTATTTTATAATGTATAAACTTTTGACTGTATAAAAGTCCTTTTTATACAGTTTTATAGTCAATGTCAACCCTGTCGGTTATTTCTAAATATTGCTAAATGATTTTTTTTTAATGAAATTAATAAAAAAAATGGCTTCCTTACCTTTCCTTATAAATATAAAAAAATCCTTTTGAATGTACTATATTTATGTTTGTTGTTTTTAATTAGTCTTAAAAAAACCGTAAAAAAATCGAGCAAAAAAAGATGCCTACATTTTCATCCAAATTTTTTTTTCTTCCCCAGCCATGGATGGCGTCCGCTGCGATGGCTGCCAGCTCCGTGTCGGTCGTCTGCTCTAGTCTCATGTTGAAAACGTACGTATTATTAAAAACAATAGAAAGGAAAAACTTATATTTTAATACCAATTACAATTTCAAAATATGACAATTGACGCGATAGTCGGAAAAATAGCAATACGGAAAAAAAATCACTCCACACTATTATTACTACACACACACACACACACACTACACTATTATTATTATTACGAGAGCTATAACATCTTTACCTGTACACTGGTAACGCATTGGCGGTGTTGGCGTTCCAGATATCGGTGGCATCGTCGTGTTAATAGGCGGCGGTATCACTTACCATGAGTTGAACCTTTTGCTTTTTTGCCCGTGCAGTATAAAATACCGGTCAAGCGTGAGTCGGACTCGAACGTGATAGGTTCCGTACTATATTAAAAGCTTAAAAATTACGTAATTTTAAGATAACTTCGCTGAAGTAACAAGAAAAAGTGATAAAGTCAAAGTCAAAGTGTTTTTTATTCGATTAGACTTAAAATAAGCACTTTCAAATCGTCATTTTTTTTTACAACCACCGGTTCGGAATGCTATTTCTACGGGGAAGAATCCGGCAAGAAACCTCCGTAGTTGCTTTTTTCAATATTCAATTATAATATTTTCTACTACAAATTACAATTTTTCAACATAATAAATCTAGCTAAACTGTCAATAAGATAAACCCGTGCAATTACTTCCATATATAGATAGATGTCGAAAAAATCTCGTTTGCTGTATGAAAGCCAATACTAATTAATAATTTCTCAATGTTATTAGTATCTGTTGTTGAAGCGGCGACAGAAATAGATATTATTTGAAAATTTAATGAGTCCAGCTATTATGGTTCATGAGATACAGCACGCTGACAGACGGACGGACGGCGGAGGCTTAGTAATAGGATTCCGTTTTTCACCCTTTCGATACGGAACTCTAAAAAAAAAACAAACCAAAAATAAAGATTATTTTTTTGGTTGGATTTTTTTCAACAGATTCAAGAAACGCACACCTGAGGAATTGAGGACGAACGAATATTTACAATCTACGCAACTGGAAGAGTTGGACAATGTCTCCGTGCATAGAGGGCTCGATGAGAGGATAGATATGAACGAGAAAGGGACGTCGCCACTTGCCAAGTAAGTTATATTTTCAGTTCACTGTATGTATTTTTTTTATTTTTTTGAAAATAAAAATTAAGATTCGACGATCACTTATGCGATTTTTTTAAATTTAATAACGATAAAAAAAAAGTTCTTTGAATTATGTTTTTTTTTTTTTGTATTACTCGATCACCTGTTTTTCGAAAATTTTGGTTTTGTAATTTTGTATAGGTTCGATGATACAGAACCTTCGATGACGGGTCACACTTGGCCGGTTTTTTTTTAAATTGAAGTTTTGTAATCATTTTGTAAAAATGTATTCGAAAGTGCATAACTTTCGACGTGCGGGTCACACTTGACGGTTTTTTTTTGTCTCTCTCTAACCATATTTTCTTCTGTTTTTTTTTAAATATAATTTTCTTTCTATTTGCACTTCTAGTAAAAGGCGTGATTCATGGACGTCAGCACTTTTAAAGGTTTAATATATTAATATGGTGTGTAATTTTACTTTTTTTTTCCATGTTTTTATACTTGTTCGTGTTGTACTTGGTTTCAGGTATAAATAAATTAAATTTAATAAGTATATTTTTAATGGCTAAGAAAAATTTGTCGGAGATTTTATACTTCATGCGTGTGTGTGTGGGTGGATTGTTGCTTTTTTTATTTATTCATGTTTTATCCGGCTACAAATTTAATAAGTTAAAAAAATAAGGGTATGGTCAATGTGTGCGTCATTTTTTTAACTTTTTCTTTTTTGTGTTGTTTTTTGATTTTATTTTTTTTATAATACCCGTTCCTCTATTGGTAGGTTCGGTGTCAGTTCTTTCCACTTTATTTCGTTTTTTTTTTTGTCTTGTATGTTTATTTAAAAGATTCCCTTTTAACTGAAAACGTTAACAAATAAAAAACTGAATCGTACTTTCTTCCCTACATATTTCCCTATTACCGCATACATTGTATTACCACATACATTGTATTACCGCATACATTGTATTACCGCATACATTGTATTACCGCATACATTGTATTACCACATACATTGTATTACCGCATACATTGTATTACCGCATACATTGTATTACCGCATACATTGTATTACCACATACATTGTATTACCGCATACATTGTATTACCACATACATTGTATTACCGCATACATTGTATTATTCATTTTTTTTAAATCTATTCAACTGGACTCAACACTAAGCAGTAATAATGCTTCTTGAAAATCTCCTAAAGAAAATATACAATAAAAAACTTATTTTTTTTCCCTTCCAGATTATTCCAAAGAAGTAAAACAACGGACGGGCGTTTACTGCAAGAGGAGGACGACATGACGACCGTCTCTTTCATACCCAAACGTCCCACTAGAGACCAACCTAGTCTTAATAGCTAATCACGGGGCAAAAACGCTCGGGGCAAAGAATAAAGGGCTGAAAGGGAACATGGCGCTGTGCTCGAAGCTGAGGCAGCATCAGCACATTACTTATAGAAACGGCCGACATGCAACATGTCTTATATTATTGTGTTATATACATTTACTGTATAACAATAGGGAGTATGTACTGACTTTTATAATTCGATACCACATATCTACACAAATCCGTTAGATTCTCTCAAACATCTGACTTATTAACTTAGTTATAAAGCTTCAAAGTCGTTGGCCAGACAGAGAGATCCGATATGTACTATGACGTCAAAATACACGGGCGCCATACATCTTCCATAGAAAAGGTTGTTCTGATGAGCGAGATAGATATATTTACTGTTAATGGTTACATCTCCCTGGTTTATCGTATCGATTCTAATTCTGTTTTCACTATAAATTTTCTACAACATACTTTACGATAAATTGATTGAATGATCAAATTTAATTTAATTCATATTCCCTATTACAATTAACGCTAGTGCTGCCATCTGTCGCGAGAACATTACAGTTATACTACAGTATTCATGGGCAACGCATTGGCGGTGTTGTCTTTTTAAGACGTCAATAGGCGGCGGTATCACTTACCATTAGATCCGGCTACTGCCAGTGACCAGTGGCGTAAATAGACCGCATGCGGCCCTCGGCGAATGAATCAGATCAGATCAGAGAGGGCCCCCCTATAAAAACCTCGCCTTTTATATCTTTTTTAGATTTCAAGTAAAACAAAAACATTAAGAATTGTCCCCCCCCTCCTAAAATTTCAAGGCCCAGGCCCGTGCCGACAAATAAATCGGATGGGGACCACAAAAACCATATTTTTCTTGTTTTGGTCTTCATTCTCATGAAAGTCGCTCTTTGAAAGCCCCTTTGCCATTTAGATTACACAGCTCTTAAATATTGCTCGTGACCCTCGCGGCTGTGGCCCCCAGCTCGGGCCGCCGATGCCGTCATGCCACCTTCAAGTAAGGCCAGTGCCCGTGACGTTATATAAAGAGATATGGCCCCGAAGACATTATTAGACTGATCTCTTTGACAGCTTATTACATATTATATACCAATATGGGTACATAGATTTTATATTTCTTTAGATAAACAAATCTCGTTTTATTATTGTCAATGGGAAGGCTGACTAGGGGCTTAGAATTTAGCCTTTTTTTTTAAATAACACTTGGAAAGCTAAACTAGTATATATTGTATCAACATACACAGCGACACATCAACTTTGGACTTTGTATAGTTCTAAAGTTGGACAGCGTGAGGATTGATACGTTGTCGCAACTTATTTCACTTATGCTTATGTATAGCTTTATGTGTGGCCATCTGTACCTAGTAGTGTAATAGATTATCATTTTCTCCACAATCCCTCACCTTCCAAATGTATTTATAAATAAACCTGGCTCAAAGTAAAATAAAACTTAGATTCATAAGTACCTGCTCATTTAAACGCTGCCCAAACTTGCGGCTTGTGTCTGATACAAGTCACTTTTTTGCTGCCGACACCACCATACGAAATTGAAGTAGCTGTGTCCGGTCGCGGCAAGCGGCCACAGTCACCTTACGGTGACTGGTGACTGATTTTTATGATGGTGACACAAGACACACGTGTGCGCACCACCTTGCTTCCGATTTTCTACTGAACGCATTTAATTTTTGATATGTTTTTAATATTAACCATTACTAACAGACAGACGGATACAACAATTAAATACGAGAAGGGGAGGAAAGCCCCATTTGCCCTGAGGCTTCAGATTTGATTAAGTAATAATAATGACGTTGGTAGCTCAGTTTGTTACGTGCCTTGGTTAACCGACCGACCCGACCGGTGGAGGGTTCGAGTCTCGGGTTGCCGTACATTGTAGCTGCCATGTTCCTATTTGTGCCCGGATAGTGGCGACAGATTCGCAACCTGTCACACTGGGACTCTTAACATGCGGATTGCGGTGTGTAACACCTCTGCCAACCCCTCTCGAGGGATTAACAACGGATTGAGTTTATGTTGTTACTTAATAATTTGGAATGTCAACGTCTCGCCATTCGCGTCGCTGTCAAACGCGAGGCGCTACGATACCGCGATGCTGACAGGTGTGCGTTGCAGTATGGAGTCACATACAAAGAATAACGAACGGCGCGAGCTGATGCGGTGCTGATGCAATGTTTTGTTGCAAATCCAAGGCGTAAAAAAAGGTATTTGAAATTTATAAAACTAGGGCACAAAAAACTATGATATCGAATACATACTTAAATTTATATAGATATACCTTACTGTTCTATAATTTATAAAACTAATTGTTATAAAATAAAACTTTTGTATTATAAAAAATTTTGAAGCCTACTTTACATTTTGTATTTAACTTTAGTTATCATCATCATGTATAGAGGCTTTTTGTATAAATTGAATAAAATAATATTTTGTTTGTTTTTCATTAAATATTGAGTTGATAATTCATTTGTAGTTAATGTTTTGTAACAGTTTTTAAATTTATTTATTCAGTAAGCAGTCCGCAATCAGGCGTTTAAGCAAGGGGGCCTCGAAATTATGCTTCTAGGTTAGGGGCCTTAAAAACTGGATGCATTTACTTTAACGTAATGTGGTAGGGCCTCGGATCTATTGACATTATCAACTCACTATTAATCAAAACAATTATTTGATAACCTAAGCCATTTTGTATTATAAAAGCAAGTTACCAAATTGTCATTTGTTAATTTTTTGTTTTTTTTTGTACAAAATATCTAGTATTTTTTATAATCAAACTAATTATATAATTGTGATATATTAGATAGATACCAGTACCTATGTGAAGAAATGTATTATTTAAATTTTATAAATCAAATTGTTTTTTTTTTCGTAACTGTCCCACCACTGCAGCTCCTGTTCACCAGTATCAACAGCGGCGTGCTTTGTAACGTATAATGCAGCTGTACAATGAAGCACAGGCTACGTGCACATACTGACTCCTGTTAGTCAGTATCAACAGTGGCGTGCTTTGTAACGTATAATGCAGCTGTATAATGAAGCACAGGCTACGTGCACATACATACTGACTCCTGTTAGTCAGTATCAACAGTGGCGTGCTTTGTAACGTATAATGCAGCTGTACAATGAAGCACAGGCTACGTGCACATACATACTGACTCCTGTTAGCCAGTATCAACAGTGGCGTGCTTTGTAACGTATAATGCAGCTGTACAATGAAGCACAGGCTACGTGCACATACATACTGACTCCTGTTAGTCAGTATCAACAGTGGCGTGCTTTGTAACGTATAATGCAGCTGTACAATGAAGCACAGGCTACGTGCACATACATACTGACTCCTGTTAGCCAGTATCAACAGTGGCGTGCTTTGTAACGTATAATGCAGCTGTACAATGAAGCACAGGCTACGTGCACGGACATACTGACTCCTGTTAGCCAGTATCAACAGTGGCGTGCTTTGTAACGTATAATGCAGCTGTACAATGAAGCACAGGCTACGTGCACGGACATACTACGATAGGTTTAAACACAAAAAAAACTGTTATATTATATATTTATTTACAATGTTAAGTAAACATAAAATTTCGTATTTTTTATTTGAAATAAATTCACTTTTTCGATTTGTACGTTAATACATATATGTACACTTATAAATAATGAACTATTAGTAAAGTATATAGAGATATTAGAGCCATTTATTGAATCCAAAGTATATAATACCAAAAAAAACATTTAATATTTGTTTATGTACATGGCAAACCACCGAAACATATACAGGTTACCATTTTTATCTGGTATATTATTTCTAATAACAAAATTAATCGCGCCCATAAGATAGAAAAGGCCTTGTAAAGATAAAAACCATTGGTAAATCAAATTGGTAAAAGTTCATAATTAAAAATAAATAAATATATATATATATTTGTTGAATTAAATGTGTGACCTTTTCTTGTTCATACCTTTTTTCTACAAAATATTTTTTTCTCATTCTTAATTCTTAAGACGCGAAAAATGAACTACGATAATTTAAAAAGAGTACAATATTGTACGCTTCTATTTAGTTTAAGTATTAAAAAGGCGGAATCCATTTATTACGTAAGATTCGTAAGACAAGAGGACGTGGTAGCTCGGTTTGTTACGTGCCTAATGAACTAACCGACCCGACCCGACAGGTCGAGGGTGCGAGTCTCGGGTCGCTGTCCATTATAACTGCCATGTTTCTCATTGAGACCGGATAGAGGCGACAGATTCGCTACCTGTCACACTAGGACTCAACATAAACATGCGGAATGCGGTGTGTAAACCCTCTGCCAACCCATCTCGCGGGAATAAGTTGTTAGTTTGTGTTACGTTGTGAAGTAAGACAATTTAGGGAGGAAGGGCGCCGAGTTGGTGTTGTTTTTTTACAAAACAAGAAAAAAAATCCTTGAAAAGTCTTTTACGTAATAAATATTTGACAGGGACGGAAGGGGTAAGCTGATTCTTATTTTTTCTTACATCGGGGGCAAAGAGGGGGTCAATAACTGGCGAAAATCATCTTACGTAAGAAACGGATGGCGCCAAAGTTTAAAATTGGATGAATAGTAATTTTAAAGTTTTTACAACCAACAATGGCTTTTACTCAACAGGTAGAATATATATTTCTCTCTTACAATATTGCCAATTATGCAATTCCTGTGGCAACTGAAATCTTTCTTTTTAAACTTCGAAAGCATCTGGTGCTTCGATTCAATTAGAGAGAGAGAGCGGTAATGAATATCAACATCTCTCACTCACACACCGCATCTGATTTGCTATGTAACGAGAAATTGGCGATAGAAGCCGCCGAAAACTTATAATCAACATGATAATACTGACTTCTTGACACGATAGTGGCAGTTGACACATGACACTGCCTTACAGCACGAATTTTGAGACAAAACACCCAATATTTTGAAAACATGACGTGGCAGAAACAGCAAATACGAATGTAAACGTCATTTATCTCACTCGCACACTAAATCGAATTCAAATCATTTATTTCAGGCTATCCGAGGGTCCATTTAGTTAATTTTATACAACATAGAAAAAAGGGCCTTTTTGGTACTACTGCATTATTATCGTTAAATGACTTATACGACATGGAAAATAAACTAAAATCCGTTGCAAGTAATGAGCGGCCATCTTGCAAAAAATTGAGATTATTTTTAGTGTCAAATGAAAAAGCAAAGGCTTGAAGAATTTCCCACCTTTCTACAACGTGAAGCAGTTCGCTGTGTTTCGGTTCGAAGGATTGGAGAGCCAGCGTAATTACCGGCACAAGTGGCTTAACATCTTTACCTCTACATGGGCAATGCGTTGGCGGTGCTCTTGGCGTTCCAGACATCAAGGGCATCGATGTGTCAATAGGCGGTATCACTTTCCATCAGGCGGTTTGTTTGCCCATGATGTAGTATAATACTATTTAGGCCCGTGAGTGTCAATCACCTCTCTTTTTACCCGTCAAATTTTCAATTTTGGATGCTACCTTTAATAAATGCTATAAGCTAATTTCCCATGACAGTGACACATGGCACATGAAATTTCAGTGGAGGCTCTCAATCATTTCGATCTCTTTCTGCACCTCTGATATCGGGACTCTAAGCGACTCGATCTTTTCGCTGCTGACAACGGTCAAGTCTTTATTCGCAAAGTCGTTGTGGTATAGCTTTGAATGCTTATCGACGTAAGACTTTCTCACGGACGTGTATTCGCAGTAGAAACATTTGAAAGGTTTCACGCCCGTGTGTATTGTTTCATGGCTTAAGACGCTGTCCTTTCTCGATGCCGTGTAATCGCAAAAACGACATTTGATACCGACACCTAAATGCACACCGTAGTGCCGAGTCAGTTCATGTTTATGGCGACAGGAGTAATCGCATTTCGAACATTTAAACGTGAAATGCACTTTCTGGTGCATGGCGTACTGACATTTTAGCTTAGTTTTGAACGGACAGCTTTTACAGTAGAGTATTATTGAGGATTGGCTGCGTTTATTGTGCAAGGCTATTTGGTCCTTCGTCTTGGTTGAAAAATCACAATTGACACACTTGTACGGTCGATTGTTGTGGCCTGTGTGGTGCCTTTGGAAATGGCGTTGGACTGATGCTTTGAATCGAGAAGCGTACGTACAGAGATGGCATAGAAATGGACGTTCTTTATTATCGGATTCAAGTATCTGTATGTTATGCCAGTCGACGCAATCTGGGTCAACTATATACGTGTTGCTCGGTTCGGTTATTTCTTCGCTCATATCGTCCTCTGGCTCTTGTGAGAGATGAGGATCAGGAACCTGCTCTATTTCTTTACTATTGTTTTGTTCTGGTATACTCTGATTCCGCCTTTGTGCGTAATTACTAGGATATATCTCTTTAAAGTGGACTTGTTTATGTTTTTTATATTCGCACATGTAGTGTGTTTCGAAGGGGCAGTGGTCGCATTTCATCGCGTTTTCCCTCTTTCCCCTCTGCTTGTGGAGGTTAAGTCGCCATTTCGCGTGAGTCGAAAAGTCGCAAAGATCGCACTTGTGCGCTTTATCCGTTACTTCACCATGTATTTTCGCCAAATGCCTTGTAATATGCCCTTCGAATTTCGTGACAAAATCGCACCTATCGCATTGGTAACAGAGTTCAGAAATATGCACCTTACTGTGTTTCGCATAGTTATGCTTATATGCAGTTTCATAAGTACAGTGCCTACACTTAAACATCTTATCCGGCTTATGTTTTCTCTTATGAGACGTCAAATTCCATTTATAAGTGGTTTTGTACGAGCATTCATCACATTGAAACTGTAGCATCTTCTCTCCCGCTTCTTCGGGCAACGTTTCCTTATGTCTTACAAAGATATGCCGTTGTAATGATGTTGGGTATTTGGTTCCGTAGTCACAGAGATTGCAGGTAAAAGGTTTTGCGTTGGAATGACCTAGGATGTGCAGTTTTAGGCAGTTCCCGTATATTGTTGTGTAGTCACATTGATCGCATTTGAGCTGTTTGGATGATTTCCATTTCTTCTTTTTGGTAGCTCCCGGTTGGATCCTGCAATTTAAACGATAAACATTAATTACTGTACTGTCTAAGGAACTTAGTTTTATTTGCGAACACATTTTTTCGCTACCTGATCTTGGATGTAATATTGTTATCTATTTACAATGTTACATAATATATATTTGCTAAGTAAATAACAGCACAAAATTATAGCTCATAAAATTTTTATAGTTTTAAATGCAATTATAGCAAATGAAGCTTAAAACCTGTTTATCTTTTGATTTTCTGCTCCAAAACATGATTAATACAAATGATGCATAGTTCAGCTGAAACAAGTGCAACTGACTACAATCTGAATGTTACGAACTATATAAAATGAGAGTTGGTATATCATTGGATGTACTCTGGGCTGATTGCAGACATAATAAAAAACAAAAATAAAGTGTTTGCTGAGATCTTTAAAGTGGAAACTGCTTTTTTAATTACATTTAACAAAAAACTGTAAGTAAAACCTTATTTAAAATAAATGAATATCACCTATCAGTTTCACTGTTTTCTAGGCAGTTGAACTGATCCGTCTCCGAGTTTCTCTCATCTTCAACTTCCACCTTCACCCAGACACTGGCAAACATATTCATCATCTCTTTGTCATGGTCATCATCAGGTGTAACCTCCAACTCTTCATTATCTGACATTGCCTAGGAATGGAAATTTGAAACATTTAAACAAAAATAATCTAAATTATAGAATTATTCTTACACTTAATTTGGTGAAGAATTTAAGAAAGCTTAAGTGATATAATAGGGTATTTGAGGATATCTTATATTAATTCAAATATAAACCTTTTTCAAATCGGTCCATGAAAATAATAATAAAAACAGAAAAGAAATCAACTTGGGGCTGTTTTTACATGTCTTTCTAAAACATTTATCTCATATAGAGATCCTATGTCATCAACAGTTCTATCAACCTGAGTTGATAGATACACTGGGATATTAAATGTTCATGGATTTTTCTTTTAACAAAGAAGTAAGTTAGGTAATGATAATTTTAAAAATATTTTTTATAGTTTTCTTTTCTTAGCCATTTAAACATTGCTTAGACGTCAACATGGTTGAAAAGTTCTTAGGCCGGTTGCACGAATAGCAAGGTGATATTTTGCAAAGCACAAACTTTTAGAAAAGTTCTAATTTTATATCAAAGGCAGGGCTGACTTTCTCTTATTTGGCTGTATATGTTGTGAAACAACGTAATATTTTGTTTAGTTCTTTAAGTATGTTTCGTTTTGTAGGGAATATAGTCTTATCATTATTTTTCAGTAACATAATAACAAATCATTTTATACTTACTGTATGAACAGCACAATTGTTTCGTTATATCTAAGCGAGAAAAAGAATGAGGCAAATCGAAGCTCACATAAAGAAACAACCTTGGGCTTGGCGTTCTTAAAATGGCCTAAAAACAAAACAATTTTACCAAAAATAGGCTACGAAAAATGCGTGAAAAAAATCAATCACATCCAGCTTGCGTTCGTAAAGTTTTAATAGAAATATGTGTATCAATAAATAATGGAATATATTTTTTACAAAAATATTTTATAATGAAGTTCGTTCTATAGTTAAACAAAAAAATAGAATTCTGTCAAATAAAAGTGCATAATTCATTAAACAGTCTCAATATTTTACAGATAAAACTGAAACAAAGTTTTAACTTCAGAACTTACACTATTTTCGTTTTGTTCATTCTAAGAGATTTTGACATTTGGTTTCCAAACGAAGAAAAAGGTTTGCGTTTTGTCTGCAACTGTCACTGTCAAAAGTCAAGTAGCTACCCATTTCCCAACCGAGTAGGTACCTATAATAATACTGAGATTGTTTATTTAATCTTTAAATATTCTAAAATGTATACGGAAGTAGATGTTTTCGTAAGCAATTACACCCTCATAGATCCTGAAATATATCAATTATGGATTGAAGGTTGTTCATGTAAGTACAAGGGTTTTTATCAAAAGTTCCTTGAAATAAAATATATCTTGCTAAATCTCAGTTTATCAGCTGATTTACAGATTAAAGATAAAATGTTTTTATTATTTTGGAGACTCAATATTAGTGGAGTTTGTAGATTCCAGAATCTCGATTCCATTTTTGGAATGATCTAAAAATACCACAAATATTACTTTCTGCTATTTGAAAAAAAAATTCCATCAAAAATAATTCAGAAATCAAGTAAGAATAAGAAAGATTTTGAATAAAAAAGTGTAAACTTTTCTCCACCTTTTAAAATGGGAAAAGCCAAAATACATACTTGTGTGTACTACACACAGACAATCTAATAAAGGCTGAAAGGTGCCACTGGGTCGAGTTCAGATGACCAAGACCTGAACTCAAATTGCCAGGAACACACTTAGTAATATATTTAACCTCATTATAAGACATGTAATAAAGCCAGAACTTATAAGTCCAGGACTATATGCATATTTTGAAGTTAATAATAATAACCACACCACGACACACACATTGACTCAGCCCTGCAGTAAGTATTGTAAGAACTTGTGTCACAGGAACTAAGCAACGATACGGTATAAACTACATAGATGAGAGTACAACATCCAAGACCGGTAAGCGAAACAATGCGTCTTGCAAATAACACAAAGTCCCGCCCCCGCCGGGATTCGAACCCGGAACCTCTAGCGTAGCAGTTGGCTGTTTACACCACTGCGCCACCGAGGTCTTCAAAAGTTAGTTCCAGTACAAAATGCATACTTTTTGGTGGGAAACTGCCTTATTGTAATGATATTTGATAGTTCAAACTCTTCTCTTTTTTAGTCTATGTATAATAAGGCACATTTAGTCTTGGTCTTTGTCCAGCAATGGTCATGGTCCATATCAAATAATAATGACCAATACTTTTTAGCTTTTTTGTTTTTTTCAAATAAAAAATAAACTTTGACAATCTCTGTTGTGCAGTGGTGTAGACGATTGCTACACTAGAGGTTCTGGGTCCAAATCCCAGCGAGTGTAGGAATTTGTATTATTTGCAAGACGCATTTGTTGCTTAGTTCCTGTGCATAGTACTTACTGTAGTGGTGAGTCGATGTGTGTGTGTGACATGGTTAATTAAAATAAAAAAAATATTTCCAGCAAGTGAAGCTGTTTCTACTTTGCACCAGAGATGCTTGGCCAAACAGTTTGTAGTGTCGGTGGAGTTGATAGCCAGCGATGTACTTGATCATTACAGGTATGACCTTTTTTAATTTTTGATGGATTTTTATACTCTATGACAAATAATTTTTAATATGACTAAATATTAGATCAGCGACCTAAATAAAATCTATAACTACTATACTATTACATTTGGCGTGCCTAGAGTTCTAGTACAGGGCAAGCCGAGAGATATACTTCATACATCCGTTGTGGACTTGCTGGCGTGGACGAGCTCAGCAAAACACTCACAAGTTTGCGAACAAGTCAGCAAAACCACAATTTCGGTGGCTTTAAAAAGTCGTTTGATTTGTTAATGAATGAATAAGAGCGCAAACTTATTTTAGTTTGATGGGGCAAGCCGGGCTTTTCGGCTTCTATGACAGTACTATGATATATAATACTATTTTTACTCACCTAATTTGTGTAACACGTTACTTCTCTTTACAATAACACAATGTTGCAAGAAAAAAAACTATGCCATAAGCTGTACATGCACCAACACTCTCGGAAGCTTTCGGCAATCTGAAAAGACTGCTGGACTTCTGGGAGTGTTTGGGTTGGCTGAATAATAGAGGCTAAGTGCGGAAAGTGCCCAGATAAAACAATAAAACAAGCTGTACATAAGGCATGTGAATCTTAAACACTTAGGCAGAAAGCATGAAGTCTGGAATAAAGTTGCAACATTTTTAAGTTTTAATTAGTAGTAAAACCTCCAGGTTCGTGGCCCATTTATTTACATACGTTTCCCACATGTTTGTTCGCAACATTATCAGATTTTTTCAATATTTATTCGGGCCGCAGGAAAATTCTGAGTGGGCTGCAATTTTAACATGGCATGCACATACATCTTCTCACACTACACTACATTGCTATGTTGATGTTTTAAATGATAATCCTTCAAGTTGTGTCTGTCGTTTGTGTTTCAGGACATTCGCACTACTTGAGAGACTACTAACGGTGCCAACGAAACTATCAGAACAGATGATATTTCAAGTTGATGAAGCGACCAAGCAGATGCTTATTGAGAAGTAGGAATCGTACCATAAACTCACGCCGTCATTAAACCCTCGAGAGGGGTTGGCAGAGGTGTTAAACACCACATTTCGCATGTTTATGTTGAGTCTCAGTGTGACAGGTTGCGAATCTGTCGCCAATTGGGCGCAATGACAAACATGCCAAATGCATTGTTAACAATTTCATATGTTAATGTTGAGTTCCAGTGTGATAGGTTGCGAATCTGTCGCCAATTGGGCACTTAGACTAACATGCGAAATGTGGTGTTTAAGACCTCTGCCTACCCCTCTCGAGGGATTAACTACGGCATGAGCTTATGTATGTATGCTTTTTTATGCGACAGGTCGTCAATATACTTATTAAAATTTTATTTTGCATTCATTGAGTTATGATCATATTTATTCTAAACAGGTATTACGACTTAGATGATGCTGTCATAAGAGAACTGCTTGGAAGGAAGCTGTCTTCGAGACATAGGAAGGATCTGGACGAGGTAAGAAGTTTATAATGAACTAGTTTCTGACTTCAACTTTATCAGCTGACTTTACGAATCGTATATTGATAATAAAAAGTTTTACTGGTTAATCCGAGAGAAAAAAATCTCTATTTAAATTATCATCAAAATCTGTTCAACTGTCTCTACCTGTTTTGGTAACGAACTGACTTTGACATTTACAATATTTTCAAATATGTCAGTCACGGTAAAATTGGGAACAACGTAAGATTGTAAAGTCACGGAATATTGTGAACTGTTGTATCGGATTATTACTCGATAGTTTTTTTAGATTAAAATATTATGTTAGGTATCGGAACACATTGCGTATGGCCTGGCTGAAAAAAAAAAGGGGGGCTCTTACAAGAAGGTTCACCTGTACGTTGTCTACCTGATAGTCGGACCTGGTCTGTCATGTTTGTAGGGGAATAGCAGTGCCAGAAGGGTGGTAGTGTGCAATTCTATCTAGCACCCGGCCACCCGAGGGTCGGACTCTGCCCAGCCTTCCGCATTGCGGTTGGCTGGGCAGGAAAAAGTGGTATGAGGCTGTCTGTCCAACCACTTTCTGAGGGTCTACCAACCCGACGGGTTCTGGAGGAATGTCTAAGTCCCTAGTCCTCCGTGAACATCAGGCACGGATGAAGAGTACCAAGAGGTTTTAGCCGGTAGGAGTCACGGTATAATATCATCACTCTCCTTGGATGAGTTATCCATGATGGGTTTCCTCCTGTAAAAAAAAAGGTATCAGTATACACAAGGAAGAGCGGACTTGCTGAGGGGACTGACCTAACCTAACCTAACCTAAACTGACGCTGTCATTAATCCCTCGGGGTAGGCAGAGGTGTTGAACACCGCATTTCGAATGCTTACGTTGAGTCCCAGTGTGACAGGTTGCGAATCTGTCGCTACTATCCGGGCACAATGAGGAACATGGCAGCTACAACTTACGGTAACCACTAAAATCGAACCCTCGGCCTGTCTGTCTATGTGTGACTGCTATAAACTTTTTTTTAATAAAGCAGTTTACCATTTTACTGAAGAATGCATATCTCGAGATTTCACAGTAGGGGGTTTTCCTAAAGCTCAAAGCAGAGGGCGCCAGTAGCACCCACATACGTGCGTCACGATACCGCCAAAATGCAAGCTGTCAGATAATGTTACTGTTATAAAAATAAACAATATTATGTAAAACAACCCAGTAATAGTATTTAAACAAATAGTTAATAATAAATAAATAAATAACCACATCACTTACGTTCTTGTCTATTGGTAGAATATTTGTCCATAGACTATCTTGTCTACAGAGTTGCTGGTGCTGCTCTCGAGCGGGATAAAATTGCATTAAAACACCCAGTTTAAAGGGTATATATGTATAACAAAGCTCATTTCAATGGTTAATTATTGTATGGTTAGCATTTTTCAATTTTGACATCTGGCAACTACAGAGGTTTCATGCCGGCTTCTTAGTTAGCATTCCCCCGTAGATAGCATTCCGAACCGGTGGTAGATAATAAAAAATGACGATTTGAAATTACTTATTTTGAATATATTTATATATTTTACGAAAGACTAGGCGGTATGATCGAAAGACTATAGCCCGCCCAATGGGCGAAAAGTAAAAAAAAAGTATATTTATTTATAGAACATGTTGAATTTGAATTTGACAGGTGGCAGAGAAGTCCGGAGCGCCGATCAGGTGTTGCAGACGTCAGTTCGACAACGTCAGGAGGGTTTTCAAAGCGGTGGAGGAGATGCCTGGAAACGTCGTCACTAATATTAGGACCACCTTCCTGCTGTCAGAGCATTTAGCCAAGTTAGTAAAGAAATAAATTAATATTACCTTTATTTATTATTATTATCATTATTATTATTATTATCCAATTAATTTGCATGTGTGCCGTGTTATTTAAAATAAAATAAATTCATTAGTAATATTAGTGGAAGTAAAGATTTACTTATTTTTAAAATTTGTTACATCAGAAGTACATACATGTAGATATTAATATCAATAACCACATCGCGACACACACATTGACTCAGCCCTGCAATAAGATATAATCTTGTATCGCAGGCGCTAAGCAACGATATTGTATATACTACATAGATAAGAATACAACATCCAAGACCGGTAAGCGAAACAATGCGTCTTGCAAATAACACAAAGTCCCGCCGCCGCCGCGATTCGAACCCGGAACCTCTATCGTAGCAGCCGGCTGTTTTCTACCACTGCGCCACAGAGGTCGTCGATTGGGATGATATTAACATTAGCATATAAATAGATTAAATGTTCCAACATTTAACAAAAAAACTTGTTTTTTTTTTTGAAAAGCAACCTCATTTATGTGGTGGTAGATCTAAGTGCTAGATCGTCTGTGTTTTTACTACCACGGGTTCGGAATGCTATCTACGGGTATGAATCCAGCAAGAAACCTCCGTACTTTTTTTTTAAATTCAACATCACGGGAAAACAAGCAGACGTTTCACCCGATGGAAAGTCATACCGCCGCCTATTGATGCGACGATACGCTTGACGTCTGTAACGACAAAAGTACCGCCAATACGTTTCCCATGTAGAGGTAAAGATGTTATACCTCTCGTACCGGTAAATACACTGTAACTGTGCGGGTGTGTGACTGTCGTTGGCATAAAACGTAAAATAAGTTTTTACTATTTTCCTACCATTTTAATACTGCATTAAATACCTAACTCATATATATATATGTGTATATGTAATTATATAGTGTCATATGCCAACAATATATATTAAGTTTAACATGATATTTTCAGGAAGTATGGTGCAGTTGTGTTCATAGCATGCATGAGATTCGAGACCGCCAAAAGGAAGCTGCAATACTTGACGTTCAACGATTACTATCACTGCGCTCAGGTAACATGTCATCGTCAAAGTCAAAGTCAAAGTCAAATTCATTATGGGATAAAGTTGTTTTCACATGAACCTCCAGGCTATCATGGGCAGTTGGACGTACTGCTGCTGCGGGCCGGAGTACTACGACACGGAGATGGACCGCGAGTTCCTGTTGGAGCTGAGGGAGCTAAGAATACTCATAGACAAGGAGAAGGAGCATAAACAGTGAGATTACACACACACACACGCGCAGAAGCTAAACACATATAACATCTACATTGACACACAAGCTAACACACCTCTGGAAGAAAAAAATCGCGCGAGGTCATTCACACAACACACATACTCACACACAGAAATTAGGGGCGAATAATTGATTAAGTAGTGGTCATAGTGTGTCATGTGTCCGTACATGGCGGGGTTTTGACGTTCGGAGTCCACTTTTGGAGTATATGATATGACTACCTCTGGATACGACCTTTTCTCGGTAGGCGAGGTCAATGTTGCCAAAATTTGTACATTCTTAGTCAATGAATGGACTCCATATAAATAATAATAATCACATCACGACACACACATTGACTCAGCCCTACTGTTAGATTGAAGAACCTTATGTCGCAGGTGCTAAGCAATGATATGGTATAAACTACATCGATAAGAATGCTACATTCAATACCGGTGAGCGAAACAATGCTTCTTGCAAATAACACAAGTTCCGCTACGGGATTCGAACTCGGGACCTCTAGCGCAGCAGCCGGCTGTCACCGGGCTACAGACGCCTTCAATGATTAAATGAATATTAGATATATATATATATATATATATATATATATATATATATATATTGTATATATTGTACACACATCCTCACACAAACACTAGGCAACACACACAGACACATGAAGCTGTAATGCTCAGTTTGTAAATTGTTTTTTAATTTCCAGCTTAGTATGTATGCGATTGAAACCGAAGCTGCTTGAAAAATCATATCAAGAATTGGAACTCAATTTTAGGTGAGTAAATAATTCGATTAGTGGGGTGTTAGGTCTACGTGCGAGATCGTCTGCATCGGTACCACCCTCCTTTATATTAACAACGTGAAGCAGTCCGCTGTGTTTCGGTTCGAATGATTGCCAGTGTAGATATAACATCTTCATGGGTTGGCGGTGCTATTAAGTGGTGCGATCAATAGGTGGCGGCATCACTTTCCATCAGGTTAGCCGTCTGCTTGTTTGCCCGTGTTATTAAATTAAAAGATTATAGGTTATAATGTATTAAATAGGATTATCTTTAATTTTATAATTATAATTTCTTCATTAAATAGTACTGCTGGTACTGCTGGTATAAGAGCAGTTCCCTTTTTTGTTCGATATTATATTTTGATAATTCAAAACAGACGTGAATAACTGGGTTTTTTTAAATTTATTTTGTGCCAATTCAAAGTAGAGCGTCGATTATCCGACCGATCGCTTAACCGAATACTGTATGATATTCATGATTCGGATTACCATCAGAAAATGGACTTTATGCCTGTGTGAATCTATATAATTATCAGAAAATTTCCGGTTTTCCGAAAACCCATAACACCCTGGACGCGACCTGTCACACTGGGACTCGACATAAACATGCGGTGTGTGACACCTCTTGCAACCCCTCTCGAGGGATTAATTACGGCGTGAGTTTGTTATTTTTCAGACTGTACACGCGTGCTCTGGTGGGATTGGCTTGTAACTTACACCGCGGTAGAGAGCTCAGGTCTCTATTCATAGACCTATTAGAAAGGTGAGCTAATACTTCAATATAGTAATAAAGCCTCCAATCATCTTCTTACGATACTTACTGCAGGGCTGAGTTAATGTGTGTGTCGTGATGTGGTTGTTATTATTATTATTATTATCATAGACGCATATATTTTTTTATAAAATGAAAATACATTCTTGTCCTTTTTTTATTGGGTTCCGTACTCAAAGGGTGAAAAACGGAACCCTATTTAAGCCTCCGCTGTCCGTCCGTCTGTCAGCGTGCTGTATCTCATGAACCATAGCAGCTAGACTCATGAAATTTTCAGATAATGTCTATTTCTGTTGCCGCTTTAACAACAAATACTAAAAACGTAAGCAAATCAAAAAATAAGGTTGGCTGCCATACAAGAAAAGTCAATTATCGACATATTACTCGTTTTTAATAGATTTTTTTATTTGTAATTTTGCGATCAGCCCTGTTTTCTATGAGCAGATGAGATGTAGATGTTTGTTTTATCGCTTATTCTTGTACGATATTAGGGAGAACCCTTTATTTTTGAGTCCGACTCACACTTGACCAGTTTTTGTTATTTTATTTATTGAAATTGGCACATCAACAGCGTGTATTTTATTATAAGGGTGCATAGTCTAGTGTAAACGCCAATTGCAGATGCACACAACATTTATGGTGCAGGCGTAACAAGACAATATAATAAATACATTTACAAATTACTAATTTATATAAAATTGAAATGAACTATTAAACTTAAAATAAAAACAAAAATATAATCTTAAAAAATAATGACAAACAATATTAATATTAATAAAAATATCCAGGATTAAAACAATTGTGCTAAGCGTTATCAGAGTCAGGATTTTTAATTAAAAGCCGCCTTATCTGATGCTCAGTGTTGTGGAAGATGTCAATGTCGCCGTTCAAAGACACGCTCATATTATAGCTCATCATCATCCTATTAAGAGGGGCGTGTTGTCCAAGGTTTGTTTTGGAGAAAGACGTAGCGAGGAGATTGGTGATTTTGTGCCTTGGGATCCTGTTGGGAACTGACATTTTTATTTTGTCTAATAGGGCAGGTGAAACCATTTTCCCGTGGATGATCTTATGCAAAGACACAACCTCATAAATCTCGCGTCGCCTCTCGAGGGAGAGCACGTTGAAGTGGGCCAACCTGGTCTTATAGTCTGTAATTTATTTTTTAAACGTTAATATTAATTTTCAGATGCGTAGAACCACTAAGGTTAGGTTCGTGGCCTAAAACGGACTTAGCTGAATTCCTTTCAGCATACGAACAATGCGCCCTTCAAATGGACGTTTTAAGGTAATATATACATGTACTAGCGACCCGCTCCGGCTTCGCACGGATATTATGCATGTATTATACACATTGCGTAGTACATACTTCCTCTTGACTGGCATTAAAATCCGTTGAGTAGTTTTAATGATCTAAGCATACATAGGGACTGCATATACTGTTATATTATACATAATAATGGATTATTAGTTGTCCCGCCCGGGTAGGATTTGGGTTATTTTTAACATGGCAATTGTGTAAATAGTAATGGTCTGGTATCACTACTTTAATTAATTTGTAACTGCTCTATTTGTAATTTCTGATGTCGACATTTCTTCTTTGTAACTGTCCTTAAAAATATGACTTTTTATTTGTAAGCAAATATTTGCACACCTTTTCAGAGGGAAATGTACGGGTCTTCCTTAACTTGTACGAACATTTGTAACCTACATTTTGGCAAATAAAATTATTATTATTATTCTTATTATACTTTTGTAGATATTTGGTCTTCGGTTCGGGTTGGTCCTTTTATATAGTACTAGCTTTTGCCCGCGACTTCTATCGCGTAATAGTCGAAAATGGTCCTAAAAAGAAGTTTTGATTACTTGACATTTATTATTTTATTTTGGACAATTCACAAAGTATCTTTATACAATATAGCCTATGTGTTATTCTGATGTATAAGCTATGTTATTGTAAAGTTTCATTAAAATCCATTCAGTAGTTTTTGCGTGAAACAGTAACAAACATTCATACGTACATACATCCTTACAAACTTTCGCGTTCATAATATTAGTAAAGAAATATATTATACCATACCGTTGCTTAGTCCCTGAAATACAATATTATATTAGTGTACGGCTGAGGCAATGTGCATTAAAATACGTTTTTGTTTTCAGGGAGGCTGACCTTAAAAGCGTTTGGGAGAGATACATGAAAGTCATCTGTAAATGCTTATTAACCATGTACCATGTTTAATATTACATAGCCGGTATCCCCCTTGGTTTTTTGGCCCCCGGGCCATCTCAATTGCTGTCTCCGCTTTGTTGGGAGGGAAGTCTGAAACCGCTTTCTTACTACCTCCTATTTGTTCTGATTAAGTTCGTTGCGTTTCCCGCTGTCGCCGGTAGTGTGTCCTGTGCGTCATTGCACAGTTGCATTATTCGATCAAAGCACGCCACTGTTGATCCTGGTGAACAGGAGTTGCAGTGGTGGGACAGAGTGGCGGGTGTGCCATGAAAAAAAAAGCCGGCTGTACCGGAGCAGCAAGAAATTTTCATTCTCTATTTCACCCCCTGAGGGAATGAATTCCAAAAAGTTCCTTCCTCGGCTGAGATATAAAAATATGTCCTTTATTCATCTGTCCCACAGAAAATCCTTTCTAAGCTGATGTCTATATGAAATTCGTCCCCTATTGCACTCGCTGAGGGGATGAACTTAAATGAACACAAAAATTTGATCAATTAATTTCAATATTTATAGTTTTAAATATAAGCGAGTGATATTTAAGTTAAGTTATTAAATTAATATATTATTTATATATTCATTTAATGAGTTCACAGAACATGCACCTGTTATATATATATATATAATACAAAAACATTTGTAAAACAAAAATATAAGGTATATAAGTTATTTCTGTTTTTTAATTGTATATTTTTTGTTACAATTTGTTGTAAAAGTAATTACATTATTTTTTGTGAGATAATAAATGTGATTGTATTTTTTATTCTCTTTTATTTTTAAACGACAGCACTTGACAACAAACATGTCTGTGAAGTTAGCAGATCAAGTTCCAGCAGATCACAATTGAATGAGAGTTCTGATGGCATGCAGGATAGTTCCTGATGGCTTTTAGAAATAGTTCTGACCTTGAACCCGAAAAAATCGGTATGGCCCAATGATCTGCTAACTTCCCGTAGATCATTTTTTTTTAATTACAAATAAAAGTTATTTTTATATAAAGGGGTATGTGTTACATAGTTCCAAATAGTTTTTGACAATAGTTCTGTCGATTTAAGGCAGTAAACAATTATTGAAAAAAAAATTATAAAACAAAGACGTGGCAAACTAAATTTGAAATAAAACGATTGTTAAATAGATAAAAGCAAACACTCTTCTAAAACATTGAAAAAATAAACAAGGCAAACGTACAAAAACAAAACACAATACAGAAACTTCATATACCTTCCAGAAGACCAAGATTACATCTGGTACACTGGACTTTTTTCATTAATTTAAAGGTTGACGGTTTCATTAAAACCGTGAATCGCAAAGACGAGAACTCTTCGGTTTCCGATAGATTACTACCAAATTGTTGATGGTTGATGGTTCTCTTAAAAACCTACAATCTACAATATAAAACAAAGACAAAAGCTGTAACTTTCAAACAACACTCAGCAGAGCATGGCGCATGGCGCAACGAATGTAGTATTTTTTCATAAATTTCAAAGTTCATGGCCATGCTCTGCTTAGTGTTTTTTGAAAGTTCCAGCTTTTGTTTTGGTTTCATATTGTAGATTAAGTAGTAATCTATCGGAAACCGAAGAGTTCTCGTCTTTGCGATTCACGGTTTTAATGAAACCGTCAACCTTTAAATTAATGAAAAAAGTCCAGTTTACCAGATGTAATCATGGTCTTCTGGAAGGTATATGAAGTTTCTGTATTGGGTTTTGTTTTTGTACGTTTGCCTTATTTATGTTGTCAATGTTTTAGATGTAGTGTTTGTTTTTATCTATTTAACAATCGTTTTATTGCAAATTTAGTTTGCCACGTCTATGTTTTTACATATTTTTTTTCAAAAATTGTTTACTGCCTTAAATCAACAGAACTATTGTCAAAAACTATTTGGAACTATGTAACACATACCCCTTTATATAAAAATAACGTTTATTTGTAATTTAAAAAAAAAGATCTGCTACGGGATGTTAGCAGATCATTGGGCCATACCGATTTTTTCGGGTTCAAGGTCAGAACTATTTCTAAAAGCCATCAGGAACTGTAGAACTATCCTGCATGCCATCAGAACTCTCATTCAATTGTGATCTGCTGGAACTTGATCTGCTAACTTCACAGACGTACTTCAAACGACGCCGAATTAACACTCCACTCGAAATGTAAATAAATTAGTGCATTTCGCATTCATTTGTCATTGCATCTCGCAAAAAATGCACGCAAAAACAGCAATAAGCCTTATTAAAACAAAAATAAGTCTCAAGACGCCCCATATATATATATTTTATTGTTTTGTGTACTGTATATTATAATTCATAGCGTATTAAATTGGACGCCTGCGATACAGGCTCGCCTAGTGCACGGTCCACGATTAAATACTTTATGTTTAATGTTTTTAAGTAAATAAAGATATTATTATTATTATTATTGGATATTTAAATAAAATCATATAGCCTGTTTTAATCAAATTAATTAAAATATGTATGTAATTTGTATGTATAAATATTTAAATAAAATCATATAGCCTGTTTTAATCAAATTAATGAAATATATGTATGTAATTTATTTGATAAGGAAATAATCGGTCATCGGTCAACATTTTGTTATTTATCAAACTAATTCCTTAATTTATAATATTTAATTAAATTATAAAGGAAGAACATAATACGTCAAAATAATTTTACACCTGACAATCCTGACACCGCATGAAAAGTACCACAGTCCATGGATTAAAGGAAGAGTACTCTTTCTTTACATGAGTATTTAAAGTAAAAATAATACGAAAACATTATTGAATAATATTTTTATTAAATAATTCCTTTAATATCTAGCTACAAATTTACAATCTACACTTAATTTGTTAACATTCTAAATATCAATTATTTATTAAAAATCCAAATAAAACTTCACAACACAAAATAATGTAAAAAGTATCCACCTGACCAGTCGATAAAATTATTTACAAAAAAATTTACTAAAAATTATTTATTTGTAAACAGCTTTTCGTCAAATGTACAATTAATTTCATAACGAAATAATAATTGTACGCTAAAAATATTTAAAACTTCAATATAATTTCACTTTAAGACTACTAAATATTGATTATAATTTGTTTTTATCAATTACAATAAAATAAGAACTGCAAAATAAGAAACATAAATGCATTCAAAATTATTTCGGAAACAAAGGAATGTAGCATTTTTTTTAATCACTAATCACAATCCGAATAACTCAAACATTCAAGAAAATATACAAAAAAAAAGTTTTTTAATGTTTTTTTTTTTAATATTTTACTGTAGTATTTTTTAAATCTAATTCTGCATTTAAAAATTGTCGCATTTCTTATATTTTGTTTAATAATTGTACACATACAGGGTATGTTTTAACCATTTTTAATTAAATAATGGTCTTATATAATAAGGTTTAATTTAAAAGCGGTCCAATTATACATAATCAGTCGCACTTAACCATCACTATTTCTATATTACAATTTACAACGACGCCAAGGCACATTTTTTTTTTACCTTGAATTTTTAGACAAATTTAAGAATTTCGTGCCTTATCCGAAAGATATGCGTGAATATTTTTCTAAATAGGAATTTTTGGGTTATTTTTTCGTCAATTAAATTTTTAAAGGGTTAAAAAAAAATACAATTTTAAAGATGAATTACAAAAATTACGAGTCATAAAAAAGTGAATTATTTTTTTCAAATAATTGATTGCGTTCTATGTTTATATATTTTTTTACTGTATTTCTTTATTTAAGTACCTTCGTTGAATTAAAAACATAAGCTAAATCTAACTCTTCACACATTCACGATAATTTAATAAACATTTTAAATACAAACGCTATTTTTACAAACTATTTTAAAAATGGTTGCATTATTTTGTAAACTTTTTACAATTTTCAATTAATTTTTCAAAAATTGTTTATTGTTTACTGCTAATATTAAATTTATGCTGTATTTGTTAAAATTATAGTCTTATAATTAAATATTCGAAAAAACGTGTACGTAGGATCTTGCTATAGAAAAATACACTATTTGAACATTTTTTTTTTTTTGTAAAATTATTAATTTAACTAACGATTTTATTTCTTGTCATGAAAATAAAAAAAAATTGTTCAATTTTGTGAATGAAATAATATGGATTTCAATTAAATTGATGAAATTAAATACAAAATTTTGTATGTTAAATTGGTCACATAAATTTATATAACGTATAATTTATGATAAATTTTAAAAATTAAGTCAGCCATTTCAAAATAAATAGGCGTAACGCTAAAACAGGACAAAATTAAATCACAATCGTTAAGTACAATTTTACAAAGTCTTTTTTTTTTTTAAATAATTTACATAAAACAATTTACGTAAATACATAAACATTATGTTCAGTAAGTTTTGGTAACCATTCAGAAACGTTCAATCAAAAAGCACTACGATATATATTTTAGAACTTTTACTAAATTATTTTAATAAACATCGGATTTTTTTTTTGTGCATTGTTTTTACATTTTTTTTTTTGTTTGAGAATATACGATTTATTTCCCGGGTAACTTATAAATAAATTCGAATTAATTATTCGTACAGTTCCTGCAGAAAACACTGGATTACGTCATTGGATATCAATTTCTTCGTTCATCACTCATCATCACTTTAAAAATCTGCAATAATAACACACATCCCACGATAGTTTTTTTTTTTTTTTTAAATACATAAATGTACTCTTTATGTACATTAAATTTTATTTAGCGATTCAACTTTAAAAAACCCAAAAAGTTTTTCATCACCTCCATAACAACCAACGCGAAGTTCCATAAACTATTTTTTTTTTTTTACTGATTCAACATCATGTATGTTTGTCCCTTGCTATAGAATTAGTTTCAATGTCCGCCGGTGACGTTTCGGCTACTCGGATGCTGGATCACGGACACATGGACGCACCTACACTACGGACAAAGAAGAGCACGCCTCTCAAATGTCCACCTCGCATATTTTCCTCTTCTGCGGATGCCCTAGTTTCTCCTTCTTTATCACTTCTTGTTTGAGCCGTAGGTAGGTATCGAGCCTTGACAGGGCGTATTCCTGTAACAAAATCATATTAAAACATATCAAATACTAGCTTTTGCACGAGACTTCGTCCGCGTCGAACTCGAAAATGGTTACAATAATATTTTTAATTACTTGACATTTGTGACAGCCTCGGTGACGCAGTGGTGTAAACAGCCGACTGCAACGCTAGAGGTTCCGGGTTCGAATCCCGGCGGGGGCGAGACTTTGTGTTATTTGCAAGACGCGTTGTTTCGCTTACCGGTCTTGGATGTTGTATTCTTATCTATGTAGTTCATACCATATCGTTGCTTAGTGCCTGCGATACAAGTTCTTACGATACTTACTGCAGGGCTGAGTCAATGTGTGTGTCGTGATGTAGTTATTTATTATTATCATCTTTATAAATTATCCAGTTTACCAGATGTAATCTTGGTCTTCTGGAAGGTATATGAAGTTTCTGTATTGGGTTTTGTTTTTGTACGTTTGCCTTATTTATGTTGTCAATGTTTTAGAAGAGTGTTTGTTTTTATCTATTTAACAATCGTTTTATTGCAAATTTAGTTTGCCACGTCTATGTTTTTGCATTTTTTTTTTTTCAAAAATTGTTTACTGCCTTAAATCAACAGAACTATTGTCAAAAACTATTTGGAACTATGTAACACATACCCCTTTATATAAAAATAACGTTTATTTGTAATTTAAAAAAAAAAATCTGCTACGGGATGTTAGCAGATCATTGGGCCATACCGATTTTTTCGGGTTCAAGGTCAGAACTATTTCTAAAAGCCATCAGGAACTGTAGAACTATCCTGCATGCCATCAGAACTCTCATTCAATTGTGATCTGCTGGAACTTGATCTGCTAACTTCACAGACGTACTTCAAACGACGCCGAATTAACACTCCACTCGAAATGTAAATAAATTAGTGCATTTCGCATTCATTTGTCATTGCATCTCGCAAAAAATGCACGCAAAAACAGCAATAAGCCTTATTAAAACAAAAATAAGTCTCAAGACGCCCCATATATATATATTTTATTGTTTTGTGTACTGTATATTATAATTCATAGCGTATTAAATTGGACGCCTGCGATACAGGCTCGCCTTGTGCAGGGTCCACGATTAAATACTTCATGTTTAATGTTTTTACGTAAATAAAGATATTATTATTATTATTAATATTTAAATAAAATCATATAGCCTGTTTTAATCAAATCAATGAAATATATGTATGTAATTTATTTGATAAGGAAATAATCGGTCATCGGTCAACATTTTGTTATTTATCAAACTAATTCCTTAATTTAAAATATTTAATTAAATTATAAAGGAAGAACATAATACGTCAAAATAATTTTACACCTGACAATCCTGACACCGCATGAAAAGTACCACAGTTCATGGATTAAAGGAAGAGTACTCTTTCTTTACATGAGTATTTAAAGTAAAAATAATACGAAAACATTATTGAATAATATTTTTATTAAATAATTCCTTTAATATCTAGCTACAAATTTACAATCTACACTTAATTTGTTAACATTCTAAATATCAATTATTTATTAAAAATCCAAATAAAACTTCACAACACAAAATAATGTAAAAAGTATCCACCTGACCAGTCGATAAAATTATTTACAAAAAAATTTACTAAAAATTATTTATTTGTAAACAGCTTTTCGTCAAATGTACAATTAATTTCATAACGAAATAATAATTGTACGCTAAAAATATTTAAAACTTCAATATAATTTCACTTTAAGACTACTAAATATTGATTATAATTTGTTTTTATCAATTACAATAAAATAAGAACTGCAAAATAAGAAACATAAATGCATTCAAAATTATTTCGGAAACAAAGGAATGTAGCATTTTTTTTAAATCACTAATCACAATCCGAATAACTCAAATATTCAAGAAAATATACAAAAAAAAAGTTTTTAAATGTTTTTTTTTTTAATATTTTACTGTAGTATTTTTTAAATCTAATTCTGCATCTAAAAAATTGTCGCATTTCTTATATTTTGTTTAATAATTGTACACATACAGGGTATGTTTTAACCATTTTTAATTAAATAATGGTCTTATATAATAAGGTTTAATTTAAAAGCGGTCCAATTATACATAATCAGTCACACTTAACCATCACTATTTCTATATTACAATTTACAACGACGCCAAGGCACATTTTTTTTTTACCTTGAATTTTTAGACAAATTTAAGAAATTTCGTGCCTTACCCGAAAGATATGCGTGAATATTTTTTCTAAATAGGAATTTTTGGGTTATTTTTTCGTCAATTAAATTTTTAAAGGGTTAAAAAAAAATACAATTTTAAAGATGAATTACAAAAATTACGAGTCATAAAAAAGTGAATTATTTTTTTCAAATAATTGATTGCGTTCTATGTTTATATATTTTTTTACTGTATTTCTTTATTTAAGTACCTTCGTTGAATTAAAAACATAAGCTAAATCTAACTTTTCACGCATTCACGATAATTTAATAAACATTTTAAATACAAACGCTATTTTTACAAACTATTTTAAAAATGGTTGCATTATTTTGTAAACTTTTTACAATTTTCAATTAATTTTTCAAAAATTGTTTATTGTTTACTGCTAATATTAAATTTATGCTGTATTTGTTAAAATTATAGTCTTATAATTAAATATTCGAAAAAACGTGTACGTAGGATCTTGCTATAGAAAAAATACACTATTTGAACATTTTTTTTTTTTTGTAAAATTATTAATTTAACTAACGATTTTATTTCTTGTCATGAAAATAAAAAAAAAATTGTTCAATTTTGTGAATGAAATAATATGGATTTCAATTAAATTGATGAAATTAAATACAAAATTTTGTATGTTAAATTGGTCACATAAATTTATATAACGTATAATTTATGATAAATTTTAAAAATTAAGTCAGCCATTTCAAAATAAATAGGCGTAACGCTAAAACAGGACAAAATTAAATTACAATCGTTAAGTACAATTTTACAAAGTCTTTTTTTTTTTAAAGTAATTTACATAAAACAATTTACGTAAATACATAAACATTATGTTCAGTAAGTTTTGGTAACCATTCAGAAACGTTCAATCAAAAAGCACTACGATATATATTTTAGAACTTTTACAAAATTATTTTAATAAACATCGGATTTTTTTTTCTGTGCATTGTTTTTACAATTTTTTTTTTTTTTGTTTGAGAATATACGATTTATTTCCCAGGTAACTTATAAATAAATTCGAATTAATTATTCGTACAGTTCCTGCAGAAAACACTGGATTACGTCATTGGATATCAATTTCTTCGTTCATCACTCATCATCACTTTAAAAATCTGCAATAATAATACACATCCCACGATAGTTTTTTTTTTTTTTGAAATACATAAATGTACTCTTTATGTACATTAAATTTTATTTAGCGATTCAACTTTAAAAAACCCAAAAAGTTTTTCATCACCTCCATAACAACCAACGCGAAGTTCCATAAACTATTTTTTTTTTTTTTACTGATTCAACATCATGTATGTTTGTCCCTTGCTATAGAATTAGTTTCAATGTCCGCCGGTGACGTTTCGGCTACTCGGATGCTGGATCACGGACACATGGACGCACCTACACTACGGACAAAGAAGAGCACGCCTCTCAAATGTCCACCTCGCATATTTTCCTCTTCTGCGGATGCCCTAGTTTCTCCTTCTTTATCACTTCTTGTTTGAGCCGTAGGTAGGTATCGAGCCTTGACAGGGCGTATTCCTGTAACAAAATCATATTAAAACATATCAAATACTAGCTTTTGCACGAGACTTCGTCCGCGTCGAACTCGAAAATGGTTACAATAATATTTTTAATTACTTGACATTTGTGACAGCCTCGGTGACGCAGTGGTGTAAACAGCCGACTGCAACGCTAGAGGTTCCGGGTTCGAATCCCGGCGGGGGCGAGACTTTGTGTTATTTGCAAGACGCGTTGTTTCGCTTACCGGTCTTGGATGTTGTATTCTTATCTATGTAGTTTATACCGTATCGTTGCTTACCGCCTGCGATACAAGTTCTTACGATACTTACGGCAGGGCTGAGTCAATGTGTGTGTCGTGATGTAGTTATTTATTATTATCATCTTTATAAATTATCATTAAAAGCAATTTGGTAGTTTTTGCGTGAAAGAGTAACAAACATCCGTACATCTTAACTTTCGCGATTAAAATATTGGTAATATGTTTTTAATTCAATTTGAATAGTGTGGCAAACAAGCATACGTCCCGCCTGATGGTAAGCAGTCACCGTAGCCTATGGACGTTTGCAATACCATGGGGCATCTCTCACGGCTTTGAACAAACCATTTTATTATTATTTATTATTTTTACCATTGAGACAGTTATCATTTGTTACACACACAAACTCACGCCGCAATTAATCCCTCGAGAGGGGTAGGCGGAGGCGTTACACACCGCATTACGCATGTTTATGTCGAGTCCCAGTGTGACAGGTCGCGAATCTGTCGCCACTATCCGGGCACAATGAGGGACATGGCAGCTGTTTAATGTTAGTAAATGTATTTTTTTTTTTTTTATAAAGTATTTTTCTGTAATACTTATACTTACCCAGTAACCGAAAGGTATTTGACTCTTGGAGGCGTTGACAATTGACCATAAGCACCAGAACAGGTGGCTGGCGAGCGCGAAGGCGTCCACCTCGTATAGCAGGTGGTTTATCTCGTCTATGGTCGGGGCAATCTGGTCCTTATCCTCAGAGACATTAGAGTTGTAATGCTTCAGATACTCCTTAATGAAGATTTCCTAAAAAAATATTTCACAAAATTGTCAGCATATCTTTTTTTTTTTGCGTATTTTTTTCGGTTGTACGGCTTGTTTTTTTTTCAGATGTAAATTTATTTCTCACAATGACATTTCAAATGTGTAACTGCCCTACCTAATTAATGTAACAAAATGTGCATTAAAAAAAATATTAGTAAAAGTTAGGTCCCTGTAATGTAATGTGAGTCGGATAAATTGATACAATTACATTTATATATGCATGAAAATTAATTAAACAATTGCAAAAGTACAAAAAAAAATATCATGAAATCACACGATGCAAGATTTAAAATACCAATTTTTCATAATTCTCATCCCAGAATTAAAAAAAAAAACATTTTGGACTAAAATAAAAATCTGTTAAATTTTTTTTAAATCTTCTGTGACAGAAAATAAAACAATAATCATCGTGTGATTTCGAATTTAATCCAAAAATGAGCTTTTATTAGTACTCGGACCATGTTTTTTTTTGTTTTTAATTTAGGAAATGTTAATCATTGCATTTTTTTTTTATAGATAGAAATTTTAGAATAAATTTTGTAGTAACTGAATATATATGTATAATATATCATATATAGATAAATCAATTTTCATAATATTGTATAATTTTTTTATCTACAGGACAAATTCAATGATTAACATGCAAATGTTACCAGTTTACAGAGAACTGTTTGAAAATACGAGGTGTGATCAAAAAATGTGGTCTCCAATCCTTCAATTTAAACACATCCGAGTCCTTTGAGGCAGAAGCAGAAACCTTGGATTTAAATTGTAATTAAAAAAAAAATTACATTATTAAATTAACTTTGAAACGCCAAGCCATTTCTTTTCAAGGGAATACAATCTGATGCAATCTTGATATTTTCTTCTTAATAGTAACAATACAAAGTATTTTCGATCAAACTACGTATACGTCATATCTGTTGTTTTTTTTTTAAACAAAAACTGGTAACACTCATAGAAAACACTCAAAAACATCGAAAATACAAATTTCAATGTTTTTTTTTAATATTTTTAATTAATAAAAGTTCGTTTTTTATTGTACTTTTCGATCACGACGCCCCGGATGCTTTTTTCAGTGATCAAAATCTGCGATTAGGCAATGCACACGCGTCCATGCAGCCAAGTTGTATTGCCTAGTCTATGGCCAGCCATAGAGGACGCCGCCGCGACGACTAAAATACAAGCATAAACAAAAACAAGCTTCGTAGTGGCAAGTTTTTTTTTTACATGGTAACCCAATTTTTTACAGTCATTTTTTTTCTAGTTTTGTTTCATTCACTTTTTCTAGTCTGGTTAATTTTTAAATTTAAGATCTAGAATTTTACTCCCGTCAAAAAACATGTGATTTTTTTAGGGTATTATTATTATGTTACTTGCTTCCCAAATGTCCCCATTCAGTGCTAGAGTGATAAACAAATTACGAACCTCAAGCAATGGCCGTACGGATCAAAATCCTTTAAAAACCTCTCTGCAAGTTAAAAACATGATCAAAAAGCAAATGGCGGGCGAATTTTTTTGTAACTTTTCTATTAAAAATCTTTGATAATTTTGATTTCCATAAACGTATCTCAATTTTTTTTTTCTCATACGGCAACATTTCGTTACTAAATAACTCGCCAATAATTGCCAGATGAAAATGACTTATGATAAAAGATTTGATTCGTGCAGGATTGTGAAGGGAAAATCCTTGAATTAATATGAAAAAATATTTTCCCTAGAGTTATTGTCAGCATCACTAATGTTGTTTTATATAATGAAATTAATTTCCACATGAAACTCTCATTGAAACACTACTACGTCACCTTTTTTTTTTAAATTGCTTTTTTTTGCAAAATTCAAGAAAAAAAAACGAAAAAAATTAGTCACAAAACCGAAAAAAAAGATTTTTTTTTTTCAAAAAAGCAACAAAGAAAAAACCATCTCACCTTCTGCTCGAGCGTTGGGTAGTTGTCAAACGTTTCATAGTAGAACGGGAACTTTGGATTCGTGTAATCGTAGCACCACTCCTGAAAGTGATTGGCGATGTCGAAGCCCCTGTCAAAGTCAAAGTCTAAAGTCAAAAAGTGTTAGATATTTATAAAATATTTAGTCTTCTTTAAAAATTCAAAGTGGTTAAATAAAATTTAAATGGAATTTGAATTGCTAAAAAAACTTCGATAAAAAAAAACATTTTTTTTTTAAATGTCAACTTGTTATATTGGTTGCCCTATGGTTACACGAATACAAGTATTGCATGACATAATTACAAGTATTTTTTAAACATCCAAAGTGTTAGACAACATATTTAAAATGTAGTCTACTCTAGATATTAATTTTCGTCAAATAATGAATTTATGATTTAATTTCAGAAGTGACACATTTGAAATCGTAAAAAAAGGCCCCAATACGAAAAACAATATCCCAAAAGCGACTAGAAAAATATTCACAAATTCAATAAAACTACCACCAATCAAAGAATCTGCTTATTCAATTTTGAAAAGTGCACATATTTGATATCTTTTTTTTAAGTCGAGGGTTCGAATCTCGGGTTGCCGTGAGTTATGGCTGGCATGTCCCTTATCGTGCCCGGATAGCGGCGACAGATTCGCAAGCTGTCACACTGGGAGTCTAACATGCGAAATGCGGTGTGTAAAACCTCTGCCAACTATGTTTTTATGTTATGTATTAAAAAAAAAACATGTTTATTATTAAATTTAACTTAACCCGAGACACGAACCCTCGACCGGGTCGGGTCGGATCGGTCAGTTATCCAAGGCACGTAACAAACTGGATAAAACTATACTTAATTGTAAATAATTCGCTATTTTATAAGAAATTTGTAATTTCGTATGCCGACATGGTAGAGCATGCCACACTATATGACATCTGCATTTATTAAATGTCATGTTCACAATAATTACTAATATTGTGTTATTATACTTTCAATAAAACATTTTGTATTTATTTTCGCCATGCCCTTACAGGGTGTACCCATGTATACATTATTTACATTAAATGAATTTGAATTTAATGGCCAATTTTTTGCGCCTGTTATTTTTATTTATAATCAATAAATAAATCAAATTTCTCTTATATACATAGAAAATTTAAATATGCCAGTGCCAGTAAATACATCAGTTCGTTAGACTCGCTTAAACTAGAAGACGGCTTGACGAATTGTGATGGTTCTTTTTTTAAAAGGTTTAAAAGGTAAAAAAGTTGGTAAATATTCCCAGATGAACGGTCACGTTGGGTTTTTTTTTTTTTTACCTCACCTGTAGTTATATGCGCAGTATTCAAAGTCGATCAACACAAGTTTAGGCTCCCCGCTATCGGAGATGTGACTGGACACACTGTCAGATGACTCATCGAACGGTTCCAGGCTCATTTCGTTGTCGATCGAACTGTACGTGTGTACGTAAGACGATGACACTTCATCTTCAGCTGTCGTCTGCACCACGTCTTCCAGCATCAGGATGTTTCCTTGAAGAGGGAAATGTTGCCAGTTAATAACAAATATAATAACAACATCACGACACACACATTGACTCAGCCCTGCACTAAGATATAATCTTGTATCGCAGGCACTAAGCAACGATATGGTATAAACTACAAAGATAACGAATACAACGTCCAAGACCGGTAAGCGAGACAATGCGTCTTGCAAATAACACAAAGTTGCTCAAACCCGAAACCCTTAGCGTAGCAGTCGGTTGTTGACACGACTGCGTCACCGAGGTCGTCAAAAAAATCATTACAGCTACGTTTTAAACAATATATCCATAAAGTCTACATATCATTAGTGAGAAAATAAATTTAAATGTTGGATTGATTTGAGAACAGAAATGAAAAAAATTGTCAAGTGTGAGTCGGATGATCACACACAGAGTTCCGAATAATTTTAAAATATTTTATCTATTAACAGACACTTATAAAAGACTTAATAATAGGCACTAAAGGGTGCCAATAGATTAATAGGCACTAAAAGGTTAATAGGGACCAAAGGGTGCTAATAGGTCAATAGGCTAAATGGTGCTAAATGCCAATGGGTGCTAATAGGTTAATAGGCACCAAAGGGTGCTAATAGGTCAATAGGCACCAATGGGTGCTAATAGGTTAATATACACCACAGGGTGCTAATAGGTTAATATGCACTAAAGGATGCTAAAAGGTTAATAGGCACCAAATGCTGCTAAAAGGTTAATAGGGATCCTTCGGGTACGGCACCCGAAAATATAGGAAAGAGTGTATAGGCTTCTCCTGGGTAGGCATGTTCCACCTTAGACTCCATCGCCGCTTAACATCAGGCGGGATTCTCGCTTGGTTTAATTGTTTTTTTTTATGGTTATTTCATCCACGTACCTTCCTGCATGTCATTGTGACAGAAAACAACCGGTGACTCCACCGACTCCAAGAACTTCTTTAACCATTCAATCTCCTTTTCCAAATCAGTATTCTTTAATTTCTGCACAATGAGCTGTTCTTCTTGATTCTGAAATAAACATTTAAAAAGTCAAAGTCAAAATGTTCTTCGGTATAGTAGAATAAGGGAAAATCTCTTGTAACAGATGGACAGACAAACATAAGAGTGATCATTTATTTAAGTAGATTTTTTTTCATTCACAAATCATTTCATAATAATTATCATTAATTGGACAAGAAGAATTAATAAAACACAAAAACGTACGTAACTTATACAAGGATATCCATTTATATAAAGTAATGTAATTTTTTTCAAAGAGAGGTAATAAAAGTAATATTATGTACCTAAATAACAGGATTTTTTTAAGTTTTACCAAAAAAAAACTTCTGATGTCAATGGAAAATTTCTCATTAATGTAGCTCCAGTCAAAATGACTGATTCATATTTAAAGCATTCATTAATTGTCTGTCTTTCATATTTTAATTACTTTACAACATAAGTGACACCTCCTCCAAACGGTCACCTAGTAACCGTGCCCGTCATGTCAGCGGAAGTCACGAAGTTTTTCTTTTTAGTTTTAATATTCTCATTTTAATATAATAATTGATTGACTGAACCTATAATATGAATTAATCCAAACATTATAAAAATCCTGTTATTGGCTTTATCAATTCCATCAGTTGTTTCATGTCTTGTTTAACCCGACTAGTCGAGGGTTCGAGTCTCGGGTTGCCGCAAATTGTAACTGCCATGTTCCTCACTGTGCCCGGATAGTGGCGACAGATTCGCAACCTGTGGCACTGGGACTCAACATAAACATGCGTAATGCGGTGTTTAATACTTCTGCCCACCACTCTCGAGGGAACACTTGAACCCTAAAAACGGTTACCTTCTCACTGTTGACCGCGAACCTCTCATCATTGACCGTTTTCATCCACTTCCCCATTGTCTTCCACAGCCAGTTCGGACCTTTGGACAGAGGTACGTCCATCGAGTGGATGGCGGCCATCTTCTCTGCTATCTTCATAGAGAGAGCTGGCTCCGATAGCTCTTTGGTTAGAAGCGGGCGGGCCTGTAGGGAAAGTGTTTTTTTTTTTATGGTCCAATTTTGAAAGATCGTCTGCGTCGGTAACACCCTCTTTTCTATTTACAACGTGAAGCAGTTCGCTGTATTTCGGTTCGAAGGATTGGAGAGCCAGTGTAATTACCGGTAAGAGAGGTATAACATTTTTAAATCTACTTTTTTTTTGGTGCAATTTTGCGAGATCGTCTACTTTGGCACCATCCTCCTTCATATTTACAACGTGAAGCAGTCCGCTGTGTTTCGGTTCGAAGGATTGGAGAGCCAGAGTTGTTACCGACACAGGAGGTATAGCAACTTTAACTCTACATGGGCAACGCAACCCAGAGCAACGCATGATGTTTCACGTCATCAGGGGCATCATTGTTTTAATCGGTGAACCGTTTGCCCATAAAGTTTATTGTATAGTTCAACCAGCAAGATAGCTTTTATGTCAAACTTGAAGAGAATTTATTTTTGCTTCATTTTTTTTTTTATCAGCTATCGTTTAAGTGATGCAAATATTAATCAGTTTCATTTGCAAAACGTTGACAACATACGATTGAAATTTCTACTTACAAATGACATCACCAGTGATTTACTTTTTAACAATGGTACAGTGACAAAATTTGCCAAAAAAAAATCTGTAAATTTTTTTGAAAGTGAGACACTCAATTGATGGTATCACCAAGCCAAAATCCTGAACAAATATGAAATATTCAACAGAGCCTATTGTTAACTTAACAGATTGCCACGTCGCTGAACAGAAAAGAAAAAAAAATCATATCGCAAAAAAAAAAAAAAAAAAGGAAAATTAATTTAAATTATAAATGTATTTTTTGACATATTTTTTTACTCACAGGTATGTACTGCTCGATCCTCCCCCCGGAGAAGACGCCATGCAGCTTCGGGCCCAGCCTCCTCTCGCTCAGCAATGTGAATATGACAGACTCTGTCACTATGGCGTCCATGGCCCTCTCGCCGTGCACCTGTCCATATATACGCAGTAGTACCTTTTGACAACAAAACAATTTACTTGTATATACAAATCAAATCAAATCATCTTTATTCATGAACATACATGGCAATACATTTGCAGATGGAGTTGCATTAATTAGAAAATTATGTTCAACTTATCAATTGACGTATGAATGTCATATATAAATTTAAATGTAAGTTATTTTATCAGAATTAAAAGTAAAAAAAAAACATCAAATTGAATTAAAATAATAATTGAAATCATAATCAAAATCAGTCAAAATAAAATATTAAATTAAAATATTAATAAAAATAGATTTGTACAACATATAGGTATCAACCACCAATCAATACTCAAAAACTCATCAATACCAAAATAATTAAATAGAAAGATACATTGGTGCTGTGGTGTAAACAGCCGACTGCTGCTATATGCGTTGTTTCGTTTACCGGTCTTGGATGTCGTATTCTTATCTATGTAATACATACCATATCGTTGCTTAGCGCCTGCGATACAAGATTACCTTAATGCGGGGCTGAATGAATGTGTGTGTCGTGATGTGGTTATTATTATATTTTTAGTTTTCAAGCTACTTAATTCATACAATTTTTAAATGGACCTTATTGGAGCAGCTTTGACTTCTGTCTTCAAGTCGATTGCATGACCTTACGCGAAACTCATGAGAAAAAAATTATGACTTGTTCGATCAGTTACTCACTTATCTGTAGACAACTTATAAGCTAGTTCGGAATGCTTGTTTTCGCGGCACACCCGCCACTCTGCCCCACCACTGGAACTCCTGTTCACCATGATCAACAGTGGCGTCTTTTGCTCGAATAATCAACTAATAATGCAGCTGTGCAATGACACACAGGCTGTGCCGGAGACACTACCGGCTGTCGCGGGACCCGCAACGAACTTAATCAGAAGAAATAGGAGGTAGTATGAAACTGGTTTAAGACTCCACTCCCAGCAAAGCGGAGATAGCAATTGAAACGGCCCAGAGGCCAAAAAACTAATCGCAACTACAGCCAGGGTACGCATAAGCAGCCGTCAGTGCTGGTCTACGGGGAAGAATCCAGCAAGAAATCTCCGATCTATCGATGTTATTACCTTCTTGGGTTCATCCATGAGTGTCAGCGAGTTGCACCGGATCCTGCTCATCCTGGCCAGCCTGGCGGCCTGGGTGTCCGGCTCAGATTCAGGAGACTCCTGGCTTTGGACGAACCCTCGAAGCTTGCAGCTGTCCTCAGGCAGCGCGACGTAGTATAAGAAGTTGGATAGGCCTCCGCTGTATGAATAAAACAGACATTGTTGTAGTAAAGTTAAGTTGGATCCCGCTGTAGGCGAACCTGACAACTGACATCAAATTAGGCTGTCCCAAAATAAAACACAGTGAGTGTCAATTCAAAACATTTACTTTATCAGTTTTTAGGGTTCCTAAGCTATTACTAAGCCTCCGCTGCCGTCCGTCTGTCAGCGGGCTGTATCTCATGAACTATAACAGCTAGACTCATGAAATTTTCAGAGCATGTCAATTTCTGTTGCCGTTATAACAGCAAATAATAAAAACATTAGGGAATTATAAATTAAATAGGTTTCCATTACAAGAAACGTTTTTTGCTAGTTCTTGTCTCCTTTACGAAATGATCTAAAAAGTACACAATGTTTAATATACTATGGTACGGAACCCATCACGAGGGAGTTCGACTCACACTTGGCAGGTTTTTTATTAATTATTGTTGTTATAGATTAAACTATTTTTACGTTTGTCATATTAAAAGACACAGTTTATGTATTAAAAGTATAATACAGTGCAACCTTAATATAGCATACCTCAATATAACGACTTCCTCGATTTAACAAATTCTTCGTAATCCCCTTGAATTGTCCATAAGAGTCAATGTAAAATCTACCTCTACATTGCGAAGATTTTTTGCGAACAACCTCTTTATAACGAATTTTCGACTATCAAGAAAAATAATAAATACCTCTAATTAACGAATTTTGTCAACCCAAAACCTTTATATAAAGATCCCACCAATGTATGACTCTTAATCTCATAGTACGTGATTCATGTAGCGACAGGTTTCGACGCGCTTTTTTTCGTAAACAATCATTTTTGTTTGTAACCTCTTTATAACGAATTTCAGCCTAACCTAACCTCAACATAACAAACGTCAGTTTAACAAATTACTTGATATAACGAGCATTTACTCATTTACATAATTAAAAGTTTCATCACAGTAAGTGTACAAAAAAATGAAATGACAGCCGAATTATAAATTGATAAAAATTAATAATAAATCTATGGTAACATAAAAAATCGAACACGAAATGACATGGGCAGTCAATCTCACATTTGGCAAATAGGGAAGGACACTCCAAATTAAAAAAAAAATTGAAATTCATCCCCCAAGGATGGAAGATTCGAACGGATATCACCCGAAGGTAGCTGAGACGGATCGTCTGACACATTTTTTTGTATATGTAAGTTATTTATTTATATGCCAGGAATCGGTCCTTAAACAAACTAAATGTGTTGCTCTGCAAATAAAGATTTTATTTCATTATAATAACTTATTTACAATTGATACTCAAACTAAACAACAAAATTAAAATAAAACTAAAACAAAACCTGCAAATAAAGAAACGACATTCATGTTAATTACTAAACCAATTCCATAATAATAATTCCACGATACCAAAATTGAATACATAATATTTAAGACGTCAATATCCCTTTTCCATCTGACATCTGTGAAAGACCAGTCTATGGATTACTAGGACTTAAGAAAGAGTATCTACTCTTTCTTTACATATATGTTTTGTATAAGTCATGGTCATTGTATATAAAATCTATACAAAATAAAGTAGGGCATTGGAAAATAACAACAATTCAACGTTGAGATAACGTTTCGATGAGTCAAATAGAAGGTTTCAGATAACAGTATGAATATGGATGTACAAATGTATTTATTTTAAACAACAACATGGGCAAACAAGCAGACGGCTCGCCTAATGGAAAGTGATACCGCCGCCTATTGACACGACGGTGCCCATGATGTCTGGAACGCCAAGAGCGTCGGCAATGCGTTGCCCATGTAGAGGTAAAGATGATGAATCCGAAAGAATATTTTAGGTACAGCTGCTAGATCTACGTACGAGATCGTCTGTGTTGGCACCACCCTCCTTTCTATTTACAACGTGAAGCAATTCGCTGTGTTTCAATTCGAAGGATCGGAGAGCCAGTGTAATTACCGGCACGAGAGCTATAACATCTTTATCTGTACATAGGCAACGCATTAGCGGCGCTCTTGATGTTCCAGACATCCAGTGCATCGTCGTGTCAATAGGCGGCGGTATCACTTTCCATCAGGCGCACCGTCTGCCTGTTTACCCGCGATTTTGTATAAAATAAACTCAAAGTACCATATTTAGGGTAAATTCACGAGGTATAATGGGTAATTTTAATTCACAAGGCGGCAATACTGAATAAGTGTCAAGCAAGTGACCCTCGGAAGACGTTATATTTTAACGTAAACCCTAACCTAATCACGTTAAACTTGAACACTGGCAGGCTTACTCACTACCTTAGATTTAATTTCCACAATGCGACTGCTTTGCCGACCACCTCATTTATTATATTGCCAAATATTCTGTGAAAACCTGATCTGCTCATTTTTGATGGTTCAATTATTTCTCGACATCTTGTTAAATCTTTTTTTTTAATTATCGAATTACTGAATTAGCATAATTTTTTATCTGTTTGCTTTGAATATTGTTTGAATTAATTTACATTATTATGGTATGGTGGATCTCTTCATTTTCATTAATTCAATGTAACATTTCATTGAATAGTTTGTAATTTAATTCTTATTATTACTGTAATTGAGATCTCCCGTGTAATAATTATAACAGTAAATAAATTTGAAAGGGGAAAAACCACTCCATCTACGTCACAAGCGGCAAATCTCCAGAAACAGGTTAAACGTATTAATACTATTGTCTCATACCATTCCATACATATTGTTAAATGTTTTCACGCTTTTTATTCATACAAACAACAAATTTCTTGACAATATGGAACACTGTGAGACAAATATTTGTTTTATAAATAACATGATAAAAGTTCGAGTCGTATTCGAAACCGGGTGTTCCGTCTATTAAGATTATTTGCTCTTTTTGTTGACATTAAATATAATTTTAGAGGTGCACTAGTTGATTAAAAAATATATATATTTCGTTTCATACATTTTCTCTTTCGTTCATATACAAAATAAAAATGTATCTGTACTTATTGAAACGAATCAACACGCTATAATTTGAACCAAATAATCACACATTTATATTATAATAATAATAACCACATCACGACACACACATTGACTCAGCCCTGCAGTAAGTATCGTAAGAACTTGTGTCACAGGCACTAAGCAACGCTATGGTATATACTAAATAGATAAAAATACAACATCCAAGACCGGTAAGCGAAACAATGCGTCTTGCAAATAACACAAAGTCCCGCGCCCGCCGGGATTCGAACCCGGAACCTCTAGCGTAGCAGTCGGCTGTTTACACCACTGCGCCACCGAGGTCGTCAAAATATATGTAGTACTACTTAAAAAAAATTTGAATCGTATCATGTCGAACAACGGTTCCCCAGGAGGGTTTTGTTATCACCAAGGAACACTAGACTACTACTAGACGTAGGCTGAAGTTGCATCCTTTTGTGGTAGATATTCCGACCGTCCGGACTAAACGCTTCGATAGCTCCTTCATAATGCGTACTGCTAAGGTGTGGAATTCTTTGCCTGCTGATGTGTTCCCTGATCATTATAACTTGGGCCTCTTTAAGGCAAGAGTGATTAGGTTTCTCCTAGGCAGGCATGATCCACCTTAGACCTCATCGCCGCTTAACATCAGGCGGGTTTAAGGTCAAATGCCTGCCCGGTCTTGAATAAAAAAATAAAAAAACCACGGTCCCCTAAAATTTATACATTTACGTACAAGAAAGCAAACAGACAGATCCTTTATATTTTTGACATATATTTGTATGTTTATTATGATGCAATACAAAAGGAATTAGTCAGAAATACCACAAAAACGATTTCATGCGTATATATATATCGATGTATCGGAAAATTAGATAAATACATAAATAAATGACAGTTCCATGTCATGCAAATGACATAGTATAGTAATATATTTATCAGATGGAACGTGACTTTAGGAAAAGTCAGTCTGTTGTGTACCTATTGACGTAGAGACTTGGCACATGGCATATGAAATGTTTTTTTTTATCATCATCGGCCAGAAGGCGTCTGCGGCTGGACATAGGTCTCCCCAAAATGTCTCAAACGGGAATGATCCTCAGCCGCTTCCATCCACTCTTGGGCGGTCGTCAAACACTACGCCTTCCGGGCCGTGGTCGAAACTCCAGTAGTGTTCCACTACAGTTCGTATAGTTTTCCTACGCACCAGGTAACATACATTACTACAGTGATTTTGTATGAGCAATCTTAATTCCTCATCAATCCGTTAGAGGCGCTTTACAAAGATTCATACAAATTTGTAACTGCAGTCGCAAGCGGCTATCGAAGGTGAAACTCATGGTAGGCACAAATAACCTTTCTTCCTCAACGGCCATCGGTTCTACCAGCGATATGACCAGCCCATTGCCACTTCAACTGACCTATCCATTGTACTATGTCTGGCACTTAAGTTCTCCAACGGATCTCTTTACACCTTCTCTCTAAGCCCCCTTAGACAAATGCCCATTCATTCATGCAGCGTTAAACGCTCGGTGACCTCCAAGGAGTCCATTTCGGGCATTATACTCTAGTTTTGTCGATGAATAGTGTTTGACAGCTGTCAAAAAGTTTACGAGCGCGAAAGATTTAACCATGAACTAATGTGCATGTCATGCTAGAATAGACATTTTACAAAGTATTCGTCCCAAATATCGTTTGTAGACATAGGTGTATCATGAATCCGCTTTATTTTAACGTAAAACGTCTTACGCTAGTGAGCATGAGGGTCGAAGGTCGAAGGAATTTATGGTTTATTTCAGTAATAAGGATTTTTAACATCATGTCATTTCGTAAGCGTTAACCTTTTGGCTTAAAATGTCACTTGTCTAAGCCCCCTGATTCGATCGCTTAGTTATAGAATCCTACTGATAAGTGTCAGCTCAATTAATCATATTGTTGTGGCCTAATATAAAAAGATGGATAGATGACGGGAAACCAATGGAATAGAGAGCAATTCGGGGCACACCCGCCAATCTGTCCCACCACTGCAACTCCTGTTCACCAGGATCAACAGTGGCGTCCTTTGACCGAATAATCAACGAATAATGCAGCTGTGCAATAACGCACAGGCTGTGCCCAGACACCCTACCGGCTGTCTTGGGACCCGCAACGAACTTAATCAGAAGAAATATGAGGTAGTAAGAATGCGGTTTCAGACTTCCCCCCCCAGCGGAGACAGCAATCTAAATGGCCCAGAGGCCAAAAACTAAGGGGGGAGACAGCCAGGAGACGCCTGACCGTCAAAAACACTGCTCTTGGCCCAGACACCTAAGGCATCGTCGTGTCAATAGGCGGTATCACTTTCCATCGGGTGAACCGTCTGCTTGTGTGCCCGTGAAGTTGAATAAAAAAAACTTCTGGCCGCGAGGGATCCTGGTATTCCAGTACTACATTCTTTCTACCAACCTAATAATACATACATAAACTCCCGCCGTAGTCCCTCGAGAGAGGCATAGGTGCTTGCTACACCGCATTTCGCATGTTTATGTTGAGTGACAGGTTGCAAAACTGTCGCCACTACCTGGACACATTGAGAAACATGGCAGCTACTACGAACCATCGACCTGTCGGGTCGGGTCGGTCGGTTATCCAAGGCAGGTAACAAACTGAGCTACAACGTCCTCCTCGAATAAAAGGCGAATAATCGTTAAACACAAAGAAACATCATTTAAAACTAAAACAAAGTGTTTCCTTTCAAATCGCAATAAGGAAAATTTATCATTTAAAATCCATCAGAAGTAACGAGGAAAAATGCATAGCAAATCAACCGTTACGGTACTGAGGAGCGATACGGCATGGAGAATAATTCATACTCTTAGATGAAATACTGCATTCAAAATCAGAAAATGCCCTCAAAAGCGGCAAAATCTAAGTCGTTGAAAACGTATCTCATAACATTGTACCGTAAGGAAGAAAAGGCAAAATTTACCATTTAAAACATAAGAGAAACATCTAAATATAGAAACAGGTGTACCAACATTTTGCGTTTCATTTATCGAACATTATTGAACCATAGATATTGGTACCAATGAGAAGAGCAAGCGATATTTATAATAAACACACACATTGACTCAGCCCTGCACTGAGATATAATCCTGTATCGCAGGCGCTAAGCAACGATATTGTATAAACTACATAGATAAGAATACAACATCCAAGACCGGTTAGCGAAACAATGCGTCTTGAAAATAACACAAAGATGAACAGAAGAAGAAACCCGCCGGGACTCGTACCCGGAACCTCTAGCGAAGCAGTCAGCTGTTTTATTTTTATGTCGGATATCTTTACCACATTTTTAAAAGAAATAACATGCAAATCATCCCGCGTAATTGATATAGGATTTCAACCAAATAAAACCATTCTCAGCAAAATTGGTTTCACCCGGTGTTTCTTAACCTTTGGTCTGCAGTCACCTGGGGGTCTTCAAGTACATCTATGGGCCACCATCATCTCTGGATAACTTAACAATGAGAAATAAATTCTGCACAACTATTGTAATCTTGAACAGATCGATTATTTAATTTGAAATTACAACTTAGTGGTTACATTAATCCGATTTGAAAGTGCTTATTAAGTCTATTCGAATAAAACATTTAGACTTTTGGTTTTTGTTTTTTTTTTTTAAGCAATTTTTAAAAATCTAAATCATTTATCTGTAAAATATTAGGTAGAAATAGGTGGTACAACAATTTTAGTTTCTTAAAATCTATCCTATTGATCAACGTTGATATTCAAGCATCTTCTTTAAAACGGAGTCCTTGAATTTTCCCTAAATGTCCTAAACGAAAAAGGTCGAGAAACTCTGGTGTGACTGTTTTTTTTTTTTTTGGTAAATTTTAGTATTTTTCAACGCTACATCTCATGAAATGATAGGTACATAATTAAATATGCGTTAACTTCGATCCGGTTTGAGTACAAGGTCATGAATCACGATGTTTATTGCAATTTTTATGAGCGAGGTAAGTACGAAATACAATTATAATATTTTCCGCGCAAAAGAAGCGAATAGTAAAAGAAATTTGAAAAAAAAAATCTTTTTGACAGCGGATTTGACGAAAAAAATCGAGTTCTGCGAGGTCGGAGCTGCGGAAAACTTAAGGACTACAGCCAGGATACGCTTCACTGTCAAAATACCACGTTATGCCACCAACTGACAGGTGGATATACTAAATACTAACCTACATCATCATTATACATTTTAATACCTTAATATAGAGAAAAAACTTTGGGCATTTCATCGGTGATAGTGCAATTCCGCGTAATTAACTATAGACAAAACCGGTAAGTAAAAAATTGAATATTTTTTTGTGATTAAGTGACAAAAAATTAATTGATGAACTAGTCTTTTATTATAATTTGTGATTTTCCTATTTGATTTTTTTTTTATAGTTACGCGGTATCTACCCCTGAGTGGGCATACTGAGTGTCGGCGCATCGCTTAGCAGGCGGAATGAGCGGTTAATTAAACAAATGTTCGAAACGTTAGAACGTGTACGCGGGTGCGGAACACAGAATATAGTTGACATCTTTTTATAATTCGATACCAAATAAATACTAAAAAAATGACTAAAAAATTACTAACTTATAAAATTTCAAAGTTGTTGGTTAGACATAGAGATCCGATATGTACAATGACGTCAAAGTACAGAAGCGCCAAACAACTTCCATAGAAAAGGCTGTTTTGATGAGAGAGATAAATATATTTACTTTTAATGGATGTATCTAAATGGTTTATCGTACAAATCTATTTCTCTAATTACTGTGAATATACAATTTGCACATAGTTTAAGATAAATTAATTGAATAATTAAAATATATTCCAAGCACATTCCATTCCCTATTAAAAGTAAAAATGTTCATTATTCGAGTAGTCTTAAAATAAGCAGTTTCCAATAGTCATATTTTTTTTACAACCACCGGTTCGGAATGCTATTTCAACGGGGAAGAATCCGGCAGGAAACCTCCGTAGTTGCTTTTTTCAATACTATTAGGACAAACTGATATGTTTCGAGTCCGCAGCGGATTCCGCCTGCGAGATGCGCCACCACTCAGGACTTCCACTTACGCGGAATTACAGTGTCACCGACGGATCTGTCGATATGTTACATTTCTATTCGAAAAACGCGGACCGAATTGCGGACATAATATAGTTAACACATAAAAATAACCACATCTCTCCGGTTATAATCACAGAAAAGATAAGGCGGTCAAATTGACGCGGAATAATATTCAGTTTTATCTAGTTAATTTTATTTATTAACCCACATACGTGATATTATATTAATTGAACCCGCGAACTTCGTAATGCGTGAACGTTCCTTTGGGGTTCATCAGTTTTTTTTTTAAACCATCCCTGAACAATAGCAGACAAGATGAAAAAGAATCACCCAAATCGGCGCAGCTGTTTTCGAGTTTTAAAGAAGTTTTAAATTTTCTATCAAATTTGGTCCTCCCGAGTACGGGGGTTGAATTACAAAACCGTCTTCTACCCATACACTATCGCACTAGCGGGTCCGATGGGGGGGGGGCTAGGGGGCTCAAGCCTCCCTGCCCCAAAAGCATCAAAATTCTTCGGACTTTTAGCTAATAATTAGTTAAAACCCAAAGTTAGCTTGGTCAAACTCCCCCAAAAGTGTGTAAAAAAAAAATCGTCAATATTTTAAGAGGATAAAACGTCTCAACCCCCCTAAAAGTCACTCATGGCTCCGCCTCTGCTAAGTCGTATATGTAATTGTATGCATAACATATAAAAGCTAATATATTAACAGATGTACAATAACAAAATACACGTAGAAGATAAACAAAACATAATTATGTATATATTTATTGAGTGATTAAAATACAATTAAATTTTATAGTGTCACAAAGATTTATTATAATGTTATGATAACTAATATATATGTAACTAATTAAACATATATATATGTACACATATATTTTATATATGTCAGCACGTGTCACTTGTAAAACAATATCACATCGTTAGACAAATAAATGTCTGATAATATTAATACATATATCCTAAGAAAATTTAAGAAAATGTTTAATTATATCTTCATATACTTATGCGGATCAGCAAGAGAAATAGCAGAACATAAATACTATATATTTTTTGGGATGTATGTAAGGACATATTAAATACGGTATTATTTTAAAACAGAGTCAAAGTCAAACTTTTAGAATAAATCTAAACAATATTTTGGGAGAAAATCTAACTTCCTTGTTTCTTATTAATAACAGAAATAATAGTAGGTCAATTGCCTTTATAGATGAGTCAAGTCCTTTATGAATGAGTCGAGTACTTTATGAATGAGTCAAGTACTTTATGGATGAGTCAAGTACTTTATTAATGAGTCGAGTACTTTATTAATGAGTCAAGTACTTTATTAATGAGTCAAGTACTTTATTAACGAGTCTAGTACGTTATTAATGGGTCAAGTACGTTATAAGTAAGTCTAGTACTTTATTATTGAGTACTCTAATGATGAGTCAAACTATTAATGAGTCAAGACTTCCCTTAATGGGTCAAGTCCTCTGTTAACAAATCAAGTTTTCGAAAAAAAAAATCTGAATGACATAATTCCATTAATTTATACAAGTCTCCTATAATAAATAAGCTAATTACTCTATTAACGAATAGTCATGTTCTTAATTATTTTTCAAATATAGATCATGATGTAGTTAGTTTTTCGAGTAAATTTCGTAATTACCAAGAGGTATAACATCTTTTGTGGATTGACTTCCCATCAGGTGACGTGTTTGGTTATTTGTCCGTGATATTGTAATGTAATTTTTTATACCACTGTAAAGGCCCGCCTGATGGTGAGCAGTCACCGTAGCCTATGGACGTTTGCAATACCAGCGGTATCACGTATTGCCGACCCTGTAAAAACCTTAAAACACACCCTTTTTGAAGAACCTCATGTTGGTTGTATTTTTTTAACAAATATAATTTTTTCTTTATAAATTGACTATAAATTGAAAAACTCTGACCTGATCCTCTTGAAATCCAAGTCTGCAGCATCAACAGTCTTCCAGGCACCGTGTAAGTAGTTCCTGCATATCCTTGCTGCTACCTCTCTCATCTCAGCCTCCGTACCACACATCTGAAGTTTCTGTAAAGAGTAAAAGTAAATGTAAGGATTTTATTTGGAAATATATATATAAAATCTAATAGAATGATAGTTTTTTTTTAAAAAGGAAGCAAACGGGCGGGCGGCTCAGCTGATGGTGAGTGATACCGACGCTCATGTACACCTGCAGGCAAAAGATGTCAGCAGATGCGTTACAGACCTTTCAAAAAGGAGTAAGCTCTTTTTTTTAAGGCCCCTATGTTGTATGTATCTGAGAATACCATTTTCTGCAGCTGATTCCACAAAGTGTTAACCACGAGGCAGGTAATTTCGCGTAAACGGTACAGTTGGGGATGTTTGAACAAGACAATGCGTTTGGAACTTTGAGGTCCGACGCAAAGTCCGATGACGAAATACTGCTGCAGGTATCAACCCAAACAATTCCTCAGAACACTCCCCATGATATAGGCCATTAATAGATGCAAAGGGAACCAACATCTCTTCGCAATGCCAATGAACCAAGCCGACTCGAAAGACAGCTAAGTTTAAATTGGTTTCCCTACTGGAAAGTTACTACCATTTATTTATACTCCTGTGGCAGCAAACAAGCATATGCTTTGCTTGGCGGTAAAGCACTTGCCTATGAACATTTGCAATACCAGGGTTAGCTATCCTGCAAGAATGTTTAACATCCTTTATGAAGAACTGCTTTAGTCACTTGGGAAGACCAGGGAGTTCATTCCACAGCCTGAGCGTCTGCGGGAGGAAGCTTACCTGACCTGACCTACTACTGAGAAGGTACTGAATGTTTGGAGGTAAAGGCAAAGGTCAAAATTACAATATGTGACATTTTCCTGATATTAATCATGATAATCTTTACAATATCTCATATATTAATTTGATAAAACATACAAACGGCCTTGACAGATTAAACTACGTCATATCTTTCGAGGATTCAATGCTTTTAGTGGATTTCAATAATCAATCCCTGATTATGGATAGAGATATATGAATCCTTGCTTATTTGATATTATATCAAATATTAGAAGATAGACGGCTGTGGTTTTATATTTGTATATAAAAGGGTAGACATTCGTATATGTGTACACTCTGTTTATCTTTAGTGACTTAAATAAAAAATCAAATACTAAAAAAAGTACTTTGAATTATCAAAAAAAAAAACAAAAGAAATTGAGTTAAAATAAATACTTTTTTTTGTTACTACATTATACTCTTATCATTTGTTTTTAATTACAGTTAAAGTTAAGTAGTAAGTTAAGTAAAGCAAAAACATGTCAAAATATTTAATTATTAAGTGCAATGCATATGAAAACAGAATTAGACATGCTTAGTTTTAAAATATAATAGGATAACTAAAGATACTTTGTGCAATACCTAAAAAAAAACTGGTTACGTACGAGTCTTAATCAAACATGAAGGGTTCCTTAACATTGTACAAGAATAACATATTTACTTTTAAGAAGAAGCAAGAAATGGACTTGACCTACTTGGACTTGACCAAAATTTAACATTCTTTTATAAGGCGAAACATGTATGAACTATTTTAAACAAACGTAAACATCTGTAATGTACCATATTTCTAGCAAATAAATATCATTTCATTTCATTCCAATGTCAAATATCACTTTTATTATATTAAAGGCCCATTTTTTTAAAACATTTTTAGTATATGTAGTTATAGCGGCAACAGTAACAGGCAATCCCTAAATATTAAAAAAATCTAGCAGTTTTGGTTCATGAGATACATCCTGGTAACAGATGGACGGTCGTACAGCATGGTTATAATAGGGTCCCATTTTTCAGGCTTTGAATATGGAACCCTAAAAAGTAAGTCGATTTTAGACTAGCTTTTGTCTGCTATTTAGTTGGTGTTGAATTAGTATTTCAGTTTTAAAAAACAGTTATCTTGGGCACATCTTGAATGTAAATTATCAAAATATTTAAAACATTGAGTATTTTAAAGTAAACCCACATGTTTTATAATATTGGTAGTTAATATGAGCCCATTTTATGTGGAGCAATGTTTCCTATTTATCATAATTAACGTCTTATCATAGTTTCACACCAACAGTTAATGCTAAATGATTTAAAATAAAAATATAGATTGTGATGAAAACAGAGTAGCATAGGGTGAACTAATTCGGGTGTATCTAAGCATTAAATCAACAAAGCCGTAACGACTATTATATAACACGATAACGAAACAAATAAAACCTGAAGGGGGTAAATAATGACAAATACTACAACATTTTCGCGTAGGAAATTTCCAATGTTATCAAAACCGAAGCCAGATCATAAATCTCGTTAAAATAACTGACAGTATCTATTCTGTTATCAAAGAGCAATCGTTATAGCTTCGACTATCAGTTAAATATAAAAAATTAAGCATACAAAAGGATTAAAACCTAAATTCATTACGAAAACTTCTGCTAATTAAATAACCACGATGTATGATTACGAAACAACGGAAACCTACCAGCAAACTGTTCTGGTTCATCTTTATAAATCTTCTATAGTAATTCTTGACACTTCCTAATACGTATTTAATTGAGAAAGACATTAAAAATTACGAAAAATAAGAACAAATTCCAGATTCACCGGCTGAACGTAAAACACCCGAACCGAACGGATTTGACACTAGCTTTTTTTTACAAGTTATCGATTTTTGACGTGCAAAATGTTGCTAGCACCCATGCAGTTTTCTCCCCATTACTTTCTAAATAAATATAATCAAATGATAAAATGAGGTTCTGTTCCGCTCTTGTTAGCTTTATAATAATATAAAGAAAAACAGATATGGAAATAATAAATGTTCACTTTATAAATGTTTATTATGCATAAGCGTGTATAAAGTAGAAACATATTTATAGTATTTTAATATTCACTTGACAGATTTTTTTCTTTTAAGATTTTAAATTAAATTTTTTTGTATCTCAAGACACCAAAACCTCTGGTGAAATAAAGATGATGAAATATAATTTTAAATGTGAATATAAATCGTAACACAGTTTGTGCAAACGGAAAACATCGTCGTTGTGAACTAAAATTATTGCAAAAAAACCTGTACCTACATTATATGTAATAACTGAGTAATTTCGTTTTCATATACATATCTCATAGGAGGATACGTCACAGCAAAGTGGTACGATGTTTTTTTCTAAACAACAATAAAGGTACCGCTTAAAATCAATAATTATAATTACCTTTGCCATATTTGTTTAAAATCTTTGTACACTTTATTAGTATAAGTTTCTTTTTATTCAATTATAACAATAAAAAAACACGATACTTTTATGTAGCGACCGCACGTCTTTAGTTCACGAGCTAAAAATACGTACTGGTGGAATAATGGAGCAAAGTGAGACATGCTGAAATGTCAGAAATCCGATAGGGTGATGTTTGTACGGAAACCACGGGTTAGAGCGAGATGGGACATACGATTTCGCATTAAGCACGAATATATACGAAAACAACCGAACAGACAACAACCCTCAGTTCATATGCCCACACAGATCACGTCACTCATTTCATTACACCACTCCTTTGAAAAGAAACTTTGTAACTATAAACATAAAAGAAAATCACTGTCAACTTAAACTAGTCAATTAAAGTTGTGTCTAGGTAAGTCATTGATAAGAATTATAATGTAATAGTGTGATTCATTGTTCAGGATAATACTGTACCAAGTTAATGATCATTTCTATATTGTTTGATTTACTTAGTGCTTATTGCGATGTGTTAGTGTTAAAGGTAAACAATGGCTTTCTTTATAATTATGAGTGTATTTTCTTTGTGTTTCCTCATCATGTTTGCTTTGGACATTTATGTGATTATAAGTGTCGTTAAATGAACGACTTGTTTTATCACCTTGTATCGAAATTACGTCTCAACTAACACTTTTATGTTTACATGTTTAGTTTTTGTATTATCATAAGTAAGTATTCATAATTTGAATAAATAAAACATAACGTATTACATTAACATAGTAAAATAGAAAGAAAAGAGACGTATGCGTCATATTTTTGGAAATGTTAACGTGGTAGTTTAAAACATGTTAAAAAGAACTTATTTTAAATCTATTTCAATTTGAAAATTATATTTTTGAAAAGTGAAAGTATGTAATAACCCCTGTAAAAATTTCCAGCTTATTTACCTTAGTTTTATACTTATATTATGAAAAGATATATTACAGACCAAATGAGCATAGTCCCGGTCTTTAATCTTCTATAAATAAAAAATGAATCGCAAAATGTGTTGGTAAGCGTATAACTCAACAACGCCTGGACCAATTTGGCCTATTCTTTTTTTTAAATAAACGTTGAAGTTCAAGGATGGTTTTACGGCGACAAAAATTCGAATAACTGTCGGAAAAACTATAAAACAGCCCTTTTCTCTTTCCCATATAATAGATTTTGTTTTCAATATGACAGGACGAAGTCTGTCGGGTCCGCTAGTTACCAATAAAACCACCAATGTCGTTTGTGATAAAAGATGTCCCTGCAAATTACCCAAAAAAATTAACTGGGCATTTTTCCCAAACAAGATGATCGTGTGTGATATATGAAATTAACTTAAAACAAAACACATTAGCACACTGAGAGCTTGAAAGATGTGTAAGAAAGAAGGAAGAAGTGGTGTGTGGAAGAAGAATTAAGGAGATACATACTAAATACCTAATATGAATCACTTGCTGACAAACGTGACATGAAAACAATAAGATATCTACTAAAAAGAATGATCACGTATTCAATACTTAACTCACATAAAATTATTAAAATTAATTAGCCAAAATCCATGTTCAAGTAATTTGCTGTCAGATCAAATTTAAAGAACTGTCGTTAAACAAATAAGATTTCCAAAGTAAATATTGAAAATAATACTTTTAGAACCTTTTTGATATAAATGGTTTAAATAATTTCACTAGACTAAATTCTTTCGAACAACAATTTCTATAGATGTAAAATATTTATAAACATGATAATTATTGGAAGATAAATGTAGTTTTTTAGCTTTGCAAATGAAGAAAAGCAATATTAATACAGGTGAAAACAGAAAAATCTTACGAAATCACTAGCAAACATTGAAGCTTGCAAAATTTGGAATCCAGCCAATAAACATGCTAACGATCTCTTATCTCTTACCTCATCAATTTTATATTGACCATGATGTATTACTGGATTTAATAATAATCTCCTTCATACAAGAGTTCCATAATTAAAAACAAACTATATTTTACCTCTAGCTTTGTAATCTTAATCCATTAGGTACTACAATGTTACTGTACTCAGTTTTGTAACTAAAATTTTAAGTAACTATTGAAAGGAATATAAGGGAAGAAGACTGGCATTTACCTACGATTATTTTATATTTGGAGAACCTGCTAGTCAATAATTACATTAATTTATAAACATGATAGTTCTAAGTTTGGAAAGCTCATAATCGAACTAAAGTCTATTTGGTTGGTTGATACCAAGTAAGTGGAAAGTATCTATTTTCGGCTAAAATACTTCAAGGTTTAAAGACTAATTTAAATGATATTTGAACTTTGTGCGATATAAATATAGTACAAATATATACCTACATATGTCTGACCATTCACACTAATTATCTTAATCCCAATTGAAGCTAACAAGGCTTGTGTCCAGAGTACAAAGCAAAGATAAACGTACTTACAAGTTTCGATAAATACAATAGGTACTTAATATACATGGATTAAAGCGATAAGAGACGTAACAATCGGCCATATGAAAAGTTGATGACATTAAACGTGGTACTAATCCAAAAGTAATATACCTACATATAAATATTTCAAATAAGTTGTCATTTTTAGTTCTTACACGAGCAAGGTTTAGATCTCGAAAACAGTGCCATCTAGTGGATCCAAAACTATGCTATTTATTTTACAAACAGTTGTTTAAAAATATACAGCCGAATGGAGGACCTCCTCCTTTTTTTCAAGTTGAGTAATAACTATTTTAAAAAAAGTTTCCACTGATTGATATTCACAATCGAAGCAGAAACATTAACTTATAAATATATTGAAATCATAAATTGAATAATAACAAATAATTAACGTATTTAAAGTAAAATATCAAATAACTAGCGTTATATATATGAAACTTTTAAGATGGATGAAACTAACCTTTGGTACAATAAAAACATTTTCTGGAGTGCGGTGGTTTCACATATTATAATGTATGAAGACAGTGACACGTGGTTTTATATAATATTTAATTAAGAAGACGAAAACAACTCAAAATCTTCCGAAATCTTTTATTAATGGCAACATTAACCGGGAAGTGTTCCTGTTATTGTTTTTTTAGTGGATTTATATTTGTCTGTCAAAATATTTGTTATTTTTCTATTTTTGATTAAGCAAAAGCAACCGGTTGTTTATTACATGAATCATCGTAAATTGTTTACGTTTATCTATTGTGCATGCATAAAATTCGTAATTTTGTATTTTTTTGAGCAATAATTTTGTCATTCCTGGAATACCATTCAAAATCGTCATTTTCCATAGAACGAAAATATTGATGACCCTTTAAAATAAATTCGTAATTGGAAGTTTCAATGATTACCTCCTCAACACAAACTATACCTATTTAGAATAATGTTGATATAGATTTAAGGTTAGGTTTTATAACAATAGACCTAGCAACCAATTGCTTTATAAACCTTCATGCTATGACGTCCGGTTTGTATCCGAAGAAAACTCTTACTTTGTCGAACAAAGGAAAATGGAATCAAAAACATCAATGATATAGTACAAATTTGATTGAAGCCGTAACAAGGCACGACCTCCCGGGTTCTGCTTTACCTCGTCTAGACCTTCATTGAATTTTTAAGAGTCTATTAAATGTTATCGGTTTTTTTCAAATCGTTTAAATATTTACAATGTTGCATGTGCGTATGTTTAAATATGCATAACAATTTTTATTCACAAAAGCAAAATACAATCTTGTCTCACTATAAAATCTCTGAAAATAATGAAAATTTCTGATCTATCTTTTTTAGGATAAGTCTTTTTGAATAGAGTACTTTAAAATATCTGCATAAGGAATAAAAATAAAAGTTATATTAAAATAATTTACTCGTACAAGTCACTGTTTTCGAACACTCAACTCTTATTTTAAAACCACCAGAGGCATTTAGGGCCAAGTGGCCCATGGCCTGGAGCGGCAGGCTGAGAGGGGCGATATTTTGGAGGTTTTTTCTTAATTTTTTTTTTTAATATTTCTTTACAAGGCAATAAATGGGACGGTAAAAAAACCTGGGGCGCTAAATCGTTAAATACGTACAGAAAACCACCCAACACATTTAAATAAAATAATATAAAAGTGTAGGTATTTTTAGTTGTAGCTCAAAAGATATAAATGTATTAAAAATTATTTTACATCTCGTAGGCGGCACTGCCTTTAACGAGGACTAAAGATTCTTTGAGCGAAACTAGGGTTTTTACTGGTATAAAATTAAAAAACAGTCTTTATCTTTTTCTATTAAACAATTATTCAATCCGCTAACGCGAAATAAAAAAATACTATAAATATGAATTTATTTTACGACAAAATTTCAACAGAAACATTGCTTTGGCAATACTTTTTAAATTTTATTGCTGTATAAGCTAAGATCTTTGCCTAAAAAGGGAAGAAAAATAAATATTCTTCACTTTTACCGTGACTGATTAACTTACGCAAATCTAAAACGAAAATGTGAATTGAGTTACTTGGCGGGAACGGGAAGTGTCAGTTAAAATGTTCTTATTTTATTGTCTTTCCTTTTATATCAGCAGAATTGAATGTATAAAATACTAATGTTTTAACCAGTAAATATCTGTAGTGCTGTACAAGTGTGGAGAAAGTGAAATACGACGATTTGGCTGCGCTTTTCGTCATCTCCCAAGTAACTCCTTAGAGCCTACAGTAACCTTACTAACATGTTACTGTAGGCAGATTCATCATTTTCATTGTTCATCTTACCACCTTCATCTCATTTATCATCTTGAAGAATGAAGAAATTATAATTACTGATGATTGGGCTGTACTAAAACCAATGCCGTTAAAGAAATTTATAAAAATGTGAACCCTTCGTGGAAAAATTAGTATTAAAAAAGAAAAGTAGTGTTAAATAAGACCCGAATAGGTAATCGTTTACCCTATCCGTGCATTTCTAAGAATCGTGTTCTATCACAGTCGTGTTTACAATGATAGTAAAATAAACGAACAATTTACAATCTTTAAAGAAAACGATTCCTTCAAATGATAACGTATTTTATGGCACGAATAAATATGATTTATTAGCAAAACCGTTGTTATTGTTCACTTTAGAATATTTTCTTTATCCATTTATATATCACCTAGTTATAGGCAATTTTTATATTTAAAACGAAAGAAAATCATTCAACTAGGTAACTTTTGTAATGTTGCATTCATAGGCCTAAGAATATTTGTTCTAACCAGAACTATTCTCTAATAATAATACATTCTTGTAAATATAAACACTCAGTCTACTATTTGAGCCACAGGTTCGTGGCGATCATACTATATACATACCTTGATACTTATTTAATAACTAGCATCAAAATAATGTGTACCTACCTAAGTATAAAAACATGATTATGTAGGTATAATTAATGTATAAAAGCAGTTGTATTGATGATTTGATTGATGATTGATTCTAGGCGTTCATTTTAAAAGAAAATGTTTGTTCTGTTTATAGATTTTCAGGAACAATGGAACATAAAAAAATCTACGCGTAAAATCATGTCTTACCTACTCAAGGATTAATGTCGACTCAAAGGTGCAGAAAGATCTATCAATTGATCTTTTACATTTGGGTGGGACAGTTTACCCTCTAACAAACGTCACCTCGTTTTAGAATCCGGGCCTGACCAACTTTGAGTTTTAAGTAAGTGAAAGCTAAACCTCCGAAGATTTCAGATTCTTTTAAGGGTGTCTTGAGCCCCCTAGCCCCCCCAAGTGGCCTTTCCTTTTTAAAAACCCAACCTTGGTGTTTTCAAGGCCAAATGCATTACAGTCATTCGCGAGTTGTAGCTTTTTCGTTAAAGTTTTGAAACAGGGTGTTGGAAAATTACGTTTTTAAAAGGAAGAGCTTAAAAAATTTAGTTGTACTGGCTGCTTCCAAAATATATACCCGAATCCACCCCTACAGTGCTATTCTGTAAATAACAAATTCGAAATCGAGCTTGCCTGAGTGAGAGAGCTCACTTCGAGTATCAAATTACATCGACTCGAGTGATCAATCCGTTCATAAGTGTGGTGCTGAAGGCACAATCGAGATTTACAGAATACGAATTTTATATCTCACCGCGGAGTCCGCTTTTGAATTTCGAAAGCAATCTACCAGAATAGCAATACTCTTAAGTGGGATATGATATATTAAATATATATCGATCCTCTTATAATTGTGCATCAATCGTTGATATTCCCACATCAATTATGATGTTGTTGACATTTTGGCAAAGTACAACAATAAAATATTAGTGCCAAAATACTTGATGAATTATTGCTATGGACGTAATATTTTTGATCAGGGCCGGACCTTTAGGTATATAATGTGTAACCACTTCGTTTGCTTTACTTTTTTTATTTGTCGCTGTTTAGTCATCATGGGAAGCATTGGCGGACAAAAAAAAAACTCATCTTTTAGCTGACGGCATAAGCAGGAGGGAAATATAATTTTACATTAGTTAGTGACATGTGCAAATGCAAATGCACTTCCCTAAAAATAAACATGGCGGCGACCATGATGGCAAGAATGAACATCAAAAGTTTAATGAAAGTGCAATAGTATAATAGGTAATGTAGGAGGTATTTTCTTTGAAATTAACTAATCCAATTTAATCAAGATCAAGAACAAAAAAAATATAGGTTATTTTAGGTAAGTACATGAGCAAATGTTTTTCAACTCGCCGCCCCAGGACTAAGGACGCCACTGTTGATACAGAAGCAGTGTTGGGACACAAGGCCTTCTCAGGTCAAGTCGAGGCATCAGCCGAATCGAAGCTCCTTCGGTAACCTTTGTTGTTTAGATATTCACTTCAATGAGGTAAGGACTTTTCGAGGCCCCCTAATGTTAGATGCCCTGGGCCCGTGCCCAGTTTGACCCTGTGTTAAAGACGGTACAGGTGGGACCCAACGATATTCAAAAATGACCTGACAAAAGCCACTCTCACCGCTCGAGACACTTTTTAAATAATTTGAAAATTATTCTAAATACGCAATCGCAATTTAGCAATTACGACTACGCTTTGGTTTCACGGTCTGCATCATAACGTAAACATGTTGATGTCTCGTCGCGGATGATAGAATTGATTGCATTGTTGATTTTGTTCGATGATTGATATTCAAGAGATGAACACGACATGAGTAGGTAAGCCAAATATAGTAAACTGTAAAATTAGATGCAGTGTTAGGAAACATTTCTATGATCTTGGCAACTGTGTTTTGAATTTGGTTCTGATACAACATGATGGAAAGTGATAACGCCGCGTATAATTGACAAGATGATGCCCTTTATGTCTTAGAACGCCAACACCGCCAATGCTTTGCCCGTGTAGAGGATAAAGATGTTGTTCTCGTTGATTACACTGGCTCACCAATCCTTTATACACAGCGATCTCAACAGAAATCAAAAGAAGGATGGTATGTCGACCTCGGTGGCGCAGTGGTGTAAACAGCCGACTGCGAGCCGAATCCCGGCGGGGGCGGGACTTTGTGTTATTTGCAAGACGCATTGTTTCGCCTACCGGTCTTGGATGTTGTATTCTTATTTATTTAGTCTATACCATATCGTTGCTTAGCACCTGCGAGACAAGTTGTCACGATACTTACTGCAGGGCGGAGTTAATGTGTATGTCGTGATGTGGTTATTTATTTTATTTTTATGAACCCAGATGATCTCGCCCGTAGATCTACCACAGGGCTCACTAAAGCCTAGCCGAGGCCCATCGCTGGCTGGCGTTTTTTTCGTACATTCGTTTTCGGTATCGCTTATAGTTTGAACCGAATGCTTTTCAGCCCATGGCGGTGTAGGTATTAAAAAATCTAAGGAGTTCACTCACCTTCAAATCCGTTGCTGTCTTCGATGATAGAATCTTGTTTTTGTGTATTATTTGAGAATAGTTGCTCTCTGTCTGAAAAAGAGCAAACGTCGTTTTAAAAATAGGTTCAAATAAACGAGTTGTTATTTAACTGCGATAATTGATCACAAAATAATTATAATATCCGATTTTAACGGCCTCTATGTCGCAACGGTTAACAGCTGGCTGTCATGCGAGAAGTTGCGGGTTCGGATCTTTGTGCTATTTGTTTGTTTGTTTGTTGCATTGTTTCGCCTACTTGTCTTGGAAGTATGTAATAGTAATAATAACCACATCACGACACACACATTGACTCAGCCCTGCACTAAGTATCGTAAGAACTTGTATCGCAGGTGCTAAGCAACGATATGGTATATACTAAATAAATAATAATACAACATCCAAGACCGGTGAGCGAAACAATGCGTCTTACAAATAACACAAAGTCCCGCCCCCGCCGGGATTCGAACCCGAAACCTCTAGCGTAGCAGTCGGCTGTTTACACCACTGTGCCACAAAAGTGTAGTGTTCTTATCTATGAAGTACATATCATGGTTGTTTCTGTGAAACAGGAATGTGTATGTACCCATACTTACATATATTTATGTAGGTATAATATTAATGGAGGATGGAATCAAGGAGTGTGTTGTAATGTGATTATTAATGTAATAGAATTATTAAAATTCCACCTTAAAAACAGAGGTAAATACTTTATGCAGTAACAAATAATTTTCGTTACTAAGGGACCTAATTAACTTGTTTTTCGAATGATAATAATAATAAGTGATTAAAAATACATTATTTATGCAATAAACGGAAGTTTTTATATTGATGAAATCGGAAATTTCCGTATTACATATCATTACTAGTCATGGAGGAATATCAACTTGATATCTGTAAATCACAGTGATTAACATAAAGTGATTAATTAATGAGGTGTTAATTCATGGACGCCGAATAAAACGGGCTTTCGTTAAATTTTACTGCGTAGTTGTGAACATATGCCTATGTATGTTTATCTTAAAAAATATACGCATTAAGCATTGGGTAGAAACCTCTGTGGTTTTTGCAATGTCTTAATTATCAGCTGTTATTGTTACTACAAGAGTTATTACTCTTAATTGTAAAGTCAAAAAACATATTCCCTTTTGCGAAACCAGGTGTGGCGGCTAAGGGGCTCGAGCCCCCCAAAAGCATCCGAGTTCTTCTGACATAAAGCCTTTGTGAAAACCTAATATTAGTTTAAACAGCTGACTGCTACGCTAGAGGTTCCGGGTTCGAATCACGGCGGGGGCGGAACTTTGCGTTATTTGCAAGACGCATTGTTTCGCTTTCTGGTCTTGGATGTAGAATTCTTATCTAAGTAGTTTATAACATATCGTTGCTTGTGGTAAAGTTTATATCTTAGTGCAGGGCTGAGTCAATGTGTGTGTCGTGAATTTGTTATAATCATTATTAGTGAGCTCAACCTTTTTTTAGAAACCATTTTTTAGAAACGCTTTTTTAAAAAAGCTTCAATAAAATATACTAAAAAAAGGTAGTAAGTTTTACCCCCCACAAACTGCAATCGTGAATATGCTACAGCATATTACTGTTTTGCATCGATACTATGAAGGGTACCTTCCATTGTATCGACTTGATTTGACATCGAGCCGAAATGCGACACGTTAACTTTCCTTTTAGATGCAATTGTATATACTGAATATAGAATGGGTTCAATTGATGTTCATTGATGTGTTTACTTGTTGATAGATGTGCTAAGGCGCAAGATACGCGTTTTGCTAAGATTCATACATACTTTGTTACTGTATTCACTAGCTACAATAAAAGGTATACACCATAGTCTTCACCTCATTAAAGGTACGGAAAGGTAGATAAAAAGCTAGGTTAAACTAACTTGCAACAGTTTGTGTTTTCGCTCCAAAGCTTCTAATCTCTTTTCCATCCTGAAGAACTTCAGTTTGAAATCTTGGGCTATGCACTTACACAAACTAAGAGATTCACCAAAAACACGCACTTTGCATTTCATGTCTTCGAAATCAGATCGGAACCTAAATATTGAGGATGACTGGGAAGCATTGGACACAGTTTGCGATGAAGATAACGTGCTTTCTGTCGTCGTAGCTGAAGTATGAAGCTTGATGCGTCTTCTAACCCTCGCATGCTCTTGTAAACCCATTCCATGGTCACTGTAACTCTCATTACTAGAGGATTCTTCTTTAAAACTTTGCTCACGCAATCTAGCGCTCGGGGTTTTCAATAAAGTGACTGATTCGTGTGGTTTTTTATTAGCATTCGAGGACATTTTTGTTTTGACAGAAATTTTGAAGTGGCTGACTCGGTAGGGGGTAGAAAGGAAGTAGAAAGAAATAGAAACTCGTAAAATGTTCTTTGTTTTTGCTACTAGTGACATCTATTGGTATTTTATTCTAACTTGATAAAAAAGTGACATCTACTGGCTTGAAGTAGAACTATGAATGCTTAGAGTAATCTTAAGCAACAATGTCGAATTTTTTTCTAGTTCTACTAGATGATTTCAGCGCTAGATGGCACTACAAACAATGCTCACGCAATCTAGCGCTAGGGATTTTACAGACCAATACGATTTTTATTATGATTTAAATTATTTTTGTTTTGAGTGAGATTCTGCAATGACGATATAGGCGAGAAAAAATTCAAACAATTTGTTTTTTTGTAAATAGTGAAATCTATTGTTTTTAAATAAAATGACAGTGTTCAAAGGAATTTGTTTTGGTATAAGTCAATTTACTCGACACTAGATAACAGGGAAATTATTTTTCACAAGGTTTCGATAGTCCAAAAAACTGATTTTATATGGTAGGTATTTTGTCTGTAATGTAACAGCAACGTTAGTTGATTCCCCAAAGAAAACTAAGAACCTAGCTTGTAAAGTATTCTTATATTTGGTAGCAAATTAATTAAGTGTAGGGTATCTTATCGTGATGTAATGTCTAAGTTGGAGTAAAAAGCAAAAAATAAATATTGTATCTCAATTTTATTTCAATTGCAATCCTAATAACAAATTAGAATTTCTCATTTCATGTTAACAATTGTTGACTAAGTATATAGGTTCTTACTTTATTTAATAATATAATATTGCGTACCTGTAAACGCCTATCGGAAAATTACTGTACAGTCAACAGCAAAAGTTACAATAACATACATTTTTGCTAAACTTAAACAATATAAAATGCATTTAAGTGCATTTTTACAGTTGAAGAATAGTGTATATTTGTTTTATAAATGACTAAGATATTAAAAACTTTTGCTACAAACCGCACTTTCTTAAATATGTGATTTAAAGTGTCAAAAATAAAATGAAGTCTATTAGATGGTCGACCAATTTGAGTGAAACATTTCAAAACGGTCAAAAATCTAATCGAAATTTCGACAATTTTCTTAAAAAATACAACTTTTAGCTATCCTTATCCGTAATAATTGTAAAAATAGTGCATAAAATAAAGAAGAAAAAAATAAAATAAAATGGCAGTTTCGAATTTTTAAAATAATAAATAAGTACAAAATAATGCTTATTTTTTTTTTTTGTAAAACTTTTCGTATTTAAAAATGTGTTCAACTTTATTATTAATATTCTACCTATTTACAAGCATTGTAATTTTGTGTTCTATTTTTTAAACTTTTCAAAAAATTAAAATTTTAAATAAATTTCTCCTTCGAGACTCGATTGCTTTAAACTTTAGGATCAAATTTCGAAATGTCGAATTAAAAATAATCATCTTATGGCACGTTTACCCCGTAAACTACCCCCAGAAACATTCCCGGGGGTAAAAGTTTAAAAAAAATCTTACTTCTTCCCCTCGAGGCACTTGCATTGGGCGTTATGTACGTGAGAGTTGCCCACTAACTCTGAGAACGAGGGGTTGAACGTGACCCCTGGGGCAACGTATTGGGGATTGGTACCACTGCCAGAGGTTTCGTAGGTAATAATCTGGGGCTTGGTGGTAAACGTGACGATTTTCGGCTTGGTTGTGTAAGTGAAGATCTCTGGTTTAGTGGTAAAAGTGACTATTTCTGGTTTGGTGGTGTAAGTCACTATTTTCGGTTCAGTTTGGTACACCTTCTTCTCAGTGTACGAAGCGCTGTAGCTTTTGGTGATCGGAGCCTTTATTTGCTGGCTGGCCTGGAAGCTAACGCCTCCGGAGGCCTCACTTGAGCTGGAGGCTTGAGAATATTTGCTTGAAGCGAACTGGCTGTACCCGGAAGAGGAAAATTCCTGACCAAACTGGCTCCCGAACTGGCCTTTAACTCCTCCCTTCACTCCGCTGACTTGTCCGCCCTTGATTTGTCCAGAGAATCGGTTCTGGGAGGCTTGTGCTCCGTTAGCGAACTGCGCAAATCTGGCGCTTTCGATCAGACCTATCGCCCATTCATACCATTCCAAGTCGAACTTGTAGAATGCGGCTATTTGGTTTCCGAGTTGGCAGCCTGAAAGAAATTCAATTTGTCAGATGGTAGTACTCTTAAAAAAGCATAGGAACTTTTGATTTTTGCCATGTAATTAATCAAGCACCCTTTGAATAATCATGAAATAAGTATAAAGACGAGACTTCATTTTAGGAAAGTTTTTAAATTCGACCCCTAAGTGAAACATCGGGAAGTTCGTTTGTGTCTGTTACAAGTGAAGTAGTTTTTTGACAAAATTTACTAATATATATTATAAAAAATATTTAGGTTTGACTTACCAGAGTCCCATGAGTATATTCCTCTGAGGACGAAATGCCTGTCATCAGTAGTACAAGCCAACGCACTGCCGATGTCCACCTGGAAAAAAGTGTTTCATCATTATTTGTTATTAATAGGTATGTATCGTCCTCCAGGACTTGAACGAAAGATGTTTTAATGTATACATTTAGCCACATCCTGATGGTAAGTGATGCTTTCCCTAGACGATGTCGGTTTACTGTCGAATTAAAGAGGTCCATCTTCCTTCCTACATCCAATGTGAAGCAGTTTTAATTACCGGCTTAGGGTGTATACTATTGGCGATGTTGGCATTTGAAGACATCAAGGGTATTATCCTGTCACGAGAACATATCTTTCCATCACAGCCATCTGCTTATTTGTCCTATTTAAATGGGTACAGCTCAACAGGTAGACTCACCTTGCAAATATTGCTGATCGGGTTGGTGGGCTGACCACAGGCGCAGCTATCCTGGTCGTACTGCTCTAGAAGGTGAGGGTAGTCCTGGGCTAGTTTAGCCTGGCATTCACCAGGGTTCACAAGGGACACGTTGACGCTGTGCATGATGGCGCCTGACAGGTGAGCTGCAACAAAATAAAACAGTCAAAATCAAATGTTTTTTTTTTATGAGATTCAAATTCAAAACCAAAATCTTTTTATTCAAATAGACTTAAATTAAGCCAATTCAAATTTTTTTACTACCACCGTTTCGGAATGCTATTTCTATTGGGAAGAATCCGGAAAGTTGAGTTCCGTTCGAAGTTGAGTTATTTTTTAATTTACGAGTACTTTTAAAAAGTTTATATAATGAAGTTTCTTTAATTTTTATTGTGTTTACCTTGGGTATTGCCCACGTTAACACGGGCATGGATGAACCTAACCTGTTAGGACTTTGTACCGTTCTTAAGTTGTACAGCATAAGGATTGATATCGCACTTGTTATGTGGAGCTTTAAGTGTCGCCTGATATAAATATAGTTTCAGCTGTGTCTCTAATAAGAATTGTTATGAATTGAATTTTGTTTTGTTTGAATTAAAAATGATTTAAGACTTTATCAAGGTTCAATAACAGATTCAGGTGATCTCGTAATATGGACCTCGATTTTTACGAAATGTAGTCTTGAAAAAAATAGCGAACCACGAATGAAGTAGTATTTGGAGAATTTCAAAATTTCATTGATAGAATTATTGAAATCGGATGACTTATTTATAATAATAATAACCACATCACGACATACACATTGACTCAGCCCTGCACTAAGATATAATCTTGTATCGCAGGCACTAAGCAATGATTTGGTGTAAACTGCATAGGTAAGCATCCAACATCCAAGACCGGTAAGCGAAACAATGCGTCTTGCAAATAACACAAAGTCCTGCCCCTGCCGGGATTCGAACCCGGAACCTCTAGCGTATTAAATTATATTGTTATAACCATGTTTTATGCAAATCAACATTCTATTCTATTCTTATTCTTCACGAGCAAGCAGACGGTTCATCTGATGGAAAGTGATACCGCCGCCTATTGACACGACCATGCCCTTGATGTCTGGAACGCCAAGAGCACCGCCTTTGCTCAGCCCATGCAGATGTAAAGATATTATACCTCTAGTATCGGTAATTACACTGTCTCTCCAATCCTTCGAACCGAAACACAACGAACTGCTTCACGGCAGAAATGGAAAGGAGGATTTGTTTCAAAGATCACCTCATAGAAAAAAAAAAACGTGTTTTTTAATGGTAGGTTTGATCTTACTAAAGAAATACAGTAGTTTAAGTGCAAAAAGATCAAATCAATAGAGATAACTAACGAGTAGATATTCTCATAGATAACCGTTAAAATATCGCAATGTTGCCAGTTGTAATATTATTTCAATACATTCACGACCCATTAAAAGGTCCGTGTTTAAAAATAAATCGAAATTTATGGCAACATTAAAAGTATTTTATTGTGGCTTAAAATTTTAATTTTCTCAGGCTATAAGTCGATTTCTTGCTTCATTTTTTAAAGGGGTATAAATTATTGGATTTCTTAATGATTGTCGAATGAATTCTGAAGTTTAATGTTTCAGTGTTAACATGCGATTAATGATTATAGGTAGTTATATAAATAACTATGTAAGAGATGAAAAAGTTGAACTCTGTCCCGCCACTGCAGCTAATGTCAGTCAGTATCAACAGTGGCGTGCTTTGTAACGTATAATGCAGCTGTACAATGAAGCACAGGCAACGTGCACATACATACTGACTCCTGTTAGCCAGTATCAACAGTGGCGTGCTTTATAACGTATAACGCAGCTGTACAATGAAGCACAGGCTACGTGCACATACATACTGACTCCTGTTAGTCAGTATCAACAGTGGCGTGCTTTGTCATGTATAATGCAGCTGTACAATGAAGCACAGGCTACGTGCACGGACATACCTATTTCTTCTGATTGACGAATTTAATCACAAGTAAGAAACAGATTTTAGTCAACTAGCAAAAGTAGAGGCAGCAACTGAAACGGCTCAAAGGCCAAAACTAAAAGGGACTACAGTCAAGATAAGCCTAACTATTCGCTTGTTTGCCACCAGTGGTAGAACTGAATATTACCACTGATGGCAAACAAGCATACCGCTTGATTGTAAGCAGTCACCGTGGTCTATAAAGGTACCAAATAGATGCTTTGTCGACCCAGTAAACTAACTTTTAACGGCCTTGAAGAACCCCGTGCTGTCGTCACTTGGGGAAAGCCATGGAGTTCTTTCCACAGCTTCTTTGAAAAAAACTGAACACCAGATTATGTATCATATAAGGAGAATCTTTTTCGTGTTATGTAAAAGTATATAGAAGTTATTTTAATGTCGCGTTAGGACGAAAATATGTCAGGATTACGCGATCCGACCCAGACGAAAGACGAACAACCGGTCCTTGCAGGTACGGTTAGCGAAAACAGCAAAAAAAATGAAAATAATGTAGGTAAAAAATATTTTTTTACTCTTTTTCCTTTCAAATAAGGGTATTTGTTTGTACTAAGGGACTTCTAAAGTAGGTCAAAAAATAAAAATTTCACAAGTCCAAGTCCCATGCAGAAGCCAACAATTTTTTAATTTTTATTTTGAATCCTTACTAATATTATAAACGCGAAAGTTTGTATTACTACTGAATTAATAAAATGAAATGAAATAAAAAGTAGTAAATCTACTAAATTAATCTTTACAATAATACACGGCTATTATTTATAAAATCATTGATTGAATTGTCCAAAGTACAACGATAAATGTCAACTAATTAAAAAAAAAACCCTAATTAGAAACATTTTCGACATCTACCAGGACGAAGTCGCTGGCGAAAGCCAGTATCATAATAACAAAACAAATATAATGTGAATCTGTCACATTTCGGTGCACGTTTTCAAAATGGCCTCCCGTCTTAGATTTGACATTAGCTTTTCCAAGGTTAATAAAACTGATTAACATACAAACGGTTAACATTACTGGATCCATTTGAATTTTTCCAATTATACTAATGGTATCTTCTGTATGTCGTGTAATTTATTGCAACTTTAGATGAAAAAGTCATACCTAATTTGTTGGATACTAAGAACATTAGATTCTACTCTAGGATGCTAAGAACATTATATTAACTGAATGAATAGGTTGCATTCATACCTATTGCTTTCAAACTTCAAAACTAAAAACCGAAAAAGTCAGTTGCGTGAACATAGACAAAAGACAATCTATGGCGGCCTGTTTAGATCGATTTTCTTTTTTTTTCGCGGCTAAAAACTATAAAGAATAGGCTTTTTCTATGCAAGTATGTATATTCGTATAAATAGTGTGACCGTAGACAAGTTCTTGCAAAGTATATAATAAAAATGTTTTTAATACTGTTGCTATTTGCACATAGCCACATCCTTTAAAAATCTGTTAAGATTATTAATGACACGACATGATGTCAGCTCGATATGATAAACAGGCAATTAACGGAAGATCTTGAGATTTTATCAAATAAAAGAACGCTTTGTTAGACAAATTGGAAAAAAAAAACATGGAACTTGCGATGTAAATCCGTCTTTTGTTGATAAAAACTAGTTTTGTTATTGTTATTGCTAACAAGAAGTTCCTGTAAGTTGAGGTAAGCTTTTGAGATTACAAAATGCTGTAGTTTTGCGATTAGGTCACAATTCTTCTGCAAGAAATTCGCTAAATGTAGTTTTCAAAATGTGAAATATTCGGCTAGAATCTGGCTTTATGGTTAATGACGATGCGGCCGAAGGAGCATGCTTGCTGATAATGACTATTTACTGTCGACTTGAAGATACCGGGAGATAGTTACGATAAGCGATGGAATTAAAGACACTTTCTCATTACACTGCCTTATTATGCGATGTGCTAATTGGTGGTGTACGCGGTGGTAGTAAAAAAAAGACTTTGAAAGTGCTTATTTTAAGTCTATTCGAGTAAAAAACATTCTGACTTTGTGTTTGAATTCCGGTAATACACACGGAATTATTCAAACCCTTCACAAACCGAGCAAAGTTCAATATTAATATTTAATATGGAAAAACACACGCAATCAACGAAAACGCTGGTCAATATTTAAGAAGCTTTGTTTAAATTTATCTTCAAACAGTCCTATTGAATATTTTAGCTGGGTGTGACGGAGACATTTGTAAAGGGAATTTTACCTGTTGATGATTGTTGCGATAATTTTAGCGATGAAGCATGTAGTTCTCATGAGAAATCACCATAGATGGAAAATACTCACTTGTATTCCTACAAGAGGGAGTAAAGAGAGAAAGGGAGTAGAGAGAGAAAGGGAGTAGAGACCAAGCAAGTTTTTTGATTTGTAACTGCTCACCACTTTGTCATTATTTTCAGTTTGAAAACTGTTATAATTTTATCTATTTTTCAATGACATTGTTAATTACATTTAAATAGTGTTGCAATTATTGAATTTAATGAGGAGCTACGACTTCCTTTTGAGTCTCTTCCAATTGCTTCCACTTTTTCTTTTTTCTGGCCAATAGTAGTATAAAATCTATTTTCTTATTATTTTTAAAGAGGACGAAGAAAAAACGCTACATTTTGTTAAAAAGTGAATACCACACGGATAAAATGGTTGATTTGAAACGAAGAAGCAACGTTCCTTCCAGAAGCTTCCTTCTTCTTTTCAGAATTCGCCAGCCAAAACATTTCAAGGTCTTCAATGGTCTTTGGTACCATGTCATTGGTCAAAAGCTCATGTTAATTAGCAATAAAACTTTAATAATAATTATTAAATGTGTTGCTGTTACTAAATATGTAAATTATTATTGGCTTAAACATGATAATGTAACAAGCAGTTATTGAATGCTAATGTTTGCTTTAAAATAATTTGAATAATGGCAACTATTAATAGTTGATAATTAAGTTTACATAGAGTTCTTTAAATAGGCAATACATAAAATAATGTTTTTATGACAAATGTCTTTGTAGTTCCAAAATTTGATGAAGATTTTACAATCTTTCAAAATCAAATCAAAAAAGTTTTCATTCAAATAGATTTGTTATAAATACTTTCAAATAGTATTTTTTTAATGATCTTTGACGATCGATCTAATGTATCAAGTGAAGGTAGCAAATATAAATCATGTTAGAATCTAATCTACATATTAAAAATAACAAAAACAAGTTGCAAAAATAAAAGTTGTTTAATGAAATAGAAAGCGTATTTGTCTTTAAGGAACATTAAAAGTAGGTAAAAAGTTAAATAAAAAAAAGACTTTTTTGCTATCGGTACAAAGTCGGCAATGACCCATAAAGCGCTTCTCGGTACACACTTTTGCTTTCTTTATTATCGTAGCTTACATCTTGTATTTTACTTATGAAATTCTTACTGCATACTATAGCCCGAAAAACGATTTGAATTTGTACTATAAGACACTGTATAGCTAATTTAAAAACCATTATGAAATTATAAATCTCATCTTAAATTATTCTTATATTGCAGGGTAACGTGAGGTGATTATGTTGCTTGATGCTTTTTTATGAAAAAATAACCAAACTGACATATTATCGTGTCACACCCGCCACTCTGTCCTACTGCAACTCCAGTTAGCCAGTATCAACAGTGGCGTGCTTTGTAACGTATAATGCAGCTGTACAATGAAGCACAGGCTACGTGCACGTACATACTACCGGCTGTCTTGGGGTGCAGTGGCAGTACTGTCATACAAGCCCAAAAGCCCGGCTTGCCCTATCGAACCAAGGTAAGTTCGCGCTCTCATTAATTCATTACTTTTCAAATCAAATAACAATATGCTTTCTCCATAGCATGGTTCAAAAGTATGAAGTGTAGATTTAAGAGTAATGAGGCAATAATACATTTATCGAAATGAATTACAAAAACTACAATAACGCGTCTCTCGGCTTGCCCTAATCTAAAACTCTAGGTACGCCACTGTTGGGGTGAAACGAATTTAATCGAAAAGGAGAAGGGGCGTAGCTACGATAGGCCCTTGGCCTAGCCCGTGACATGTGTAAGCAAAAATTAGTAATATACTCGTATTTTCCAAAATGTCACATAATCTCGGGCTTCCAAGGAAAGGAGCGAAAACTTATAATCAATAAACATTTATTTTAATCGAATGCAAGCTTTTTGTTTCTTTTATGAAAAAATTTTACCCCTAATTTTGGCCCTCCACTAATTTTAATACAGGGCCTTCGAAGGCACGCTATGCCACTAAATAGGAGGCAGCAAGAAAACGATTTCTTTGATGGTATACAGGGTGTCAATATTTATGGGTAAAAAAGCGAAGTCACATCTATTTACTGGTATTATTTACACATGTAATATATCATATAGACAGTGTTGACCCCAAGGTCGCGTTGGGTAAGCAAATGACTTTTGACATGAGATTTAAAAGCAGATTTTTAATGAACGTTTTATATAATTGTATTTTGAAAGTATTTGGGACAATCTTATAACACCCGCAATCTTGTATTGTTTCCACAATTTAGAATGCATTTTCTGAGTGGTCGTAGGTTTTTAAAACAAAATACACGCAAAAGTCTATTCTATTTGTAGATCGAAAACTTTTGAATCTTACTTGTAGTTAAAAATTATTTCCTACTTGAAGACGTAGCTCAGTTTGTTCGAGTCCCGGGTTGCCGTATATTTTAGCTGCCATGTTCCTCATTGTGCCCGGAGTGGCGACTGATTCGCAACCTGCCACACTGTGACTCAACATAAACTTGCGAAAAGCGGTGTGTAACACATCTGCCTACCACTCTCGAGGGATTAATTACGGCGTGTGTTTATTTTTATGTATCCTACATACTTTGCCCCTCTATATATACTAATATATACGCCTCTATATATATACTAACATATAGAGGGGCAATAATAATGTATGGAATTAGTTTAAATAATTTATTGAGATATTTCTCCATGGAATCAATGCAGCTTGCGAGGTATTTCTCTAGTTGTAATGATCAAAGTCGCGTGGCATGCTGATCTTATTAAAAAAACAAGGTGCAAAATGACATCATTTATGTGTGCTTTACATAATATTAAATTTAGGGTTCCCTAGTCTTGACTTTATATTATTAGCTTTCAAACGTATCGTCTGCGTTATTTTTTAAACAAAATTAGTAGAACCTAAACCCAGTTGCGTTTTTACCCTAAGGCAAAGAGGGCCATGTCCCAGGCCGGCATGCTGAGAGGGACATTATGGGCCATTGTAAGTCAGTCAATGGGGCGGGAAAGCTTTAAATACGCTCCTGCCTAAACCACTACCCTAACCTCCCCTTATATAAAACTATAAAAGTACGTTTAATTTAGAAATAATGAAAAGCTTCGATTATTATTTCCAACATACACCCCTTTGTTCGTAGGAAAATTCTCCCGATAAGATTTTTTAAAAGTTTTCCAAGGGTATCATATTCAACCCTTTGACCCATTCTTTCACCCCTCGATAGGTTTCGGGCCGTCGTAAGTTCTAGTTGCAATGTTCCTCATTGTGCCCGGATAGAGGCGACAGATTCGCAACACACTGGGACTCAACATTAAAATAATAGTTACGTAGACGAAGTCTTGGGCAAAACCTACTAAATAAATAATTGTGTTATCTCAACGGAACTCTACTGACACGAGTATAAATACGCTCGACCGTTTTTTAAACATTCTTCACCGGTGGCAAAGTTGGCTTCGGTTTTGGTTGTAATTCAGAGAATACAACATTGTATTTGCTATCAATTTCAAATATTTGAGAGCCATCGAAGCAGATTTGTAATGATTGAGGAAAATGTCTGACGAAAATACAGCTTATGTCAAAAGATTTAGCTTTAAAGTTGTGGATTTTTATTTTTTTCAAGCATAAACAAATAAATAAACAGGCATATTGGGTAGAATTTGATTTTTATTCGTGTTTAATTGTAAAATAAGACATATCTTGCCTGATTCTTCTCAGTCGATAAATGATTGCGAAATGTCAAAATTCCAAATTAAGATATTTTTATTGCTACTAAACAGGTGGTAGATCTACGCGCGAGATCGTCTGTGTTGTTACCACCCTTTATATTTACAACGTGAAGCAGCTCCCGTTGTGTTTCGGTTTGGATTGCTGAGCCAGTAATTACCGGTACGAGTGTAACATTTTTGCCTCTACATGGACAACGGTACTCTTGGCGATGGATGGAGGGCATCGCCGTGACGTACCATGGCGTCGGCATCAGTTTCCAGGCGTCTGCTTGTTGACTATGGCAATGAAAATCCAATTACTAAACATAATGGAAGTAAATAACTAACCTTGCAACACTTGCTTGCCCCAACCAGTGATGATGCATTCACCAGCTCCATTGTAGAAAGCGCCCAAGTCCTCATTTGCTCCAGGAAGACAGATCGGGTAGATGTTCTTCGCGAATCGCAGGTTCTCAGACAAAACCAAGATAGCGGCGTCGTTCAATAGGCTGCCTGGCTTATAGAATGGATGGCGGAGGATCGTTTTGACTTGCACGATCTGGAACGGAAGAGGCTCGTCGTCGATTCCGAGCTTCCATTCTCCGCCCTTGATGAGCACGTTCTTGGCTTGCAACCTGAAAAAAAATAGGTTAGATCTCCCAAAATGACGGCTATACAGTAAACTTAAATTAGGTCTAGCGTAATGACTGGTAGGAAGAATAAAGTAAAAATAGGTTAGGTCTTCCAAAATGACAGCTATAGAGTAAAAATGAAATAAGGTCTAGCGTAATGACTGGTAGGAAGTAAAAATAGGTTAGGTTTTCCAAAATGATGGATAGAGACAAAAAATTTGGTTGGGTCTTGCATAATTACTGGTAGAAGCAGTAAAAATTGGTTAGGTCTTCAATAATCGCGGGTACAAAGTAACTGATGTTATATTGGATAGTAGCGTTCGGGAATCTCCGCGAAATCCGAGAACTAACATAGTCGCAAATCTTTAAAAAAGCATACCCTTCAACGCAAGAAGCAGAGGTGATGACCACGTCAGGTCTTGTGATGACACCTCCACAAAGCAGGCTCCTGTTGGTCTGCAGCAGCACCATGGCCTGCCATGGGATCTCCGCGAAGTCTACCTCCAACTCGTTGCGGTTTCCGTAAGGTTTCTGGCCCTGCGTTGGAAATATTTACAGATTACAGATTTTTTTATTTACCTAACACTAGTATTATCTAAATATAATCAAATAGTAACCTCGACATGTATTAAATTATATATTGGTGTATAATTATATCAAATTATATATATTGGTGTATAATTATATCAAATTATGATGACTTAAAAAATATTCAAGTTCTGAAGAAAACATTCTTAAAATGGATACACAATCCCGAACAACTAGCATAATATATATTGTACCTAAGTCCTTCTTATATACAAGCAAATCTTACCTATTCATATTTTAGTATACATTTTTGGTTTAAATTTTATATTAAATCCTTTTATAGAATTTACTGGGCAAAGTTCTTCATATTAATCAGATTTCATTGACAGATGACGCGGTTGTCAACAAAAGTGATTCTACGACGAAAACATCACAATAAATTGTATTGACTACCGGAAAATGAGCCTTCGCTGTTAATTAGTGATGTAACTAACTATAAAATATCGTTAAAATTCCGAAAAAACCGGTCGGGAGCGTCCTTTAGACGACCTTGTGACAAATTTTACATATCTTGATGATCATCCTATAGATATTAATCAGTTTATAAATATAAATGTCAAATTAATGAATGTGCAACTTTATCAAAGATTCGTTAATTAGAAGTGATTAATAAAGTTGCGAATTCATTAATCAATTTATCATAGAAAGATGGAGGCAGGTAACCTATTTATTATATTGTTTGTTCTAACAATCTATAACGCAAAATCAAAACTAAAGTATAGGAAGCCAAATTTTGGTGAATAGTTAGGAAGATTCAACCCCTACTGGGAAACTTTTGGGAAATAGTTAGGAAAATTCAACCCCTATCGGGAAAAAGCGGTGACGAAAGTTCGCATGAGTATTCTCATGCAAAGCTGAGGCGGGTCAAAAGTTTATACAATTTTATGAATAGGAAACGAACAAAAAATATTTTAATAAATATTATTAGAAAGATCAAACTACGATGGAGTTTTTTTATCAGTTTTATCACACGTCGGTCTTGGTATTTAAAAAGACCTTCACCTTTAGAGAAAAAGGTGAAAATGAAATCTTAAACGCCTTCTAGTTTATTAAGTAGCAATAAAACATCAATTAAAATAAATTGATGTTGCGAAACGTAATATCAGTAGAACGATGAGTGCATATTTTTAACATTTGGGCTACGTTTAGATTTATTTACGGGAATGGGAAGTGTCAGTTACAATTCCCTACTTTATTGTCTAGCAGAATCTAATGTGTAAAATCACTTTTGGGGAAAGAGACATTCGTCGATTTGGTTGCCTTTTTGTCATCTCTCTTTCGAGTCTACAGTAACAGTAGAAGCAGATTACTCTATGACTTATATATTTCAAAAAAAAAATGTACACAGAAGAACAAGACAAAGAAATGAATTCCTGATTTTTGTGACACCAAAATGAAATCGATTCCAATTTACAAACAAAATACCGACACGTATTAATTGTAGATAAACATTAAACATTAAGTAAATAAATAAATACCTTAATTCAATAAACATACATACAAAAGGTCAGCGTTTAGAAATAGTTTCACAATTTCAATTTAAATCTAGCCACCGTTTCGATTCCGAATAATATTTCGATTATCGATATTAATTTTATCGGTACTGCATATCACTAAGCATGGCTTGTACAAATGTCGTTGGATTATTTGCTAATCAAGAGTTTAATTTTATATTTACCTTTTAATATTGTTAACTGTGTATGTTAATTTTGTGATTGTGAATTTCAACATGTGCAATCTGTGAACTTTGATCCCTCATTAGGGGGTGAATTTTGCGCTACAACTTTACCCGCCAAATTTCAGTTCTTTACCATTTTGGTGTAAACCAATCAGAATTTTGCTGACCAACTAGTTTGGTAATGTTTTTTTTCCCGATTTTATTGCTAATGATTTCATCTGTCAACCGGTGGAAGTTTCAAAATAATTTTGGAAATTGAAAAGCACGTATTTGATGTTCACTTTTTGCTACTTACATTAAGAATACCGCAGGAGCCACCGCTGCTATACTGTGACAGGAACACCCTCGATGCCGACTCTTTGTACTCGTTTTCGACCTCGTACCGACTGCCTTGGCTCACAGAAAATCCTGAGCCTTGTCTGACACCAGTACCGACTCCTTGGCTGATAGCTTGACCTTGACCCGCGATCAGCGCTTGTCCTTGACCTCTCTGGCCTTGACCGAAGGACTGAGAAACTGTCTTCTGGGTTTGAGATGTGAACTGCGTTTGGCCAGCCTGCTGGGATAGAGTTTATTTTAGTTTTATTATTTCGATGACCTAATCAGTCACAATAAAAAAAATTAACTTCCTTTCCCTCCTTTAAAAAGAAAAAGCATCCATGATATTACAACATACTTTTGAGTGAATAAGACAGCTAATTACCTGTCCTTGTCCATTGATAGCGAATTGTCCCCTGCCTCCTTGAGCGAACTGACCACCGCCTCCCTGAGCAAATGCTCCAGCTCCTTGAGACACGAGTTGGCCCTGACCCCGACTGACTAACTGCCCTTGACCCTGGCTAACTAATGCTCCTTGACCCTGGCTAACTAATGCTCCTTGACCCTGGCTAACTAATGCTCCTTGACCTTGGCTAACTAATTGCCCCTGGCCGCCCTGGTTCTTCTGTCCGAAGGTTTGGGTTTTGGTGAATTGGGACTCCTGGGAGAATTGGCTGGCTGTTAAAGAAAAAAACAATGTAAAACCATTTTGCGTAGAGGTGTACAATAACAATTGACGAAGTTGACATTTCTTGTCAAAAATAAAGCATAAAGGTCAATATTTTAAAATCGTACTTTGTCCTTGTCCAGCTACGCCGAATTGTCCTTGACCTCCCTTTGCGAATTGTCCCTGGCCTCCTTGAGCGAACTGTCCCTGGCCGCCTTGAGCGAACTGTCCTTGGCTTCCTTGAGCGAACTGAGATTGAGCTCCTTGTGCGAATTGTCCCTGTCCTCCCTGGGCAAATTGTCCTTGGCCTCCCTGGGCAAATTGGCCTTGACCTCCCTGTGCGTATTGTCCTTGACCTCTGACCTCAAATTGACCTTTCTGGGCGAAAGCTCCTGCGGTGACTTGGTTAGGTCCTACCGGAGGGATGGTTGGTTTAGGAGTTGACCTGATAGATGAAAAAAATATATACAATTTTTGTGCTGTAGGTAAAACGTTAGAAAAAAAAAGATTTAAGAATATTAAAACTCCAGTCTAGAACCGATGTCAAAATCTTAATTAAAAATATTATTTTAATTTTAATTGACAAAGCTTCATTCCAGTAGATTTTTACTTGATTAAAATGTGGTTACATAGAAAAGTAGTCTGTAATAAAAACTTTTTTTTTTTAAGGTTTCTGGGCACTAAATAATTAATTATCAAAACATCGCTTAAAATATGTCAAATTATAAGATTACAAGTATTCATATTAACTAGTTTGTTTATTAATTTACTCATATTAATAATAATTATATTAGTAATATACAAGTGAAACACACCAACAATCGTATGAAAAAAACTTAAACCTCATGAATAAGGTTTAAAATGCCTTAAACAATCTTCATTAACATCTTGGTTAAGTTACTTAATGGCATTACAACATACATTAATGTTTTTGTATGGTAGTTTAACCCTGAGATGATTGAATTTCAGGGGAAACATATTCCAATCTTCCCTTCAGAAGCAGTAATAAAATTAAACAAGACCAAAAATTTAGGAAATAAAAAATTCAACTACGGAGGTTTCTTGCCGGATTCTTCCCCGTAGATAGGCATTCCGAACCGATGTTGGTTTTGAAAGAATATTGACGTTTTAATGTCCTTTTTAGGGTTCCGTAACGAAAGAGTAAAAACGGCTGTCCGTTCGTCTGTCAGCGGGCTGTATCTCATGAACCATAACAGCTAGACTCGTGAAATTTTCAGAGAATGTCTATATCTGTTGCCGCTATAACAACAAATAGTAAAACATAAAGAAATTAAATGTTACTAGTATGCAAGAAACGTATTTTTTTGCTTTTTATTGCTTCATTTACGAAATCATCTAAAAAGTACATGATTTTAAACATATAAGACAATAAGGAACCTATCATCTGTAAGTGAGACTAACACTTGACCGGTTTAATGTCAAGTCCATTTGAATAAAAATTATTTGACTTTGATTTTGAAATTATAGTCAGAATAAGCCTTGTCAAACACCTCATAATGCCAATTTTGACTACTTATTTATTCTTCTTTAGTATATATAGAGGTGCCGTCATTCCGAAAACAATTAAGGTGACATTTCAAATAGATAATTATGATGAATGACAGCTGTGACAATTTACTCGCTTGGCACGCAGCCTGTGCTTCATTGTACAGCTGCATTATACGTTACAAAGCACGTCACTGTTGATACTGGCTAACAGGAGATGCAGTGGTGGGAGAGAGTGACCAGAAAGTTTTATCTCTCTTTTCTTAATTAGCCTCTTGTTTTTATTAAACATTAATATCTCATAAACTCTAAAAAAAATTACAAGATCTAATAGAAAAAAAAGGATAAAGACTCACTAAACTCACAAAAAAAATTTGCAAGATCTAAAAGAAAAAAACATGGAAAAAAACCATGGCCGGCTGATTCATTTAATTGCATAGATGTAAAGATAAGATTGCCACGGAATCAATGCAAAAAAATCAAATCCCAAGGTCATCCAAAACGATACGAGCAATCGTCACAACTGAAAAATTGCCAAGAGCGAGTCGGTCACGCGGTTTTCATTCAAAAGTATTACTATCCCGGTAAATACCCGTAAAGACTATACAGTGTATAACTCGCTGAGCGATCTTCTTTATCGCATGTATAGAAATTTTTCCTCTTGTATTTTCTTTAATATTTTGAATTAAACTCAGTCGCACTTTCCAGAGCCAATTTTTTACTATCGATGAATTAAACTAAGTTTTTCTGGTCTTGAAAATTACTACGCCAGATTTAATCAGATACGTTATGAGGATGTATGAGTAAAAGGGATGTAATATTAATAATATAATCTTTATTATAGACTCAAATGAATCTGTTTTACTTAAAAATGTTTAACTAGCTACCCGGCCCGGCTTTGTACTGATATTGACCTTCCTCTTGAATCACTTTACCTTTCTAAAGAAACCGCATCAAAATCCGTTGCGTAGTTTTAAAGATCTAACCATACATAGGGACAGACAGCGGGGAGCGACTTTGTTTTATATTATGTAGTGATAATGATTTATGTAAGTAGATATACATGTTTTTGCGTTAACCGCATTATGAGATTTTGATTTAAAAAAAAACCTTAATTTGCTTTTAAACAATGAAACAAGCAATTTTTTAATTTGAGCGAGTTATGTCGCAAATTAGTTGGTTCATTAGAATTATTAGTAACAATGGTTGTTTTAATATGCTAAGCTAACGTCAATGAATAGTAAAAAGCTTATTTATTAAAAAGAAGAAAGATGTGTTATGTAAAAATGTTTATTGACATTATCAGTAACATACATGTTCTTATATACTATTTAGTTTAGCACATAAACTAGGAATGAAAAGAACTTATGCTAAAAACACAATGGGAAATGTCGAAAATCATTTCATGCAATTTTTAATTTTTTATTTTTTATTTGTAAATAAAAAAGAAGCATGAATTTGCTTATTTCTAAAAGGTATAGCGAAAGCTGAACTCTTACTTGTAATTTTTATGTCATTATGCCATACAGGTACTAATAGCTTTAAAAAATAAAAAGAAATACTGGGAAATTTACTTCTAAAAACAAAACGAATGAAAATGTTCAATTTTAGAATTAAATTTAAATATAATTTTAAAAGGCCGGATTGAAATTTAGTATTTAAGTTATAATGGGTTGAGCGACATAATTGTATCGACTTTTCAGCGATAAAAAGTGAAAACTTTTCAGATATTTTTTTTAGTAAATTTATTTTGTATTAAGGTCTTAGCTCTTCTCATCTTGGAGTGAGTAAGTATAGTTTTTTTTACGGTAAAAGATTAAATACAAAGAAATGGCAAGAATTTCCGCAATTATAATTAAAAAAGGAACTTAAAAGATAAAATATAGTAGGCGTTAACCAGCTGTAGTAATAATTATCTCAATAAAGATTTCAATTTGAGTATTTTCAAAATGGCAAAAGTTTTTGAAAGCTCAATTCAACTTGGGTTTCCAAATGTGAGACAGGTTACCGGTTCCGAGTACCGGTGTAATCTCGGGATTCGAGATTCGATGGGTAGCATCCGGTTTAACCGGCTAAACTTCGGGATTACGTTGTATTGCGATTCCGGGATCCAGGTTTGTTAATTGAAATTTCCTGAATGTCTGTTATCCATGATTTAGCAGTTGTCAGAAAGCAGTTTGTGTTGCTTTGTATGGGTTTGTAAACGTGTCAAGCCTCTGTGTATGTAATACCACATTACCTTTTGTATTAGTTTTAGAGGAAAACTAATTTAATAAGCACTGTTATTGCTGTTATTTACGTAACAAAACGTAAAGGAGAAGAGAAATGCTTGTTTATCTTGATTTTTGATTATTTTTTCCGGTCATTAATTTTCTAATTGTCATGGGATTGTTACAGTTGCTTTAAAAGTTTACCTAAAGTTATTTAAGAGCACGGATCCGGTGACTGGTGGCCTAACAGTCACGATAGGCCGGTTGCTCGGGCTGCCGCGGCTGTCAGCGACGTAACGGCCGTCGTTCCCGCCGAAAACCCCGGGAACCCACTTTCCGAGCTGGTTGGTTGGCCACGGATCGGTGTAGAGAGGATCCCGGCAGCACTTCCCTACGATCCCGGATTGGATGTCTTTACAGTCCTGTTGAATACATTTATTTTAGGTTCACTAAAATTTAAACGACTAAATAACTTATATCGTAGTTGGTGAAATGTATACAATTTGCCAAGTGTACACCCGCCAATCTGTCCCACCACTGCAACTCCTGTTCAGGATCAGGATCAACAGTGGCGTCCTTTAATCGAATAAAAAACTTGTAATGCAGCTGTGCATTCACGTACAGGTTGTGCCGGACACCATACCGGCTGATGGGCTGATGGTAAGTTGTTTGTTGTTTAGCCAACAAGATAAAAGAGCATACGGCTGGCCTGATGGTAATTGTTGCCGAAGCTCATTAACGTTGGCAACACCTGGGATGTCTATCAAATGCTTGATTGAACCTCATTCATTCCCTAAGCAAAAATAACTTAGCTTAGGGAATTACTTTAGGGAAGTTTCATTATAATACAGCTAATTTACTAAATACTCCCATCCATTATAGGTTCTCAAAGAAAACTTTTTTCTTTAATAATTTTGATAGGAAAGAAAAAAAGTTTTTTTTTTAATTTTTGAAAGAAACTCAACACTTTTGTCTAAAGTGAAAATATCATTTTCGAGATGTATACCTAATATGTAGAAACACTAAGAAGATTAGCACTTACAGTCATAGGAACCCTGTAGGCCTCCTGGTCTCTGGTGAGGACGACGGTGGTGTTAGAGATCACACCTTCAGCAGTACAGAATTCAATGGGAGTACACTTGAGAGCAGCAGCGCAGCCAACTGGTATTTCAACTGTGGAAGTCAAGATTATCAGAACCATGAGCTAGCAGAAGCAAGATACTTAATTATTCATCTTTATTATAATTATTCATTGGAACTCTGAATCCTACAATCTTGAATCAAACTTTTGGTCTCCTGAAAGGTAACGATTAACCTTTTATTATTCAAATAAATTAAAAGACATTTGAACTTACTTGGTGCTGGTGGTGGCGGTGGTGGGAGTGGCTGCCTTGGTCTTCCAGGCCTGGTTTCATCCAAGATGATCTCGCCCTCATCATACACAGGTGGCTTGGGGAACGGAACCCGGCTTTCCTTGTTAACGGTCTGCTCCCCTTCTACTGGTGGCAGATATCCTGGAGCTGATGTGGAAGTTACAGGAGGAAGGTATGGCCTGGGTGGTGTGAAAGGTCTCTGGGTTGGTACAAAGGTAGGAGTAGGGAATGCGGTAGAGCTAACAACGTTGGAGCCGCTGTTGGTGTTGTCTACTGGAGGTAAGTATGGGATTCCAGGTTTCAGACCAGATCCAACGGCGCCTGGGCGGTAGACATTGGTGTTTCCGCTTCCAGCTGAAAAACTGTCTGTTTCCACGAAGTTTGATTGACTGGTTTGCTTGTATACGACCTCGTTGTTGCCAAATCCATTGCTGTTTGTGTTAAAACCAGGTGCAGGGGCTGGAGCGCCTGTTGGTCCAAAACCAGCTCCAAAAGTGTTCGAAGATCCTGTCGCTCCAAATTTGTTGGTATTAGTACCACCAAAGTTGCCAGTAGATCCTCTAGAGTTGGTAGATTCGAAGGTTGAAGTCCTGGTGTCGACTGACGACCCTCTGTTTACAGCTCCTGTGTCAGATCCGAAAGAGTTGGTGTTTGACCCGAAGCCAGTGGATCCAGTTGCACCAGTTCCGAAGGTAGCTGTTCCTTGTACTCCGAAACCTTGGGTAGCTTGTCCTTGGGTACCTTGGCCTTGGGTGCCTTGTCCGAAGGTACCTTGAGCACCACGTCCTCCATTAGCTCCAAAAGTGGACGAAGACTGGAAGTTTGTGGCTGAAGACTCAAAAGTCGTGGCTGAGTTTCCATTCTGGCCATTGAAGCCACTTTGACCAGTGCTGCCAAAGTTTCCTTGACCGGTCTGTCCAAAGCTAGTACCAGCTTGACCGGATTGGCTATTCAGGCCAGATTGGCTCGATTGGCCAGATTGGCTGGATTGGCCGGCTTGGCTGACAAACAGGCCAGAACCCTGGCTTCCTTGAGCTCCTGACCCTGAGAATGTGGCTGAACCTACTCCAAGGGAGCCTTGGAGGCCTCCAGCTCCAGCTAAAGTGGAGATTTCGATCCTGCAGCAGATTTCTGTCCTGGTGTTGCAGTACTGCTTCTGTAACAAAGAAATGGATTTTTTTGTATTAGTGGATGTTTTGGTATGTCTGTCTGAAAAAGTTGAAAAAGAAAAAGCTTCCAAAAGGGTTTGGATCTAATAGAAAGAGAGAGATGTTTGAAAATTCAGAAAAATTTGAAAATTTTTGTACGTTTTTTTCTTATGGTAATGCAAATAGCAAAAAGATTTTTTCAATGTTTGCGAAGGTTAAGAAAAAGTCAAAATAATATTATATTCGATTCAATTCAATAATTTTATGTTTCTTAGTATTTCAAAAAACCATCTGTCATATATTCAACATATCTTTATTATCGGAAGAATAGAAACCTGTCATATAAACAGGCATTTAACTTATTTACTAATATACCAAAAGCTGCCAATTTAAATAAAATTATGGTAGATTACTGGTAATATATTTAAATACCACTAACCGTTTTAAATTATATATGTAATTTCAATGTACATAAACATGTGGATAGCATCAGAATTAAAATTTGCAGGCGACATTTAAGATAGCGAATGTTTGTACAGGGTTCGTTTGACATTCGCTGTATTGCACGCTGGTTCAGATCTTTCGACATGAGTACGGAATATCATAAACATGCTGTCTCTGTGTAGGGGTAGCAAAAAAACCGCGTATTTTTTTGCGAAAAAAAAATCAACGACTGATCCTGTCTGTAGTGCATAAGTGATGCCACTCATGGAAATTGATACCGCCGCATCACTTTCCATCAGGTAAACCGTTTGCGTGTTGACTTTGTTTAAAACACGACTAAGAAAAAAAAAAACTTAAAGTCCATTTTCGTATATTTTGTTAAAATCATTCTAGTATTTAAAAATATAGGTGGGATGGACACCACTTTAAAGGTATTAATAATTTCTGATATTCATATTTTTTATGTGTCCCTAGTGTACAAAAATGGCCAAGTGTGAGTCGAACTCACAAACGAGGGATTCCGTATTATCGTACAAGATTTTAAATAATATAGATAAAAGATACAGCGATTTCGTAACGGTTTAGTAAAAACTCCGATAAATCTAATTTAGATCATTCTGCGAAAACTCTTACTGTCTACTTATTTGAGTGGAAGGTACAGTACAGCCCGCTGGCAGACGGACGAACTGATATCCGAAGCTAAATAGGATCCCGTTGGCACTCTTCCGGTACGGAACCCAAAAAAACTTCGTCTGGAACTAGTCGCAACAAGGAATGAAGACAAAAAAAAATTGCCTTTTTTTTGCCACCAGTACCTTTTACACGTATATGTCGTAATGACCTAAACATATTACTCGCTGTCAATATCCCATCATTAATCACGTCAATTACCGTCAATACTGACAATACACTATCACTCATTGTTTCTGCACTTTGCAATTGATGGGTTGAATGATATTGATCAATTTTAATCAATTCAGCGGATGCCTTACATGAGTTAGTCGAAAGGCTGATGTTTCTTTGTGTATAAATAAGGACGTGGTGGCTCAGTTTGTTGCGTGGTAACGAACGACCCGACCCGACAGACAGGACAATCCTCACTGTGCCCGGATAGTGGCGACAGATTCGCAACCTGTCACACTGGGACTCGACATAAACATGTGAAATGCTACTGCCTAAACCACTAACCTCACCTCACCTAAGTTTTATATTAAAACTATAAAAGTGCGCTTCATATAGAAATAATGAAAAGTTTGATTATTATTTTAAACATACCCCTAAGATTGGAGAGAAAATTCTCCCTTGAAGTTCTTGTAAGGGTATCAAATCCAACCCCATCCCCTTGCCCCTCGATAGGTTTCGGGACGTCGTAAGTTCTAGCTGTCATGTTCCTCATTGTGCCCGGATAGTGGCGACAGATTCGCAACCTGTCACACTGGGACTCAACATAAACATGTGAAATGCGGTGTTTGACACCTCTGCCAACCCCTCGGGGGATTGATTACGGCGTGAGGTTTATGTTTAAGAAAAGCGTGTGAACAAATTAAACCATCATTGGTATTTAATTGTTTCTCTTTAACGCGTTTAAGCGGCTAATACATCGCCGGCTTTAACGCACATTGTTTTAACCGAGCACTGTTGTATTTCTGACCGTTGAGCTTTGGATTTGGTACTCATTTGAAACAACGCTTCGTTTTAAAGATTTTTTGACGCGCGTTAGAAAACCCGCTGTCATAAACTAAACAGAAACTAGCGACACTGTATTAAGTAATGAATTAAAACATGTGAAAGTAATCATGCAGTTTACAAGGCAGTCCGAGTTAGGTACTACATAAGTGCAGCCTCCCTTCTATACAAGTGAATATGAATTGGTCAAATACATAATGTGTGCCCAACCAAAATATTCAGCACCAATAAAAAATTGATATAAAACCTTTCTACATAGAGAACTCCTTAAAAATGTTGGTTGACATTGGGCCAGTTGACCCTTAGGGTTAACAACAAGAAATGTATTAATATTAATTATATTACGACACACAGACAGACAGATAACTAACAAAGGCTGTAAAGGGCATCATACGCGTTAAAGTAAATAGTCATTTCATTCGTTATATACTTTGTTATATGTATTATTTAGTTAATGTTTTTAATTTTTCTACTAGGATATATTTATTTACTAATATTTGGGAAACAAACAGTATCGATTAAAAATAGTCAATTTAAATCAATTATATACCAATAAAGTTTACACTGATAAAATAAACAAAACAGTACATGGCACGAATATTACATACATATTTAAATTATTACTTTTGAAACTAGCAACATGTGTATGATATCTTTGGTGTTACAAGCGATTGAATATATGGTACCGTCTATCTTTAATTTGACAATCGAATGGTAATTGGAATACAATAATATATGTTATAATAATAATAATAATAACCACATCACGACACACACATTGACTCAGCCCTGCAGTAAGTATCGTAAGAACTTGTGTCGCAGGAACTAAGCAACGATATGGTATAAACTACATAGATAAGAATATAACATCCAAGACCGGTAAGCGAAACAATGCGTCTTGCAAATAACAAGTCCCGCCCCCGCCGGGATTCGAACCCGGAACCTCTAGCGTAGCAGTCGGCTATTTACACCACTGCGCCACCGAGGTCGTGTCGAGGTATGTTAAATCAACTAGCCTTTGTCCGCAACTTCGTCCGCGTCGAAGTCGAAAACGGTTGTAATAATTATTTTGAACAATTCACACAATATCTTAATAAATTATAGGCTATGAGTTATTCTGATGTATAAGCTATATTATTGCAAAGTTTAATTAAAATCCATTAAGTAGTTTTTGCGTGAGAGAGTAACAAACATCCATCATACACACTAACAAACTTTCGCATTTATATTAGTAAGCATAAAATCAAAGAAGACAATTCTTGAAACTATATTCGAAATGCACAGGATAAATTGTAGGTATTTTTATTTAAATTGTTCAATTCGTGTATGCTATTCTCAAGTCATTCGACAAAACATTTTAATGCTCAAAAAGAGTAAGTACTGTAATAATTCTCACACGACATTCACTCGTCAGATTGTGAGCTGCGATGTCGAAAAGGCTAATCCAACTTCTGTCTCGGGAACAATGAAATTTTATCATTTATCAAGCCTTGTTGCAATAATATGACACATGACATTTTATCGAGAGCCACCGTTGAAAATGCCGATAATGTTTTAGTAAATACGAAATTACTATTGCCAACTGTCAGAATTTATAGCTTGAAGGGTTTCTGGCGTTTTAGAAAACAGGTTGCATGTCTGTTGAATATTCTTAAAATATTTCTACTGGTTGTTGTCGTAGCACGTCTCGCCGTTTGCCTCTTGCCAAAACTGAGGCGATACGATTCTGTTACTATATTAAATAACCTTAGCAGCTTTACTGTGACTTTAATTTATCATAGCTATCGTTCCCTATACAGTCGATCAGGCTGTATCGTCTTTATAAAGACAACGCAACAAGACTGAAACCATAGGCACGACCGCCACACCTGTCCGCCTCCCCTCCGAGCCTGACCTAGTAGCAGAGCAAGACCCCAGGGGACGTTTGGGGTTTCCACGCATATTAACTAAAGCGCCAAATACTACAAGTTATCACTGGTTGCCTCTACCGGCAGTTCAAAAGTTTTTAATATATTTAATAAATATTCGGATAATGAATCATCTGACAAAGAATAGAACCCCAATGGAAAGGTGTGATATTTTTACTGTCTTACAAATGAACATACTGACATTTGAACGTAATATAAAATATAGTTAGTTATGTATTACATTAAGAAACAAAGAGCTTTTATGTGTGCTGTCATAATAACGCATTGCATAATCGAAAAAAGCAAATATTATAAATCTACTGTCCCAAGTCTCGCTAAAAGTGTATAACTGTTGGATCGATTTGGGTGAGTTTTATTTGTCCCGTTGAATTTACAGGAAAACTTTCAGTACATTAGGGATTAATAAATCGTTCAGATTAAGAAATATTATGGTAAATTTTTAACGAATAAACTTTTAACTTTCTTACATTGGTATTGATTAAAAAAGAGAGTCGTGACCGTAACGCTGGTCTGCATTTCGCTCAGAGGTTGTGCATCGCTGTACAGCGTGAAAATGCAGCCAGTGCTATGGGCACACTGCATTGTAAACATGATTATTATTAGGTTTTTTAAATGTATTAATTAAAGTTTTGTAAAAATATCATTGTATTACACTATGCGACAAAATGACTAAAATTCGATTAGAAAGAAAAAAATCGCATCGATTTCGGTACATCCGTTTAAGACAAATGACGCCACAAACAAATGACAGATTCTTGGAGACGGACAAATAATTGTCAATTAAAACGAGCGCATTACACCGTGAGAAAATTATAGTTGTTAGATACGATTGCTATTAATAATTAAATTGTAATTAACATCGGGAAATGAACGTTTGAAAAAAGGTTTAATCAGAAATCTTTGTTAAACATACCTGTGTCGATGTATTCCTTATAAATAAGTTAATAATTACTTTTCGTAATGATGATATTGGATTTCTCCACACTCAGAACACATCTGTCCTTCGGTATTACAGCTTGTACCTGTTCACTAGGTAAACCAATGGTTTTGTCCAAGTTACAGTGTTAAAATCTCATTTTAGTGGAAAATAAATTTTGAAGAAAACTTGTTTTATATTTGGTTATTTAAATAGCCGTTTTGATGGCTGAGGACTTGGTAGCTCAGTTTGTTACGTGCCTTGGTAAACCGACCGACCCGAGTCGACAGGTCGATGGTTCGAGTGTCGAGACGAGATAGAAAGGACGTGGTAACTCAGTTTGTTACGTGCCTTGGATAACCTACCGACCCAACTGGTCGAGGGTTTCAGTCTCGAGTCGCCGTACATTGTAGCTGCCATGTTCCTCACTGTGCCCGGATAATGGCGACATATTCGCAACCTGTCACACTGTGACTCAACATAAACATGTTTATGTGTTATGTAAATGGCCGTTTAATGATTATAGGAGGTTCTCAAGATTTTTCTTTTAAAACCAACTTTTGTTGCTGCTGTCATTATGTTGCAGTAGCAGCTGTTATTACAGCTTGTACCTCTTCAAGTCGACAGTAAACAGTCATTGTCAGCAAGCATACTCCTTGGTGACGATTGGGGTTGAATCCTAGCATGTTATAGGTAAAATATGCTTGTCTATTTACTGTTGACTTGAAGATGTCCATGTTGTGATTCTCAGGGAACAAATCCGTGAGGAGAGTTACGATCCTTAGAATAATTACACTGGTCACAAAAAAACTCTGTTACAAGTTTAAATATATTATTACGACCTATATGGCGCAGTGGTGTAAACAGCTCTAGAGGTTCAGTTAAAATTACGGTGGATGCGGAAATTTGTGTTAATTGCATTGTTTCGCTTTCCGTTCTTGGTTGTAGTATTCTTATCTATGTAGTTTATGCCGTATCGTTGCTTAGTTCCTGTGATACAAGTTCTTATGATACTCAGTGGAGCTAAGTCAATGTATATCGTGATGTGGTTTATTTATATTAAAGCTTCTATTGTTTATTATATACCTATAAAACTGAACAAGGATCAGCGGAAACACAGTTGCATAAATGATGATATGTAATTAATAATCTAAAAAAATTGACGTAATCCAAGATTCAATGTAACTGAGAAAAAAACGCAATGAAAAAAAAAATGGAGGAAAAATTATCTATGGAACAATAGTAATGGACAATGGTCGTCTAATAAAGGGAAAAAAGCTAATTATTTCAGTTTTAATTAAGTTTATTAAACATATATGAACGTCCGCGGACCTGATGATAGAAATGCGAGATTAGCTCTGTCTGTCTGTCTTACGATTTTACGCAAAATCCGCTAAACAGATTATAATGAAATCCGGCAATAAAAATGAGTATATAAATTGACATGTCATGAAAATAGCCTACATGTCTTGGAGATAAATAAATATATTAAATTTTTTTTAAATTCAACCCCTGGGGGTTTAAAATTTAAAAGTCATGAAAGTAAGTATCTAATAGCCCTGCAAAAATATCGTCATATTTGAAAGATATATATTAAAATTATGAAACAGAAATACATAGTAAATTTCTCATTTAGCTAAATATTATAGTTAATATATTCACGTATCTTTTGAATTTGAAATGTTCTGTGACTTGTAAAATCATCTACATTAAAATTTAAACTCTATTTGAAGGGGTTCAAAGTTGAAATCCTTTAGTACAAAAAAGTTTCATATATCGCTGGCATATTTTGGTTCTTGTGACTTCAATGATTGGGTTTAATTTCCATTGGTGGAAGAAATACAGTGTTGTAATATTATGGTTCGGCTTAAGATTGTAAACATAGGAAAGGACATCGAGATATTCGGTACGGTTAGCAAAAAAATAGGAAAAACTAAAATGTATTTTTATATTTCTCATATTTTCAACTTGACGCATTGTTTCGCTTACCGGTCTTGGAAGTAGTATTCTTATCTATGTAGTATATACCATATTGTTGCTTAGCGCCTGCGATACAAGATTATATCTTAGAGCAGGGCTGAGTCAATGTCTAGTTAGTTGGAATTTGAATTGTAACTAACTAAAATAGCAACTCTTACCCATAGAGCATGATTTTAAACTGGTAAATTTTGATTTTAATTCTAGAAAAATGCTTATAAAAACCGAAAATGAAAAATTTATTAAATTTTTTTCCATATAAAGTCTAATAATCCCTTGAAAATTTTCAACTTTGTCAAATAATTTTATAGCTTGAAATAAAAACATGGTAAACACGCGCTCTAAGATGTAAAATACAAGAAAAAAACTAATAAGAAATAACTCAAGTCCGGGTTTTTGTTGAAAAAATAATTGAAACAAAAAAAAAAACAGAATGATTGTTTTCGTAATTACGTAATTGAAATAATAGAAAAAAAGATAAACAAAAAAATTATGATGATTTCCATGTATGAGTAATTCGTTTATTTAATTCAATTACACTATGACGTTTTAATTAAATATAACATCTCATTCAATAGGGAATATGCATGAAATTTAATTTGATTATTCAATCAATTTATCGTTAAGTATGCGGAAATAGTTTCTTCTGTAAAGAAGAAATAAGAATTAGAATTGAACGATAAACCAGGGAGATATAACCATTAAAAGTAAATATATCTATCTCGCTCATCAGAACAACCATTTCTATGGAAGTTGTATGGCGCCTGTGTACTTTGACGTCATTGTACATATCGGATCTCTCTGTCTAACCAACGACTTTGAAGCTTTATTACTTAGTCAATAAGTCAGATATTTGAGAAAATATAACGGATTTGTGTAGATATGGGGTATTAAAATCCCTATTCATCAATCCATATTCCCTATATAGATGTTTATTGTCGGTTACGGTACTAACGTTATCGGACGTTTCCTTGTTTTCATACAAAACGTTCCCGTGCTGCTGTCGTGCGTTAGTCGCGCGGCCGCCGCGCGTTTTTGATGAAAATAGCGATCGACGAGATCGAGAGGGCGTGGTAACTCAGTTTGTTACGTGCCTTGGATAACCGACCGACCTACCGATCGAGGGTTCCAGTCTCGTGTTGCCGTAAGTTGTAGCTGCCATGTTCCTCATTGTGCCCGGTTATTGGCGACAGATTCGCAAACCGTCACACTGGGACTCAACATAAACTTACGAAATGTGAAATATAATCAAACACACAACATACAATGCCCTATCCGTCTATTATTGTGTGTCTTAATTGGTGTGTGTGTACATGTTATTTACAAATAATAATAATAACCACATCACGACACACACATTGACTCAGCCCTGCATTAAGTATCGTAAGAACTTGTATCGCAGGTGCTAAGCAACGATATGGTATATACTCAATAAATAAGAATAGAACATCCAAGACCGGTAAGCGAAACTATGCGTCTTGCAAATAACACAAAATCCCGCCCCCGCCGGGATTCGAACCCGGAACCTCTAGCGTAGCAGTCGGCTGTTTACACCACTGCGCCACCGAGGTCAATCATAAAAAAAATCCAAATATTCCTGCTTTCCCTTTAGTACATGAGTTAAGCTAAACTTGTTATGTATACCGTATGTAATATATTATATTCTTCCATTATGTTTACTTAAGTTCTGTTGTTGCTTATGTAAACATTCTCAAACCATACATTACGTGAAACCGTACTAGTATTAAACGCAAAATTAACATTTTATCCGTCTGTCCGTTACCAATTACCATATAAACCGCTAAACTAATTTTGATACAATTTGTAAAGGGTTTAATTTGATTCCGAGGAAGGAAGGTCGAATTTTCAGCCACCGCCGTGAAGTTGCGTGTCTATCGGTTTTTATAGGATAAATTTAGGAGAGTGTGCGCAGGAATTGCACAATTTAATTCCACCGGCCCCCTTTTATAATCGGAATACTAAAGGTAGGCTGAAGTTGCATCCTTTTGTGGTAGATATTCCGAACATCCGGACTAAACGCTTCGATAGCTCCTTCATAATGCGTACTGCAAGGGTGTGGAATTCTTTGCCTGCCGATGTGTTCCCTGACCAATATAACTTGGGCCTCTTTAAGGCAAGAGTGAATAGGTTTTTCCTAGGCAGGCATGATCCACCTTAGACCTCATCGCCGCTTAACATCAGGCGGGTTTGGGGTCAAATGCCTGCCTGGTCATTAATGATTTTTTATATATTTAAAAACAAAAATGTGTATTACAGTCGAAGTCGCGGGCACAAAGTTAGTATTTAATTAATGAATGTATATAGAAAATTAATTACGTCGTGGGTAAGTTGCTAAGCGTTTTTTTTAAATTTGTCCCCTAAAGTTAAATAGGGGTTTAAAGTTGGATCATAGGCTAGGTCCGTTTAGGCTTAACATTATTTTTTATATATTTTTTAATTTTTATTTCGAGGTATAAAAGTGACAATGATCAATTATATGCATAAAAACACCATAAAAATTAACACAAATTAAATTGCTAAAGAAAGAACTAAAAATGATGACTCAAAAGTGATAAGAATTGCCCATTAATAGCGAGTAGTCAAGTGGTCTATAAATTAATTTGCCCGTTCTGGGAATCGAAGCAGGATATCTCCTTATAAAGGACTATAGATAAGTCATCGGACAAGCTTTGTTATTTACATGTTCATATTTTTTACCGACTATGCTATATCCAGAAATAAGCAGTCCATGTTATTTAATTTTTAAGAAAGAAATTGAAAAAGACGCATTGTTTCGCCTACCTGTCTTGGATGTAGTATTCTTATCTATGTAGTATATACCATATCGTTGCTTAGCGCCTGCGTTACAAGTTCTTACGATACTTACTGCAGGGCTGAGTCGATGTGTTTGTCGACCACATTATGACAAACACATTGAGTTTGTCGTGATGTGGTTAATATTATTAAAAAAATTGAATGTTTTTGGGAAAGATTTTTAATTCAAAATTCCTTAACACGGTAAATTGATTTAGACGCATTGTTTCGCTTACCGGTCTTGGATGTTGTATTCTTATTTATTTAGTATATACCATATCGTTGCTTAGCGCCTGCGTTACAAGTTCTTACGATACTTAGTGCAGGGCTGAGTCAATGTGTTTGTCGTGATGTGGTTATTATAATTTAAAAAATTTAATGTTTTTGGGAAAGATTTTTAATTAAAAAATTCCCTAACACGGTAAATTGATTGATTGATGTTAATATTAGATTATTGATGATGATAGATTTAATAATATTTTGATGGGCAAAGCATGGTGATGTAAGACATCAAGGGCATCGTCGTATCAGCAGGCGGTATCAGTTACCATAAGGAACGTCAGCCTGTTTGCACGCTACTTTGTATAAAACATATTGAAGTTTTCTTGTGTTTGATTTTGGCCAACATAAACATTAACTCACTCCGTAATTAATCCTTCTAGAGGGGTAGGCAGATGTGTTTAACACTGCATCTCGCATGTTTATGTAGAGTCCCAGTGTGACAGGTTGCGAATCTGTCGCCACTATTTGAGCTCATTGAGGAGGATTTTGACTAAGGTATTTTAAAATTTATTATTACTTATCTTAACAACGAAATGCAATGTGAAACAGCGATTGTATGAAAATATACATTCGCTTTTGTAATGAATGTAAAATTATAAGAAGCAATACATTACCGCTTTAGGCTGTATCTTAAAACATTCATTCGAGAATCAACTCTAACTAATCGGAATAAGAATCAAATTAAATTAAAAATTGATACCTAACATGCGATAATAAGATCCATTGGAATTTAAATTCTAATCTATTGAAATAAGCGTCATAACAAATAAAGACAAATTGATAGATTTTCGCACATTTTCCTAGAACAAATACTACTGGCCTCTGCATAGCGATTGAGACACGGATCGTCTTCAAATAAACACAACCTTTTAGCATTGAAATTTTAGAGATCCGTCGGAAATGAAAACCCCGAAAACCAAGACAACCAACTAGATAAGTTTTTTTAACATAACTTTTGATCTGCAAAAACAAACCTGTACACAGGTTTAGGTATTTTTTGAATTTAGTACAAAAGTTTAATTATAGCTCTTCTAAAATTGTGTTTTACAAGAATTTCGTTTTGTCAATAGGTAGCAGTATAACTTTCCATTAGATAAACCGACTGTTTTGTCCATGTTACAGTGTTAACATCTCATTTTAGTGGTTATACGTTTTGAAGAAAACTTGATTTATATTTGGATATTTAATCGTTTTAATGGCCGAGAACTTGGTAGATCAGTTTGTTACGTGCCTTGGTAAACCGACAGGTCGAGGGTTCGAGTCTCGGTTTGCCATAAATTGTAGCTGCCATGTTCCTCACTGTGCCCGGATAGTGGCGACATATTCGCAACCTGTCACACTGGGACTCAACGTAAACATGTTTATGTGTTATGTAAATGGCCGTTGAATGATTAGAGGAGGTTTTCAAGATTTATTTAAAACCATGTTTTGTTGTTATGTTGCAGTTACAGCTTGTACTTCTTCAAGTCGACAGTAAACAGTCATTGTCAGCAAGCATGCTGCTTCGGCCGCATCGTCACTTACCATCAGGTGACGATTGTGGCTGATGCTTGCGATATATAAAAAGGTACAATTTTAAAATAAAAACCAACAGAACCCTCAATTTGAAATAAATATTTAGACTTCACCAAAAATTATGATTTCGAAGGCTAAATGGAATCAGGTTTGTGATATTTTTATATTTCCATAAAGATATTAATAAAATTTTAATATTGACCTTTGGTTTGGAAAATAATTAGGTATTTGACGAGTTCTAGATTGCTTAGGACTAAATGTTATGTACTAATTATCCATGTAGATACGTCACTTTTAAGATATATAAGTGAAACTTCTTGGAGCTATCTTTTAAGATATATAAGTGAAACTTCTTGGAGCTATCTTTTAAGATATATCAGTGAAACTTCTTGGAGCTATCTTTTAAGATATATAAGTGAAACTTCTTGGAGCTATCTTTTAAGATATATAAGTGAAACTTCTTGGAGCTATCTTTTTAGTACATATGTTTTATTTTAATGTTATATTACCTACGTTCGACTTTCCTTCATGGAATATTTTTTTTTATTAATATACATAAACTTTGTCCTGACGATTATGGACGAAAACGAAACAGAGATCTGCCAAAACGGTGAAGCCGTTTTCAGTGATGTTATAAGTAAGTGGCAATTGATCTTTGATATTTAAGATGCAACAGTTGAGAAACGTGTAAGCTGCTGAGATTGAATCATTTCTCAAATTAAAGTCGTATTCAAATTGGTTTAACTGTTAAGATCTTTGAGCAGTGCTGTCGACATCAACACTTAAGCCTAGGCGTCATTTTTTTTCTACTTTAAGTATAACATTAGCCGGAAAATAACTTTTCAAGATGTCATCTTTTTATCGTCGATAATTCTTTAAGGTTTAAGATTAGGCGGAAAATAACTTTTGTAAAATATAAACCAATAATAAATTACATTCAAATAAAATAATTTAAATGAATCTGATTCGAGTTATTTATCTTTTTCATCGTCAATAATACAAATAATATAATCCTCACCTTTGTCTTCGCCTGCAGAATGCCAGCACCGTTGGTGTTCACCACACCGTTGTTGCACTGAGCCTTATGGACGCAGATGTATCCCTGGCCAGCACAGGTCTGCTGAAGCTCTCCACCAGAATGTTCATGAGCATGGACATTGCCAGTCCCCTGGAATGCCTCATCTATGTTGGTCTGAGTTTGCTGTTGCTGTTCGAAGTCGAATTCACTGGTTTTTTGAGTATTTTGGATCAGGTTTACGTTAGCACCTCCAGCGCCAGATGCTGTGAAAGGACTGGGTGAAGATCCCGTGTATCCACCAGCGTTGTTGCCAGAGAATTTGCTGCCAGAAAAGCCTGAGTTGGCAGCGAAGCCTGTGCTTGAAGCACCCGAGTTGAAGCCACTTGCGCCGTTCTGGGCTGCACCGAATTGACCAGCACCGGCACCACTACCAGAACCAAAGTTTGAGGCACCGCTGCCAAAGCTAGCTTGAGCTTGGAATCCGCTTTGAGCAGCTTGACCAGCTCCAGCCTTGTTAAATCCTCCGTTCAAGAATGGGTTGCCAGCTAAGTCTACTTCTCCTTTGTTGGAAGTGCTAAAGGAGCTGGACTCGTATGACGATTGGCTGAAGGATGAAGGTTTGTTGACTGCTCCACCTTGGGCGGCGTTGGCTCCATTGAAACCGACCGCTCCAGCGAGTTTAGAGAAATCTCCGTTGAGGAATGGGTTTGCTGAAAGATCGATGGATGCTCCAAAGGCTGCTCCGGATCCTGCACCTCCAGCTCCACCAGCTCCACCACCACCAGCGCCTCCGGAACTGGAGAAACTGCTGCTGCTTTCACTGAACTTCTTGTATCCAGCTGAGCCACCGGCGGCTTTGAATGGAGAGTTCTGGTTCATCCACCAAAAAGGTCCGTCTTTAGGGATGCCACCTTCCAAAACGTTGACTCCGAACGCACCACCAGGGTGGAATTGGAACTCATTAGCGGAATCTGAGTTAGCTGCAGCCCTGAACGAGTCGATATTGCCGAATTTCTCTATGACTTGACCATCTTTAACTTTGATGCCCGCACAACCCTTGTCTGAGGCACAGCCCTGGAAGGACTGTTGGGTGTGGACTTCGGCGTTTGGCAGACCTTGGAAAGCGGCTACTAAGTCACTGTGGGTCTTGGCTCCAAATCCACCTGCATTGATCCCACAGTTGGTGCATCTTTCAGCTCTTGACTGTGGCTCACTTTCTTCCGCTTCTAGAATTGGGGCTTTGCTCTGGTCGAGTTCTTTGATCTCTTCAATGTTATCAGGATGTGCTTGTGCCGCTAGCACCAGGCATATCACCGCCACTGTCCTTAGTAGTGGCTTCATGGTACTGTGGACAATGGAAACACATTCTTTAATATTCATATGATACAGGTAAAGTTTTTTCAAAATTCTTTCATCAGTTTTAAATAGGTATTCTATGCTACTTTGGGTTCTTCAATATACCTAATAAATACTTTTATAATTTCTACATTACTCTATTTTAGCGGAACTTATAAAACTGTCATGCTTGTCAGATAAAAGTCAATAAGCGTTAAGAAAAGTTTTCTGGAATTGGAAGCAATTATAGGCTATGGTATCATTTATTGTCAACCAAGCTTTTTTGCAACCTGAATAAACTACATGGTTAATAGTACTACATCCAAGACTTTGAGCGAAACAATCCGACTCGCAAATAACACAAAATTTCGCCGGGATTCGAAACCGGAGCCTCTAGCGTAGCAGTCGACAGTTTACACCACGGCGCCAACGAGGTTATCAATTAAAATAACAGTTTTAATTAAACGGCCTTAAAGGCTACCATCGAATTTTGAACCCGCTACTCATCAAAGCCGTCGACCTCGGTAGCAACACGAATGACATCCCAAGAAACACACGAGTGACATGTCAATCTGTCACATGTAATCATCTGTCAAGGTTACGGTGGAGTTTTTAATAACTGTCAGAATTGCGACACATCGGCGCCTGTGATAGAACAGATTTTGCGTGGCGAATTTTAAGCTCATGAGCTTTTTGTTTGGAGGTTCTAAAAACATCCGCTAGAGTTTTGTTTTAAATCATTAAAATCATAGATTAATGATTATTAGTTGCGGTAGCGGAGACCAATCATCCATCATCATCATTTCATCATTTCCCAGCCTAAGCCCTTGGATCTATAAGGGTGAATTTCTTCACAAGTATCGTTGGTAAGATAAAGGGTAAGTTAAAGGGACTTTTTGATGCAACCCCTATGGGGTGAAAGAGGGGTTGAAAGTTTGAATGGAACTCCGTCATGGATCGTAAACAGTAGATTTATTTTACCCCAAATTTAACTCGAATGCAAAGGCTAGTATTGATATAAAAGGAAAAACTACAAAAAAATTATATAATCATTTTCAAAAATTCAAAATATTTCGGTTAAAAATATAGTTTAAACTATATTTCGTCCATAAGGCATGCAAAAAATATATGATTAAAATTTTATATTATTATAAAGTTCATAGATATCAAAGCATTTAGTTAAATAAAATTAAATAGATATATTATTTCATTTGGCAGGATTCCTAACCATCTGGACTGCATGCCTGTCTGTCACATTGTTTTAAAAAGCTCTGACTAATCATACAACCTTGACATGACCCAATCTGTATTTGACCTTAATGCCGTCTATTGTTTTCTAACTAGGGCTAATCAAGCTTTCGTTTCACACACAGAGCGTTTTTTCCACGCTTCGCGACTGCTACAGCGACATCGTTTTTAAAACGTTATCTTCACTTTCTTGGTCTTTATTTATTTGAATTTTTTGTTTATAATTATAGTTACGGAATTTTCTAGTCACAGCTATACATATTGTTATTTTTTTTTACAAAATTAAGTTTAAAAAGCCGACTAGGTCAAAAACGGGGTCAAAAAAAAAGAAAATAATTAACATAGAAATAGGTATAAAAATAGTCAAGGTAGAGCCGTCGTCGCACTTACTATATACCATATACCTACTATGATTATAGGGTGCTAGGATTAAACAGACTTGGTAGGTATATAGGTACAGTGGGTCATTTGGCTTCGCCGTAATTGGGTAAAATTAACATACTCTATAACTGGAGATCAATTTTAATTTGTTAATTAGCCGCAGACAAAAGCTAGTCAATTACAAATATTTTGCCAACATTACAAATACAATTTTGCGTAAGCGTTAACGCTAACAGAAAATAAAATGTATTGAAATGGCATTCCCTCCCGCCCAAGCTACGTAACTGTAATGTCAATTGCATACATTTTTATTTTCTGTTAGGGAAAACGCTCGCGAATTGTTTTTTCGCAAAAAAGAAATGTGTTTTCGCAAACGTTACCTATTACTAGCGAAAACTAGCTTTAACTAAACACCAAATAAGATTCTTTTGTTTTCAAGAAGTTACCCAACAAAGCTTTTACCTTATAAGTTAACAGCTGTAATAATTGTCTATGGATTTTGCAATGTCAATTCTTTATCTTCTCCTCTATGGTTGTTATTTGACCTTTCTATGAGATTAGTTACAAAAATCTTATAGAAAATCTATGCTCGCATTGTGCTATGATTTTGCAATATGTTTTTTTTGTATAGCACATAATGTACCTTGTTATTCCATGTACTTTGCGGTTATTTGTTTTTAATAAGGACGCTCAAAAAGTATTTTTTCTTCGTATTTCGTAAGAAGGCATTAAGTATGATGATAAACTTTCATATGTCTACATAAATGGGTATGGGTAAGACGTTATATATTATTTTTATTTAAGATCTTTGAATATATAAAGCAAATTCCAGAAGCTTAAGAGGTAAAATCTAATGAAAATATTCAATAACATTGCCGGAGTTATGTTCGAGTTTAAGGGTAATTCTCAAAGAATCATGTGATCCATTTGAGTTTTTATTGGATCACACAACATCTCCTATCATATTTTATTATTGAAATGCAAAAATATTGTGTTATTTATCTCACACCCCGTAGATAGAGAAATAAGCAGCAATAGTTATAATAATATTATATTAATATAATTCTCTACTCGAACTGAAGGTATAAAATTTTATTATAATATTTAAAGTCTATTTAAATAAAAATATTGACTTTGTATGATTCCTTGACCTGTTTTAATTTTTAAAATACGATCAAATTAAAGTTGTAAATACTATATACGTATATATTTTTACTGCTACATACACACTATATGTAAAGTATTGAATTGGCTCCTGATATACAGGTTTGAGCTACTGCGGGGCACATTATGTATCGTTGTTACTTGTGACTTTGAATTTGTTCAAAAAAGATTATTATTATACGTTTACCTACTAAATGTTATAAAACCTTGACTTATAGTGAAAATAAAGCATACATATTTAGCTTGTATCATGTAAAATTCGCAGCTTCAACGGGACATGACTTGACCGGTACGTGACAAACGGATCATGAGATGCGTTGGGAATGACCCGAATTTATTATATCGGATCATCAATATTTGTGTACCGCGACCTCGGCTCAGTGCTGTCTGTTTATCTACAATGTCATTGGCGTGCTTGTGACGTGACAAATGCTATTGGCTAATGTTTATACGTCAAAATACCTATATATCTGTTATATGTCATTTCCAAGCGTTGGGCGCTTAAAAGTAACATACAATGAAGCAATTACTTCGACTTTTTGGACAATAATAAGTCACATAATTAGTTTTAAAACTACAGTGACACACACAACCACATTCTGGTCGGCTCTGCCAGCTGTCGAAAAAATAATTAGTATGTGAATCCGACTTAAATGTGGCCGAATTTTGAGGTTAGTTTGAAAAATTAAGTTATAATTTGAAAAATTTAGTTTTATGTCTTACTTTCATATTATTTTCTTTTAGATAAGAATAAGTAGCTGTTCTTCAGTTCGCTTAAACTAGAAAAAGGCTTGATCGATTTTAATAATTCTAATTTTTCGTCACACAGTGTAATATAGGGGTGGTTTAAAAATAAATAAATAACCACAAATAAAGTTGACAAATAATGGGGAAAACCCCAATGATAGGTCGCGTAAAGTTCGCGGGGTCTACTTATAGGTTTAATACTATCTGTCATCCTGTTCTGACACTCTAGGGGGACATCGAGAGAAAAAAAAGTCGATCTGTCACCCTGTTGTTCATAAGGGGACAGACGAAACCGTGAAAGGGTGAAAAGAGTTCGAACTCGTTAACACGGTGACAGATTGATTTCCCCCCCCATTTGTCCCCCAGGGAGACAGATCAGGATGACAGATCTGAATAAACCTACCAATCCATCCAAAAAAACTAATCTAGTACCTAAAAATAACTACATACTATTTTTATATATAATAAGTATATATTGTCGTTCTATCATACATCTATGTACATACCTACGTCATACTTTGAAATAGGTCATTATAAGTCTAGGCATCCTAAATCATTGCGTGGGAGCAAGGTTGCAACGAAAGTAATGACATAATCATCTCGGAGTGTGGGAGTCAGGGCTGCCGACGAAGACTTTATACTAGTTTTCTTAATTTTTTTTTTCTTTATCAAAATATAGACTAGACATATTAAGTTTCTTATTTATTGCATAGGACATGAGACAAGACAGAAGAGTTACATTTTTGTTAAAGTTATCTAACAAAATGAAATATGATTAAGACAATAACAGGATGCCCCGTTGTGAGTTAATATTGATTTGTTAATCTATCGTCTACAATTTTTGTTTGTTATGTCAAGTTCAAAATTATTATAGTTGTCGAAATTGATATGGACTCTCCTATTAATGAATTATTTTACGTATCAAAAATGTAGGATTAAATTCATAAAATTGTCGGATACAAAAAAAGGATTATAAAAAGCTGACGAATGTAGAAAACTATACTTGGAGTTGGTATTAAAAGAAACAGAAATGGTACTAAAATTAATTAAATAAAAAACCATATGATTTCTTTAGCATTGGAGACTGCAATACCAAGATGCAACATTGAAAAAGGGGTAAACATGTTCCACCTTAGACTTCATCACCGCTTATCGTCAGGTGGTATTGAGGTTAAATGCTTGCCAGCTGATCCATTCACAATGCTTCCGAAAGTTTTCTCTCTTCGGGAATGTTACGATCGTCAAGTGTTCGATCCGGATGTTACAGACTGAATTCACATCTCCAATTGTTTAGGATTAAACTTGAAAGCATCTAAATAAAAACGCACCCTTCTTCCAAATATTCACAAAAAACCGCCTTTCAAATAAAAATACTTCCTATAAACAATTGCAACTAACTTGTGTCACCTATACTATACCTAAAAAGCCTATTAATCTCGTATAATTATAATTTATCAACATCTCGCCAGCCTCAGAGCTCTCGTAAAGTTTCCGATGTGAACTGTCACATTTCCGAAAACAAATGTCAAATTTATCCGAACGGTGAATGTGAATAGCGTTACCTTCGAGAAGTTGTCGGATCCGAGTCGATTACGTGTTCCGAGACGATTGTGAACAGCCCTGCTGGTCTTCAATAAAAGGGTGTTTTTATTAGGAAAAAAAACAGTGAACAGCAAAATTTAATTATTGTTACTGGAGATCCTTACAATTAATGGTTGTATGACGTATCTTCGTATGAGTAAATTGTGTGGGTGTGTGGAATCTGTGTGAGTAAATAAGGACATGCTAATTATATTGGTCAATTTATTTAGCGAATTCCTATCTTTGGATTGTATTGCAAAGCAAGTCTGATTTTAAACATATTTAACCGCTGTTTAGGCTACGGTTCCTACAAAGAAGCAGGCCGTTGGTTACCATCTTAGTGGTATAAAGATAATTGGGAAACGCCCACCACCCAACACCACTGCAGTTTCTGTCAGCTAGTATCAACAGTGGCGTGCTTTGTATCGTACAATGCAGCTGTACAATGAAGCAAAGGCTGTGCACGACATACTACCGTCCCCAAAATAAACCCTCGAAGAAGTGGAGACAGCAATTGAAATTTATTGATTTTAATTTAATGTATTTAGTTTTTTACCGCGTAATAATTTGAGCAATGTCACTATGATAATGTCGTGTTCCTCTGTAATTGGGAGGACAAATATCTTGTACAGTGGCGGTACTGTCATAGAAGCCCAAAAGCCCGGCTTGCCCTATCGAACTAAAATAAGTTTGCGCTCTTATTCATTCATTAACAGATCAAACGACTTTTTTAAAGCCACCGAAATTGTGGTTTTGCTGACATGTTCGCAAACTTGTGAGTGTTTTGCTGAGCTCGTCCACGCCAGCAAGTCCACAACGGAAGTATGAAGTATATCTCTCGGCTTGCCCTGTACTAAAACTCTAGGCACGCCACTGAATTCTTGTATCATAATGGAAATACTGTCGTAAATTAAACATTAACATCTCCTGTTGAGGATCCTATTAAATAAATGAAAATAAATTAAATAAACGACTCTAAGGGATATAAAACCAATTCAAGATTATATGTACTTAATACATATAAGTAAGACATCCGGCTTCTCTTACATAATATTCAATAACATTGTCGGCCTTATAAAACAGTTTTATCCGAAACCTGTTTTTTTGTGCCAGTAGGTCCGACAGCGGAGACAAAATTATTTGCATGTTGGTAAATATGTGTGATGTTATAAACCGAAACCAAAAAAAGGATGTTTTTTCACCGAATATTTAAAAAAATTAAAGAGGAATAATTTTTTTTTAGTCAGTCTGTCGGCGGGTTGTATCCCATGAACTAGGGTAGTCTAGTTTTTTACTTTTTATTAACATTTTATTGATTGTTATCTGTTTTATGCCTATAAATGAATAGGTACAGTTGATATTTTCACCGACTGTTTATTTCTATTACCTCTAAAGCGACAAATGATAAAAAGAATCAAATGTCAAAAAGAAAAGTTTTTTTTCCCCGGTTTTTTTTAATACTAATGTTTTATCCTATTCGAACATGTGATTTGTTTGTAACTTTTCAATGATATTAATATTGTATTATTGAAAAATATATAAAGAAAAGAGATCTTTGTCTTTCTTTTTTTTTTAACTAAAATAATAACCATCGAACTTAGAAGTTATGACGCAACGTCCCAAATATCGTACTGGCGATAATAAATTTAACAAGTAACTTTCGTTATTGAGAATACGTTTGCGTAACGAAGCTGATTCTGTCATTACCTGATGTTTCTAGTTTGACAGATAACGTGTCAAATAACCGGAAATATATGTGCTGAAGTTGTCTAATTATTATAGATCTACGTGCGAGATCGTCTGTGTTGGTACCACCCTCCTTTCTATTTACAACGTGAAGCGTTTCGCTGTGTTTCGGTTCCAAGGATCGGAGAGCCAGTGTAATTACCGTCACGAGAGGTATGACATCTTTACCTCAACATAGGCAACGTATTGGCAGTGTTTTTTTATATCAGAACAATATCATTTTAAAAGTATATGTAGGTTAGGTTAGATTGCCTTCGCGAATAAAAGGTGTAACCTGCTTGTTTGCAAGGCTCACAGGTGGTGGTTCTTAAGACGGACCAGGTCGGAGTAGTGCGGTGTCTGAGGGTTCCTTCGGCCTTCCTCTATCCCGTAATTCTCTGACAGCTAACGGTGATGGTAGAACGTGGGGTTTCAGTCGGCAGGCACGGGTTCTACGTGACATACTCCTTCGGTCCCCCCGGGCTGGAGGAGATCCATGAGGATTTCCCCACGTAAATAAGAGGTACCTTTGCGAAGCTGAGACCTGTCAGCCAACTTTATAAAGTAAAGTTCAATTGCCATATTATTATTTCGTTTGAAGAACAAGGTTTGAAGAGAAAACCAACAAATATATCGAAAAACAAAAAAAAAATTGTCATCTGAGTAGGAATGGGTTAATTTTCAGGTTTATTTCATGATTTTTTTAAGCCAGCATACTATACATTTAAAGTCATGAGTTTTCGTGTATTTGAGGTTATGTACAGGCGTTCTAATGCCGGAGATCGTGGCAAGTGACATTTGGGTATTTATACCCAGCAAACAAGATTCGCATACGATAATGAGAAGCGATCAATGTATTTAAAATGAATAATATAAAGATTGGAATTTCGTCGGTAACCTGTTCCGTGAGGATCGGACCTTGTTTACCTTTTGTATTACGCAAGTACTCGGCTAGTGATGGGAAAATTGTCGATGGAATTTTATCGATGATAAAATTTAAAAAAATGTATTTCGAAATTAGCTAGAGATACGTATAAATTTTGAGACATCTTTTATTGAATCTTCATCTTTTAATGAAATCTGATTAAACATCAGGATTAAAAGAATAATAATAATCACAGTTTTCATATAAAATGTGTGTCATATAAACACCCTAATTCCGTTATATTGATCCTTCGAGCTAAATAACCTTCCGTGCATGCTTGAAACACTACCAGCATCATGTACATATGTCAACTGACTCTGAATGCTATACTTCTAACCTACCGGAATAAGTCGTTTAAATAAAAAGCTATGTTTTGTGTATGAACATATATAGTCAATATAGATGGGTAGTTGATCAGATGATCAGTTAAAAAATTGGGCCATTAAACATCATGGGGAAACTGTTCACCTGATGGAAAATGATACCGCCGCCTATTGACACGACAATGCTCAATGACACTGACAATGACAAGAGCAAAAGTAGTTACACCTCTCGTTCCGGTAATTACACTGTCTCTCCAATCCTTCGAACCGACACACAGCGAACTGCTTCACGAAATTAATGGAAACTCAATACTCTGAAAGACATTGTCTTGTTTAAAAAAAAAACAGCAATAAATAATTTAATCCCAACTACTCGTATATAGAGATGTATAAAAACTGAAAACGAAGGATTAATTCTGCAACCGGATTTATCCACAACATTGAAACATGAATGTAATCTAATGTAAGTAGTTGTACACAAAAAAACAATTGAATAACTCCATTCATACTTAGATATAAGTCTAAAAAAGATGGAGCGTTTCTATTGAAATTATTAGAGAAGATATATTTATTCTATAACATTACTATTATGTCATTATTAACATCCGCAAAACAAAATTAATTAGACATAAAAAAATCAATGTATAATCAATAATCGAAGATCTTTTTACAATTAAGTACAGACAGTAATATCATAAAGTTTCACATGACAAGTGCAATATCAATCCTTATGCTGTACAACTTAAGAACGGTACGTAGTCCAAACAGGCCGTGTGTACATTCTCTAATATTTACATCAAGGGGTGAGCTATATAGCGGCATCTTAAGATATCACACAAGAGTCTGGCGATGTATTTAAAGTATGGATTCCATCTGTGAACGCATTTCTCCTTGTACATAATATCTTAGTATATTCGCATGTTTATGTTGATCTACTATCCGGCACAATGAGGAACATGGCAGCTACAATTTACGGCAACCCGAGACTCGAACCCTCGACTGGTCGGGTCCGGTCGGTCGGTCAACCAAGGCACGTAACAAACTGAGCTGCCACGTCCAACGCAATAACCATTCCTTTCTAACAGTTTTACGTAACAAAAATCAACGAATAACTTAATACCGGACCAATTTTCCCAAATTCCGACGCATGATTAAGAATTAATCTCAAAATCATATATTAAAAAGTAGAACAGTAACTTATTACTGACAGTGTCGCAAACTGACCCCACGCTGAGAAAATAAACACGAGAACTGTTAAAATAATCATTTCTATCACTTTAAATTTTTTTGATTAAGTCACTGATTAAAAAGACAACAATTTTCGACGCCATCTTGCAGCGCTAGTTGACTATGAAAAGTCTAAAAAATGTTTGATTTCTTTAGTTCGCTTTTTTGCCGCTGCGTTTGGTGAGTTTGTAGGATGGTACCAAAAATGTCAGATATGACCTTAAGGTCAATTCAATAGTGTAAACGTTTGCTTTTCTGTGTGTTTGTGTTGTAATGTTGTGACGCATAAGAATCGATATCTGGTTAATTTCTGGGTCAAAACTTAAGGAAACTGTATTAAGAATGTAGGAGTTTTTTTTTTTATGTTGCAAAATATTTCGGAATTTTACATGCGTAGTTTATATTGCAAAAAAAAACTTGTGATTATTTTTTTGTAAAAAAAAGGTTTCGTTTCGTAACTTTGTTGTGATTACGCAAAAAAAAACATTTTGTTGCAAAAAAAAACGGATTTTCTCAGAAAAAACTACCTCCGTCATAATTATTACGAATGAAACAGTTATTCAATTAAATCACGTAACATGGACAGGAAAATTACGAAAAAAAACAACAAAAAGCTAAGTCCATGCTATAAATCCCAACCCGGATTCATCTCCCATTGTTAAACTGTTAATATATGTAAATTTAAAACATAACCTTGCCAAATAGAACATCTCAATATTTTAATGTTACATTTCTGATTTATCGGATATTCAAATTAGTGGTATTTATTCGTAATTCGGTTTTTATTGGTCCTTATTTTTTATTTAGAGCAATATTTTTTGATCGTGAAGGTTTTTCCCGCGACTTTTGTAATTTTAGAGACGAAAACAAAAGTATTTAAATTGATTTTTAAAAAGTACCTATGGTCTATGCCGATCTTGAAAGCCAATTCTTAAAATACGATATTTTATTAAAAATTGATTTTGAATATAATTAAAACTATATATTTTAATTATTAAACAAAAAGTCCTAAAAAATTGTTAAGTTTTTTATTTTGACGATAAAGTTTTAATTTTAAAAAGATCATTAAATAAAAATATGTTCGGGATTTTAAGAATCGCTTACAAAGTCTTGTTGGAAAACTGTAGCTTTGCCTTTAGGCGTCTACTGATGAATTATTTCTTTGCCATGTCATATTCGATACAGGAACTATTAATCTAAGCACGATATTTCAAAGCCATGCTTTTGAGTAGTTGATATTTAATGTCGAATATCATGAGTTTTAGGATGGGCACATTGTTTATTACTTTTGAATGTAAAAAACAGATTTTGTGCGTAACTTTTTTCCCGTTTAGTTTTTACAAAATTTTGTACATGTCTGTCACCCAAAATTTTCCCTTTTTGTAATTTTTACACATCATAGGCAAACAAGCAGAGAGATACCGCCTATTGACACAGCACCCTTGATGTCAGCTCCGCTAACGCATTGCGCGTGTAGAGTTAAAGATGTTATACCTCTCATGCCAGTAATTACTGGCTCTCCAATCGAACACAGCTAACTGCTTCACGTTGGAAATATAAAGGAGGGTGGTACCAATACAGACGATCTCGCACGTAGATCACACTTGTACGTTATTGGTAAATGTCTAGAATTTTGTCAGTCATTTTGAAGATAACCTCCAACATAAAACTTGCTAACCGTAAACCCCTTAAATACTAATAATATTAATACTAATGGATAGGTTCGGCCAAAATCGTCACCTGTTGGTAAGTGACGATGCAGCCGAAGGAGCATGCTTGCTGCCAATGACTCGTTACTGTCGACTTGAAGAGGTACAAGTTGTAATGGTCCAGGATTACATCCGCTGAGAGAGAGTTACAATACTCAGCAATGCGTATAAAAAACCCTTTTGTAATTAATAAATACAAACGTTTTTTTAATTTAAACAAATCACATTAGAGCATTTGACTTGTAAGGAGAAAAGGTTAGTATTACGAAATATTTGCATGACTAGTATCTTTATTTGGCTGTACTCGCGTGGGTGGGACTCATCACAAGCAAGAATAGCACGGATTCAAGATCATGTGTTTGTTGTAATGTTCAATTAGAGGCATATTTTCGAACACCTAAATGACTGACATATTTTTCTGTGACTGAACAATTCCTTACGAAGACAGAATCGAATAGCTTCTTCCCTTGAAGTTTTAAAATCCTTTAGTCTTGTTTGTGTCAAGGATTCGATTCTCAGGTCATGTACTATCATGTTCCTCACGTTCATAGTGGCGCGACAGATTCGCAACCTGTCACACTGGGACTCAAACATAAATGCGGTGTGTAACGCCTCTGCCAACCCCTCTCGAGGGATTACTGCGTTATATTATGTATTTGCTATATAGTCTTGTTCCTTCCACCGCCGATAAAAAAGAGGCTTTGACCGTATTTAACAAGACAAAGATGAAAATAGTACTAGGCAATTGAATTCCACTACATCATCAGAACACAAGATGTAGGCGGAATTCCTGGATATTCCAAACATCAGGCCTAAACCTTTCGAGGCTAATTTTTATAATGCCTACTGCAAAGTAGTGGATGTTCGCCTGTAGATGTGTTCCCTGATAAACATAACCTGGGGCTCTTTAAGGCAAGATTGAATAGGCTTCTCCTGGGTAGACATGTTCCACCTTAGACTCCATCGCCGCTTAACATCAGGCGGGATTGGGGTTGCCTAGTTCTAAATTAGCGCTAAAAAGTAGATTTTTGTTCTGTTACTAACTGTAAAAGCGAAATAGCCCTGGAATGTAAATTTTGGACTTTCATGTTCTGGTCTATACCTATCATGTCTTATATAACACGGTGAGTGTCTCGGGTTCGAGTCACGGTTTGGGCAAATATTTGTACGGTTAACTCGTTTATTTCTGAATTTTTTCTATTTCATTTCTATTGGTTCACACAAAACAAATCTTTGGACTACACTTCGGGCACAAATAAACGGGCACTATGAATAATGTTTATATTAATATCTAAACTCATTAAAACATGCTCTTTTTCTATAGGCGAAGAGGTCATGTACTCAAAGTGCGTAATTTATTGTATTTTTGTATATTAATGTATGTATTTTTAATGTCAAGGCTCCACAACGAAGTTTGTCATTAATTATTGTCCGAGTATGCTGTCGAGCATTTATAAGTGGTCATCAATTATTTTTCCCAATCTACTTATATGCATGAATAGAGTTTTGAAATGAAGAATACTTCACTAAATTCTGTTTCAGTTGAGAGAAAAAGGTTTAAGCTTTAAAAGTTTGATTTTAATATAAAATACAGTTGTAAAATTTTAAAGAAAAGTATTACTAAATGGCATTCCAAAAATGGGTAAACCGATAATAATAATATAACTACCGGCCGAAAACAAAACTAAGTGGATGTTCTTTTTTGAAAAAGTACATAATATTGATATAAATATTATTTATGTGTAATGTATTAAAGTCCTTGGTAATTTAATGAAATATTGCGGTTTAAAAATTAACTAACATTTATTATGTCCAGACAGTGTAAAGTATTTTTCTTTTGAATAATGTTTTGTTGGTTGAAATTCAAATTAAATCGTGTATCATTAATTGGAGATAATCTTCGAAACTACTCATCCGATGTAAATACTACTTCAAGTAATATATAGCTTGTAATGATGTAAAAATGACTACATACAACAGAGATTCATGGTTTAATTTATCAGTTGATAAACAACTAAAGTTAATATGAGCAACATGCGCATAACGCCCGAAACGTTGCAAGCATTACGCTAACTAACCATCAGATGGACGTAATTTCGAATCAGCGACCGAAATCCGAAAAAAATAATCGAGTATGTAAAAAACATCGATGTTGTTTGTCACCCCTAGTTACAACACTATCGTCCGGCCATCTTTTCGCAACGCTCGGTCACATCACTGGTTATGAAAGTTCGAGGTTCACTTACATGCGAAATATCTTCAACAACAACCTATTTTTAAACGAATACGAAGATTACAGGAGTTCAAGATATTAATTTTTGAAAAAAAAAAAAAAAATGACAACTTTTTTTCTTTGCTAATTTTGAACCGAAAAATTTACAAATTGAAGTCAAAAAAAAAAAACGTTTTCGAGTGTTGAATAAAATTCTGAGTAGTTTTGGTAAAAATACCGAAAAAATTAAGTATCAACAAAATAATAAAAAGAAACGCCAAGTATAAATATTTTAATGTATAAAATATTCACATAGTAAATATATAATGCGATTCATTAAAAAATTGCACGAAAAACTTATAAAGGATATGGAAAAAAAAAACATGAAAAAGGTCTTAATTCTTATAACAGAGTCGTGTGAAAATTCTATGATTATTCTCCACCATTGTTACGAAGCAAGGTCTGTGTTAACGATTCCCATAGAAATATATCAAGAGAAAAACAAGAAAAAAAACTCATAAAATAGATTAGCTTTGACATCAAGGAGAATAAAATGTCAATGTTAAGAATGCTATAACTTTAAGAAGTTAATCATGGCCATATTCAGGGGTGGTCGAGTGTGTCGTGCCCACCCCAGCATGAGTGCCCACCCCAGGATGTTACCCATTCGAAATTTGACAATGGACGACAAATTATATAACTCTTCGTCACTACATTACACTTCGTAATAAATGTAAAGGCATTTATGAATTATGGTCGCACCAACTCACTGACTGCATTGAGTTTTGTCTCTGGTTCTTGGACCATGGCACAGGGGTCAGGCCCCCCCTATAAAATACCCCAGATATGCCAATGAGTAAGTAGGAGGTAATCTTGCAAACTACTAATCCAAATTAAAACATTCTTCAATTCAGAATGGTCATTCAGGTTGGATTAAACGCAGGCTACATTTAAAAAAAATACCAAGGCAAAGTTACTGGCGAATACGAGACAACCAATACAATTTTTACGGTTGTTACTTAATCTGTTTTTTTTTTTTCAAAAAATCTTTCTTACAATAAAAACATCAAAATTTCTTATCATGCTTTCCAGTTTAAGCTATGCGTGAGTAAGTCAGAAATTTCATATAGGTAAAAAACAAAATAATAGCAAATGAATTTTAAAAATCTATCCAAAATTTACGGAGATTTAAATAATCTGATACAGTCAAATATCAAATCCGTTTTTGAAGTAGTTTTAAAACTAGTTGATTCACCTTGATCGGCTTTATAATAAATAATGAAGAATGCGACGTTCGAATGGCTGATTTACATAAAAAGTTGTGTTTTTGGAATGATGTGTTTTGTATGACGTCATTCATTTTAGAATCAATAACAGAGCAGATAATTTTGATTTTTTGGTTATATATTTCTTAAAATAAAACCTGAAAGTAATCAATCTAGCCATAAAGTTGAAACTGTACATAACATTGGATAAAGCAACTACGGATGTTACGTGAAGCAGTTCGCTGTGTTTCGGTTCGAAGGATTGGAGAGCCAGTGTAATCACCGGGATGAGAGGTATACCATATTTAAGTCTACATGGGGAAAGCATAGGCCGTGCTCTTGCTTCTAGACATCAAGGGCATTGTCGTGTCAATATCGGCAGTATCACTTTCCATCAGGTGAGCCGTCTGCTTGTTTGTCCGTAATGTTGAAATTTAAAAAAATTGATACTGATATTAATGTTATGATTAAAATCCATTTTAATATAAAAAAGATAAAAAGTGTCAAAATTGTTGTCAGGTATTGTAAAAATAAATTTTCTTTATTTTAAAAAATACAGGAATTTGGAAAACGCTTTCAGAGTAAATATAGGGTAAATTTTTTTCGGAAAATGCCATTTCTCGGACGACCAAAATCACTATTCCAGTGAGTTATACATATAACTTATTATGTCGCCTTAAATATATATTTTATTAAGGATAATATTACTAGTAACTTGTAGATGGTAAATTTTTAAATTAATTCTATTATTATTTTAATATCTTTTCTCTCTAATAATTAAATTAAATGAAGTATTTTTTATTTGAAAAATAAATCAAAATTACTTTACTGATCTTACGACCTATCTTAGATCAATCGCATTTTTATCTTTAAACCAGCGAAGATAAGGTTGAAAATGAAATAAAAACCATCAAATTTAAATAAATAACGCATAAGATCGTTTTTTTATTCGCGAAACTCGATATTGTATTATCTAATAATAAAAAAGTATGTTTGTCCAACTTAGCAACCGTGAAGTTGGGATAATTTTGTCAAGAGTGTATTTAATATTAACTGTTTAGGTTCCGTATCTTTGCCAATTTATTTCGTTTTTAAGTTAGACTTATATTTTTTCTAACTAACTCTCTCTAAGCGGATGTGTTCCCCTAGCATTAAAGCTTGTACCTCTTCAAGTCGACAGTCAATAGTCATGTCAGCAAGCATGCCCCTTCGGCCGCATCGTCACTTACCATCAGGTGACTATTGTGCCCAAACGCTTATTTTATTATACATGTAACAAAATAGCTACCTCATTATTATATAACTAATATACGTATTATTGTACATAGATTGCACATGAATAAGTTTTATTTTATTAAATATTGTAGTTCTTTTATATTTCTAGCGTATATGAACATAAAAATGTCGGTTGTCTGCCATGAAAGTCCATTCTAGATATTGAAGAATGATTTTTTTAAATTGTATTGAATTTTTTTCGAAGATTCTCCTTTTCGAGAACTGTATCTATTTATAATATTAGTAGAGACTGATTCATTTATATATGTATACCTATGCTAAAACATGTGTGAGATTAAAGTAATTTTTACTGAGGAACCCAAAAAATTCAAGAGGTCTGACCGGTTTTCTATGTCACTAAAAGTTGACATCATCTGATTATGTTAATTTATAATATATACGGATTTATGTTGAATGCAGATATTAGATTTTACTGTTTAAGTTATAAAGTTAATTTTTGATTATCAACTTTAATAATTCTGATTTGCTTAGCAATGCGAAATAAGTTTTCGTATAGTTTCAAAAATTTAATTGTTTTTTATTTAGATGAAAAAGTTTTACTAGATTTACTTTTTAAATAAGATAATTAAAAAATATATATATATATTTTGTACATTTAAGATATATTTGCGTTTCACAAGAAAAAAAAGTCAAGTAATTTTTTTAATTGCGTTTTAATTAAATCTTATAAGAAATACTCAATTTATTAAAATTTCATTTAAATTGAAATAAATTGATTTAAAGGATTTAAAAAAATCATATTTAGAACACCCGAAAAAATTAAAAAAAAAATCTTATTAAAGACATGGACGCGAGCCCCGAACTTGAAAAAATCTGGACAATTTTTCATGAATGGAAAAAATAAAATAAAAAAAATTACTCACGTTAAATTAAATAAAAACACGTCTACCACTCCGCACTACACACAACACACTGAAATCGCCACGTACAGGGTACTCTTTTAAAACGGCTCGCGATTTCCGAACAAGCTTGTTTCTCGTTTCGTTCGCTTTGTCAAACAACCATGATTAAGATGGACTCGACTCTTTTATATGTTGTCCTCAGTCAAGTTGTGACCTTTTATATTCATCCCTGTGCTTTAAAAAAAATTAAAATACATTCGACGAATCGAAATCGGATTTGGGATCAACTCGGAATTTTTCCGAAACTTTTCGACATTTGTGGAACTTTTTAGTTCGAGCGTTTTTAATAGGTGATTTAATAGGTGACAAGATATTTTTGTTTTGTTCTTTCAGGTGTACGGATGATCTTGTAAGGGCTTATGTATTTTGTTAATTGGACTTAGAAGGAATATAAATATGTTTTCTATTTGATTTTATTTAATACAACACAAAAACACACACACAAAACATGAACATGAAAACCCACATACACTAATCCTAAAATGTTTTGTTTTATATATTTTTTCTACATTCGATTTTAATTATTTATTCCTTTTGTAATATGGTTGTTGTCTTCATTCATATAAGTGTATATCTCTTGGACAATAGATAATGTTTCTCAATATACAGGCGTACGCCAAGTTCGGGAGCCAGGGCTTTTTTTCATTCGCAAAACCTAGATACACTTAATCCAGACAGCAAAAGTCCATAAAACACGACAAAAAAAACACATTAAATTCATAACAATAAGAACGTCACAACGTAAATGGCATACACTCTTCAATATTATACACTTCGTTAATTAGTAACAATTCTTGTAATCGTTATACATGTACAAATGCAGTGGCCTGTGATATGGGAAATCAAATCTTCCTGCTGTTACATTTAGGATGGAGCAGTGGCGGTACTGTCATACAAGCCCAGAAGCCCGGCTTGCCCTATCCAACCAAGGTAAGTTCGCGCTCTCGTTCATTCATTACTTTTCAAATCAAATAACAATATGCTTTGCATAGCATGGTTCAAAATTTGCGCTAATTCGAACGCGTAAGTATGAAGTGTAGATTTTACGCTAAAGGTTCCGGGTTCGGATCCCGGCGGGGGCGGTACTTTGTGTATTTGCAAGACGCATTGTTTCGCTTACCGGTCTTGGACATTGTATTCTTATTTATTTAGTATATACCATATCGTTGCTTAGCGCCTGCGATACAAGTTCTTACGACACTTACTGCAGGGCTGAGTCAATGTGTGTGTCGTGATGTGGTTATTTATTTATTTATTTAATTTATTTAAGAGTAATGAGGCAACAATACATTTATCGAAATGAATTACAAAAACTACAATAACGTATCTCTCGGCTTGCCCTATTCTAAAACTCTGGGCACGCCACTGGGATGGAGTTGGATTTAGCGCGCAGCCTGCAGAGTAACGAAGCAGATTATTTACGCATAGATAATTTTTCGACATCGAAATAATCGATTGAGAGTTATTATATAGAAATGCATAAATTACATTCTATAATTAAGTTACTAATTACCCGGTTACGGCGAAACAGAAAGGAGGGTTATGATTTTGACCGCGTATGTATTTTTAACTCGTGTTCTAGAGAGGTAAAGGTTGTAAATATGAGGTATTTTCGAATATAATCCCCATATTTTTCATATATACTTTCAAAATGAATACAGGGCTTTTTGCTTGAGTTTTAGAATCACGAAAAAAGTAGTTCTAAATGGTTATAGTCACAGAAAAAAGCTATTTTATGACTAAACAATAAATTTATATAAAAGTATAATCTATACCAATATTATAAAGAGGAAAGGTTTGATTTTTTGTTTGTTTGTTTGATTTGAATAGGCTCCGAAACTACTGAACAGATTTGTTAAATTCTGTCACTGTTGGAAAGCTACATTTTTCCTGAGTGACATAGGCTATATTTCATTTTAGAAAAAAATGGGGATCCTTACTTAAATTACGATAAAGTGTAAAAAATATATTAAAAACTCAAAGAATTTAATGATTCTTTTTTTATTTACTCTTTTTTAGGAGCTCGACGCAAAAAGGAGTGAATAAGTGTTATATTATTATTATTATTATTATGAATGTGTTCAATTTAACAAATCTAAAATGCGATGCCCTTGATATCTAGAACGCCGCCAATGCCTTGCCAGTGTAGAGGTAAACATGTTATACTTCTCGTGCCGGTAATCACACTGGCTCTCTGTTATAAGTTCGCTAGTAAAAACATAAATTAAATTTAAAAAGACATCAAATTTCAATTAATAAAAGTGAAAATTTCGTTCAAATAAATTACAGTTTTAAACAATTTGAGATCTAAAAATTCAATACATCTTTTCTTTTTTTTACAGATCCAAGACAGGTGATTCTTATTAATGTATATTCATATATGGCATTATCACCTTTTTAATTATAATTGTTATGGAATGCCACGGGAATCCCGGTTATTTTAGTAATTGGAAAACACTGGGATCTCACCTTGGAGTTAATCAACGGGAATCGAACCCGGATCTTTGAATTAAAGGACCTTTTATAGGGTTCCGCACGTAAAGGGTATCGCATTCTTAAGCCTCTGCTGTCCGTCAGCGGGCTTTATCTCATTGAGAGAGAAAGACAATATGTATTTCTGTTACCACAAATTTAACATGTACTTAAAAATGAATTATTAATGAATAATACAGAAACGTACTTTTTCGACTCATGTTTCTTTTGAGAAAGTAGTGTTGTATGCTATGGAATCCTTCATGTGCGAGTCAGATTCACACTTGGCCGGTTCTTCTTAAGTACTTTGCTACATTGTACTTTGGTAGTTGGTGTTTTTTTTTTCCTTTAACCGATCTATAACAGGATGGGGTATGTGTTCGGTTTTATTCATGTTTTTTTGTATGTTCACCGTCATTTTGGGGGGAAAAATCAGAATGCTTATTTAATTTTTTTATCAATAGGTAATAATATAATAGGTAATTTATTGGCATGGCAGAACAAAAGACAATGCAGTATAAATATTGAAACTTTGAGGAAAAATCTTCAAAATTCAATCCCTAAGAGTGATTTGATTAGAGGCGGAAAAAAGAAAACTTAACAAGGGACCAAATTAAAAATAAACTTTTTCATAATAATCTAACTCATTTTTATTTAATTTAAACTATTATTTTGTTTTATATAAAAGTTTCAATCAGTTTGTTACGTGCCTGGGTTAGCCGACCGACCTGACAGGTCGAGGGTTCGAATCTCGGGTTGCCGTAAGCTGCCATGTTCCTCATTGTGCCCGGGTAGTGGCGACAGATTCGCAATCTGTCACTCTGGGACTCAACATAAACATGCGAAATGCAGTGTGTAACATCTGCCTACCCCTCTCGAGGGTTAATTACGGCGTGAGTTTATGTGTATATAAAAGTTCCAATCAATTATAATACTTACTTACAAAATCAATCATTGTCATTTAATTAAACATCTTTATTAACATAATTAAATACATTTTAATTATTTTTAAATAAATGGAAAAAAAACACATTTATCATATACAAATAGTTAAATTTAGCTCTTCTTTTTTGTCGATTAAATTACTTTTTTTTGTAGAAATAAATATTGTGAATGTAAAAATTTGTAACAAAATTTCTTGAACAGTTTCGAGCTGAACGAATTCGTATGAAACTTAGTATAAAATGAAAATCAATTAAAAACAAGTAAATCCACACTCACAACATTATTTTTAATTGAGTCTTTTTAATCCAACGTCAGCATTCAACTGATGGGAAGTGATACTGTCTTATAAACTCACGCCTTCGCATCGCATTTCGCAGGTTATGTTGATTCCCAGTGTTACAGGTTGCGAATCTGTCGCCACTATCAGGGCACAATGAGGAGCATGGCTGCTACAACTTACCCGAGACTCGAACCCTCGACCTGTCGGGTCGAGTCGGTCGGTTGACCGAGTCACTGTAAACTTATTTGAAGTATTTATTGCAATGTGCGAAATTGCATAAATAAATTTAATGCGTAGGAAGTCGCAGCGCAATGCTAGTATAATGTAAAGATGATATAAATTCATATAAATAAGTTTAGTCGATCTGACCTTCACCTTTGCCAAACTCAAGACAAAATTACAACCTTGCTTCAAATCGCTCTAATCATGAAAGGTCCAATTCTTTGAGGGGTTGCAGCGTGATACATTGATTTCAAAATGTTCTATTTGAATAGACTTCAAATTCGAAGTGAAAGTCAATTTTTTATTCGAATATTAAATAAAATCAAATTTATATCTACCACCGGTTCGGAATGCTAAAGGCTACATCTACTTCCCATCAGTGTTTCCAGCATTTCGTATACTTTTTTACACGTCAGGTAACATACAGTACTACAGTGATTTTGTATGAGCAATCTTAATTCCTCATCAATCCGTTAGAGGCGCTTTACAAAGATTCATACAAAATTGTAACTACAGTCGCAAGCGGCGATCGAAGGTGAATACCATGATAGGCACACAGGCGTATGCTTGTTTGTCACGGAAAGTACCGAGGCTTTGAAAAAAATTATTCAAATAACGAGAATAAATCAATGTTATTGTTAAATGTCAAAAATATGAGTCTTGTTTATTGTAAAGTGACTCATACACGAAAAGGTGAAGCAATAGTATTTGGGAATTTCATGAAAATAACCCAAGATGCAGAATAATAATTTTGGTTGTTTCTATGAAGTTTTTGCTACATTCTTTTATATCTATAATTCGCAGCTAACCCGCAACTCTGTCTTACTACTGCAACTCCTGATCACCACGATCAACGGTGGCGTCCTTTGATCGAATAATAAACGAATGAAGCAGTTGTGCAATGACGCACAGGCTGTGCCCGGACACACTACCGGCTGTACCCGCAACGAACTTAATCAAAAGAAATAGGAGGAAGTAAGAAAGCGAATTAATGTCTATAATACAGTAAAAGCTCTGTATTGGCGGTGAATAGGTTCAGTTTATATGTCGCGAATACAAAAACCGTGGACATGGTATTCAGTATGGACTCTTATGGGAGATGTTTTAAAGTTCCAAAATAAAAGAAATATTTATCAAAATCAATTTATTACTAAATTCGCAATTAAAATCCATCATTATTTTCGGGCTTTTGGCAAGGGTCATTTGGTAGTTTTTTCATATTTATCTAGTTTAAAAAGGTCAAAATTAAAAGTATCCTTTTCAAGTATGTTTTTTTTGTACATAGATATTATTGTTTGCTGTTTCTTTATATTGAATACTGCCTATTATTTTTTATTGTTCAATATGTTGGCGGCATGTTCAAATAAATAAATAAATGGGTTGAGGTTTTCATGAAGATATCAAGGTTAATTTGCCATACAAACAGATTTTTGATGGTAAATGACAACATTTCAGTTGAAGGCATCCATCATTGGAATGTAGAGTTGTGTGGAGTGTGTTATTGTGATGTATGGTTAAGCGATTCCTTCAAGTCAGTTTACCAACCGACCCGACCCGACAGATCGAGGGTTCGAGTCTCAGGTGGCCGTACGTTGTAGCTGCCATGTTCCTCACTGTGCCCGGATAGTGGCGACAGGTTCGCAACCTGTCACACTGGGACTTAATATAAACATGCGAAATGCGGTGTTTAACACCTCTGCCAACCCCTCTCGAGGGATAACGGCATGAGTTTATGTGATGTGATGTGAGTGTATGTTTGTCCAAATGATAATCCTGGATCCGCCAATGGTGCTTTTCATCAAGGACTTAATTTTTCCCGAGCATGCTAAAAATTGTAGTTTGATTATCAAATAGATAATCAGCTTATCAGCACTGTGACAGTATCGTGTCACGTTGACAGAGAGGCAAAAGGTGAGACGTTGACGATCCGTTTCCGAGTTGGAAGGTGAGTTACGGCCATAAGGCAAGTTACTAATTCTTCTATATTTAGATGAGAATGACTCACACATTATGATATATCAAATATTAAATCATGATATTGGCTTTTGATATTAAGAAAGTGACTTCTATTATTATTTTTATAATGCGTTCTGCAAATGAGTGGAATTCTTCGCCTGTAGATGTGTTCCCTTATAAATATAACCTGGGGCTATTTAAGGTGAGAGTGAATAGGCTTCTCCTGGGTAGGCATGTTCCACCTTAGACTCCATCGCCGCTTAACATCAGGCGGGATAGGGGTCAAATGCTTTCCTAGTAAAAAAGAAAAGAATGAAAGATTTTCACCATGAAAGTATTTTTTTCAAAGGTTTTTTGAATCTCAACCCCTAAACGGGAAAAGTAGGGGATGTAAGTTCCTTTGTAGATTACATGGGCGAAGTTGAGTCTTCTACTGAGAACTAGATACTTAAAACTGCTGCTACCTTCCTTTCTATTTCTGCCGTGAAGCAGTTTTCTGTGTTTCGAATCGAAGGAGATCCAGTAGAATTACCGGCACGAGAGGTACATCTTTATCTCAACATGGGCAACGCATCGGCGCTGCACTTGTGTTCCATAACATCGTTTTGTCAATACAGGTGAACCTGCTTGTTTGACCATGATGCATAAAATTAACAAAAGGAACTACATTCCTCGACCACGGTGGCGCAGTGGTGTAAACAGCCGACTGCTATGCTAGAGGTTCCGGGTTTGAATCTTACCGGTCTTGGATGTTGTATTGTTATATATGTAGTATATACCATATCGTTGCTTAGTTCTTGTGACACAAGTTCTTGCGATACTCACTATAGGGCTGAATCAATGTGTGTGTCGTGATGTGGTTTATTATTATTGTGGACTCTCGTATTTACCTCTACATGGGCAACGCATAGGGGGTGCTCTTATTGTTGGAAGAAATCAAGGGCATCGTCATATCAATAGGCAGCGGGCGGTATCACTTTCCATTAGGAACCGGCTGCTTTTTTGCTTATCTATGACGTTGTTTTTTAAAAAAGCTAAATATCTATTGCTGGATCAAGTATCGATTTTACCGTTTTTTTTTCTCTCACACGAAAGGAGTTTTTGGATTCTTGGTTCATTCAACTTGGCACAAACCAGATTTGTGTAGGTTTTAAGAATTAACAGTTTTAAAAACGGATCACTTCCCGTTTTCGCGAATTATTAATGTTAGAAACGAGATAATATAAATCGATTTTTGTTATTCAATTGACTTTTAACGATTAGTTTGTAATTTAAGTTATTTGGTTATAAAATTAATATCTACTTTGTAGAGAGCGTCAGTGTTTTAATTTTAATAGTTGGAAGAATTAAATATAGACATGTACAAAATTCCCTTAGACTCAAACTATGGCTTGGCTATTTATACAACATCATAGGCAAACAAGCAAACGGTTCACCTGATGGAAAGTGATACCGTCGCCTATTATCTCGACGATGCCCCTAATGTTTTGGAACGCCAAGAGTTAAAATGTTATACTTGTTTCAGTAATTACATTTGCTATCCGATCCTTCGAACCGAAACAGAGGACTGCTTCACGTTGTAAATATAAAGGAGGTTGGTACCGACGCAGACGATCTCGCAAGTAGATTCGTGTATCTGTATTTTCTGTAAAATAAGCCTAAAAATGAGTCTTTAAAATTTATAAAAGTATTCGTTGTAGGAAATTGCCTCGTACATAAACTTTTCTTCTTATATATAAGTGTTGTTTAGGTTATTCTTAGTTATAAGGATGTTATGTAATTTGTATTCAATTTGTAACCTATTTGGCACACAAAGCAAATAAACAACAAGTCATGTATCGTATCAGTGTTGCATGCTAAACTAAAGATGCTTAGTAGATACTCGGATAGCTCTATAGATGTTGACCCAATAGGGAATCAATTTATTTCAGTAGGATTTTTTTTTTCCAGTGAAAACAGTATTAGAATTGTGCAACGTCTGTGCTGGTGCCACCTTCCTTAAATATACAGTTTGTGTCTCTCCTTGCCTTCATAAGGGATGGAACACCTTCTGCGTGGAAACCCCAAATGTCCCTCGATAGTCCGGCTCCCGACCGGGTCTGTACTTGGTCAGGCTCGATAGGGAGGCGGACAGGTATGGCGGGCGTACCTATGCTGTCCGTCTTGTTGTATTGTCTTTAAAAAGATGATACAGTCTGATCGATTGTATAGGGTACGATAGCCACGGTAAAGTAAAGCCACGGTAAAGCTGCTAATGCCTCCAGGCTGCAGGATGTGTCGTTTTTGTTTCTAACGTGAAACAGTTCGCTGTGTTTCGGTTCGAAGGGTTGGAGAGCCAGTGTAATTACCAGAAAGAGAGGCATAACATCTTTGTCTCTAGATTGGCAACACATTTGCGGTACTCTTGGTGTTCCAGATAAGGGCATCGTGTTCATTAGCAGCGATATTTCTGTAGTTGTTCTGTAGTGGCAAAACTGGAACTGAACCAGTACAGTATTTTTATGGTAATCTGTCCCACCGCTGCATCTCCTGCTAGCCAGTATCAACAGTGACGTGCTTTGTAACGTACAATGCAGCTGTAGAATGAAGCACAGGCTGCGTGCACGGACGTACTACCGACAAAGAGACCCACTGAATGAATTTACACATAAACATAAACTCACGCCGTCATTAATCCCTCGAGAGGGGTAGGCGGAGGTGTTACACACCGCATTGCGCATGTTTATGGTGAGTGCCAGTGTGACAGGTTGCGAATCTGTCGCCACTATCCGGGCACAATGAAGAAGCTACAACGTACTGCAAACCTCGACCTGTCGGGTGGGGACACAAGGCGAATGTGGTCGGAGGTTGTATACCATGTAGCGCTTTTTGTATTTGAAAAAGGTGAGATGAAACAAATTTTTATTGCAATTGTTTTTCTTTTGTTATCTTGCCTCTTATTGGCTTAAGAGCTTTATTTTGAGCACTTTTTTACTAGATTTCGTCCCCGTAAAACTTGAATGTTTTTTTACAACATCAAACAAGCAGACGGTTGACCTGATAGAAAGCGACACAGTCGCCTAATAAAACAATGCTGCCCTTGATGTCTAGAACGCCAAGAGTATCGCCAATACGTTGTCCATGTAGACGTAAAGATGTTATACCTCTCGTGTCGGTAATTACACTGGCTCTTTTTTTATTATTCAAGACCAGGCAGGCATCTGACCCCAAACCCGCCTGACGTAAAGCGGCGATGAGGTCTAAGGTGGATCATGTCTGCCTAGAAGAAACCTATTCACTCTTGCCTTAAAGAGGCCCAAGTTATAATGGTCAGGGAACACATCAGCAGGCAAAGAATTCCACACCTTAGCAGTACGCATTATGAAGGAGCTATCGAAGCGTTTAGTCCGGATGGTCGGAATATCTAACACAAAAGGATGCAACTTCAGCCTACGTCTTGTATTCCGATTATAAAAGAGGGCCGGTGGAATTAAATTGTGCAATTCCTGCGCACACTCTCCGAAATGTATCCTATAAAATACCGATAGACACGCAACTTCGCGGCGGTGGCTGGTGGCTCTCCAATCCTTCGAACCGAAACACAGCGAACTGCTTCACGTTGTAAATATAAAGGAGGGTGGTACCGACGCAGGCGATCTCGCATGTAGATACTAAAAATATATTTTTGCTTTTAAGTGTAGGACTCACTTTATACCACTGCCCACCAGCTCACACAGGATGCTATTCGATTACATACAATTTTTATATTTCTTGTTTTAATTAAGAATTCCTTTCTGTATTCTTATCTTTAATTAACTATTAAAAAGTTTTGGATCCGGAAGGTTACTGTTACTGTTTTCTAAAAGTGATGTTTTCAAAGAATTTTGGTTTATCCTGGCCTAATACAATTGACTCATTTACTTAAAATGTGTGTCTAATTGGTGGTTATAAACCAATATGCCACAGTCTATATAAAACAGTGTTAGATATCTACATACATACAAACTCAGCTGTATTTCTATCCAAATTATTTGTTCTTGCTTAAGACTTAATTAAATTAATTATTTTCGACTACTGCATAAATTAAAAAATGTAGTGCTCCACTCAAGCAAACCTTAAATTTTATCAAAATCGGTCCAGCCGTTTAAGAAGGCTTTATGACAAACGTATCTACGTGCGAGATCGTCTTCGTCGGTAACACCCTCCTTTCTATTTACAACGTGAAGCAGTTCGCTGTGTTTCGGCTCGAAAGAGTGGCAGTGTAATTACCGGAACGAGAGGTACGACATCTTAACCTCAGGATGGGCAACACATTTGCGGTGCTTTAAGACATCAATCATCGTCGTATCAATGAGCGGTATCACATACCATCAGAACCATTTTGTTTGCCCATAACTTTATATAAACTATTTAAAAAAAAAAGGCAAGCGTTTGACTTCAATCCCGCCTGATGTTAAACGGCGATGGAGTCTAAGGTGGAATATGGCTACCCTGGAGCCTATTCACTATCGCCTTAAAGAGCCCTAGGTTATATTTATCAGGGGACACATCGTCAGGCAAGGAATCTGTTCTGGGTCTGCTCATCATGTTTAGAGGCTGTGGAGATTGAAAGCTGTGGTTAAATACATTATCATAGTATTTACTAACCTTGCTTTATTTAGATGCGTCATGGCAGAATATCAATGTGTTTGCCTAATTCATAATGTAAGAGGAAACGTCGAAAATGTTACAGAGAAATACATATATGTATTAAAAGAGAACTCTAGAACATATTTCTTACTTTTCAGAGTTTCTTATATAGAGGGTTAAAAACCGGGACCTTATTACTAAGCCTCAGCTGTCCGTCCGTCAGTCTAGCAGTTGGCTGCTTCTCATGCATGAACCATAAGAGCTAGACTTTTGAAATTATCAGAGAATGTATATTTCTGTTGCCGCTATAACAACAAATACTAAAAACGTCAACAAAATAATGAAACGAGATTTTCCAGATATTTTTCTTAAATCTTATCTTATTTCTAAAAAAAAAATATCTATATAAAATATATTATATAAAATTTTAAATAATATAAGACTGTACGGAACTCGTACTTTGCGAGTACGTAATATTAAAACTCACTGATTTTAACCTCGAAGTCTCGAAAACTTTTTACCCATAAACTCACGCCGTCATCCCTCAAGAGGGATTGGCAGAGGTGCTTGCTACACACCGCTTTCCGCATGTTCATGTTGAGTCCCAGTGCGACAGGTTTCGAATCTGTCTATACTTCTGCTCTGTGATTGAACTACATTTTTACTTTTTAGTAAAAAAATTTTTCAGTGGACTATATAAATTTTTGATGAATAGAAATTGTGTGTTTTTATGATGATAAACGGGAAAGATCACGTCATCAAAATTACCATTGGAATATGTATCAGTTGCGAAGAGGCAGTTTCCTCAACGATGTCCTCTCGGTCAAGGGCAAACCGCATCCGTTTTGGTGCGTCAGTCGGCGAGGATAATTGCCCTCACTGTCAGCAGGCGCATGCGTAATGTGACGAACTGCTATTTTACTTGCCTATAGTAAACAAATTATACAAAACACCGTAGCGGACTCTTTCACGAGGAACAACTTAAGCGACATTTTCATTTTATAAGAATTTTTTCACTAGTGTTAATTTGTTTTTTACATCGTCTTCGAGCAGGGCTGAGACAATGTGTCCGTCGTGATGTGGTTTATTTATTTGAAAGGGATAAATATTGTAGGTTACAGGTCTACGAGCTAGAACGTCTGGGTTGGTACCACCCTCCTTTCTATTTACAACGTGAAGCAGTTCGCTGTGTTTCGGTTCGATGAATCGGAGAGCCAGTGTAATTATCGGCACCAGGGTTGTAATATCTTTGACTCTACAGGGGCAACGCATTGGCGGTGCTCTTGGCATTCCAAACATCAAGGGCTCATCAGAACAACCTTTTCAATGGAAGTTGTATGGCAGTGTACTTTGACGTCATTGTACATATCGGATCTCTGTCTAACCAATACAATTGAATCTTTATAAATTAGTCAATAAGTTATATATTTGAGAAAATGTAACGGTTTGTAAAATGTAACGGTCTGTGTTTCCCTTTAACAATGGCATTTATATGTGTGGTATCGAATTATTAATAAATAAATAAAAGTCATGCATATTCCCTAAAACACACATACACACAGACATATAAATAGATATACACATACGAGTACATTTAATTAGTCACCATTGTTTATAATAGGTGCAAATAGATTTACTAAAAATGCGTGTAAATACATAAAAAAACAGTAGGTAAGCAGGCAGGGACCGATTCAGGAATGTCATATTCGACCTTTTTTAAATGATTTTCGGGGGGGGGGGGATTCAAAATCAAAATTAAAATATGTTTATTCGGTTAACGTTGAAAAAAATTTTAGAATCGTCAAATGAATTAAATTTTTTCTTAAAAATGGTTCGGGAAATTTATATTATTTTATTTTGGAAGATACCGACAAGAAACTGCAGATTCTGTAATTTAGTGTATCAACATGTTTTTCATACTAATCCACTAATACATCATACAGTCTAGGGAGAGATGATGCCTTTATCGCATCACAGTAACCGAATTATAATGAAGTTAGTACCTTGAATGACATCACTAACGTAGGGTTCTAACAAAGGGCTACAACCCCGAATAACTCGGATTCTTTTACTGGATTCACATGTGCACATAGGTATAGTGTTATGTGACTTGTTATTGAGAGCTCACGGAGTAGATATGCGACCACAAAAGAGCTAATGGCTATGAGATTCAGAAATATAATTACAGTATCTCCAATACCTACGTTTTTATAATGCGTTAAATACAGTGAATCCTGGTTAATTGGGATCTCAAGGGACCAACGATTTTTACCATTTAAAGAGGTTTTCATTTATCCAGTTTTCCAATTAGACAAGATTAAAATATAGTTGTCTCATTTACAGAGGTAAAATTTTGCGAAATAAATTCAACTGTTTGTAAACAATCGTGTCGAAACCTATCCCAAACTGATAAATTGTCTCGCTAATAAATGGAATTGAGCTCCAGAGTCCCAATTACAGAGGTAAATATCGAAAAAGTCCTAGAAATATAATCTCATTTAACCAGGGTTGAAAAGTCCCATTGACAGAGGTAAATAAATGAAAAAAGTGCCAGGACCTCATTGTAGTTATCAGTAATAGAGGTTTCTCACTTATCCAGGTCCCACTTAACCAGGTTTCACTGTAAAAACATACATATAACATAAACTCACGCTGTAATTAATCCCTCGAGAGGGGTAGGCAGAGGTGTTAAACACCGCATTGCGCATGTTTATGTTGAGTCCAAGTGTGATAGATTGCGAATCTTGCGCCACTATCCGGGCATGATAAGAAACATGGCGGCTACATTATACGGCAACCGGCGACTCGAACCCTTGACCTGTCGGATCGGTCGGTTAACCAAGCCACGTAACAAACTGAGCTACCACGTCTTCGTGTCATAAATATTATAACTATAATAAAAATAGAAGAGTTAATAACGCCGCTTGGTGCCGCATATTACGACGCTGGCGCAGTGGTCAACCGTTCGCTTGTTCGCTCATGAAGTTGAATACTCTAACATAATTGTACCCAAAGAACACCAACAACAACCTAATACAAAATTTTAAGCAAAAGCCGACAAAACAAGAATTCGCATAATTTCACACTACCCTTAAATTCATAAAGAAAAAAGATATCCAGCCTGTTCAAGTGGTAGCCAAATATGGTATATGACGTTATCGATACACAAGCGACTTTAATATGAGGAAAACCCAAAGATGATTATGTGATAGTTCCTGCTATATTTTCATGTATTTACTAAGCATCTTATTTTAATTATTTTCCGGTTACATATCCGTCTGATTGCGGATCTATTCAATTACTCTGTTTCCCTTTAACAATGGCATTTTATTGTACTTTTGCGATGAACACGAGTAGCTCCTAGGCGTTGGAGTATTTTTAAATCATGTGGAAAAAAGTCTTTCCACCTAATGGAATGTGACGCCTATTGACACTACGATGCCATTGATGTCTGAAACGTCAACAGCACCGCCAAAGCTGGCCCATGCAGAGGTAAAGATATAATATCTCCCGTGCCGATAATTACACTGGCTGTCCATCCAATCCTTCGAACTTAAACAAAGAAATGTTTCAAGTTGAAAATAGAAAGGAAGGTGGTACCAACGCAGACGATCTCGCACGATGATCTCTCTATTAAGTTGGAATTCGATTATAATTATGTAATTTTGATACTGCGGTGGCAAAGAAGCACCCAGACCGCCTGATCATCTTAGCAACATGGCAGCTAAAACTTACGGCAACCCGAGACTCGAACCCTCGGACTGTCGGGTCGTATCGGTCGGTTAACCAACGCACGTAACAAACTGAGCTACCACGTCCTCAGGTTCGTTCGTGTAAACTGTGACATAATTCATTTTTCTCTTGTTGTGATTTTTTTTAACTTTGTATAATTACCTATTACTCCATCACCTCCAAAAAAGAAGTTCATGGAGAAACCTTTTCATGAAATCGATGTTGGGCTTACCTAATTTAAATAAACTAACGACCCGCCCCGGCTTCGGCTGGATATTATGCATGTATTATATACATATGAACCTTCCTCTTGAATCACTCTACCTATTTAAAAAACCGCATCAAAATCCGTTGCGTAGTTTTAAAGATCTAAGCATACATAGGGACAGACAGCGGGAAGCGACTTTGTTTTATACTATGTACTGATATGTTTACCATATTTTTTTTGTGTTGATCGATAAGAAAACACAGGTAATTTTAATTCTACTTAAATAAATTTCAACCTAAATAACTTCGTTTTACATAACATTGTGTAATTGAATAGGTATTAATTAATATTTTACGATCAAAAAGTGCGTCAGTAGAGATCCATGGTTGTTGGTTTTGTAAGAAAAATGAATCACAACTCAGATGCAATAATTTATGCCTTTTCAAGGAATCGTAAAGAGAATTTCCAGTAGAATTACATATTTAGTTGGTTAATACATAACACAGTTTCTTGCCGGATTCTTCCCCGTATATTAGCATAGCGAAAATAAAGATTTGATGATAGAACACTTGATAGGTAATAATAATAACAACCGGGTTCAGGGTCCGAATCCCGGCGGGGGTGGGATTTTGCGTTGTTTGCAAGACGCATTGTTTCGCTTACCGGTCATGGATGTCGTATTCTTATCTATGTTGTTTATACCATATCATTGCTTAGTGCCTGTGACACAAGTTCTTACGATACTTATTGCAGGACTGAGTCGTGCTGTGGTTTATTTATTTATTTATATCGGAAGAAAATTTTGTCAATACTTCTCAAGGATGTGAAATGTTACTCTCGCCCACTTTGAGCAATGACTCACAATGTGAGTCATTGTTAGATGCAATACAGGCAAGGCCGCGTGACGAACATAGTCAAGGCTTTAAAAAGAAATTTGGAACTATCGCTCATACAAAATAATAATAATAACCACATCACGACACACACATTGACTCAGTCCTGCATTGAGTATCGTAAGAACTTGTATCGCAGGTGCTAAGCAACGATAGGAAACACACGAACATTGAGCTGATACTTCGTTTTTCGTCGTTTCGGAGTAGACTCCCTGTACCTATAAGTATTGTCAAATTGTTGTGCCATCCTTATAAATAATTAACAAGCTAAATGAGTGACCTAATTAGAATAGCGTTACGGGTAAGAAATTTCTTATGGTGTGACTTTCAGTGTGATAGCTTTTCAACGGAATAGAAAAGGGATATGTACCTGTAAGAAACCTTTTTTATGATTATTCGGGTTCCGAACTCAAAGGGTGATAATAGGACCCTATTATATGCTTGCGCTATCCGTCCGTCTGTTAGCGGGCTGTATCTCATGAACCATAATAGCAAGACAATGAAATTTTAAAACAGACACAAGAACATAAATTTTCACGCGAAAAACTTCGACTTACACTACGATTCAAATTTAATTTAATATATAATGTTATACGCCCTCAGTCGCAGGTTTTTTTGAACTATTAATTAATTACATTAAGACCTTATATACCTATGAGAATCTTACAAATAAAAAATTTGATTTTTTTTTTTTTGTAAACGTAAGATATATTTTTTTTTTTTTTCCATTTTGTTTCCATTTAGTTATTTATAAGTAGTACATAACATAACATTTTTGTACAACTTTTTAAAGTAAATCATTCGAATATATAATACGTTGGAAGTTTTTAAATTGAATCTCGATCATCATCTCCATTCATAAGAATATCTATTTACTCGTCCCTCCATCTCGTTATCCTCATGATTGCCCATTGTTTTATGACATTTATAAACATAATTGCACCGGTAACAACGTAATTACTTATACAATGAAAGAAATTGACATATTCCTTTTAATCAATGCAATTAATTATTGGCTTATGCAACGGATAACGTAACTGGTCTGTTCGTGCGAGGAGAATATTAATTGTACATACATACACATAAACTCACGCCGTAATCCCTCGAGAGGGGTTGGCAGAGGTGTTACACACCGCATTTGGCGTGTATATGTTGAGTGCCAGTGTGACAGGTTTCGAATCTGTCGCCGCTGTCCGGGTACAATGAGGACAATGCCAGATTTGCACGTCAACCCGAGACTCGATCTGTCGGATCGGTCGGTTAACCGAGGCACGTAACAAACTGAGCTACCACGTCCTCACGTAGGTACCCAGGTGTCTTCGTCACGTATTAATTGTAAATTTTCACAATTCATTAACTGAGCCCCAGGCACGGAATAACTTCTTTTTTTTATTCAACTAGGCAGGCATTTGACCCCAAACCCGCCTGATGTTAAGCGGCGATGAGGCCTAAGGTGGATCATGCCTGCCTAAGAGAAACCTACTCACTCTTGCCTTAACTAAATAACTAAAGGAAATTACAAGTGGAGCATCAAAAGTGTTGGAGATAAAACAAGTTTAAAAACCAAAATCTGACAACTAAAAACAGCGCTCAAAAAAAGTATGAAAAAAGAAATTATTCCCATCAGCGTGTCTACAATGAGTTCGTATAGTTTTCCTACACGTCAGGTAACATGGATTACTGCAGTGAGTATGTATGAGCAATCTTAATTCCTCATCAATCCGTTAGAGGCGCTTTACAAGGATTCATGCAAAATTTATAACTGCAGTCGCAGGCGGCAATCGAAGGTAAATCTCATGGTTGAACTATTGTAATTAGTGTTATATGCCACCTACAGTAATAGGCAAACTTACTGACTTGTTTATTTTGTTATGTTAGGTTAGGTTTGGTGTGGGCATATGACCACCTAAATTGAATAGTTTACTTAAAAATTTCAGATGAGAATATTTTTGTTTCGCCGTAGTCGGGCACTAAGAATATTATGTATTATGTATCTGAAATTCGTGTCAGTAATTGACAGTAAGAGTGTCAAAAAAAATCCGCCATGCAGGCTTTTTTTATTAATTTCTTTAACGGCATTGGTTTTAGTACCATACTGCCTAATCATCAGTAATTATAATTTCTTCACTCTTGAAGATGATAAATGAGATGAAGATGATAAGAATGAAAATGATGAATCTGCCTACAGTAACATGCTAGTACGGTTACTGTAGGCTCTAAGGAGTTACTTGGGAGATGACGAAAAGCGCAGCCAAATCGTCGTATTTCACTTTCTCCACACTTGTAAAGCACTAAAGATATTTACTGGTTAAAACCCTAGCATTTTACACATTAAATTCTGCTGGCTGGGGGTAACTTGACGGGAACGGGAAGTGTCAGTTAGAATTTTCTTATTTTATTGTCTTTTCTTATATATCAGCAGAATGTATGTGTTAAATACTAGTGTTTTAAATTATTAAATATCTGTAGTGCTGTACAAGTGTGGAGAAAGTGAAATAAAACGATTTGGCTGCGCTTTTCGTCATCTCCCAAGTAACACCTCAGAGCCTACAGTAACCGTACTAGCAAGTTACTGTTGGCAGATTCATAATTTTCATTGTTCATCTTATATATTCATCTCATTTATCATCTTCAAGAATGAATAAATTATAATTACTGATGATTAGGCGGTATGGTACTCAAACCAATGCCGTTAAAGAAAAAAAAAAAAAAGGCCATGCAGGCTTACAAATGTCAGTGGAATGTAATATTATTCACTAAGATCTAAGAAATTATAAAGTATAGCCCGAACCGACTTGGCACGATTACATATAGGTTATATCTTTAATGAAAATTTTCTATCGCCTATATTCATCAGGGATGATGCAATGCAATGGTGAAAGAATTAATCAAGTCGGTACAGCAGTTACGGAGCCATGATAAAGGCGGTAAAGTGCGGTATCGGCTCTATACCGCGAACCGCAACAATCAAGAACGCTTCATAGCACCATGGCATAGCCTCTAGCTTTTGGTACCGCGAATATCAAGAAACCCGATACCGCACCGACCAATCAGGAATCGATCTTAGCCAGAAAAATTGTATTATATACAGTGAAACCTAGTTAATTTGGATCTCATGGGACCAAGAATTTTGTACCATTTAAAGAGGTTTTCATTTATCCAGTTTTTAGACAGGTTTAAAAATTTGTTGTCTCATTTACAGAGGCCGTAAACAAAACACGTGCGAAAGAAATTCGAATGTTTGTAAACAATCGTGTCGAAACCTGTCAAAAACTGATACATTATCTCACTTATAAAGGGAACTGAGCTCCAGAATCCCAATTGTAGAGGTAAACATGGAAAAAATCCTAGAAATCAAATCTCATTTAATCAGGTTCGAAAAGTCCCATTAACAGAGGTGATTCGATGAAAAAGTGCCCGGACCTCTTTATAGTTCTCAATACCAGAGGTTTCTCACTTATCCAGGTTCCACTTAACTAGGTTTCGCTGCATAATTAAAAAGCAGGGTACAATAGGTTGATGTTTTAGATGAATTTGTTATTATTAATTTTATTATTATTCTTTAATTAATGTAATAGGTGCATGTGCTGTCATTTAATCTGACCTGAACTGCAGGATCAAATATATTTTGTTAAGTATAAATTATAATTTAAATTATTCTAAATTAATAATAATGACGTTGTAGCTTAGTTTATTCGTGCCTTGGTAACCCGACCGACCCGATCGACACAGGTCGAGTTCCTCATTGTGCCCGGATAGTGGCGACAGATTTGCAACCTGTTACACTGGGACTCAACATAAACATGCGAAATGCGTTGAAACACCTCTGTTCACCCCTCTTGAGGGATTAACTACGGCGTGAGTTTAAATTAATATTTGTGACTTCAATTTTTGCTATTTTATAAGATCTGTAATTTCGTATGCCAGTATGGCGGGACACGCCACACTAACCATTGCCATGACAACTGCATTATCTAATTTAATGCTCACGGAATAAAGAGATATGAATTTAAAAAAAATCATTTACGATTCCAAGTACTTTTTTAAGTAAGCGAAATAAAGAGATTTTGATTTTGTTTTCTACACCTTCGGTCGCATCGTCACACCACCGCGTGACTGGCTCATACTTGCCGACGATAAATAAAAACCAATGATCATAAATCTACGAAGATATCTGTGAAAACAATTTTTATTTTTTGCAACGACTTATTTAAAATATTGCACGCAGCGGGATTCGAACCCGGACCTCTTTTTTTCAAACCAAGTACAAGGACCTTAAGTACATCCGCCCAGAAATTGACAAAGCGACCTATTAAATTCAAAATGGACTAATTTAATATATCAAGACATTTTATGAAGGCGATCATTCGGGTAATTCCCAATGATTGTTATAATCCTGTTTAATAAAATATAGGTACTTATTAAAAAATCAAATGGGTGTAATGCAAATGTTATTAAATTTTATGATCAAATTTATTTTGGTCGCTTATAGATGTATCTATATTGGAGGTGTTATGTTTGACGGCCTCTGTATTGCAGTGGTATAAACAGCCGACTGCTACGCTAGAGGCTGCGGGTTCGAATTCCGGTGTGTGCGAATTTTATATCATTTGAAAACTAATTGTTTCGCTAAGGTAGTATTTTGAAATACGTAAATTATACCATATCGTTGCTTAGGATCTGCGATACAAGATTCTTCCATCTTACTATAGGGCTGTCAATGTGTGGGTCGTGATGTTGTTATTATTATTGTATTTTTTGGGGCACACCCGCCACTCTGTCCCACCACTGCAACTGTTCACCAAGATCAACAGTGGCGTCCTTTGATAGAATAATGCAGCTGTGCAATAACGCACAGGCTGTGCCCGGACACCCTACCGGCTGTCTTGGGACCCGCAACGAACTTAATCAGAAGAAATAGGAGGTAGTAAGAAGCCGATTTCAGATATCATGACTTATAGGGAATGACCCCAAAATTCCGATAGCAGATCTAAAAAGCTTAGCCATCAATCTGCATTATAACAATTGTTCAAACTCAATGTATAATTTGTACTTTGAGGCATTAGAAAAAATTACATTAAAATAACATATAAATTCCTTTGAATATCAGACATTTATTGTTGACTAGTTTTAATTTTGAAGAAAACTAATATAGGTATACCTACCTGAATTTCAGCTTCAGAAGCTCAGCGTCAGCTTCATTTCGATATTTTTGAAAAAATTTGCAAGTTGTAATTCACTTTTATTCATCACTTTATATATACATATATAGTAAAGATATTTTGCCTGTATTATATCCACATAAAATATCCTCTTGAATCACTCTATCTATTAAAAACCGCATCAAAATCCGTTGCGTAGTTTTAAAGATCTACGCATACATAGGGACAGACAGCGGGAAGCGACTTTGATTTATACTGTGCAGTGATTTATTTATTTTAAATTTTTGGCTTATCTTATTCCGTTTCTTTTAATTATAATATCTTTATATATACGCACTTGTTAAATTTCTTTTTTTATTGAATAAATATATATGTTGATTGATTGATTGAAATTAAAAGAGTTAAAATGTACAAGATAGAAAGTAAATATTTAAAACGTTAAAAAACTAATAACTCCCATATTATATCAAATCGTTAGATAAACGTTTGAACTCTCGACCAACAATAATTAATATATGCTTGAATCAGTTATACATTATGTAAACAAATATATCCATTTTCTATAACACAAAGCACACACAATATATATATAAACAATAAAAAGTTCATTTTCAAATTTGATTAATTAATCGAATAACTCATTTATAAAATTAATTGTTATTTACACCGGTAGGTTATCATTAAGACTATTTATTATCTGCAATAGGAAATTATATCATAACGGTATATATTTTACCTATCATTATTCATTTTTATTATGTACATTTATACTCATAAAACAAAAACTCACGCCGTAATTAATCCCTCTAGGAGTAGGAAGAGGTGTGTCTTCACAGGATAAAAACTCTGAAAGTTCATTATTAATATTATTAAAAAATAATTAAATCCTACGTAAGAACTGCATCTCTTTATTTATAATAAGATAAGTGGTAGCTCAGTTTGGGCTTGGTTATTCGGCCGACCCGACCCGACGGGTCGAGGGTTCGAGTATCGGGTTGCCGTACGTTGTAGCTGCCATGTTCCTCATTGTGCCCGGATATTGGCGACAGATTCGCAACCTGCCACACTGGGACTCAACGTAAACATGCGAAATGCGGTGTGTGACACCTCTGCCTACCCCTCTCGAGGGATTAATTACGTCGTGAGTTTATATTGTGTTTTATAAATAGCAATTAACCTGCGCCTACCATGAGTTTTTCCTTCGATCGCCGTTTGCGACTGCAGTTACAAATTTGTATGAATCTTTGTAAAGCGCCTCTAACGGATTGACGAGGAATTAAGATTGCTCATATAAAATCAAATTTTGAAGCTGTGTACATTGAAAATGTACTTATTTTGTTTATTTCCAAACAAACAGTTGCCATGACAACGTGAATCCCTACACTCGGCGTTTCTATCATCTTTATAAACAAAAATCCTTCGATATAAACAACGCATTGCCATTTTTTAAAATACATTCCATGCTAGACTTAAAGGTCTTTAAAGAAATCAATTAAAAATGTACTCTATAACTAGTAGATTTAAAATATTATTTCTATTGATGGAGCTCTCAAAGAAATGTTTTGATATTTTGTTTTTATTTTTTACTCTATCACATTCGTAATAGAGTTCGAAATTAAATTTCAAGTTAACAAAAACACCCACACTGTGACCTTTCTTTCTAGTTATCATTAAGATTATACGCGCATATAATATTATACGTATGTTATGTTTTTAGTGTATCGCTTTTATTGAAATTCTAAAGGTCGGTAACTATGCATCTTTGATAGGAATGTTGTTATTTTATGGTTTACTAGCGGCCTGTCCCGGCTTTGCACGGTAAATATAGGTATTTAGCTTTTTTGATATTCTATCGTTATGTTCAACAGGGATATAGGATTCTAATGGTGAAAAAATTATTCAAATCGGACCAGTAGTTTCGGAGCCTATTCAATGCAAACAAACAATCAAACATTTTCTCTTTATAATATTAGTGTAGGTAAAGAATTAAAAAAGCGAAAGCGGTTTGGGAAGCGATTTTTTTCGCTTAGGGGTTGAATTTAAAAAAATCCTGTTCTAACTAACGCCTTCTGTTTATGTCTGGCTCATTGTTGCTACATTTTTAAAAAATTAAATTAATGTAGGACAAGCTATTTTGGCCTAGTCCATAACGAGTTCCGGGCTCGAATCCCGCGAGGTAAGAACTTTTTGTTAAATCCAAGGTGCATTTTTTGCTATAGCGCTGAAAGTAGTATTCTTATCTACGTAGTTTATACCGTATAGTTGCTTAGTGCCTGCGATACAAGATTATATCTTAGTGCAGGGCTGAGTCAATGTGTGTTTCTTGATGTGGTAATTATTATATTTTCTTTTCATTTAAAAAAAACACAATTAAGGAAAAATACTTATGTATTTACTAATAAAGTTTATTAATTGATAAACATCAACAACTTTTCTTATTACCGTCCACTTGCCACATAACTAGATTAAATTTGTAAATAAACAAATCTTATGTAATACCGTAATAAGTACATGAGCATATTCACTAAATGTGTTGTAAATGTTTCAACATAGTATATAAAAAATCTTTATGTATAAAATTCGGTCAAGTGTGAGTCGCACTCGCACACAAATTAATTCGTTTATTTTCAAGTTAACGGAATAAAAATATATTGATTTTGAACCCTTGTTGATTTTGATTATGATTTTGCCACACAGACAAGGCTTCCACTGTTTAGAATTTTGATATTTTTTTACAAAACGTTATTTGAAATTTATGTGAACTTGAAAAGCCATCCTATATATTGTTAAAAGATGTTTAGAATCGGTTCAGCAGTGTCTAAGACTATCTCCAATGTACACAGTCAGGTCATAAGTATTGTCACACAGTAAAAACTTTTCTTTTAGAATGCTGGCCACAAAAAAGTTGTTTGAATTCGAATTTCGAATTGTTCATGAAAATAAAAATGTATACTTTTCAGAATCTTACTCAATTTTAAATATGGAGTGGACGCTTAAAGAAGACCGTGTTGCAGTTATTGCATTGCATCGTTGCGGTTACGCGCCAATTCAAATTTTTGACACACTGAAAAATTTGAACATAACCAAAAGATTCGTTTATCGTACCATCAAACGATACAATGAAGACTCTAGTGTAGATGACAGGTCAAGAAGTAGTCGCCCTCGGTCTGTTACGACTCCAGCAGTGATAAAAGCTGTGAAGGCGCGAATTGAAAGAAATCCCAAACGTAAGCAGAAACTGTTGGCCCTTCAGATGGGGTTAAGCAGAACCACGGTGAAAAGGGTGTTAAATGAAGACTTAGGGCTTCGGTCATATCGAAGAAAAACAGGACATCGTTTGAATGCTCGTCTAATGGACCTGAGACTGAAGAGATGCCGCGCTTTGTTGAAGCGGTACGCGGGAAAAAAAATATATCGGGAAATTCTTTTTTCGGATGAAAAAAATTTACCGTAGAAGAGAGCTACAACAAACAAAATGATAAGGTGTGACACACAGGAGTGAAGAAGCGAGCAACCGTATTCCGCGTGATTTGACCTGACTAGGTATATAAAAAACATGAATTTATAATCTTAGAGTAGGTGAATAAAAGTTATGTATCCAAGAATCGGTCCATTATTGGTTATTTTACATATTTTAAAAGGAAATTATGGCCTAGACCGCAAACCATTTACTGCAGAAAAAAAAAAAACAATAAAATTATGGAATTTCCGTAAAGACAAGATAAATAATTTATTTTACTGCAAAGGACTATTCTTTGTCTGCATTATTCCACCAAAGCATACAAAGAAGGCATGCTACACCTTAGACTTCATTGTCGTTTGACATCAGGCGGGATTTTGATCAGATGCTAGCCTAGTCAACATCTATAAAAAGTACTTTTAAGCTGAGTTTTTTTGTAAGTTAAAGATACTGTATTTTAAACATATTTTCTACGATTTTTTTTCATAAATAGAGCGCCAAGACATAACTCTCTCGCCAGATGCGTTAACCTTTCATTTCAACTTGGAGCTCTTCAAGTCGACAATAAACAGCCATTGTCATGCTGCCCATCACATCTTGTGGGATTGTAGCCTCTGGCATGACGAACGGTCAATCACGTTAAATTAGATTTAGGTTTCTGCGTGTAGTCCTCTATTTATTACCTAGATCTTGTGAAAACGAAGGGAAACTTCCGTGCCTTTAAAAAGATTTGTCACCAATATTACTGGTGTAAGATTTCCGTGGTGTTTTGACGGTCTGGCGTCTCCTGACTGTCTCCCCCTTTAGTTTTTTGGCCTCTGGGCCATTTTTATTGCTGTCTCCGCTTTGCTGGGAGGGAAGTCAGAAATCGGTTTCTTACTACCTCCTATTTCTTCTGATTCAGTTCGTTGCGGGTCCCAAGGCAGCCGGTAGGGTGTCCGGGCACAGCCTGTGCGTCATTGTACAGCTGCCTTATTTGTTGATAATTCGATCCAAGGACGCCACTGTTGAACTTGGTGAACAGGAATTGCAGTGGTGGGACAGAGTGGCGGGTGTGCCATGAAAAAGCATGCTCCTTCGGCCACATCACGTACCATCAGGTGACGATTTTGGCAAAGTTTTTGATCATACACTTAAAAACAACAGCATTTGAAACAAATTCTGTAAACAGCAAGTAATACTGCAATATCCTCGCGTTCTGACGGGCAGCAATTTGCAAATTGTAATTGATACAATAAAATGATGTTATAATATTAGACATGTCGGCGGTACATATTTGTTATGACACTAAAAGACGTAATTTATAAATAATTTCATTTTAATTCATATATTGTGACATGAGCTATATCGCAGTGTCTCACCCTAGACTGTAACATGTATTCGTGGCTGTAAGTATAGTGTAAAAACATATTCAAATAACAAATTACAGAATCTGGGGTTACTTGCCGGTATCTTCCCCGACATAAATTTTCCGAACCGGTGGTCGAGTCATTTTTAGGAAAAAATTAAATTCATTTGACGATTCTAAGTACTTTCTTTTAAGTTTATGGAATAAAGTTATTTTTATTTTGATTTTTTAATTCTATAAGTTATGTGCTCATTTTCTGCTTCAAGCACAGCGTCATTTTCATTCCCTTTCGTTCAAAAATATGGAAACTCATTTATTCTATTTGTTAAAATATCAATCGGAAATCCCAATGTGCATAAAGCTATCTTTAAATAAAAACATCATGACGCACAAAGGAGTAAGCTTCATGCTTTGCTAGGCACGCTTTTAAAACTGGCCATAAAAACAAAAAACGGATGAAATAAACCCAAGCTGTTTCCCACCTTTTTTAAATTAATTTAACCTGTATACTGTATGCAAAGAAAACTGCATAATTTGGTACATGTATTTTTTTTCTGAATACTTTACGAAATTAAAAACTACCGGCTGTCTTAGGACCCGCAACGAACGTAATCGGAAGAAATAGGAGGTAGTAAGAAAGCGGTTTCAGACTTCCCTCCCAGCAAAGCGGAGACAACAATGGAAACGGCTCGAGGGCAAAAGCTAAAGGGATCTACGGTCAGGAGACACCTGACCGTCAAAACACCACTAGCTATGTAGCCATATCGTTGCTTGATACCTGGTTTATGAGATTCTATCTTTGTTAAGTTTAGTTAGTTTTTCATTCATATATTTTTTTTCCTAAATTAATTAAAGCTATGAGTAAAAATATCTTTGGATTAACAATTTGTGTTATTAAATAATACAATATTTTGTTTCTTGTTACATGCTACACTTTTTTGCTGACCGTACGTCATGACAATAAATTAGTTACGGTTCGCAAATTATGATGACTTACGAGCTTTTGTTTTAAATATATTATTTCATTAGACTTTTAAGTTTAAAAGAGATGTTAAAATAATTAACAAATGTGAGTTTAAAATTCCTTTATTAGCTGATATCTTTAAAGCTAAAAGCGTAAAGATTTCTGGACTTGATAAGTCAATTAGGAAAAAGGACACATCCCTGGAGAGGGGTAGGCAGAGGTGCTACACACCGCTTTTCGCATGTTTATGTAGAGTCACAGTCTGACAGGTTGCATATCTGCCGCCACTATCAGGGCACAATGAGGAACATGGCAGCTACAACGTACGGCAACCTGAGATTCGAGCCCTCGACCTGTCGTGTCGGGTCGATTAACAAAGGCACGTAACTGAGTTACCATGTCCTCAAGAAAAAGGATTTGATATGTTCTGAAATTTTTACCTTTTAGTAGGGGCGAACTGCTAGTATATAATTAATTTGTACTTATATTTTATATTTATTAAGTCGGGTCAGTTACTCCATTTTTAACTAGAAAACGGCTGAATTTCTATCAACTTTTTTGACGACCTCGGTAGCGCAGTGGTGTAAACAGCCGACTGCTACGCTAGAGGTTCCGGGTTCGAATCCTGGGACTTTGTGTTATTTGCAAGATACATTGTTTCGGTTACCCATCCTGTATGTTGTATTCTTATCTATGTAGTTAGTACCATATCGTTGCTTAGTCCCTGTGACACAAGTTCTTACGATACTCACTGCAGGGCTGAGTCAATGTCTTATCTTTGATTTCTTAAGTTTGTCTTTGCCCCGAATAACAGAACAATAATTAAAACATCGGAAAACAAATAGTAGTGAAATTTTATTTTTAAACAAATCAATTTCTTAGCCAACCTTTTACGTAACATGACTATATAAAAAGGTATATTATATATCATATAGGTACAATGATACGTTACATACAAAGGTTTCAAAAACTGTTTCGTCATTTCACCTTTGAACTGTGATTTCATTTTAGCATCTCTCAATTGCCTCGTTTGCGTTCCAATCTGTTAAAAATAATTGGATTATTTTTGAGTTTAAGAGACAAACTAAATATCGATTTACCCTTTGATCGTATAGTTTAATTAAGTTAAGTATGAAGGCTGAATGTTCGTGTGTTTCCTACTACGAAAGTGATACCGCAGTTCAGTATTAGATCAGTAAAAAATTGGGCTATTAAACATCACGGGAAAACAATTAGACGGTTCACCTGATGGAAAGTGATGCCGCCTATTGATACGACGATGCTCTTGATGTCCAAAAGCGCCAATGCGTTGCCCATGTATAGGTGAAGACGTTATACTTCTCGTGCCGGTAATCACACTGGCTCTCCAATCATTCGAACCGAAACACGGCGAACTGCTTCACGTTGTAAATAGAAAGGAAGGTGGTACCGACGCAGACGATCTCGCACCTGCAAAAGTATACATAAGATCGCTTGTTGACTACTGTTGTCAAAGTGCTGCGTGGTGGATCGGATTGTCTTGAGCTTGTGGGCCAATTGGTGAGATTGTCCGTCACCGACATTCCCAAAATCAGTCGCAGGAATCGTAGATATGAATTGATGGCGGTCCCTGCGTCACGGACTATGTCACGGAGAAAGTCACCTCTGGTTCGATGACTGACCCTGCTGAATGCATTTCTGACATCGGTACCGGAGTGCGATGTGTTTGCATGGCGATGGACGAATGTATATGTCGAGTGTAAGAGGTATTGTGAGGTGATTGATGATAGGCCCTCAAGTATGTGTGTTTAATTACAATTATACTCGTAACTATAAATGTATTAGATTTAAGTATCATAGTGTTTTAGGCCACCTGTTAAACTGTGGTATTTTTTAATAAAATAAAATATGTCAAAGTCAGGATTGTCCTTGAATAAGTTTCCATCTCGTTAACAACTAGGGTAACAATTTAACAACCACTTAACCAACATTAGCTAATGAGCCGTCAGATGAATGCTTATTACTGAACGTCTAACATTGAATTGCAATTAAAGCTTTGTCCTCCCAAAAAAAAGAATCTTTAAAATATGAAAAGCAAAAAACAAGAAACGCCAAAAGGAAAACCATCAAAACACGTGACATAATAAACTTTAAACTAAAAAGTATGTAATAAATATGTAGATAAGTATGCGTCGAAAAAGGTTATATCAAATTTTATTGTTTTTTTTTTTCGGCTAGGAAGAGACCTCTAATGTTAATAAGCGTGAATCATTTGAGATGTTTGGTTTTGCCCACGATAACACAGTAGAAGAGGCGGTAGTGTATAAAAACAGTGGATCTGTGATTCATCATTAAGCTAAAAGGAACTTTAAGTTTTATTCGGGAATGCTAAATGAATACGTGGGAAAAATTGTACAATACAAAAAAAAATTTTTAATAATTCGACGTATTTCAACCAAGAGTAAATTTAAAAAGTATACCTATCTACTCAAACATGTCGCAAAATCAAGTAACCTTATTAATTTTTTCATAAATAAGGACTATTACTTGTATAGGCAAGTAGGTAAAGCTGCGATGAGAGGAAATGACGATCGAAAACGAAAAAAATGGTGTAAACAGACGACTGCAACGCTAGTGGAACTGGGTTCGAATCCCGGCGGGGGCGGAACTTTGTGTGATTTGCAAGTCGCATTGTTTCGCTTACCGGTCTTGGATGTAGTATTCTTATCTATGTAGTTTATACCGTTGCATTGCTTAGTTCCTGTGACACAAGTTCTTAAGATACTTTCTGCAGGGCTGAGTCAAGGTGTGTGTTGTGATGTGTTAATAATTATTTATTTATTTATTATTTCTAAGATAGGACAGCTATTATCTCAGGCACATGCAAGGTCGGAGCCCACTACAGGAGCACTTAGGCTCAGCCTGTTGTCTTCCACTTTGCATCTGCAGGGATGTAACACCTATTGTGCTACATTAACAACTAAAATAATATCTTTGAGGGCGTCAACGCAAGAAAGCCGCGCGGTCAGTCCGGAAACGCTGCGAAGGTCAATAGGACAGCAGTTAGGAATAAGAATAGCCCTTATGACGCTCTCGCGTCTTAGCTAGCCCTGCTGCTCGTGTCAACCCACTGTCCGTTACAAACTATGTAATTTAAATATTCCGTGACAGTCCTCTTATTTTTAGTACTAATCATATATTAATGCTGTGGTTTTTTTTGTCCACCCGAGACCCGAGGTCCACCGTGTATCTAAGTATTGAATAATTTCTATTTTATTATTACAATAAAAAAACTTAATTTATGTCATATTGTTGTTACCTACTACGGGCGTGTTAAATTTAGTTTTTATGTTCTTACGTTTTATATTACTATCGTAGGTATATAAGCTACCTATGTAGTTTGTATTTAATATTAAATAGTTCAAGGGCTCAAGAGTTTAGTTATGTATTCCGTTTATTGACAGGTCGAAGGTTCGAGTCTCGGGCTGCTGTACATTGTGGCTGCCACGTTCCTCATTGTGCCCGGATAGTGGCGAGAGATTAGCAACCTGTCACACTGGGACTCAACATAAACATGCGAAATGCGGTGTGTAACACCTCTGCCTACCCTTCTCGAGGGATTAATTAAGGCGTGAGTTTATGTTGATGTAAATATGTTACCCATAAAATTCAATGGTACAAGGTCAAACGTGGACGCGCGAAAACCAATTGGAAAGGAAATCAGGTCAAAACGATTTCACAAGTTATTATTAAAATTTGATAATAATAATCACCATTCGAGAATTCGCTCTTGAGTTGATTCGAAGGCATTATTAAGGATTTGTGCTCATAGGAGTAACGTGTTAGTGAGTTAAGGCAAAAAAATACGATTAATCTTGTACATTTTTAAAACTAAAAAGTGTTTGTAATATTTTTCATTTAAATAGAACTCTTTTTTAAAATTACTTTTCGATCCTGTGCTAGTTTAGGATGGAATGGATAAATTAATTTAATAAAATTTGTCATCGCAGATTGTTCTTTAAATAATTAAGTAATTTTATATTGATGTTAAATATTTTGGTGAGATTTTATTGAGTAAAATAAATTCAGCTTCTGTTCTATATATATTCTCTGACAAAAAATATATATTTGGTGCATACCCCGTTACTTAAGTGAGCAATGAACAAAAAAATCTAAGATGCGTCACATACTCATCTCGAAGGTTGCCTACAAAACTGTATTTTAATCATGCCTTATAAGAACTAAACGAATACACAAACAAGAATATTATTACACGCCTCTTTGGCGCGGTCGTGTTAACATAAACAGCCGAGGTTCCAGGTTCGAATCCCGACGTGGGCAGAAATTTGTGTTAATTGCCAAACGCATTATTTCGCTTAATAAATTTGCGGTTCGGACCTTCATGGACACATGTATTTACAACAATTTTTATTATTATTTTATTCATGTTAATTATGATTTTTTAATCTCAATTGTATTCAAAATTGTTTTTATTTTAAAATTATTTAATTAATGTAATAGGTGCTTGTGTGCCGTATTAACTTATTTAAAATAAATAAATAATTAATAAAAACAATGAAGTATTTCATTACTCTCTAATCGCTATAAATGAAGAAATATAAGCGATTTATTTTATTTTATTGAATACAGACAGGCATGATAAAAAGAAAAAATGCGAAAAACAATATAATAGACCAATCCAACACGACAGGTCGAGAGTTCGAGTCTCGGGTTGCCGTACATTGTAGCTGCCATGTTCCTCATTGTGCCTGGATAGTGGCGACAGATTCGCAGCCTGGGACTCAACATAGACATGCTTAATACGGTGTGTAACACCTCTGCCTACCCTTCTCGATGGATTACGGCGTGAGTTTATGTTATGTAATAAAATAGATTGTGTTAGGGTTGTCTATTTTCGCAACAGCATGTCTATTGTCGCTAACGGCAACGCGGTAGAACGCCGGAGTATTTTCAATGGGTAGTGTCGTCTTCCTCGACCAGTCCCTCATACCTACCTCACAACCCTCACCTCTCATACCTGGGCCGAGGACGGATGCATCAAGCATTTTCACTCGGGCAAAAAAAAATGTTGTCAATGTTCCTATTTTCCCAGGACATATCCTGCTCTTTGGCTCCTGGGACATCGGAGATGGTTTTTAGAGTCCTGGTTTGTAACGCGTCCTGATAAACTCATATATTTCAAGGACAAATAAAAATATTACATATTGTAATTTGCTTTATATAAAGGTATTCATAGTAGCTTTAAATTGTATGAAATAGAAAACTTAAATGTTCCGAATTGTAATAAAAACGATTGTAAATTTTAAAAAAAGCAACTACGGAGGTTTCTCGCCGGCGTCTTCCCCGTAGATAGCATTCCGAACCGGTGGTAGATAAAAAATTACAATTTGAAAGCACTTATTTTAAGTCTATTTAAATAAAAAAACATTTTGAATTTGAATTTGACATTAATGGGGTTGAAAGTATAACAGGAACAGAATCGCTAAGGTAACTTTTATTATCTACGTATTGCGATAATACTGCGTCCTGTTTTAAAAACGAAATGTTTTTCAACTTCAAAATCCGGATGTTAACATTGTTCTTGGCAACGGATACAGTATAAAATAAAGGGATGAACTAAAACTAAAATACAGTCAGAGGTTACCAGCACAACAACATTAATAAAATAATTTATTTGCTTTCACCTTGGTTAGTTTATACCTCACAAATTTGAATAGCGCTCATGTTTTTTCTTTGTTACGAAATTTAAAAAAAAGAAGAAAAAGACTCAATAATCAATTAATTAATAAAATTAACAAATAATAATAATATCTTCGTCCACTTATGTTTGTTAAAACATAATTTAAAGCTATATACATTTTCAGTCAGATCTTTCTTAACAAATAAATTCTTATCAAGCAATTTTAAGAACTTATTGTGAATCTGAACACATGATCGACAGCTTTTTCCATAATTTGAGGAATTCGGCACTGTCAGATGCTGAACTAATTTTGAGGCAGTTTATTATACTCTGTACCTGCTGTATATGGAACAATTCATAATAATAGGGAATATGCATGAAATTTATTTGATTATTCAATCAATCGTCATAGTACATATCGGATCTCTCTGTCTAACCAACGAATTTGATAGTCCATTGAAAAGTTACATTTTGGGTTGCGTTTTTTAGAGGACGCAATTTTATTTTTTTGATGTGTAGGGGGGGTCAGTGTTAAGCCAAAACCAAGTTTGTGGGGTCGCCACCCTTGTCCCACGGCCGCCATCTTGAAAATAGGGGTTGAAATGGTATTTACGATATATCTCATAAACTATTTATTTTATTTAAATAAATTGTCAACATTTTTTTTGCAAATTAAATTCTCTACAACTTTGCTCCAGTAACTTTTTTTTGTAGAACTATAAATAAAAAAGTTATAAGCGAAAATCTTCGGAAAGTTGAGAAAAAAAAATATATTTTTCGATGTAACTTTTTTTTTATCATTTTACGAAAAAATGATAACTGACCATTTTTGTACATCGTTTTTTGAGGAACAACTTTTATTCGCATAATTTTTTCATTAAGTCAATAGCTAAGGTTTTACAGCGCTCCGAAGTGAGTACTATTTTTCAGTCCTCTTAACTAATGGAGATGCAGCAAGAGCAGTACGAACGATAAGAGCGTCTGCGTCTGATTCTGCTTGGTCAACAGTGAAACCCATTTCCGAGAATACAGTTTTATGAAGTATAATAAAGTTAGATTTGTTCTTCTCATTAACAAGAAATTTCTCTTGTGATAATGTCGGTATGGTGTTCTTGTCAAATTTTACTTCTGTCGACTGGTGTTTTTTCGTGCGGCGCAAACGTTCCCAAGACTTTGTTCCTGCGACATCAGGGTCGTCTGAGTAACCGTCAAACACAATGCTTGCAGAGAGCCCGAAGTGTTCTTGTACATATTTGACGTATTTTGTAGTTATATCCTTGAACGATGAATTTCGATCCCAAATTACTTTATGTAAAAGAAAACCACCGTCAATAACAAAATGACTCCTGGCGCTGATGTTAGAGGAGATTTTTTTTTATAAAATAAATAGTTTAAGAGATATATCGTAAATGCCATTTCAACCCCTATTTTCAAGATGGCGGCCGTGGGACAAGGGTGGCGACCCCACAAACTTGGTTTTAGCTTTACACTGACCCCCCTACACATCAAAAAAATAAAATTGCGTCCTCTAAAAAACGCAAGGTAAGGCCTAAAAAATGTAACATTTCAATGGACTATGAAGCTTTATAATTTAGTTTATAAGTCAGATATTTGAGAAAATCTGACGGATTTGTGTATATATTTTGGTATCGAATTTTAATTTAAAAACAAAAGTCATGAATATTACCTATTATCTTAATCCTATTCATTATTAATTCCATTTTAATAACCACATAAGCAGTCACGTACCAATTTCGTAAATAATACATTTAAAATCAAATTTCAGCCATTACAATCTAAACATGACATCATATTTGCAGCTCAAAATATTTATGCAAATTCACAACACCTATTGTTTGAAAGAACAAGGATTTAGATTATTGTTTGATTGCAATGTCAAACTTAATAATAGATGCCTTCCAATAATGCAAGATCACAATGGTAATTATAAAATAACATCAGAGCTTAATACAGTATCAACAGTGGCGTGCTTTGTAACGTATAATGCAGCTGTACAATGAAGCACAGGCTGCGTGCACGGACATACTACCGACAGCGGGACACGCGATGAATAGAATCAGAAGAAATAAAAGAACATAGACTCTACCGGGAAATCTTAGTTTTTTCTTTTTATTTAACGCCATGGGCAACAAGAAGACGGTCCTCCTGCTGGAAAGTGATACAGCCGCTATTGACACGACGATGCTCCTGCAACGATGTCGTGAAAGGCCAAGAGCACCACTTATGCTTTGCTCATGTAGAGGTAACGTTGTTATTCTTTTCGTGGCAGTAATCACACTGGCTATCCAATCTTTCGAAGCGAAACACAGCGAACTGCTTCACGTTGTAAATATAAAGGAGGGTGGTACCAACACAGACGATCTCGCACCTGTAAATTTTGTCTTGGACCAAAACGAATTGGATTACCATTGTTAGGGTTCCATAAGGGCGTCAACTGTACCTTACTACAACTTAGCCTTTCCTTTTAACTAGTATTACCCTTTGAGGTATTAAGTCTTTTAATAATAATAATAATCACATCACGACACACATATTGACTCAGCCCTGCAGTAAGTATCGTAAGAACTTGTATCGCAGGTGCTAAGCAACGATATGGTATATACTACATAGATAAGAATACAACATCCAAGACCGGTAAGCGAAACAATGCGTTTTGCAAATAACACAAAATCCTTTAAATTTTTTATTTAGAACTAGGCAAGCATTTGACCCCAATCCCGCCTGATGTAAAGCAGCAATGAAGTCTGAGATGGAACATGCCAACCCAGGAGAAGTATTTACTCTTGTCTTAAAAAGCCCCCGGTTATATTACGAGTATTAAAAAGGTTCGACGCCCTTGTAGTATTCTTATCTATGTAGTTTATACTGTATCGTTTTCAACCACCTTCGACGCAAGATTCTTCAGTCTTGCTGTAGGCTTGAGTCACTATATTTGTCTTGATGTGGTTAATTGACTAGGGAATACTTTAGCAGGCAAAGAATTCCTATTTGAAACATGAAAAAAAAAGATTGGAATATCCACAACGAACGGATGGAACTTCCGCCTATGTGTTTTGTCCCAGTGATGAAATAGGGTATGAAGTATGGTAGATAAAAGTTCTTTAAAAATTAAAGCGTTACATTAAGAAAAGACAGTCGTGACCGTAACGCTGGTCTGCATTTCGCTCGGAGGTTGAGCATCGCTATACAGCGTGGAAATGCAGCCAGTACATATGATTTTTATTAGGTTTTTGAAGTTGTTTAAATTTATAATTTAATTTTCATTTGTGAATTTTATATATCTTCAATATATTGACAATACAGATATTGTAAATAAAGAATTATTCAAAGAAAAAACGGAGCCTACATCTACCGTGAAATCTCATTTTAAATGCAAGATTTGTTTACACTTAACCTCTTGAAATACATTTAAATTTTCCTCAAGTTCTTCACTTTAGCAGCCAAAAATTAAGATATATCCCACACACCGGTTAAATAAATATAACAAAGCATACACGATACGACCTTGTTATACCTAAACTATACTATGGTATTTAGGATTCAACTGTTTAAGGATATCTTACGAAACCTGCCTAACAGATTACCATGCTCTCTAATCTCTACGCAAGCTTAGCGACCCCCTGTGGCGAATTCTAAAGACAACAGCGGTTTAATCTCACTAGATGACTTGGCTTGGTATCGACATATGGTATCTATTATAAAGTGCTTAAGTTATGGCACCAAGTTGTGAAGTGACTGTACCTCCCGAAAACGCCAATGGATCATGATTTGAGTTGAATAACACAGTATAACCATTTCAACTTAATCAATATATTGAGTTGCTTTCTTGATTTATTACACAAAATATAAAATTTAATTAAAACATTTAAAAAACCTAATCAAAAACATGTGTATATGTATAATACTTAATCAATTTATTATAATTTAAAACCCCGATTGGACATTTTTCTATACATTCGACTGTTCATCCCCACTTTCAACCCCTCATAACTTTTGAATGGGGGAACCGATACCGATCAAAAATAGCTAAGAACACGCTCGATTAAGTCAACTTGCTAACCAAAAAAAAATATCGTTCGAGAGTAATGATGCCACAGACAGACAGACAGACACCTTAACACACACGTCAAACTTATAGCACCCCTCTTTTTGCTTCAGGGGTTAAAAATCCTTTTTAATAACCTATAAATCATCATATCTAAACAAGTTAAAAACACAAAATTTTTACATACCCACTCGAATAAGCTCTAACAAACAAACTCATTTAAGGATTACATAATGTCAATAGAATGATATTTCCCTGTCTCCGGCTCCGTAAAGGTATTTTTTTTCGTAATAAAGAATTGGAATCAGTGCGATCTCCTTATGGGGATAAGGCTGCCTGTTTTTGGTTATACCGTGACATCAGTACGCACAATGTTCCATAAAACTATTGACTTGGGCAGTTTTTAGAAATCCATGTTTTAAAACTATAAAGAAGAATGATTTGATTGTTTGGATTGAATAGGCTCCGAAAATACTAGTAGTTTCGGAGCCGATGTGAAAATTCTTTCACCATATGACACATAAACTCACGCCGTAATCCCTCGAGAGGGGTTGGCAGAGGTGTTACACACCGCATTTCGCATGTTTATGTTGAGTCCCAGTGTGACAGGTTACGAATCTGTCGCCACTATCCGGGCTCATGGAAGACATGCCAGCTACTATTTACGGCAATCCAAGACTCGAACACTCGACCTGTCGGATTGGGTCGGTTGGTGGGTAATTTATATGATAAATATAATAGGATTTCAGAAGAAACAACACTAAGTCGGTCGCTTATTATGAGCTACCTTGAATAGTTAAGCATTCATCTGATCTGCGGAAAAGGTCTTTAAGGCAAGAGTGAATAGGCTTCTCTGGGCTTAGGCTCAGACTCCATTGCCGCTTAACATCAGGCGGGATTGGGGTCAGATGCTAGACTACTAAAAAAACCGGCAAACGACCTCCGTAGTTGCTCTTTCACAAAATTAAAATAATTTTATTTAATCCAGTTACCTTTGATGTATTCTTTACTCTGATCTATTTTAGATAATTCACATTTTGATATTAATAGAAACAAAATAAATACTTTATAAAAACTAGTAAAATGCACTTTTCGTTCGCTTTCAAAGAAGCTTCCTCCCGAACGCTCAGGCTGTGGAATGAACATTCTGATTACGTTCGTTGCGTGTCCCGCTGTCGCCGGTATTGTGTCCGGGCACAGCGTCATTGCACAGCTGCATTACTAGTTGATTATTCTATCAAAGGACGCCACTGCTGATCCTGGTGAACAGGAGTTGCAGTAGCGGGACAGAGTGGCGGGTGTACAAGAAAAATAAACTGCAACTTGACAATTCCATTCATTATGTGGTAGCAAATCAGTGTAAATATTTTAAGTCACCCAAAAGGAGTAGTACACAATATTCCGTGACGAATAATGCACATTGAAGTCGTAATGGAATGGACACATTTCGGCATCAAACCCACACAATTACGAAATGTAATTTTAAAATTCGCAACTTTCCGTATTAGTTGCCTACCGGCGATCAGATATTTTTTTCTCTACTGAAATCATTTTTTCATCCATTTTTTTTTATTACTCACCTAATTATTTATGTATGTGCGTATGTTTGATCATGTGCCTATGTAAGTATTTATCACTATTTGTATTAAATGTAAAGTAACTAACTCTGTAACTATTTAAGTACATATATATAAATAAAGAAAATAGATAAAAAATATGGTAAAGAAATTTAGTAGTGAAAGGAAAAAACAGTATGGAAGTAAGAAATTAAATTAGAAAATAGATTTGTAAGTGAAATGAATATCACTAGATTAAGTAAGAACTATACAAATTGTGTAATACGCAAGAAATAAATGAGCTTTTCATTTATTCTCATAACTTGTATTATCAGCCCTACAAAGATACACTATTCATGACGTGACATCCTGTTAGTGGCTTAGTTTCCAATAATTAAATAAATAAATAACCACATCACGACACACACATTGACTCAGCCCTGCACTAAGTGTATCGCAGGTGCTAAGCAACGATATGGTATATACTAAATAAATAAGAATACAACATCCAAGACCGGTAAGCGAAACAATGCGTCTTGCAAATAACACAAAGTTCCGCCCCGCCGGGATTCGGACCCGGAACCTCTAGCGTAGCAGTCGGTTGTTTAAACCACTGCGCCACCGAGGTGCGGTATTGTAATTATAAATATAATAATTTAAATCATTGTGTCATCGCCATTTTTATTACAAACACTATCCACGTCATACTTCACAACCGCAATGTTTATTATTAATCAATCCGCTATTCTGGGTTATTTATTACCGAAACGTTTCATTCGTTACTCAAATTACCACTGAGTTGCCGTGTAGTTGTACATTATTAAACCATGTATTCCGATAAAAATTATATTCGTGTGTGCTATACTAAGAAATAAGTGTCTCGACGATTGTCCTAAATTAATTATGCTATATATAAGGTAGATTTTTTATAAGCAGCGAAAAGTAACATACCCGATGTATCCCATTTGTTCTATGGAAAATGACGTAATAGAACAATTTGAGAAAATATTGTCCCTATTTATACTATAGAACAGTTTGTACTTTTCTTGTCTTAAATTGTTCCATAATTTTTTTTTTTTTATTTTATTCAAGACCAGGCAGGCATTTTTTTATTCAAGACCACCCCAAACCCGCCTGATGTTATGCGGCGATGAGGTCTAAGGTGGATCATGCCTGCCCAGGAGAAACCTATTCTCTCTTGCCTTAAAGAGGCACAAGTGATATTGGTCAGGGAACACATCGGCAGGCAAAGAATTCCACACCCTTGCAGTACGCATAATAAAGGAACTATCGAAGCGTTTAGTCCGGATGGTCGGAATATCTACCACAAAAGGATGCAGCATCAGCCTACGTCTAGTATTCCGATTATAAAAGGGGGCCGGTGGAATTAAATTGTGCAATTCCTGCGCACACTCTCCGAAATGTATCCTATAAAATACCGATAGACACGCAACTTCGCGGCGGTGGCTGAGGTCATGAAAGTTAGGAAAATCATCGTCAATCCCGATGATTCTTCGGGCTCGCTTTTCAACAGAGACAGTGACTTGGGAACAACTCCAGTCTCAAGTGAGAGGCGATACAGGCATGTTAGGATGGGAGAGAACTCAGGAGCACAGTTGCGCAGCACCACTGCAGGGATTCCATCAGGACCACTAGCCTTGTTCACGTCCAGACTTTGCAGGATTTTAAGTACCTCTTTTTGGTGTATATGAACATCTCGCATGGAGACATTGCAGCGAGGTATTGAAGGTGGGAGATTCCCTGCAGAATCCAAACGCGAGTTTGCCGCAAAGAGATTAGCAAAGATGTTTGCTTTCTCTTCCGCGGTGTGAGCCAGCGAGCCATCTGATTTTAACAGTGGTGGCAAGGAAGGACGGCTAAAATTGGTTTCGATAGCCTTGGCCAAAGACCAAAAAGCTTTTCTCCCAGTTGGATACGAAGCTAATTTTGAGCCAAGGCGATTTATATGGTAGAAACGAGCCCTACGCAACGTTTTCTTACTGGACTTGGAAGCACGGTTAAAGGCTTTCTTCAAGTTTTGAGTATCCGGAGATACACGCGATCGTGCATCAGACCAGGCCCGATAGGCCTCCTGTTTCTGTGCTTCAGCACGGTAACAGTCTGCGCCGAACCAGGGCCGAGCACTGCTACCCGTAGAAACATCAGAGAAAGGAATGTAATTTTCCATTCCCAAAATATATATCAACTTCAAGTAGTTGGAAATATATTTAAAAATATATGATGTAGCGAGTAGTTTTATTTTTTGATAGTGAACTGTACCTGGTATTGACGTCAGAGATTGTCATTCACGTCTTTTTCATCAATCATGGAAGAATTTGTGAAAAGCCAATCCCCATTCAGTTCTATGCATTCACAGACAAATAAAAACAGAAGCAAAAGCTAGTATGTAGTTCTATAGTACCAATATGGGCAATATTTTCTCAAATTATTCTATTTCGTCATGTTCCATAGAACAAATGGGTCACATCGACCATACCCACCTACATACTTCTGTTGAATAAATGTACTATATAAATGTACTATATAAAGCTTGTTTAAAGGAGGTAAACTACTTATAAATTAATTTACTTAGCAAAATATCTTTTCCTTTTTGTTTGTCAGGGAGGACGTGGTAGCTCAGTTTGTTACGTGTCTTGGTTAACTGACCGACCTGACGCGGGTCGAGGGTTCGAGTCTCGGGCTGCCGTACGTTGTAGCTGCCATGTTCCTCATTGTGCCCGGATAGTGGCGACAGATTCGCAACACTGTGACTCAATGTAAACATGTGAAATGCGGTGCGTAACACCTCTGCCTACCCCTCATGAGGGATTACAGCGTGAGTTTATGTTTGTTTGGCTCAAATTAGTTTTTTTTGACGAATCTAATTTTCGACATCTCGAAACCAGTCTATTATTGAAATGAACAAAAAATAACTAATAAATGCAAGCGTTATTACGAAATGCATCCGTTTTAGCACAGCAATTTAACAGTTCTATCATTCTGATTAACAAACATTAATACGACGTTAAGCATTCAAATTTAAATTTAGTTATTAATCTTAAAATCTGATTTAATTATTAAAGATTCAGAGTTCCGTAGGTGGATTGGATAAAAAATGTATTGTTGTAATTTTTTTTCTTTGCAGTTCTTCATTTTGGTTGATATAACTTAAAGCGAGTCAAAACTTTTCGTCACTTTTTTTTCATTATTTAATGTCAATTTGTAATTTTGTCAATAATGCCTTTTTATTAAATTACATTCCGCATTGTTATAAAAGTTAATTAAAATTGGAACTGGTCCACGATTATCGAATTCAGTTCCAGTACAAACAAAACGCATACTTTTTAATTAATTTTACTACATATATTTGAGAAACATACAATTTTTAATACTTGCAACAAGTACATCAACAAATTTTCCACTATTTAACTTTTTGGCGGGAAACAGCCAATTGTAATGACATTTGACATTTGGGCATGTTTTTTTAAACCGTTTTTGATTTTAGTCCACGCCCTACAATAATGCGGACTCGGTTCTTAATTTGAAACTAAATATTTATTTATTTTTACCTTTTATTGATTGCGAAGATTAATATGAAGGCACACCAGGATTGTCAGATACAGTATCCAATCTCTCTGGGTCCTCCATCGGTTATCAAGGCGTGGGTTAACGGGCGAGGAGTTAAAATCACGTTTAACGAGTCACAAAAGTTTACTATAGAAAAGTCACTTCAAAGACGTTCTGCAGAACACGTGGTGCTTCGGTAATGTAATAAAATTCAATCTTACTGCGAACATCCGATTCAATAATATCCAAGAATCAATCTTCCGATCTTCCTTTTTTTCTTCTTCCCGCGCTGTCTCACTGACTGTTATGTTTTTTTAAATCAAGCGCCAGTGTTCTGTATTAAGTCAAGGGCGTCTCAACATACAGCCCTTAAAATTACAATTTAAAAATAGACGCGCCGTCAAATAAAATAAAAATTATATATATTTTATTTTAAAAACTGATCCCCAAAATTATTTAAACTATTTAACGGGCGAGGTGACATTGTTACGGGATTTAATAATCTCAATAAAAATATAATTAATTTATTATCTATATGCTAATCGTTTTATTTCACAAGAAACTATATTGGAGGTTACCTTTTAAATTTGTGCAAAAAACATAATTAATCGAATAACAAAATTTCGATAAAAACAGCAAAAAAAATTTGAAAAAAATGAGGTTACTTTACCAATTTAAGATTCACTTTTTTTAATTTAAATATACGTATTTGATTTGATTTTAAAAAAAATTACGTCAATTACTTAGTTTTGGATTTAATTAGTTTTCTTCAAATTATGAATACATACATATGTGCATATTTAATTTTACATTATAAATCGTTTTAAAAAGTATGCATTCATCTATAAAATATTTAATGGAACTCATTTTTTTGTCTCACACCCGCAACTCTCTCCCACTGCAGCTCTTGTTAGCCAGTATCAACAGTGGCGTGTTTTGTAACGTATAATGCAGCTGTACAATGAACCACAGGCTGCGTGCACGGACATACTGACTCCTGTTAGCCAGTATCAACAGTGGCGTGCTTTGTTACATATAATGCACCTGTACAATGAAGCACAGGCTGCGTGCACGGACATACTGACTCCTGTTAGCCAGTATCAACAGTGGCGTGCTTTGTAACGTATAATGCAGCTGTACAATGAAGCACAGGCTGCGTGCACGGACATACTGACTCCTGTTAGCCAGTATTAACAGTGGCGTGCTTTGTAACGTACAATGCAGCTGTACAATGAAGCACAGGCTGCGTGCACGGACATACTGACTCCTGTTAGCCAGTATCAACAGTGGCGTGCTTTGTAACGTATAATGCAGCTGTACAATGAAGCACAGGCTGCGTGCACGGACATACTGACTCCTGTTAGCCAGTATCAACAGTGGCGTGCTTTGTAACGTATAATGCAGCTGTACAGTGAAGCACAGGCTGCGTGCACGGACATACTGACTCCTGTTAGCCAGTATCAACAGTGGCGTGCTTTGTAACGTATAATGCAGCTGTACAATGAAGCACAGGCTGCGTGCACGGACGCACACACACACACTACCGACAGAGGGACCCAAGGCGAATTTAACTAATACATTTCAATCTCTGGTCTCGCATTTTATACTACTGTGTATTATAAATTCATATTTTCCATACAAGACTAAGTCTTAATAGCGTCAAAAAAATCATAATATGATACTTTATAGAATAACACAAAAATAGCATTAATATATAGGATTATACAATTAAGTGATCACGAAATATATTATGTTTTTGGTTTTTAAAGACACTCAGTTGGTAAAGTTTTTTAAAAAAATTTGCTACATTTTTCAAAATTTGAAGTAGGAAATCAACATTATTCGAAGGAGTAAAATAATTTTTAAGATTCGAAAATACTTTTTAAGAGTACCTTTTTTTTTATTAAGAATATATCGGTTTAAAAACTTTGCCTTTCATAGTGGACTTATTGTGCATTATTATAAATTCGAATGTGTCGACAAAATATTAATAAATTATTGACTATCTCCTTCGAACCAAGAAACCTCCGTAGTTATTTTTTTAAAGCAACTACGGAGGTTTCATGCCGGCTTCTTCCCCGTATAAATCATTCCGAACCCGTGGTAGATAAAAAGTTAGGATTTGAAAGTACTTATTTTAAGTCTATTTAAATTTAAAAAAACTTACCCATCCTATTTAACAAAATAATTACAAATATATTTTCATGGGCTATTGTTAGGAAAAACAAATTTTTGTATATTTTTTATGATGAAAACGAAAATTTGCTGATATCTTTATTGTTTAATTTATTGTCTTGACCAATATTTATTGTTTTTTTTTTATTAATATAAAACAACTCTTTTCTACGCGAATGTACAACAAACAAAAGGTCAGACCTAATAAATGTGGTCACCATTGTAAAATACGGCGATCTATTTTTTTTACGGAATATATACATCATTATATCAAGCATGAGTCGGGGTTTTCCTCATAAAATTATTATCATTATTTTCATTACAATATCTTAATATTAATATACTTTGACGATTTCTGTAGCGTAGTGGTTTAAACAGCCGACTGCTACGCTAGAGGTTCTTTGTTCAAATCCCGATGGGAGCGGAACTTTGTGTCATTTGCAAGACGCATCGTGTGTTCTTATAAATGTTGTTTATATCATATAGTTGCTTAGCACCTGCGATACATATTATTTAATCTTACTGCAGGGCTGAGCCAATGTGTGTCTCGTAATATGGCTATTTATTATTTATATTTAGGTGCTGTGCACACGTGGCAGCAACCAAAAGTTCCAGTTTCCGCAACAAGCAACTAAATGTTGCCCCGTCTGCATAGCGCCTTAGTATCTTATTTTCATTGCCAATTAGTAAAGTTGCGTTCGAAAATCCGTGTCGTTTGAAGTGACGTTAAGATTCCCTTTTACTTTCTTTCTGAAATTTTCTTTAAGATGTTTGTTAAAATAATCAAGTGTAAACAAGTGAGGACGTGGTAGCTTAGTTTGTTACGTGCCTTGGATAACCGCCCGACCCGACCCGACAGGTCGAGGGTTCGAGTCTCGGGTTGCCGTTGTTGCAATCATGTTTCTCACGTGCCCGGATAGTGGCGACAGATTCGCAACCTGTCACACTGGGACTCAACTTATACATGTGAAAAGCTGTGTGCATAAGCCTCTGCCAATCGTTCTCGAGGGACCACGACAGGAATGCTCAAATGTTATTGCAAAAAGAAAGAGTCAAAATCTTATTATAAATCATTTTCTTTAAAATTACAAATTCACAACACTGTGTATATTTGTTGTTTACACAATAGTAAAGCAGAGACACCCAAAAAAGGTGTAATGTATAATTAGCATAGATAAAATCGGTAGGAAAAAAAAACATCTGCATGTATAAGAAATATTACAGATAGGCTGTTTGAGGTTGCTTGGCGGGTCTGTTGACCAGTGAATATCAGTAGTGCTGTACAAGTGTGGAGCAAGTGAAATACGACGATTTTTTAGAGCCTACAGTAACCGTACTAGCATGTTACTGTAGGCAGATTCACTATTGCATCTATCATTATTCATCATTTCATTCCTCAACAAAACATGAATAAAACTTGACACAGGCTTACTTAGAAGTTGTTGCCATTACGATTGCAAATGCCATTAATAAAATAAAAAAATACAGATGAACAAACTGAATTATTGACAGGACAATAACATCGTGAGATGATCGTGAGGTAGATTTCTCAGTAATTATATGCAAGTTGCAATTAAATCATGAAAATCTAGCCCGTACAATATTTAAGTTTTAATTAATTTAAGAGGAAATTTTAATTCTTTCTTTGCCTGGAGTTCCGCTTTGTATCCTGGCTGTATTCATCAACTTTCATCTAATGTCAGAAAAGAAAGTAAATAGAAATAGTACATATTTCTTACCCGACGACACCATTAGGAGGGTAATGTAACTTTGTGTTGGTTATTAGCATGTGCAGATGCAAATGCACCTCCCTGAAAATAAACATGGCGGCGCCAATGGCTGTTTAGTTTATGATTTTGCTGTGAAGTTTGAGTTCGAAGGCAAATGCCCATGAACCTGTATAAGACTGACCTTCTTTTTAGAAGAATTAGGTTTACAATTAGAAAACTGTATTTTATTTACATGAAATTAATATATTGTACCTAATTATTTTGAAAAAAATAACTACGGAGGTTTCTTGCCGGACTCTTCCCCGTAGAAATAGCGTTTCGAACCGGTGGTAGTAAAAACGATGACGATTTGAAAGTACTTATTTTGAGTCTACTTGAATAAAAAATATTTTGATTTTGACTTTGACTTTGAATAAGCAAACGGTTTACCTGATGGAATGTGATACCGCCACTTAACACGACGATGCCTCTGATGTCGTGAAACACCAAGACCACACATTGTTTTTGACACTTCTTCCTAATCGTTCTGATAAAAGTCATTGCGGGATTCTATGAAACAGGTTAAGGCTTGCCAGATGACCGGGAAGTCCGGGGTTGTCCTGATTTTTTTTTCTGGTCCCGTGTCCAGTATTGGACTTGATTGTCCCGGATTTCAAAAATGTAGTGAACATTATTTTTGAAGCACGTAAACCATTTCTTATATATCTGTATATCTAAATTTACTTATGTATGTAATTGTCCGGGATAGTCTAATTTATTTTCTAAAAAAAACATAATTTTCGACCATCAAAAGTTGGAAAAAAAATCGTAAGTTTATTGAAGTATTTAGTACGTTCTACCCCCTTCTAACCCTGAAATTAATAGTCCGTTTCTGACACGTCAATTGCGGTCCGGTAGAGTGCGTGCGGCTTTGACTTGACGTCTGTCATGGAGTTCTGCATGCGCTCGGAATGTAACCTAAGTGTATTTCAACCTTAACTATTTGTTGCCGGTAGAGTGTCCGGGCACAGCCTGTGCGTCATAGCAAAGTTGCACTATTTGTTGATTGTTCGTTCAAGGGACGTTACTGTTGATCCTGGTGAACAGGAGTTGCCCCGAAAATAATGTAAATAAATGTTTCTTGTTTTGTTACAGATTCGGCAGCTGATCACATGTCAGAACACCGGTTATTTACTAATTTCTAACAATGTTTGTTCTCATCACGTGACATTGGCTTAGTTGTCGTCCAATACGACAGTCGCTATAAAAATAAGAATTGAATTGAATTGAATTGGAACCGTATTTGTAGTGCTCCGGCCCCTAGTTTTCAGTTGCTATGAATCATGACGGATCAGTTGCTATGATGAGGAATTAAGACAGCTACTTTAAATCATCATAATCATAATAGTTTAAGTCATTCAGGACGTGGTAGCTCAGTTTGTTACGTGCCTTGGATAACCGACGGACCCGACCCGACAGATCGAGGGTTCGAGTCTGGGGTTGCCGTTGTAGCTGCCATGTTTCTCAATGTGGCCGGATAGTGGCGACAGATTTGCAATCTGTCACACTGGGACTCGACATAAACATGCGAAAAGCGCTATGTAGCAGGCACCTCTCGAGGGATTAGGGCGTGAGTTAATGTAGTTTCAATCACTGTAGTTAATTTGTATGTGACGTTACAGAAAAGTATTTACAACTCATATTACGATTGTCACTTCCATGCATTTTCCATGTCATGCAACAACTAGACTAATAGATTGCATTTAATTATTCAAACTATTTATCTTGTCTTATTGTGTTTTTATTGTAATTTGCCTCGACAGTTCCATAACATTAGGTAATAATAAATAATTAATACTTAACTGAATAATGTTTACCAATCAGCCTATGTAATTAAATAATTTCCTATTTAAATGACGGGCAAACAGAAGATGATTCACCTTATAGAATATGATACCGCCGTCTATTGACACGACGATGCCCATAATATCTTAGAGCGCCAAGAGCACCACCAATGCCTTGCCCAACTAGGCAAGCATTTGATCCCAATCCCGCCTGATGTTAAGCGGCGATGTAGTGTAAGGTGGAACATGTCTACACAGGAGAAGCCTATTCACTCTCGCCTTAAAGAGCCCCAGGTTATACTTATCAGGGAATAAATCGGCGGGCACAGAATTTCACTCATTGAAAGAGCTCTCGAAGCGCTTAGTCCGTATGGTTGGAAATTCCACAGCGAAAGGATAGAACTTCAGTCTACGTCTTGTGTCCTGATGATGAAGGGTGGCTGGGGAAATTAAACCGTGCAATTCCGGCGCACACTCACTGAAATTTATCTTATACAATCCTGATAAACATTACTGCATGCATTATTAACAATATACGCAATGGCTATAAATTAGGTATTATTTCTATTGATGGCTCCAATAACTAGTAACAACTACGTTTAAATTACAATTAAACAGAAATAAAATAATTAAAATGACATAAAATACATTGTTTTCTCAGCCTCATTTAAATACGATTATTTCTGCAATTGATTTGCGTCAGGGATGTGTTACTTGGTATAGATGTAGGGGGCAACCAACCCCTTGCCCCAAAATAAAAGTAATCTATTAATAATAGTAACTATTAGTAGTAAGTAATAGTTAGGCCATTTCGATTGCTGTCTTCGCTTTGCTGGAAGAGAAGTCTGAAATTGCTGTTTTACCACCTCCTATTTCTTCTGATTAAGTTCGTTTTCGTGTCCCAAGACAGCCGGTAGGGTGTCCGGGCACAGCGTGTGCGTCATTGCACAGCTGCATTATTTGTTGATTATTCGATCAAAGGACGCCGCTGTTGATCCTGGTGAACAGGGGTTGCGGTGGTGGAAGAGTGGCGGGTGTGCCGCGAAAAAAAGTAATACAGTTTAATAAGAAATAGTAATATAGTTGATAACGGATACAACGAAATTGAAGTGACTGTGTAATTATTAGCGCTGTATACGATTGTCGTTATAGGTGGTAGGTTTTGCTTAAGGGTTTATATAAGATTGCTCTAGTCGGGAACTCACCATTAAGTCGTTATAACCGATCTGTCGTTAGAACATGCTTTGATTGTATCTAGAAAATGGATAAAGGATTGAAACAAGGATGAATTTGTCTGAATAACTTGTATACAACTTATTCGGCTCAATGGTTGCTGTGGGGGTGGTGCTAGTTCTTATGAGTCTCCTTTAAAGCGTTTCCATAAAATAGGTTAGTTTTGAGGTTGTAAAGCCTAAGCGAACCTACCCCTTTGGATGACAATCCGAAGCTCGCCACAGATAAGGCTTATGTTTTATTATCAAATAACTTTATGAAAGAAAAAAAGATACAACGCCATCTATTGGAACTTTTAAAGAATAGGTTATGAAGTTTTTTTAAGATTGGGTTTTGTTTTGTTTTTTTTTTTAAATCAAGACACACAGGGCACCCTCACCTGATGGTAACCCTTGTGATGACCATTCCCCCCCCCCCCCAAATCTTAACACTTACTCCGCCCCTGATGAAAAACTGAATGACGTAGAAATATGATGTAAGAGAAACAATAAAATGAGTTTATCACTCAATAATTTATTTGTTTAAGGAAACAAAGCTTTTACATGCAATTTGTAATGTTTCCTTAATTATAATGTTTTATTTTTGCAATTTGCACATTCGAAGCAGGTTTTTTTTTGGCATCGTCTAGTAATATTTATCAAGTTTTGATGAGAAATGAAATGATGAAGGGATGAATAATTAATCTGCCTACAGTAACATGCTAGTACGGTTACTGTAGGCTTTAATATGTTACTTGGATAATGACGAAAAGAGCAGCCAAATCGTCGTATTTCACTTTCTCCATACTTGTACAGCACTACAGATGTTCACTGGTTAAAACACTAGCACTGCACATTAAATCCTACTGATATACGAGAAGAGGAAATAAAATAAGAAAATTTCAACTGACACTTCCCGTTCCCGCTAAGCAACCTCTTACATGTATTCTTATATTTCAAAAAAACAAATATAATAACTTGTTAAGGCATTTATTTTTATTAAAGTTAAATACATGGTAAAATAAAAATTTCAAACTTACAATGAAACTGTACAAAATCAAAAACAAACATATTTTTTGATGTATTTGAATTACTTACTTTTAGGAATGACACTTTAAAAATAACACATGATGAAATAGTCTCTTTACAACAAGGCTACTAATGGAAAAATTCCAATTTCATCCCCTAATTTTGAAATACTTCGACAATAGTTTTCACACTTGAGCGTTACCTCAAAATAAAAGTTGAAATTACTAAAAAATTATTTTGGGAATTCAACCCCTAGGGGTCGAAAATATTGTTTTCAACAATCTAGCACAGTCAACACGATTTTTCAATAAACAAATACTATATCTTTTTTTTTCAATAGTAACCCCGAAAATTAATAAAAGCTGAAAGCGTTAAGACATACTTCTATGAGATACCAATGAATTAAATCTATTTTATATACTAACAAGGCAAATAATTTTTTATACGAACTTTCATCCCCTCTTCGTCACCTTTAGGGGATTAGTTTAAGTTTTTATAAAGAGAGGTTTAAAGTCACATCATTTCGTAAACGCATCAACACCGCATAAACTCGCGCCGTTCGTCATTCTTTGTATGTAACTCCATACTTGAAAGCCAAACTTATTCAAGCCGAGGTCGAGCATAGAATCACCCCTTGAGTGACTTATAGTTTGTGTCTTTCCTTGCCTTCATAAGGGTTGGAACGCCTTCTGCGTGGAAACCCCAAATGCCCCTCGATCCTCGTCCTACCTGTGCTTTCCGTCTTGTTGTATTGTCTTTATAAAGACGATACAGACTGATCGATTGTATAGGGAACGATAGCCACGGTAAAGTCAAACTAAGCTGCTAAGGCCTCCAGGTCGCAGCAGTCGTTGTTTAGGACAAAAAAAAACATTAGATTGATGATTGATTGGAGTACTATCATCAATATAGGACCAGTATAAGGCAGACTTCCATATGGCCTGTTGTTTGCTTTGTTAAGGGAAAATAAACTTAATTTATTGGTAGCTCTTTAGACTTAAGGCGTTGCAAAAACGTTTATCTTGTGTCAGATACAAGCCACTTTTTTTGTTGCACACTATAGGAAAGTTATGTGTGTGTGCGGAGACGGTAACGGGACACAGCCGCCTGTTGCTACGAAACGAAAAAAAAAATCGTTTGATGGCAGTGACTGAGCATTTTGCTAGTGTCAAGTTTTATATATATATAAGTTTTAATGAGTGATGAAATGATGAAGAGATAAATAATAATGAATCTGCCTACAGTAACATGCTAGTGATGTTACTGTAAGCTTTATTGAGTTAATTGGGAGATGACGAAAAGAGCAGCCATTTCACTTTCTCCACACTTGTACAGCACTACAGATGTTCACTGGTTAAAACACTAGCATTTTACACATTAAATTCTGCTGATATACAAGGAAATCAAATAAAATTTTACCTAACACGAACATAATATTTACTGGCAGCTTGTATCTGATATGAGACAAACGTTTTTTCAGGGCTTATGGCTTACAAATATATATATTAATATATATATATTGGCACTTACACTTCTTATATACTTAAATATTTACATTCTTAAAAAGATGGAATAACAGTTTGGCCAACATTAAAAAATCAGTTTTTTTAAATAACACCTTTGACATATAATATTGTCTAAGTCTTTTGAAATGTTTAAACAACACGACACACACATTGACTCAGCCCAGCACTAAGATATAATCTTGTATCGCAGGCGCTAAGCAACGATACAGTATAAACTAAATAAACAAGAATACTACATCCGAGACCGGTAGGCGAAACGATGCGTCTTGTAAATAACAAAGTTGCGAACTCACCGGGATTCGAACCCGGTACCTCCGAGGCTATGAAAATGCGAATGATCAATTTTCAGAAATTAGAATAATATTAACTAAACATGTATTTCTCATACCATTTATTTCATACCTTTCAAACAATCTGACTATGGTTGTGTTAGTTTCGTTATGCACATTGTTTCAGCGTACGTTACCTCGAGTTCGCTAAGTAAACACGTTACAGGCACTAGAACAATGTGTATGTGTCCCATTTGTTCTATGGAACATGACGTAATAGAACAATTTGAGAAAATATTGTCCCTATTTGTACTATAGAACTACATACTAGCTTTGCTCCTGTTTTTATTTGTCTGTGAATGCATAGAACTAAATCGGGATCGGCTTTTCACAAATTCTTCCATGATGATTGATGAGGAAGACGTGAATGACAATCTCTGACGTTAATACCAGGTACAGTTCACTGTCAAAAAAATTAAACTACTCGCTACATATTATATTTTTTTATATATTTTCAATTTCTTGAAGTTGATATATAATTTGTTCTATGGAACAATTTGAGACAAGAAAGTACAAACTGCTCTATAGTACAAATAGGGACAATATTTTCTCAAATTGTTCTATTACGTCATGTTCCGTAGAACAAATGGGATACACAGGAACAACGTGCATGCTACCAGTCTAAACACAACCACAGCACAACGATGATCCTGAAATTGGATGAACATATACTATTCATTTTCTTTCTTAAATTTAAGTAGCCGTCAGGCAAAATCTGACAGTGACATCGCCGATTTGACAGCAACAATTAACAATTACAAGTCTTTTATGTTGTATTTTTCTTAGAATATAATCTTATAAGCTATGAGATTTCTGTGTAGTGATGTATCACATTTAAAAAAAAAAAATGACAACTTTTAACCGTTTATAGGTATATATAAAGCAATCTTAGTATATACATGCCTATATTGTTTTAAAATGTATAAGTATTTGAATCTCGAGTTACTGTTAAAATTGTATCAGGCATACTTAAAAACAATTTATAGAGCTCCCGCTAAAATGGTTTAACATTTCAATTGGTTTAATAACCATTATACTTTCAACTTCGTCACAATACACAACTGGACGTATACAATATAAATCATAACCACTATACAATGAGCTCTAATCTTTCGATTCTTAGAACAAACTAATGTTAAGGTCTATTTAAAACGGTATCTTTTTAACAATATATATGATAACCATTATACATAGACCTCCAGTAAAATTTACTAAACCAATACAAGACGAGCCAGTCTATTTAATTTGATTGGACAGCTACAATATATCAATCACAAGATTATTTTGACCTCCAATATCTTATGAACTTCTAATCGAGTCTATTTACTGGTTTACATTAACAATCCATAACACAACCAATATATCATGAGCTTCGGTTTAATTAAAACGGTTTTACTTCCATAATGTATAGGATAACCAGTAAACTTTGACCTAATATTGATCAAACTATCAATACAGTATCTTGGTCCAAGTATCGTGCTATTTTATGTTCAAAAAGCACTGCGATATCGTCAATACCATCAATATTTTACTTGATACTGGATCACGATAACACGTTCAGTGTAGGAGTTCTCAGCCCACTTGGTTAATTGACAATAGTTTTTCCTCTAAAAAATACCAAAAACCAACATTTCTTGAACTCTTAGGCCTCTTCACGCTACAAGCTCTCTCAATTTCATCTTCAGCAATCTCATTTTTTTATTAACAGCATTCCTCTTATCTCCGTTTCCACTCCCTTTACTCTTACTCCTGTATCTCTCCTCGAAGAGATCGTAGAAAGCCATCTGCGGTGTGTCCACTAAATGTATGTGCGTCTGTCCATCCGTCTGCCTGTTGTGATGCAACGCCGCCATGTTTTGTATGAAGTGGTTGAACATCGCTGTTTCCACGAACCATTCTAAGAAGAATGTGTTCTGTTTGGAAGGTATGCTTTTGAGGTAAGATTCTCTCTGCAATAAATTATTAAACATACATTTAACATGTGATGTAAAAGTCTAAACGGATTGACAAATTTAGCTTTGGTCTTACAAATATGTAATTCTATCTGTTTTCGCAAAAAAATGACAAATTATGATATACAAACACAATATTAAATCACGCCGTAAATAGTCAGTTAGTTACGTGCCTTGGTTACAGGTCGCGACAGGTCGAGTGTTCGAATCTCGGGTTACCGTACATTGTAGCTGCATGTTCCTCATTGTGCCCGGATAGTGGCGACAGATTCGCAACCTGTCACACTGGGACTCAACATAAACATGCAAAATGCGGTGTTTAACACCTCTGCCAACCCCTCTCGAGGGATTACGGCGTGAGTTTATAGATAGAAGACTATTTAAAAATTCTACTCACATCAAAAACCACGTCTCCCTTCCCCAAATCCCCCTCCCTCATCACACCAACTGTGAGAAACTTCCAGAAGTCCCCGAGGATATCCACGAAGAACCTGAGGATGGACAAATAAATTTTAATGAATACAGGTAGTAGATCTACGTGCGAGATCGTCTACGTCGGTACCACTCTTCATATTTACAACGTGAAGCAGTTCGCTGTGTTTCGGTTCGAACGATTGGAGAGAGTGTAATTACAGGCACGAAAGATATAATATTTTTACCACGGGTAACGCATAGACGGTGCTCTTGACGTTTCACCAAATTGGGGGCATCGTCGTGTCAATAGGCGGCGGTATCACTTACCATTAGGTGAATCATTTCATTAAATAAGTAAAATTGTTGTAAAATTGGAGGACGTGCCTTGGATAACCTCTATATACTGATACAATTGATCGATGTACTCAAAAATAGACATAAATATGAATCGTGTGCTTGTGCTTGTTGTCTGTACGACTCAATACTAGAAGAATGGATCTTGAGGCACCGTTCTGTCCTAGGTTAAACGTCACGAATCATAGCTCTAGATTCCAGGCTGTGAAATTATTTAACAGTCTACCCACAAAACTAAAAGCGGAGACTAATTTACATAGGTTCAAAACCGATTTAAGGCGACTTTTGCTGAGGGAAGGTTTTTACTCTGTCAATGAATTCTTAAATCATAAAAAAATTTTGATTGGCTTTATGTAATTTAAACTTGTGAATGCGGTCATTTTTTTTACTCGTCATTTACTGTAATATTTATAAACAGATTTTTGTATGTAATATATGATTGTTTAACATGACTATTATATAATAATTATTTGACTATATAATGTACTTAGACAATTTTATGTGGTAATATTATGTTTTAGATATAGTTTCTTTCAGACACGATTGTTATAAATTGTTAATGAATAAATAAAACCCACCGGACCGACCCGACCCGAAAGGTCAAGGGTTCGAGTCTCGGGTTGCCGTTGTAGCTGCCATGTTTCTCAATGTGCCCGGATAGTGGCGACAGATTCGCAACCTGTTACACTGGGACTCAACATGAACATGCTAAATGTCATGTGTAGCAAGCACCTCTGCCAACCCCTTTCGAGGGATTACAGCGTGAGTTTATGTTTGTATAAAATTGTTGTACATCCTTTATTAAAACGCATTTCGCAATTCGATGTATGGCAAAAGAACAGAATTATTTTAAAGAAAACGCACGAAAGGTATATCGAGGTGATTTTGTCATTGACATTTTTAGATCGTCGTGTCAATCAGTGGCGGTACTGTCATAGAAGCCCGAAAGCCCGGCTTATCAAACTAAAATAAGTTCGCGCTCTTATTCATTCACTAACAAATCAAACGACTTTTTTAAAGCCACCGAAATTGTGGTTTCGCTGACATGTTCGCAAACTTGTGAGTGTTTTGCTGAGCTCGTCCACGCCAGCAAGTCCACAACGGAAGTATGAAGTATATCTCTCGGCTTGCCCTGTACTAAAACTCTAGGCATGCCACTGGTGTCAATAGGCGGTGTCACAGTCAGATGAAAAGTCTGCTTGTTCGCCAATGACTTAAAATAAAAAATACTTACAACTTTCTGCATGTTCATTTATAATTTTGTATGCATCTAATTTGAGTTATTACTCATGCTTACGTTATCTTATCATCTTTGTAATTCTATTTGTATAGACGGCACTACATGAAGCAAAATTTATTGTAATGTTTAGATTTTTGATGTTTTGTTTTTTTTTTTATGTTTTTTGTGTCTGTGTGAGTGAATTATTTTTGATCCACTTTTTTAAGTGTTTGAATTGTTTTTTAATGTTAGACATTGTGTGTTTTTTTTTCTGGTATATTAATTTTATTGTGTTTATTGTTGCTGTTTTTGAAATTTTTACTCATTGTAATATATGACACAGTTTTAACTACTGCAGCCATTATGTTAGTTATTTTTGTTAATTTTTGGTTTTTAAATAAAGATTTTTATTATTATTATATAAGTCCCACTGTTACTGTGGTGATACATATATATATATGTATATAAATATAAACACCACATATATAAAGCTTCACATAACAAGTGCAATATCAATCCTTATGCTGTACAACTTAAGAACGGTGCAAAGTCTAAACAGGATAGGTTGATGAATGGCCATTTAAAAAATCTACATACCTGAGGAAGGCTTCAGAGATGAGAAGGTTCCTGGTCTTCCCGTCATCAGGTCTCTCCTTGTTCTTTAGGGATTCCATTTGGAGGGCGCTCTTGAGGGCTTTGTAGCTTGAAGTGGGCAGGATGGTGGTCTCGTCTCCTTGCAGGTGGAGAACTTTTGAAGGGTGGGACAGGTCTATTAGCATGCCCTGGAAATAATTAATTAATGAATTATTTATTGGTAAAGGTACACTGACAGCACATATATTATACATGCATTATAAATATCATAAATTTACAATACAATTAAAATTAAATATTAAAAAATTAAAGAAAAAAAATACAATGAAAATTAAAAATTAAAATATTTCTGAATGGATAAAATATGGACAAATAAATTTAAAGTAAAACATAATTATAAATCAAATTAAAAATAAAAGCTTACACTAATAATAAAATCTAAACAGAACATGCATATACCTATTCGATACTATTTCTAAGTGGTAAGTGGTGGAAGTGGTGGTAAGTGGCAAGTGGTGGAAGTGGTGGTAAGTGGCAAGTGGTGGAAGTGGTGGTAAGTGGATATTATTGTACGCAGTTTTTTTTACCAAGAAAAAAAATCGGCCAAGTGTGAGTCGGACTCGTAAGCGATAGTTCCATAATACAAGTTTAAATAATATAGAGGACGTGGTAGCTCAGTTTGTTACGTGACTTGGTTGACCGACCGACACGATCGGTCGAGGGTTCGTGTCTCGGGTTGCCGTACATTGTAGCTGCCATTTTCATAATAGTACCCGGATAGTGGCGACAGATTCGCAACCTGTCACACTGGGACTCAACATAAACATGCGAAATGCGGTGTGTAACGCCTCCGCCAACCCCTCTCGAGGGATTAACTACGACATTAGTTTATTTTGTGTTAAAAAATACTATCCGCATCGCAAATGCAAAATCGGGTCACACGCTGAGAACCTCCTTTTTTTTGAAGTCGGTTAAAATACCAAAACCTTTCCCGTAATGGAACACATACTTTTCTCAAATCCGCACCGAAATCGGTTCCGCCGAACACGAGATAATCGCGGGCAAACATACATACAGGTCATATTAATAACCTCTTTTTTTAAAGTCGGTTAAATAATATCTCTCACCTCGTCCAAGCTGATCCCCTGGAAGTCATTCTCGGCGTTACCGTTCAGCATGCCGGCCAGGATCGGCAGCGGGGCCTGCAGCACGTCCAGCTGTATCTCGCCTGGTACTGACGATATCAAAGGTTGCTGCCACACGAACGGGTACAGGATGCTCTGTAGGCCTTCTATGCAGCTTGATATCGTACTTGAAAGAAAATACATATTTATATATTTATTAATACATAAAGTTACAATATCATAACAGATGATATATAACAACCACATCACGACACACACGTCGACTCCCTGCACTAATATATAATCTTATCTCGCAGGGGTTAAGCAACGATATGGTATTTACTACATAGATAAGAATACAGCATCCAAGACCCGCCGGGATTCGAATCCGGATTCTCGAGCGTAGCAGTCGGCTGTTTACACCACTGCGCCACCGAGGTCGTCAAATAATAATCAAATGAATTTATTTATTAAATTTATTATATAACACACTGCTTTAAAAGAAATGTCTTACATAATTTATAAAAGAACGGTGGAAACATGGAACCGGTGGCAAAGTGTTTTAAAATGAATTAGTAGAAAAACTTTTGACTTGATGAATGGATTGTTCTTTTTGAGGTGGGAAATGAATGAAATATTTGTTCATTAATTCAAAGAATTATCGCATCGTATAAAACTCCGTCCCACCACTGCAGCTCCTGTTAGCCAGCATCAACAGTGGCGTGCTTTGTAACGTATAATGCAGCTGTACAATGACGCACAGGCTACGTGCACGGACATACTACCGACGAAAAAATTAAATAAAAAAACTTTGTTCTGTTAACTATAGTTTTTAGTTAGTTTTAGTTTACAGACCTTTGAATCATCAATAATTAATAAAAAAGCTAATTAAATTTGAAATTCGGTTCGGAAAATCAGCGACAGAGACTGAAGAAAAACCGAATAATAAGCCCCCGTTCAAATGTCATCGTACTGCACATTTTCGAAGCTCAAGTTATGATGGTTTTCAGCAAGAAACACAACAAACCATTACAATAAGATCCCAGTGCCAACGTATTCGTTTGCGTACGTCGTTCAAGTTACGCTGGAAATTCGTTTATTTTGTACATAAATTTATTATAACTTGACCTAACGCGTCGACTCCGTGAGATTGAAAGAAATAAGTAAATACCTCAACTTATCACCGACCACCAAGATCTTTCTCTCCAGCAGCAGTGATCCAAAGACCTTGATCAGTAGACCAGAACCAAGGGAATCCAAGAGCGTTGATATACAATCCTCATCCACACGAGGGTCTATGGACTGCTTTATGATTTTTGACCTGTCATAGACAAAAGTATAGGTTAGAAACAAAAGTTTATTCCGATCTGTCTGTAATCTAAACAAATTATAAAAATTTAGTTAATACATTTAAAAAACCTAATTAAAATCATGTCTACAATGGAGTGTGCCAATAGCACTGGCCGCATTTCCACGCTGTATAGCGATGCTCAACCTCTGAGCGAAATGCAGACCAGCGTTACTATCACGAATCACTTTTTTAAATTTAACATTAAAAATTTGAAATCATCTTTTGAAATTCGCACCCCAAGAACCCATAGTCTCGAAACTAAACGGCTCAAATATGTAATTGTTACCCAAAGATACATATTTGCGCCTTTTGGCTTCTTCGGCAAAGGAAGCGGCTGAACCAGCTTGAAGACATGTTCTAGGGAGACGGGAATCAGCCAAGGTGTCAACACAAGTGACGTCCCAAACTAAGGGACAACCCATTGACTAGTATGACCCATACTAGTGTATTTTTTTTTTTTTGTATTTTACTTAATTGCTGAATTCGTTGTCGCTTATTTTCTAAATTGAATGCTGTGCATGTCTATAATTGGTATATATATATAAATTTGTAGATAACATTATTTTAATAACTTTTAAATATATTTTTTTCTAAATACATAAATAAATAAACCTCACCTAGGTCCTTGGAAACTCAGAAACACTTTCTTTGGTCCATTATTGTTCTCGACGTCATAGAATTTAGAAACTCTTTCATCTTTCTGATCGTCATCATGTCTATTTCTCCTCCAGTCGGGCATCGTTTTAGATTTCGTCTGTCCATCGGTACGTTTATCTATGTACTGTATTGATATCTCTTTCCCAGGTGCGGGGAAGTCCGACTCGAAAAGCTGCAGTAGAATTGAATTGATTTCGACTTCAGAACTGCCGTGGTGGGATTCTATTTCTTGTAGTATCTGTTCGGAAAGAAAAAACAAAAGTAATAAATAAACCCCATCACGACACACACATTGACTCAGCCCTGCAGTAAGTATCGTAGAACTTGTGTCACAGCAACTATTTGGTATAAACTAATGCGTCTTGAAAATTACACAAAGTACCGCCCCGCAGGGATTCGAACTCAGAACCTCTAGCGTAGCCGTTTGCTGTTTATAACTGGTAGAGGTAATTAAAGAATCTTTTTTTATTGATATAAACATACATGGTAACAAAAGGGTCAACGCTTTTTTATTTGATTAATTTAAATCTTTGGCGTCATTTCTCATTATTTGGCTTTATTTTTGCTTAAAGAAAGTATTTTTGCTTTTTTCTTCAGCAGAAACTCGGGATTCTATCTAAATCGATTGTTGCTGTTAAACAAACTGTTTATCGTGAGAATATGAATACTAAACGAATAGAATTTGTTGTGCAGCAGTATAGCAGTTGGCTGGTACGCTATAAGTCCCGGGTTCGAATCCCGGCGTTGGCGGAACTTTCTATTTTTTGCAAAACGCATTATTTCGCTTACCGGTCTTGGATGTAGTATTCTTATTTATGTAGTTTATACCATTACGTTGCTTAGCACTTGCAACACAAAACTCTTCAATCCTACTCCAGTGCAGAGTCAATTTGTCTGGATGAGGTCATCATTATTAATTAGATAAAAAATTCATACCTTGTAATAAAACCCGGGCGCTCTATATTTTCCAATAATACAGTAGCACAAGGGTAGGCAAGTCGTAGCACCTTCAGGTAACACGCGCCTGCAGTAACTGAAGACAAATACATATATATAGTAAAAAAAATATATATAATCATACATGCATAAACTCATTATGTAATCCCTCGAGAGGGGTTGGCAGAGGTGTTACACACCGCAATTCGCATGTTTATGTTGAGTCCCAGTGTGACAGGCTGCGAATCTGTCTCCACTATCCGGGCACAATGAGGAACATGGCAGCTACAATGTACGGCAACCCGAGATTCGAACACTCGTACTGTCGCGTCGGGTCGGTCAGTTAACCAAGGCACGTAACAAACTGACCTACCACGTCCTCATATTATATTTAGTACATTATGTTTATTAAAAATCTATAGAATAATTATATTCAATTGGAAAGTAGTCACGCGAGACTACAGTAAAGATATGGTTTAAGGAAATGACTACAGGTAATTTTTTTTTAACTGGTATCTTTTTCATGTGGAATAAATAAATTAAAGATAAACTTTTGATTATTTTATTTTTTATTTTAATCAGTTATAATTTATTGCTGTAGCTTTAATAATACACGTTTCCGTGTACCGTGTTTCTTTATATGAATTTGAAAAAAAAAAAAACTCATTATTTTTAATCGACTTCAAAGAGAGAGGAGGTGATTCGAGTGTTTTATTTTAAATGTCACATTTAAACACATTTTGTTTGGAATTTGGAAAATTATTTTTGTCCCTTTTTCCCCCTGTCCCTGTACGTTTTTCTCATTAACTTATTACGGTTCATGAGATAGTCAGAAGGACGGAGGTTTTGTGTTATTTTATTTCCCACTCACATTAATAGAGGCATAGGGGGAGGGGGTGGAGGGGCAGTCTGCCCCGGGTACCAGGGGGGTGACAATACGAACACGTGACTCTCATCGCGATCCCATATATCTCGGAAATCTTTGACTGTTTCTCTCACTCTTGACTTTCATTAATAAGATAACTTACCCATAAGCCCTCTCCCCCCTTTCATCGGTAAGCACCAGAGAGTAGCTCTGCGTGTATTGAGCGTCGACGACATAGTTATTGGAAGAAGGACTCAAGGTCTCAGGGAAGATCAGATTTTCTATATGCGGCGGTACTTGTACCTGTAAAGAGATTTCTTCCAATTAAATTTGAGTGAAACTGAGTCTTAATTACTCCTTATAACATAAGCTATCTACCAGTGAAAACTCTACCAAAATCCGTCCAGCCGTTTCGGAGATAATCCCGGACAAACTTACAGACAAATAATAAAGTTTTTTTCTGCAATAAATACTTTCTACTTCTTTACATATATAGTTTTATATCAAAAATAGACAATTTAATTTATTGATTTAGATTTCGCTGATTTGATTTATATTTACTTTGCCTTAACTTAAAAAAACACATACCTGCTCTGGAAAGACGCTCTTGACATACGCCTGTCCTGTCATGTGATTTAAACCGACCAAAAGACAAACATTGAACAACCCATTCTCCCTTGGCACGAAGGGCAAGGGAATATCCACGCACCCTGCCTTCTCGTCTATGCTCAGGCTGTCTTCCGGCCCATCAGTGACAGTGACGTCTGTCATTTTGACACCCGTCATCTTGACAGCTGTCAGATTGACGTCCGAGGCGGCCATGGCGTCCTTGGCGAGGTTGCTTTGGGAGGCGCGGAAGCTCTTCCAAGAGCGAAAGGTCGAGTAAGGGTTGAGGTTAGGATCGGGTTTGTAAGAGCAGACGGTCGTCTTGTGTCTCTGTCTGGTTGCTTTAATGTGCTTCGTCTCTAAGTAAGCAACTCTAGAAGATACTCTTCTTACGTAGTTTTTCCTCTTCTCCGTTAGGGTTCGGGTGAGTTTCGTGGAATCTGTGTGGAAAAAAAAACAAGATGATATGAACAGTATGACCTAGATAATGCCCATTCTCTCTCTAACTTTACCTCTTAATACTGGTATGGAAGTGAAAGCTTAAATAGGGTACAGCTTGGCAAAAATGTATTTTGATAAAGTGAGGGCGGTAAGCGACTTTCTGGCAGCACTGAGCAGAGATAAGCCAATGACATTGCTGAGTTTGACAGAAAATATGGCATCGCTAAGAAATATGTAGTTCCACCTGTCATACTCTTTGAAGATGCAGCCGATGGAGCATGCTTATTTACTGTTGACTTAAAGAGCTCCAAGTGGTAATGCTCGGGGAACTCCTCCACCACGAGAGAGTTACAATCCATAGTAGTGAGAATGATTAAGCTTGCCAAAACATCATAAACTCACGACGTAATCCCTAGAGAGGGGTAGGCAGAGGTGTTACACACCGCATTACGCATGTTTATGTTGAGTCCCAGTGTGACAGGTTGCGAATATGTCACCACTTCCTCATTGTGATCCGGGCACATGGCAGCTACAAGTAACGGCAGCCCGAGACTCGCACCCTCGACTTATCGGGTCGGGTCTGTCAGTTGACCAAGGCAGGTAACAAACTGAGCTACCATGTCCTCCAGCTTGCCAAAAACTGCATATCATCAGGAGGGCTTAGCAAAGAAGATTAAGACGCAGTGACAGGTGGGCCTGTAGATTTCCTTCCTGGCAACGCCAATTTATTCTATAAAACTCAGCAATGCCATTGGCTGATCACTGCTTAGTGTTGCCATAATGTTACATCACCCATACTTGATCGAAACATTTCTTTGTCAAGCTAAACTAAATATTTATATCAACTATTCCGGTATGTCAGCATTGATATAAATAAATACAGTACATATTTATAAAATAAACAACTCTTTCAACATTGTATGAGTGATGATAACGTCCCACTTGGTAACGGAAATAATGCATATTTTATTCATACCTTACATACATGGATACCATTGTACGTATACACCTATTACAATTTCGAGCATTAATCATCAATCTTTCGTTTGTAAGATATCAAAATGAATTGATTATTAACAATGTTTTTGGAATAATAATTTCAATGATCACTTAGGTAAGTAAATAGACACAAGCAAATCAATTTTTATCAAAAATCTAGCTATGTCCGATCATGTTGACTGTATACTGGTGATATAAAATGTATAGCTTGGAGAAGTTTAGTGATGAAAACACAATATCAAACGTAATCACATTAAAATATAGATCAAAACGAATAAACCGGTGTAACAATTTATCAAATCCATCAATAAATGACTGAGTAATAGATCATTGAAGTTTAAGTATTCCAATTCGGTACATCTGAGGCTGTGACTCGCGTGTGACGTCATACGACTGAGATCAGTATGGTCAAAATATTTCTTTCAGTATGGTCAAAAAACGTTGAGGTCTAACCTCCAAGGTCATGTATAAAGTTCTTTTAAAAAAAATTCACCAAAATTTTAGAAAAACACGCAATTTTAGTGTTTTGTTAAAATTTTGATGCAAAATTGTCACAACTACTTAGTTGTTAATGCCCTTAAGGGCTAGACCTCAACACTTAAAACGTAACTTGAAAAAAGTAAAAAACAAATAATCTGTCCATCCAAATTGTTAGTCATCTCAGTCCAGTCGCTCGAGCGCCGCTTGTTTCGAACTTATTCTTGGAAGCGCAACTTTAAAGTCTCGTTACTTTTTTATTTTTAGAGATATTTTAATAATTCTTTCACAGTTATGTTTCGTTTAACTTAAATTTACAAAAAAAGGTACACAAACAGCTAACAACCATGAAAAAATAATATAATAAATTTAACATTGCAACACTAGATTGAAATCCAGAAAAGTATACACAATCAAACAATAATGAAGAGGTTAATTAAAAAAACATACACTAAACATCTCCAGTGTCTATTAGCAGAGCATGGCAACCTGCAGCTGCGGTAAGGTTAGGTTATTATCTATATTCCCCCCCCCCGAAGTGCTGTCACCTTGTCGAATCGGGTTGGATTGAAGGTCCCGATGATCCTCCAGGGCTGTGCCGGCAGGGCTACTCATACCGGATTGGCTTGGAGGTAAGGGGCTGGAATAAGAGCAGCACACGGGCTAGGTGCACCAGGGGTGGAGCTCCCGCGGCTGTGGCCGTGGTCTAGCAGTTTGGTGTGGCCAGTGAAGGGCGGGCTCATGCGGTGATGGTGGTGCGGATCCGTTGGCGGCTCGGGTCGATTTCATCGCCGAGTATAAACCGTCCACCGTCGAAAACGGCCACTTGAACCTGTGGGTTATCGGGGGGGTTCGAATCCCCCAATCTTACGAGGAATCTTATCTATATTATTATCATACCGTCACTGTTAGCGTCGGCAGTGTCAGTCGGGAAGCTCTCCGGCTTATTGTCCATGGCGCAGGCGCTGGCCACCGCGTCGTATATCTCCGTCATTAGACGATTCAACTGGAAATAAAGACATTTAATATTTAATACAACGATTAGTTCAATAGTTGACGACTTCGGTGTCGCCACAAAACCACAACAGCTGACTGTTACGCTAGAGTTTCCGGGTTCGGTTCCCGGCGGGGGCGGAACTTTGTGTTATTTGCTAGACGCATTGTTTCGCTTACCGGTCTTGGATGCAGTATTCTTATCTATGTAATATACACCATATCGTTGCTTAGTCTCTGTCATACAAGTTCTGACGATATTGTGTCGTGATGTGGTTTATTTATTTATGATGTTAAAATTTGTATTCCGTAAGTAATTTTGTTGTGTTTGACCTTGTCACGACAATTACGCCCTCTGCTTTGAGGTTTTCGTAATATCCCCTATACACACACATCACATTGGAAACAGATTTAATTGAATATCCCAACTTGAAAGTTAAACGAGAAATTTTGTAAGGATGTATGTGTGTTTGTTACGCTTTCACGCCAAAACTACTGAATCGATTTTCATGAAACTTTACAATTAAATAAAAATAAAAATAATAACCACATCACGACACACACATTGACTCAGCACAGCAGTAAGTATCGTAAGAACTTGTGTCACAGGTACTAAGCAACGATATGGTATATACTACATAGATAAGAATACTACATCCAAGACCGGTAAGCGAAACTATGCGTCTTGCTAATAAAACAAAGTCCCGCCACCGCCGGGATTCGAACACGGAACCTCTAGCGTAGCAATCGGCTGGTTACACCACTGCGACACAGAGGCCGTGAAATAGATTATATATCAGAATAACACATAGGCTGTAGTTTATAAAGATATTGTAAGAATTGTCCAAAATATAACGATTAATGTCAAGTAATAAAAAATCCAGTTTCACCATTTTCGACTTCTACGCGGACGGAGTCACGGGCAAAGGCTAGTATTTAGATAGGTATATATTTAAATCTTACGGCATTGACCTAGCTTGGGAGATGACAGGTCAGCTCGTAATAAAATATATCAACTGATATATTGAAGAAAAATATAAACAAAGCAGAGAAATAACACATACAAACAAATAGTACGTACTCGTACATTTGTTAAAGAATAAGAATAAATTTAAACAAAGCAGAGAAATAACACATACAAACAAATAGTACGTACTCGTACGTTTGTTAAAGAATAAGAATAAATATAAACAAAGCAGAGAAATAACACATACAAACAAATAGTACGTACTCGTACGTTTGTTAAAGAATAAGAATAAATTTAAACAAAGCAGAGAAATAACACATACAAACAAATAGTACGTACTCGTACGTTTGTTAAAGAATAAGAATAAATTTAAACAAAGCAGAGAAATAACACATACAAACAAATAGTACGTACTCGTACGTTTGTTAAAGAATAAGAATAAATTTAAACAAAGCAGAGAAATAACACATACAAACAAATAGTACGTACTCGTACGTTTGTTAAAGAATAAGAATAAAATTTATTTCACGAAAACACAAAAGAATAAAATGCAGTGAAACATCTTGCAGACCCCGAACTAGGCTGGGCCTGTATCTCGGGGCCTGGGAGTGCACTAACCATGAACGTAATGACACTGTGTACATATCGTGTAAAACCAAGCGTGACATTATGAGATACAATTAGGAAATTAAGAAAATACATGAACACATTAAACTAAGTAACTGTGAACTGCAAATAATATAGCATAGCATGTGTGTGTATGATTATGCGTGTGAGTGTGTGAAATGAAAGTGGAATTTAAATTACTGATCAATCACATGATCTCAAAAACGATTATTATTTTGACAGTTTATGTAAAAGGTGAGAGACGTAATCTGAGATTTTTTTAATAATAATAATACATGTAGAGTATACTGAACAATCCGATTATCATGACGCCGCTTATTGTGACCACCGATTAATATGACGTCGTCGCAGGGTTTAGTTTATATACAGTATATGAATCCGGTTATTATGACGCCGATTATAATGACCAACGTTAAATATGACGTTATGGCTGTGTCTGGATTGGTTTTCATATAAAATCCATTATAAAATTTTAAGAAAATATTTTTAATAATCATTCCACGTCGTAATACGGTTAGCTACTGTACCTAATGGTCAACTATGATATTTGATCGAAGTGGATCAGAAGGGCAAAATTTTACACATAATCCTCTAAATCTCTCATTTGACATATGCTATGCTTTTTACCATTTTTTTCAGGCTTCCGTACCCAAAGGGTAAAAAAGGTACCCTATTACTAAGCCTCCGCTGTCCGTCTGTCTGTTAGCGGGTTTTAAGTCATAAACCATAATACTTGGAATCATGGAAATTTCCGAAAATGTCCGTTTCTGTTGTCGCTATAATACCAAATACTAAAAACCTATTTATTTTTTTGCTTTTATAATTTTAAAAGGCTCAATCAAAATCGATAAAAATTGCACAATAAATCTTACAATAGATCTGTCAGACACGAGAATAATTAACACACTCGCCATTACGAAAATTCTGTAAATTTTTAAACAAAAACCGCTCAGCAGATTTCTATAAAGTTTTGCAACAAGAGAAACCGAGACGAGGGAGGGCAAGAGCAAAGATTAGATTCTGTCAAAAAAAAGCGTATGACTCGCCTGATGGTCAGCAGTCACCGTAGCCTATGGACGTTTGCAATACCAGGGGCCATATTGAAGTAAATGAGGCTTGTACGATCGGAGGCCATTTTGTTTTTCTTAACAGATTATTAGACAACGATGTTTTTAGAGGAGGACGTGGTAGCTTAGGTTGTTACGTGCCTTTGTTAACCGACCAACCCGGACCGACAAGACAAGGGTTCGAGTCTCGGGTTGCCGTAAGTGACATGTTGCTCATTGTGCCCGGATAGTGGCGACAGATTCGCAACCTGTCACACTGGGACTCAACATAAACATGCGAAATGCGGTGTGTGACACCTCTGCCAACCCCTTCGAGGGATTACGGCGCGAGTTTTATAAGTTTAACAGATTTTTTGTTTTTTTTTTTGTTTTTGATGGCAATAACTTTCGAGTATTTTGCCAGTGTCAAGTAATATTTATCAAGTTTTAATTAGTAAAGGAAATGAAGAGATGAATCATGAAAGGATGAAAATTGGAATAATGAACCTGCCTATAGTAACATGCTTGTACTGTTACTGTAGGCTTTATTGAGTTACTTGGGACATAATGAAAACAGCAGACAAATCTTCGTATTTCACTTTCTCCACACTTGTACAGAACTACAGATGTTCACTGGTTAAAACAGTAGCATTGTACACATTAAATTCTGCTGATATACAAGAAAATATGGTAAAATAAGAAAAAATTTGCCGACAGTTTTCGTTCTCGCCAAGAAACTCCGAAGCTGGTGTTGAAGGAGAAGCTTATTTTTTTTAATGAAAGACATGACCCACCCACCTGTCAACGCCATTATCCCCACTACTCATTGACACTAAACAATTCACGAAGATATAGAAAAGGAAGCTCTTGATCGCTTTATAAAAATATTTGCACGAAGCATTCATGGGCACGAGTATTTTTAGAACACACAAACGTAACTTCGTCGCACGGATTCGTGCTTTTTGAGCGACACAAACTATTTTCCGTGCGTTTTTAAAGTAGGCGAGCACAGCTTCCGTGCGGACTCGACTGAAGCGGTTAGAACAATGATCTAATTATTGTTTACATTCGGAGATGATAAATCTTAGTTCTGATTAATTACGTATGTGCTGTTCGTTCGTTAATTGATAGGGTTTATGCAACATCTGTTAAGTTAAGAAGAACATGTTTAGTCAGCGGGTTTTATTTCTTAAACCATAATACTTTGAATCATGAAAATTTCTGAGAATGTTCGTTTCTGTTGCCGCTATAACAACAAATATTAAAAACATAATTAACTCCCGTATAAGAAACGCGATTTTTTCGTAATTTTTTCCGTGTTCTTGCTTTTTTAATTAAAAAGGCTAATAATTAATAACTAAAAGTAAAAATAAGTAAGTAAAAGTAATTTTAAGTAGGCAAATCTAGCACGCAATGTCTTGTTTTTGTTCTAGCTAATGTTGTAATGGCATTTCGAACCGGTGGTAGTTGAAAAACGGTCAAGTGTGAGTCGGCCTCGCGCACAATTGGTTCTAAGTTATAAGCTTAATCATGATGTAATTTTTAGATAATATCGTTAAAGAAACATGAAGTGAAAAATGTCGCAAACATCACGTCTCTTGTATGGGAAGCCTCATTTAATTAATTTATTATTTAATTGTCGGTACAGGGGTAACAGAAATAGACATTCCCTGAAAATTTCATGAGTCTAGCTATTATGGTTCATGAGATACAGCCAGCTGACAGACGGACGGTCAGCGGAGGCTTAGTAATAGGATTTCCTTTCTTGCCCTCTGGTTACCGTCCCATTAAAAATGACGATTTAGTGGTTGTTTTAATTATGTTCGAATAAAAAACTGAGAAACTTTTATTTAAACAGTTAGTGCTCGTGTAAGATTCTTAGTCTTTTTTTTATTTTTGGAAAATATACAACTAAAAATACTAGTAAAATAGTAGTAGTATTCAATCAAGCATTTAGACAGCAACCTAAACTTGACAAAAGAATCAATAAGCCTAGAAAATGCCTATTTCTATTTGATTAAGTTCAAATTTTATCGACATTAATTAAAAATAATCCCGTTAAAAATCTTGCTTCTTTATTAACAACGCGGACCAAACTCACACATTAGCAATTTACATATACGTATCAATAGCACACATGCAAGCAAAACTATCGGTCATTACAAATCATCTCGGTACTTACAAACACCAAAATATTATGCAAATGACTGCTAAGAATTCTAAATGAAGTAACAATATTGAATTTTCATAAACACAATTCTACAATATGGCGACAGTTTCGCAACCTGTCACACTGGGACTCAACGTAAACATGCGAAACGCGGTGTGTAGCGAGCACCTCTGCCAACCCCTCTCGAGGGATTACGGCGTGAGTTTATGTATGTATGTGATGTGATATGTTTGTTTTGATTTTTTATAATATCTAAGTTATTTTTTATTTATGGTACCGATAATGTTTATTATTAACAGTACTATTGACTCAAACATGTATAGAACTTCATACAAAAGACCTAAATCGTACTCGTCTTTCTGCAACTAATTAATTTATTATTATTTTAACCGTTTTATTAAGTGACGTAACTTGTTTCATCGATAAACGAAATATTTTATCTTAAACTGTATCACCGAAAAGGTCACATTTGAAGCGTTGATTGCTGTAATTGTTTAAATTTACTTTTTTTTATCTCTTTCAACGTCTACCTACGTACTGCGTCACGTTTTTATTTGTGCGTTTTTGGGGTGCACATTTATTTCAAGTTTAAAGGTGGTGTTTTTTTAACCAGTTTTTCTGTTACGGGCAGCCAAACTCTCGGACCGGGAGGGCTATTCGCAATGCTTCCGAATGCTTTCTATCTCGGAAAGTTTCCGATGCGAACTGTCACATTTCCGAAAACAAATGTCAAATTAGTTGCCAAACGGTGAATGCGAATGAATGTGGTGTGGGTGTGAACGGTGTGTTATGTGTGGTGTATAAGGAAAGAGTGAATAGGTTTCTCCTAGGCAGGCATGATCCACCTAAGACCTCATCGCCGCTTAACATCAGGCGGGTTTGGGGCCTGCCTGGCCATGAACAAAAAAAAAAAAGTGAATAGCGTTCCCTTCGAGAAGTTGTCGAATCGTCGATTCCGAGACGATTGTGAACAGCCCTGCTGGACAGCGGATTTTTTCCCCAGGTGTTGTTTTTAATACTTAGAAGAGGAATAAAATATTTCAATTAAAACCTAAGGGGATGACAAGTAGTTGAAAGTGTATGTAACTCCGTCAAAGATAAAACAAGTTTATGTTGATTCGCAACCCGTCACACTGGGACTCAACATAAACATGCGAAATGCGGTGTGTAACACCTCTGCCAACCCCTCTCGAGGGATTTATTACGGCGTGAGTTTATGTTGTTTCCCTTATTTAATAAGGACAAAGCCGCGGACGAAAGCTAGTCTATAATATTATTATTTAACACGGTATCGGTATCAAACGAAATGTTTACGTTCCAAAACGTGTTTTCAATGGAAAACTTTTATCGAGTGTTTTTCCTTTAATTGCGTGTTTTGTCGATAAAAGGACATCACTGGTTCAGTTTTGATAAACTCTGCACCGACCAAAGAGACAGCTTGACGCCGACATCTAAAATTCGGGTCGGTTTTGACAGGTTTGTCAAAAGTGCGAATTGACATGAAAACAATATTTGGACAGCGTTTTTATACGCACAACGTATGTATACTTAGAATATTCGATATTTTTATAATATCATGGTCTTTTTTAGGACAGTAGGCACTTTTTTTTTATTCCATAATTATTAATTAAGTTAAATATAGATAGGTACTTAAATATATTAATTAAAACACGTGTTAGTAGAGAGATAAACAAATGATAATAATGGCAAATTAACAGAGTTGGCAATGTACATTAGTTTATTAAATCCGCAACCTGTCACACTGGGACTCGGTTCGTTGGCTGGTGGGTGTCGGTTGTTTTCCGATTTATATAGAATTTAAACAGCTTTAATTAGGATTTTTTTTTTAAATTGTAAGTTGTAGTGGAAAATTATTGTATTTGAATATTGAAATAAAAGCAACTAACCTCCGTATTTGGATTTTTTACAACAACAAAAAAAACTAGTCGAGAAAAAACTATTAATGATATAAAAATCGTTAACTAATTCGTTTTCTATCACTACCGAAAAATTTCTAAAAAACCTGTATTTGTTTATGGGTGTCTATAACAGACGAAATGGCCATTGCCATGTCAGTGATACGTGGTGATGAACGGCCATCTTCCAAAAATGACAGACATTGTCCATCATCATTTTACAAACAAACCACATCACGACAAACACATTGACTCATCCCTGCAGTAAGTATCGTAGAACTTGTGTCACAGCAACTATTTGGTAGAAACTACATAGATAAGAATACTACATCCAAGACCGGTAAGCGAAACAAGGCGTCTTGCAAATAACACAAGTACCGCCCCGCAGGGATTCGAACCCAGAACCTCTAGCGTAGCAGTCGGTTGTTTACACCACTGCGCAACAGAGTTAGTCGTCATCATTTAACATTGAAGCAGTTCACTGTGTTTTGGTTTGAAGGATTGGAGAGCCAGTGTAATTACCGGCACGAGATTAACATCTATACCTCTACATGGGCAACGCTTAGGGGGTGCTCTTGGTGTTTCACGATACCATCGATCGTCTTGTCAATAGGCGGTGGTATCACTTTCCATCAGGTGAACCTTTTGCTTGTTTGCCCGTGAAGTTGTATAAAAATGTCTATCGTTTGAAAGTCAAAAACTAAAAGCTTTTCGAAGAGTTGCTTTTCCCGAACACATTCGCGTTTCCGATTCCCCAGAATCCCTTATCATTGCCAAATTGGTGGCATGACATCAAACCGCATCGAAATGAATCGAGCCGCTATCTCGAAAGACCGACAAATAATACCTAGAGGTAATTAAATTACGCAAAGTTTTTATTTACGAAACGATAAGTGGGTTTTAGGTACAGCTTGCGAAACATCTATATTAATATAAACTTGTAAGTGTGTTTGTAATCAGGGTCGTCTTAATTGGGCACAGGGGTGCAAAAATCGGTCTTTATCCCCCATTCATCATCATCCCCCATCAGCGCTGCTGGTATATGTAAGTATATGGTGACCAGCTGGCGCCACCTAAGACCTTGCGCCCGGGTGCCATGCAGCCCTTCCATCCCCAGGTAAAGACGTTCCTGTTTCTATCTAGGGCTATTTTTAGGGAATCCTGGCCAGCAGCCTGGAAGCAGAGACGACACTCAAGGCAGTCAGTGAGTTGGTGCGATTAGTATCATAACTCATAAATAACTTTACAATTATTATAAACTTTACTGGAGTAATAAAGAGTTATCAGTAGTTAAGCGTCCAACATAGAACTTCGAATCGGTAGCCCAATATCCTGGGGTGGGCATTTGACTATGTCGGGGTAGGCAAGACACTATCCGGGCACAATGAGGAATGGAAACGGCATGGAAAACTTTCAATGTGGTAGTAACCATTAAAACTTTACCTAGAACGGTCGTCTTTACTCTTTCTGTCTAAGACAACCATGTCAAAAAAGATTACACTACATCTTTGTCAAATACATGACAAACACAAAGTTGCAGTGAGAATGACAACTTTAACAAAGCCTTTTGTGCCGCTACAAAAACGCTACCATACTATCATCTATAATTAGTAAACAAAGCATCTAGCTGATTCCCTATTTTCAACAGCATGCGTCATAAAACTAACTATATATCTTGAGATATACGTTCAAAGTGACGCACAGTACAAATATAGATCAACGTCATAACGCCATGGGCTGATGGTGTTTACAGATATGAGTGTAAAGGCCAATGGTAAATATTCCATTCATCATATTCTTTTATCCCAATACCGAGAGGCTCTGCAATTCGTTTGCTGACGAGTTGTGTCTTCAAATTGAAATCAAAAATATTTTTATTTAAATAGACTTAATATCTGTGCTTTCAAATCGTCATTTTTTTTATCTACCACCAGTTTCGTAGGAAGCCGGCAAAGCAAACACGGAGGTTGTATTTTTTTTACAATAGTTTTTCATTGCAAGTTGGGACATGTAAGTTTTCTAATTGTTTTATAAATTTTGAAGCTTCTATGAACTTTATTTTAAATCAAATTACAATCTTGTGTCGGCAATCTAATTCCACCGGCCCCCTTTAATAATCGGAATACAAGACGTAGGCTGAAGTTGCATCCTTTTGTGGTAGATATTCCTACCATCCGGACTAAACGCTTCGATAGCTCCTTCATAATGCGTACTGCAAGGGTGTGGAATTCTTTGCCTGCCGATGTGTTCCCTGACCAATATAACCTGGGCCTCTTTAAGGCAAGAGTGAACAGGTTTCTCCTAGGCAGGCATGATCCAGCTTAGACCTCATCGCCGCTTAACATCAGGCGTGCTTGGGGTCAAATGCCTGCCTGGTCATGAATTAAAAAAAAAAATCTGTCCCTTTTTGTTGACGACACAGCCACACTACCATGTAGTAGTTAGAGTTTCCTGTGGCGGCAACTGGAAATATTCGCCGTCGCCACTTTCTTTGTCCGGTATCTGATTTATAGAAAAAGTTGTAGAGACTGATGTCGGAAACCAGGCACACGTTTCCCCAGCGCCTTAGAGCATTTGAATTTTGGATCATAATCATCATCAGCCCGTATCCATCCACTGCTGCACGCAGGCCTCTCCCGCAGCCATTCAGCCCGATGTCTAGCTCTCCTCATCCAACTGGTGCCAACTACCAAGCGAATATCATCGCTTCACCGTGCCACAGGTCGTCCTACACAACGTTTACCCAGTCGCGATCTCCTCTGGTCTTGGATGAAAAGAGAAAACATCTGTCTGATGGTAAGCGAAGATATACTAATCTATTTCTTACTTTCCCTATTTCTTCTGATTAAATTCATTGGAGGACGTGGTAGCTCAGTTTGTTATGTGCCTTGGTTGGCCGACCGACCCCACCCGACAGGTCGAGGGTTGCAGTAAGTTGTAGCTTCCACGTTCTTCATTGTGCCCAGATAGTGGCGACAGATTCGTAACCTGTCACACTGGGACTCAACATAAACATGCGCAATGCGGTGTGTAACACCTCCGCCTACCCCTCTCGAGGGATTAATTACGGCGTGAGTTTATGTTTATGTGTAAATTCATTGCGGGTCTCTTTGTCGGTAGTACGTCCGTGCACGTAGCCTGCGCTTCATTGTACAGCTGCATTATGCGTTACAAAGCACGCCACTGTTGATATTGGTTAATAGGACTTGCAGTGGTGGGACAGAATTCCCCGTAGAAAGTGGCGGAGTGGCCGAAAGATCATCCTTAGAAACAATATGCCTATTCAACTCCAAACTTCAAAAGAAGGAAGGAAAGGAACTTCGGCGGATTGTAGAGCCAGTGTTATTACGGCACAAGATAACATCTATACCTTACATGGGCAACGCATTGGCGGTGCTCTTGGCGTTCAAGACATCAAGGGCATCGTCAGGTCAATAGGCGGTATCACTTCCCATCAGGTGAACCGTCTGCTTGTTTGGCCGTAACATTGTATAAAGTGAAATAAAAACCTGAACAGCTCCAAGATAAAGCGCTCAAAACTTCGCTCAAACCATCCAGTCGGTATAATAGGGATTAGTCATTTCGATAAAGGGAAATACCACCAGGCTGCAGCAAAGTCCCGATCATGACACACAACAAATGCAGCTGGCTTGTATGTTAGAACCAATCATAATAATGTAAACAAAGATTATTTGGGATTTCTGCTTCTTCAATACCAAAGAGTTTGCTTTTAATAACACAGATTAGAAATCGATAATTGAGTAGAAAAAAATCTGCCAAGTGTGAGTGGGAATCACACATTAAGAGTTCCGTACCTAGATTAAAAATATGAACTTTTAAAATATCGAGGGTTCGAGTCTCGAGCTACCGTCAGCTGTAACTGCCATGTTTCTCAATGTGCCCGGCTAGTGGCGACAGATTCGCAACCTGTCACACTGGGACCTCTGCCTACCCCTCTCGAGGAATAACGCCGCGAGTTTATTTTTTAAATATTTTCGTAAAATCAGCACGTTTAAAAATCACGTTTCTGATATGGAGTCCCATTTATTTATTTTTATTTTTGTTTATGTATTTGCTATAGCGACAGCAGTAACAGACATGGTATGGTTCATGAGATATATCCTGCTGACAGGCGGATGGGTAGAAGGAAACCAAAGACTTAGTTATATAATACATATTTCATTTTCACTTTCGAAGTCGATTCTAAACAATGAAATAATTTTTTCAATCGTAAAAGTGCTTTCAATTGTGCGAAACTCTATTTATTTAAAAAGATGTATATAGAATAGTACATATATACTTAAAAACAATATTTTAAAAAATACCTTTCATTTCACGCCCTTGTACCGAAGATTATCCAAAAAAATTGCGAAAAAAATCCATAAATAACTCTTCTATCACTAAATTATAGTATAATGATAAATTTAGAATATTGTTTACAATAACTTTCATTTATTTTAGCACAAAATATGTCCTTTGAACTGCTATTCGTCATTAAAATTCATAACAACGATATTATTCGTGTCGAATGTCACACACTTTGAAAATAACCGTACCTCATTCCACTTTCTTTTTTTTCAAAACACAACATCGAATTTCCCTTTTAAAATCCAACAGTGTATCCACTTTTATAGAAAACCAAAAAAAAACAAATATTGGTTCAACGCAAAAAAAATCTGAATCGAATTTCGAAAAATTACAAAAAAATCTTAAGGCATTAAAAAAAAGTTGTTAGAAGAAAAAAACACTTTTTTTTCATTTTTCACAAACATATCCTTTCTTCATTAAAGCATTTGGTAGTCCACCACTATGTCTCCACAATTTAACACCAAATTAACTCATATAACATAATATCTAGTCACTGTTACTTCAATTTTTTTGCAACACAATCCAGTTTGTGCGTGTTTTGTGTAATTCGCACAGTTTTTTTTTTTGTTTCTTTAAGCACAGTGCACATCGTGTGACCGGCCAGTCGTTACTAATATTGTGCGATGCTACAAACCTCGACTCTTATTAAGGGGAGTTCACATGGTAGTAGAATACCGACATAATTAGACGAACAAAAAAATGTTTACATTCATTTAAATGGCTTAACTATTTGGAATTCTGTCTGCTTTGATACAATGTCTTTAAATAACAACTATAAGATAATTAAATGAATAAAACGGATTAGAAAGATAAAACAGTTCATGAAAATATCTGCACAATTAGATAACAAAAAATATTACTATCTCAAGCAATACATTGTCTATTGCTTTTCTTTATTGTTTTTTTTATATACAAAAGTCGTCGATGTTAATCTTTTTATGATGCTTAGAATACAGTAAAGCAAAGTACACGTCAACGTGACTAGATCAACGTTTGTTTTTGAAAAATGTTATTAAAAAAAAGCCTTTTAATACTATTTTCCTATCCAAACGCATCTACATTAAGTTCATATTAAAATGAAAGTGTTTATGCATATATTTTTTAATCTGGTTAGTCATGGTAAGCTAAGCATGTCGTGTGATCAATTTTTTTTTTTTTGAGAATTAATTAAGGCTTTAATTACTATCTTCCAACCCAAAAGGCCATATACACCCATCTACAGTCATATATACGCAGTGTAAGTGTATGCATTTTAAATCTGCTTATCCATGGAAACACAATGTGAACCGGGCTTGAACAATTTTTCATGAAACATTTTTTCCATCCATTACCGAATGACTCAACCTTATCTAATGCAAACAGAACTAAACCTTATCCCATATACATAAGGTTGCTTCTTAAGAACCAATTAATAAATGGACAGACAGACAGATAATTATCTGTTAAGTTGTTTGTTTCTAGTACAATTGTTAAGATAAATTGTTTATTACGTTACAGTTTCTAAGGAATTTGTTATGAGATTCATTAGTGTAATAAAAATTTGAGCCGTTCGGTTTCGAGACTATGGGTTCTTGGGGTGCGAATTACAAAAGATTATTCAAAATTAAATCTTAAAATTAAAAAAAGAGAGTCGTGACCGTAACGCTGGTCTGCATTCCGCTCAGAGGTTGAGCATCGCTATACAGCGTAGAAATGCAGCCTGTGCTATGGGCAAACTCCATTGTACTCATGATTTTAATTAGGTTTTTAAATGTAATAAAGTTATTTATTATTTTCCATATAATTGATTAAATTGAAAAATAATTTTAATTAGTTTTAAGTCTGTAATGGAAGTATAATTAATTTAAGTATATGTAATAATAATTTAAGTAGTCACCGTAGCCTAGGAACGTTTGTTTAAAAAAGGTAAAAAACTAATCAAGTGCGAGTAGGCCTCACTGACTCAAAAAGGGTTCAATGCAGAAGATTTTAATGTGTATATACATTATTGGTAGTATATAAGACTTGCAGTATTAAAATATATAATAATAACCACATCACGACACACACATTGACTCAGTCCTGCACTAAGATAATCTTGTATCGCAGGCGCTAAGCAACGATATGGTATAAACTACATAGTCAAGAATACAACATCCAAGACCGGTAAGCGAAACAATGTAAATATCACAAAGTCGCGCCCCCGTCGGTATTCGAAGCCGGAACCTCTAGTGTAGCAGAAGCATTGAGAATTATAAAGTTTGTTAGGCAGCATCCAAGAGGTTCTGTCGCAATCTAAGTAGGCTTAACAGGGACAGGTTACGAACAGCTATAGGCATCATAAGCCACCGCCCATTACACAAACATCTCTTCATTTCAGGTGTAACCGACAGCCTCTTATGCAGAGGGTGCATGGAGACAGAAGAAACGCCAGCACATGTGATCATGGAATGCACAAGCGTGGCCGAGCAACGGGCTCAGATCCTCGAATCACCACTATCACAGAGGCGTTCGGAAATCTGAAATAATTGCTGGATTTCAGGGAGTGTGAAATCAAGAAGCTTAATGCGGATTACGCCTTGTTAAACTAACTAGGCAGTCCACCTGGGGTATTGGTATGAGGAGGCGGACAGGTATGGCGGTCGTACCTATGCTTTCCGTCTTGTTGTATTGTCTTTTTTTTCTCTTTATTTATTTAAAAGGGATCTTTATGATAATTCATATGTCTTTATAAAGACGATACAGACTGATCGATTGTATAGGGAACGATAGCCACGGTAAAGATGCTAACTCTTCCGAGCCGCAGTACTCTTGATTACGGAATAAAACCTTACTTTTTTTATGCCACTGCAGTGGTCAACAACGGCCCGCCTGATGGTAAGCAGTCACCGTAGCCTATGGACGTTTGCAATACCGGGGTATCACGAACCCCATACTGGGGAAACAATGGTAGGGAGGTCAATCCACAGCCTGAGCGTTCGCTGGAGGAAGCTTCTTTGAAGCGGTTCGAAGGTATGAGGATGATTACTTTGATGATGGCGAGAGGTGAAAATATAACTATAGTAGAGAGGTGACAAATATATGTTTACTGATTAGCGAAATACTTACTAATATATTATAAACGCTAAAGTTTGTAAGGATGTATGGATTTTCGTTGCTCTTTCACGCAAAAACTACTCAATGGATTTTAATGAAACTCTACAATAATATAGCTTATTCATAAGAAAAAAACACAAGCCAATGAATGAATTGTCCAAAATATAAGGGTAAATATCAAGTAATTAAAAATGCTATTAGAACCGTTTTCGATAAAAGCTAGTGCATTATAAATACTTAACAACCTGTTGTATTATTCAACACTTAAATAGTCTCAGCAGCATTGGTGACATCGACGTGGCCCGAACTCAACTCGACATGGACGTAATTAATTCCTCGAGAGGGGTAGGCTGTGGTGTTACACACCGCATTTCGCATGTTTGTGTTGAGTCCCAGCGTGACATCTTACGAATCTGTCGCAACTATCCGGGCTCAATGAGGAACATGGTAGCTACAACTTACGGCCACCGGAGACTCGAACCCTCGCCTTATCGGGCATTGTCAAAATTTACCAAAACCAGCTCAACCTTTCCCCTTGGTTTTTAAAAAATCGTTCATTTTTTACCTTTTAAGGAGCGTAAATTAAAAATAAAATGTACTTACATAATTACTAATAATTAAAAAGGTCTTTGTCTACATGTTTCTGTTTTTTTTATTTGGTTCCGCAATGACACTTAAAATTAAGAAGGATTAATACAGGCTAAGGGGTCACTTAAGTTGTTCACATGCCAACAATTTAAAACAAACGTGTTCCGTACCATTGAACAAGATTAACACAAACACAGTGTAAAAACTCCGAAAGAACCACGATTCTTGTAACGGAAACTTTTAAAAATATCTTATTTTTTTATTTATATTATAGCACCAATAGAATTACATTTTTTGTAAAAATTTCAACTGTCTTTCTATTACGGTTTATGAGATACAGCCCTTTTAATTGTCATACAGATGGACGGATAGCCAAGGCTTAGTAACAGGGTCACTTTGGAACATTTCTGGTACGTGACCCTAAAAAGTAAGTACTTCATTAATCTATGAACTGTTCTTATCTGTACCACAACAAAGAACAATGGAGCACTACACACACACGCTCTATCACCTTCACACATAAGAAAACTTATAAGCCTATCTTTTTCTAGCAATTAATCACACTAAAGAAGACACTGCAGAAGATTTTGGTCCTTAAATCTTGTAAGTTAAGGTACATATTTAAAGAAGAACGCTTTTAATTTATGTAAAAGGAACAAAGTCAGAGGTAATTGCGAAATTTTAATATAAGTCATAAAAGTTGCTAGATTTTATCGATAGATGGCGTTGGTCATATGGATTTTTTTAAATGACTAGTACGGAAAATAATTAGCAGTCTCCGTAGTAATATATAGTGGTATGTAAAAAGCTACAATTTTGTATTCCACACCCGCCACTGTGTCCCACCACTGCATCTCCTGTCAGCTAGTATCAACAGTGGCGCTTTGTAACATATTACGCAGCTGTACAATGAAGCTACGTGCACGGACATACTACCGACGATAGCGGGACATAATAAATAAGGATGAACTAAGAAACAATTTTTAGATTTCCGTCAATAACACAAAACAAGCTACTGCACCGGGAAAGACCTGCACTGTACAAAATTTAACGTTTTCATACTCTACTTCGACGAACAGTCGGCTTCTATTGGCGTTGATGACAGCAGTTTGTTTGAATCGTTGTAAAGCGCCTCTCCTGGATAGAAGAGCAATTAGAATCGCCAGTGCTAATCTTTTGTGATCTATATCTGACGAGAAGAAAAAGAATTCGAAGTCAGAGTTTCGAGTCTGATGGTAGGAAAAGAATTCAATTTGTTCACGCTAATGTTACTAAGCCCCGAATCAAATGATACAGAACGCATTGAACTCAAGGGGTTATCCCCATCTGATAATATGCCTAATATCTAATACAGAACCAGCTACGTTAAGTTCCGGATACGAATCCCAACGGGGGCGGAACTTTGTTTTATTCGCAAGACGCATTGTTTCGCTTACCGGTCTTGGATGATGTATCTATGTAGTTTATACCATATCATTTCTTAATGCCTGCGATACAAGATTATTTAGTTCAGGGCTAAGTAATGAGTGTTATTCTTATCGTTGCTCAGCACCTGCGACACAAGATTCTTCAATCTTACTGTAGGGCTGAGTCAATGTGTGTGTCGCGATGTGCTTATTATTAATATAATAATTAAAATTTCATAAAACACTCACGTTCTCTCTGTCCGTATCCAGTTGTTTATCCTTCTTGGGCAAAGTGAATGCAATTTTGACGTCACTCTTCTCGAACCTTCTGCACTTTTTCACTTCCGTACTGAACTTCCTGCCTTTGGTCACCTCTGGTAGGTTCTCCATGGACTTTTTCACCTCAGCACCATATTTAAAATTTTTGGGAACCTCTGGGAGATTTTCCAAGGAGTTTTTCACCTCCTCCCTGTACTTTGATAAATTCTCTATAGACTTGGAAGCTATAAGTATGGGTCTTGGGTTCTTCAGAGGTTTGTCCAAAGACCTGGACGTCTGGAAGCCTTTCTCGAAGCTATTTCGAAGTCTTTTGAAGTCAGATTCGGTGGCAGGTGATGCTGGGCGGGAGATCTCGGTGGGGACATCGTAGATCTTCTCATCCTGGAATAGGAAAGACGAAAGGGAGTTATTTATCAGTAAAAATTGTTTTGATTCTGTTAATTGATTTAAATTCTACATATGAAACGATGATGTGTATTTTTTTTAATTCAAGACCAGGCAGGCATTTGACCCCAAACCCGCCTGATGTTAAGCGGCGATGAGGCCTAAGGTGGATCATGCCTGCCTAGGAGAAACCTATTCACTCTTGCCTTAAAGAGGCCCAAGTTATATTGGTCAGGGAACACATCAGCAGGCAAAGAATTCCACACCCTTGCAGTATGCATTATGAAGGAGCTATCGAAGCATTTAGTCCGGATGGTCGGAATATCTACCACAAAAGGATGCAACTTCAGCCTACATCTAGTATTCCGATTATAAAAGGGGCCGGTGGAATTAAATTGTGCAATTCCTGCGCACACTCTCCGAAATGTATCCTATAAAATACCCATAGACACGCAACTTCGCGGCGGTGGCTGAGGTCATGAAAGCAATATCATCGTCAATCCCGAATCTAAAGCTGCTAGCTGATACTTGGGTTAACCATCCCAAAGGTTATTATACCATAGGTTAGGTTATTGAATATATACTACTCTATGTCTGTACCATGAAAATAATAAAACCAATATTTATTTTTTGTCTCCATAACGAAAACTAATGTTGTTTTTACCGTGTAGACCAATAAACTTATTCCAATAATAATGATTAAAAGTTTATTTGCTTTTGAAAGAAAAAATCACATTTAAGGTTAAAATAAAAACAATGTAAAGTTACTGAAAACAAAAGAAAATACTCCATGCTCATCTTTTAGTAAAGAGTATGCCCTCCTCGTTTCGCTACGCACTCCTGAAGCCTGGAGTGCATGCTCTCAATCAAATGCCTGACATTTTCCATTGGCAACTCTTCCCAGGCCCTTTTAACAGCGTTGATGAGTTGCTGTTGGTTGTGGATTTCCTGATCACCGTCTCTAACTGTTCGTTTCAACTGATCCCACATGTGCTCTATTGGATTTAAGTCCGGACTGTTCGCCGGCCACGGCAAGACTTGAATTTGAGACGCTTCCAGTACAAACCGAGTCGCTTGAGCCGAGCATTGTCTTGCATCAAGATGAATCCAGGACCCGCTCGCTGGGCAAATGGGATCATATGTGGTCTGACAACTTCCTCAATATACCGCTGAGCAGTAACAGTACCCTCATTTAAAATAGCGAGCTCAGTTTTGCCGTGTAAGCATATCCCGCCACAAATCATTACATTTGGACCACCAAAACGATCGACTTCATGGATGCAGGCTTCTGAAAATCTCTCGCCGCGACTTCTCCATACTCTAATACGCCGATCGTTGTTAAAAAATTTAACTTTGCATTCGTCTGTGAAGAGCACCATGCCCCATTGGTTTATGTCCCAGTCCAAATGTAAATCTTAAACGATTCGCACGATGATTTCTGGTTAATGGAACACGGACAACACGCCTTCTTGATGCCTGCTGGTCTTCATGCAATCGATTACGAATAGTTTGGTCACTGACACGAGTACCCGTTGTGAGCCGTAAACGATTTTGCAGCTTGCGGGCCGTCGTTGTGCGCTCGGCGCGCACTTAATCGAATGTAACGATCCTCTTGAGCTGTTGTAATGCGAACTCTGCCCGAACCAGGTCTTCTTCTAACACTGCCGGTCTCTTGGAAACGATTCCATAGATTTTGAATAGCTCTTCGAGAAAATCCCAATTGCACAGATCCCACAGATCGCTGCGAATGACCTTCTTCAATCATTGTAACGGCTCTGGTTGCTGTCAGCGAGTCCATATGACGCCTGCGTGCTTGTGGCATATTGCAAAAGATGTTTCTGACTCGAGATATCAATGAACTCTGATAGTTTCTAATAAACCAAGAAGCTAATGAAAGCAAAACGACAATGAAAATGGAATCAAAAATTTCAAAAATAACTTTAAATCAAATTTTATTTAAAATTGTTGCCAGCATTAGATGAATACTACAATATTAAAAAGTTTAGGTATCAAAGAGTTTGTATACTCAATATTTTACTACTTTCAATATGTAAATGTTTAATAATTTACACCAAAATGAAAGAATACCTCGTGGCCCCTATTTTTTTTTGAGTAGTATATGTACATATTAATTAGAACACCTGTCTGAAATGTATGTATTCAATATTATTATTAACAATTAATATTATATGATGAATAGGGTGATTCAAACAAAAAGATTTTTTTTTTTCGTTTGGTACTCTGAAAAATAGGTTCCTAGACACCTCTAAGAAAGCCTCTCCAAGCATGAGTTCTTAATTGTAACGGGAAGGTCCTCCTTCTTACAGTTTTCTATTTTTTCTTATTATCAGATAGAAAAATTTATATCTCGCTTCCAACTACTTGAAAAAATATCGTGTTCCTTAGATTTTGTAGGAAATTGAATGCTCTACAAAAAAGGTATCTTACGATTTTTTCGTAAACCCAACTGTTTAAAAGATATTAACGGTTAAAGTTTGATTATTTTTGGGATTTTTTTTTATTTCTTATGAATTTTATAACTCAATGAAAAAAAAATCATTATGAATCTTTTAATCGTAAGACCTTTTTTGTAGAGCATTCAATTTCCTACAAAATCTAAGGAACAAGATATTTTTTCAAGTAGTTGGAAGCGAGATATAAATTTTTCTATCTGATAATAAGAAAAAATAGAAAACTGTAAGAAGGAGGACTTTCCCGTTACAATTAAGAACTCATGCTTGGAGAGGCTTTCTTAGAGGTGTCTAGGAACCTATTTTTCAGAGTACCAAACAAAAAAAAAAATCTTTTTTTTAATCACCCTAATGATGAAGATATACTTTATGGTCTGGCTAGACTTATTATAAAACTTTTTATATAGTTCATGGAATTTTAGGCTCTTTATACCGCTGCAGCGGCAAACAAGGCCCTTCTGATGGTAAGCAGTCACCGTAGCCTATGGACGTTTGCAATACCAGTGGTATCATATTTTTTTTTGGTTGTTCTTGTTTATTTTACAACATTACCAAAAAAATAATGTTGAATCTAAGAATATAGTACGGAGCTAATCGCTTGCGAGTCCGACTCACACTTGACCTGTTTTTTTTTTTTTGCATTTCGCTTGTCTGAAGGCAACAAGTTACTATAGCAACAAACATTTAATTTCCCAATCCAAACAATTAATTTAACTCGAAAAACGTTAAATTTCACGCAACCGCGTGTATCAGAGACGCGAACGAATAAAAATTTAATAATAAACATCGTTGGACGCGTTCCTTTCCACGGAGTATTATAACTTTCACTTGACAATCGTTATTCGATTCTTTTTTTTTTCACATGATTAAATCCGATTCGTCAATAACATGAAAATGGTAATTAAATAAATTTGTATCTTTTGTAATGTGTTATAAGAAAGTGAACGGACGGTTACGTTTGAAGAATTATCTTGAAGAATGAAAGCTTTGTGTTATTTCGAGTTTATGCAACGCGACCTTGATGCTTCTGGCGTTGCAGGCATTTAAAGAGTGAACTTGAATAACTTTGAACCGCGACTGTGTATAAATTTTATCTTTCCGGGACAAATTATACTCGAAAAGTCCGATTTTACTTATTTTATTAATTAATCTATTTAAAATAAGATTTATACAACTTAATATCTATCTGAAGCTTGATTTCCTACAGAAATATTGATAACAATTGATATCATTTTAATATCGTACAGGGACCGTCTGACACACTAAAGCCGGCATCCCACGACACGACTTCCGACTTCCAAAAAGAAGTTCTTAATTTAAATTAATATTGATCCAGTAAAATTTGTTGTATTTTTGCACATTATATCATTAAAAGAATTATAAATGTAATCTCAAAAGAGACAGAAGATATCATATAAGCTCCTATAGATATTCAGAAATGAAATAATGGTCCAGAATTTAAAGTTATTATATCTCTCTTCTTCACCTGATGGAAAGTGATACCGCCTATTGACACGACGATGCCCTTGACGTCTGGAACGCCATGTGCACCACCGATGCATTGCCCATGTAGATGTAAAGATGTTATACCTCTCGTTCCCGTCGTGTTTATATGTACTCATGTTTTGAAAAATAATCTCATAATTATTATAATTAATTAATTAATCCAATGAACGTCTTATGAACTTAATTATTAGATAATCAAAAGCTCAGAACGTGGTAGCTCAGTTTGTCACGTGCCTCGGTTAGCCGACTGATCTGACAGGTTGAGTGTTCGAGTCTCGGGTTGCCGTAAGTTGTAGCTGTCATGTTCTTTGTTGTGCCCGGAAATATTTGTCACAATGCGGTGTGTACAACCTTTGCCTATCCCCTTTCGAGGAAATACGGCGTGAGTTTATGGGTTATGTAAAAAAAAAAAATTTTCATCATCCAATTACCGTACGATCGGTCAAAAATCACGCCCCCTGGGAAGCCGGCTTAATCTAATCTCGAGTGAATCACTTCCCAAAAATCGTTGATAATTGCAATTATCATCCGATAAACGTATTCACTAATCGGTCACACATAATGTAGTGTCAATAAACTATATGCTATTCACCTGACATGTGAGGTTTTGTGGTTGTAGTATATAGTTACCGAAGGTCTACCATGAGTTGTTTCTATTGCCGCTACCGACTGCAGTTACGGTAAAAGCGGTTCGCAGGGATAAAGTATGTATCCCTGGAATAAGCTCCCTCAGCTCCAACAGAAACTCGCGGTCCATCTCCGTGTCGTAGTACTCCGGCCCGCATTGAAAATAATCACGTGACGTGACGTTGAGGACGTGGTAGCTCAGTTTGACCTGCCTTGGTTAACCGACCGACCCGACCCGACAATGCGAGCGTTCGAGTCTCGGGTAGCCTTGAGTTGTAGCTGCCAAGTTCCTCATTGTGCCTAGATAGTGGCGACAGATTCGCAACCTGTCACTCTGGGACTCAACATAAACATGCGAAATGCGGTGTTCACCTCTGCCAACCCCTCTCGAGGGATTAATTACGGCGTGAGTTTATTGTTCATGTTAGCCAAATTCCAACACAAGAAAACTTTCCAAGTATGTTTTATACAAAGTTTTAGGCAAACAAGCTGTCGTTTCTAATGGTAAGTGATACCGCGTGTTGATACAACGATGCCCTTGATGTCTTAAAACACTCTGCGTTGCCCATGTAGAATATGATTTAACATTGAATTTTAATCAGTTGAAAATAGTCATACTTTGTAACTGCAGTCGCTAGCGGCAATAGAATCTACTCGAACAACTCACGGTAGAGGCATTTATCTTACATATCTTGTGTTAGCTACTGGGTTTAATTGCATACATTTTTTAAGTCACGTAGGCTTTTGCTCTTATTCCTAGATTTGTTAAGGGTTTTCTATCTATAATTATTTATTTATTTTACAACTGAAATTTTACGTTTTGGTATAAAACCAAGTATTACCAAGTAACTAACCTGTTAACACCTCCTCAAAGTACGTAAATCTTCTCCATAATTATTTTTTGGGTTCCGTATCGAAAGTGTAAAAACGGGACCCTATAACAAGCCTCCGCACGTCCGTCTGTCAGCGCGTATCTCGTAAACCATAATAAGCTACTGCAGACATTTTCAGATGACGTTAATTCTGTTGCCGCTACAAAAGCAAATACTGTAAATATATATATTTGTATTATATATATTTTTTTTTTTGTAATTTGTTGTACACATTATATTTATATATATAACAATTAAGCATTAAAATGACCATCATACAGCAAACATGATTTTTAAACATATTTCTGCTTTTTTATTCGTTTATTTTACAAAGGTATTTCAAAATAACATACTGTATAATAGTGTTCGATGATACGAAACCCATAACTGCGAGGCCGGATCTCACTTGACCGGTTTTAATGTCGACCAGCATAATGGTTATCATTTGCCATTATTGTTTCAGTTGAGTATTTAAATTTTAACGACATACTTTAACCAAACTATATATATATATAGCACTCATAAAAAACACACACATAAATATATATATATATTAAATAACATGTATATATATATATATACTACTCAAAACAAAATAAGGGCCACGAGGTATTTTGTCTGTACCATGAAAATAATAAAACCAATATTTATTTTTTGTCTCCATAACGAAAAATAATGTTGTTTTTACCGTGTAGACCAATAAACTTATTCCAATAATAATGATTAAAAGTTTATTTGCTTTTGAAAGAAAAAATCACATTTAAGGTTAAAAATAAAAACAATGTAAAGTTACTGAAAACAAAAGAAAATACTCCATGCTCATCTTTTAGTAACGAGTATGCCCTCCTCGTTTCGCTACGCACTCCTGAAGCCTGGAGTGCATGCTCTCAATCAAATGCCTGACATTTTCCATTGGCAACTCTTCCCAGGCCCTTTTAACAGCGTTGATGAGTTGCTGTTGGTTGTGGATTTCCTGATCACCGTCTCTAACTCTTCGTTTCAACTGATCCCACATGTGCTCTATTGGATTTAAGTCCGGACTGTTCGCCGGCCACGGCAAGACTTGAATTTGAGACGCTTCCAGTACAAACCGAGTCGCTTGAGCCGAGCATTGTCTTGCATCAAGATGAATCCAGGACCCGTTCGCTGGGCAAATAGGATTACATGTGATCTGACAACTTCCTCAATATACCGCTGAGCAGTAACAGTACCCTCATTTAAAATAGCGAGCTCAGTTTTGCCGTGTAAGCTTATCCCGCCCCAAATCATTACATTTAGACCACCAAAACGATCGACTTCATGGATGCAGGCTGGTCGCATATTGCAAAAGATGTTTCTGACTCGAAATATCAATGAACTCTGATAATTTCTAATAAACCAAGAAGCTAAGGAAAGCAAAACGACAAAGAAAATGGAATCAAAATTTTCAAAAATAATTTTAAATCAAATTTTATTTAAAATTGTTGCCAGCATTAGATGAATACTACAATATTAAAAATTAGTTTAGGTATCAAAGAGTTTGTATACTCAATATTTTATTACTTTCAATATATAAAAGTTTAATAATTTACACCAAAACGAAAAAATACCTCGTGGCCTCGTTCTTTTGTTTTGAGTAGTATACATACACACACACACACACACACATATTATATATATATATATATATATATATATATATATATAATTTCGTAAATACAAGTCAAAGTCAAAATATTTTTTATTCAAAAAGACGTAAAATAAGTACTTTTAAATCGTCATCTTTTTATACTACCACCGGTTCGAAACGCTATCTCTACGGGGAAGAATCCGGCAAGAAACCTCCGTAGTTGCTTTATTCAAAATAATTAGGTACAATAAACTATTTTGTTTACAATTTTAGAAATATGACGTGTATGTAATTTGTGACAGAGGCCCCCCCTTTGACAAATTCCCATTTCCACAAGCGTTAAGGCCGACGGAAAAATTTATTAAAATGACATTTCCTCGCGCTCGAGTTACGTCATTCTTATTTTTAATTGGCGTTAACGCTTGCGGAAAAAGGTTCTTGACTAAGTTGCCGGGTACATGATAGGTAAGTACATAATTTGACCTGTTGTCAACTCATATTCAAAAAAGAAGAATTAAAGTAGGACAGTATGACAATTCATTTAATACCTATCATAAACCTCCTTAGTTGTTTTATTCATAATAATTAGATAGGTACAATAAATTAATTTCTCTTACAATTTGTAAATATAATACAGTTTTCTAATTGTAAACATAAATATATAGGTATGTAATGTACGCATATTGATATGTTGGTCACACGTATTGACGTTTATACCACTGTGGTGGCAAACAAGCGTACGGCCCGCCTGATGGTAAGCAGTCACCGTAGCCTATGGACGTTTGCAATACCAGTGGTATCATTTGTCCCCGGCCCTGCAGGAACCTTTGAACACCCTTGAAGAACCTCATGCTGTGGAAGGAGAAAACTGAGGCACAACTTTCAATTTTTACTAGCTTTTCTCCGCGACTTCTTCCGCGTATAAGTCGAAAATTGTTCTAACAGGATTTTTATAACTTGACATTTATCTTTATATTTTGCATAATTCACACAATATCATTATAAATTATAGCCCATGTGTTATTCTGATGTATAAGCTTAATTATGGCAGGGTTTCATTTAAATCCATTCAGTAGTTTTTGCGTGAAAAAGTAATAATCATTCATACATCCTTACAAACTTTCGAGTTTTAACGCTACTTGTATGGATTTTTCCCTTTTTCGCGTTTTCGAGTTGAATTAATTTTGTCTCGTGTGATATAATGTCAAATTTCTCACAATTCCAAACATTCGAAAGCCCATTCTGAATGTATTGTTTTTTTTTTTCAAACATAATTGATGTTTCGAAGATTACTGTATTAATATAAACGAGACCTGTTTAAAATATAACAACACACACACGCACACACATTTATATATTTATAAAAATATAACAATACTCACACACCCACACACATATATATATATACCAATACAAACACACACACACATATAAAAACACACAGATATAGTATATACACATATATATATAAAAACTTATTATTATTACTTTTTCACGCAAAAACTACTGAATGGATTTAAATGAAACCCTGCCATAATTAAGCTTATACATCAGAATAACACATGGGCTATAATTTATAATGATATTGTGTGAATTATGCAAAATATAAAGATAAATGTCAAGTTATAAAAATCCTGTTAGAACAATTTTCGACTTATACGCGGAAGAAGTCGCGGAGAAAAGCTAGTAAAAATTGAAAGTTGTGCCTCAGTTTTCTCCTTCCACAGCATGAGGTTCTTCAAGGGTGTTCAAAGGTTCCTGCAGGGCCGGGGACAAATGATACCACTGGTATTGCAAACGTCCATAGGCTACGGTGACCGCTTACCATCAGGCGGGCCGTACGCTTGTTTGCCACCACAGTGGTATAAACGTCAATACGTGTGACCAACATATCAATATGCGTACATTACATACCTATATATTTATGTTTACAATTAGAAAACTGTATTATATTTACAAATTGTAAGAGAAATTAATTTATTGTACCTATCTAATTATTATGAATAAAACAACTAAGGAGGTTTATGATAGGTATTAAATGAATTGTCATACTGTCCTACTTTAATTCTTCTTTTTTGAATATGAGTTGACAACAGGTCAAATTATGTACTTACCTATCATGTACCCGGCAACTTAGTCAAGAACCTTTTTCCGCAAGCGTTAACGCCAATTAAAAATAAGAATGACGTAACTCGAGCGCGAGGAAATGTCATTTTAATAAATTTTTCCGTCGGCCTTAACGCTTGTGGAAATGGGAATTTGTCAAAGGGGGGGCCTCTGTCACAAATTACATACACGTCATATTTCTAAAATTGTAAACAAAATAGTTTATTGTACCTAATTATTTTGAATAAAGCAACTACTAGTCCGGTCAAATTAGACCAAAAAATAAGAGTAAAGATACATAAATTTACAACAAGCTGAAAATCAGAAAAATTGTTTGTAAATATAATAAAAAAGAAAATTTGAAAGTTCCCCACCAATTCGGTTTGTGGAAAAATTTTAACTCAAGGTCAAAGGTCAAAAAAATGAGTTTTTCGCGATTTTCAGCAAAACGGTAAGTTTTATCATAAAAATACTTCAGACAAAAATTGTAGATCATAAAATTATCTACAAAAAAGGTATCAATACTTTTTTTCCTACGAGCTACCGTTTCTGAGTTATTACGATCCAAAAAGTTGTAATGGTCATAATATGCATGAGTACGCCACGTACATACATCTCTAGAGTTTGAATATATGTTATATTATTTATGTATCGGTCATTGTAACTTAAATTTAAAATATAAAATATAAATAAGTTATAACTATAAGAATATCAGGTAAAATGAAACCCAGTCCCTTTATTCATACACCAGTGTAACCTCGAGACAACATCTGTCCCCTCTTCAATTGTGTGCGTGGCTAGGGTCTTATACCTGCTATATTATATGAAATACCGTTAGTCTTGAGCTCTACTCTGTAGTAAAAAGCTAATAATGATGCTGATGTGCTGATTATTGAAACAGCAATAGAGCAATTCAATGTGACAAATATAACTGTTGTTGTTGGTGAAGATGTAGACTTACTCGTATTACTCACTGCTCGAACTCCAACCCTAAAAACTATTTTCTTCTTAAAACCAGGAAAAGCTCAAAATCAATCGGAAATATATTCTTCAAAAAGTTTATCTGCTTTTGGAAAAAGTCAAAATCATGTACTATTTTTACACGCAATAACTGGTTGTGATACGACATCTGCATTTTATAGGAGAGGTAAAACAACAGTTTTCAAAATGTTTGAAAAACAAGATTTAGCTCCCTGTGCTCAAGTTTTTAAGAACAGTAATTCAACTCAGCAAGAAATCATCACCAACGGCATTCGCTTTCTTCTTTCTATGTATGGAGCTCCTAAAAAAACTACCTGCTTAGATAAGTATCGATATGCATGTTTTGTCAAAAATACTAAAAATAAAAAACAAGTTCAATTAGCTTGTCTTCCTCCAACCTCAGATGCTGCTCATCAACATCTTTTTCGGGTATATTATCAAGTTCAAGTGTGGCAGGGTAATCAGCTAGACCCTACAAACTGGGGTTGGAAGTTGGTTAACAATACATTAGAACCAGTTCAAACTTTACTTCCACCTGCGCCGGAGAAACTGCTGAACACAATATTTTGCAACTGCAAAAAAGGATGCAGTGCTAGATGTGGTTGCAAAAAAGTTGGACTATTTTGTTCTCTAGCATGTACAAATTGTCAAGGCCGGTCGTGTTCTAATGTTGAATCACCAACAGTGGAAGATTCGTTTGATTCTAACGAAATGACATGCGATACGTCGCTCTTTACGCAATTTACTTGTTCTCAAAATGAAGATGAAGAAGAGGAGGAAGAAGAAGAAGAACAAGAAGAAGAACAAGAACCACAAGAAGAACAAGAAGAAGAATTTGAATCAGACGGATAAGCTTCATTACTTTTTTTTAATTGACATCGCTTTTATCTATTACAATCTTTGCTAATTTCCGTTATTTTGCTAATTTCCGTTATTTTGCAATAGTTACAAATTAAACAGGATCATAATTGACTCGTGGAATAGGCCTACTGGGGAAACCACGTTAAAAAAAACGCGCTAAGTACACTACCTCATAGGTGGCGTGGAAACGTGTGCATATTATGACCATTACAACTTTTTGGATCGTAATAACTCAGAAACGGTAGCTCGTAGGAAAAAAAGTATTGATACCTTTTTTGTAGATAATTTTATGATCTACAATTTTTGTCTGAAGTATTTTTATGATAAAACTTACCGTTTTGCTGAAAATCGCGAAAAACTCATTTTTTTGACCTTTGACCTTGAGTTAAAATTTTTCCACAAACCGGATTGGTGGGGAACTTTCAAATTTTCTTTTTTATTATATTTACAAACAATTTTTCTGATTTTCAGCTTGTTGTAAATTTATGTATCACCAAATGTCTAGATTGACCGGACTATACGGAGGTTTCTTGCCGGATTCTTCCCCGTAGAGATAGCGTTTCGAACCGGTGGTAGTATAAAAAGATGACGATTTGAAAGTACTTATTTTACGTCTTTTTGAATAAAAAATATTTTGACTTTGACTTGTATTTACGAAATTTATTTCAAAAAAACTTAATTTTAAAGTGACGAGGACGTGGTAGCTCAGTTTGTTACGTGCCTTGGTTAACCGACCAAACCACCCGAAATGGCGAAGGGTCGAGTCTCGGGTGGTCGTAACTTGTAGCTACCATTTTCCTCATTGAGCCCGGATAGTGGCGACACATTCGCAGCCTGTCACACTGGGACTCAACATAAACATGCGTAATGCGGTGTGTGACACCTCTGCCTACCCCTCTCGAGGGATTCATTACGGCGTGTGTGTATGTATGTATGTATTATTCAATATCTATGGTTCAGTTTATTTAATTCAACTTTATATAAGTATATATAAATAAACGAATTGCTTAGTAAATACGAGCGTTAGTTAAAGTGTAGTGGGTAGTTATTGGTTAGAAAGTGAAATCTCATACCGGTTCGGTTACCGGTGCGGGTTATTCTGATTAGGTATTGGAATCGTATTCCGTTCGGGTTTGTGATTGGAATAGGAATTGGTGACATTTCTTGCACGGTTCATTAGATGCTTAACTATGCAATTTTAAAGGTAAATTTGTGTTTTCTTTAATGTTATTATTGATTTGTGTTGTTGATCTATAGATTTAGTTAAGGGGTGATTTATTTAAAATGTTATATGATAGTTCGTTGTCATGTACCGACGTACCGTTCCATCGATTGCGACAACACTTTGCCAACTTAATTGACTCTGGTTGAAATTGCATAATTCATAATAGGGAATATGTACGAAACTTAATTTGATTCTTCAATCAATTACTCGTAAAGTACGTCGAAATAATATCTTCATAGTGAAAACAGATTTAGAATTGAACGATAAACCAGGGAGATTTAACCATTAAAAATATACATATCTATCTCGCTCATCAGAACAACCTTTTCTATGGAAGTTGTATTGCGCCCGTTTACTTTGACGTCATTGTACATATCAAATCTCTCTGTCTAGCAACGACTTTGAAGCTTATAGCTTAGTTAATAAGTCAGATATTTTGAGGAAATCTAGCGTACTAGTGTAAATGTGTGGTATCGAATTTTAATAAATAAATAATTAAAATCAATAAACATTTCATGTCAAGGTCGACCGCCACAGTAGACAGAGAGTGGCACGTTTGTACATAGAAATAAATAGATAAGATATTCAGTTGGTAGAATAAGAATGTTTTGAACGGTTTCATCGTTTAAAACAACGCAAGTAAACTTCGGAATAAATACCAGAATTAATTACTTGGCGGGAACGGGAAGTGTCACTTCAAATGTTCTTATTTTATTGTCTTTTCTTATATATCAGAAGAATTTAATGTTTAAAACAGCTAGTGTTTTAACCAGTGAACATCTGTAGTGCTGTACAAGTGTGGAGAAAGTGAAATGCGAAGCTTTCTCTGCGCTTTTCTTCATCTCCCAAGTAACTCAATAAAGCCTACTGACAGTACTAGCATGTAACTGTAGGCAGATTCGTCGCCTCAAAAACTTAATATAATTTTTACTTGACACTGGCAAAATACCCAAAATTATGGCAATAAGAAGAAAGAGACCATTCGTCAACGTTCGTAACCAGTTTCGCAACTGATTAACACCAGAATAAGCCTGCAATCAGAAAATACTTGTAACCGTGATGCGTAATTAACAGTAGTTAATATGGCGTACACGTAATCAAGATTTATCCATACTTTGACCGCGAAAGTAAATGTCTGTTACAATTACAAGGGAAAACTGAATGGAAAAAATCGATAAAATTTTGCATGGGGAGAGATAGCGTCTCGTAGGACATTCAAATATTTTTATGGTTAGAAATTAAAAAGTTATATAATGCAGTTAAAAACTAGTATTCATATGCTCAGTAGAAGACATTATTATTATAAACTAGCTATAGCCCGCGACTTCGTCCGCGTTAAAGTCGAAAATGGTTCTGAAACGTTTTGTTATTACTTGACATTTATCGTTTATATTTTGGACAATTCACACGATATCTTTATAAATTATAACCCATGTGTTATTCTGATGTATAAGCTATCTTGGTTATTGTGGCGCAGTGGTGTAAACAGCGGACTGCTACGCTAGAGGTTCCGGGTTCGAATCCCGGCGGGGGGGCGGAACTTTGTGTTATTTGCAAGACGCATAGTTCCGCTTACCGGTCTTGGATATTGTAGTACATACCATATAGTTGCTTAGTTCCTGTGACACAAGTTCTTACGATCCTTACTGCAGGGCTGAGTCAATGTGTGTGTCGTGATGTGGTTATTATTATTATTATAAAGTTCAATTAAAATCCATCAAGTAGTTTTCGCGTGATAGAGTAACGAACATCCATTCCATGAATCAAAGATTCGCGTTAATAACATTAGTAAAGATTCCAAGAAGGTTGTGTGAGTTTTGTTAACCGTGTATCTGAATATACACGCTTCAGTGTGCGTTACCTTGAGTTTGCTCAGCACAGTTTGCTGTATACACGACAAATAACAACCATAGACGAAACTTCTTAGTGAGATAATAACAACAACCACATCACGACACACTCACTGACTCAGCCCTGCAGTTAGATAATCTTGTATAGCAGGTGCATACAACGATATGGTATAAACTACATAGATAAGAATACTACATCCATGACCGGTAAGCGAAACAATGCGTCTTTCTAATAACATAAAGTCCGGCCCCCGCCGGAAATCGAACCCAAAACCTCTAGCGTAGCAGCCGACTTTTTACACCACTGCGCCACCGAGCTCGTCAAAGATGGAATGGTATTCATAATTAGTAACACATCTTATTTCACAGAAGCTTTTTTATCTAACTCGAGTTGTTCGTTGATAATTAATTTCTAAAATTAGATAAAATTAATTGACAATATAATTAAAACGAACATAGCAAAGAGATACGATTTAATTTGTTATGTAAAACCGGTAAAGTGTGAGTCGGATTCGAAAAAAATACAATTACTAATGTACTTTTTGAGTATTTACGTAAAATCACGATTCTTATATTGGAGTTGGGAGTTCCCTTAAATGTTTTAAATTGTTTATTTTTTCTATATTTTTGTAATAATGTAATGTAATAATTTATTTATTTTCATTTCCAAGGTTAGATCTGACAATTATATCTTATAAAGTATGTTAGTATGACATACACTTGACATTGTACAATTGACTCCTTTGGCTACTTGCTAGGTTACATAGCAACCTGTATTAAGGATAGCCAAGTATCCCTTGACATTCATCTTTAATACAGAGTAGATAAAATAACTTACGTACATATACTCGACGTACAAATAGCATTTCAATAAATTTATTAATTATGAAAAGTAGAAGTCTCTGTGAAAATTTATTTGTGATGACAAAAATTGTGAGTGTGAGTGTATGAATGTGTTGTGAGTGTGTGCGTATGTTTTTTTTTTTTGCGCTAAGGGAATTTAGTGTGTCAGGGTGATAAATTTTCCGTCTCATAGTAATTTTTGGATCTCAAATAGGTAGTAACTAGAGTTTTGCATTCGAAATATTTTTTATCGTGTAATGTTAAGTGTTTACATAAACTATTGTATAAATGAGGTCCCAAAAAATATTGTTTTTCCGGCGCTTTGTTGTGAATGAAAGCGATGGCGGGGTATTACGTTGCATGAGTATTGAATTTAGAATAAATAATTGCCTGACTGTGAGAACGCTGCAAATATTACATAATTCAAAGGTTGGAAACAGGATTGGCCTAAATGTGGCTATCTTAAGCATTGCGCTATTTCTAAAGGCTTAATTATAGTTTTTGCGGCACCTCCCCAGGCTGAAATGCAGTAGGAAATGATTGATTGGCACATTGGCAGCATAGTACGCAGTTCGAATGACTTCAGGTCCGGCAACATGTCTCAAGTTTTTGAAAATATACATGAGTTTACGCACTCTCCCAGTTACATGATCGATGTGTGGTTTAAAATTGAGATGCTTATCTATTATGATTCCCAGGTACTTTATATTGTCACTGGAAGATAATAGCGGACATTTGCAATTCAACTTGGTGCCACATGAATGTGCCTGTAGTAACATAGGGAAATTCGGCTGTGAGGATGCGCGTAGGGAAAAAGTCATATATTTGGTATTTTCAGTATTTAATGTTAAACAATTTTGTAATAACCAGTAGTATGCCTGGTCGAAGCCTTCCCGGGAATGTTTTTGGAGTTCCATCCATGAATCAGCAGAGAAAGTGATTGCAGTAAGCAGATAAAATACTTCCATTTGGAATAACAAGATTGGTCAATTCATTAATAAAGACGAGAAAAAGGGTAGGACCCAAGACACTCCCCTGCGGCACACCGTAATTAATTGGTAACTCATTGCTGGTGAATTCACTTATTTTGACGAATTGGGTTTGTGCGGAGAGATAAGAATGGAATAACTTTAGCTGCTGACCTCTAACACCCACTGAATCCAATTTTTTGAGAAGGAGAGGAACGGGAACTGTGTCAAAGGCCTTCGCAAGGTCTAAAAAAACAGTTAGTACTAATTTATGATTGTTTAGGTTTTTTACAATGTCAGTAATTAAACTTTGCACAGCAAAGCAGTAAATAAAGTTTTAAAAGTATGATAATCTCATCCATTCACAAATATAGTATGAAAGCCCGCAGCCGCAAAACCAAAAGCAAAACTCGACCTTAAGGTGGTAGCGCATACAAAATCAGCAACGGTTACAAACCACAATATTGTTATTTTTTTTTCAATTTTTTAATTGACAAATATGTAGCTACTTGGCAGGAACGAGGACTGACAGTCAAATTTTCAAATAGTATTGTCTTTTCTTGTATATCAGCAGAATTCAATGTGAACAATTCTAGTGTTCTAACCAGTGGACATCTGTAGTGCTGTACGAGTGTGGAGAAAGTGAAATACGAAGATTTGGCTGCTCTTTTCGTCATCTCCCAAGTAACTCAATAAAGTCTACAGTGACAGTCGTCAACAATCATTCCATCTATAATTTTCATTTTTTAATTATTCATCTCATCATCATTTCATATGTCATCAAAACTTGCAAGTAAATATTACTTGACACTGGCAAGTTACCCAAAGTTATTGCTATCGTGATGGCAACACAATCAAATTAAAAAAAAAACATGAAATCTACGCTGTCGAAACCCGCCTGATGGTAAGCAGTCCCCGTAGCCTATTGTGAAAGGCAACACAGACAAAGCCTGGATATTGCTATATACTATACAAAACTATAGTATTGATACAGATACCGGATATTTTAACCTAAATGTTTGAATAACATTGCATCACACACCGGCGACTCGCTGGTAACTTGTATTAGGGTTCCGTTGGTCAAGGGAAACCATTATTACGTTACAGTTATTCAGTGACATTTCGAGCTGCAATTATAAAGTTGAAAACGGCTAGATGTCTGTTATTTCATCAAACTATTTGTATAATTTCAACGAAAATCAGTTCATATATTGAAATTCATTATGTGATTCAACAATAGTGGCGTGCTTTGATCGAGTAATCAACAAATAATGCAGCAGTGCAATGACGCACAGACTGTGCCCGGACACACTACCGGCTGTCTTGGGACCCGCAACGAACTTAATCAGAAGAAATAGGAGGTAGTAAGAAAGCGGTTTCAAACTTCGCAGGAGAAGATATAGGAATTTAACTTTTTTTATATTCTATAGCCAATGTTCATCAGGGATGATGAAGGAATCTGGTGATTTTTTTCAAATCGTTCCAGTAGTTTCGGAGCCTCAAAACTTAAACTCAAACGTATAATATATTATTATCATAGTATAGAAACATAATGGACAACTTGAGACCCGTCGTCGTCGGTTGAGAATTGAATCTGGGGGGTAGAATTTTTAGCGAAAAAAAAAACAAAATCAAATTCATTAGACAGAATATTTTTAACCCAATATTTTTCCTGAGGGATAAAAAAACTTACGTAGACGAACGAATTCCAGCTTAAAATACGGAAGTAAGCTATGTTTGTTTAAGGAGGTCATATTTAATATACAAAATTGATTTCCAAAATTTTCTTACGTCGACTAACAGGCTGCAAAAAAAAGCTAGTTGTCACAATCAAATTTTACAATCCATCACAAAGCTTTTTTATTTTTCGCATATCACCATACGGAACCCGCAATCGTATCAGCATGACAGCTCCACTTTTTTTTTCGGGCGGAAGAAGGCAACGGATTGCGTTCATTCAGCCAAGTTAAAAGTTACGTGACAATGCATATTTTTTAAAGCATAAGACTTCATTAACTGTAATTGCGAGAATCAGATTTATTTGTAGAAATCAATGCGTTACATATGAAAGATTCAATTTTATTGTTGCTTTTTAAAAAAATATGAAAGTGTGTCATTTTATCTGTCAGTTTGCTTCAAAAATCGGTTGCATGACTGGCCCGAAAAATTTGTTTTAGAAGAATCTATTTATATATTTAAGAAGACATGGCAATATTTCGTAGTTAACTCTTCAAGAACAAATTGGGGTTTTTTTTTATTTTATTTTTTTAATCATGAGTCCACGTTAAGCCCAGCCAAACAGCATAACGCTGTGTTCCTGGAAGATTAATAGGTATTTTTTGTAATTAATGAAATAAATTTAAATGTTTATAAAGTGCTAGTTCACTAACTAATATGTATATTAAGGCGAAACTTTATTCATAAGGAGGTAATATACAAAACCAGCATTACAAAATACCTAAAGTATTAAGATGAGCAAAGTTTTATCAAAGAAAATTAAAAAATTATCAGATCTCCGCACACGAAAATATACTTTTAAAAAAAACAGAATAAAACGCGGCAACCTTATCTCAAAAAAGCGCTTCCTTCCAGCTTAAACAATGGCATGCAGAACAAAAACACCGTCAAAATTTTCGCAGGCATTTAACCCGAATGGATAACATCTACTGCAACAATGACGTGTCACATTTAAATCTTAAACTATTGTTTGTCTATGCTACACCTCTGTGGCGCAGTGGTGTAAACAGCTGACTGCTACGCTAGAAGTTCTGGGTCCGAATCCGGCGCGGAACTTTGTGATATTTGCAAGAAGCATTGTTTCGCTTATTTGGATGCTGTATTCTTATCTATGTAGTTTACATCAAATCGTTGCTCAGCACCTGCGGTACAAGATTATATCTTAGTGCAGGGATATGTCAATGTGGTATGCGGTTATGTTATCCCTAGAACATGTCTTCAAGCTGGTTCAGCCGCTTCCTTTGCCGAAGAAGCCAAAAGAATAGAAGAATATGTACCTTTGGGTAACAATTACATATTTGAGCCGTTTGGTTTCGAGACTATGGGTTCTTGGGGTGCGAATTTCAAAAGATTATTTCAAATTTTAAATATTACATTAAAAAAAGAGAGTCGTGTCCGTAACGCTGGTCTGCTTTCGCTCAGAGGTTGAGCATCGCCATACAACGTGGAAATGCAGCCAGTGCTATGGGCACACTCCATTGTTCACATGATTTTTATTAGGTTTTTAAATGTATTAATTAAGTTATTTATGCGATTATTATTATTATTATTACTGCTTTTCTTATTTTAAGACGTAGACTAAAGCCAGAACAAACTAGTCCAGCCCCTTTATACAAATTCATTTTCCGCAAGGTTAATGCCAATAGAAAATGAAAATGTATGGAAATGACAATACAATAATATATTTAATGTATACATTTTTATTTTCTGTTGGCGTAAAAGCTTGGAGCTAATATTATTTGTCTAGGGGCACACCCGCCACTCTGTCCCACCACTGCAACTCCTGTTTATCAGGATCAACAGTGGCGTCCTTTGATCGAATAATCAACGAATAATGCAGCTGTGCAGTGATGCACAGGCTGTGCCCGGACACCCTACCGGCTGTCTTGGGACCCGCAACGAACTTAATCAGAAGAAATAGGAGGTAGTAAGAAAGCGGTTTCAGACTTCCCTCCCAGCAAAGCGGAGACAGCAATTGAAATGGCCCAGAGGCCCAAAAATCTAAAGGGGAGACAGTCAGGAGACGCCTGACCGTCTAAACACCACGGTATGCCACTAACTAACAGGGGATAAATTAGATACTAACCTAAATCTTACACCAGTAATATTGGTGACAAAACTTTTTAAAGGCACGGAAGTTTCCCTTCGTTTTCACAAGATCTAGGTAATAAATAGGACTACACGCAGATACTTGAATCGAATTCAACATGATTAACCGTTCGTCATGCCAGAGACTACACTCCCACAAGATATGATGGGCAGTTTGCACAAATTCTTGATCCGACGTTGAACATTCGCAAAAAGGTGACTGCACCAAGTTAAATGAATAAAGTTTGCCCTTAAAGTTACCATGCCCGGTTAGAAATTGGGCTACGCAATGATCGATATCAAGCCACGTTTTATTTAACCGTTCGCGCACTATAGGGAAAAATTTAAATAAATGCCGCCCCTTAGTCGAAGTATCCCATCTAGTTTGCCATTCGTCGATTAGTTTTTTATGAACGTTATCATTACTATCAAACAATCTACTGATTTTAGCCCTATCCTTCGGTTTTAGAAAATCTGAACTCATACCATTCCGCGAGTTGTAATACATTGCCGCACGCCGTTGTATTTCCAAATCTACCGGTAAAACGCCCGCAAGAATCGGCAGGGCCTCAGTGCTGACGGTTCTATACGCTTTACAAAGAAAAATTAACGCTAATCTCTGACTCTGAAGCAATTTACGTCGCGCAGCGCCAATTGTGGCTCTATCCGCCCACACGGGGGCTCCGTAACAAATGCAACCCAAGAAAGTAGCAGTATAAATTATTTTTAATGACTTAAACGACATCCCCAGATCGAAGTTGATATTCTATTTAACGCATAAAAATTTCGTTTTGATTTTTCGCTAACTTGCTTAATGTGCTCAATAAAATGAAATTTCTTTTCAAGTATCAAACCGAGATAACAAACTGAGTCTTTCTTTTTAACTGTAACTGAATTAAATTTAAAGCGCGGTAGCCCTACTAAGTTTCCTTTTAACATTAAATACTGTGTTTTATGGGCTGCGAACTCAAGATGATTTCTCTTTCCCCAGTCGGCCACCAGACGTAGGCAGGACTCAGCTAACAACTCAACTCCTGTTCTTGTATGAGATTGAATAAGCAGGAGACCGTCGTCTGCATATCCCGTCAGCGAACAGCTAGCCGGTAACGGTATAGACAAAAAGTCATCAAATCCGATATTCCAGAGATACGGCCCTAGCACTGAACCTTGTGGGCAGCCCCGAGTCAAAGCCTTCGACACTGCATGATGACCAAGTTGAAGCTTAGTTGTTCCATTTATAAAGTAATTGTATATTAAGGAATTGTAAATTTTTGTTGAACGTAAAAAGTCACTCTCGGAAAGAGTAATCTCATCTTTAATGTTCTGGCGGTATAAACAAACTAAAAAATTATTTTCGTCCATCGAGTTTGGGACATCTTTTACAAGGATTCGCGGTTTACGCCCTTTAGGTTTCTCTAAACGCAACCCTGCTGATTTGATAGCCGCAACGGATTCTAATTTCTTTATTTGATTCTGATTTGTGACGCGTAACACGACGCCAGACTTAGCCGTTTTTTTAACGCCGACAATTTGGAAACCATCTGATGGTTTGATCGCTTTCATTAGCGCTTCCTTCGTCGCGGACGAGGATTTAATTTCGGCCGAACGTTCCTCCGTCGGGTAGGCCACCACACACGGGAGCGGCGCGCGCGCCTGAGCTGCCACCGGGGTCGTTTTAGGTGGCAATCGTAACTTTAAAGTCTCCGAGTACGATTTGGTTACCGCCGGAGGGCTAACGTTAACTTTATTTTGAGCAATTACTAAATCACGCTCCGATTGCGCCAACTTAGTCTCGAGCATCGCAGATTTAATTGCAAGTAAAGAAACAATCGAAGTTACTCTCTGCGTCATCTCCATAATTCCTGTTTTATTCGCAATATTCAAGCGCGACCCCGAGTCGTTTAAATACTCGTTAATGTTGGTTAGGCATGTCGATGCCTCTTGCACGAGATCATACGATGTACTATCGTTACCGGCGGAGACGCTCAACTCAGAGGAATGTGACGTATTCAAATTAGATCCCGACCGTTGCATACGCTTACTAGTTACTGGCGAAACACTAGCCGGTGATAATTGACTAAATGCCCTTTTATTATTAGTCGGAGATCGCTGAACTATTTTGCTTTTCTCAAACGGGTTTCCCCCCCCGTCAGGGGGATCATCATTACGCCCGGACATCAAAGTGTAATAAGGAAACTTTAAAAAAACTTAAATATTATATCACCAGGTACAATAAAAATAGATAATACCTAACAACGATCAGCTGGCTGCCCGGTCGGCGCCCCGACCGGCCGCCGCGCGCCTAACTACCTACACACTATAATAAAAAGAAAACGTTGACTTACCGAGTAATGTAGCTATTTATCATCCAAAACAACGCAAATGTTTAAAAACTTACGGACCCGACGTTTATCAAACCTTTATTTTACCAATCACTACACTAGAACCCTAAAATATGCACTTCACACACGTAATTTAATTAATTATCGCGATCGCATAAAAAGACCATCCGCACACGCCAGAGGTGGGGAGGGAGGATTATTTGTCTAAGGGGTAGGAGTATTTCACACAGTACTAGACAGGTTGGATCTACGTGCGAGATCGCCTGCGCCGGTACCACCCTCCTTTCTATTTACAACGTGAAGCAGTTCGCTGTGTTTCGGTTCGAAATATTGAAGAGTCTGTGTAATTACCGGCACTAGGAGTGAAACATATTTATCAAGAAACGATTTTCGCTTCATCCATGTATTATATACAATAAACCTTCCTCTTGAATCAATTCCTATTAAAATAAACCGCGTCAAAATCCGTTGCGTAGTTTTAATGATCTAAGCATACATAGGGACAGACCGCGGGATACGACTTTGTTTTATACTGTGTACTGTGATTTATTTATTTTTAATTTTTGGCCCACCTTATGTAATCATTTTTTTAATTTTAATATCTTGATATATACGCACTTTAAAATTTACAAGATAGAAACTGAATACTTAAAACATTAAAAAACCTAATAAAAATCTTATCTACAATGGAGTGTGCCCATAGCACTGGCTGCATTTCCATGCTGTACAGCGACGCTCAACCTTTGAGCGAAATGCAGACCAGCGTTACGGTCAAGTTAAAAGTAAATAATATTGATTACCAATATGACATCACGCGTTGACATTATTGCCAGCATAGTTCAAGCCCGTGAACTGAATTAATTTAATTACTGGTCATTTTGTTTATAAATAACAAGTATTAATTTATAACATCGAATGCCATTGCTGTGAGAAACATACTGTGGGTTATAGTTCAAGGGAAATTAAACAAGTTCTCGCCCTTGACTTCAACCAAACCTTAGCCTTCGTCCTTTTTCAGAATTTATGACCTCAGAAAATCATCGGAATCGGTTCAGTGTTTGGCGCACCAAGAAGCGACAGACAGGAACAGGTTACATTCGAAAAAACACCCCAGGGGATTTAAACATAGCATCCCCTAGGGGGGGATCGCCTTTTATACTAGGTATTAATATAGATTTATATATCCACCTCAGCTACTTATAATCTCGATTTAAAAACACTTTCACAAAGACTTTAAATATACTCACACATGTGTAGTAGTGTACACATACAAAAATAGTCGCACAGACAAAGCTAGTCTAATAACACAATCACCACATCACAACACACACATTGACTCAGCCATGCACTATCATCGTAGAACCTTGTATCGCAGGCGCTAAGCAACGATAGGTATGGTATAAACTACATAGATAAGAATACAACATCCAAGACTGGTAAACGAAACAATGCGTCTTGCAAATAACACAAGTTCCGTCCCTCCTGTACCAGAACCCTCATGATAACTGCTGTTACACCACTGTACCATAGATATTGAATAATACATAAACTCTCTCCGTAATCCCTCGAGAGGGGTAGGCAGAGGTGTTACACACCGCATTCCAGTGTGACAGGTCGCCACTATCCGGGCACAATGAGGAACATGGCAGCTACAACTTACGGCAACCCGACCCAACCCTCAATTGGGTCGGTGGGTTAACCAAGGCACGTAACAAACTGAGCTACCACTTCCTCCTGCATTGAATAATATCGATAAAAAAGCAATCATTTATTCAACTGAATGCCAAATATTTCACTTTTACAGCTGCCTAGATGCACGCAACACAGTATCTATGAATGTACTTTCGCTTTAGCAGAAATAATGTAAGAACGCATTGGACAGATGCGATCCTGTCCCGCATATATACGAGTATTTTTGGCGGAATGGTTTTGAGTTTAGTAAAAAAAATAACCCTACGGGTTATTTGCTTATTTTTAGGACACTTCAAAACGTGGGTTTTTAGATTTTTTAAATCTATTAATTATTTGATTATTTTTTTTCTGCCTCAAAAGTCACTCCATTCAAATTCTTATCAAAATCGGTCCAGCCGTTTTTATAGTTGTAAATTGCATTGTCATCGGGTTTGAAGCTACCCTGAGAATTTCAGCCTGCTAGCTTATCGGGAAGTGCCTCAAAATTGAGTTGCAAAAATCCAACAACAATAAACAAACAAAAAAGAAAGTGAGTGTATAAAAAAATAGGAAAATAGAAACGAAGATAAAGATATTTAATTATTTTACCTGGACTAAAAATAAATTTTTCAAATAGCCATTTTCTTTTCTACCACCGCGGTGGTATCACCGGTGCAGCGGTTCGGAATGCGAATCTAATGGGAAGAAGCGGGCAAGAAACCTCCGTAGTTGCTTTTTTCACAAATTTACAATGGTTTTTCATTAAATAATTTAAAGTAACAATAAAACTAATCAAATAAAATAAAAATTGGTACTTTATAAAATTCTCACCAATTTTAGAAGGGACTTTTCAAAGGCATTTCCTTTAAAACAAACATTGCTAAAAATGTACAGGAACGCAGTCGCAGGCAAAATCACAGCATCATACATTCATTCATGCATGCCACGTCTCTACTCAATACAAACAGAAGTTGAATCAATACATTACCTAAGATGAATCACTTTAACCATAGACTCGTAAAATATTGACGACCTCGGTGGTACAGCCGTGTAAACAGCCGACTGCTACGCTAGCTTCCGGGTTCGAATCCCGGCGGGGGCGGGTCTTTGTGTTATTTGCAAGACGCATTGTTTCGCTTACCGGTCTTGGATGTTGTATTCTTATCTATGTAGTATATACCATACCGTTGCTTAGTTCCTGTGACACAAGTTCTTACGATATTTACTGCATTGATAAGTCAATGTGTGTGTCGTGATGGGGTTATTATTATTATTTAAATTCAGATCCGGCAGATTCGAGAACTGAATTTATTACGGAAAAAGATATAACACACGGGAATCAAAAATTCGTTTTAATTGTACACATTAAACATGTAATTGAAATTATTTAATTTGTTTATTTCTTACAAAAACTCAGTTTTAATCGACTTCAAAAATGTAGGTTCAAAATAAGATTGCATGTTGCTTTTCTATTCCGTGTCTAATTTTTCTTCGTAATTTTTATGTTCCTTTCTTACCTTTACATATATCAAGAACTCACACATATAACTACATAACATGTACATAGACTATATACACTTACATATTTACTATAACACTCATATAAATTTATTTTGCCATAAAATACATATGTATGTCAAATAAACTTTAAATATATAGTATAAAAACTAAAATATAATTTAAAAATTAAAACCAAAATAACTTTATTCCAAAAACTTAAAAGAAAGTAATTTTAATCGTCAAATGAATTTAATTTAATAAATAAAATAAAAAATAAATAAAAAAAAATCTTAAAAATGACTCGACCACCTGTGTGCTTCGGAAAATTTATGTCGGGGAAGATACCGGCAAGTAACCCCAGATTCTGTAATTTGTTATATGAACATGTTTTATACTGTACTTACAGCCACTGATACATCTGACAGTCTAGGGCGAGAGAATGCGATATAGCTCATTAATTAAAAGAAGCGTTCCCCCTTTGAATAGGTAGACTAATTTTTTTTTTTTTTTTTAATAAAACAAAATCACAGTTTAACAGATAATGAACCCAAAACACTATGATTAAATCTTAAATGTAATACATTTATAGCTACGAGTATAATTGTAATTAAACACACACACTTGAGGGCCTATCATCAATCACCTCACAATACCTCTTACACTCGACATATACATTCGTCCATCGCCATGCAAACGCATCGCACTCCGGTACCGATGTCAGAAACGCATTCAGCGGGGTCAGAATAATCATATTATATAGAGCATGTCCCTTCTAAAGCATTCTCAAGTCTTTGCTGCATTATCATTGCCATATGCTTAATGTGTTCTATTTATATACAATTCCCTTTTTAGATTGAGTACTTAAAGAACATTAGGGTAACTTTTAAACACTTTTAAAGTATTAAGATGCTTTCTGAAATTATTTCCTTCCTAGTGTTTAATTAACTGCACCGCCCCCTTAGACAAATGCCATTATTCCGCAAGCGTTAACGCTAACAGAAAATAAAAATTTATTGAAATGACATTTGCCGATGTATCCCATTTGTTCTATGGAACATGACGTAATAGAACAATTTGAGAAAATAGAGTCCCTATTTGTACACTCAGTCCTTCACTAAGATAATCTTGTACCGCAGGTGCTAAGCAACGATACGGTATAAACTACATAGATAAGAATACTACATCCGAGACCGTTAAGCGAAACAATGCTTCTTGCAAATAATACAAAGTCCCGCCCCCAATACAATGGACCCAATAATATTTACAATGGACTATCAGGATGGATGTAAATCAAAATCAAAATTACTTTAATCCGTTAACTTTAATAAAAGAAGTACTTAGAACCGACAAATTAATTTAATTTTTCTAAAAATGACTCGACCACCGGTTCGGAAAATTCAAGTTGGAGAAGATACCAGCAAGAAACCCCAGGTTCTGTAATTTAGTATATGAACATGTTTAATACTTAGCCACTAATACATCTTACAGTCTAGGATGAGAGAATGCGATTAAGCTCATGTCGCAGTATACATTTTTTTTTTAATAAACTACGTCGTGTGTCGTTGAGGACGTGGTAGTTCATTTTGTTACGTGCCTAGGGTAACAGACCGACCCGAGCCGAGTCGAGGGTTCGAGTCTCGGGTTACCGTAAGTTATAGCCGCCATGTATCTCAATGTGCCCGGATAGTGGCGACACATTCGCAACCTGTCACACTGGGACTCAACATAAACATGCGAAAAGCGGTGTGTAGCACCTCCGCCTACCCCTCTTGACGAATAACGGGGTGAGTTTATGTTATGTGTGTAATGCGTTGTGACAAAATAAATATGTACCATAATAAAATAACTTGACGAGCTATTTAAATATATAATTTTTATTTAAATAGTCTAAGGCAAAAGCAATTGTTATATAAAACCATAGCATTTTCAGCTTCTGGGTTAAGTATTCCACCAGTTATGTCCAAGTTGCTCCAGTTCACACTTACACAAGTACATGTCAAACAATGACATGTGAAAAAAACTATAGCCACATCACTATTGCCTTTGACAGATGCTCAAAAACGCATCTTAATACCCAAGTAATAAGATTGAGATTCCCTTGAATTTTTCTATAAAGCTAGGATGTTAGGAATAGGGATGTCAACTTTATGTTACAGATATAGGGTTGGATTTTGCTTGTACATCAAAGTGATTGTTTAATAATTGGATGTCATCGCATGAATGCCTGTTTTTCGGTACGAAGCGGTAAATTTTACGGTTTTCCGTAATGACATGTCTTCGGATTACTATTATTTTGTTATAATACAACACTATTTCAAAGAACGGATGATGTATTTGCAAGACGCATTGTTTCTCCTACCTGTCATGGATGTTGTATTCTTATCTATGTAGTATATACCATATCGTTGCTTAGCTCCTATGACACAAGTTCTTACGATACTTACCGCAGGGCTGAGTCAATGTGTGTGTCGTGATGTGGTTATTATTATGAGTAATGGATCCGTTGTGGAGAAATGGTTTCGGTTCAATCCCACATTTTCCAGTCCCATTCGGTGTTGAGGTTCTTAACATCCTTCCGACTAATATTAACTGAAAGTTATGATGTACGGATACGTGGATGTTTGTTGCTCAATCACGCAAAATCTACTGAACGGATTTAAATGGAATTCGGCACATAGATACAGTGGCTTAACTACAGGGTGGGTGGGCGACTGTTATTGTATGAAGAGGCTAGTCCGATTCATTTGCCACGGACCCCTGACGGTCTTATTCACTGCACTGCCAAGATAGTTTAACTAAGGGATAAAAAAAGATATCAACGCAGCTGCTCCCAAAAACTAATAGATAACCACAAACATACATTGACTCAGCCCTGCAATAAGATATAATCTTGTATCGCAGGCACTAAGCAACGGTATGGTATAAACTACATAGATAAGAATACAACATCCAAGAACGGTAAGCGAAACAAAGAGTTGCAAATAACACAAAATTCTGCCCCCGAAGCTCTAGCGTAGCAGTCGGCTGTTTACGCCACTGCGCCACAGAGGTCCTCATATTACTGTATAGTTTAGCATTCAAGACATGGTGCTTAGTCTTAAATGGAAGGAATATTCACACGTTTTATCGTGTTGGAAAGTTTATGCTATCGATAAAACGCTTGGAAAAATTTCGCATGCAAATCAGCTACATAAGATAGCTGTACCTTTATTGGTTTAGCCGATCGTGTCTACAATGAGTTCAAATAATAGAGAGTAACTGCGCGGTTTCCTAGACTAGACTAGACTACGGTAGATAGTCTTTCCGAAACGGTGGTATTAAATATTATTCGAAAAAGCACTCGACACAAGTCTACTTGAATATTATTTAAGGGATTATAAATGGGACATATTTACATGACGTGTATAGATCTTGAGTGTAACTTGCAAAGATACGCCTCCACGTTTTGAGTGGCCCCTCTTTCAGCCCCGTACGGTTATTTTCTTATTTTTAGGACATTTAAAAACGTGGGTTTTGAGATTTTTAAAATCTATTTATTATTTTTTTCTGCATCAAAAGTCACTTCTTACAAATTCTATCAAAATCGGTCCAGCCGTTTTTATAGTTGTAAATTGCATTGTCACCGGGTTTGAAGCTACCCTGAAAATTTCAGCCTGCTAGCTTATCGGGGAGTGCCTTAAAATTAAGTTGCAAAAATACAACCGGAACGACAAACAAACAAGAAAGTGTGTATAAAACGTGGGGAAAACTAAAACCCGAAAGCTGAAAACCGCGCTCTAAAATGAATAAAACAAGAAAATAATCTCATCTGAACTGGAAAGTTAACTATTCAATTTAGCCGTGGTCATATGCCACCTAAATTATTAGGCAAACTTACTCGCTTGATTATTTTATCCTACCTACCCTACGGTAGGCTTTATATGGGGATATGCCCTACTCAATTTAATGCGACGTCATATAGTCTATAACTAGCGGACGATCGTGACACATCTAACGATACCTCATTTGTGATAAATAGTTTAGAAGTTTTACTGGTGGTACATCTACGTGCAAGATCATCTGGGTTGGTACCACCCTTCTTTCTATTTCTGTTGCAGTTCGCTGTGTTTCGGTTCGAAGGATTTTAGAGCCAGTGTCATTACAGGCACGAGAGGTATAGCATCTTTTCCCACTACATGGGCAAAGCATTGACGGTGCCCTTGGGGTTCTAAAACATCAAGGGCATCGTCGTGTCAATAGGCGGCGGTATCACTTTCCATAAGGTGAATCGTCTACTTGTTTGCCCGTGATGTTGAGTAAAAAAATAAAAAGTTATGAGGGAACAGATGAACTTACATACATACATACGGCCAAAATCATAACCCTCGTTTTTGCTTCGCCGTAGTCGGATAAAAAAAGACTTAATTTTCAATTCGATACGTTAGTTAAAATAGAAAACTATTAATTCGTTCGTATTAACGATCTTAATCATCATATCTCGTTACGATTCAAAGTTCTTATTAATAATAAAACCACATCACGACAAACACATTGACTCAGCCCTGCAGTAAGATTGAAGAATCTTGTTTCGCAGGTGCTAAGCAACGATATGGTATAAACTAGAAAGAACACTACAACCAACACCGGAAAGCGAAACAATATACACTGTCCTGTCTTCTATGAAAGCACTATACAGTGTACATTTTTATTTACAAATTGTAATAGAAATTAATTTATTGCACCTACCTAATTATTTTGAAAAAAGCGACTACGGAGGTTTCTTGCCGGATTCTTCCCCGTATAAATAGCGTTTCGAACCGGTGGTAGTATAAAAGGATGACGATTTAAAAGTACTTAATTTAATTCTATTTAAATAAAAACTATTTTGACTTTGACTTTTAAGTAAATAAATAAATAAATAACCACACACACATTCACTCAGCCCTGCACTAAGTATCGTAAGAACTTGTATCGCAGGTGCTAAGCAACGATATGGTAAATATATACTAAATAAATAAGAATACAATATCCAAGACCGGTAAGCGAAACAATGCGTCTAAAGTGGCGACAAATTCGCAACCTGTCACACTGGGACTCAAAATAAACATGCGAAAAGTGATTTGTACAAGCACCTCCGCCAACCCCTCTCGAGGGACTTCAGCGTGAGTTTATGTATGTATGTTATGTGTAACCGTACATATTAAACAAAATTAGATTAATTTACTTGTTACTTGGTACCGGATAGGAGTCCGCTTATAACAAAGAGTTACGTGTATTTTTTTAATATTTAGAATTTCCTAATACATATGTTCCCCGAGCATTTTTATGCAACGTCATAGGGAAACAATCAAACGGTTCACCTTAAGGAAAGTGATACCGCCTATTGACACGACGAAGCCCCTGATGTCGTTCAACTTGGAGCTCTTCAAGTCGTCAGTAAATAGGCTTTGTCAGCAAGCATACTCCTTCGGACGCATCGTCACTAACCATTAGGTGAGATCGTGAGTGCCTATTTGAACTCATAAAATTTTATGGCCTTTATTCTACCACAACTTTTAAAAACAATCATTTTGCCCAAAAGAAATCCTCAAACAGTGAAAAGATAGTGTCGTGTGCGGTCTCACCCACAAGGTAAAAGCTAGAGAAAGTCAAAATGACAGGTGACATGACTCGGCCAGGCAAATGACGTTGTAATGAGGTTCGAGTAATGTCATTCTCACTATTAGACAGATGAACATTCAATGCTATAGCAGTCAATGCCAAAGATAGAACTAGGCATTATTAAACAAAAAAAATTGTTGAGGGCGCCATATTTAATTTAATGTGACGTCACATAACCTATAAATAGCGGACGATTTGACACTTCCAATGATACTTAACTTCCAACCATACATACCAAACAATGTTTAAATTTTTTAAAAAGATTGCATGTAATGTAACCTTTTGCATACCACAATTTTGTGGTAAAAACATGTGGATCAAAGTTTTTCAACGTCATCTATAACTAATTATGTATGAACCATATTTTATAGCATGTAAAGAATCTTTATATATAAGATTTGTTGATTATCCTGCCAGAAAAAAAAAAGCTTACATAAATCAAAATACAAATTTCAGTAATTTTATTATTTGGTATTGTAAATCACCAAAAATAATATATTCTAGATAAGTCTTAAATATCAACGTAAAATAATAAATAAGACAATTTATTTATTTTTTATTAATGACGAGGTTATTATTATAATTATTAAGTATAACTAACAATTATTTACCTGATTTAAAAAAAACGAATTTAAGCAGCTACGTCATCGACAATATCTTTGTTAGAAAAAAATATATGGTATTGTAAATAATGGCTATGTTCGAAAACGCTGCGGTGCAAAAATAATGAATTATTCCAAAATTAGGGTAAGTCCAATTAATACTTAATTTGGACGCGGGATACTTAGACAAAATTCCCGGCCATCTGGCAACCCTACTCGACTTCCCTACAAATAAAAATAGGACAATTATTAATCTTTAACATGCGTATGTTAGGTCCCAAAAGGTGGAAGGTTTGAGTCTCGGGTTGCCGTAAGTTGTAGCTGCCATGTTCCTCATTGTGTCCGGATAGTGGCGACACATTCGCAACCTGTCACACAGGGACTCAACATAAACATGCGAAATGCGGTGTGTAACACCTCTGCCAACCCCTCTCGAGGGATTACGGCGTGAGTTTATGTTACGTTTATCTTTTTTTGAAATGTATATTCAATTGTTTCTTCTTTTACGTGTGGTTGTTTCCATTCAACATTCATCCTCTCTCTCTCTCTCCTCTCCTTTTACTTCTTATCGAGTAAAGCCTCTATTTAACTCCAACCTTCGTGTGTTGGATAATAACGACACGGGACACGATACAAAAAAGATGTTAACCACTGGAGCAAAACCAAGGTCAGCCAGCCATGCGTCGTGGGGCATGCTCCGTTGCATGGGAAACAGTCTTTGTTTCCAGGGCGAAATCAGGTCGTTATGGGCCCCTTTATTGGATTTTTACATCAACGTCAAAGAAACACACAACACTTGAAAAGTTATACCGCCCTCTCTCCGATCCTTCGGACTAAAACACAGCGAACTGCTTCACGACAGACACAGAAAGAAAGGAGAAAATTAAAAATTAAATTGGACCCCAATACCTGTTTTTTTCGATTTTATCTCTACTCGTTTCATTTACGAAATTATCTTTAAAGTATATATTGTTTAAGCGTAAAAGATGGTGAACCTATCAAGTGCGAGTCCGACTCACACTTGACCGAATTTTCCTCTATCTATCCCTTGAAGACAAATTTAGTTTAATTTTTTTTATTACTGAGGCCCCAACAAAGTTATAAATCTAAAAATTACTAAAAACCTTGTAGGCTTTTTAACAGACTTTAAAAAACGGAGGAAGTTCTCAACTTGAACTGAATATTTTTTAGCATTAAACTATTTTCTTTACTTGTAGGGGGCCCGGTAGAACTAAGTAGGTATCTGTTCGGAGCTTCAGTTACTTGTTAACAAGTAAGGGGGTTCGGGTTAAGGAAATGCTTCTAGTTTTTAAACTACTTCTTTAATTTTAATCAGCTTTTGATCGCGTCTTATTCCCCGTAGATAGCATTCCGAATCGGTGGTAGATAAAAAATACGATTTGAAAGCACTCATTTTAAGTAATTTAAATAAAAATATTTTGAATTTGATTTATAAAAAAAAAAAAGATTTTTGGTTCAATTTATGTTCAACAATTCAGTGTTTTTATTTTAGTTTTAGATGACAAATGGAGTCGAAAGAATATATGCACCGCGTTCGGACCGCATTTTGGGTGACGTCTTTTTCATAGAGTTCCTATTGGATTGTCATAAATTTCAAAAATTTTAATGTCTTTTAGTTTTGTTAAATTGTTTTGTTTTAATTATTTTATATAGTTTACTGACATAAATTAAGTTGTTACTCATGGCCAAAGATGTTCATACTTGTAATTTGCATGCATAAAATGTACTAACCCATAAACCCAATCCAACCCAATAATACTTAAACTATAATAATGTTATATTATGCTGTTAGTAAGCCAAATAAATAAATAATAAATAGAGGTAATATTTGACAAGTCCATTTTTTTCTCTAACCGCTCGACATGGGCTGTGACAAATTTGGTATACTCCTTAAGCCTCTGTTGACACGGCATTGTACTGCACGTTTTCAAAGCTCAAGTTTTGGTGGATTCTATGAAGAAAGACTACTAACCATCATAATAAGATCCCAGTGAAAACGTATTCGATTTTCGTACGTCGTTCAAGTTACGCTGGAACTTCGTTTATTTTGTATATAAAGTCATTGTAAGTTGAGCTATCGCGTTGAACGTGTGAACGGGGGTACGGGGATGAAGGTTTCTTAATTCAGATTTTGTCTATGGTGTTACTGTTAGGTTGTGTTGTAAGGACGTGGTAGCTCAGTTTGTTACGTGCTTTGTTTAGCAATCGAACCGACACGACAGGTCGAGGGTTCGGTTCTGGGGTTGTCGTACGTTGTAGCTGCCATGTTCCTCACTGTGCCCGGATGGTGGCGACAGATTCGCAACCTGTCGCACTGGGACTCAACATTGACATTCGAAATGAGGTGTGTAAAACCTCTGCCTACCCCTCTTGAGGGATTAATTACGGCGTGATTTTATGCTGTGTTGCTATTAATAAGTCAATTATTTTATTGATATTATGTATGACGAACTATTGATAAACTTTACCTCTTTCGATAAAGTATATAAGGAAAATGCGTGTTACGTTTTATACTATGTATTTATTGTAACATAAGATTGTCATAAACATATATATATATATATATATTTATTTAAATAGTACAAAATTTAGAGTTATTAAGTAAATTATTTTACTACAATTGACTACATAGTATTAAAACAAAGTCGCTTCCCGCTGTCTGTCCCTATGTATGCTTAGATCTTCAAAACTACGGAACGGATTGTGATGCGGTTTTTTAAATAGATAGAGTGATTCAAGAGGAAGGTTTAAATATATATACTACATGCATAATATCCGTGCGATGCAGGGGCGGGGCGGGTTAAAATGAGGCATAATGTCAATTTTTTATCATTCGGAATGGAACTAAATGTTGTCTTGTCAATCCATAAGAAATGCTTCAGAAAAATATTCTTATTTATTATATATTTTACAGTTTTTGCTTGTGATTTCTCCTGCATTAACTTTTGAATTTGAGGCAAGGAAAAATTAAACATACAGCGCCATCTATTGGCTTTTTCGCATCCTGTAATTTGTTTTTTGATGATACCACAGGAACCCAAAACTTTTCCATGTTAGGAAGTATCCTACATGTGAATCAAGGCGATAAACTGACTGTGTGTAAAATTTCATTCAAATCCAGTCAACCGTTTTCGCGTTATAGAGTAAAAATCATCCATACATACAAACATTCACATTAAGTAGAATAGTAAAGTCGGACCATAATACCAAGTCTGCCCTTAGAGGTAATCAAACACAAGACCATCAGAAACTGGGGCAAAATGATAACAACTGCTCAATTCCATCCATCATTTGTTTATATGGTTAATCATGTTTTACATAGCTACTCATATATATTATGTGATATATTTATCAACTGAACAAGTGTGGTCATTTCACAATACATTGTCAAATCTATTAAAATAATATCTTAGTCTAATTAACAAAAAAAGTCTACAAAGCCACAGGCTTTAACTATTGGTACTAATCAATTTTGTATAAAACACAAAGATAAGGTAGAATTATGTAGATGTGTAACCTACATCATGTGTCCATGGTCAGAAGTTGTAATGTGAATACAGATTATTAAATTAATAATTAAAATAATTACAAGTCTGATATATGAATGAAAAAAGGAAAAAACTTGTCATGTTAACTACCTCAGAGGTGTAATCAGCTATGCTTGAGGTTCAGGGTTTGAATCCCGGTGGGGGCAGAACTGTGTTATTTCAAGGCACATTGTTCCGCTAATTGGTCATGTAAATCTGTTATTACTTAAATAAGGTACAAAAAGAATGTCAAGAATTGGGGAAATTTTTTGCTACAAGGAACAAATTTTCCATAAATTTTTATTCTTTTTTAAAAAGAACATTTTTTTACATCATAGGCAGAGTCAATCAATGAGTCAAAACTCTTTGCAGCTTCATTCAGACAAATTTTATTGTTTTAAAATTGATATATCAACAAGTATTGATTACTAATTGATTTTCAATTACCTATTGTTTTTTTTTATAAGTATGTTAAAAAAAATATATATACTTAAAACTTTAGTGTAATGTTGGTTTCTAGTTTAGCCACCCAAAGCCTTTTTAGAATTCAGGGAGTCTTTTCAGACTTCTGAATGCGTCGGGAATGGTGGTAATTGAGGAAATTTTTCTATGTAGTTAGTCTTTAAATTTAGTTTTTGTTTTGGCTTAGTATCAAAATTCATCACTCACCTGCAACGTCTGCACAGCTATATTCTCCATGCTTTTGCTCGCTTTAATCTTATTTAGTGTTCCGTAAAGTCTTTCACTTTTAACTTTATCATCATCACCCACAAACGGCACATCATAAATATGCTCCTTCTCAACAAAGAACTCCGAATTCGTTTCTTTGCACTTGCAATTTAGATGACATTTAAATGAGTTCTCCTTTTCATCGTTACCTTGACACTTTGAACACTTCCCAACGGGCTTATCATCAAAAAATGTGCTGAGACGTCTCCTAGAATCTGAGTCTAGGCTTTCTGTGCTGCATGAGCAACTTTGCTTTAAGGAGTTACGATTGGAATTGGAACCTGTACTGAAACGGGTGTAGGGTAAGCTTGACATGGAATTGTTTGTAACTATGGCACAGTTTAACGAGTTAAAACAGTTTGATAATGGGCTCTGATTAGGTAATAAAGTCTTATGCGCTATGTCTAATATTTCTGTACACAGATAGTGGATCTCCTTAGGCTTTGTGAGGGTAAGGTTTGTTTCAGCAACATCATAAATGTGATTGACTTTGTTATCTATCGTTGAAGTGGATGCTTCTCGTTGCTGCAAGACCTGTTCCAGCTTCTCTAGCATTTGTTTAGTGTCTTTTTTTGGTTTCTCCGGAGATTCTTGGATTGTTGTCACTGCGAATGTGCGAGGGGGTTTCTTTGGAGGAGGTCCAGCAGGAAGAGGTTGCTTTAAAGCTTTTTTCAAAGTATCCGTTAGAGTCATGTGTGGGTTTTTACGCTCTAATTTTATAGTATCACTGGAAGCGGTCAAGTCATTCATAACTCCTAAATTAGTCTTATTTATAATAACATCAGGGATTTTTTCGTTGTTTTCAAACTGAGATCTGAGCTTTTTAATCTTACCTACTTTCTCTTCTTCTAAGTTTTCAGTTTCAGAACTAACACCACTGTCCGTCATGGCATCTTGCTTATCAGGGTCACGTTTCTTGGTCTTCAAAACCTTAGCATACTGATCCAAGATATGCTGCGGGACTTCAGAATCTGGCACCGAATTATGCTGTACTTTTACAACATCATCAGAAACGGAACTAGCAGGAACAAAGTTCTCCTTCCGCATCTGGTCTTCAAGAAGGTTACCCAACTTCTTTAACCTCTCCTTACTAAGTTTACGCTCCCCCATTTTCAATGAGAAGTCACTGGTTTCGGACCTGCCGTTGCAACTACCATGGCGTTTGGGACCCTGCCCTATTTTCTGGCTACGGTCACAACGGAATGCATGGCTCCTATGTAACTTCTTCCCAGGGTCGCTTGTCTGCCTAGTAAGGGACTTTTTTGTGTTACTAGCACTGCGTCTCACCTCCGATTTATTATACAAATAGCTGCTATTAGGTTTTGGGCTCCATTCCGTACTAGAATCTGATTCGGTATCACTTTTTTCCCCCCCTGACTCGACATAGTTAGTTTTAGAGGAATTTTCCTTACCAAGGCTAACTGATTCATTATTTTGCGATATTGTAGCGTTTTGTTTAGACAGCTGTATGTTCACAGACTTTTTTCTCACTATCAAAGGCTCGGCTTCAGTATTCAAGTTCTCAAACTTACTTTTTATGGCTCTAACTCTATTCTGGGACTGCGATATCATTATTTTTGTGGGTAAACCATTTTTATCATGATGTCCCGAAGTTAGCACTCGACCTGTTTAAATTTAAAACTATAAAAAAATTAAAATCGCGGTATTTGAATCACTCTTTGTCTTTTATAAACAAAAAAAAAGCACTGTTTGTTACGATTACACAAACTTTTTTTAAACAGACAGGAAGCACTGGATAATCAACTCTTGTTTTTTGTTTTAAATTTCGAACAAGGCACTGAGAATGAATTTTGAAGAGTCATTTGGTTGGAAATCACTTATTTTACAGAAACAGTCGTTTAAACTAAATTAAAACACTTTTAAACCGATATTCGCTTGACTGAAAGTTATCGTAAACATTTTCCGTTCGTTCGTTGGAAGGGCATGGCACTTACTTACAGTGTTGCCAAGACTACAAAGTAAAAGTAGACACAGTAATTTAAATTTTACAAGATGATTTTAAAATTTATTTAACTTTAACTATTTCAAAACTTATCTTTACTTAACTTTGAAATTAATCATGATTAATCATTTAATTTTAGATGTTTGAAGCAAATACAATTTTTTTATGTTAACATTATAGCCAATTAGAGCGTCTTAAAAAGTAACTTTTGTTTCTTTCTGTTGGTTAGAAATTAGGAGCTTTGGGTAGTTACCATCTTACTAACAAAAGGTGAGCAAAAATAATAAAGGCAAAATACAATATTTTCTACAAACCTACCTTAAAATATTAATAAAAAATTTAACAGAACAAAGCACGATACTCTTCTTTTTAAATATATTAAACGTTAATATTTCAAAATTACGAGTAAATAAAATGGCAATAAAAATTTCCACTAACGCAGGGTATTTTATATGTGTAGGCAACCCAGTAACCGTTGGATTGTGTAGACAAGTTGAAAAAACCGAAACAACTTTTGAAACACCTGTTTCATAAGTCAACAAAATTAAAAAGTTTTTCCCGCTACCGTTCCTTCTATAAAATCAAGTGTACTTTATTGTTACGGTTAACATCAACATAATCAAAGCGCCATCTTTCTTAGAACATTTGCAATGTATAGAATTTTTATTAAATTTATCAAATAAATATCACAAATGTTTAAAGCGCTTAACAGATGTCGTGTTATTTATTAAGATTCCATTTTCAAAACAATAAAAATGTAAACTGGTGGATTCGAGTTGTAAGTAACGTCTTTGTTACCAAAAACCTCAAATTCTTATCTCGCAGAGATTTTTAAAATCTTTTGTTACGGAACTCCAATAACTGATTATTTGCGGGAATGCCTTAAGGCCCGTAGATAATATTTTAAAAATATGGACTGGGTGAGTAGATACAAGAAAAAAAAATACTTTATCTAATTATGTTAATGTACGCCTGCACGGCAGATTTTTGTTGACACTCTTATGTAATTTACTTACATCTTATTAACTTTTTTTAACAACTTTATCTTTTATGTCTTACTGAACTATTTAAGTATTTCATGGGTAATCTTCCTTAATTAAATCTGCGGCTCTTTCTCCTATCATTATTGCTGGTCCATTCGTATTCCCACTTGTGATCGTTGGCATTACGCTGGCATCAACGACCCTTAGCTTTTTAACTTTATGGACCCTTAACCTACTGTCTACTACAGCTGTATTGGCGTCTACGCCCATTTTAGCGGTGCCCACAGGGTGATACACTGTTACCACCATATTATAAGCTATACACTTCCAGTACTCATTACTATTCAATTCTAAATCATTACAGGGTTCCCAATTCACGCGACCAACGTGACCTTTGATCGATTTAAAATAATCTGTGTTGACTATTTTGGTTAGCATCTGTATGCCATCAGCGGTGGCTTGTAAATCTTTTAAGTTGTCGAAGTAATTGGCGAATATTAATGGTTTGTCCTTTGGGTTATTTGAACTTAAAGAAACGTTTCCTCTTGATAATGGATGTAAGAGATTAAAAAGAAAAAGATAAAGTGCTTGGTTCTTGTTTTGTTCAACGATCGAATCAACTATGCATTGCTTGTATTTTGTATCAGCGTATTTTTTTGCTTGGGTAGAGTTCTTCCAGAAAATTGTCAAGTGGGTCTGGTAATCTGGATATTTCGCTTGGGGATCTTTTGAGAAGAAAGCCAGGATATCTGCTAATCTGTTTTGTGCTAAATATCCTGTGCGGTTATACAGATATTTGATTGCATCAAATTTCTTTTCAATTTCGTCTTCAATTCCTGGTTCATCGCCGTAAACAGTTACTGGTATTATTATGTGGTCTTGTAGGTTTTGGCCGACGCCTGGAAGATCAACTTTAACTGGAATATTTAGAGATTTCAAATGTCCTTTCGGTCCAATTCCAGACAGCATAAGTAGCTGCGGAGTATTAATTGCTCCAGCACTTACAATCACTTCGTTCTTTGCTCGGAAAATAATCCGCTTACCGTTTCTCTCTACTTCCACGCCGTAAGCTTCTAATCCAAATTTCTTTAATAAAACCTTTGTGACTAACGACTCTTTGATAATTTTTAGATTCTTTCTGTCCTGTATATTATTCAAATATGACTTTGCCGTGCTTTCTCTAACTCCACCTGTAGCGGTAGCTGTCAAAATTCCAGAACCCATAGCATTCGCTGCGTTTAGGTCATCTACTCTTTTAAAACCGATCTCATTGTAAGCATTCAAAACTTTATCTGTTAGATTTCTATAAGTACTGTTAAACCTGTTTACTACTAATGGGCCACTGTGCCCATAAGTGTTAGCTACTTCAGAATTCTGAAGCAAATGTATGTTTTGTAGATTTTCAGCCTTTTTGAAATATTTAGCGACGATATCTGGATGCCATTCTTCATTGCCTTCTTCATACCAAGAGTAATAATCACTGGGGTTTCCTTTTACGTAAATCATGGCGTTGATGCCACTGGATCCTGAAAGCATTTTTCCTCTAGGCCAGTATACGGAACCATTTAAATTGGCTCTATTAGTCTTGCCGTTGTCCTCGGTGAAATAGTTCCAGGTATATTTGGAATAGAGCAGGCTATCGTCGAAGTTGGGGATCTGAAAATTTTAACGAAATCATTGATATTGTGTGTTGTGTAAAATTGATGACTAAAGTTTATATCTTTAGGGGATTGTTTCTATTATTTTTGACAGGTGCTTATAAATTTTGGAATTTTTTAAGAAAAAAACCGGTTCAGTAACATTTGGCTGGGAAGATATCCTACATTGTGGGTGTTTACTACAAAACGACGAAAAACGAAGTATTGGCCGAATGTTCTTGTGTTTTCCAATGCGAAAGTCTTTTGGTCAGGTCAGTCTGGCTCGTAGATCCATTTATACTGCTTGAACTTTGTTTGATATATATTGCATTAAAGACCTTACTCCGAAGACACCGACATATTGATTTCGAAATTTATCGTTCGGCTGAATTTTAAGACTAGGGACTCTTTTATTATTAAAATTAAAACTTACTATACTTTCAGCAGGTGGGTCCCCTCCAGCTTCTATCAGAAGTACAGTCCAACGGTTTCCTTCACTCAATCTGTTAGCCAGGACACTACCAGCAGAACCGGCGCCAACGATTATGAAGTCGAAGGTATCGTAGTCTAAAAGCATGCAAAAATTATAGTTAAATTACTAGATAATCCTGTTTTGTTCCACTTGACCGTTTTTCCCCCCATTTTAATCATTTCAACCTTCCCTTAATGAATGGATAAATTGTTTATTGGCTTAAACATGAGTACATACATGGAATGAGTCTGTACATAGGACTTTTTAACTGCAGGTATTAGAGCGAAGTTTTAAAGAAAAATTCAAATAGTTGCAGCAGTCTTTGAGCTTTAGCGAGACCAACTAGACCTAGGCTTGTATATACTCGTATATCTCTCTGTATAGATAACGTATCCTTACTATTAACACTAGCATCTTTAGGCCAATCTTCCGTTACCAGACATTGTGTTGCTGCGAAGAACTGCAGAGCTGATGCGAAAGCCTGATGTGCTGTTCCAACTGCTGGTGATGGACAGTCGATGCCACTGAAAGATCCACTATTAACATTACAAAGCAACTCATAATTGAGTCTTTAACTCATTAAATTAAGTCGTTTGTTATCAGCCGTCTATTTAATGGTAGGAGTCCAGGGAGCTTAGACAAGTGCCATTTTACGCAAAACGCTCACGAAATGTCAAATGTATTGAAATGACATTAACTTGAGAGATGATGTTAAAAATTGCTGAAATAAACCATAAATTAACATGGTGTCAAACACCGAGCTACGACAAATAATATACAATTGCTAGGCAACTGCCACGATTGCCAGTCTAAACACTGGCTTCGGGAGCGTCACCTCCGACTCTCATACTCACTAGCGTAAGACGTTTTACGTTAAAATATAGCGGATTCATGATACATCTACGTCTAGAAATGACATTTGGGACAAATACTATGTATATTCTAGCATCGGGGCACACCCGCCACTCTGTCCCATCACTGCAATTCCTGTTCACCAGGATCAACAGTGGCGTTCTTTGATCGAATAATCAACTAATAATGCAGCTGTGCAATGACGCACAGGCTATGCCCGGACACCCTAACGGCTGTCTTGGGACCCGCAACGAACTTAACCAGAAGAAATAGGAGGTGGTAAGAAAGCGAATCGCTTCTCGGCCTTTTGGCTGAGATCAAAGTGTTGTATATTCTAGCAAACGGATTTTATTTTCTGTTTCTGTCGCGGAAAAGTGTTTTAAAGGAACAGGGTTTTGAAGAAGCTTCCTCCCGCAAAATTTCAGGCTGTGCCGTAAATTCCTTGGCATAGTTTTCCCTGTGACCCAGTAGCACTACTTGGGCATTTCTCAAAAAGAGTGCTACAAGGTTTAGCGTATAAGCTACGGTGACTGCTTACCATCGGGGGGCTGTATTGTATGCTTTTTTAATATAAACAACATCACTACAAACCTATTAAAAGTCAATATAACAATCTTTCAATAACTATCAATATATATAACATTTATAAAAGATGAAACATTTAAGAAAACGATCAATAAATTTATAAATACGAGGTGGAACTTAATTTAAACATGTATAGGTAGTTTAAAAAGAAAAAAAAGTGTCTTAGTGGCGTAACTAGACTTGGGGCCCGCGGCAAATAAATAGACTGGGGCCCATAAAAAATTGGCGATCTTTATTCTTCTTTAGGTTCGGGACGCATGGTATTTTGCGGCTATACCACCCCCTAGTTACTGAGGTTAGGTAGGTATAGAAGGAAGCTTCTATAAAAGTAACCTTTAGTAGTGGCACTATAATAGTTTAGTATCTTTAATTTATTATTGATGATTAACCAAATTTAAATTAACAATTTTCAGGTCAATAAGAAAGGCAAAACATTAACACTATGTACTCGTATTTACATTTGTAAAGAACTGTATATATACAATATTTTTGAGCAAATAAATGTTTGATTGAAAAACGGGACGGTCTGCGACCGAGCTGATGATGTGAGCATGAAATCCCTGACGATGTATTAAAAAAAATCAGTTCTAAATGAATATTGTAGTCAAACTGTGCTTTGCTGTTTGCTTTATAAATGAACAAGTAAATCACTTACCACATTTTCAAAATAAAATTAATATTTTAACTCGATTTTGTTAACTACCACAATATCCGACACACACATTTGGGATGTATTTGTAAAAAGTGTTTTTCTTTTTCCTGTTGTTCTTCAAATTTAATAAACGTGATTGAAATAAAAGTCTCAGGAAGTTTAAATTAATTATAGTACCTATAGATAATTTTTTAAGAATAGATAATATTTATATAGGGTGTTCCAATCAAACTTCGTGTATATTTTTGTTTTTACACACAGATGTCAATTGTGTTTTTGTAATGTGTCATGTGTTTTTTAAATAAAGACTGTCTGTCGCACAACGACGTACATGTGGCCATGTGGTGCAAAAGCCAAAATTTCATATAAGATTTATGCAGCATCATGAGCAAACGAACGGACGTGATAGAGAGTTTGATGTCTGAGAACACCAAGAGCACCGGCAAAGCGTTGCTAATCTAGAGATAAAGATGTAATACCTCTCGTTCTGGCTCTCCAATCCTTCGATCTGAAACACAGCGAACTGGAAGTAGAAAGGAGGGTGGTACCAACCCAGACGATCTCACACGTAGTATCTACCACCTAAACCGTAGGCATGCGACTCCCCCCGGCTCGGGAATTTATTTTTTGGGATAAACAGGTAGAGTATTTTTATTTTTTAGCTTGAGAACAGATATAAATAAATAAAATTTGCAATTGTCCCATAATTATGATGATGTAGACATGTATATGTAAATATTTTTGTTGTTACTTGTCAATAGAACCATTTTTATTCTGTAGAAATAAATTTTAAAAGTTTTAATTTTAAGAAATAACACAGTTCGTTAAGATTATTGGTAGCCATTCACAAAAAATGTGGCATTATTTGATTTTTATGTTTAGGTAATCTAGTTTTGTATTCAGGAGCTGATCCAGCTAGGCCTAGCCCCTCCCTTCTAAAAAATAAGAACGACAGGTCTCGGATACTTTCAAGGTGGGCCCTACCAGCTTCCTTTAGGATCTGCAAATACCATACTACCCTAGAACTTATTTATTCAGGCGAGAGTTACTACATTTAATGAACATGCCGTATATTACATGACATTAAAAGGACATCCACCAAGAAGTTCGTTCACTAACCTTCAGACGAAATATCACAACAAGGACGTCCACTCAGAAGTTCGTTGACAGACCTCTAGACGCAACACTTCAATTGACTGAAGTATACCTGAAAATGATTCAGTATTGTCCAGAGAAAGGAAAGTTAAGATAAGATAGAATTACCTCACCTTCATCTCCAAAATACGTAAATACCCTGGTAGGAAGATGAGGTGATATGTGTGTTAACACCTTTAACAAATGTTCTAGCTTGACTTCCACTTTTATTAATCTCATTTGACTGAATTAAAACAAGGATGGACTTGCTCGTGCTCCTCTAATACAAACTGGTGCCGAGGCGATCGTAAGGACGATATGGTGGCGTGACTGGGTGGCTTTGAACCAAAATGCCACGGGCTCCCAGCCTAAGGCTGGCGGTTTAACTTGGAATGGAGACCTAAAAAAAACAGGTCGCCATGTTTTTTTACGGGCCCCGTTCTGTTTTTTTGCTGTGGGCCCCCAGATGGTCTAGTTACGCTCTAGACATGCCTTTATGTGCACAGTGAAGTCATACTTCAGACAGCGACTTGGACAACGCCTGATAAAAATTTAACTCCAAAACCGATTGTTGATATTTTTAATTTGCCAGAGCAACAAACAAATCAAGGCATTTCAGGTTGTAGATTCAATAAGCTATATGTAAAGCAAACGATATGTTAACAATTTCATTAACAATAACCGATCAAATTTAACTTTTTTTTTTAATTTTGATTCAACTAGTTTCTTTTAAATGTTTATTGTTTTTAATTTATTTTGTGTATTTATTTTGATTGACATTAAAATTCAAATTTTATTAAATATTTAATTTTGTTCGCCCTCAGTGGCAGGTTTATTTGGAACTATTAATTAATTAGATTAAGACCTTATGCACCTACAAGAACCTTACTAATAAAGAATTTGAATTGGACACAAAATTAACTATTACCAATCCGTTCTCTTCATTTTGTCATGCTGTACAACACTGTTAGGAATACAATATAGTGCTGATAATCTTTCACCATGTTATGTTTGTTTTAAAAATAAAATTATAGCATAGAAAGATTATCTGAATTTAGGTTATTTTCAAAATATACTGTAGGTAGGGCGTGGTAGCAGTTTGTTACGTGCCTTGGTTAACCGACCGACCCGACTGGTCGAGGTATCGAGTTTCGTGTTGCCGTAAGTTGTAGCTGCCGTGTTCCTCATTGTGCCCGGATGGTGGCGACAGATTCGCAACCTGTCACACTGGACATAAACATGCGAAATGCGGTTTGTTACACCTCTGCCAACCCCTCTCTAGGTATTAATTACGGCGTGAGTTTATTTTATTTATTATGAAACATACTGTAACGTAGTTAATGATAAGGTTGTTTAATTAACAAGTGTTTTATATAGGATTTGATACGCTATCACTCCCTTAAAAGACCTTGATTGGTATGCTAATACAGTCATTGCCATCACAGCTTTTACCTTGCTGCCTTAGTAACTACAAGTACCATGTATCTACCACGGCATCCGGTGTGCCCACCATGAATTTTAACTTCGATTACCGCTTGCGATTGCAGTTGCTTTGTATGATTCTTTGTAAAGCGCCTCTAACGGATTGATGAGGAATTAAGATTGCTATGTTACCTGACGTGTAGAAGAACTATAAGGTCAGATATAATCACTCCATAGTATAAAACAAAGTCGCTTCCCGCGGTCTGTCCCTATGTATGCTTAGATCTTTAAAACTACGCAACGGATTTTGATGCGTTTTTAAATAGACAGTGATTCAAGAGGAAGGTTTATTTGCATTTTCATAATATCCGTGCGAAGCAATATTTACAAATTGTAATAGAAATAATTTATTGTACCTAAATATTTTGAAAAAAGCAACTACGGAGGTTTCATGCCGGATTCTTCCCCGTAGAGATAGCGTTTCGAAACGGTGGTAGTATAAAAAGATGACGATTTAAAAGTACTTATTTTAAATCTATTTGAATAAAATATTTTGACTTTCAGCATCTTAATGTAATTGTTTAGGTTAATACATATTTCTTGTTAAAACACTGTGATGTGAGATGCTGTATTATCTTATGAATAGAGTTCTTACTTACCTACTTTGACTTTGACTTTGAAGCCAGGGCGGGTCGCTAGCAGATTAATAATGAGATTTTTGTTGTACTTGCCAACTTAGTTGTCCAAATGTATCTGGTAGAGGTGTTTCATGAAAAGTAACTGCAGCTGCTAGCGACAACAGAAAGAATAACTCATGGTGAACTTGGTTCTCTTTTTTTTTTACTGCCTATTGTTGTCACATTTGAGTATGGTTCAAACCCTAGTTGTTTCAGTCCACGTCTTCTAATATGGCGGTTTAAGTCAAGCCCTGCACATCCTTTAGTCACCTACAACGATTCTGCTACATCGCCACCTAGTAGGCCAGATTGTGGCTAAACGCTTCGAATAGCTACGCGAAAAGAGGACGTGGTAGCTCAGTTTGTTATGTGCCTTGGTTGACCAACTGACCCGACCCGACAGTGGCGTGCCTACAGTTTTAGAATAGGGCAAGCCGAGAGATACTTTATTGTAGTTTTATAATTCGTTTCGATAAATGTCTTATTGCCTCATTACTCATAAATCTTTATCTACACTTCATACTTACGCGTTCAAATTAGCGAGAATTTTGAACAATGCTATACAAAGCATATTGTTATTTGTTTTGAAAAGTAATGAAAACGAGAGCGCGAACTTACCTTGATTCGATAGGGCAAACCGGGCTTTTGGGCTTGTATGACAGTAACGCCACTGCGACCCGACAGGTTGAGGTTTTTAGTCTCAGGTTGCTGTAAGTTGTAGCTGGCATGTTCCTCATTGTACCCGGATAGTGTTGACAGATCCGCAGCCTGTCACACTGGGATTCAACATAAACATGTGAAATGCGGTGTGTAACAGCTCTGCCTACCCCTCTCGAGGGATTAATTACGGCGTGAGTTTGTCGTTATGTAGTAAATAACATGCTTAAAACCAGTGTAAATGTTTTATTTATTTTTCCATCTTAAAACTATTGGGTGGTGTCTTGATAATCTTCTTTGATTAAGTCTGCTGCTCTTTCAGCTATCATGATCACTGGACCATTTGGATTTCCACTGGTGGTCGTTGGCATAACACATGCATCAATAACTCTTAGATTTTGTACTTTATGCACCCGTAACCTACTATCGACTACTGCTGTGGTAGGATCAGGACCCATTTTAGCTGTCCCAACTGGGTGATTAATAGTAAAAACCATATTGTAAGCTATGCATTTCCAATAATCGTTGCTGTCTAACTCCAAATCATTACAGGGTTCCCAGTCTAAGCGACCTACGTGGCCATTTATAGATTTGAAATACTCCGTATCGACTATTTCAGTTAACATTTGTATGCCGTCAGCGGCCTCTTGTAAATCTCTCAAGTCACCAAAGTAATTGGCGAAAATCAATGGCTTGTCCTTTGGATCACTTGTGCTTAGAGATATGTTTCCTCTGGATAATGGATGGAGAAGATTGAACAGAAATGTGTATAAGCCTTGATCTAAATTCTGTTTTACGACTGACTCCACGATCTGTGGCTTGTATTTAGTTGCGAAGAAGTTAAGAGCTTTAGGAGAGCTTTTCCCGAAAATAGATAGATGGCTTTGGAAATCTGGATAAATTGCTAAGGGATCCTTCGAGAAGAATGTTAGGATATCAGCGTTACTAACTTGAGCTAAATAGCCTGTACGATTGTACAAGTATTGGATTGCTTCGAACTGTTCTTTAATTGGGTCAGTAAATCCAGGTTCATCACCGAAAATAGTAACAGGCACTGTTATGTGGTCCTGTAGATTTTGCCCTACTCCTGGTAAATCGACTATTACGGGGATGCCTTTGGATTCCAAATGTTCTTTCCGTCCAATACCTGAGAGCATCAGAAGCTGTGGAGTATTTATTGCCCCCGCGCTTAGTATAACTTCTTTGTTTGCTATCAAAGTCATTGGTTGTCCATTTTTTTCAACTATAACACCATACGCTTTTAATCCATCGCTAATCAAGACTTTTGTCACTAGCGTATTTTTGCTAATTTTCAAATTCAGTCTATCCTGTATGTCATTTAAATAAGCATTCGCTGTGTTCACTCTCTCACCGTTTGCGGCTGTAGCAGTTAGGATTCCAGAGCCTATGACATTTGCAGCGTTTAGGTCCTCAACATTCTTAAATCCGATCTCATCGTATGAAGCCAGCACCTTCTCAGTTAAATCCCTGTAAGTACTATTAAATTTATTGATAGCTAATGGACCATCATGTCCGTATGCTTCGGCTACTTTAGGAATACTTAGCAGATACTGGTTCTGAAGACTCTCAAACTTTTTAAAGTATTTGGCTACAATTTCTGGATGCCATTCTTCGTTCCCTTCTTTGTACCAGTTGAAATAGTCATGTGGGTTGCCTTTAATATAGATCATTGCATTATTACCGCTACTCCCTGATAGCATTTTTCCTCTTCCCCAGTAAACAGAGCCGTTCAAATTACCTTGACTTGTTTCACCATTGTCTACAGTGTTGTAGTTCCATGCAAACGGTGACATTAATATATTTTGATATTGGTTTGGGATCTGAAGCAAAGATTATCCATAAATATTTTCTAAATAAGACTTAAGAAGATATTAGAGCTAGTTGAAAGAGATCACCGCCACCTATTGGCTTGAATTGTCCGTAGTGTGTAAAAGTACCGCCAATGCGTTGCCTATATAGAGTGAAAGATGCTGATGACCTCTCGTGCTGGTTCACGCGCAAACTCAGCAAACTGCTACACGGCAGAAATAGAAAGGAGAGTAGTACCAACGCAGAAGATATAGCACGTATCTCTACAGATCGTATGGTAGATCTGCATGCGAGATCGTCTGGGTTGGTCCCACCTTTATTTCTGCATGGGAAACTCATAGGAGGTGCTCTTGGCATTGTAGGACATTAAGGGCATCGTCGTATCAATAGAAGGCGGTATCACTTTCCATTTGGTGAACCTTTAGCTTGTATACTCTTGACGTTGTACATAAAATCTTTCATAAGTATGTAGTTAACTTACTATACTTTCAGCGGGTGGATCCCCTCCAGCTTCTATCAGAAGTACAGTCCATCGGTTTCCTTCACTCAGTCTGTTAGCCAGGACACTACCAGCTGAACCGGCGCCAACGATTATGAAGTCGAAAGAATCATTATCTGAAATCAATATTCACATTACGCATAGATTTTAGAACCATAGAGTAGATTCTAGATACAATCACATTACCTATAATTTGTTCCACAATTTTATTTTTGTTTAGCTTTATTTTGAATACAGGTATGTCAAGATTGATTTCAAAAAGAGATAACTATATCTAAGGTATATGAATTGTGTAGATTTGTTATGGATTTACGTTTTTAATTTATTTTTTTAATCAAAGTTAATTCGTCACATCTGATCTGATACCAAAAGACAAGAAGCATTATTTTTCAGCTTTCCTTAACAAAATGGCGATATTGAAAGAATAGTTTTTGCCGCTTTTCTTCTTATGTTTTTGTACTTGCCATTAATATCAGCATCTGCTGGCCAGTTATCCGTCACAAGACATTGTGCAGCAGCGAAGAACTGCAGAGCTGATACGAACGTCTGAGGAGCTGTTCCAGTTGTTGGCGACGGACAGAAATCGATGCCGCTGCAAAAAGAATCTCTTTTAAACAGACATACCTTTGAGCACACACATGTTTCTAGTAAACGAAGACCTCAACTTGATCAAATCGTCATGGAAGTTCAAACTAGAGCCAAATTGGTCAAGGGGAGGGGTTCAACATAGGACTAAGATCACTAAGGAGAATTTTAATTAAGAAGGCTTACTATAAAACTCAAAATTATGTAGAGGATAAAGATATATGGAAGTAATTGCACAGGTTTATCTTATTGACAGTTTAGCTAGATTTATTATGTTGAAAAATTGTAATTTGTAGTAGAAAATATTGTAATTGAATATTGAAAAAAGCAACTACGGAGGTTTCTTGCCGGATTCTTCCCCGTAGAAATAGCATTCCGAACCGGTGGTTGTAAAAAAAAATTACGATTTGAAAGTGCTTATTTTAAGTCTAATCGAATAAAAAACATTTTGACTTTGACTTTGACTTTGAAGGTGGCAAACTAGTCTACCACCTGATGTTAAGCATCCACCTACAATTTAAATAAATATCATAAACTCAGCAGACAGGCTGGCAAAGGTATTAAACATAGTGTTTCGCAAGTATTTGTTGAGTCCCAGTGTGACAGGTAACGAATCTGTGCGTCATCGCACAGCTGCATTATTCGATCAAAGGACGCCACTGTTGATCCTGGTGAACAGGAGTTCCAGTTCCATCAACTGTTAAAAGTGCAATATTGAACTACATAATTAAACATGTAGCAACGTCATCGTTGTTCAAATAAGGAAACAGAGATATTGATAAGAAGGCCATATATTCAATTTTGAAGACATCCATTAAATAATTGGACATTTACAATGTATCCCATTTGTTCTATAGAACATGGCGCAATAGAAGAATTTGAGAAAATATTGTCCCTATCTGTACTGCAGAACAGTTTGTCCTTTTTTTTCTCAAATTGTTCCATAGAACAAGTTATGTATCAACTTCAAGAAGTTGAACATATATGTGTATTTAAAAATATATTATATAGCGAGTAGTTTCATTTTTTTACAGTGAACTGTACCTAGTATTAACGTCAGAGATTGTCATTCATGTCTTTCTCATCAATCATCATGAAAGAATTTGGGCAAAGTCGATCCCCATTTAGTTCTATGTATTCACAGACAAATAAAAACAGGAGCAAAAGCTCCTATTATATGTAGTTCTATAGTACAAATTGGGACAATATTTTCTCAAATTGTTCTATTACGTCATGTTCCATAGAACAAATGGGATACATCGGACGTTTATTTATCGATACCGTACTATGAAAACTTAGTAAATGAGAAATTTTGTGGCCAACAACTGCATGGCTATTCGCAATGCTTCCGAATGTTTTCCACCTCGTAATGTTTACGTTGCGAACTGTCACATTTCCGATAATAAATGTCAAATTTATCCGAACGGTGAATGCGAATAGCGTTCCCGTCGAGAAGTTGTCGGATCCTAGTCGATTCCGTGTCCCGAGACGATTGCGAACAGCCCTGTTGTAATAGATTTTTTGATATAACCTTTTAACACAGGTGGGTGGGTGCTCAACAGACCTTTGCAGTGTTATCGATAGACATATGATCAATAAAAACCATTAAGTATTAGATTCATTCATACATACATCCATAAACTCACGCCGCAGTCCCTCGAGAAATGTTGGCAGAGGTGCTTGCTACACACCGCTTTACGCATGTTTATGTTTATGAGTCCCAGTGTGACAGGTTGCGAATCTGTCGCCACTCTCCGGGCACATTGAGAAACATGGCAGCTACAAGTTACGGCAACCCGAGACTCGACCCCTCAACCTGTCGAGTCGGGTCGGTCGATTATCCAAGGCACGTAACAAACTGAGCTAGCACTTCCTCAAAGTAATAGATAAATAAATTTATAGCAGGCATTATTTTACCTCATCTTTACTTTTTTTATTGAACTCTTACGAGTGTTTTACAGAACGGTATTATATACATGAATTGTAGTGCCAAGTAATTAGTAATACGGTCTAAACCGGTCAAGTGTTATTCGGTCTTGCAAATGAGGGGTTCCTTGCCATCTTATAAGATTATGTACTTTCTCGATTATTCGTTAATTAAAAAAGAAAAAGCAAAAACGTCGAAATAATAGAGTATATTAGTACAGCGAAACTCTTTAATTTGTAATTTCTATAAGTTTTTAGAATTTGTTGTTTACAGCGGCAACCGAAAGAAACGTTCTGTGAAATTTTTAAGTCTAAATGGTTCATGAGATACAGCCCGCTGACAGACGGACGGACAGCCTAGGCTTAGCTAATAGGGGAAGAACCCGGCAAGAACCTTGTATTCTTGTCGGAATCTTAATTATTTTCGTTTGATGGGGCTTTGCAATTAAATAAATAAAGTAGTTACCATTAATAAATAGTATAAATACTGTTAAGAACGAATCGCCTCCGTAATCCCAACACCGAGTTAATTATTTCTCCACATGGCTCCCATGGGATCCTAAGATATTTTTTTCATCGACCAACAGAAAGAAAGAAATAGCACAAATAATAATAATGACCATATCACGACACACACATTGACTCAGCCCTGCAGTATCGAAAGAAATTGTGTCACAGGAACTAAGGAACGATAAGGTATATACTACACAGATAAGAATACAACATCCAAGACCGGTAAGCGATACAATACGTCTTGCAAATAACACAAAGTCCCGCCCCCGCCAGGATTCGAACCTGAAACTTTTAGCATAGCAGTCGGCTGATTACACTACTGCTTCACCGAAGTCATCAATAATACAAATGTATGTGTTAAGGTCACTTATTTATTTTTGTTATTTTTATAATTAAATTCATCTGAAAAATACTCCTAATAAAATTGTAAGCCTCTTACTTACATAAGTCAATTTGCCTACTTATTTTTCCAGGATTTTTAGAACAACGAATGAAATCGCTTCTTAGTATCTACAAAATAAAGATCAATATGAATATCATATGAATAAATAATTATTGATCATTTGCAAAATAATTAAATTAAAAAGTTCATACTGTTATATTTATTTTAACTAACTATTTTTTATTCAATAGGTTACTCTAGTATTTTGAAAATAAAATGTAAGTAGATAGGAAGGTGTCGAAAAAAAAGCCCTGGAGTTAAGAAAGGGGAAAGGCAGGGTACTTGTCCCCGGGTGTAAAGTTCAGGGGAAACGAAAATTCATGGGAAAACGCCGAAAACGAAAATTAAGGGCGACGAAAAATTAAATCTCGATAGATTTGGTAAATAATAAATAATAAAGTTGGAGTCGCAAAGATGTTTTTGTAAAAATATTAATGATATATTCTTCAGATTGACGAAAAGTCTTGCACGGTTTAAAAAATCGTACGTCAGGGTCCATCTAACGACAAATCGAAGAGATACGTTATTGGAATGTTATACTAAAAGCTTCAAAAAATTGCCATTCATTTAATAAGCCACTGAAAGATTTTTTTAACCGACCGACCCGACTCGACAGGTCTAGGGTTTGAGTCTCGGGTTGCCGTAAATTGTAGCTCCCATGTTTCTCAATGTGCCCGGATAGTGGCGACAGATTCGCAACCTGTCACACTGGGACTCAACATAAACATGCGAAACGTGCTGCGTAGCATGTACCTCTGCTAACTCCTCTCGAGGGACTACGGCCCTAAAATAGCCGTTAAAATTATGTGTTATTAAAAATATGGTGGGACAATTCATATAAATTATCTTAGTCAAAAATATTTCACGACTCACGCACATGCATTCGGTACTTTACAAAAATTTTACAGTAATAAAATGGTTGAAACGTAATTCGATTTTCTATTTTACCGATTCTCCTGAAACAACTTTTTTAAATCTAATCGGTGTAAGCTAATATATTTTTTTAAATAATTTGATAAATTAAAAGATAAAAGAAAAGAATTAAATAATTATAAAAGTACGCAAAAATTATATGAAAAATAGTTCTTACCACATTTTTAGATTATTCTGTCATTGAACTAACTCCAAAATAAAATGTGGCACTTGTATAAGTTATCTAATTTACATTAGAAGTATACATTTGTTCAAATAATTAGAAAAATACCAAAACATACGGGATGTTACCAAGTTCCAAAAACGTTAGGTTATGTGTCGAAATATATTTTGATTCCGTGTTATGTCCACCTTATGGAAAGTGAATCCACTGCTAATTGCCACAACTTTGCCCTTAATGCTCTACAGCAGCAAGAGCTCCGACAATTCGTTGCCATTGTAGAAGTAAAGATGTTATACCTCTCATAATTACACCTTCGAACAGATATACAGTGAAAATTTTCACGTCATAAATAGTGGTACCAACTCAGACGATCTCGCACGTAGATCTGCCACCTGTAAATGTGCATTGTACCAATAACAATTCTTTGCCATTCCCAAAAAACAAATATGGTGGCATCGATCTAAAAGACCGGTGTATAGCTTGACATGACACAACATTTTTTATTATTATTTCTTTAGCGGCATTGGTTTTAGCACCATACTGCCAAATCATCAGTAATTATAATTTCTTCATTCTTGAAGGTGATAAATGAGATGAAGATGATAAGATGAACAGTTAAAATGATGAATCTGCCTACATGCTAGTACGGTTACTGTAGGATCTAAGGAGTTACTTGGGAGATGACGAAAAGCGCAGAAAATCGTCGTATTTCACTTTTTCTACACTTGTACTACACTACACATATGTACTGGTTAAAACACTAGCATTTTACACATTGAATACTGCTGATATATAAGAAAAAAATCCATCCCATACATACGATTTCTCATTATTCAGTTACGCTATTTGATCTATTACTAATAAAAATTACTCAAAAGATTATTGTTTAAAGTAGTTTGATGGTTCAAATTACAATATTTACCTTAATAATTAAACATTGAGCAACGTCATTGCTATTCAAATGAGGGTACAGAAATATTGATTAAAAATAGAAATGTATTTACCTAATTCAGAAGAAATTCGGTATGTTTAAATATTATGCCATTTACATATGTATGAAATGTAGGAGGTTCTTGTCGGATTCGGTCCGATTTTTGTTTGGGGCTGCCTTTTTTGAGAGCTTTGGGGGGAGGGGGGCTTGACCTCGCCAATGTTGGGTTTTATCAGAATATTACAAGTCCGGAAAAGAATATAAGAATTCTTTCCTTAGGGGGGCATGAACCCCTTAGCCCTCCCTGGATCCGCCAGTGCCCGTACATGATATTCATTTACAACCTTTGGTAGTTCAAAGAAAATTACGATTAAACGATTTAAAATATTTTATTTTAAGTCTATTTAACAAAATAAAAAAACCTAAAAAAAAAACTACACCCATTTCATTTGATAACATTAAAATAAACACTAAAATAATAAAAGGAAATAAATCGTCAAAATCGTAAACTTGCGCCGTAATTAATACAAAATACAACACTCGGTGAAATATTCTAAAAAAGTCTAAAGGTTAAAGTATATACTAATAATAATAAATAGTGTTAATAATACTATGTACTGATAAGGTAAATTATGTATTATTTTGTTTTTTTTAAACAAATAAATTCGATTTATTACTAAACATCGTCGAACATGAATTTGGGCTCCTACACCGAGTCTATAGCCAAAACGGCGGCTAATAAGCTTGGTGTTCTATCCCGGGTTAGGCGATACTTCACGCCCAAACAACGGCTTGTCCTGTATAAGGCGCAAATTCGGCCTTATTTGGAATATTGCTGTCACCTTTGGGATGGTTCAGCCAAGTATCAGCTAGCAGCTTTAGACTCTGTTGAAAAGCGAGCCCGAAGAATCATCGGGATTGACGATGATATTGCAAACTTTCATGACCTCAGCCACCGCCGTGAAGTTGCGTGTCTATCGGTATTGTATAGGATACATTTCGGAGAGTGTGCGCAGGAATTGCACAATTTAATTCCACCGGCCCCCTTTTATAATCGGAATACAAGACGTAGGCTGAAGTTGCATCCTTTTGTGGTAGATATGCCGACCATCCGGAATAAACGCTTCGATAGCTCCTCCATAATGCGTACTGCAAGGGTGTGGATTTCTTTGCCTGCCGATGTGTTGCCTAACCAATATAACTTGGGCCTCTTTAAGGCAAGAGTGAATAGGTTTCTCCTAGGTAGGCATGATCAACCTTAGACCTCATCGCCGCTTAACATCAGGCGGGCTTGGGGTCAAATGCCTGCCTGCTCATGAACAAAAAAAAAAAAAACTGGCCTCGAACCCGCGGACATCTGAAAAATATTCCTAACAAAATTGTAAATCTCTTATTTACATAAGACATTTTGCTTTATAATTTTTCCAGGAGTTTTTTTCAAAAATTGAATGAAATCGCTTCTTAGTATCTACAAAATTAAGGAACAATTTCAATGTTATTATAAATGAATAATATTACTTTTAAATAACTATATTTTTATTCAATGGGATAGTCCACAATTTTATCATTAAAATGTGAGTAGATAGGTAGGTAAGTAAAAACTTAATCAAAGGCTGTATAAAAAGGCGAGAACAAAAGTCCAGGAGTTAAGAAAGGGGCAAGACGGGGTACTTGTCCCCGGGTGCACAGTTCAAGGGGGGCGCTAAAATTGAAAATAAAGGTCGCTTAAAAATTATATCTCGCTCGATTTCGTACCCATTTTTAGGTGCTTTGTTATAATGTTCAAATTGATTCAAATAATTGGCTTTATTTATTTTATTGTATTAAAAAGATCACCAACATAGTGTATAAAAACAATTCGTGCTATTGGAATTGCAAGTAAAATGTCAATACAAAAAAGGTTTAAAAATAAAAAAAACCTAATTTTTTTAACAATCAATTTTACTATTAAAATACAGCCGACTGCTACGCTAGAGGTTCCGGGTTCGAATCCCGGCCGGGGCGGGACTTTGTGTTATTTGCAAGACGCGTTGTTTCGCTAGCTAGTCTTGGATGTTGTTTTCTTATCTATGTAGTTTATACAATATCGTTACAAATACAAGATTATATATTAGTGCAGGCCTGGATCAATGTGTGTGTCGCGATTTGGTTATTATTATTAATTATTTATATTTAAGTTATATATGAAGAAATGTATATGTAATATGTGTATGTATGTATAATAGTATGTAATAGTGTGTACGCGGGAAAAATCAGGAGAAAAAGGCAAAAAATGTTGATCTGCGTCGTATTTATTTAATATACTAGCCCTTCTGCTCTTGGCCTTGATCACCACTTCTGCACAAACTTCAGAGGGGCGGCTAAATCCCAAATGATGTGCGCTGAAAAATAAAATCTCGCTAGATTTGGTAAGTAGGTAAGTAATGGTTTATTCTTGAGATTGACGAAAACTCTTGCCCCAGTTAAAAAAAAAACCTAGATCCGGGCCTTCCCACCGCTACATTGGCGGCATACGCTATAGAGATGTTCTTTAAAAATAACCTTTCAGGAAATAAGCTATTGAAAGATTTAATTCCTAAAATATTTACGTCGAAAAACAATATGATGGCACCATTCATATAGAATTACAATATGTTACAATATATATGTAGAAATATTCAAATGTTTTATGTGTATGCTGTTGGTGTACCAAAATAAATGAAATTAATCACTACATAGTATAAAACAAAGCCACTTCCCGCTGTCACTCTGCCTGTCCGTAGATTTTTAACTAACTACGCAACCGATTTTGATGTGGTTTTTAATGATGCGACACCGCATGTCGCATGTTTATGTTGAGTCCCAGTGTGACAGGTTGCGAATTTCTCACCACTGTCCGGGCACAGTGAGGAATATGGCAGCTACAACGTACGGCAACCCGAGGTTCGAACCCTCGACCTGTCAGGTTGGGTCGGTCGGTTAACCAAGGCACGTAACAAACTGAGCTACCACGTCCTCCCCCACAACAAAGTAACAGAGTTTAAACTAAATTAGTACTATATGTTAGTTTAATAGCAAGAAACCGAAATAAATGATTAAATAGAATTAACGACCTCTGTAGCGCAGTGGTGTAAACAGCCGACTGCTACACTAGAGGTTCGGGGTTCGAACCCGGCGGGGGCGGAACATTGTGTTATTTCGTCTTGCAAATAACACCCGCCGGGATATACATACAGCATATAATAATTATATATGTATACAAACACATACAATATTAGTTATTCTAACTATTATCATTGGGTTCTTCATCATCATCATGGTATTTTGGTAAAATACCAGGTTTAAGTCTTTAATTTCTATCACAGATTTCTGGAGGCGAAACTTTGTGTTATTTGCAAGACGCATTGTTTCGCTTACCGGTGTTGGATGTTGTATTCTTATCTATGTAGTCTATACCATATCGTTGCTTAGTGCCTGCGATACAAGATTATTTCTTAGTGCGGGGCTGAGTCAATGTGTGTGTCGTGATGTGGTTTATTATTATGGATAGAATTAAATAATTTCTATCTAAATAATTTTCTACTATATTAAGTTCGTGGTTGACACATGTCCAGAAAGGAAAAAGAAAACAAATGTGTATTTCACCAGATACTTTCTTAAATTAATTCATTTAAATCTACTTAAAACATGTTTATTAAAGAAATTGTAAGGTTTTTTTGACCGTTATAGAATATTTTAGGAAATCAGGATCAAAAATAAAATTTGTGATTTAAAATTTATAGTTTTGTGATGCAAGTTAATAAAAACTTTAATCTTTTATTTATTTAAATGTATTTTTGTTATATTTTACTATATTCATTAATATTTTATGAATGTATTTAGGTAAGTAGGAATATTTGATTGAAAATAGAAAAAACGGAGATTCAATAGATCCTGTTTATCAAAGTCTTAGAATAATTGAAATTGAATAAAAAGTTTTTAATTAAAACACCAAGGTTCGAAGGGTTACAGATGATGTGGCGTCAGATAACTGAAAACAATCGGCAATTACCAACTAGGCATTTAAAACAGCCGTGAAGACTCAGTGAATGGCGCTGGTTTAGCAAGCTTGCGCTCCAAGCAGTCGGGCCGCATAGCCCGATTGCACTACGCGTATTCGGCCGTTGCGCGCGAACATTAAAAAAAAACTCCCAGCTCCCGCCGGTGCGCCCACCCCTTTCCCGCGGAAATTTGACAGTGACATTTTCCTTTTTTTTTGTTTTTCTTTTGTTGTGTTTTAAAAAAAGGTGAACTTGAAAGGTTGTAACAGTGTTTGGTGTGTGTTTTCAATTTCGACATTAAAGTTCAGACAATTTCAGGTGAGTTATGATAACAAGTTATGTCATTATTGGTTTTTGCTAATTTTGCTTTCACCTGTTGGGTTTTGGCGGGAGGCGAAGTGGGTCAGTAGGCCACTGGAAAGTGATCTCAAGCTAAGCTGCAAGAGGCTGTGTAAGATACAGCCTTTGCCTCGTATTCGACGATTAAATCGTTTAAATTCAATTTATTCAAATTCTCGATCGAAATTGATTGCTAAATAATTTGATGACACATTTCCTTTTTTATTTTTCATTTAAAAATGTAGTTTAATTATAGAGTTTCGTAATTATAATGATTAAAACTTATTTTTGAATGATGTACGAATTTACTTTTACTTTTTGCGTTTCTTCTTGTAGTATTTAACACAATATCCATGTATATTTAATTTTGTTAAAATTAATATTATTTCATATTCCATTTTTAATTTAAATTTATTTAATATTTTTTTTATGGTTTCATTTTAGTACTTTTGGTTTATCTACCTATAATAAGTAATAAAATAAATTTTATGAACATATTAATAAATATCGGTTACAAGTATATTTAAATTAAAATAATGGTAAATGGATACTTATATATTTGTAAACGTAGGTGTAATTTATAACTTTATTGTGCATTTAATAAATAGGTACTGAGATGAGTATTGATTAACTATAAACGGATTTAAATATTTTATATTTTTTAAGTTTAACATAATTTTTTAAGCTGGCTTATCTAAAATTACTTAAAATTTTAATTTTTAATTAAATTACAATTTATCTACAATTATATAAAAAAATCTTTTAAAACAATTAAACGTCATTAATATTATAAACTGTTGTGATATGCAACAAAGAAACTTAAATAATTTTTTTAATTGCAAAATTAAAAACTGTACGCAAGTTGCTCTACATTATTATTATATAATTACGTTTGACGTCAATAGGTTAACCGACGAATTGCAATATACACGTGTTCTTACATACAAAACAAAATGGACCCTTGTCTTCAATATTATTGAAAAGTAAATTTTATTAATATTTTATTACGAGAGCTTCCGATATAAAACAATAGACATATATTTTAATCCAATCAAATAATGAATGGTATACAATACACAATTAAAATATATTGGTGAAATTTGCTTATGTCCCCCGGCATTATTTTAATAACTTCAAATAATGCCCGGGAATATTAGCAAAAATTATATATTTCAAGTATGTATTTTTATACCATTCATTATTTGATACTATAAATAGAGACCAATCCTGGATTCTCCAAAGATCATTTTCTCTTACAAACGCTCAAGCTGTGGGATGAACTCCCTGGCGTGGTTTTCCCAAGTGACTTCAGCACGGGCCTTTTGAAAGAACCCGTTAAATGGATTTTACAGGGTCGTCAATGCGCTCATGATGCCCTTGGTATTACAAACAGTAATAGGATATGGTGACTACTTATCATCATGCAGGTCCTAAGCTTGTTTGCCACCTCAGTGGTATATAAAAAGTATTTAATAGTTAATAGCTTTTGCCAAAAATTTCGTATGCGTAAGTAAAACGTAGCCGCTAACTTGATAATTTATCTCAAATTAAGAATATGCATGATGTTTTTAATTATTTATTATAATTCGATACCAGATATATAACAAATCCGTTAGATTTTCTCAAATATCTGACTTTTTAACTAAGTTATAAACCTTCATAGTAGTTGGTTAGACAGATATCCGATATGTACTATGACGTCAAAGTACACAGGCGCCATAGATCTTCCATAAAAGGTTGTTCTGATGAGCGAGATAGATAAATTTACTTTAAAAGGTTACATCTCCCTGGTTTATCGTTCAATTCTTGTTCTGTTTTCACTGTAATGATACTATTAACATATACTTTATGTAAATTGATTGAATAATCAAATGAAATTTCATGGATATTTCCTATTGTCGTGACCCTTAAAAAACAGATGAGCTATTTCGAAGATTATCCAACATGCAAATATTAATCTGAGCTCTCATTCAAATATTGCAATCGAAGAAAAATTTTAAAGAAGATCGTTTAGGTCTTAATTTAATTGATTAAAAATATGTATAGACATAAATAATTCGATATGATACGTTTTTGTTTATATTTAACAATATTTTATCATATTTTAAGACGACAGTATAGGATGCGTCTGCAATTTGTCTGTTGTTGACTTGTTTCAGTCGCAGCTTAAATCAAATCTATTGGATACTATGATAAACATGAGTATTATGTATGTGTGCATTGTTAATAGAATACAAAAATCACAGCACTGGACATAATATTTAAACAAGGGATTTATCTTAGCAGTTGACTAATGATTGCCACACAAGTTGATAACCGCCTTTCTTACAACTCATAATGTTTTAAGATACAGGTTTTAAGATACAAGCACCTCTTGATGCCCCTGGTATTGCAAATATCTATAAGCTGGTGACTGTTACCACCAGGCTGGCAGTATGTCTTTTTGTCACTGCAGTGGTATAAAACGCACCGCCTGGCTCTTGGCCTTTTTCAGGGTATAGCGAGATAAAAGCTTATTTTATATGCCTTGATAATTTTATCCAATTTTGGAAAGGTTGTGTTCTTCACTGCCATTTGATGAAAGGTGATATTTTTTAGCTAAACGAATGTTTGTTATTAAACAATTTTTTATTTGGTATTATGGCGCCCATCAATATGAGGCGTTTGGAGTGGCATCGGATTGGATATGGATGCAAGCCTCTAGTCTTATACCAACATTAAGAACTGCTTTGAATGTCAGTCTGTTGAATTGGATGATATATCTTTAACGGTTTAGCTGATTTTAGTTAGAGTTCGCTGTTAAGTTTTTTTTTTATAAATAAATAACCACATCACGACACACATATTGACTCAGCCCTGCACTAAGTATCGTAAGAACTTGTATCGCAGGTGCTAAGCAACGATATGGTATACACAAAATAAATAAGAATACAACATCCAAGACCGGTAAGCGAAACAATGCGTCTAATAAATAAGAATACAACATCCAAAACATATCGCTCTATGCCTTGGTTATAGCTTTTTTTGATAAATTTGATCAAAACTGCATTACTTTGATTGCATGTACCTCAGTTTTCTATAGGGACAAGTTAATTAGTGTAAGTTTTACTTTAATTCAAAAAAGATTTGGGAGATTTCTATCAAAGTTTCATATTTTACCATATTTACTCTTTCTTTACTTAATTATATTTGTCCATCAATTATCATGTCACGGCCTTATAAATTTTTAGGTTAATTAACTATGCATGCATTATTATAGTTTGAATTTCATATATAATTAATTTCAAATGGTGTTCAACTTGAATTTAATGTCGTATTAACTCAAACTGCATTTATCAATATATTTGATTTTCATATTTTCTAAATTTAAAAAGGTGCACAACTTGACTTTAATGTCGCATTAACAAATATTGTATTTATCAATATATTTGACTGATAAAGGTCTAGATTTAAATAAACATATTGATTTCTATCAAAATTTCGTGTTTTACCGTGTTCATTCTTCCTTGCTTTTATTGTATTTGTGCATCCATTATCATATCACTGCCTTAATCAATTTTATATTTAGAAACTATGCATGTATTATTACAGTTTGAATTTCATATTTTCTGAATTTAAAAAGGTGCACAACTTGACTTTAATGTCGCATTAACAAATACTGCATTTATCAATATATTTGATTGTTAATGAACTATATTCATATAAAGATATTGATTTAAATAAAAATTTCGTGTTTTACCGTGTTCATTCTTCCTTAACTTAATTGTATTTGTGCATCCATTATCATATCACTGCCTTAATCAATTTTATATTTAGAAACTATGCATGTATTATTACAGTTTGAATTTCATATTTTCTGAATTTAAAAAGGTGCACAACTTGACTTTAATGTCGCATTAACAAATATTGTATTTATCAATATATTTGACTGATAAAGGTCTAGATTTAAATAAACATATTGATTTCTTTCTTCCTCAACTTAATTATATTTGTGCACCTGTTATAATATCACTGCCTTAATCAATTTTATATTTAGAAACTATGCATGTATTATTACAGTTTGAATGTCATATTTTTTAATTTAAAAAGGTGCACAACTTGACTTTAATGTCGCATTAACAAATACTGCATTTATCAATATATTTGATTGTTAATGAACTATATTCATATAAAGATATTGATTTAAATAAAAATTTCGTGTTTTACCGTGTTCATTCTTCCTTAACTTAATTGTATTTGTGCATCCATTATCATATCACTGCCTTAATCAATTTTATATTTAGAAAGTATGCATGCATTATTATAGTTTGAATGTCATATTTTCTGAATTTAAAAAGGTGACTTGACTTTAATGCCGTATTACTAACATTGTAATGATCAATACCTTTAATTTATATGGAAATGAATATAGTTATAGACTTGAAAAACTCTTTATTCATAATTTATACAAGTTTATTCATAATTTTAATGTATGTCTTAAATAACTGTATGTTAAATATTAGGTTTTCTACGCGACTTCTTCCACAATAGGATTTTTTTAAATTAAAATGTAGTATACTCGTATATCCTTTGGAGAGCTCAGTTTCTTACGTGCCTTGGTTAACCGACCGACCTGATCCGACAGGTCGAATGTGCGTCTCGTGTCGGGTACGTTGTAGCTGCCATGTTCCTCATTGTGCTCGGATAGCGGCAATAGTTTCGCAACCTGTCACACTGGGACTCAACATAAACATGCGAAATGCGGTGTGTAACTCTGCCAACCCCTCTCGAGGGATTACGGCATAAGTTTATATGATTATGTACTCTATATTCATCCTAAAATTTACAAAAAATTCTCATTGGATGAGAAGTTCCGAAGATTACAAAGTATATTATTGTTTTCTATTCACCCATACGAATGAGCGGTTAGCTTATCTATTTAAACTTACGTCCCATCTTTTTTGGAATATTGGGAACAAAAATTATTTAGGTTTAAGGCGTTAACGGGAATTTCTTGTTACTTGAAGGGTTGTGTGACCGTCTGTACTTTCTCATTAGAGCCGTTTGATTTGAGAGGGTAAATTTTTTGAGCCAAGAACTTCACTCACTCTACCTCTCTTTTTAACATAATTTGCCCTCAAAATGTTTACATGCATGGTTGTTAAACATTTTAATGCCTATGATAGGTACATTAACCTTGTGTTATATTATATTTTTCATTATACATTACATTCTAAAACTAACTTCACATGTGATTTGAAGTCATAATTTCGCAATACAGTAGTTAGTTTGCAAAACGCAGCTAATTTGATACGTATTAAGTACTTGAGTAATTTTAATGTTGGTATGGTAAATTTAAGTAGAACTAGCTTTTTGAGCGCCTAGAATTTGTTTTTTTTTTCTACATAATGTAGCCAGCGTCCACCCTGATTTTTTTTTTTTGCGTTTTGAATAGTGTCTATCTACGTACAAGCTACTAATAAAACTTCAAAATAAATATCTTAAAAAACAATGCCCTTTTAAAAATTTCAACACTTAAAAAAATCTTTATTTTTCTCTTGTTCTCGGTAAAGTTATTTTTAGCTCGGTCATCTTAAAAATGACAGATGCACCGATGGAAACCTTGACACGGTTTTGACATGTCGAATATTCTATCTGTCAAACCGGTTATAGCTGTCAAAGAAAACTTTGTGAAAGCCCGTCTTTACACGGTATATAACAATAAAAGGTTTCGCCGTGCCACCGCTGTCAAAGTTATTTGTCAAGATGACAGGTACAGGAAATGGATAGTTAGCCATATATTTAATATGGTTTTTACTTTTAACGTTTAAACAGCCACATACTTATTCTGTTATTCAAATTGTTCACTGAAGTTGATTTTAATTTTGAATCTAAAAAAATGATGAAAGTTGCTCTACTTATTTTATTATTTAGTGTAGTATTGGGTAATCTTCGGAAGTCACCAATATTAACAATATACTTTCAAAGTGTATTTAGGCTATATTTAATAAAAACATAACATGACGTATTTGACGTATTCAGACGTACGTTTCTTTAAAAATCAACATTTTACTGTGAAAGTTAACTTTGCTCAGAGAAATTTCTTTGTTTAGGTATCTTTCATTCATAAATGTTTATTTATTTATGTACTGTACATAACTTGCACTAAGTACATTTTAGTAATTACGTACCGAGGGTTCCGTGGAATATACATGAAATTTAATTTGATTGTTCAATCAATTCATCGGAAAGTTTGTGGATTTTTTTAATTTTTTTATTCAAGACCAGGCAGACATTTGACCCCAAACTCGCCTGATGTTAAGTGGCGATGAGGCCTAAGGTGGATCATGCCTGCCTAGGAGAAACCTTTTCACTCTTGCCTTAAAGAGGCCCAAGTTATATTGGCCAAGGAAAAAATCGGCAGGCAAACAATTCCACAAATGAAATAAATGTAAATGAATGTAGGAAATGGTATATTTACAGTGAAAACGTAATAAGAATTGTACGATAAGGAGATACAAAAGTAAATATACAATAACAACCTTTTCTATATAAGTTGTATGGTGCCCGTGTACTTTGACGTCATTGTACATATTGGACCTCTGTATCTAACCAACGACTTTGAAGCTTTGTGCCTAAGTTAATAATTCAGGTGTTTGAGAAAATCTAACGGATTTGTGTATATCTATCAATTTATAATAAAGAAATAAAAAGTAATACAAATTCCCTACTACTATTTTGTATGAGAAATCTTAATTCTTCATCAATCCGTTAGAGGCGCTTTACAAAGATACAAAATTTGTAACTGCAGTCGCTAGCGGGGATCGAAGGTAAAACTCACGGTTAGCAAACAAATCGGCCTCTGTAGCGTAGTGATCTAAAGCGGTAGACTGTGACACGTGTGGTCTGTGGATTCGATTCTCGGCTCGAGCAGATATTTGTATGATTACCAAGAGTTGCACGAGTGATGAACTTTGGGGTGGCCACTCTTACAAAATTGATGGTTTTCGGGGGGGTGAGGGCTAGAGCCCCCTATAACCCGCTATGGATCCGTTAGTTATAATCTCAAATCACTATTAGAGTAGCCAAACTAAACAATCTTGTTACATAACTCAAAACAATAGCTTTATATACTTGAGAAAGTATATATTTACTTAATTGAATAATGCGAATATAATGTACAGAAAATTGTTAACGTTAAAACCGAGTTCGAACGAAAACAATTGAAAATAGCGTTGTTTTAAAATTTAATAGTTAATAGTAATAAATGGAAAATAGAGCACAGTTACTAATAAAAACTGGTCAAGTGTGAGTCGGATTCACGTATGAAGAGTTCCGTATCGTCGTAATTATTTCGAAAGAAACAAGAACAAGCACATTTACATATTTTTTGTCAAAATAACTTCTTTTTTGTATTTCCTTTAATTTTTACATAATTTCAATGTAATAAATAGGAAACATTTGATTGTTTGAATTGAACAGGCTCCGAAGCTACTGGACAGTTTTTGAAAAATTCTTTCATATTTTTAAAATTTACACCATCCCTGTTAAACCGAGGCGATAGAATCAGAAAAAGTTAAATACTTATATCTGTACGTGCGAAGCCGGGGCGGGCCGCTTGTATAATAATAACTAAGTACATTGCAAAGTATAATGTTACATAATAATTATTGGTAATTGAAACATGATACCAAAGTATGCGATGTTAAAATTACGTTTACATTACATTACCATACCCGTCAATTCAAATTTACAAAGGTCATTAGAAATTATAACGTCCAAAATAGAAGGGTATTCTTGTTTATATTTAATTATTATTCTTGTTTATTTGTTTTATTTTGTTTAATGCAATGGTCAATACCAAAATCAAAAATCTTTTTTTTTAATTCAAATGGACTTAAAATCATATCGTCAAAATTCTTTTTAAACTACCACCGGTTCGGAATGCGTGTCTACGGGGAAGAATCCGGCGAGAAACCTCCGTAGTTGCTCTTTTCAATATCATATTACAATCTTAGTTATAGTATAAAATGTTACAAAAAAAAATTTTATATAATATCTACAGATGTCAATAAAACATTTTATACAGACGAAATATAATAATAAACAAGTACCTACTTAAGTAGTCCTATTGTATTAAAATATAGTGAATAGGAGTGAATAGGTTTCTCCTAGGCAGGCATGATCCACCTTAGACCTCATCGCCGCTTAACATCAGGCGGGTTTGGTGTCAAATGCCTGCCTGGTCATGAATAAAAAAATAAAATAAAAAAATGAAAGAAGGTGCTCGCGACTTCTTCTGTTTATAAGAAATTACTGAAAAAGGATGAAGTAAATAAATTTAATTAATACATTTAAAAACTAATCAAAAATCATGTCTCCAATGGAGTGTGCTACTGGCACTGGCTGCATTTCCACGCTGTATAGCAAAAATTATTCCAAATTTTAAATGAAAACTTAAAAAAAGAGAGTCGTAACTATAACGCTGGTCAGCATTTCGCTCAGAGGTTGGGCATCGTGGAAATGCAGCCAGTTCTATGGGCACACTACATTGAAGACGTGAGATTTATTGTATAAATATTGTATAGATTGTATAAATTAAAATTTATAATTATGAACAAATAAATAAATTTAAATTAAATTAAAATAATTTATTTCAGACCATTTCCATATATTGTTAGTAAAACAGTTTTTTTTTTGCCTTTGAAAAATTGTCTTTAATTTTCAGATAAATTTTTTGTCGCTCGCCGTTCCTAGTTCGGGCGTAGTTTATTTATGATTTCTAGATTTTAAGTGTTTTTTAATGTTCTAAAATAAAAAATAAAATAATAATCAATGTTAAAAAAAGACAATAAATGACAATTATTATTATTTTCAACTTGACCTCGTATAATGATTTTTTTCACAAATTAAATCGACTTCAATTAAAGTAAATTTGTTTCAGGATGCGATTTGTCTACTACCACGGTGGACACAGTCTTAATTTTGTCAAAAAAAAAACTAACCTAAGAATTCTGCGGTAAACAAAATGGAAGAAACATTGTTTTGTTAAACAATTGCGTATTTTCTTCCCCGGTCCAAAATCCTATTGGTTTCCGCGAGACAGTGTCAATGTTAAGTTCAATGTCAGGTTGTTATCAAAATTTTCGGCTGTTTTTCTAAACAAACCCAATAACGTTTCTAATTCATTACATAAGCTTTAATTTTGACCCGAGATAACAAAAGTTTCGGGCAGTGGCTTAAAACGTGACTGCTATCCAACGATTTCTCATAATTTACAAACGTTCAACGCAAATCACCAATCCATATTTTTACAGTACTGGTCTTAATAAAATTTAGGATCAATTTATGGACTATGTCTGGAACGTCATTAAAAATAACCACTCAAGACAGATAGCGGTACATGTAAAGGTAGATAACGTTAAATTTGTTTCACAAAGACATTACGGATTACAAAAATAGAGTAAAATACAATAACACTACCAAAACACAATTATAGACTTTTGAGTTCCATACGTAAAGGTTGGTAACGCTACTACTAAACTTTTTTAGTCTATCTGTCTACCCCGACGTAGCCTATGTCCACCCTCAGGATGTTAACTATCTTCTTACCAAATCGTATCGAGAACCTCATAGCTGTATGTCTCCACTTTTGTTTATTAGTAAGAGCAGATTTAATAAAACCGCATTTGTAAAGACTTTTTATACAACTTCACGGGCAAAAAAGCAAACGGTTCTCCTGAAGGAAAGTGATACCGCCGTCTATTAAAACGATGATGCCACTGATTTGAAACACCAAGAGCAACCCCTAAGCGTCGCCCATGTAGAAGTAAAGATGTTATACCTCTCGTGCCAGTAAGTACACTAGCTCTCCGATCCTTTGAACCGAAACACAGCGAACTGCTTCATGCAGAAATAGCAAGGACCCAGACGATCTCGCACGTAGGTCTACCAACTTTTAATAAATATATAAATTTGTTTACTTAAGCTTCTAGAATATGACCTAAATCAGTCATTGTTTGAAAATGCCTCCTACTTAATGGTCTTAGAGATTACTTTTAATTGTTATTGCTTTTTTTTAATAAAGGTCATTATAAAGTGCATAACTTTGCGTGTTGAGTTACTATTGAATTTAATTCAGGGTTAGAAAATAAAATGGCCGGCGGCAAGCCTTAGTTTATCTTTGCAAAGAAGAATATAATCAAAGTCAAAGTATTCTCATTAAAAGAAATAAACGAAATTGACTTCGATAACAATAAAATTATAATGATCATCATCAATTGTCACAGCTTTTGAAGACGTTCACTGTTGGATATAGGCCTCCTCCAAACATTTTCAAGCGATGCAGCTTGCTGTATGCATCTTCCTTCCTGCAGCCCTTATAAGATTGTCCGTCCACCTCTTGAACCGATAAACAAAAAGTAATATTAATGACAGTAATTAATATGTATAATAATATATTATGTTCGTGACTGTCGCCACAGTATTTCGAATGTTTGTTTTTGAGACAAAATGCAGCCTCCATGTTATTTTTTAATATGCAATTTATCGAAAGCTGTTCAACAGCTCAAACGTGAACAGACAGTCACTTTTCTAGACTATCTTTTTGAAGAGGTATTATGTATTTTTTAGTTTGTTATTTAAGGTAATCTTGAAAAGTAATTAAATTTAGAAAAAAACAATATTTAGGATGGACATTCATGGTGGACCTAGTCTAAATTCTGTAAAAAAAATCTACGCGTACTAAATCGCAGGCAAAAGCTAGTTATTATATAAATAGTTGTAAACATATACTATCTATATATAAGTCAGTCAGTGGGTTACAAGTTGCAAGGTATGTACGTACTTACTTGAATTGTTGCGTAACTGTCCACCCGACTGGCAAGCGAGTTTACTTGCCTCTGAAGTAACCACTTGCACTGCAATATTACGTTACTTGCCTGTTTTCTTTTAATATCGAATACATTAAAAATAAGATTATTTTGAAATACTTATAATACTGGTTCTTAATCAAGACTTTGTCCATGTTGAATTTTTTTAGAGTGTCTACCCTGACATTAAAAATACAATAGTTACTAGTGGCGTATTTATAGATTAACATGACTGTATAATGCCACTGGCCCCCAGTTGAAATAGGCTACCGGCAGCAATTCCGTGTTAACCATAAAGGCACAAAACATCAGCAGCCCCAAAAACGACTTTCATGAAAATCAAAACCTAAAAATATCGCCAGTTTTTAGTGATCCCATCACATTCATTTGCCACGGGCCCCAGATGTTCTAGTTTCGCACTGATAGAGTTTGCTTCCCGTATTAAAATTATGCTTATATTGCGTATATTTGCTCTAATCTTTATTGTATATTAAAATTATTTTCAGGTAATTAGCAAACATTTTTTTATCAAAATAAGATTGAAGCTGTCAATGTCAGTTGGATTTTTTTTTGTCTTTGTACCTAAATGGAAAAAAATGTTTGAATTACATTGTCAAATTGTTGTTTACAGCAAATGCCTGTCAATTCGTGACCTCTTTTGACAATATGTCAATTAATTTTGACATTAAATTGTTTTGTTTAATTGTATAAATGAGAAAAATATCGAAATAAACAACAACATTTTGATAAAGATAAATCAAGAAAAAGTTTATTATTAATATTTAATCAAATACATGAACACAAAGATAATCTCACGCCGTAATTATTCCCACTAGAGGGGTAGGCACGCCGCATTTCTCATGTTTATGTTGAGTCCCAGTGTGACAGGTTGCAAATCGGTCGCCACTATCCGGGCACAATGAGGAACATGGCAACTAAACTGTAATGCAGACTAGAACCCTCGAACCATTGGATCGGGTCGGTCGGTTAACCAAGACACGTAACAAACTGAGCTACCATGCTCTCTACATGTAATAAACTAGTGAAAAGATATATAAGAAATGATTTTTATGTACTATTTTCAAATGACTTCAGTTAAATGCAATTTCATTTTGAAGCAACGATATCAATCTTCAAGTTTTACCACTCTGTCCCACCACTGCACTCCTGTTCACCAGGATCACGGGTGGCAGATCTACGTGCGAGATCGTCTGTGCTCGTACCACCCTCCATTCTATTTACAACGTGAAGCAGTTCGCTGTGTTTCGGTTCGAAGGATCGGGAGCCAGTGTAACTTAGGCGAGGACATCTTCACCTCCACGTGTACGATGGTGGTATCGTAAGACATCAAAAATATCGTCGTGTCAATAGGCGGCGGTATTACTTTCGGCGTGAACAGTGGCGGTACTGTCATAGAAGCCCAAAAGCCCGGCTTGCCCTATCAAACTAAAATAAGTTCACTCTCTTATTCATTCATTCACAAATCAAAAGACTTTTTAAAGCCACTGAAATTGTGGTTTTGCTGACATGTTGGCAAACTTCTGAGTGTTTTGCTGAGCTCGTCCACGCTAGCAAGTCCACAACGGATGTATGAAGTATAGCTCTCGGCTTGCCCTGTACTAAAACTCTAGGCACGCCACTGGGCGTGAACCCTTTGCTTGTTTGTCCGTCACTTTGTATCGCATTGTGTTATCGCAGTCTCTCACCCTAGACTGTAAAATGTATTAGTGGCTGTAAGTACAGTATAAAAGACATGTTCACATAACAAATTACACAATCTGGGGTTTGTTGCCGGTATCTTCCCCGACATAAATTTTCCGAAGCACAGGTGGTCGAGTCATTTTTAAGAAAAATTCAAATTCAGTACTTTCTTTTAAGTTTATGGAATAAGGTTATTTTGATTTTGTATAAATGTGTCATCCTTTGTAACGTATAATGCAGCTGTGCAATGAAGCAGACTCCTTAGGTCATCTGAGGCCTAGATCTCATTTTTAAGATCTAAGTAAAGACTTGGCAAGTTCAAATGATTTGTTCTTGACCCAGTTATATACCGGTTTTTAAAACAGGTAAATCATTAATTGATATATAAAAATTGATATCGAATTGAAATTGAAATTGATATTCCTTTATAATATATATCATAGATTTGATATCGGAGGAGTAAGGCTTTAATATGTATCATTGATATATCTGTATCATATTTTTTGGGTTCCGGGTCGAAAGGGTGCCAACGGGAACCCTGCAGCCTCCGCTGTCCGTCCGTTCGTTTGTTTGCGGGCTGTATTCTTCTTTCCCAGCTTTTGTTCCTTATACGAACATAGTTTTGTCCTGTTATTAATTTGATCTTTGATTAGTAAATAATTTAAAGTTTCAATATTTTAATTAATTACTTCTAGTTATTTTTCACAATTAAAACAAAAGATTATTTAAGATACTTAAAAAGTTAGCAGATATTCTAACTAGGAATTGTACATTTATTCCTAACTTTTTTCTTTAAAATTTTTCATAAAAGCATTTATCATTCATTCATGAACTTGATGAGATGTTATTAACCTAATTATTTTTGTTGTTTTATATACTTTAAAATATATATATGTGTTATACCTTATCGTAATGTTTTTGTACTCCATTTGATATACAATTTCAAGGTTATTCAAATAGTTCAATAACTGCCTTATTATAAACCAATTTAATTGAAGAACAGTTATACTTGTTATATTTACATAATTTATTTATATTAATTTTATATACTGCGTTGTATTTTATGTACAGTATAGTTTAGGACGTTTAGTGAGTATACATAAAGTCTGCGACGCGTGGTAACCTGGTATATCTCGAACTTAATTTTTCAGGAGGGAAAACTTTGTCCCGTGAAAATATTTTTCTGAGCCAAGTCTTTGATTTTCTTGGTTATTAGGGTTCCGTACCTAAAGGGTAAAAACGGGAGCCTTTTACTAAGACTTCGCTGTCCGACCGCCCATCTGACTGTCAGCGGGCTGTATTTCAAGAACCAAAGCAGCAAGAAACTTGAAATTTTCAAAGAATATCTATTTCTGTTGCCGCTACAACAACAAATACTAAAAACATAAATAAATAAAATAAATAAATAAATAACCACATCACGACACACACATTGACTCAGCACTGCATTAAGTATCGTAAGAACTTGTATCGCAGGTGCTAAGCAACGATATGGTATATACTAAATAAATAAGAATACAACATCCAAGACCGGTAAGCGAAACAATGCGTCTTGTAAATAACACAAAGTCCTACCCCCGCTGGGATTCGAACCCGGAAACTCTACACATAACATAAACATAAAGAAATCAAAAATTAAAGGAGGCTCCCATACAGGAAACGTGATTTTTTCGACATTTTTGGTTTGTTCTTGTTTCTTTTACATAATTAATTTATATTTATATTTTATGAAATTATCTAAAAAGTTAATCATATTTAATCTTAAAAGGTGGTACGGAACCCACCATTTGTGATTCCGACTCACACTTGACCGGTTTTATTATAACTAGCGGCCCGTCCCGGCTTCGCACGGGCATTAAACATTACATTTAGATTTGTTAATTTTAAGACATTCATAATAATAAAATTTGAGATCTTGATCTTTTAGGCATTTCCAAAAGACCAAAAGAAAAAATGCCTTTGAACTAAATTAGCATAACTGTAAGCTACCTACTATTAATTACAACGTAAACAACTACTGTTTATTTAAATTAAATTGAATATAATGAAAATTATTCAAGTAATTTATTTATTATATTTTATATATATATATTTACGCCCTACAACGCATACGTAGCCGAATGGAGTTTATTTTTTCAAAGTTTTGAACTAGTGATATCTTTTGAATGGAATGTCAGAATAGAATAAATCAAAAAGTAATATAAAGGTGTTGAAGCAGTCTTAAATAATAAATCATTTATTTTGATAAGGTACAAATAAAGAGCTTTTTGTAGCGGTGGTATTTTAATTTCTTTTTTTATTATAAAAAACGCTTATCGTGACATGACTATAATAGTTAGAGACATGCTGCCGCTGATTTTTTTGTAGGTAATGGTGTGTTCTAAAAAAATTTTGTCTATCATTTTGTTCTATCATCAATAGTTTTCGCAGCGCACGCGATGTAAGGAAGTTTTTTGAAATTTTTTTTACACTTTATCGTAGTTTAAGTAAGGATCCCCATTTTTTTTTAAATTGAAATATAGCCTATGTCAGTCAGGAAAAATTTAGCTTTCCAACAGTGAAAGAATTATTCAAATCTGTTTAGTTGTTTCGGAGCCTATTCAATTCAAACAAACAAACAAAAAATCAAACATTTCCTCTTTATAATATTATTATATATAGTGTAATATAGATTAGCGTCTACTTTTTAATATCTATATCCGATACATGCAATACAATCATTGATGCGGTGCCAGCTATAAATCTTATTTTGGTAAATGCGATATCCGAGGTCATCCCTCGTGACCGAAGATAAGCACATTGAGTTCGTTTAGGCAACATTTTTTATTTTGACAATAGGCCACACCTGTCACTCTGTCCCACCACTGCAGCTCCCGTTAGCCAGTGTCAACAGTGGCGTGCTTTGTAACGTATAATGCAGCTGTACAATGAAGCACAGGCTACGTGCACGGACATACTACCGGTGATGATTCCTGTAGGATTGTCAAAAAATTGCGGGACAAATCCGTTTGACATTTAGTGTAAATGGCGCTGTTTCACGTTTTATTAACGTTTATACTTTAGTGGAGCGTGCCCCTTTGTCAAATTCCATTATTCTGCAAGCGTTAACGCCAACAGAAAGTAAAAATGCACTCAAATGCCATTACAATATCGTAACTCGAGCGTGAGGGACTGTTATTTCTGTACATTTATATTTTCTGTTAGCGTAAACGCTTGCGGAAAATGGTATTTGTCTAAGGGGGCAGAACGTCGATTATCCGATTGAAATTAACAGACGATTCGCGTGAGTTTTGACTTTGAAAAAGAGCGTAGCAAGTCGGATGTCTTCGACACACGAAATTAAAGATTTTTGAAGCAGTTATATACTTTGTAAATAATTGTTAATTATATTTTTATACAGTCGCATGTAGATTATCCTATACAATACTATTTGATTGTCCGAAAACTCGGTTTTCCGAATACCCATGTCCCATTACTTCGGTTAATCGACGCTCTAAATAATATTTTATTTTAAACAAAGTCCTGGGCAATGAAGCGTTCACCTAATAGAAACTGATACCGCTTGACACGACGATGCCTCTGATGACGTTGAGGACCGCCTAAGCGTTGCCCATGTAGAGGTAAGGCTATCATTCCTCTCGACCCGGTAATAACAGTGGCTCTCCAATCCTTCACACAAACACAACAATTTGCATCAAGGCAGAAATAGAAAGGAGGGTGGTACCAACCCGGCACGTAGATCTACCACCTGTCAAAGTCAATTCAGAAGAAGCTGCATGTATTAATTACTGATAGGTAGGTATTTAAAAGGGTAATTTACTAATTAAAAAATAGGTATAGGATGAAGGGCATTTGATACCGAGTCAAATAAATGTGACTTCTGTACGTAGGCTCGAATCTCGGTCGTTTCAATGTCGACGATGTTATGCATAATCAATTTATAATTAAGTTTGTTGAGTTTTTTTCTTTTGAAACCTCTTTCAATTATTTTTTATCTTCATACTGAAACAAGTACAGTTTATGTGCAATGAGTGTGTGTGTGTTGAGTGCGAGTTAATATGAAATGGATATCCGGCTGAAAGCGTTGCTTAGCAACTGCGACACGAGCTTCTACAATACTGCAGGGCTGAGTCAATGTGTGTGTCCTTGTTTTGTTATGTGCCAAGTTCTATCTTCAATATAAGATGATAAATTTTTATTGTCAACAATAAATCGAGACCTTGCCCTTAGGTATCATGTCCGGGATTATTTATTTTAAATATTACATAAATAATTTGTTTATCTCAACATCATATTAGGTACTTGTAAAAATTCCGTGATCTGTAAGACTGCTCTCCAAAAAATCACGCAAAATCTTATTAAATAACTCACTTTAATCAGTAAATAATATTTTTGTTAGTCTTATTTAAAAATAATTGTATTTAAGACACTAATAATACTCATGTTCTAATCCGCCCGCCCTAATAGTGGCGACGGATTCGCAACCTGTCGTACTGGGACTCAACATAAACATGCGAAATGCGGTGTGTAGCGAGCACCTCTGCCTACCCCTCTCGAGGAATTAATTACGGCGTGAGTCTATGTTATGTTTATGTGTCCATTTAAAAATAAAACATATTTTTATGTTTCACTTTTATTATTCGGCAAGTTAATTCCTTAGGAACAAACATGTTCCAAAGACCCACTACAAATCAATTTTCCTTACGAAAATCTCCAAAGAACTCCGACCATTAGTTTTAATAAAAAAAATCAGTTATATCAATTTTCTTAACACAATCAATTACAAGTTAATAACGGAATTAATGCTTCTGTTAAAATAACATCACATAGTTAGCTTCGTAAATGTTACCGCGCGGAAAAGTCGAAGCGGCGAAACACGGAACTAAAAACTTCATACAAAATCTCGAAGAAGTAACGACATGTAGCGCCGATTAGCATTCGCGAGGCGCGGTTCGAACATAACCTCAAAATATTGCATAAGCCGTACCTACTGACACACAGACACAAATGCCTATTTCCTTATATCATGTTTTAGTTATACAACAAAATTGTAAGTGTTGAGAAAATGTTTGCTCGGATATTATTAGTAACTCAGTTTATTGATATTAAGACATAGACCGGACGATCGGGAAAGTTAAACCATATTAAAAAATCTTTTTGGTTTAAAAACCTTTTAGCTTGTAGTTTTAAAAAACTTTAAGTCAAAACCTTCGTAATAGTTTTTTTTCGCTCTAGAATTACAATTTAATACACGAATTTGAAGCTTGTATTCTCTTTTAAAAATATATTTCAAATTGTATTCATAACCTCGTCAACAGATGCGTAATAAATGCTCTTTTCCTTTTGAATTTGTTGTTTTGGTAATAGTAACTTTTAGATTAAATATCTACTTATATTTTAATTAGGAAGAATTTTTAATCGGGTTATTGTTTACCTAATATCGTAATAATTGTGACCCCTTATCTAAATTGTAATCCCTTCCCCTTCCCCTAATCCTTTTTACATTTAGTTTAAATGTCGAAGTTTCTTAGCAGAACGAACGATGAGCTTTTGCCCACGACTTGCCTAGAAAAAAAACTTAAATGTAACCTACAATATCCATTACATACACAAAGTCATCAACCTGACGAACGAACAGACATTCGTAAATGTGTTTGAACAAGAGGTTTTATTAATATATTAAATAAATACCTATATACATCACGCTAAAATCATATAGCACTGCTTTTCGCTTCTCCGTAGTCGAGTAAAAATGGTAGTTGTTTAGAATTCCAACCTTTCTAACTAGTATTTTCTTATCAATGCGTAAGTAAACGTTTCGGTTTAAAATCAAATAAAATAGCTAATAAAACCTTAGATATGGCAACATATCATCTTGCCAACAAAACCGATGACAACATTAAACCTTAAACGCATTTAAATCTTCATTTACTAAACTGTTGCCGGTCATAACCTCAAATAGACGCATAATTTAGACAAATCAATTGATAACCGGGCATATTCAGACGTGAAACTTTCAAATTGTTGAATTTATTGCCGGCGCTTGCCTCGTAAACGCAAAGAAAGCGCTTGACCTCGTGGCCGTTTAGAAAATAAAAATGGCCGCGATGAAATGGCGGGAATTCGAAGCTGTCAAATCATACAACAGATACTTAAACAGAGGTAAAGCTTTTAAGGAAAAGGTAACATTGGAAACTACTTGCTTATCTGGTTACCAAACAAATTATTAGAATATACTTTAAGCTCTATTTTGTATGAAATATCGCGTAAAATTTATACCACAGAAAAAGATTGCATATCACTTTGTTTACTACAAATTAACTATGTAAGGTAACAGGGGACCAACTCGAAAATGACGCCACAAAAACTTCGCGCCGACCGATAAACCGACCGAACATAAAATCAACGATAATACTGCTTTCGAAATCAATGTCTCGGTGTCTTCGGAGTGAGGTGTTCGCAATATATATCAAACAAAGTTCGATCGCAATTAATGTATCTGCGAGCCAGACTGCCCCGACCGAAAGACTTTCGTAGTAAGACGCGAATATTCGGCCGATATATGGTTTTTCGTCGTCGTTCGACACCCCAACTTTTCCGAAGTTGAAGACTATATCAGCTTCAAAGTTAGTACCGGAACAAAGATGCATAATTTTGAGCCAGAAACTGCTTCCTGTAATTGTATTTCACCGGGATTTAAACCTGGTTTAACCCTAGTACTTTTTAACTTAACGACGAGTGTTGCGGTCCGGAGGCATTAGCAGCATTACCGTGACTATCATACTGTATGTGACTTTATAAAGACAACATAACATCTGGAATAAGTTCTGGACTTATAAATGTTATCGTTTAAACATGTTTGATTCTACGTGTGAGCTCAATTTGTTATGTGCCTTGGTTAACCGACCGACCCAAACCGACAGGTCGAGGGTTCGAGTCTCCGGCCGTACATTGTAGCTGCTACGTTCCTCATTGTGCCCGGTTATTGGGGACAGTTTCACATTCTGTAACATTGGGATTCAACATAAACATGCGAAATGCGGTGTGTAACATCTCTGCCTACAACTCTCGAGGAAGTGTGTAAACGTAAACGGCGTGAGTTTATGCTGTGTTATGTTAGATTCTATGCTTTGATATAACTTAGTCATTTAATGCCGATCAGGGATTTTCGATTTTATTATTTATTTTCTTGGTTATGTTTAAGTCTGCTACTTACTAAGTTATATACAATTACCTTTTTTTAGCATTTTTTTAAATATTTTGTCTTATAGCCATCCGCCCTATAACTGTGAAAAAAGGGTTTTCAGTCATTTAAAAAAACTACTGAGCCATTAATACAAGTTGTTAAAACGATAGAGGATTTAGTTTGGACGCGATTTCCACAAATTTTAGCAAGTTTCTCTTTTATATACTCACTTTCTCTTAGATAAATAATAAGATAATTAATTAGGTGAGATGAATACAACTTTACTGGTATTGTAAATAAATAAATTTCACGTCACATTTTAAAGCTAACATATGGATCTTTTGTTTAGTTGAAAAGCTGGTAAAGCATCTATGATAGTATTGAATGTATCGGATTTAGATATTATAAAATTGACGCTACTTGAAAATGACAACAGACACAAAACAGTCAGTTTCAGGGGATAATGTTATTCTTTAAATGTTAACCGACCGACCCGAGCCGACAGGTCGAGGGTTGCCGTAAGTTGTAGCTGCCATGTTTCTCAATGTGCCCGGATAGCGGCGATAGATTCGCCCTATCACACTGGGACTAAGCATGAGATGCGAAATGCGGTGTTTAACACCCCCGCCAACCCCTCTCGAGGGATTACGGCGTGAGTTTATGTTTTTCTTTCTGTAAAATTTGGCTTAAGACTTACCATGGTTTTTACATGTCGCCAACGATATAGTAATCTTAATAAATAGGTGTCTGGTTAAAAAAAATCACCACTATGTATACTAAACTTTGTAGGTTCTATTTTCAAAATTACGAGTGTCATAAAAAAATTGTCGCAAGCAAAAGCAATAAATTTGAAACACAATGCTGAGCGCCCATTAAAAATGTTACGTATTAAAAAATCATACGGTAAAATGCGTGTAATTACCTGAGTAAATTTAATAACTGACCGAAAATAAACAGTTATAACTGGCTTTACAATGATGAAGCCGTTGCCCGCACAGCGCGGTGTGTTAGTGAAAAAAAAAAAACATCGCATTGAGATTGACATTGGCACCATATAATTCAATGTTAAGTTCTTTGCATTTTTTATTATGGCTGCAATTACACTTGGCCGTGTCTTATTGCATATTTTAGGGTTTCGACCCAAAGATGCTAACAGGACTCTAATACTAAGCCTCCGTCTAAGTCTGTCTGTCAGTAAAAAAAACGGCCATGAGTTTTACGTCATTACGTTTAGATGCACATCGTTTTGACGACCTCATTGATGCAGTGGTTGTAACAGCCGACTACTACGCTAGAGGTTCCGGGTTCGAATCCGGGGTCGGGACTTTGTGTTATTTGCAAGACGCATTGTTTCGCTTACCGGTCTTGGATGTTTTATTCTTATCTATGTAGTTTATACCATATCGTTGCTTAGCGCATGCGATACAAGATTCTACAATTTTACTGCAGGGCTGAGTCAATATGTGTGTCGTGATGTGGTTATTATTATAGGTTAAAATTTCCGTAGAGTCCGAAATTCTATTGCCGCTGGAACAAAAAATGTAAAAACAAATTAAACCATAACATAAAGTGGAATTTTATACAAGAAAATTGATTTTAAGCTCTGCGATTAATCGTATAAGGAACCCTACGCGCTCAAATCTAGATCTCACTTGGCTAGTTATTTTTATTTAAGTTTTATAATTGACTGGATTTAAAATTAATTTATTTGATCTGCTAATTAAATGACCGAATAGTAGATCTACGTGCGAGATCGTCTGTGTCGGTACCACCCTCCTTTCTATTTACAACGTGAAGCAGTTCGCTGTGTTTCGGTTCGAAGGGTTGGAGAGCCAGTGTAATTACCGGCACGAAAGGTATACATATTAACCTCTACATGGGCAACACATTGGCGGTGCTTTTGGCGTTCCAGACATCAAGGGCATCGTGCCAATAGGCGGCGTTTTCGCTTTTCATCAAGAGAACCGTCTGCTTGTTTGCTCATAATTTCAACATACACAATTCTTCTGTACGCGTGTTTGTCACCGAACTCCACCTAAACGGCTGGACCGATTTGGATGAAATTTGGTGTGTATATTGCAATGGATTCCCAGATTGTTTGAAAACACATTTGGACCCGATAGGTGGCGCTGCTGTTTTCGTTTTTAAAAACACAACTTTTATTAATTCTAAGGTGATACGAAGTTTGCAGGATCAGCTAGTGTTGTAAAATAATACAGGACAGGATGTTACCGTTTAAGATATGTGGAGGAATAATTGATTTCCATCCCCTAGTTTTACACATTCCAGTTTTATTTTAGATTGTCTGTCTCCAAAGTCTATATGCGTCAAAAACTCAGCGTCGCTCGCATACTAATGCAGATAATTACCCCGACTACGGCGAGGGATATGGTTTGCACCGTATGTATGTGTCAATGTTTCGTCGTAGCGCTCAATCTACTGGTCCGATTTCGACGAATGAGGTATCGTTTTATAGGTCTCAGTCGTCTGGGTGACATGGTAACCTTTTTATAAAATATGGCGGATTGGTACTTTTTCTTTTATTTATTTACTACTAGGCAAGCATTTGACTCCAAACCCGCCCGATGTTAAACAGCGATGGAGTCTTAGGTGGAACATCCAGGACAAACCTATTCTTTCTTGCCTTAAAGAGCCCCAGGAGCCTAATTCATAAGGTGTTTTATCTGCCTTACTGCTACATAATATAAAATAAAGTCGCTTCCCGCTGTCTGTCCCTATGTAGACTTAGATCTTTAAACTACGCAACAGATTTTGATGAGGTTTTTTAAATAGATAGAGTGATTCAACAGGAAGGTTTATACGTCATTAATACTACATGCATAATATCCGTGCGAAGCCGGGGCGCTTAAAAATTAAATAAAAACCAATATCAAAATAAGGCTCAAGTTTTTGATTCACATAAATTCTTAAGCCGTTCAGCCAAGGTCACTCCGTAATCTACCAAAAATACCAAACACGATCGTCTTAGCAAATACCATTATTATTTAAGCAAACACTCATATCAATTAGCATTGAGTCGTCGGAATACATTTTTTACTTTTACTTTTGATCCTATAATTCAAGGTTGTATTCCCATTGAGGCCCTATTTTTTAAAAACATGAACTCATGCCGTAATTAATCCGAGAGAGGTAGGCAGAGGTACACACCGCATTTCGCATGTTTATGTTGAGTCCCAGTGTGACAGGTGCAATGTTGGGTCGGTTAAACAAGGCTCGGAACAAACGGATCGTCTTTTATTAAAAAATAAAGTAAAAACTAGGCTTTTCCTGGGTAGGCATGATCCACCTTAGACTCCATCGCCGCTTGACATCAGGCGGGATTGTGGTCAAATGCTTGCGTAGTTAAATAATAAATAAAAAAACAAGAAATACTCAAACGAAATTTAAAAACCGCAATATTCAAAGGTTTAATAGTAAATAAGTTAAATAGTGATAGGTCCTTACTAACCCAACCTATTTAAACGCTAATGATAGGGGAAGCATGTCGAAATCGGTTCAGCGGTTGCAAAGACTACACTTAGCTGACAGACATCACCCAGATATAGCTAGTAGATGAATTAGGGCCGCCTATTAAGTATCAATGGTGATTCGATGGAGAATAACTGTCGTCCCACGGTAGGTCGACGGATCTTACGGTACGGTTGGCAGAAAAATAAACATTCATTTTTGTTTAATTTTTTGACAGTGCTTTTAAAAAAAAAATATTGATGCCCACTGTGGCGCAGTGGTTTATTGGTGGTGGTTGAGTACCGGCGGAGGCAGAACTTTGTGTTTGCAAGACGCATCGTTTAGATTTGTAGTCGTGGATCTTTGCTTAGTACCTGCGACACAAGATCATATCTTAGTACACGGCTGAGTCAATGTATGCATCGTCATGTGGTTTATTATTATTATTATTTATTATTATCAGACATGTACTAAAAAAACTTGTGAACTATAAATTCATATGTCATTACAATAGGCCGCCATTTTGTTTGGAACTAGCTTCGAATTTCGAAAAAATTAGTCCCATTACCTCATGAGAGCTTAAAACCTTTCTTACTCATATTGTTTTTCATCCTACGCCCATGTCTCGAATTTAATCCAATTTTTTTTTTTTAAATTTCAAGTTAATTTTAATGAGCAAACCCTGTTTAAAAAACAATACCAAATTTTGAAGTCTTTAGTGATTAAGATTGATGAGTCGGTGAGTGAGTTGTGAGTCAGTTATTGAAAAAAAAAGATTCGCTTCTTATTTTGTTAACGGTACCATCTTAGATTACCGTCCGTACTTTCACGTGGTAACTGACTGACGTACACTTTGTTATATTTGTGTCAGTTTATACATTCACGCCTATGGAGAACTTACGATTTATCAATTCATCATTCTTCGGCCAAAAACTTACATACAAAATCAAATTTAAATAAAAGATTAAAAAAATATAGTATCAGCAATATTTCGTCTGTAAGGCGTGCAAAAATTATCAGAGTACAATTACATGCATAAACTCACGCCGTATTCTCTCGGGAGGGTTTGGCAGAGGTGTTACACACCGCATTTCGCATGTTTATGTTGAGTCCCAGTGTGACAGGTTGCGAACATGTCGCCACTATCCGGGCACAATGAGGAACATGGCAGCTATAATTAACGCCAACCCTCGACCTGTCGGGTCGGGTCGGTTAAAGGCACGTGACAAACTGAGCTACCATGTCCAGAAACTTTTATGACAAAACACAGGAGGTACAGGCGTTGTAGTCGCGGTCAAGTGTTTTTTCCCTTTATTTTTATACCAGCAAGGCAGAAAACAATGTCCTGCCTGCTGGTGAGGAGTCATAGCCCATGGACGTTTGCAATACCAGGGCCATCAAGTGTCCCGCTGTCGTCAGAGTTTGTCCGTGCACGCAGCCCGTGCTTCGTTATACAGCTGCATTAAACGTTACAAAGCACGCCACTCCACTGTTGATACTGGCTAACACGAGATGCAGTGGGACAGAGTGACACGAAAAAATCTTATGAAAGTTGTCTGAAAATATCGCTTCTAGCAGTAATAATTAACTGAAAAAGTAAATCGTAACATTTAAGATTCTCTTATTTGAAAAGAATAGTTAATTTATTTTTGGAGTGTGTCGAGAAATTCTTAACTAAAAATAATTAACTTAAAAATACTTTGAACTAAGCATTTAGTTGCTAACCTAATTAAATATTATATTTGACAATTTATTTAATACACAGCGCAATACAATCAGTACATTTTTTTTTGTAACCAAAACAGCGCTATTCAAAATTTCAAATCACTCATCATGGCCGCCATCTTTCTTTCCGGTACATCTGTTACTGTTATTGTAACCTCAATATTAAGTACAAAAGCTATTTGTACTTAATGGCCGCCATTTTTGTTAAATCTTACGATTAATAAAACTAGATATTTGGAGATTTTTTTCTTTGATAGTCGGCGAAAGACCTAGAAAAAATGACGATACAAATTGTCAAAACGTCATTGTTACATTTTTCTAATTTCAATTCTTTCGGCTTTTTAATTTTTAAAATGTCTTTGTTGGTTGTTTTTTTAAACTTATCTCTTAAAAAGCTTCTAATTGTTAAATTCTGCCACCAGACAGAGAAGCGAAAGACATTCTTTAGCATTTATAATATTAGTACAGTACAGTGTTTCTCAAACTGTGGTCCGCGTCCACCTGGGGGTCATCAAGTTTATGTATGGGGGTACGCAGATTCATCTCTGGATCATTTAACAAAATAAAGTCGACAACAATCTCGTAATCGCAGCTCTTGAACAATATAAAGCTAATTTAATTTTAAATTACAACTTAGTAGTAACAAAACCCGAATATCAATGCTTTAGTTAATAAGTTTAAAACTATAACCCGACTACGTAAAAAAGGCATCTAAAAATAAAGTAATTCAGATAGAAATGCATACACGCATACTCGTTAATAGTCATGGTAGGGTAGTGGTCATACATACATTGACTGGCAACTTCACTACCTTTTCTTTTGGCTTCGCCGCAGTCGACTAAAAAAGCAAAATAAAAATCTCCTTAAAAAGTAATATCCTTGAAAATTTAACTTTATTTCTTTTTTTTGATGGTCGAAAATATTGAGAAACGCTGGTGGAGACTATATATTAATTTTGTTTATGATACAGATAACAAAAAATCAGTTTTACTCTCATTTATTACCGGTTCTCCAAGGAAACGTATGCTAAACAACTTGTATGATATCTACTGTACCAGAGAAAGTTATTGATTTTATCTTTAAAATTATATTTTTGGTTTTTATATTTTACTCAGGTAATTACTTCCCATGAATAGAAAAAATATCAGTAATAGGAATTCGGATTTTTTAAAATTTTATTTTCTAAACCGTCCCTGTATTAAAGCGATCAAAGTAAAATGAGAATCAATCAAATCGGTCCAGCCGTGTTCGAGTTAGTGTGACTAACGATGCTGTGAATTTTTCTTAAGCAAAATAAGAATAAAAGTTGTTTTCAATCGTCAATTTTAAGGTTCCGTACCGAAAGGGTAAAAACGGGACCTCATTACTAAGCGTTCGCTGTCCGTCCGTCTGTCAGCGTGCTGTATCTCATGCACCATAGCAGCTAGACTCATGAAATTTTCAGATAATGTCTATTTCTGTTGCCGCTTTAACAACAAATACTAAAAACATAAAGAAATAAACAAAAAAAAACCTGATTTTGTGATATTTTTTTCATCTTTTTTTCTTTTACGAAATTTTTTAAAACGAAATAAACAGGAACAAGTAAAAAAAAACTCGGGTTCATTGGACACAACTCGTTGACATACGAACGGATAGAGATGGCATACCGTTTTTTCCTTTGTATACGGAACCCTAAAATTCTCCGGTTTAATATGCAAATAAATTGTTATATAAGACGGTCTAAACCTCTTTATACATACTTTCTCGATGGCAGTGACCTTGTCATGAGCTCTCGTAGACTAATAGTGGAATAAACTTTCTTGCTAACTATATTACGAACTAGAAACCCGCCATAACTTTGGATAGAGCTTGTAATGCCTAGATGTTTGTACTGCTTTCCTGTCATTGCAGCTTGTGACTTTTTTTAAAGTTCTTACGGCTCTGGACACGAGTTCTTTTGAGCCCTATCGTTATAATTCGTTCTTGAAGATGATAAGATGAACAACGAAAATGATGAATCTGCCTAAAGTAACATTACAGTATGGTTACTGTAGGCTCTAAGGAGTTACTTGGGAGATGACGAAAAGCGCAGCCAAATCGTCGTATTTCATTTTCTCCACACTTGAACAGCACTAAAGATATTCACTGGTTAAAACACTAGAATTTTACACATTAAATTCTGCTGATATATAAGAAAATTCTAACTCACACTTCCCGTTCCCGCCAAGTAACTCCAGCTTGTTGTTCCACGTATAGGGTTACCATATAAAAATACGTTAATCCCTGATTTGCGAAATAAATTTCCTTAATTTAAATTTGTGTTGTATTATAACTACATAATATAAAACAAAGTCGCTTCCCGCTGTCTGTAACTTTGTATGGTTAGATCTTTAAAACTACGCAACGGATTTTGATGCGGTTTTTTAAATAGAATGACACAAGAGGGTTTATATGTATGTAATACATGCATAATATCCATGCGAAGCCGGGGCGGGGAGTTTTATAAATAAAATAAGGTAGATGCATGAGAAAAAAATCGATGCTCTAGAAAGCTTTGTGTCCCGGCATGCTGCATGCCTGACCCTGACAGATGGTTAAAACAATGAAATGTCAGGAAGATGATGTCAGGGGTAATTGAGCCTAAGGCCTATTTGGTCATTTTCTTGTTATAATAAAAGTAATTTAAAACTTCTTGCAAATATATCTTCTCAAAATATCGGCACTTTATTGGAGTTAATTTCCAATGGTTTTTTTAGATTACAAATGTTTTATTTGTCCTCATGAAAAAACAAAAGTAACTCATATTAATGAAATCGACAACAGATATCTGATAATGCACGTTTAAACTGAAAATACTTTTCATTCGGAATCGAATACCGTACTTGTCACCGTATTTTTGTTTGGTGCTCAAAATTTTCCGTACAATTTATTTTCCCCTGACCTAACACTTGATCAACCTTTTTATACAAAGGTAAACAAGCAGACGTTTCACCCGTAGGAAAGTGATACCGCCTATTGACGCGACGAAGCCTTTTACATCTGAGAACGCCAAGGTCACCGCGTTGCCCATGTAGAGGTTAAGATATTATACCGCTCGTGCCGGTAATCACACTGGCTCGCAATTAAAACCGAAAGGCAGCGAAATGCTTCACGTTGTAAATATAAAGGAGGGTGGTACCGACGCAGACGATCTCGCACGTATATTTATAATCTGTACTATATAATTGTATAATAAATAATATTATATACAGTCACGTGTAACGTCACATTTACTTTTATGTGACTGACATCACGTTTTGTCCAGTAGGGTCGGCAGTTCAATACCTCGAAGTATAATTACACAACCTAGGTATAATTAAAGCTGTATAATATGCCTAAGTATAATTAAACTATACGCAATTAAATGTTCTCGATGCTGATTGCTGACCTTTGAAGCTAAACGACTACAGGGATCGGCAACGTGCGTGTGACATGTCTAGTGTTGCTTTCAAGGTTAGCATTATATTACAGGTGGTAGATCTACGTGCGTCTACGTTAGTACCACCCTCTTTTCTATTTACAACGTGAATTAGTTCGCTGTGTTTCGGTTTGAATTGAAAGCCAGTGTAATTACCGGCACGAGAGGTATAACATCTTTACCTCTATATTAACAATTCTTAGCGATGTTCTTGACGTTCTGAATCATCAGACATTGCTTTGTATATAGGTGCGGTATCACATTCCCATCTCCTGTCAGCCAGTATCAACAGTGGCGTGCTTTGTAACGTATAATGCAGCTGTACAATGAAGCACAGGCTGCGTGCACGGACACACTACCGACTGTCTTGGATACCAAAACGAATTTAATCAGAAGGAATACAAAGATTTAAAAAACCGGTCAAGATGTGAGTCGAACTCGCATATAATGGGTTCCGTACTATCTTATAAGTTGAAAAATGTTTTAAGTAGAAAGTTTAGTAAAAAATAATAATAATGGCGAAGCAAAAATTTTCGATGTGATCAGGTTTCTTGTATGGGAGCCTATTTAAATTTTTAATTTATTTATGTTTTTAGTATTAGTTGATAAAGCGGCAACTGAAGTAAATATTATTTGAAAATTTCTGGAGTTAAGCTATTATGGTTCATGAAATACAACCCGCTGACAGACAGACGGACAGCGGAAGCTTAGTAACAGTATTCTTACCCTTTAGGTACGGAACCCTAAAACGGATTCTCTCTCGAAGATTCGATTCAATAAAGATGAATTATTTATATTGTTTAATAATAAAACAAACCAATCAGTTTAAAGCATCGTATTTTGCTATACGTGCCAATTCAATGGAAAGACTATAATCTTCTATTTTATAGCTAATTCATCTGGAAATTGGTCACGTTCTTCTCTCTTTGAAGGCATTGACGTCAATGAGTTTTTAGAAAAATTTCCGCTTTTTGAAAAATTTCCTGCTTCTCAATTTTATATTTAAAAACAAGGGTAATGCTTAGTTTTGACAGCTAAGCGAGCATCGCTTTTTGTAGTTCTTGTCGCTGCGACAAACAGCGATCAACTCTCTCCGTCTATTTCTTCTCTCTCTCTTACTAACTACATCTTTTTAAATAAAATGGTCGGTATTTAAACAAATTTCAAGTAACTTTATTGTTAATTTAAAAGAAGTACTTAGAATTTTTATTTTTTTTCTTAAAAATAACTCGACCATCGCTTCGGAAAATTTAAGTTGTGGAAGACACCGGCAAGAAACCCAGATTCTGTAATTTATGCAAGTATAGCAACATAAGGACGTGGTAGCTCAGTTTGTTACGTGCCTTGGTTAACCGGCCGACCTGATCCGACAGGTCTAGGTTTCGAGTCACGGGTTGCCGTAATTTGTAGCTGCATGTTCCTCATTGTGCCCGGTTAGTGACGATAGATTCGCAACCTGTCACACTGGGACTCGACATAAACATGCGAAGTGCGGTGTGTACCGCTCTGCCAACCTCTCTCGAGGGATTACGGCGTGAGTTTATGTTGTTCTATACACAGACACTAAAACATCTCACATTCTAGGGTCAGAGGATGCGATAAAGCTCAAGTCACAATATATAATATGAATTAAATGTAATTGGCGCAGTGGTGAAACAGCCAACTGCTACGCTAGTGGTTCTGGCTTCGAATGCAAGTGGGGGCGGAACTTTGTTATTTACAAGACGCATTATTCCGCTTACCGGTCTTGGATGCAGTTTTCTTATCTATGTAGTTTATACCATATCGTTGCGACACAAGAACTTACGATGCTTACTGCAGGGCTGAGTCAATGTGTGTGTCGTGATGTGGTGACAAATAATCGTTCTCTCCTTGCCTTTGGATATAGATAGATCTAACAGTAATTAAAAAATACATTTCAAATCTTATCATAACTCGGCAACGTGCTTGCCATTACGGCAATAATAACTTAAGGAAAATGGCTCACATTGCATTCCGTAAATTATTTTAGTAATTACCTACTTTAACCGACTGTGCGTTTGAAATTGCATATGTTTTTCACGTGCTAATTTCTAAGGCTATGTTTAGTTTTTCTTTTATGGAACTTATTATTCATAAGAACCCCTGATGACCCCGTGGCGCAGTGGTGTAAAAAGCCGACTGCTACGCTAGAGGTTCTGGGTTCAGTTCGGGTTATTTGCAAGACGCATTGTTTCGCTTACCGGTCCTGGATGTAGTATTCTTATATACGTAGTTTATACCATATCGTTGCTTAGTGCCTGCGATACAAGCTCTTGCGATACTTACCGCAGGGCTGAGTCAATGTGTGTATCGTGATGTGGTTTATTATTATTATTATTATAAGAACTGAAATTTAACAATCCAAGTTACTTTTTCGAACAATTAGGAAATTTTAGACATGTGATAATCCCTGAAAAACCTTGTGAAAAATGTGGCTAAAGATATTATAAATTTATATTCAACTTCAATATATCGGATTTAATCGGAATGCATCTATCATTCATTTATTTATTTTATACAACATCACGGGCATACAAGCAGACGGTTCACCTAATGGAATGTGATACCACCGACTACACAACGATGCCCTTGATGTCTGGAACGCCAAGAGCATCGCCAACGCGTTGTCCATGTAGAGGTAAATATGTTATACCTCTCGTTCCGGTCATAACACTGTCTCTCCAATCCTTCGAACCGAGACACAGCGAACAGTTTCACGGCAGAAATGGAAAGGTGGATGATACCAGATCTACCACCACAATCATTTGTGTCAACTCTTTCCAAACAAAGAGAAACTTCATTCCAAAAATAGGCGGTCTTATCTCCTTTGAGAATTCAAAGCAACCTTAAATACACAAGTAAGTCTCTATGTACTTATTCGCATTTATACAAAGGAGTACATAAGCATTCAGTTATATAACTCCTGAAAAAGTTTCATTGCCGGATAACGACTTATGCAACACGTTGCTAGGCGACGAACAAACAATATTACCACCAAAAGTGTGAATTGTACATTCAGATAACTAAAGCTATACAATAGAAAACATTAATTAATTTAGTGAAAAAAAGAGATATTTATTTGACTTAAAAATAAATAATAATTCTTACAAAACTTACTATAGGGCTGAGTCAATGTGTTTGTCGTGATTTGGTTATTTAATTATTCATCAATTCAGATACAATATTGCATAACGGCAATTTAACCCGGCAATCTTATTTTATAAAACTTCATAGGCAAACAAGCAAACGGTTGACCTAATGCAAAGTGATACCGCTGCCTATTGAGACGACGTTGCCCCTGATGTCTTTCCTTCCAAGAGCACCGTAAAGATCTTATGCCTCTCGTGCCGGTAATTACACTGGCTCTCCGATCCTTCGAACCGAAACACAGCGAACTGCTTCACGTTGTAAATAGAAAGGAGGGTGGTACCGACGCAGACGATCTCGCACGTAGATCTACCACCTGTAAAAAACCGCGTTGACTTGAAACGAATCTAACACGATTGAATTGATGAGATTAGGTTACCGACAATGCGTTAAGTCATAGGAAAATCCGGTGTTCGAAGGCGATTTTTTAATATGGACTTATTACCGACGGCCAATCAGAGGCCGGCTTATCACCTTGACCGCATTCGTCCACGCAGTTTTCACGCAACGCAAATAATCTCTGTTGCTCCGTGGCTGTAGGTATTGGAATGCCTTTGCCTCGTCAGCTGTTATGTTTTTTTTTTTTACTTGATAGTTATATGTTTTGCTTTTCAATAGGTATTCTTTTTGCACGCCGTTGTCGAGGTTTTAAATAAAGGTAAAATATATACAATATTTAATTAAAACAATTCATTAAAAATCCAGTCTTATGGTATTAAAACCATCTATTAATTAATTATCTATTTGTGAGGAGACACATTTTTTGGAAGGATTTCTTTTAATTTATTAGATTTTTTTGCAATGATTATGTATAGTTTCGAACCTTAAAGGTTTTGATTTAGTTATACTTAACAGACAGACGGACAACGCGATCTTTTAAGGGTTCCACTTTTCTTTCAAAGGTGCGGAACTCTTAAGCTATAGTCAACTGTATATGTAACATTGGCGAAAATAATAATAATACCCAAAACACAACACACATTGACTCAGCCCCGCACTAAGATATAATCTTGTATCGCAGGCGCTAAGCAACGATATGGTTTAAACTACATAGATAAGAATACAACATCCAAGACCGGTAAACGAAACAATGCGTCTTGCAAATAACACAAAGTTCCGCCCCCCATATTTTGTGTTTTAGCTAAGTTTGATTTACAAACACAGCCTTAAGTTCCGTAGATTTCAGCTTAAGTGTACTATTAACAGAGGTGCTTATGGATATTATTATGTATAATATAAGCTATTATATTTAATAGCTTATTTGAAAGCTAAGTTCATTATGACTTAATGCCAGCATTCTGGTCAATGGCATTACAGTGATTTGTGATGCATTATAAAACAATTAGCCTCCGCAACCGGGTTCGCTCGGCTGTAATATATTTTTGTAATATGTGGGACCATTCATGACGACTTCTTTGGTGCACTGGTGTAAACAGCCGACTGCTACGCTAGAGGTTCTGGGTTCGAATACCTGCGGTGGCAGAGCTTTGTGTTATTGCAAGACGCATTGTTTCGGTTACCTCTCTTGGATGTAGTATTCTTATGTATGTAGTATATACCATATCGTTGCTAAGTTCTTGTGACACAAGTTCTTATGATACTTACTGCAGGGTTGAGTCAATGTGTGTGTCGTGATGTGGTTATTATAATATTCTAAGAATACCTATAACATAAGCATTTTTTTTAAGACCTCAAAAATATCCCTTTATGGATTTGGCCACTTTATTCTAGATAAGACATGGTAGCTCCGTTTGTTACGTGTCTTGGTTAACCGAACGACCCGACACGAGGTCGAGGGTTCGAGTTTCGTGTTGCCGTAAGTTGTAGCTGCCATGTTCCTCATTGTGCCCGGATAGTGGCGACGGATTCACAACCTGTCACACTGGGACTCAACATAAACATGCGAAATGCGGTGTGTAGCACCTCTGCCAACCCCTCTTGAGGGATTTCGGCGTGAGTTAATATTTTGTTATTCTGTTGTAATAAATGCATTTTCAAATGCATGCATTGTATTTTAGCACAATTCAAGAGAATTCTGTTTTTGTAACAATTTTGATTAAATATCTCATTATTTAATAATTGAAGAAGATAAATGTAACGACAATATAATTCTTGGATATCTAACAATGAGCACTTCGTAATCGTTTGCAGGAAGTTGGTTTCACAACCCGTCCTTGTACAAGATGAATTCTACATAATCACCTATTAGTAATTAATAGGTTATCCTTTGATTTTTAAGGTTCCGTAACTAAAGGGTGCCGGCGCGTGAACCTAATTATTACGAAAGCCCCGCTGTCCGTCTGTCCAAACGTAAGCGGGCTGTATCGCCACAATATAGAGGGATTATCGCTGTATCTCATACACCTTTCTATTTACAACGTGAAACAGTTCGCTGTTTTTCGGTTGGAAGGATTGGAGAGCCAGTGTAATTAAAGGCACGAGAGGTATAGCATCTTTTCCCTCTACATGGGCAAAGCATTGACGGTGCCCTTTGGGTTCTAAGACATGAAGGGCATCGTCGTGTCAAAAGGCGGTTTCACTTTCTATCAGGAGAGCTTGTTTGCCCGTGATATATAAAAATCCCCCTATGAGTTATTGGTAAAATATGGTGTTTGGACAGTCAGGTGTATCTTGGCTTTGTCTTAAGTTTTTGGCCTCTGGTAAGTTTGAATTGCTGTCTCTGCTTTCGACGGGAGAGAAGTCACAACTTTTTAACGTCCTCCTATTTCTTCTGATTCTATTCATCGCAGGTCCGGCTGTCGGTAGTATGTCCGTGCACGTAGCCAATGCTTCATTGTACAGCTGCATTACACGTTACAAAGTACGCCACTGTTGATACTGGCTAACAGTAGCTGCAGTGGTGGGACAGAGTGACGGGTGTGACACGAAAAAATGTGGTTTTAAATTAGATATTTAACTAAGGAATTCTAAAAGCGTTTAATATTGGTCAATTGCGATCTGAAATCGACGGAAAATTTCAAAATAACGAAAGCCCATCCGGCACCAACGGGTTTATTCACCTGTCTCTTTCTAAACGTACGTAAAAAAGAGGGACAGAGCTATTATTAGTTTGTCAACTATGCGGTTGACTTTGGCACTTTGTATTTGAAATTGAATTCTATGGAACGAGAAATAAGAGAGGTTTTCAATTGATGAGAAATGTATTTTCTTTCGTAAGATTTCGCCTTTCGGTGACATACGTAAATAAGTGATTTAATTTAGGGCTGGTTGCGACATTTTTGTTTATTTTAACAAATTGATTATATTAATTGCAATTATTAATAAGAGAGTGTCAACTAACTTTTAAATATTTAAAATATTTTAAAATATTTTTCGTGGAAGCTAGGTTAGGCAAGCATCAGGCATGATATCACCTGATTTCATGGCTGATGCTTTGATTGATGAGTGACCATGCGACCGAAGGAGTATGCTTCCATAGACAATGTTTATTTCAATAAAAAAAATCTAAATTGATATGTTTAATGACATCTATTCCTATATGTGGAGACATTATATACAATTTTAGTTCTATGCAGGGTATTCATCTTATTTTTTTATTAGATTAGAATGAACTTCATTTTGAAAAAAAAAAAACAAATCCTTGCAGCCGAGTTCAAAATCTAGTTACAAAAAAAAGAGGGGAAAGAAGACAAACAATAAAATTCAAGGTTGTTACTTGGCGGGAACGGGAAGTGTCAGTTGGAATTTTCTTATTTTATTTTCTTTTCTTATATATCAGCAGAATTTAATGTGTAAAATGCTAGTGTTTTAACCAGTGAACATCTGTAGTGCTGTACAAGTGTGGAGAAAGTGAAACACGACGATTTGGCTGCTCTTTTCGTCATTCCAAGTAACTCAATGAAGCCTACAGTAACCGTACTAGGGTGTTACTGTTAGCTGATTGATCATTCCATTTTTTATCATTTCATCTCTAATCAAAACTTGATAGTAAATATTCCTTGACACTGGAACAATACTCAATGTTATTGCCATTTAAAAAAAGCCCTACAATAAACTTCAAAATTGACAGGTTAGCTGTCAAGTGTCAATTAAATTGTTGATAGTTCACGAAGCTGTGTAATAAACAAATATCTATTCTCTTATTAAGAATGGCCTTAATTACCATTAATTATCATGTATTTAATATTAATTGGCTGGAGAGGTACTATACTTTTAAGGTAAAAGTGACCTCGTATACTGTAGACTGTATTATTGCCAGCTATACTGTCGGAACGGTACACTTTAACTAGGATCGCTGTACTTTCTTAAAAACATCAAACTTTTATTTACTTTAGCGTCAGCAAATGATATCGCGATGTAGACAACAAGCTACGACATCTCTTAAACATTATTTGAACTTAATTATTTTGAAAGGTAAATTTAAATACAGAATTCAAATTTATCATTTTGGACAAATGTTATTCGGAGAATTTTGCCTCACGACAGGTTAAATGCAATCATTATTTTAATCGAGATTAATGCTCAAGCGAAATATCAAAATAATGCATAAAGCCCATATTTTTTGTAGAGTTACAGTGAGCTGCACAAAAATAACTTTTACGATAACCAATGTCTAACCCAACTAACGTCACATCTCTATTTACCATAAAATGCGTTGCACCATTTTAATCTTTAAAATAACGACGCAAAACGACCTCGGTGGCGAAGTGGTGTAAACAGCCGACTGCTACGCTTGTGTTCCGGGTTCGAATCCCGGCGGGGGCGGGACTTTGTGTTATTTGCAAGATGCATTATTCCGCTTACCGGTCTTGGATGTTGTATTCTTATCGGTGTAGTGTATACCATATCGTTGCTTAGTTCCTGTTACACAAGTTCTTACGATACTTACTGCAGGGCTGAGTCAATGTGTGTGTCGTGATGTGGTTATTATTTTTATTATAAAATAACAATAACACTAACGATGAGTTGCACCATATTACTTTAACAATAACCAGTCGCTCCTTTAAGAACACTTCAGGAATAATTTAAGGTTAACTTTAACACTAACAGTCGTTTCGGTGTACCTCACCATAAGTGAATGCTAGTTGAAATTATTTATGATCAACGGGATTTGGTTTTTGAGGTTATGATTTCAAAATAGTGTTCATCTCTCTGTTACGTTGTTAAACGAATTATACGATAAAATCTTGTGATGTTTGTCTTTCCAGTTGTTAAAATAATTATTAGCGCAGTAATTTGATGCTGTACAAAGACATAAATACATTTATACAAGCCTTATAAGAATGAAAGTGCCAAACTGTATCTATTTGGTTTTTTGAACTATCTGTAACTTAAGGTTTGGGATAAGGAATAAAGCTTTTTTGGAACCAATAATTTCTCATTAGACGCAGGAAATGACGTAAATATGTACCTTAACTAATAAAGGGTACCAAAAAATCGTAAATATATACCTCGTATATTTAAAACAGTAGAATAAATACTTATTTACTTTTGAATTAAAAGTTATAGTTTTAAAGTAATAGATATTATTTAAAAAAAATCCCAACTCCACACTTTACCCAGGAATGGTCAATTCAAAGATGACATTCTATTGAAAGAACATATACTTATCTCTGTCCCCGCTATTGCAGAATCAAATGTGCGAGTGACCAACTATAGTTTTACAAGTTTTCACATTCAAACCTGTTTTTAATTATGTGATTTTTTTTTGTAATTTTAATGAAAAGAAATGGTTGAAAGTGCATTTTTTATGTTGTGGAATGTCATTCCTTGTGAAATTGATTTTTAAAAGGGTTATTCTCCAAACGATTACAGAGTAACGGCTGATTTTAATAAAACAATTTTTTATTTACGTACCAACGCATAAAATATTATATTTTTCCTTTTTCATTCTATAGCCTACAAACCTATAAGAATATTAATGTGTAACCTGCTTAAAATATTGCTTTTTTTATTTCATTCTTCCCTTTTCCAGAGAAAGGCAAAGAGCATTAGCCCATACAGCACCAGCTAATTAAATTTCTAAAATTAAACACCAAAAATTAAACCAAACTTTCTTTTCCAGACTAACCGCCATGACTGCGCAACGAACGTAGTCTCCATACAGCCAAATAAACTAAAAAAACAAAAATGGGCCACAAGCAATACCTGGCTGTAGGCCAATCGGCCAGGACCCTGTTTGGTCTGGGTCCTAGGATATCAGGAGACAAGAACACGGTGCCTCTGAACATGCTGATATCGCAGCAGGGGAAAATTAAACATGGTGAGTAGATATTTCTAAATTCAGCTTTCTGATGTGTATGTATTTTCATACCACCTCTTTTTTTATGTGACGATCTCTGTGGCGCAGCGGTATTAACAGCTGACTGGTTCTGATTTCAAATCCCGGCGGGGGCGGGACTCTGTGTTATTTGCAGGACGCATTGTTTCGCTTACCGGTCTTGGATGTTTCATTCTTATCTATGTAGTTTATACCAATACGTTGCTTAGCGCCTGCGCACAAGTGTTAACGATACTGCAGGGCTGAGTCGATGTGTGTGTGGTTTATTATTAATTTACCAAATACCGATTTTTCATAAATAAAATGGTCGATCGACAAGTGTGAAACCTTAGGGTGTTAACACATCTAACGGAAAATGCATCGGGCGTATCTTCAACGCATCATCGGTTGAATGTGTAAGATTGAAGTCTGTGTTCAAACCAAAATTATAGTCAGTCGCCGACCGTGAGCGAGCGTTACGCAGTTTATTGTATTTCCATACAAACTCACTTTTTGGTTCACACCTACACCGACAATAGGTTATTGCGCTTCGCATAGACAAAGTGAGACTACTCACCTTCGGCGGCTGATTATACGTTTGGTGTGAACACAGCCGAATGTTTTACTTGTCCCTTGTTTTCGCGACCGGTGATCCGCGACGCGTATTCAGTCAGATGTGTTAGCAACCTAATTACATTTCTTTTGATTACCCACAATTACATTTTTTTTTTTGCAAATTAAAAAAAACTAAAGGTGATACCAGGAAAAGCAAAAAATTTCGAAAAAACCACGTTTCTTGTATGGGAGCCCCCTTTAGTTAATTTCTTAATGTTTTTAGTATGTGTTGTTAAAGCGGCAACAGAAATAGACATTCTCTGAAAATTACATGATATAGTTCATGACATGCGGATCGCAGATATATAAAAAAACTTCTAAAAACTAAAACCCGACTACTGAATACCGCGCTCTAAAACGTAAGAAACAAGAAAATATTCTCATCTGAAATTGTGTTTTTTTTTTCCGCAATTTCGGAGTAATTTGTAACGAATAAAGTATTCAAAGTTTATGTATTCTTGGGTAGGATTAGAAAGAGTTAAATTCACAACTTAAGCGTGATTCTAGAATATTATCAATTATCGATCGCATGCAATCAAATCCTCAAGTGAAAGCTAACAATGTATAAATTTGAAATTTGCTTATTAATTCCTTTAATTTGATACCGAAAACGATCACTTTCCACGAAAAAATTTTTTCACGACTTTATGTCCTGTAGAGGGCGCCCTACTCACTTTATTGTGACGTCATATAGCCTATAACCAGCAGACGATCATTTCACATCTATCGATAACTCAATTATCAATTTATGATAAGTAGTTTAGAAGTTATGTGGGAACAGATGAACATTCATACATACATACATAAATATCTCGTTTTGCTTCGCAGTAGTTGGGTAAAATAGGGTCCCGTTTATATTATATTTTTTATTTATTTAGGGACGTCTACAGCAAGTACATTACACAAACATATAAAAATTACATATTATAAACAGAAACTGATGTATATGCCTATAACAGACGAACACAACATTTACAAAGGAAACTTGCCAACGAAAAACGTTTTTTACCCTTTGGCTACGGAACCCTAAAAGAACTCCCGCATGCACTTTAACCGGATTTGGTGTGCTCCAGCCTTTACATGCTAATCAATAGAAACAGGATATTAGTAAAGAGTTTAATATAAATTAGACCTTTCTAACATGATAAATATGAGGTCGACAACCTCAAATCAATTCGCAAAGAATTTGTTAAGCAATCCGCTAAAATTGCATATTGCATTTAGTTACACACAACTGTATTGATTAATCCTTGGCTCTTATTTTCAGTACGACAAGGTTTAAATTCGTACGTGATTAAAGGGAATCGTAAAAATGCAATGTTTGATATTTCACATTAGTTTCTATGTCAATAGGTCGACCGATGCATGCGATTTTTAGAATTCTTTCGTATTTAACTTATTTAGGCATTATTTTTATTAGTAATTTATTATTATTATTATTTTCAAATATGCAACTTTTAGTGCGTGCCAAATGTCAGTGGTGTAAAAAAAAACTGGGCCCGAGCCTAAAGGGCCTCAGCGCGAGCGGGTTATGGGCCCACAAATAGCGACTTAAATTTGTCATGGGCCAGGTTAGGGAGACTTAAAAACTGGTCGCAGGTATTTTTACGAAGGGCCCCTCCTATTCATTTGCCGCGGGCCCTGGACTGTTTGCAATCAACACTGCCTAATGAATAAGTTAATTGAATTATTTTTCTTAGATGTTTCAATGAAATTTTAAGTTGACGTGGTAGCTCAGTTTGTTAAGTGCCTTGGATAACCGAAGGACCCGAGCCGAACGGTCCAGGGTTCGAGTCTTGGGTTACCGTAGCTGCCATGTTTCTCAATTTGCCCTGTCACACTGGAACTCAATATAAACATGCGAAATGCGGTTCACACCTCAGCCTACTCGGGGCACATCCGTCACTCTGTCCCACCACTGCAACTCCTGTTTATCAGGATCACAACAGTGGCGTCCTTTGATCGAATAATCAACTAAAAATGCAGCTGTGCAATGACGCACAGGCTGTGCCCGGACACCCTACCGGCTGTCTTGGGACCCGCAACGAACTTAATCAGAAGAAATAGGAGGTAGTAAGAAAGCGGTTTCAGACTTCCCTCCTCACTTCACCTCTGCCTACCCCTCTCGAGGTATAACGGCTTGAGTTTATGAGTTTCAGGATGTTATGGTCAAGTTAAATGATGCTAAAATAAACCCTTTTAGACAAACGTAAGACGCACCTCAGCATTGCTATAGCAAACTGGATAGATCTTCACAAAATTTCACTGATTTTTTTCTCTGCTTAGAGGTTGCATTTAAAAAAGCCGACTAACACAGCGCACTTTGAAAGTAAGCTATTGAATTTGTTGTTTTATACTACATAACAATAGAATCCCAGCTTCCGTTTTTAGAATTCATCCCCTAAGAAATAGGGCATAAAATTTTGTACAATTACTCGAGCAAAGCGGTACAACTAGTTATTGTATTTCATAGCTTTCAGCTTAATACTTCATGTGTATCTTTTTTTCTGACAGAAAGGTGTTGACCATATTTCATGAAAATATTTTCAGCTTTATAGATCTTCCATATTATCAATTATTTTAATTATTTCTTTTTTATCTGAAGTAAGTTTAAAACTTACGAAAACTCTAAAAATATTAAAAAATATATTCTCATCTGAATTGTTAAGTAAACTATTCATTTAAGCCGTGGTCAAAAGCCACCTATAGTATGAGGCAAACTTACTCACTTGCATTATTTGTTATGTCAGGTATGGTTTGGTCAGGCATATGACCAGTGTTTTTCTTATTATTAAAGTTAACTAGAGTATACTTAAGATAGGTAAAAGTGTCAATCCTCTCGTGGAAATCTTTAATTAAAACCACTAAACCGATATTAATGGTGAAGGTCATTGCATAATGAAGATGCCGAGGTGAGCTCAAGCGACTTCCGCATTCGTCAAACACCATCATTATTGGTTAATCACCAAGGAAAGTGGACTAGGTAGGTAATTTTTTATCTTGACTCGGATAAATTGATACCGTTTCATTAATAATTGTGAAGTAGCTTACGTCTGTGACTTGTTTTTTTTTTATCCGACTAAGACTGGCAAAGACGAAAGGAAAGGTTATAGTTTTATCAATCTTTCTATGTTTGTTTAATTTTAAACTGTTGAATGAAGAGATGCATTGATGTGGTGGAAGCGAGAGATGTATTTAAGGATCGTTGCGTTAGGTGAACGCTTCGGGACTATTTTGGTTTTGTTTGTTGCTGTGTATGGCGAACCGTAGTCTCTACTTACGTCTTTGAGAATTTTGGTTTTTCTTTGCTAGGAAGTCTGACTGACGGTTTCTTACTTTCTTTTATTTCTTCTGATTTAATTCGTTACCGGTCCCAATAGGGTGTCCGGATACGATCTGTGCTTGTACCAGCTGCAATTTTTGCCAGTAATATGAATCAATTCTTCTTTTGATTATGTTCGTTGCGGGTCCCGCAACAGCCGGTAGGGTGTCCGAGCATAGCCTGTGCGTCATTGCACAGCTGGTCGGTGATTATTCGATCAAAGGACGCCACTGTTGATCTTGTGGAACAGGAGTTCAGTGATGTGACAGAGCGGCGAGTGCACCCCCGACGCTTTTGGCACGAAGTTCGTGAGATTATGTGTGTGTTAACCAGGGCTATTCCCTTCTTTTTAGCCAGACCTTAATTGATATCCCATTCTTAATAATGGAGAATGTTTTGATATTGGATTGTAGTTTCTACGCGCGAGATCGTCTGGGTTAGTACCACCCTCCTTTCTATTTCTGCCGTGCAGCAGTTCGTTGTGTTTCGGTTCGAAGAATTGGAGAGAGTAATTACTGGCTTGAGAGGTGTAATATCTCTATCTCTGCATGGCAACGCATAGGCGGTGGTTGAGGCGTTCCAAATATCATGGGCATCGTCGTGTCAATAGGCGACCTTTTATGAGTTCTACTTTACTTAAGATATGACGTTTGCTTCTGAAACCGCTATCTTACTACCTCCTATTTCTTCTGATTAAGTTCGTTGCGGGTCCCGCGACAGCTAGAAGTGTGTCCGGGCACAGTCTGTACGTCATTGCACAGCTGCATTCTTCTTTGATTCTTGGATCAAAGGACGTCACTGTTGGTCTTGGTGAACAGGAATTGCAGTGGTGGGACAGAGTGGCGGGTGTGCCCTTAAAATTACCTTTGTAACCAACGATTAAGAGAATATTTTGATTTGGTTTGAAACATCTAAACTCGCTCTTTAAGGGGCCCTTATTCCACCCGCGTCATTTTGCGCTCATGCCACCCTCGAGTTACCCTGATCACACCCATTAAGGGGTTAAAATCTGGGATCAAAGTTCAAATATGCGATCATAGTTTTAAAATTTCAAGGAAGTAATGATAAGAATAACAAGACATTATTATAACTGTTTGTTTGCGATTGAATAAATTTGCAAGATAATGTACTGTGTATTTATCTACCTAACGTAGTGTATATATATATAAACATACGAAACTATATGTATTTACATAGGTACTTGCGTGTTATAAGTATTTTTAAAATTCCGTACTTCAAAGGACAAAGCATCGCTTCTTTCCTCGAGCAACAAAGAGAAATAAAAAAGGTATTTTTATTTGTAAAATCACCAAAAAATCACTGTTTTACTGTTCGGTAATAATCATGAATAATAATAATAATCACGACATACGACGACATACATTGACTCAGCCCTGCAGTGAGATTGACGAAGTCGTGTCGCATGTGCTAAGCAACGATATAGTCTAAACTACAAAGTTAAGAATACAGCATCCAAGTTTTAGCAAGAGAAAAAATGCGTCTTGCAAATAACACAAAGTTACGACGCCGCCGGGACACGAATCCGGAACGTCTTGCGTATCAGTCGGCTGTTACTCCACTGCACCACAGAGGATGTCTGTGCTCTTCTAATTTACGACTTGGTGTTTTCTTATGGTTTCTATACACCTTAAAATAACACCGCCAACGCGTTGCCCATGTAGAGGAAAAGATGTACCTCTCGGGCCGATTTTTGTTAGAACTATGCAACCATTTGACCCCGTTCCCGCCTGATGTCAAGCGGCGATGGAACGAAGGTGGAACATGCCTACCCAGGAGAAGTCCATTCACTCTCGCTTTAAAGAGCCTCAGGTTATATTTATCAGGGAACTACACTGGCTCTTAATTCAAACTGAAACAGTGAACTGCTTCACGTTGTAAATAGAAAGGAGGGTGGTACCGACGCAGACGATCTCGCATGTAGATCTACCATTTAAAAAAAGAAAGAATAAATATCTTCTATATACTTTGAATCATTAACTCAATGACCACATATCTACAGCGGAAACCTAAGTAGATATTGTATAGATTTTCGAAAATAACTTTTATCTTTATTAAAATAATGCCATTAAACTTTACTGTTTCCTAAAAAACTGATAAAATTAGTCATTGAACTTGCATATTGATATTGGTGCAGTGGCCTTCCGCTGAAAATGATAAATAATATATATTTATATATATATAATAATATATCCATCTGCCATACCTAATGTAAAAGCTTACGCCGATAAATAATATCAACCACATCACGACACACACATTGACTCAGCCCTGCACTGAGATAATCTTGTATCGCAGGCGCTAAGCAACGATATGGTATAAACTACATTGATAAGAATACAACATCCAAGACCGGTAAGCGAAACAATGCGTCTTGTCATAACACAAAGTCCCGCTCCGCCGGGATTCGAAACCGAAAGCGTAGCAGTCAGCTGTTTACAACAATGCGCTACCGAGGTCGTAAAAAAAAAGTTCTGAATTAAACCGTCTTTTCTAATACTCCTTTGGTCTCTATATGGAGACTCAAGGATATTGTTTTATACCTACTAAGTATAAGTGATGAAAAGTAAAACCATAGATGTACTATTGAAGATTAAAAGACTAAAATGGAGATGGGTAGGACATATTAAGACCTCGGTGATGCAGTGGTGTAAACAGCCGACTGCTACGCTAGAGGTTCCGGGGTCGAATTCCAGCGGGGGCGGGACTTTGTGTTATTTGCAAGACGCATTGTTTCGCTTACCGGTCTTGGATGTTGTATTCTTATTTATTTAGTATAATACCATATCTTTGCTTAGCGCCTGCGATACAAGTTCTTACGATACTTAGTGCAGGGCTGAGTAAATGTGTGTGTTGTGAAGTGGTTATTATGATTATTATTATGAGAGGTCAAGACAAATGGAGTAAGAAAGTGACAAGATGGTATCCTTGAGAAGGTAAAAGGAAAAGAGGCAGACCGCAGAAAAGATGGGACGATGATATCAGAGAAGTGGCAGGAGTGATGTGGTACAGAGTGGCTCAAGAAAGACCAGAATAGAAAAGATTTGACGAGGTCTTTGCCGACTGACAAACAGATCTACAGAAAATAAAAAGAAGCAAATATTAGAATAAATTGTAGATTGATTATAAGTATACGTGATAACGCATGTCTCAATATTCTATTAACTAATAGACGCACAGACAAACATGGCGTTCACTTTCCCCGGGTTCAAGGCTGACTAGAAACAGCATTTGATTTCGCTATCGGTAACTCTACCACAACTCTGACCTGGCACTTTTGTTCTTATGAAATTCTTTTCCTACTGAAGTATTCCCTGATTAATATTACCTGGGGCTCTTTAAGGCAAGACTGAATAGGCTTCTCCTGGGCATGTTTTATCATAGACTCCATCGCCGCTTAACATCAGGCGGGATTGGGGACACATGCCTGCATGGTCTTTAAAAAATAGTTTTTATATATTATGATATTCGGCGAAATCGTTCGTTAAAATTCATATATATAACGTATTTTATAATAATAATAATAATAACCACATCACGACACACTCATTGTCTCAGCCCTTCAGTAAGTATCGTAAGAACTTGTGTCACAGGAACTAAGCAACGATATGGTATATGCTAAATAGATAAGAATACAACATCCAAGACCGGTAAGCGAAACAATGCGTCTTACAAATAACACAAAGTCCCGCCCCCGCCGGAATTCGAACCCGGAACCTCTAGCGTAGCAGTCGGCTGTTTACACCACTGCGCCACCGAGGTTGTTTATATCTAATAAGTACTTATTAAGTGACAAAAAACTAATTAACGAATCTCCTGTCATTAAAACTGAGGTCCTAATTAGATTTTTTTTTTTGTAATTTGACACGAGGAATTGAACTTTCACTATAAGACGTCATAATATTCGTATGCATTTTCTTTTTGTTCAATCTACTGGAAATAATAACAATCTATGCCTATCGTTTGTAAGCTTAAGCCAAATCGAAATAACAGATTCATATTCAAATCATTCATTTATCGTCTTCAATTCATACTTCATTTACTTTTCAACATAAATGACACCTCCTCTAAACGGTCATGTCAGCGGAAGTCAGGACGGTTTAAAAAAATCCGGCCAAGTGTGAGACGCACTCGCACATGATGAGTTCCGTACCGTATCTTAAAAGACTATACTTTTTGGATAATTTCAAGCAATTAAAGATAATTTGTAAAATCACATTTTTTGTATGGGAGCCATCTTTGATTTATATTTTCTTTAGGTTTTTACTATTTTTTGTTAGAGCGGCAACAGAAATAAATACTCTCTGAAAATTTTAAAGACTAGCTATTATGGTTCATGAGATAAAGCCCGCTGATAGACAAACAGAAATGCAGGCGGACAGAAATATGCCTATATTAATAGGATCCCGTGTTCACCCTTTGGGTACGGAACCCTAAAAAGTTAATTCTTTATAGTTTACATAATAATAATTTAAATAGAATAATTGATTTCATAAGCCAATAATATTAATAAATCTGATCATTATAACAAATGCACTTTACACATTTTAATGACAACTTAGATATAACTCATTCAAAAGTTGCTTTCTATTTTGGAATGACTTCAAATTCTAATAAAATAAATGCAAAAATTTTGAAAAACTTTTTTTAAATAAACCTACTTTGAAACGTCAACATTAAAATAAAAAAACATCGCAAGACCACCACCCACATAACGACACGTGTCTACATAAAAAACTCGCGGTAACGTTACCGTAAAGAGTTGGTCAGGTGTCAGTGACCACAGCATCCGTCACGCTGACAGATCATCTCGAGATGCTATACATCTTTAATAATACCTACAGGTACCTGACTCTGAGAGACCAAATGGATTTCATACATGAACAAGAGACGCTGTGCTCGAAGCGGAGCACACACATAAGTAACCGCCATGATGGAAAATGATTTTTTTTTTGTAATAATTAAAATTTACGCCAGTGCTGCCCTCTAACGCGAGAACATTGCAGTATTCGTACAAAATCTTTGTGAATCGTTCTGAATCGAATCGAAATATTTTAACCAACCTTCTCTTCTGCATAATCTTTGCATAGATTATCTAATAACGAATCTTGCGACAGACGGACAGTTTGACCCATTTATATACGTTCTCGGCTTATAATCAGAAAATACGAGTAACTCATAGAGTTCTAGTTTTATTTAGAACTAGCTTTTGCCCGCGACTTCACTCATTCTTCATGTACCTAATAATTACTTGAAGAGGGTCTATAGACAAAATTTCACTCAAGTTGACATAAAAATACCAACAAATTACTAAAGAAATTTAGAAAAACAAACTTTTAAAACCGATATTTTATTAAAAGTCAGGCATACAAGCAGATGGTTTCCCTAATGGAAAGTGATACCGCCGCCTAATGACACGACGATGCCCTTGATCTCTGGAACGCCAAGACCACCGCCCATGCGGTTCCCATTTCCAGGTAGAGATGATATACCTCTTGTGCCGGTAATTACACTGGCTCTGTGCTGGTGTGACATTGATCATAGAGTTTCCTAATTCCAACACTTTAATGGTCACCCAGGGTCTGATACGCACCGCAACGGCATTTAATATTATTAGGCATTTGTTGATTAGTGTTGTTCATGTGGAGGCACCCATTTTTGGGCGTAGGCCTCCTGCAACCTCTATTCCTAGCATGTCATGTCGACACTGGACCCGCGACTTTTAAGTTCCAGCTTTAAGGTTCTTAGGTCCTAAAACAGATACCAATAATTACATTATAAAGAAATAAAACATTAAAAATGCTTGACGACCTCGGTGGCGCAGTGGTGTAAACAGCCGGTTGCTAAGCTAGAGGTTCCAGGATCGAATCCCGGCGGGGGCGGGACTTTGTGTTATTTGCAAGACGCATTGTTTCGTTTACCGGTCTTGGATGTTGTATTCTTATCAATGTAGTTTATACCATATTGTTGCTTAGTTCCTGTGACACAAGTTCTTACGATACTCACTACAGGGCTGAATCAATGCGTGAGTCGTGATGTGGTTATTATTAGCTAGATTAGCTACAGGTTAGAACAACAAATCACATTACTAAAAGAACACAAAAAAAAAAAGTAGGAACACTTAAAAACTATATTTTTAAGGAATACTTTCGTTTCAATTAATTATGATCAGGACAGTAGTTTTAAAACAATTATTCATTTCGAAATCTATAACATTATCAAAGAATTTAATTTTGAATTTTTGGTTAAACACATGAATGTCATTTTCACTTTTACAAATGAATATCGCCGAATTTTGTGAGGTTACTTGGCGGGAACGGGAAGCGTCAGTTAACTCAGCCCCGCAGTAAGTATCGTAAGAACTTGTGTCACAAGAACTAAGCAACGATATGGTATATACTACATAGACAAGAATACTACATCCTAGACCAGTAAGCGAAACAATGCGTCTGGATGCTTTATTCGATTATTTGAACCCAATATCGTTCCCCATTTCATTTAAAGCGCTCTTACTCAGTGATTTGTTTTTTTCTTATTTCATTGTCTTTTCTTATATATCAACAGAATTTAATGTGTAAAATGCTAGTGTTTTAACCAGTTAATATCTGTAGTTCTGTACAAGTGTGGAGGAAGTGAAATACGACGATTTGGCTGCGCTTTTCGTCATCTCCCAAGTAACTCCTTAGAGCCTACAGTAACCGTACTAGCATGTTACTGTAGGCAGATTCATCATTTTCATTGTTCATCTTACCATCTTCATCTCATTTATCATCTTAAAGACTGAAGAAATTATAATTACTGATGATTAGGCAGTATGGTGCTAAAACCAATGCCGTTAAAGAAATAATAATAAAAAAAACCTTTACAAATGATATCGTTGTAAGTGCTACACATTCAAACCAAAAGATTGTAATATGAGGTGTTGTTTTTATTTACATGTATCGTGAAGGCATGATAGTGGGTGAATCGGGGATTCAAAGTCAAAGTCAAAGTCAAAACATTTTTATTCAAATTTACTTTAAACCACATCACGACACACACATTGACTCAGCCCTGCAGTAAGTATCGTAAGAACTTGTGTCGCAGGAACTAAGCAACGATATTGTATATACTACATAGATAAGAATACAACATCCAAGAAACAATGCGTCTTGCAAATAACACAAAGTCCCGCCCCCGCCGGGATTCGAACCCGGAACCTCTAGCGTAGCAGTCGGCTGTTTACACCACTGCGACACGGAGGTCGACGAAAAATTTAATCGTTATCTTAATACTACCACCGATTGTACTTCGTATTTGATAGAAGAATCTTCAACGGCAGAAGTCACACGAAATGCCTAACAAGTCCTTTAATTTAATCAGAGCGTAGTTATCTCCAGCAAGATACGATCGAAGCCACAGACGGTTGCTAGTTTCATTGCAAATTAACACTCAGCGGTATAATTATGTCATCTTGGTTACCCGTAATCAAATCATTCACTGAAACGAACGGTATTCTCCACTATGTTGTTTTTGACGATATTTTTTTTAGGTATTCCGTAACCGAAGGGTAATAATTAATAGATTTAAAAAAACTAAAAACCAAGTTATTAAATGTCCTAAAATAAGAAAATAACCCTACGGGACTGAAAGACGGGCAACTCCAAAGTGGGGGCGAATATTATTAATGGGACATGTTTACATGACGTCTATAGATCGTGGGTGTAACTTGCGAAGATACGCCCCCACGTTTTGAGTGGCCCCTCTTTCAGCCCCGTAGGGTTATTTTCTTATTTTTAAGACATTTAAAAGCGTGGGTTTTTAGATTTTTAAATCTATTAATTATTTTACTAATTTTATCTTTTTTGTTTGTCTGTTGGCCGATAATTTCAGCCTGCTAACTTATCGGGAACTGCCTCAAAAGGCACTCCATACAAATTTTATAAAAATGAAAATTTCAGCCTGCTAGCTTATCTGGAGTGCCTCAAAATTGAGTTGCAAAAACCCAACCCGGAACGACAAACAAACAAACAAGAAAAGTGAGGGTATAAAACGTGGGAAAAATGATACCCTACTATGGTGCCTCCGCAGTCAGTCCGTCTGTCAGCGAGTTGTAATGTCCAGTCTTTGACTGTTGTCTCATAAACCATAATAGACCTTTGAAATTGTCAGAGAATGTCTACTTCTCTTGCCGCTATAACAACCAATACTAAAACATAAATAAATTAAAAATTAAAGGGGGCTCCTGTACTGGAAACGTGATTTTAAAAATTAAAGGGGGCTCCTGTAGTGGAAACGTGATTTTAAAAATTAAAGGGGGATCCTGTACTGGAAACGTGATTTTAAAAATTAAAGGGGGCTCCTGTACTGGAAACGTGATTTTAAAAATTAAAGGGGCTCCTGTACTGGAAACGTGATTTTAAAAATTAAAGGGGGCTCCTGTACTGGAAACGTGATTTTAAAAATTAAAGGGGGCTCCTGTACTGGAAACGTGATTTTAAAAATTAAAGGGGGCTCCTGTACTGGAAACGTGATTTTAAAAATTGAAGGGGGCTCCTGCACTGGAAACGTGATTTTTTCATCAATTTTCGTTTGTTCTTGTTTCTTTTACATTATTATTAATGTTTAAGGTTATAATATGGTTTGGAATGACAGATGGAATGATGAATCCTACCTACAGTAACATGCTAGTACTGTTACTGTAGGCTTCATTTAGTTACTTGGCAGATGACGAAAAGAGCGGCCAAATCGTCGTATTTCACTTTCTCCACACTTTTACAGCACTACAGATATTCAATGGTTTAAACACTAGCATTTTACATATTAAATTCTGCTGATAAATAAGAAACATTAATGAAATAAAAAAAACAAATCACTGAGTAAGAGCGCTTTAAATGAAATGGGGAACGATATTGGGTTCAAATAATCGAATTAAGCATCCAGACGCATTGTTTCGCTTACTGGTCTAGGATGTTGTATTCTTGTCTATGTAGTATATACCATATCGTTGCTTAGTTCCTGTGACACAAGTTCTTACGATACTTACTGCGGGGCTGAGTCAGTGTGTGTGAAGTGATTTGGTTTATTATTAATATACGAATGGAGCAGCCAAGTCCTCGTATTTTACATTCTCCACTTTATTAATTATAAAAACGATTACTCCAGTAGACTCGCTTATTCAAATATAGATAAAACCGAAATGTAGGTATATATTTTATTTTAATTTTAATCGTAAGATTTAATCGACCAATGTGGTATCAAACCCAAACCTTGCATAGCTGTTTGCACGCAAGCCAAGTAGTTGAAAAAACAAGCAAATAACTCTTATCACAATGAAAATACGATCTAAAATCCAACTAACATTTACAAATCCTCTGTTTTATATAACTATACCTAAAACATTCGAATTTCACTTTTATTAATATGCAGATAAGAGTTTAATATAGTAGCAAGTTGTTTTTAAAAGTATATTCAGGCAATCATCAAAATTAATAATTTTAATAATTGCGTCAAAATAATTTGTGTCGTTATTTCGCAATTTTTATTGTTTACATAAACATTTTAATTCGACTCAGCCTTTTTAAATAAAATCTGGGGCATTCGATAGCAAAATTTTAAATATGTCTATAAATATTAATTAAAACTTTGTAATATTTAATGGTTTGCTATCAATCAATCAATCAATCTTCAAAAATCCTTACTAATATTTTAAACGCGAAAGTGTATCAGGATATATGGATGTTTGATGCTCTTTCACGCTAAAAACTACTGATCGGATTTTAATTAAACTTTACAATAATATGGCTTATATATCAGAGTAACACATAACATATAATTCATAAAGATGTTTTGTGAATAATACAAAACATAACAAGTGTCAAATAATTAAAAATGTTAGTACCATTTTGTAGTAAAAATATTTCCCCGATATTTTTTTAGCTTTAATTTTTTTTAAAGACATGTTAAAGGACACGCTTGAAAAATAACCTAATGCAATGCATATTGACAATGACAATACTGGTATTTTTTTATTTGGTCAGGTTACTCTACTTCTTTAGGTCTTTTGTTGACTAAACTTTTAACAATGACGAGTTAAATTGTACCCTTTCATTATTTGTATTATAGTAATTGAAATTAAACTATATTATTATTTAAAAAACTGAGTAAACTGTCAAATTAATTCATAAACACGTAATTTAAAATTTTAAGACATTAAATGAAATATTATGAGAGTATTTTTTTAAATAGTTATAGATGGAATAATGAATCTGCCTACAGTAACACGCTAGTACCGTTTCTGTAAGCTTATTGAGTTACTTGGCAGATGACGAAAAGCGCAGCCAAATCGTCGTATTCCACTTTCTCCACACTTGTACAGCACTACAGATATTTACTGGTTAGAACACTAGCATTTTACACATTAAATTCTGCTGATATATAAGAAAAGACAATGAAATAAGAAAATACCAACTGACACTTCCCGTTCCCGCCAAGTAACAACCTTGAATTTTATTGTATGCCTTCTTCCCCACTTTTCTTTGTAACTAGCTTTTGAACTCGGCCGCAAGGATTTTGTTTTTTTTTTTACAAAACGAAGTTCATTCTGATCTAATAAAAAAAAATAAGATGAATACCCTGCATAGAACTAAAATTGTATATAATGTTTCCACATACAGGAATAGCACTACAGATGTTCAATGGTTAAAACACTAGCATTTTACACATTAAATTCTGATGATATACAAGAAAAGTCAATCAAGCAAGAAAATTCTGACTCTTCCCATTCCCGCCGAGCAACCCCCGGCGATTCACTTGCTTTTGTTGCCATGATGATGTCCAAGCCACCAAAAGAATTAAAAAAAAAACGAAGTTTAGAGATGATGTAGGGTAAAGCTAGTTATCGATACCGTAGTGTAAAAACCTCGAAGACCTCGGTGGCGCAGTGGTGTAAACAGCCGACTGCTACGCTAGAGGTTCCGAGTTCGAATTCCGGCGGGGTCGGGACTTTGTGTTATTTGCAAGACGCATTGTTTCGCTTACAGCCCCCTTAGACAAATGCCATTATTCCGCAAACGTTAACGCTAAAAGAAAATAAAAATGTATTGAAATGACATGTCCTCGCGCTCGAGTATCGTCATTGTTATGTCATTTCCATACTATTTTATTTTCTGTTGGCGTTAACGCTTGCGGAATAATGGCATTTGTCTAAGTGGCCAGGTATTGGATGTTGTATTGTTATTTATTTAGTATATACCATATCGTTGCTTAGCACCTGCGATACAAGTTCTTTTTTTATTGTTATTATTTTAAATCTTGTGCGAACGTTCAAAGAAATTAATTGTATAGGAGAGGCTAATTGGCCTCATATTTATGCCACGTACAAGATACATTTAAGATACATTGATGAATATCGCACTAAATTATTTTTCATTTATATTTTTTTGTGTTTTGTTGTTGTTCGTGATTTATTTATATACTACTAATGAAGTAGTTCATTGTTTTCGTCATAATTTCTATCGAGATCGAAACTATCCGGTCTGTGGAACATACTCCTGTGTTACAAAGATCTATACCGAGAACCTGTTAAAGGTGTTCGCCAAAAAAATTTTTTGATGATTTCAAAGAACTGTATTCCTAATACGATAACAGTGGCTGATTGATGGAGGATAATAATAATTTATTTGCAGGAACATGATTAAATTGATGATTACGACTTAGGTCTTGTATATTATGTTGATATATACATGTTTTGTTGCATATAGTCTTGAAGTAATATATACATTAAGTTAAAAATGTTAACAATAGACAATGTCGATTATTAAATATAGAAATACATATAAGACAATTCTCAAGGATTGTAAGGAATCCGCCGGAAATAAACGTAATGTGTTGCTCTGAAAAACAAAGTTTTTATTTACATCTCAAACTAAACTTATTTAGCCTTATACACTAATTACATACCTGAAAAACAAAGAAACGACATTTAAATTTTATTTATTGGCATGTCGATTCCCACTTTACACTTCAACTATTTAATTTCGTCGTAATACAACTTTCGGTTTTATAATCTCACTACAGCACATTCGCCATCTTTAGTAAAGCAAATTCTGTTATACTGACAGACAAGCAATGAAGGTGGCAGCGCCATCTGTTGTCCTTCTAAGTATTATTTCTACTTTACCAACAGAGCTATGCACTGTAGACCATTTAAAGGAATCTTATTTCTTTATATAGTGTGAAGGAATACTTGAACTCAAAATGTTAATATTTTACATTATTATGAACTTGAATTATGAAAATTATATTTTGATAACTAAACAATATTTCGGAATAATTATAATAACAAATTTTGTACGTCCAAAGGACACATTTTTTAAAAACTAAAATCGCCTATTTCAACCAAAAATCTTTGAAAAAAATAATTTTTTGATAAAAATTTATAACGCAGGTGCATGCTCAACGGAAATTTGCAGTTCGGACCTCAATGGTCATATGATTAATAAAAGCAATTATGTATTTCATTAGTCTTAATAAATAAAGAAAAATGAATAAAATTTATTGAACGGTTAAAATTACAAGGTTTCACAATACGGTGTCGTTATATATACGGTAAGATAGATAAAAGAAAATCAAATCAAAGAATTTAGATGCACATATCTGGGAATTTTTCAAAGACGCCACGCGGTTTCCAATACGTAATATATTAGAAGCGACGAGCCAAGTGAAGTCTCGATAAATCCTCAGATTTATTTATTTATTCAGTAAGTAAAAGTTACAATTAGTAAGTCTATTTATATAAAAGACTTTGACTTTAAACAGCATACATAAACTCCCCTCGAGAGGGGATGGGCAGAGATGTTCAACGCGTTTCGCATGTTCATGTCGAGTCCCAGTGTGACAGGTTGCGAATCTGTCGCCACTATCCGGGCACAATGAGGAACATGGCAGCTACAATGTACGGCAATGAGACTCGAACCCTCGACCTGTCGGGTCGGGTCGGTCGGATAACCACGTAACAAACTGAGCTACTACGTCCTCGCTGTAATCAAATAATATATATATATTGTATTATATAATTTCTCTTTGGATGTATTTTGTTGTTGATTTTTTTGCAAATGTTGTGCTTGCCTTTAATTGGTATGTGTATATGCCCTATGATAAGTTAATATATAATCGTGATGCATGTACTGTTTGGCTTGCCTTAAAAAAACATAATAAGTAACATATCTATGTGGATTTACTGTGAATATTTTTGGGGTTATAGTAATGAATAATAAAATACTGCGTAGTATGGAGCGAAGCAATAGTTATTTTCAAGTTTAAAGTTATTGTTAACGTTGAACTTTCAATGAGATACTTCAGAATTTTTGTTTTCTCGCTACTGTTTTCCTATACCTGCGAAAAGCTTACGAGAAACTGCATACAAAACGTGTTACAAACTAAACCTATGCCCTCATTTTATTTTATTAAACTAAATGACAGACGAATTTCGGCCGTTACGGACAATAGGTAATTCAGGTCATCGACCCGAAAGTATCGTCAGCAAAAAAAAAGCATTCGATCAAAAACCGAATTTCGTTGCTAACGGTACCTAACAGGTGTTTTAAGTAGAGTAGTTGTAATAAAATAATACTGTAACCACATATCTCGTCTGTTTTTAGGGTTCCTTACACGGAATAAACTTAAACAAAACCAAAAAAAAAGAATAAGACTATACTTCATTTTGTAATGAAACCTTAGCGGACTTTGAATCATGAAAGTTGGCAAGCAATCTATCACAGTGAACAATAATACAAAGATAAAAATTATAGTTTTAATTTATGTAATTAAAAATCAAATAATAATAATACATTTACGAGAATAAATCATCAAAAAGTATTGTACCGTAAACGCCGAACAATGCAATTTACACCAGCAAATATGATATTGCTTTATTTTTATTTTTAAAAATTCATTTATTTACTTAATTCTATATGTAATATAATTTTTTAAATATAATTAATACCCGTCACACAAGGCGTAAGCCTGCGTTGTGAGACCATAATATTTATATTAAAAAAACACTTGTGTCGCTACTAATCTAATAGTAATTTGATTTGATACAAATTTACACGGAACCCGTTTCTAAAAGTCAGAATTGCACTTACCTCGGTTTTTTATTCAAGTGCACACAAATACCTACTATTGCCATTGGTCTTTTTGTGCAGTCCATTGAAAAAAGAGTAGGCTGACAAAAAAACTGAGGTTCCGTAGTTTTTCCGGCGTTTTTTTTTGTTTTTTTATTTTTTTTTAAAGAAGGAAGCGTTCGCGAATTTGAATGTCTATAACAATCTATACCAGATCGATTTAGTATGACATAACAGAAAAATAACTGTTTTGTTATATCTAAACTGGATTCACTACGTCAAACCGAAACACAATTGACCTAATTACTCCTTTGGTTCTATATCCAACACGGGCAAACGAGCAGACGGTTCACCTGAAGGAAATTGACACCGCCGCCTATTGACACGACGATGCCCTTGATATCTGAAACGCCAACAGCACTGTCAATGCGTTGCATGCTATACCTCTCGCACCGGTAATTACACTGGCTCTCCAATCCTTCGAACCGAAATATATAGAAATTCTTCACGGCAGAAACAGAAAGGAGACCATTGGTAATATAATTTGGTCAAATAAAGTCAATTCTAAATAGACGTTCGATGTAATGACATAATCGGAATGTAATAACGTCAAATATGTTTCGATGTGGCTTAGTTGACCCATTTAAACTAATAATAAATAAACCACATCACGACTTACATATTGACTCAGCCCCTAGCCCCCTAGCCTATGCGATACAAGATTATATCTAAGTGCGGGGCTGAGTCAATGTGTGTGTCGTGATGTGGTTATTATTATGGGTTTCTTTTTAGCTTTATTATGATAGAGTTTTTGGAAAATTATGCCCTGGATATTTACCTGCGGGACCCTAAATAGTGAAATCTTGACAGGCCAAATTATTTCTTCACTCTGATGCCTCATTTGATGCCAATATATCTATTTTAATAACAAGAGTTCTGTGTGTTTCCCGGTTGTCCGATCGATCGGCCTAATAGGAAAGTCCGATTATGATTGACCGCAAATATTTTTTATTCATACATACTTATAAAAAGATTGATTTATTTATTTTATCAATTTCAAAGGAGATAATTCATTAATTGTTAGAATGGAGATGTATTTATTACATTGGATTTTTAAACGGTTTTATTTAGCTTGACCTGTTTGTTTGGGTCAAATTTTTTGATTGAAATTTTACACCCCCTGCCTGTTGACAGATCGACCTGATTTTTGGCACACACCTTCAGTTCTGATGACAATACAATATAAAACATTCAGCATCATTGTATATCTAAGATGGCCGCCGCTACAAAATGGCGGACTACATGATTTTTCACAACACCCTCAATATGGGTATCAAATGAAAGGGCTTGACTACAAGAATATAGTACAACATGTTAATAACGGAGAATGACGTTAATTTCAATAAAACCATTGTATTTTTCTTTCTAGTTAGACTTCGACTAATAATAATAACCACTTAACAACACATATACACATTGACTCACTATGATCGTATAATCTTGTATCGAAGGCGCTAAGCAACGATAGGGTATAAACTACACAGATAAGAATACTGCATCCGAGACCGGTAAGCGAAACAATGCGTCTTGCAAATAACACAAAATTCTGTTACCGCCGGGTTTCGAACCCGGAACCTTAATCGTAACAGTCGCCTGATAACACTGCACCAACGAGGTCTGAGGTATCACTAGCCACTCGCAAAAGAACCCTAAAAATAGTGATGTAGCAACGAAATGTTCGATTAACCTACTTGAACATAAATCTCACTTGCACTTGTTAAACGGGACCGGTTCTACCGCATGTTTAAAGGTTTGTTCACACAAGGTTAGCCACTTAGTTGTATTACTGGAGCGAGTCCATTTTTTAGCCGGTGAAACTCAAGAAATGGTTGCCTTGACAGATAAAGGAATACATTATTTTATTAGTAACCAGATTTCGCCTTACGCTTCACTCGATTAGTAGTGGTTTTTTTATCTGATCCTGAAAGTTCATTAAAATATAAGTTTTCACTAATATATTTAAATTTAAACTTTATCCTATTTATTATAATTATATTATTAGCGACCCGCCGTAATTACGTACAGTAACAAATTTACACGTTTTCTCAGTTATTTTTTAAAAATCACGTCTACCATTTTTAAATGTAGTCTTTACAATTAATTATAACCCATTCATTTTGTTCACTTACTTTAAATCCCCAATAATGATTCACAAGAAGTAATAAAATAATTATCTTCGTCAAAAGTTAAGCTAAAACTACACTAATGTCATGAAGAGGAAATATTTGATTGTATGTTTGCACTGAATAGGCTCCGAAACTACTGAACCGATTTGGAAAATTCTTCCACCATTACAATCTTACACTATCCTTGATGAATAAAGAAAGTTTAACCCTTCCTGGTTTTATTCATAATCAAACAGACATCGCTGATTTTATTTATTATTGCTGGGTGACAATTTTTTATTAATAAAAACTTGCATGTCGAATGAAAAAGGCAAAACATGAGAACTATGTATTTATATACCTCGACGCAGTGGTGTAAACAGCCGATAGCTACGCTAGAGGTTCCGGGTTCGAATCCCGGCGGGGGCGGGACTTTGTGTTATTTGCAAGACGCATTGTTTCGCTTACCGGTCTTGGATATTGTATTCTTATTTATTTAGTATATAAACCATATCGTTGCTTAGCACCTGCGATACAAGTTCTTACGATACTTAGTGCAGGGCTGAGTCAATGTGTGTGTCGTGTTGTGGTTATTTATTTATATTTGTAAAGAACTGTATATACCATGTTTTTGAGCGAATAAATGATTGCTTTAAAAAACGATTATCGTAATAAACTGCAAGGTATTTTAATATGAGAAATCCTTATAAGATTACTCATGAAAGACAAAGGATTGCAATATCTTCCTGATTTACGATGACTGTTAATTTCTATTGTCTATTCTTCATTTTTTATTTATGACATATTTTGTTTGGTCGTCGTGAGTTAGTTGATTCACTACTTGTTTAATTTATCAAGACTTGGCATGACTAGGAATAATTATGGCTTAAGGGCGCGGCTTCATTCGCGTGATGAAAATGATTTTTTTTATCCTTTTAGGTAAACAAATATCGATAGGTTAGGCTGATACATTGAACAGAAAGCGTGTATGTTTTAAATCACTATATACAAGCACCTCTGCCATCCCCTCTCGAGGGACTACGGCGTGAGTTTATTTTTGTGTTGTGTATACAATTTATGTATGCCAATTGATCATGCTGACCAGGTCAATGGTTCACGAGTTATTGACTGTCCAACAACCAAATTTTCGCATAACCTTATGCATTATTAAATTTTACCAGGATTTTTCGCCATTATAGATTATAGTGAAAACAGAGAGGACATTTAATAGAAAACTACTTTTTGATACCGTCTTTCCCATAAAGAAAAATATATATATGCAAAACTATAATTGAACAAAAATTATAAGTGATATTGTAAATTGAACTTTTCTTAAAGAAACCATAACATTTAATATTAACTTAAAAACATAGGCAAACAAAATGTCCGTTGTCTCAACAATTTAAACTGGAAACGTAAATTTTAACTAAATTTTAACAATACATAATATAAATAGAACTCCTACAATAGATGTCTTACATACATTATTCCTCATAAAAATTATTGATTTTAAAATAGAACAACAAAATATATTTGAGTTAATATTCGTTATTTTACGAGTATAATATAATATATACTTAAGCAATGCTACTAAAAAATATTGTCAGCGTATTCAATATTGTCTAATTATTTTTAAATACACTATTTGTGATTTATCTACGGTTGCAGCAACCAATTAGAATTAAAATACAAATATAAAGTGTAAAACCGACCATCGATCCTATTCAAACTTGTTTATGACACTAAAAACCAACTGTCTTTAAAACTAAACCGGTGTAAACGGGACTCAATCTATGATCCAGCGAACTTACCTTTTTAAACGGGCATAGACTAATGTTTTTTTTTTTTCAAGTGTTACCAGAGAAAGTATTTTGACAGACATCATTACTTATGAATAGATTATTTTAGAAGATCTTGTCTATCGAGTCATCTAGCCTTAGGCAAAGAAAAGTAAGCTATTTTAAATTTCTTGTCTCTTTCTTTCTTTTTCTTGCTTCTTTTAGCGGGTCTTTTGTGATCCGCTGCGATGATGTCTAGGTTTCATGGTGTGGTGGTGTGGCCGAGGTTACCCCTAGAGGAAACGCAACGGTAGCGCAGTGGTGGAAGTTAGAGAAACGATTGGCTCTCAACAACTCCATATAATAATAACAACATCACGACAAACACATTGACTCAGCCCTGCACTAAGATATAATCTTGTATCGCAGGCACTAAACAACGATATGGTATAAAATCCAAGACCGGTAAGCGAAACTAATTTTGCAAATGACACAAAGCTCCACCCCCAACGGGATTTTAACCCGTACCTTTAGCGTAGCAGTCGGATGGTTACACCATCGCGCTTCCACGGTAGTATATTATATTATAATAATATATAACAATATTTTATACAATTAATCTATCAGCTGATAGTCACGCACATTACGTGCTGACCAAGAACTGCAGCATCAGCACGAACGCTATCTTCTCTATCAACTGATAGATTGGTATGTGGAGAGATGACCCTCCACACTTCCTATTTCTTCTGATTCTATTCATCGCAGGTCCCGATGTCCGTGCACGTGGCCTGTGCTTCATTGTACAGCTGCATTATACGTTACAAAGCACGCCACTGTTGATACTGGCTAACAGGAGTCAGTATGTATGTGCACGTAGCCTGTGCTTCATTGTACAGCTGCATTATACGTTACAAAGCACGCCACTGTTGATACTGGCTAACAGGAGTCAGTATGTATGTGCACCTAGCCTGTGCTTCATTGTACAGCTGCATTATACGTTACAAAGCACGCCACTGTTGATACTGGCTAACAGGAGTCAGTATGTATGTGCACCTAGCCTGTGCTTCATTGTACAGCTGCATTATACGTTACAAAGCACGCCACTGTTGATACTGGCTAACAGGAGTCAGTATGTATGAGCACGTAGCCTGTGCTTCATTGTACAGCTGCATTATACGTTACAAAGCACGCCACTGTTGATACTGGCTAACAGGAGTCAGTATGTATGTGCACCTAGCCTGTGCTTCATTGTACAGCTGCATTATACGTTACAAAGCACGCCACTGTTGATACTGGCTAACAGGAGTCAGTATGTATGTGCACCTAGCCTGTGCTTCATTGTACAGCTGCATTATACGTTACAAAGCACGCCACTGTTGATACTGGCTAACAGGAGTCAGTATGTATGTGCACCTAGCCTGTGCTTCATTGTACAGCTGCATTATACGTTACAAAGCACGCCACTGTTGATACTGGCTAACAGGAGTCAGTATGTATGTGCACCTAGCCTGTGCTTCATTGTACAGCTGCATTATACGTTACAAAGCACGCCACTGTTGATACTGGCTAACAGGAGTCAGTATGTATGTGCACCTAGCCTGTGCTTCATTGTACAGCTGCATTATACGTTACAAAGCACGCCACTGTTGATACTGGAATGAATAAAATAGATTAGACTTCACTTGCGCGGATTCCGTTTTATCCCTCATTAACCTCTATCCGGGATAAAAAGTATCAGATGTCCTAACCAAGGTGATACACTGTGTACCAAATTTCATATAAATCCCTTAAGCAAATTTTAAAACATTCAAGTTATATTACCGTACATTATATAATTTAAGAAAAATATCAGTGTATGCTTATTCCCACGTTTTTATATACCCACTTTTCCTGTTCGTTTGTTTGTCGTTCTGGTTGGATTTTTGCAACTCAATTTTGAAGCACTTCCCGATAAGCTGGCAGGCTGAAATTTTCAGAGTAGCTTCAAACTCGATGATAATGCAATTTACAACTAGAAAAACGGCTGGACCGATTTTGATAAAATTTGGCAAACAGACAAACAACAAAGAAAAAATAATAAAATAATTTATCGATTTAAAAAACTAAAAAACCCATTTTTTATGTCCTAAAATAAGAAAAAAACCCTACGGAGCTGAAAGAGGGGCCACTCAAAACGTGGGGGCGTATCTTTGCAAGTTACACCCACGATCTATACACGTCATGTAAATATATCCCATTAATAATCCCTTAAATAATAGTATAAATAGTATAATAGTAATAGGGCGTCCACGGTTCTATAAAATCGTAGGCTGTACACATAATGTATATTGTTTATATAACTTTATACTTTTTGTTTATAAATAGAAAACTATATAATTTACGCCCCCTCTTTTGAGTGGGCCCTCTTTCAGCCCCGTAGGGTTATTTTTAGGACATTTAAAAACGTGGGTTTTTAGATTTTTTGATTTTATAATGATATACCTGACTTTAGATTCATTGATTAGGTCAGGGAAAATGTTTAAAGTGTTATAAATTCGCGTGGTCTCTTAAAGTCGTGCCAGTCGTGTATCAGGAGGATGTTTCTCTTTCTCCTAAGTGTAATAAAATCGAGAGCAAAGCGGATCAGAAGTATTGACTGTAATGTTATTATTTTTCTTTTCTCCTAATTTAACTATTTATATTTTTAATTTGAAATGACTTTCGCATGCCAATTGGCTGGCACACTATGCTACAACAGCATAATGCATATAATTGTGAACGAAATAAGTGGATTTGAATTTGAAGCAGCAAGAGGAATTCAACTGGCCACGCTTATATCAAATTTGGTAAGGAAACCGATAGTAACTTGGCTTGGCTATCCATAACACAGGTTGCTATGTAACCTAGCAACGAGCCAAAGGACACGATTGTACAATGTCAAGTGTATGTCATACTAACATACATTATAAGATATAATTGTCAGATAAATAAATTATTATCATTAAGTAATGCCGTAATATTGTCACCGCGTCAATTGACATTGTTACAATAAATAACAAATTATTTGACGTTTGGTGAAAGTTTTTTTGACGCCATTGCAATAGCTTTGAGTATTTTGACTGTGACAAATAATTTTTACTATAAACTTCTGATGAGAAGGATGAGATGAATAATGAAGGAATGAGAATGAGCAGTCGGCACGCTCGCCATGTATAGCGTCCTGGCAAAATTTTATAGCATGAAATTAAAATTGTAAAATAAAAAAGAACAGGAACCAATATTGCTCTGACTTCTGTCGTTTAAAAGTTGCTTCGAAGTTCTAATAGGAAACTTATAACGAAAATTCTTGCTCATGTTAGATCATTTCACTTCCACGTAGCCGCTTAGTTTATTACAATGCCGTTTTCCTTGAAATTCGAATACTTTTACAAAACACTGCTGGATTGCATTAAGTGCTTTAAGCTGGTTTATAAAGTTCAAAATATTTTACACTGTCCTTTGACTATAGAGGAAATGACAATTTATATCAACTCAATCAATGAAGCAGTAACAAAAGGTTAAAATTTTAAAAGGGTTGAAATTCCTAACGATTTTGCTGACGTCTTCACAACACCTAATGCATTTTATAAAAAATGGTATTTGATTAGAAATATATTAATTCTATAGTATGTTTGTAATGAATAACCAAGAAAATACTGGACCGATATCAATAGTTCTTTCACCATTATAATTCTAAATTATCTCCCAAACATATAAGCTATTTTTATTATATGCTATCGTTAAAATGCATAGAATATCACGCCGTATTACCTAGAGAGGGGTCGGCAGAGTTACGCACCGCATTTCGCATGTTTATGTTGAGTCCCGGTGAGACAGGTTGCAATTCTGTCGCCACTATCCGGGCACAATGACAATAATAAATCATTTATTGGCAGGAACATGAGTATAATTTAGGCCTTATATATTATGTTGATCTGTACATGTTTCGTCAAATATTGTCTTGACGTACAAATATAAAGTAAAATAATATTAATAATGAACAATGTCGATATGTCAACCAAAACTCAAAATAATTTTCCAATTAAATATATTAATGTCAATTAAAATGAATCTAGCAATTTTCGTTTTGTTATGTAAAGCCTCGTGAACTCTTGCTGAATGAGGATAAGGCAGCTACTACTAACGGCGAGACTCGAACCCTCGACCTGTCGAGTCGGGTCGGTCGGTTAACCAAGGCACGTAACAAACTGAGCTACCACGTCCTCCTTAATAAAAATTTAAATTATATCCATGTGGAGCCGAGGCTGACCATTATTATTATTTTTCTATTTTTTTTTTCTTATTAGAATAAATAAATACAGAGGTCTATTTGGTAACAACATTACCAAGTTTTTTACACTATTTCAATTAGTATGTCTTTTTCGATCGCATATTTCACAAGTAACATTCATTTCATCCTTTGTAATTCATTTAATTTATTATTTTTAAATTGGAACATAAACTAAGACTTAAATATAAAATTTGGTTCAAATAACTTAAATTATAGAAAAAAATAGGTACATAATTAAAAAACTGTATTTTATCTACAAGTTGTAATAGAAATTAATTTATTGTACCTTGTTATTTTGAAAAAAGCAACTACGGAGGTTTCTTGCCGGATTCTTCCCCGTAGAGATAGCGTTTCGAACCGGTGGTAGTATAAAAAGATGACGATTTAAAAGTACTTAATATAAGTCTGTTTGAATAAAAAAATGTTTTAACTTTGACTTTAGTCACGGCTATAAAAACAGAAACTAGAATATTTTCTTCATATAGGACTGGGATAGTCATGTTTTAATTAACCACTTAATTTAAATATACATTAATGTATTAGGAATGAGTTTACAATTTTTCATAAAATGTAGAACAAAAAAAAAAACAAACATTACAAAAAAACTAGCCTTTTCCTGCGACTTCGTCCGCGTAAAGTCGAAAATGGTTCTAATGATATTTTTAATTACTTGTCATTTATCGTTATATTTTGAACAATTCACATAATATATTCATAAATTATAGCCTTTGTGATATTCTAATGTATAAGCTATATTATTGTAAAGTTTCATTAAAATCAATGCAGTAGTTTTCTTGAAAGAGTGACAAACCATTCATCCATATTTCCTTTCGCGTTCATTATATTAGTAAGGATTACAAAATGCCCATATGTACTTGCAAAGGACGCCACTGTTGATAATGGTGAACAGGAGTTGCAGTGGTGTGACAGAGTGGTGGGTGGTCGTGGATCTTTGTATATAAATTTATATTTAAATAATAATAACAGGTCATCTGACCTCAACCTTGTCAAAAATATAACAGTTAATAACAGAATAACTCTTACATCTGCGTATGAAGGTCAAACACAGACATGTTTATAATTTTATTCATTGATTTCACAATTTAAGTTTACCCTTCAATAATTAACAGCGAAAGTGTTCAATAAACATTTCAATGTTGTTGTTATATACAATAATAAAATAAATATAATAAGTAAATAAGCCCGTAAAAACACTGCCATGCATCAATCTAGCCTGTTTGGACTTTGTACCGTTCTTAAGTTGTACATCATAAGGATTGATATCGCACTTGTTATGTAAAGCTTTGTGTATGGCTGTGTGAACGATCTTGTAAGAAGTTTAAAATTAAAAGCCGGCTACAAAAGAATTACTGTGCTGACTCTTTCAAGCATTCTTCAATTCAATTTTTGTTTAATGGCAACAATCGTGTTAGATAACTACTTCTTCCCTTTTGTCGGGAAAGGCAAAGGGCTTTAGCCCATACAGCACAAGTCTATCGTGTTATATTTTTCTTTTTTCTTAATGGTTTCTTTAGTAACATGCTAGTAATGTTACTGTAGGCTTTTTTGAGTTACTTAGGAGATGGCGAAAAGAGCAGCCAAATCGTCGTGTTTCACTTTCTTCACACTTGTACAGCAGATGTTCACCGGTTAAAACACTAGCATTTTACACATTAAGCTCTGTGGATACACAAGAAAAGACAGTAAAATAAGAAAATTTCAACCACCATTCGGGAACGGCCCGCCAAGTAACGTGTTAGACAACTACTGTGCCAATGTCACGTGATGTCATGGAATCTTTCTTTTTAAACTTTGAGGTTAAAGAAATTCGCGGCTGTTTTACGAACCTCCATAGAAACTTGTCAAAGAAGCGAATTGCTAATGTTTGTTTTGTAATATTTGACATCAGCAGAAAATAATCAAATCCAGCACAAAGCGCCCTTTTCCACATTACTACATAATTCTCTTTTGAGGTCATCTGAGCTACTGTCAAATAGCCGAAGTCGAAACTTCTGTTTCAAAGATTGCTTGGAAGAAAGTCTACATTCTTTTACTTCCTCTTATATCTTTAGATTAAATTCGTACCACACGTAGCTACTGATTCATTGTACAGCTGCATTATAAGTTACAAAGCACTCCACTGTTGGGACTGGCTAACAGGAGCTGCAGTGGCAGTTATGATTCGAAGCATGATATACCTGTGGTACTTGTTTTGGTTCTTAGAAGTCTTTTGGCCTGATGGTAAGCAGTCACCGTAGCCTATTGTGGCTTGCAATATCAGAGCTATCACAATGTTGCCGACCCTGTAAAAACCTAACACCCTTCTCGAAGACTTCCAGCCTGTTTTCTCTAGATACGGAAAGAAAACCATGGCATGGAATTCATTCCACAGGAAGGTTCAGTACCCTTACTGATTTAGATACTACACTCACTCAGAGTTGTACTTTGTTTTTTTTTAACCACATCACGACACACACATTGACACAGCCCTGCAGTAAGTATCGTAAGAACTTGTGTCACAGGAACTATGCAAAGATATAGTATAAACTACATAGATAAGAATACTACATCCAAGACCGGTAAGCGAAACATTGCGTCTCGCAAATAACACAAACCTACATTGGACTTCTCTCGTTTTCTGTAGTAATCAAATTAATAAGTAAAAAGTTGGCTAAAGCGGTTGTCTTGGAAACAACTGGAGTTATGAATCTTATAGTTTAAAAGTGAGTACGTAGCTGTGAACCGTTCGCTATCGAAACGCAGTTTGCACGCAGCGACCCGACGCGGATTTTGCCTCCGAACCCTAGTTTTTTAGGGTTCCGTACCCAAATGGTAAAAAATGGGACCCTATTACTAAGACTTCGCTGTCTGTCCGACCGTCTGTCAGCGGGCTGTATCTCAAGAATCATAACAGACCTTCGAAATTTTCAGAGAATGTCTATTTCTATTGCCTTTACAGCAAGAAATACATACATGATTTTACGACACTTTTTGTTTGCTCTTGTTTCTTTTATGAGATAATCTAAAAAGTATAAAAATAATCTTACAAGTTGGTACGGAATGCGTCATGTGCGAGTCCCAACTCACACTCGGCTAATATTTTTTCCTAAACGACGATTCCTGTAGCATGGAGGTGTTTTTACCTTGGCTATCGTTCCAGTTTTGGACACAATCCCGTTTCGTAACCCCCATTTAATAAAAACACACAAATATATATGTTTCGTGGTTCGCTGACTGCTTTCAAAACAATGATACGTGAACATCTCCTCAAAGCTTAATCCATTATTATTTTTGGATACTTTTATATTAAATTTTGTTCATAATTACTATTATTTTTTGTACTTATTTCATTAATGTTATTATAATTTTAATTTTGTGTTGTTTTAATTTTGGTTTGTTTAAATAATAACAATAATAATATAATAATAACCACATCACGGCACACACATTGACTCAGCCCTGCAGTAAGTATCGTAAGAACTTGTATCGCAGGTGCTAAGCAACGATATGGTATATACTAAATAAATAAGAATACAACATCCAAGACCGGTAAGCGAAACAATGCGTCTTGCAAATAACACAAAGTCCCGCCCCCGCCGGGATTCGAACCCGGAACCTCTAGCGTAGCAGTCGGCTGTTTACACCACTGCGCCACCGAGGTCGTCGTTTGTTTTTATTCATTTTCTTTTAATTTATTGATTTTGATTTGATTCATTAATTGAATTAATTTTTATTTATACGGTGATGGCTAATGTTATGTACCGATATAGTCATACATATCAGACAAAATAGTTAAATTTATTGTGTAAATTTGAATATGTATGATGTGGTAGTAATATTAAATAAATAAAAATTTAAATTTTTATAATTTTACCCCATTTAAACATCAGTAACCTGCCTACATGTCAGGAGCTTAGCAATTCTACAAGCATACCAGGATGTTAATTAACTAATGATAACTAAATATTGACGCTGTCTGTATGTCTTTATACAAGGACAGTTGCTAACCCACGTTACGGAACTAGTGTTTGAACCCGGCTTCGCTTATCATTTACAACTTTGTCGTCGAAGAACCATTTGCTCCCAGATACCTTTAAAAAATGGTACCTAAGTAATTATAGAGTAGTGTTATTACATACTTTCAACGTAATCTAAATATATATTAAAGATGACGTTTGGGCGGCTCATACCAGCGGCTGTGACACGTGAGGTCTCGGGTTCGAGTCCTAGCTCGGGCATCTATTTTCGTTATGTCCGCTAAGGTAATGGTTGTTTTCTCTCTATTTAAGTATGTATTTGTTTAAAAATGTACGTATATAGTTGTTGAGTACATAGTACAAACATTGACTCAGCCCTGCAGTAAGTATCGTAAGATCTCGTATCGCAGGCACTAAGCAACGATGTGGTATAAACTACATAGATAAGAATACTACATCAAAGACCGGTAAGCGAAACAATACGTCCTGCAAATAACACAAAGTTTCGCCTCCCGAAATCTGTGATAGAAATTAAAGACTTAAACCTGGTATTTTACCATAATACCATGATGATGATGAAGAACCCTATGATAATAGTTAGAATAACTAATATTGTATGTGTTTGTATACATATATTATTATATGCTGTATGTATAATAAACCACATCGCGACACACACATCGACTCAGCCCTGCACTAAGTATCGTAAGAACTTGTGTCGCAGGCGCTAAGCAACGATATGGTATATGCATTGAATATTAGTACTTCTTCCTGTATTGGGCTCAAATTTTACAAGCTATTAATTAAATGCAATAATTAATCGCTACTCTCGCTAGAGATGTTGTATACCTAATGCGCCTCGTACACTATAGATTAAAATGTCATAGAGCGTCTCTCGTAGGGCACTCTACGTCGTATACACACTGCTCTAGCTAGAGCATCGCTGCAGTCTACGTACAAATATCCCTACACGGACTTAGGAATTAGATAGTAGATTAAGACTTGTCTATAGACTATATTTAGTCTATCCTAGACGAGGCGCTTAAATTTATTCTGTTCCAAAAGATTTATTAATTCTTTAAAGAAGTAGATATAAGAATTCGTTTTTTTTTTTAATTAATTAAAAAGAAAAGTGAATCATGCTCACCCTGAATAGTGAGTACTGAGAAATACTTGACATAAAATGAAAGTTGTTTCACAAATGGTCAAGCACTCGACAGAAGTGGTTAAATATTTAGATTGGGTTCCGTGAAAAAAACAACATTTAGGTTTATATATTTTGTTAAAAATATATATATTTTCAACCTTATTATTATGGTTATTAAAATCATTATTTAATAAACCTACAGTGGACTTCGCTCGTTTTCTATAGTAATCGAATAAAAAAGTAAAAAGTTGGTAAAAGTGGTTGTCATGGAAACTGATATTTGTAAAAGATTAAGAAATTAGTATTCACTTTAATAATAATTAAAATAATACAAAAAAAAATTTCATTACAAGTTTTTGCCTACAGTAAAAAGTCAAACTTTAAGAACAATTACAAAGTGGAATGTCAAAATCAAAATTTACAACGGTCAATTACGTACTGTAATTGCATTTTTTATTTTTATTGGCAAAACATGAAATGAGCTGCACAACGCTATCTCATCCTAGACTCCTGGACTACGAGTTGTGTCTGTGTTTTATGTTTAAAAAAAAGATATATATATAGTCTATATCACCGGTATATAGTGAAAACCGATTTTATGACGACCTCGGTGGCGTAGTGGTGTAAACAGCCGACTGCTACGCTAGAGGTTCCGGGTTCGAATCCCGGCGGCTTTGCGTTATTTGCAAAACGCATTGTTTCGCTTACCGGTCTTGGATGTTGTATTCTTATTTATTTAGTTTATACCATATCGTTGCTTACCGCCTGCGATACAAGTTCTTACGATACTTACTGCAGGGCTGAGTCAATGTGTGTTTCGTGATGCGGTTATTATTATATACTTCTATATAAAAGATGGTTTAATCGGTTGCCTTGGAAACTACTGATACAATTCCTAGAAATTTAAGAATAATTTATTTGTTTCACATGTTTATAAAATATTTGAATATTTATTATCAACGCATTAGACCGTTGCAGGCGTACAAATCTACGAGTAGTAGTTTAAATTTCATGCACATGCTCTTTATAATTATTATTTCCCACCTTTATTTAAAGACTTTAAGAGTTGACAAAAGCTAGATTTCGTTTTAGGAAATAAAAAAAATTAAGATTTATCTACGAACGAAGTTCTGGGCGAAAGCAATTAAAAACAGATCGTATATTATTATTATAGTTTTAATTTTAAGTAAAGAAAACTACATAGCTACAATTATTTTTTTGCTGCTACATTTTTAACATAGTCAACATCGGTGTTGCCATCATGCGCTGATGCATTTGAGCTAGACTAAGCCTTTGACTTTAACCTAAAAAAATCGTCAGTTAACAAAAGGCGCGAAAACTTGAAAAAGACGCGCCTTTTTTTTACAACTCATGACAGCCTAAAAAAAAACAATCTATGAAAGAATAATGGTAATATTAATTTTAATAAACAAAGTAAAATCCTCCTTTATTAAAAAACAAAGTTAAAAAAATACCACTGCTTGAAAAAAAAATTGCGACGTTATATTCTGCAGATCTCCAAAACTGCAATCTCATGTCAAGACCCTGAGGGGATTCCCTTGGTTTGCTTGACTTTTTAAGGTATATTTACTTTCAAAACCTAAAGCCCTTGAGGAAAGGGATCTCCCCGCATTATTTATGACCAATCCACTGGCATTGCCACCCTGAAAGTCCATTACAAATATTGGAGTAAGAATTTTTAATTGATCGACTGGTGAAGATTTCTTCCTACATGAAGTCTTCCAAACTTTTCAATAATTAATTAGTAAAACTAGAAGTATAATACTTATGCTTATGGCTCTCTTTTATTTAAAAACTACCGGCCCTCCCCGGTTTGGCACGGATAATATATACATTATTATTATTATATTTCACGACCTCGGTGGCGCAGTGGTGTAAACAGCCGACTGCTACGCCTGAGGTTCCGAGTCGAATCCCGGCGGGGGCGGGACTTTGTGTTATTTGCAAGTCGCATTGTTTGGCTTACCGGTCTTGGATATTGTATTCTTATCTATGTAGTTTATACCATATCGTTGCTTAGCGCCTGCGATACAAGTTATTACGATGCGTACTGCAGGGCTGAGTCAATGTGAGTGTCGTGATGTGATTATTATTGTTGTATTATTAAAAAAAAATCAGCGATTTACTAGTTTTCATTTATGTAGGATTTTCAATATCAAAACACTTATTCATACGTATAAAACTTCCTCTTGAATCACTCTATCTATTAAAATAGCCGCATCAAAATCTGTTAAGCATATGAAAAGTGACGTTACTTTCACTGCTATGAATTGTAACTCTCTCCCAGCGGATGTGTTCCCAGAGCATTACAGCAGCATTTAAGTCGACAGTAAATAGTCACTTACCTACAGGTGACGATTGCGGCTGATGTTGACATATTTATAAGAAAACAACTATTACTTGCTTCATGACATGACATGACACACAAAAACGGACGGGTGGACAGCGGAAGCTCAGTAATTGGGTTCCGTTGGTCACCCTTTTGGTACGGTACCCTAAAGAAGTTAGAATAATGATAAGTTGAATTAGATACAGGCCAATTAAATAGATAGGGCAATTAACATGGTGATCCCCCGTTTACCGTAACCGTTCATGATGAGCCATTATTTAATGATATGTTTTTCTCAAGAAATCCAAGATGGCGGATGGATAATTTTTATTTTAACTCGATAGTAAATAGTCAGTGTTAGCAAGCTGACTGCTTCAGCCTCACCTTCACTTACCACCAGGTGACGATTGCGGTGGAATGCTGACATAAAAGATATGTAAAACGTAAGCAAATCCTTATTAAGAATGAAAAAACCCACATTGTTACCTTGTGGGATGAATTTTAAGAATTGTCGAGTAAACATGCGGCAGTCATGGACCTTGCGATTTCTTAGAAAGAGATTACTAGGTCGCTAAAAGCAAGAATTCTGTAAAATTTGTTTTATACAGAAAAATTGATAATATATAAAACTCTGCCCCCCCTTAAGTTATAAATTGTAAACCTACAGTGGGCTTCTCTCGTTTTTACCCGACTACGGCGAAGCGAAAAGGAGGGTTATGATTTTGACCGGTATGTACCCATGTATGTATGTATGAATGTTCATCTGTTCCCACATAACTTCTAAACTACTTATCATAAATTGATAATTGAGGTATCGATAGATGTGAAATGATCGTCCGCTGGTTATAGGCTATATGACGTCACATTAAATTGAGTAAGGCGCCCTCTACAGGACATAAAGTCATGAAGAGAAATATTTTTTCGTGTAATGTGATCGTGTTTGGTATATAATTAAAGGGCTTAATAAGCACATTTCAAATATATACACATTGCTAGCTTTTATTCCTGGATTTACTTGTATGCGATCGATAATTAACCCTTATTATTGCCATCTTAAGGCAAACTTACTCACTTGTATTGTTTTGTTATTTTAAGTTGGTCCACGGCTAAACTGAATACTTAACTTCACAATTTCAGATGAGAATATTTCCTTGTTTCATACATTTCAGAGCGCGGTTATAAGTGGTCGGGTTTTAGTTTTTAATCTATTATATTCTAATAAAAAGTTAAACTTTTGCGTCGGGTCGGTCGGTTAACCAAGGCATGTAACAAACTGAGCTACCAAGCCCTTCTACCGAACCGAACCGAATTATTCTTTATTTTTTGATAAAACAGTGGGCATAAGTATTTTTTTACAGTGGCTTTAATATTATGCCCAATGTTGACACCAACAGCACTGACCATATATTAATTACGTATTTCAAAAATAACAACCAAAGCTTAGGATGATTTTTTTAAAGATTCCACAATCAAAGGGTAAAAACGCTTTTATTACTCTTTACGCTTTTGTTTTTACGACCTCGTTGGCGCAGTGGTGTAAACAGCCGACTGCTACGCTAGAGGTTCCGGGTTCGAATCCCGGCGAGGGCGGGACTTTGTGTTATTTGCAAGACGCATTGTTTCGCTTACCGAACTTGGATGTTGTATTCTTATTTATTTAGTATATAACATATCGTTGCTTAGCGCCTGCGATACAAGTTCTTACGATACTTACTGCAGGGCTGAGTCAATGTGTGGGTCAGGATGTGGTTATTATTATTCTTATTACTAAACCTCCGCTGTCCGTCTGTCTGTCAGCGGGCTGTGTATGAACCATAAAATAGTACCCATGAAATCTTTGGAGAATGTCCATTTAAGTTACAAATACTAACACTAAAGACATTTTAAAAATTAAATGGTCTCGTGACACAACAAGAAACGTGATTTTTAACATTATTTTTGCATTTTTGTTTCTTTTACGATTTTATCTTAAAAGTAGATAATGTTTATCGTTATGAGATGGTACGGAACCCATCACGTGCTTGTGCGAATCACACTTGACCTTTTTTCTATACTGCTATAAAATATATAATATAATAATATTGCAAACAGAATATCCCAAGCGCAAAATACCATTAGCTTTAGGATTAAAAAACTAGACTTACTTTAAAATACGACATTAAAAAACAATAAAACAAACAGACAGACACAGCGTGTCTGTTCCGGTAGCGACCTTAACCCGGATATAGTTTTTATTGTAATAACAGGGTTGCCATATAATATTTTTAAACGGAGCCTTTATAAGTGGCTAGTCCAGAAATGTTTTATACAGTTAATGACTTCTTTATTAAGCTAAAACTTTAAATATTGTAATTGACAAACTACTTTATTACTGAATCTATTAAAACTAAATAATTATATTGACATTGCATTTTCTTAATTAAATTTTTTGTGTTTTCTTTGACATTTAATATTTGCATGTCTATATGTACTTTTGACTTAATGTGTTGGATCTGTTCCATGTAATTCCTACAAATATCTTTTGTTACTAAATTTTGCAAATTAATGAACTACTTACTACTACTGCTACTAACGAACAAAAGTAGAATAATCACTACACAGTATAAAACAAAGTCGCTTCCCGCTGTCTGTCCCTATGTATGCTTAGATCTTTAAAACTACGCAACGGATATTGATGAGGTTTTTTAAATAGATAGAATGATTCAAGAGGAAGGTGTATTTTATATAATACATGCATAATATCCGTGCGAAGCCGGGGCGGGTCGTTATTAACTAAAAAAAGATATTTCATAAAAATGTATCAATTAACATAATTCTCTTGTAATCTTTTTATTATGGTTTGTCATTACTCCTTCCTGGATTAGCTAAGCATTGTTGTCTATAATTAAAGGATTGCGTAAAAAAAACAGCCAAGAGTGAGTCAGTCAGTCAGGGAAACAGTAGAGAAAATTACACAAGTTGCATTTTTGAGAATTGTGACGCGTTTAATGTTGCAAGCCTGACTCAAAAGTTCATGATCGATTGAAGGATTGAAGCCAATGTAATTACCAGATTAGAGGTAAACATATTTTACCTCTACATTGGCAACGCGTCAGTGCTTAAGCGTTATGATATCAAGAGATGTTTCAATAAACGGTATAATTTTCCATCAGGTGACGTTATATGAAAAACATTACTAAATTCACAACAACACCATCGACTGAATCATTACCATAAGGAAAAACCTCAAGTTCAAACCCATTGCATCAAAATAAAAATTATGCATCCGCCATCTTGGATTTCTTGAGAAAAACATATCATTAAATAATGGCTCATCATGAACGGTTACGGTAAACGGGGGATCACCATGTTAAAAGCCCTATCTATTTAATTGGCCTGTATCTAATTCAACTTATCATTATTCTAACTTCTTTAGGGTACCGTACCAAAAGGGTGACCAACGGAACCCAATTACTGAGCTTCCGCTGTCCACCCGTCCGTGATTGTGTGTCATGTCATGTCATGAAGCAAGTAATAGTTGTTTTTTATAAATATGTAAGCATCAGCCACAATCGTCCCGTGATGGTAAGTGACAATGCGGCCGAAGCAGCATGCTTGCTGACAATGACTGTTTACTATCGACTTGAAGAGGTACAAGTTATATTGTTGAGGAACACACCCGCCGGGAGAGAGTTACCTCTCTCATAGCAGAGTGAATTGTTATTATATTTTTTCGGGGCACACCCGCCACTCTGTCCCACCACTGCAACTCCTGTTCACCAGGATCAACAACGGCGTCCTTTAATCGAATAATCAACGAATAATGCAGCTGAGCAATGACGCACAGGCTGTGCCCAGACACACTAACGGCTGTCTTGGGACCCGCAATGAACTTAATCAGAAGATATAGGAGGTAGTAAGAAAGCGGTTTCAGACTTCCCTCCCAGCAAAGCGGAGACAGCAATGGAAACGGCCCAGAGGCCAAAAGCTAAAGGGATCAAAACACCACGGCAAGCCACTAACTAACAGGGGATAAATTATATACTATCCTAAATCTTACACCAGTAGTACTGGTGGCAAAAATTTTTAAATACTTGGATTGTTATTATCTATTGGGCCTTTTTTATGTCTACCTGGGCAACGCATTGGCGTTGTAAGGGCATTGTCGTGTCAATGGGCGGCGGTATCACCTTCCATCAGTCAAACCGTCTGCTTGTTTCCCCGTGACGTTGAACATAAAAAATAGATATATTTATCGACATTTTTATTATATTACATTCTTTAAAAGTCGCAATTAACTTCACCGCGGCTAGTTACAACTAGACTGACTCAAACAATATAATTGCTGATGGCGTTGAAGCGCGGTGATTTAAAAACCGCAGGCTGCATTATTGTGAAACAACCAGCAATTACAGCGGAGACCGCAGACAGGGAGGGGCTCGGGGGAAATTCAAATTGAAAAAGCCACCACGGGTACCCAGGGTAACCAGGGTAGACTGTTGTGGAAAAACATTTAATGAACATCAAAGGAACGTTTGAATCCTCGATGATAATAAACACACGAAAATTACACTACCAATGTACCCGAACCCTGGACTGTGAGATGTTATGAAAAAAATACATTAATAAGAAATATTAAAACCTAAAAAATGAAGAATTTGAAAATCATTTATTATCAAGAAAAAAATGTACTTTAAATGAACGGTGAATGTTCTAAATAGTCGTCCAAGGCTTTTAGCTTTCATCAGCTCGGGAGTAATCACACTAATGCTGTGGAACAGTTTTATAAAATAAACCCTCTTTTTTTCTTTCAATAAACGATTTCAATTTAAAATAATTAATAGATTTAAAAAATCTAAAAATCCACGTTTCCATCGGGTTTGAAGCTACCCTGAAAATTTCAGCCTGCTAGCTTATCTGGAAGTGCCTTAAAATTGAGTTGCAAAAATCCAACCGGAACGACAAACAAACAAGAAAAGTGAGAGTGTAAACGCGGGAAAAAATGGAGCTAGACCATTATCCTTACAGTGGATCCAAAATTTTCACTGACAAGAAACACATTACTAAACATACTAAATAGAAAGAAACAAATTTAATTTAATTACGATTAAAAACACTAACTCTCCGATAACAATAACACCATATGTTAAAGACTTTTTAAATTATTTCAATTTGTGTTTAAACATAGCACTATTTTCGCTTTAAAAATGATGTCTTGTGTCTAAGTGAAAAAAAAATTAAATACATAAATTATAGAATCTAAAGTTTCTCGCCGGTATCGTCCCCAACTTAAATTTTCTGATCCGGTGGTAGAATTATTTAAGTTTACTCAATTAACTTGTTTTGCTTTGATTTAACTGTTCGAAGAAATCGGGCTGTGGAAAACGGCACGACCCATTCTGTAATTGAACACGTGAAGGAAAAATAATTTACAAAAAGTTTGAAACCGCTTTCTTACTTCCTCCTATTTCTTCTGATTAAGTTTCTTACGGGTCGCAAGACAGCCGGTAGGGTGTCCAGACAGCCTGTGCGTCATTGCACAGCTGCATTATTCGTTGATTATTCGATCAACGGACGCCACTGTTGATCCTGGTGAACAGGGGTTGCAGTGGTGGGAAAGAATGGCGGGTGTGCTTACAAAAATTGCGTGGATAAACATGTATGATAAGTGTATACATATAGAAAATGATTTCGGTCAAATGATCCCAGACCTTAGACTGTTGACTTGACTTACTGTTCATCTTGTCATTATGACGAGAGTTCTGACGACAGTCTCAATGGGCACGAAGCTCTGCATCGTGCTGTTCTCGACATATGTATTCAATGTTTACGATTATTAATTTCGCCATGTTATTAATCATAAACAATGGCAAAATCTTCCCACAAAATGATGAAAGGAAAGTGGAAAGCTTGCTATTCAAAGTAAATTAAAAACGATCAACATAAATGTATTGCAACAGGCTTTACCCAGTGCAGGACTCATATCAACTCAGCAAGCAGTCATTGCAACAAAATAGTTTTTCTATGTTATGTGTATTTAATTATTTATCAGGCCAAGAGTATATTTATTTTAGCCTTGGGCTGACTACGGCCCTGCCGACAGATGTACCATTCTATTGAATTGCCGATTATCTTTGAACTTGCATGCGCGAAGAAAACCCAATGTCCGGGAAACGCGTCATCTAATGCTATTAAATAGGAAAATTTTATTCAAAATAAGATCTATTATTTACATTCGTACTCGTCAACTTCTCATACGTGGATCCAATTTCATCTTCAATGGAGACCATCACCGGATATATGTTTACAAGTTATAGGGTAATGAATTTTAGTCAGTTTACCGATCTTACAAGCTCATATTTAGACAACAATTGGGAATTGGTAAAAAGTTAATGATTCAAAAATGTAGGATAAAGTATCAGCTTTCATAATGCTTTATGAAATAATTTCCAATGACGCACTATTTTCGAGATTTAAACAAAAAACCAAAATACGGGACCTTCAGCTCCCCTCTCTAGGTCTCTCTCCTATTGTTCTGAAGTCAAACTGTCTGCTCTCCACTTTTCCATCAACATTCATTCATAGCCTGGACCATGATGAGGCCCCCCAAGATTGGATCGCATGTCACAATCATTTCCACAGCAAATGACGTGCAATTTGACAGTTTCCGTCGAACCCTCGATACCGAGAACCGTGACGTGTCAACTTCACGGCTGACAGCTCGCGGAATTGACAGGAATTATTGCCCATAGATCACCTCAAGGCTGTACTGTTCACTGAATATTGTTGACTTCGAAGTAGATTTTCTATGATGGTAAACTGTGGCATTATTTTGTGGCTTTCGTGGTCACTAGGATGCTTAGGCGCGGGACCTACTGAGAGAATATTCTCTTATTATAATACCGTATTTGACTACAACTATTAAAATAAACTCACGCAGTGATCCCTCCAGAAAGATTGGCAGAGGTGTGGTGGCATGTTTATGTCGAATCCCAGTGTGACAGGTTGCGAATCTGTCGGCACTATCCGGGCGCAATGAGGAACATGGCAGCTACGTCTTACGGCAACCATAGACTCGCTCCCTCGACCTGTCAGGTCGGTTCGGTCGGTTAACCAAAGCACGTAACAAACTGAGATGTATAGAGATATCTTAAAAATCAGAAAAAGTATAGTTATTTAATTTCCTCGCGATTTTAATTTTCCCTTAACCAATCAATTTGTTTTTTAATATATGAAATATTGAATTATATAAGCAAATAACCTATCAAACGCTATTTGCTCTATCATCGCTTGGGGTTGACTGAGCTAACTGTCTTGAGTGTTGCCACATTTCTGCGCGTTCAGACTATATTAGGGTGTACGAGTACTACTTAGGTAAGTCTATCTATGACGATTTTCGGCTAGAGTAAGAATGGGATTTAAAATGGCGTTTTAGCCTGTACCGTCAGCAAAAAAAGTAAAAAATAACTAAACAATTTATTTAAAAAAATTAAACTTGTTTCTGACATTCCTTAATAATGTTATAAAATGCGAAAATAGATTCCGGTTAAATTCGAAAATCGAAAGAAAAAATTAATCTTCAATGCCATTTATTTTTATCTAGTAGATGGAAAATACAAATTCCACACGAACAAAGCCGCGGACAAACGCCTACAAAAAGGAAATACCCATTTGTTTTTTCTGCATATGTAGAAATATACATCAGAGACCATAAAATACATATTGACGTATGCGCCATTAAATATACCATAAACAATATAAACGTAAATTCCCCTTGTTAAGTAAAATTATCAAAGCTTATTACTATTTATTAAGTTGTAAAAATAAAGTAGCTTATAGATTTCTTTATTGTTAAATAATAAAATCTTTTGTTATGTATCGATTATTTAAATATTTTATTAAGTCAGTGAATAAATGTTGATTTTTCTACTTATCTACTTGATTTTTATAACTTCTTGCATATGGAGGGAGAAAACATTGTGTATTGCCTGTGACTTGGTGCGCAAAGAATCGTTTTTTTTTTTTGGAAAATGTAGTTGATGGCAACCCTGGAACTCCATTCTGAATATTGGTAAAAGATTTTGATTCATTATACCTGTCTAATAGATCCGCGTGTATTATACCTATATGATAAACCCCCCTGCTTTATACCTGTATGACAGATCCTCCTGCATCATACCTATATGATTTACCTTCCTGCTTTATACCCGTATGATAGACCTTCCTGCTTTATACCTGTATGATAGACCTTCCTGCTTTATACCTGTATGACAGATCCTCCTTCATTATACCTTTATGAAAGATCCTCCTGCATTATAACCTGTATGACAGACCCTCCTGCATTATACCTGTATGACAAATCCTCCTGCGTTACACCTGTATGCGAGACCCTCCTGTATTATGCCTATACGAAGATGCTCCTGCATATCATTTTTATCTATTTAAAAGAAATTTTTAACATATTTTAAAGTATACAGAAACCAAGCCAACGGAACCGGTCTAATTTTTAACAAAGCATCCCGGAAAAAACTACAATAGAAATTAAAAAAAATATATAACGTTTATTTCAAACACAAGCACGCGTATTTGGATCCTATTTTATAAGGATTAAGGTCTAATTCAGTATTAGTTAACATTCAAGGGTATATAATAACTTTTATGTGAGGAGCATGTCGATTTTTATCGTGTGTTCGCGTAAAATTCGCACGCCTTTGATCGAAAGATATCTACTTCTTGAAAACGCTTATTTAAATGGCTGTATTACACTAATTTCGGTTGTCGGTATGGGCGTTTAGCTAGAGCTTAAACGAACTGTCAGATAGAAATATAGAAGCACCAGGGCTACCAGAGACCAAGTACCTGTGGCTTCAATAAAACCTAAATTAGCTAAAAACTAACAGTCGCTCAGTGACTTGTAAACAGTGACGGTACTGTCATAGAAGTCCAAAAGCCCGGCTTGCCCTATCAAACTAAAATAAGTTTGCGCTCTTATTCATTCACTAACAAATCAAACGACTCTTTTAAAGCCAACGAAATTGTGGTTTTGCTGACATGTTCGCAAACTTCTGAGTGTTTTGCTGAGCTCGATCCACGCTAGCAAGTCCACAACGGAAGTATGAAGTATATCTCTCAGCTTGCCCTGTACTAAAACTCTAGGCACGCCACTGCTTGTCGACAGTGCGTATTGGCTCTTTGATATGATAAAGCATTAAATTCTATCGCAGACGTTACAGGCGTATTTATCCTAGGGCTAAGAGGGCCCTGGCCCGGGTTGACAAGCTGAGAGGGTCGGCATTTTGCATGTTTTTTTCTTAAATAAGGGCGTATTTATCTTAGGGCTAAGAGGGCCATGGCCCGGGTTGACAAGCTGAGAGGGTCGGCATTTTGCAGGATTTTTCTTAAATGAAGGCGTATTTATCTTAGGACCAAGAGGGCCATGGCCCGGGTGGTAGGCAGAGAAGGACTGCATTTTGCAAGTTTTTTCTCAAATAAAGGCGTATTTATCCTAGGGCTAAAAGGGCCATGGCCCGGGGTGGCTAGCTGAGAGGAGCGGCATTTCTTAAATAAAATACTTTATCGTCGATAAATGTGACGGCAAAGCTTAATGGCCCGGTTTGCCAAGTCTTTATATAAGCCTTTGGTCGGGTCTCCTTCTATCAGGCACCAGGACACTCTGTCCTAGGTTGTCAAAGGGCTTTGGTTCTGGAATTTAATCTCCCTCTCAATATTCGACCACTTTGCAGACTCAATCATAAAGTGGATGCATAGGTTATGAAAGTAATATACCTAGTCAGGTCATAAATTCTGTCACATGTTTAATATAAAATAATTGAAACAAGTTTATTCATTATGTAACCATTTATACACCAAAATGAACTTTACAAAACATAGATTCTTATGACACTAAAGTTTTTTCAAAATGACCTCCATGATTTTGAATACAGGCCTTCAATCTGCGCGGCCAGTCGTCTATCGCAGCACGAACGAGGTCCATGTCAATATCGGCGGCTGCCTTAATCAAGGATGTCTTGAGTGACTCCAAATTGGGATGAGGTTTTGAGCACACCTTTTCCTCCAAGTGTTGCCATATCTTGTAATCTAAAGAATTTAAATCTGGACTGGAGGAGGGCCAGTCTTCGTGCCGAATGAAGTCGAATTCACGCGCCGCCAGCCAGTCTTGTGTGCTCTTCGCTCTATGAGCTGGCGCCGAATCTTGTTGGAATACCCAGTGCCTGTTATTGAACATGGTATGAGAAACAGGTTCTACAAGGTTCGTCAGTACTGTATTTTGATACACAACTGCATTCGTTTTTACACATTTCTCACAAAAATGTACCTCTGTTAAGCCCCAATAAGAAACTCCCAACCATACCATAAGCGAGGATGGAAAATGACCTCGTTGGACACAGGGAATACGGTTGCTCGCTTCTTCACTACTGTGTGTGTACACCTTATCATTTTGTTTGTCGTAGCTCTCTTCTACGGTAAAATTTTTTCATCCGAAAAAAGAATTTCCCGATATTTTTTCCCCGCGTACCGCTTCAACAAAGCGCGGCATCTCTTCAGTCTCAGGTCCATTAGACGAGCATTCAAACGATGTCCTGTTTTTCTTCGATATGCCCGAAGTTCTAAGTCTTCATTTAACACCCTTTTCACCGTGGTTCTGCTTAACCCCATCTGAAGGGCCAACAGTTTCTGCTTACGTTTGGGATTTCTTTGAATTCGCGCCTTCACAGCTTTTATCACTGCTGGAGTCCTAACAGACCGAGGGCGACCACTTCTTGACCTGTCATCTACACTAGAGTCTTCATTGTATCGTTTGATGGTACAATAAACGAATCTTTTAGTTATATTCAAATTTTTCAGTACGTTAAAAATTTGAATTGGCGCGTAATCGCAACGATGCATCGCAATAACTGCAACACGGTCTTCTTTAAGCGTCCACTCCATATTCCATATTTAAAAATGAGTAAAATTCTAAAAAGTACACATTTTTATTTTCATGAACCATTCTAAATTCGAATTCAATAAACTTTTTTGTGGCCAGCATTCTAAAAGAAAAGTTTTTACTGTGTGACAATACTTATGACCTTGACTTGTATTTATGTTTCAAAAATATAAAATTACACTTAGTGACTTTATAAGTTATATGATAAATTAGTAAAGCTTAAATCCATTATTCGCTGTCAGTTTTTACAATAAGTACTTTTTTAGCTTAAAGAGCTGTGGATTTTGTTCTTTAAAAAATGTAGTTACGTCTATATCCTCCCAACAATCATCTTTCGACACAACCGCATTTCGCATGTTTATTTTGAGTCCCAGTGTGACAGGTTGCGAATCTATCACCCCTATCAAGGCACAAGGCAAGACCGAGGAACATTGCAGCTACAACGTAGGGCAACCCGAGACTCGAACCCTCAAGCTGTCGGGTCGGTCGGTTAACCAAGGCGCGTAACAAACTGAGCTACCACGTCCTCCGACATACATCTTGCGAAATCTTATAAATACATAACTGATTCTAGTCACATTATATAAATCAAGTAAATTATACTTCGGACAGTAAAACCATTAGTTCTAAATTACTAGATTCAAATGCGTTGCTATAGCAACTGTATATTTTTTCTCAACCAACAGTTAACTAGTTTTTTACGCGAGTCCATTATTCTATGGTAATAATTACAATTATTTCTTGCAACTGTTTTTGCTGTTACTACAATACATGCATTTGTCGACGCAAATCTATGATAATATTAATAATGGATTTAAGTTCCGCGAGTGCTTTTTTCAAAATAATTACAATTATTTAATATCTATTACTATTTGTAGATAAAATACCTTTTTTCCGTTTTACCTTTACTGTCAACCTATAAAAATTGCAAAAAGAAAATCTGTGTAAATAAAACTTTGTATCTTACAAGTTGTGTTACCGTAAAATTGCTTTGAATTTGCGGCCCGCGACCAAAAAAGGTCGATTACCGCTGCTTTAAACCCCTAAAGATGGTTTCTATCTATCAATTCGTACCAGTATATATGGCCGTACTTAAGTACACAAATTAAACCTTAGTTTAAGGAGAAAAGACAACAGTTCAAACTTGTATTGTACACTCAATCCAAATCTAAGTATATACTATCGTGATGAAAGTTTTTCTACGTTTTACAGAACAAGTAACGCCATCTCTTGACGAAAAGATAAACTAATGTAAAACCATACAATCTCTACCGGAATTGAAATTAACTGTTCATTTATTTATTCTTTATCACTTAAATCTAAAAAAAATTATTGGAATACATTATTATTATTTATTTCAGGTGTTTTGTTAAGATTTTATTAAAAATATAGTACAGGCATAGTATAATTGACTCAGCTACAAGAGATTTTTGATTTTCCATGAATGAACTATCCGAAAATATTAATAAGTGATTATAATTTGCAATAAATGTTTATAATAATTTATTTTTTCTTCTTCCACAGGTCGCTTAGCTGTTATAATGTTCAGTATATGCACTGTCGTCTTGGGTATAATACTTTCATTCGTGCCATGGTTGGATTACATTATTTTTCGGGTAAGAAATACCTTTCATATTATTTTGTCACAATTCAGCATAAATATATATGTTCTGACTTCTTTAGGTAACGAAATTGTGGGTTCGAATCCCGGCGTGATGAAAATTTCTCTTGAAGCTGTATTTTGTCTATATAGTTTATACCATACCGTTGCTTAGCAACTGCCACAAAATATAATACAATCTTAGTGCAGGGCTGAGTCAGTGTGTGTCGAGATGTGGTTATTATCATTATTATTAATACGCAGGATTTTATATGGAAATAACCAATCCGCAAGTTTTTTAGCAAAACAAATTGGTGATATAACTGTTTCACGTTTTACAATTTATTTGAATCCACGTAAAAGCCTTGAATAAATACATTGCTTTGTCGACACTTTCTAATAATACGGGGTTACGTATAATAATTATAGTACAATAGTGCTGTTTAAAGTAGAATTATGTTATTTTCATAACTTTAGTTTTATTTTATTGGTTTTTATTCAAATGAGAAAACGAAGCGAGTCCCCAGAGTTTACTGGAGCAATACGGCATTTGTATGTATGTATTTATAAATGTTTATCCGACGATTACTCGAGTATCGTTGAGTGGATCGTCGTGAAATTTGGTAGGCGGGTTGATGAGAAAAAAATAAAGTTTAAATTTAAATATGAGCTAAATTGGTCTTAAAGTTCGGAGCGAGACACTAGTTTAAATCAAATTTTGTATATATTTATTTTGTCTGTAGGTTGTAATTTGAATTATTTATATTTTTCTTCAGGAACTTAAGCTATGGAACGGCTCCCTAAGTTACAGTTACTGGCAAAAACCCGGCGTCATGAGGCTGACGAAAGTCTACATCTTTAACGTAACCAACCCTCAGGGGTTCCTCGAGCATGGGGAGAAACCTAAACTGGTGGAAGTCGGGCCTTTTGTTTATAGGTGAGTGTCTTTATCAATTAGTATTAATATTGTTATATAGGTTTTAAATAGTAATTTAAATGATTTATTTATTTATTTCGGTCAGTTAGTCAACGTGCTGTTTAAGTGAAATTTGACATATTGAAGGATGTCTAATAGACATTGTCTATAGTATTCCGTTTAAAAAAATTGGTAAGCATATAAACAAGGATTTTTTTCAAGCAGCTCCTAACTTTACAAATAGCGCCATCTATTGTCCAGTAGCGGAATTAACCAAAAACGTTTCTGCAGGCAGGCAGTTATTCATAATTACGTTTATGTAACTCATAAGGTATATAACTTTCGTTAATAAAAACCTGTTCCATCGGCATTGACCTGGAATATGGAGAGGAGTCATTGAAATAATTTTCGCGAAGAACGTTTTACGTGTGACCTCAATTTTGACCTTTCAAAATGTTTGATTTTCTAATAGTGACCATAAACGCGGGAAGGTGAAACGGATTACGCATTTATATTTATAATACATCATCATTATACCATTGAACAATTTAAAATAAATTAGATATTATACCTGGGCGTATTCAAGGGGAGGGGGCGATAGTGTCGTGCCCGCCCTATTGTGGTCTAGTGCTCGAAATTCTATAATGGACACCAAAATACTGATAACTCTTCGTCACTCAAAAAACTTCAAAATAATTGTAAAGTTATTTATGGGTTATGATACTAATCGCACCAACTCACTGATTACATTCAGTGTCGACTCTGGGCGTCTATTCCGAAACGACGAAAAACGAAGTGTCGGCCGAATGTTCGTGTGTTTCCTACTATGAAAGTGTTTCGGTCGGGTCAGTCTGGCTCGCAGATACATTCATTGCGATCGAACTTTGTTTGATATATATTGCATCAAATACCTTACTTCGAAGACACCGAGACATTGATTTCGAAAGCAGTGTTCTCTTTGTATGTTCGGTCGGTTTATCGGTCGGCCTGAAGATTCTTTCAGAGTAGGGCTCCTCGCATCGCATCGGCCATAGCACGTCAGGGGCCAGGCTCACCCTGAAAACTAACCCTAGATACCAGTGGCGGTACTGTCATAGAAGCCCAATAGCCCGGCTTGCCCTATCAAACTAAAATAAGTTCGCGTTCTTATTCATTCATTAACAAATCAAACGACTTTTTTAAAGCCACCGAAATTGTGGTTTTGCCGACATGTTCGCAAACTTGTGAGTGTTTTGCTGAGCTCGTCCACGCTAGCAAGTCCACAACGGAAGTATGAAGTATATCTCTCGGCTTGCCCTGTACTAAAACTCTAGGCACGCCACTGCTAGATACACCATTGTACCTGTGGTTGTCGTTACAGACTGCAGTAATTCCAATGAAGCACAAAGCGCCTCTACCGGATAGGTGGCAAACTAATATCGCCCGTACAATATTTTAAATAATTAAACGACAGCAATTTAATTAGGTTTTTTTTTCAATTTGAACCAAACAGCCATAAAACCAATGGACATTTTAAAGCGCTGTCATTAAAACGGGCATAACTTAAATCGTAATTAATTTTCTTTTAGACTAAGTGATCCCATGAAACAATTTATTCTTTTTTGAGGCATGGAAAAAAGCGAAAGTTTGGTCAATTTTTCAACGACTATACCCAATCTTTGTCATTACTTATTTATGTGTAATTGACATAATGTAATGTTATATGATTGTACCTGTTTAAAAAAGTCGTGACGTGTACACTTAGCCATGCATCAATCTAGCCTGTTTGGACTTTGTACCGTCCTTAAATTGTACAGCATAAGGATTGATATTGCACTTGTTATATGAAGCTTTGTGTGGCCGTGTGTACGAATGATGTGGGAAATTTCTTCAAAAAAATACTTAGAGAAACAAAATTTAAACGCGTCGTGTACGATTTCGCTGTTACAATTGTAAAATTGCTGGCAATTGTAACAGCAAGAACTATCCATTCTGACCTTGTCATTATATTACCTTAGAGTAGCTCTCGCACGTGACTTTGTCCACGTAGTCTGTTTATTTATGTATTTTCTAAGGCATTATTTTGCACATACGCTTTCAAAATCCTACCTGTGTGTGTGGGTGATGTGTTGTGTGTATGTGGCGAAATAGTTTGTTAAGCCGGATGAATACCTATTTTTTTTCATTAGATTCTATACATAAGTGTCTTATTTATACAACACTAGATGTTTATCGCGGCTTCGTCTGCGTAAATTTAGTTTTTCTATCACTTGAGGATCCATTTTTTGTGAAAAAAAATTATCCTGTGTGGATTGATGATTAACATCAATGTGAAAAGCTATTTGTATGCCAGATTCCACCCCAATCCCTCCAGCCGTTTTCGCTCTTTAATTAAGCAACGAACATACAAACATTCACATTTATAACGTCCGGAAGATAACCTGTGTCTCATGCGATGTTAATTTATTTAGTGAAATTAATTTTTACACGCTACTTTGTTCGAGGAAAAGGAAATTACTGCTGGAATCGAAATACACAGGTATCTTTTTTGCTTTTTATACACCATAATTCACCTAATGGAAAGTGATACCGCTGCATATTGACACCTTGATAAACATTGGGTACTTCTTTATTCTACGATGTTAAGGATCTTGGCGTTGTAGTACACCTAGAGCGTCGACTTGTTAAAAGGTGGTATAGCTTACCATTAGGTGAACCGTCTGTATGTCAGTCCCGGATCTAGGGGAGGCAAGCCGGGACCCTCGCCCCGGACGAAAGATTCAAGGGGACGTTAAAATACCGGACTCCAAAAAAATTTTGTCACCGGTGCAAAAAAGTTAGCAAAAGGGCGCCACTAAAAAGTTTTGACCAGGTCCAAAAAAATCATAGATCCGGGGCCGCTTGCTTTCTCACGGTATAAATCTATACATTTGAGTTTTTACACTATGTACAAGTTCACATATCTATAAACAGAAGTAAGTAATATTACAGGAAAACATGTTGTGCAGTACGATAGTTAGATAATAAAGTTTATTAAGCCAGGCATTGTGTAGGTCATAGCAGCGGAATAAACCTTAACCAAGAAATAAAAATGACACAGCATCATGACGAGAACAGTGACAAACACTATACTACAAAATCTATTAGCTACCGGAGTATTTATTTGTTTGGTTAGGTTTGAAGAAAAATACCAATGGAGACTAGAAACTAGAAAGACTAGAAAGCAGGTGCAAGTGTATTAAATCTTACCCATGGAGGGAGGGGTGGAGCTGGCCCCCTAGAGAAAAAAAAGCAGTCAACTGTTCATGTAGCATTACACATTGCAGTTGGACGTGAGATTTTACTATACATATTACGATTACCAGAGGTGTATTTAAAGATTTGGCGCCCTGTACCATTTAGTTTGCTGCTCCATTTTTTGAAAATAAAGTATTTTATTCAAAAAAACCTGCGAACGCCGCCTCACTTAGCTTGTCGCCCTAGACTGTGCCTCCCTTGGCCCTAGGTAAATACTCTACTGGCAATCACCCAACAAAGTCTCGATCTACAACTAAAAAATGTTTATGAAGCGCTTAATTAAGTTGTTCCCTTAAACACACCATAACTTACATTATATGACATTTATAATAATTACTGGTGAATCAATCAATAAAAATAAAGCTGCATTTACTTACAGTACCTACAATTCTCACTTTTCCCGCGAACCCCGTGGCTTGCCCCCTTTAGGCCGTTACGTAGCCTGGCGAAGACCTTGGTCTTACCAATAAACGATACATAGTCTTTTACACCTTAGATGTATTATAAGATATTCGAATACAGTACCTTTAAATTAGATGTTAGACAGTACGGGCATTCTCCTATCGAAACAATTCCGCAAACAACAATAATAATAAATCATTAATTCGCAGAAACATGAGTACAATTTAGGCCTTATATATTATGTTGATCTGTACATGTTTTGTCAAATATTGTCTTGACGTACAAATATAAAATAAAAAAAATATATAATAATGAACAATGCCGATATGTCAATCAAACTTAAATCAAACCAAAAATACAACAAATCTAGGTGTTTTGTCCGAATCCGTAAGATGTTACTTTGTACACAAAAAGGATATGGTATTTAAGAATATTTACAAAAAAAATCGCTGTTGTCAGCAATCTATTAGTAGGTACCTACAGAGAAGTATGACTATTGGGTTTGTAAGCCACTGTTTTAGCTGCATACGCTGTATCCCTCTAATGGTTTTTCTTCTGCAAGCCCAAGGTTTGATCTATCTTTAGAATAAGAAGTAAAGATTTCCTTTTGACTTGATAAATTGACCGCCCGCCTGAGAAAACATCATCCATCATAATAGAAACATTGTGTAACTTCAATGGAATTAGGTATAGGTACGTTATTAGCATTATCTTCATTGATCCTGCAATACGAGGATAACAGAAACCGCCATGTTGACAGCCTGTGTGGTACAGCGGTGCAACAGCTGGCTGCTACGCTAGAGCTCCCAGATTCGAATCCCGACAGGGAGAACTTTGTGTTGTTTGCAAGACGCATTGTTACGCTTACCGGTCCATATCGTTGCTTAGCGCCTGCGATACAAGATTTTATCTTAGTGCAGGGCTATGTCAATGTTTTGTCGTGGTGTTTTTTAACAAGAATTCATTCAGCATTCACATATCGTTATTAGTGAAATGCAAATTAATTTTGTTTATCATCACGCACGTAGAACCGCTATAACACGTAACAATGAATTAATTGAAACATAATAAACAAATGAATGAATTCCAACCAATAACAACAGTTTTCTCATCCAGGGAGGACATGGAGAAGGTGAACGTCAAGTTCCATGACAATGACACGGTGACATACCAGCACAATAAGATCCTGCGCTTCGTGCCTGAGCTGTCAGTTAACAAGAACCAGAAGCTGGTGGTGCCCAACATTCCTCTACTGGTGAGCTATAATTATACCCTTAAGTCAAGAGTAAAGAAGTATTTTCTAGGCAAAGACTTAAAATCAAGTGTCAAGAGGATGAACTCACTCAACTGACGGCAATAAGTCTCGACTGTTACTTTCTCTATATTTGATGAAGTTGGTCGCCGGTCACCTGGACGACTTTATATATTTTAAGTCGCTGGTAGACCTGTCAACAGCTAATGGTTGATAGTGCATATGCTCTTTCTGTAAGACAAAAAGAGACAACACTATTCTCTCAGTATCGACATTTTGTAATACGAGATACAAATAAGTTATTCTGTGTGATTTAAATCTCTGTCAAATCACTTTCGACTGCTTCATCGCTGACTCACGTGAGACAGTGGTCAATTTCTTAGCGTTTCAATTTTACATACATTTCGTAGCAAGTCCTATTTCTTCTTTTATCTTCGAGGTTCCTGGCTGAGGTTCGATCCTTACGCTTTTTGCTTCCACAACAACTATTCACACGAAACGCCTTGATGGCTAACAACGCCAAGAGCATCACCATTGTGGCCGAAAAATTCACAGCCGTATTTCTTACTACAAAGGGCGCCACTAGCCACCACCATATTTAACAAATACAAAGATTAGAATTTCCTTTGGTGGTATGCGATGTCAATTAGAAAATGCGGGTTTATTTAATACAAGACACAAGTTTTCACAAAGTCTTATACTTTTTGAGAACAAATTAAGATGCCACTGCTTTTTCAGACTGTGACCTCCTTCTCCCCCAATTTGGCTGGATGGCTGTTCAATCTTTTAGTGACTGGTCTGTCTATCACCTACAGAGAGAGAGCCAAACCCTTCGTTCACGTCACGGCTGAAGAGCTGGTCTTTGGGTAAGTAGACTTCTCCAACTTAGTATTATTATGACGGTAGCCCACTTTTGGGCGTTTCAATTGCTGTCTCTGTTTTGCTAGGAGGGAAGTCTGAAATCTGTTTCATACTTTCTATTGTTTCTTGTCAATTCTTGTGTCCCAAGACAGTCGGTGGTATTTACTGGAAGGTAAGGAAAGTAAAGGATTCCACTGCTGATCCTAATTAACAGAAATTCCATGCTTACAATGTATGTCCATCAAAAGATTTAATTCTTATCTCTTCTTATCTTATTACAGTTACAACGACCCTCTGGTTTCCCTTGCGCATATCTTCTACCCAAAAGGAAAAAGACCCAACAGTCAGATGGGGCTTCTTCTAGCTGTAAGTATTCGCAAAAAATATATATATATATACCGAAAAGTTTGCAGTACTATTTTAACTTGAGTCATTTAGAAGGCAAGAAGCTAACAAAATACTGTCATGTATTAAACCATAGCCTTTTGGCATTTCGCAGTAGAGGTAAGATTTTTCTCTTTATTTACATAAAACCACAGCACTATAAAACCATTAAAAGTAAACTTAACAATTGGCCAATTACGGTTCCATTTTTTAAGAAAACGGTCAATCATTTTATAAATACAGGGTACAATCTATTCTACATATATATGAGTGTATGCGTGTGCGTGTATGTGTGTGTGCGTGTGCATGCGCGTGAGCGTGCATGTGTGTGTGTGTTGCGTGGAATGTACGTGAGAGCAAAAGGTTAGGTAGGCTTGTATTCAGGAGTGACGAGTGTATTAAAAAAAAATACTGAATAGTGGACATAAAGTTAACAATAATATTAATACTTTAAATCATCCGTAAGTTAGTTTTTGGTTGGGCCGAAACTTTATGTTACTTGCAACATGCTTGTTTTACTCACCAGTCTATATACGGTGTAGAATACATATCTTTGTTAAGTACCTGCGATAATACTCTTATCGCTGGGCTGAGTCAAAATATAAAACAACTTTTATATTAATTTTACGAACGATCCTGATGTTTTCTTTGAATTTATCAGAGGAACGGCACCTTGGACGAAGTATCAACTATATATACGGGACAGAAGTCGATGGAGCGTTTTGGTTACTTGGACAAGATCAACGGGTTGGATCGCCTCGTGCATTGGAAGGATAGACCCTGTAATAATATACGGTAAGATATTTATGTAACGTCATAATCAACTGATGAAAAGTGATCGCCTTTTAACACTGACACTCTTGATGGCTGACAACGCCAAGAACGCACTGGCGGTGAGCGTTTCCCATTTAGGGTATAAAGTGATCGCCTATTAACACTGACACTCTTGATGGCTGACAACGCCAAGAACGCACTGGCGGTGAGCGTTTCCCATTTAGGGTATAAAGTGATCGCCTTTTAACACTGACACTCTTGATGGCTGACAACGCCAAGAACGCACTGGCGGTGAGCGTTTCCCATTTAGGGTGTAAAGTGATCGCCTATTAACACTGACACTCTTGATGGCTGACAACGCCAAGAACGCACTGGCGGTGAGCGTTTCCCATTTAGGGTGTAAAGTGATCGCCTATTAACAGTGACACTCTTGATGGCTGACAACGCCAAGAACGCACTGGCGGTGAGCGTTTCCCATTTAGGGTGTAAAGATGTTTTAGGGAGGGATCCATGGGAAACTGCTAAATCGGTCAAGATCAAAATAACTTTATACCATAAACTTAATAGAAATTACTTAGAATCGTCAAATGGATTTAATTTTTTTTCTTAAAATGACTCGACCACCGGTTCGGAAAATTTATGTCGGGGATGATACCGGCAAGTAACCCCAGATTCTGCAATTTGTTATATGAACTTGTTTTTTATACTATACATACTATTTAGTATACAGAAGCGTCAGTAGTGAGAAGCTGAATTGATGCGTACGAATCTTCATACAAAACGAAAAACTGCTTCACTTCAAATTTAGAAAGCAGTGTGGTACCAACCTAGACGATGTCACACGTACATCGACCACTTTACCTCCAACTTTTACTACCTACCTCTACAACACCAACCTAAACCAATTGTTCCTACTCCAACCCTACTCCTTCTCCAACCTCCTTCCTACTTTTGTACCTTTTCCTATCCATCATAGATACTTCAGTAAGATTAAATGTGAAGCATACTTAATTCGATAATCTATTTAAAGCCTACACTCTACAAGTGTTCAATCGTTTTTACTCAATAACCTGTCTTCGTTTGCCGAGTTAATATTTGACAAGTACAGTACAACCATGTTGAACATGAATGTAGTATTGAAAAATTCGAAAGTGAAAAAAATTACTAAAGTTTAAACGACTGAATAGATTGAGTTGATATTTAGCATACATTATTTTCTAGTTTTACATTTCATATAGTATTTTTATATATTGGTTTCATTAAATAGTTTAAATTCATTGAAATTATCTCAGGAAAAATTCTTTATAATATCATAACCTAAAAATCTGCTACATGTGGCAATATTATTTATGGTGCATTTAATAAAATTAAATGTAAGAACTTGATGTAACCAACAATTTATGCAAATCAAAATTATATTCTATGCTGTGGAGTGGGCATTGTTGCAAATTCATTCCCCTATAGGGGTGAAACAAACAAAAACAAAATATTCCAAACTTCCTGATTGATTTTATTGTCCTTAGCTAGTTTTTTTAATGAAAACTAGCCAGCTCTGCATATTACGCAGTAAATGAGTAGGCACTGTTCTTATATTTGACCGAGGTAAAGGTTTTATACGTAATCAAACTTAAAAGTGTTTGATCAACCACCAAACGGTGTTGGCAAACCATTTTAAACAGTTTTTTCATTGCCTAGCTAGGTATATTAACTCAAATCCAATATCCTACCCCAATAGTCAAATTACTTAAATCTATATTTAAATGGAATGAAAATTCTAAGTATTTTTTTTTACATACAAGTAACTAAACCTTCCATCGCTCTATATCTAATTATTATCATCTTAGTAGTTCAATCAAAATCGACTTATCATACACCAGTTTGAGTAAAATACAATACCTATCAAACCTTTAACTAGTCCGAGCCTGTATTTTGTATGTGAAACAATTTGAAGGTACACAAATTGAAACAAAAGAATAAATGAAAATAATAATAAAAAACAACAGGCTTCTAGCATTAGTAGTGCTAATAGTGCATAAGGTTGTTTTCGAACTTCAAAAGCGGATTCCGAAGTGACAAATCATACTTGTATTCTATAAATCTCGACAGTGCCGGCAGCACAACACGTATGAACGGATTGACCACCTGAGTCGATGTAATTTGATACTCGAAGTGAGCTTTCTCACTCAGTCGAACTTCAGGTGAGGTAAGAGTGTATGAGATAGATAATTCTATACACATAATTTATTTTAAATTAAAAAAAGGTAACTATTTAGTCCCTGATTAGGTAAGGAAGGATTAAAACGCTGTATCTAAAGCTAAATAATTAGTGGGAGGCCAAACCAGAACAGCGTATTTTTTTCTTGGTTTTGAGTTGTGAATCGCGTAAAATTTGTTGCATAATTAATGTATGCTGTATTCAGTTTCATACTTAAATACCTACTGTACTTGTGTAATTACTTTTTCTGTATATTATAATGTACTTGTACTCATGGGTTGGATTTACAACTCCAAAACTTACGGTCACTAGCGTCATTCGTTTGCCTTTAAACTTAAATCTATTTTTCTGTTCATCACCAGAGCTTCAGAAGGTTCGTTCTTCCCACCCCGCTCCGTCACCAAGTCTGACCTGGTGTATGTGTACGATAAGGATCTCTGCAGGATCCTGCCTCTGCAGTACAGGAAAGATGTCTACAAAGATGGTAAGTAATGCTTTCGGGCTTTCTTTAATACGAAGACCCTGAAATTTAGGCTGGAGTAAAAACAAATCCAGTGTGTTTGCGTTGAGGAGTATATAACTCTATGATAGATGTCACACTTAATGCGGTCTGTATGCGATGCGGTGCGGAAACAGGCTTAAAGGCGAAATCATATTCTATAAATCTGGATTCTTACTATGACCTTATATCCTGGCAAAAATTTAAATGCATGAACTTTTTTGTACTATGAGTCTCTATTAGCCGGGGAAGCGGGCAGTTTCGACAATACCCATTCACTGAAGATTTTTGTATAGCTTTGTCTCATTCTTCCACCCACGTTTTTGGGGCTTGCACTGTTTCTTTTAAACCACTTAAAAGCTGACTGACTCAAGAACTGCCTGAGAATGAGATGGTATTAAAAAGTTTATAGTACCCTGACCCTGTTCTTCATTTCTAGGCATCGAAACGGGACTGTACACTCCACCAAGTTCCACCTTCGAATGTGCCGATATCAACCCAGACAACAAGTGTTACTGCCAAGGAGAGAAGTGCCCTACTAGAGGGCTGCAAAACATCAGCCCTTGTCAATATAGTAAGCTCTATCTATAAATGTTTAATTTAATTTCGATCGATTCTTCGCGAGTGCGCGTAGAAATGACCTGTTAGAGCAAGACGGAGATAAAATTCTATTTTCAAAAGGAACCAATCTTGTATAGCACTGTGTGACCTAAGCCCGCGCTTAGGTAACAGTTATTCCAAGCTAATTGGCGTTTTATTGCACGAGATCTATCGGTAGTTTTACAGAACTGTTTTTAAAATACCTCTCACTGAAAAAAACACAAAATTTAGTTTCCAGCTAATCTTGAATATTCGTGAAAATAAATACTCTTTATGCAATGTGATGTGATATTTCTGTGTAAATCTGTACAAATCAATAGTTTCAAAAATATAAATAAACATTAAGTATTGTATGTTTATTCCTGAGGTTTTTTCTATCAATTAACTGATTGAGAGCGCTGTATACTCAACTTCGAATCTTGCTGTGAATTCACGCTACGAAAGCTGCGAGTGTAAATGCGCGCTGTCAATAAAGTTCGAACCCTTTGCCGCTGGATAAAATCTAACGCGAAGACGCGACAGTATCTACAGTCGCGTTTCACGGCTGTTGTATAGATCGCACTTTAAATAAGTGTGTCTACCATGAGTTCTTACAGTTTTCCTACACGTCAGGTAACATAGATCACTACAGTGATTTTGTATGAGCAATCTTAATTCCTCGTTAATCCTTTACAAAGATTCATACAAATTTGTAACTGCATCCGCAAACGGCTATAGAAGGTAAAACTCATGGAAGGCAAAAAGGTGATCACAGCGTGAATTCCACGTACCTACCTAATGCCACAATCGACGTCAATTAAAAGGGAAACATCAACATATTGTAAACATGTTTTTAATGTCTTTTAGTGTGAACCGTAATAAAAGCATGCACTAATTACACGTTAATTATTATGAAAATGCACATCATGCAATTAGGTGCAGCGATCACGGAAAATAAGTTTTCTAAGCCTTTAGGCTTATATTTCATCATATAAATCGAGATTTTAGTTTATTTATTTTGACACATGATAAAACTTTAAACAAAAATGAATTATCTTAAAATAAGCCTTAATATTATTTATTATATTGATTAATACAAAAGAGAGGACCAAGGGGTGTGTATATCTGTGTGTCCGTGTGAGTCATGGAGGTTTACATCAACTTCCCTAAATTGAATTGAACCTTATACCTTCTCTTAAATAAATTGCTTTATTGTATACTGTACCTAATTATCTAAAATAGTTCAATGTAACCATTTAAAACAAAACGCAACCTGTCACACTGTGTGACAGTTTCGCAGGGGCGAAATCCGGTGTTAAATACCTCTGTCTACCCCTCTCGAGGTATTAATTATGGCGTTTATGTTTATGTTTGTTTATTATAATCCCAGATGCTCCAGTTTATCTCTCTTACCCACACTTCTACGACGCTGATCCTGAATTGCTCACTCACTTCGAAGGCCTGAAGCCAACCAAGGACAAGCACGAAACATACTTCATGATACAGCCGGTAAGCATTTTTTTACCACGCAGTCTTTATACGAAACGATCTTGAGTTTATGATTTTCATTATCTGGTATAGAGGACGTGGTAGCTCAGTTTGTTACGTCCCTTGGTTAACCGATCAAACCGACCTAACAGGTCGAGGATTCGAGTCTCGGGTTGCCGTACATTAAAGCTACCATGTTCCTGTGCCCGGATAGTGGTGACAGATTCGCAACCTGTCACACTGAGACTCAACATAAACTTGCGAAATGCGCTGTTTAACACCTCTGCCTTATTACTTACGGCGTGAGTTTATGTTCATGTGCGGTATACCTAGTCAAAATCCAGTGTAGGAACATACATGACATGTTATTACATTCCAATAATAACCCAAAATCTTTATTCACAGAAACTTGGAGTTCCACTTGAAGGCTTCGTGAGGGTGCAGTTGAATCTAAAGATAGGCCAAGCTCCGAATATAAGAGTCAATAACATACACAAGTTCCCTGATATAGTATTCCCTGTGATGTGGCTGGAAGAGGTATGGACCCTTGTTTATTTGTTTTAAGTTGTTTTCTAGAGGGTAAAACTGTAAACTTAATATAAATTTCGTAAAGTTCGTCCACCTCGTGGGGAGCCGTCTTTCATGATCCACCAGCCACTACAAAGCCTTTCTTCGCCAATGGTGTTTGTTAGTAGAAAAGGTTATTCAAGATTTTCATGCATTTGTTCACTTTTATAAAAGTAAGATTGTATAATGTTAGCTGAACTTGCATAATCTAGGTACGAACCTTAACTTTTTGAAAGCAAGATTTTTTACAAAATGATACCTTCATCAAATCCTAGGATCGATTACAAAAGGAATTTAACTTTAGATTAGAGTTTCGTTATTCTGACGTTTTCTATAACAAATGTTCATTTCTCTACATTAGTTTTTGTTAGTTCGTTCTTCTTTTTAACAAGTTTTTGGTGATTCAATTGTTGTTTTGTCTTAATTTTTCTTGTAAATTTTCAGGGTATCCACGAGGTGACGCCTTCAATTTGGAGATGGATTTACCTCGCAACGACTGTCGGACCAGTCGCCGGTCCAATCATGACCTACTCCATGATAGTCACTGGTCTTCTAACCTTAGTCGTGGTCTTCGTGAAAGCCTACAAAAGCTTCGTCATAGGCCAAAACTCCATAGAAATAGTTGAAATCGGACGAGAAACCATAAGGAGAGGTTCTACAAAGATCATCAATACTTCACAGAAAATTTTACACCATAAGGAAGGTCAATATCAACCGCTAACAACCTCCGAACCTCCGACGCCTTGTACTGATAAGATGCAGGAACTTAAGTTCGTGAACACGGAAAACCTTAGTAAAAGTATAGACAATTTGAAGCTCACTTTGAATAGTGACTTCGTAAAGTCGAATTTCAACGATATGGAAAGAGAGACTTTGTTACGTTCCGACAATTCGTTCATACAATCAGAGCGTCGTCTAAGTAGCCATATCTTCAATGTGCCTGAGTAGAGAATAATAACATAATTGTTGGGTACAGAAACGGTGACAAAACATACAAAAGACTTATAATTAAGCGTCTTAGTGAAAACTGGATCTGTGATTAGTGAACGGACGATTAAATTGCTCAAAAATCAGTGATTGGAATTTGATGATAGGATTCTGTTAAATCTATTTTACTGTTATATTCACTGCGCGTCCAGTTTTTGTGTACTTCTAGGTTTTATCTTTTTTAAGTAACATATTTCAGTGATGGTTAAAATATTTTTTAAACATTGCCTTGGTATGCCACGGATGGTAAACATCGCCATGTTTTTGGTATAAATGTGCACCACATTTTTTTTATTTTAACTTTTTTATCTTATATTTATAACAACCAAAGCTCAAAATCTTAATGAAGACTTCAATTTTATTAGTACTCAAATATATTTGGTGACGGATGATATTAATATGGTAATTTCACATCAGGAAGACAGTTTGGCTACGGATGTAGTAAAACGTGTTCGTTCTCACTGTTCTAATGTGCGTAGGTAACCTCTTTACTGAGAGTACTCAATGTTTCGCACACTAAAACGAAGTGCCACGTACACGCCTTGCAAAACTAACAACCTTAGTCGAACCGCCTTCGTGAGATGGATCGACTATGCAACTAAATATAAATATCGCGTGCCACTTTTGGGGCTTGGTCTTTAAAAGGGTCTATTTTTATGCGTGAAGTAACAAAGGCATGAAGATACCAATAAATATTATGCCTTTCTTTATTTCTTATAAAATAAGACGTTTTGGAACTACTTTTTAGGTTAAGAAATATTTAATATCTTTAAACAGAACATTTTTACCTAGAAAAAGGTAATTTCCTTGTAATCCATTTGTTTCAATAAAGTGTTCAAAGAATAATAAAGCGATAATATATCAAAACTATTGTACCAAATTTGTATAAAGATGCACAATAGTAACTAGATGCTAAAAGCATCACACATTTTCATATACGAAATTAAATTCAATGTTATTATTTCTCTTAACTTTCATTCCCTACCGAACCTTCGTAATGAATTTGAAAATGGGTAAATTTTAGTTACTTTCAAATAACGAATTCATATAAATGATAAAAAGTGCCTTGTCATATCTAAATGACATATCACTTCTTTACTTCTCGACTATTATTGTTTCTGATAAAATTATTAAGTTTTCAGACTAGTCTTTTAAAATTGTATCGAATTTAAGATCTAAATTTTTGTAAATGATTTGCTCAAATTGTTATTTGTTCTTTAAGTTTGTCGATGTTTGTTTTTTAAACCTCAAATGTTGGAATTCCTGACAACGAAACAATACTTTAGAAAAAAAAAACTTTCAAATTTGGCTTAATAAAACGCAATTTCTAAATTTGTTACAATAACTGTGCTCAAATTTGAATTAGTAATAGCTGATGAACTGATTTTTAATAAATTTTATGCTGCAATACTTTTGGAAAAAGCTTAGGAACAGATTCCTTAGCGGCTTTTTACATTTGCACGGTCACTGTGCCGAGTATTATTGTAATGTGTTGGTACAGACGACTACCTAGAACTTCACATAACAAGTGCAATATCAATTCTTATGCTGTACAACTTAAGAACGGTACAAAGTTAGGAATACGCCACGACCCCAGCCTGAAAACTGTCTACTAGCTAGCTGGCATGGCAACCGTGCGAATCCGGACGCATAAGAAAAGTTAACGTGATTCTATGTTTCTTTTCCTACACGTCAGATAGCGTAGTTTAGAACTGTGATTTTGTACTAAGAATCTTCATTCCTCATGAATCCGTTAGAGGCGCTTTGCAAAGACTCAAACAAACCTGTAACAGCAGTCGCGAGCGGCCATCGAAGCTGAAAGTCATGGTAGACACTTTTAATTTCTATGTTTGTAGTTTTTCAATTAAAATCTGCTATTATTGTTAGTATATTCTATTGAAATAATCACAATATTTTTACATTTAAATATGGTCAATTTAGATAAGATTTACTAAAATATTATATCAAATTTGTCGTGTGGTTTCTTTTTGCTTAAATACGGACAGTGAATGTTAGATTTATCTCTGTAAAGTTTGGATCAACTTTAAAGTAATCGGAAATCACTTTTTATTTTATGTACTCAGCCGTAACGAAAAATATAAGCAAATATTTATAGCTCATTGAAAGCTTTAATGTTTTATGTAAAATGAATAATTGAAGACTTGTTTATTAATTAAGAATTTATAACTAATTAAATAAAAACTTCCAGACAATTAAGCAAAGTGACGATGTGTATACTAAATTGTTTGTAAGGCGACTGGTGGTGAATAGTAGAACTATTTAGTTTACACATGCTCCGACAGAGGCGCTAGTTTCTATGTCTAAAAGCGCCTCGAAATAAATTCGACTGTTTTTTTATTATAAAAATTAATGAATCTTCACTTACATTCCATATTGTAATTAAGAAAAGGGCAAACTCGGATCAATGTCAAAGTATACAATAGCTATTAAAAATTGTAAATAAATATTTAATAAGGAATGCGTATTTTATATCAAAATTTTTGTTTTTAATAAAATGAATGTAACTGATATTCGTGTTTTTATTTATCTCAGCGTTAACTACGTCTTTATTTCTTATTCAATGAAACGTAGCCTATGTCTACTCTAGGGCAGTTAACGTCAAACCCGGTATTTGTCGTTGTAACTGTCATGAAAATTGCTGCCTGATTGCTTCAATTTGCTGCCTACAAGAAGACAATTCTTTCCGTGCTTAATTGAAACAAAACAACCCGCCATATATTGACCGGCCATCAGAATGAAAGGAACAAAAGCTCATAATTGCATTAACATGTGAAAGTAAATTAAACTTAATCGGTATATTTATTTTCATGATAGCTAAGGGAGCGGAGTTATAAAATTTGAAGGAAGAAAATCGGTTGTATCAACTCGTAAACGCATCAACACCGCATCAGCTCGCGCCGTTCGTTATTCTTTGTATGTGACTCCATACTGCAACGCACACCTGTCAGCATCGCGGTATCGTAGCGCCTCGCGTTTGACAGCGACGCGAAAGGAAAGACTATGACGTTTTATTCCGAGGTTTTTATTTATTACATCACGTGACATTCGCTTCTTGGTTTAATTCTTCCCTATTATCGGGAAAGGCAAAGGGCTTTAGCCCATACAGCACATGTCTATCGTGTTATACTTTTCTTCTTTCTGTACAATAACATGCTAGTAATGTTACTGAAGGCTTTATTGAGTTACTTGGGAGAGGACGAAAAGAGCAGCCATATCGTCGTATTTCACTTTCTCCACACTTGTACAGCACTACAGATGTTCACTGGTTAAAACAATAGCACTTTTCACATTAAACTCTGATGATACACAAGAAAAGACAATAAAATAAGAATATTTCTACTACCACTCTCCGTTCCCGCAAAGTAACCCCTATCGCCCTGTGACATTGGCGTAGTGGTCGTCTCATACGATTGTTGCCACAAAATAAAAAAATTGAGTTGATAGCTACACAACTAACCTTATTTTAAAAATCAAAACCATTTTAATTTAATGTTTATTTATTTCATATCATAAGTTCGCAGAACAAAAAACAATAATTCACATATTATGCCACATAAGCTTTATTAATGACTTTTTTCAAGCGTATTACAATTTATGCAAAGTTTACAACATGACGTGAGCAATTGAAATGATTAATAGAATACAGCTCGAGGATGAGACGTTTACTTACACGCTGAATGGGTTTCCGGTCAGTGCCTCAATGATAAAAAAGAAAAACAGTAAATACACGTATTTTGACATGACAAAAATTACTTTTCAATCACATAGTATTATAATATAAAATAAGTAATTTCAGATGAATTGCTTTATTATGATCTGTGAAAAATCAAGGAAACATTATTTTCAAATTATTTTTATATTTAAATAAATAAACATCCGGCATACAAAAATAAAGGTAATAAGACTTTTAAAAAATCACAAATTTCAATTACTCACATATTGTTTACGAGCCTTATATTTAATCTTAAAGCTAGTTACAAAATGACATCTCCATAGTTTTAAAAATATTTACATTAAATCACTAATACATGGGGGGAAAGTATATAAAGGCTTTTAATATTTTGACGTTAAAGGCTTGGTTTTTTTTGGGCGTTTTTAATGCGTTGAATAGGTTTAAATAAAAAAATCACTAACATTTGAAATGACAAAGACAAACACAGATTTTTGTATTTTAATGTATGTCATTCCCCGCACATCAATAATTTTACACAAATAATAATAATAAATCTGATATAGCTTTCTTTGCCTCGGAGCTGGGAATAATTTCACATGAAATTTTCACATTCTACATATTAAACATCTTCAAAATAATTTGATTTTCTAACTCAATCAGATTCACTACCTACACATTCAATACGATGAATATTTATATCTCGATTGTTATTAATTTAAATGAAAAATACTGATAGCAAACTTATTTTGTGGTGAATTATCTTATTGTAATCGATTCCTACACTTTTCAAATTAAAAATTGTGTTACATGTAAAAAATATCGAACATATATAAAACAAACATGGATATACCAATATCTTTTTTGTAAACGCTATAAAAAGCCCCCTCTAACAATCAGACGCCATTTTGAAAGAAAAAAAATAGCAGTCAAAAGCGAATCGTGCAACTTATGGTCCCTATGGAAGACATATCAATGAATAAATAAGTTATTCAACTATTTATGTACTGCAAGGCAAGAAATTTAAAAAAAAAACAAACAAACATACTTCCCCTTAGTGCTTTAAAAAGTGTTGTCGATTGCGATGGATTCGGTAAAATTTATCTATAGATTATTTATATATATGTGTGTGTGTGTCTCTCTCTCTCTCTCTGTCTGTGTGTGTGTAACGTTACATAAGAACCATAGAATAAGCCTCGCAAGCTCAAATTGAGACCATGGCAATATGATTTATTGAGCTATACGAAACCTTTTTTGTTATAAATATACTCCTATTTAAATTCAATTAAAAACATGTAGTATCATTTACAAACAAGTGTCAGACATTATTGTTTTTTTCGGATTAACTATACATTAATGTATTTTATAGCCATATTTCGATTATTTTACCGAATCAACAGAACCGAAAAAAACGCAACATCAAATGACTAAGTATATTTATTAAAATTAAAATCACATTTCATAAAAGCGCCCAGGCGTTTTTTTTTTTACAAGGATACTGTATTTACAAATGAAATTTTTGACTTTTATGAAAACTTGACCAAGTTTTAATTATTGCTTGACAACTGAAAAAATGGTGCACGGTGAAGTTTAATTATTTCATTCCAATCCCAACTTCCTTAAAACACTTGATAAATTTCCCACCTATCCCAGGAGTATTATTAAGTATTTCCCAGCTATCCCCAAATGACTCTTGGCTGGGTAGTAATGGGGAAATACTTTTTTTGAAAATGATGATTTCGATTATAATCTTATATTATAGGCAATAAGTTAGTCAAATCACTATGGAAACAACGGGAATTCTAGCGAATCACAAAAGAAATAAACGAATTTGAGCATCATATAACTTAAACAGTTTTAAATTTAATTTTATTGCAGTATTAATTGCATTTTCTCTCTCAATCTCTCCTCGCAATCTTCAATATACATTTCTACCATCACTTTCGTTCCGACCATCCGTTTCTACCATTAGGAATCTGAGTAAAGAAATTATTTTGACTAGCAAAACATTATGCTACTTACGAACTTTTCGATTTTTTTCCTTAAAACTTCTATTTTTTAAGCTTATTTATTTATCGTATTATATAAATGGAACTGGACATTTTTATGTAAGTATACATTTCAGCAATTTACAATTTTCTCGACTGGCAACACCAAAGCGAGAACAGTTATGTAATTTTAAATAGGTTTCTTTTTGCCAGTTGAAAAAAATGTTAAATAACTTTTACGTACAGGTAGGTATCTTAAAGATGTATTAATCTCATGCTATATAAATTATGATTTTAAAAATATTTCATTAAAATTACAATTTTTAATTCTACTAAAATACAATTACTAATATTAAATATTGTTTAAAAAAACGTTTTTTTCTTTGTCACATGAATTTACGTATATCAGTTACAAATCGTATATTTGTCATCACTTTCTTACTTTTTTTCGTTTAATTTACCAAAAATTTACACCTACAATGATTTTTTTGGAAGCGGCTGTCGACTTTTGAATTAAAATAAATAAAAATACTATATTATAAATATACTAGTCAGTTTATCGAGTAATTTTTTTCGAGAAAAAAGAAAGCTTCATTTCCTAAATTCCTAAAAAATTCTCTCAAAAAAAAAAATACTGATAAATATCTGGAAAAAAAAGTCAACGCCCCCTCCCGTTTCCGAAAAATTATTTCTCTTACGCGTATACAATTTTGAATGGATAAGTATAATATGATCGTATTGTTTAATTTTATTTCGTATACCTATATCTGTAGAGTTTAAAATTAAATTATACATTTTACACCTAAGCTAATATGGCTGGCTTAATGAGAAATCATAGATAATCGGTATCGACCAGGCCGATTTTTAATATTATCTATTGACCTTTATCAACAATGCATTGCATTTACGTCATTGGCAGAAGCAGACAATTGGTAATGGCAAGTGATATGGCCACCGATTGACGCGACGAGACCGTTTACCTTATTTTTTTCTTGACAAAACTTTTCCCTTTTAGCAAAGAGCACATACAGGATAAATCTTTTGTAATTTTTTTCTTAATGATGGGTGAGACGATGGTGAAATCAATAATCAATGACAAATGAATTGATGAATTTGCCCGCAGTAACACTCTAGTAGACGGTTATTTCAAGCTGTCTTACGAAGTTGCTTGGGAGATGACGAAAAGAGCAGCCAAATCGTCGTAATTCAACTTATCCACACTTGTAGAACACAGATATTCACTGGTTAAAACAATAGCAGTTTTACAACTGGAAATTCTGCTGATATACAAAAAATATATATATCTGTCAATTTCATTCTCCCGCCAACTTATGTTAATAACTGTCGGAATACTTTTTTTTTCAGGTCAATAGAAAATTTTACATTCAGCCGTGTCGATCGACCACACAATACACAAAGAGCTTGATCATTAAAAAATACATTTTTACATTAAATAAATACAATTTCTGTCATCGTTTTGGACGGTTTTGCTATAGTTTTTTTTTCAGTTACTTTCTTTGCGGTAAAAAATTATTTTATTTATTTACTATTTTCTTTTATTTTATTTGTCAGTCGGCTGTTAGGAAGAACGGAAAAAGTGTTCACAACCGGAGGTTTTTTTTTAAATTGACGGTAAACTTGAAACTATAGTCCAACAAAAGTGGTAACCGCTAATTCGAATACTTTGTATTACTATTTAGGTGGCAAACAAGCTACGATGACGGTAAGCAGTCACCGTAGCCTATGGACGTTTGATACTATACCAATAGATCTTAAAATGCATTACTTTTATACTAAATAAATGTGTGCGAAAAATTCGAATTAGCGGCTAAAACAATGTCTATAGAGTTGACATTTTTGACTATCAGTTATTTATGGTTCTACGCCTGTACCACTAATAGGACCAATGACGGTAGCACAGAAAACTTTAAATAAGTTAATTTTTAAATATTATTTATACTGCGCTTAAAAAAATCTACCATCCTGATTAAAAAAACACGTGGCATAGAATTAAAAATACAATCAAATATCAACTCTACAAACGTCGTTTATAAGGACCATAATTAATTACAGTATAATAAACGATGCCTAAGACATTAATAATGAAAAAAAAAAATCCGAAAAGTTTTCCCAACGAAAAAAAACGACCCCATAATTCATATAGCGCCATCTCTTTCCACATAAATTTCTTTCACGCGTAAACAAAATTAATTTTTCTTAATGTAAAAATTATAAGCAAAATAATCGAGTAGGTAATACATAGTATAGGATATATTTTTTTTACAAATAACCAACTTTAAAATAGTGAGGTATGCTTTACGTATACATGTTACTATAACTAGGAAATTAATATTAAACATTACAGCGAATTGAGTCAATTTATACATATAATATAATATGTTTAATTATTTAAATACGTTTTACTGTTTAAAAGCTGAGTAATATTAAAACAGACCGTTTACATATCTTTTACATTTTTTTTTTTTTTGTATTATTATTTATTCAATTATACATAAAAATTGAAAAAGTATTTTATGGATGAACAAAAATGTCTTCGTTTAAATATATTAGCGGCACAAAAAAAAAATGCAATTTTATTTGCAATTTTTTAACCGACTTTGATCATGCCTTGTACTGTTTTAGCCTGGAAGAAAAGAAATATTCTTAGCAGTAAGGCATCCTTCTCAACCAAAAATATAGTTTTATACTTTTAATCCGGTTAAAATCTCATTATTGGTTTATCAATAATAATGATGTAAAATATTAATTATTTTAATTTGCTTTATATAGAGTCATAGTAGCTTCATATTGTATAAAATAATTAGAAAACTTAAATGTTAGAACGTGTAATATATTTTTTAATTTAAAAAAATGCAACTACGGAGGTTTCATGCCGGCTCCTTCCCCGTAGATAGCATTCCGAACCGAAAAAAATTAACCGAATAAAACATTTTTAATTAGAATATAAATGTTAATTAAAACCTCATTATATTACAATGATACATAAATTAACTCAATCCCCTTGTTATGTTCTAAATTGTATATTTTATTAATATTTAATATGGTATACTCATATTACTGTTTCGTATAATAATAATGTCTTTTCTGTGACATGGTTATAGACTTGTCATGTATTTTATAGCAAGTGTCACTCTAGCGGAAAGAAGTGTCAACCTATTTACTAATTTTAAGGCAAAATTACTTCTATTTCAATAATGTTGTAGTTTAATTTGGATTGGCATATGCATGGCGTTTAATTAATTTTCGATATAGTACTTTTCTTCTTCTTTCTATGAAATGAGTTAATATTCATTACGGAGATGTATTAAGTAAAAACATTAAGTTTCAGTATTTTTTATGGATTTCTTTTTAATGTCAGACCAATAAGTTTTTTTTTTTCGATTTAACTTAGCAAAAAAATTTTTAAAAAATTATACCGCCTATTGACACGACAATGCGCTTGATGTCTTATAACTTTGCCAATGCGTTGCCAATGAAGAGAAAGATGTTATACCTCTCGCGCCGGTACTCGCTCTGGCTCTCCAACCCTTCGAACCGAAACACAGCGAACTGCTTCACGTTTTAATTAGAAAGAAGGTTGGTACCAATAAACCAGAATCTTGTTCAATATGAATTCTACTCGACGAGTAAAAGTTAATATTTCGCGAAGTCATTGAATATTAATTTAATGCATAGGCTGCGGTAGTGTAGCGTAGTTCGTATGTTCGTGCGACTGTCCGTCCGTCTGTTCTGTTTCATCACCTGATTGTTCACCGTCCTGGTCTTCATCCTCTGATGATGAGAGTAGTCCTGAAAAAAAATGCAAATTTATTTATAAATAATAACTACATCACGACATACACATTGACTCAGCCCTTCACTAAGATATAATCCTGTATCGCAGTTGTACGAGCATATATGAATAATAATTCGTTTATTTAAAGAAAAATAATAAAAAATACAACAGAATCTGAAAAAGATATTACTTCCTCACTAATATAATAAACGTTTGTAAGGATGTATGAATATTTGTAACTCTTTCACGCAAAAAACTACTGAATGGATTTTAATGAAACTTTACAATAATATAGCTTATACATCAGAATAACACATAGGCTGTAATGTATAAAGATACTTTGTGAATTGTCCAAAATATAACGATAAATGTCAAGTATTTAAAAATCAAATATTTATTGAACCATTTTCATTTTAATAAATTGGCAACTTATTATCTTCCATTTTGAAACAAGATTGAAGATGGCGATTAATTTTTTTGTAAATTTTAAACTCACATTTAACCTAAATAAGGATTTTTTTAAATAAATTAATGTATAATTTATCTATTTTTACAGAGAGTTTCTCTATTTTGACAGTTAATAAAAGTTTGAAGAAAAATCGATCGGAACGTCAAGCGAGTAACATCACATTCTTCTGTTCAGTTTTATTTTTATTGGTGATAATTAGCTACAGTGTTAAATATTGCAAAAAGTCCTTGCCACAACTTTACTGATCTCTTATCTGCACAGTGACTACAAAAGTGACGTGATTAACTAATCGATTTAAGTGATTAATCCCACAAACTCAGGTTTAATTCTAACATTTTCACTGTCTCCGATCTAACGCGTAAGCGACACGTTTTGCACGGCGGTTACGGCTTTTCGGGCGCGAGGCGCACTGTGATCCAAGCGTCTCCGACTAGCGTCGCTGCAACGTACCGTACCGGCTGTCTTACCCTCACCGTGCGATTATACACCGTCGCCGTTTTATTTTATATTATGACTTCGAACAAATGCTCTGGTTGTCCTAATGTTTTGAAAGGAATTCAATTCCTGCATTGCTCTCGATGCACAGATAAGTATCACTTCACTTGTCTGAACTATACTAAAGACGACTATACTGGTTTCACTAAGGACTTTAGGGAAAACTGGGTTTGTCCTACTTGTAAATGTAAAGAACCCAAGAGTGGAGACAACAGCAACACGCCTATTCGCTCCTCAACTGCTACTGCACCAAAAAAGGCATCGTCCACCGAACCTTCCTCACACTACGACAACATCACACTGCGCGCAAAACAGCGCGCCACTAGTGTTGCCGGAGGCAATTGCAGCTGTATATCTGCCGACAGCATACGTGACATTATTAGGGAAGAGTTAAGAAGCCAGCTTAACATACAAATAAGCGACATTCAGACCAAAGTCACTACGCTGAGTAAGTCTTTATCCTACTTCGCTTCTGAGTTTGACAGGATTAGACTGGAGCACGAATCACAGCGTTCAATTATTGAAAATCTTGAAAAAGATAATTTGGACCTCCGCACTTCGAGACAGGAATTAAACAAACGACTGCAACAACTCGAACACCTCTCACGCACTAACAACGTCGAGATTCAGTGCGTGCCTGAACACAAGAGCGGAAACCTATACAGCACTGTACAGCAGTTAGCCAACGTTGACAATTGTCCACTAGCTGAGTCCGACATTCATTATTGCAGTCGGATTGCAAAGTTTGACAACAAAAGTCCCAGGCCCCGTTCTATATTGGTTAAGTTTAGTTCCAGACGTCTGCGAGATACGTACTTAGCAGCAGTGGTCAAATACAACAAAAATAATCCCAGTGATAAAATAAACACTGGACACTTGGGCATAGGCAGAACTAAGAAATCTCCTGTCTTCGTCGCTGAGCACTCGACTCCCGAAGTCAAGGCCCTGCATGCTGCCGCTCGGCGCAAGGCTAAGGAGCTTAATTACAAGTTTGTGTGGGTACGCGACGACAGGGTCTTTTTAAAGAAGTCAGAGACCACTAGCTACATTTTAATAAAAGACACTCACTTTTTAAACAATCTAACATAGCGACACTTTTATCATAGAATAATTAATTTTCACCTTTTGTTTTTCGTTGATTTTTTTATTTTGTTTTAATTTTTGATCATATTTAATTTAATTGAAAATCATTTTAATTGAATGAATTATCTATTATATTTTAATGAAGAAGTTTGTATTACTGTTTGTGTCAATGATTTTAGTCTGTTTATCCAATTATTTGTATTGTTCTTGAGGATTTATATTTATATTTTTTTTGTTGTTACTCATTCGGTTGAAGTACGTAACCATTTTAAATACTTTTAGATTTCTGACAGATTAATTTATGTCTGTTATTAACGTGTAACCATTATTATTGAGCATTTATTTTTGTAACCTTTGCCTAAAATTTTAATGTTTTCAAATTGACACTATAATTTTAAACGAACTAAGTAACTTTTTATTCAGATATATATAAATACATATATATCCTTTAACTAATGAACTGAAATAACTTACAAAATAAAATAAAGTTAAATTTTGCTATTTTATGGACAATTTTTAGTACCAGAATGTCAGAGGTTTGAGAACTAAAACTGTCGAGTTCTTTTGCTCTAATTATGACGTAATCGTATTGACTGAGACATGGCTGAACGGCAGCGTTTTCGACTCCGAACTCTTTGATAGTCGATATGTTGTTTATAGGCGTGATAGGGAAACCAGTGGATTTCATTATAAAAAGAATGGTGGTGGCGTACTTATAGCGGTTTCCAGGTCCTTGAACTCCAAGCGCTTACACAGCTTTGAATCTAAGTGCGAGGATCTTTGGGTTAGTATACAGACTTGCTCTGATGATCACAAAAGAGACGAGCTGTACTTATGTGCAGTTTACCTTCCTCCGCCTTTACAAAAACATATATTTGAGGAGTTTATTGACAATGCTAATAGAGTTCTTGGAACATGCAATACTCAAAATATCGCTTTTTTTGGTGACTTCAATCTTAGCTCAATAGAATGGAGTTTTTCGGATGGCAACAGTCAACCAGATAACCTCATGAGTAATGGTTTATATTGCACTATGCTTCTAGATTTCATTTCTATGTATGATTTAAAGCAGTACAACTACACTTTGAACGTAAAGGGCAAACAATTGGATCTTCTTTTGAGCAATGTCAGGATTACAGACCTTTTTGAAAGTTCCAGCCCTCTCTCAGTTATCGATCCCTTACATCCACCGATTTCATTTTCTATGCCTCTTGGCTCTTACTCTTTTCTTCCCTCTCGCCATGTTAATCGTCTGTGTTTCCACAAAGCCGACTTTGACAAAATTGTAACCGAACTTAATGGGGTTCAATGGGATTTTGAATTTTCATCATGCAAAACGGTTAATGAAATGGTTAAATTTTTTTACGACTACTTACGAATAACCATCACTAACCATGTGCCCAAGTCTAAACTACGTTCTAACAAATACCCTATTTGGTTTTCAAATGAGCTTATTAAACTTCTCCGTGAAAAACATAAATATTATAAAAAATTCGTAAGTTTAATTTTAATCCACGTGACAAACTTTCCTTTGAATACGCTAAACAAGGAGCACAAAAGTTTTTGTTATTTTGTTACAAAAACTACATAACTCGGCTGGAATGCAGTTTGCGTTCCAATCCAAGACTCTTCTGGTCCTTTATTAAAATTAAAAAGAAGAGTTGTAGTCGCTATCCAGCGCAAATGTTTTTCAGTGATGAAATAGCTTCAGGGGAGGGCGAGATCTGTGGTCTATTTGCAAAAAGTTTTGCTTCCGTGTATAACAACGATAGCCCTACTAACCAACCCAAATCTTCAAGTTTCGCTGATCTTAATATCACAAGTAATTTCTTAACTTTGTTACAGTTTGATGATAGGCAGGTCCTAAGGGTTTTAAAAAGACTTGATTCTAATAAGGGTGCTGGCTCGGATGGTATTCCGTCCATTTTCGCAGTCAAGTGTGCGCCAGCCTTAATAACCCCTTTACGCCTAATTTTTAATTTTTCTTTGCGCACAGGGTCGTTTCCAGATATTTGGAAGGAGGCACTGGTAGTTCCGCTGCTTAAGTCAGGAAACGCTAACCTTATAAAAAACTACAGACCCATATCTATTCTTCCCACCTTCGCTAAAGTCTTTGAAAAATTACTTTATCCTTTACTGTCTTGGCACTTTAGGAACATAATCATACCTCAACAACATGGCTTTATGAGCAACAGATCTACTTCCACCAATCTTGTGTCTTTTATTAATGAGGTGTCATCCACTATTGACAAGCGCTCTTCTGTAAGTGCTATCTACACAGACTTTAGCAAGGCATTTGATAAAGTTAACCATAGGATCCTTATTCAGAAACTCTCTTTGTATGGCATCGCCGAACCTTTGTTGAGTTGGTGTAGCTCGTACTTGCACCTAAGAAAATCATCCGTGGTCGTAAATGGTTTTTCCTCGGATCCATTTATAGCTCACTCTGGAATTCCACAGGGCTCGCACCTTGGACCTTTGTTTTTCAATGTGTTCATCAACGACATTGCTGACTGTTTTGTTAATTCCAAATTCCTTCTTTTTGCCGATGATCTCAAGTTTTTCCGTTCGATCGATAGCAACATTGATATTACACTGCTACAGCATGACCTAAATAGACTTAGCGATTGGTGCGACATTAACGACATGTTTCTAAACATTTCTAAATGTCATTCAATCTTCTTTACTCGGAAGAGATCTTCGGTGTGTCCACTTTACTTTATCCGTGATGTCAGTTTGCAAAACATGGACGAAGTGCGTGATCTTGGTGTGACGCTAGACACTAAACTTCGTTTTAATGTCCACTTTGATAATATTGCTTCTAGTGGGTTCAGGTCTCTGGGGTTCCTTTTGCGCAATTGTAAGGATTTTAAATCCCCTTCAACTAAAATCTTGCTCTTTAACTCGTTGGTACGTAATGGGTTAGAATACGCGAGCGTTGCATGGAGTCCTTTTTATGATGTTCACAAGAAACGGCTGGAAGGTATTCAAAAGCGTTTCCTATGGCATCTAACTTATTCTTGCTATTTGGGCAAGTCATTGGTTAACTATGAGTCAAGGCTTGCACACTTCAAAATGTCAGCATTGGTCGATCGAAGATGTATGTTGGACACTGTTTTTCTTTATAAATTGTTGAACGGTACTCTTGATGCTCCCGACTTGTTGGCTTCATTAACTTTTTGTATACCTTATAAGACACCCAGAGCAACGACTTTTAATTTATTTTCACTAAATAGCTATCAGACCAATTTGGGTTACAATGCACCCTTAACAAGAATAACTAGGAAATATAATTCTCTCCAAAAGACAGAGAAATTCGATATTTTTGCAGACAACATACCCAGTATTAAGGCCTATTTTAAGTAGTGTTATGTTTGCTTTTGCCTCTGACACAGTAATTTGTTCGTTTTTGCTCGTCTCATCTATGAAATTATTATGTTGAGTTAAATGAATAATTGGTTTACATTATTTAATATTATATTACTTTATTTATTTGTAAGTTTGGACATTGAGTTTTCGGCAAATTTTTTAAAAAATTTAAAATTTCTACTCGGTTTTTGATGTTTTAAATGTTTGACTTTTTATTTTTCTTGCACGCTGTCTTCACCTTTTTTATAGTGACATTTGACTTGTTTTTGTATTGTGATTGTTCTTCTATTGTATGAATGAGTGTACACTATGTTGGTGATCTTTTTAATAAAATAAAATAAAAATTAATGGCTGCAATTTGTTTTTTGTTTATATCACTGCGTCGGCAAACAAGCGTACGGCCCGCCTGATGGTAAGCAGTCACCGTAGCCTATGGACGTTTGCAATACCAGTGGTATCACGAGTTGCCGACCTATCAACAGTCTTTTTAATTTATGTGTTAATGTTTGATTATTTATGGACTCAATAATACTACAGTGATTTCGTCTTTTATTCAAAGTCAAAGTCTTTTTTTTTTATTTTTTTTTTATTTAATAAATCCACAGGACACACATCAGACACAGAAAATAACTTATAATTAAACGCCTAAGGTACATATGTGTGTCCCAATTAAGGACTTATACAACAAACAAAGTCAAAATGTTTTTCACTCAAACAGATTTCAAATAAGCTTTTATACCGTCATTTTTTTTTACAACGACCGGTTCGGAATGCTACTTCTTCGGGGAAGAAACCTCCGTAGCTTCTTTTCACAATACAAAATACAATTGTCTATTACTTAGTTATTGAATTTTACCTGCAGTGAACTGCGGATTGGAGAGAGCGTCGGGCCAATATCTCTTGCTGATTGACGAACCGTTTTTTCCTTTCTTGCCACCTGTTTAAACAAATTAACACCTATCAAATGATTGATCAGTGAAATTCAATAATAATAACCACAACACGACGATGTGAATTATAATAAATCAATAAAGATATACTGACAACGTAATGTTATTAGACATGTTGCATGTTCCCTATAGTGTGGAAGTAATGTTTTTAGACATGTCGCATGTTCCCTATAGTGTGGAAGTAATGTTATTAGACATGTCGCATGTTCCCTATAGTGTGGAAGTAATGTTATTAGACATGTTGCATATTCCCTATAGTGTGGAAGTAATGTTATTAGACATGTTGCATGTTCTCTATTGTGACAACGTAATGTTATTAGACATGTCGCATATTCCCTATAGTGTGGAAGTAATGTTATTAGACATGTTGCATGTTCTCTATTGTGACAACGTAATGTTATTAGACATGTTGCATGTTCCCTATTGTGACAACGTAATGTTATTAGACATGTTGTATGTTCCCTATTGTGACAACGTAATGTTATTAGACATGTTGCATGTTCCCTATTGTGACAACGTTATGATGTTAGACATGTTGCATGTTCCCTATTGTGACAACGTTATGATGTTAGACATGTTGCATGTTCCCTATAGTGTGGAAGTAATGATATTAGACATGTTGCATGTTCCCTATTGTGACAACGCATCCCTATTGTGGCAATGTTATTAGACATGTTGCATGTCAGCGGTTTTTTTACGACACATGCTGGTACGCCCTCTGCTTTGAGTACAGCGTCATGTTCCCTGAAATATATGCTTTAACCCGCATCGAAGGTTGAAGGTATCCTCACCAGGTTTATCAGCGCAGTCCAGCATGGGCTGCAAGATCCGTCTCCTGGCATTGATGAACCAGTTGTTGACCTGGAGGAGAGTCAGCCTGGTCTGAGCGGCGAGGGTTCGCTTCTCTTCTTCCGTTGGATACGGATGCTGTAAGAGAAAACGGTGGTCTTAATTTAACAAAACATCATAACTTAAACTAATCATGCTTGCCATTATCACTTGCCATTAGGCGCCAATGATGTTATATTTAACAAAACACTCACGACTAGATGCTGAAACAGCCACGCCCTCATGACCTGCGTGGCGTGTCTGGGAAGTACGCCCCTTTTCCCACCTTCTTCCCCGTCATCCTCAGGGGGGGGAGACCCTGACACCGAGGAACAGGAGTTGTTGGAGTTTGTACCTGGTGGAAAGAGTACATTGATTGAATTAATGGTGTTATAGAGGTTTTCTTGATGGGAGAAAGATAAAGAAATACGTGGGATTTTGTAATCCAAAGAGAAAGACGATAGAAAAAAACTTTAACTACATTTGGTAGTTTCAAAAGCTTCGATGCGAAATTTAAAAAATAGCTCAGATGAAAAAAAAATATATACATTGAGAATATAATATACATTACATTAGTATATATACTAAACATAAATTTATTATGTAATCCCTCGAGAGGGGTTGGCAGAGGTGCTACACACCGCATTACGCATGTTTACGTTGAGTCCCAGTGTGACAGGTTGCGAATCTGTCGCCACTATCCGGGCACAATGACGAACATGGCAGCTAACACCCCAGATTCGAAACCTCGACAGTCTCGACGGTTGATAATATAAAGTAACAAATTTTAGTTCAATTAAATTACCAAGTAGGTTATAGCAAAAAAACACGATGTGACACTGACATGAGACATACGTGAATTCTGTCAAATGATTTTCTTTCAAAATCCATGCCAGTGTTGCCATGTTTAATATCATAAAAATTGTTACCAGTAAATGAATCCGTAGGTATTAGCCCGGCGCCGATCTGACTGATTGGCGTCGACCCCTGGACCACGAGGGATGCTGGAAAAATAGGTGAGTTAATGTAACTAAATTTGAATAATCAATTTTTAGAGGTTCCTTACTCTATTGCTGCAAATTTTAGTGAATAAACTAAATAGAAAAATTGGAATAAAAAGTAATTATTAGAATTGATTATATTATTATTACTGTATGTTTTATAATACTAATCAAAGAATACGCACAAGCTGACGGTTCGCCTGATGGAAAATGATACCGATGGCTCTCTAATCATTCGAACCATCGATTCGATTTAATGTATATATGAATTTTTCCCACAATTTAGCACATATATGTTTTAAATAATAATGATAACAATTAACTGTGTGTGTGACTCACGTGTGTCCCTGTGTCCGGGAGCGAAGGGTGTGTCGGTGTGCTGCGGGAACACCGGGTACGACGGAGCCGCCGCCGCCGGGGGGGACTGGGGAGAAAATGACACAATTTAACAAAATCAAAATATTTTATTAGAATAGACTAAAAATAAATACTTTTAAATGGTCATCTTTTTATACTACCACCGGTTCGAAACGCTATCTCTACGGAGAAGAATCCGGCAAGAAACCTCCGTAGTTGCTTTATTTAAATAATTACAATAAATTAATTTCTATTACGATTTGTAAAAAAAAATATAGTTTTCTATTTATAAACAAAAAGTATAAAGTTATATAAACAATATACATTATGTGTACAGCCTACGATTTTATAGAACCGTGGACGCCCTATTACTATTATACTATTATTTAAGGGATTATTAATGGGATATATTTACATGACGTGTATAGATCGTGGGTGTAACTTGCAAAGATACGCCCCCACGTTTTGAGTGGCCCCTCTTTCAGCCCCGTAGGGTTATTTTCTTATTTTTAGGACATTTAAAAACGTGGATTTTTAGATTTTTTAAATATACTATACAATACAAATTTTAACAAAATCGGTCGACAAACAAACAAACAAACAAACAAGAAAGTGATTGTATAAAACGTGGGAAAATATTTGATATTATTAATGACATACATTTCATACCTGGTACTGTGGTGAATTTGATGTGCTAGAATGGTCGTCCAGGCTGCCTGATAGGTTGTTGTTGCTTTCCAGACCACCTGGAGACAAATAAACAACATGTATTATTGACTACCTCTATAGCGAAGGGGTGTACAGCTGACTGAAATATGTCCCGGATCTTTGTGTTGTCGCAAGACGCATTGTTTCGCTTACCGGTCTCGGATGTAGTATTCTTATCTTTGTAGTTTATACCATATCATTGCTTAGCACCTGCGATACATGATTCTAAAATGTTCCTGCAGGGCTGAGTCAAGTTGTGTGTGGTAATTATCATTAAAAATATAGGTTGAAAAAACATGTACAATACATGTACAGTCAGTGGCGTGCCTAGAGTTTTAGTACAGGGCAAGCAGAGAGATATACTTCATACTTCCGTTGTGGACTTGCTGGCGTGGACGAGCTCAGCAAAACACTCAGAAGTTTGCGAACATGTCAGCAAAACCACAATTTCGCTGGCTTTAAAAAAGTCGTTTGATTTATTAATGAATGAATGAGAGCGCGAACTTATTTTAGTTTGATAGGGCAAGCCGGGCTTTTGGGCTTCTATGACAGTACCGCCACTGTGTACAGTAATGCTTCGACGTATGCTCTCAACCGCATAGCTCACGACATAGATCACTTTTCTTGTTCTCTGAGTGAGTTCACAAGGGTAGCCCTGTTTGTTATTAGTTACAGCTTTTAATTATATTTATATAATAGGTTTTTTAATGTATATATAGATTATAAGATATTATATTGAAATTGCATTGTATATGCATTACGCCTTTTATGATATCTGCTATATCGTACAAACAAATAAACAAATGCTTCCCTGAATTAAGCGATTTCGGGGAGTTACGCGGTTTTAAAACATGGTCGATTCAACTCTTTTTTAACACATATTAAAAAATTTAAATCCAATTTTTTTTCTACGAGACAAGAAATAAAACACATTTTAATCTATTTTTTTGTACCTTAATTTGAATGTATATAAATGTTTATAAATTAAACCGCGAATTACGCGAACTCGACTTCGAATTTAACATGATTGATCGTTCGTCATGCCAGAGACTACACTCCCACAAGATATGATGGGCAGTTTGTACAAATTCTTGATCCGACGTTGAATATTCGCAAAGGATTGACAGCACCAAGTTAAATGAGTAAACTTTGCCCTAGAGGTGAGATGAGTTTATAACTTATACAGTTTGGCAAAAATGGGGGCGCTGCAAGCAACTTTCTGGCAACACTGAGCGGTGATCAGCCAGCGACAGCTGCTGAGTCTGACAGAAAACATGTCATTGCCAGATAAGAAATACGTAGTTCCACCTGTCACCACGTCATACACTTTTTTGCCAGCTCCAACAACGCTAATTCTTGTTGCTACGATACCATGTGACCACAACGTGTGTGGTGTAATAAGACACCAAGTGCCATCGTCGTGTCAATAACCAGCGGTATCATTTAAATTCAGAACCGTCTTATTTGGCAGTGACGTGGTATACAAAAAAAAACCATATAACTAATGTAATACGACTTACCACTAGTATAGTCGCTCCTTAGTAAGTTTTCACTCTGCATCTTAGTCTTCAAGCAGGCTATATATCTTCCGCAGAAGTCCCGACATAACTCTTGGACTTTCTCGAGCTCTAGAAGGTGGATCCTCAACACCTGGAAGGAAGGAAAACGGGTATAGAAGTTTTTATAGAAATCAGCCCATCCGTTTCGGAGCTACAATGCTACTGATGGCCACGCTCGACAAATATACATCTTTAAATCAATACTAATAATAATAACGAAATCACGACACACACATTGAATCATCCCGACAGTAAGATTAAAGAATCTTGAGTCACAGGTGCTAAGCAACGATATGGTATAAACTACATACTCGTAGATAAGTGTGTCTTAATGAATATACAAACTCATGTTTTGTATATTCCTACTCGTCATGTTACATAGATTACAATCGTGATTTTGTATGAGCAATTTTAATTCCTAATCAATCCGTTAAGAGGCTTGATTAGGTTTACAAAGATTCATACAAATTTATAACTGCTGTAACAAGCAGTAATCAAAGGAAAAACTTATAGTAGGCACAAAGAATACAACATCCAAGACCGGTGAGCGAAACGATGCGTCTTGCAAGTCACACAAAGTTCCGCAGCCACCTCTAGCGTAGCAGGCTGTCGTTTACACCTCTGCACCACAGAGGCCGTCAAATAAAATGAAAAGTAAATTCCAAGACCTAAAAATACGTACTCATGTAATCATCAGTCCGTCAATTTCAGGGTCAAAAGGACAGCGGTGCTGGTGAAGGGCCAAACTTGGTGGTAAGAAACCTACTTTCTCTACAAAAGTCCTTAGACAAACCCACCTGAATGCTCTTAATCATCAGTCCATCGATCTCAGGGTCGTCCACTAAGAAGGGTCTGCGGTCCCTTCGCTGGTGCTGCACGAAGGCCTGCAGGTCCGCTCCGAAGGCGTCCGCGGCCGGGGACTCCGCCCCCGCTGTGGCTTGCTCGCATCGCTCTAGGAGCAACGCTAGTAAGGGGAATAGGGGGTGCCTGTGGAAAAATAGTAATTATATTTTTTATGGTGTTTTTTTAGAGCGCATTATGGGATCACAATCAAGACGATGATGAAAAGAAAGTTCCTATAAATCTGACTTAGACTAGTCTATAGATAATTTCATCAAAATAATTATTGACAGAAACAGTTTTTTCGTTCACTTAAATCCTTACTGCAGTGTTTCAATATGCTCCTGGAAATTTTGTAGAGTAATCGTACTAAACAATAACCTAAGGGTATTCAAAGCACCCATGCCAATCTGATTCAATATTGCAACTTCTCCTCCACCAGCATTCCTGTTTACCAGTATCAACAGAGGCGTCCTTTGTAACGTACAATGCAGCTGTACAATGAAGCACAGGCTACGTGCACGGACGTACTGCTCGCTAATGGATCGCTATGCTTTCTTACATAGAAGATCGCAGGGCTAATCGAAAAAAAGGCAAAGACAAGGCTACCCTACTAGCTTCTGGATAGAGCGATACTTTAAGCATTGTAAGGTGAGAAGTCTCAAAAAGGTTCATTTGTGGTACTGACTTGTAGACGGCCCGCTTATCAGCCTCAAACTGTGCCTGGTCGGCGTCAGCGGCGGGCGCGCCGCCGCCTTGCATCCCGCCAAGATCAATAATGTCTTCGACGCATCTGTTGAAAATAACGAGCATAATAATAATCACATTACAACACACACATTGACTCAGACCTGCACAAAGCTATAATCTTGTAACGCAGGCACTAAACAACGTTTGGTATATAGTACATAAATAAGAATAAAACATCCAAGGCCGGTAAGCGAAACAATGTATCTTACAAATAAAACAAAGTCCCATTATAGAAAACAGCTGCATAATTATAGAAGCGACACACTTGATGACTTGGTAACCCAGTTTATTACGTGCCTTGGTTAAGACCGACCCTACCCGAAAGGTCGAGGGTTCGAGCCTCAGGTTGCCCTGTCAAGATAAACATGGAAGCCATTTCCATGTTCTCACTGTGCCCGGATAGCGGCTACAGATTAACGAAACATGCGAAATGCGGCGTATATCGTGAAAATATTGACAGTAATACCAATACAGGTGAGATAATTTAGACATTTTTAACAACCAATACCACCGTTAAACATATTATTAATGCAGGCTGCAATTCAATAGACCATTGTTACTACAATGTTTGAGGTAATTCTTCAAATACTCGTACGTTCAGAAGTAGCGCCCCTTTATTGTTTTTACTATTTGATATTTTGATAATAAATTGGACTTATTTTATGTTTCTACCAAAAACGACCTTATCAATTATTACCATAAAAATACAGTCCCAAAACAGTAAAATATATTTTTTATTAAACAATCATAATAAAAAAAAAGATATTTATTCAATGGTGTATTATACCAATAATGGTGCACCAGAGAATAAACGTCAAATCTTTTTAATTAACATATATTTCACATAAAGATTCTTTCATCTCTCTGTCTTATATAGAATGATACAAACTAAGCTTTAATAAATATCATCATAGCGTACTTGTAGATCCTAATTGAAATTCACATAACCTTACCTAATATGTTTGTGAAAATAATTTAATCAATATTTACCGACAATTATCAGCTACTCTTTCAAAAAAACTTAAAATGAATAACCTAATCACCATTTCTCAAAAGATAAGTGACGAAAAAGATATTGTTTTATCTTGACGACATAATTATCGAATCCTTTGGTTTTTTCCTGATTAAAATTATTAATAAATTATTACAAAGATAAAATTTGTAAATTACAAAATAAAAACATGATTTTTTTATTTTTTAAATAATAATATTAAGCTCTAATCAAGAGTAAATTATACGATGAGTAATTATCGAATCCTTTGGTTTTTTTTTAATTAAAATTATTAATAAATTATTACAAAGATAAAATTTGTAAATTACAAAATAAAAACTTGATTTTTTTTTAATTTTTTTAAATAATAATATTAAGCTCTAATCAAGAGTTAATTATACGATGAGTACTGAAGAAAAATATCTTGCAATAACAATACGCATTGACACATGGGATTTTTTTTTCAGTATCATTAACACTTCCACTGCTGGATATAGGCCATTTCCAAATAATTCCTGTGCCTTTTGCATCTAGCGGCTCTACAGCCACACAAAAACGTCCGTACACCTCGTGGTGAGCCGTTAACACTACTCCTTCGTAGTTGATAAAAATTTAGAAAAAGATTTACTGTGTGTCTTTAAAACAGAGACAATCAAGAATTTCGAGTATGTCCAGCGTATATTTAGTACAATACGGATTTACATCAACAGATATTTAAACGAGAAATCTACTCGATCACTAGGCAGACTCTATCCACATCATAATAAAAATGATTTTTATTCAAAATTCTATCACTGACTATAGTATCTTTTGAATAGTGAAAATAATTATTAACACTGGTTCAAATTCTGATCTATGTAATGAAGGCAACACGTATAGTTTCACATAAGCAACAAGTGCAATATCAATTATTATGCTGTAAAACTTAAGATCGGTACAAAGACCAAACAGGTTAGGTAGATGTATAGCAGTTTGTATATGGGAGGAACCGACGAGACACCTCTGTAGTTGCATTTTTCAATATTTTACGATAATTAGCATAGTCGAGTATTATTTAATTTAAATTTCTAAATTTTTCATGTAAATTTCATATAAAATTATTAGACAGTGAAAAATAACCGTTTTTTAATCCATAACTAATATTAAAATAATACATACAAATTAACACTTAAATTTGTTTTTTAAATGTCTGATATAAGATGTACCTACTGTCTAGTTTCCCAAATGTTAAATGAACTCGCAAAATTTTTTAAAATTTAAATAATCATAACTCAAATCAAGACTACAAATTACGACTTGCTTTCTACCATTCCAATGCTTGATTGTTATATCTATTATTATATATACCTAAACCTTATAATGTACACCCCAAAACTTGCAAGGATGGCAATAAAAAGAGATATTAAAAGCTAAGCGGTTGCAAACGGACCATTCATCACAAATGTTGCCAGTAGATTGATATAAAATACCCTCTTGCGCGATATTTACTTTATTTAGTCTAAGTTTTTCCTTGGAAAGTGTTTAATCTCGGTAGCTTGTTGTCTTTAATACGATTAGTTATTTTATTAAATGGTATTAAATCAGTAATTAATTTTAACTGCCGAACGAAGAATATATTTGTATTTGACGACTGTTGCGTTGTTATTATTTGAGCAAAAATAATACGAAAAATATTCATTCGTTAAAAAAATATTTTTGGCCGTCTTCGTTTCTTACGCTTCACTTTTTTTTTACCAGTAGTTTTTGCGGCGATTTCTTTTATACCCGACTACGGAGCAGCAAAAAGGAAGGTTATTTACAAAATATGCTTTAGTCACGTCTACCGAGAAAGTTATATCGGAAGAGATAAAAACCCCGAAAACTTTAAATATCTACCATAAAACATAACACAAAAAAAAGTTAAAACTGAAAGTTGTGGATTCAAGGAAAGCAAGGATCGGTCCATTAAAAAAATGAGAATTACAATCGATTCAATCAATCAAAAAAGCCAGTCGGATTTTTTCCTTCTTTTAAAAAGAATAATAATAATAGCCTTTATTCAGATCGACTTAGCCTAAATACAGTATCCTAAAATAGCATAAATCAATATAAAAATTTATCCTAATACTTGTCTTTTTCATTTTCTGAAGATCTGTTTGCCAGTTGGGAAAAGCCTCCTCCAACTTTAAAAATCTAGATATTAGATTTTAAAAACAATAAAAATCCAAAACGATATTAACACAAATAAAACAACTGCAGCGTACAATAAAATTTTATATCTTATTGTCGTGACAAGGGCAATTTTGACTGGGTACCCGGCATTATTCTAAATGCATTCTGTGTGTAACTAAAAATGTCTATTTTCTTAGACTTCGTCGTTACCGACGGCTGTAGCGGTAGGGATGGGCTCGCGATGTATCGATACATTCAAAATTTATCGACAGTAATTATTTAAAAATAATTTTAAGCTTGTACTAGCAAGGCGGTAGCGAGTTAATAATTCTTCGGAGTTCGCAGCCTTAAGTGCTCATTATAAATTCATATTCAAATAAGGTAGATATTTTTGGCTATTACGTTTTAAATTGGTTTCCTTACAATGTCTATGCAGTTTAAAATTGAAAAAGACATGTAAGTTAATGAAGAGACGTATTTAAAATAATTAAATAATTATTATATCATGAAAATTTTATCGGTGAAGTACTGGTAAAGTAGGAAATACTGCTCAAAGGATAAAAACATCTTTACTCTTGAAAGTAACAGTTGGTTATCTCCTTATGAGTAGTCTTGCTGTATTGCTTCTTGTTGCACATCATTTGGACCACTTCTAAGACAGTTGTTACAATAAATAAATAGCATAAACTCACGCAGTAATTAATCCCTCGAGAGGGGTAGGCAATACACCGCATTTCACATGTTTATATAGAGTCCCAATGTTAAAGGTTGCGAATCTTTAACCATTATGTGGGCATAATGAGGAACATGGCAGCGACAATAAATGCTAAATCCATTTATTGGCAACCTCTCAGACCTGACTTAGATTTTATATTAAACACTTGCATTGAACTTAAATATTTGTTACTTATCGCTCTTGACCTGCAAAACCACAAGCTACCAAATTCTATAGCATTTTTCAAAAGCAAACACAAAACAAAGTCTCAAAATCCAAAAGTGTTTCATCCTATCATTGTCATTGGTAAATTATTGTCTAAATCTACCGCCGAGTCCAAATAGTATATTTAAATAGATGTTGGAAAACCACATAATTCTATCGATACACGCTATACCACTAAAATGGTTTTGGTCATCTTTCTTAAAATCTAAGACAGCAAACATTGTACAAAAAAAAGGTTTTAGAAGCAAAAAGTTTTAATCCAAAATCTTTCCATTCCGAAATTTGTTCCTAATAGGAAACATTACGCAAAGCTCAAAGCATAAGGCGCAGTAGCACATAATGTGACATGCCTAATTGTAACGTAAAGAATAGTGTAAAAAATATGTTTTTTTTTGTAATAACTCTGACATGACAACATTTCAGTATTACTTAGATACTACTGTAAAAAAGTCCCATAATTCTATCGATAGATTCGATAAACACTATTCCACTAGCTTAGACCAGGTCTCCGCGAATATAGATAAGTTAGCTATTTGAATGCCGGTCGCATTCGATCCGACCCGCGCGCTTGAATTTTGAATATTTACAACGATACACACGTATAGGCAAAGGCGTGCTGGCTGAAAAGTTTCGCTTCATTTGAAATACTGGCTTTTTTTTTCTTTTTTGTAACTAAAGAGCCAAGTGTCGAAAAACCGTTTAGGTATGTAGTTAATAAGGCTGTAACACCAGTCGTGCATATCGCCTAGTAGTAACATTACACACTTACAAATGTCAGTTTTTTTAATGAGTTTCCTTCTTATGAGGCAACGAATATTTAGATTTAGAACGAACTTTTTTTTATTTAAGGTTATTTAAAACCAATACATAATTTCCAAAAAGGTTTTCAATTTAATTTATGGGAAACAAACAGTTTTTTCTTAATACTTAAATAATAATAATAAATACTCCTCGTCACGTTGATAGTGTCAGATGATGGCATGGTAGGTGGAAGAACGTGGAAACGTTCAGAATGTCAAACAGGAATACTAGAAAAGGGGACAACAACGAAAATAAGAGAAAAACTCGTATCTCCAATAGACTGCCGTTGCTGGCACGCCATCAATCGACTGAACGTTTTTTTTTTCTTTTCATCCGTCCACGCAAATTAAATGTCCCCAAAAAGCCAAGTTAGAAATGTGCGGGCTGAACGAGTATAGTTCTTTGCTCAAAATATTTTAGTTTACTTAACTTTTTATATTCAATTTAAAAATCATCGACGTCAATGATTTTTCTCAAAGGATCAATTTTACTTAAAATATTCGTTATAAATATAACTCCGTATCAAACAATCTGATTTCATCGAGAGAATCAATCCCGTGGGTAGTTGTTACCATTAATGTTTTATTGTTTCTATTCATTCTATCAAACGATTCTAATGAACTAATAAATAAATGGCTAACTATTTAATGTGCTTTATTAAAGTTTATCATAGGTGTCTATTTTATTACGAACAAGAGAAACTACACGTTTACAATTTAATTAAAATCATTATATTTCTCTAAATAAAAGGCATTCATGAACCGAAAACGTAATCGTGTTGAAATATTTTTGGAAGATAAACGTTTTAAGGCACGAATCGTTAAAATCAAGTGACCCTTCAAGCTGAAGGTTCTTGAAAAGTCAAAAGGGGGGACAATTAAAACACGAACGTTCTTTTTGCGAACGTCCCAAAACCCTCGATTCCAACGCAGCCATCTTCACTTGGCTGACTGACAATTAGTTCAATTTGTGAACGTGTTCGACGTTTGCTCGTTAATTTTTTTTTCTCTATCTAAACGTTTGTTTTACGTCTTCTAATTTCGTTAGAGTCTTGTTTATTAGGATGATTAATGAGGCTGTAGGTTATTATTTGGAAACATTAGTAACAGACCAAGGAAGTAACTTCAGCTTACAGAATACCAATAAACAAATTAGCAAATATTATTAGCATGAATGAAAGAATTCTTGACGTTCACTTAGTACCAAATTATTTTATTAACAACACTCAAGGAGAAATAGAAGAATAAAATATTAATCACAAAGTCGGGTCACATTCTTAATAACCTGAGTCATAACTTAGATTTCGGAGGTTTGGATTAGTTTCATCTCGATCGTGCGATATGAATATAAATCAACCACTTCGTCACTAAGGAATGCCTATAAAATAAACCCACAAGACGAAATCGAAATCTTGAATATCTTGATTTCATAAAGTAACAAAAAACATGTTGAAAACTAATAAGAAAATTTAATACTGTAAAACGCAGAGTCCGTGTCCCGCGAAAAAACCGCTTTGACAGCGGAAAAGGCGGGAAAAGCCGCCATTACAGACAAGTGACGCCTCGCCTCCGCAAGCGAAATAATTGGCAAGCACGAGTTATGGACAGATTTTAATAACAGACGCAAGTTATGGCCTCTTTGTTTACAAATTAATACAAAAAAAATAGGCAAAGGAAATGACAAAAAGGTTTTGTTATCTTACAAAAGGAAAAAAAAGTTTTTAAGTCTAGAATTAACGGTCAGTTTATTATGTAAAACGAAATTTCTGAAAAGGAATCCTCTGCAGATCCTCTAGGTAACAGAACAAAAGACATCTAATTTTTAAGACGTCTAAAATTAAAACCGAGCCACCATGACAGCATAAAGAACTGGCCAAAGACATTTTGACAAAGAGTTTCTTTATTTCAGTAGGAACCGGAAACAGCCGGAAACTTGTCTGCAGTTTCGAATTCAAATTTGGAATTGGATGGGTAAGGAAAGCTGAGTGGACTGTTTTTGGGGTAGGTTCAAGTTTATATAAAGTTGGGTTTACAACTAACGCCAACTAGCCGACCAACGTTGGCTTAGTATATTGTATTAAAACCTATACCTAGTTCTAGCACAATTTATTTATGAATTCCAGATTTAGATGTTTTGTTAATATTTTGCCCAAAGAAAGACAACACCTTATTTTTATAAGAAAAATCTTACAGTAGGATCTTGACAAGTTTTTTGATATTACATTCTAGCATTTTTTTAATAAATACGCGACGCTTTTTAGTTAGTGACTCTAAGATGTGATCAGTCTAATGTTTTTAAAGAAATAACTTTACAAATCATCCAGGTTTTTTTTTCCCCATGTCTTAATTTTTTTATATCATAATTATTTTATTAATTTTATAATGTCCCCAAACAAAATACGGAATCGACGCCCTCGAGTCATTATATTTCAACATATTTCAATTAAATTACTTTTTTTATTATATAGACAATTTAAACATTTTTTTATTACTTTATTCAAGACTGCAGTTTTTTTTTGCATGTCGCAGCCGTTGGCCGCAGTAGTGTAGGTGGCATAAGGAAAGCTCTCATGATTTGATTTGATTCAGGGATCTGAATACGTAAACTTTAAACGGGATCCAGTTTATCGTTTTGACCGGAATATTGGAAGAGTTGAGTTTCACTAATACACTTACTGGGTCACCCGAGCGGCGTTGAGCCCCGACTTTTTAATAACGGGTTCCTCCACTTTGATACTAAAAACTAAATAGATCTTTTGACACGTATTAAATTTTACCAAATAAAATTAGCAGTTAACGTTACCACATACGCATGCTTAACTTTCTATAACTTAATCTCAATAAAGAAAACAGTAGATATAAATAAGGGAAAATAAACCACATTGAAAAAAAACCGCACTGGCGGTGCTTTTTGCAGAGGAACAAAGACATCGTCGTCTCAATAGGCGGCGATCACTTTCCATCAGGAGATCCGTCTGCTTGGTTATCCATGATGTAATATAAAATAAGACCTATGACATGATATGGCTTTTGTCTTCAAGCAGAAATGGTTATACGTAAACTGCTACCTAAGACCAGCTAGTGAAACCTTACCAAATTAACCCTTTGCTAAAGTCAAAACAAAAAAGAAATAGTAGCTATAAGGATAAACCTTGTCGACCGCCACTTCTTTGCTATAGAAAAAACTAAGCACCAAAATATACTATCGAACAAAAAAAACATTCAGAACACAACCTTCTAAAAGAAAAACATTACGGAGCTCAAACTCTTTGCTTCGTCCGAAAGCAACCTTTAAGAAAAATAAACCTTTCAAAATCTAACCTCCTTGCTTAGCTGTCAAGTTTTCGTTTGAAAAAAGAACCTTCGAAAAATAATTATTACACCTCTTTGCTTTGTCCATCGAAAGTGCTTTTTTTTTGAGATGTCAAAGAACAAACCTCGCCTGCAGACTCAACCTCCTTGCTTAGTGTTCAAGTTTTTAGTCTAATAACGAAAATTCGACAAGAAGTAATCTCGCCAAGCGCAAGATCAGTTATTCCGTCGGCGGGTGCAGCAACTCAATATTTGAGCAGATGCTCACAGGGAGAGGCGAAAATGTTATTTTTATGCGGCCTACATGGAAATACAGAGCTACCCTTGGTGGCTAGTGATGTACTTTACTGTTACTCAGAGCGGTAACGATACTCTCCAAAAAAAATATTCATTTTTAACTTAAATAAATAAGTAAAAATCAAAATGTTTTTATACGAATAGACTTAAATTAAATTTCAAATAATCATTTTATTTACAGTCCACGAGACTTAACCATTTAAAATAAGAAACTATGTATTTGAAGGTTTGACATTGATTTTGTCTATTTGAAACAGAGGTTGTGGTTAATGAAAAGAGAATTAAAAACATGTCATCGTTTATACCGCCGGGGGAAGCTATACTTTGGTTACTAACTCATTACTGCTGAGGGAGAAGGAATGACTTTATTTAGAAATTGGACTTTCATGGATCAAAATATACGCATAACATGCCACTAGAAGCATAGCTTCAAAAATTCATGTACCACTTTTGAAAATTTAAAATAATGTGGTTATTACTAAGTTATCTTTGCTAAGTCGTCAAGCGACTCAAAACGTGGAACTAAAAATCGTATTCATAAGAAAAAAAAAAACAATTTTTAAATTGAATTAAACAACATATCGCTTACTAATAGCCTTAAAACTGATAAAAACTGTAATTTGCTTGTTAAATAACCTGTAAAAGTCGGTGTCCTCAATTAATATGAGCAATTAAATAAAAAATTACTAACAATTACATCTTCAAATAAATGCCGCAAAGATAAACACTAAGGCAGTTGATTTGAGAAGAAAGAACAAAAAGTAAAGATTCCATCACATTTTAATAATATCGATGACTACTAGCGCTCTTCGTGACTGAATTAATATACCTAGATTTCAAATTGAAGCTGTATTAATCACGTAATAGGCCACTTTATCGGTTTTTAGGGTTCCGTACTCAACTGGTGCATACGGAAGCACATTAGTAAGGTTCCTTTATCTATCTGTCAGCGGACTATCTTTAAAAAATAGTGATCAATAGTTAAAAAGTTTTAAAGACGTGTATTTCTACTTATACCATAACTAAATAGTAAATATACCTATATTGAATTACAAAATTAAAGACAGGTACGCAATACAAGTTTTTATCGGCGTCGTGAGTTTCTATTATATGTAAAAAGCATTTTATTTTTTGTTGGTACAGAACTCTCCACGTGCGTGTCTAAATCGCACTTTACCGGTTTTTTTTTAAAGCGCAAGTAATGTAAACGAACTCTTAATGTCTAGATTAACTCCACCAATAGACAATCTTCCACCGGCGAGGCGTGAAAAAGCAATAAATCCATCCACCGTAAAACAAACGGCGGTGCGCTTAAATAAAAACGACTATTATACAATTAGCCAGTGCTTGGTTATTTAAATTTTATTAACTAACAGTAGATATGAGAGCTTGTTAGAGAATTTTTTGCTTAACGAAACCAATGTGGTGCTTCTTTGAATCCTATTCGTGTATCAAAGTAATTTACACGAAGAGTAATCTTCCAAAGTACTCCGATTTCAAAATTTCTTTCAGCATTATTTAGAATAGACTGGGATGGAAAAAGGCCATTTTTTTTAAAGACACATACATAGACAAATTCATAGACTAACGCCGTTTGTTAATAAGTAGATGAAATTGTCGATGCTTAAAATTAATTATAAATTAAAAAATCTCGAAAAATAAACCGGAAAAAGTCGGTAAAATATATCGATAAAAACCGCAACACCCCAACACTAGTCACCCTTTCCACCGTACGACCAGTACAATTCCCCCCTTCAACATCGGAACTGGAATTTGTTTCTTAATACGGACCCACTCTATTATTTAACGAGTATAATCATAAATTCCATAGGGCATGCAGTAAGCAGATGTTATTTTGTACACTGATTTAGAAAAAAAGGCAAAGGAGTCAATGTTTTACAGCCAAGTTCAAAAAAACGGACCCTCACTTCGATTTCAGCTATTGGTTAATAAGGTATTTAATTTGTTGAATAATTCAAAATGTTTTATTTACGGTAAATGTTCAAATTTTTACTTGATTTGTTGTATTATAAAGCTAAGTAACTGTATTGGTTTATTTTTTCTAAATTTAGGATCATTCACATGTCCAAAGTGGAGACAAGACGAGATGAACGGAGACAAGAGATTATTTCCACCAAAGCGGAGCGTAGCAGAGAAGAGCGAAGATGTGCGAAGTATTTTGTTTTGAATGGCTACGGCTCTCTTCTCCTCTCCGATCAAAAGTTTCTACAGAAGTTGAACGGAGACGAGGTGACTAAACAACGAAATTTTATTGGTTGCTTACAACACATTTCCTCTTGTCTCCTCTCACCCCACCTCTTGTCTCCGCTTTGGTGGAAAATTACCCAAAATTTGAATATATCACGTCTATAATTATTTAACTCCACTTCATTTTTTTTAAGTTTATAAGTTTGGCAACATAGGAAGTTCAAACCTATTCATGCAATTTCATTTACTTACAATAACGAGTATATACCTATCTACTTAAAGAAAATAAATAGAAAAAACAAATTAGAATCATGAAAGTAGGTTGCCCAGTTTACGAGAAACAGCTGAACACATACACAAAAAAAAAATTGCTAAAAAAACTCTAAGACATTATTCTCTGTTGAATTTCGGTCTAATTAAACGATTAATGTTATTTAATAAAGAATTTTTCATTTCGTTATAAACAGTGCAGCGGAGGAAGGCTGGTTAAAGGCATGTTTTAGCATAAATAAACGATAACAGAGCTAGAAGGGCGTGCGTGAAACACATTCTTATTACTCTTATATGACTTATAATACTCAAAATCGTATCGTATATACCGAGTTACACGATCACAAGACACTATTGCAATAATAAACAGGCAACACCCAATAGGCATCGGTGGTTTCGCACAGCTATTTTGTAAGCGTATTGATTATAAATTGATTCTGAAGGACGCCATCACCGTCAGCCGCAAGAAGTATAATATTCTCAAATTTTCGGGACACCCGCCACTCTGTCCCACCGCTGCAACTCTTGTTCACCATTATCACCACTATTCTCAAATGTTTGACAAATACCTTCTAAAAATATTTCCATACAGAGCTATCCTGTGCCTTTGCTTGCATCCAGCCACTTCCTGCAGCCAGTATAAAATCGTCTTTCTATATCTTAAATGCAGTCCAACGCACCTTCCAGCTCTTTGTCGTTAGATACTCAAGCACCTCTCTTCCTCAACGGTCATAGGTTCAAGCCATATGGCCACCCTCAACCAGCTTATCCTTTGGGCTATTGGAGCTGAGAGACTGCTGGCCCGATCAAAGACGATGGGCTACTAGCTATGGCTTAAATTTGTTCCTTTAGGCATAGGTAATATTACCTACGAGACTACAATCTCACTTGATGGTTAATGATGATGCGGCCAGCAAGAGAGTTCCAATCCTTAATGATAAAAACTAAGTCATCAAGTCAACAAAGCCATCACAGTTGGAGAAGACCGATTTCTTTGCTTTGTATTATTTAAGTTTTTTTTGACGGACTATGTAGCGCTTATGTAGCAGAAGCTCGGAGCGGTAATAGTTTTGTGAATGACAGAATAAAACTGACCAAATGCGAGTTGAATTCGCATTTGGACGTAACATCTAAGAAGTATTTTATTTTTTATTTTAAACAACATCCCGGGCAAACAAGCAGACGATTCAGCTAATGGAAAGTGATACAACCGCCTATTGGCACGATGATGCCCTTGATGTCTAGAACGTCAAGAACACCGCTAATGAGTTATACCTCTCGTATCGGTAATTACAGTGGCTCTCCAATCCATCGAACCGAAACACAGTGAACTGCTTCTGCAACTGTTTTAGTGCCATACAAAATCTATGAAAGAGTTATATGTTTTGATAGGTATTAAAATTGTCTATATTTGAGATACAATTAAGGACGGGCTAGCTTATTTTGTGACGTGTCTTGGTTAACCTATCGACCCGACCCGAGAGATGAAGAGTTCGAGTTCCCGTACATTGTTGCTCCCGCGTTCCTTATTGTACCCGGATAGTGGCGAAAGATTCGCAACCTGTCGCACTGGGACTCAACATAAACATGCGAAATGGTGTTCCACATCTCTGCCTACCCCTCTCGAGTGATTAATAACATGCTTCTCCAGGAGAAGCCTATTCAATATTACCTTGAAGAGCCCCAGGTTTTAGAAAAAATTAAAGGGGGAAAATATAGTGAGAAAAATAAAAGAGATTTTTCACCGAAAGCGACGAACGAGTAACAATGTTAATTACTATCTATTACAGGCAGACTAGATACCATTTCGTCCTTACTCTTTTTCTTCTAGCCAGCTTTTCGAGGGGGGACAGAGGCTGTCGAGGCGTCAACATAAACATGCGAAATGGTGTGTCACACCTCTGCTTACCCTTCTCGAGTAATCAATTATGAGGGCGTGAGTTTATATGATAGCTTTTTTATGTCAATTGATACAAGTCATCATCCGCTTCCTTAAAACGAAGGTACCTAAATCGAAGATTTTTGACCCCTCAAGAAAGCTATTAAACTGGTTTCCCTACAAACGGACCACACAGGCACATTACCTACCACTTAGCATTAAAAACGTAGAGTTCACCATCCGAGGAGGTGCTAACATATCGATAATTGTACCAACAAATGAGATCCTGTTTAATACAAAACTGTTATCGACACACAAACCCGTTCCTTGGCTTTTGTAATGGAACTTGAAAGTGTAATGGTAAATAAAATACGTGTTTAGCAGCTTCACCTTTTATTATTTTATAATGAGAAGCATTAAATGCATTTTATGCTGGTTTTTTTGTAAATGAGTAAATTTTAATATTAATATCCCGAGTGCGTATATATTGGAAGACACTACACGGTTAATCTCCATACGAACTTTCATCCTATTTTTTTAGGATAGGAGTTGAACTGAAAAAACCTTTTCGTTGAATTTTCCTAACCATAAAACTATCTTCTACAAAAAATCATAAAACATAAACGTAAACTCACGCCGTAATCCCTCGAGAGGGGTAGACAGAGGGGTTGCACACCGCATTTCGCATGTTTATGTTGAGTCCTAGAGTGACAGGTTACGAATCTGTCGCCACTATCCGGGCACAATGAGGAATATGGCAGCTACAATGTACGGCAACCCGAGACCCGAATCCACGACCTGTCAGTTCAGTTAACCAAAGCCAGAACAAACTGAGCAACCACGTTCTCAAAAAATCTACATTAATAAAATCTTAATTACAAGGCCGCGAGGCAGATCACCGATGCTATAGACGGGCCAAATAAAGGCAGCTGTCGGTGGCCTTCCACATGAGTGCACCCGTATGACGGAGAGCAGGCAGAGGTGGTGAGAGGCAGTGTGGCGAATTCTAACGGTTGCTGACGAAGTCATGACAACCACGACCACTCTGCCAAGAGTGTAACGACAAAGAAGAAGAATTTAGCTGTACAGATGACCACACATAAATGTGCAAGTGCAATATCAATCCTTTAGCTGTACAACTTAAGAACGGTACAAAATCCATACAGGATAGGTTGATCCATGGCCATGTGTACACTAAGTTTTCCTGGAAAAAGTGTTCTTTCTATATTAATGCACAACCAAACTTGCAAGTTTGGAAAAATGTTTTTTTAAGATAGCTTAAGGGCAGAAGTTGTTATCGAAAAATTGTAAGTTGTAGTAGAAAATATTGTATTTGAATATTGAGAAAAGCACTTTCTTGCCGGATTCTTCCCCGATGAAATAGCATTGCTAACCGGTGGTAATAAAAAAAAAACGATTTGTAGTGCTTATTTTAAGTCTATTCGAATAAAAAACATTTTGACTTTGATTTTGAAGACATTAGCTTGCGTCTTGGATGTTATGTTTATAGGGGGACTGTCTCCTTGTTTAGCTGAAAATCAAACGTTGAGCCCCTGTAAACAAATATCGTATTCCCCAAGTCATGACATAACAATGACGTAACTCGAGCGCGAGGAAATATCATTTCCATACATTTTTATTTTCTACCAGCGTAAACGATTGCGGAAAAATTGTGTTTGTCTAAGGGAGCTGGACAGCCTCTGTCCCCCCAAAAGCCGGCTAGGACTGGCAGAAAAAGTAGCCAGTCAGCGAAGAACGTTAAAATATACGGGATTTGATCCTCGACTCAGACCAAAATGATCACTAATCTGCCTTTAATTGATAGTACTTGACATTTTTACTTTTTCCCCACTTTCGGTTAAAAATTCCCTTTACTTTACTCACATCCCCATTATTCCCCTCCCTGTTCTTTCCCCCCTTTTTTATTTAAACCTGGGGTTTTTCAAGGTGAGCTCTTTAAGAGTGGATAGGCTTCTCCTGGGTAGGCATGTTCCACCATAGACTCCATCGCCTCTTAAAATGAGGCAGAATTGGGGTCAAATGCTTGCATAGTTTAAAAAAACAAAGTTTAGTCAACATAAAGTCTGGCAACATTTATGTATATTTAGGTTTATCAATATATATAGTTTGGGAATTCATGCATTTTGTTTGAACTTTCCCAAGATTATTATTACCCTGTTTCCTTGTTCATTATATATTTTCAGACATCAGGTCATCAATGATTAAATCCCATTCCATAGTAATGAATCCCTTATACTAACTTTCCCCACGAAACTCTACGCATACACACACTTATCATACATTACACATTCACACAGTCATCATACATACACACTTACACAATTGTTACATAAAATAATTTTTAAATTACTTAAAAACACACATACTCTCGCAGGTGTATACATTTAGTATATGTAAATTTATTTTTTTGTCAGTATTAAATAAAATAAATATTATACATAAAAAATATAAATCCGTAATTGGCATATGTTTTACATAATCTTTGTATCGAGTTCTGTGGATTTCAGAAAAAAAAAATGTAAAAAAATAGCTGTAAAGTAATTCTTCATAATACTTCAGGTGTAAAATTAAAGTAGTTTATTGTAATGTTTTGAGTTCTTGTTGCATTTATTTATTTATAAGTTGAATTCAAATGCAATATTAATTAGATTATTAAGAATATTGTTGGTGACCGCAATTACATGTAACTAACTATAGTAGATACCACAGAGCCACAGAAAAATCTAATAGGGAAATGATTTAAGAATTGTTACTTTATTAATTATTTGTCATAACCAATTGTTTTTATTTTATTTACATGGATTTCAGTATCACCAATATTATGTCTTATTTTTAACTGACTACATCAAAGCAAAACAAGGGTTATGATTTTGACCGGTATGTATGCATTTATATATATTATTACAGAATCTATTAAATTTATATATTATAGAATCTCAGGTTTCTTGCTGGTATCATTCTATCATCCAATCTTCCAATGAGTTGTTGAATTTTATGATTTTTTTAAAATTCATTTGAAGATACAAAATACTTTTTTTCAATATAAAGTTTCTTTGATTGTGATATTATTAATCAACATTGTGAATTAAATAACATCGACATGAATATGATAAGAATAATGTACAGCTATAAGATAAGATACTGCGATATAATCTTTAAAATAATAAAACCAGCTACTGCTAGTCAATAAACTACTAAATTTTTTGTATATTCACTTCTGTTTGTAGTATTTCAAAGATTTTAGTTTTTGAGTATTATATTTAGTTGGCTAAGTATAATGAAGGAGGCTTTACACTTAAGGAGACCATAAAACAAAGAAAATATATACACTTACTTAAAATTTCTTAAAAACATACATAAAATTAAAGCTGTAATATTAATAATAAGGATACTGAAGCCATAGTTATAATTTTTAACCAACTTCAAAACAGAAAGACATATTATATGTAATTGTATCATGTTTTATATGTGTTCACATAAATTTTGGTCCATATTTCAATTTTATAGAGTAAGAATGTTTATTTGTATGTTTGCAAGAAAGATTTTACAATGCCACTGTCCCATTTGTGATGGATGAGCTGGAGTGAAATAGGTTTCATTATTTATGTTAATGTAAATAACTCAATAGTAAAAAGGCAAAATTGTTTTTTTTTTTTTTTTAGGATGAAAGATTTATTTTTAAACAGCCAAAATACGTTAGTCCTTCCTAAATAGGTACCATGTTGATCAAGAGCTTTTTTTAAAAGTCAAAATACTATTTCTTAATTGGTCGTCATCTGAATCCAGGGACAAAAAGATTGGGACTATGTAAGACCATTTGTTTATCTGATCCCACATATCATTTGATGAAGTTGTATGGACATCACTAATCCCGAAAATAATATTGTAATACAATTATTTTAAAAAGTTACTATTTTAACTTACCTGCAAATGGCTACAGAAACGTAATTTACTACTTCGACACGCAATATACCTTATTAAGAATTTATAAATAACAGCAAAAAAAAACAAACCAATCAATACTTTTTGACATTTGACAGTTTTTAATAATGATGTGCTGTGTTTTTTGTGGCCTACTTTTCATAAAAATCGATTAATTAAATCGATTTTATTTTTTGTTAAAAATTAAAATTTCTAATAGTCAAATCGAAAAGAGCAAGAGTTCAAACCACGTGGAGCGCCAAGGTCGAATTTATGTTTTCAACTTGTCAAGCGCGGCGTGTGATAAATTAATTCTACGGGCCGTTATCGCAGTCGTGATAAAGTGAGAGTCGGCTTTATCACATAAGTGTAAGGCCCAAACTCGCTTGCTGAGAAACACCACGCATAGTCGCCAACCCAGGCAATATATCTTAGGCCGTGTACTGCCCGTGACAGTTCGTAAACAAACTGGAGCTACCGCAACAAAGGTCGACTCTACATTTAATACAATTTTTGCTGCAATTTCATTTAGAAACAGTTCTTTGTTTCATACATTTTCATCATAAATTATCAATAGACATATTTGTCATTGATAACGCGTATTTATCTATGAGATAATCCTAATTAAAAAGATTAACTTGACTTACTTACCAGAAAAAAACGACACGAGGTCGAAAATAACGCAAAGTCATCTGTACATCTTGCACATATTGATCACAGTCTTGCAGTTCTCTCAAAAACACTACTAAAAAAAGTAGAAGGTTAGCACCAAAATATCGGCAAACGTCGAATAAATATCACTCTGCCCGATCAGTTTTAGCGATTGATGCAAACTAAATCGAATTGAAATGCAATAAATTAGTAAAGTCTCTATGTATGTGATTCACTATCAAAATAAAAATATTCTAGTAGACGCTGCGTCGACGACCGCGCCACTGTCTGTCTGCCGTGCTGTCAATATTCGTCAAAACGAAAATGGCGACACCCTCGACAGAATACGATCAGCGCCGGCCTGCCGGCTATTGCTGTCTCTCTTCACCAAGTGAACCTGACAAGAACAGAAAACCGACGTTGTCTTCAACCTGACCGGACTGATTTGTGATGTCACGCCCAGCGGCGTAAGGTTTTGCGTAATTACATGTTTACGATAGCTTTTAAACTTGTTTTAATAGGGTTAATATAAAGTCGCTACGATCGAAATGTTGTTTGATGAAAGTGTCTATCAAGGCATAGTTAATTATAGTTTATCGTAAGTTTGCTTGATGATAACACGTCTTTGCGCATGTTAAGCCCTTCCCACTACTCAATATCTGTCGCGAGAGCACCTCCTACTTCTTTTATTTCATTCATTCTTTTTTTTAGATTTTCATCTTGCCTGCATTAATTCGCTGCTTCTTCCCTGCAGTCGCAATGCAGTTTGATTAATAATGAAGCTATGCTTCACACGGAATGTCTAAAACGACCTAGATTTTTCCTTTTATTTCGTTAATTTGTTGTCAAATACTTAAATCAACTGATTGTCTATAAAATATGTGAATCATTTTTTTCCAATTGTTTCCAAGTAATAAAAGTTGTTATAACGATCGTAAAACTAGTACTCGATTCACAACCGCTTTGGTTTATAAATCATTATTGCATTCATCCGGTAAATTTATAAAAGTTCCCAAAAATCAGTAGCACTAGAAACAAGAATGATCTGAACTACAATAGTAATCGAAAAAAAAAGTAACAACCTAAGTTTAGAGTAACAACACCATAAAATTACGTCCCAATGTTGCTATCACAAAGTTTGAAATTTAACATTTTTTTCATCATCATTTCATCTCAAAAATTAATGTAGTACCTATGTACTTGGTAAAATTTTGATTCTGGGAGTACTAAAAATTAAAAAAAACATTTGTCAATGTAAATAGTTGGAAAAGAATCAATCATTTATCCAGATTAAAATTATTTTGAAAAAAAAGGGAACTTTTAAAAATGTTGCTAGCAATATTGATTTCATTTACCCCAATTATGTCACTTGGTTGGATTTAAATTAGAATTCGAATTTAACCGTTTTGGACTTATGGTTCTCATGCATGTTGATTGAGAAGAAATATTAGTTATCAATAATATTAATTAATATCTTATTAAAATGGCAGACAAAACACACTCATCGCGATTGGCTTCCTACAAAAACGTTGGACATGGAACAACTGTAAGTAACTTTGTTTGAATTGCGAATTTCCATGAGTTATGAGTTTTCATCTTAGTAAAGTATTGGAAAGACTTTCCATTTCAAAAATATCTTATTCTTCAAAGATTTAAGTTATCTTATTGCCAGTAAATAAACTACCTTCAACAGTACTTACAAACAATTTAAAAACTGTTCGAAAATTAAAACTTTTTCTTCTATTCCGTCAGCCTTTATTTTACTAATTACTAGGATTTGCGTCGAAAACGTGCTGAATTGAGCGTAGCGCTCCGCAAGCAGGCTCGCGATGAGCAGCTCCTCAAACGGCGTGCCCTGTCCCCGGAGGCAGGGGATGATGACACGCAACAAGACAACGAAAAGTTACCGACACCGGAAGAAATTGTCAAAGGTTTGTGATAAGAGATCTGACATTACAGTAAACTAAGTAGTTGAATGGTAATAAGTTTTACATGAATCTAGGTGAAGTTACAAACTCTAATTGCCATATGATAATACTTTACTTAGTATCTGTTATTTGAGACTTTTTGTAGTAAGTTTTTGCCTCTCAGCAAAGGCCTTCTTTAGCCTTCTACATTCCTGTCTGTTCCTTGACACCCTCAACCAAGTTTTAACGGTGACCAGATTATGACATCATCAAAGTAATTTAATCAAAGGTTATTGATTAACCAATCCAAATGTTTACATACCTTTTATCGTCCTAAGGTTAAAATATTTTATTACAACACTATTTCAATTGTTTAATGTTTCCTAGCAATTACTAGCTTAATAAAGTGTTTCATGTCTTTGGGACGATCTGTGTCAAATTTAATTGTTAAGTTATAACTTGTATCCTTCTGACCTGGATGAAAAGTATGTTATACATTTAAAGTAGTTTAATACACCCATAATATTAAAATATATATGTATATTTAGGATGCTTATAACCTGTCCTCTGCTGTTTTTCTTCTGTTTTCACTAAGCTTTTAGGTATTTCCCCATAAACACACTAAAAGGATACAAAATAAACCATCTTCCCCAGGGTTAAAGTCATCAGATCTAGCCTTGAAGACCATGTCCGCGAGGGCTGCGAGACGGATGCTGTCCAGAGAGCAGAACCCCCCCATCAACATCATGATCCAGGCTGGAGTCATCAAACCATTGGTTGATGCTTTGGATAGAGATGAATGGTAAGAGTTGAAAGTTTAAACATTGTAATGAACTAATATTACACTATCGACTAACTTATATTATATAGTGATCCACCCCGGCTTTGCTCGGATATTATGCATGTATTATACATTTAAACCTTCCTATTGAATCACTCTTATCTATTAAAAGAAACAACTTCAAAATCCGTTGTGTAGTTAAATATCTAAGCATACATAGGGACAGACAGCGGGAAGCGACTTTGTTTTATACTATGTAGTGATATAACTTTAAAGCTAATACAGAAATATTCTGCAAATATGTTGTTTGCTTGGCCAATGCATTGGCGGTGCTCTTGGCGGTCTCAGATAATAAGGGCATTGTCGTGTCAATATGCGGCGGTATAACTTTCCATCAGATGAACCGTCTGCTTGTTTGCCCATGATGTATAAAAATTAAATAAATTCTTGTGGTTATTCATTAGCTTTATCAAAAACTAACTTTTAACTGCAAAGTTATCCATGTATAACAATTTTAATACACCTTAAGGTTTTTAAAAAGGGTTGAAAAGTTTGGTTTTTAAAATTAAGAACTAAAATAGGTTAGTTTTGAAAGTACGCCCAAAAGACAAACCTGATCCTGACTTGGAGTTCAAACTTCTATTTACTTAATATTAAAAAAAACCCGCTTTAGAAGTAAATTGATGATATATGACTTAAGACTTGTTTCCCCATCCCTATAAGTATTAAACATTCAGACAACAGGGGAGGGGGGCTTAGGTGGTTGAAGCCCCCTTCCCCAAAGTATCAGAGTTCTTCGGACTGTTATCCTTTTCTTAGTAAAAAACTATAGTTAGAGAGGTCAAACGACCTAAAAGCATTGCAAAATCAAAAATAAAAATCTATTATTTGTAGGATTTTTGGTTTAAATAGGTGGTTTAACAATTTTAGTTAATAAAAATCTGTTCTTTGGAATAACAAATATTGTTTACAATAAATTAAGTTATGCAATTTAGTTTTTAGATATAAAAAAAATATCAAGTCAAATTAATGTTACATATTAAGTCATTTACATATGTACAATATTTTTTTTTTCTTTTACATCTGCAATCAGCCTAATGGCTTTAATCAGATTTGATGTTGACTAAGATGACTTTTGGAGAGTGTACATCCAATGATATACCATCTCTCATTTATATCGTTTGTTCAGATTGAGGCCAGTCGCACTCGTTTCAGCCGAAATATGCAATCACTTGTATTCATCAGTGTTGTATCTAGGGGGCTGTCCATTAATCACGTGAGGTTCGAAAGGGGGGGGAGGGGTTCGGCAAAAATCACGAAATATCACAAGGGGGAGGGGGTATAGTAAGATATCACGTGTACTTATTTTTTCGTCAAATGCGTGATTTATAAACCGAAAGATGTTGTGAACCAGTTGTTAGTGTTGAAGAAAGTCTTGTAGTACACCATTCCTTTAATATCATTTTTATGACTGTCAAAAACAACCTGCAACTTTTCTGTCTAGACATTTTTATCATGGTCCTTAATTTTCTATAATAGGATTAGATTAGGAAAAATTATATTAAAATTTTTTAGATTCTTTGTAGGTACTCAAAAATACACGTGATTTTTGGTGGGCGGTGGGGGGATAGTCTTAAACCTCACCACGTATCTCCATGGGGGAGGGAGGGGTTAAAAAATGTTAAAAAAACATCACATGATTAATGGACAGCCCCTAGGTGGTTTCTATGGGTACGTTCCACTTAACGTCCGCAACGCCATCGAACGCGACCGCTGAAACTGCCGTTCCACTAACGGAAAAAGGCCGCGGGCTTTGTAGGCGAATGTTTTAGGTGGAACGCACATCTTGAGCGCTGTGTGCTTCGTTCCGTCGCCATCGTTTTGGTGAAAGCCCACTCTGACCCACCAATATTTTGTGGGCGAAATGTGGACGTGAAGTGACCGAGCGAGTCGAGCGATCGCTCGCGACGACCACGGGCCTTAGGTGGAACGATACAGAGGGTGTCACAATCGTTTCGGGCGTTTAGTGGAACGTACCCTATGTTGTTCGAGTCTTTGTTTATAGGCCACAGAAGACCTTTGTATTTCTTCTTTGATTGCAGGGATTTTGAGGTATTCATGTACTTCTGCATTCCGTATGAACCATGGTGCATTCCTTAGAACTTTCAATACTTTATTCTGATACCGCTGTAGGATTTCTATGTTTGAGTGACTTGCTGATCCCCAGAGTTGTATACCGTATGACCAAATCGGTTTTATAATACATTTATATATGAAGTTTATTTTCTAAACTTAGAATTGATTTCCTGTTTATTAGCCTATACATGTTTCTAAACCTTTTGTTTGCCTGCTCCCTTTTGGCCTTTATATGATCTCGCCAGGTAAGTCTTCTGTCTAGGTGCATACCTAGGTACTTGACGGTTTAGTGGTGTGGTAAGACGGCTCCATTGAGTTTCACAGATGTACAGTCCCCTCTCTTTAGAGTAAATGTTATATGGATTGATTTGGCTGGGCTTGCTTGAATTCCCCATTTCTTTAGCCATAAGCCAATTTTGTCTAAGCATTCTTGCAGTTTTGTGGATGCTGTGTTTGGATCTTTATTACAGGATAGGATTGCAGTGTCATCTGCATAGGTTGCAGTCACCACTTCTGACACGGGAAGGTCTGCTGTAAAGATTGTAGATGAGATATAGATGAGAGACAATCCTCGCAGTTAACTTGGAATAGTCGGTTTAGCAGGTAAGACTTCAGGAGCAAATACAAAGTATTTGGTAGGTGTAGCTTCAGTTTATATAAGAGGCCCTTGTGCTAAACGCGATCAAAAGCCTGCTGTACGTCAAGGAACACGGCTGAGCAATATTCTTTTTTCTCAAGAGCTTGTCGTATGTCGTGTGCTACTCTATGTATTTGTTCCATCGTTCCATGGTGTGCACGAAAACCGAATTGATGGTCTGGTATTACTCCTTGTTCTTCAAGTACTGGAAGAAGACGTCTCAGAACTAACTTTTCAAGAACTTTTGATAGTAATGGGAGAAGACTTATAGGTCTATATGATGTAATTTCTGTAGGAGGCTTCCCCGGTTTGGGAACCATTATTATAGTTGACACTTTCCATAATTTTGGGAAATATTGCAGTCTCAATATTGCATTAAAAGTTATTGTAAGCAGCATAATAGCTTTTTTTGGTAATTGTTTGAGAACTTCTGCTGTTATCAGATCGAAACCTGGTGCTTTTTTTTGCTTTAAAAATTCTATTACTGTAATTACTTCTGCAGGTGTTACAGGTTTTAGTGGTAAGGACATTTGTTGGTCACTGTTCAAGAATTCATCGATTTCTTTCTCTGTGTGCATAATATCTGGTTCATTGGGTTTGAACACATCCTTTAAAAAGCTGGCAATAATTCAGCTTTATCTTGAGGTTTTCGTGACCAGTTTCTGTTCCCTTGTCTTAGTGCAGGCATGTGTTGTTTTGGCCTTCCTAATGATTTGGTCATTTTCCACAGTGAATAATCCTCTGCTTGAAATGTAGACAGACTCCTCAGCTTGTCTTGAAGGGTGTTGTTTTCATTTTCTCTAAGTATATTTGCTAGGTTATTTTGTGCTTTATTGAGTAACTTTTTATGTTGTCGATTTCTGCTGGTATGCCAACGACGTCTTAGTCTTCTCTTTTCAGCTATCAACTTTTGTATTTCTAGGGTGATATACTGAGCTTGTGCCTTATTTTCTATGTAAGGAGTTGATAGCCAGGCTGCTTTTTGTATCATGTTGGTGGAGTACCACACAATGTCATCTACGTCGTCTTCTGTTTTGAGGGGTATACATAAATTTGCATTTTCTTCTATGTATTTCCGAAAAGCCCTCCAGTCAGTCCTATGGTTATAAAGCGTCTCACGTGGTTCTTTCCAGATGACTGTGGTACTTAATGTGCAAATAACAGGTGTGTGGTCAGAGCAGCCATCTAGGCATGACTCGACTTTTATATAGAGTTCTGAGATTCTTTTAGTGATGAAGAAGTCAATGAGATCTGGAGTTTTATTAGGGTCTGTTGGCCAATGTGTTGGTTCTCCTGTTGATATTACATCCAAGCTATCACAATCAATTGCCCTTTTTAGCTCTCGACCTCTTGTCGTCGTCAGACGGGAACCCCAAAATGTGTTTTTGGAGTTCCAATCTCCCCCAACAATATATCTGCCACCGAGTGTATGCAAAAAGTCACGAAACATTTGCTCACCTATGCGATGTCGTGGGGGACAGTACACAGCAGCCACAATTAGTGGTCCCTGCCAGTCATCTATTGATATTATAGCGGCCTGTATGTGTGGACGTTTAAAGCTGGGTAGGGTGTGATGTCGTATGTTTTCTTTTACTATCACAGCTGCCCCAGCATGTGATGTCCCATCTGGATGATTGGCGTAAAAAATATTGTATCCTTTAATTTTTATTACTCTTTGATTTGATGTGAGTTTCAGAGATCAATAAGACATCTATTTTGTTGTGGTTAATGAATAACTCTACTTCTTGCTTCTTTGGTGATAAACCGTTTATATTCCATGCTGCAATACGTAGAAATTTCATTTTATGTACAAAATATTAACTTAAAATTTTGAGTTCAAGTATTCCTTCACACTAAAATCCTGTATCAATCAGCCACGAATGTAGGTGGGTTTAAATATTGGTAGAAATAGTTCATGTAGTGATGCATTATAAATATTTTTATGCACATACAATAACAATTATGTATGTATGCATTTTGGTGATAATAATAATTTTTGATAAAGTGTTCTACACTTGGAAATATCTAATAACAGGTCATAATTTTTGGTTTCGGTGTCATCTCCCTCAAACTTCATTCCTCGATCTGCCACTGATATGCTATGCTTACGTTTAACAGCAGCGACCTCCAGTTTGAGGCTGCGTGGGCGCTTACCAACATTGCGTCAGGAACACATGAATGCACCATGACTGTAGTTGAGGTAAGACCAGTTTGTTAACCATCAACACCATAAATGAGACTATATTGTCATCTGATGAAGACGAAGGATGTGGAAGCTCAGTTTGTTACATGTAACGGTCTAGAGGCCGAAAGCTGAAGGGATACCACGGCCTGCCGCTAACTAACATGGCATAAACTAAGTACTCCTGTTTAACTATACAAAAGATTTGCAAAGAGGAATTAAAATAGATAATTCAGATGATTTATAGTATTTTACTCTATTAGACTTCCAAAAAACGATAACTAAACTCATATCCCTAAATCGACCGACCCGATCCGACACGTCGAGGGTTCGGTTGCCGTAAGTTGTAGCTGCCATGTTTCTCATTGTGCCCGGATCTCCTGTCACTCTGGGACTCGATATAAACTTGCGATATGCGATGCCAACGACACTTCTGCCAACCTCTCTCCAGGGAATACAGCGTGAGTTTATGTTGTGTGCAATATTAGAGTTGTGTCTGTTTTGATGTAGAGTGGCGCCATACCCAAGTTAGTGCGGCTGCTGGCAGCTGCGGGCGCGGTGGGCGAGCAGTGTGCGTGGGCGCTGGGCAACGTGGCGGGCGACGGCGCCGCGCCGCGGGACGCCGTGCTGGCGCGCGGCGCGCTGCCGGCGCTGCTGCCGCACCTCACGTCCGCCGCGCCCGCCAGCCAGCTGCGGACTGCCGTGTGGACGTACAGCAACCTGTGCAGGTCGCTAGCAGCCTTATACCATATACTTTGTATACACAAATAGTATTTTCCAAGGTGTTTACTGTAACCTCTTATAGCTGGGATAAAATTGAACTATATGAACCTTAGTACTATGAGCATGTATTTTATTTTACCGTAAAACAGCCTGGCCGCAAGCAAATAATTTTTGTGTAGCTTTGTCACTGTTCCATGCACTTCCAGTTACGTCATTTATGTTTTTAAGAACTGCCTGGGAACTAGGTGGTTTTATAAAAGATTATAGTAAGCCCCCAGTTGTGTACCATAACCAAAATTTTGGTTCAAGCCACCTTATTAAGAAATACTTTGGTTGGTTAATAGACATCGCTTTTTAGTGATAAGACCGCCTTTAATGTGTGTTACAGAAACAAGAATCCGATGGTAAAATTCGAGCTGGTCAGCCCCGCTCTACCCTACATTTCTGAGCTACTAGAGATATCAGATCAAGATGTCTTGGGTGAGTTATAAAATTACCAGCTATTGCCCATTGTGATACATATATATACAGACGACATCGCAAACTGCATTTTTGTACCACTAAGGTTGAGTCTATGTTAGCATATTTCACTGGTATGTTTGGGACACTCACCAAAGCTAGACGCTTTATAGTCATAAGCTATTATGCCCTTCTTGTATAGCAATGAGGTATTGGAGAAGTTTGTATTCTGTACCTTACCTGAACCCTGTTCTCTCTGTTCAGCTGTTTCGAGTAGTCATGTAAGTTTTGGCGCACACTTTTTGTTCGAGATAGGTGTTCTAATATGAAGTAATTATTTATTTAATGCTTTTACCTTTGACTTTGCCTGCGGTTTGTTATTTTCTTCATTTATCTATCTATCTATATATAAATATTAAAAATGAAGACCTGTCTCTCTACTTCTTACTTTCTCCTATTTTTTCTGATTAAGTTCGTTACGGGTCCCAAAAAAGCCTGTAGGGTGTCCGGGCACAGCCTGTGCGTCATTGCACAGCTGCATTATTAGTAGATTATTCGATCAAAGGACGCCACTGTTGATACTGGTGAACAGGAGTTGCGGTGGTGGGACAGAGTGGCGGGTGTCGTGAAAAAAGCTGTCTCGCCAAATCGTGAAAACGGCTGGACCTGAATTAAAATTTTACTTTGTTCGCTCTTATACAGGGATGGTTTGGAGAGTCAAAAAATTGGGGAAACGTTCCCCGAGGAATGGTCATTTGGTACGATGTTCTCGGGGTCACCTTGCTTTTATATAATCTCCAATTCTAAACATCAGTTAAAATATTTTTGTGAAGTCGGAGTTTCGAAGATTGTCTCCTACATACACATGGACATGCATCAAGATAACCTGTTTGTACTTTGTACCGTTCTTAATATTGCTGTGCCAGTACCGAAGGTTTTGTATTTTATAATATTTGTCAAGTGAACCCACTTGTACTTGACCAAAATTTAACATTCTTTTATAAAGCGAAATATGTATGAACTATTTTAAACGAACGTAAACATCTGTAATGTACCATATTTCTAGCAAATAAATATCATTTCATTTCATTTAAAGAAAGTGTATGTTAATGTAATTGTTTTTTTTTTAAATTTGACATAATGGTAATGAATCTGAAGTGTAAATGTTTTAGCAAGGTGTGTGCTAATGCGACCTCTGGCTTCGATCTTTGCCAAATTTGAATAATTACTAGAATTAAAATAACCACATGATTCAGCCCTGCATTAAGATATAATCTTGTGTCACAGGTGCTAACAACGATATGGCATAAACTACATAGATAAGAATACTACATCCAAGATCACTAAATCGAAACAATACGTCTTGCACATCTACTCCGCCGGAATTCAAAGCCGGAACCTGTAGCGTAGCAGCCGGCTGTTTATATCACTGCGCCTCAGAGGCCGTTTTGTTTATAATAGTATTATTTGTTGACAGCTGACGCTTGCTGGGCCTTGTCCTATCTTACTGACGGCCCCAATGAGCGCATAGAGGCTGTACAGAACACACCTCGCATACTGACTCGACTTGTCAAACTTCTGGATCACAAGTCGCCGGCTGTCAAAACACCTGCACTCAGGGCTATCGGGAATATGCTTACTGGATCGGATGAACAGGTAAAAATACGAATAGTATTAATTGGTTCAAAATAATACTCCCATACCATGTAAAAAAAAAATCCTTTAAAACGTATCTTGAAGTCCTTATTTGAAGTATTTTTAATTTTTTGACACCATTGCGGTCGCAAACAACCATACGGCCCGCCTGATGGTAAGCTGTCACCTTAGCCTATGGACGTTTGCAATACCAGTGGTATCATACACGCGTTGCCGACCCTGCAAGAAATCTATAAACAATATTTTTGAAGAACCCTATGTTAAATGCTTTATTTAAAGGTAGTCATAGTAGCTTCAAATTGTATAAAATAATTTGAAAACTTAAATGTTCCAACATACCTCCATAACTATACTTATTAAAGAAAAGATACTTATTAACAAATTAATGCGATAAATTCTTCTATAACTAACCTTTTCAAACATTTCTTCTAAGACTGACCGCTGCCTAGACGCCGGCTGCCTGGACCATCTGATCAGGCTGCTCAAGTCAGAGAAGCCATCTTTAGTAAAGGAAGCAGCCTGGGCAGTTAGCAACGTGCTTGCTGGTACTCAAGCTCAAATAGACAAAGCATTGGCTCAAGGGGTGCTCCACGCGCTGGTCGCTGTATTGGACCATCATGACAACAAGTGAGTGTATATATTTTTTTGTTAATTGAGCACATTGTTTTATCATTAGAATTAAAGTTTAAGTTGTTCTAGAAAGAAAATTGTATTTGAATATTGAAAAAAGCAACTATGGATGTTTCTTGCCGGATTCTTCTCCGTAGAAATAGCATTCCGAATCTGTGGTAGTAAGAAGATGACGATTTGAAAGAGCTTATTTTAAATCTATTTGAATAAAAAATATTTTGACTTCACAAATAATTTCATGAGGATAATTACAGTGAAATAGTGAATTTTACTACATATTGTGATATCAATAGGTTTTTTTGAATATATAAGCCAATAATTATTAACGTCATCAAATGTAATAAAATTTATCTGGAAAAAAAAAATCGCAACCTGTCACACTGGGACTCAACATGAACATGCGAAAAGCGGTGTGTAGCGAGCACCTCTGCCAACCCCTCTCGAGGGACTACGGCGTGAGTTTATGTATGTATGTATGAATCAATTTAGGTTCCCCGCATAGTGTATAATTTTCGAAGTAAATGTTGCCTGGACAAAATCGTTTTAATTAAATATATATTTCGTTCCCAGAGTCCAAAAAGAAGCAGCCTGGGCCATCACAAACCTCTGTCTAGGTGGAAGCCCACACCAGCTTGACACCCTCGTCTCCACCGGGTTCCTGATGCCGTACTGCAACATCCTGGATTCTGCAGACCACAGGGCTGTGTCTGTAGTGCTGGATGGGATACTTAACTTGCTGCAGGTGGGATATGATTTCTTTACATAACTTCGCTAGCGAACTTGTATGTTCATCTGATGGTATGTGATAGCGACGCCCTGTTGATACGACGATGCCCTTGATGTCCTAGAACGCTAAGAGTATTGACCATGAATTATAAAGTGGTGAAAGTGTGATTTTTTAACTATGGTCAATGGTAAGGAGAATTATTTTTTACCACATCATGTGCAAACAAGCAGATGGAATCACTTACTATCAGGTAAAAACGAAGGTAAGTCACATACCATTTGGTAAAGGTGGTGGTAAGTCACATACCATTTGGTAAAGATGGTGGTAAGTCACATACCATCAGGTAAACGCGATGGTAAGTCACATACCATCAGGTAGACGCGGTGGTAAGTCACATACCATCAGGTAAACACGATGGTAAGTCACATACCATCTGGTAAACACGGTGATAAGTCACATACCATCTGGTAAATACGGTGGTAAGTCACATACCATCTGGTAAACACGGTGGTAAGTCACATATCACCAGGTAAACACGGTGCGGTGGCAAGTCACATACCATCAGGTAAACACGGTGGCAAGTCACATGCCATCAGGTAAACACGGTGATAAGTCACATACCATCTGGTAAATACGGTGGCAAGTCACATACCATCATGTAAACACGGTGATAAGTCACATACCATCTGGTAAATACGGTGGTAAGTCACTTACCATCAGATAAAGACGATGGCACTGTTCCGCCTGTTGACACGCCATTGATAAGACTAAAGAAATGAGATTTTATCCGCGTCTTTTCTAACAATCACTTAATATAAGCCTTCCTGGGCAAGACCGACTTGCACACGGCTGATTAATCTATTTATTAATAAACGTTGTGTTTTCATTTATCATTTTAGTTAAAGACCACATGTTAGCCTCTTCACTTCATGAAGAGTTGTATAAACAAGTAGTAACATAGCACATAACCTCACGCCGTAATCCCTCGAACGGTTTGGCAGAGGTGTTGCACACCGGAAACAAACAAAACAACAATATACAAGTAGTGTGTACATTAAACTTTTTTTTTTTCTATTACAGGCAGCAGAAAAGTTTGGCCAGACAGAACCTCTTTGCCTCAAGTTGGAAGAGTATGGAGCCGTGGACAAGATCGAGGCGTTGCAACACCACGAAAACGAACAGGTAATGAATACAGACTTAATGAATAATTTATTTAACATTATCATTATATTTTGAGGACCTCTAGAGCAGTGGCGGAAACAGCCGACTGCTACGCTAGAGGTTCCAGGTTCGAATCCCGGCTGGGTTTGTGTTATTAGCAAGATGCACTGTTTCGCTTACCGGTCTTGATGTAGTATTCTTATCTATGTAGTGTATACCATATTGTTGCTTAGCGCCTGCGATACAAGTTCTTACGATACTCACTGCAGGAGTCAATGTGTGTGTCGTGTTTTGTTTTTTATTTATTACTTCTTACTACTTTATTTAATTGAATTCAAAATTCACTCAATTAGAATATGATTTTGTTGATGTTCAGTCAAAATTAAAGGGAAAAGGATGGTAGAAATATATTTTTTATGTTCACACAGTGTTAGACTTCACAAAGTATAAGAAAAATTGTTGCAAATCTTTGTAAATTATTTGCTTAAAACTGATTATTTTTTACTGAGTTGACTAGCTAAATTCGTGACTTCACATCTAAGTAGTGCCATACGAAATGTATGAAGGAATCATGCTTTGACAGATACTTCAAAATATCTCAACCGATATAGCTGTCATTTGTTAATTAATGCCATCCCGTGGGAGAAGAGATGCCACTAAAGTATTTTTTAATTGTTTTTTTATTTCTACAGATATACACAAAAGTTGCTCACTTACTTGACACATATTTCTCTGAAGCGGTCGATGAAAATGCAGAACCGGAGAAAACTAATGAGGAATATGTATTCAACACGCAGGCAAATCAAAATATCAATTTTTAAAAACACACACAGCAGTCAGCAGGATACACACTTTTTAATCAGCAGTCAGCAGGATATAGTTTAAGTTTAATCAGCAGTCAGCAGGATATAGTTTAAGCTCACGACTGAAATATTTGTAAATTAGATTTAAGTTTAAATATTTATTATTTTACACTCAACCACATAATAGAAATAGAATAGAATTTTAAAACTGAAAAACTTTTATAAATCCAACCTACTAAAATAAGTTTATATTTAACCAGCTTATAATTTAGATAAATTACTTTGAAATCAGTTTATTGGTTTTAGAGATACAATGCTGCAGACAGGCACACAAATAAATACAGCTCCATATAAAAGTGTATGTTTTAACAGATTTTTATTGGCATTAAAAACATATATTAGCCACCATTTTTATATGAATGTGGATGTGATGTGAAAAAAATTAAAAATAAAAATCAGGTCAAACTTATTGTGATAAATTTTGTGAACTTTTAGTATTTTAAGTAGTAAATATAATTATATTTTGTACTTTTTTGTCTTTAAGTATACCCATTTAAACATTAATTATAATAATTTTAATTTTTAGGATTCACACACACACACCTTTGTCTAATTATTCGCCATATGCAACGATCCTTACATACATCTCTCGCTTCATCCACGTCCATGCATCTCCTCATACACACACAACTGTTACGGGTACTCCTGACCTGGCCTTTTCTGTAATCGTATGTATGATTGTATTGGATGTATCGGATTTAAATATAAAAAGTTGAAGCTATTCCAATATAAAACAAGAGAAATCAAAGACTTAGTTTGTCTTTAGAAATTTAGTTTTAAACATCGAGGTTTCCACTCGTCGCCGACGAGAAATTATAATAATGCAATTGAAGTATAAATTTGTATTGAACACTGTTGCAATGTAACTATCAAAAAAAGGTGGTGTTTCATGCATTTTTTCCTTCAAATAATTATAACAACAAGTGATAAAGTCAGTCTCTTCTAATCCAAAGTCAAAATCCAAAGTAAACATACAAATATATAGGATTAAGTCAATTTTACCACATTTTTATTTACAACTCTAAACTACATTATTCAAAATTTTGGATGATCAGTAGTGGCGTAAGTACAGGGTAGCAAAGTAGGAAAATGCAACCAGCCTAATGGGTCCCCTAAATGACTGATTTAAATTCATTTATGTAAAGACCTACAAAAAGAGGTTACCATTAATAATAGCAAGGGCATACTTAGTATAATTTACGAGGTGCTTGGGCCTTCTAAGGCTGACGGTTTTACTTGAAATAAAGAACTGCAAAAAGGTCAGAGTTTTATAGTATGTGCCCCATCATTCATTTGCCGCAGGTCCTGGACAGTTAAGTAACGCCACTGATGATCAGGAACAAATTGAAACAATAATTTACTTTTCAGGTCTTTATTGGAGGGTTAGAGGGTTGACATGAATGAAGTTGGACTATTCAATGATCATTTTTAGTGTTCCAATATATTGTTGGGGTGAAATAACAAAAAATGTTTTTACAAAAATACAATTAACTTAATTGTTACGGTTCTAATACATATTTAAGCTTTGTTTTGATCCTTCAGTTTTTCTAGTTGTTGCCTGGAATTGAGAAAAGCACATTAACTAGTGAAAAACTTTTATTAAAATTAGAATTACTCATGGGATAAAGGTCAAACATTTAGACTTAAAGGATTTGTACTAACCAAATGCAGATTAAAAATTTGATAAAAACTATCGATAACCTTAGCCAAGCACAAATGTATTGATAGTTTCTGAAAACAAAGGTGTTTTAACTAACCTCAATTGCTGGTTAAAATCATCTTGAACAATATCGTCCTCCCAGTTGTCTTCCCAAACGGACACGTCTTCATCATCAGCGTCTTCATTCCCCCAATCTGGAAATAAAACACGAGAAAAATAATTCATTTGAAATCCCAACTCGGATTGTTGCCGACGAATTTTGACAAAATTACTTACTTTCGGCGGGAAATTCTTCGAACTCGTCGTCTTCTTCTAAAAGGCCAAGATCTACTTTAGGTTTGTCAGACATAATTGAAGGTAGATTTCAAAGAATTAACTAATTTAGTAAACGAAGTGTTTCACTCTTTCTTGTTTTGAGAATTTATAAACTTTGACAAGTCACTGTCGTAGTATTGCCATTAAAAAAAACAACTAGTGTAGTAATTTCGATTTTTTCTCAATTTTCGATTCATCGAATGACTTCTAAAGTTGGTGTGACCATTAAAAAAACCTTTTGTAAATTTCGGGAGGAATTGGGTTTATCTAATTGTCACAGAATCAGAATAAAATGATCAAGCTAAAACAATATTGATCTCCTATTTAATAATTACCACTTTTTAAGCATGGTCTAAATGCTGAAACAGGACCGAATTAATGAAACCAAATTTTATTTATGTTTCACAGATTTTAAAGAATAAGGACTTCTCAGAAGTTTATCTTGTAGGAAAAAAATATACTTAATTGGTTGTTTTTTAAAAGTGATTAGTTAAAAAATATATTTGTGGATTAGATTCGACAACAGAAAAGCCATCCAATAGAATTTTAACGGTTGTTCATCAGAATATTAATCGCTTTTCTGGCAAAATATTAGATGTAGAGTTATTTATTGAAAATATTAAACTGGACATTTTTTGTATTACCGAAACATTTTTAAAAGACAGTAAGATGTCATTCAATGTACCAAATTTTTGTATCGGTAGCTCGTATAACAGAAAAACAGCGATAGGGGGTGGTTGCATGATCCTTGTTAAGAATGATTTAAAGTGTAAAGAGCGCCACGATATTGTAAATTTTTCTGTTGAACGAGTATGTGACATTCATGAAGACAATTATTCAAAGAAATTGAAATACTCACCTTACCATCCCAGTATATTTTTGATAATATTATGTATGTAAGAAAACACCTAAACGAATTTGAAAGGCTAGGCCACGGTTTTAATACTAGAAATAATAATAAATTAATTATCCCTACAGTCAGATTGTCAAAAACTAATACCTAAGTCATTTATTGGAAACTGTGTTCGTTTTTACAACAAAATACCAAAAAATGTAACTGAAATGTCAGACACGAAATTTAAAAACATGTGAAACAAGTTTTAATTAAGAAGGCTTTCTATAAAATTCAAAATTATGTAGAGGATAAAGATGTATGGAAGTAATTTTACTTACCTGCACAGGTTTATCTTATAGACAGTTGAAGTGCAAAGATTGCAATGAAGATCCGCGGTTAAAATGAACTTACTATTTACACTATTTTCATTATTAATAAATATTTTTCGATCGCATATTTCATAAGTAACATTTATTGCATCATTTGTAATTCATGTAATTTAGTATTTTTATTTTATAATATAGACTTGGTAATCGACTTAAATATTATATAAAGTTTGGTTTATATAACTTAGTAATAGAAAAATTAGGTTTACAATTGAATCGGTCATTTCAAAAACCTCATAAGTCATCATTTTTTCCAACATGCTTTTTTTGCAGAAAATGGTTTCTCAAAGGTAGATGCGTATTCTAAGTGAAAACATCTTAAGTCAATACATTCCTTCGTCTTTGCACCTTCGACATACATGAGTTTTCAGTATGATTCAGATCGAAAAGGAACTATCATAGCCGAGGAATATATTGATGGATTGATTAAACATTCATTCTCATTATTAAAGAAAATAAAAACTTCTGTTTCACTTCCATCAACCAAAGCCTATGATTTGAAAGTGCCCATAAAAAAAACGATTTAAAACAAGTTAAATATAGCATTCTGGAAAAGCATATGTCATTTTATAACAACATTTTTAGCTGGCCGACTGCTAATGTTGAAGATAATCCAGATGAGAATGATGGAGAATAAAGATATTAAAACATGACAAATTAATACATGTAAATGTTAAATTAAAAAAAAAAGATTATTTTTAAGTGTAACTCTTAATTATAAGCAATATAAAATATTATGACTACGATTTTTTTGGTTAAATTATATACTACTAAACCTATTTCTCGCTAAAACAACATAAGTCAAGAAATGTTTTTCAGTTTTTTTTCATTATTTCTGTTAATAAACTGTAAAGATTATACGCTATTTTAATTTTTATCACTCAAATACTAAATTGTACATAAAAAAGTATTTTAAAACTCATTTGTTTGTGTATGAAACAGTTTTTATTGATTTATGAAAAGTTTTGATTTCGTGACTTATGAGGTTTTTGAAATAACAACTTCAATTAGAGAACTGTATTTTATTTACAAATTGTAATTATTTTGAAAAAAGCAACTACGGAGGTTTCTTGTCGGATTCTTCCCGGAAGAAATAGCGTTTCGAACCGGTGGTTGTAAAAAAAGATGACGATTTAAAAGTACTTATTTTAAGTCTATTTGAATAAAAAATATTTTGACTTTGACTTTGATTCGTGGCTGCGCGTAAAAATTCATAAGTTATGTTGAAACTCCGTCAATCTTGGTTTATTACTTAGTGTATTTTCACCTTATTGCAATTATGTACCTATGTAGGTAAATTTTATAATCTTTTATATATTGCTACATATTTCGATTAAACTTATTACTGTTTTACATTTCTCAAAAAAAAAGTATTTTTTAAACCTTTTCATCATTTGTATCCTGACATTGTTTTCTTTATAATTTTTTTAGTGCTATGGAAAGGGGTCTAGAAAAGTAAAACGGTATTTTACTTTAATAATAATATATTCTTTCACTATAAATATTAATATCATGATACATATAAAAATTTCAAGTATTTTATTTTAGTACCAACAACTGAGTCGCAAATCTAAAAAGAATATAATATCACAAAAATATCACATTTATAAAACTATGATCAGACTACATTGTTACAATATTTATTTAAAGTAAAAAAGGATTTATTTTCTTAAAATAAGTCTCTCAGGTAATATAATAATAATTCGAAGTCGATTATTACATATATTCCTTAAATATAAATGATCAGTTCGAATATATAATAATCATTTTTATAAAAAGAATTTAATGAGAAATAGGAATAAAACTAAACAAACTTCGTTCCACTTTAGTAAAATTTTCCTCGATTAAGGGAGAATTATAAAATAGCAACACCCTTTTTTACTTCATTGTCCATCGCACGTAGCAAAAGAGCAACAGTCCAGTCAGCCAATTCAAATGCCATTAAAACAAAAACAAAATTTTAGCGGCATTCAAATAGTAAATATTGGCTTAGTATTTTGGGGAAATCAAACTTATTCGCTAATTCTACAAGCATAGGACCATAATGTCTACGTAAAAATATTCTGGCTTGAGATAACAAGGAAATAGGTGTCTTAGCTCTTTGAATTAAAGCTTGTTTTTGCGGAGAAGTTAAGGTTACATTTCTTTTTATCATACACAAGTCGAATGCTTCTGCCGCTTCTAGAAGGAGGTAGAAGATGTGTTGGAAGTCATCCGAGGTGACATTTTGCAGGTGGTGAAGAATACCGTCAGGGTCACGAAACTGCGATTTCATAATTACCTGCAAATCAATAAAATGTTATTAGTTCTACTATTCTACAATAGATGCCACTTACAAAAGAGTTCACAGCTTTATGAGCTTACAGTAAGGTCTTTTGAACGAGAAATAACGAAATAATGTCTTGATGTCGTTTTCTATCTCCGAATTATGAGAGAGGAAGAGAATATTATACTGTTAAATTGAAATTGATGCCTTCAGGGCGCGGGTGATAATTATGGATTGAATCACATCACATCAAATAACAAACAAACCTAATATAAATTGTATTATGCTCCCGTGTATGGAAGTTATACTTACTCTAGCCCCATATCTCAGTAACAATCCCACTATGTCTCCACTGGGTTCCATGTTGCTGGCCAGGTATTCTGCCAAGGCGGGTCGGAGTTGGGTCGAGTCTTCATCATTGTATACTTTGAGGTTAGGATCCGCACCACTCTCTAGAAGGATCTGAAGAAATAGACGCAGAAAGTGTAAGCTTATGTCATAATGGTTGTTATTCTATTTTATGAATTTATTTGATTTTGTGCACTAGCAAACTTTTTGGCCGAAAAAAGATTTAAAATCTAATATGACTTTTTAAAGTTTTGTAGTGCTTTAGTTTAATGTACATAAAGAGAAAAAATACATTACAATTCAGGCTTGTGTCAAGCGTGATGACCACTAGGTAAGTATCGTAAATAGAATTAGTTTAGTAAGAAAAGAAATAGATAATATAAAAATACAGCATCTGCTAAAAAAGGATTTTTAAAATCACAATCGCTTCCTGGGTAAAACTGGGGCTTAAAAGACAAATACATTGTGCGTTGGTCGCTGACGCAAAGGGATTGCCACACTTGGACATACTCACTTTGACAATTTCCTTTCTATTGGTGATATTGTCAGAGCAAGCGACGTGTAGAGGCGACCCGATTACTGAACTTGAAGCGTTTACTTGTGCACCTGAAACGCACATTAAAACAGATACACATAAACTCACGCCATAAATAATCCCTTCAGAGGGAGGATCGTCACCAATAAATAATAATAATAAGCCTTTATTTTACTACAAAAACATACAATATTATTTACACTTAGGAATTTAATAAAAACGCCTGCAGTAGTCGTCTCCTTGGCAATCATAATTAATACATTTTATAAATTGCATTTCATTATTATACAATGCGAATTTAATTTTCACAAAAAAATGTATGTCATACCTGCATCCAACAGCATGTGCAGTATAGCCACGTCTCCCTTCAGTATCGCGAGGTCCAAAGGACTGGGCTTGCTGACCTCAGGGCAGGTGTAGTTGACCCTGGCGCCTTGCTTGATCAGCAGGTTCACCACCTCCGTGTTACCTGGTGGAACATTAGACCATGATATGTCAGTTCAAAATAATAAAGGACAAACAAAAAATAACCGTGATTTTTAAATAGTTATTTTGAAATTACATATCGCTTATTCATCTAGGATGGTGTTGAACTCTTCATAGACATTTCAGAGCTACTTTTGTTACTACCAATGCGGTGGCAAACGAGCATAAGGCCCGTATGGTAAGCAGTCACCGTTGAAGGCGTTATCAGCGTACAAGAACTTGTGACATGATTTTAAAGAACCCCCTGCTGTAGTCACTTGGGGAAACCATGGCAGGAAGTTCATTCCACAGCCTGAGCATTCGCGGGAGGAAGCTTCTTTGAAAAGGAACGGTGCGCGACCAATTCAGTTCAAAAGTAATGTCGTTGCGGATTATACAGCAGGTAGTATGTATTTATCGCATTCTCTCACCCTAGACTGTAAAATGTATTAATGGCTAAGAATAAAAAAACATGTTCATATACTAAATTACAGAATCAGGGGTTTGGTGCCCCAACAAATTTTCCAAACTGAGTCGAGTCGAGTCATTAAAAAAATTATTTCTTTTTTAAAGTTAACGGAATAAAGTTATTTTGATTTTGCTTCATGTCCGGGCACGAAGCCTGTGTTTTTTCTTCTAAATTTTTATTATAAGGTAACACATTAATTAATATTGTAAAGTCACTTAAGATTTAAGTGAATTTTTACATATCTGATTGTTGTCAAGCCTACCTCCTAAGACAGCGTAATGCAGCACGGTTCTGTAATCGTTCCTAGCGTCCGCCATCGCGTTGACATCCGCTCCGTAGCTGATCAGCAGCAGCACTGACTCCATACCCTGGAACAACGAGATACATGATATTAGGGAGCATGGGCTATGCTATTGTCGTGTCAATAGGCGGTGGTAACACTTTCCATCAGGTGCTTTGCTCCCTTTGCTTGTTCGCTCATGAAGTGGTATAAAAATCCTTTATATAAAAGATCTGAGTATGAAGGTAAAATAGAATAGTATATGTCTACCGAACGAGACTGATTGATCTGTCAATGCAGAGCCTCTAAAGAAATATATACTACTCAAAACAAAATAAGGGCCACGAGGTATTTTTTCATTTTGGTATAAATGATTAAACATTTACATATTGAAAGTAGTAAAATATTGAGTATACAAACTCTTTGATACCTAAACTTTTTAATATTGTAGTATTCATCTAATGCTGGCAACAATTTTAAATAAAATTTGATTTAAAATTAAAATTATTTTTGAAAATCTTGATTCCATTTTCTTTGTCGTTTTGCTTTCCTTAGCTTCTTGGTTTATTAGAAATTATCAGAGTTCATTGATATCTCGAGTCAGAAACATCTTTTGCAATATGCCACAAGCACGCAGGCGTCATATGGACTCGCTGACAGCAACCAGAGCCGTTACAATGATTGAAGAAGGTCATTCGCAGCGATCTGTGGGTTTGCAATTGGGATTTTCTCAAAATCGTTTCCAAGAGACCGGCAGTGTTAGAAGAAGACCTGGTTCGGGCAGAGTTCGCATTACAACAGCTCAAGAGGATCGTTACATTCGATTAAGTGCGCGCCGAGATCGCACAACGACGGCCCGCAAGCTACAAAATCGTTTACGGCTCACAACGGGTACTCGTGTCAGTGACCAAACTATTCGTAATCGATTGCATGAAGACCAGCAGGCATCAAGAAGGCGAGTTGTCCGTGTTCCATTAACCAGAAATCATCGTGCAAATCGTTTAAGATCTACCCGTCAACATTTGGACTGGGACATAAACCAATGGGGCATGGTGCTCTTCGCAGACGAATGCAAAGTTAAATTTTTAACGACGATCGGCGTATTAGAGTATGGACAAGACGCGGCGAGAGATTTTCAGAAGCCTGCATCCATGAAGTCGATCGTTTTGGTGGTCCAAATGTAATGATTTGGGGCGGGATAAGCTTACACGGCAAAACTGAGCTCGCTATTTTAAATGAGGGAACTGTTACTGCTCAGCGGTATATTGAGGAAGTTGTCAGACCACATGTAATCCCATTTGCCCAGCGAACGGGTCCTGGATTCATCTTGATGCAAGACAATGCTCGTGCACACACGGCTCAAGCGACTCGGTTTGTACTGGAAGCGTCTCAAATTCAAGTCTTGCCGTGGCCGGCGAACAGTCCGGACTTAAATCCAATAGAGCACATGTGGGATCAGTTGAAACGAAGAGTTAGAGACGGTGATCAGGAAATCCACAACCAACAGCAACTCATCAACGCTGTTAAAAGGGCCTGGGAAGAGATTCCAATGGAAAATGTCAGGCATTTGATTGAGAGCGTGCACTCCAGGCTTCACTCCAGTGCGTAGCGAAACGAGGAGGGCATACTCGTTACTAAAAGATGAGCATGGAGTATTTTCTTTTGTTTTCAGTAACTTTACATTGTTTTTATTTTTAACCTTAAATGTGATTTTTTCTTTCAAAAGCAAATAAACTTTTTAATCATTATTATTGGAATAAGTTTATTGGTCTACACGGTAAAAACAACATTAGTTTTCGTTATGGAGACAAAATACCTCGTGGCCCTTATTTTGTTTTGAGTAGTATATTTTTGTTCAAAATGACAACTTTTGAATTCTGTTTTTAAATTAATAATATTTAAGAGATGTCGTAGCTTGTTGTCTACATCGCGATATCATTTGCTGTCGCTAAAGTAAGCTTTAAATAAAACATAGAAATGAGACGTACCAATGTGTAACGTACAAATGAGTTATTCACAAGTATATCTAACACCTATTATCTGATTTCTATCGTTGATCCGCGATTTCTTGAACGAAATTATAACCAAATTTTGTTTTAAAGTGTATCGGTATTACAATAGCATTTATAATTAAAATGTGGACTTACGAGTATGTACATACACAAACGTTATATTTATTAACATTAATGAAATAACTAATTAATTTAGTTAATAAACACTTATGAGAAGCTTTTAAAATTGTGTCACGGACAAGAAGGTAAGTGCAAAACTATTTAAATTTGAGATAATATTGTAAAACAGTTGCTTTGTAGTGCTCTATTTAAATATTGAATATCAACTTTTGCTTGTTAATTAGAACAATCAAAACGTAATCAAGCAAATATTAACGTATCAGGTAATTTGTTTTGTTACTTTGAAAATTACCCTATTTCTAGACTTTTATATCCTAAAGCGCTACCATTTTTATTTACAACTTTTTAAATATCTAATGTTACGAGTAAGTTAAAGTTGTTTAAGGATAGTCAAACATGTATCAATAAATTCAAAATTTAAAAAATGATTTTTCGATAAACTCGCGCTTTAATTCAACCCTTGAGAGGGGTTGGCAGAGGTGTTACACACCCCGCATGTTTATATTGAGTCCCAGTGTGACATGTCGCCACTGTCCAGGCACAATGATCAATGATCATGGTAGCTAAAATGTACAGCAACCCAAGACTCGAACCCTCGACCTGTCGAGTCGGATCGGTCGGTTAACCAAGGCACGTAACAAACTGAGCCTCGTCCTCGTAACCACGATATTTAGACAAAAATAATGTCATCCCTTTGTAAAAGTACGTTATTTATTTTAATGTTTGACAAATCCATATTGAAAGACAAGCAGTTAGAGAGCAATAGGTATCGAGTGTTTTTTTTCTATCAATTGATAAAACATTTTAAATGTGTTCATCTTTTGTTTTCGTAGTAATATTCTAGAAACTCATAACCTACACCTTCCGTGCTTCCAATCTTGAGCATGAAGAGGTAGCAGAAAGCTCTTAATCTGTATTTCTATTACACAAAATCAAAATAACTTTATTCCATAAACTGACTGAAAAGTACTAAGAATCGTCAAATTAATTTAAAAAAACTTAAAAATGACTTCAGACTTTTTGTTTGTCATAGATGAAAATAAAAGCAACTTCAGTAGTCGAGGACTACTCTGGTATGATAGTGTTCAGCTTAACGCATTAAAAGGAGTTGTTTGCCGTAGAAGAAAAGAAAAGAAAAAGATCGAGAACTATTTTGAATTTCGAAGTTACAGTGCAAAATGCATATTTTTTTTTGGCGGGAAACATATTGTAATGACATTTGACATTTGAGCATGGTTTTTTAAGTCCACGTCAATAATAATCAACCAACCCAGCAATATATCTTGAAATAAACACTCCATCCCCACAGCTCTGAATAGTTATTGATGATACAAACCAAATCGTCAACCCTCCACACGCCTACCTTCCTCTGCCTCGCTGCCTTCATGAGCGGCGTGAGGCCAGCTCGGTCGCGGGAGTCAGGGTTGGCTCCGAAGGTCAGAAGTAACTCCAAGTATTCAGGGTCCGAGACCAGGTTGATTTCCGAGCCGAAGAAGTAGCGCTTGTTCGGGTCTGCCCCAGCTTCTAAGAGAAGACGTGCTACTTCCTGGAATGATAAATGATGAGGTTACTACTTAATTATTCTAGTTTCATGGGCCAACAAGCAGGCGGTTCACCTGATAGTAAGTGACACTGCTACCTATTGACACGACGATGATTATCTATTGAAACATGAAATAAATAATATTTTCTACTACTACTTTGCGTCATTGCACAGCTGCATTATTCGTTGATTTATTCGATCATAGGAAGTCACTGTTGATCCTGGTCAGCAGGAGTTGCAGAGGCGGGACAGAGAGGTGGGTGTGCCACAAAAAAAAAATCTTCTAACTTCTAACGACCCGATACGATAGAGGTCCCAAATGTCTGTAATAATTTTATTGTAAATAACAAAAACATTTTTATTTAATATCTTACGTAGTGTTTGTTCCTGATGGCCAGCCTCAATGGTTCATCGCAGAGCGTGGTCCGTGGGAACTCTTCACCGGTATCTGGTCTGTAGTCCACTGCTGCTCCGCTCTCTAGCAGCTCTTTGACCAGCTCCACGTAGCTACAGGGAAGGAGCAATGGTTTTAAAAGGGGATGCTTATTTTAAATAATAAAGACTTAATATTCTTCTTTATCAATCTCTGGCCGTTTTTATCATTAAGATGGCAAACATGCTTGAGGCCCGCCTGATGGTAAGCAGTTACCGTAGCCTATGAACGTTTACAGTAACTGGGGAGCGTTGTTAACTGTGTGGATTCCTTTTAACGCCTAACGGATCCTGAATAGCTAATTTTTGAATGTCTGGTTTCTATCTAATTTAGACACATGTTTTTTGGTAACCTTTTTATTAAAGTTGATTTCTTCTTTAGTCTAATTTCATTATATAAAATCATATTGGTATTTTAAACGAGATCATAAAAGAAAGTACCTGATTCGATTGTATGGTATTTTTACGTACAATTATAGTAAGTAACTACTTTACAGTGGCGGTACTGTCATAGAAGCCCAAAAGCCCGGCTTGCCCGATCAAACTAAAATAAGTTCGCGCTCTTATTCATTAACACGTCAAACAACTTTTTTAAAGCAACTGAAATTGTGTTTTGCTGACATGTTCGCAAACTTCCGAGTGTTTTGCTGAGCTCGTCCACGCTAGCAAGTCCAAAACGGAAGTATGAAGTGTATCTCTCGGCTTGCTGTACTAAAACTCTAGGCACGCCACTGGTACTTTATCACATATAAGAGTATCTATATTTATAGTAGTATAGTAAGACACTTAGTATCTTCTACATCTACCTCTTTAGACCTATTTTAAAAATTCCTTTTTTATTCTTATTATTATTAAACAACAATGACAACAACAACCATAACAAGAAAATTTGTTGTTTGTTATTATTGTTGTGTTTTTTAATGATTCAAAGTAGTTTAACAATTTAATTCGTGGTTATTTACTTACCCATGCTCAGCAGCTAAATGAAGAGCACTGTAACCGCAGTCATCACGCGCGTTCACATCGCATCCTCGCACCAGGAGTAGCCTGGTGGCCTCGAGGTAGCGCTGCCAGATCGCGTAGTGGAGAGGCATGAGACCTTGCGTCACTGGCTCGTTGACCTGGTGGGGGAGAGCATCTTGTAAACAGTTTTTTTAGGAAGATGGCTTCAATGATATGGTTTACATTTTCCATGGTTTTACCAAGAGACTCATGGGATTCTTCAAAAAAGAATTTTATTGGGTCTGCAACGCAAGCGTCTCGCCCCTGGTGTGGTCTACTACGTTAACTGCTTACCTACAGGCGAGCTGTATGCTTGTTTGCTACTTTGCGATGAGGTCTAAGGTGGATCATGCCTGCCAAGGAGAAACCTATTCACTCTTGCCTTAAAGAGGCTCAAGTTATATTGGTCAGGGAACACATCGGCAGGCAAATAATTCCACACTCTTGCAGTACGTATTTTGAAGGAGCTATCGAAGCGTTAAGTCCGGATGGTCGGAATATTTACCACAAAAGGATGCAACTTCAGCCTACGTCTAGTATTCCGATTATAAAAGGCAGCCGGTGGAATTAAATTGTGCAATTCCTGCGCACACTCTCCAAAATGTATCCTATAAAATACCGATAAACACGCAACTTCGCGGCGGTGGCTGAGGTCATGAAAGTTAGCAGCATCATTGTCAATCCCGATGATTCTTCGGGCTCGCTTTTCAACAGAGTCTAAAACTGCTTGCTGATACTTGGCTGAACCATCCCAAAGGTGACAATTGCTGCCAGCTAAATTGCAATAATGTTTCAAAAAATAATGATTTCTCCCACAGTACCTTTGCTCCACAAGCCAGCAGAATCCTGATCTCATCCAGCGGCACCATCCTGATGATGGAGTCAGCCAGCTCGCGCTGCAGGGACTTCGGAGCTATCACCTCCGTTGGCATCTTTGATCTGGAAATAATTAGATGATCCATAATGAGAGGTAACGTTTATTTTCTTACTGAAATTGCAGCATGATGAAGATTTATCACACACGTTGACTCAGTTCCTGACGCTAGTGCCAACCCGCCACTCTGTCCTACCACTGCAGCTCCTGTTACCCAGTATCAACAGTGGCGAGCTTTGTAACGTATAATGCAGCTGTACAATGAAGCACAGGCTACGTGCACATACATACTGACTCCTGTTACCCAGTATCAACAGCGGCGTACTTTGTAACGTATAATGCAGCTGTACAATGAAGCACAGGCTGCGTGCACGGACATACTACCGAAAAAAGGACCCTCAACGATTTTGATCAGAAGATGTAAGAAAGGATTTTGTGTGTCCACCATGAGTTAGCATAGTTTTTCTACACGTCAGGTAATATAGATTACTACAGTGATCTTTATGAGCAATCCTAATTCCTCAATTATCCGTAAGGGGCGCTATACAAAGATTCATACAAATTTATAACTGCAGTCGCAAGCGACAATCGAAGGTAAATCTCATGGTAGACACACTGTACTAAGACTTTATCTTACTAAGTACTGAGCAACATTTAGAATAACATTACCCATAGAATACATATTTGAAAAAGTCAGTAAACAATTCCATGTTAAGGAAGACTGGATCTTACAAAATTTTGATAGTTCTCGAAATTGTTTAGCTAAAATCTATTTGCAAGTAGAATTGTAGTGTAATATTTAGTATTATTTTCGGTAATGAGGTTTTTATCTTTAAAACTACTCATATTTTAATATATTCAGTTCTTTTTTCAAAATAGTAACTAATTTGTAGCTGTCAATACAATAGGTAGAAATGTCGAATGACATCGATTTAGGAAATGAATTTAGTTGAATGTTCAAAGACAGCAGAGTCAGTGCAGTGTTTATTTGTGATCTTAGTTTTAAAATTCACTTTTGGATGGTGCAGTTTTAAGGTTAGTAAACTTTCTTAACCGAAACTAATTTATATCTTGATATTGAAGTTGATTATCGCGATTTCAGGGTCTTCTTTCGCATAGAATCCGTAATATTGTAGTTTCTCAGGTGAAATGCAAACTCTTTTTAAAATCGGTTGAGTAGTTCTGAAGATTACGGCTGTTTCAATTGATAGAGCAAAAAACTACATAAACAAAGATTATTTTATAAAAAAAAAAAAAAAAATCCAATCCCGCCTGAAGATAAGCGGTTATGCAGTCTAAGGTGGACATTGCCAATTATGTTATATATATTGCAAGGCGAAGCCTATTCACTCTCGCCTTAAAGAGCCTCAGGTCATATTTATCAGGGAACACATCGGCTGGCAAAGAATTCCACCCCATTGCAGTGCGCATTAAGATAATTTTCTAAGCGTTTAGTCCGCATATTTGGAATATCCCTTATTTTATTTTAATCTTTTTGCCACAATTTGAAATTTTGTCTTTATCACGTTTTTTAAATTAGCCTCTTCATTATTTTTTTATTGTGTATACTTTTCTGGATTTCAATATAGTCTTGCAATGTTAAATTTATCATACCGTTTTTTATGGTTGTTATCTGTTTGTGTACCTTTTTAATAAATAAATAAATATGCAACGAAAGGCCCTCTACATTATTTTGAAAGTGATACTGCCTATGTGCTTTTTCTCTCACGTCTCTCCGTTTTCCCAAACAGCTAATTTATTAATTACAAAACCAAGAATTATACGTTTACGAATTTGAGCGCGAAAGCAAATTTTTACTAAGCGACTACAAGAGTAAACAATATTATAAGCAACTAATTAAAACAGTGTCAAATCAAAAAGATAAATCTACAACATCTAACTGCGTTGATATATCTGACGCGTGTGTAACAAAACAAAACAAAAATAGTACACACACGAGATCATTACATAAACCGACGTATAAATCAGTTTGTGCGTCTATACGTTCGTCAGTCACGCTTTATTTGCTGCCCCTTGTCTAGTCTTGGCAATGTCCAATGACAACGTTTGCTAATCGGTTGATAGACAAAATTCGAACTTGTTTAGTTTTAACAAAAACACTGAAGACTGGTATCGGGTCACAGGGGTACATCAGCTATGGGCCCAGTGACTCATATTTTAGGGACACTGAAAAACCGGGCTTCAGAAAGAAGGTTGCCAGTTTTAAAAGTCGTGCCTTAGAATAAAAAGTTTATTTTTTCCTCGCTTCATTAAAGTCGTCTTTATTAAATCCCTAAAAGCGAGTCGTCAGCCTCAGAAAGAGCCAAGTGCTCTAGGACTTCGGATAAGCTTAAATGCCTCTGTCAATAGCAGGGCTAAGTAATGCGAAGGAGTGACATGAAAATGCTGTCACATTTTTTCCTCTTGTTACTATGTACTTGTAAGTGGAAGACCTAGATAGGATAGGTTTTTTACACTGGAGAGCTGACCGCGTTTCTCATTTTTGCTCATTATCTATACCTACTTTTAAAAGATGCGAGTATTGGACCCGTCCGCTAGGTTGACAGACCATGTTGAAAAGGCTGCAGAGCCGATGGATGCTAGCGGCACCAGAGATCTTTCGCTGGATATGTCGGAGGGAGGTATTTCGGGTGATGACACCACATATCATAAATATTGTCAGTTTCGTGGTATCGCACGTCACGAGATTCTATGTCAGTAATCGATTGACCAAAAAAAGGTAAGCATAAAACTTTAAAGGATAACAAACGTATAATTTTTGGTTAATATCCCAATCTTTTGGCACTGAAAGGTAAGTTTTATGTCGATGTCTTGTTTTGGATATTTCGTGTCTATTTAGAGATGTGACAGAATTTTCTTTTGAGAATTAATGAGGCAGCCGGTAAATGGAAACATGAATAAATTTAGTTCAAAGCCAAGGTCGGAGTTTTTTTCACCTGATTTCATGAGGCCATGTATATTTCTTTCTGTTCGTCATTATTTTATCCAAAGAATTTATTTTTTTAAGGATAGGTCTTTTTAAATCAATAATTATAGATTTCAAAAGGGGAAGAAAGTTCTCATATTTATCAGGTGAAGACTACTTTTAACGTCTACTAACTAGGTTTTCGCATTCAGGGACTTCTTTCGCATTTACTCGTAAAAGTTACATAATTAATATTTTCTCATAACAACTTATATATTGTGTGTAAGACGGTTCACTTGGAATGAGAATTTATAACAATTCAATTTTATAATTGTATTATTTTTGACGCAGCGCAGCTTCCAAATGCTTCCGAGTAGACAATGTAATAAATACCTACGACTGGCGACAAGAACGCGCGTTTTCTTAAACTTTCCTGACTCACCGTTATAATTTATTGTGACTGTCCAAATAAAGCGAAATCATTCAAGTCGATTTTGCCAGAAAAAAAAATGCCGAAATGTTTTAAAAATCAGTTGAGTAGTTCTGAAGATTACAGCTGTTTCAATTTGGTTGTTGGTTGTCAGCTGTCTGTCTAACGTAAGTAGTCCTGCTAACGGAGGTTCGCTTTATTTTTTAAAGAAAACGTCCCCGCACTGTCAAAGTCAAAATATTTTTATTCAAATAGACTTAAAATAAGTGCTTTTGACTTTTGACAACCTCGGTGGCGCAGTGGTGTAAACAGTCGACTGCTACGCTAGAGGTTCCGGGTTCGAATCCCGGCGGGGGCGGAACTTTGTGTCATTTGCAAGAAGCAGTGTTTCGCTTACCGGTCTTGGATGTTGTATTCTTATTTATTTAGTATATACCGTATCGTTGCTCAGCACCTGCGATACAAGTTCTTACGATACTTACTGCGGGGCTGAGTCAATGTGTGTCGTAATGTGGTTATTATTATTATAAAAAGTACTTTTAAATCGTTATCTTTTTATACTACCACCGGTTCGAAACGCTACATCTACGGGGAAGAATCCGGCAAGAAACCTCCGTAGTTGCTTTTTTCAAAATAATTACAACAATTTGTAAATAAAATACAGTTCTCTAAAACCTAATTATTTGCACGGATAAAAACCTCTTAACAAAATCAGTCCCCCGGTAACACCGTTTTTTCGACGTGCTATGTAATTGTCGTGAATTTTTTTACGTGTAAATTACTATCCGATAGCCATGCAATCCCTTCTGATATGATGATGTGACGTCCACTGAATATATAATACGCTAAGTTACTTTTAATCGATTATTTTTATCATATCACTGGGTCTTGTAATGAAATAATATCTAAATTGTATCGATTCCAAGCTGGTTATTAAAAATTAGGTTTAGGTTACCTAATTTTTCTATAAGTTTAAGTTATATAAACCAATCTTTATGTAATATTTAAGTCTATATTATAATATAAAAGTCGTTCTAGTTACGATGGACTTTCATTTATTTATTAGATTAAGTCATTATAACGTGACCTAATGTGTTGACTTCGTGTTATCAAAGTTGGACAGGCAGTCATTTTTAAAACGAACAATTGAAAAAAAAAAACACCAATAGAGGTATCGTGGAATGGAGTATTTTGAGATTAACTTCAAGTTTACACGATGTGGGATCTCATGATCTATAGATCATTTATTTAGGTTTACTGCATCACATTATATTAGTTTTATTGCGTGCCCTGTATCTTAATGTGCGTACTAAGACTGGAATAAATTGATTGCGACACATCGCGTCCTGCGCAAATGGACACGTGCTTTTAGCGCATGTTTTCAAATCCAACGCATGAGCATAAAGTCCCGTGAATATAATGATGTTAACTAGCTTTTGTCCATCACTCTGACCGCATAATATAACCTATAGGTATATAAATAGAATGAACTGAAATTAATTTGATTGAAATATGGTACATTTATAATGTTTACATTTGTTTGAAATAGTTCATACATATTTCGCTTTATGAAAGCATGGATTTTTTTTTGTAAAATTCTGGTAATTCGGTTTTATCAGGCGTGTACTTTACACATTGTTTCAGTGTCCATGACTTCGAGTTAGCTCAGGAAAGAGGTTTTGAAAAAATGAAACTACTCGCTACAAAATATATTTTTAAATACATTTTCAACTTTTGAAGTTGATACTTTTGAGTTTGTTCTATGGAACAATTTGAGAAAAAAAGTACAAAATGTTCTATAGTACATGTAGGGACAATATTTTATCAAATTGTTCTATTACGTCATTTTCAATAGAACAAATGGGACATGTCAAATGACAACCATCGAACCGTAAAATGGAATATCTGTAGATACCTTAATCCCCGCAAGGAAGGCAAAACAGCTCCTAAGATCCATTCCATTGTTCCAAATTCAAATTCAAAATATTTTTATTTAAATAGAATTAAAATAAGTGCTTTCAAATCGTCACTATTTTTTTATCTACCACCGGTTCGGAATGCTATCTACGGGGAAGAAGCCGGCAAGAAACCTCCGTAGTTCCTTTTTTTTTTAAATACAATAGTTTTTTATTACATGTTGGAATATTTAATTTTTCTAATTATTTTATATAATTTAAATCTACTAAAGTAAGTTATAATAATTAGTGTTTTTAAGTATAAAGGCTTTTGTTTAGATATATTTCAGTTAATTGCATGAAACATAGGGGATGCAACGAACGTTTGTTTAGGAAGTAATTGGCTGGGGTAGTCAACCTTTATGCTCATGTTGGTCAGTCATGCCTCTTTGTTCACTGCAATAAACAGACCGTTCGGAGACAAAGACCTGATGATTTGGAATCTCTCCAATTTGTAACAAAAACGCACAATACGTGTTACTCGACTTCGGTCATGTTTACTGAGGGAGGGTTATGTTTTTGTTCTATTTCCCTGAAAGATCGCAACAGATTCGAAGGTCATCATGGCTTTTAAATGGATGCACCGATTTTCTGTCAGTTTTTTATTTTTATTTATTACCTAGATCTTGTGAAAACGAAGGGAAACTTCCAGAATCAGAATTAATTTATTAGTAAACACAGGTAACATTATTCAGGTGTATAGTGATTGAAACTTAGTGCATTATGTTTCGCTTTTTAAAGTATACAAATGTAAAACGTCAAATTGGATTGCTAACATGCCTACAAATAGGTGTCCAGTACTACTTAAAAACAATTATAAAATGTCAAAACAAAATTATCATTCAAATATGTCATTGAAAAAGTCCTTAACAGAGTAATAATTTTTAATGAATGGTAAATTTAATCACTTGTTTTTTAAGTCCCTAGGCAATTTATTATACATTTTAGTAGCCATACAAAAGATGCTTTTCTCCAGAAATACAGTCTTACAAGAGTAATTACAGAGCTGGTTTAGTTTTCGCATAGCCTTGCCTTTGTACCACATCACTAGTTATCATACTATCGTGGATTTTGTTTGTAAAACATTGCTACTTCAAATATATAGAGGGAAGGCAAAGAAAATATTTTAACAATTCAAAAAAAGGTTTACACAGCTTTCAATATTCTTTTTCACTTTTTCAACCTTTAAATAAAATACTATGATTAATTGAATTTCCTCAAAATATGATAACAAATATTTAAAATGATCCTACATAAGCATGATACGACGTCACTGCAGGGGATCTATCAATAACCTTCGAAATTTTAATAAGGGCATAGGCAAAAGTGTTAGCTTTCCAATTCAGTTGGAAGTCTTCCTTTTAAAATGTTTTGCCACCATATTACTGGGGTAAGATTTATGTTAGTATTTAATTTTATCCCCTATTAGATAGTGGCCTACCGTGGTGTTTTGACGGTCAGCCATCTCCTGACTGTCTCCTTTTAGTTCTTTGGTCTCTAGGCCATTTCAATTGCTGTCTCCGCTTTGCTGGGAGGGAAATCTAAAACCGCTTTCTTACTACCTCCTATTTCTTCTGATAAAGTTCATTGCGGGTCCCAAGACAGCCGGTAGGGTGTCCGGGCACAGCCTGTGCGTCATTGCATAGCTGCATTATTCGTTGATTATTCGATCAAAGGACGCCGCTGTTGATCCTGGTAAACAGGAGTGGCAGTAGTGGGACAGAGTAGCCCCGATTTAGTCAGTTTTTTAAATTTAGTATTTGATTAAAACTAAAGAGTTTCTAAACAATATTAGCAACTACGGCAACATTAAGAGAAAATTGACGAATGGTTTTTCTGAAGATATTTAAACCATTCGAAAGGCTATCATTACCTGCTTACCTACATATCTTTGAGTTTTTGGATTTATCTTTGTCTCAAATATTTGGAAAGCTGTCGACCTTATGTCGGGAATTCTTATGCTATTAGGAGAATATAATGTCTTGTTTTTTTTTTCTTGCCAATATCATTTGCGACAACGACGCAGGGACCTGAGCTATGTAGCAGATCGCTGCTTCGGGATATGCACGACTTCTTTTTATTTGTTTATTATTATTTGATACCACATTTTTACACAAATCCGTTAGATTTTCTGAAATATATGACTTATTAACTAAGTTATAAAGAATCAAAGTCGTTGTCTAGACAGAGAGATCCATTAAGAGACGTCAAAGTACACAGGCGCCATACAACTTCCTTAAAAAGGTTGTTGTGATGAGCGAGATAGATATATTTACTGTTAATTATTATGTCTCCCTGGTTTATCGTACAATTATAATTCTCTTTTCACTGTAAATATGCTATTTCCACATACTTTACAATAAGTTTATTGAATAATCAATTTATATTTTATGCGTATTCCCTATTGATCTAGCTCGTTAATTTAAAGGTACTCGTAGGTGACGCACCCAAGGATTTTTTTAAAATTTAACCCCGAAGAAAAGGGGTCGATTTCGTAAGGAGATCGTGTGAAGTGTACGATCGTCTAGTTGTCTAGTTACAAACAGACAAGGCTATTTTATATTGGACACGAATCAACGCACCTGCCAACTTCCTACCCCGAAACCTATTTCACACTCAATCAATTACAAAACTACCGCCGTCTCGCTCGCACAACCCTTCTTTTCCTTTCTGCATCATCTGTTAGAAAGAGATAAGAGGTGGCCAATTAAAATAGGCCTAGATAAAACAGGCCTTATTTGGTGATCACCGGTAACTGGCAGAGGGCTTGAAGATTTGATGACGTCACGATGCAATGACCTAATTATTATTATAACAATGATTTGAACCGCTTTTCTTTAAATTTCAGGTGCTATGTACGTTCTTTTATTATAAACCGTAGGACCTTGGAATTGGGTCGAAAAATTTGAGTTCCGTATGGTATTTCCATGATTCAGAATCCCTCAAAAATATATTACAAATTGATGCGGTGAAATTTACAAAAGATAAAACCACGTAAATTCAATACGAATAGTTAATCTTTTGAAGAAAAAAAACGAATTCGTTTCAGTGTTTTCTCACATTTCAGATTTTTTCAGTATTACTCTGTATTAACAGCGAAATCGCGACATAGAACTATAAACACCACCCATACAGTGACACCTTGCAGGTGGTAGATTTACGTGCAAGATCATCTGGGTTGGTACCACCCTCCTGTCTATTTACAACGTGAAGCAGATCGCTGTGTTTCGGTTCGAAGGATTGGAGAGCCTGTGTGATTACCGGCACTAGACGTATAACATCCTTGCCTCTACATGGGTAACACATTTGCGGTACTCCTGGCGTTCCAGGCATCAAGGTCATCGTCGTGTCAATAGGCGGCGGTATCACTTTCCATCAGGTGAACCGCCTGCTTGTTTGCCAAAAATATTATGCATTAACAACATATATCTACTACTATTTTCTTCTATACCTTTTATCAAATGTTTTCACTGTGTAGCAACAATGACAGACATGACATGTTATATTGTATTATGCAAGACGAAATATTTATTCACATCCGTATTGGATAGTCTTTTAGATTTTGGTGCCAATATCCACATATTTTCTTTAATATACTTCAAGTATCTATCCACCTGATACCAGGGACCGATTAATTTAATTTTTTTTTTTTGGTTTAAATTTTATGCTTTAGTTTTACCCCAATAATGTCTTTCAAATTTGTCAGCTTTTCATAACCTCTGAACAGGTATTTTTGTTAACAATCAACCCATGCTGGGATTCGAATCCGAGACCTCAATCATCAGCAGCAGTTTAAAAAACAAAGCCATCTAATTTCAAGGTACGTTGAACCAAGCCGCCATCCATTGAGACTCTTATACATTATGTCTGTGATGTCCAGCCTTGACTCAGACGCTTTATAAATACATGACAAGGTCATGGTGAGAATATTTTACGTCAGGATAAATCTCATAAACATTATAGGAGATCGGTCTCTAAACAGCTTGTCTGGAAGACGTTGCCACAGTAACTAAAAGGCCTTTTCTGATTTATTTTGCTATCGAATACACTGTGCCCATATTTCAACAATCCCTCAAAGAATGCCTTTTAAGGTGAGTCCTAGGATTATTTAAATGACTACTAAAAGTTGAGAATTCTTTCACCAAAATATTTGATGTAAAAAATTTGAGGCTCTCTCTATCACATCACTGTAACTCAACAGCATCTCTAAAGATGCCAATCTTTACGCATATACTACCTGCCTTGGTGTCCAAAACGAATTTAAACAGAAGAAATGGTAAAAGTAAGAAACCTATTCTAGACTTCGCTTCGATTTGAAAGGGACTGAATAGGACTCATATAAATCTTTAAAAGTTTTTTTTTTAATTCATGACCAGGTAGGCATTTGACCCCAAACCCGCCTAATGTTAAGTGGCGATGAGGTCTAAGGTTGATCATGCCTGCCTGGGAGAAACCTATTCACTCTTGCCTTAAAGAGGCCCAAGTTATATAAAAAAGTAAAAGAAGGGTCTCGTTACCTCGTTAGGCACTAGTTTAATCGTTGTTGAAAATCTAACGTAAATTGTCTTTAGCATCTTCTTTAAATTTCTCCTATGCAAATGCAAGCTTTTGCAGCCTTCAATCAATCCAGTCAGTTATGAAGTATCCAATAGGCAGTTTTGACAAGCCTTAGGCCTAGGCTTGGGTGCCCCACTCCGAAAAAACCATTTAATTTTTAAATGGTTTTTTCGAGATATCCGTATAAACTAATAGTATGTAATATCAGCTATTTCGATTGTTAAACATAATATCCAATAGAAGGCTGATGATAGCAAATGCCACGGGTTTCTTATCATGAATTCCGAAAGACGAGTCGATCTCCCAATTTTTGTTTCTAAGAGTCGAAGGTCGTCGAGCCATGCTTTGCCTAGGGGACTCATCATTGTTGAATTAGCCATGGATCCACTAGCGAGTGTGCTTAGAAAAAAATTCTTAAAACTACAAACTGGATGTGGTAGCAAACGAAAAAAAAGAAATCCTTAAATAATTTCAGCATTAACCCTACACATTTATCTATTTTCAGCGAACAAAGGATGGGAAGCATAAAAAGCAAGGACCAAAGCGCGAACGCCTCATCAAAATGGCGGACAGAAAATAAAACAAAACGGATTCTAAATATAGATTTGCAGAGCTTTGAACTCGCCCTTCAATTCAAATCTGGTACCAATACACAAATACTTAATAATTTAAATCGTTTTTACCATTTTAATAATAATAATAATGTTTTATAATGATCTTCAAAAATAAATCACCTTTTCAAAATATGAAGCTGTTATGTTGTTTTTTATAAAAAAGCAAGCATTCGGCCACAATCATCACCTGATGGTAAGTGACGATGCGGCCGAAGGAGCATGTTTGTTGACAATGACTATTTATTGTAGACTTGGAGATGCACAAGTTGTAGTGATCGGGGAACACATCCGATAGAGTTCCAACACTTTTTCTACTGGTATCTTATTTCAATGAATAGATTTTTCGGTAAAAATAGAATCCAACGTTCTTGAAGGCCCTTTGTATTGTTCAAGGAGCTATTCAATCTTTATTAACGAGGTCCTTAATCCCAGATTGCGGCCTATTTTATAAAATTAAAAGCCTACCCAGGTTTCTGTATAGAAAGACAACCTTTCGTTAGTTTAGCTGTAGTTAAGCTATTTTTTATTTCAAACAAATGTCTGATGATGAACCTTCCAAAATCAAAGGGTTCCGTACCTAAAGGGTAATAACGGGACCCTATTACTAAGCCTACGCTGTCTGTCTGTCTGTCAGCGGGATGTATCTCATAAACCAAAATAGCTAGACCCTTGAAATTCTCAGAGAATATTTATTTCTGTTGCCGCTAAATCAACGATTACTAAAAACATAAAGAAATTAAAAATTAAAGGGGACTCTTATAAAAGAAACGTGATTTTATAGAAATTTTTGGTAGCTATTGTATTTTTTACCAAATGATCTAAATAAAAATATATTTAATCTTCTAAGATTGTAAAGAACCCAACTCACATTTATTATCATAAAAATAAAAATACGAAACGTGAATATTTTTACATGCGAACTCACAACTTTCAAACGTTAAGAATATTAACCTATTTACCTTGGCCTAGAAAAAAAAATTTTAGCTAAAAATAGTTTTCAATCTCGTTCTGTTTACAAAGACTTCATGTGATCGTTAAATTCGAACTCACAATCGAAACATTGGAAGTTATTTCGGGAATTACATGCGAAATTTACCAACAAACACCTACGTATTTAATACCAAAACACATCGACGTGCAAAACATATGTAAATCCCGGATTAATTAATTACACATTTTAATATTAATAACTATATACAAACACAGAAGAAACAATAATGTCCTTTTTTCGTTATCATTTCTCTTACAACCTAACGATCTTTTTATTTTTACTTTGAATTGAATTAATAGAAATGAAATGTTTAAATAAACTTACGTTTTTCCGCTGCTGAAAGTCCGAACTCCAAATCAAAAGCACAACACAAAGCCTTTGTTTCGAAGAAAAAAAAAAGCGCGCTGCGGTTTCCCGCCTAAAACTTTTTCCTAACCTCAAAGATTGTTAATTTTAACAGATTTTCTTTAAAAATCGCAAGGTTCTGGATGTTTTTTGTTTGAATTGGCTGAAATCAAGACGTCTGGTTTGTTTTCTGGCCAACGGTAAACTGTTTTCACGCTTTGCTGTTGGGATAACCTGTAAGCTTGGACGAAATCCAAGATGGCGACTTGCCAAATACGAAGTTCGATGCATGTGTTCAGTTTATAGACTAAAGAGGGATGCTTTAATTTATCTCAGTTAAGGATAATGAACTTTGAACTGATTATTTCGTATATTTTATCAACTTTTGCGAAGTTTCGGTAGGATTTGGACTAAATATATTCGCTAAATTGTAAAAGATGTCTGTCTAGTTTTAATTTACTTTCTGCACTATTCAAACTTATCACCAGAATCTGAACAAAGACAATTAAATTAAGTATTGATGACGTTGAATTCTTTGTTTTCAGGCAAAGCGTTTTTTATGGCATTGCCTTCATCATGGCAATATATCAAGTTTCAATGAGGAATGAATTGAGAGATGAAATAATGACTTTTTATCTATCTACGAGTCATCAATAATGAAAGGATGAAAATGATAGATGGAATGCTGAATCTGTCTACAGTAACATGCTAGTACTGTTTCTGTAGACTTCATTGAGTTACTTGGGAGATGACGAAAAGAGCGGCCAAATCGTCGTATTTCACATTCTCAACACTTGTACAGCACTACTGATATTCAATGGTTAAAACACCAGTTAAACTAAATTCTGCTGATATGCAAGAAAAGATAATGAAATAAAAAAATAACCAAATCACTGAGGAAAGACGTTTTAAATGACGTTTTAAACGATATTGGGTTCAAACAATAGAATTAAGCATCAAGACGCATTGTTTCGCTTACTGGTCTAGGATGTAGTATTCTTGTCTATGTAGTATATACCATGTCGTTGCTTAGTTCCTGTGACACAAGTTCTTACGATACTTACTGCGGGGCTGAGTCAATGTTTGTGAAGTGATGTGGTTTGTTATTATTATTACGGGCGCTGTGGTGAAACAGCTGACTGCTACGCAACAGGTCCTGGGTTCGAATCCCGGCGGTAGCGCAACTTTGTGTTATTTGCAAGGCGCATTGTTTCGCTTCCCGGTCATGTAGGTTGTATTCTTATCTATGTAGTTTATACCATATTGTTGCTTAGTTGCTGTGACACATGATCTTACGATACTTACTGCAGGGCTGCGTCAATGTGTGTGTCGTTTTGTGGTTTATTATTAATATAATTGCGTTTTTTACTACCACTGTATTCTTGGTATACCCACGCTCAATTTCGCATCAAACTCAAACCCAGGATATTTTTCTATAGGCTGTTAAATTCTCTTCAACCTCTGTAACTCAGCGGTGTTACAGCAGGCTGCTACGCAAAAGGTTCTAGGTTCGAATCCTGGTGGGGCAGAACTTTGTTTTAATTGCAAGATACATTGTTTCGCTTACGGTCTTGGATGTATTATTCTTATCTATAAAGTATATAGTTGCTTAGTGCCTACGACACAGGAATATACACTCTTAGTGCAGGGCTAAGACTATGACCGTGTTGTACGTATTATAATTTTAAAACATTTCCTTACATCTCGTACTTTCTAACTACTAAGTAAGAACTAAGTACATCCTTACTAATATTACAAACGCGAAAGTTTGTAAGGGTGTATTTTCACTGTTTGAGGATTTCTTTTGGGCAAAATTATTGTTTTTAAAAGTTGTGGTAGAATAAAGGCCATAAAATTTTATGAGTTCAAATAGGCACTCACGATCTCACCTAATGGTTAGTGACGATGCGTCCGAGGGAGCATGCTTGCTGACAAAGCCTATTTACTGACGACTTGAAGAGCTCCAAGTTGAACGACATCAGGGGCTTCGTCGTGTCAATAGGCGGTATCACTTTCCTTAAGGTGAACCGTTTGATTGTTTCCCTATGACGTTTCATAAAAATGCTCGGGGAACATATCTATTAGGAAATTCTAAATATTAAAAAAATACACGTAACTCTTTGTTATAAGCGAACTCCTATCCGTTACCAAGTAACAAGTAAATTAATCTAATTTTGTTTAATATATACGGTTACATATAACATACATACATAAACTCACGCTGAAGTCCCTCGAGAGGGGTTGGCGGAGGTGCTTGTACAAATCACTTTTCGCATGTTTATGTTGAGTCCCCGTGTGACAGGTTGCGAATTTGTCGCCACTTTAGACGCATTGTTTCGCTTACCGGTCTTGGATATTGTATTCTTATTTATTTAGCATATATTTACCATATCATTGCTTAGCACCTGCGATACAAGCTCTTACGATACTTAGTGCAGGGCTGAGTCAATGTGTGTGTCGTGATGTGGTTATTTATTTATTTATTTACTTCAAAGTCAAACTCAAAATTGTTTCTATTCAAATAGAATTAAAGTAAGTACTTTTAAATCGTGATCTTTTTATACTACCACCGGTTCGAAACGCTATTTATACGGGGAAGAATCCGGCAAGAAACCTCCGTAGTCGCTTTTTTCAAAATAATTAGGTAGGTGCAATAAATTAATTTCTATTACAATTTGTAAATAAAAATGTACACTGTATAGTGCTTTCATAAAAGACAGGACAGTGTATATTGTTTCGCTTTCCGGTGTTGGTTGTAGTGTTCTTTCTAGTTTATACTATATCGTTGCTTAGCACCTGCGATTATCTTAGTGCAGGGCTGAGTCAATGTGTGTGTCTGATGTGTTTATTATTATTATGGATGAATGGATATTTGTTACTCTTTCACGCAAAAACTACTGAATGGATTTTAACGAAACTATACAATAATATAGCTTAGTCATCAGGATAACACATACTTTATGAAGATGTTGTGTGAATTGTCCAAAATACAACCATAGATGTAGTAATTAAAAATCCTATTAGAACCATTTTCGGTGTCTACCCGATCGAAGTCGCCGGAAAAAGCTAGTTATAAGTATCTATTGGTTTGAGGCTGTCTCTTTAACGTCATCTGCGGTTGATTAACCCATGGCGACGCCTTGTAAGGTCTGACGCATAGTGGGTTACAATTAATTAGAAAAAAAAAATCCTATCTAGTAACTATAGAGACATCATCACATACATACGTAAACTGACGCCGCAGTCCCTCGAGAGATGTTGGCAGAGGAGCTCGCTACACACCGCTTTTCTCATGTTTATGTTGAGTCCCAGTGTGACAGGTTGCAAATCTGTCGCCACTATCCGGGCAAATTTAAAAACTTGGCAGCTGCAACGTATGGTAATCCGAGACCTATCGGGTCGGGTCGGTCGGTTTTCCAAGGCACGTAACAAACTACCACGTAACTATGAAGACCTAGACAAAATGTGGTTTTATGTTGAAATGTAGTCAACATTAGAGGAAACCACCGTCAGTAACACATTGAATTTGTGAAAACACATAATTAAAAAACTGATAAGTTCTATTGCCGTATTTAATGAAGCTACAAGCTTTACAGCTGGTAGATCTACATGCGAGATCGTCTGCGTTGGTACCACCCTCCTTTCTATTTACAACGTGAAGCAGTTCGCTGTGTTTCGGCTCGAAGGAATAGAGAACCTTTTTTTTTTCGAGGGGGAAATCTTCACCAAGATACTACCTTGCATGAGGGTACAAAGTAGTTATGTGAGGTTCACTGGAGTCGTGGACTCACTAAAACCCCCTCGGAAGCCATCCTCGACAGGTTGAAGGACTCTGGGTTCTCCGAAGGAACGCGCCAGTGTCCTTCAAGTGCCGCGCCGAGGCACATCCCGTTGTTTGCAACCTTTATCCTCCCCTGTGATAGTGTAGGGCCACAACACAGCTATCACCTTCCCCAGTCCTGTGTGCAATGAACGCAAAAACCCCTCAGCTTAGTGCGTCCGCAGGACCAATTACCTCTTTTAGTCGCCTCGTACGACAGGCAGTAGATACCGTAGACCTATTCTATGGCCGAGACTATAGGGCAGAACAGGAATAGAGACCCAGTGTAACTACCGGCAAAACGTATAACGTCTTCACCTATCCATGGGCAATGCTTAGGAAGTGGTCTTGGTGCTTCACGACATCAGGGGCATCGTTGTGTTAATAGGCGGCGGTATTACTTTCCATCAGGTGAAACGCTAGCTTGTTTGCCCATGAAATTGTATCATGAAGCTACTGAGAAAAAGATACCCAAATACCTACTAAGTAGACTTCTTCCAGTCGAGAGAAAATAGGCACCGTCTGCATCATAGTCGCTTCCACGGTCAATCATGGCCGACTGGTTATCCAGAAAAGTTGTAAATATGATGGTTAAAAAACAATTTAATTTGTCTTTAAAATCGCTATGATTGTATTTTTTTGTTTTGATAAGAATACAACATCCAAGACCGGTAAATGAAACAATGCGTCTTGCAAATAACACAAACTTCTGCCCGAGCCGAGATTAGATCTGGAACCTCTAGCGTAGCAGTCGGCTGTTTACACCACTGCGCCACCTTCGTCGTCTCTATTGATGATTTTATGTAAATTGTAATATATGCATTGGGCATTTGGATTTGATACAAACTTCTGTGGTTTTTATAATGCCTACATAATCTGCTATTATTCTAATAACTCTATAAAGTTAAATAAATTAAAAATATATAGTGAACTATGGAAAAGAGCAACAGGGTTGCTTGTTGGATTCTTCACCATAGATCAGCTTTCCGAACCGGTGGTTTATAAAAGAAACAAAAGTACTTCTATCTTGAGTCATTTTTTTTTTTGTGTTAGTTTAAAAATGTAATGTGTTAATGTGTGTGTAACCTTTTTAAATGTTGTGTTCGTCTGTTATAGGCATGTACATCAGTTTCTGTTTATAATATTATTGTACTGTTTATTGTATATGTTTATAATATTTGATTTTATATGTTTGTGTAATGCACTTGCTGTAGACGTCCCTAAATAAATAAAACATTAAAGACACAACATTACTTGAATCTATTTAAATGAAAATAAATTTAAATTGTATAATGTATCTCTCCAGATGTGCTACAACCCTTAACCCACCCTTATAAACTCATTCGCCTTCCCTCTTACCAGATCAGTTTACCGGCGACTTGTGGCCAAGTCTGATCTAACCATAACCTAAAAATAAAATTACCCGACAGTCTATAAACTGTGATATCCCACTATAAACGAAGTGAACAAATCTCGAGAAATTTTTAAAAGGTATGAATTTTTACGCTTAAATTGTTTTTGAGAGGTGCTTTTAATTAATTTTTACTTTTTTTTAAATCGTCACAGCTTTTCTAGAGCAAACTTTTGAGTTTTTACACCATTATTGGAATGCTACTTGTAAAGTTTTATTTTTTGTTTGTTGAGAAAAATATAATAGTTTCCAAAATATTTTATAGAGTCAGAGAGTGTAGTTTTTTATAAAAAATTAAAAGTTATTAATAAAACTCTCTATTGTACAAATATATAGTATATGTTTATTTAAAGCCTATATAAATGAATAAAAACAAAAATTTTAACAACTTAGAATTGTAATGAACATGGCTACGTTTTACTACGGTTAACTACGCAGTACTACGTAAGCTACAATTGACTACGAATGCTGCATGTGAAGTGACTTATTAATTTAACATTGGTTTTATGTTTTTTAATATTTTTTACAATATCGCAGGTGACACTAGTAGATTAAAAGAGATTAAAAGATGCACATAGTACAATTATAATCTATATTTATCACAATTATAATTTAATATATATATAACTAGCAACAAGTATCATCGTCATGACATCGTCGTGTTAATAAAAGTTTGTCAAACTATCTGTTTGCCAAATTCCATCTAAAACCGTTGAGCCGTTTTTCCGCTATCAAGTAACAAACATCCGAACAACTAAACATTGAAGCTTGTACATTGATTGTATTCTAAACGTCTATTATGTGTTATCAGACGGCAATTATTACCTAGATCTTGAGAAAATGAAGGGAAACTTCCGTGCATTTAAAAAGTTTTGTCACCAATATTACTGGTCTAAGATTTAGGTTAGTATTTAATTTATCCCCTGTTAGTTAGTTCCATCACGTAATATTTAGACGGCCAGGCATCTCCTGACTGTCTCCCTTTTAGTTTTTTGGTCTCTGGGCAATTTCAATTACTGTCTCCGCTTTGCTAGGAGGGAAGTCTGGAACCGGATTCTTCGAAATTAATCACAAGAAATAGGAGGTGGTATCATATTTCTTCTGATTAATTTCGTTGCGGATCTCAAGACAGCCGGTAAGGTGTCCGGATACAGCCTATACGTCATTGCAAAGCTACATTATTCGATGAAAGGATGCCACTGTTGATTCTGGTGAACAGGAGTAGCAGTGGTGGGACAGAGTAACGGGTGTACCCAAAAAAATAGGCAGTTCTGATGCTCATTTCTAGTTTGTCACTTTAGTTAGTAGTATTGAAAATGCAATACCTTCCAAGTTCATTCTTGTTCCTCAAGATGCCGTTCTCCCGCCCAGCAGTCCAAGTGCCAGTGGTCTACCGGCGGTTCAGCAATAAGCGCGGCACTTTCATCATTCAGGATCTCACGGTGGACCTGGTCCAGGAAGCGCTGGAGCTGCTCGAAGCCCACTTCACTAGGGACGAGCCGCCTTGCAGATATGTTGGTCAGCTAATCTGCTGTACATTAGAATCGTAATCCGTAAAGCAAAAGCCGACCCGACCCGACCCGACCGACTACGATGAAGCAAAAAGGGGGTTATGATTTTGACTTGTATGCATGTATGGATGTTCATATGTTCCCTCATAACTTCAAAACTGCTTATCATAAATAGACAAATGAGGTATCTACGGATGTGTCATGATCGTTCGCTGGTTGTAGGCTATATGACACTATATTAAATGTAGTATAACATAAAGTCTCTCTAACATAAAAGCTCTCTATATAACATAAAGCCATGAACAAAAATAATTCCTCGTTTCATACATTTTTAAACATGGTTTTCAGTAGTCGGGTTAGTTTATAAAATTATTTTTTACACACTTCCAGGACTTGTTTATTTGTAGGAGTGCAGAAATCGAACAGTTTTATACAATATTCAATACGAAAGATATAATAAAAAGCATATTTTACACTGTCATGCATTGACATAGAGTGACATTTAACATGACATGACTTTGTTTATGGTTAAGAATTTATTAGTCGAATTTCGACTCCTCGGCAATTTCCAGTTTTTATAAAAAGTTCTTTTAGAGCTGAATCGGTGACGAGCGGTCACTTTCAAAGAAGCTTCCTCCCGAAAACTCAGGCTGTGGAGTGTACTCCCTGCCATGGTTATCTAATGACTACAGCATGGGGTTCTTCAAAAAGGGTATTTAAGGTTCTTGGGTCGGCAACGCGTACTTGATACCCTGATGTTAGATAGCTGCTTCGTATGAGATACTCCCAAACAAACTATCTCCCCGTATTTTTACTTAAGAGTTGAAGTCATTTATTTTTACTAAGAAACCAAAATTAAAAACCAAAACTTCAGGCATAAACAACCACCCGAATGCCCTGGCTGAGTTGAGGAAGCTCTGGGTGAATACAGTCAAGGACAACCTGTCGCTGGTCTGTCTGTCTGCTGATGGGAGAGTGGTGGGCGTGAACGTGCTGACTGTCGTCTGCCAGGATGATAAGGAAGAGGCATTTCAGGTGGGTAGCAGGGAAAAACCTAAATAATAATAAATAAACCACATCACGACTCACACATTAACTCAGCTCAGCAGTTAGTATCGTAAAACATGTCGCGGGTGCTAAGTAACGATTTGGTATAAAAATATATATAAGAATACTACATCCAATTGAGCTAAAAGTACTAAACAGTATGTTGAAAGGTTTCCAGGCTAATTGCTACAAATGAATCTCTAAAGACCATAATATTCCACTCCTCGTACCTAAAACAAAAAAGTAGTGACGATGACTGAGGTTAGGCAAAAAGTTTAACACTTTATACGCAAGAGTAACTAGGTGGAACATTTTTGATAAGATGAATTCTTATGCTCGTCCATCTGGGTTGTAAGAGACGTTCACTGCCCCACGAACATATCCAAAATAATCCCACAAATATTTCCAAGCTCCAAGTTTTAGTTGAGGACGTGGCAGATCAGTTTGTTACGTGGTTAACCGACCAATCCGAATCGACACGTCGAGGGTCCGAATCTGTTCCTCATTGTGCAAGGATAGTGGCGACAGACTCGCAACCTGTCCCATTGGGACTCAACATAAACATGCGAAATGCGGTGTGTTACACCTCTGCCTACCTCTCGAGGTTAATTACGCCGTGAGTTTATGTTAATGTATGTCCAAGTTATAATGGGGATATTTTGTCAACAGTCGGAGGATCAAGTCTGGGCAATGCTGTTCGGAGCAGTGGATCTAGTCTCCAAGGGGGTGGACATCTTCCAGCACTATCAGGTGGACAGGTATCTCACTGCGTATGGCTTGGTGGTCCACCCTGAATGGAGGGGATGTGCGGTGGGAAAAGAACTGCTGTTAGCCAGGTAATATAGCTGTACAAGGTATATTAATACGAAATCAGTCTTCTGAAAGCTTTCTTTTTTAATTAGACAGATCATAGATAATTTTTCTACTTTTGCCGTTCGTTAGCATGAATGATGGCCAGTACAATACATTATTGACAGCTACATCAAATTTAGATTCAAATTTATTTAATTAATGGGTCACCAATATAAGATACAGTACAAAATACTAAAACAAAATACAAAATACAAAATAATAATAGCTTACTGTTCTTACAATAATAGGTAACCTCAGCATCCGAATTTCAATAATTAAACAAAAACAAAAGAATTAAAAACAGCAATAACTTATAAATAGTAATTTAAACACTTAAAAATTATACAGACAGATCAGGATCACACATAAAAACTTAAGGTACGTCACTATTTTTTTTTGCAGTTTAAGAGTTTAGAAAGGCTTAAAAAGTGAATATCAAGCTCAGGTATCTTCTCCGAGAGATCATTATAGAGGCGTGATACACGTATGGTGGGTGAGTCGCGACCCATTCTTGTTCTACAGAATTTCTTTCTAAATAACCCACCGGGGTACCGTGGTATTCTGTTGGGAACATTAAAATCCAATTTATATAGAAGCTTGGGGCAATCTAATTGACAATTCATCAGCTTGAATAGGAAAGACATATCTAAATAGGTACGTCTCGCAGATAGTGGATCCAACTTGTGGTGATTTGCCCTGTCTGTATATGATTTTAATGTACTCGGGGCCTTGAAACGGTAGTTCATACTGCGAATCAGTTTTTTTTGGATTTTTTCAATACGCTTAATATGTAATTTGTAAGTCGGGCACCATACTGGGCTACAATATTCTAGCTTACTTCTTACATAACTGTTGAATAGGCGGGTGACAAATACAATAATGCCAAATTTTTTACCTCAGCAGTTCGATCTATCCATCCTAGAAAGCTGATTCATCGTGACATATACTAATATCGTGGCATGACATATAATAGGAGTGTTATTTATACTAACATTGTTAATTCAAATCCCTGTTAGTTTCTTCACACTGAAGCAGCCGTACTAATTTTAATTAAATTCGAAAAGATTTATTAGAAACGGAGGATAGAAAGTATGGTGTTTAAAAAATTTTTACAAGTAGACGAAGCTTCGGGCAATGGGTAATGATAGGACAGAGGAATTTTTAAGTTTTTCATAAATATGATTATTGCGGACTTCAAGAAGCTAAACAGGTCACAGGTTAGGCAATGCTGGTGTTATACATTTAGTCATGTAAGCATCCGACTCCAACAAGCCACCTCACTCTGCAAGACACCCCTTAAATTTCACATCACCTCATTTGTACAGAGAATAGAGGCAAATCGAATTATGAATTCATTCCATGACAAATACCTCGGCCCGTTCAGAAATTCCAGCCATTCCGAGAGTTAAGTATTCCCATTATTGCGGGAGCGTATCCGAACGCATTCTATTGAACTGATAAATTGTGAGGAGAAAATGGCGGGCTTTTCTGGAAATGACGTGCAGTTAATTGTAATTGAATTTGCTGATTTGTTCTTAATGTGATAGAAAGGAAAGAGCAAAAATTTGAATTTATTTTGCGAAAAGTTATCAAAAACATACAAAGGTATCTTTTTGTTACAGTATTGTATGATTGTAATCTCATCAAGACGCATTGTTTCGCTTACCGGCCTTGGATGTACTATTCTTATCTATTTTGCTTATACCATATCGTTGCTTAGTGCCTGCGATACTATATTTTTCAATCTTGCTGCAGGACTGGGTCAATGTGTGTGTCGTGAATGTTATTATTAAATCTCACACACGCGTAACTTTTTGAAGTAGGTACTTAATGTCGTGCTTCTCTTTGACTTTCTACTTTGAAATGACTAAAAAGTTAGACTTTTATAAATGTATAAAGGACATAGTTATTTAAACAACTCGGAGAAAATACTTGCAGGTATATTGAGTTATGTAACCTCCTTGATCAGTTACTTTTTTCCTAAGGTATGAAACCATAGACTATATAAATGACATTGTCAGTTACAAACAAACAATCAACCAAAGAAAACCTAGCGACCAAACCTAGAACCAAAGATACATACATTACCCGATCTTTTCCAATAATGGGCGTAAAATCACCAAGAGTTGTTAGCAAGAAGAAGCAATGCATCTGCGACACTGTCAAACAATTAAAGAAAATAACATTCAACCCTGCGCCGTTAGAGACAACTGAATTGAACAAGATCCGTCTCAATTTATTCACTGAAAGGAATTCCGATGGATCTGGGAACTTAGTGTTGAGAGGAAATGATCTTTATAGCAGGTTAGGGAAATGTTATTTTTATATAACATCACGGGCATACATGCAGACGGTTCACCGGAAGGAAAGTGATACCGCCTATTGACACGACAATATCTAAGATGTTGTTGTGTTCGATGTTGTTTGTGTCAGAGTTTGACCACTACACCTTATGGCAAGCGGCGACGATGCCAAAGGTCTTGAAATGGTTGTATTACTGAGGAACGTATTTTCTAGAAGGTTCCAATTTATTTTAGAACAAATAAAACATGATAGTCATCCATTTTTAATAAAACGCTATGCCGGACACCGCTGCCTATTGACGACTTTGATGTATATAAGACCGTCAAAAGCACGATCCCATGCATTGTCTATCTAGAGATTAAAAATGATGAACGCTCGTGCCGGTAATTGTACTGGATCTCCAATCCTTCGTACTAAAACTCTACGAACTGCTTTGAGAGAGAAATAGAGGGAATGGTAGTACTAACGCAGACGACCGAATTTCTAATATTAGATACAGCTTGACTATTCAACTGATTTAACTTTTTCTTCTAGATACGCAAGAAGACTAAAAGACTCAGATATAAGAGCCATTGTCCTTTACGTCAGAGAAGAGAAGAGAAGAATAACCAAACTAGACATCGGTTACAACGAGATCACTGACGTTGGCTTCTTTAAACTACTTAAAAAACTTCTAATCAAAGGCAGATCAAGTGTTATCAATCTGAATATAATGAACAATGAACTAACGGAGAAATCCATTATGAATTTAGCGAAATACGCAGAAGTTATTAAGCTTAAGTACCTCAGAGTTAACGGCAATGAGTTTGGTACGAAAGGCGGGGAATATTTCGCGAAGTTTCTAGAAAGAAACAAAAGCTTGCAGTTTTGCGATGTCTCTGAAACGAGCCAAACCCTTTCCAGCGTTGCTTACATTGTGACCGCTTTGAGAATCGAACACGGTGGTAACGAAACTGTCAAAGTTTTTGACTTTAGTAGAATCGTTCCTCTTTACAATAGATACAGCTATGAAACAAAATGGCTAGCGTACCACATAGAATACCTTCTTGAAAGGAATTCAACTATAATTGAACTGCATTTGCAGAAGAACGAATTCATAGGTCACGATGTGGAGTATTTAGTTCGTGGTCTAAGAAACAATAAGACTTTGCTGTATTTGGATCTTGGGTTCAATAAAATTGGGGACTACGGCGCGGAGTTACTAGGAAAATGTTTAGCGGAATCACCTTCTTTGATCCTTTTAAATATATCAGGCAATGGAATCAAAGATACGGGGGCTAGAGCGTTAAGTTTCGGGTTGCCATTCTCGAAAATTCGCGCCCTAGATATTGCTAACAACAAAATAACTGACATCGGTATTCAAGATCTACTTCATACTTTAAAAAAGCCTTACTTTTTACGGTTTTTGAATATCTGGGGGAACAAAATAAGTCATGATACGTGCGTTATCATCGAAAGAATGTTGTTAAGTGGCGCCATTTTCCAACATACCATAGACGTGAAACTCTATGAAGTAGATGAGGTTTTATACGCGGCGTATTACCCAAATCCAGCTGATAGGAATAAGCATCTGTATTATTGTGAACTGGACTTTGGCTATGCGCAGCCAATTCATCAAATTACTAGAAACAAAGTGACTAAAAAGCTACCAGTAAAAGTTGACTGTAAACAAAGGCATAAACTTGATAAAACTGATAAGAATCGGTTCTGATATTATTATAAATATATTTTTTACGAATTGTTCTATCGCAAATCAATTAAAAAAATATTATTCAATGTTTTTCTTTTAGTTTATTATTTCATTAAATCGTGGCTTATTAGTACGCGCACAAAGGCGTCGACGGCCTTTGGGAGGGCAGCCTATTTCCTAGGGGGGGCAGTCGATTGCCTAGGGGAGGCAGCCTATGGCCTAGAGGGGCAGCCTATTGCCTAGGAGGGGCAGCCTATTGTCTAGGGGGGACAGCCTATTGTCTAGGGGGGCTGCTAATGGCCTAGGGGGGGCAGCCTATGGCCAAGGGAATCAGTTGATGAAATGTTGGTACTTTAAGAAACAAATCTACACACAACAATTCACATCTGTAGTTTGAGCCCTAGTTGGGTGATTACAATAGTAGAATCTTATTCAAGTTCCAAGTTTAATATGTAAAGCTTAATAAATACTTGACTGCACTATTTTTTTTCGAGGGGGAGCTAGCTGCCCCCCTCATTGACAACGCCCATACACGTGTCAAAGTGTAAAACGTGGAAGTCTTCATGTCCACTGTAAAAGTGGTAAAAATCACAAAAAAAAGTTTGTAAGCCAATGAAAACGGCATGGGCGTCGTCAGAATTGTTTCTGGCAGGTGCATTTGCATCTACACATGTTGAACAATATTAAAATTGCATCACCCTCCTGCTGGCAGTGGCGTAGACCGTCAGGGGCCCGAGGCAAATAAATAGAATGGGGCCCTTAAACACGAATAATAATAATAACCAAATCACGACACACACATTGACTCAGCCCTGCAGTAAGTTTCGTAAGAACTTTTGTCACAGGAACTAAGCAACGATATGGTACATACTACACCGATAAGAATACAACATCCAAGACCGGTAAGCGTAACAATGCGTCTTGCAAATAAGACAAAGTCACGCCCCCGCCAGGAATCGAACCTGGAACCTATGGCGTAGCAGTCGGCTGTTTACACCACTGTGCCACCGAGTTCATCAACTGGTGATTTTTTAGCTCTTTATTTCAAATAAAAGCGCCAACGTACCATACTAAGCCAGTGGCATAAATACCGCTCGCATCGCGGGCCGTTTAGACTTGAGGTCCCTGGTATTTTGCCGTCATGCTACCCCCTAGTTACGCCACTGATGTCATCAGGTAAAGAACATGTATTTTTTTCTTATGAAGGAGGTAATTTTCGAAACTTCTCTTCAGATTTTAGCAAAGTTTTACCAAAATTTTGAATCAAGACTTATGTCAAGCTGGAGCCCTTGGGCAACAGTCTCACATCGTCGTCTCTTAAATTAAAGTCACAAGTCACCGCGAGGACAGTTCGACGTTGTTTTGGAACCTGCTGACCTTTTTAACCCACTTTTGGGACTAATGTCGGAGGCCCCGGGCCCGGGCCCCATGTGACTTTATGGTAAAGACGGAACTGTTTAGCACGGACTGTTTGGGTGCAAATGCAAGTTAAATACAATATCCGATATTTTATAGTAAAAAGCGAGCTGTCATTATTTTATGACCGCGAAAGTTCGTAATAAAAAAAGGTAATTAATAACAACAATAATAATAAAATTATTAATATTAACAGGAGTTTCAACCCTGTGTAGTCTACAAATGATTACCATCAGAGGATCCACTAGTTAGTAGATACACCTTAGTTGGAAACAAAGTACTTACTTAATTTTTGGAAAGTCAAGAACTCACTATATTACACATATGATTTTTTGACGAAATTAATAAAATATCATCTTTTTTCACAGAATCCCTCTCTGCAAATCCATAGGAGTGAAAGTGACAGCTACAGTTTTCACGGCTGGTGCCTCGCAGGCTGTAGCTAAAAAGGCCGGATTTATCGACCTCTTTGAGATCAGCTACGACGAACTGGCAGCCAAGGGTTTTATATTTCCAGGTGTTGAAGAAAACACCAAGTCTTCTAAGCTGATGGCACTGGTCATTGAAGAATAAATAAAAGAATTGTCTGAACAACGCTTTTAGAACTATATGTTAGTAACGCCATCTGTTGTCAAATAGAAAAAACCAGTTTTTTTCGAAGTACCTGATTTAATATTTTAACTGTGATATATTATTTTTGTGGTATTTTATTAAATCACCAATATCAAGGAATATATTACGTATTGATCCATTACATATTATATGTGTTATTTATTTTTAATTGCTTCTAGACGTAGTCATTGACGTGCCGTTCATAAAATTAAAGATTTAAATCATAACATGAATTTTATTTACTATTCCGTCAGTACCTACATTTTTATATTGTACTCCTTTTCTTAAGTTTTAATATTTTATGCAACGTAATAGGCAAACAAGCAGATGGTTCACCCTAGATGGAAAGTGATACCGCCGCCTACTGACAGGGCGATGTCTATGATGTCGTGGAACGTCAAGAGCACCGCCTATGAGTTGCCCATATAGAAGTAAAGAGGTTCTTCCTCTCTTGCTGGTAATTACCAGAATCTCAAATCCTTCGAACTGAAACACAGCGAACAGCTTCACGGCAGAAGTAGAAAGGAGGGAAAAAAGTTGTTAAAATGAAACTTTTAGTTTTGTATTTTTTAGTTCAGTTCTGATGACAGCAGACTCCAGAGAAATACGTACAATATATTTATGGATATATTAATATTTACCGATTTTTATATTTGGCTGTATACTTATTTATAAAAACAAATATGATAAAATAAGATAACAAAATTATACTGTAAAAGTGTAGAAAGTCAAGTAATTTGTACCGTGACATCTATTGTTGAATGGAAAAAATGTTAAAAGGATGCAATCACGACACTAGATGGCAGGAACGTTTTACCAAAAATAAAAAGTATTAACTAGTCTATTTCATTATAATATCTTTGACGATTTTACTGTAACACAAAAACGTAAAGTTTTTTTAATAGTTATTGTTTTTTATCGTCGACGCTATAACATGAAACTTTTAAGTGGAAGTATTGTAGAGAAACTGAAATTGATAGTTTCGGGAGCTTTTAATATTGGAATAGCAACACTAAAACAAAAATGGCGACGCTTTGTTAAAAAACGTCAACAATAAAATGTCAATCGGTTGTTGACTTCCGACGCGGGTGTAGTCTTTACTCGCGTTGTTTCATTAATTAGGACTAGAATAAAAAACAGTAAAATACAAAATTTCAATTTCTGTATTGATTAGTATAAAAAGTGAAAAACAGTTGAATTTCAACCGATAAATAAGTTATTTCACAGACACTCCCACGAAAAACTCGTGCGAAAAATATTTTTTGTTTTCTCTCTTCACATCCTGTAATTATTTTGTGTTATTCAACGTTTCAATTCGCTTTCGCGTCGCTTCCTGCTGCTATTGATGTGTATATCTGTTGCTTAATAAATTTCTTCCATATAAAGTTGGTGTTGAAAGGTGATTGAATTTAGAAAAACGAAGCATTGTGTGTAATTACGTAGTGTTGTGATGTGTGTGCGTTGAAATGGATTTCATTGGACATAAATAGAGGCCCCCTGCATTGAAGGTGAGGTTCAAAATAAATATCTATTTTAGTACAAAATTAAACAAGTTGGTCCCCTCCTTTTAATAAACTACATGAAGGTGTGCTTGCTTTTATGTATATAATTACTTTAGCTTATAAACCTTGCTAGTCTGACCAAAGTTCCAAAGGCGATTTTAAATTCAATCTCTTTAATAAACTTACCTTAAGAAGAGTGTACCTTTTTTAAACCACTAAACTGGCAAACAAGCATACAGCCCACCTGGTGGTAAGCTGTCAGCGTAGCCTGGACTTGCTGATTTTAAATTTATTAGAAAAATTTTAAGTGTACATTTTTTTTCTTGAAATTGAATTTTATTTATACCTATACTTACAAATTTAAATAAAACTGCTTACCTACTTTCTAAAGATTTATTATTACCAAAAAAATCTGTATGTTAGCAAGAAAATTATTGTTTATTATTTTAAAAAGTCTAAACCATTCAACTCAATGGATGAATTAAAAATTCAATGTCCAAAATTAGGAAAATCCCTAATAGTAGTAGAAATTTTCAATCAATATTAAATGGTATAATACTTACCTACTAATGAATCATAACTTAACATGAAATCATAAAATTTTAATATTCTGTTCATAAATCAAATTTATTCACCAGATTTAACTAGCCCGTGACACGAGCAGGCTTCATTTGATGCCTGTCGTGCAACCTACAGTATTTTATTTTTTTAAATACTTTTTGGTATGAAAAAGAGCAAAGAAAATACCAGGTGATACTTAATTAATATTGCAATTTTCGAGCGGAATTTCCGATTTCTTAAAAAATAGAAACATTGAAAAAATATAGAAATCATTATGTGTTTCAACTTCCAATGTGCGCTCACTTAACTTAGATTTTTGCTGTTAACTTTATCATTCTATAAGTTTTATACATTAAAAAAAACTCAGAATCTCTACTTTGCGAATATTTGCCATTACAAAGGTTTAATTCTAAAAAAGTTCATTAAATTCAACATGCAAAATGCCTGTAGTTTTCGCACATGTTTTCCCTACTCATCAGGTTTACTATTTTTTAAAGTTAACTTGGATAGATATTCATTACTTTATTCTGACATTAATGGATTCTGCATTTATCTGGCTATCTACACGTATTTTTATATTTGTCATAGCTACAGTGGGTGGTGAGATAATACGTTTTTAATTAGAATACGCGCGTTTTGGCGGCGCCTTTGAAGTCGGTTTTATCGGCGTGACGTTCCAAGGGATCTCTTTTTTTATAATTATTATAACCTCATTGACAAGACACATACATTGAGTCAGCCAAGTAGAAAGGTTGTAGAATCATACCAGTACTAAGTAACAATATGGTATAAACTACATAGATAAGAATACTACATCCAAGACCGGTAAGCGAAACAATGCGTCTTGTGTCTCCCTATTATCTTTTGTGTTCAATTTATTTATGTTAATTTTTATGAATGTTGGTGATTTTTCTTTGATCATTTAAGAATTGAGCAGATTTAAAAAAAAGTGCTTGGAACACAATATTTAGTTATCACATAGTATACTTTTAAAACCTGAAAAAATAAAGCATTCTTGGGCATAATGTGGATAAAAATGTTGTTAAAAATATACAGTATATAGTTCTTAAGTCAGCTAAATGACTATTGCTAATGTTTAAATTAAAAACAATGGAAGAAAGGCATAGAAAATCAAAACAATGATGTGTTAATGGATCTTGTAACAGTTCAGTCTAGTTTTGTTTAGTTAATTAATATTAATTAGTACTAAAATTTCATTTGGATCCAATTTTTAGTTCATCTAATGTACTTCAAACCTAGATTTCTAAATTAGAATGGTTTGAATGAGAACTTACAAGTCATGTTCTAAATTGTGATCAAATTAACCTGAACTGAGGTTAGGTTTCTTTAATACTCAAAAGAAGGTCAAAACTTTAATTATAGGAACCTAACATACTTTCCTCCAAATATAGGCCATACCCACCACTGCAACTCCTCTTCACCAGGATCAACAGTGGCGTCCTTTAAAATAAATAGCAGAGGAAGACAAATGGTCCTGCTTAACAGGCTCTTTATGTTTCTAGATATCCCCAAGGGGTTTCTTGGTCATATTTACTTTAAGAACGAGAAAAGATATGTCTCTCTATTATCTCGCAGTGATAAATTTTTATATCTCTTCAATATTAGAGTAATTGGGTTTTTCCTAAGCAAGCCGGCTCATAAGACTAAATTTGAGTTTTACCATCAGCTGAAGTTGTTACAAAATACTACTTGTCTGCCTTACATAAAGAAAATGTCGATACGAGAGTTCGCATACTCGTCGAATTCAACTCAGTATAAACTATATAATCCAAATAACACAACTCGCGAAGTTGATCGAAGTTAAAGCAGGTCGAAGTTCGAAGTGCTTGGCGATACACTTCGTGACTTTCGCGAAGAGTTCAGTGTCTCGGAGTTCCCACGCTTTGGTCCCTATGATTCTGACGATAACGCTAATAAATAGAAGTTGGCGAAGCGAAGTTAAACCAAGTGAAGTGTCTCTACACTACACTATTTCGGGGCACACTTGCCGCTTTGTCCCACCACTGTTTATCAGGATCAACAGTGGCGTCCTTTGATCGAATACTGCAGCTGTGCAATGACGCACAGGCTGTGCCCGGACACCCTGGCTTTCTTGGGACCCGCAACGAACTTAATCAGAAGAAATAGGAGGTATTAAGAAGGCGGTTTCAAACTACACACACACACACACTACAGTAAACTAGTCTTCGGTTAACTTCGTTGAACCTCTCGAGTAGTGTGGTGGATTTAGTCGAACACAACGCTTCGACTGCGTTACCTTCAGCTCGATGACATCATCTCCTAAAGACAAACTGCGGTAAAGAAGCACCAATTAACGCCGGCGAGTGTTACGTGATTCATCAAATCCCTCAATCCCATACATTTGTTCTGTCGATTCCAGTCGAGAGTCGGAACGGTTTTTTATTACATACCATTTCTTCTGATTAAATTAGTTGCCTGTCCAAAGACAGCCAGGTAGGGTGTCCGGGTACAGCCTGTGTTTCATAGCGCAATATTCATTAATTCTTGGATTAAAGGACGCCATTTTTGATCCTGGTGAAGAGGCGTTGCAGTGGTGGGACAGATTGGCGGGTGTGCCCCTAGCGTCACAGTCGATCATGGATTGTATTAATGTATAGCCCTTATCTAGAATCACAGACTGTGCTTAGTCCCAGTGTGTAGCCAATACGTTCCTAGTATCAATTTGACTTTAATGCGACTAAATTGAACAGTGAAGCCGCTTCATTAAGCTATGCGACCTACAAAGACATAGCTGGTATATCGTCATCATTGTGAATTTTCAAGGGAATTTCTACTTTATACTACTAGATGTAAGGTCTTGACTTGTAAATTTAGTTTCGATGCGCGTCCGTAAAAAGCGAAACATGCATTGAATAATATAATAGTGAATACGGAAGTCTTGTATTGGTTCAATTAATCTTTTCACGTCTTTATATGATGCTGGGTAGACGACAATTTTGACTATCTGAGTATGCATTTCATCTGTTAAATAAATAAGATAATAATAATATTTGACGGGCTCTGTGGCGATGTGGTGTAACAGCTGACTGCTACGCAACAGATTCTGGTTTCGAATCCCGCTGGGGGCGCAACTTTACCGGTCTTGGATGTTGTATTCTTATCTACGTAGTTTATACTTTACCTTTGCTAAAAGCTTCAATAATCTTATCAATATGTTTGTCTTGGTGTGGTTATTGTTATTAATAATAAAGCCTTTTATTCCGGGAATCACAAAATAGTATAGATAAACAGATTGTGGAGCCAGTGTAATTACCGGCACGAGAGGTATAACATCTTAACCTCTGCATTGGGGATAGCATAGGGGGTGCTCTTGGAGTTTCACGACTTCAAGGGCATCGTCATGTCAGTAGGTGGCGGTATCAGTTTCCATCCTTTGTATTTCACACAACTTTAAAGCGACATGTTTAAAATCATACACATGTTTGTATTTTTTTTTTGTAAGTTGTAATAGAAAGTTACTTACTTCTTGTCAAAGTCAGTCCATCTCACGAAGGCTCTAGACAGCCGGACTGCAATAGGGAATATACATGAAATTTAATACAATACAATTACGTAGAGGATAAAGATATATGGAAGTAATTTAATTAGCTGCACAGGTTTATCTTATTGACAGTTAGAGTGTAGCTAGAATTATTATGTTGAAAAATTGAAATTTGTAGTAGAAAATATTGTATTTGATACTGAAATAAGCAACTACAGAGGTTTCTTGCCGTATTCTTCTCCGTAGAAATAACATTCCCAAACGGTAGTAGTAAAAAAAAAAGACGATTTGAATGTGCTTATTTTAAGTCTATTCGAATGAAAATCATTTTGACTTTGACTTTGACATCAAGGGAGCCGTCTGATTGTTTGCTGATGAAGTTTTCTAAAAATAAATAGATTTTATATAGGATATCATTGGTTAAACTCAAAGCATAGTTACGTAATGTACCTGTATTCATATCACCTTTAAAATCGTATGGTTTTTACGTTTAAGTCTATATTATAGTGTATATATAGTGTGTGTGTATATATATGTATGTTATAGTGTGTATATTAGACACTATAATACTACTGTACTGTACTGTGTGTATATTATATGTTTCCCCTCTAGACAACCGACTAACTAATTAGTAAAACTAGACCATTATTAAACAAAGAATGAAATGAAAACAATATGTCCACAAATCATGTGACGCAATCTCGTTGACAGAAAGTATGTTCTTTCTAATTGGTCAGCCATTTTACTAATTGTCTTCAATGTGAACATAAAACTGTGCTCGAAGCTAGCCGACTGCTACGCTAGAGGTTCTTGGTTCGAATCCCGCGCGGGGGCGGAACTTTGTGTTATTTGCAAGAATCATTGTTTTGCTTACCGGTCTTGGATGTTGTATTCTTATCTATGTAGTTTATACCGTATCGTTGCTCAGTTGCTGTGACACGGGTTCTTACGATACTTACTGCAGGGCTGAGTCAATGTGTGTGTGTCGTGATGTGGTTTATTATTATTGTTACACTAAGGGGTTTCTTGGTCATGTGGCATCTATGGTTTGACATCTGTTCTTTAAGCACTAAAATATGTCAGAGTAATTAGGTATTATGTAGTTTATACCGTATCGTTGCTTAGTGCCTGTGACACGGGTTCTTACTTAAAGATGGCTGAGTCGAATGTGAGTGTCGTGATGTGGTTTATTATTTAATAAGGAGACCGCCTAAGGTAAAGAAACCGCCAACATCAGCAAACTGACAAAAATATTCAGTAATTAGTTGTAATAATTACTATTTACGCTAGTGCTGACCTCTGAGGCGAGACCGTTCCAGTAATACTTGGTATTGAACTTTTACTAGGTCTGCCTAATATGTTAGCTAGAAAAACTAAGAAAAAATGAGTCCAAGTAATAACAGTGGTATACAATATGCTGTGTGTTGTCCACAGCCTGTGCGTCATTGCATAGCTGCATTATTCGTCGATAATTCGATCAAAGGACGCCACTGTTGATCCTGGTGAACAGAAGTTGCAGTGGTGGGACAGAGGAGCTGGTGTACCCCGAAAAAAAAAAGTTGTTTATTCACCTAATTCGTGTAAATCGCAATTTATGTAAAAAGGGTACCCTAAGGTCCACCCTGAATGTCTATTTTACATTCAAAATAGTTTAAAATTTTACCTCCTACCCTACATACTAACATGCTAAGGTGCAAACTTTTATCATATTGCAGTGGACGTGGTAGCTCAGTTTGTTACGTGCCTTGGTTAACCGAACGACCCGACCTGAAAGGTCGAGGTTTCGAGTCTCGGGCTACCGTAAATTGTAGCTGCCATGTTCCTCATCGTGTCCGGATAGTGGCGACAGATTCGCAACCAGTCACATGGGGACTCAACATGCGAATCGCGGTGTTTAACACCTCTGCCTACCCCTCTCGAGGGATTAATTGCGGCGTGAGTGTTTGGGCGTATATTATGTATCAAATTGTTATATTATAAAGAGGAAAGATTTGTTTCTTTGTTTTATTTGCATTGACTAGGCTCCGAAACTACATTCCGATTTAAACAATTCTTTCAACGTTAAAATCCTACATCATCCCTTATGAATATTTTCAAACTAGTTAAAAACCTTAAGTCTACCCGTGCGTGCCGTGTTAGATAGAGTCTATACTTATTTACTATGTATCTTAAAATGTAGAAGTACGAGTACATACTCGTAAATGTAAAAGAATAGCTCGAAGCGTTTGGTAAGTTAGTTACTCTAAATTAAACACACAACTTTGAGTACCTTCCTACCTACATATCACTGTCACTACATATTATAAAACAAAGTCGATTCCCGCTGTCTGTCTCTATGTATGCTTAGATCTTTAAAACTACGCAACGGATTTTGATGCGGTTCTGTTTAATGGATAGAGCGATTCAAGAGGAAGGTATATAATACATGCATAATATCCGTGCGAAGTCGAGGCATGGAAGTAACTTATATACTTTTACGTTATTAGTTGTATTAGGTATATAATATATATATATAAAACAAACAGTTAAACATAGTAACAATGAAAGTTGTTTGTATAAAATTAAAACTTTTGTTTACGCACTCGTTCGCACGGTTTACTCGTTATGACGCCAGGAGCGAAAATAGATTAGAAAATCTAGATTCAATGTTAAACAAGAGAGAGCATAAGCCTGTGTAAATATAGGACTCTTTTAGATCCAGCTGTGCTGTTTCAGGTTATGAGAGATAGCGTTTTTGTGTGTGTGTGTGTTTTTGAATGGGCCGCGGAGAGTCTCTAAATACAAAACTATCAGATAAATATAATTTTTCGTTAGGATTAAAGTATAAACAAAATAAACAAACATATGTGGTGACGGTCGGTCGTCTTAGGATTGAATATTATATATTTGGGGCATACACCTTTCCTTTTTTTTTCTACCCGGAGGCTTTAGCAGCTTTATCATAGTTATCGTTCCCTATACAATCGATCAGGCTGTATCGTCTTTATAAAGACAACACGATAAAACGAAAAGCATAGGTACGACCGCCATACCTGTCCTCCTCCCCATCGAGCCTGACCTAGTACAGACCCGGTCGGGAGCCGGACTATCGAGGAACAATTGGCAGAAGCCGTTCCAACCCTTATGAAGGCAAGGAGAGACACAAACTATAAGTCACCCAAAGTGACTTAGGGGCAAAAGGAATCTAATAGCAAAGGGTTAATTAATAAGGACCGGAATAATACCTTTCCTAGTTAAATTACTCCGCTTGATGAAGGTGAGCCCTTTTCCTCTGAACGCATTGGCGGTGTTGGTGTGGCGTTTTAAGACTTCTAGGTCATAGTCTTGTCAGTAGATATTACAGCCGTTCAATGATTAGCAAATTTAGTTGATTTTTCATAACTAACATTTTTACTTCCCCATATAAACTTAATGTAACACAGTAATATACCTAAATTACATTAATACTGAATGTTACATATTTAAATTCAAAACGCTCAACGCTCGACACTTGAGCCGAAACCAGCGTTCAGCAAAGAGAACTAGATTGAAAGTCGAAAGCGAATACGTGAGACTGTGAGTGAAACCGGTCGATCGTGGTTGACCTCTCTGTCATGGGTTTAATTTTATTGCCTATGCTGTTTAACGGGCATACAACATTACTTGTTAATGTTTACTAGTATTGTATAATAATGTAGTATTAGCATTTGAAAGATAAGAGCGAAAGAGAGGGAAAACGGTTTGTTTCATTCGTTAAAGCAATCAATATTTACAACGCATAGGAAAAGCTTATAAACAATTAGGTATTTAAACCTTAATATACAAAAAAACAAAGTTTTAAATACATACTTTTATGTTTTTGATTGTTTATGATAGGTATTGAATTAATTGATTTAACTGTCCTACTTTAACTCGTCTTTATCAAATATCAGTTAACAAAGGATGCCTCGAAAAGTTCAAATTATGTACCCATCATGTTCCCGGGAACTAAGACAAGAACCTTTTTCCGCAAGCGTTAACGCTAACCAAAAATACAGATGACGTAACTCGAGTGCGAGGAAATGTCATTTCAATACATTTTTGCCTTAACACCACACCAGTAAAACTGTTTAATTTTTATCGTCTTTCCTTACCACCGCCACCAAAGCCGAATAATTCAGTGGATTCGATTCAAGTCCTATACCTTCGAATAGGGATACCAACTTGACCTAATTTCCCTTTATTTCGGGGGCTTGGCGCACTGCGTTATTCCATAACCACCCGTGTGTTAGAGAGGGACAGATAGACAATACAATGCACAATACATCCAGAATTACCCCGCTACTCTTGTCTCTCGGTGAAACGTTGGGGAAGAATTTTCTTCTGCATAGTTTTTTACGGTCAAAGTCATAATGTTCTTTATTCAAATAGACTTAGAAGTACTTTTAAATCGTCATCTTTTTATACTACCACCGGTATGAAACGCTATTTCTACGGGGAAGAATCCGGCAAGAAACCTCCGTAGTTGCTTTTTTAAAAATAATTAGTTACAATAAATTAATTTAACGGTCTTTGGCAAGCGACCGGTCGGGGTAGAATTTTGAAGATGAAATGCAGCCTATATAAAGAAACAATAAATAAGCCTCAACATGCATTTGATGTCAGCCTTAGGTGCGGTTTATATAGAAACTAGCGAGTCGCCCCGGCTTCGCACGTATATTATACATATAAACCTTCCTCATGAATCACTCTATCTATTACAAAAAACCGCAACAAAATCCGTTGCGTAGTTTTAAAGATAAAGTTTTAAAGACATACGGTATGTTTTATACTGTGCCGTCTTGTCCAAAGGACGTGGCTGGGGCGGATATTTTATTTTTATTTATCTCACACGAAACATATACAAAAAACATGACAGATAAAAACATGTAGTAATCCCTTATTACAAAGCACTAGGTCGCTTTTAGTAGAGAAAGCAAGCCAAGATCCTGATGATTACTAATACCATTTTTTGCGTTTTGCGTTTATGTTAACAGAAAATAAAAATGCTTGGATATTGACCAGAAGGAATTACATTTTTATTTTCCATTATCGTAAAATAGTATTAATCTAGGGGGTCTGATGACGGAGACGGGGACGCCGCTAGAAGGAGAGTCACCTTGTTGTCTGCCAAAATGACCCATCGCTTGGAACTATCTGTGGATACGTTTCTTCTGTATAAACCGCTTTAAGAAACTCGCATAAAGCACGGAGACAATTATATCTCAGAAGAAAAAGAAGATTAAGCCTTAAATATAATGAGGTTTTGGTTTTTGAGGAATTAGAATCTGAGGTTTGTTGCCTGTATCTTTTTTAACCAACATGTTCCATACCAGTGCGTGGTCGAATAATTTTTCCCTGAATTGATTTTAAGATACATCTCGCAGCGAAAGAGCATAACACGCCGTGTTACAAGTTGACACGCCGGATTGAAAAGCGTCGCTGTAATGTAATGCGGCTGCTTCACGTTTAGCCGGACTTTAGTAGCGATACGTTCTTCTAAGCGGCGAATCGACGATGTGGCCGTTTATATGTAGGCTAACTGATACTTAGCCGTTTAGCAGATTACGAATGACGCATTTAATTTCAGCCGAATTATTCGTGGGATAGCCGCATTACATTACAGCGACGCTTTTCAATTTGGCGCGCCAACTTGTAATACGGCATGTTATACGACTTCGCTTCCACATATAGTGTAGATTTTGGTGTCGTTATTCTCTTAGAAAACCATAAACACCGACAAAGAATTTACAATAAAACCCCTGCATGACTTGGTTACATCATCGTGCTAATTTTCAGGGTTGTGCCAACTAATAGCCTGCAGCGTGACTCACGGAGGCGTGAGTCGTGACCTTCCTACCCATCCTTGTTACTGCAGGGCTTGGCTTAACCCTATAACCTATTTAGATGTCGTAACTTCGATATCAGGTTAAGAATTTGATTATATGAACATTGGGTTGCCATTTTAATGTCTAATGTTATTTTTTTAATTTTGTTACATTCATTCACATATTGTCGGCGACCAGTAATGTATTTTTTTCCGATATATTCTCTTTTGTGTAATTAAATAAGCTGGTATTTGTATCGTTTGTATTTTATTATTGTATAAATAATTATACTTACTAATACTTTGATACATTAATGCATATTGTCGGCGACGAGTAATAACCTCGTATATCGCATTTTTTTCCGATATATGATTATCTCTTTTGTATAATTAAATAAGCTGGTATTTGTATCGTTTGTATCGGATTTATATATAAATAAGTACACGCTTATAATAAAACACGAGAAGTGAAATACTTGCCCCAAACAAACATTTTCAGGGGTGCAATGTTTTTCCTCCCGTAAAATTGTAGTTTCAAAGTCAAAATATTTTTTATCCAAATAGACTTAAAATAAGTACTTTTAAATCGTTACTTTTTTTACTACCACCGTTTCGAAACGCTATCTCTACGGGGAAGAATCCGGCAAGAAACCTCCGTAGTTGCTTTTTTCAAAATAATTAGGTACAATAAACTATTTTGTTTACAATTTTAGAAATATGACGTGTATGTAATTGTAATGTAAGTGACAGAGGCCCCTTTGACAAATCCCCATTTCCACACCACACCGCACCACACCAAGTCCATTGCCAATCAAAAAATGTCTTGTATTCTGTTTATACTTTTTTTTTTCCTTAGGTATATGTATTTCATTTTGACGACCTCTGTGGCGAAGCGGTGTAAACAGCCGACAGCTACGCTAGAGGTTCTTGGTTCGAACACCGGCGGGGGCAGAACTTCGTGTTATTTGTAACACGTAGGTATTGTTTTTACGGTCTTGAATTTAGTTTTCTTATCTATGTAGTTTATAACATATCGTTGCTTAGCACCTGCGACACAAGTATTTACCATATTTACTGCAGAGCTGAGTCAATGTGTGTGTCGTGATGTTATTATTATTATTATTGTTGTGAAAATAAAAATATGATCTCGTAAGAGTACAAAGACGCGTATGTAAAGAGAAGTACAAAAGCTGGTGATAAATAAAAATGACATCATATTCATACATAGATAAAATCACACCGCCATAATCTCTCGAGAGGGGTTGACTGAGGTGTTACACACCGCATTTCGCATGTATACGTTGAGTTCCAGTGTGACAGGTTATGAATTTGTCGCCACTATCGGAGTTTAATCAGGAACGTGGTAGCTACAACTTACGGCAACTCGAGATTCGAACCCTCGACCTGTCGTGTCTGGTCGGTCAGTCAACCAAGGCAGGTAACAAACTGAGGTACCACGTCCTCAAATCATGTCTGAACAAAACGATAGGTATTATTCGACGTTAAGATGAGTCAGATATGAGATAAACATGATAAAGAAACTTCCAGGAACACCCCCCATATTATTCTTTGGGAGGGGGGATGAGTTGCCAGAAATTCCCCTACACCATAAAGCAAAAGATAATAAATTAACCCCATGGATGTACAGTTAGCAAAACAAGTGTAACATAAAATTAAATGAAAAGTTTGTATGTTTTTATGTAAAAATTACTTTTTAAAATCTGTTAAAAAATTGTCTTACCGTAATTTTTTAACTCAAAAAAATATCACGTAACAAAATACCGTTTTATTCTGGAAACCTTGCAAATTGTCTTGAAATTCGTAATAAAAAAATAAATGATACATTTAATGGCTTAAAAATGTAATAAAGAAAGGTTTTAATGACCTCGCGTTTGACTGTCTTTTTTTTTCTTCTTTTTTTGCCAACGGTACCAACTTCTATGCATAGTCTAGGTAACTGATATACTTTAGACGTCGCGACTCCCGTCTGGTGGGGTTAGTGACGTCATAGTGTGCGTCATTCGAATTGTCTATGACAATAAACGAGCATTGGACAAAACATTTTAGGTAATGGCGTGTATTTTTCTTTTTTGTTGGTTCAGTTTTTAGGGTTCCATACCGAAAGGGTAAAAAACGGGACCCTATTACTAAGACTTCGCTGTCCGTCTGTCAGCGGGCTGTATCTCATGAACCATAATAGCTAGACTCATGAAATTCTCAAAGAATATCTATTTATGTATTTCTGTGGCCTCTATACCAACATATACAAAAAACAGAGAGAAATTTAAAAATTAAAGGTGGCTCCAGTACAAGTAACATGAATTTTTCGGCATTTTTGGTTTGCACTTATATCCTTAACGGAATTATCTAAAATGTGGTACGGAACCCATCATGTGTGAGTCAGACTCACGCTTGACCGGTATTTTAGAAATGCAAGATATAAAGTAGGTTGTGATAATATCACCAGATGGACAGCCCAAAAAGACAGTGCAGCCGAAGGTGCAAGCTTGCCTAGAAAAAGGCTATTAATTACGTTTAAAGTTTGTAAGTTCTTGTATAGGTGGGAATCGTGTTTACTAATAATTATCAAGTAAAAATATTCACCTACATTTTTTTTTTTTTGAAATGTTTTACGGCTCTGGATACGAGTCCTTATCGTTAAAATTCATTCTTGAAGATCAAAAATGAAATGAAGATGATAAGATGAACAGTGAAAATAATGAATCTGCCTACAGTAACATGATAGTACGGTTTCTGTAGGCTCTACGGATTTACTTGGGAGATGACGAAAAGCGCAGCCAAATCGTCGAATTTCACTTCCTCCACACTTGTACAGCACTACAGATATTTACTGGTTAAAACACTAGCATTTTACACATTAAATTCTGCTGATATATAAGAAATGGAAATAAAATAAGAAAAAATTTACTGACACTTCCCGTTCCCACCGAGTAACTTATTCACCTACATTAACAAGTAGTATTGCCTTTCAGGGGGAACGAAGGCTCGTCAAAAATAAAAAAAACGTCTACACCGACAAAAGTTTGTTAGTAACATTGAAGTAGGATTCGAGAGCTAGAGTGTATACCGGCTAGGGAGATAAAATGTATGTCTCAGCCAGTGGCGTGCCTACAGTTTTAGAATAGGGCAAGCCGAGAGATAACGTTTTTATAATTATTTTATTTATTTTTATTTTATTTATTTAGGGACGTCTACAGCAAGTACATTACACAAACATATAAAAATCACATATTATAAACAGAAACTGATGTACATGCCTATAACAGACGAACACGACATTTACAAAGGTTACACACATATACTAAAATAAAAACAGGTCACAAAGAAAAATAATACTGGCTTAGATTAATCCATTATACAAAAGAAATTAAAAAAGAAAAAAAATTATATAGGAATTGAAATCTAAAGATCCTGAACCTAATGAGAACTATTTCATTCGACTTATAAAATATTGAAACATTTTGCGTCTGAAACTTGCCAACGAAAGAAAAAAGATATCAAGGTCTTCCACCTTTGAGTTCATGTCATTGTATACCGTACATGTTCTAAACGATAAATCTTAATAAAAGTCTTATTGCCTCATTACTCTTAAATCTACACTTCATACTTTTCAACCATGCTATGCAAAGCATATTGTTATTTGATTTGAAAAGTAATGAATGAAGCCGGGCTTTTGGAAATGTATGACAGTACCGCCACTGATCTCAGCATGGGCAACGCTTTGCCGGTGCTCTTGGCGTTCACAGAGGCGTTGGTATCACTTTACATCAGGTGAGCCGTCCGCTTGTTTGCCCGTTATGTTATATAAAAATTGTTGGATATTTTTCTTGGGAACGAAGCATCTTTTTATTGTTCTGTGTCACATGGTGCTGTGAGACTATGGCGATATGAATTTGAATTACCATAACGAATGATCCGTAAATGTATGGGTGTAAGATTCAAATTTGCTTGTCGTTACGGTCCATTGCTAAGGAGCTATTTTTATGACATGCGTCCATATGGTGTTTTATTTCGCCATGTGGTGAATAGGGAATATGTATATTTTTTTTATTCATTGATTATAATTCGATATCACATATAAACACTTATATATTACATTTTCTCATATATCTGACTTATTAACTAAGTTGTAGAGCTTCAAAGTCGTTGGTTAGACAGAGAGATCCGATATGTACAATGACGTCACGGGCGCCATATAACTTCCACAGAATAGGTTGGTCTAATGATAGATATATTAACTTTTAATGGTTATTTCTCTCTGGTTTATCGTACAATACTAATTTTGTTTTCAATGTAAACATACTATTTACACATACTTTACGATATATGATTGAATAAACAAATCAAATTTATTTGCGAGAAACATGAAACAGAAGGATGTCACATTGTTTTATTTAATAATAAATAAATATGTAATGTAATTGATTAAATGATCAATTTAAATTTCATGCGTATTCCCTACTGGTGTGACCATCCTTTGGAATTAAGATAGTCCGGTATCTGAGTAAGGCTTCTTAAGATTTTACTTAGGTTGAAGTTTTCTTTTGTTAGTAATATTTTCTTTTCTTTCACAAATTATTATTATTATTTCCATGATTCCAATCTAAATTTGCCTTTCATATTACACTACTACTATATTACAATACTGGTCACACGAGTTGTTGGACTACAGTACAGTCATAGACTAAGAATATACTGTCAATTTCAATTATTTTTTATTTTACTGTAATCGGTTTCGTGTGTAAATAAATAAAAAATAAAATGAAAAAATTATCAGAAATATTTATTTTGCCTTCGGAAAAACGGATTACCTTTTTTTAACGTTACCGTCAAATCAGACCAACGTTAAATCTCCGGTTAGCATAAAAATGCGTTGCGCCGTTTTAATTAAAATGACGACACAAATTAACAACATTAACTTCAACGATAACAATTTAGGTTTAACTATATCAATAAAATTAACATTTGTTTATGTACATGCAACTTAACACAAGATGATAATGATTAATTAATTAAGCAAAATCTTAAGCTAATTATAAAGATGTCTCAATAACGTTTCGTATTAAGCATGCTAACTTTTTCTATAATTTTTTTTTAATAGCACTTTTTGCATAGATTTGATTAAAAAAAATATAACAGTCAAGTGCGAGTCGTATTCGCAGTTTGGGTTTCATACCATTTTAAAAGAATAAACACCGCACACTAAAAGGATACAGCTAAAAGACTCGTTTATTGTTATAATTCTTAATTTGTATTACTCCTGGCTGTAACTGCATTAAAAAACCAAAAAAAAAAATTGCGCCCAACGTGGGGCTCGAACCCACGACCCTGAGATTAAGAGTCTCATGCTCTACCGACTGAGCTAGCCGGGCTGTGAACGGGATTGCGTATTTTGTGACCTAATTTAACGAAACTGCGTAAAAATAGGTGGGTGGTCGTATTGTAGTATTTTATAAATAACTAAGGAGCGTAGAAAAACGGTTAGCATTACCTACTCCTATCGATTTCTTTCCGATTTTTTTTTTGGATCGAGGGTAGATTGGAAACCGGGAATTCCCAGGTAAAATATTTGACCTGCATTTTTAGCTTTCTAAATAGTTTTAAAAATTCCTGAGACCCCGGATTTTTACCGGAATGGTAAAAATTATTTCCCGATTCCCGGGACCGTAAAAAGGATGGGAAAAGCGAAACCCTGAGTGAAAATATTTATGTTATACTAATGTATTAATAATAAAAAATAATTTTAAAACTAAAACCCGAATACTGAAATCCCCGATCTAAAATGTATGAAACAAGAAAATATTCTCATCTGAAATTGTGAAGTTAAAAATATTCAATTTAGCCGTTGTCCTATACCACCTACAGTATAAGGCAAACTTACTCACCCATATAATTTTGTTATTTTAGGTTAAGTTTGGCATAGGCATAAGCCTATGGCTAAATTGAATACTTGACTTCACAATTTCAGATGATAACGTTTTCTTGTTTCATGCATTTTAGAGAGCGGTTTTCAGTAGTCGGGTTTAAGTTTTTGAACTTATTATCTATTTGCACTATTTAATAATCATCTGTAATGAAAAAAGTATTCGTGGTTTATGTATTTTGGGTAGGATTAGAGAGAATATACGTTTAATTCACATCTTAGGCGTTATTTTAGAATTTTTATCAATTATCGGTCGCATGCAAGCAATCGGTCGCGATTGAAACCTATTTATTCAGTGTGTATATATTTGAAATGTGCTTATTAAGCCCTTTAATTTGATACCAAACACGATCACTTTTCACGAAAAAAAAATAATTCATGACTTTATGTCCTATAGAGGGCGCCCTACTCACTTTATTGTAACGTCATATAGCCTATAACCAGCAGACGATCATTTCACATCTATCGATACCTCATTTGTCAATTGATGATAAGTAGTTTAGAAGTTAAATGGGAACAGATGAACAATCATACATACATACATACCGGTCAAAATCATAACCCTCGTTTTTGCTTCGCCGTAGTCGGGTAAAAATAGGGAAGTTGACTGTTTCGCGATTGTTAATATTGTTTAAATTTGTATCTACGTTTGTACTTATCGATCTTTGAAAGAAAAATTAAAATCGAGCAAGAATTTACTATTTTTTCAAATGTTGGCATCTCTATCTCTTTCTTGAACGTTTTCCTCTATGCTAATTAAGTATGAGACTGCCGACATGTGACGTCACAAGTCAGTATTGCCCTCTCTGTCTAAACCAAAAATTCAAACCTATGTATTTTAGACAATTATATAAACTTCATAAATCGTCTGTTACAAAAAAAAATCAACTACCGCATTCAAGAATTAGGTTTTATTTTGTATTTTCGTATTCTTATCCATATGCAGTTTATACAATATCGTTGCTTAGTGCCTGCGATACAAGATTATATCTTAGTGCAGGGCTGAGTCAATGTGTGTGTCGCGATGTTGTTATTATAAAATTAGTAATTTAATGATATTGATTTAACCTACGAAGTAGTATTTTCCTTAATTTAAAATTAATATTGACACGAGTAATGTTTTCCTGAACCTATTTTCATATCAAATATAGGTAGGTATTTATTTAATTATCTCTTTAATGACGTGTACTTTATTGCAGTAGTAATAAAGTTGAAATTCGTATGTACTGTACAAAATAACACAAACATGGCGCCTGTATTGTTTACATACACATAATATAAACTCACGCCTAATCCCTCGAGAGAGGTTGGCAGAGGTGTTACACACCGCATTTCGCATGTTTATGTTGAGTCCCAGTGTGACAGGTTGCGAATCTGTCGTCACTATCCGGACACATTGAAAAACATGGCAGCTACAACTTGCGGCAACCCCAGACTCGAACCCTCGACCTGTCGGGTCGGCTCGGTCGGTTAACCAAGGCACGTAACAAACTGAGCTACTACGTTCTACCCGTAGTTATATTGTTTATTTTAACCATTTCGTTAAACTATACTTTGTTTAAATATAGCACTAGAATTGGTGCGTAAGGAGAATGACTTTCCATCATACAAGCAGCCCACGACCGATAGTGTGTGACCGATTTTTTGTAGGTGAACAAAAAATGCGTATAGGATTGCTATACTGAAATAGAACTTAGGTCCTACAAAGAATCGACCACAAGTACAGTCGATTAGACTAGGATAAAAACGCGAGGAGCTTTAGATGAAATTTCACTTGCTTAATTACTAGTTTTTTATAGTTAGTAACCATTTATAAATGTTTTTGTTATACTTTACTTAACTGTAATGTTATTAAATAAACCGCATCAATCATAAATATTTGTCCAATCAAAACCGCATCAAAATCGGTTCACATACGGGTCAAACTGAGAATCTCCTTTTGTTGTAGTAGATTAAAATACCAAAACCTTCTCCTATATGTAATAAATACTTTTCTGAAAACTGCATCGAAATCGGTTTAGCTAAATTCGAGATAATCGCGGAAAAACATAAAGGTCAAATTGAAAACCTACTTTTTTTTTAAATTCAGTTAAAAACGTTTAAAAAATCACGCATTTTGTACACACGGTCATGCATCAAACTAACCAGTTTGTATCGTACCGTTCTTAATTTGTACAGCATAAGGATTGATATTGCACTTGTTATATGAAGCTTTATGTTTGGCCGTCTCTATAAAGGCGACACACTTGTAAATAATAATATTATCCACATTGGCATAAACGTCCACATGTAGCAATTTCAATTTAAGTAAATTTAAAAAAAAAACTCTGCGAACATTTTTTAAGACAGTACAAACTACTGTCCCAAATGCTCACACGAATTACTTGGTCAAAATTATTATTTATTTATTTTTATAGTTTTTGACTTCGTGGGTGATAGAAACTGGGTAGCTATTATGACGAGCTCGGTAGTGCAGTGGTGTAAACAGCCGACTGCTACGCTTAAGGTTCCGGGTTCGATTACCGGCGGGGGCGGGACTTTGTGCTATTTCCAAGATGCATTGTTTCGCTTACCGGTCTTGGATGTTGTATTGTTATCTATGTAGTATATACCATCGTTGCTTAGTGCCTGTGACACAATTTCTTACGGTACTTACTGCAGGGCTGAGTCAATGTGTGTGTCGTGATGTGGTTATTATTATTGTTTACTTTGAATAATAATATATATCTCTACAGCACTGCGTGTCCTAAATCCGCGTTATTTGAACGCTTATGCCTGGCCTAATGTGCTTAGAGTGCGCAGGTGCACGGTTGTTTTCGGCTTCGGTTTATTTGTGGTAATGAAAAATTATGTATTTATTTATTTATTGAAATTGGCACATCAACAGCGTGTACATAAATCCATACAATATTTTATTATAAGGGTGCATAGTCTAGTGTACACGCCAATTGCAGATGCACACAACATTTATGGTGCAGGCGTAACAAGACAATATAATAAATACATTTACAAATTACTAATTAATATAAAAATTAAAATGAACTATTAAAATAAAAACAAAAATAGTATCTTAAAAAATAATATTAATATTAATAAAAATATTCAGGATTTAAACAATTGTGTTAAGTTATTATGTATTGCTAGTGTTAAAAAAATTTACTCGTGTTACTAGTGGTAGTAAGACTGGTGATGCTGGTGACCGGTGAATAAAATATAAAGCGTGGGTTACACTCATTTTTAACAAAATCATAAAGAAAAATAACTTCGTTCCGTGGAAAAAAAGGAAAATGAATTTGAAAATGAACCACACCGGTTTGGAAAATTTATGTAGGCGAAGATACCGGCAAGATAGCCGAGATTCTGTAATTTAGGATATCAACATGTTTTTATACTTAGCCACTGATACATCTTACGGTCTAGGGTGAGATAATGCGATAAAGCTCATGTCGCAATGTAAGAATTGAAATGATAATTATGATGTACTATTAAATGAATATATTATACATATCGTATGTGATAGTGCTATTCCACGTAACTAACAATAGACAATACCGCGTAAGTACAAAAATAATTAGTTTACAAGGTGTGACAAAAACTAATTAATTAACGATCTCATTTATAGTGATTTACGAATTTGATTTTTATTTTTGTAGTTCCGCGGCATCTACCACTGAAAGTTACGTGGAATTGCACGAGATACAAGATATGTTATATTATTTGTTTGAAGCGCGGTTTCAGATGCGATTTGAGTTTCATTACTGCGGTTAAGATTCTAATGCGAGACCTTGTATGTAGTAGTAATTAATTCGAACGAAATACATTGATGCGTTCTCTCTCAGACGTCTGTGTAATTTTAATTAAAAACGTGCCGTGAATACCGTTTGAGAATAAAGGTTTCTAAACGTGTGCAGTCTTGGTAGTGAAATCTTGTGAGTCACTGGATTTTATTTATTGGTAAACACGAATAATCGAAACACTCGCCGGTTACTTGATGGAACGAAAAAAAAACAGGTTCATAAAATGTTTGAAATTTTTTTAAAGTTTTCAACTTAAATTCCTAACCTGAATCACTAGAAAGTAGTGAGAACCCCTTCAGACATGTTTCAGTACCATTAATAATAATAATAACAACATCACGACACACACATTGACCCAGCCCAGCAGTAAGTATCGTAAGAACTTGTGTCACAGGAACTAAGCAACGATATGGTATAAACTAAATAGATAGGAATACAACATCCAAGACCGGTAAGCGAAACAATGCGTCTTGCAAATAACACAAAGCCCCGCCCCCGCCGGGATTCGAACCCGAAACCTCAAGCATAGCAGTCGGCTGTTTACACCACTGCGCCACCGAGGTCGTCATTATGATATTTCTTTAAGCCCGAATAATAAGGACTACCTCTATAATGCACAAGCATAATGAAATAGAGACCCTCTTCCACGTTCATAACTGAGGTTTCGTAACTGGTTACAAACGTGGAATATTTTTTTCTTTGTTTAGTAATGAACACTTTTTTCCATTTTCATCACCAGAAATTATTGATGTATGGTCCCCTGGTACTTTCTTTGGGATTTAAATTAATATTTTAGTTTAAATTTTCCTTATTGTATTGTCTTTTCATGTATATAAGCAGAATTTAATGTGTGAAATGCTATTGTTTTAACCACCGAATGTCTGTAGTGCTGTACGAGTTTGGTGAACGTAAAAGATTTGACTGCTCTTTTCGTCATCTCCGAAGTAACTCAACAAAGCAAACAGTAACACTGTACTAGTACTGGCATTTTACTGTGGGCAGATCCATAATTTAATTTATCATTTTCATTATTTAATTATTCATTTTATTCCTTGATAAAACTTGATATTATAAATATTTTGTCATTGGAAAAAAAATCAAATTAATTGTCACAAAAAAAAATTTGTCTGCACACACTGGTAGGTAGGAGCGTCGCACTTTTAATCTACGAGTATTACCCTGATCCGATTATCGTGATAATCTAATACGTTCAATTATTTTCGTGACACCATCAATAAAATCAGCTAAGCTTTGACAGTAGCTCCCACTAGTCAATGTTCGAGGCCAGCATCGAGCAACACAGTATGCTAAGTCAGCTTTAAGGATAGGTTCGGATTAGCTTTGGCTGAGGAAGGTGATGCTCATTAACGACTGACGCTGCAAAATGATGATTTTCTTCGGGACGTAGTTTTCACTAGTAGAGTAGACTATATTATGTATAAATATAATACGCATAGCTAAAAATTTTACAGATTTTTTTTATGTGACAAATTTTTTTTTTTTTGTTACAGTTTCTTAAATACTCACTTGATTCGGATTAGCGATGCAAAAATGTAAGTGTCTATTGTTTTTGTTATATTACTATAGTCATCTTGTAATTTTGTTTATACTGTCATTTAAATAAGATAAGAATCTCGGAAGGTACAGGTTGAGATATAATAGGGCTTGAATCTTGTGCTATTTATTTATAAATTATAACTGTACCGGTCTATACCAGTCCAAAAAAATACAATATGTAAAACAAAAAATAAAGAAATTAAAAAAAAAACACAATTCGAATGAAAATAATTGAATAAACATAAATAAAAATAAGTTTTTTAACTGAAAAACACTTTTTATGTACAAAAATATTTCTCAAACGAAAATTATTTTTTTAATTGAGTTGGTTTTAAAAATACATATCTACGCTACACTATAAGTATCCACATGTGTTAATTATTTACCAATTTAATAAACCACCATGAACTTCGACACTTAAAACGATACTCACCTTAACATGGAATTATCCGAAATGTTATTTTTAAACTTCCTTTCAAGGGTGTAACGACGTACGTTCCTTGACCGGTTGTTTAAAAATGTATTTAAAAAAAAAACAAGAAGCACGGACTTTTAAATTAAGAATAAACGCTTCCCGCCAAGTTCATTGTCACTTCCTGCTGCTGTCAATTAGGCGTGTGAGTTGTTGATAGTGAGGTGAGTGTGACCAGTTGTGAAATTGTATTGCCCTCTTTATTTACTCACTTCTGTTGTATGCCATGAAGAAAATCATTACTGCTAACGTAAATGTCAAACGAAAAACTAAAAGTTTACGAAATTGCATTTGTTTTCTGTAAAGTCTTGCTTGATTTTTAATTCTATATTTTTTTATTTTTGTTTGAAAATGTGTTTTATATAATAATAATAATTTTATTTGCTAAAATGTAGGTTAAAAATGTTGTTAAGGAAGACCCGTACATTTACCTTTGAAAAGGTGTGCAAATATTTGCTTACAATAAAAAGAATCATATTTTTTAAGAACAGTTACAAAGTAGAAATGTCAAAATCAGAATTTACAATAGGCAATAGTTACAAATGAATTAAATAACGATACCAAACCATTATTATTTTTTTAGTCAAAATGTTTAAAGTCCAGATTAAACGTCATTAAAATGATCTGTCGTTTAGGAAATCATTGACTTGCATAGTAGGCTTTTTCTGTCAACATGTGTTTCAGGGCTGATTAAAAAATATTTATATGTTACTTATCTTTTTAATTGAAAACGGCAATTTGGTATAGATTTTGGGTCCCATGCCAATAATACTTTTTTGTAATAAACGGTACGTTTTACATTGGGGCAAACATAATTTGTTAGAATTTCTAGCTCTTTTCAATGTTTTAAATGGATTGGGATTAGTTTTTACAAAATTAGCAACCTCATATATATATATATAATGAAGGGAACGTCAATAATTTTAGGTTTTTAATGTGTGGAAAGCAGCTCTCAGTAGTTTTTAAGGCGCTCTATCTATCCACTAATCCACTCCACTCCTAATCCACTTTTTTATTTTGTTTTCGGTTGAATGACACCTAGAAGTCAAATTTCAAAGCTTTTATTCAATTACCATTTTATTCAATGAGCATTGCAATTTGTACGCCTTCCAAAGTCCTCTCTAACGATTTTGATATCTCAACGTCAGCTCACAGTTTTACCGGTGCGAGATCCACTGGGTTAGTACTACCCTCCTCTCTACTTCTACCCGTGAAGCAGTTCGTTGTGTTTCGGATTAAAGGATTGGAAAGGCAGTGTAATTACTAGCACGAGTGGTATAACATCTTTATATCTAGACGGGCAACGCATAGGCGGTGCTCTTGACGTTCCACATCAAAGGTATTGTCGTCTCAGTAGGCGGCGGTATCACATTCCATCAGGTGAGCCGTCTTGTTTGCTATGTATAAAAAAAAGCTCCACCTGTCGGATCCAAATCTTTCAAGCTGGAACATACCATACACACACTGACAAATGTTTATTTAAATTTAAATCATTTGGTGCCCAAACACGGTGACTGGTAGTTTTACATAAATAAAGATTTAAGTAACCGTACAGTATGACATAGCATTTATTAAATAAACAGGTACATGACAGGTATGTATGTAGTCGTATATGTACTGTTAGGCGATAAGTCTTTGTCGATCGTCGGACAAGTGTGACCTTAGGCTAAGGGTTACCGCAGACGAGGCCAGAGGTAACTTAACGGGAATGTCGTATAGTGGAGAAAAAAATATAACATTTGATCCAACAGATTCTATTTGCTGGTCACAAAGTTATATTTTATACGACTAAATTTATTTTATGAAAAAAGTTCTAACTTGCTTACTTACTCACTAAGGTGGCAAACATGCGTGCGGTTTTTTACTACCTCCTATTTCTTCTGATTAAGTTCGTTGCGGGTCCCAAGACAGCCGGCAGGGTGTCTAGGCACAGCCTGTGCTTCATTACACAGCTGCATTATTCGCTGATTTTTCGATCAAAAGACGCCACCGTTGATCACGGTGAATAGGAGTTGCAGTGGTGGGACGGAGTGGCGGGTGTGCCCCGAAAAGAAAAAAGCGTACGGCCCGCCTGATGTTAACCATTCACAACAGCCAATGGACATGGGTGGACATTAAATAATTTTAATCTTGGCTAGTCAAAATTACCCATCAAACTAAACCAGTGTAGCGGTTCTGATTTATCTTGGATACAAACATTTGCACTTTAAAACAAATACTATGCTATTTAATCTGGAAAGGAATAAATAACAAATTGATTATTTGGGCCTAATATATGAAAGTACTCCTACATTGATAAATGTCTATATGCTTAGTGAATGCAGTGGTAATATGCATCTAATTGTAAAACATACCCTATTTGTATTAACCTTTTTGTTGTTGAAGTTGTTCTGAACAATAATTTAGAGGTTAATAATAATAATAATCGTTTATTTGTTTGATTTATGTGTTTGATACAGGTTTTATTTCTAATTTAATTATTGTCTCAACAAAAATCTGCCCTTCTGGCGTACAAATATTAGATTGTCAAATATTAAATAATACAAATACATTTTTAAAATTACTACAATTAAGTAATGATGTCAAACTTAAAAAAACTAATATCTTGTTAGTGTAATATCTAGTTGAATAAACTATTTTATTATTTTCTATTGATTTTGTATTCAAAAGCATGATATATACATAACTCTATTTAACTCAAATCGTAAATTTAAGTCTCCACTGTCGAATTAAGTTGTTTGCATCAATTTTTTATCTGCGGTCAGCCTTAGAATTGTAATGTAACGGTCTTATTTAACAGATAATTGCTAAAGATATATCAATCTTCATACATATCTGACTAATTTCGGTATTGAATCTTTTCCTCATTATATGGTCATGGAACCGATCATCAAAGTAATTTTGTATAATGACATAGCTGTTTTTCGATGCTATTCACTGTAATGCTGTACATTTACCCTATTAAGTATTTTTATATATTCATATCTTCATAAGCAAACAAGCAAACGGTTCACCTCATGGAAATTGATACCGCTGCCTATTGACACGATGATGGCCCTGATGTCACAAGACGCTGCCTCTGCATTGCCCATGTAAAGGTTATACCTCTCGTGCCGGTAATGACACTGGCTCTCAAATCCTTCGAACCGAAACACAGCGATCTGCTTCACGTTGTAAATAGGAAGGAGGGTGGTACCGACGCAGACGATCTCGCACGTATATCTACCACCTGTTAATAATGTATATAATGTTTAAGATATATAGGTTAATATACTTACTCGTAAATCACCCGTCTCAGCTTTGCTTAAACAATATCCAAACCAACTTTCATCCCCTATTATTCCCGCTTAGGGGTTGAATAAAAAAACTGTTGTAACCGACGTCTCCTCACCTACCATAATGCAGTATATTTTATTTACCTGTCGATGTTTAGCTTATTAGATGAGATGAAAAACGTCTTGAAATAGCGTCCCTCACTAAATGTGATCCTCGAGCATTACAGCTTGGAGCTCTTCAAGTCGGCAGTGAATAGTCATTGTCAGCGTGCATGCTCCTTCGGCCGCATCGTCATCTTACCATCAGGTGACGATTGTGGCCGAATGCTTGCTCATCATTAAACATCTTGGTCACGCATTCGCGGTGCTCTTAGCGTTTCCAGGGCATTTCAGCATCAAGGGCATTGTCGCGTTATTAGTGTCGGTATCACTACTATGGCGGCGTAGCGTAGGTTGGCACCAGGGGCGGATTTCATTTTAATTCAGCACTCCCCTCCCCCCCGGAATAACATAAATTTGGTCAAATATTTCCTAGACTTGTTGGGTCTTACCAGTTAAAAGATTTTGAAAACTGCTCGAGTCCGTGTCCACTGTCATTGTCACCCCCCTGATGCCTGGTACCCAGGGCCGCCTGCCCCTCCGACGCCCCCCCCCCCCTACGCAGCTACTGTCACTTTCCACTCCGGTGACCAGTCCGCTTATTAAAAAACCTTTTTTTTATTACAACAACAAGAATCGATTACCAAAGTATGAATATTTAACGGGTAATTTCAAATATTACTTGCGTTCGTAAATACGTACTGCCATATATATATATATATATATGTACATAGCAATAGTTGCTAAATGACTGTGCAATTTGATAGGCAACCTCGTTAATGTATATTCTGCATTACCGTTACCTAACTGGGTATTTATATGTGTATATCTTTCGCGGGTCAGTGGTTACGACTCTAGTAAATAGAAATTATGAAGGGATATGTCAATACATCTACAGCTATTGTCTTTTATTTACTACTGTTAAATTGATTATTGTACTTATTAATTTCAAGATGAGAATATTTTCACGTTTCAAACTTTTTTGAATTTTCAGTAGTCGAGTTTTAGTTTTGTAAAATTATTTTTAATTGAACTATTTTGTAAGTAAGGTAAATCTTTATTAATTAAAATTGTATTATAATATTCCTTAAAATAAATAATTACATAAAACGATAGATTTTATTTTAAGACATGACACTATGACATTTTGAAGTAATCAGTAATGAGAAATGTATTTGTTTTTGTATATGATAGCAGATACGTTTAATTCACATCTTAGGCGTGATTTTACAAATTTATATCAACTTCTTCGTTAGACACCCGCCACTCTGTCCCACCACTGCAACTCCTGTTCACCAGGATCAACAGTGTCGTCCTTTGATCGAATAAACAACGAATAATGCAGCTGTGCAATGACGCACAGGCTGTGCCCGGATACGTTACCGGCTGTCTTGGGACACGCAACGAATTTAATCAGAAGAAATAAAAGGTAGTAAGAAAGCGATTTCAGACTTCCCTCTCAGTAAACAGAGTAAACAGCAATGGAAACGACCCAGAGGTCAAAAAACTAAAAGGGACTAAAATCATTAGTCGCCTAACCCTCAAAACACCGCGGTATGCCACTAACTAACAGGAGATATATTAAATACTTACCTAAATCTTACACCAGCATAAATAAATATTAGATCTGCCGTAGTCGATTTAAAACGTATATAAAAGCAGGTCATCGCATCGCATTGGAATCAGCGGTAAAAGTGATATCTTTGAATGAACCGAACGAATCATAGAATAACCAATTCGATGGCAATGCTTCTGGGACACTAAAGGTCTTCGCTCATTTATATTCCCACGTTTTTATACACTCACTTTTCTTGTTTGTTTGTTTGTTGTTCCGGTTGGATTTTTGCAACTCTATTTTGAGGCACTCCCCGATAAGCTAGCAGGCTGAAATTTTCAGGGTAGCTTCAAACCCGATTACAATGCAATTTACAACTATAAAAACGGCTGGACCGATTTTGATAAAATTTGTATATAGTGACTTTTGAGGCAGTTCCCGATAAGTTAGCAGGCTGAAATTATCGGCAAACAGACAAACAACAAAGATAAAAATAATAAATAGATTAAAAAATCTAACAGGACATTTAAAAAACGTGGGTTTTTTAGATTTTTTAAATCTATTAATTTTTTATCACACACTAGCTTTGCCCGCGACTACGTCCGTGTAGAAAACGGATCTTAATGGATTTTTAATTTCTTGACAATTATCGTTTGGATCATTCATACAATATCTTTATAAATTATAGCCCGTGCGTTATTCTGATGTATAAGCTAAATTATTGTAGAGTTTCATTAAAATCCATTCAGTAGTTTTCGCGTGTAAGAGTAACAAACATCCATTGGTCCATACATTCTTACAAACTTAAGCGTTTATATTATTTGTAAGGAGTACCTCTTAACAACTTTACATAATGCCCCACAGGTTGCAGGTAGGCCCCAGCCAAAACATAATAAATGAACGATTCACTGTCGGTTCTTCAAACGCAGTATACAAAGATAATACATATTGAATGCCAAATAGTTAAATGAGCGTCGACCTTAAATTGTAGATTCCTATTGAATAATTAGTTATGTAAATTCTTCGATAACCGACATACGAGTAGCTTAGTTGTCAAGACTATCGTATCTGGTAGGAATTTGTTCAGTTTTAAATAATGTAGCGTCATATCCATGTTAGGACGGACAACTATTGTTTTATATTATACTAAGGGTCGGCGACGCGTGCGTGATACCCCTGCTATTGCAAACGTCCACAAGCTATGGTGACTGATTACCATCAGGCGGGCGGTATGCTTGTTTGCTCATGATGTTGTATAAAAAATAAAAGTCTGCAAAGGGCATCACGCAGGTGTTGCTGCCCGTGCTATATAACTCGACACCCTTGTTGAAGAACCTTGTGTTATGGTCACCAGGAAAAACCATGAAGGTAGTAGTAATAGGTTTATTTCGATCTTCCACCCTGCTCGGTCCTCCTATGGTGAAAATGAGAAAAGAAAAAGTCCGATCTATCACCCTGTTTGCGATCCTGGACAGAGGGTGGTTTTCACTCCTTTTCCTCTGTCTCCTTATGATCAATAGGGAGGGACATAACAAACTTTGTGTTTCCTCTTGGCACTTTAGGGAGATAGAGCAGGCTGACATATCGGAATAAACCTAGTAATAGCGGTAGGAGATACCTAGTGCAGGTTAAGTTTTTTATAGTCATGGGCAAACAAGCAGACGGTCAGCCTGATGGAAGGTGATACCTCGGACTATTGACACTGCGTTGCCCTTGATGTAGAACGCCAAGTAGTTGCCCATGTAAACGTCAAAAATGTTACCTTGTATGGAGGTAAATTACTGGTTGGTTGTCTAATCTTTAGAAAGATGTTCTCGTGCCGATGAATTACAACGGCTATCCAATCTATCGAACACGGTGGACTGCTTCACGGCGTAAATAGAAAGGAGGATGGTAGCAGCCCAGACGATCTCGAACTTAGATCAAAAAAATACTAAAATGTAAGCCATTGAATCGTAACGATTCGAAATAAAATCTATTAGCATAGTATACTATTGCAGACATATACCGGCAGTGACGGATCCGGGAATGTCATTTGAGAGGGGGGGTCTTCCTAACTAGACAGTACATCCTCTCACGAAACTGACTACCTTTTTTAGAACCGCTGAAGGGTGGTGTTTTACTTTTAGTTTTGACTATGTAAAAGCATAAAGTTCGAAGAATGCCTTTTTGGGGGTTGAGCTCTATAGCCTCTCTCCCCCCCCCCCCCCGATCCGGGTAAAAGTTAATCGATTTTATCGAAGTCTCGATAAAGATCGAAAGTGATATAACCAATACCGGTTTATGATTGACCTCCAAAAACTAGAAGATGATTTAAAATAAAATCTCATACTTAATCGGCCTACTTGTTTAAATTAATTAATTAAAGTTTCTATAAATATGCACTGGAATGTATTTAACACGAACGGTCGTTTCGATTGTTCAGGTTTCTTACGTAGGCGTAAGCCCAGTACAACAGATTCATCATTTATCGCCTTTAATTCATATATTCTTTGATTCTTTACAAAGCTTATATACAGTATTTACTTTACAAAAATTAATGACACCTCCTCCGAACAGTCGCTTGGTAACAGTGTCCCGTCATTTCAACGTCATGTCAGCAGAAGTTACAATGATTTTTAAAAAGTTAATCCTTTATAGTTTTCATCATAAACATTAAAATAGAACAATTGATTTAAGAAGCCAATAATATGAATCAATGACAAACTGAACATTACAATAAACTGGCTTTTGCAAGCGACTTCTCCAATTCTAGGTTGTGTTGATTTGTTTCTATTAAGACTTGCAAGCTCCAGATATATATATAGATATAGGGTAACGTACTTCCATAGGGAAGCAACCGGTCAAGTGTGAGTTGGAATCTCACATGGTGGGTTCCGTACATGATGGGTTTTTTTCAAGAAAACTTCAAGAGTCTGGCTGTTATGGTTTATGAGATACAGTCCGTTGACAGGCGGCTGGACGGATAGCGAAAGCTTAGAAATTCTGTTTTTACCCTTTGGGTAGGGAACCCTAAAAAGGGGTTCCTTATAGGGTCACTTAGTCTGCTGTCTCTCTGTAAATAGTCAAGGCTGAGGTAAAAATAAACCTCAAGTTGAAATAAAATAATGAAATTTCGCAAGAAACAATGTTTAAAATAAAAAAAAGACCTGGCTGCCTTATTCACCATCATTGAGTCTATCAAACAGGTTTTAGTAAGGTCCGTGAAAGCTGATCCAACGTGACTTGTCTAGACTTAGATATGTGTGGAGTGTTATTCACACTTATATTTTCAAAGTCAAAGTCAAAATGTTTTTTATTCGAATATACTCAAAATAAGCACTTTCAAATCGTCATATTTTTTTTTCTACCACCAGTTCGTAATGCTATTTCTACGGGGAAGAATCCGGCAAGAAACCTCCGTAGTTGCTTTTTTCAATATTCAAATTACAATTTTTCAACATAATAATTCTAGCTAGACTCTAACTGTCAATAAGATTGACAGCTAATTAAATTACTTCCATATATCTTTATCCTCTACATAATTGTATTGTATTAAAGTTCTTGTAATATTCCCTATTGCAGTCCGGCTGTCTAGAGCCTTCGTGACATGGACTGATTTTGACAAGAAGTAAGTACATTTCCCCATCGTATGATAGCGTATGTTCTGCAGCGCGTGTCGCATCGCCTGCAACTGTTAACTTTGCAACTTCCGTGCATTGTTTGTTAGCTGCGTGCGAAACACACGTTTGGGTTGACTACACTTTACAAGTATAGCAGTCAGTTGTTATTGAACAGGTCCTGGGTTCGTAACCAGTGGCGTGCCTATAGTTATAGTACAGGGCAAGCCGAGAGATATACTTCATACTTCCGTTGTGGACGAGCTCAGCAAAACACTCACAAGTTTGCGAACATGTCAGCAAAACCACAATTGCGGTAGCTTTAAAAAAATTCGTTTGATTTGTTAATGAATGAATAAGAACGAACTTATTTTAGTTTGATAGGACAAGCCGGGCTTTTGGGCTTCTATGACAGTACCGCCACTGTTCGTAACCCAGCGGCAGGTACTTAGCAGTAAGACGCATTGTGCCGACACCTTGAAAGTAGTATTGTTGTCTATGTAGTATAGGCCATATCATTGCTTAGCACCTGCGATACAAGATTCTTTACGATAAGATCTTACTGCAGAGCTAAGTCGATGCGTGTGTCGGGATGTGGTTATTATTGTTGGCCTCGGGAACAGGGATCCCAAGGCTCTACAGGAGACAGTATCTTCAATGAAATAATTTCTTGTCATTTACGATAATACTTTCTTAACATAATAAAGGTTTTGTTAATTAAAAATAAAGCTTAAAAGTTATCGAAATAAAATGTAAAACTGCCTAATTAAGAGATTAGGAAAAAAAAGAATTTTTATGATTTTTGTCGATATTCTTCCTGAAAAGGCTATATATAGGAATATAGATTTCAAAAAATATATACAGCACTGGGCCGAGTGCACTGCCTGGCTTCCATACTCGATGCGCGTGAACATTCTATCACCGATCGTTATTACCGAACCGAAATGTGCCTTAACTGGAAAGAGATTAAGTCGATTTCAGACTTCACCGATAAAGTTCGATTGTTGTATTGTATACCGTTTAGCACTTGTTGACAGAATCATATTGAATGTTTGATGTTCTTACTGTTTATTAATGCTGGTAAGTGTTTTATGTAGAGTTATAGTCAATCAAAGAGATTGGATATGTACAATGACGTCAAAGCACACGGGCGCCATACAAATTTCATAGGTATTGGTTGTTCTGATGAGTTCTTTTTGTCTTTCTGGTTTATCGTACAATTCTATTTTTGTTTTCATTGTAAATGTACTATTTCCACATACTTTACGATAAATTGATTGAATAATCAAATTTCAAGCATATTCCCTATTGATTGACAAGTCTTACTGCTCTAAAAGGGACTCCTTCGCTGACAAGGTTTTGTGACATAACATCACTGATATTAATAGATTTACTTTTATATTTGTTTGGTTTTATTCAAATAATTCATCGTAATTTGTTTTGAATATTAGCTATTAAGACTTTTTGTGTAAAATAAAAAAAATTGAGTTCGATCTGTAAAAAACCTACATTTTTCAAATGAACCATTTGTATTTGATTTGAGAATTGAACAATGAGCATTTCTTACGATTTTATGAGTGGGTAACGTCACCGTAGCCTATGGACGTTTGTCAGAACCTTCTTACGCCCTTCTCGAAGGAACTGCTATAGTCACTTGGGGAAACCACGGCAGGGAGTTCATTCCTCAGCCTGGAGGAAGCTTCTTTTTAAGCGAACCAGTTCGGCCTTGAGGCGTGAGGATGATTTCCCTCGTTATGGTGAGGGGTGCTGCGAGTAGTTTCATCTCTGGTTTTCTTTGACTCCTGCAATGGCTTAAAATAAAAACTTCCCTTGATCTTCACAGACGCACAACGAAGTGGTCCTGTTAGGTATACCATTGTATCCTTTTGAAATATTTTTTGTTTATTTACCACGTTACGGGCAAAGACGATTCACCTAATAGAAAGTGATACCATCACCTATTAACATGACGACGCCTTTGATGCCTGGAACGCCAAGAGCACCGCCAATGCTCTGCCCATGTAGAGGTGAAGATGTTATACCTCTCGTGTAATTTACATTAGCTCTAAATTCGAACCGAAACACAGCGGACTGCTTCACGTTGTAAATAGAGACGATTGTGGTACCGACGCAGACGATCTCGCACGTAGATCTGCCACCTGTCTCTTCTGATCTCTTATGGTATATCTTGGGGATAAAATTCCATAAACAACGGATGGTTTAACATCAGAACAAGCCACCGTGAATTGATGTGATGCCAATAGTGCGTATAATTCAACGTCGGTACAGTTATATAGCGTCAAGCAACTCTGAAACAACCGTTAACATTTACAGAGGGAACACTTTATTTAAAGTTGCGCATCTTAAAATCAAATAATGTGAAATATTGTTATATCTAGTTATTGCACACATGTAACGGTATTTTATTTTATTTTGGCTATTCCTTTGTTTTGGGAAGGTAAAACGCTATTTAAAAATAGATTTTAGAATTATTGTAGTGCAATGCAGATTTATAGTGTGACATAGTCATATGGTGACTAAACCTTTTAAATAAACATTTTTAAAAAATGCATGGAATAAAAATGCTTTTTTATTTTATTTTATTCTACTCGGATATGGCGAAAATAAATTTATTTTAATTTGATAAAACACCACGGAAAGTGATACCCGTCTCGTGTCTATAATCAATAAATTTCCTTTTCCTATCCTGTTTCTTTTACGAAATTATCTAAAAAGTATATTTATAATGTTTAAGCTTATAAGATGTTAGTTACGGAACCCATTATGTGGCTATCTGATTCACACTTGGCCGGTTTATTTTTACATAATGAAGTTTATATCGACCCCTGTATGTCCGTACTAAATATTATAACAATTTCATACTGAAGTAGTTTCCTATAAACAATAATTATAAATAACTAGCTGACCCGGCAAACGTTGTTTTGCCATATAAATAAAATGTTAAGGGTGGACAACCCCTATCACTAAGGGGTATGAAAAATAGATGTTGGCCGATTCTCAGACCTACTCACACAATTTCATGAGAATCGGTCAAGACGTTTCGGAGGAGTACGGGAACGAACATTGTGACACGAGAATTTTATATATAATAATAAATCATTTATTCGCAGAAACATGAGTAGGTCACAATTTAGGTCTCTTATATATATTATGTATATATATACATGTTTTGTCAAATATTGTCTTGACAGATTTACCTTTTTGTATGTTTGATGTATAAATTAAGTTAATGCCGTGTGTATTAATAGATTAATAACAGTGTTCAACGTTATATAAATATGTATTCAGTTTTTGTACCGTGAGATCTTTACCGCTTGTTTCCGCTTCATAGATCGCCTGTAGGGGGGTACCGTATGCAAAAAAAAAAATATATAAATTTTAGTATGAAAAAAAATTACCTACTTTCGTTTACTACTCACTAACAAAAACAACGTTTGCTGGCTAGACTTTTAGATTAAAAAAAAAAAATTTTTTTCATGAACTTTACCTTAAAAACTAAAAAAAAAACTTAAATATAATATTAATGATTATTATTTTATTAACTATTAATTATTTGTGTCGCTTTGTATCGGCGACCAAACTAACTCAAAGGAAAGAAGACGATGACCACTAAGATCTCCTGGAAAGATCCCGTAGGAGATCTTTTTACACAGCCTCACAATAATCCCCCGGGTACAGGTGAAACATTGTACGGATGTAATATGTGCGTTCGCTCTTGGCATATTTTCCAACATCTGGCGACTGATTCTTTACTTAATCTCATCTTGTCTCGTTTATGATAATGCTTTGTAAATAAGCGAAGACAAAATTACTGCGCCATTTGTCATCGTTAAAGAATTTGTTCGTTGATTCACCAACAAAAATACAGAATGTGCTATTGTTTGGGATTTTTGTAGTTTATTAGAATAAAAACTTATGGATTAACTAGCAAACGGTTCTAATGGAAATTGATACCGCCGCCTATTGACACCACGCCCCTGATGTCGTGGAACGCAAAGACAGGCGTTGCCCATGTTGAAGTAAAGTTGTTATACCTCTCGTCTCGGTAGTTACACTTACTCTCCAATCCTTCAAACAGAAACACAGCGAACTGCTTCGCGTTGTAAATAGAAAGGAGGGTGGTACCGACGCAGACGATCTCGCACGTAGATCCACCACCTGTAAGAACTCATATAAGATTGTAGAGTCGAAAAGTAGGCGTTTTCTAGACATAGCATACTCTACGTCATCTAACAAAAAGAGATTGTTAAAGATAGAATTTCCTTTTTTTTTCACCAGAGCGGGATAAAAAGGCATTTTTGGCAAAATTAAATATGATTTGATGATATGTCGAATCGTAAAATGACGCCCGCTGCTTTGGGATTCATCTGTCAATGACACAATCTAAGAGCAGCCATCTTGCAAAATCAAAGAATTAAAAGGCACTCATGAGAGTAACGTGACTTAATCTATATTATTTTTGAATGTACATATGTGTGTCTATTGAGTGAATAAATAAATTGTACATAAAATTAAAAGGCCTTTTATAAAGCACATAACTTACTTAGTTGCAGACTGTGCTGTACATAATAAAAATAGTATCTTATTGTAATATTATCTCGAAACGATTCATGTACATATATACTTTAATCCCTGCACTTGTGTGTCTAGATTTGTTTGATGACTAAGCGTATATAAGTTAAGTATATAGAAGTACAGTGAAACCAGGTTAAGTGGAACCTGGATAAGTGAGAAACCTCTAGTATTGAGAACTACAATTAGGTCCCGGCACTTTTTCATCGAATTACCTCTGTTAATGGGACTTTTCGAACCTGATTAAATGAGATTTGATTTCTAGGATTTTTTTCATGTTTACCTCTATTATTGGGACTCTGGAGCTCAGTTCCCTTTATAAGTGAGATAATGTATCAGGTTGGGACAGGTTTCGACACGATTGTTTACAAACATTCGAATTTCTTTTGCACGTGTTTTGTTTACGGCCTCTGTAAATGAGACAACAAATTTTTAAACCTGTCTAAATGGTAAACTGGATAAATGAAAACCTCTTTAAATGGTACAAAATCCTTGGTCCCTTGAGATCCCAATTAACTAGGTTTCACTGTATATGTATGTACTGTTGATACGAAAACTAAGATTTATATCTATCTATAGTCATAAATTTTGTTACTTCGGGTTCTGTCGGCTAAGTTCGTTTTCCATAAAGTTTTCTACTGTCGGACGTCATTAAAAATATATCTAACGGTAGTGTTCGGTCGGAAGTCTTCGTGTAAGCCGAAAATTAACGAAGTCACAATATTTATCATTTTATATCGGTACAAACGTGTTTTATATATGTTTTTTTATTGTATATGTTCAAATTTTGTAAAGACTCGAATCGAATATCATAGTTAGACATTTTTTTTTAATATTTATTTAAAAAAAAAAAACATTAATATATACTTAAGTAAAACGAAAGCCTTGTAATTTTTACCTTAAATATTAATATTTTTCGTGTCCAAATAAAGACATAATGCTGTAGGCATAATGCCAGTATGATTCATTGTAGCGTTGAAATTAAAATTCAAGGAAAATTCGTCATCAAAATTTTCAATATCTAAAACAATTGGAGACCTTCCAACTAATCCATATACGACCATATGACTGTTTATCGTAATTTCTGTGGCGAATTCAAATTGTTTATCGCCTGTCACATTACATTAGCTACAAATAATGTGACACCCTGTACGGGCATGGCAGGAACATATACTAAATAGCGACACGCACAGCTTCACATATATGTATATTATGCATGTATTGCATACATAAAAACCTGCCTCTTGAATCACTTTATCTATTTAAAAAAAAAACCGCATCAAAATCAGTTGCATAGTTTTAAAAATCTAAGCATACGTAGGGACAGACTTTGTTTCATACTATGTAGTATGTTTCAATAACACAATATTGTAATAAATATTACAATATGTAATTAATATATTGTCCCTTTAATATCATTTTACATTAAATGGCTGAACTTAAGCTTTCTTTTAATTCATGACCAGGCAGGCATTTGACCCCAAACCCGCCCGATGTTAAGCGGCGATGAGGTCTAAGGTGGATCATGCCTGCCTAGGATTTATAAGCTTTTCATTATAAAATTCATCTACATTTTCATATAATTTATAACGTAGGAATGTTTTCAGTCTTCTGTTTGTTACTGAGTTTTTGATATCGTCTGGAATGTGTATATAAATTTTTACCACTGCGTCGGCAAACAATCATACGGCCCGCCTGGTGGTAAGCAGTCACCGTAGCCTATTTACGTTTGCAATACCAGTGGTATGCAAGCGTTGCGTATTATCAACAGACATTTGAATTGCATTTATTTGTATAGATTTAAATGAATGAGTCAACAGGAAAATACCATAATTTCGCATAATATTAGATTCTCAAAATAAATACTATAACAATTAAAAACAATGCCTAATTAAGTGTATTTAGGTTAGTTGGTGCGGTTAAATAAGGTAATTTGATAAGCCTAAACATGGAAATTTTGTGGTTTTGTCATAATCTGCTGGTTTACGTTGCGTAAATTTTCAATTATTTTTTTTTGTGCTGAATGGTTATATGGTTGTTGTTTGTTTTGTTTTAAGTACTCTACTTATGTACAAAACGTACATATATATATATATATATGTACGTATATATATATATATATATGTAACGAAAGTAGTGAATTGTTAATAATAATTGCTAAAAGTTATTAATTTCAATATTTATATTCACTTGAACCAAATCATGAGGTTGTTTTTATTTTGATAACGTTTGATAGTTATTAATATTTTTTTAATTAATCAAATACCTATGTTTATTGCATCGACACATCATATGGTAAACAGTAAATTGGTTTTTGTTTCGCGAAAACCCTAAAGTCAAACAGGAAGATAGTATAATTTAGTCTTTGTCCGCAATCGTCCGTGTTTTTGCGAAAACTCTACATTTTTTTTTAAATGTGACGAGAGTGTTACCAGAGGACGTGGTAGCTCAGTTTGTTACGTGCTTTGTTTAACCTACCGACTAGTCGATGGTTCTAGTCTCGGGCTGCCGTACATTGTAGCTGTCATGTTCCTCATAGTGCCCGGGTAGTGGCAGATTCGCAACCAGTCACACCAGGAGTCAACATAAACATGCGAAATGCGGTGTGTAACGCCTCTGCCTACCCCTCTAGAGGGATTAATTACGGCGTGAGTTGTATATTTTTTTAATCCTGGATTTTCGCAATCAACATACCATAAATACAAAAAAAAAAAAAAACAACCACATCACGACACACACATTGACTCAGTCCTGCAGTAAGTATCGTAATAACTTGTATCGCAGGTGCTGAGTAACGATATGGTAAATACTAAATAATTAAGAATACTATATGAAAGACCGGTAAGCGAAACAATGCGTCTTGCAAATAACACAAAGTTCCCGCCGGGATTCGAACCCGGAACCTTTAGCGTAGCAGTCGGCTGTTTACACCACTGCGCCACCAAGGTCGTCAAAAATTGATAGCATTATCATCTGATTTAAATTCACGAAGAGTACTGTACCATTTCTAACATTTAATTTAATTTTAATATGTCGTTAGTTATGTCGGTCTGCGGTATGCAAAGAATACTAATTGTATTTAATTAGGTTTTCCTTACGACTTCGTTCGCGTGGAACGTGTATTTTTGTTTTTTCTTAGATAAGATTAGTCAAAGTTCTTCCTCGGGTTGGAATATGGGATCAGACGACAATACAATATAACGATAACACCAATTAATTAAAATATATATGTTTTAAATCGATCTCTGAAACAAAAAAAAAAAGACTTTTTTAATGTTCTGAGTTTGTCTCTTTCTAAAACGAGCTCTTCTATGCAAAGTCGACGACGCTACCCACGTGTGACGTCACACGTTTGTTATGTTTTGTTTAAAACTAAATTTCTAATCCTTGTATTTTTTGCAAACCTTTTACGATTTTTTTTTTCTTTCATATATCGGTTTGTTAAAACTTTTATTTAAGTTTTATCGTAATATCGTCTAGTAGTCAGATCCCCTATTATTACCCTCCTTTCTATTTACGACGTGAAGCAGTTCGCTGCGTTTCGGTTCGAAGGATTGGAGAGCCAGTGTAATTACCAGCACAAGAGATATAGCATCTCTAAATGGGCAACGCATATGCGGTGCTCTTGGTGTTGATGATATCAAGGGCATCGTCGTGTCAATACCGGTGGTATCACTTTCCATAAGGTGCACCGTGAACCGTCTGGTTGGTTTTTATTTGCCCATGAGGTTAAATAAATAAAAAACAACTACTAGCCCTGTTCTTTTGAACTTCGTTCTTTCTATATATTTTTGTAATTCTATATCATGGCATGTGACATAAATATTATGTTGCGTTGTTTGACAATGAGTCATTAATGTTTTGTTATGTCATACGTTAATTGGTTTTGTAATTAAGCATTTGTTTTTATCGTGTCACTCGAGTACAGCTACAAGCGTAATGCGCTTTTTAATTAACTAATTAAATTTGAGGCCTTATTTTAAATTAAATTTTGAAACAGAAATATATAAAGGTACCAGTTTTTTTTTAATTCTAGTAGATATGTGTCAAGTGCGTCTTTTCTTTTTAATACGCCCGCGCCGGTTTGGGATGCTACATCCTTTATTGCTTTTTTCAATATATTTGATGTCATAAATTGATTTATCAATATTTTGAATGGTCTTTCAGGGTGGTTTTATTAAAATACTATTTTGATACCATTAAACTAGTGGTTCAGATCAACGATACTCGAGTTATCGTCGCACAAATACACATAATATATACACACATACAAACGCCGGATTTCTCCAGTGGACTCGGAGAACTTAACTTGCTTCTCTCGATCGGTCAATAATTAAATATGCGGTCACACGAATTGTCTTAGCCCTATTTAAAGTCATTTATTGTTATAATAAGCATTTATCGTTAAACATACGTAAAAAAACTTAAAAAGACATCATTGCTGATTCATCGCAACTGCCAAAGCTGGGACACGAACCTTGGAACACGCGAATCGCAGCTACAACTTCCAACCACTGAGCTACGCAGGTATTGATTACGTTACCGATAACAATTTTCCGTGAACCCTTACCTTTACTACGGAAATTAAACTGGTTTTTCTGTTTGCGTGCTGTCCCGAGGGACGATGTTGCCAGCTGCCATTGAACTGTTATTTAATCATAGATATAGTGATATTTGTAGTCATAGTCATAGTTATCGTCATATTTATTTGTGGAAACGGATACAGGACATAGATGTTTGCAAATAGGTTATAATTCAAACAATGTCATTTTTTTGTATAATAATAATTTATTCAATATAAAAACCGTTTTTACAAATAAGTTTACAAAAATATATAATAATACAAAACTTTTTATGTGGGTAGAACTATATCTGAAGAGTGATACAAAGCAAAATGCAAGTTCGATCAATAAAAGAAAGACAATGTGTACTTTTAAGGAATTTATATAATTAAATCGAAATTTTTATGAAACTATTGTTCGGGGTTACTATTGTCTAAACTAGGTCTAGCCTGTATCTTAGAATATTAGTCTCTTCGAAAGTGGTAGAGCATGACAAAATATAGACAGTACAGAAGTAAGGCTTCATACAATGCGAGCTTTATCAACGCACACATAGACATCATACACACACGAGTCATTCACGGACACGAAATTATAGATGGATTGGGAAGGATGCATGCGCGATTGACACTCACCGCAAACACGTGATTCGCGACTTTTTTGTGCGACGAGTTATAAGTTTTTTGTTTGAATATGACTTTTTTAAACTTCCATTCTTTAATAAATTCTTGAACTTTTTAAATCCTTTTTATACCAAAATGTAAAAAAAATCGTGATTTTCACAGATATTGCCAAAAGTTACTCCAGTAACAAATATCAATATACACATTGAATATCAAACAATAATCATTTGAATATGAGTTTTAACGCCATTGCAGTTTTACTTTTGGTAATGATTAAATTGACTTCCCTAGCGTAAATGTCGAGCAAACCGAAGTACATACATAAGTTTTTAATCTATCACACCAACTTGCAACCTCAAAAAAATACTTTCATACAATATTAAAGTAGTAGATCGTTTGGGTTGGTACCACCCTCCTTTCTATTTAGAAAACACAACGAAACAATGTCACAATGTCTACTTCATAAAGCAGTTCGCTGTGTTTCGGGTCGACGGATTGGAGAGCCAGTGTAATTACTGGCACAAGAGGCATAGCATCTTTACCTCTAAATGCTCAATGCATTGGCGCCGCTCTTAGCGTGTCAATAGGCGGCGGTATCACATTCCGTCGGGTGACCTGTCGGCTTCTTTGCTTGTTTGGGTATAAAAATAAAAGAACTTCGATATTTTTACTGCCATATTTTTAATTTTGTTGTTAAATCGTATTGAGTCGTTTTGATGTCTTTTCTGCGTACATTTAACATCACAATGGCCTGTTAACCATCGATTGTAATGTTTATAATGTCACGGTGAATTTAATTAATTACCCGGTAGTTCACGGCCTTTCGTTATGTAATACACAATGCAGAGTTTTTACGATGCTGCGTGTCTACCATGAGTTCGTATAGTTCCTACAAACATAGATTACTACAGTGATTTTGTATGATCCTTAATTCCTCATCAATCCGTTAGAGGCGCTTTACAAAGATTCATACAAATTTGTAACCGCAGTCGCAAGCGACGATCCAAGGTGAAACTCGTGGTGGGCACACTGTTTCGCTTTCTTTTGCGTTGCGTTCAAGTAAAATTTATGGCTGAATGCGTCGTGTCGTTCGTTTAGATAAAGTTTCGTTCCTCTAAATGAAAAAAATAACTATATTTACAGCATCAGTCATGTGTCTTTTCTGTCACTACCAATTTACGGTGAATCGAATCGTTATACTGAAGTTGAAATTGTATTATATTACAACATTTACATTTTGTATGAGAGATAAATTTTAAACTATATTTTCTATCTAAACAAAATTTGTCTAGATTCGTTGTAACGTAAAATAAATAATAAGTTATAAACATTATGAATAGTTTTATTTGTGCTTTAGTAAAATAAGATTACGTATATTAAGCCTTTGTTTAAATTTTGATCTTTTATCGGTCCCACTGTATAAATAAATGCAACAGAATTTCGCGACTATTATAAAGAAATAGAAGTGACAAACAAAAATCGTTATAGATTCTCCCTATTTCAGGGTAATCGTTTCCCTATACTGTGCACACCGCGATCGACCGAAGTCGGGAGGGGCGAAGCGAGGCGCGCGGGGTCAACGCTTCTGTCAAATCGAATTATTTCGTACGCGAACCACCGCTTCGTTCTTTTTTAAAAATACATTTTTTTAATAATTTCTAAATGTAACACATGTTCTGTGTGCTTTTATATGAAAGCACTCATCGCGTTGTACTCTAGATATTGTACAAGTGTTATTTATAATGTTAAAAGAAGATTTATATCGGGTCGGGCTCTCGTGTATTATGTCTATTTTTGTTTTGTAGCCCAGTTTCCTTGTAAATACCGAGTTTGATGAGCATGTTCGCATCGACGACCCTCGGTTTTTATTGTGTTTCTGAAGAAAGTGTAGTAAAAATAAGTAATGGGGAAAAAAAATTGGTTTCTATTTTGTAATTTTAAAGAAAAAAAGTGACTTTCTAAAGACTTGAAGATAGAAACGTTCGATGCCGGATATACTATGTGCAAAAATAATAATTTCGTGCTTAACCGTGTGCCAAAAAAGAAAACCTGGCTTTAAATCGTAAATGGCTGTGCTTAGTCAAATCTTATTTTAAAAAATCAACATATTTTTCCAATAAAGTTTTGAATTTAGAATACGAACTCTAATACTTGGACCAAGACTACTATGCCAGCTACAAGGCTGGATTTTAAAGTGTTTTTTGGATGCGTTTTTAAACCATGAGGAGGGTTTTCGGAGTATGTTCCGATAGCTGGCTTCTTTGCGGACAGAATGTGAGAATATGTAGCTGGATGGTCATAGATGTTGTCTGTATGTGTATTTTTTATTTCTTTTTAATTGAATGCCATGGAAATCTGTCTTTTGGGCAGTTTTAAATTTGCTTTTTTTTTTTTTTTTTGTTTAATAGAAAATTACAATAGCAATTGTTTTTTGTGTACATAGTTAACATAATTTATTCATCCATAAAATGTTTATGGAAATAAATGCATGTATGTTTGTAAAATATTAAGGATGTTGATTTCCATTGACACAATCTTTGACGTCATTTGCGGTAATGATTCTGCATGCATCTTTGTATTTAATTTATAAGCTCTTGGTTAGTTCAAATCCACCATTGATTCACATCATCAATCTACAGGAAAGACTGGGATCAAGTAGTTTCATGTTGCATATATGTGTAAAAAAAATTAAATTACATTAGCCTTAGAATTGAGGCAAATGAGAGGCAGACCTCATATTCACTTGAAATTTTAAATGATTCAGGTCATTTTATTACCAATTTATATAACAGATTTAAAAAAATATTTTTTTAAAATTAAAAAATTATTATAAAAATATAAATATGTACAAGCAACCTGCCCCAGCTTTGCACAGATATTATGCATGTATTATTACATATAAACCTTCCTCTTGAATAAAAAAAAAACTGCATCAAAATCTGTTGCATAGTTTTATGGATACATAGCATACATAGGGACAGACAGTCGGATGTGTCTTCGCCTTATTCTATGTAGTGATAAATGCATATTTTTTTTCAAGAGTGACAAAGATCTAATCAATCAACCATACCTATCTGATTGTATTTAAATCCAATATTGCTTTTCTCTTACTTCCACATTATCACTGACAAAGTAAATTGTAATACATTTATGGTAAACTATTTCATTGTAACATGAAACCTCCATCATAAAATCTCATAAAGGAACAAACAAAGTAATTAATTATTTAAAATAGGTTAATGGTTCTAACGTTTCACATGTTATGGGATAGTTCTGTTCCATAAAAACAGATGTTGTAAAAAAATTTGATTAAAAGTTACATATGAATTTTATTTTATTTATTCTGTATTATTTAAGGACAAAATCGACACATCAATTCAAATGCATTTTTTATTTATTTAAATAGACTTAAAATAAGTGCTTTCAAATCATCTTTTTTTTTGTATCTACCACCGATTCGGAATGCTTTCTATGGAGAAGAAGCCGCAGAAACCTCTGTAGTTGCTTTTTTTCAAATAAATATCATGACATTTCGGAACATTTATGTTTTCTAACTATTTCATACAATTTAAAGCTACTCGTATAATACAAAAGTACATTGAAAAACTGACAGCGAATAATGGATTGACATTTTACTTAATCTATCATTTAGTATATTATGATCACTAAGTAAAATATTATATGTTTAAATCAACATATATAGATATCATGATAACCTATGTATCTAGTTTATGAAGGGGTGTAAGTGTGTGTGTGTGTTTATGTCAGAGCTACACTAACATTCCTGGAAAAGAATAATGACTTCAGAAAAAATTGTATGTGTGATGTATATTAGGGTCTCGGAAAGGTATTTCTTACGAGGTCTTTGATATTATCTACTAAATAGTATAAAACAAAGTCGATTCTCATTGACACGACGATGCCTTTGATGTCTTAGAACCATAAGGGCACCATCAATGCTTTGCCCATCTAGAGGAAAAAGATGCTATACCTCTCTTGCCTTTAATTACAAGTGCTCTCCAATCCTTCGAACCGAAACACAGCGAACTGCTTCACGGCAGAAATAGAAAGGACTTTTTTTACTCAGCACTAGAGGATGCTGAGTAAATTTTTTTTATAATTCACGACTTACAAATAAATACCGTATAATTAAATATGCGGTTCAGTCATCCAGAATTCAAATGGATTTGACATTGAAATTGTTTAGTGGTCCCGTTTATGACAAGGTCGAAATGTCAGAGGCATACTTTGACGCGTGCTGTAAGTGACAGGAGAATGGCTGCGGAGACATCTTGAATTAGTTTCGTTTTTTCTCCTATTTCTTCTGTTTAAATGCGTTGGTTTCGACAGCTGGTCAATTTATATCGTCGGTGATAAATGCAATACAAGTATGCATAAGAAATTGTGGATTATATAAACTGTGGTTTATATTTCTGATTCCTAAATTTAAAAAAAACAAAATTGTATTTCGCTTTTAGTGAGATAAGAATAAAAATTAACAAGACCTCGACCTGGTAGCGCAATGGTAAAACAGCCGACTACTACGCTAGAAGTTTCGGGTTCGAATCCCGGCGGGGACGGAACTTTGTGTTATTTGTAAGACGCATTGTTTCGCTTACCGGTTTTGAATGTAGTATTCTTATCTATGTAGTTTATACCATATCGTTGCTTAGCACCTGCAACACAAGTTCTTACAATACTTACTGCAGGGCTGATTGAATGTGTGTGTCGTGATGTAGTTTATTATTATTTAATACAACGTCTTACAAATCTGACGTACGTTTTTTAGAAACGCTTTGAGAGGGGGGACTTGACCTAACTAAATTTAGGTTTTAACTAAGTAGAAGCTGAAAGTCTGAAGAACTCAGATGCTTTTGGGAGGGGGCTTCAACCCCCTAGACTAGACTAGTATGATGAATTGATTTGTTTTTTGCCGCTACTGAGGCTTTTTCATTATTTATTTTATTTATCCTTTCATAACATTTTTATAATTGTCTATGTTTTTATTGTCCCCGACGATATGCCATCCCCCGATCGTATAATTCAAAATTGACATACAAAGTCAGACTTTATGATTATGAACATCGCTAGGCAAACCGATAATTGACGATTGTTAGATATTTTTGATGCTTTATTTGCTAAAAAAAAACATTGTGTACGTCGAGTTTTAGCATGCTTAATCAAGAATTTTATTTTTTCTTTATATTCCATTATCTTTAAATTATACGATAGGACTTCTACATAAACAATAGATGCTATGTATTATCGTTCATGACTTAAAACCGTTTGCCTTCGGGGCATCGTCTAATAGGCCGCAAACACGCTGCACCTACCTACCCATCCACCCACATTCATTTACAAATTACTGCGTTTGTATTCCTTCATATAAATTCTTCTAAAAATAGTCTCATGAAAATATGGGGTTAAAATTTGATATTTGTGATTTATTTTTTATTGAGTGTGGAAACAGTGACGCTTGTAAGTTTCTTATAAATTTTAAGGATACATTAATTAAAACAGTCTCTAAAGATTACTATGTCCTGAGAAAAATACTTAAATTTAAGTAATCAAAATTAGTTGCATCCCCTATGTTTCATGAAATTGAATAAAATGTATTTAAATAAACGCCTAAGATTTAAATAATTAGTTATTAAAAATATTATTACATATTGTAATTTGCTTTATATAAAGTTTTTCATAGTAGCTTTACATTGTATGAAATATTTAGAAAACTTAAATGTTCCAAAAAATTAAAAACTATTGTAAATTTTTGGAAAAAATCTTCTTCCCCGTAGATAGAATTCCGAACCGGTGGTAGATAAAAAAAATACGATTTGAACGAACTTATTCTATTTAAATAAAAACATTTTGAATTTGAAAAATTTGGTTAGCTAGTTGGGGATGTCCAGAGATTTACAAAAACTGACTGGTGTTGTAATTTGTTTTTTTTTTAAATATATAAACAAGAGCCTTACACATTTTTTTAAATGATTATTGATAGGCATTTATTTGACCAAAATCTCACCTTATGTTAAGTGATGATGCGGTTGAAGGTTCAGCACGCTTGCCTATTACCTCTTCTGAAAGAAGTCCAATAGGCCAAAAATGGGCGGGTAGACAGTTTACCTCTTAAAAACTAACGTGCATTTGTTTAGAAACGCTTTTGGGGGGGGGGACTTGACCTCTCTAACTTTGGGTTTTAACGTAAAGGCTAAAAGTCAGAAGCAAAAATGGAGAGGTGAGGGCTTGAGCCCCCCTGGATGTTTCAGTGATCCTATCGCATTCTATTATATTATTAAATATGAAATTTAAATCAACGTTTTGATATTCCGTTTTGCCCACGCCCTGTTTTTTAAGTAATGGAGTCATCTAAACAGTACAGGGTGTACTGTATAATAGCAAAGCAAGGCTAGCACACTTTAGCATGATTGGGAAAGAAGTATTGGTCTCGCACTTATTAAGCATGGCTGGTCTGTCGGTGTATTTACGTTTCTTTGTTCGACGAATTTGTTTGCCAAACGTGGCTTATACCAGTTACGAAAGATATCTAATTGCTTTTTCTCTTGTTTACAGAGCTCCCCGCACGGTTCGGTGATGTCGTGCCAATCGCTCGCAGCCCGAGCATTCGCCGAGCCAGAGAAGGACGCCATGACTCACTCCGCCGGGTTCCATAGGTGAGATTTAACTTTTTTGAAGGAAGAATGAACCTTCAGAAAAGTGCAAAGAGTGTCAAACATCGCAACTTTGGCTTTACTGGATCACGAAAAATCTGATTCAATTCCGATGCCTGGTACCCAGGGCGAGTCGCCCCTCCGCCCGCCACCCCTTACGCCGCTACTGTGTTAGTCGTCAATAATGAATTGTTTTTTTTATGTCACTACTAATGTTACTAGTTACAAAAAAAAACCTTAAACGTCACAAAAAAAAAATCAGCTAGCCATTTCAATTTTTATCAAGCAAATTTGATTCCATAGATCGAGTTATTGTATGTTTTTTTCTTTCTTTCTTTTAATTACAGAACTGTTAGATTCAGCTCGGAATCCCGGAGTGCGAATAGAACAAACAATGTCGACAGCAAACGGGAAACGCCGGGTGAGTGACGGAACTTTTATTTATTGCGTTTGTATGTGTATATATATACCTGACACATTCCATCAGAGCCGGCCCTGATTATGTATCTCGCAACCAAACAATTCAAAGCACATTATTGTAATACAAATAAAAGGTAAAACATCTCAAACAAATATTTTACATGACGGCAACCACTAAAAGCAAAACGTCACGTGATTAAATGTCTACGTTACAGGTTCGATATCCCTGACAACGCTGGCCGTCACGCCGGTGTCACAGATGAGCCAGTCCGCCCCTTCACATTCAGGAGCCTTCGACATATCGTCTGATACTGTAAGTTTTAATCTGTTTTAATGATATCATTCATGAACATTCACTTTGTTCCCGGATAGTGGCGAAAGATTCGCATACTGTCACACTGGGAAGTCAACATAAACATACGGAATACGGTGTGTAACACCCCTGCCTTACCCCTCTCGAGGGATTAATTACGGCGTGAGTTTATGTTATTTTTATGTATTATAAATATGTCTCACTTATCACAGCCACCACCGTCTCCCGCCTGTCGATTCCCGAAGCTGGAGGAATGCGCACACTTCCACTACGAGAGGGTGTCGTTAGGCGGATTGATGGTGCAGCTGGCATCATCATCAGACACATCAGAACACGAGGACTGCCAGCACGAGGACGAAGGTCAGTGCAGCGTTGAATTAATCAACTAGAGAGCTGTTGAGGATTGCGGAAACTTCCATGATGGAAGTCAAATTTTTTTATGTTTATACAAACGACCATACATAAAGCTAATAGTAATAATAATTACCACATAAGCTAATAGTAATAATAATAACCACATCACAACACACGCTTTGACTCAGTCCTGCAGTAAGATTGGAAAATCTTGTGTAGCATCAACGATGTCTTATAAACTACATACATAAGAACACTACATCCAAGACCGGTATATAAAACAATGCGTATTGCAAATAACACAATGATTCGCCTCCGCCGGGATTCGAACCCGGAACCTGTTGCGAAGCTGTTAGCTGTTTAAACCACTGCGCCACGGAGGCCGTCAAGGTAACCGATAACAAACGCTTTATCAATCCTCATGCTGTACAACATAAGAATGTTACAAAGTCCAAACAGGTTACGTTGATTCTTGGTAAATCAATGGCTATGTAAGCAACGTCCATATATAATAATAATAATAATAACCACACCACGACACACACATTGACTCAGCCCTGCAGTAAGTATCGTAAGAACTTGTGTCACAGGAACTAAGCAACAATATTGTATATACTACATAGATAAGAATACAACTTGAAGTTTGAGTATCTGCAGTAGTCTTAGGTTAGTCTAGTCAAAACAAAAAAAAATGCTATTCTTTATCTGCCAACAGGTTGGGTGTGCCTCAAAGTCCGCTCGCACGTCAGCTCCTCGTTAGATGACTCCATCATAGAGGTGAAGAACAGCTCGAGCTGGACCGAGGCGGGCGGCGACTGCAGCGAGTGGACCCTGTCGAGGAACAGGGAGAACTTCCTGCAGCTGGACCAGATGCTGCACAGGTGAGTGTGGGGCAAGGATTTATAGGATCTACTGTGGGTTTGTAAGCCACTGTGAACAATAGGAATAATATATTAGACCACTTCCTGTCGTGCTCAAATATTCAAATGTCAGTCATAGGTGTCAAAAGTCAAAGTCACAAGTGTCAAAAGATGTGCTTTTTTTTTGTTGAGTCATGGCAATCGACTTTGCTTAGCCATATTCAGATTATGTTCATTTCTAAGTATTTTTTTCGGAAGGGATACTCTAGTGAGCACTGACTTTCCTTTCAATTAATTGAATTAGTTTATTCACTTACTATGTCTACGTACTCGTACATAATTGCAGTCCCGGATTTTTTTTTTTACCGGGCCAAATATTTACAATGGTGCCCCTTTTCCGCTGGTGACTAGCTTTTTTTTTTTTGGAGTAGATGTTGTTTTTTAGAACTCTACATTTAGGAATTTTGCCGCCGTCTTGAAGGCCCGTCTTGCACCCTTAGATCCGGGACTGTACAATTTTGACATACTTTAACAAAACACTCAAACGTTACCTTGTCTTCCAGATGTATCTACGATAGGAAAGTGTCAGGGCTGCCCAACCTTTCGGAGAAGCTCGGCGGTGGTAGCCACATCAGCGAAAGTGATTACCGTCGCTTGGTGGCGGACTACGTCCACCACTTATCTATTATAGCTGATGACAGCATCAACTGCGCACCAGTTCTCAACTGGCTACAATGTGATAATAAAGGTAACTGTACTATTTAACTGGAAACTATAACTTTAGATATTAAATATGCGAAATACCGGACATGTATGAAAATTATTTAAGGAGATAGTAAAACGGAATTTGTTCTGTTCGTATAGTTTTCCTGCACGTCATGTAAAATAGATTGCTACAGTGATTTTGTATGAGCATTCTTAATTCCTCATCAATCCGTTAGAGGCGCTTCATAAAGATTCAAACTTTGTAACTGCATTCGCAATCGAAGGTCAAACTCATGATACACAATTTTCTGTATCAATCAATTAAGAAATCAAAGGTTTCATGAAACTCCATTCTTATTAATAACCACATCACGACACACACGTTGACTCAGCCCTGCACTGAGATATAATCTTGTATCGCATGCGCTAAGCAACGATACGGTATAAACTACATAGATAAGAATACAACATCCAAGATCGGTAAGCGAAACAATGCGTCTTGCAAAGTTCCGCCCCTGAAGGCATTCGGTACCAGAACCTTGTAGGTGTTTGCTGTTTACATAACTCTGCCACAGTCAGTCAATTATTTAAGGATTTTCTTAAAATCGTATAAGCAATTTACATACATAAAAATATTACCTCTTCAATATTGATATAGTGTAAGGTTTGTCTTTTTTATACAACATGATGGGCAAAAAAGCAAACGGTTCTTTTGATTAAATCTGATAACACGACGCCGTCCCTGATGTCGTGAAACGCCAAGAGCACCCCCTAAGCGTTGCTCATGTAGAGGTAAAGATGTGTTAGCGCCATCTGCAGTCAACGTGCGTAACAACAGGAACGCGCCTGCGGCTGTATGGCTATGGCTGTATAGATGTGTTGAAAAACCGCAACGTAAAAAAAAACTTTGTAATACGAATGGCGGGAAAAGAAAACAAATTTGTACACGATTTATACGAAAATTAAAATTATTGGCTATAAATATACTGAGCTTCTTATTATTCATTAAAAACGTGTTGAAATCATCAAACAAGATGATGTCTCGTGTCGGTAATCACACTGGCTCTCCAATCAATCATTCGTACCGAAACAAAACGGACTGCTTCACGTTGTTAATGTAAAGGATGGTGGTACCGACGCAGGCGATCTCGCACGTAGACCTACCACCTAGACAAATATGCTACATGTTTTTTTTTTCTTTACCGCAGGACACAAGTTGTTAGTAGCGAATGAGGATTCCAGCTCGATAAACACTCCCGCCGTCGCAGCGGCTTATTCAGTAAGGAAATATGTTTCGCAGGTGAGTCTATTGTGTACTTGTTTAAAAATATCACTACGTTAAAGAAGTCCCAGTATCCGAATGGTTTTCTCTCCGTATGAACGCTAATAGAATAAAAAAGTGACATTTATTCGCGCTTGAGTTATGTCACTGTCAATGTCATTTCAATATATTAATGTCATTTCTAGTCATTGGGACCCTATTAATATGCCTCTGCTGTCCGTCCGTCTGTCAGCGGGCTGTATCTCATGAACTATAATATCTAGACTCATGAAATTTTCACAGAATGTCAATTTCAGTTGCCGCCATAACAACAAATACGTGGTTCAAACAAAATTATCTTTTTATAACATGGTACGGAACCCATCATGTGCTAGTTCGACTCACACTTGACAAGTTTTTTTTCTGACGGTTTTAATAGAGGATTTAAAAAATGTATATCTGAAAAATTGTTCTATTGTCAACAGGCTCGCGACGAGATAAGTTTTGAAGTCGGTGATATGATATCCATCATCGACATGCCTGGTGAGTTTCAACTTTTTTGTTTGGCTTTGGATTGGAGTGCACAGAGCTATTTTTAATTATTTTTATTTATTATCAATAATTAAACGGGTTACCCAATAACTTTAAAGCAAGGCAAGAGTGTATAGGTTTCTCCTAGGCAGGCATGATCCACCTTAGACTTCATCGCCGCTTAACATCAGGCGGGTTTGGGGTCAAATGCCTGCCTGGTCATGAATAAAAAAAAAAAAACATTAAATTAAAATTAAATACAAATCAAAAACAACACAATCAAAAATACAAACAAACAATATTTTCATAGTAACTAATACAAGCAGGCATCAATAACTTCCATCCATCCGCAAATACATCAAGTTCGGGTAGAGTTTATTTTTAATACTAGTGACAACTTTTTATTAATTAAACGGTTTATTTAGCTTGACCAGTTTGTTAAGGGCAAATTTAGTTATTGAAATTTTACCTCCTTCCAGTTGACACATCGACCATTTTTTAGGTCTGATGACAATACAATACCATTATATTTCTAAGATGGCCGCCGCTACAAAATGGCGGAATACATTTGTTTTCACAACCCCCTCAAAATTGCAATGTTTTATTGACATTTGTAGATATATATATACACTCGGCGTCAAAAATATCGCCCCTCGCTGAAATTCAGCATCAAGCTCATCTAACTTTTATAATAAGAACTCTGGCTAATAGATCATGGTGTCAAATTAAAGCTTGTTTAATATCCCTTCAATTAACATGTTTTTTTTTTAATTAAACGTCATAATTTCCATGTCGAAGAAGTTGTAAGAAAATGTACCAAAACACTCGTGTCAAGGGTCGCGACTTGAGCTCAGTTCCAGAGTTATAAAATGAATGGACAGGGTAAAATGTCAGTCATTCGCTATCCAGACTTTGAAGACTACACACCTCAGGAGTTCCAGCAAGAAATCAACCCTCAAACATGGAGACCACCGCGGCTGAATCTGCTCAAGTTGTTGCTTTACTGCAAGCAGGAGTTCGACAGTGTGATGTCGCTCGACAATTGAATTTGAGCCGCCATGCTGTCCGACGAGTGTTCCAGCGGTTCCAGGAGACTGGAGCCTTCGTTAGAAGACGTGAAGCTGGTCGGGTGGTCGGGGACGCTGCACATCTGAGCGGGATGACCGCTTCACTGTGACGTCGTCCCTGCGCAGTCACTTCTCTAGCGCTGTCGAGGTGCAACAACGTCTTCGAGAAGCTCGCAGGACTTCAGTTAGCGTCTCTACGATTAGAAGGAGACTGCGGGAGAAAGAAATTAGGGCTCACAGGGCTGCTACTGGCCCTAAGTTGACTGCAGCACATCGTAGAGACCGCTTACAATTTGCTCGAGATCACGTCGATTGGACGTTTGAGCAATGGAGACAGGTTCTCTTCACCGACGAGACAAGAGTCTGCCTTTATTGCAACGACAGGCGTGCAAGGGTGTATAGGAGGTCGGGCGAACGATTCGCTCAGGCCTGCATTGAAGAAACAGTGGGTTACGGAGGTGGCTCGTGCATGTTCTGGGGAGGCATCTCTATAGATGGCAAGACCGACCTTATCTGCGTTTCATCGACCAGAGTGACTCGCGGCCAGGGGTCTCTGACTGCTGGTCGCTACATGAATGAAATACTGGAGCAGCATGTGGTCCCATATGTGGGTTTTGTCGGCTCTGGCTTCAAATTAATGCATGACAACGCGCGATCCCACACAGCTTTAATTGTGCGAGAATATCTGGAGGAGGTTGGGATCCCTATTTTGTCGTGGCCAGCCAGAAGTCCTGACTTAAACCCCATAGAGCATCTTTGGGACGAGGTAAAAAGACAAGTTCGGTCACGAGATGTCGCCCCTACCACCCTGCAGGAACTTGAAGATGCCGTCATCGAGGAATGGGACAGAATTCCGCAGGAATCGGTTGTAAAGTTGGTGCGATCGATGAAAGACCGTTTAGAGGCGGTAATAAGGGCAAGGGGGGGGAACGCTAGGTTTTAAATTAGTTTTGTTTCATTTTGTAATTTTTTTTGTATATTTTTTTTGTTATTATTTGAATGATGAAATAAATGTTTTTTTTTACTGTTTACAATGTCTTTTCTATATTTTTTAACAAATGAGGAAATCTTTATTTTTTTCTTTATAACCATAAAAACCATTAAATTACCTTTCAAATGATACCTTTAAGTCAATACTTGACCCAAGATTAAAGTGAAATAAAGTTGGTTGAAAACATTTTTTGCAAAGGGGCGATATTTTTGACGCCGAGTATATTATTTTTTTTCTAACATTTTATACTATAACTAAGATTGTAATGAAAGATTGTATTATGATATTGAAAAGAGCAACTACGGAGGTTTCTTGCCGGATTCTTCCCCGTAGACAGGCATTCCGAACTGGTGGTTGAGTGAGTTTAAAAATAATTTTGACGATTTAAAAGTACTTATTTTAAGTCCATTTGAATCAAAAATTATTTTATTTTGATTTTGAATATGGGTATCAAATAAAAGAGCTTGACTAGAAGAATATAGTACAACATGAAAAAAATGCAATATGGCCGCCAAATAAAAAACAAATAAACAGAGAACGACGTTTGTTTCAATAAAACCGTTCAACTTAAAACATTTTTATCTCATTATCATTGAGAAAATATCTAAATACGTGTGAGATCGTCTACGTTGGTACCACCCTCCTTTCTATTTAAAACGTGAAGCAGTTCGCCGTGTTTACCACTACTGCGTTTCTGATGTAGTATTCTCGTTCCAGGTCCTCAGGAGTCTTTGTGGTGGAGGGGCAAACGTGGTTTCCGCGTTGGTTTCTTCCCTCATCACTGCGTAGCTGTTATAGGAGATAAAGTGCCGAGGCATATGACACAGCCGCCGCCTATTGTTGGGTTAGTTTTAGTGTAGTATCTTCGTCTGCATAGATTTAGTGTCTTTCTTCTGAGGGACATTTTTTCGGGATTTTACATATAACATGCAGTAGCGGTACTGTCATAGAAGCCCAGAAGCCCGGCTTGCCCTATTAAACTAAAAGAAGTTCGCGCTCTTATTCATTCATTAACAAATCAAACGACTCTTTTAAAGCCACCGAAATTGTGGTTTTGCTGACATGTTCGCAAACTTCTGAGTGTTTTGCTGAGCTCGTCCACGCCAGCAAATCCACAACGGAAGTATGAAGTATATCTCTCGGCTTGACCTGTACTAAAACTCTAGGCACGCCACTGATAGCATGTAATGTATTACTAAAGGTTAATTTTACCTGATTTAATAATAATAACCACATCACGACACACACAATGACTCAGCCCTGCAGTAAGTATCGTAAGAACTTGTGTCACAGGAACTAAGCAACGATATGGTATATACTACATAGATAAGAATACTACATCCAAGACCGTATTTAGAACAAATAAGTACATATAACCTACTTAGAACTATATAACGTAGGTCCTATTAAAATGCTTAGTGGATAATTTGTTGATGAATGTATTAATTATAGTAATATTTCCCAATTATAAAATATATATATATATATATATATATATATATATATATATATTCATGCATATCATCTGCAATATTTCTATGCTCTATATTCACAGTAAATAAGTTTGACATTGACAATTTCCCTAAAAGTTATTTTAATTAATCAGTATTTTTATTATTATAATGAATCAATGCAATAATCTATTAATATAGAGTTTGTTTTTAATTGATTAAATTTTAATTTTTATTCATTATATTATTTATTTAATTATATAGAGATATAATATGGTTCAGTGATGTTAATATAAAAAATTGTATATAATTATGGTTTATCTTGTTTTGTGTGTAATCAATATATTTAATAACTATGGAATCGTATTAGGAAATAATAAATCAGAAAAAAAAATTCTAACATTTTTTCTATTCCCACAACAGTTCAGTTGCCGTAGCCCCAATAAAACCAGTGCTCAGGAAACACGGAAAGCTGATCTCCCTATTCAGGAGTTTCATCCTCTCCCGACCTTCCCGGAGGAGCCTGAAGCAGCAGGGAATACTTAAGGAGAGGGTGTTCGGCTGTGACCTTGGGGAACATTTGCTGAACTGCGGCCATGACGGTGAGTTGATACGTGTTGACTTTAGACTGTGGATTTAAGGATACATTCATGCACAGCAAATAAATTTTCTGACTGACTAAGGCCGACAAGGCGAAAGAAAGAGGATTTCATTCGTCTATGTATGTTTGTATTTGTGTACCTACTTAGCTCCTAAACTGATGAACCGATTTTGACGAATGGGATGTCCATCGATAAATTTTCCATCGATATTTATCGATTATTTATATATTTCTAGATGACAAAAGGTAAAATAACTACTATCTATGTAATAGTAAGATATCAAAGCAGTGGCGTGCCTCGAGTTCTAGTACAGGGCAAGCCGAGAGATACACTTCATACTTCCGTTGTGGACTTGCTGGCGTGGACGAGCTCAGCAAAACACTCACAAGTTTGCGAATACACTACGTTTTAGGGGTTGGATCGCAAGCGCCATCCTAATTGGCCGTAGTAAATCTCTATTACCAATGACGGTAAAGGAAGCAAATCGTTCATTGAAATCATGTTGTTGTTTTAAAAGTATGATAATCTCATCCATTCACAAATATAGTATGAAAGCCCCCAGCCGCAAAACCAAAAGCAAAACACGACCTTAAGGTGGTAGCGCGTGCGCGCCCGTGTACGTACATATATATGTAAGCTTTGTGCGTATATCGGCAATCTATCGGTAAGTGTGAACATCACTAGAAGGTCACGAGACAGAAAGAGATAAAAGATAAGCGGAGCTCGACAGATGCTATGTAAACGAGTTACTTGAGAAATATTCCTTAAAATATCTTTGATATAAATAAATTCTGAGATTCTAATAAGTAACTCACCTTTAATGGAAGATTGTTGACAGTTTGTTATCGTAATGAAGAAAATATTGAAGCATAAACATTTGATTGTTGATTCTCTTATTTTTAGGTGAATCTAATATTGTTTTCTTCAATTAATAAACCATCATTATTAATACATGGCTCTGCACATCGGAGGGATATTCAGAGCAGGCTTAAAACTGTATGTTTTCAGGATTCCGTACCCAACGGTTTAAAAACGGGACCCTATTAATCTGTCTTTTTGTCTGTCAGCGGGTTGTATCTCATCAACTTTGATAGCTAGAGTCATGAAATTTTCACAGAATATCTATTTCTGTTGCCGCTATAGCAACAAAGATGAAAAATATTAAGAAATTATAAATTAAAGGGGGGCTCCCATACGAAAACGTGTTTTTTTTTGCTTGTTCTGGTTTGTTTTTAAGAAATCATCTAAAAAATATTGAATGTTTAATCTTATAAGATGGTACGAAACACACTTTAGCTGGTTTTTCTTTTGACAGTGCCAATGCTGCTAGTGCAGTGCTGCGCTGCCATAGAGGCGGGCGGCGTGGTGGACGGCGTGTACCGCCTGTCGGGGGGCGCGGGGCTCACGCAGAGGCTGCGGGCCGCATTCGACAGCGCCGGAGCCCCGGACCTCACGGCCCCGGCCGTGTTGAGAGACCCGCACTGTGTTGCCAGCCTGCTGAAGATGTATTGCCGGTAATTATTTATTTTATCTTTGGGAAACAAACAGTATAAATTTACAATTAAAGATAAATTAATGAAGATATGATTTTATTTATTTCACACGAAATAGAGTACTTTGGGCGGCTAATGGGGGATGACATTAGTCACATGTAGCACACACGCATAAAAGAAAAAAGGAAATTAATTATTACAAACAAAAAATCGAACATAATCATAAGTGGACGTGGTAGCTCAGTTTGTTACGAGCGTTGGTAAACCTACCGATCCGAACTGACAGGTCGAGGATTCGAGTCTCAGGTTACCGGATAGTGGCAACAGATTCGCAATCTGTCACACTGGGACTCAATATAAACATTCGGTGTGTAACACCTATGCCAACCCCTCTCGAGGGAATCACAATGTTAAAGGTTGCAAATCTGACGTTTATTAAAAATAATAAGTTAAGTCATTTGGGATTATAGTTCCCTTTTTTTTTACGTGGGGAAATCGTCATGGATCTCCTCCAGCCCGGGGGGAACGAAGGAGTATGTCGGACTCACGTAGTGCCTACCGACTAAAACCCCACGTTCTACCAACACCGTTAGCTGTCAGAGCATTAAGGGATAGAGGGAAGCCGAAGGAACCCTCAGACACCGCACTACTCTAACGGCTGGCCCATCTTAAGAATCACCATCGGTGAGCCTCGCAAATAAGCAGGCCACACCGTCCCAGCAATCTTAAAACGGGCCTTCGTCCAGTGGGCCTTTTACGGGTCCCCCGACCCAGTACTCCGGCCACAATATTGCGGTGGAGGTAGAAGATGCGCATATCTGCGCCTTCGTCGGCCCAGTCTGCACCTACGGATCAGGTCGGCGTTAATGTCCGCCTCCCTTAACCGTTCCACGGCTTCCTTCTGCGAAATCACCGATTCGCAGAAAGAGGCCACGGCGTCCCAACACCTCTCGCTGCCAATCATGACATTGATCACGCTTGGCAGCGAGAGGTCATTACCCACAAGTGGTATGAGGCAAAGGATTTTAGTTCCCTCGAAGACTTGTACTGAATGACTTTAAGTGTTTTTTTTTTTGTTGTTGTATCCAGCGAGCTTCCCAACCCCCTGTGCACGTACCAGCTGTACGACAGCTTCGTGTCGGCCGTGCAGCAGCCGGATGAGGCCAGTCGCCTTAAGGCGGTCCGGGACACCGTGGTCAAACTGCCGCCCCCGCATTACAGGTACGAGACACCGACCAATCCTCTGTCCGTGTACTGTTTTCGTGCGTATATACTTTGATGTATAGATGTTTTATAGGTATGGTTTTAGGAAAAAATATTACTTCAATTCAAAAGTTGTTTAAGATTTTTTTTTTAATAGTTTGAAAAGAGAAAAAGGTTCAAAATAAATATGTCGCTAAATTACCCCGCGGCATATTAGTGGAAATGAAATAGAATGAAAATTTAAATTTAAAAACAATCATAATTAATACAGTGTCTTAGTTTTTTATTCAATCTTTATAAATATTCTCGAATCGTCTGAAAGCGGACCATCAATACGAAATACTAGTCTAAGAGTTAAACAGTTGCAAGGAGAGCCACAAACTATAAGCCACCCAAGTGTGCTTCTAGTGCTCTCTACGTGTGCAGTAAAAATAACCCTTTGCAAAGCATACCACACAAAGTTTTACTCTGGTAGTTCTTGGGCACATGACAAAAAAAGTCGACGCTTTGCGGATTCAGTATATCTGAGGCCGCTATTGCATTATCATATGAATGACCTCGGTGGCGCAGTGGTGTATAATCAAGACATTTAATATCTAACGTAATGTCTTTTATGAAATGTGTAATAATGTCTAATTAGTTGTACATGTGGTTGCAGGACGCTGTCGTACCTGATGCGTCACCTGCGCCGCGTGTCGCTGCAGTCGGCCCGCACGGGCATGACGGCCAGGAACATGGCCATCGTGTGGGCGCCCAACCTGCTGCGCTCCCCCGCGCCGCAGCACGCACTGCACGGCGTCGCTGTACAGGTCGGTGTAGTTGCACATGTCGTTGCACATGACGGCCAGGAACATGGCCATCGTGTGGGCGCCCAACCTGCTGCGCTCCCCCGCGCCGCAGCACGCACTGCACGGCGTCGCTGTACAGGTCGGTGTAGTTGCACATGTCGTTGCACATGACGGCCAGGAACATGGCCATCGTGTGGGCGCCCAACCTGCTGCGCTCCCCCGCGCCGCAGCACGCACTGCACGGCGTCGCTGTACAGGTCGGTGTAGTTGCACATGTCGTTGCACATGACGGCCAGGAACATGGCCATCGTGTGGGCGCCCAACCTGCTGCGCTCCCCCGCGCCGCAGCACGCACTGCACGGCGTCGCTGTACAGGTCGGTGTAGTTGCACATGTCGTTGCACATGACGGCCAGGAACATGGCCATCGTGTGGGCGCCCAACCTGCTGCGCTCCCCCGCGCCGCAGCACGCACTGCACGGCGTCGCTGTACAGGTCGGTGTAGTTGCACATGTCGTTGCACATGACGGCCAGGAACATGGCCATCGTGTGGGCGCCCAACCTGCTGCGCTCCCCCGCGCCGCAGCACGCACTGCACGGCGTCGCTGTACAGGTCGGTGTAGTTGCACATGTCGTTGCACATGACGGCCAGGAACATGGCCATCGTGTGGGCGCCCAACCTGCTGCGCTCCCCCGCGCCGCAGCACGCACTGCACGGCGTCGCTGTACAGGTCGGTGTAGTTGCACATGTCGTTGCACATGACGGCCAGGAACATGGCCATCGTGTGGGCGCCCAACCTGCTGCGCTCCCCCGCGCCGCAGCACGCACTGCACGGCGTCGCTGTACAGGTCGGTGTAGTTGCACATGTCGTTGCACATGACGGCCAGGAACATGGCCATCGTGTGGGCGCCCAACCTGCTGCGCTCCCCCGCGCCGCAGCACGCACTGCACGGCGTCGCTGTACAGGTCGGTGTAGTTGCACATGTCGTTGCACATGACGGCCAGGAACATGGCCATCGTGTGGGCGCCCAACCTGCTGCGCTCCCCCGCGCCGCAGCACGCACTGCACGGCGTCGCTGTACAGGTCGGTGTAGTTGCACATGTCGTTGCACATGACGGCCAGGAACATGGCCATCGTGTGGGCGCCCAACCTGCTGCGCTCCCCCGCGCCGCAGCACGCACTGCACGGCGTCGCTGTACAGGTCGGTGTAGTTGCACATGTCGTTGCACATGACGGCCAGGAACATGGCCATCGTGTGGGCGCCCAACCTGCTGCGCTCCCCCGCGCCGCAGCACGCACTGCACGGCGTCGCTGTACAGGTCGGTGTAGTTGCACATGTCGTTGCACATGACGGCCAGGAACATGGCCATCGTGTGGGCGCCCAACCTGCTGCGCTCCCCCGCGCCGCAGCACGCACTGCACGGCGTCGCTGTACAGGTCGGTGTAGTTGCACATGTCGTTGCACATGACGGCCAGGAACATGGCCATCGTGTGGGCGCCCAACCTGCTGCGCTCCCCCGCGCCGCAGCACGCACTGCACGGCGTCGCTGTACAGGTCGGTGTAGTTGCACATGTCGTTGCACATGACGGCCAGGAACATGGCCATCGTGTGGGCGCCCAACCTGCTGCGCTCCCCCGCGCCGCAGCACGCACTGCACGGCGTCGCTGTACAGGTCGGTGTAGTTGCACATGTCGTTGCACATGACGGCCAGGAACATGGCCATCGTGTGGGCGCCCAACCTGCTGCGCTCCCCCGCGCCGCAGCACGCACTGCACGGCGTCGCTGTACAGGTCGGTGTAGTTGCACATGTCGTTGCACATGACGGCCAGGAACATGGCCATCGTGTGGGCGCCCAACCTGCTGCGCTCCCCCGCGCCGCAGCACGCACTGCACGGCGTCGCTGTACAGGTCGGTGTAGTTGCACATGTCGTTGCACATGACGGCCAGGAACATGGCCATCGTGTGGGCGCCCAACCTGCTGCGCTCCCCCGCGCCGCAGCACGCACTGCACGGCGTCGCTGTACAGGTCGGTGTAGTTGCACATGTCGTTGCACATGACGGCCAGGAACATGGCCATCGTGTGGGCGCCCAACCTGCTGCGCTCCCCCGCGCCGCAGCACGCACTGCACGGCGTCGCTGTACAGGTCGGTGTAGTTGCACATGTCGTTGCACATGACGGCCAGGAACATGGCCATCGTGTGGGCGCCCAACCTGCTGCGCTCCCCCGCGCCGCAGCACGCACTGCACGGCGTCGCTGTACAGGTCGGTGTAGTTGCACATGTCGTTGCACGGCGTCGCTGTACAGGTCGGTGTAGTTGCACATGTCGTTGCACGGCGTCGCTGTACAGGTCGGTGTAGTTGCACATGTCGTTGCACGGCGTCGCTGTACAGGTCGGTGTAGTTGCACATGTCGTTGCACGGCGTCGCTGTACAGGTCGGTGTAGTTGCACATGTCGTTGCACGGCGTCGCTGTACAGGTCGGTGTAGTTGCACATGTCGTTGCACGGCGTCGCTGTACAGGTCGGTGTAGTTGCACATGTCGTTGCACGGCGTCGCTGTACAGGTCGGTGTAGTTGCACATGTCGTTGCACGGCGTCGCTGTACAGGTCGGTGTAGTTGCACATGTCGTTGCACGGCGTCGCTGTACAGGTCGGTGTAGTTGCACATGTCGTTGCACGGCGTCGCTGTACAGGTCGGTGTAGTTGCACATGTCGTTGCACGGCGTCGCTGTACAGGTCGGTGTAGTTGCACATGTCGTTGCACGGCGTCGCTGTACAGGTCGGTGTAGTTGCACATGTCGTTGCACGGCGTCGCTGTACAGGTCGGTGTAGTTGCACATGTCGTTGCACGGCGTCGCTGTACAGGTCGGTGTAGTTGCACATGTCGTTGCACGGCGTCGCTGTACAGGTCGGTGTAGTTGCACATGTCGTTGCACGGCGTCGCTGTACAGGTCGGTGTAGTTGCACATGTCGTTGCACGGCGTCGCTGTACAGGTCGGTGTAGTTGCACATGTCGTTGCACGGCGTCGCTGTACAGGTCGGTGTAGTTGCACATGTCGTTGCACGGCGTCGCTGTACAGGTCGGTGTAGTTGCACATGTCGTTGTACGGCGTCGCTGTACAGGTCGGTGTAGTTGCACATGTCGTTGCACGGCGTCGCTGTACAGGTCGGTGTAGTTGCACATGTCGTTGCACGGCGTCGCTGTACAGGTCGGTGTAGTTGCACATGTCGTTGCACGGCGTCGCTGTACAGGTCGGTGTAGTTGCACATGTCGTTGCACGGCGTCGCTGTACAGGTCGGTGTAGTTGCACATGTCGTTGCACGGCGTCGCTGTACAGGTCGGTGTAGTTGCACATGTCGTTGCACGGCGTCGCTGTACAGGTCGGTGTAGTTGCACATGTCGTTGCACGGCGTCGCTGTACAGGTCGGTGTAGTTGCACATGTCGTTGCACGGCGTCGCTGTACAGGTCGGTGTAGTTGCACATGTCGTTGCACGGCGTCGCTGTACAGGTCGGTGTAGTTGCACATGTCGTTGCACGGCGTCGCTGTACAGGTCGGTGTAGTTGCACATGTCGTTGCACGGCGTCGCTGTACAGGTCGGTGTAGTTGCACATGTCGTTGCACGGCGTCGCTGTACAGGTCGGTGTAGTTGCACATGTCGTTGCACGGCGTCGCTGTACAGGTCGGTGTAGTTGCACATGTCGTTGCACGGCGTCGCTGTACAGGTCGGTGTAGTTGCACATGTCGTTGCACGGCGTCGCTGTACAGGTCGGTGTAGTTGCACATGTCGTTGCACGGCGTCGCTGTACAGGTCGGTGTAGTTGCACATGTCGTTGCACGGCGTCGCTGTACAGGTCGGTGTAGTTGCACATGTCGTTGCACGGCGTCGCTGTACAGGTCGGTGTAGTTGCACATGTCGTTGCACGGCGTCGCTGTACAGGTCGGTGTAGTTGCACATGTCGTTGCACGGCGTCGCTGTACAGGTCGGTGTAGTTGCACATGTCGTTGCACGGCGTCGCTGTACAGGTCGGTGTAGTTGCACATGTCGTTGCACGGCGTCGCTGTACAGGTCGGTGTAGTTGCACATGTCGTTGCACGGCGTCGCTGTACAGGTCGGTGTAGTTGCACATGTCGTTGCACGGCGTCGCTGTACAGGTCGGTGTAGTTGCACATGTCGTTGCACGGCGTCGCTGTACAGGTCGGTGTAGTTGCACATGTCGTTGCACGGCGTCGCTGTACAGGTCGGTGTAGTTGCACATGTCGTTGCACGGCGTCGCTGTACAGGTCGGTGTAGTTGCACATGTCGTTGCACGGCGTCGCTGTACAGGTCGGTGTAGTTGCACATGTCGTTGCACGGCGTCGCTGTACAGGTCGGTGTAGTTGCACATGTCGTTGCACGGCGTCGCTGTACAGGTCGGTGTAGTTGCACATGTCGTTGCACGGCGTCGCTGTACAGGTCGGTGTAGTTGCACATGTCGTTGCACGGCGTCGCTGTACAGGTCGGTGTAGTTGCACATGTCGTTGCACGGCGTCGCTGTACAGGTCGGTGTAGTTGCACATGTCGTTGCACGGCGTCGCTGTACAGGTCGGTGTAGTTGCACATGTCGTTGCACGGCGTCGCTGTACAGGTCGGTGTAGTTGCACATGTCGTTGCACGGCGTCGCTGTACAGGTCGGTGTAGTTGCACATGTCGTTGCACGGCGTCGCTGTACAGGTCGGTGTAGTTGCACATGTCGTTGTACGGCGTCGCTGTACAGGTCGGTGTAGTTGCACATGTCGTTGCACGGCGTCGCTGTACAGGTCGGTGTAGTTGCACATGTCGTTGCACGGCGTCGCTGTACAGGTCGGTGTAGTTGCACATGTCGTTGCACGGCGTCGCTGTACAGGTCGGTGTAGTTGCACATGTCGTTGCACGGCGTCGCTGTACAGGTCGGTGTAGTTGCACATGTCGTTGCACGGCGTCGCTGTACAGGTCGGTGTAGTTGCACATGTCGTTGCACGGCGTCGCTGTACAGGTCGGTGTAGTTGCACATGTCGTTGTACGGCGTCGCTGTACAGGTCGGTGTAGTTGCACATGTCGTTGCACGGCGTCGCTGTACAGGTCGGTGTAGTTGCACATGTCGTTGCACGGCGTCGCTGTACAGGTCGGTGTAGTTGCACATGTCGTTGCACGGCGTCGCTGTACAGGTCGGTGTAGTTGCACATGTCGTTGCACGGCGTCGCTGTACAGGTCGGTGTAGTTGCACATGTCGTTGCTCGGCGTCGCTGTACAGCCCTGTCGTACCTGCTGCGTAACTATACGGCAAAAAAACGGGACTCCGCTGTGTCCGTCGGTCAGCGAGATGTATCTCATTGATCATAATAGGTAAACTATTAAAACTTTCACAGAATATCTATTTCTGCTGCCGCTGCAATAACAAAACTAAAATTTAAAGAGACTAAACTTCGAAAGGAGGTAAGGAAAGTATATTTTTTGCATGTTTTTGCTTGTTCTTTTTTCTATTAGGACATCAATTTAAAATTCATATTCTTTAAACTTGTAAGATGGTACGGAATCCTTCATGTTCGAGTCCGACTGACACTTGGCCGATTTTTATTATATTTGCATACAACATCACGGACAAACAAGCATTCGGTTCACCTGGTGGGAACTGATACCGTCACCTGTTGACACGACGATGCCCTTGACGTCTTACACACCGCTAAGAACACCGCCAATGCGCTGCTCATGTAGAGGTAAAGATGTTAAAATCCAAAACAACAAAGGAAAATTAAATAAATCGTTGAAAGAGGATGTGGTAGCTCAGTTTGTTACGTGCCTTGGTTAACCGACCGACCCTATCAAACAGGTCGAGGATTCGAGTCTCGGGTTGCCGTAAGTTGTAGCTGCATATTCCACATTGTGCCCGGATAGTGGCGACAGATTCGCATCCTGTCACACTGGGACTCAACATAAACATGCGAAATGCGGTGTGCAACACCTCTGCCTACCCCTCTCGAGGGATTGATTACGGCTTGAGTTATGTGTTTATTAAATAGATCGCAACCGTTCTCGAGTTATACATTATGTTACTAACCCAATTTATATATATATATATATTTATTGAAGCTTAGTTTCGTAGATATATAATTAAATAAGATTTGATTGTATTGAAAATGGTTTGTAATCGTTTGCAGGCGGTGGTCACGGAGTTCCTGATATGTTACGCGGAGGAGTTGTTCTCTGAAGAGCAAGGGGAGGATTCAGCGCCGAGCTCTATAGAACCTGTGAGTGACATTATATCCTTACTGTTATCTTTATAGCCAAAACTGTAAGATTGTAATGAAAGATTGTATTATGATATTGAAAAGAACAAATACGGATTCCACAGCGTAGACAGGCATTACGGATCGGTGGTAGTTTAAAAAGAGTTTTGACTATTTAAAATTACTTAATTTAATTACATTTGAATAAAACCATTATTTGGTTTTGTATTTTGGTGTTTATTTTGACGTATACCTTGACTCATAACTTTTAAGTTTTATTCATTTGAATGTCTATCGTTTCTAAATTTGATATGTCCTCTGAAACTGTAGTAAAGTAAATAATAAAACTAAATTAATTAATTAATTTTCACGTAAATGTTAAATGCTACACCCTTGTGTGGTAAAATTGTCTGGCTCTCTTTATCTATAACTGTTACCACCCAGTTTATGTAAAACGGCAATAAATGATATAATGATAAATATATTTCACATTATCTAGAATCAATTTTAAATTGTTTATCTAATGAATCAATCAATCTCAATCGTCAATTTGACGACCTCGGTGGCGCAGTGGTGTAAACAGCCGACTGCTACGCTGGAGGTTCCGGGTTCGAATCCCGGCGGGGGCGGGACTTTGTGTTATTTGCAAGACGCATTGTCTCGCTTACCGGTCTTGGATGTTGTATTCTTATTTATTTAGGATATACCATATCTTTGCTTAGCACCTGCGATACAAGTTCTTACGATACTTAGTGCAGGGCTGAGTCAATGTGGTTATTTAATCAATATAACTTTATTCCATAAACTTAAAGAAAGTACTTAGAATCGTAAAATGAATTTAATTTTTTTTCTTAAAAATAACTCGACCACCGGTTCGGAAAATTCATGTCGGGGATGATACCGGCAACAAACCCCAGATTGTGTAATTTGTTATATGAACATGTTTTATACTGTACTTACATAAACTATATTCGTAATCCGAACGTGTGATCCACAAAAATGCTACCCCCTTAGGTTATCTGCCGTCTCACTCTATAAGGCTCGCGTCGTGAGAACGATGGCGGCCGAGTAAACCCGAATGGAATTGACCGAATCGTGTTATCGCGCGAATTTATGTACTTACATCATAAACGCGAAAGTTTTTAAGGATGTATATATGTTTGTTACTCTTTTACGCAAAAACTACTGAATGGATTTTAATGAAACTTTACGATATATCACGATAATATAACCATATCATTATAGAACTTCATAGGACTAAAGAATGGGATCAACAATGGACTATTACTGATAACAGTGATCAATGGGTTGATGACTCATTTATTAGTGCTTAAATGCTAATTGCTTAAATATTTATTTGTCTATGCAGGAATCGCTGGAATCTCAGATAGAGTATAGAAACACGGATTCCTGCAGTCGGAGACCAAAGAGCTTGCCTTTACACCCGCCAACCAAACTGCTAAGGTGAATATAAAATACACAAAGAAACATTAACTCACGCCGCAATCCCTCGAGAGGGGTTGGGCAGAGATGTTACACACCGCATGTTCATGTTGAGTCCCAGTGTGACAGGTTGCGAATATGTCGCCACTATCCGGGCACAACGAGGAACATGGCAGCTACAATGTACGGCAACCCGAGACTCGATCCCTCGACCTGTCGTGTCGGGTCGGTCGGTTAACCAAGGCACGTAACAAACTGAGCCACCACGTCGTTTACAAGATATCTTTGTCTTTTTTACAATGGATAATTTTAAATTTGTTTATTTGATTTTCAGCTTAGAGGAGGCGAGGCGTAGAGGTAAAGCGATATCGTCAATACAACCGCCCTCTATTGAATCGCAAGGGGAGCCGCTGCTAAGGGTGGAAGCCCATCTCAAGCCTAAATACATTGAGGTGGTGTATATATCTATTTCGATATAATTTCTACCATGAATTATATAATAATAAACACATCACGACACTCACATTGACTCAGCCCTTCACTGAGATATAAACTTGTATCGCAGGCACTAAGCAACGAAACAATCTGTATGGCAAATAACACATAGTTCCGCCCGTCCGCCGGGATTCGAACCTGGAACCTCTGGCGTAGCAGTCGGCTGTTTACACGACTGCGCCACTGAGGTCGTATTATATTACAATAAGCGAAATGTCTAGCGGAAATAACAATTTTTAGTTCTCATGGTACATCATATCCGGGCACAGCCTGTGCGTCATTGCACAGCTGCATTATTCGATCAAAGGACGCCACTGTTGATCCTGGTGAACAGGAGTTGCAGTGGTGTGACGATGGGTGATAAATATAATTAAATGTAACTAATTAAAAACACTTCTGATATAAATACCGTTTGTTTTACGTTCCAATTAAAATTTATCATCCATTTTCGTTTAATTAGTGTATAATTCATTTTTGCTTCCACAATTTTATAGAAAGATGGCAACATTGTCACTTTCTTATATACATTTTTTACTAGTGTTTTTTCGTTAGTTTTTTTTTATATTGATTTTACATTTATCTCCAGGTGGGGTCCGGTCCAAATAATCTCCCTCAATACCATACAGTGCTGGATCTACCATTACCGGGTAAGTTAACTTTATAATATTTAAACCACTCGGTAGGTTCTTTGAAACTATGTATCCATTTATTCTTAAATTAAAAACTATAACAGCATACATAAAAATGTACATAAACATAAACTCACGCCGTAATCCCTCGAGAAAGGTTGGCAGAGCTGTTACACACCGCATTTCGCATGTTCATGTTGAGTCCCAGTGTGACAGGTCGCGAATCCGTCGCCACTATACGGGCACAGTGAGGACCATGGCAGCTAAAATGTACGGCAAATAGATACTCGAACCCTCGACCTGTCGGGTCGGGTCGGTCAGTTAACCAGGAAACGTAACAAACTGAGCTACCGCGTCGTCCCAAAGTCGTCTAATGTATAATAGACTTTTGACAAAACTAAGTATATTTTATCTCAGAGGATACAAAATTAAAATCGCCAACTAACATTTTTTTTTGCTGTTTACATAATGGAAAACAATATTTAAATAAAAACGGACAACTCTTTTGACATAGCATAAATTATTTTCCTCAATAAAATCAACAAGAATCATTGTTTATTAGTGTTCCGTACCCAAAGGGTTAAAACGGGACCATGTTATTATGTCTCCGCTGAGTGTCCATCCGTCTGTCAGCGGGTTGTATCTCATTAACCATAATAACTAGACTCTTGAAATTTTGAGAGAATATCTATTTCTGTTGCCGCTATAACAACAAATTGAAAATTAAAGGGGGCTCCCATACAGCAAAAATATATTTTTTGCTTGTTCTTTTTTCTTTCACGAAATGATCGAAAAAGTACTCAATTAAGCTTATATGATGGAACCCATCATGTTTGATTTCGACTCACACTTGACCGATTTTACTGAAATGTAAATAAGAAATGATAATTCCCCGTGTGTTTCGTCCAGGCAGTAAGCGTGGCTTGAAGCGTTCGCCGTCGGGCTGGCGCGGGCTGTTCGCCCGCAAGCAACGCGCCCGCACGCAGCCCGCGTTGCAGCGAGCGCCGCCCGCTGTCGTGACACCTGTACGTATTACTTTTTCGCTGTATTTTGTTTTTTATAATTTTTCGAGTGATGAACACGAATTTTGGCTCCTAGTATATATTATATGGAAAGTATACCTTTGTGATGATGATGATGATGATGTGATTTTACAACAAAAATTTAATTTCGCTTAAATCGCTGTATATAACATCATCAGTGCCTGTCAATTAAACCATATCCTCAATTACATATTGTTAGTATATTTTAATTAATTTCCCAACAACCATTGGCAATCTCATACATTTTCAATAATAAGCAATCTTATTTTTTTGTTAATTCGATGTACATTTTAATACCTACTTGTAAATAAAACTCTTCATCGTTGTCTTCACCTACGAATAAATTGACAACTACTGTAGGTATGTATATGTCATAAAATCTGACGCATGTCAAACTCCACCAGGACGTCCCGATGCCTCCACAGCTCCGTCCGGTCAAATCCTGCGAGTCTCTGACATCGGAGACTGACACGCTGGCACCGCTGGCCGAGACCAACGCGCCGCTCAAACATCACACCAGGTGAGATGTCATTGTCAGATTGACTCTCATATACGACAGTCCTGACAGTCGCACGGTGATTGCTGTTAGAATCGGACGTGTCTGTCACAAGCAGGCTGACAAGCAGCTGTCATCTGACTAGCACGCGGGCAATATCAAAATGACGTGTGTTGTCACAGTCAAAATAGGACAATGCGGTCAGACCGATGCGGAGCCATCCCTGTCATATTGACACGTGGCTGTCACTGTCAGTCTGTATACCGGGAACCCGTATCGAGTTATCGTCAAACGATCAAAACTATCCACGACTGTCATTATAAAACGGTACGCGTCCGTCACTGTCAAACTATCTCTATATAATCAAGTGCACCCAATTCCTTTATTACTTATAGGTACTGTACACTATGAATCTGTTTCTAAATAATAATTTTATAATACCTATTGTATGTGCGTAAGGTCGTCATCCTGCGATTCATACTTCGAGCCGTGGCAGGCTGAATTAGCCGACATGCGTTTACGACTGTCACCGCAAGAGAGAGACAGGCATATGTTCAGTGAGGAAGACGACACTCATCATAACCACCACCACCTGTACGCGATGGTAAGAAAAAATCATGTTTGAACCTCCAGGGGTTGAAATTTTTCGACCCCTAGGGGATAAAATTTGAACCCCAGGTGTTAAATTTCGACACTTTCCTGTTTTTATATATGTAATTTATACCATATCGTTGCTTAGAATACGACACAAGTTCTTACGATACTTACTGCAGGGCTGAGTCAATGTGTGCGTCGTGATGTGGTTATTATTACTGTTAAATATTTTAGGGTTAAAAGTAGTATTGTATATTTAAATCTAACGTAACAATATCTTGTATTTTAAAAAAAAAAACCTAGAATCATAAACACGCTACAATATATGAATATATCCAGGAGGACTCACTGTGCTCGACCCCTGTGCTGAACGAGTCCGGGCTGTGTTCAGTGGAGCCGAGCCCGCGGAGAGCATTGAATTTGGACGTCGATGCCGCTAATGAATATTCAGAAAGGTGAATTGTTAAAAAAAACTTATTAATTAAAATACTAGCTTTTATACGAAATCACGGTCAAACAAGAAGACGGATTATTGACACGAAAATGCCCTTGTCGTCTTACAATGCCAAGAGCACCAAATCGTTGCCCGTCTAGAGGTAAATATGTTATACCTCCCGTGCCGGTAATCACACTGGCTCTCAATTCGAACCGAAACACAGCGGACTGCTTCACGTTGTAAATATAAAGGAGGGTGGTACCGACGCAGACGATCTCGCACGTAGATCTACCAGCCGATTTACATACGTATTTTATTAATAACTGTATAAAAGATTCAAAGAAATATAATATTTTTATATATATATATATCTATTTATAGAAAACGTTCAGCCCTTGAAGAGCAGTTGTCCCAAATAGGATATATAGACGTAGAATCACCGAGAAGCAAGCCACCCGAGAAGCGAACCTGCAACCCGGCGACCACGCACAGTGATATCGCAAAACGGTATGTATTATATCTTTATATATTGTTGTATTATTTTAAGCCATTGATGTCTATAACATAAGATATTACTGTCCTAATATAAATTTAAATAAAAATATCTATTTTCGCATGTAAGCGTTTTTAGTTTTGCTTGTTTTTTTTTTATTTAATTGGTTAGAGAGTCGTCGTGTCAAAAGGTATCACTTTCCATCAGGCGAACTATCAGCTTTCTTGCCTTTTATTTTGTATATTTTTTTAATTAAAAAATCAACAATTAGCGATGATAAATATTGAACATTCAATTCAATTCTTATTTCATGTGCGAAAAAACGTATTAGACTATTAAATTAAAAATAAATATTTCCTTATTATATATATAAGATGAAATCTTGACAGTGACGTTTGTTTCAGACTGTGCACGGACCGTGACAGCCCGAGATCTTCCGTGACGGACTTCCAGACGTCAATCGCAAACGTCAAACTAAGGTAACACCCGTCAGAGCATTTTAATACGCTAGTGTCACTCATAAAAAAATTTAAAAACACAAAAATTCTCATTTAGAGAATAAATAAATGATTTTAAAAAAAAAGATGATAAAAATATTATCATCGATATATCTATTTTATAGATACAAAATCAAAATAATTTTATTCCATAAACTTAAAATAAAGTACTTAGAATCGTCAAACGAATTTAATTTTTTCTTAAAAATGACTCGACCACCGGTTCGGAAAATTTATGTCGGGGAAGATACCGACAACAAACCCCAGATACTGTAATTTGTTATATGAACATGTTTTATACTGTACTTACAGCCACTGATACATCTGACAGTCTAAATCTTCACTTTTAAAGTGGGATCAATCTTGTATAGAAACAGAGAGATCGTAGTTTCATTTGAAATGAAACACACATCAAAGCAAATTCAACTTTAACAACAGCACAGAAAGGTGTATCAACCGATCTTACTAAAAAAAATATTGACAAATGTCGCTTGTCATAAAAATACATTAAAAGATAATTTCATTTTAATTCGTTAATTGTGACATGAGCTTTATCGCAGTCTCTCACCCTAGACTGTAAGATATATCAGTGGCTGTAAGTACAGTATAAAACATGTTCATATAACAAATTACACAATCTGGGGTTTGTTGTCGGTATCTTCCCCGACATACATTTTCCGAACCGGTGGTCGAGTCATTTTTAATAAATTTTTTAATTCATTTGACGTTTCTAAGTTTTTTTTTTTGAAGATACCGTCTTAAGCTGTTTTTAGATTTTGATACACAAATTACTCTAAAATTTTCGATTGTGCGGACATTTTCTGTCATTTTATTGTGTATATATATATTAATAAATATACAATAAACAAAGAATATAAAATGTTAATAATTTTTGTGTCTATGTTATTAGTTATATGTATACCTTCTATTGTCGCTAGCTACTGCAGTTACAAACCATTGTTTTTATTAACTTTCTCCCTCTCACTTGGCGTTGTAAGAAATCAAGGGAATCGTCGTGTCAATAGACGGCGGTATCACTTACCATTGGGTGAACTAGCCCCTTGTTTGCCCGTGACGTTGTACATAAAACAGACTGTTGATAATTTAGATGTCATAACTCATTAATTTTCCTCGAAGCTTTAACTCACAAGTATTAACATTCACAGGGAGAGAAGCTCACCGAGAAAAACAAGAAACACGTCCCGGTACAGCGGCATGCACCAACCCCTCAATCTGTCAAACGACAATGACAGTTCGTTGACAGCTGTCAACTCCAGGCTCAGCTGGCACGGGAAGGACGGACATTCGACGCTGATAAAAGTCGACTGGCCGGCCGAGAACTCATCTGTCAGTAACCTGACAGCTAGTACTATCAATTCCACTCCGCTGACACCTGTCACTCCGGTGTACGATCAGTTGGAGAGCGATTCGGATAAGAGTGATGCGAACAAACACACGATTAAAGTTGAAAGCGACAGCTGTCAGAATTGTGCGAAAGAAAAGTGTCTGAAATGCGAATTGGGGGCCACCGACTACGGAAACGTCAAAGATTGCATCACAATAGAGAGCGATCCCCATGACAGCTTGGAACACACACCTGTCAAAGATATCAGCTATCAAAACCTGAATCGATTGTCAGCTGTGTCAACGTCATCGAATTCAGAGCCGACTGACAGCAGGAAGAAAGACGTGACATACGAGAACTGTGATTTGAAAGCTATGACGTCATCGCATGAGAGCTCGTCAAGCTATTCTAACCTAAGCCCCTTAAGGAACAGCGACGAGCTATATGAATGCTATAACTTCGCGAGACCTAACTACATTAACTTGTCGTCAAGTTCCAAAAGTAGCCCAGTCAGCCCTTCGAAAAGTCCTTTAAAGTCGACGATCAGTATAACCTTTCGGTCGCCGACCAAAACTAAGTCGCCGGATTATGAACCCATAGACAATATAGACACTCCGACTAACGAAAGGGATTCCGTTTACGAGGACATAGATTTAGAAAAGAACTTGTCCATTGTGGAGGAAGCGGCTTTGCCCGTGACGGACGCAAGTCTGCCAACACAACAGGCCTGCCAACCTGACAGCATTGAGGATTTAATAATATTGGAAACTCCGACGGAACACGCAAAGAGCGCTGACGTGTACAGCCAAGTTAAGTTCTTCAAGAAAAGCGTGGAAGAGGTCAACGCTATGATTTTAGAATCCCCGGAAAGGGAGGAGCAAAAGCATTACGAGAACGTCATCTTTGACAGTAGTGACGTTGACATTAATTACGAAAACGTCGATGCGGCCGCGGGTATCTGTGATAAAGTAGTAGAATTAAGGAAACAAATAGATAATAAGGATCCGGGATCGTACGAATGCGACAACGGGAATTCTATTAAAGAAATCCCGGTTTCTAAGAACCTGAACGTCAGGGAACTAGCGAACAGATTCGAGAGCCCTACGGAACAGAAGGGGCCGTTCACCTTCGAAAAGTTCAAAGCTGAGATCAAGCATCCGACCTTAGAGCGGCGCGAGGACAAAACCGCAAAAGTTGACAATTTGACTCTGACAGCTGTCAACGTGACGTCCGTCAAGCCTCCATCCCCGGCCGTGTCAACAAAGACGTTCAACCTGTCAAAAGGGTCGGGCAACGCGCGGTCCTTGGACGAGAACGCGTTCGTCAAAGAATTCGGCGACAGGTGTCAAAATGACAGGAGTTACAGTGACAGGCGAAAAAGCTTTGACGTCAAAGATGGGAAAAAGCAAACTAAGTTTCTACCAGATTTGAATTTGAACTTGGAGGAGGGTTTCAGTAAGATCGACAGTATAACCCCTACAACTGAGAATAAGATATCCCTAATACAGAGGTTCGATATCAAAAAACCCTCTGAATTGACGACTCTTATAGGATTCGATGCTGAAAAGAAGTTAAGCAGAGAGAGAATAGAGAAGTATAAAGAAGAGAGGAGGAATTTCCTGAGGGAGAAATATAGCTCGCAATCGTTTAGAAGCAATACGGAACAATTGACGAGGTTACAATTTATTTATTAACTAGCTTTTCTCCGCGGTTTCGGTTGCGTTGATCGCGTTTTTATACATCAGCAACCTAGCATTTTTTCGGATACAAATGATAAACTATATGTATGTGAAATTTCATCCGAATCGCTTCAGCCGTTTTTAACTTTATTAACTAGCACACATAATTAATACTACAAACTTTTCACTAGTATAAAAAAAGAGGTTACGTTAAAAAAATGGAATGGTATTATATTTATTTTTTTCGTATTACCAACAGATAATAATAATACAATTACCAATAAAGTTTTCACTGATTGATATATACACAATCGAAGCAGAAAAATTAAATCACAAATAAACATTAAAATCACAAATTGAATAATAACAAACAATTAACGTGACATGGTTAAAATTAAACAAAATAAATAAATGGACATATCATGAATAAATAATGGAATAAAAGGAAAAACTCATAATACATGGTTTATGTCATGGATACGTAGGATATGATCCTTCGTGAATATACATCTTATTTCAAATTTTACTTCCCCAATACATATCTATTCAGAATGGACACTAAAGGTGGACATGTTCAAAGTATATTTATTCTACCCGGGCAAAGTCGCCGGATACGACTAATTTATTTATTTATACGCCCAAAAAACAGATAGCAATCATTATATTATAAAGAAAAATAAACATTAAAAAATACAGCTTTACTGTTGGTTGTCCTTACAGTGGACACGATATTTTGAATAACAAGAAAACAAATTAATCAAAATACGAAACAAAGCATACATAAATATATAAAAAGAATAAAAATATATAAACTAATATAAATTAAGTTAAAAATATCTTAAACAGACAATTAACAAGAAAAAATATCTCTCGACAGGTTGAAGGTGAAGAAGGACGACAAAGCAAGCGAGAAAGAGACGGGCGTACCCAAGTTTGACATAAGCGAGAAAGAAACGCAAGATCTACCAAAGTTCGAGAGAAGAAACACAGTGGATTTGGGCCAAAGAATGAGATTTTCTTTGGCGAAGAGTGCTAATAATTTAGATACAATACAGTCACCTGTCTCTCCGAAGGAGATTGACTTTGACAGCGCCGGACGCAGCAGGGAGTTTGACAGGTGACGTTTATAATTGTTTTAACATACTTAAAAATATAACCTCACGCCATAATTAATCCCTCGAGAGGGGTAGGGGGGGGGGTGTTACAGACATTTTTTCATTAATATTAAAGCTATTAAAGTAACATATACTAAATAAATATGTGCTTATAAAACCTCACTTCGTCTATTTCAGCTTCTTGTGACGTTGGTTGAGACAAATAAATTAAAAAATATATCTCAAAATTTTTTAAATCTCGTGTCATTATGTACGGATGTATATATAATCAAATTCTTGAAACCTCTTGAATTCATATTTAAGATTAATATCTGGGTGGTTACTGTAACCTCTTATATAAAATTGAACTGCATGAACTTTTCTTACTATGACCCTTTATTAGCTTTGCCCTCTGCCTGTCTTACGATGACATCAATGATCATTCACCGAACAATTTTTGTATAGCTCTGTCTCACTCTTCCATTCACCGCGTCACTCATGAGCTGTTAGTAAGCTTTTAAATACAATTAATATGATGGAAAATACATACACCACTAATAGATGGCGCTTTTTTAAAGTTTATGTAAAAACTATACATTTTATTTGTTAATTTAATTAATAATAATAATAACAACATCGCGACACACACACTGACGCAGCCCTGCATAAAGATATAATCTTGTATCGTAGGCACTAAGCAACGATATAGTACAAACTATATAGATAAGAATACAACGTCCAAGACCGGTAAGCGAAACAATGCGTCTTGCAAATAACACAAGGATTTTCTCCGCCGGGATTCAAACCAGTCAGCAGTCAGCTGTTTACATCACTGCGCCACCGAGGTCGCTTTAATTATTAGTCACAACATTACAACCTATTTTAATAATTGCAAAATATTTATAACTATTACAGGAAGGAGAAAATCTCCCCATCTTACAACATTAGAGACATGGCCGCTCTGTTCGAGCAGAAATCACAAAACAACACAAACAGCGGATGACTAAAGTAACAAATTTATATAAGGTATTATTTATTATGAAAGAAAAGCTAAAAAACGTTGTGAGATTTGAAAAAAAAAGGTTTGTAAAAAAAAAACATTTTCACTGGTGTTACCATGTATTTAAAAAAAGTGTTGCCAAAACTGAAAACTATGGAGGTTTCACAACGTTTTTGGTTGTTGTTATTTTTACTTTCTTTTTAATTACGAAAAGCTGATTATTGTGAAATATTAATTAATGTTTAATAGGTTAAAAAAAAAACTTTATATCAAATAATCTAACTATGCTTGAGTTTGTATTGGATGAAATAGAATAAACTTTCAGAACATGTAAAGAATTACATGTTATAATTTTTTCTATAATAATTGAACCAAATTTTGAAATAACATAGCAGAAAAACGTTCAAAAATATACATGGAGTTGATTCTCAAAATAGTCTCACTGTAAATTCTCGAATGAAAAAAAAAAAAACAAAAAAATGAAGGTGACCGACCATTCATATTAGAGATGTATCGAAAACAAGTTTTTACAGCTGAAAGATAATTAAGAACGCGTAACACGTCTGTCAGATATATTTTCTATTTCACCCATCGATTTAATATTATATAAATAAATAAACAATCCCATATAAAATTTTAATTAAAAAATGGCTTCAATTCTAAATAGAGATAGAGAAATTGACATTTCTATTTGAAATAAGCACACATTAAAGCAAATTCAACCTTAACAACAGTAAAGAAAGGTGTATTAAAAAAAAACTGACAAATATCGCTTGTCATACCGTATACAAAGTCCACTCAAACGTTCGACTGGGTTGACATTTGCCGAGGACATTTTCTGTCGTTTGATTGTTTATCTATAAAATATTAGATCGATGATTTCACTATTTAATTTTTGTGCCTACGGAACATGACGTCGCGCTCGTTTTATTATCAAAAAAAAAAAAAAAGAAAAATCAAATCACCGTGAGATTTGTTTCGGGTTCTGTATTAACTTTCAATATTTCAAATGCTAATTTTCAAATGTTATATTAATTTGTATACATACAGCTTGGCAAAAATGTATTAGTGTAGAATGAGGGTGTTGTGTGCTATTTTCTGGCAACACTGGGCAGTGATCAGCCAATGAGATTGGCGGAAAACATGGGATTGCCAGGTAAGAAATATGTATTTCCATCTGTCGCCACGTCCTACTACTTTTGCCAAGCTAAATGTATTATATTTTGCAAAAATAAAACAATTTTCAGATTATGTCTCGTAATTTTAATGGATTACACTCATGAAAAAACAATGCGTTTATTTTTAATGTTGTTTTTTTTTCTCGTCTTAATTTTTTTGTAATTTGTAAATATTTTTGTATGCTTAATCTATGATTATTGTAAGTTGTTGTGTTAACTTATTTATTATTTTATTTTTATCGTGCCAATGTGAGTGACATTTGTGTTTTTTAATTATTAAAATGAATTTTAATTATTTTAATAATGTGGATTATACTTCCAAAAATAAAAGCTTTTAGCGGTTGGATTTTTAGCGGTTTATTACATTTCTAACCTTATACAACTCAAATATAAATAGACATAGTGAATTGTTTATCAGTCAAACGTGGTTCGTGTTATTTTGACAAGTCTTAAAAGTCCACATTACTGTAAAACAAATGTCAGTGCTTGCGTTGCTTGTGTCAGTTAGCGAGCTTTCGGCCACAGTTGTCACCTGATGGTAAGTGACGATGCGGCCGAAAGAGCATGCTCGCTGACAATGACTATTTCCTATCGAATGTGACAGTTCCAATATTATAAATTAAAATGCATGACAGCAGTGAGAATTGAGCCATAGAACACTTTCTATTGGTATCTTGACATCTGTCAGTCTGACACCGGCAAATCAAGCGCTGACAGCAAAACGTCAAACTACTTTTATACAAGGAAATTTTAAAAAAACATCACAACGTTACAAGTATTATAATTATTATCTTATATTATTAAGTTGTGTTAAATATTAGGTTAAGTTTTTTTTTATTGTCATGAATGGAATAAATAGGAGAATCTCTTTTTGGTAAATCTCAATAAAAAGATATGTCGGAGATCTATATGTGTGCTTAGACGATGTTTAAAATTTTTTTTTTTTTTACTAATTTGATCACGACTTCATATTTTAGAAGTTAAACCTATTTTGTGCATTGAACCTTGGTACTGAATTTAAAAGCTATCCTTAACCGATTGGGCTGAAATTTTGCATACCATTATGGACATGTCTGCTAATAGCTGTACGACCAAAGTATAAACTAGCAGAATTCTATCCCACCTATTTTGTTTGTCAGAATGAGAAAGAAGAATGTTAACTTCTGGCAAGCCAGAGATCTTACTCCGTTATGGTTATTTAAATGTCGTGTTAACAAAACCCACTGCACAAGAAAATACATATTTATATATTTTTTTGGAAAATTAAACACGTTGTTAACTGCCGAATACATTGCATTTATAAGGTAATTATTTTATGAAGAAATTGGAATAAAAGTTGTTGATATGAACCCCCAATACCTTAATCGTTAGTGATAATTCTGTATTAATTTTTTATTTTTACTAACACAATGACACGCTAAAATGTCTATATCATTTTTATTTTCTGTTGGCGTCAATGTTTGCGGATAATGGTTTTTGTCTTATCTGCTAAGTCTAGAAAACTGAAATTTGACTGGTAGATTTTTCATACGTAGAAGACATCTCAATTCTAAAATCAACCCCTAACCAGGGAAAAAAGGGATGAAAGTTCGTATGATAGTTCAAGGGAAGTTAAGTTGGTGGTATGTAATATTTTTAAACATTGTCTAAACATAAAACAATCATGTCAAATAAAGCTTTCCTCGTGAAATGTTGCTTACCGTCTATTTAAATTAAATAAAAATCTGCCATTTTATTATTATTTTTTATTTCGTTCTTTTTTTTTTGGACCCACGGCCATGGATCAACCTAATCAGTTTGGTACCGATCTTAAGTTGTTGAGCTTTAAATGTGGCTGTGTGTGACATTATATAAACACCGGTATTATGATTCACCTAGTTGTTTATTTGTAATTTTTAACGATTTATTAAATACATTGAAAAGGATTTGTACCTTTTTAAAAGTTAAATAATTAGTTATTTCCATAGCTTCTGTCTTTGCCATTTAGCTTTTTTTTTAATTTATTTCTGACCTGGTTTCAAAGTCCTTTAGCCGTTGCCATTTAGCTGTACCGCTAGGGTTGCCAGTTGTGAAAATAAATAAAATGCATTTATTTTTATAAATGATATATAGGTGTCGTATTAGATAGCGTCTGTCTGTTCATTTCCATTCATAATTAAAATATCTTTTCGTGCTTAGGTAACAAAAACAATATTGAGGAATCTGACGATTGATTGATTAAAGTCAAGGTTTTTTTTCGGATACTAAGAGTAGTTTTTTCATAAATACATAAATTATAATAAATAATTAAATGACAGTCATGAATATATAAGATAAACGGACAATAACAGTTTTTGATGTTTGAAAAGGAACCTACTAGAGAAATAAACCTCAAATTTAAATACTACTAATTAATAAATATTATTAATTTTAAGACCAAGGACTTTAAACAGTTTCATTATTCTAACAATATTTTAGTTAAATTTTGGTTTGTTTAAAGTTAAAAACACTATATTACACTTTTTTATTTTTACCAAAAAAAATAGTTTTCAAGACAGTAACTGGTTTTATTAGGCTCATGCTCTATTTTTAATTTTTATTGTGTATGATACACAATTAAAACACAGCATTACAGGATTTTCATGTTTCAAGTTTAAGTCTTCGGTCGCAATTACTATAAAAATATTTGACTTTTGGAATTCAAACTTCGCTAAATAACTTTGAAATGAATTTATTGTAATTAATATTAAACTATTTACCATTGTGCTTAAATAAGTAAGATGTTTCTTTTAATTTGTGTAAAAATTTTATAACGGCAACTGCTGTGACATTTAGTGTAAACTTATTTTAACTTTCAATATAAATCGTTCTAGTACGTTTTATGCGCCATCTGGTGGTCAGTAGAGAAAGTTAATTATTTCATCTTTGCCCACTAGATGGCGTGGATTGTTTCGCCTTGAATTTTATCGTTTATTATTTTATATTTTTATCGTAAACATGTTTTTAATTTGTCATTATTGATGTTAATGAAACCCCAAGCTTTAAGCTATTTATAACACAAGAGCTATCTTTATGGTCTTATGTATTATACAAAATATGAATTTAAGAGAATATTTCATCTGAAATAAATAACTAATTAATTCTACTTGCTTGTAATGTAGTGTAGAATAAAGTATTGTACACAATAAAGGATATTGTGAAAATTATTTTAATGTTTTGTTTATTGCCAAATACTTAGAATAAAACCCAAAAAAAAAAAAACTTGCGTTTTCTAGGTAGCTTCTCCCCTTGGATATTTATTTATTAAAAAGGTACACAAACAGATAACAACCATAAAAACGGTATGATAAATTTAACATTGCAACACTAGATTGAAATCAAGAAAAGTATACACAATCAAACAATATTGAAGAGGCTAATTTAAAAAAACATAATTAAGACAAAATTTCAAATTGAGGCAAAAATACTAAAATAAAATATGGGAGATATGATTTTGAAAATGTTTGCAGGGGGGGAGGGACAAATCTGATCATCTATAATGTCAGGATATCTGCAGTCAAAGCGTGTTTTAATGAAGATAACATGTGATTGAATACGTCAATATCTACTTTGTAATAAAGTTAACGTTAGCCCTCCGGCGGTAACCAAATCGTACTCGGAGACTTTAAAGTTACGATTGCCACCTAAAACAACCCCGGTGGCAGCTCAGGCGCGCGCGCCGCTCCCGTGTGTGGTGGCCTACCCGACGGAGGAACGTTCGGCCGAAATTAAATGCTCGTCGGCGACGAAAGAAGCGCTAATGAAAGCGATCAAACCATCATGGTTTCCAAATTGTCGGCGTTAAAAAAACGGCTAAGTCTGGCGTCGTGTTACGCGTCACAAATCAGAGTCAAATAAAGAAATTAGAATCCGTTGCGGCTATCAAATCAGCAAGGTTGCGTTTGGAGAAACCTAAAGGGCGTAAACCGCGAATCCTTGTAAAAGATGTCCCGAACTCGATGGACGAAAATAATTTTTTAGTTTGTTTATACCGCCAGAACATTAAAGATGAGTTTACTCTTTCCGAGAGTGACTTCAAAAAAAATTTACCGTCGTCGCAGTTTTAATGACAACCGTAAATGGTTAGGGATCGAGCATTCGATACGAAATCATTTGATTAACACGAAAGAAAAGTTATTCATTGATTGGACAACTTGCCGGTTCATCGACGATTTAGATTTAATTCGGTGCTTAAATTGTCAACAATATGGTCATCCCGCGAAGTATTGTACTGAAAAAACACCATCGTGCGCTCACTGTGCCGAGTCACACGACACAAAAAATTGTACCAACAAAAATCAACCAACTTTTAAACGAGTATGTGCGTCGTGTAAAAAGTATAAAAACCCTGTGATCATGAGACCGGGTCTCAGGATTGTCCTACCTACAAGGCAAAATTAGAGCAACTTATTATAAATACTAACTATGGCCAAGCTTAAAATAGGACAATTAAACCTTCATAACGATAAAGTAGCTACGTCTGAGTTAGATAGGCTAGTAGTTTGGACATAGTTCTCGTTCAAGAACAGTACCAGAGCGCTGGGCTTCGTAATAAGATAGTTCAAATAAACAATAAAGCTCGCGCGGGAATATACGTGTCACGTTCAAGCTTCACTGTCACAGCTCTTAATAATCTCTCGTCGTCCCACTGTGCCGTTGCGGAGGTCTCGTGTCCTTCTTTTAGTATATATGTAGTTAGCTGTTACTTTCAGTTCTCTGATCGCGTAGACCCTCACTTACATCACTTGCGGTCCGTATTATATGCACTTCCTAGGCAGGCTGTAGTTATAGGTGCGGATGCCAACGCGTCTTCCCCCCTTTGGTTTGGTAAAATTAGATCAGCAGATGCGGATCGTCGCGCCGCAGTAGAAGAGTTTATTGCAGAAATGCACCTAGAAATTCATAATACCTCTGATTCACCACCTACTTACAGCAGCCCTATGGGCGAATCTTTCATTGACGTCACACTTTCAAGTGCGTACGTAAAAATCTCTAATTGACGTGTCCTTCCTGATGCGTCATGTAGTGATCACCGTTTGATCGTGTACGAGTACAACCCTAAGCTGACACAAGATATCGCGCCCCGTTCACAAAGCTTTCGTTATAAAACCAGACGTGCAGACTGGTGCTTTTTTAGTTCATTTTTTCGTCACATGCTGGAGACTTCACTCACCCGCGTCTATCGGCAACAGAAAGCGCTGAAATTATGACGGATACTTTCAATTACTGTGCTGATGTAACACTGGGACGAACATCTATATCCAGTGTGAAAAGATGTGAGTGGTGGAATGATTCTCTGATAGGAATTCGTAAGAAAGTTAGAAGCGCGCGTCGTAAATTAAATAAAGCTAAAAAATCCCTAGGACAAGATACTTCGTCAGATAGGTATGATAGCGCTTTAATTGCTTTAAGAGTTGCTAGGTCTCACTACCGTGCTGCAGTCCAAAAGTCAAAAACTAATTTACTTCGGAAAGTAGTTGATAGGTTAGACAAAGAGGGGCCATGGTCACCCATATATCATGAGTTCAAAGCTAACAGAGCAACTGATCAAGCATTTATTTCAAATATCAAAATAAATGATGCTCACACTCTTGGTGTTGAGGAGACGGCGGAGGCGCTTCTTAACGCTCTCATTCCGGACGACACTACTGAAAATGATACCGACTATCATCGAGAAGTTAGGCTCATGGCTGCAGTTCCACCCACATCTCCTTCGTTCGATCTTCCAACTTTAGATGAATTTGTCAAAATTGTTAGGGCGTTACCGGTTAATAAGGCCTCTGGGGAAGACAAAATATCGAATAAGATGATCCAGGAAGCCGTAAAGTCCGTTGGGGATTCTATTTTAATTGTGTATAACCGTTGCATTGCTGAAGGGGTTTTTCCTCAAATTTGGCGCCGCGGGCTAATTAAAATCATACCTAAAAGCGGTGATAAGCCACCTGATGGTCCGAAATCGTATAGACCTATTACCCTTCTACCATCCCTGGGTAAACTTCTAGAGCGTCTTATCGTACCTCGGCTTCTTCCGGGCGGTCCAACTTTTCACGAACGTCAATTCGGTTTTACTATCGGCAAATCAACAATCGACGCGGCTATCTCGGTGAGAAAATCGGTAGAATCGTCGGAGTTCAAATACGTCATAGGTGTATTCCTAGATATCTCTGGTGCTTTTGATAATGCATGGTGGGCAATCTTATTGCTCAAACTTAAAAACAGAGGTTGTTACAGCAATGTATATTCCTTAATATACAATTACTTTATAAATGGAACAACTAAGCTTCAACTTGGTCATCATGCAGTGTCGAAGGCTTTGACTCGGGGCTGCCCACAGGGTTCAGTGCTAGGGCCGTATCTCTGGAATATCGGATTTGATGACTTTTTGTCGGCTAACTGTTCGCTGACGGGATATGCAGACGACGGTCTCCTGCTTATTCAATCTCATACAAGAACAGGAGTTGAGTTGTTAGCTGAGTCCTGCCTACGTCTGGTGGCCGACTGGGGAAAGAGAAATCATCTTGAGTTCGCAGCCCATAAAACACAGTATTTAATGTTAAAAGGAAACTTAGTAGGGCTACCGCGCTTCAAATTTAATTCAGTTACAGTTAAAAAGAAAGACTCAAAAATCAAAACGAATTTTTTATGCGTTAAATAGAATATCAACTTCGACCTGGGGATTGTCGTTTAAGTCATTAAAAATAATTTATACTGCTACTTTCTTGGGTTGCATTTGTTACGGAACCCCCGTGTGGGCGGATAGAGCCACAATTGGCGTTGCACGACGTAAATTGCTTCAGAGTCAGAGATTAGCGTTAATTTTTCTTTGTAAAGCGTATGGAGGGTAGAGGTAAGGAGCGCACACTCTGTGTTACAAAAGTGTCCCCTGAATCGCCTTAAATTAAGAGGGCGTTGCTGTTCCAGAGGACCGTTTTTTAAAGAAAGCGCCAAAAGCAGTTTAGACTGACAATCAAATTGAAAAAGGAAAGATAAACATCCGCCTTTTAAAGTGGGATATTTGAAATGGGAATTGGCGTTCACCAAATTTCTCATTTTTTTAATTTTTTTTAAGAAATAATGCTATATAATTTTTTTTATCTGGGACAAATTTTTATAAATACTTTTAATAAATAAATAATTTTTTTGTCGTACCGTGGCTTGGAAAAAAGATAACAATGGCACATTTTTCTTTGAACTTGACTTTTTGCGACCACTATCGCAATTTTTTACTGCACAAACTTTACCCATTATCAAATAATCTTTTAATATTTTCTTCTAACAATTTTAAAGACAATACAATTTTTTAATTTACTTTTGAGCTTTACGTACACAGTACCCTTTTCAGGTTAGATGATTTATTTAACTACCATAGCCGTTTAACTTTTAATTACAATACATAAAATAACTACTTTAGCCGGTGAGAATACTTGATATTATTTTACTATTTTCAATCAGCAAACTTCAAGCCATCTAAAGCAGTTAAATTCACATCATACCCTCCACTACACTAGCGCCATTCTGGCCCCTTTATTTAATGCTATTTTGTGGACACTTTCTAAGTCAAAAGGCTATATGAGTGTGCGCTCCTTACCTCTACCCTCCATAGTAAAGCGTATAGAACCGTCAGCACTGAGACCCTGCCGATTCTTGCGGGCGTTTTACCGGTAGATTTGGAAATACAACGGCGTGCGGCAATGTATTACAACTCGCGGAATGGTATGAGTTCAGATTTTCTAAAACCGAAGGATAGGGCTAAAATCAGTAGATTATTTGATAGTAACGACAACGTTCATAAAAAACTAATCGACGAATGGCAAACTAGATGGGATACTTCGACTAAGGGGCGGCATTTATTTAAATTTTTCCCTATAGTGCGCGAACTGTTAAATAAAACGTGGCTTGATATCAATCATTGCGTAGCCCAATTTCTAACCGGGCATGGTAACTTTAAGGGCAAACTTTATTCATTTAACTTGGTGCCGTCACCTTTTTGCGAATGTTCAACGTCGGATCAAGAATTTGTGCAAACTGCCCATCATATCTTGTGGGAGTGTAGTCTCTGGCATGACGAACGGTTAATCATGTTGAATTCGATTCAAGTATCTGCGTGTAGTCCTATTTATTACCTAGATCTTGTGAAAACGAAGGGAAACTTCCGTGCCTTTAAAAAGTTTTGTCACCAATATTACTGGTGTAAGATTTAGGTTAGTATCTAATTTATCCCCTGTTAGTTAGTGGCATACCGTTGTGTTTAGACGGTCAGGCGTCTCCTGACTGTCTCCCCTTTCAATTTTTGGGCCTCTGGGCCATTTCAATTGCTGTCTCCGCTTTGCTGGGAGGGAAGTCTGAAACCGCTTTCTTACTACCTCCTATTTCTTCTGATTAAGTTCGTTGCGGGTCCCAAGACAGCCGGTAGGGTGTCCGGGCACAGCCTGTGCATCACTGCACAGCTGCATTATTCGTTGATTATTCGATCAAAGGACGCCACTGTTGATCCTGATAAACAGGAGTTGCAGTGGTGGGACAGAGCGGCGGGCGTGCCCCGAAAAAAAAAAATCTACTTTGTGTTTACAAATTAGCTCGTTATAAGTGCGATTCTCATGATGGGGTTGTAGTAGGAAGCGTTGTTCCTATAAGAGGTATTACAAATGCGTTGTTGTGCTTAAACCGGGAATTATATTTAACATTTACATTAATGGCTGACAGAAGATAGGATACGAGTCCATAGATGAGAGCAATATTTTATGTAAACAAATGAGGTCATACCTTGTTCTTCGAGATTCAAGTGACAAAAGTTCAAATTTCCTCAATCGGTGTTTATAGCTATTCGAGTACGTTTGAACCCGTCCTGAAAAGAAAGTATTCTGAGGAACCGTTTTTGTATTCCCTTAATATTGTCAACATGCACTGCGCAGTAGAGTGACCGTACAGGGCAGCAATATTCAGCTATACTGCGAACCAGGCTAGTATACAAAGTAATAAGTGGGGAGACTGTTTTAAATTGTTTGGTCGAGCGACAGATAAAACCGACCATTTTGTTACACCGAGCTATAATACTACTAAAGTGATCTTTAAATGTTAACTTTTCATCAAATATGACTCCAAGATCACGTGTAGTATTGACACGCTTCAAAGTTTTATCTTCAATTTTGTATTCATTGCAAATGGAAAGTTTTTTTGCAGTGAACGAGATGACAAAGCACTTTTCAATATTTAAAGACATACCATTCGTCCTACACCAGTCCACTAAAACATTAAGATCATTTTGAAGGCTAGAGTAGTCATTAACATTTTTAATAGATGTAAAAAGTTTTAAATCATCAGCGTAGAGAAGACAGGGGGAACTTAAACGAGTTATAAGGTCATTAATGAAAATTTTAAAAAGCAGAGGTCTCAGATGAGATCCCTGTGGTACACCGGAAGGAATCATTTTAGGCATAGATAAGAAGCCCTTAACTGAGACAAGCTGACTTCGATTATTTAAGTAAGAAGTCACCCAACGCAATAAACAGGACATAAGGCTTTGTTCAGTTTCAGTATACACATTAAGCTCGAGTTATTATGGTTTTCTAAGAAACACAATTAACCATTTTTATAAGATCCCTAGAAGACGTATTCGGTTTTTGTACGTCTTAGTTATGCTGGATCTTCGTTCATTTTGTAGATAAATTCATTATTACTTGACCTTACTTGTGAACGGGTAACCTTTAACCTAGTGATCATGCTTGATTTCTGGAGTTTTGATATTCAGTACTAGACCTTATCCTATGTACCAGTGAGCTCACAATAGCTTAATCTTTGAAACTATAAACGATTTAAAATAAGTGTACACACTAAAGGATTTATAAAGAAAAACTAAATAATAATCGAAACAAGCACTTTTATTACAATGTTAATTAAACTTACAGCACATATACAAACAATTTTATTCACAATTATACCCTCACGCCTTTATTCCAACTTTGGTCAAATCAACCCATTTACAGCCATTATTCATAAAACCACTCGCACGCAGAAAACAATAATTTCCCGTCGAAATTTCCGTTTCACACGTGCCAGTCGCTTTTAACATAAAGAAAAAAATTAAAAAAGGGAAAAAGTTAAAGAATGAGATCCATACACCTAGAAAGTAATAATAGAAAGACACGCCACCTTGTGGCAGAGTCGTAACATTTACAATTGAAAATGATAATATATATTTATCTACTAAACTACTTCTACGTGATTTGAAACGATGAATTAAATCTAATTTCTCTTTATTTTTACATAAATAAAGTTAACTCAAATAAGATACTTGATTGCTATTTTCTTTTAGGTTAGAAAAAGTCTTGTAGTAACATCAAAAATTATTTGAGCTCTCATTTAATGTGAAAAATATATTGATAATTTTAAAATAAATTAAACATTATTTTTCATCTTTCTGTCAACTATATTTGACAGTTGACAAAAGGTAAATCATTGACAAAACTGTAGCTGTAAGGTTAGAGGAAACGAATTTTGAAATCGACAGTCAATAGTCATTGTCAGCGAGCATGCTCCTTCGGCCGCATCGTCACTTGCCATCAGGTGACGATTGTAGCCATGCGGAATGTTTGGCTGAACAAAGATATAAACGATTTTAAACCGCATTTTCATAATACATTTCTATTTTAATGTAAAAAAAAAAGAAAATATAGATTCAATTCATCGCTTCATATCAGTTTTACTCTACGCCAGTGGTAATAGGTATTTATAAATGACAAAAAAGTGACGTATCGTCCTTAGGCCGTTATTCAAAGACCGTACTTGAACTAGGACTCAATTCTCAAACTATGTTAAGTGTATTCAAATATTTTAACAGAAAAGATTTCATCGAATAAAATCACATAAATGTATGTTCCGTAAAATGAGAATAAGCTTGCAAAAAAGTAATTAGTATAAGGAAACTTAATACACCACTCGTTTGTAAATCTCTTTAAAATTCTTTACACAACACAAAGTTACTCAAAAAAGACGAAATTAACTGGATTATTAAACTATTTCACTTCACTTTTTATCGAATTCTCAAATTTACTTAAATAAATCTCTCTCAACTCAATCATATCAAGTACGATCTATAAATCCCGACCTAACATAGGTAACTGATGTTTAACATAAATGTTTATAATATTAGTTAATAAAATGTATATTAGCTTTACCATGTAATGTATCAGTTTAAAAGCAATTAAGTTTCTTATAATCGCTTTTTTAAGTCCAAGTAAAAAAAGTGCTTTCCATTTCAAGGTAGCAGTTAATTTTATGTTAATTATTTACAAGTTGGACTAAGATTATGGAAAACGTAGTATTTCAAGTCTTACAGTGGGGCAAGACACGAGTACCCTTAGATAAAAATTAAATTTACTTATGTCGAAATATAAATTATAAAATATTTAATATTTATTGTGCGTTTACTCCAATTAAAAGGTAAGAAAACAATATTATTGACATATATAGAGATAATAACCTAAAAAATACTTATTTATATATTAAAAAGTTAAGGCACTAAATCAATAATTACAAACATTCAGCGAGGACATTAATCGACTTAAAAAATAAAAAATTATACAGGGAAAAAAAAACATTTTACAAAAAATCAAGGATTTTTTTTAATTAAAAATAATCGATACGGAAAACTATATTTTTTTTACAGATATAATTTGAAAAATTATATACATTACATTAAAAAACTGTATAATTGAGAACGGTTTTCGGTTTTAAACGATTCTGCTGCCGTGTTTTTTTTTTTTGTATTTTGAATAATTTTTAGCATTCACTTTCTTTTGATTTACTATCAATTAATTTTGAGAAATCCAACAAAAGACTAATATCTATCTAATCAATAAGTTAGTTAGTAATAAAAATGATTATAAACTACACTCTACTCCATCTTGTTCGGAATCTACAAAAAAATATATGTACATAAACAAAAAATCACTCCGTAATCCCTCGAGAGGGGTTGGCAGAGGTGTTACACACCGCATTTCGCATGTTTACGTTGAGTCCCAGTGTGACAGGTTCCGAATCTGTCACCACTATTCTACGAAAGGAATGCCTGGAAAACCTGATATCATATGAAAATGATTTCTAAGGTTGCCTAGAAGAATCCTAAATAAGTTTTTCAGTGCGTTCCACGCTTTAGGTATCAGAAATTTAAAACTGCATATAACACGCAGCGGAATAAATTCGTTCCCAAATTACTGATAAAATGTGAAACCAATTCAGATAAAAATTAAGGATTTTCTATTTTACATCTATTGTATTAAATTTGTGTAACTGTTTAATTAAAAATGTGGCCTTTTTTGTGAATAAATTAAACGCCAAAAAATAAAACAAAAAGTATACAAAGCTACAATATTTTTTTTAAATTTACAATATTTTTTATTTCATAAATATCACATGCGTAAATTTTTGGAAGATATTTTTTAAACTTGCAACAAGGTAGCCGTTTTTTTTATCGAGTCACAAAAATATTTCTTTAAACGTTTTTTTTTAAATTTAAAACAGAATATTTTTGATTTTCACACAAAATTTGTGCAATTATCGCAAGTTGTGTACATTTTTGACCCCTTCTTTATTTTGTCATATCCTTAACGAATTGAAAATAACAACATTCAACTTTTATGTTTGATTAAAACAAAGCAATCTATAAATCGAATAGATATATATATACATGAATGACAAAACGTGTCCGTCTGTCTTACGTCAAAACTACTGAACCAAATATGATAGTATTTTTTAATTCGAAACACCTTATAAATAACTAAAAACAAAATAATTCTATCTTTATTTTAGATTTTTCACAAGAAATTATTATTATAGAAATGATTAATCTTTACATTTGTGAATATAAATAAAATTTGAATGATTTGCCATGTCTAGATTTCAGAACCGCCTGTTTTTATTTTTAATTTGAACTGTTACGTCAATTTCGATTATATATTTTATATTTGTTAGAAGAGGGATGGTTATGGAGCAATAAAAAGGTAATTCTTTTCGGTGGTTACGGCCCGCCTGATGATAAGCAGTCACCGTAGCCTATGGACGTTTGCTACAACGGATAAATTACGATTATACTATATTTTGTGAAACTTTTACACTCACTGACTGACGGAAAACGCACATAAACCGATGTGGGGTCTAGAGTACCATTAAACTGGTTTCTTGATAAAACATTGGATGATTGAAAATTCATCCCCTGAATACAAACAGGGGATAAACAATTAAAAGTTGATTTGTTTGTAATGTTGATAATTTTAAGTTCATTAAAGATCTCACTTAAATCTAATTTTAAATCAACAACTATATTTCGTTCATATCTATAAAACGCACTTAACAATGAGCAAACATTATTCCCTTTGATTAAGAGCAATATCTCAGATTCTAAAGATTGAATTTCAAGTTTATAAATGGTGAATTATTACTTATACAAAACAGGAATTCATCAACACACAGTCTAAGTATGTTTTATAAATATCAACCCAAGTGCCGAATCTATTAGTCAGTTAAGCTTGCGATCTATAAAACTCACTTAAACATCTATTGTAACATCCGGCTTAAGATGATATATCTATCGATACCGACCTAACATTTTAACTAAACAACTTAAATTGACAAATCATCAGTTGAATACCCCGTACTCACTCTAAATCCCTTGGTAGTTAATTCTTGTGTTTTTGTTTGTTTGTTAGTTCATAATTTCTTCGTTCTTCTGTCTACGCGTCTCTCTATCCTTATAGGGGATGTGACTGACTGTATCATAGCGACTAATTGATTGTCCACTCTCGGTTTTAGCGTTCTCTTTGCAGATCTGGTGCGGAATTTAGCTGACTCTTGGCTTAGCAGGTTCGGTGTGAGAGATTTTATGCATCTGAAAGAAAGGAAATTTGATTATAATTAAAATAATAACCACATCACAAAACACACTTTGCCTCAGCCCTGCACTAAGATATAATCTTGTATCGCTGTCACTAAGCAATGATATGGTATAAACTACATGTATAACATCCAAAACCGGTAAACGAAACAATGCGTTTTGCAAATAACACAAAGTCCCGCCCCCGCCGGGATTGGAACCCGGAACCTCTAGCGTAGCAGTCGGCTGTTTACACCACTGCGCCACCGAGGCTGTCAAAATCGAATTATTTAGTTGTTTATTTTTTCCAAAATCTCAGGTGACGATAACGATTAGTGACTATGCTTGCCTAGAAAAAGCCTATAAAAAATTTATAAGTACAGGTATGTGACCCATAACTCCAGAACGCCTGGACTTAATTACATTTCTTTAAATATGACTTGTTTCGGCTGACACTTTTCCCCATTCAATATGTTACTAAGTGCAAATCCAGTATAGGTTTTGGTGTCGCGACCAGTGGAGGAGGCAAACAAAATGTGTGTGTCGGCGACGTGAACTTTCCGAGGCCCCCCTTTAATGAAATGTAATAAATAAAGATGAGAACTGATAAAGAAACACGAGAAACATTTGTTCATTTTAAAAAAAACAATCCAATTAATTTATTTGTAATGAAAGTTTATTAAATAACATACAGACTGCAGGTGTACAGCAAAAATCAGCTTGATACCAATAATTATCAGCACCCTGATACCACTTAAAACTACGTATAAATAAGATTACAATCTAGCGACCCGACCCGGCTTACGGACGCATATAAATGTACCTCTTGAATAACTCTATCTATTTAAAAAAAATCGCATCTAAATCCGTTAAGTAGTTTTAAAGATCGAAGCATACGTCAAGATTGACAGAAAGCGACTTTTTAATATATTTTTACTATGTAGTGATACACACCTAGCAGCCTCCTGCAGTTTCCTGGTCAGCAGTTCGTTCTTCATCCTCGCCGCGGCGAGTTCCCTTCGTAGCTGTGACTTTGTTTTGTTACCGCCGATAGACAGTAACGGGTGCCGACGAAGCCTTGCGGCCGACGGACGGAGCGTCGGGTCTGGGGACACCATTTTCTGTAGAGGTGAAAAAAAAAATTAATTTCTTATGTTTAAATTTACAATATATGTTTTAAATCATTTACAAAAGGAAGTTATAATAATAAATACTAATTAAGTTGTATTATATTTTTAATGACTCAAAACATTAATAAAACACTTTAAATAAAGAGACTATAAATAAACTATCCTAGATTCATTTACAATTAAAACGTTTTGAGATGGTATCAATGGGTTTTGAGATAATTAATTTGACAGTGAAACCATTTTCTTTCTAAAATAAAAGGGCATATGTTTTTTTTTTGTTAATTTACACAACTACACTACAAAAACTTTCAAACTATTCAAATTAAACTAAACAACTGGCCAATGACGGTTAAATTTTTCATAGATGTAACATTTAAGATTATTTTTTTAATTTTATAAAATGACTTATAGACGAAATATTGTTGATACTATGTCTTCAGCCAAACATGTAATGTACGGAAATATTTGCAAATAAAATATTTTAAAACAAATTTGTAGACTCAACAATAAATAATTTTGTCGACCTCGGTGGCGCAGTGGTGTAAACAGCCGACTGCTACGCTAGAGGTTCCGGGTTCGAATCCAGGCCGGGGCAGGTCTTTGTGTTATTTGCAAGACGCATTGTTTCGCTTACCGGTCTTGAATGTTGTATTCTTATTTATTTAGTATATACCATATCGTTTCTTAGCACCTGCGATACAAGTTCTTACGAAACATAGTGCAGGGCTGAGTCAATGTGTGTGTCGTGATGTGGTTATTATTATAATAATTTGCTGATGAAAATTACTTGAAAGTGATTATTTTTATTTTAATGTTGAAAATAACGCCGGTATCGAAAATCCTATCCACTGAATTTAATTAAAGTAAATTAACTAGAGAAACAAATACTAATGTTAGGAATTCTTCATTTATCATAAATTCATTTCATGTGTCGATATGAAATTGCGTCTTGCAACACACTGTTCAACTGGGATTCGAACCCGGGAACCTCTAGCGTTTTAATCGGTTGTTTACACCACTGCAGCACAGAGGCCGTGTAACCTCAACCAAGTAAAATTTTCAGTTAACCTAACCATTTCAAAGTACAATAGTACTAACCTTCAGCAGATCATTGAATTCCCTGGACAAGTTTGGTAGCTCCGGTAGCTTGCCATCTCTAATGTCGTGCCATTCCTGCCCGTTCTTAGGCAGGGGACCACCGCCGGCTGCTTCGTACAGGGTTAGACCTGAACGATATAAACGAAATCATATTAAATACAATCCTAAATATATATATATATATATATATATATATATATATAATACAAATTTCAAAATTTATCAGAAAAAAAACATCAAATTACTAATAAATTAAATATATATTTTATGTAAAATAAAACTCTCAATAAATATAATTGTTTTTTTTAAATTGTTTTTATACAATCAGAATGGACAGCATAAACAATTCAACTCACCGAACGCGAATATATCAGCTTTAGTTAGATGCGCGAAGTCTTCCTGTAACACTTCTTTGGGTAAATATCTGCAATCCCCCTCCTCCACCGACGGGGACGATATGCACGTCACGTGGCCGAGGTCACCTAAAAACAGCAAGATGCAAATTGCTGGGAAAACTATGAATTCTTTTTAGATTTTAATTTTGTTTGTTTTCCTTTAATCGTTATATATTTGTTTTCTTTCATTTTGTCTCAATTTTATTTTATATACTAAATTTAATTCAATTATGTAGCTAATAATTTTGTAAATGCTGTATAAGTCCTTAATTAGGACACACATATGTACCTTGGGCTTTTAATTATAAGTTATTTTCTGCGTCTGATGTGTGTCCTGTGGGTTTATTAAATAAATAAAATAAAAAAAGAAGGGGGATTTAGATTTTTTTTTAATATTCAAATTTAATGTATATAGTTTTACCGCGTAATAATTTGAGCTATGTCACATGTCCGTGTTCCTCTGTAATTGGGAGAACAATTATCTTGTACGATATTGGAAATACTATCATAAATTAAATATTGTATCTCCTGTTGAGGATCCTATTAAATAAATAAATTTAAAAAAAACTTTACACTTTCAAAACGAAATTTTTGAATACCGGGAAGAATCCGGTAAGAATCCATAGTTAATTTTTTTTAAAGTAATTATAGATACCGATCTGTAAGGCATTTGAGTAGTTTTATTTATTTAATTATGCAAGTTAAAAAAATCTACAACTGTAGTGGCAAAAAATCATACAGAACGGAAGCTGGTAAGCAATCAACGTAGCCTATGGATGTTTGCAACACCAGGGGTATCATACATAAGAAAATTTAATTTATGTCCGGGTACAGGAATCCAACATGTCCCGCTACAAGGTGGAGTTCGTGGAGGTGGGCGTGGTGGGTCGCGGGCAGTTCAATGAACTAAATTAACTAAATTAATTCGACAATTAACTTACATTTTTGAAAATCAAACTAACAAACGATAATAAAACTTTTTTTATATATTTTAAAAATATCCATAGTTTCTTTTGAATTAATTAGCATACATTTTAAATAGCAAAGTAACTAATTAAATTTAACAATTTGACTGACATGAAAAAAAAAGACAATAAATGCCTTTGAAAAATTTATTCAACCCCCCTCACGAGTAAAAAATTGGCATAGTAAAATATTGAAATGGAATATACAGTAAATAATTTTGAGACATCTGTAAGGATAATATCTTTGTTCTTTTATTTAATACCTATAAGGAATATTTCTTATGAAAACTCACCGATTTTAAACTTCTTCCTACTTGGCGGTACATCATCATCCTCGTATCCGTCATCATCGGTGTTGGTGCCGTCTGCGGGCTGGCCGTCCTCGCTGCATATGAATATGTTGCCAGGCTTTACGTCCATGTGGACTAGATGGAGCGAGTGGATGTAACTGTCCAGATAAGAATATAGATTAATATGAATCCCAATTAAGGAGGCTTCTTGATGGATTCTTCAACGTGGATAAGCATTCCAAAAATTTAAACTACCGCTTGAAAGATATGTTTAAAATCGGCATATTTAATGTCTCTTTAAATAAATAAAAAATGTGTTAAAAAATTTCTCTGAATAATTTCTGTTTTGATTTTTGATTTTGTTGTAAATGTTGTGCTTGCCTTTAATTGGTATGTGTACATGCCCTGTGAAAAGTAACTGTATTTATATAATTGTGATTCATGTACTGTTGGCTTGCCTTAATAAAATAAATAAATAAAACGTATAAACATTATTATTTTAAGACATACTGTATTTGTGGGCAATTTTTTATTTTTACACAAACAGATGAAAACCATGAAAAAAAAAATAAAAATTTAACATAGCAAGACTACTTGAAATGTATACACAATAATAAAAAGGCAAAAAATAAATAAATGATAATTGTACTGTAAAAGTTAATTTTATACTTTATACTTGAAGATAAGTTTTCGATTTATATTTATTTTTTTTAATTCGATTATATCATGTAAAATAAGCATTTTACCCTTAGAATTGTATCATTAGGCAATAAAAAACAAATTTAAAAAAAGTTCTTTCAAATCGTCAGTACATAGTTTTAAAATTACTTACGCCAATCCATCAGCAACATGAGCTAACAGCAAAAGCAGTTCGCTCTCAGGCAGCGGGCCGGACTCCATGAGTTGTTGTAAGGAACCACCGTCGCAGTATTCGTTCTGGATGATCATGTGATCGTCTTCAGCCCAGGCGGAATAATACCTGTAGGGATTTAACGATTCTTTAGTAATCTTCTAATATAAGTTAGTATTATAAGAATTCGGAACCGTCGTGTGTGTTCGATGCATGGATGAGGAGAAAGCGTATATATATTACGAACCGCTGGGATGAATACATGAATTTGTGCGTGTGGTTTGTGAGTGTGCGACATAAAAACATGTATTTTTGTATTTGTAATGTCTATTTACAGATGACATAACGTAATAAAAACCACCAGCTGTTTCTCTGTTCTGAATAAAAAACCTGACACCCAATCCCCGTCACCATTATTTTCCCTTTAAGACAATTAGAGCGTGTTTGGCGGCGCTATATGATGTTGGCGGCGTACGTACCGCACAACATACGAGCGCTATATGATGTTGGCGTACGTACCGCACGACGTACGACCGCTATATGATGTTGGCGTACATACCGCACGACGTACGAGCGCTATATGATGTTGGCGTACATACCGCACGACGTACGAGCGCTATATGATGTTGGCGTACGTACCGCACGACGTGCGCGTGCTTGCCGAGCGCGGCGTGCGCGTACACCTCTGTGAGCGCGGCGCGCTCGGCCGCCGACCCCGCCACGGGCCGCAGCGAGCGCTATATGATGTTGGCGTACGTACCGCACGACGTGCGCGTGCTTGCCGAGCGCGGCGTGCGCGTACACCTCTGTGAGCGCGGCGCGCTCGGCCGCCGACCCCGCCACGGGCCGCAGCGAGCGCTATATGATGTTGGCGTACGTACCGCACGACGTGCGCGTGCTTGCCGAGCGCGGCGTGCGCGTACACCTCTGTGAGCGCGGCGCGCTCGGCCGCCGACCCCGCCACGGGCCGCAGCGAGCGCTATATGATGTTGGCGTACGTACCGCACGACGTGCGCGTGCTTGCCGAGCGCGGCGTGCGCGTACACCTCTGTGAGCGCGGCGCGCTCGGCCGCCGACCCCGCCACGGGCCGCAGCGAGCGCTATATGATGTTGGCGTACGTACCGCACGACGTGCGCGTGCTTGCCGAGCGCGGCGTGCGCGTACACCTCTGTGAGCGCGGCGCGCTCGGCCGCCGACCCCGCCACGGGCCGCAGCGAGCGCTATATGATGTTGGCGTACGTACCGCACGACGTGCGCGTGCTTGCCGAGCGCGGCGTGCGCGTACACCTCTGTGAGCGCGGCGCGCTCGGCCGCCGACCCCGCCACGGGCCGCAGCGAGCGCTATATGATGTTGGCGTACGTACCGCACGACGTGCGCGTGCTTGCCGAGCGCGGCGTGCGCGTACACCTCTGTGAGCGCGGCGCGCTCGGCCGCCGACCCCGCCACGGGCCGCAGCGAGCGCTTCACGGCGTACGCGCAGCCGTCCAGCTTGTTCACGCACAGGTGCACCACGCCGAACTGCCCGCGACCCACCACTCCCACCTCCACGAACTCCACCTTGTAGCGGGATATGTTGGATTCCTATACCCGGACATCGAAAAAGGATTATTTATTTATTTTATTCGTTGATCTATAATTAACACACACTTTTGTGAATGAACTTGTAAAACATTAATGTAATGTGTCTTTGGAGTCTAATATCAATAAATTTAAAATTTGTATCACACACAAATCTGATTTCTATCTAATAAAAAGCAATTCCATTAATAGAAAATACATTACATATACAGAAACTGACATAAAGCTTCACATAACAAGTGCAATATCAATCCTTATGCTGTACAACTTAAGAACGGTACAAAGTACAAACAGGTTGGGTTGATGCATGACTGAGTGTACTAGTTCAAAAAAACAATCTATGAGAAGCAAACTGACTTACCCGCAGTCTCTTAGCCGGCTGTTCTGGCGATATATCTCCCCAAGTAGTGGGTGTTTTTGATAACGCTCGCTTCTTCTTATTCAGGGCTTGACCTAAAGAAAAATATAATTTTTATTATAGCCAGATAGTGGTGAAAGATTTGCAACCTGTCGTACTGGGACTCAACATAAACATGAGAAATGCGGTGTGTAAAACCTCTACCAACCCCTCTCGAGGTATTACGGTGTGAATTTACGTATTTATGTATGTTTATTATAAAGGGGCTAAGTAATATTTTCATAATACAAAAACACAAAAGTTATCAACCATTACAATTTATCAATTTGACTAATTTGAAAGACTGTACTGATATTATTTCAATTTACAGGTGAGAAGATAGAGCTCAACACCAGAAAAATTAGAATTGACAAATGTAATTATTAAATTGATTTTAACTCTTATTAGCTTCTTAATTATTATTTAAAAAATCTACATCTGTAGCTTCTTACCATTATTGTCCTTAGATGCATAAAAAACAAGCATTTCAAGTTAATTTGATAATCTTAAGCAATTTAAAACTTCAGTCAAGTTATTTTTCTTTTATTATTAATAATTTAAACAGGAAACCCCAGTAACTTAATTATTACAAACATTCAATTAAAATTACAAGTTAATTATATAGCGAACAAGACACACACGTCTCTATCATGATAACATGTCAAAGACAAAATACGCATCTAATGCTTTAGTTCCACAAATGCATAGAACATACAACAACTTATTGTCAAAAATTGACATATTCAACACTTCTAAAAGTCAATTCAAAAAATAACTTACGGATGCTTTACAGTATTAATATTATTGTTAACTTTATGTCCACTATTCAGTATTTTAATACACTCGTCTCTCCTGAATACAAGCCTACCTAACCTTTTGCTCTCTCGTACATTCCACGCAACACACACACATGCATGCACAGGCATACACACGCACACACACGCACTTTTGTATTTATTTTAAATTTACTCATTTATATATAGAATAAGTTGTACCTTGTCTTTATAAAATGATTGACCGTTTTCTTAAATGTTCCATAAAAAAAATGAAACCGTAATTGGCCAATTGTTAAGTTTTACTTAAAATGGTTTTAATGGTTTTGTAGTGCTGTGGTTTTATGTAAATAAAGAGAAAAGGAAAAAAAAGTAATCTGCCTTCAAAGCTAGCTAGATTCAATAAAAACATCCATAGACTGATGAAACCATACATAACCCTTGCTTTAGACTCTTCCCCTAGTTGAGTAAAAAACAATAAGTCACAAGTAAGGACCTTGCAAAAACAACTTACCGTCCGGTGTAAAAGGGTTGATATTGGCTAGTGGACGCTTCGCCTGCCGGGAATCGTCCATCTCATCTGGTGGTAGGCTGCCCAAGGCACTGTCCTCATCCCCGGATGGTGGGTGGAGATGATGACTGGAGCCAGACGGCATGCCTGATTAGATAATAAACAATATGCTTTTTATTAAATTTATCTCATTATAAGCTCTCTTGAAAAATCTAAATTTTCCACCACTTTGGAATACTGGTTTATATGCTTTAATTGTGTTTTAATACCTATTAGCTTAATTCAATCTTTTATACTCATATAGTAGTTTTCTATGACTTATTAAAATCTGAATAATAATAATACCTCACATAATTATTATTTTAACTGTCATTATTTATAATAAAATTTAAATAAAATTACAAGATTATATTTTAGTGCAGAGCTGAGTCCATTAAGCTACTAGCTGACCCGGCAAATGTTGTTTTGCCATATAAATAAAATGTTAAAGATGGACAACCCTTATCACTAAGGGGTATGAAAAATAGATGTTAGCTGATTCTCAGACCTACTCAATATGCTTACAAAATTTCATGAGAATCGGTCAAGCCGTTTCGGAGGAGTACGGGAACGAACATTGTGACATGAGAATTTTATATGTAAGATTTATATTCTTACCCGTCGGCGCGTCTAATTTCGGTGGAAACAGCCTCGACCTCGGTGGGTGGTGTGTTGGGGTGGAGCACTTCTCTAGCAGCGATTTCGGTGTATGCGGACTGTCAAATAGCCTGAAAATAAAACATTAGTTGTTACTACGCAATGTTGCACTTTGGTAAAATGCTCACATACTTTGAACTCTGGTGGTAGTAAATATTGTGGGAAATTTAATTGTATGTAGCAGTCTCGAGTACTTCAAAAGGTACTTTATATTGTGGGCTTAATATAACCACTAATTGTTTAACATTAATATCGTCAATGGACTGTAAAATTATTTATGCATCAACAAAACATCATATTGCAGCTTAATGCCTGCAAGAAAAGAATGAATGTGTTATTATTAATCATCTAACCAACAATTAGTAGAATTATTTCCTCTGGTTTTATATTAATGTGCTTGTATATTATATACATATATATTTTTATATGAGACATCTGTATAAAACAAACAGATCCTTATAAAAACTATCTGCTGATGCAATAAATAAAAGCTTTGTATACGGAAAACCAGGTGTTAATCTCAAACACACACATTCTTAACCGATGACATTTAAATAAACGCACACAACAACACAAGTCCCATTCAAAAAGAACACCTGAATATTTCAGCACATGTCTTCCAGGAAAAGAGAAAAAAGTGCATCTTTTATCTTGATTTGTATACAGATTTCGATCTTTATTGCTTAAGAGATAAGGTTTAAGTTCAAACTTAACAAAGTTATACTGGTTGTGTTTTTTTTGTTAAATTAGATTGTTGACAATGGTGTGTAAAAAGGTATTGAAAGCATAATTTACAAAAACAAGTTTTTGGATTTAATATTGACTACAAAAACTAGATGCCTAAAGATACTTTAAATTTTAAATACATATAAAACATTAATAAACCGACATCAGTGGTGCAGTGGTGTAAACAGCCGACTGCTACGCTAGAGGTTTCAGGTTCAAATTCCGGCGGGGGCGGAACTATGTGTTATTTACAATACACATTGTTTTGCATACCGGTCTTCAATGTTGTATTCTTATCTATGTAGTTTATACAATATTGTGGCTTTGTGCTGGCAGTACAAGATTATCTTAGTGTTGGGCTGAGTCAATGTGTGTGTCGTGATGTGTTTTTTTTTTTTAAACACTGGTGGATCAGTTTGAGTCATTTAAATATGCATTTGATTACTCACACAATAAATCATTTAAATTGCTAATATATAAATAATAATGTATGTTTTCGTATATAGAAAACAAAACTTGATTATTTCTTTGAAAATTTTGATAATATTCTACTAATTATAATAGAATATTACACTAAAGTGACTCGCAAAACTAAAATTTAAACTAAATTTCAAAAAAATCCCAAATTCCCCTTTTGAAACCACCAACAATATGGGATATCCCAGAGCTATAACAATAACAATTTCAACCACTCTAAAACCTACTCTATTACAATGTCATAAGGTTGTAATTAGTTGTTTTTCCTGTTCTTTTTTTTGAGGCAAGGTGTGTTAACAGAATGACATGAGATCATAGTAGGCGTATATTTTTTATGCCATCAGCTGTTATGGTGAATCACCATGGTTTTTTTTTCCAACATAACTGTACTGTAACTGAACATTTTGAGGTAGGTATTTTGTTCCATGTCTATTTTAGGTATGTAATGAATTAAATTGTCAATTTTGTTTGTGTTTTGTTAATGTTGCTGTTTGAATTATTTTGTCAAAGGAAATTCATTATTAAATTGAAAACTTGAGACTTTTAAGGTTTATAAAAAGCCATGAAAATTTTATAGTAACCTATAATACATATTAAGATCTATTAATTTATCAAAATAATAATAATCGGATTAACTTTTTCAATTATTTGATAGATTATCATGAAAATTCATAGCAAAAATTCCTTAACCATAATACTAAGTTGTATAATTCGACTATCACCACAACACAAATACATCAATAAACATACACTCTCCATTTAATATAACAACAGGACTGTCTAATAGTTTTAATGTCTTGCACTTTGGGCAATTTTTATGAATTTACCAATGTTTTAAGAGTGAGGTTTGCACACAGTTTAAAATTTGAGTTATTACCAGTAAATTGCATACTTACCTTTCCTCATTAAAAATTTCATAGCAACTTGTCTAAAGCAATATAATTGTTTGTCCTGACCAATGGACAGCCAAAACATAAAAGTCTAAAATGATGCTTAATTTGACCGGAAAATTCGGTTTATCAATTTACAATAAGACAGCTAAAAAAGAAATTTTCGAAAATTCAAACACTAAGCATAAAATTTATGGAAAACTATATTAATGCAGACACTGATGAAGCAATTTTGAGTTATTATGTAAAATACATATATATTTGGCCTCTGTGGCAAAGTGGTGTAACAGCTGAGAGCTACGCAAGAGGTTCCATGTTCAAATCCCGGCGGGGATGGATCTTTGTGTAATTTGCAAGATGCATTGTTTTGCTTACTGAATTTGGATTTTGTATTTGTATCTATGTAGTTTACGCGTTTAAGAGTTGCTTAGTACCTGTGACATGATTTTTTTTTGTTTTCTTATCTATTTACCTACTTTACACCTAAGAGTTGCTTAGTACCTGCAACATGAAATCTTTTGTATAATTTGTGTATTGTGATTAAAAAAAGACCTTTACTTAAATTTTCAAAATAGATATCCATCTTCATTCCACAAATGTTTTTATGTTTACTTAAGTAAAATTTTAAGCAGAGATTTAAACAGATAACCAGTCAAACTAGTTTCAACATGACTCCATAACAATGGAATCTTATGGAATATTGTCATGTTGTTTCTTGGGATTCAACATGTTTTAACTTGTTGGATATTTTGACAAGTTAGCACTTGATTATGAGATTTCGAAAACCATGTTTTCCCATCAACTCCAGCAACTGCATGATGAAAAAAGCATTTTTGTTGTTTTCTAGAATGTTCTTACTAAAATTCTTTAGTTATGTATAAGTTTAATTTAACAAGCATATAATTTATATAAAATTTTTCAGTGGATCATTTTTCAAAATTATTTATTTTTATTGTATAGTATTTATATTATACATTGTATTTAAAAAATTATATGGATAAGGCAAAAAAATGTTTCTCAAGATAAATAACACATTATATAGAATTTTGGTGAATGGTCAATGCAGTTACAAACATAATTTTAATTTTGAAACTAATAATTAATTCAGGCTGATAAAACTATTAGGAAGGCATTTTATTATTTATGCTATATAAAAATTATTATTTATATATTTTTTAAACAAACTCAACATATGCAACTATTTTAATCTGAGTATCAGATTTAGAATAAGATTAAATAAATTGCTAATTAGCATTAAAAACCATAGTAATGTTATATATATCACACATTTATCAAATACATAGAAAAAAACCTAACAAATATACTAAAAACAGGACATTTCTTTACCAAAATGTGAGCATTTCGAAACAGTTAATTTTTTATTTAAAAATATTAAGAACTCTCTAAAATACAGTTTTAGAAAGTAATTATTTGACCTTGTAAACTTCAAAATAAACTTTCTATGCGAAGTTAACAGAATTAATAAGAATTTCCTTGGCATTTGGGTCACAAACGGACTAAATTAGCAGTCAGAACAGGTTTTAAACACAAGCTGATGAATTGCATGGTGATTTTTAATCTTATATTCAAACTATTGACTTACTTTAATGCTCTCACTCTTTTGTATGGAGGACTCAGGGAAACCGGCGCCAGAGAAGCATCCTTATGGTTGTCTTCGTCGTCAAAAACACTAAAATCCAACTTTCTAGGCACTATTGACGCCGGTATGGGGCTCAAATTTTCAGAAAATATGTTAAAGGAATCCGACATCTCGCAAGATGTTTCCACAGATAATTCTGACGAGTCCAACTTGTTGTTGAACCCGGTCTTCATTCTATACCACTCAGTCATGTTTAATTAACACATTCAAAACACTTTAACACGCAATATCACTGAATTAAATCACAGAAAACAAGAATTTTTGTTCGCAATCGCAAACAAAGCACACTTTCACAATTTTCGTACGTTATGGCGGATGACGCATAGCACCTGTTAAATGGCGCAGCCAATCAGAGCGCGTCATTTGACCGGTGAAACAAATACTCAGTCTTTATTGGTTGAAGATTTTTTTTTTTAATTTGTAATGGCTTCTGTTCCGTGATTGGCTGGTATAGATGCGTTCATATGTTTTAAATGCGTTCATAACAGTTTGCAAAGGGTATTATGCACAGAAATAATATTAATTTGCTTGTATAGAATTTAAAAATTGAATTTGATAGTACGTATAAAAACGTACGAAATATTGACAAGAATTCTATGGCTGTCCCGAAGTTAACGATATTATTTTCTACAGTTAAGAATACATCAGTTCATCGACGTAGCTGCCTCCCCTAGGGATTAAAAATCGATTTTCCCCACTAGTTATTTGACAATATCGTGATATGGCCGGATTTTGGCAGTTCAGCTAAAAATCAGGCCTTATGGATTTGAAATAGGTTTTTCGCGGTGAGTTGAGAGTAAGTATATCCCTGTGACTTAAACTTTTTCGTAATGACTACCAATACCAAGTCAAATGAATCTGGACAAAAATTCGTTGCGATCACAACATCACACGCGTAAAAAGTATCACAATTATTGCAAATATTCATCAACTACCACATCATAGTAGCAGGCGGGTTGAGCTTGTGACTTGCAATAGAAGACAAACCGTTAAGACCACAAAACCCAGAGATTTATAATAAATAGCAAAATATCATACCCGAAGCAATTTTGGTCTTGTAAAAAATTCATTTAGTTTTAGTAAAATATCTATTAATTTGAGAAAATAATATAAAGTTATACAAAATGGAGTATTTTTAAAACATCGAATAAAACCGAAATTGATCAACTCTTGAAAAAGCGAATATCAACGAATAAAATGACGTTTTTATTTTATATTAACTAAAAATGTAAGTGTTTAATTAAAAAAGAGAGTTGTGATCGTTACGCTGGTCTGCCTTTCGCTCAGAGGTTGAGCATCGCTATACAACGTGGAAATGCAGCCAGTGCTATGGGCACACTCCATTGTAGGCATGATTTTATTTAGGTTTTTTAATGTATTTCAATTTCTATCTTGTAAATATTAATTGAAAATAATTAAAACTATAAAAATTTTAAAAATATAATACGTGACTCGCTGAGTTGATTCCCCCTGGCAGAATATGAGGGTCAACGACTTTTTTCCCCGATTTATTTGAATCAAGAAATGTATATCTTTAAGTAACATTATTTGATAAGATTCAACAAATTGAAACACTTAAAAAGTAATTTTGTACTAGTTTATATTTAAATAGAATAAATAGTAATAATAAACTCGTATTTTGCACTTATTAATTTTAACATCAAATCTTTGTTATTTAAATAATGATGAATGAGGTGATTTGACTTTATTTAAATACAGTTCAATTTCTGTTCGTGTAAAAGTCAGTAAGCTTTTGATTGGTTTGAAACCATATAACAAGCTCCTAAAATATGAATGTCATGGTGAATGGAAAAGTGAGATAGAGCTTTAGAAAAAAGTCTTCGATGAAAGTTTATAGACGTTATTATAAAACTGTCTGACTACGAGTAAGCTTAAAAACTCATACAGTTCAATTTTAGGCCGACTAGAGGTTTTAGATGTTTTCATGTCATTCATTTGTGCGTTGATTGATTGTTTGATTGATCATTTGTAAACGTCAAACTCAATCAAATCTTATTGATCGATTGATTTGATTGACCGTCATTTCATCATTTCAGCTGCTTGTGTATTGTGTGATTGGACAGTGAATAAACAATGAAAAACTTTAACAATCAGTAATTATAGTTTGTCTAAATAAACAAATTCAAATACGGCAGCAAACATGTCTAAGTTACTGTGTTTCAAATTGACATTCATGTTATGTTTCTCACCAATTTTAACCGAAGAATTGACAAGTCCTGGCATAATTTTTCACTATAATAATACGTAAGTCGTATCTTTAATGAAATATTTATGCTATCTATTTGATTTTACTCCTTAATTCATGTTCTTAAGATATAATTTTCACTTAAATCACTCCTTTATCTGGGAATATGTGTCAACACACTTCTATCAGTTCAATGTATCATTTTTAAATTATTTGCTTTAAGTTTTACCTACAAATGCAGCCAGTTTTATTTTATGTGAACAATGGGCTTGGTTTTTTAAATATATCTGATCGATTAAATACAATCAATACTTGTTGCCATGCCAATCAACAGTTGCTACAACATGTTAGGTAAACTAATTTATCTAAAAGAAAAAGTTTATCTATTAAAGACACTTGTATGATAGGGAGTCTACTGTCCATAGTACACAAAGCCATAGAGCAACCTAACCTGTATGGACTTTGTACCATTCTGAAGTTTTCTCAAATTTACATGTATTTTTGTGTGGCGGCCTATACCTACTATAACACATATTCCTACCAAGATGATTCATTGTATCTTGTCACTGTGGCTTCAAGTTTTGTCAAAATCCGTTAATGAAAAACATTCCTCTATTACATAACTAGAGGGTGGCAGGGTGTGAAAATACCCTAAGGCCTGCTGACACGTGCAGTATAAGGGCCCCTCAAAGAGTGACTTAAATTTGTCCCTGCCCTTTAAACATCTGTAATGTGCCATACCTTTAGCAAATAAATTTCATTTAATTTTAAAAAATCTATCTTAATCAATCTCAAATCAAATCTTAATCTATTTTCAAAAAAATTTGAACAAACTGAGAACATCTCTTTTTCAATTCAAACAGAATGTCAATTGATTGATGAAATAATTTTTGTAATAAGATGTGTAGTGTCAAAAACTCACATGTTTACGTCATCACTGACATATATCACGTAGTTTCAAATACTCTCACATTTTATATCATAACAAAAGCTGTACCCATTGGGTCCTATACTAATTTTCTACCACCATACATACATTTACTTTTATTGAAAATCTGAATGGTGATTTGTACAGTCTTGTATAATTATCTAAAGCATGTATGTTGATTATAATAACAAATTGTTGTTTTATGAATTCATAGGTTTATTTATTGTCTTAAAATACACACACACCAACTCATGACTAAATTCCAAAAAGTTAGGCTCAGACTAAAGCCTCATATCCACTAGGCTACAATTGACGCACAACATGTTGTGATTCTAATGTTGCCTAATGGATATGAACCTAAACTAAGGGTTTGTAATGTTGGCAACATTACGCATTGTTGAGCAATGTTACCAATCATTGTTACAGTCTCATCAAGTGTTGCCTAGTGGATACGAAGCTTAAGGTTCTTTTAAAGCCTCAACCCATAAATACCTCTCAATTTCTAACAAAATAAAAGGCTATTGTGGTAAAGAAAACTGGGTTTTTCAACAATAACATTTATTTTTATTTGTTACAGATATAAATACAATGTTCCTTACATTGTGAATGTCAGTAAAAACACTGAATACATAATGGAGTTCGGAGGGGTTAGTATTTACTTATACCCTTATATGATACATAGAATTATTTGTACTAGAGGTCATCTCTTTTCAGTCTAACCGCAAACTTGAACCTTTGACATGGTCATGTCATTGTTAATGTCACATGTGTCATGTGTCTTAGGTGTGTATGTAAACGCATGGTAGTGTGTTTTTTTGTTAATTTAATGAACTCGTAATTTTATATAAAATATTTGTATTCTGCTCTCCTCCATATCTATACTGATAAAATCATTAAGAGAAACGATTTAATTATTTGAATTGAATTAAAACTACTGGACCGATTAGAAAAATTATTTCACCATTAGAATCCTACATCATCCCTGATAAACTTAGTCAATAGAATATTACCAAAAATGTTTCATACCTGTATCTACTCGTGCGAACCCGGCGCAGGCCGCTAGTAAACTATAATTGTTCCAAATTTCATACTCCGTCTATGTAATGTATGTAAGATCGGCTACAAAGTTTTTAAATGTAAATTAGCAGGTAAGTGGTCATGAATCATGGTTTAACATTGTCATGAAACAAGTATGATATTAATTTATCTGATTCATCGTAATAATTATCCATGACATGCATTCTCATATCCGAATTCTCATACAATAGGTTTCTGTTGCATGTTTAATTATTGCGTTGTTTTTTAATGCACTCTTGCAGCTCATTTTTATATGAATCGAGTTAATTAATTTGATAAATTATATCATTAGTAATTATAATTTTTATGTTCTAAAGGTTAGAGAGTTCTTTGACATAATTATAATTATCAAGATAATTTTATTTTTATAGGATATTAATTATTTCGAAAAACAAGACAATTAATAACTTAACAATCTACCTAAAACTTTATATCAATTATTTAACAATCTACCATAACCTTTATTTTAATCCTAATTTAGTTATGTCCTTAGGCAATGATGACTGCTTACCATCAGGCGGGCCGTGTGCTTGTTTGCTTAGGTAAATAATAAATTTATACCAATAATTATAATGTTCCTTACTTTTCAGGATATTGACGAGTCTTATGATACCCCGGCGAGGGTAACAGTCGCTAGTGACGATGCGAACAAAACGTACCCACTGTTCATTACTGCCAGACAACAGAAAGGTCGGTACTGCTTCAGAGCTTAACTAACTTTATGACGTAAATGTTTATAAACCATTGTATTTATTTAATGTAAGACAGGACAGCCTTTCATCACAATCTTTTCAGGTTAAGATAATGATACGTGTCGATGAATAAAACCTTATTCTATTGTTCCTTTAAAATATACATAATAATAATAATAATATACATAATAAGGTTTTATTCATCGACATGATATATAATATATAAAATATATATATATGAAGTTAAAACAAGTTATAATAGTATTTTGTATGTACATATATAAATGGCAAGCATTTGACTTCAATATCATCTACAACCCAGTCGAGTTAAGTTCGCACCTTGCGTCGATGACGTCATACTGATGTTCAGTGTCACCGATCACCAGCAACATGCTTACCGTACTAACGCGGCACGGTGAACGCGGGAAGGTGAGCGGGGAAGCGAGGGAGGGCTCGCATTCCATCGAGGTGCTAACTTAACTTGGCCGCGTTGTAATGTCAATCAACGATGCGATCCAAAGTGTAACTGCTTACCCAGACAGATGATGCCTTTTTTAAATAAATAAAAAATCATGGGCAAGCAAGCAATCGATTCACTCATACATTGACACGACGATGCCCTTGATGTCTGAAACGCTAAGAGCAATGCGTTGCCAATGCAGAGGTGTTATACCACTCGTGCCGGAAATTACACTGGCTCTACAATCCTTCGAACCGAAACACAGCGAACTGCTTCACGTTGGAAATAGAAATGAGGGTGGTACCGACGCAGACGATCTCGCACGTAGATGTAAAACGTAACAACGTAAAGAAACCGCCAGCATGTACCTCTTGTAGTTGTATTGAAGTAAATACATTTTACCCAAATGTTTAGTTAATAACCTTGTTAATACAAAATAATTTTTCCTAAAGAAAACCAGGTAGGTAACTTAAATTGCAAGTGGAAATCAATCTTTCTGAATAAATACTAATTCTTAATCTGATAGTTGTTAATTAATAAGATAATCTTTATTAAAAATGTCTAATCCTTTGATCTAATAGGATCGGATATTTAAGGTTTAATATTCTTTCGTATAGATAAGATTGTATTTAATAATGTTGATAATAAGTTTATTGAATCATATTATATGAGTAATACTGTTTTCGCTAGTGAATCAGGTATTTAAGTTAATATCTAGGCCACTTGACTGAAGCGCGTTAGTAATTTCCTAATTATTCATAAAACTTAATACATTTTTATTCACATCTATTATTAGGTTTCTTATCAGAAGCTGTCCCTGTAGACTACAACTTTTAACAGGTATATTTTTAGGGTTCCGTACCTATCAAAAGGTTGGAAAACGAAAATGTATCTCATGAACCATAATAGCTATACTCTTGAATTTCTTAAGAATGTCCATTACTGTTGCCGCTGTATAGAAAAACATACCGTAATCAAATGAAAATTTAACAAACCTAAAAGAAAAGTGATTTTTTCGACATTTTTTGGTTTTTCTTGTCTCATGAATGAAACTAAATAGTACATATTGTTTAAACTTATACGGAACCCTTCACGTGCGATTCCGTATTCCGTATCACGAAAAAAAGTGTATTATGCTAATTAAAGACTAATTATATCAGTTATCACTCAAGTACTTTTATTTTTAATTGACTTACAACCATACCTAAATCTTTTATTATACTTGAATATACAATATGACCCTGTATCCGAGGTAGAGGGCGCTCTAGCAGTGGCGTGCCTAGAGTTTTAATACAGGGCAAGCAGAGAGATATACTTCATACATCCGTTGTGGACTTGCTGGCGTGGACGAGCTCAGCAAAACACTCACAAGTTTGCGAACATGTCGGCAAAAACACAATTTCGGTGGCTTTAAAAAAGTCGTTTGATTTGTTAATGAATGAATAAGAGCGCGAACTTATTTTAGTTTGATAGGGCAAGCCGGGCTTTTGGGCTTCTATGACAGTACCGCCACTGCGCTCTAGCACATAAAGTATATAAACCGCCGACATGCAACATAATATTATTATTGTTATTTTATTGTAACAATTACAATTTGCAAAGTGCTGCCATCTGTCGCGATAACATTGCTTTATTACCTCCTAATATGAAAGTAAACGTATAATAATATGTAGGTACTATATTCTACTTGATAAATATACAAGTCTGAAATCACTTCACTCGATCTTGATTGCTTAGCGATATAAATGATTGCGATTGATGCAAGTTTACAACTGAAAGTTTTATTGAAACACATTAAACCATATACAATGTGAATATAAAATAATAACTAACTAAACCATAATAATACCTGAATCAATATGTACATGGAATAATTTATAAACAATAATATATTTAAAGTATCATAGTGACAAGGCGTATCTCTTGCTTGTCACCCCGACATTGCAGCTCTGACCAGAGAGCATTAGTTTGGAAGTCCAAACTTACAAACATTTTAAGCTAATCAATTATTATTACAGCAATTATACAGTGTAATTATTCGACAGGTGTTTTCTCGTGGCAACTACCGATGCTTGTTCAAACGCCGGGAACGTTAGAGCAATTCACGAATATATCCCGGACATTATGCCCTCATAATATATACGACGAGCATGAAGACAACTGCGGTGAGCTTTAGTTAATTATTTAATTAGTGTTAGGCACATGTCACGGAATATGCGTCGCGGATCATCGGTCGTGTAACGAGTAGAAAAAAAAGATAAAGTATGGAGGGGTTAACCATTCTTACACACACAACCGATGACGCGTCACGTTCACATTAAAAATAGTAGGTCTAGTTACAATGGTCATTGTACCTAAAAACCAAATGTCCAAGATATTCTGAACTACGACTTAAAATCGTGTTCGGTTCTATTGAGGTCTTGTTATAGTGGATCGTCGTCTTTTCGGCTTGGGAGCCATCACAATTTGAGCCATTAAACATCCATATGATACGCTCGACGCATTCTCTGTGCAACCTTATAATCTAAATACTGGGTTAATTTAATTAAGTTTTAATAAATTATAATAGTAAGCCTTAAGAGTTATAGGTGTGACTGCGAGATGGATGCTGTTCTTTCTCTTTACCTTTGTCATGAAAGGAAGAGAACTTCGTTTCTTTGGCTATGTCGCATTTAGCTCGCTCGACCTTCTGTATAATATTATGCAGTAAAGATAATTTTTAACGAAATTTCTATCAAAATCGGTTTAGGAGTTTGCGTATAGTAATGTCAACACCCTATGATGACAATATATTTTTTTTGTACTATTTAAACTAAAAAACTAAAACGAAAATAAACTGAAGGGGTCAAAACTATGCGTCATGGTGAAATCGAAACTATTTTGATACGGTTTAAAAATTGACAGAGATAAAATAGACTATGTTAATTAGTATATATTGATGCTAAATTATCAAGATTGTTTTATATAATTATCCAGCAATTAAAAACATAGGAACCACACCTGATATATTAAGTCGTAAATTGTAGGTATATTGTGTTTTCTACCCGACTACGATATTGTAAGGTGGGTAATGGTTTTTTTTGTTTCTCTTTCTGTTCACGCCTTCTTAGTGAGAGGGATAAGGATATTTGAACACTGTGGATCGTTAAATAAACAATGTAAATATAGATACAATAATATATATATTATGTTTTATCGCTTTAAGTGGATTTGACCATGTAAAAGTTTTTTTTTATGTTTCAAAGTAAAACTAAGCTTCATCTTTATGATAGTGTAAAATTTTTTGGCAATCGGTTCAGTAGATCTCGAGTTATAGACGAACAAACAAACACACTGACGGACGTTTATACTTCGTTGAATTCACATAAAGCGGAGAATTGCTCACAATTTTTTTTATTGTTAAAAATTTCTTTGACACATTTCTTTAATATATACACTTTGACTTCTAAACTAAGACACTATAAACGTCAACTGTCAAAACAAAAATTTACAGATATCAGTTCGAGAAACACGCCGATCGTACATTTGACGTCTTCATCGCCGATCCCGATACTTGTCACGATCGTAGTCGAAACTGTCAAAGATTTCTACGTCAAATTGAACTTGACAACTAATTTGACAAGCACCCCTAGTCAGCCGAAGTATTACTTCTACCCTTTCAAGCAAGATCCCAGTAACGATTTGACAGCACAGAAGCTGAAAAGGAAATATATGTGCAAGAAACCTCTCGACCAATCGGAGGAGAGGATTTTGAAGAGCTATTTATTCCAGGCCTCTGATTGGTCGCATCGGCCCAAGTCTGTTATTGTCATGATAGAGTCTGATGATGATGTTTGCGCTGTTGTTTCTATACAGAACTTTTCGGTGAGTTTTCATTACAGATATAAACTTGTATATATATATTAAAAATCGTATGTCTTCACAATGTGGAACCAGAGGTCGCACTAGCACATTTTTACAATGGGCAAACATGACGTGATGCCCTTGATGTCTTAAATGCCAATGCGTTGAAAATGTAGAGGTAAAAATGTTGTACTTCAAGTGCCGGTAATTCAAAGTCAAAATACTTTTATTCAAATAGACTTAAAGTATGTACTTTTTAAATCATCTTTTATACTTACCACTGGCTCTTGCTTACGATGGCTGGTAACTACACTGGCTCTCAATTTGAACCGAAACACAGCGGACTGCTTCACGTTGTAAATATAAAGGAGGGTGGTGCCGACGCAGACGATCTCGCACGTAGATCTATCACCTGTGAAACGTAACAACGTAAATAAACCGCCAGCATGCAAAATGTCAAATATTATTATGTACTTTTATTTTATTGTTACAATTCCACACACACACATACATCACGACACACACATTGACTTGGACTGCTTTAAGAATCTTGTATCGCAGGCGCTAAGCATCGATACGGTATAAACTACATAGATAAGAATACAACATCCAAGACCGGTAAGTGAAACAATGCGTTTCGCAAATAACACAAAGTTCCGGCGCCCGCTGGGATTCGAACCCGAAACCTCTTGCGTAGCAGTCGGCTGTTTACACCACTGCGTCATCGAGGCCATCAAAAATTTCAGTATTACTGGCTATTAATAAAAATCGTCGTATTGTAAAAGTTACGAACGATTTTTAGAGACATTTATTTATATTTGTTTCATTAATTGATTAAAAATATTTATTTCAGTGTCCGGTGTTTGATAATGAAAGAGATATTTTGTATGATGGATACTTTTTAACTATGACAAGACGAGGTGGCATTACTTTAACTGTAAGTATGGTTTTAAATTAACACTTTATTAATTATATTAAATACTAGCTCTCCCGAACCGGCTTCGGGCGGGTAGATATAGATATTGCACTTTTTTGATAATATCCTATCGCCTATATTCATAAGGGATGATGTAGGATTCTGTTTTGAAAGAATTTTTCAATTCGCTCCAGTAGTTTCAATTCAATTCAAATATTTTTTCTTAATGATGTCATAAGTAGGTATGGAGGAGGAGTGCAGAGAACTAATATTTTATATAACATTAGAATAACATTTAATTAACAAAAAAAATATGACACACTACCATGAATTTACATACACACTTAAGACACATGACATGTGTGACATTTACAATGACATGACCACGTTGAAGATTTAAGTTTGCGGTCAAACTGAAAAGAGATGACCTGTAGCATAAATAATTCTATTGGATGTAATAATTTGATGTTGAAAGAATTTTTCAAATCGGTACAGTAGTTTCGGAGCTTGTTCGATGCAGACAAACAATAAAATATTTCCTATTTATAATATGACTGTAGATATTGTATAGAATTAACTATCGTGGATTAAGTTTCAATTTTACAGGGAAAAAAACATTAAAATCAGTACAGCCGTTTAGACAGGATACAGCGATAAAAACGTACACAATGTTGACGTGAAGTCAATAATATGCCTAGTAATGATAGGCAAAAGAAAGTGTTTCGGGTATCAGCTAGTCAAATCGTAAAATGGCGGTGTTTCATGATATCCCCGCTTAATTGACATATTAAAAATTTTTGTACCTTTCAGCAAGACCAGTTCCCTCAAGGTTTCTACATAGTGTTCATAGTTAAGACATCGGATGAGGACTGCACCGACCAGGGCGGTAACTCTACGCTCCCTAACGACCAATTCTGGGGGCGGTGGGGCGACACCAAAACTGTTAATGTCGCTGGTAATGATGGAAGAGTGAAAAATTTCAGGTATATATTTATTTATTTAATTTTTCACACACACACACACACTACTAACACATACAGTTTCAAATTATACAATTTTTGTAAGTATTTATTATCACAAAGTGTGTTTTATATAGAAACTTGTCACACACTATATAACTTTGTCACACATTGACATATAAAATAAATTAAAAATATATTTTTTGGCTTACATAATATTTTAGTAAATTTTATTTTGGAAACTACAATGACAGATCCATTCCATTTTGGTATTAATAAAGACAGATCTTCCTATACATTTTTTTCGTAATTTTTACATTATATCACTTTTTTTCTATGTCAGAGATCTATTTCTTGTTTTTAAGTTGTTTTTTTTTTTTTTGAAAAATACATTTTTTTTTGTTTTTTTTTTCAGTTTCAAAATAATCGAGACGATATCGTACCAGGAGTATCTGATAGCTGCGGGGGCGGCGCTGGCGTTTTTCCTGACGTTTTATTTCGTTTTCATAGCCGCTATTATATATCAAAGGAGAAAAGACTGTGGGAGGAACAACTTGAGTATCCAATCTGGTGAGTTTTATAGTTTTTTATTATTTATTTTTATTTTTTTATTTACGTGCGAGTTCGGGGAGGACGTGGTAGCTCAGTTTGTTACGTACCCTGGTTATCCGACTGACCCGACTCGACTCGTCTCGGGTTGTCGTATGTTGTCAGCTGCCACGTTCCTCATTGTGCCCGGATAGTGGCGACAGATTCGCAACCTGGGACTCAACATAAACATGCGAAATGCGGTGTTTAACACCTCTGCCTACCCCTCACGACGGATTCAATACGGCGTTAGATGATGTTTTATTTTATTTCAAAATGTCGTATCGGAGAGACTGCCATTTAATGTAGTTTCTATTCTTTATAGACTAAAAATTATGAGGTAATTTTTTTTTTAATAAAATGAATTTCAAAGAAAATGTCGCATTGTCCTGAAAGAAGAACTGATTAATTTATTTAAAATATATATATATATATTTTTAAATGCATTTAAACAGTTTTCTCGTCATTAGATCCCAATACAAATAAAAATAAAATTGTCGAAAAAATAATTTTCCAATATAATACTTTTCATTTTCGACAGAAGAAGCGCTAATACCCCCGCCTATACCTCATGACGTGTCAAATGTCAATTGCGTGAGACGTAGACAAGGTAATGCTATGTGTTCAAGCCACGAGAGCACATCCAGGCAATGCTCCGGAGACAATGTTCAAGCCAGGATGGATGCAGGTAATGTTGTAACCTGAAAATGAAAAAGACATTAAAATGTAATTAAAATCATCAAACATTTACTAGAAAAAGCTAATAAAGTTTAAATAGACGACCTCGGGAGTTCAGTGGCGTAAACAGCCGACTGCTACGCTAGAGGTTCCGGGTTCGAATCCCGGCGGGAGCGGGATTTTGTGTTATTTGCAAGACGCATTGTTTCGCTTACCGGTCTTGGATGTTGTATTCTTATCTATGTAGTATATACCATTTCGTTGCTTAGTGCCTGCGATACAAGTTCTTACGATACTCACTGCAGGGCTGAGTCAATGTGTGTGTCGTGATGTGGTTTATTATGTGTTGGTTATTATAATTTAAAAAATACCGGTAGATACCGGTAAGAAACCCAAGATCGTGTAATTTTTCTGTATTCTTTTTTATTAAACGCCTAGGCACTATTACATCTGACAGTATAGGATTAGATAGTGATGCAGCTCGTTTCATGTTCAAATTAGGATTAAAAACGGAATATTTAAAAACCCTATTCAAAATCCTGGCAAAGAGAACGAAATAAATCAAATATCGGAAAAAAAACATTTCTCAAGTATATATATATATATATAAAAAAGGATTTCATAAAATTTTATTTATTTAATTAAGCTATTCAACTAGATGTACAATTTGCATTACATATACAATTTTAATAAATATTATGATAGTTATATGTACTTCTAAATTATACCACACCACACACACACATTATAGCACACCATTTTTTATATGTATACACTGCATGCTTATTTCATATTAAGTAGATTTTCCGAAATGCACAATTAATTTATCCTGGAACAATATATGATTGATATTTGCCGATGTTTTCCCTGACCAATATAACTTGGGCCTCTTTAAGGCAAGAGTGAATAGGTTTCTCCTGGGCGGGCGTGATCCACCTTAGACCTCATCGCCGCTTAAAATCAGGCGGGTTTGGGGCGAAATGCCTGCCTGGTCTTGAATAAAAAAAAAAATATATATATATTGTTTGTTTTTTCATCGAAATCATTGATCAATTCAATAAATGGATTTTCCTCTATGAACCAAAGTAAAAAAAAAAATAAGCCGCTCGATAATGAGGGTAGAAATGTTTTATATTTGCATGTCCTTTATAGATTGCAGTTCATCGTCTGACACGGAATCCGATGGCTCCGGTAACACGTCAGTGTATATTAACAACGAGAAAGATCTCGCTCTGGGTGGGAAGCTGTGCGTAGCCAATTTGGCGAGGTAAGTCTTATGCACTTTTAACGAAAACCGATTACTTTATAATGCTTTTCTTCTTTAAAGACAGTGAATATATTTGTATCTTAACTTTTAAAATGATTACATTTTGAAAATGCTTTTTTGAGCATATAAAAAAAAAAACATTTTGACATTGACTTTGACATGATGGGAATACGCGAAATCTTCGTATCATAAATGACGTTTTTGACAGGAATATGCTTTGTCACATTTTTTTTTTTTTTTAGTTCATTGAAATAAACTTATTGCACTAAACTAAAATTTTAACTAAAGATATTGTATTTTTACTTTTACAATTAAAGTATTAACTAGAATTTTATTAAACTAGAATAAATACAATGAAATAACGTGTCATGAGATCATTTTTTCTTTCCTAGATGTCGACCGCGCGTACTGTCAGCTCGATCTATCATGTATTTGTGGAATGTTTTGACAGTTGCTGTCTTCTATACGCTGCCTGTCATCCAACTAGTTGTCACATATCAACGGGTAAGCAACATTATGTACACAGACGCAAGGAGTGATATGGAGTTGTATAGTTTTTTTTTTTTTTTTTTTGTATATGATGTCTTTTTGTATGGTACGTTATCAATATGAATGAAAAAAAAAAGTGACATTTTAAATTTTCTACAAAGTGACAACTTTATGCAATTTATATTGACTATTGAATTCTAAAATTGTGATTTTTTTTAAAGAACTGATTAGACATGGCTTAGAGTGCTTTATTATTTTTTTAAAGAACTGATTAGACATGGCTCAGAGTGCTTTATTATTCAAAATGTTATATCGAATTTCCATTCTTATAAATTCATTATGAGTATATTTTTCATGCCTCCGTATTTTATTTAAAATATATTGATTTTCTAATCTCACGAAAGCTTATAGTTCAAAAAAATCCTTATAATAATATTAGACATATAAAAATATTTTTTTTTTACTCCCAGCTGCTAAACCAATCTGGTAATCAGGACCTGTGTTATTTCAACTTCCTATGCGCGCATCCTCTGATGGTGTTATCTGACTTTAACCACGTCTACTCCAATATTGGATACGTAATGTTGGGAGCTTTGTTCCTGATATGCGTTTATAGAAGACATTCAAAATATAAAGTGCAGAGCAATGCACAGGTGAGTATTTTTAATTAAATTTATTAATTAACAATTTATAATAACCCCATCTGAAAGTTACTAAATTTAAAACATAATATTCACTCGTAAAATTATCTACAAAAAAAAAAGTCATGAGAAGAAAATTGAAAATTAAATACGAAAATCTGTTTATAAATATGTGACGACGTGGATGCGGGAGGGCGTGGTAGCTCAGTTTGTTACGTGCCTTGGATAACCGCCCGGCCCGACCCGACAGGTCGAGGGGTCGAGTCTCGGATTACCGTAAGTTGTAGCTGCCATGTTTCTCACTGTGCCCGGATAGCGGCTACAGACTCGCAACCTGTCACATTGGGACTCAACATAAACATGCGAAATACGATGTTTGGCAGCTACGACTAACTGCAACCCGTGACTTGAACTTGTCCTCTTTCCATTTTTTTTTCTTAATTTATAAAACAGGGTTCGTAGTGCGTACTAATAATGTTCAGATGGACATGTTCAGAACGTTCTTTTCAAAATATGTTCAAAATTTGAGCCGTATGCATTGTTTTAAATTAGGTAGCCATAAATCATTGTATTTCAGATATTTTTTATTAGTTAAAAATATTGATAGGTAATTGTTCACTTATTTCAGAAGGAACTAGGCATACCTCAACATTTCGGCTTGCTGTACGCCATGGGCATTGCATTAGTGAGTGAAGGGTTGCTGTCAGCCGCCTACCACGTCTGCCCTAACAGCATGAACTTTCAATTCGGTGAGTTGTCAACGTCACTGTCAGTTTGACGTTTAAATATATAAAAACTTCTTCGTTTTGGGGGAAATTTCGGTAGTTGCTCTGTTTGATATACGTAGCTTTTAATAATTTTAAAATACAATAACAATAGGGAATTTGCATGATGTTTAATTTGATTATTTAATCAATATATCTTAATGTGTAAACAATATATTACCAGTGAAAAAAGAATTAGAATTGTACGATAAACCAGTGAGATGTAACCATTGAAAGTAAATAGATCTGTCTCGCTCACCAGAACAAAATTTTCTATGAAAGTTGTATTGCGCCCGTGTACTTTGACGTCATTGTGCATATCGGATCTCTCTGTCTAACCAATGATTTTGAAGATTTATAACTAAGCTAATAAGTCAGATATTTGAGAAACTCTAATAGATTTGTTGATACATATATATCGTATTGAATTATAATAAATAAATAGAAAAAATCATGCATATGCCCTATTGAATCTCTACTTCATCTATATAAGCTGGAAAATAACATTTTGTAGGCAAAAGCTTCGATAGTTTAAAAATTTAGACTCGATCCCAATTTTAAAAGTAATTTTTTAAATTAATAATATCTTTATTTACGTAAAAACATTAAACATAATATATTTTACCGTGGACCGTGCACTAGGCGAGCCTGTATCGCAGGCGTCCAATTTAATACGCTATGAATTATAATATACAGTACACAATACAATATACAATAACAGAATAAATGTATGTAATAATAATAATAATAATAATAGTATTTATTGAATTTCTTAGGTCTAAATTTACAATATTTGTTTTTAAATAATTTACAAAAGGAAGGTATAATAATAAATAATAATTGAGTTGTATTTCTAATGACTCAAAACATTAACAAAACACTTTAAATGAATTTTATTGATTTATTCGGTTAAAGGACTTTGAATCCAGGTCAGGAATAAAAATAAAAACTTTAAATTAAGAGATTATAAATAAACTATGCCCGAATTAGGAGAACCTGTGTTTCGGGCGGGGGGTGTGTATGTACTATGTATGTAATGTATGAGTATAGGTTAACATTTCTTGTTTTTTTTTTCTTTTCTCATACACATGACGTATGTCATAGATACGTCATTCATGTATGTGACATCAGTGCTGTGCATGGTGAAGATATACCAATCAAGGCATCCGGATATCAATGCGAGGGCGCACGCCACCTTTGGAGTTTTGGCCCTTATTATATTTATAGGTATAGTATAAAACAAAAAATATATAAAATGATGATGGTATATATTTATTAGGGCGGCGCAAAACAAACGATTATTTTTTTGAAGTCTCATATGAAAATATGTCAGTTTATCATGTTTTAAGAGTCGTCTCCAAAGAACAGATCAAAAAAATTTTTAAATTTAAAATTTTAATAATGTTTTATATATATTTTTTTTACATTTTTATAATTTTTAAACCAACCAAGTACTCGATTTGGAAACTTAAAAAAATTTGGAGCGACCTCTAATAATTAATTTTAATTTTCAGGATCTTCCTAATTTTTCATGTAAAAATAAATGAGATCACGAGAAAAAGCATACATAAAAAAAATAGATTTTTAAGGATTTTGGAATTTTAAAAAATCTTAAGTGACCTTTGATTTTTTTTTTCAGTTGTCCTTTGGAGAGGACTCTTAAAACATGATAAACTGACATATTTTCATAGAGAACTTGAAAAAAAAAAGTTTTTTTTTTGTGGCCGCCCTAATATATACTACTCAAAACAAAATAAGGGCCACGAGGTATTTTTCATTTTGGTGTAAATTATTAAACATTTACATATTGAAAGTAGTAAAATATTGAGTATACAAACTCTTTGATACCTAAACTTTTTAATATTGTAGTATTCATCTAATGCTGGCAACAATTTTAAATAAAATTTGATTTAAAATTATTTTTGAAAATTTTGATTCCATTTTCTTTGTCGTTTTGCTTTCCTTAGCTTCTTGGTTTATTAGAAATTATCAGAGTTCATTGATATCTCGAGTCAGAAACATCTTTTGCAATATGCCACAAGTATACAATAGGGCATGCTCTTCACAGACGAATGCAAAGTTAAATTTTTCAACGACGATCGGCGTATTAGAGTATGGAGAAGACGCGGCGAGAGATTTTCAGAAGCCTGGATCCATGAAGTCGATCGTTTTGGTGGTCCAAATGTAATGATTTGGGGCGGGATAAGCTTACACGGCAAAACTGAGCTCGCTATTTTAAATGAGGGTACTGTTACTGCTCAGCGGTATATTGAGGAAGTTGTCAGACCACATGTGATCCCATTTGCCCAGCGAGCGGGTCCTGGATTCATCTTGATGCAAGACAATGCTCGTGCACACACGGCTCAAGCGACTCGGTTTGCACTGGAAGCGTCTCAAATTCAAGTCTTGCCGTGGCCGGCGAACAGTCCGGACTTAAATCCAATAGAGCACATGTGGGATCAGTTGAAACGAAGAGTTAGAGACGGTGATCAGGAAATCCACAACCAAAAGCAACTCATCAACGCTGTTAAAAGAGCCTGGGAAGAGATTCCAATGGAAAATGTCAGGCATTTGAGAGCATGCACTCCAGGCTTCAGGAGTGCGTAGCGAAACGAGGAGGGCATAGTCGTTACTAAAAGATGAGCATGGAGTATTTTCTTTTGTTTTCAGTAACTTTACATTGTTTTTATTTTTAACCTTAAATGTGATTTTTTCTTTCAAAAGCAAATAAACTTTTTAATCATTATTATTGGCATAAGTTTATTGGTCTACACGGTAAAAACAACATTAGTTTTCGTTATGGAGACAAAAAAATATACATTGGTTTTATTATTTTCATGGTACAGAAAAAATACCTCGTGGCCCTTATTTTGTTTTGAGTAGTATATATACTTGACCAAGAGAACTTTGTACCACGTGACAGTTCTCTAAAAGAACATTTTCCTGTTGTTTTTAAAATTTTATACCTTTCTTGTGATAACCTCTGTGCGGCAGTGGTGTAAACAGCCGACTGCTACGCTAGAGGTCCGGTTTCGAATCCCGGCGAGGCGGAACTTTGTGTTATTTGCAAGACGCTTTGTTTCGCTTACCGGTCTTGGATGTAGTATTCTATGTATCTACATGTACATGTAGTTATATCTCTATCAGTATCTGACAATTAGATTGTATTGTGAGTGACATTGGCTTAGTATTTGTCAAATTTAGATCAGAATAATATAAAATTTAAAAAAATTAAGAAGACAGTCGAAAGCAGTAATAAAAGTCTCAAAAGCCTTTCAGAAAATGTTTTGACATTGAGAGTGACGTTTGTGTTTGACAGGTCTGGTGGGAGTCCTAAACGCCAATTTCTACTTCTGGGTAGCGTTCACTGTTCTACATCTGACGTCTTGTCTGATTCTGACAGTTCAGATCTACTACCTCGGCAGGTTTAGATTGGGTTAGTCACTTCTTTTACATAACGTTTGTCGTTGAATTAATTTATTTGATTTAGTGATCTAAATTCAATTAAGTGCCATTAATTTTGGCCTTGAAACTTAGAAACTTCAGTTTTTTATTTTTGATTCTTTGATTATTAACTACGACATTAAACTCTATGCCCTAATTAAATTTAGGCAAATATAAAGACTAATTCACATTAAAATTGACAACATCTCGCTGTGTGTATGTGTCAGAGCTGTCGGCGCTGTCCCGCGCGGCGTGGGCGTTCGTGACGCGGCCGCAGTCGGCCGTCACGCCCACGTACTGCGGGCGCTGCGTGCTGTTGCTCATAGCTAATGTCGCTAACTGGGCTCTTGCAGCTCTTGGGTATGTATTTGCAAGCGCGAGCGCTCCTGCATTAGAATATTCCATTTTACGGGCGTTAGGTTAAGGGTAGAGAAGTATTGGCTGGCAAACACAGCACTTTAATATTTACAATTAAAACAGTAAAAAGTTCACTAACAGGATAATCGTACGAACAATTGATAGCAAAAGCAATTAATATTGTCCAATTTAACGTAATGGCTGAATTTAAAGCGATCGTCGAAGACGCGGTGCGCGGGCTTTTCTTTCCAAAAATTCAATAGCCATAGACTCCAGAACCTTGAATATGGCGGACAGACTACCATAGACACGACGCTCCGCTAGTCAGTATATCCGTCGGTATCAGAGAAGCGCCGTCATATTTTTAATTTACAACAAATAATTGAGGACGTGGTAGCTCGGTTTGTTACGTCCCGACCCGATCCGACAGGTCGAGGGTTCGAGTCTCGGGTTATGTTTCTCAATGTGCCCGGATAGTTGCGACAGATTCGCAACCATTGACTGTTACGCTAAAGGTTACGGGTTCGAATCCCGGTGGGGGCGGGACTTTGCATTATTTGCAAGACGCATTGTTTCTTGAATGTAGTATTCTTATCTATGTAGTATATACCATATCGTTGCTTAGCGCCTGCGATACAAGTTCTTACGATACTTAGTGCAGGGCTTAGTCAGTGTGGTTTATTTACTTTTTCCCCTTCTTTATTGCAGTGTAGCAGAGCACAGCCGTGATTTCGCATCACATTTGCTTCTGGTGCTCATGAGCAACCTGTTCCTATACACTTTGTTCTACATCGTCATGAAGTTGCTGCACAGGGAATCTATCACGTGGTACAGGTATGTAACTTAATTTAAAACCGGTCAAGTGTGAGTCGGACTCGCACATGACGGGTTCCGTACCACCTTACAACCAAAATAATAAAAAAACTGTGTCTGGCATATTTTTTTAATTTATTTATTCAATAGGATCCTCAACAGGAGATACAATATTTAATTTACGACAGTATTCCATTATAGTACAAGTTAATTGTTCTCCCAATTACAGAGGAACACAACATTCTCATAGTGACATTGCTCAAATTATTACACGGTAAAATAAATCCATTAAATTAAATATAAATAGTTTAAAAATAATTAATTCCAAAATAATAACACTAGTTACATGCATAATTAAAACAACAATAAAATCACATCAAAAAAAAAAAAAAAATTAAAAAATTACATTATAAATTAAGAATAAACATAACCAACACAAATACAAATACGGACAACCAAGATTCATTTATTATTACATATTTTCTTTGTGAATGTGAGCAGACTGTCAGAAAATAAGTCCAAATGCAACTGTTTGCAGTAATCATTGAAATTACTAGAGATTCGATATGATGGTCTATGTTTACCCAAATTAGTTTTACACTTTTTAGTAGTGAATAAGCAGGTTCGATATCTGGGTGGCCTACGAGGGGCATTAATATTTAAACAACTCAAGAGTTCTGGACCGTCAATATCACCATGAAAGAGCTTATGCAAAAACTTGAGGTCCAGCTCAGCTCTGCGTGTGCTTAGACTTTTCATCTTAAAAAGTTCATGGCGTGTTTTCATAAGATCGACAACTTTTTGGTGCCTTATACCTAAATGCCATATGACGTACGAATCTCTTCTGGACACTTTCAATTCTATTGATACGTATTTTGTATGAGGGAGCCCAAACTTGACAACAATATTCTAACTTGCTCCTAGCATAAGAATTATGAATAATTTTCATAGTAGACAGTTTCCTAAAAGTTTTTGCCTGTCTCAGCACAAAACCTAACGCTCTGAGTGAAGATTTGACCACATAGTCGACATGGGGTATGAAACTCAATTTTCTATCTATAATGACACCCAAGTCACGAATCTCACGCTCCTCAGTTAGAACTCTTCCATCTATATGATATACGCTTCGAAAAGGGACGCACTTCCTACAAAATTTTATGAATTTACATTTGGAATGATTCAAAGACATCTTATTAAGTGCACACCAATCACTTAGTTTGTGCAGATCCTCTTGTAGAAGTTCAGAGTCTTGGGGAGTCCTAACGACTTTAATTATTTTTAAATCATCGGCAAACATAATTGCTTGGGATGAAGAAAAAATTGAGGGAAGGTCATTAATAAAAATGATAAAGAATAACGGTCCAAGGTTCGAACCCTGTGGGACTCCGGAAGATACGGTCACAGGATTAGAGTTATGACCATCTACAACAACAGTCAACCTTCTGTCTCGCAGATAAGATTGGCACCACTCCAAGTTTCGCCCCGATACACCATACGAGTGTAGTTTATCTAGCAGAACTCCATGATCTACCTTGTCGAAGGCTTTCGAAAAATCTGTGTAGACTGCATCAACTTGAAATTTTTTGTCAACATTGTCTATGAGCAGTTCAACATAGTGGGTTAGGTTAGTATTGGTCGAGCGTTTTGACATAAAACCACTTTGACATGAGGAGATAGCTAGACGTACATGATAAATGTACATGATGGTAAAGTATTCACACTAGAGATTCAAAAACCTTCGTCACAGCAGACAGTATGGAAATAGGGCGATAATTAATAATAAGATCGCGATTACCGTTTTTATGAATTGGGACTATTTTGGCTTCTTTCCACACATCAGGAAAAACACCACTGCTCAATGATGCATTGAAGAGAATCAATAGCGGCCGAGAAATCGAGCGGGCACATTTATTTAAAAAGAGAGCTGGAATACCATCAGGACCAGCACCCTGTGTGATCTTCAGTTTATTTAGCTTCTTAATAATTTCTGCCTCACTTACTGTCATATCTACTAAACAAGGAAGGTTTAGCGAGCGAAGATTACTACTCACTGTTGTAGAATTGTCCGTCAGTGAGTCTTTAGGTTCATCAAAAACAGTAGAAAAGTGAGTAGCAAATAGGTCGCAGATGTCTTTTTTGTCACACGCGTATTTGTTTTCAAATATCATAAAAGGTGGACAGTTAGAACTATTTTACGTAGATTTTTTATATGTGTCCAGAAATACTTTGGATTTTTCTTAATTTCGGATTCAATTTTTTCTATATATGTTTGATAACACCTATTCATGACTCTTTCACAATCAACGCGCAGGAACTCAAATTCTATTTTATCCAAAGGGTTATGGTATTTTTTATATTTGTAGTGATATTTACTTTTTCGTTTAAGAAGAGATATAAGATGCAGTGAGAACCAAACAGGATATAACTGTTTACAACGTCTAGTTTTCGGAACAAATTTACGAATTATATCATAAATAATGTCATAAAATATTTTTAGGATATCATTGACATTTGATAAGTCAATAAATTATTGTCGCCAATTAACATTATCTAGTGCGTTAATTATGCGAGTATAATCGGCCCTAAAAAAATTAAATCTTTGTGTATCATTGTGGGTAAAGGAAGAGTTAAGGTTATGATCAATATTTATTACCCAATCTAAGGGTGGATGGTAATTATCTACACTACGTAAAGGTGATTTATTAAGGTTTATTATGACAGCATCATCGTTAGAAAGGACCAAGTCCAGTATTTTACCTTTACAGTTGACTACATGATTAAGCTGTTTCAAATCATTCAGAGCCATAAAATCTGTCAACAAGGCAGCTATACAGCTACTCTTGCCTTGAATAGGAAAAGCCTGTGAATCATCATGAACCCAAGGTAAACTGCTTAGATTGAAATCTCCAACTATTAACGTGCGATTAGTCACGTATTTTTCTAAAATATCGTTAGTGTTACCGATAAAACTTTCTAAGACGTCGCGCTTCAAATGGGGCGGTAAATATACAGCACACAAATGAATAACCTCAGCTTTTTTTCCTATTTTGACCTTGATTGTGACCCAGAGATCCTCACAGTTACTCTCCCACTCCGACATTCTACGCGATTCAATTTTAAGCGAGACCGCTATAATCACACCACCTCCAAGACTCTTGGTGTTTCTATCGCGCCTGTAAACAATATAACGCTCATCAAAGATTTCAGAGTCAAATATCGAATCATTTAGCCATGTCTCCGTGAAAATTATAATGTCAAAATTACTATTAAAAACCTTCAATCCTACATCAGTTGCATTAGATCGAAGTCCTCTCACATTCTGATAGTAAAAATTTAATAAACTTGAATTTGATACAGATTAATTTAAAACACATGCAAAAATACATTAAATCTGTAGAATTATAATTGTTTTATGGTGTCTTCGTTCTTTATTAATATATATGATATGAGATCCCCCTTAAATTATGAGTATTTATTGTTAGTAATTATTTATGTTTATGGTAGTAGAGATTTCAAAATAGACATTCTTTGAAATTTTAATAGTCTTTTAATTATATTTAATGAGATACAGCCCGCTGACAGACGGACGGGCGGACTGAGATCAGAGGCTTTGTGATACGGTCCCGTTTTTCACCTTTCGGGTACGGAACCCTAAAACTCTAAATAAGTCAAGAATTCAAATATTCTGTCAGCCAGTATCAACAGTGGCGTGCTTTGTAACGTATAATGCAGCTGTACAATGAAGCACAGGCTACGTGCACATACATACTGACTCCTGTTAGCCAGTATCAACAGTGGCGTGCTTTGTAACGTATAATGCAGCTGTACAATGAAGCACAGGCTACGTGCACGGACATACTGACTCCTGTTAGCCAGTATCAACAGTGGCGTGCTTTGTAACGTATAATGCAGCTGTACAATGAAGCAGGCTGCGTTAATCCTAACTAATAATATTATAAACGAGAAAGTTTAATGAATGGATGTTTGTTACTCTTTCACGCTAAAACTACTGAATGGATTTTAATGATACTCTACAATAATATAGCGTATACATCAGAATAAAACAAAGGCAATAATTTAAAGATCCTATTAGAAACATTTTCGACTTATATGCGGACGAAGTCGCGAGTTAATAATGTATGGATGTTGAAGCATTTAAACCGTGAGGATTCATAATTAAAACCCAGAGAATTTCCTACAGACGTTTATTCATCAACAGTAGCGAAGAGAATGAATCACAGATTATAATTTTTTTGACTAACCGCGCGGCGAGTGCTTCCCCGCAACTGGGTTATTTTAATTTTGGATGTAGCACCTTTTGTGCTACATCCCTCAACGGGTGCAAAGTGCAGATGTAGACTACAGGCTCATCCTAAGGGCACCCATAGTGGGCTCGGACCTCGCTTAGGTGGCGCTGTTTTCTACGAGTGAATCTATACTGACTACTGAGAGAGACGCTTGGTGTAAATGGGCCGGCCCTTCCACGCCAAGTCGTTATATGAATCACAGACGGACTGCGCGTCGTATTTATAGGTTGATCATAATAACTTGCCCGTGACGTCATCAGGTGCAGGTGTGCTTCCGGATACGTGTTGTTTTGTTCGCTCTTAGATCATAATATTTTATAATACAGTTATAATTAATTAATTAATGAAATAATACAATATTAATATAAATTTAAATAATTGATTTGATCTATTTGTAAATAACTAAATTAAATAATGTTAATAATCAAACTAAATTTATACATTTTAACTAAGACTAAGAAATAATAGCTGGCATATTGTAGGCGCGCTATCATGCATATTGTAGGCGCGCTATCATGTATATTGTAGGCGCGCTATCATGTATATTGTAGGCGCGCTATCATGTATATTGTAGGCGCGCTATCATGCATATTGTAGGCGCGATATCATGCATATTGTAGGCGCGATATCATGCATATTGTAGGCGCGCTATCATGCATATTGTAGGCGCGCTATCATGCATATTGTAGGCGCGCTATCATGTATATTGTAGGCGCGCTATCATGTATATTGTAGGCGCGCTATCATGTATATTGTAGGCGCGCTATCATGCATATTGTAGGCGCGCTATCATGCATATTGAAGGCGCGCTATCATGCATATTGTAGGCGCGCTATCATGCATATTGTAGGCGCGCTATCATGCATATTGTAGGCGCGCTATCATGCATATTGTAGGCGCGCTATCATGCATATTGTAGGCGCGCTATCATGCATATTGTAGGCGCGCTATCATGCATATTGTAGGCGCGCTATCATGTATATTTTCAAAGAAAAGTCAAAAATATGTTTTATTCAAATATACTTAAAATAAGTACTTTTAAATCGTCATTTTTTTTACTACTACCGGTTCGAAACGTTATCTCTACGGGGAATAATGTGATACAATACAATACAATATAATACAATAATAAATAAAATATAATATATAGTAATAAATACAATAATGCTATACAATACAATACACTACAATACAATATAGTACAATAATTAATTTTTATTACAATTTGTAAATATCACGTAACACAATTTTGTAATTAATAAATAAACTGAATTTGTCCATAAATTTGAATGTATAAACCAATATTGACGCATTGTTTCGCTTACCGGTCTTGGATGTTGTATACTTATTTATTTAGTATATACCATATCGTTGCTTAGTGCCTGCGATACAAGTTCTTACGATACTTAATGCAGGGCAGAGTCAATGTGTGTGTCGTGATGTGGTTTTGTGGTTATTATTTAAAGGCACAACAAAATTAATTTATATTTACAATTTGTTAATAAAATATAGTTTTCTAATTATAAACCTATTATTTATAGTTACAAACCTATGACATTCAAGTCGATAACTTTTTTTTTAAAAAGAAATTATGTATTTGTTTGACAGTTGGGTGTTCATAGCGTTGACTTACAGCGTGTGGTTTGGATCGAGCTACTTCTACTTTGATCAGAGCACAAATTGGGCTGTGAGTATATCTATTATTACACAGTATAAAACAAAATCGCTTCCCGCTGTCTGTCTCTATGTATGCTTAGATCATTAAAACTACGCAACGGATTTTGATGCGGTTTTTTATAGATAGCGTGATTCCAGAGGACGGTTTATATCTATATAATACATGGACAATATCCGTGCGAAGCCGGGGCGGGCCGCTAGTTTAATGAAAGTTGATTATTATACTATGGTTATATAATAATAAAAAAGTTATGACAATTATTATAAAAAATTTTAATGACATTTTTATTGTAATAATCTTTATTTCGACTATAAATGCGTGGTATGACATTTATCTACTATATTTGTCTATTAAACTAGCTATCTAAATAATACTGTCACCTGTCACTTTTAAAGCTAGCCGTTAACAATATTTTTCCATATTTGACTGTTTTTTTCTACACAACTAATGTCACCTGTCAATCTGACAGCTCACGCCTGCCCAGTCTCGTCGGAACAATCGGGTATGCTCCCTACTACAACTGTATGATTCACATGACGTTTGGCACTTCCTCTCCGCGACCGCCATGTTCTTCTCATTCAACATGTATCTGACGATCGATGACAACCTGACAGGTGTCCCGAGAAGCGACATCATGGTGTTTTAATAATGTCAGATTTGACATGTGAGTTGTTGCTTTTTAGTTTTATTGTGAATTCATTATCAAAAATTTTCAATGGCACTGAAAACTGTTGCATTATTTCGTAGCTTGCTTTAGAAAAATATTGTTGTCTCTTTTTGTTTTACAGTATTTGCCATTACTACTCTCTCTGTCATGTCTGTCACATTTCGGCGTGGTCAAACTATGAAAGGATGGATCTAATGATTTAAATGTTTTATTTTTAATTTAAATAAATAGAAGAGAAGTTTGATGAAAAATCATGAAATCTGTCAAATGGTTTCTGACATACGTCTGAACTGGCACAATGATATGTGCTTGTTACAGTAAACTCATTTACCATTTTTGCTGTATGTCAAACGACAATTGTCAGTAAGTTTTTTTTAGTAAGATCGGTTGATACACCTCTCTGCATTGTGTTGTTAAGGTTGAATTTCCTTTGTTCCTCTGTCTCTATCCAAAAGTGATGCCACTTTTTAAATGAATTTTATATGGTATTGTGTATCTATAAAATAATAGTGGTGTTTTGTTGATCGATTAAAATTTTCGTATTTAAATATGGTCTAAGTTTTAAAAGAATTTAATAATGTAAATACTCTAGCAACAATATAAATGATCTCGATTTTACTAATTAGCTTATAAGACTGCTTGTATAATAATAATAATAATAATAAACTATATATAATAATTATTATTAATAGTATGTAATAGAAAACTTAATCTATTAAACAATAATATGGAGATTGAAAATCTATGCGTTAGTTATTCAAAGCGGTTTTTTTATGTTCCTGCTCTCTTAAGTTAGTTGAGCTAGTGAATGTGGTAGCTCAGTTTGTTACGTGCCTTGGTTAACCGACCGACCTGACCTGACACGTCGAGGGTTCGAGTCTGGGGTTGCCGTGAGTTGCAGCTACCGTGTTCCTCACTGTGCCCGGATAGTGGCGACAGATTCGCAACCTGTCACACTGGGACTTAACATAAACATGCGAAATGCGATGTTTGGCAGCTACGACTTACTGCAACCCGTGACTTGAACTGGACCTGTCAGGTCGGGTCGGTCGGTTAACCAAGGCACGTAACAAACTGAGTTACCACGTCCTCTTTCGAAATGCGGTGTGCAACACCTCTGCCAAGCTCTCTCGAGGGATTATGGCGTGAGTTTATGTATGTATAAATTTAAAGTCAAAATCAACTTTGGGCTTCAGTGTACAGGATCAGTATAGTCCAATACAAATTAATACAAGTACAGCTTGGCAAAAATGTGGGCGCTGCAAGTGAATTTGTGGCAACACTGTCACAAACTGTGTGCTTAGTTTAACAGAAAACATGTCATTGCCAGGAAATAAATATGTAGTTATGTTACCATGTCATACTTTTTTTATTTGCCAAGCTGTACGTGCCTTGTTTTTAAATAAAAGTTATTATTTATTTTCTTTGAAATTTAAGCAAACTTTTTTATTTATTTTTATTTACTCCAATGAAAACGTAAGCACATTTTTTTGAGCACATCTATGACATTTCGCTTAAGGCCTTTAGTTTTTTTAGATTAAGTGTCAAAATGATAGTCAAATTTGACTGCGAGCTTGAGTGTTGTCATTTATAGTGATGACATTCTGTACCCGTACACACGGAATTGTACTACCCGTTTTCGGGGCTCAAGTAATGATGTTTTTCTAAAAAGAAACACGTATAACCATTATAATAAGATCCGAGTGAGAACGTTATCGGTTTTCGCAAGTCGTTCAAGTTACGCTGGACCTTCGTTTATTTTGTAGATAAAATCATTATAACTTGACCTAACCTGTTGACTGCGTGTTTACGGGGGGTAAAGGTTGTTTTTTCTTCTGGCGTGTACGTACGTGTACGTTGTTTCAGCGTGCGTTGATACCTACACTAGAACAATGCGCTTGTTACACGTAATCACAACTGTAGCTAAACAGTCTTTGTGACTTGGAATGACTATAAATAAATACAAATCAAATCATTTATTTGTCAGGTTTTCTCACACAAAAGGTACCATCGGGACTTTTATTCAGAACTTTACTACTACGCCTCCTCTGTCCGTCCGTCCGTCATTGTGTTAGCGGACTGTAATTTATGAACCGTAATAGGTAGATATGTTTTTTTTTGTTCTCTTATAGAACTGCATCCTTTTGTGGTAGATATTCCGACCATCCGGACTAAACGCTTCGATAGTTCCTTTATTATGCGTACTGCAAGGGTGTGGAATTCTCTGCCTGCCGATGTGTTCCCTGACCAATATAACTTGGGCCTCTTTAAGGCAAGAGTGAATAGGTTTCTCCTAGGCAGGCATGATCCACCTTAGACTTCAGGCGGGGTTGGGGTCAAATGCCTGCCTGGTCTTCAATAAAAAAATAAAAAAACTAATCTTGACAACACTTAAGGTCAAACTGACAACATTTATTTATTTAAAAGGGATCTTTATGATAATTCATATGTCGATCCCACAGTAACAAAATAAAATAAAACCACAGCACTTATAATCTATCCAAATCTATGATCTTCTTGCCTTGCAATAAATCATCTTAGCTTCTTCCGAAGCGGGAGAAGCTAAGATGCTCTGAATACAGCTCGACATTATTTATATAAATATTCAACTTCTGAAAATAGTCTCTAGATTTATTGATTCGGGCCTCAAATTAATTATTTATTAATTATTAGTAATTGTTTTCATCTAGGATATACAAAAATTAATGTTTTACTTTTAAAAAATCAGGCTGCTAGATATTTAGTTTAAAAATTATGATGTAAAAGTTAAAATTATCAAATGATTTCTTGTGAATTGGATGTTTTATTATAAAAAACAAAGCATAATTATAAAAAAGTTAATTTAAATTGTTTTATTATATAAATACATGGTTGTAGTCATGTTTATTGATTATTAATGTTAAAATATTAATTTTCTTACAATGTGAGCTTAGGTACGCAAGCTATGAAAAATTGTTTATGGTGCTAAAAAACCCCCTGCTCTCACATTTAAGTGGTGTAAACAGCCGACTGCTACGATAGGGGTTCCGGGCTCGAATCACGCCGGGAGCGGAACAGTTATTTGCAAGACGCATTGTTTCGCTTACCGGTCTCGGATGTAGTATTCTTATCTATGTAGTTTATACCATATCGTTGCTTAGCGCCTGCGATACAAGATTATCTTAGTGCAGGGCTGAGTCAATGTGTGTGTCGTGATGTGGTTATTATTGTTATAAACAACAGTATCTGAGAAAACACGAGAATTTTATTCATTTTAAGCACATGATTTGTAGTTTAATTATATAATATCATTTAAATTATAATATAATATACATATAATAATACTTTCAGTAACTGTCAATCTTAAGGCGTTGTGCAGACGAAGCAACTTTGAGTTTCCTGTTGTGGCGAATCGTCCATGATGTGCAATTTCCAGTATCTAAAAGTGAAAGATACGACGGAAGTAATAAAACAATTGGGTATATTACTTTAATGAGATAACAATAGTTAATTCATTCGTTTTTACCCACTGCAAAAAAAAAAGGCCTATTTACGCGGTATTGCCTATTGTAAGTTACGTAGAAATGCACTCTCATCAACGAAGTTGCAACTTGCATCCAGCTGATTTCTGAATGTTGCGGGTTTCGGCAACTGGGAATTGCTACTTTTGGTTGCTGCAACTGGCAATCATTACAAACTTATAAAACGTTAAAAGTTTATGGTTGCCGCAACTAGAGTTGCTACGTTTGTAAAGCGCCTTAAAATCAGTGAACAGGCGGTTCTTTGTGAGCTTATACTTTATGTTCTATGTATAATGGCTTGTTAAATTATTTTACAGAAAAAGTGTAACTTGGAATGCAATAATGCGTAAATAAAAAGATTTTGTACCAAACTAGTTGTTTTTTAAAATTAGTTTTAGATGTAAAAAATATATATAAAAATATAGAAATGTACAAATACCTTAAATACAAAATGAATTTATTTTATGTATTATTTATTTTGTGGACGTGGCAGCTCAGTCTGTTAAGTGCTTTAGTTAACCGACTGACCTGACCCCTCAGGTCGAGGGTTGCCGTAAGTTGTAGCTGGCATGTTCCTAACGTGAATATGATTTTGTTTTTTTTTTATACTACAGTAAATGATTACAAATCAATCGAGAAGAAATTCTACTCAGTTTACACATTTAAGTTTAAAATATCGAATCTTAGTTGAAAGATGCACCCCAAAATTATAAAAATCTAAATAAAACCATGGATCACGGTTTTAAAACCACAATTATCAGTAAAAGAAACGAAATATAATCTAGCGAATCTTCTCTGTAATAAAGAAAAAAAATCAATGCAACTAAATGTACTTTTTTTGGTTGGTGATTAGTTTTGCTATCAGACAACAGATGGCGGTAGTTGTTGCTTAAGAACTACACAAAATTTAATTTTAGAATCAAATGCTCTGGGACATCTAGAAAAGATTTTTATCATTTGTCAAAGTAAGAAAAATAAGAACAAAAAGAATAATAGCGTAGATCCCAGCATGCTTAAAATTTTGTGAAAGTGTATTTATAGTTTATATTTTCGTAAAACAATTTTTTACCTCACATGTTATTAAAACTAGTTCCCACATATGAAAACAAATTTAAAAGATTCTAATTCACCGTGAAACATTAATTAAAAACAGCAAAAACAGACTTTAGAGCTAAATAACCGTACCAAATAGTCCAATCCAATAAATATAATTTATTTATTGTTAGTGACAGAGCCAAATCTGCGGGACGAATCCGATTTGAATTGAGGCGGAACGAATTAGATAATATGGGTAATAGATGGCGCTAGGTGACACGTGCTGGCGGTTGGTTATGGAAATAAAATATTTAAATTATAAACGCTTATTACTACTTAGACCATTTTTTTCTTAAAATTGCCCGTACACTTTATTAGTGAAATCAGCTCTTATTTACTATGAGGAGTATTTCTTATATCGTGGCATTATAATATTATTGCAAGAAAGTTAACTCAATCAATATTTAAATGATATAGGATCGAAATACCTCGTATCACGTGATTATATTGACAGTGACTAGAGGATACTACCTACTTTTATCTAAAACAAAGAAAAAAATGCTTTTAGGTACTGCAGGGCTAGCACACTAAGACGCGAGAGCGACAAAGAAACCGGAGATAGCAACTATCTTTTTTTTTGTGTCATTGAAAGAAGAACTTGTCGCGCGAGATATGGCGCATTTATTTAGTATGCTAGGCTTACTGGGCAGTTCGATTTAGTGAGTTTACCTTGTTCAATAAAAGACTTCCTTTGAGAGAATGAGGGTGTTTCTTCTTGGAGGGGGATTCAAGGGATGAGGGAGGGCTGCAGGGTTTATCAGGTTTAGTGTATGATAAAATTAAATCTAGCCGTTGGAACAGAGTAATTCAACCTTTTTTGGTGGTGGGTTGTATTTTTTTTTTCAAAACTATAAAATGTATATCATTTTTTTGGCGACCTTTTCCTAAGTTTTTAAGAATTTAGTTCAATATTTTTTTGCTATTAAAATGTTTTTTTTAATTACAAATGTTAGAGATGGGATTCTTTAGATGCTTGAATGTTCGTTACTCGATCAAGCAGAAACGGTTGAACGGATTTGGATCAAATTTGGCAAAGTTTTTCACCATGATTAACACATAGGATACCTACTTTTTGTCCTTAAATAATTTTGATTCTTTCGAGAAAAGTCTCGTCAAAAGCTATATTAATTAATTATAAATCAGTATCAAAGTTTATCCTCTAACTTTTACAATATTTTGACGATACAACTGTCCGTGACGAAAGATGATTTTATTGCGAGATTTAAATAACGCAAGGGTTAAATAGAAAGGGATGAGTGAGGGGTGAAATTAAAAATAGGTCATTGTTTAGTTACAAAATAGAAAACAGTCCTGTCAATGGAGAAATAATACAGAATTTTCATATTATTAAAGTTTTCTTTCGATCGATTTCCAGAAGTAGATATTCGTTCTTATTTAACAAAATGTTGGCTACTTGTGTTTCAATTCTAAATGTTGGTGGAAAAACGTCGTTCTGAAAATAATTAATTTTATACATAGATATATATTTTCACGTTCACATTCATAGATATTTATTTTTGATTTTTATATAACATCATGAGCAAACAAGCATACGGTTCACCTAATAGAAAGTGATGCCGCCGCCTATTAACACGACGGTGACCCCGTTGTCTAGAATCACTACAGCACCCCCTAAGCGTTGCCCATGTAGAGGTAAGGATGTTATACCTCTCGTGCCGGTAATGACACTGGCTCTCCAATCCTTCGAACCGAAACACAGCGGACTGCTTCACGTTGTAAATAGAAAGCAAGGTGGTACGAACCCAGAGGATCTCGCTCGTAGATCTCCCAGCTGTCACCTGATTTATTTAAAAGTAAAATAAGTAGTAAGACATGCTAAAGTATAATTTAATATCTTGATTGCTGAGCCGAAATATCTAAAAAATAATAATAATAACGATACACACATTGACTCAGCCCTGCACTAAGATATAATCTTGTATCGCAGGTATTAGCAACGATATTGTATATACTACATAGATAAGAATACTAAATCCAAGACGGGTAAGTGAAACAATGCGTCTTGCAAATAACGCAAAGGCCCGCCCCCGCTGGGTTTCGAACCCGGAACCTCTAGCGTAGCAGTCGGCTGTTTACACCACTGCGCCACCGAGGTCGTCAAATAAATTAAAAAAAAATCTTGATTAATTTAAAACACTTACTCGGAGACAACGAATCATTCTTCAGGAACCTCAAAAACATTAATATTACAATCTATTGAAAAACGGAATCTATTGAACGAAAACTCAAATCAGATAAATAAATAAAAATCAACAAAACAATAAATAAATCATGGTCGATTCGGACTTGGTACTCTTTCTGCTAAAAACGAACGTTATGCTTAGAACTATAAAGTTGAAAATTCGTTAAACGTCGTTTAAGACGTTTATATAATTGCTCACCACCCAATAACAATACAGTGGGTGTGGCTAATTTTAAATGTTTTTTTTTCCTTCGCTATATTCTTTTCGGCCCGTCTTCCGTTTTGTTCTTCTTTCAATAGGTTGAGAAGAAAGAGGTCGGATTTCATGACGTTAAAATATTTATGATTGTAATGTTAGGTGGTTATTTATAAATAAGCTATTACTTCACTTAGAAGACAGATTTTACATTAATTAGAATTATTTACAATTAGTTACGCAACTGTAATTAAATACTAAATAAATAAAGCCAACCTTCTAAATATATATGTATTTTAAATTATTTTATTTTTAAACGGTCTAGAACCTATAACCTACATCGTTCAACAAAAAACTTTATCGTTTAAAAATGATTTTTAAAATTATAATTTTTAAAAATAAATATTAAATTTATAAATGTAAATTTATATTAAGTTGATACATAAAAAGAAATATTTAAACAATACGAGTTAATTAATTATGTTAGGAGACTATTATTTTGTTACTACGAAATTGTCGTAGTAAGATCCGTAGTAACCGTAGCCTAAATGGACTGGCGCTGCGTAGTAACTTACAATGTATCACAAAAAATTTAGAAGCTTCTTTACATGTTTTTTTAATCATGTACTTATTTACATTCTAAATATGATAATTTAGGTAATTTTAGAGTTTAATATAGATACATTCTTCATTCTAATAACTTTATACAATAATAAAAATAAATAATGTCTTCAATTACGTTACTCACTTATTGATTTCATTCAGATTAAATACTTTTTCTTTCAAATAAAAACCTCTGAATATTGCTTACATACACCCCTTCCACCACAGACGTATGAATAACACACATAAACACTGTAATCTAAAATATCTAACTTTTGTCTTACAAAACAATAACATAGACGACCCTAACACCTGCGACATAAGACTCAAAATCACTTACGCGTGAAATATTTAACAATTTATAAGCTGCCGAAACTACCAATTAACATTGACCCGTAATAGCTCATAGAAGGTTGTTACTTCGGTACTAAAGTGTTCAAGCGGTTTGGGAGGTACGGGTCTTTGTAAATTGGTCATTGGATACAAAAGCGCGGCTAAAAAGCCACCCTACAACGTTCTGAAACCCGCCCCTTTATAAGAACCACTCCTACCTTTAACCAGTCGTTGTGAAACCATAGCCAACGACAGACGTCTTAGAGCGCTATGCCCGCGAATTCCGAACGCACCGTTCCAATTTGATTTTAAAATTTCGAAATTCGATCATCTTGACGTTGCAACTACGTGAGTGATGTGCATAGATGAAATAACAGAATAACGGAAAACATTATTTAAATAACTTTTGCGTTAGTCATTAATTTTAACTCTAATAATGTCCGTATGATGTACCCAACGGATAATCTCAAGCATGGACCTTTGAAGTTGAATCCGTTCATGCAAAAAAGCTTCGATCCAATTATGTTGAAGACTATTCAGAGCTTGTGCTACAACAAGGCGTCTACCCCCTTTAATATGACCTCCCCCTTCCTCGTGGACAATATCCTGCATCAGCAGAAATCCGTGAACTTTCACAACCAATACCTAAACCAGCAGATCGAGAACTACGTCTTACAACGGCAGAACTTCGAACGTTCCAGAGAAAACTCCCCAGAAATAGATGACAACAAAATGGCAGATGATGAGGAAACGAATAGAATCGATGATGCGAACGACAACGCGAAAATAGAAGATGAAGATTCTAAAAGCCGAGATGATGAAGAAGGATTCACAGTGAAGAACGAACAGGGGTTCTACAACAATGAATTCTATAGGAACGATGAAGGTCGTAATGAGAAAGAGGTTCTGAACATACCTAACTTAGGTCGTCGCTGCCAGAACTGTAATTCCTTTGACTGCACCCCTTTCGCTTGCAAAAAGTCTGGCATACGGCGACTTGAGGAGTTAGAGAAAAGGTTCAACTTGAACTTCGATAATTCTGGTGACGAGGAAGGTGGGAAAGAAGGGAAGGCTTTCACGGACGATATCGTGAGGAACTGTGAGGAATATAGCGTGGAACCGAAAAAGCCGTTGCTCAAATTTAGTGTTAGTGCTATCCTTGGGGATAAAGACGACAGGAGTGGTGCTGCGAAGAATTTTGCAAGTGGTAAGTGGTTTTGACTGACACAATTTACTAATATGTATTTAACTATGAAAAAGTTTCTATGTCATTCCCGTGTAAACCGTCGGCTGCAATACGGGAGGTCTCTGAGTTCAGACTTTGCAGTCTTTCGAAATATATATTTACTCAGTTAGTATACACTATTCCCAATACAATTAAATAAAACGTTGGTTGGGCAATATGTTTTAGAATTCTAACAGAAACGAATTGGATTCAAAGGCAATTTCACTAGCCTGCGTTTAACGGTTATTTAGACCTTTAGTGGAAAGAGACTCTGGCAATCCTACTTCATAAACAAAACAATTCAGTGGTATTTGGTAATAGTCTCCGCTTTGCTGGGAGGGAAGTCTGAAACCACTTTCTTACTACCTCCTATTCCTTCTGATTAAGCTCGTTGCGGGTCCCAAGACAGCCGGTAGGGTGTCCGGGCACATCCTGTGCGTCATTGCACAGCTGCATTATTTGTTGATTATTCGATCAAAGGACGCCACTGGTGGGACAGAGTGGTGGCTGTGCCCCGAAAAAACAGTCTTCTAATGGTTTTATGGCTGTTGAGTACTAAATAATACATAGGTTGCTGCATACATATATTCCGCCCAATCAACTTAGAATTATGGCCTTACTATACCTCTTTAAAAACCATCCTCGTTATAAACAGTTCTTAAGTCTTTTGAATGGTTTAAAAGCAAACTACAAGCAGCTGATACATGAATGACATGATGAATGGAAGAGTGAAACAAATTTATACGAAAATTCTTCGGTGAATAGTTATCGACCTCATAGTAAAACTGCCTATCTACGAGCCCGGCTAATACAGTCTTGTAGTACGAAAAGTTCATGCACTGCAATTTTTGCCCAGCTATAAGAGGTTACAGTAAGCGAACCCTGCACCTAACGCGCACAGGTAATATTTAACGCGCACAGGTCAGCTGAATAATAACTCATTATATTTTTCTTTACTATGTACCATATGCTTGCGACTTCTTCTAAGGTATTATTTATCACTCAACAAGTAACTTTTATTTATCAAGCAATTTTTATGGATAAAACCGCCCTATGTGTTAATCAAGGTGATAAACTATCTTTCGGATAAATTTACCCCAAATTCCTTAACTTTCACTTTCTTTATAAATATACATTTAGCAATTTGAGGTTTTGGTAAACTTTTATATATATATATTAGTTGGATTGAAAATCTTGCGTAGTTCTCTACTACTACGTCAAAAATCTTCAACAAGTTTGGACCTTATCTCTATACATTATTAAACTTATTTACTCTATCTCCGCACTAATTAATTATTCAACCCAACTGACAACGTTCAGCCGTAATAATCGAATAGGCATTTTTTAGTTACATTTGTATACAATGCCTTGGCACATATCCACTCGTTAACGCACACACCAATGACAATTTGGTTCACCTTTTCGTAAGTCAGGGGTTTAAAACATTTAAACTATTTTCATATTCAAATAGTTAACTAGGAAGTTGTTATTCACTCCCAGAAACCCCTGTCCTGAAATGACGACAATAGAAAAACGATGATGAAAGTTATATTATATTTATATTATAAAATTAGCACTTGACCATTATACGAGTATTAATAAACCACATCACGACACACACATTATAATAATAACCACATCACGACACACACATTGACTCAGGCGTGCACTAAGTATCGTAAGAACTTGTGTCACAGGAACTAAGCAACGATATGGTATATACTAAATAGATAAGAATACAACATCCAAGACCGGTAAGCGAAACAATGCGTCTTGCAAATAACACAAAATTCCGTCGGCTTGTATGTTTGTCGACCTCGGTAGCGCAGTGGTGTAAACAGCCGACTGCTACGCTTAGAGGTTCCGGGTTCGAATCCCGGCGGGAGCGAAACTTTGTGTTATTTGCTATAAGAATTGTTTCGTTTACCTATCTTGGATGTTGTCTTCTTATCTATGTAGTTTATACCATATCATTGCTTAGTGCTTGCGATACAAGAGTGTCTTAATGCAGGGCTGAGTCAATGTTTGTGTCGTGATGTGGTTATTATCATTATTAATTTAAAAAAATAAAACCTTAAAAGATCTTGATGGCTTGTCAAATTTATTTCATGTTTGTTGTCAAACGCATTCTAACGAAAAGTATTGGATCGATTTGAATATTTTGACATGTTCATGGAAAGTACATCGTCCGAATAAGATTAGTGGAAAGAGTAATTTCACCATTTTTATGGTAAATCACTGAGAAAGTGCGGCGTTAAAAAGGTCGCTTTGGCATCTAAACATGATATGTATGTGAAATCTAAAAGTGGCCACTTTCCGCTAGGAGTCTTTATCGAGTAACCAAAACCAACAAAATTTGAGAAGTTGTCAATAATATCAACGAATTATAAGTTAAAGCTTTCAAAAAAAAATTGCTTTAAACTCCCTTTTTGGTCAACAAGACAAGAATAATGATGAATATTACATCTGATACGATAGTACTTGAAATCAAAACCAAGGCTTTAAACAGCTTCAAAGGACGCAATGATCAAGAAACCTAATAACAAAGATATAACAGTAGACATCAATAATAAAATAATAAAGCAACTTACGTCCGAGGAGACGTTAAGAAAAGAACATATTAATTTCGGTCTCAGACCCCTGGACTGCCTGTCCTGCTTGCACACGCTTAAATCTAGTATTCCCCTCCCGTTCGCTCCCCCCCACTTAAGTGTCTTGCCAGATGTTGCAGTTTTATTGAAAAAGTCTTCGGCCATATTGCGAGACTCTGTTAGTAAATTAAGATGTAGCAACGGATAGAGAAAAACGGCAGCAATAACGTAATAGCGCGTTAATAGCAGGGTTATTCCTTTCGTTATTTTAATTAATTTTTTTCGACGCAAGGGATTAAGATATGAACTGCTTTGGCGTTTGATTGTTTCTCGTCATGGTATTTTTATTTTACTTTGATAACGTTTTGTTTTTGCGGTTTGATGCTTAGGATATCTTATTTGAAATTAATATCAACTTTTTTGAGGCTAGAAAATTGTCTGTTTTTTATTTATTTTGGAAGTATTTAAATAAAACATTCCTATGCTAAAATTGGAATGTGTTTATTTAAAATAAAATAAAACAGATTTTTAGTAATTAGTCGATGTTGGTATGACTACTTTGCAAGCAGCCAAGAGATACTTAATATTTGGTTGTCAGGGTGAACCTGTTTTGTAATTTGATAGTGAAATTGAAATTAAAATTGATAGTAAAGTGGAACAGCATTCCGAATCAATTACAAATATAGAATTTTCAAAAGTACTTATATTGAGACTGAAAAAAGAAATATGTATCTGAGTTTGATACGAAAACCTTCTTTTTAAAGACACGAACAATCCTGCGTGGATTGCAGCCAGCAAAACGTTATTTCAAAATTTAACCTAAAAATGTATGAAACGAAATTTCCCTTCCAAATTTGTAATCCCGCCGCTCCACCGAAATCAGACCGATATCTATGAAAATATCATCGAATCGCGCAAAAATCGACATCGGGTGAGTTCGGGAGTTATAAAATTATGCATATTGGTCCCGAAGGCCCATATTAACATGTCATTGCCGCCATATTGCGATAATATTCGAATCTCCAACGACTTGCTAGCCGAAGCTGCTACACACGAACCGCCAACATTGGAATATCGTTGGCCGGTTTTGGCTTGGTTTGCTGATACTTTTTTTTATGCTGGTAGCTTCGTAGTTACTATAATACTAGAAACATACCTATATTTAAAAGCCTCTCGTTCTTTTTTTTGAAACAGGTCGTAAAACTGTGGTAAATGCTAAAAACTGTCTCGTATATAATTGATTCATACCATATCGCATAACATATCGTAAGATATTACACACACACAGCGGGAAATGCGTTCACAGACGGCCGCTACACATATACATAGAATCCATCTATGTACCGCTATTACCGCTGTGTGTGTGATTCTATATGATACCCGCAATATATAATAGCGCAAGTCTGAGAACTCATTCAAGCCAGTGGCATAATAATTATGATGTTTTTAGTGACAGTCAAGTTTATCCAAACAGTAATCCCTCTTTAGTTTTTCTTACTTTTCGTTAATATTTACTGTCATAACTTTTTTTTGTGGACGTAGTAGCTCAGTTTGTTACGTGCCTTTGTTCACCGACCGAACCACCCGATAGGGCGAGGATTTAAGTCTCGAGTGGACGTAAGTTGAAGCTACAGTGATAGTGGCGACGGATTCGCAACCTGTCACACTGGAACTCAACATAAACATGCGAAATGCGGTGTGTAACACCTCTGCTAACCCCTCTCGAGGGATTAATTACAGCGTGAGTTTATGTGATATGTGTGTTTCAAAAGACTATATCATAGTTAATAGGAGTTGCAGTGGTGGAACAGAATGTATTTTAGCTTAAACCAACTGTCTTCATGTGCTGTTGGTTTAATGAATAAAAAAAACAATGTCATAATTTATAGCGTTACCTTTAGTATAAACTTTGCACTACAATGTTTTAGTCAGCAATCAATAACAATGAACTTTACGTTTGTTGAACGACTCGTATTTATTCTGAGCCAACATCACTAGAAATTTTGGCCCAATGTGTGTGTAAACACACGCAACTTTCTACTTCGACAAAATTACCATACATCTGTTTTAGGTCAACTTGTTGGAAAATCAACCTTAAATTCTTATTAGAAAGGCACATTATAGACTTTACCAACTGCATAAAACGTTGGGGTAGATTTCCACAGATTTGGGAGTTATTTTTTCACTGGAACTCATAAAACCGAGTGATTTCGGAATCGATAAATCGTTCGCAAAGTTTCATTTGAATGGAACGAGTGAACGGGGCTCTCTTACCGGTAGATCTATAACGTATAAAGGGGAGCCGGCCATTGTTTTTGCAAGTGTTCTCTATGGCCCCGCTGTAAGAGGGTCCGTAATACAGTTTTTGTTCGGTTAATCGCGTATTTAACTTTATTCGCTTCGCTTTTGTGATTCGAACTAACGATTGTTGGTTTTAAACCACCTGGAAATTAACGAGGTTGATAATTAAAATGATTTTATGGTATAGATTCCTTTTTTCTATCCTCATAAGTGAGTTTGAGATTTTCCTACCTTTACCTGCTCTGCCTCCATAGACAAATGACATTTACTCGTGCTCCGCTAAAGTCAGTGGTAGTGTTATGTCATTTCTATACATGTTTATTTTCTGTTGGCGTTAACGCTTGCGGAATAATGGCTTTTGTTTGAAGGCTAATGTAGAAATTATCTGTAAAAATCTAATTTTTGTGGTTGTCTCCCAAGATTACAGAAAAAAACCAATATGAGTCTGCAAAAAAAATCTGCATATATTACGGTTTATGAAATACAGTTTGCTAACTGTCGGACGGACAACGCATGCTTAGTAATGGCTAGTTAGCAATATTTGGATACAAAACCTTAAACGACACCACGAAACGATATTGGAAACAAAATATATCTCGCTATCAACTCTCAAACTAATAAAAATAACCTTCAAATTTAAATCCACGTACACACCCGTTAAGTCGCGACCGCAAGCTACCATTGGGTCGTTTAAATTCCGAACATGTCTGCGGTCGTGTTAACCGTCATCCCGTACGTACCCGAGCACAGCCGACTGCGGACGAATTTACTCGCACTGTTTCATTATATTACACTGTTAAGGAATGTTCACACGTGTTTAGTTGTTACATACTGAGTGATTTAAATGAGACCTAGTAAGATGATTGATAGAAATCAATAGCAAGTATTTTTAATAAAATTAAAAATTATAATTATAATTTGCTAAACAATCATAGAATATAAATTGCATCGACTTTAAAGAACAATTACATGAGGATGAAAATGGAATGAGAAACGAAACGTTCTTGTTATAATTATAAATAAAATGATTAAGTCAGTGAAAAAAATTAGCAAAGATAAGTCCCATCTCCATTAGGTTTTAAAATTGTTAGGTTCATATTTGCGTCGACTAAGCTACACACGTTTCGAAGTTGAGTTTAGTAGCTTGGTTTTAATTTACAATATGCACATAGTTTTAGTTAAAACAATAACAATATTATTTAATTTCCTCCCTTAAAATCTTGGCATAAGTAGGCTATATATGTACATTTAATGTACTTATCCTGCCTTTTAATTTAACACAACTAGCATAGTATGAACAGTGCATAATTACATTACAGGTGTAAATAAATACAGTCATGTTCTCTAGTGTATTATTGTCGCTGTGGTTGTTTGATAATTTAAACGCTAAACTACGCTTTAGTTTACGAATGTACTTTAGTATTTTGAATAACTAACGTTATTTGAATAACGTTATTTAACAAGTTATTGGATTTTAATATTTATTTTTTTTTCTTCTGGCAACAACTTTGAGTTTTTTAATTAATTAATTTTGAGGAAGGGTTGGTACTTTTTTTAATCGACTTAAACAAAAATCTATATTCAATAGGAATATTCATGACTTTTTTTAATTTATTTCTTATAATTCGATACTACATATATACACTAATCCGTTAGATTTTCTCATATATCCGACTTATTAACTAAGTTATAAAGGTTCAAAGTCGTTGGTTTGACAGAGAGATCTGAAATGTACAATGACGTCAAAGTACACGGGCGCCATGCAACCCGTAGAAAAGGTTTTCCTGATGAGCGAGAAGGATATATTTACTTTGAATGGTTACATCTCCCTGGTTTATCGTACAATACTAATTCTGTTTTCACTATGATTGTACTATTTCCACATACTTTACGATAAGTTGATTAAAAAATAAATTTAAATTTCATGCATATTCCCTATTGTGTGTATATTTACGGATGCGATGTTATGTCGAAATTTTTTACCAGTTTTCAACATTTATTTTGGTAATTTACGTAAAAATTACTTTTAACCATGCAAATGTAATCCATGTCCACCCTTTGTTTATAATTTTTATAAAAATGTAAAGCAAAATAATATTTGAATTTGTACTTACATTTTATTTATTCATTTATTTAATAGTAAATTAATATTTTATAAATGTTAACTTTTTAATATCAAAACTAGACGAAACTTTTGACATCTCAAATTAAATAAAATTAATTTAAAAATTAAATTTATTTTGCTTAAAATATGGTACATTACAGTTGTTTATTTAAAATAGGTCACATGTCGGTCGTCAGGACTAATAATATAAAATAGTTAAAAAAACACTAGAAAACACGCTTGGAATGCCATTGTCTATCTTCTGGCTTCATCATCAGACCTTGAAATCTAATATCATTACAGGACTTTTCTAAGAAATCAAAAACAGCTATGATACGATTTTCTATCATGAAGTTCCGGCTCCATCAAATCAGATCAGTTCGACAGTACCATATTATTGTATTGTCATCAGAACTACATACAGCTGCCAATTTTCACTACGCTGCGACCCTTGGAAGATGGTTAAATTAGTTACCTTAGATTCCATTACATAGTTAGTTACATACAGGTTGACCTAATAAAAGCGTGTCTAAAAAGATAACAATTTATATGATTATTATGATAAAATGTACGCAACTTCAAATAACAAATAAATGAAATCCAAATGACATATAATACAAAAACAGTTTACATGTCAAATAATGAAGGATAAATTCAAATTCAAATCATTTACTTGTCAGGCTTTGGTCGTTATCTAAATAGGTCTTAATATAACTTTGTGTTCCTAAAACCTGCCACAAAGGCCGTACAAAATTACAGTGAAATGTCAAAAAATAATAATAATGAAAACCATTGTCAAAAAAAAGTCAATTGTCAATGTCAAATTGTTGTAGAAGTAATTTTAGTCACATGTCACGTAACCGTTTTTTAGTCTCCTAGTATTCCCTGACTGAATGGCAGGATTTTGCAGCCAGCGTTTTAAATAGTGCAGATTTGAATTGTTTTAATGTAATTTTATAGACTTATTAAATAAATGTACAGTATGTTATTAAATTAAAATGAATGTTAATAATTATAGTTTAAATTAAGCAAAATGATTTATATCCGAAATAAATGATTAATAACAATTTAATAAAAACTATTTAACCATTAAAATAATTAATTAATAAACCACATCACGACACACACGTTCACTCAGCCCTGCAGTAAGTATCGTAAGAACTTGTGTCACAGGAACTAAGCGACGATATGGACAACTCCATAGATAAGAATCAAAGAAATTACATTGATTATAAGGATATATTATGTGAGTGTATGTGTGTTTTTGCGTATGTGTGTATCCAGTAAACTTAAATACTGAAAGATTGGCAAACAAAAAGATCAACTAACTAATCAACGCGTAAAATAAAATTGTTATTAGCAATAAAAGTCGTAACAGAAGCGTTTTGTAGGAACAACGAAAATAATAAAGTTATTTAATTAACCGTTATTCGAAAAACGATTGACCCGTTATTACTGGGCAGCATGTCGCACGATACGGCGGCAATTTTTACGCGGGAAAGTGAGAAAATAATTGATTCGAGGGGGAAGTGTCAGGCTACACAGTATATTGAAATTGCGTAAAAAGTTCCAATGGCCAGGTTTTGTTCTGAAAATTTGGAAGTTTCGGAATTTAAAAATTGTTTTTTTGTTTCCTGATAGAATCTTAACAAAAGAACCTGAACTCTTTGGTGAAACAAGAACAGCGAAAATTCAAACTGGATTTTGGTTTTCTTATTAAAATCTTGAAACGAGACTCATAGGTTTTAAGTCTAAAACACATTGGTAAAAAAGACAACCAACAGATAATAATAATTCACACATAAAAACAGGGAACACACACCTATGACAAATAAAAATGGATTTAATAAGCTCAATAAAATCATGTTCATTCTCTGTTAATATTATTTTAATACAAATCAGGGTAAGAATTGTAAAGAAGGACCCCTTTGTTATGATCCGGGGATCAGAATTGCGAATCACATTTTAGGGTTCCCTGCCTTACAAAAATCCATTTGTTAAGTGTAAAAAAAGCAAAAAGTATTTTTATTAAAAATGGTTTCAATATTGTTTTATTAAAAAGTACAAAAATTACGGAGAATTATTTAAGGTACTTTTCCGTATTTCTTTTTACCTTAAGTTCAGCAAAAAGCCTAAAAAAAATCTATTTTATTACCTCAACTCCATCAAAACACAATGAATCTTACAACCACTATTTCCGAATTAAAGTGATAAAATAATATAATCAATGTAAAACAATATTTAAGCAATTCGCAGATTATTCAATGTAATCGCTTAATTTTATGAAAGTTTTGTATAATGACAGCGGCAGATATTCAAATTAAAATAATATGATATGCAATTCACTATCTATTTTTACTTTATATTCGATATTCGATACGAATATTTACAGGTGGTTGATCTACGTGTGAAATGGTCTGGTTTGATACCACCCTCCTTTCTATTTACAACGTGAAGCAGTTCGCTGTGTTTCTGTTTGAATCGACAGCCAGTGTAATTACCGGCATGATAGATTCGAATATCTTTTAGATCGATATTAGAAACGCATAGGCTGTGCTCTTGTTGTTCCACGGCATAAGGGGCATCGTGTCTAGAGGCGGTATCACTTTGACTATGACGTACAAAAAAAAGTTACGGAACCCTTACTGCTAAACGTGATTAATGTAGCTTATTTTTTTCAGTGTTGCAAACAATATTTATCTTGTCCGGGATTAGTTTTTGTTTATTTTTTATTTAATACCAAGTGAGCAGTTTATTGTTGGGTTGCCAGTAAAGATTTTTATTGTTGTCTGTTGTTTCAAGTGTTTTCTGGTTTTTTGTAGCTGGCAACTTTCGGGACTGTTGTGTGTGGTTTTGTATTCGCTTTTATGAATGGATATTAACGTGGAAATAGGCGTGGTAAGTGATTTAAAAAAGGTGAACAAACATTTTGTTATTAATCTTATTCTTATAATAATAACCACATCAAGACACACACATCGACTCAGCAATGCAGTAAGTATTGTAGAACTTGTGTCACAGGCACTTAGCAACGATATGATATAAACCACATAGATAAGAATACAACCTCCAAGAGCGGTAAGCGAAACAATGCATCTTGCAAATAACACAAAGTTCCGCCAGCGCCGGGATTCGAAACCGGAACCTCTAGAGTCGCAGTAGGTGTATCAAAAATATATACATTACATACAATAACTATACAAAAACACACACTATCCCTACATATATACAGACACACAAAATATGCTAATTGTTTAACTATATCTCATAAATACAAGAGTTCTTGAGTTTGAGAGTTTACGGCATTAGGGGAATCCCCCTTTTGGGGAAAAATTAAAGGCTTTTAAGGCGATACCGCGGAAAAGTTACACCCTCGTAATAACTTGGGGTGTAATATTATTCAGCCAAATTAATCCATGATTTGATTTTCGTATAAGACGTTTTTTTTAATATACATAATTAAATTATTTACTAGCTAAAAATCCAGACGCGTTATTTTTTTTCGTGGACATTTCCGATTTTTTAATAGTGCAACTAAACAAAGATATTAAAAGTTGGTCCGGGCGTTCTCTTGTTATATATTCAATACCTTTTTTTCTTACTTTCTCCTATATCTTCTGAAAATTAGTTTCGGGTGAGGTAGTATGTCCGTGCACGTAGCCTGTGCTTCATTGTACAGCTGCATTATACGTTACAAAGCACGCCACTGTTGATACTGGCTAACAGGAGTCAGTATGTCCGTGCACAGAACAGCGGGTGTGCCACTGTGCCTTCATGGTTTTTATACCACTTTAATGACAAACAAGTATAAGGTCCATCTGATGGTAAGCAGTCACCTTAGCTAATAGATGTTTGCAATACCAGACGCATCACGCACGCTGTACTAACCCTGTAAAATCTTTTAACTCTCTTCTCGAAGAACTCCTCGTAGTCACTTGGGTAAACCATGGCAGAGTGTTCTTTCCACAACCTGAGCGTTCGAGGAAGGAAGCTTCTCTGAAAGCGAACGGTACGTGACAAATTCGGTTTTAAGATGTGAGGTAAAATGTGCGATCTGACTTCATTTACAACACTCGCTTTCAAAAAATCTCCCACAAACACTCAGGCTGTGGAATGAACTCTTTGATAAGGTTTTCCCAAGTGCCTACAGCTAGGTGTTCTTCAATTGATACTGATACCTCTGGTATAGCAACGTCCATAGGCTACGGTGACTGCTTACCATCAGGCGGGCCGTACGCTTGTTTGCCATTGCAGTGGTTACCATATGTTTTTCAGTCCCCTCCCAAAGGTAGTTTAAATTAATACACGCGGAAGTCAAAAACAAATCGCCTCGGGTAATGATTAATAGCATTACAAAGGCTATACAATATATTACGGACGGCGTGGCTTTGACAGTCGGGGGTGGTAAGAAATCGGAAAGGGAGGGTGCTGTGCGTAAGGCAGGGGATGTAGCGGGAGCGGGTTTACGAGCGGAGAGTTTTTAGTAATGATAAATCTTTTTTTCGGATGTCAAAATTAATACAGTGAAACCTAGTCAATTGGGATCTCAAGGGACCAAGGATTTTGTGCCATTTAAAGAGGTTTTCATTTATCCAGTTTACCATTTAGACAGGTTTAAAAATTTGTTGTCTCATTTACAGAGGCCGTAAACAAAAGACGTGCAAAAGAAATTCGAATGTTTGTAAACAATCGTGTCGAAACCTGTCCCAACCTGATACATTATCTCACTTATAAAGGGAACTGAGCTCCAGAGTCCCAATTATAGAGGTAAACATGGAAAAAATCCTAGAAATCAAATCTCATTTAATCAGGTTCGAAAAGTCCCATTAACAGAGGTAACTCGATGAAAAAGTGCCGGGACCTCATTGTAGTTCTCAATACTAGAGGTTTCTCACTTATCCAGGTTCCACTTAACCAGGTTTCACTGTACATGAAATCTTTTTTTCAGATATCATAATTGGTTTTTATATTCACATTAGACGTTGATCTCGCCGTTTATTAAGTCTCGTATCGCAAATGACGTGCAACGATATGTTTTATTTATACTAAAATGATAAGAATATCTCATTCAAGACTGTAGAAGAAAATAATGCGTCTTCCATAAAACAACCTCGCCGAGATTTAAACACGAAACGAATGTCGTAGCGGACATCTGGCAACTGTCTAGAGCATCAGAGGCCATTAACGTTAAAAATCTTTGTCCCTTTAAAAGACCTAAAAATTATCTATCCTGTGGAATGCGTCAGGATTCCTCGTTCAATACATAATATAAATAGTTTTACATAAAAATTAGGCCTATATAAAATAAATAAATTACTTAATGGATTTTTTTATTTCATTGAAGAAATACCAACTTAAATATTACTAGATTAATGATATTCTAATGTAACATCGCTTCATCTCACATCTTAGGACATTGGCTCTCAATCGAGATTATTCTACTGCTGTATTTATAATGGCGTTGTTATACGATTAGGGAATTAAATATCTTTGATGGGTTTATTTCGATTTAAACGTTAATTAAATTGCAGGGTTCCTTCGATATCTATATATTCGATAGTCCTCAAGAATTATTATTCTCAATCCTTATTCTCAATTTGTTTAGGAAATATTAACCTGATGTGTTATCTTGTACTAGCGACCCGCCCTGGCTTCGCATGGATATTATGCATGTACACACATATAAACCTTCCTCTTGAAACATTCTATATATTTAGAAAAACCGCATCAAAATCCGTTGCGTAGTTTTAAACATGCAAGCATACATATGGACAGACAGCGGGAAGCGACTTTGTTTTATACTAACGGTTGCTTTTTTTAAAATAATTAGGTACGATAAATTAATTGATATTACAATTTGCAAGTTGAGTACAGTTTTCTAGTTATAAACTTAATTTTTCTATTAATATTAGTACAGTAAGGGAAAATAGATGATGGGAGCTTTTATATATTGCTTAAGCAAACGGAGGCTGGTCTTTTAATACGTTAATAAATAGCACAAGACCTAAAGACTAGTCTTAAATTTCTAAGACTTTACAAAATTTCCCATAATTTTACACAACTTTACAAAATCTTTCTTGTTTCAGATTACCGGCAGCCGATGTTAAACAACCCCTGGCCGATAGCCAAGCCGATCGCCAGCCGCCCGATACCAGTACAGCATCAGCATCTCCAGCATCTCCTGGCGCACTGCCACCATCCGTACTTAGGTGAGCCCTTGGATATACAGGTGGCAGATCTACCGCCTATCGATGGATGCCCTTACGACTCTCAGGGCACACCCGCCACTCTGTCCTTTCACTGCAACTCGTTCACCAGGATCAACACTGTCCATAGGTTCACTTTCCATCAGGTAAATCGTCTACTTAATTGCCTGTGATTGAATATCAACAAAACAGCTGATTAAAGCTGAATAAATATCCACAATTGACATCGATTCTTCTTCTTCGTTTAATTCTTCCCTTATGTCGGGAAAGGCAAAGGGCTATAGCCCATACAGCACAAGTCTATCGTGTTATATTTTCTTCTTTCTTAATTGTTTCTCCAGTTACATGCTAGTAATGTTACTGTAGACTTTATGGAGTTACTTGGGAGATGACGAAAAGAGCAGCCGAATTGTCGTATTTCACTTTCTCCACACTTGTATAGCACTACAGATGTTCACTGGTTTTTCACATTTTACACATTAAACTCTGCTGATACACAAGAAAATATCCAACTTTCCTACTAAACCTGTCTGTTTTTTTTCTAACTTCAGGTGTAAAAAAGGAATTAATTTAATTAGCATCAGCCCGTCAATTAAATGTTAATAGGCTAGGCTGTTTATGAACGGTAACAAATATACATATTAATTAAATTTAATGCCACCAAAATTTGTTCTATACTATTAATAATTTAAAAATAAGTTCAAACCGAAAAGTCTAAATATAAAGAGTATTTACTCAAGATTAATCCCAACAATGAATCGGTATGTTTGAATCCAGCTTATCAAATATAATTGAATGAATGTTAAAAATACAGTTTTGTGTTATAGACTGTATCACGATAGCTTAAGGTTAATTATTAAATGATATTAACAACCACAAAGTTTAACAAAAAAAAGTTATACTTGAACAAAATGCTTTAAGAATTAAATTGCTATTGCAGTTTTTTATTGTTACATAAAGTAACAATAGAGAATGCCTTTTTAACATTGTGGCGTAGTTTTTGGGAGGTCTTGATCTATGAAGGTTAAATGAAAAATATTAAATCTTGGTCTGAAGCTGTGTTAATAACATTTTCGATCTTCTTAATGTTCTTTATTATATGATGCAAGAAAAAAAGAAGTAAATGAAGGAGTTGATTGGCGGGAACAGGAAGTGTGAGTCAAATGTTCTTTTTATATCGTCTTTTCTTGTATATCAGTAGAATTTAATGTGTAAAATACTAGTGTTTTAACCAGTGTATATCTGTAACGCTATACAAGTGTGGAGAAAGTGAAAAACGAAGATTTGGCTCCTTTCGTCATCTGCCAAGTAATTCAATAAAGCCTACAGAATGGAATGATGAATTTGCCAATACTAACATGCTGGTACGGTTATTGTAGGCTTTACGTAAGAAATGACGAGAAGAGCAGTCAAATCGTCGTATTTCACTTTCTCTACACTTGTACAGCACTATAGATATTCACTTGTTAAAACACTAGCATTTTACACATTTCATTCTGCTGGTATAAAAGAAAAGAAATAAGAAAACTTTGACACTTCCCGTTCCCGCCATCCTCATTTGATTGATGCTAAAGTTTGACAGTTGCTTGTCAATCTTTAATATCAATCAAATTATGTTCACTCATTCATAGCCTCAAATGAGTTTTGCATTGATCGGAGAATACCCATCTGACCATAGATTTTTTTTATCCTAACCTAATAAAATCACAAAAAGCAAGGTTAATACCCTTGTGCAAATAAAATATGATAAAAGATTTTATGGTCGGAATGCATTGTTGTTTTTTATTGCTAGAAGTATTGGCTGTTTATTTGTGGGATCATTTGCCCATTTAGTTTTTTTTTTCTCTAAAAAAAACAAACTACTTAACCATTTTTGTTGAATTGGTTTTTATAAATTTTTTGGTTGATTTAAAATATGTATTTATCATTATATTGTTTTATACTCATGTCTAGAGATTTGTTTGTAGGAAGTAATTTTACAGTAGAGCTAATCCGTTTTAAAATTATTTTGATAAATATTAGACTGGTCTTTTAGAGTGGAAATGCTCAATATTCTGTCTTAGGAATAATTAAAAATACATTTCGAGTTCCACCTTCCTCTATACAGTGTAAGTACAGATTAAGTAATTGGAGGGTGATATATTGTCATTATTAACAATTATTGATTTGAATTGATTGAAAGGATTGATGGCATTGACGGTATCTCAAGTATTGATGTACTTAATATCCTCCTTAAAGCTGTAGAAGTCCTACAATTAAACGGGTTCACAGACGAGCTATCTATTGTTAAAACATTTTTGCTTATTTAAAAAATATATCGATTTGTGAGATTTATACAAATTGTCATACTAAGACAGATGTTTAGTTACGATTTTTTTTTCATTCAAGACCAGGCAGGCATTTGACCCCAAACCCGTCTGATGTTGAGCGGCGATGAGGCCTAAGGTGGATCATGCCCGCCTAGGAGAAACCTATTCACTCTTGCCTTAAAGAGGCCCAAGTTATATTGGTCAGGGAACACATAGGCAGGCAAAGAATTCCACACCCTTGCATTACGCATTATGAAGGAGCTATCGAAGCGTTTAGTCCGGATGGTCGGAATATCTACCATAAAAGGATGCAACTTCAGCCTACGTCTTGTATTCCGATTATAAAAGTAAAGTATATACAATGTTAGTTATGATTAAGTACTTATATAGCTGCTATGTATAAGTGTAATGGCCGTCTATGATCGCATGTCCCGCTGTGTTTGAGATATCTTACAATATAATAAAATATAATTTAGTTATGTTATTAAATATGTAATTTAATTAATTACCAATTTGGAACTAACATTTATAAACTTGACTTAAATTAAATAAATGATCAGAAACTAATAAATGACATTGTAATATTCGCACGCCGAGACAATTGGGAAAACATGCACAGAATGTTTTGGCTAATAAACGTATTATTATTATTATATTATAGCGCAAATCTATGGGATTAAGCGTTTAGTGATTTTTGGCTAATGTTGGCGTTGTTGTTTGTTCACAGTTCGTCCGACGCAAGCCCACACGCAGGTGTTTCCATTGCCTGGAGCGTTCCCATGGGCGCACAGTTCGAGAGGTAAGGATTTCTACCGAAAACCATAGCCTTATAAGAGAAGTTACGTTGAAAATAATTATCTTTGGTTTTTGTATTTTTTCTCTGAATTAAAACGAAGAGCTGGTCGTTAATCGCGAAGACGGCTGCACCGATTTGAATTATTATTTTCCACTTTTTTCGTTCTATAACAGGGTTTATAAGAAGTAGGTAAATGCTTAAGGGATGGTCATGTGATACAAAGTTGCGAGGTTACGCTTCGGACTTTGAACTCGCGATCCCCTATATCTCGGGAACCCCTTGATGGATTTGGCTCATATTTAAACTTAAAAAACATTATTTCCTCATTAACCCGCCTACCAAATCCTACGACGATCCAATCAACGACACTCGAGTTATCGTCGAACAAATATTTAGACATACAGACCTATAGATACAAACGACGGATTGCTCAAGTAGACTCTGAGAACTTTACTCGCTTCTCTCGCTCGTGATTACTAGGATAAAGTAGTAAAATTAAAAGGGCTGGTAAGTGTAGACATTTCAGAAGAAGCCTGATTATAGGAGTACCTTTGGGCTCGTGATGTCTCAAAGAAAAATGATAAAAAGCCGACGGATATCCCCTTGCCGTCGGAAACAAAAGTTTTGGTAACATAAAATACGATTCCGTAGTGTATCTATAGGTAGGTAGTTATTTTATATTACTTTAATTTGATTTTATTTGTCGTACAGCTCTTAAAAATGAATACAATGCTTATGTAATAGAACATACAGCCGGAAAAGTATTGACCCATAGATTCATGATTGGTAGCAGCGGAGACCAATCGTTAATCTATGGATTTACCGTTATGTTATTTGCAATAGAAATAGAAAAGATGGAAACGTAAGAAAAAAAAAACAAATTTTACGAAAATAAAAAAAAGACTATCATATAATTTAAATAGGTATTTGTGATTTTAATCAACAAATAGACCAAAACACGACACACACATTGACTCAGCCCTGCAGTGAGTGTCGCAGGCACTAAGCAACGATATGGTATAAACTACATAGATAAGAATCCAAGAAATTATATTGATTAAAGGAAATTAAGTTTATGTAATTAATATATTAGTAGGATGATGTGGAATGTAATTTGTGAGTAAATTTTTCTTGAATACCTTTTTTTGTTACCAGGCAAACCTCGTCGCGGGATGATGAGGAGGGCCGTGTTCTCAGACCTTCAGAGGAAAGGTTTGGAAAAGAGGTTCCAAGTGCAGAAATACATCTCGAAACCTGACAGGAAGAAGTTAGCAGAGAAACTTGGACTCAAAGATAGCCAGGTAAGAAAACTGACCTATTACTTGACAATGGCATAAAACTCATAGCCTAAAGCAAGAAGCGTTCCTACAACTAACTTGACTTCAATAAGGATCATTCTTCATTTTAATTCAATTTACTTACCTAATGAATTTGAATTTAAAAAATGACTTTGACTTTGAATGCTATTAAAGTAAATTATAGTTAATACTTATATTAAAGTATTTGAATTAAAATATATAAGAAATTAAAGATAATAATTGTCCATCATTGAGACGAAAGAAAGTTCGATTTGATTTTTGATTAGTTTTGCATGAAAAAATATTAAAAAAAAACATGTGAAATATTGTATGAAAGAAAATCGCTTAACAATTATAAGAATTTAAATTTTCAAGTTTACAAAAACTATATATATTACTAACTGAAAAATGCTATTACAGTGTTAAGGAGTATTTAGATAACACAAAACTTTATCAAGGATCTTTCTTCATTTAAATTCAATGTACCTAATGCTTTCGACTTGAAATTTTACATTGCTACAAGTGAAATATGTATGACTACATATTTATAAAAAATCAACACCTCCTGTATGGTCATATTTCGTGCAAATAAATTATTATTACATGAATATTACCTAAGCTTTGCTCGAAGCAGACTGCGCACATAACGTGCAAACACGCAACATCAATACATAGTATAAAACGAAGTCGCTTCCAGCTGTCTGTCCCTATGTATGCTTAGATCTTTAAAACTACGCAACGGATTTTAATGCGATTTTTTTAATAGATAGAGTGATTGAAGAAAAAGGTTTATATGCGTACAATACATGCATATTATCCGTGCAAAGCTAAGCGGATCGCTTGTCTAATATTATTAACTGTATGGATAAGAATTTACGCAAGTGCTGATCTTAGAAGCGAAAACATTGCAGCTTTGCTACTCTGAAACGCCGCCACCGAAACTTCGGGCCGACCGATAAAACGACCGAACCGACCGAAACACTTTCGTAGTAGGAAACACACAAACATTTAGCCGATACTTCGTTTTTCGTCGTTTCGGTGTAGACGCCCTGTTGACATACATTTCTGCCAACATACTATTGCAACGGAAAACACTACTTAAAGGTCCTCACATCGAGAGTAAATATCTGTACATTTTTCTACATCATCATATTTTTGTCCCTATCTTTCTTCTATCTAATCTCTACACCTGAAACGCATTGGCATGCTCTTGGTGTGATAAGATTTCAAGGGCATCGTCGTGACAATAGGCGGAGGTATCACTAACCATTAGGTGAAACGTCTGCTTCTTTGCTCGTGTTTTTCTATGAAACGTATTTTTCTATCTTTACGATTATTATCTTTGACATTTAATATTTGCATGTCTATATGTACATTTGACTAAATGTGTTGGATCTGTTTTATTTAATTCCCACTAATATCTTTTGTTACTACATTTTGATGCAAATAAATGAACTACGAAGGTTTAAATAATGTGAATGTTACTTTTAAAAATGGCTGATACAGTTGTTTGAACAATTTAGCGCATAATCCTGTAACAACTGAAATCATTTATATATAATTAACACCTCCATTATGTATATAATTTGTCTCGATATATTTTCAGAAGATATGTTTATTGTAAGTAATAATTTTTGAAGAAATTACAAAGTCACTTAGTGATGTTAAGTTTGAAGCAATTATAACAAGAGCTAACTCTACGTTTAAGCAAAAGGTATCCCAAACTCAAGTCTCCGTGAACGCGTCACGTTTGAATATTCAAGACTAAAATCCTGCCTTTACCCACCGAATCGTATTAAACAGCATACATCGCCGCTTTCACGACGTCTGCCCCAACAAATACCGTATAAACACAGCGTTGTAATAACTCCGTATTATTTGCTACGCGATAAAAGACCCGAATTTAATCCTAACCGTTTAGGGGAGTTGCATTTACGGAGGGTGTTACAAAAAATTGTTACCCCAGGGGTATAATAGAAGGGAGGGGCTGTCAAATGCAGCCGCCAAGGGGAGGCGAGTGCCGCCCCTTAAAAGGAACTTTTAAAACAATTACTGAATTTTGATATTCGAATTCCTGAGGTTTGAATGGGTTTGATTAGGGTTTTTTGTTGGCTGTATAGACGATTCGCGTTTGCCGGTTTATTCGATAAGGATACTTATCGGTAAGGACGTGTTTGGTCTTTTGTGATTGATCAATCCGATCGGGCTCTTTTTTTAATTTGAAGCTTTTGTTTTTTTTTCGATATCGTTTAGAAAGGTTGATCAAATTTTAATGCAAAAGTTTTAATTCTGTTAGTGCATCATTGTATACAAAATTTTTATTGAAATTCGAATGAATGTTACATCGTAAATGAGTACATTAATTTAATTTATTTAGGAAAACAGTCATAACTTAACAGCTAAGGTATGAGAATAACGAGAAAGTAATATTTAGGTCCACATTTTTTTTCATAACAAGTACTTTTTTTATTCATGTTGTTGTCCATTTTTTTTTTTACACATCGTTTTTATTAAACAGAAACGGTTTCTTTCGTTTTACTCCTTTTTTAAATAATTTAACGAATTCATGAAATCCGAGAGCACTTTAGAAATTTCAAATTAAAAATATAATTTGTGATTTTATAACTTATTTTCTTTGTTAACCAAAAATATATGTGTTATATAAAAAAAATATATGTGTTATATAAAAAATATATGTGTTATATAAAAAAAATATATGTGTTATATAAAAAATATATGTGTGATATAAAAAAAAAATCGAAAAAGTATTAATAATGTATATAGAAATGTATATAAAAATGTCCCCCACTTTCAGGAGCGTTTTTATTTCGAATTTTTATATTAAACTTTTATTTATGGTTTTATCAGTTAATGTTGTGGGAATGGGATAAAAGAACGGTTATTAGAAATTCATCATTTTCTTTTTCGTTTTTATCAAAGACGATTCCCTTGATGTGTTGGAACGCCAATAGTACCGAATATGCGTTGCCTATGTATCTAGAGATCCTTACCTATGAGTCTTTACGTGCCGGTAATAACGCTGGCTCACCGATCCTTCGAATTGAAACACAACGGACTGCTTCACGTTGTAAATAGAAAGGAGGGTGGTACCGACGCAGACGATCTCGCACGTAGATCTATCACCAGTAAAAATAATTTCGTCTAAACATCACTCATTTACCAACTTATTTACTAATTAAGACGGGAGTGCATAAGACCTACAAACTTAAGATTATCTCGTGTCCTGTACTGTAACTACTCAGTTTTCGTCGTCGGCCAAGAAAAGTTATTTGAAATTCATCCCTTGAATAATAATAACCACATCACGACAAACACATTGACTCAGCCCTGCACTAAGATAATCTTGTATCGCAGGTGCTGAACAACAATATGGTATAAACTACATAGATAAGAATACAACATCCAAGACCGGAAAACAAAGCATCTTGCAAATAGCACAAAGTTCCTCCCTCGCAGAAATCCGAACCAGTGTCTGAGCACTGAGCCACTGAGGTCGTCAAATAAATGGATTTAATAGGGATTCAAAATTTATATGGAATTTTAGTAATGACAATTAAGCGAGCTAGTTAACAATGGACTTATAATAAATAATTAATAATTTAAAATTGAAAAATAATATGGCCACATTAAAAAACAAATTCGATTTACAAATAGCTTAATTAAAAACAAAAACAGTTACCGCAAGGGGAGAGCGGGGTGAATGCATCCGTTTAAATTAATAGCGAGGGGAGATTCGGGCGATTTGGCACACTAAGATAATTTGCAGCGTTTAACATATTATTCGGGGATTAATTGATTGATATAATTTCGTTTAATATTATAGTGGTATCAATTTGTGTTTTTTTTTAAATAATCGTAATAACCAATAATATGACAAACGGCTTACAATCATTACAATTTTCCCAAACGCCCCTTTTATTAACAAAACATATAAATAAAACAACTACATATGTACAGCATTTGGACGTAACAACCATACCTCCCTTGTCAATTAATGATCAGTAGTTTAGAAGTTATGGGGGAACAGACGAACATCCATACATACATACTCATACACATACCGCCCAAAATTATTCCCCTTAATAAATAACCACATCACGACACACACATTGACTCAGCCCTGCAGAAAGTATCGTAAGAAATTGTGTCGCAGGTGCTAAGCAACGATATGGTATATACTAAATAAATAAGAATACAACATCTTGTCTTGCAAGTAACACAAAGTCCCGCCCCCGCCGGGATTCGAACGCGGAACCTCTAACGTAGCAGTCGGCAGTTTACACCACTGCGCCACCGAGGTCGTCCCTTGTATTTACTTCGCCGTTTAAAAAATAAGTCACTTTGTAATACAAATTTCAATTGTTATTTCCTCTGCGTTTATTTATAATTATTTATGTTCATTTAAAATTGCAAAATCCACATCTTAATATTTATAGGAATAAAATAAAATGACAAAATCTTAAAGCGTAGCATTCCTCCGTAGCCCTCGTAGTTAGCGTAGTAACCGTATGTTCGTAGTCCGTAGCAGTATCAAGGAGTGACATTTCGTTTTTAAATTTCAAAATAAAAAATATTTTATAATTTTTAACGTCATAAATAAATATAATTATATTTATATTCATTATATTAATAGAAAACTGAATATGTAATTTAAAACAAACCATAAGGCTGAGTGGAAGTTAATTCATAAGTGCCTCTAAAAAGTGCTCTATTAGTGGAATTGGAATCAACAAATGATACGAGTAAAAGTAACTGTTCCAAAAGATAGATTGATATAAAATAAACAGACTTTACGCGTATTGCCCACAATTTTACCATAAATACATTCCAAATATTCATATCATAACCTTTAAAGCAAAACAAATAACGTAACCGTTGTAATATCTTACGAATACTTAATAAAAACCCCCGTATCTAAATCACTTGCCAAAACCATCCAAGCAACCGTTTCGACTCAATAAAAAAAGAAAAAATGGCGGGCGAAACACAGCTAAATATAACAATATATTACTTTCCTTTGCTTGAGACAAATGCCTCACCCTTGCGCCCGACACGGTCATGAAACGAATAATACAACTTCTTTACAAGTTAGAAAGGGATAGACACAACCCCCCCGGTTACGTCTTAAAACGCGATTCTATTGGCCGATTTGTATCAAATAAAAGTGTGCATGGAACGCTATTGGTTGGCGGGTTTTAACTTTTTTTTTCCCTGCTGTAACGCTCTGGATTCCTGGTATTTTTTTATGATTTCTGAATTTTATAGGATACTTATAAGCAGGTTTACGGGTTATTGAGTTTTTTTCTCATTATTTGGTGAGGTTGTACGGATGTTTGTGAATGAAATTGTTTTATTTTTTATTAGTGAAGTGGTTGTTTTAGCGATGGCTACTGGGTTGCCAGTATTCGATCAATTCAACTCCTGACTCGCAATTAAGTGCAACAACTTATTGTTTACGAATTTAAATTTAGATATTAGTTGGCACATCACGACACATAAATTAACATTATCCCGCGTCAAAATAAATCTATGTCGCAGGAACTGAACAACGATATGGTATAAACTACACGCACGTGAATACTATCACCAAGACCAACAAACAAAAATGCATCTTGCAAATAACAGGGAGTTCCGCCCGCCGGGATTCCAACCCGGATCCTTCAGCAGCCTTTACATAAACACAATTACAGATAAAGTCTCTGACACTCAAACTATACCTTTATGCCAATACTTAAGTTACTTTTTGTATGTAAAATTTGTTTATTCTGAAAACCTTTATTCACTATAAATGATTTCGCCACATAATGCACCATTAACATAACAAGACAATAAAAATTTTTCCAAACTCATCATAATATTTTATTTCATTTCATTTCTGAACTAGGTGAAAAATTATCAAATTAAAACTTTATTTTAATTTGTTAATTTTCCTACGAATATACGGCATATATCTTCAACGACATTTTTAAAACTAAAATATCAATATATTTTATTATATGTTGAAAGAATACATGACTGTGTAACATATTGTTTCGGACTTTCAAACTGAAAATAATTTATTCGTAAGATTTTTTATTGAAATAGGTTGTTTAACGACATAAACACATAGCATAACATGTTACAATAATAATCATTACCTTTGTACTTACATACTTTTATATAATTAGTAAAACAAACAAACAAACAAAAAGAAAATCGAATAAATCAAGTTTTTATTACTTGTTTGTTATAGCGGTAACAGAAATAGACATTTTCTGAAAATAACAATAGTCTAGCGTTTAGGGTTTATGAGAAACAACCCGCTGACAGACAGACGGACAGAAGTGGCTTAGTAATAGGATCCCGTTTTCCCCCCTTTAAGTACCTATTAGATACTCTGCGATAAAAGTAAATTAATAGACTGGCACAATAAAAAATGGCGGAAACAAATCCCTTAATGCGTTTTGTTTTTAATAGGGTATTTAAACGTTAAATAGAAGGAATCGAGGCAGTAAGTCCGCCCGGGCCGTGGCGCCCCCCAGCGGGAGTAATCACAGCACCCTACTCACTCTACTTTATGTATAGAGTTCATAGATGTGGCCTCATTTCAAAAAAACTTTTTATATAACTGTAGCGGAAATGATCGTAGGATGTCGAGAGTCAGTGTAATTTATAGCACGAAAGTTATAACATCTTTACCTCTACATGGGCAACCTAATGTGTTCTTGGTGTTTCACGACATCAGAGGCATCGTTGCGTTAGGATCCCCAATCCCGCCCAATGTTAAGCAGCGATGAAGTCTAAGTTCGAACATGCCTACCCGGGAAACCTATTCACTTTTGTCTTAAAGAGCCCCAGGTTATACTGATCAGGGAATACAGAGAAGGCAAAGAACTCTACTCCTGTGCAGTACGCACTATGAAAGTATTTAATCTAAAAAATCGGCCATATCCAGCAAGATTTCTCCTTGTGTGCCGTTTGGTACGATTATTTAACGTCAGACACAAGCTTCGGTAAGAGATTGTACTGCGGACTTGGGGCAGTGTATTTCTTTACAATTTTACTTCCTTTGCCTTTTTACTTTTATATATAAAAAAAGTGAAGCTCTCGCTCCCAATTTCTACCGGATACAACATGTGCTATGAGTTCATTGTGAAAATATACTAAAATTTAATAATAATCAAATGATTCCAGCTGGATACTTAACTGTTGATTTGATTTTGTTTTCGTCTGTTATGAGTTTTTGCTGATGCTGTGACACTATGTTGGGTCTCAGTATAGATTGTAATGCTAAGTTTTAAAGTTTTGGTTTTCATTATGTGTTTAACAAATAAAAATAAAACAATAAAATGAGAAAGTTTACATGTTTGTCATTCAACGCAAAAACGGCTTGAGGTATTTGATATAAAAAAGGAATCTAAGCAGACGAGGTCGCGGATTAATGCTAGTAATTTAATATTTTCTTACAAAACGTAGCCTATATCCTCCGCGAGAGTCTGATTTAAATATTGTTGAAGGAATTATAAATTTCCACTAATAATATTTGAATGAATTAATTATTTATTTGAATGATTTTTCGTTACTTATAGACGTCATTACTATTTAAGTCACAGAAACACCTGCCTGAGAGGCGTACAAGTATTTAAATTAGGCTATGAAACTTCATTATTATCACAATGCTAATGAATAAACAATCCAAGAATGAGAATTAAAAAAATCATGCACAAGTCAAATCACCAGATTTATCAATATAGAGTAAGGTTACAATACTTGCAAGCTAGCTTTCAAGTCTGAAATAGTTATATAAAACATATCTAAGCTCACAGATTTATACGAATAGAACGCTCCAGAATCTCAGTAAAACAAAGATGGCGGTTCCCGCCTTTAAGGAGTCGGTGGCGCCACCTATCTCACCTTTTGTCAACTCGGATTAATTGTCATTCAACAATGGAATTATCCGATGGAAAGCTTTTGATGTCTCCCAAGCAACCCTCTTAATATAATTAAAGATAACCCATGGGGTGTGTTTAGATATAGATATTACCTACCTTAAATATGTATGTACTTATACAATAGGTAACGTTTGTCCGTCAGTTTGATGCGTGGTTGAAAAAGTTCTTTTTTTGATTTTACAACTCGCCTTGTTATATGTATGTTACCAATAATTTTAATAAGAATAAATACTTTTAAATAAATGTTAATAATTTATCGAATGAATAGCTGTGAAATTATTATCCATTGCTAATACTATTCTTACTGACGTGGAGTTATGTGTAAAAAATGGGCAGCAGGGTGTCGCAATTGCATTGCAAATGTTTATTCGGGATACGGTAACTGCATACCATCAGGCGGGCGAAATGAAATAGCTTGTTTTTTCTAAATACAGGTTATAAATATTAAGGCAGTACAGCCCAGTTTCTGTAAGGCTGAACAACTAAAAAAATAACTAATCAGCTGTCACTCTTAAGTGACGATTGAGTTGCTAAAAGCTTGGTCAATGGATTTGATTTGAACTACCCACTTGACAGGAACCTAGAAACTGGGTGAGAGTATGCTTGTAAATCAATTTGATTTAATCAATTTATAACAAATATAAGCAAATTGTTTCGCAACCTATTCCATTCAGTCTAACGTCCAATGAATGAATCCGGACGCGGAGCCGAAATTTGAAATATTCATATTTTGAATGAATATTCAAGCGGACGCCATGTTTACATTCACAGCGTTCCAATTTCAAATATTTGCATTTATTTATTTTAAATTGGGGATATTTTTTTTTCGCGGCTCCTATTTTCGGCGGGTATTTTTGATTGACAGGTCCGTCTCCTTTTATTTACATTGTTTTTGTGTTTTCAAAAAGAGTTTTACTGCGACAGTGTTGTGCGAACAATACAATTTAAATATTTCCTATTTAAATACACGTGTTTGTTTCCTTTGTAAAGAAATGGCAAAGGTGAACCGCAAAAGTCAACTTTGCTATTATATTAACCCAAATTTGTTTAATATTAAAACTTGTTTAAATATTGTTCTGTTTAACTTTTTCGACAACAAAAACTCTGTACAACTGCATAGTAACTATTTTTGACGCCATGTTGTATCGGTAATGTGACATACAGGTGTAGTGAGAAGTTAAGCACCTTCGTGTTTTGTCGGCTAAGTTCGTTTACAATGAAATTTTGTATTAAGTTGTCATTAAATAAATACGATTATTGATATGTCGGATAGTAGCGTTCGGGAATCTTCGTTAAAACCGAGAAATATCGAAGTCGCCATGTTTCTCACTATATCTGTAATGAATTTTTGTTTTTGTTGTTAGTTATGGATTACTTTTGATTAGGTTACGGTGATCAACTGTAACTTGCTTTATTGTTCATCAATCAGAGAATCTTGGAAATTTAAAGAGCTTTTTTTATCAGTCATTAATTGTTATTTGAAAAGAGGCTAGTGATGTGTTTTAAGATAATTAGGTACCTACTGCGATCAGTCTCAATTCAGCATCTCTTTATTCAATATAAATTGTAATAAAACTGAATATGTCAAAAAGTAATTAATTCAGAGCCGACTTCCCCCTGTCTCTTGATAGTGTTGTGATTTTCAAAGAATTTCATCGATATCGATATTTTTAAACGTTGTTGAGTTTGAAGTATTTTTTATTAACAATTGTTTGTGAGGCAGGTTGGTAAGATTGTTTGCAAATGTGTTTTAGGTTTCTAATTATCTTAGAAATTATTTATATTCAGACATAAGTATTTGATTAATATTCCAACAAAATTATACTCGTATATTAATTATTATGAAAATAAAAATATAGGTGTTTTTGTTGAATGAAATAAAACTAACTAAAGCAAATTTTGAAATGAAATTCTTTTAGTAAGTATTCTCTTACTTAAATGACTTTTAATATTTTAAAAATGATAAATAAGTTTAGGTCTCAGTTTTTAATAAATTATCGATAATGCAAAAAACAAGCTTTGCCCACCACTAAAGATCCCCAAAAAGGGCCGGGGCGTCAGCTGCCGGCGGCATATTGTCGCTAAATAAGGCCCTTCAAGGAAATATGTCGCGAAACTACCCAAGGGCCCAAGGGTTAAGGCGGTCAGCGTGAGATCGGTCTGCGATAATTGTTTTAACATTTTTCTCCGCTTGCGGATCTGGCTGTATGATGTTGTTTCCATAGTCTTTTAGTTTAGACATATAACTACGAGGGTTTTTGGAAGGAGACCAATTAGAAAGGGCTTTATTTTTCTTCTTCTTTTTTGCAAAATTCGAGCTGTTGATGTATTTATTATTATACATACAAATAGCTAAGACGTAAACTTTAATAGACTAATATTTACTAAAACGAGTGAATGAATGAGTGATGATACTTTATCTATGGAAACAATGATTCTCAACCTATGCAGACGAGCACCAGCAAGGTTGTAGGTAATAGGTATATCGTTAGATTTAAACCCCGATTCCGGTTACTCCATACCTAGTCTGTTAGCTGAGATTTGTAAAGCGATAAGAAGGTACATTTAATAAAAAAAAACGACCCATTCAATCTTCTAATGCTTGAAGTCTGCCAACCGATTTGAAGATTCAATTAGCTATACAATAAAAAAGAAAAAAATCCGGTTCCGAATTTAAAAAGTTTGACAAATGATTCCCGCTTCGAAGTTTGAATTGAGCGCCAACATCGATCAATATGTAATTGGTTACGCCGATCCTTGGCGCCAATTTGTCAGAAAAAAAATTGTAGATTAGTTGATAGCTGCATTATTTTTTTGTTTCGTTTAGTTTCTTAGTTGAGTTACATGGTAAATTTGATTTTCTTGTCTCATAATTAAGAGGACTTCCATTAGAATTAGTTTTATCTTTTTCGCTTTTTCATTACCTACTCTTATAAAGCCTTCTTTATTTTTAGCCTATGACCGCAACTTTGTTAACTTTGAATTATTTTTACCAAGTAAAGTCGATTACAAATATTGTTGAAAGACACCGGACGAATTCTTTTGTATTGCAAAATATTGTATTTGTCTTTTTTACTCCCACTCTGTTCAATGAAAGGGCATTAATTCATTAGTTTTTTGTTAAGTTGGCAATAATGGTTGTCAACAATAGTAATAAACTGACAGTGGTGACAGATGGCATGGTTCCGATCACGCCCGCTCGGCGGCGCTGAGGTGCGAAAATGATGAATCATCACGACTACACGACAATACAAATACGTCATTTCCTACAATTATCCCGCGACGATTGCACTAAATGGAATGAAGCGTCAAATTGTATGACAACCGTTGCAGTAAATTGTTTTATAAAGATGCAAGCTTTTATCGTGACTTACGTAGTACCTACTTTAATTTATAGGTTTCGTACGTCCGAAAGAAAAACCTCTTTCTTTATATCCGTCTGTCCGTCTATATTGAAAAACACTAAATTAGTTAGTTAGTCCTCACAAAAATTATTACATAATGGGAAAATTCGTCGATTCTCATGACAAACGAACTATTTTCATTCAAATGTGTGCAAGTCTTGCCTTCTTTTTTAGATATTAGAAACGATTTTAGATAGACTAGCAATGGCTACAATCTCACTTAATGGTAAGCGAAAAAAGGTGAGAAATCTTGCCTAGACAATGTGTTTTACACTCGAATTTAAGTCCAGAAGTGAAGAAGTAGGTTGATAATGCTCGGGAAACATAACCGCCGGGGCGCAACCAATCCTTAGCAAATAATGAAATACTAACTTGTTAGAAAGGGCTTTAATCAATGATGTCAAGGGTAGAAAGATTCTTATTAATGCATTATTTTGCGTCTTTATGGGTATAAACAGCCGACTGCTACGCTAGAGCTACGCTAGTGTTATTTGCAAAACACTTATTTTCGCTCACCGGTCTTGGTTGTTGTAATCTTATCTATGTAGTTAATACCATATCGTTGCTTAGTGCCTGCGATACAAGAATATATCATAGGGCAGGGGTGAAATAATATATGTGTCGTGATGTGATTATTATCATTATTATTTTATTGTTTAGCGAAAATAAATAAGCACGGTCATTACTTTTGTATTTTTCGACAGAATCACACATTCTTTTTCGAAATATATTAGGCGAAGGAACACCCGTGTGCAGCCACGCCTCTAACCATCAATAAAAAGCAATGTCAAAAACACAATGCGCGGACACGGCGTGTTTATACCGAAAACTGTTAGGTTACTGCCGAAAAAAAGAGGAAAAAAGTGAGAAATGTTGCCAATGAAAAAAAGAGAATTAACTTTGGGACCATTGTTATGATAATATTAACGATTATTTGCTGTATTGGGGTAATTGTGTAGATTTTTTATTGCAATTGTATCTTGAATGTGACTGGGTTATTTATTCCATTTACAGATTTTTATTACTGATTGACATTTTTTTTTCATTCATAATAATATAGATTTAGGATCAAGATTAAAGCCCGGCGTTTATAATCATCTTAAAACGAATGTTCCTTTATTCCAACTCTAATTTACCAAAGCACCTCTTTGCACGCTTCAGCATGTCGTGTCATGCTAAAGCATGCTATAGCACGCCGCTGCATGCTTCATGCCATTGCGTATATGGAACTTTGTGTCTTTTAGGAATGTGAGCGCTAAACTGATTGTAACAAGGTTTATTTTTGCCCGATGCGACATCACACGTTTGGTCGTTCTCCGTCCTGAAATAAGTTTATGCCAAAATCGGTTTTCCTTAATAAATCCGAAATGCTAAAAGATGCTTTAGCATGCGGAGGGCTTAACTAACCATAAGAATAATCTATGGTTGGTGTTTAGTTGATAAATGAGTATTTATTTTTCTTTAACATAAAACTCACGCCCTTATCCCTCGAGAGGTGTTCAACACCGCATTTCGCATTTTTATGTCAAAGCCCAGTGTGCCAGGTTGCGAATTAACCAACGGTTAACCAAGGCACGTAACAAACTGAGCTACCACGTCCTCAACGTATTTTTCTTTAAAGGTGTGTCAGATTACGATCATAATAAAACACTAGTCAGAAAACTAACATTTGTGTGAGGATAAAACGTACATAAATTACCGAAAAATATTTTAGATTATGTATCGTTTCTTATAGGCAGTAAACAGATACATTGCTACTAATGCTGTAAGGCACTGGGCAGGTAAGGCAAGTCAACTTCGGGGTGTGCCCAAATTCAACTACATCGGTTTAGATTGTGGAAAATGGTGCTCAAGTCAATGGCAGCCTACTTTACTTTCCTTCTTTCTTCCACAGGTGAAGATCTGGTTCCAGAACCGCCGCATGAAGTGGCGGAACTCAAAGGAGCGGGAACTCCTTGCCTCAGGTGGGTCCAGGGAGCAAACCTTGCCGAACAAAAACAACCCCCACCCCGACCTATCCGACGCCGAAGCCGACAAGCAAAAACTCTCCCCCCTTTCACCCATAAACGAGGAGAACGGAGAAAAGACTTTCGCGTCGACCTCCAACTGTCAAACTGACAGCTACCGAAGCTACGACGACAAGATGGCGGCGGGTCCATTTTTCAATCGTGAAACCGCGCAGTTTTCGAATTTGGATGACGGTGATGACTTTGACAGCGACGCTAGCGCCTCCGACGAGGAGATTAATGTGACTTGATCTGTCTCTCATTAAATGATAGAATCCTTGACATATATTTAATCTATAGTCCACTCTATGAACGAACTACCAAATAAAATTATTCGTAGACGCCCAGTGGGGGTGTCATACTATCAATGTCGTGTCGTAATGTTGAAATACTTTCAAATGGTATGGCAAGAACTTCAATACCATTAATACTTCAAGTATTGGACAGTCTAGTGATTAGTTTGGTTAGAAGCAGAGGCGGTACTGTCATAGAAGTCCAAAAGCCCGGATTGCCCTATCAAACTAAAATAAGTTCGCGCTCTTATTCATTCATTAACAAATCAAACGACTTTTTTAAAGCCACCGAAATTGTAGTTTTGCTGACATGTTCGCAAACTTCTGAGTGCTTTGCTGAGCTCGTCCACGCTTGCAAGTCCACAACGGAAGCATGAAGTTTATTTCTCGGTTTGCTCTGTACTAAAACTCTAGGCACGCCACTAGTTACAAGTTAATTTTGATCGATTCTTTAAACTAGACCGATATTGCATAGTGTGTGGCTCATTACTGGTCGCGCGCATTGGATAATGAGCTTCTTTTCTGTTCTATTGGAGTTCGACGCATGGAATGGAGTATATCTTGATCGATTAAAAACCAAATATTGAAAAATCTTCGTACAATAGATAGATTGACTATCAATCGGTGTACTTGATGATAAATAATGTAAAGATTTTGTTGGTATAACATTAAAATTTCTAAGTCAGACTTGTATTGTATAAATTAGTGTAATAAAGTTAGTATTTTATTTTGGGAAGCGCATACGATGATTGTAGATTTTAAAAGTTAAATGAAAACTCCTTTAGATGAACTATTTAAACCATAGACAAAAAACTTTGCATTAGTTTTCCCATGAGTGCTTAAAATTACTTTAAAACTGGCCATGCAGTTTTTATGCAACCAATGCCCTTGATCTCTTATAATGCCAAGAGCACCGCCAATTACCCTTTATCGCGTTGTCCTTGTTGTGCCGGTAGTAGGGAACATGCATGACTTTTTATTCATTTATTTATTATAATTCGAAACCACATAGTTATAACATACACAAATCCATTAGATTTTCTCAAATATCTGACATATTAACAAAGTTATAAAGATTCAAATTTGGTTAAACAGAGAGACCCAATATGTACAATGACGACAAAGTGCACGGGTGCCATACAACTTCCATAGAAAAGGTTGTTATGATGAGCGAGATAGATATATTTACTTTTAATGGTTACATCTCCCTGGTTTTTCGTTCAATTCTAATTATATTTCCACTGTAAAGATACTGTTTCCGCACACTTTACGATAAATTGATTGAATAATCAAATTAAATTTCATGCATATTTCCTATTACTATGGCTCTATTCCTTCGAACCGAATGATTTTTATAAATCCAATTAATAAATATGTGTACTTACACAAGTAATAGCAAAATGGTTCAAAACAAAACGTCAAGAATTACTGTTTGGACTCTACCTTCCTTACGTCGTACACCATAAGGTTTAATATTGCACTTGTATCCAAAGTGACTTATATATACAATTTTGTGTTTGTTATTCGACGAAATTGGGACAGTTTTGCAACGGCTCAATGTTGACAATTTTCGGTTTCTTCAGTTAAGGGTGGGATCGCATTTGTCAGCGTCCATCAGCGTTGAATGTATGGAAAACCATTAAATAGTATGAACATGTGTAAGAATCAATTCCGGTATATGAAATTTAGCTACGGGATTCAATATTTGCGCATAAGTGTAACACTCAAGTTTCCATGCTGAAGGATGCTCTCGAGAAATGTTTAAGCATGCTTAATCAAACGAAAAGACGCCTAAACATGAGAAAGGATTCATAATGCTTAAACGTAAGAAAGTCATACATATTTAGGTATGTTTTAATATTATTGATCTAGAATCAACCAGCTAAATACTGAAAAAAATGACAAATGTGACCCTACACTAAAGCTCTTAAATTAAAAAAAAAAAACGCGAAAACATTTAAGTTTTCAAAACTATCTCAAATAAATCAATAAAATAGAAACTTTCAACAGGACACTGAAAAAATATTTCGAAAGAAAAGATAATAGAATAAGAATGTAACGTTAAAATTGTGTTGAAATGTAAGTTAATGTTTTGTAAATAAATATGGTGATAAATAACCTAAAATTGTATTATAAAGTGATCTCTTACAGTAGGACTCGTTATTAAATAAGTGCTGCTTAGATTTAAATTCTATCGGTTTGAAATAATTATTTTGAATGCACCACTTTTTGCAGTATAATAATCGTAGCCCAACTATCAACCCGGAAACGGAACATCAACGTTCGCGTCGCTGGCAAACGCGAGGCGCTACGATACCGCGACGCTGATAAGTGTGCGTTGCAGTATGGAGTTACACACAAAGAATAACGAACGGCGCGAGCTGATGCGGTGTTGATGCGTTTACGAGTTGATTGATGTGTTACAGCTCTAAACCGTTCTCATTATGTTTGTCGTGACAATATGGCATACGCATTGCTCTGAGCGGCAAACTTTGCCCGAACGTTGTATCTCTTTGACAGCAGCGGAGTCATATGTTTTTTTATGTCTGCACTCAACTCATGTTCAAACCATATGCAGCCAAGTTAACTGTCAAAGTTTTCGGTACTTTAAAATTATTTATGAATAATTATTGATAAAGAAATAAAAATAGAAAATAACAAGTTAAATATTATGTGGAATAAAATACGAAATGTACATTGAAGTTTTTTTGCCCATTAATTTTAGAACAATAACAAAGTTGATTAACGACTTTGGTAAGACTAAAATAACTAAAGTGAGAGATTAAAGCAACAAAAAGCGTTAGTTGTGTTTGTATTCTCAACTATAAAGTAGATATATGGTGATAATTTGTATTTAAATCAATACAGCCTCTTTAGAAAAATACCAGCTTCAGAAAGCATTTACGCTAACTGAAAATAAAAGTATATTGAAATGACAATTCCTCACGCTTGAGTTACGTCATTTCCATACATTTAATTTAATCAAGCGTTAACCTTTGCAGATAGTTACATTTGTCTAAGCGGGCTGGGCTTTTTTTCTCCACATTTATTTATTTATTTATTACACTTGTACAATTCGTTAAAGATACATTTCCGTTGATCCCCGCACTAGGGCTAGCCAGTATCGCGGGTGACCGGGCTGATATACACTTACGCTACATTGCATAAACTCACGCTCAAGCTTAATATCTTTCAAGACATGTTCACAAATGACACACTAATACAATAATGTCATTGCCACTATGATCCAGAACTACACTACTACTCTCTTTATACTAGGGTAGGTACTTAGGGTTCAGTACCTCTAAAGAAAACCAGGAACTCTTATAAGATAACTTCATTGTTCGTTTGTCTGTCTATCAAGACCTTTTTACCCAGGAACGCGAAGAGGTATAAAGTTGAAATTAATACCGAATACTGAGGTCTGCGGTCTCTTGGAGCTGTGAAAAATCAACCCTCTACTGCGAAGTCTACGCAATCAAAAGATATGGGCGTTTATGTCGCATTTTCCATACACAAGCCAATGAAAACCTATAGGGTACTTGCTATTAACCTAGAACCATAAAACTTGGTAATAAGTCATATTATAGAGTACTAGTAAATGAAAACTTATCCTAAAGCTGTAACTTTTTAGTTACATCATAAAAGTACCTACAAGTTTGTGATCCCGTGGTATGCGAATTCGACTCGCACTTGACGGGTTTTTCTAGAAAAATTCAAATATATGTAGGCTGTAGTGAGTGCTTACCATCAGGTGGGCTGTGTATATTTGTTATACCACCTAAGTGGTATAAAAAAGGGAATTACATCCTACATTCCTCCTTATTTTCTTTAACCAGAAAATACTACTGGTAAAACGTGTTCTACAGAGCCTGACTTGATTAACGTAGAGTAAGAAGACCTGTGGTAAGGCCGAACGATATGTAAGCGGTGCTGGCAACAGTTGGATGAGGAGCCGGACATTGGTTTGAGTGGCCGGGGGCATGTATGTACAGCAGTGGACGGATTCGGGCTGATGGTAATGCATATAAAACATCAGGTAACCTTACATACGGTAAAACGCTGCTCTATCCATATAACCGAAATACTCACTTGTACGAAAATATCTTCTGAATTAAAAAAATGTTAATCGAACAAAACCTAAAAATCAACCATAAAACTAATCACCCGTATATCTAGAGAAGCAAATAGCAGATATATTTAATCTGTGGCCATCTAAACATAACCTAAAAACCTATCCAAGCATCAACATCGGATTACGAGAAAAAAAACAACGGATCGATGGCCAGCAGACGTCGCAAGCGTCACGTGCGGGCCACGCTCCCGCCGAAACTAACGTCAGAAACATATGCGTTCAGAAAGTTAATACGTTTGATCTGACAATTACACGCAATCACTTACGATTCTGGGCGGAGGGTGATAGATTTAAATAAATAAGTGACGGTTTCTGCGTGGAAGTATTTTGATTGGGGGAGGGTTTGGTTTTTGCACTTACATAACAACCTAAAACATGTTGGAACTCATTACTGAATTTAATAGGTACCTAATAAATCTCTTGATTTTTGCCTTAACATTTTTATGTAATTCTTTACTTATACAAGCCTCTTTTTGATCTCTGTGAGATATTTCATTTTAATTTTTTTAAGTTTAGAACGCAGAAAAAATAGTTTTACTTTAACTAAATTAGTTTTTATTCAAAAGCCTGCAATAAAATTTACCACAACAATTTATTAACTTTATGCATCCATTTATAACACCAGTAATAAGAAGGTTTCTTCACATATAGCTTTGTAACACAGGTGTATGCTCAAAATAAATTTTCAGTATGAACCTCAATGGACATTCTATTTCATTAGTCTCTAAAAATAAAGAAATAAAAAGATTTTTTGCTTCTTCGGGAAAAAAATATTGCATGCTCATACGAAGTTTTATAATTAGGTATACCACATGCAACCAGAACAAGCTAAAGACAAGAACTTTAAATTACCAAAGCAAAGAAAAACAAATCAATTATTTAATCCGAACAGCAATAAACATCAACAAGGCAATAAAATAAAGGCACAAATGCATACAAAATCTGTAACGTGGCACGCGACTGCCACGCGTCGACGTCAGATGGTTAAAGAAAGGGATGGAAGCTAATGGATGAGCGAGATAGCAACTGTTTGTTTTTAAATCTATTAATTAGGCAATGGAACGTGAATGAGATTAGATTAATATAATTTGCTTGTCAAAGACTGACTTACTAATTAATAAATTGATTGTAAAATAATCTGATCTTGTAAAAGTTCACCAACATTAAAAAAAAAGGTATCAAATGTTTAATAACAGATAGTACTATCTTTCTGGTCAGTCATCGTAATGCTTGCCCACTCCGCCATGGAGACTGGCAAATCTTATTCACTTCGGAATTTATTCTAAAAATTATGTGTGTACCCGTATAGGCTAACATCTTACGTATGTGTTTTTATGAGTTGTACGAGTAGAATATTCTGAAAGATGCCTTGTTTCACTTAACGGTCTTGGATGAAGTATTCTTTCTTATCTATGTAGTAATATAACATATCGTTGCTTAGCAACTGCGATACAAGATTTTACTCACTGCAGGGCTGATTCGATGTGTGTGTTTTGATGTGGTATTATTTTCCCTCGCAAACAGGAGCGAAAGTGGTTTGAAAATGGTACGATCTCTTTTCTGGCGCAGCTTATCAGCACGGAAGTTAATTTTTTATGCCCAAGGCGTTATCTATTTCAACTATTCATTCCTCCAAATCGGGGGATCCTTCAAAGGGAGTCCCCACATGACTGTCATTTGCATACGTCATTTTTTAACATTTGACGTAACTTGGCATTTGGGGAAATGTTAAGGTCTTTGAATTTCGACCCCTATGAGAATGAAAAATTAGAAAGAAGTAAAGACATTCTTGAAAATTTAAATTCTTTTAATTGGGGAGCGATTTTCAGTCAGACAATGCTTTGCATGTTTTTGTATTTTTTCAAGCCAAACTAATCAAAAATAAATTCCAACTTTATTTCGTCTCAATGATTGACATTTTTTTAACAAATTATAAAAAAATATTTCTTAAAAATTCTAGTTCATAAAATTAAATTCAATGCACAGTGTTCAAGTATAAAATCGAAAACAGCCATGTACCAGAATCTATCAGCAATATATAATTTGGATTAATAAAATCAATTTACTAAAACCAAAAAAAAAGTAAAGTTTATCGATAGAGTGACTCTGTAAATAAAGGCATGTTTATTGTAACATTTGAAACATAATACCTACGGAACCCTAGCAAATAACCGAACTGACCCCCGCACACTTTAGCAACGTTTACCGAAGCACTTTGCGCGGATCTCCGATTACTTGTCTACAAATTGATACAATATTGGACGAACACATTTGAGGTTAGTTTCTGAACATTGGTTTGAAACCACTGACAATATATGCATATACACAGTCAGGTCATAAGTATTGTCACACAGTAAAAACTTTTCTTTTAGAATGCTGGCCACAAAAAAGTTTATCGAATTCCAATTTCGAATTGTTCATGAAAATAAAAATGTATACTTTTTAGAATTTTACTCATTTTTAAATATGGAGTGGACGCTTAAAGAAGACCGTGTTGCAGTTATTGCGTTGCATCGTTGCGATTACGCGCCAATTCAAATTTTTGACATACTGAAAAATTTGAATATAACCAAAAGATTCGTTTATTGTACCATCAAACGATACGATGAAGACTCTAGTGTAGATGACAGGTCAAGAAGTGGTCGCCCTCGGTCTGTTAAGACTCCAGCAGTGATAAAAGCTGTGAAGGCGCTAATTCAAAGAAATCCCAAACGTAAGCAGAAACTGTTGGCCCTTCAGATGGGGTTAAGCAGAACCACGGTGAAAAGGGTGTTAAATGAAGACTTAGGGCTTCGGGCATATCGAAGAAAAACAGGACATCGTTTGAATGCTCGTTGAATGGACCTGAGACTGAAGAGATGCCGCGCTTTGTTGAAGCGGTACGCGGGAAAAAAATATCGGGAAATTCTTTTTTCGGATGAAATAATTTTTACCGTAGAAGAGAGCTACAACAAACAAACTCAGTGTACGCACACAGTAGTGAAGAAGCGAGCAACCGTATTCCGCGTGTCCAACGAGGTCATTTTCCATCTTCGCTCATGGTATGGTATGGAACCTCGTTCGTGCTGCGATAGAAGACTGGCCGCACAGATTGAAGGCCTGTATTCAAAATCTCGGAGGTCATTTTGAATAAACTTTAGTGTCATAAGAATCTATGTTTTGTTAAGTTCATTTTGGTATATAAATGGTTACATAATGAATAAACTTGTTTCAATTATTTTATATTAAACATGTGACAGAATTTATGAAGTGACTAGGTATATATAAAAATATTTTCATATTAATTATATATTAATACATTTAAAAACCTAATAAAAATCATGTGTACAATGGAGTGTGCCCATAGCACTGGCTGCATTACGTTATGGTCTACGTATGCATAGCGTTACGGTCACGACTCTCTTTTTTTAATTTAACATTAAAAAAATATATATTGTATTTAAAAATAGTTCAGTGTAACCGTTTAAAAATATTGTTTTAATGCGCATCAAGCATTGGATACAAACCTCTGTGGTTGTACAATGCCTTAATTATCTGCTGTTATTTGTAATAACTCAATGTTAAATAAATAGAAAAGAAAATTAAAATTTCATCATGACTTTTAACGGTTATAATTTATAATACACATTTTTTTTCATTAAAAGTAGTGAAATGAAAGGAGAACGAACATTTTAACTGGTATGTAAACATTTGAGAGGTAATTCTAATCTGTTGAGTTGAGTTAGCACGATCATTGTTCGTTGATTGGAAGCAAAGGCTGTGCGTTTTTACTGGCTAGATTTTATGAGTGGTGAGAAATATCGCTACTTCATTATTTCTCGGTTTTCGCGAAGATTCCCGAACGGTCCCGATATAACAACACACATAAACTCACGCCGTAATCCCTCGAGTAGGCAGAGGTGTTAAAGGTGTTTTTGCATGTTTATGTTGAGTCCCAGTATGACAGGTGGCGAATCTGTCGCCACTATCCAGGCACAATGAGAAACATGGCATCTTACGACAACCCGAGACTCGAACTCTTGACCTGTCGGGTCGGTTAACCAGGGCACGTAACAAGCTAAGCTAACTCGTCTTCCAAGACATCAATAATCGTTTTTTTAAATGTATTTCTTTAACGCCATTGGTTTTAGTACCATACTGCCTAATCATGAGTAATTATAATTATAATTATATTTACTAAAATTTCTTCATTCTTGAATGAGATGATAAAGAGATGAAGATGATAAGATGAACAATGAAAGTGATGAATCTGCCTACAGTAAGCTAGTACGGATACTGTCGGCTCTAAGAAGTTACTTGGGACACTACGAAAAGAGCAGCCAAATCGTCGTATTTCACTTTCTCCACACTTGTACAGCACTAGATATTTACTGGTTAAAAGACTGGCATTTTACATATTAAATTCTACTGATATAAAATAAGAACATTCTAACTGACATTTCCCGTTCCCACCAGGTATCTCCATCAATAATCGTATTTATTTAATGACGCCGTCATATGTAAGTTGTCATACTATTATTATTATTATACTTAACTTAGCCGACACCATACGAGTCGCATAACACCATAACACACCCTAACAGAGATATAACCTCTTTTCTATATCTCTGCATTGACAACGCATTGGCGAAGCTTTTGGCGTTCTCAGACATCAATAGCACCGTCGTGTCAATATGCGACGGTATCACTTTCCATCAGTTGACCCGTCTGCTTGTTTGCCCTTATTATTAAAATAAGATTTTTATATATATTAAAATGAATTAAATATAACAAACATCACTTGAAAAACGTAGCATGCATTTTTAATAAAAAAAAACTTATAGTTCTGCATCACTATTTTTTTCCCCCCTTAATGTTCACACTAATTAATTTCTAGAATGTTCATAATAAATAATGAAATTGTGAAAAATTATAATATGTAAATGAAATAGACGAAAGACCGCGTTAAGTCAAATAAAAGTTAAACTTTAAACATGTGTACCTGCGAGACAGGCTTTGCCTAGTGCAGGACTCACAGCAACCCAGCAAGTAGTCATTTCAACAATATTGTTTTGCTTTGTTTTGTGTAATCTCTTTAATAATTATAAATTTATATTGTTTCTTAATCAGTTTATTTTATTTTATTTTACTTATTTATTTCATTGCTGTCAGGTTTCTTATTTCTATCGGAATTTTACTATGAATCTTTGTCGTCATAAAGCTACAGTTTCTACTATATAATGCTGTGTATTACCTTCTATTGCCGCTAGCGACTGCAATTACTGTATATACATTTTCCAGATAGACGACAAAATAAGATCATCGCGCTTACCATGAGTTCTTATAGTATTTCTACACGTCAAGTAACATGTATCATTACTACAGTGATTTTGAATGAGCCATCTTAATTCCTCATCAATCCGTTAGAGGCGCTTTACAAAGATTCATACAAATTTGTAACTGCAGTCGCAATCGAAGGTAATCAACTCATGGTAGTGTGCCTGCCACACTGCCACAAAAGCGACAACAATCATTAAAATGGTTTTTTTTTCATAGTTTTTCCGTTCGATCGATAACAACATTGATATTACACTGCTACAGCATGACCTAAATAGACTTAGCGATTGGTGCGACATTAACGACATGTTTCTAAACATTTCTAAATGTCATTCAATCTTCTTTACTCGGAAGAGATCTTCGGTGTGTCCACTTTACTTTCTCCGTGATGTCAGTTTGCAAAACGTGGACGAAGTGCGTGATCTTGGTGTGACGCTAGACGCTAAACTTCGTTTTAATGTCCACTTTGATAATATTGCTTCTAGTGGGTTCAGGTCTCTGGGGTTCCTTTTGCGCAATTGTAAGGATTTTAAATCCCCTTCAACTAAAATCTTGCTCTTTAACTCGTTGGTGCGTAGTGGGTTAGAATACGCGAGCGTTGCATGGAGTCCTTTTTATGATGTTCACAAGAAACGGCTGGAAGGTATTCAAAAGCGTTTCCTATGGCATCTAACTTATTCTTGCTATTGGGCAAGTCATTGGTTAACTATGAGTCAAGGCTTGCACACTTCAAAATGTCAGCATTGGTCGATCGAAGATGTATGTTGGACACTGTTTTTCTTTATAAATTGTTGAATGGTACTCTTGATGCTCCCGACTTGTTGGCTTCATTAACTTTTTGTATACCTTATAAGACACCCAGAGCAACGACTTTCAATTTATTTTCACTAAATAGCTATCAGACCAATTTGGGTTACAATGCACCCTTAACAAGAATAACTAGGAAATATAATTCTCTCCAAAAGACAGAGAAATTCGATATTTTTGCAGACAACATACCCAGTATTAAGGCCTATTTTGAGTAGTGTTATGTTTGCTTTTGCCTCTGACACAGTAATTTGTTCGTTTTTGCTCGTCTCATCTATGAAATTATTATGTTGAGTTAAATGAATAATTGGTTTACATTATTTAATATTATATTACTTTACTTATTATTTATTTGTAAGTTTGGACATTGAGTTTTGGGCAAAATTTTAAAAAAATTAAAATTTCTACTCGGTTTTTGATGTTATAAATGTTTGACTTTTTTTTTCTTTCTTGCATGCTGTCTTCACCTTTTTTATAGTGACATTTGACTTGTTTTTGTATTGTGATTGTTCTTCTATTGTACGAATGAGTGTATACTATGTTGGTGATCTTTTTAATAAATAAATAAATAAATAAATAAATAGCTCTGACGGATTGATGAGGAATTAACATTGCTCATACAATATCTCTGTAGAAAAGTATGTTCGCTGACGTGTAGATAAACTATACGAACTCACGGTAGAAACACTGTTACACTACTTACTAAAGTACAGTTGTATAGTTAAGTTATGTACACATGTTTGTTTGTAGTGCGCATGTAAACATGGCGATTGGGAGTGAAATCAGGGATGTATCCACGGTGACAGTGACGGGAGCAACTTTCAAATTAATTATTTATTAGCTCTTGCCGATTTCGAGACTTCGTTCGCGTAGAGCTTGTTTGTTTCTTTTTGAGACAAAATGTAGTCTGTTCCCTTTTTATGAATGAGGGCAACTTTCCCTTTGCCCCCTTTGATGATGTATGTAGGTATACCTACGACTGAGGTGCTGACTTGACCATTGAGAGTGAACCATTCGGCCGCTGCTGGTATGTGGTTACAGCAATCAGCTTGTATTTTTCATTTAAATTTTTATTATATGTAGGAACATGTTCATGGTACACACTGCCATTAATCAGCCTAACCTGTTTGGACTTTGTACCGTTGTTAAGTTTTACATCATAAAAATTAATATTGCACTTGTTTTATGAAGCTCAATGTGTGGCCGAGTGTACCTACATTAATTATTTTTTGGTAGATAGTATTGCTAAGTTACAAATTTACGTAACAAAATCATCTGTGAAAGAAAAAGTATTTTAAAATGGCTTCATAGTGACTCCGTCAAATTCAACTCCAAATACTATTGTAAATTTTTAATAAAAGCAACTACGGAGGTTTCTTGCCAGCTTCTTCCCGTGAATGGCATTCCGAACCGGCGGTAGATAAAAATGACAATTTGAAAGCATTTATTTTAAGTCTATTTATATAAAAACTGTTTGAATTTGAATCTGAAAGTATTTTGTGGATAGTAATTTATTTAAATTTTCTAAATTATATCTGTTTTTCGTTTTGCATTGATGGTGAAATGTTTTGTTTAAAAAATTGTATAGTACATTAAGATTTATTTAATTCAAGCCGGCCCTGGCCATCCATTAAATCACGGGATAATATTTCACAATGAAACTGATGGTGAGTATTATGCTACAGTAAATGAAGTGCAATGAGTTTACTGAACGCAGTTTTCGATGGATTTTTTCTATTAATTAATTACTACAGACGTTATAAATCAAGAGAGAAAAGGCCTCTAGATAGGCATGTTCCTTAGACTTATCAGGCGGGATTGAGGACAAACGTTCGCTTTGTTTTAAGTTAAAAAAAAGACAGTCCAACATAGATATATAATAGTAATACCATCTTGCAAATAACGCAAGGTTCGACCTTAAGAGGACTCCAAATCGGAAACTCTTGCGTAACAGACGATTGCTCTACCACTTCTCCAAAGAGTATCGTATCTTAATATATTTATATAATATAATTTGCCACTTAATTACCTACACAAAAAAAGCTTTTAAAAAGGGAATGATACAAAACTAAACTTGTTCACACGGCAACACGTGCAAAAATACCTTTGCACAGAATTCTTTTTCGGATTAATTCTAAGTACGGTTGTCAGCAAAAAAAAGATAATCTAAAAGAGCAACATTGAGCCCACACGCAATGCTTATAGCGATACTAAAAAACGATAAAAAGACCGTACGTATGCCCCATACAAACACGGCGCTCCTCACCCCTTCTTTAAAAAATAAACGCGTGAACGCACCCGAAAAAAAAGAACAAAGAAGGTTTGACAATTGTCTAGAAAATGGCGGCCTAATTTGACATTAGAAAACGCGCGAATTCAATTGTTGGATAATTTATTGATGTTTTGATAACAAAAACGAGACGTTTTATTAATGATGTTTTATAAAAATTCATTCTTTCGCATTTGTAGACCATAAATAATGTTATCTTTTTAGTTTTTACGCTACAGTTGGTTTAAAAGGTACTAATGTTTACAAATTGTTTGTTTGCTCGTTCAGAAACCGGTTTCTCGTTTTTGATATCTTAATTACAATTATTCCGAGACATAAATTTTTGAGTGTTAATTTGAAGATTAAAAAAAAACAGTTAAACTTGAAACTATTTTCACTCTCTCGTAAACAATCTAGCATTTTACCAAAAATTATTCCTAATCAGAAACTTTCATTTCATCAAAGCTAGCTTTAAGTGTAAGCATGAAAATGCCTTATTAAAAAAAAACAGACTTACTAGCTTTACTCCGCGACTTCGTCCGCACAGAAGTCATAAATTGTTCTGATAGGATTTTTAATTAATTGACGTTTTTCATAATTTATCTTTATAAATTATAGCCTATCAGTTAGTCCGATGTATGAGCTATACCATGAAAGTTTCATTAAATTGCATTCAGTAGTTTTTGCGTGAAAGAGTAACCAACATCCATCCTTACAAACTTTCGTGTTAATAATATTAATAAGTAACGATTAAACAATAAACATATCAATTACGCAATCGCCGACAAAAATACCTAACAACGAAAATTAACGGACCCAAACTTTTTAAAATGTCAGAAAAGTTATTTGAATTTTGAAATAGGCGGGCGGAGAAGTCAATCAAATCGGACACGCCTGCGTGGGGCAGCTGACAGCAGCCCGTTGTAGAATCTAAATTCCTTTTTTTTTTCCTTTTAACGTACTGGCCTGGAAAACTGTTCAGTTACAAAAATAGTGACCGTGGATGAAAGGGTTTTTGGACAGTTTTCTGATAACCTTTCCAGTGAAAAAGTTAGTTTTTTACTATAAGGAAAAAAAGCTAAAACGCAAGTGGTTTTCTTTTGCTGTTGCGAGTTTATATACATAAATACCTATTATCGATAAAAATATCTATTAACCATTTAAGTTTTAAATCATGAACGTTTTAGAAAAACCGGTCAAGTGTGTTCCGTACCACCTTATAAGATTAAACGGCAGATACTTTTAAAATCATTTCTTAAAAGAAACAAGAGCAAACCAAAAATTTCGGAAAAATTACGTTTCTTGTGTGAAAGCCTTAATTGTTAATTTCTTTATGTTTTTAGAATTTGTTGTTGTAGTGGCAAAAGAAATAGATTTGTTTTAGATAGCAGCTAGAAACTTGAGAGGTTCTTGAGATACAGCCCGTTGACAGAAGGACGGGCGGACAGCGAAGTCGAAGCGAAGTAATGAGTACCATTTGAATACGGAACCCTAAAATGGCGTTTTGAATCATTAATATTTATCCCACCTTAAGCAACACGTTAAAAACGTACTGAATCAACATTTAGCTTAATGTACTGTAAAATAATCGATCCTTTAAAATTTACGATGAGTGTTGCTTAACAAATTTTTAACTTACGGCCCCACAAATATTGATTTTAAATTACTGTTTTGTCACCCCTTCTAAAAGTTTTATTAGAGATGAGTTAGTATTTGACAATTAGTATAACAATTATAGAGACCTTAGTATAGAAGAAGGTTTTTGTAATAATAATCCTAGTCTTTTAAGTTTGGGGCATTTACAGCCGTCCCCCCCCTGTCGCCTTTGGCCCTTTGCCGACAACCATGAGTGTAATTAGTACTCATAAAATTATAAACATCGCATCTACAATGTAGGCAAACAATTTCAAACAAATATATGTTTAAAAATAATAATAAAGTAGGTAATAATAATATGGGGGACATTAAAACGAATTACATTAATCTAAAACAAAGCTTGCTATAGGTACCTCCGAAAATCGACATATATAGATAGAGAAATAGGCACATACAGTGTTCATCATACAAATAACACCTGCTGTATGGTCATATTTCGTGCAAATAAATTATTCTTATTCCTATGAGAATTTAATTACTATACTAGCTTTGACGACAATAGAAAGCCTTTTGGCTACTGCCCCTGTAGTTAAACCTATAGAATTAAGCCTTTGGATAAAGTGTATTAACTAACTTGAACTTTTATGTAAGTTTAATAAAAATGGAGGAATGGAGGAACTTGAACTCGAACCGAGCCGGGACCGAATGTACTCAGGTACCCAATAATCAAAGCTTTGTTGGTCGATAGCTCGTCCTAACTACAAAAATTGAATGTTAATAATAATATACTCTGAGTGAAGAAAGTTTTAAAATGTGATCTAAGTTGTTTTATATGGACACTTATAGCTTAATATAACAAGTGCGATATAAATCCTTAGTGTACAACTTAAGAACGGTACAAAGTTCAAATAGGTTAGGGTGATTCATAACCGTGTGTACATATTTTTTCAATAAAAACTCTAACAATCGGAAACAATAAAACTACCTGAGCGTTAATAAAAAAAAAAAACTTTTGCCGAACACGAATATTCCCGGCTGAATCTCAGTTTAAATTAGGAACTTCAGTTCAGAAGTATGTTTCTGACCGCGCCTCGGGCGGCGTCAATCACTGTTCGTTTCTGAACGGCCGGCAATGTACACTGGTTAATTGTTTTTGGGATTTTGAAACGTTAATCTAATTTGTTTCTTTTTAATTAATTTACGTTTTCAGAGAAGGAATTTCGTGGCTGTTAACAAAAAAATTGTCTATGAACTAAAAATATACTCATATTTTATACATACTATTTTACAATGTTTTATCACCTAGGAGGTATGAACTTTAGGTGAGTAGGTATTCGAAACTAGAAATCGATTCAAAACTTTCTCGAAAGTTTTCAAGCGATCTCTTCCACTTTAACCTCGAACTAAGCAATTATAATTAAATTTAAACTTGAAGTCGGAGTGGTACCATGTTTACATTTTCGTTACCGTAGTTAGTATCATATAATTTTGGGGAGATTAAAAGGATCAAAGTTTTGGAAAAATTACTGTGGTACTAAGTATTACGGCTACAAAGGCTAACAAGTTTTAATTATCCAAATAATACATTCGTAATATCTTTCGTTTCGGTTTTTAAACATTTAGAATTAACCTAAATGCTTTATCTATTATATTTTACCTAAACTAATGCTTTCAATATTTACTTTAAATTATGGTAAACTATCAATAGAAAATTTAATCAGGTTTTAGCTGGCGGTTACTTAAACCACTCGTACTCGAACTTCAATGATGTCGAACATTAACTATTCGTTTCATAAAAACTGCTAGCGCCATCTTTTGTTGAGTAGGATAACTCATAGTGACAGATTAACAGTTCTTGATTGGTCATCATCTATTGGCAAGTAGTAGTACTATTCACTGATCCTCTCGTGGAGATTTAAGGAACTAAGTCATTAGATTAATATATACGCAATTTACTAATAGTAATACTCCAGTGTTCTCACTTCAGAGTCCAGCGTAAATTGTAATTGATATTAACAGTATTATGTAATATTTGGCTTTCGCATCTTGGAGGTGTCTTTATGTAATGTTAGTGCACCATCGGCTTCGATCTTTTCGTAATGTTCCCTAATCATTAACATATGGTTATATATGTATGGTTTTTAATAAAGAATCATATATTCATGATCAGTCTCCGCTGCAGTAGGAGCAACTCCAGTACTGCGACTACCAATCATTATTCTAGGCCAATTAAAAAAATATACATACGCACAGCTCGCCAGCGCGATGTACAACACTATTACGCCACCGAACAAATTCTAAACATCAAACAAAATAATTCAGTCAAAATCGAACCTTATCCTCTCCAACGTTAACGTCGGAAGGTGGAATATATAGCAATAAAATAAAACCAACAAACACTTTGGTAAGATTTTATTTACAAAAAAGAGAACATTACAAAAATAACCGTAAAACTAAAATTAATTATAGTAAAAATTACAAAACGGTGCAAATTCAATATCACTGCTCATTTAAACTTTAAATTAATTCTGTATTCGCTTTCCCTTCCCTCTGTCATTACATTTGAAGCCATTTTTTACTCTTTCAAATTGTGACATTAACTAAGGCCACAAATAAAATCAAAACATTGTAACTCATTTTTAGCTACTTTTTAGTTATGATCATACAATTTTAGCCAAAACATTTGTAATGTAATAATTTAGCCAGGCCAAAGCAAATTTCTTTCCTACCGACGAATTCTCGACGAATTTCAATGTAACAGAAATCTTTAACACTCGAAGAATTTTTGAATCTTTAACACTCTTCTAAATCTAAAGCAGTGTAATTCAACTTTTTTTGATCTCAGGCCGCAAGCAAATTTCAAAATATTGTTTATTTAAAAACTACTAAATTATAGCATATTTATGGAGACGAAACTTACAGGAAACGATATTTTATTTATACATTTACCACTTTCTGAAAATTTTAATAGATTTACCCTATATTTATAACGGAATTTGGCCAATTTCAAATGTGCGACGCGCCGCGTGCTGAGGATCGCCGATATAAATAAAAATGCGTCATAAAGTGTCTAAAATTGAGTTACAATTTTTTTCCTGATAAGTGTCGGTGAAACATTTAAAAAGTTCCGTGTTATAGCACGAACACTTATTTTTGCGATAAATTATAACGAAAAATTATTACAACTACAAATTGTGATGCAAAATATTTATAGTGAATCTCAATCATTGGTAACAAACATTATATATATATAAATACAATTACAATTATATGGAATTACCATCACAGCCTAAACATAGTTTTTTTTCAATTTTTTTACAGCAAAAAAAAAAGTTTAAAAAATTACGTTGTCAAGAAGCCACATTAAAAAATTATCGATTTTATTTCGAATTCCGTATTCTTTATGGTTGATTAATTACGTTTTTAATAGGATAAGCAATCTTGTTGAAAAATCTTGCTCTACACGACTAACACAATGTGCATGCGTAAGAATGTGACACTTTTAAGGTTATTTTTTTTCTCCTTACAGAACAATGATTACAAAAAAAAAACCATTATAAAAATTGTTAATATATAGACAAATTGAGAACTTTTAAAATTTTTGTTTCACTTTCACTTTTCCTTAAATGAAAACACCTATTAAAAACGGTATTAATCATCCATTACATGTAAAAGCCAAAAAAGACCCTATGTAAAAAATTATATCCAATGTCATGTCATGTATAAAATTATAACAACCAACATATTTATATGCATACAGTTATTATATATAAATGTATAGCAACTCTTAATATTGACAATTCTCAAAATTTAATTGAGAATTGAATTTGATTTTAACATACGGGGCTAAATACAACCCCCAAAATTATAGAAAGCGATTGAAAATGGCGGCTGACAAAGCCTGTACCGTTAAGAAAAAAGTTTTTTTAAATTTAATATTACACTTAATTTTTTATCAATTGAAACTTATGTCTGTAGTTTGGTCGCTCACAACTTTTCCATGTGATTTTTCTTTTTGTTAACAGTACGCGCAGGTGCAACTATCGATAGAGTGCGAGCGACAGGCAAATCATGTGACGTCATTTTCAATCCCTTTCTTGAACTGCGCGGTTTGTACCTAATTACATTCTAAATTACAAAACTAAGTGGCAGTTAAAACTTATCCTACTTTATTGTAATATTAAAGAGAGCAAAAATTAATAGTAAAACTAATACATGTATATTATATTTATCACACTAGCAACCGGTCTAGGTTTAGAAGAAATTTTATGTCTCGACAACAGCGCCACCTATCGGGACTAAAATTATTTTTCAAGCAGCAACTAGCCAGTCATATACAATTATAGAATATCATTAAAATCTTCTGTTGGATTCCAGACATAAGTGTGTACAACACATGGTTTTTACCACCATTTCATGAAATGGACAATCAAAATATGAAATCAATTCTATTATAAGGTTAGGATATTCATCCTGTTCCAAACATTTTAACAATTAATTGACTTGATTTCATAAGTTTATCTTTTTAAGCAATTATAAAATTGGTCCAGCCAATTCTTTTAAGAAAAAAAATCTTTTACTTCAAATAGCCATTTAATATTTTAGAACAATTTATATATTTCATTTGTCAGTTGATTCAATTTAAATTTCAAGATATTTTTAAAATATAATAATGGATTTTAAATGAAAATGATTACACTGTATTCATTGATTGTCGTGTGTTATTTGATTTTGATTAAAAAAAACTAAACCAACTAAAACCCTGCCTAATAAAGCACCTAATTAAAGTCGTATATCTAAAATATATACAATTGAAAATGATCCTTATACCTTTACTACTATGACTCAATTTGCAATGACTCAGATACTCTCACCTCGCACAAATCCGCCGCGTAAGGCCCTTCTTTTTTCACACTCAAATTTTGTATCACATTTGATTCATTCTGAATTAAATTCAACCCATGTTCTATGTTATCCTGGTACATTTCTTCGTGGTTTTGTTTCATATTCTTATCTAAAAGCTTCAAATTATGTATCATTTCATCGGATAACTGTTCGTTTCTGATCAAATTCAAACCTTGATCGAGATTTTCGTTCGGAAATTCCCCTTGGTCACCGTGTTTGAACTGCAAATGCTTGTCTAAGCTAGATTTCTGGACGCATCTATATGGGCATAGTAAACATTTTAACGATTTCTGCCTCGGTTTATACGGTTTACTGTCTAGTTTACCTTCAATTTTGTCACCGGACTTCTCATTGAGGTGCTTCTGTCTGTGTTTGGTTAGATTCGTTTTCTGGACACAACGGTAACTGCACAGATCACAACGAAATGGTTTCTGATCAGTGTGTAGATACATGTGCTTCACTAGATTCGGTTTCTGCACGGTCCTGTAGTCGCAGTGAGGACAGGCAAATGGTTTGTATCCAGTGTGAGTTCGTTCATGGACAACTAGATTATTTTTCTGCGCACAACGATAATCACAGTACTGGCAACGGAATGGTTTCTCCTTCATGTGGACGAGTATGTGCTTGGCTACGTTATTCTTCTGCCCAGATTTGTAGTCGCAGAAAGTGCAGGAAAACGGTTTCTCACCTGTATGTGTGCGTTCATGTATCTTTAGAATCGCTTGCGAGTGACAACTGTAGGAACATTGTTGGCATTTGAATTTACGGAAGCTTTCGTTGTCTTCACCTTGCTCTATACAGCTTTTAGCATGCTGTTTCAGTGCCCGTTTCGCTGAAAACACTTCATTGCACTTATAACATACATACTCACCTTTTATACTCATAGATATGCTTTCCGCTGTCTCAATTTTGTTCTGGGCGCTCGGATCGTTCTCGTTTTTCTCAGATTCAGTATAAGTGCCAACATTAGCAGTGGAATATTCGTTGAAATATATCTTATTTTGATCTGTTGGCTTCAAATTCTCCTTTGGAGCTTCCGTCTTTGTTACTTTAGACTCTGGTATGTCTTGACGTAGCTTTTTGAAATCTTCACTTGGGTAATCAAATTGCTTGTTCACAACTAGGTTTTGAGGGTTATCCCTTATAAAGTTTTGAACGAATTGCTGCCTAGGGTAAGTTATATCGGTGTTTAGGGCTGGGATGTTGGTTATTTGACTGTAGTACATTTGGCTTTCAGGATGTATGTTTGTTTGGGAATGTTCTGTCTGTACTGGAATGTGACCTGAAAAAACAAAAAAATAAATTTTGTCTTCATTAATATTATTAAATAATCATTATAATACCTGTGATATATTTTCTCAGATTCTTTATTTTTAATGATAATGTTACACAACAAAACATTTTTTCTTTAATAACAACATGGTAACAGTAAATAATGTTTGGCAAAAAAAGAATAAAATTTCAGGACTTCATTACTCTATAAATAAAAAACAATAAAAAAAATACCATTGAGTCCATTGTTGTCATTGATCCCTTGACTGACATTATCATAGAAATATCCATCATCATCTTGTTCGGATTTGATTAAGAAAGGCATAGGAACCAGATTCTGTTCTAGCTGTCTTTGCGTAGCTTCATTCAAATTTATCGTACTGGCTAACCGTTGAATCAAGTTTTGGTCAGTCCGGCTCAACAAGTCTGATCGCAGATCAAGCCGTTGCATGTTAGAGTCCAATCGTTGATCCAAAATCTGCCCATTGACAATCTCCACTGGAGTTCTTCTTGTTTCTTGACTAAGTAATTCTTGTTCTAAGTTGTGTCTGTTTAAATGGTGCGTCAAATCTAACTCCTGGTTCAAATTTTGCACAAGGTTACTGTCACGAATGTTCTGGAGGAGATTAGCATCGTTGATTCTTTGAAGGTTCTGGCTTAGTTCATTATTTAAAGTACGTGCCATTTCTTGTTCACTTAAGTTCTGCGCGAGGCTGTGAGTTAATGTACTCTGCAAGTCCATTTCATTAGCTAAAGTCCTTGCGAAGTTAAAATCTAAGTTACGGCTAATTATTAAATCATCTCTGCCTAAATTATGAGGTATTTCATTGGCCAAGTTGTGCACCAAGTCTAAATCATGGGCCAGGTTCCTTTGTAAGTGAGCTGGTATGTCGTTGAAGTTCAGGTTTCTGGCTAAATGGTTGGTTTTCAGCATCAGTGTCGACATCTGTCTGGGTGACAAAGACAGTTGGAAGTTGTGAGACAAAGGGTTGGCGTTTAGTGATGACTGCATCACCTGGTGAAGCTGCTCTACGGATATCGGCGTGTGTTGGTAATCAGGGGCGTCCATTTGCGATTTTTGTAGCTGAAAGTATGATGATGTTATGATGAACTGGTAAGTACTGTTTCTTTTTTTATTATGAAGTTACTCAATTAAGTAATAAATAGGCAATGGAAACTCTTCCTTGCAAGATTCATCTCCATAGACAATAGTAAAGCTGGTATACTTATCTATCTCAAAAAGATAGTTCAACTAAGGTTGTGTTAGTTTTATCAGTTGTGTACATGCATATTGCTTTGGCGTGCGTAACATTTGCTCAGAAAAGAGGTTACGCACACTAGGATTATGTGCATGTGCACATCAAATCACAACCGTAACTCAATCTTCTTTAATAGATGGAATTCTGGTAGTAGATTTTGGCATTATTAATTTAGTTTTTTTAAAGCTAATTATACCCTATTATAATACTTAGCTATTTAGGATCTATGCATTTGGGGTGTCTCCTATCTCTAATTATTAATTTGGTAAATTATAATCTATTAATGTGATTTTAATATTTAATTTCAGACCTTACATAGGCTACAGTTTATTACAAAATTATAATAGAAGTTAGATCTTTGTCCACGATTTTGCGGGCAAATGCTAATTTAAAGACAAAACAAAAATAATAAATTGGTTATATCATATATTGAAAATTTTCAATTTAATTTTCATCAGGGTGTTAGCAACCCTTTTTCCCGTAAATATAATTTTATAGATATTGAAATGGGTTACATTAGTAACGTATTTTAGATAAAAATTGACCTAATGATTCTTCAATATGAAATAAAGGAAAAACATTAGATTTTTTTAACTTACATTTTCCATGTAGACTTTATAACTCTCCTCATCAATCACATTCTGATCTTCTTTCTTAACGAAATCCATTATTGATGCTTTTGATAAATTTACAAGTTTTTCATTCTGAATTTCTGACTGTTTTTTTTAATTTAAAATAACCTATAAATTAATTTTTACGTCTTTTATTAATACGCTTATTTTATTTAACAGCGACTGTAACTTCGCAGGTATTAATAATTATTTAAGACAAAAGATAGAGTATATAAAAGGATATTTTACTCGTAATAAATAAAATAAATTTAAGTTTTTGTTCGTAAAAGAAAGAACGAAGATGCTGTTTATAGACAAGATAGAGCCGTGGTAAATCCACCGTCAATGGAACATCTGCTTGATTTTAATGAATTAAAAAAAAATCACTGAAAATTCGTCTTTATTTCAATGAAATAAGAGATTTAAAAACCTTTGTAGCAGTGTAACCATAGACGAACTATGCCGAAAAATACAACGTTACATTTAAGTTATTTTTCTTTCAAATAAATAAAAAAATTGTAAGTCCATAATGTTCATTAAATTTTATTTTGGGATATAAATCAGTAATTAATTACGTTCTATAGCAATTTCAAAAGGTAATTTTATTTTTAGTCAGTTGCTGATCTGTCTACCAAAATCAACCAACTTTGATGTTTTCCGTCAGAAAAATTCTTGTACGGCCGGCTTTAGCGAAATTTCTGGTATCTAAACCAGTTTTAGCTACATTTACCATACAGAACGGGTAAGTAACGAAGTATTATTCTTATATTTGGTACTGAGAAGCGTAGCAAGCACTCAAATATGATCTAAGTTTATAAATAAACATTGATAACCTTCATATAACATCAATTGGCTAGGTAAGTCAATAGTAACACTCATCGTACCTATTTGCTTTTTGTACTATTTCTAGTCGTGTGTTGGAGTTGACTATTTTCTTGTCCTGTCCAATTTTTTTTAATGCTATCAATGTTATGTTTCTTTTGGTGCTATGCGTAAGTTTATTTGAACCTTATCCATTAGCATTACTTCTCATTAATAATAATTAATTGTACTTATCATGTTTAGTTTGCCACGAAGAAAATCCTTCACTGATAAATTTTATTTTTGGTTCTTTTATATTTGTAAATATATTTTGGATCTTTTTCTAAGTGTGGCGACACAGTACTACGTGATGCGAGACTTGCAGTAATAAAATTTATATTAAGAATTTTGTAGTTTATAACTCAGTCCAAGGTATTACTCATGTGTGAGAGTGTATGATTTGAGGACTGGGGCCTGTTGTTCTTGCTTGCCATGCTTTTTTACTCCCTGAGTAACATGTGCCGGCATTTCTTCTTTCTCCATGCAGCTTCTGTCATGCAGGGCTGTCTGTTACAACTTCAATGTTGTCATATCTGATTCAAACTGTACTTAATTATCAGACAAGGAGGTGATCAGCCTATTCTGACTTTAAAGACCTTGGTTGGAGTGAACCAAAGGGTGTACAAGGCATCAGGGAAATTGAGGGAAAATATAAACTTTTCATAAAAAGTGATAATAATAATAATAATAACCACATCACAACACACATTGACTCAGCCCTGCACTAAGATAATCTTGTATCGCAGGCACTAAGCAATGATATGGCATAAACTACATAGATATGAATACAACATCCATGACCAAACATGATTATTGACATTCAAAACCAAACATGATAGGACTAAAAATGTTTATTTCAATGTATTCTAAAAGGAAACATATAAGCCCAGGAAATGTGCTGGAACATTGTCAATGGCTGTCCTAACTACCTAGTTCCTCGCCTAATCAATTCACTAACACCAGATATTTTAAGTAGTCAGGAAAAAAATATAAATCATTAAAAGGCTAGATGAGTTCTCAAAACAAGTAGTATGTAAATATTTTTATTTTTTAATGATCTTTGTAACTTCACTTAAAATGCATTAAGCATTGGATATAAATCTCTGTTGGTTTGGCAAGGTCTTATGTATTATAATAACTCCATAAAGTAAAAAAAATGTCCAAATGAGACCATCAGAGACTGAAAAGAACAGATATTGTATGATTGTATAATGTTTTGATGTGATGTTAAAATGGCCGCCAGGCGCATTACCATTTCACGAGACTTTTAATAAAAACATTACTACACTCCCCTACCTACCTGACTGACTCTGAGGACATCAAAACTTTTGACCAGTGATGCAACTTTTCATTGAATCGTCAGTTACATTAACATGGCAACAAAATAATATTTAGATTATTATCCGGATTCTTCCCTGTTGATTGGTTCTCTGAAACAGTTGTATTAAAAAAAAGAGACTATTTGAGTACTTAACACAGATCCATAAAAAAAAAAAACAAATTGATTTCAATATACATTCCAGATTCACAACATCATCTGCAATGTCTAAGTCAGCTCTGGTGATTTTGGCGCAGGGTGCCGAGGAGATGGAGACTGTGATCACGGTTGACATGCTCCGTAGAGGAGGTGTTAGTATAAATTTTTAACTAGTTCTCGCCTGCATCTTGACAAAAATGTATCTTTTGCTCATCCTTAAATTAGGAGACTAACTTGATTATTCATTCAGTTTACTGTAAAGTATGTGGAAATAGTATATTTACAGTAAAAACAGAATTAGAATTGTATGATAAACCAGGGAGATATAACCATTAAAAGTAAATATTTCTACCTCGCTCATCAGAACAATCTTTTCTATGGAAGTTGTATGTCGCCCTTAACGTCATTGTACATATCGAATCTCTCTGTCTCACTAACGATTTTGAAGCTTTATTACTTAGTTAGTTAGTCAGATATTTGAGTAAATCTTACGGGTTTATGTATAAATGTGGTATCGAATTGTTTAAAAAACGCCTCGTGTTTTAGTGGTCAAGTATTAGTATCTCAGTTGTAGTTTATTTATTAAAACAATATCACAGTTTAACAGATAATAAACCTAAAACAATATGATACTTTAATATAATATATTTGTGATTATAATTGTAATAAATTCTTAACAGATATACTTGTCTATTATCAATCACCTCACAATATCTCTTACACTCGACCGTCATTTTAGTGTTAATTTTAATTCAGTTTAGAATTTATAAGTAACCTTTTTCTGTAGGTGACAGTGACAATCGCTGGATTGGACGGTGGCGCGCCAGTTCTATGCTCGCGACAGGTCACACTAGTTCCCGACAAGTCTCTAGCGGATGCCCTGGCAGCCCAACCGCAGTACGATGCTGTAATTATGCTTTTATATATCTCTCTTGCCAACAGGTGGTATCACTTTCCATGAGGTGAGCAGTCGGCTTGTTTGTCAGTCACAAAGAGGTAACTTTTTGTTTTTCTTAGCCAAAAACATAGGTATATAATCATTCTTAATCCATTTTTTTCGTCATTTGATGACGTCCTCGGCGGCGCAGTGGAGTAAACAGCGGACTGCTACGCTTGAGGTTCCGGGTTCGAATACCGGCGGGGGCGGGACTATGTGTTATTTGCAAGACGCATTGTTTCGCTTACCGGTCTTGGATGTTGTATTCTTATCTATGTAATTTATACTATATCGTTCCTTAGTTCCTGTGACACAAGTTCTAACGATACTTACTACAGGGCTGAGTCAATGTTTGTGTCGTCATGTGGTTATTATTATTATTATTATTATTGCGAATTTTATATAGTTTTCAAATAAATTACAGCATATGTCATATATTTAACAGTAAATAAAGTCAGTTTCGTTCCTCAATCTTTTCAAAATCCCTTCACGTCGAAATTTTATTTTGACGTCACAACAAACCGATCATTAAGAATAATAAATTATTTTCACTAAATACAACCATACAGGGGTTTTATAAATAGGTAGTTGTACATATTTCACTTGTATCAAGCATGCAAAATTTGAGCATTTGTATTAAAATGAAGAAAGATCCTTACTAGAGGTTTTTGTCGTTAAAATATTCTTTAACACTGTAATAGCATTTTTTAGTTAGTAGTCTATATAACTTTTTTAAAATATTGTTATGGGATTCTGGGAGCTTATCATATATTTTTGACGACCTCTGTGGCGCAGTGTTGTAACCAGCCGACTGCTACGCTAGAGGTTCCGGCTCCGAATCCTGGCGGGGGCGGGACTTTGTGTTATTTGCAAGACGCATTGTTACGTTTACCGGTCTTGGATTTTGTATTCTTATTTATTTAGTATATACCATATCGTTGCTTAGCACCTGTGACACAAGTTCTTACGATAGTCGTGCAGGGCTGAGTCAATGTGTGTTGTGATGTGGTTATTTATTATTATTATATTATATTTATATAGACAGAATGAAACTGTTTCTATAAAAGCTCCATTCAAGCATGTTTTCATTTCAGGTGATATTACCCGGTGGTCTGGAAGGTTCCGAACGCTTGTCCAAGTCTGATGTAGTCGGGAATATACTGAAAGACCACGAGAAATCCGGCAAGATCGTCGCCGCCATTTGCGCAGGTATATTTTTACATTGTCATTCCATGTCACGAGGACTGTGCGGCTACAGTTGTGACATGATGTGTATACGCACATTGTTCAAGAGAGAACTGCAGGTGAAACACTGAAACAATGTGCTTGTTCACACCTGACGTAACTAACAACCACCTTAGACAGCCAGTCTTCATGAGATTGTATGAGTAAGAACTCAACTCAATAAACTAATTAATCAAGTCTTCTTTGTGTCGACAATCGTATTGTAAGACTACAAAGTCAATGTCACGTGATGAGAACAAACTACACTCATATACTTTTAAAAAAATCGGTGTTCTGACTTGTTATCTGTCAGATGCCGAATCTATATCTACAATATATTATAAATTATACTGCAGTTAACATAAAAAAAACGACTACTTTTACTTATAGAAAATGATCAGTAGGGAATATGCATTACTTTTTATATTAAATATACGCAGATACAACATAAACACGCAAATCTGTTAGATTTCCTCAAATATCTAACTTATTAACTTAAGTTATAAAGCTTGAAAATCGTTGGTTAGGCATAGAGATCCGATATGTACAATGACGTCAAAGTACAAGGGTGCCATACAACTTCCATAGAAAAGGTTGTTCTGATGAGCGGGATAGATATATTTTCTTTTCATGGTTTATTGTTCAATTTTCATACTGTTACTGTCACTTTAAATGTACTATTTCAACATAATTAACGATAAATTGATTGAATATTCGAATTAAATTCATTCATATTCCCTATTCTCAGTAAACCTATATTGAAGGATTAACAAATCACTGGATTAAAGTATTGATGTAACGCATTGACATTCTTCACAGCACCAACAGCGTTCGTAGCACACGAGGTGGCCCAGGGCAAGCGCGTGACGTCATACCCCACGACCAAAGACAAGATAGATGGCAAGGGTTACCAGTACGTGGAGGGGGAGAGGGTGGTTGTCGATGGCAACATTGTCACTAGCAGGGTGAGTCTGAAAACTAAAAAATGTCCCTTTTTATAGAGGATCAAAACAAAAAGAAAAAAAAAATAAAAAAAATATCGTCGGTGATAGTTCGATTCCGCATAACTAACATTTGGAAACTACAACAAAAAAAAAACAAATTGGATCACTATTTAATGAGAATTATATGTTAATTAGAGAAGAATCGTTAATTCTTTTACGAGTTATTATCTAATGTTAGTGAAGCGGAATGTAACTATCTCCAAAAATTTGATGATTTAATTTTAAAAAAACTCACAATCATCACTTACCACAAGTTTTGTGTTTATACATACATATACATGTAGTTTACTTAAAAATATATACAAGATCAAAATTAAAAAGTTTATTCTTGAATAAATAGTCAAAATTAATCAGTTTACTACACTAACATATCGTCGGTGAATACTTCGTACGTCTAAAACTAAATTTTAAAGAAAATAAAACTTTCCCGTTTTATTTTAAATTAACGTGTCTTTTTAAATAACTCAACCCTTATAATATATTCATAGACGCGATATCGGCTTCTTCAAGAAGACAAAAGATAGTATTTTTGGTAAAAAAATGCTATATATAATGGTTTTCGCTCGTCGCCGACTGTATATGGAAGAATCTAACAAAAAATCACGACAGTAGCTCTTTACAATTTAGGTATCTTGTTTCAGGGACCTGGTACTGCCTACTGGTTCGGGTTGACTCTAATTGAAATGCTGACGGGCAAGGAAAAGGCTGACCAAGTTGAAAAAGGAATGATAATCACCGGCTACTGAAAACTTACTGTAGTTTGGGAACCAGTGTGAAATGTATGAAGAATGGTATAGGAGAAGGGATGTGCTATTAAATATATATCTGTTTGTTTTTGGTAGTTTTATTTTAGTAATAAGAGTATAAAGTAAAGCCTCGTAAAATTGTAAAACACCTGGCCATGTTGGTTTCGTCAAATTGACGTCACATCCGTGACGTTTCTGTAAAATCTTTCGATTATTATATACTTAAAATACCTAACCTATCTAGCTTATTGATAATAAAAACTTTAAAAAATATCAGTAAATTAAACGAACTCTTACATTATTTTTTTGTTGTACTTCTTATTTTCTGATGACGTCAGTTTGACGTCACCAACATGGCCGTCAGGTGTTTTATACATTATACGGGGCTTATGACTGATTTGTTGTGTTCAATCCCAGGCAAAATGAATGTCTGTGCAATGAACAAAAGTATTTGTTCTAAGATCATGGATGTATTCTGTCTATTTATGACTTGTGTATAAAAAGATGACTATAGACAATGTGGTAGATCAGTTTGTTACTTGCCTTGGTTAAGTGAACACTTCGACTCGGTTCGAATCTCATGTTGCTGTAAGTTGTAGCTGCCATGTTACTCATTGTTCCCGGATAGTGGCGACAGATTCGAAACCGGTCACACTGGGACTCAACATAAACATGCGGAATGCGGTGTGTAACACCTCTGCCAACCAACAGGGATTACGGCTTGAGTTTATATGTAATTTTTAAACTTAAAAAGTCCATTTGAGTAAAAAATGCCTTGACTTTATTGTTGTTTGATAGACATAAGCTAAGTGGCTTAGTTTGGAACTAAGGGAATTTTAATTAATTACCTTAAAATATTAATTAAAAAAAGGTTTATTTGGATAAAACGGTAAAACAAAAAACAATAGAAATAGCACTTGATTTTATTCTTAAATTTATTAGAATACACTATGAATACAATCAGTTCTCTTAATAATGAAGCTTATGACTCATGGTGTGAGTTTCGTGTCTCCGCAGCTTTGTCCCATTAGTGGGGGATACGAAAATTTAAAATTTTATATGTAAGTCGCCTTTCATACAAAATTAAAATAAAACCAGCACAGCCTTAAACCAGAAATTAGTAAAGAAAAAAACATTATAATAAATTTTCATTTCAATTAAATTTTTGAATATGGCGACAATCATATTAGACGACTACTAAGCCAATGTCACATGATGTGATAAATTACAGATTGGCAAAAAAAGAGTTGTAGGTGGTAAAAGGTAGAATAACACATTTCTTACCTGGCAATGTCATGTTTTCTGTCAAACTCAGCAGTTAAGGCTCAAAAGGATTTGTGTCCGGAGCCGTAAAAACTTTTACAATACAAAAATGTCAAACTCAGCAATGTTATTGGTTGTCACTGCTCAGTGTTACCAGGAAGTCGATTAATTTTACCCAAATATATTTTTGTCAAGCCAATTGTAGGCCCAATATTATTTTTCAATACTGTAAATTATATTATTTCCTATAAGTATTACTTTTAAAACTGTGTACAAAATTAATAAAGGCTACAGCAGAATTCTTGTGAGATGAAAAAAATATTTAGTTTAGTTGAATGAATATGTTACCATCAGTTGAATAAATACAATATTAATTTAACAATAATAAGACACTCCACTCCCACCAAGAAGTCTAAACGATGTTGCTAGCAAAGAAAATTAATTACTAAAAAATAAATGCGAGAGGTTACATTTTTGGCAAGTCGTAATACTTTATTTATAAATCTACTGCGATAAGTCTACACTTTTAGAAGACCTGTCTCTTAAACTTATGTCTTGACAAAAAACATACATAAATTGAGACACTGATAGAGAGAGAACACTACTTAAATAGATAATTTAAATATCAAATTGTTTTTTAACCCTTTAACCGCCAAGGTCGGATTAATCCGATAAAAATTTTCGTGCCCATTTCGTCAAGGTCGGATATTTACGACCAAATACCACTACTCGTTTTTCGGCCTTATTGTTCGATAGCGCTGTGTTATATTTAAATAATGTTGATTTTTGGTTTGATTACACTTTAGTTTCTTAATTAGAAGACTTAAAATAATGTCTAAATTTAGATTAAATGTTGTAGGTATTATTTTTCGTTTTACTGCGCTTGGCGCTGAGGGCACTACAACTGATATTACGTCTGGCGGTTAAAAGGTTAAAAGAGCTATTTTAATAACAAAATATATTATTATTATTTATTTTAAAATAATGAGTGATAGTGATTGACTTTTACAGCTCGTAAGATACAATATGCAAGACTATATTATAAAGAAAATGTTTCTAGTAATATCTTTTATGTGAACACAACAGTAACAAGCAATTCGGGGCACACCCGCCACTCTGTCAACTGCAACTGCAACTTTGATCGAATAATCAACAAATAATGCAGCTGTGCAATGACGCACAGGCTGTGCCCGGACACACTACCGACTGTCTTGGGACCGGTAGTAACAAGCAATATTATAAATTAAAAATATTGAGTAAATCATTATAAATTCGTTATCAATTACTATTCTATAGAGAGCATTAATTAAACAATATCTCACGTTAAAGAAATGCACGAGAAATAAAAATAATTTTATAGTAATTACCAGAATTACTATTAATTACCAAAGTTACGTTAAATTACCGGCGTTACCACAAATTTACAATAATTCCCGGAATCACTGAAACTAGTAAATAATTACCGGAATCACGGAAGATTACCAATTGTCCAAGAAGTCGTATCCAGTTTTCGGCAGGGATGATTCTGTCAGCGTTTCAGTCGACTGGAAGTCTGTACCTGATGATCCTTGGCTTGAAAGTAGACCTTTATGCTCTTCTGAAATATCTGAAAAAAGTATTCAAGTTAGAACTTTATTATTTATCTGTGTCTGTTTGGTCCCCGTAAGAAATCTTAATTACTGTAGAGACGGCTTAAACGGCAACAAGCCAGTTATTTTTGGCGCCCCGAACCGGTTGGCTTTGGCGCCCCGAGCCGGTTAGCCTTGCCACCCCATTTGTTGATGATAAATTATTAATATAAGAAAACCCTGAAAAATGCCGAACCTCTGCCTGCCGCTCCGGACCATGGCCCATTTTATCTCTTGGGTAAATACGCCCCTGAACTAATTGGCTGTGACACGTGAAATCTCGAATTCTAATTAGAATAATAATAACAAATATAGGAATTTTTAATTTATTTATGACTTGTAGATTTTAAGTGTTTTGTTAATTATTATTATTTCTGTCTGATCTGGCTGTCTTGAATATTTTGTAAGCCATTTTTATTCAATAGTTTTGTTGTGTTATTTCAAACAATGTTCGCATTGTTTTTTTTTAATAAATTGATCAATAAATTGATTGTGTTAATCCATTGTTTCAATTGCCATTGTTGTGGGCGTCTAGTGAGCGGTTTGACTCAACAGTGTTTTTGAATCATTCATAGTTGAAATATAATAAGACTAATATAAATGTCTCTGAGGTTTAATACAGCTCTGTTAGATATATCTTATGCAAACAAGGGAAAAGTTTGTCGACCTCGCTGGCGCAGTGGTGTAAACAGCCGACTGCTACGCTAGAGGTTCCGGGCTCAAATCGCGGCGGGGGCGGGACTTTGTGTCATTTGCGTTTGACTTTGTGTTTCGCTTACCGGTCTTTGATGTTGTATTCTTGTCTATGTAGTTTATACCATATCGTTGCTTAGTTCCTGGGACACAAGTTCTTACGATACTTATTACAGGGCCGAGTCAATGTGTGTATCGTGATGTGGTTATTATTATTGTTCAGACTTTAAAAAATGTTGGGTATACAATGCAGTTCGCTTTTAAAACAGGAAAGCCTTGGTAAAAAAGTATTTAAAGGAAAGGAGTGTCTTTAAAATATTTTTGTAATTCTTCTCACGCATATATGTGGATATTTGCACAACAGCGCTAAGATTTCAATTTCAAATAAGAATTGAAGCTCAAAAATGTTTTGCCTGCAAGTGTCCATGGGCGTCGGTGTACCATCGCCTGCCCGTTTGCCCTCTTTTGTAATAATAAAAAAACTATTAAAGTTTTTTTTTCCTAAAACAAAATTATCTTTCCCTGTAATAAATCTATTAAAAATTATCTCTTACCGCTGCTAGACTTGACGACGCTACTTCTGTACCCTTTTTCAAATTTATCATTACTCGGCGGACTCCTGAAATTGGTTCGGAAGAAGTTGTCCGATGAAGCCACGACTTGCGTCTGGGGCGCCGCCACCAGACACTCCCTCTCCTCGTCCTTACTCTTGAAATTTCCCATTAGCTTACTCATAAAACCTGTCGGCGAGGCCACCTCCCTCTCTTGAGGAGGTTCTTTGAAAGCGCTATGGGATTTCAGAGCGTTTTTCAATTCGCAAACGACTCTAGAGTGAGACAGCTCTAGTTCTGTCAATACTGGCTGTGGCGATTGTGGCCTGGCTTTCAGTGAGCGGCGTTCGCTTAGCGCACAAAGATTGAGCTGGCTCTTGGTCTGGAAGATGAAGGGGGCCGAGTGTTCATCGCGGAAGCAGACCTGGTCGTCTTGTATGATTCTTTGGCCATGCTCCCTGCCAAAGAAAGACATTAAGTCGTCTCTCCTGACCGGTGGATCGTTTATGTCAAATTCTAGAGCATCTAAAACGGCGTACTTCAAAGCGATCTCCGGTTTGATCATGGATTCGTTTATTATTTCCACCTGAAATGAAAATTGTCATTATTTAATGGTTTATCCTAGTGACTGCAGCTAAGGGTTATTAAAAAAGGGCTTAATGTTGGATTCGTCAGTCGTGTACATTTGCATTGTTTCAGTGTAACTTACTAGAGTTCGATCAGAAAATATGATACGAACACTAGAGCAATGTGCATGTAAATACATGTGTGACCACAATTATAACAATTGTTTTACATAGTCTGAGTTAATTGTAGGATAACTAATCAACAAATATATAAACTGCCATATAAACCTAAGTTTCAAGTAGCTTATTCGGTACCTCTTTTTTTTCATACATACAGACAAACAAGCAGACGATGGAAATGATGATGGATGGATGGGATGGAGGTGATGGTGTTAACGCCTAGCATAAGTTGAAAGCTTAAGCCCCCATCGTTAGAGATTAGAACTCCTTAGAGATGCCGCCTCTTTGGATCGAAACTATTCTTTTATTTATGACAGAAGTTTGTCTTTTGTTTTTTATTATTGACTTCTAACATGTAAAAATTAAATGTCTAAAATACCAATTATTTTAAAATTATTCATTCCAATTATTATAATCATAATATAAGCCAGCTTAAGGACGCCCTTTTCTTAACAGATGGAAAGTGATATCGCCATGAATTGATTTTATTGATGCCCTTGATGTCTGGAACGTCAAGGGCACCGCCATGCGGTTGCATAGAGGTAAAGATGTTATACATCTCGTGCCGGTAATTACATTGGCTCTAAGATCCTTCGAACCGAAACACAGCAAACTGCTTCACGTTGTAAATAGAAAGGAGGGTGACACCAACCCAGACGATCTCCCGCATAGATCTACCACCCGTACACACCCTCACTTGGACATTGTGAAACAAAACCTAAATCCAAGTAGTTATGACTGAATGGATTATGCCAAGATAAAATAAAAGAGAATTACTGATTAATAAATACATAAGTTTAATGTAATTAAACTGTATATATGTGTTTGTGTGTGTGTGTGTTTATACTGTAGTTTAGTTTAATGTAAGTTACATGCAGGAATTATTCAAGTGCGTCAAGTACTCAATGTTCAGAAATTTCTTTAGCGTATTTGTAAATAATTAACGTGCATTAACTTTAATTAATAATGTCCTAACTCAAGGTACTATGGGATTGTTGTGTCTGTTGACTAAAATAAAAAAGGAGTTATGACTCACTATCAATTACTAAATAAAAAGTTTTGAATTCTTCACACAGTTTACTCTAACTCTTCAGATTAGGGTGATTCAAAAAAAAGAATTTTTTTTTTTTCGTTTGGTACTCTGAAAAATAGGTTCCTAGACACCTCTAAGAAAGCTTCTCCAAGCATGAGTTCTTAATTGTAACGGGAAGGTCCTCCTTCTTACAGTTTTCTATTTTTTCTTATTATCAGATAGAAAAATTTATATCTCGCTTCCAACTACTTGAAAAAATATCTTGTTCCTTAGATTTTGTAGGAAATTGAATGCTCTACAAAAAAGGTCTCTTACGATTTTTTCGTAAACCCAACCGTTTAAAAGATATTAACGGTTAAAGTTTGATTATTTTTGTTTTTTTTTTTATTTCTTATGAATTTTATTCAATTTCCTACAAAATCTAAGGAACAAGATATTTTTTCAAGTAGTTGGAAGCGAGATATAAATTTTTCTATCTGATAATAAGAAAAAATAGAAAACTGTAAGAAGGAGGACCTTCCCGTTACAATTAAGAACTCATGCTTGGAGAGGCTTTCTTAGAGGTGTCTAGGAACCTATTTTTCAGAGTACCAAACGAAAAAAAAAAAAACTTTTTTTTTGTATCACCCTACTTCAGATATATCTATTTCGAAATTATTACAAACACTGTATCAATGCATTTTCTGAGAAAAACTGAACGTAGTGCTATTGCGAAAGGATGTAAGATATATTTTTAGTTGCTTAAGTCTTTTTTTCTGTAACTCTCATTTCTTTGAGTTTGGGGGAAAAAAATTATTAAATAATTATATATTTAAACCAAAACACACCTTACATTAAAAGTGACTTCAAAATAAATGACAGAATATAATTGCTACATCTGTAGTATAATTTAATTCCACCGGCCCCCTTTTATAATCGGAATACAAGACGTAGGCTGAAGTTGCATCCTTTTGTGGTAGTTATTCCGACCATCCGGACTAAACGCTTCGATAGCTCCTTCATAATGCGTAATGCAAGGGTGTGGAATTCTTTGCCTGCCGATGTGTTCCAAATACTGACCAATATAACTTGGGCCTCTTTAAGGCAAGAGTGAATAGGTTTCTCCTAGGCAGGCATGATCCACCTTAGACCTCATCGCCGCTTAACATCAGGCGGGTTTGGGGTCAAATGCCTGCCTGGTCATGAATAAAAAATAAAATAAATAATAATAATAACCACATCACGACACTCGTTGACTTAGCCCTTCAGTACGATAATCTTGTATCACAGGTGCTAAACAATACATACATAAAAATACAAAATTCAAGATATATGAATATAATGTCTTGCAAATAAAAACGTTCCGGGATTCAAACCCGCGACCTCTGTCGCAGGCGGCGGATCTTACACCGCTAAGGTGGCCGTATGTACCTTAATAATTGCAAGTTTTTATACAACATTATGACCGAACAAGCAGTCCACCTGATAGAATGTGATTATGATTTATGGATATATATATTTTTTTTGTCAGAATTATAATAAAGCTTGTCCTCCTCCATAGGCGTTAGTCAGATTGTAAAGAGCTCAAAACTTAATCCATTATTTTGGATACTTTTATATTAAATTTTATTCTTAAGAATAATTATTATTTTGTACTTATTTGATTAATTTTATTCTGATTTTATTTTTATGTTGTTTTTATTTTGGTATTCATATTTGCATTTGATTTAATTTATTGATTTTGAAATGATTTATCGATTTTTATTTGTGCGGTGATGGCTTATGTTATGTACACTGGTATAATCATACACATCAGACAAAATAGTTAAATATTATTTATTGTGGAAATTGGAATATGTATGATGTGGTAATACAATTTAAAAAAAAAAAGAAAATTTAAAACATCCTCCATTGATAACAGACTAGTGAAGTAATTAATCATAAAAAGCTTTGTAACTTAATTACAGCCAAAATAACATGTAAAACAATTGTTAAATTAAATTTTGAAAATGTTTTAGAAGTATAACTTCAAATGATAAGGAAGAAGTTGGTGACTTTCTATTTAAGTGTAAGAAAATAAACTGATGATAAATGAAATGACTAAGCATTAGTCATTGCTTTGAAAATATAGCTAAACTCTAAAGATATGCCTTAATTAACAATTGTGGCATCGCAGTAGTCTGTAATTATTATTAATCATTTATTTCGGATATATATTATCTATTTAAACCATTAACCTAATTAAATTAAATTAATGTCATGTGAGACTTGTCAATTTTTACTGATACACATACATCAGTCAGGTAGGGATGCTACTGTACTTAAGTAGTACCTAACGCAACTGCCTTACAAACTGAATAATTAGTTTTATATACTTTCATTATTTTTATATGTTTAATTTGAATTAATAAATATTATTATGGTATGGTATAGACCTATCACATTATTTAATCTTTATTCATATTTATTTATTATTTCACTGTAATATTTTATTGAAAAGTTTGTAAATTAATTATTATTATTACTGTAATTGGGATCTCCTGTGTTATAATAAAAATTGAGTCCCCTCCACCCCTGGAACGGCTAGTGTCACTTATTCTAAGGAGTATAAAAATGAATCACTAGCTTGCATAATGTTCTTTTAGCTAACAAATGCTAATGTTCATTTATATAAGCTGTTGTAATTAATACACTTGTTAATTGTTCGGTTTCACGAACAAAACTGCGATCGAAAGTTGTAATTATGCAGTGAATTTTAATTAATAGTAATATAGGAAGTTATTGCGTTAACAACAAAAAATATTGTTGGAGAAATATACTGTTACAGACTATGGTTCATTTAGGGAAGGAAGGTTAAATATTTATATTAAAGGATAAATAATGAATAAACCACATCTCGACATACACATTGACTCAGCCGTGGAGAATCGTAAGAACTAAGCAACGATATAGTTTATACAAGTAGTAATCCATCCAATACCGTTAAGCAAAAGTATATAGTGAGTATGAGGTTAATGGGTACAAAATAAAATAAATTGAGACCAAATTCATTACCTTTTCTTTCTCTGTTAAGCTTTCCCAAATGTTTTCATAACAGTTCTTCGCTTCTGTAATGTCTTCGTGAATTTTAGCCGCTAGAGGGTTCATCGAACGGAAATAATCATCTGCTATTGACTCCATTGTTATGTTTATTTATTTATTGGTGGATATTTTGAAAAATTGTTTATTTTATTTATCTTACTTAGAACGTTGACCCCGCACCCATCTCTCACAACTGTCAGACAAATATTGAATGAAAAAATTACAAAATTAGTCATCAGTGTTGCACTTGATAAGTACTGATTGACAAACTTTAATTTATTATTTTCTAAACGTATTTTTTTTTCCAAAAAGTAAATTTAAAATTTTACAAGTAAAAGCCTAATATTGTTGAGTTTTTAATTATTACGCTTTTCTTTAAAATTTCATGCTATCGCATAAATCATTCCCGCACACGATCTTGCAAGTGTTGCAAAATTCCGATTTTTGTATTTGGTTGGGTGTTTTTTGGAAACGTCAAAATGGCCTACGCTGATCTGTTTATTTTGTGATAGTTGCTGTTTTTAGCTGAGAAAATGTGAAAATTAATTAAAAATACGATCTAGTCGCCACCATGTTACACAACAGTGGCACGTACGGGCCGAGCGAGCCTCCGGGGAACGTGAACGCTCGAATAACCGAGCCACGAATCAGTGACCAAATACTAAATGGAAACCTAAATAATTCTGTTAAAGCTCCTCAAGTTGGAAGCGGGGCTTACAGTATTCAGGGCTATAATGCCTTCCAACACCAACCCTTGACTATGACCTCTCAAATGGCCCCGTACACGAATTATCCAATCGGTTCTTTCGATCGAAGCTTTGTGCATGAACAAAATAGGATTTCTCAAGGTAACCATCAAAATCTTGTGCAAGACTCCAGTGTGCCATTAAACCACAGTCTGAGGAACGCCCGAGACCCTTTAGGCCCTGAGGACTATGCTATGAAAAAGGTTAATCCTTTGTCAGGTAAAGAATATGAAGAGAGACTAAGTACAAAAAACATACCTCTAAACATACCACAGATAGACAATAGAACACAAAACACGTTAAACTTATCTAGTAGTGATAGTCATTTTCAAAGAAACGAGGAGTTTCTGCGAAGAAATGTTGAAAACAGACTAGATATAAGAACGAAAACCCAGGATAGAACGCAACAAGAGATAGCAAGGCGGAGAAGTCTAGAGAATACGGTGAGATTGATAGAAAACTTGCTAATGAACAGCACTAACAACAGAGATAGAGATAAAAGTAAAACTAGTACAACAGAAAGCAATTCAAATTTAACTTCTATTATGGAAAACAATATATGTAATGAGGAAAAACAGACATCAGATGAAGAATCAGAAGAAGATGAGACAGTAGATAAAAGAATAACAGAGCAAACAGAATTTGTTACCGTAGAAAATTCGACCAAAGATGATTCAGACGAGGATGTGAAGCCAGACATATCTAAGATTGATTTAACTAAAAATCAAGTTGACATTGCGATGATAGAAGTTAAAGTTGAACCGATATCAAGCCGCGTGGATGTTTTAAATATAAACCCATTTCAAGATGACATGAATGGCGTCTTTAGAGATCAAATTGATGGAGAAACAATTGTGTCAGAGAGGAGTATTGAAACTGCAAAAGAAATGATGAAGAATGGTAATATATGTTTGTTAATATAGGTTTTATATACATCATGGGCAAACAAGTAGGTGGTCCATTAGTTGGTAAGTGATACCGTTTCCCAATGGCACAATGATGCCTGAATGATGCCAAAAGAGCACCACAAATGTGTTGCCAATGTAGAGGTGAAGTTAAATGTCTTGTGCCAGTAATTACACTGGCTTTCCAATCCTTCGAACTGCTTCAAGTTTGAAATAGAGAGGAGGGTGATTGTTTGTCCATGATGTTGTATAGAATGCTCTATATACATTATAAATATTTTTCTCAATTAAAGAATTTAAGTTATTTATTTTTATTAAGTAATTAAGACAATTTGATATCTTGCAACGGTTGCTGGCTCTGTGAAATATTTTTCTTTTATTTATATTACTTACTGTGACTTATTATTGTTTTCTATATTGACAAACATTACATTTTTACTGTTGATGTCTTTTAAATTTGATTTTTTTTTTCTTTTCAGATGCTCCAAACGATAAGTATTTTGAATGCCAAGACTGTCCGTTGTACTTTTTAAATCCAAAGCGTTTCTTGGTCCATACGAAGTGGCATTCGTTTGGACTAACCAATGAAAAGAGATTGGATTTCATTAAGCAACGAGAGAACTTACGGTAGTTAAAAAATTAATAAATTGACACATTTTGACAAATTGTATACTTTTTACTTTTTTTTTTTTCTCTAATACTACATAAATAAAATTCATGTCCTCTCTTTTCAATACAAAAAATGTTTATTTTAAATCGGTATTATCTTGCATGTCTACAGAAACGAAAAGAAACAAGCGAAACGTATGAAGAAACTCATCCGAGATGGGAAGAGTAAAGACGGAACCTTTTACACGTGTCAGGTTTGCAATAAGGTGTTCAGTGAAATGACCAGCCTGAAGAAGCATAAGACTCTGTGAGTTGTCCTTAATATAGTTTTTAACTAATAGAAATTTCGAAATAATATAAGAAAAAAACTTTATTCATCAATATTCAAAGGTACATTATAAGTCACATATAACATTGGTATTTAAACTGATAAACAGTGAACTAGTTAACTTTGGAAACCGGAAGGAGGGTGGTACCAACCCAGATCACGCATGTAGATCTACCATCTGTATTGTATAGACATAAACTCACGCCGTAATTAATCCCTTGAGAGACTGGTTACTTAGTGACGGATGTGCCCAAAAAGCCATTAATCTTTTATATGTTAACACAATGAAATTCCATGTTCATGTGTCTATCATTATAGAAAGAGCTATCCAACATAATAATTCACACCGCAATTCACCGCATGTTTATGTTGAGTCCCAGTGTGACAGGTTATGAATCTCTCGCCGCTATCCGGGCACAATGAGAACATGGCGGCTACAACTTACGGCAACCAGAGACTCTAGCATTCTAAATTTTATGTCAACACTTGGATTATACAATATTTGATAGAGGATAAAGAAATTGAGTACATTCTAAAATAATTGACATTTTTATCTATTTTAATTATTAGACTGTATTTGACCAGAATTTTGCATGATTTTATAGAGTGAATTATTTTATATTTATTTTACATTATGAATGTTTACATTTACATATAAAAAAAAGTAAAATATTTAATTTCATTGAAAGAGTCCTCAAAGCATTCGAAATAAGTTTTATTCTATAAGCACTTATAAATACAACTTATTGTTTCAGAGTACACCCAGATGAAGTGAGAGAATGTAAGATATGCAAGATGGTGATTCCGCTAGAGGTGTCATGGTCCAAACACCACCAGACACACAAGAATGAGGCGGGTGACTACCAATGTAGTGAATGCCCAAAGAAATTCAAGTTCCCGCAGTCGTTGACCAAGCATATTGATACTCATGCTGTAAGTAATTTTATTTTTATTTCACAAATATTTGGAAAACATAAAATTTTTATTAATAACAAAAAACATTACAAAATAAATAAATAAACCACATAACGACACACACATAACTTGTGTCACAGGAACTAACCAACGATATGGTATATACTACATAGATAAGAATACAACATCAAAGACCGATAAGCGAAACAGTACGTCTTACAAATAACACACAGTTCCGCCCCCGCCAGGATTCCAAACCGAAACCTCTAGCGCAGCAGTCGGCTGTTTACACTACTGCGCCACATCCAGCAACAAAGTTTCCACTATTTAATAAAACTTATAAATGTTAATTGGTACTGTAGTATGACTATTTTAGGAGAGATTTTATTTTATTTTATAAAACATAAATAAATAAACCACATCACGACACACACATCGACTCAGCCCTGCAGTAAGTATCGTAAGAACTTGTGTCAAAGGAACTAAGCAACGATATGGTATATAATAGATAAAAATTAATAATACTGGATACTTAACTCAAAACTGTGCGAAAAACAATAAATAATACCGTGCACTTCTATCAACCCATCTCATTATATGTTTAAAAGGAGCAAGTGATTCTTTTAAAACATCTACCTCGCTAAATTTATAATTATCATTATTACAGGCGCGAAATGAAAATTCATCACTACAATTATTATTTTTTCAATACATGGTACATGATAAAATGATCCCATTCGAGAATTCAACCGTGGACGTTTAAAACAAATATAACATAACAGTAAAAGGAATTTTATTGAATGACGTGAGTTAGTGAGCGAAGTTAACAGAGAACAAGTTCTGATGTTCTGAGACTGGTAGAAATAAATTAATCAAATTCAAATTCATTTTATTCGTGCACAATACACTACGTACATACAGCAGATGTTGAGGCAAGTATGTGGCATACGAAAGTCATTTCATAAAAATATAAAAATACAACCAAATTAAAAGAAAAACAATTAGCAATTAAATTATAGTTACGATAAAATAAGTAAAGTTAAATGTCAAACAATAATAATAATAATATAAAGAAAAATTATATATTAAATGTATAAAAGCAAAAAAAAAAAACAAATAATTAAAAAAGCAATGTCAGATTATTTAAATAAGAGGTGACGCAAGCCCCTGTCATTCCAAAATTCATTAATTGAATAATATGCTTTTTCAATTAATAGATTTACATACTGTTTGAAGACCTCGGTGGCGCAGTGGTAATCAGCCGACTGAGGTTCCGGGCTAGAATCCCAGTGGGAGCGGAACTTGTGTCATTTGCAAGACTTCAAGACAAGTTTCATACTTTTTAGGGCCTGATTTTCAGTAGTCAGGTTTCAGTTTTTAACTGACGCAAAAACAGGGGTGCTATAAGTTTGGCGTGTTGTCTGTCTGTGGGATCATAACTATCGAACGGATGAAGCGATTTTGATGTGGTGTCGACTTGATCGAGCGTGTTCTCAGCTTTGTTTGATCGATATCGGTCCCCCCAATCAAAATTAATGGGGGGTGAAAGTGGGGAACAATCGAATGTACGAAAATGTCCCACCAGGGGTTTTTAAACTTTTAATTTTACTAATGATTTAATTGTTAAATCTCGTAACAGCCTTTCGTGTGTGAATTCGACCTAAACTAAAAATTGTTTTTTTTTTAAATATATATATATTTTTTTGTTAAAACTAGCTACCCGCTGCGGCTTCGCACGGATATTATGCATGTATAATAAACATATTAACCTTCCTCTTAAAACACTCTATCTATTAAACAAAACCGCATCAAAATCCTTTGCGTACTTTAAAAGATCTAAGCGTACATAGGGACAGGCAGCGAGAAGCGGAGGCGATTTTGTTTTATGCTATGTTTTTATGTCTTTTTTATTTATATATCAATATATGTTACAGGAGAAAACCCACAAGTGTCAGGAGTGCCCGAAGAAGTTTGGATCGTTGAATCTATTGAAGATGCACATGAAATCACACGAGAGGATGCAGAAAGGCGTCTCACATCACTGCACATACTGCGGGAAAGGATTCTATGAGCAGTACAGCTTGCAGGTGAGGTCATGAATACATACTTACATAGATTGTAAATCACACCCATATTTCTAACGATGGGGAAAAATATAAGCACTATATCAGACTTGTATCGCGCGCGATAAATATGTAAAAATATAAAATGTTTGTTTATATCAAAATAGATATTTATTTAGACTTTGAAATTAGAAATTCAAATAAATCAAAAATAAAAATAATTTTATTCCGTTAACTTTAAAAAAAAAGTACAAATCGTCAAATAAATTTAATATTTTTCTTTAAAAAGACCTGACCAACGGTTCGTATAGTTTAAGTTTTGGAACATACGAGCAAGAAACTCCAGATATTGTGATTCTGTGAGTAAATAAATGGTTGCATGGTTTTGCTTTAAACCAGCTAAATAAAGTAGCAAAAACTCTATATACAAAAAGAAAATGTTGCCATCACAGAAAAAAAATCCAAATGTAAACAAAAATAATTATTACATACATATATTTAATACGCTCAAAGTACGTAACATTCAAAGTCATGGACGTTGTAAGATCTCCGCTAACCCCTCTAGAGGGATTAATCACGGCGTTACTTATTGTTAAAAATGATATTAATTTTTTGTATTATTTTGTTCTAGGTTCATGAACGCACACATAGAAATGAAAAGCCATTTACTTGCGACATCTGTACGGCGAGCTTCGGAACTAACTCCAGTCTGAAACGACATGTTAAAGTTGTAAGTTAAAAAATATATGGTATTGTCTATATCTATATATACTACTCAAAACAAAATAAGGGCCACGAGGTATTTTGTCTGTACCATGAAAATAATAAAACCAATATATTTTTTTTGTCTCCATAGCGAAAACTAATGTTGTTTTTACCGTGTAGACCAATAAACTTATTCCAATAATAATGATTAAAAAGTTTATTTGCTTTTGAAAGAAAAAATCACATTTAAGGTTAAAAATAAAAACAATGTAAAGTTACTGAAAACAAAAGAAAATACTCCATGCTCATCTTTTAGTAACGAGTATGCCCTCCTCGTTTCGCTACGCACTCCTGAAGCCTGGAGTGCATGCTCTCAATCAAATGCCTGACATTTTCCATTGGAATCTCTCCCCAGGACCTTTTAACAGCGTTGATGAGTTGCTGTTGGTTGTGGATTTCCTGATCACCGTCTCTAACTCTTCGTTTCAACTGATCCCACATGTGCTCTATTGGATTTAAGTCCGGACTGTTCACCGGCCACGGCAAGACTTGAATTTGAGACGCTTCCAGTACAAACCGAGTCGCTTGAGCCGTGTGTGCACGAGCATTGTCTTGTATCAAGATGAATCCAGGACCCGCTCGCTGGGCAAATGGGATCACATGTGGTCTGACAACTTCCTCAATATACCGCTGAGCAGTAACAGTACTCTCATTTAAAATAGCGAGCTCAGTTTTGCCGTGTAAGCTTATCCCGCCCCAAATCATTACATTTGGACCACCAAAACGATCGACTTCATGGATGCAGGCTTCTGAAAATCTCTCGCCGCGTCTTCTCCATACTCTAATACGCCGATCGTCTCGATCGATTTAACTTTGCATTGGTCTGTGAAGAGCACCATGCCCCATTGGTTTATGTCCCAGTCCAAATGTTGACGGGTAAATCTTAAACGATTTGCACGATGATTTCTGGTTAATGGAACACGGACAACTCGCCTTCTTGATGCCTGCTGGTTTTCATGCAATCGATTACGAATAGTTTGGTCACTGACACGAGTACCCGTTGTGAGCCGTAAACGATTTTGTAGCTTGCGGCTGTCGTTGTGCGATCTCGGCGCGCACTTAATCGAATGTAACGATCCTCTTGAGCTGTTGTAATGCAAACTCTGCCCGAACCAGGTCTTCTTCTAACACTGCCGGTCTCTTGGAAACGATTCCATAGATTTTGAATAGCTCTAAATATGAATAAATCCCAATTGCAAACCCACAGATCGCTGCGAATGACCTTCTTCAATCATTGTAACGGCTCTTGTTGCTGTCAGCGAGTCCATATGACGCCTGCGTGCTTGTGGCATATTGCAAAAGATGTTTCTGACTCGAGATATCAATGAACTCTGATAATTTCTAATAAACCAAGAAGCTAAGGAAAGCAAAACGACAAAGAAAATGTAATCAAAATTTTCAAAATAATTTTAAATCAAATTTTATTTAAAATTGTTGCCATCATTAGATGAATACTACAATATTAAAAAGTTTAGGTATCAAAGAGTTTGTATACTCAATATTTTACTACTTTCAATATGTAAATGTTTAATAATTTACACCAAAATGAAAAAATACCTCGTGGCCCTATTTTGTTTTGAGTAGTATATATATATATATTTATATATAACCGAAAAAAGATATAAAAATGTATATTAATGTTATTAAGGGAATTTGTTAGAATTGAATAGGCTCCGAAACTACTTGGCCGATCTGAAAAATTCTTTCACTATTACACTTCAATAATATCCCTGAAGAACATAGGCGATAGAATATTTTCAAAAAAGTTAAATACCTATATCTACACGTGCGAAGCCGGGGCGGGTAGTTAATTATATCTAGCGGTCCGCCCTAGCTTCGCACGAGTGTAATTATGTTTTTTACTTTACCCAGTAATTGAAACAAAGTTAAACGAATATTAGTTTGCACTTGACAGGTGAAGAAATATTTTTAAATAGTGATTCAAGGGTCTCCAGCCCTCTCTATAAAACACTCATCTAATAAAATTGGTATTACATATAAAATATTATATTTATATATAAAAAACAACAGGTCACAATCAAATCAAATTCAGGTGTTCCCTGATCGTAGATCCCTTTAGCTTTTGGCCTCTGGGGCGTTTCCATTGCTGTCTCCGCTTTGCTGGGAGGGAAGTCTGAAACCGCTTTCTTACTACCTCCTATTTCTTCTGACTAAGTTCGTTGCGGGTCCCGCGACAGCCGTTAGGGTGTCCGGGCACAGCCTGTGCGTCGTTGCACAGCTGCATTATTCGTTGATTATTCGATCAAAGGACGCCACTGTTGATCCTGGTGAACAGGAGTTGCAATGGTGTGACAGAGAGGCGGGTGTGCCGCGAGAAAAGGTCACAATAATAACAAATATCAAATATATAGTTAACATTACAATCTATGCCGAGACCCAACATAGCGCAATCAGAAAAAGGCATAACAAAATCAAAACAAGATATCAAGCTAAACTCATTCGATTAATTTTATATTTAAATACGTTATTACAATTTTTCTTATTTATAAAATTTAGTGTCTCAATCATTTTTATTGAATACGCTCCGCGAGACGAGACCTGGAGGCCTGAAAGCCCCTACCCTACCCTAGTTTAGGCTCCAGTCCTCCCTTATCTATTCTTATTTATATATTGCATGTATTTTTAATAGTGGATTTTTTATTATTATAAAAGTAAATAATAAATAAATAAATTTCGAGATTTAGGTGTTTTTTTTTAAATCGTAAACTTTATTCTGATTATCATTATGTAAATACGAAAACAACTCAATATTTTTTAACAACTTAATTGTTAATAATAAGCTTTATTTTTGTAACCAGTCCCACAACAAGATGAAGCCGTTCGAATGTTCGGAGTGTCACCGCCATTTTGCGACGGAGTTAGCCCACACTTCGCACGCCAAACGGGCTCACGGTGACCCCGAAACCTTCCCGTTTATATGCAAGCAATGTCCAAGCAGGTATGTATATAAGCTACTAGCTTTTTTAAATGTCAAAAATGGTAATAGGATTTTTAATTACTTGACATTTATCGTTATATTTTTGACAGTTCACACAATATCTAAATAAATTATAGCCTATTTTTTATTCTGTTGTATAAGATATATCATCGTTAACTTTTTTTAAAACCATTTAGTAGTTTTTTTGCGAGAAATAGTAACAAACGTCCATACAAACTTTCGCGTTTATAATATTAGCTGTGTTTCGGTCAGAAGGCCAGTGTAATAGGGAGTATGTATTTTTCACTTATCCATTTATTGAATTGTATATCACATAAATAAACAGACCTCATAGATTTATTAAAATATTTGACTTATTAAATAAGTTATGAAGCTTCAGTCGTTGGTTAGACAGAGAGATCCGATATGTCAAATGACGTCAAAATGGACGATCGCCGTCGTATAGAAAAGGTTGTTCTTATGAGTGAGATAGATATACTTACTTTTGATCGTTATATCTCCCTGGTTTATCGTACAATTCTAATTATGTTTTCAATTGATATAACTTATAAATTGATTGAATAATCAAAGTATTTTCCATGCATATTCCCAATTACCGGTACGAGGGGTATTTGATATTTCACCGTGCTCTCATCATTGTAGGACATTAAGGGCATATTCGTGTCAATAGACGGCGGTTTCTCATACCGTCAAGTGAACGTCAGCATGTTCGCCTACTATGTTGTAAAAAAACCTATCCACCCTTAATCTAGTTTTTGAAAGCAACCACTTAGTTTTGAGTGTGTAAGCCGCCTCCAAATAAAAGTTCAGGATCCGCCAATGGACCATATTACATCGTCTGTCAACAGGCTGCATCTCGTATTTCAACTGTAAAATTAACAGTCCATTTTTACAACAACATTGGTTACAATGACATATCCGTTTTTGTTGTCAGCTTTTTGACAACTTAGTAAATCATTACCCTAAAAAAAAGTTTGAAAATGTTTTATCACCAAATAGTTTTGATAAATTAAATTTTTTAAAATAATAATCGTGTTTCTCAATTCTTTTCAGATACATGAAATCGAAAGATCTAAGAAAACACATGTACAAAGTTCACCCGAAAGCGAAAGTGTCAAAAACTAACGACTCTGAAACTGAGTAGACCTTATTGCCTGCAGAGTAAGTGTTAATATCGCAAACTATTCGTGGAAAATTGATATTGTATCGTACCTATTGGAGCGCCATCAATAAATTACGTCACACGTAAAAAGGGCCAACAAAGTGTGACATCTTGTAACGGGGGTTCAACATAGTATGATATATTGTGACAGAGGCTATACAAAGTGTGACATCTTGTGACAGGGGGTCAACAAAGTCTAACATCTTGTGACAGAAGCTCAACAAAGTGTGACATATTGTAAAAGAAGGTCAACGAAGTGACAAGGGAAGGCAAATTAACGCTAAAAAAGTGATGCGCGACAACTACTGAAACCTTTAATTTAAAAGCAAAACTTTATTACAAAATTAAATGCGTTTTAAAGATGAAATTGCAAAAAAAATTGGAAAAGATTGAAAGAGGAGTTTAATGTCTCCAATGAGAAATTAAATTTGATTGACGTAATTTATTTATGGTACTACAATTATTCCAACTTACAAAGAACGTTCGACTATGGTTGTGTTGGTTTTGACATGCGTTTACGTATATGCACATTGCTTGAGTGTGTGTAACCTTTAGTTTGCTCAGTAAAGAGGTTACGTACACTAGAACGATATGCATGTATAGTGGTGGTTGAAATTTTTCTATTTTATAGTATTTTCTTGTGTATCAGCAGAGTTTAATGTGTAAAATGCTAGTGTTCTAACCAGTGAACATCTGTAGTGCTGTACAAGTTCGGAGAAACTGAAATTGACGAGGATTTCGCTGCTCTTTTCGTCGTCTCCCAAGTAACTCAATAAAGTCTACAGTAAAATTACTAGAATGTCACTGTAGAAACAATTCAGAAAGAAGAAAAATATAACACGGAAGACTTGTGCTGTATGGGCTAAAGCTCTTTGCCTTACCCGACAAAAGGGAAGAATTAAACCAAAAAGATGGGGTACACAAGTCAAATCACAGCCATAGACGAACGTCCTTCATGACATGGAATATCTGTACCAATGTAATTTTGGACGTACAAATGAAAAAAATTGATCTTAGTGACTTACTGAGCGGAGTCACAACTTCGATTCTAATTTCAATTAAGTCATTGAAACTATAAAAATTGTAATTTTAGCCAAAAGTAAATTTTATAAATTGTTCAAAAAGTCACTGCCACAAGATGAGGTATATCCAAAACAATACAACCTAGGCCTCTCCATGACGATAGGCCTTTTCTAGGCCAACGTCAAACACGAAGAACTCACTTTTGAATTATCAGAAGTCTTAAAACTAGCTGATTTTCGAAATTAAACATAAAAATTCAAAATTTTAAAATTGTAGTGAGTATTATTAAAATTAATATGTAGAGTTGTAAATTTAATATAAAGCACCAAAACACGTTGATCGCAAAATAATTTGTTTTGCCAAATTTTGTTTACAAAGTTAGCCAAACTTGGCTATAAAAAGTGTGTTTTCCGCATATAATTTTTAAATTTAATAATATAGATAAAAGTATAATATTTGTCTTGACCATTTTTGATATAATAAAACGCAGTTTGTAAATAACACGGCTAATTTAAGTAGGTGGTACAATGGAAAATATTATTTTATTTAAAATATTTTTTATTTGGGTCTTTTTCACAACCTTTTGAATTTTTTTTTAAAAAGTATGAGATTTTTGAATTTAATACAAAGTATGGGACGACGAAAAAAAAAAAATTGTAAACAAAATCAAATATTTTATAAATACACAATCAAGTGATAGAAAATGTCCTCACCAAATGTCCACTCACTAGCAAGTTTGGTTGGATTTTCTACAAGCGACATTTGGCAATCATTTAATTTTTGTAGTAAGATCGGTTGATACACCTTCCTGCACTATTCTTAAGGTTGAATTTGCTTTAATGTGTGCTTATTTCTAATGGAACTCTTTTGTCTCTATCCAAAAGTGAAGGCACTTTTACTTTGTTAATTTTTATATGGGATTGTGTATCTATAAAATGTCATAGCTACTAATCCTTTAAGCGCTGCTCAAACGTGTGTCGAAACAAGGCACAAGCCACCAGTACATTTTCAAATACATCAATATGTCAGGTTGCCGCCACCGGACGCAGGAACTACTGTTTCTTGTCGAGGTGTGCCGCGTCCGCAAAAAATAAACCAGAACAAGTTTTATGTGACTGATACAATACTCACGTTCGCGCATCGCCTTAGCGCTTTCATGTCCGCGTATTTTGGCGCGTATACTCTCGTACTTTGAAGTGCATGTAAGCGATGCGACCGTACAAGGGGGGAGGTATGAAGCTGGACCCCCCTAGGGCTTAAGTGCCCACCCCCCTAGAGTTAGAGGGTTTACGAAGCTTTAAACTTCAACATTGATTCAACTATAGATTTTGCAACGACCCAACTGGGACTCGAAATACAGATATAATGCTTCGTTTGTTTGTACAAACAATTCATATTTTTCCCATCCTCTAAATGTCAAAAAATGCCTCCCCCCCTCCCTAGGACGTAAGCTACCCCCCCCTTCCAGGTCATATACTGCCCACCCCGTCCAGGTCATAGACTGCCCCTTCCCCTAAGACATAGGCTGGGGACGCCCTTCCGACTGTATAAGCGCAGAAATAATATGTTAGACTGGAAGCGCTCACACTCAATCGTATTTCACTATAAAGAGCTGATAAAATTTGTTAACAACTCCTGATTCAGACCTTTATTGCACATTTTATAAATCAATAGTTTATAGGAAATTAGGTTTTTGAGTATTTTAATTAGATTGTTATTATTTTACTTCAACTACTGAAGATTTATTGTTAAATATCCTTCCAAGTAGCCTGTGCTTCATAGTTAAGCTGCATTATACGTTGCAAAGCACGCCACTGTTGTTACTGGATAACAGGAGCTGCAGTGGCGGGACAGAGTGGATAAATTAAAGTCACGTTCTATTCCTCGAGTCGAACTCCAAGGGAACAAAATACTCGCAGGTCATTGGTCAATAAGCGAAGTCAGTTTTAAGGAAAGGTATATACATTGGCGTTGTCTTATGAAGGTCACCCGTAACAGATAGGTGCGTGTGGACGATTTTCTTGAGGCGTTCGTATCGTGGAGTGGACTATGACCGCCTTATTATAAAGACTAGGACTAAATACCATAAAAAAGAACCATGCTTAAATTTTAATCATGACAAGATTAATGCTAATTTCGCTTCTGCAGAGTTCAATAAAAAAATCGGTCAAGTGCGAGTCGGACTGACATATGGTGGGTTCCGTACTACCTTTTAAGGTTAAAAATTACATGCTTTTTAGATAATTTCATAATAGAAACCAGAGAAAACAACAAATGACGAAAAAAGTCACGTTTCTTGTTTGGGAGCCACCTTTTATTTTTTGTTTCTTTATGTTTTTAGTATTTGTTATTGTAGCGGTAACAGAAATAGACATTCTGTGAAAATTTCAAGTTTCTAGCTGCTATGGTTCTTGAGATACAACCCGCTGACAGACGGACGGACAGCGAAGTTTTAGTAATAGGGTCCCGTTTTTCCCCCTTTGGGTACGGAACCCTAAAAACATTTACATTATTATTGTTTTTGATAAAAATCAGTAGTTGAAGTGTTTTTATAAATTGTTTTATATAAATATCACTGTCGGATATGTTAATAATATTATAGTACTTTAGATGGTATGTAATTATGCCTATTAAAGATTTAAATACGTTTCCAGTATAGTAAAAAGTTTGGAATCGTCGTTCGAATAGGTTATTTAAATTACGAAACTAACCTAAGAGAGATAACGAGTGTTTAATTGTATTGGAAGAAAGAGACGGGAACACATAAACATTTTTTGTGATGGTAACACAAACAGCTCAATCATTTTATTATTTTCAAAGCTTATATTATTTTAGGTGGAATAAAGACAGAAACGGTAATTGGATTTCTATAAGTTAGTGAATAGGCATTTTCTAGACAAGTATGTTCCTTCAACCACATCGTTAATTATCATGAGGTGAGATTGTGGTCTATTACTTGCCTAAGTTACAATTGAAATGGTAAAACTGTTATTATATTATTGTTGTCAGATTGGGAACAATCAGATTGTAAATTTACTTAAAATTGTTACCTAAATACCTAACCTACTGTGGAGGAATAATTCGTTTATTTAGTTCTTTTTTTTTTGTACTCTACACATTTGACTGTTCAGAATCTGACGTTGACATATTTTTACCACAAAGGGTAAATCAAAATCATAAACCACCTTTTGATTCGCCGTGGTCGGGTAATTATATGGTACCATTTATAGTATAGATATTGTCAATATTTATATAATTAGTAGATTGTAAAAATGGCCAATATTTATTATACAATTAATCAGTTTATTGTTTAAATATTTCCAATATTTATTATACAATTAATCTGTTTTTTGCATGAATATTGCCAATAATTATGCAATAAGTCAGTTTATTCTATAAATATTGCAAATTAATTATCTTGCTTATCTTTGCATTTCAAATATGTCACTTCTTTTCATTCATATTACAAACGCGTTTGAAGCTTTTTGTTGTAAATAAATTGTATTTTTAGCCATGTACCTGTTAGAACTTATTTGCTGGATATATATACATATATATTATGTAATTATTTGATATATCTATTGTTATCTAGTAGTTTTGTTATGAAAGATATTTAAGTGAAAAATGTCCTTAAAATTAATTGGTTTTGATCTTCCTTTGAAAATATGATTTCCTATAATATTATATAAACATTTAAATTTAAGTTGTATAAGTTTTTTGTATAAACATATTAAATAGACATTTTAAAATAGGTTAATGGTTAAGTGTTTTCTTTATGACTACAGTAATTGAATGTATTTTGATTAGATATTCTGCGGTTGGTTAACATATTTATTTCAGTTACCTCAATAAGGCAATATATTTTATTTTATCGATTAAAAATACTTAAAATCTTTCTAATATTCTTTTAAAAAGACAGTGATATGTTACTGAAAGCTTGGTAAAGGATAGGAAACCCAGAAATATACCTTTTCTAAATAGCTATAAATACATACCTAAATGTAAATATTCTAGTACATAATATTTGATGTGTAATTAAGATTTAAACATTATTAAACTTTCGTCGAAACAATTGGTATTGTGTTTGATTTGTCGAATTTCGAATTTTATACTAGATTTAAAAATAAGACTTTGATTTTTCTATGACAAAATTTAAATGAAATGTTTTTATTTGAATTAATCTTGACGAAGTTGCATATAGAGAACGTATCCAATATATATACTACTCAAAACAAAATAAGGGCCACGAGGTATTTTGTCTGTACCATGAAAATAATAAAACCAATATATTTTTTTGTCTCCATAGCGAAAACTAATGTTGTTTTGACCGTGTAGACCAATAAACTTATTCCAATAATAATGATTAAAAAGTTTATTTGCTTTTGAAAGACAACACATTTAAGGTTAAAAATAAAAACAATGTAAAGTTACTGAAAACAAAATAAAATACTCCATGCTCATCTTTTAGTAACGAGTATGCCCTCCTCGTTTCGCTACGCACTCCTGAAGCCTGGAGTGCATGCTCTCAATCAAATGCCTGACATTTTCCATTGGAATCTCTCCCCAGGACCATTTAACAGCGTTGATGAGTTGCTGTTGGTTGTAGATTTCCTGATCACCGTCTCTAACTCTTCGTTTTAACTGATCCCACATGTGCTCTATTGGATTTAAGTCCGGATTGTTCGCCGGCCACGGCAAGACTTGAATTTGAGACGCTTCCAGTACAAACCGAGTCGCTTGAGCCGTGTGTGCACGAGCATTGTCTTGTATCAAGATGAATCCAGGACCCGCTCGCTGGGCAAATGGGATCACATGTGGTCTGACAACTTCCTCAATATACCGCTGAGCAGTAACAGTACCCTCATTTAAAATAGCGAGCTCAGTTTTGCCGTGTAAGCTTATCCCGCCCCAAATCATTACATTTGGACCACCAAAACGATCGACTTCATGGATGCAGGCTTCTGAAAATCTCTCGCCGCGTCTTCTCCATACTCTAATACTCCGATCGTCTCGATCGATTTAATTTTGCATTGGTCTGTGAAGAGCACCATGCCCCATTGGTTTATGTCCCAGTCCAAATGTTGACGGGTAAATCTTAAACGATTTGCACGATGATTTCTGGTTAATGGAACACGGACAACTCGCCTTCTTGATGCCTGCTGGTCTTCATGCAATCGATAACGAATAGTTTGGTCACTGACACGAGTACCCGTTGTGAGCCGTAAACGATTTTGCAGCTTGCGGGCCATCGTTGTGCGATCTCGGCGCCCACTTAATCGAATGTAACGATCCTCTTGAGCTGTTGTAATGCGAACTCTGCCCGAACCAGGTCTTCTTCTAACACTGCCGGTCTCTTGGAAACGATTCCATAGATTTTTAATAGGTCTTCGAGAAAATCCCAATTGCAAACCCACAGATCGCTGCGAATGACCTTCTTCAATCATTGTAACGGCTCTGGTTGCTGTCAGCGAGTCCATATGACGCCTGCGTGCTTCTGGCATATTGCAAAAGATGTTTCTGACTCGAGATATCAATGAACTCTGATAATTTCTAATAAACCAAGAAGCTAAGGAAAGCAAAACGACAAAGAAAATGGAATCAAAATTTTCAAAAATAATTTTAAATCAAATTTTATTTAAAATTGTTGCCAGCATTAGATGAATACTACAATATTAAAAAGTTTAGGTATCAAAGAGTTTGTATACTCAATATTTTACTACTTTCAATATGTAAATGTTTAATAATTTACACCAAAATGAAAAAATACCTCGTGGCCCTATTTTGTTTTGAGTAGTATATTTCTTACTTGGTTCTTATACATAATGCAAATAAACGCATTAAGCAGTAAGTGTTCTTGAGTAGGTAGCATTTGCCATAGCATGCATGCTGTTCATGTAATTACATGTTCTATGTGAGTAGCATGTATGTTACGGACTAGTATGGTACATATTTGTTATGTCACTACAGGACGTAATTTAAAAATTCATTTTAATTCATATATTGTACCATGAGCTTTATCGCAGTCTCTCACCCTAGACTGTAAGATGTTTTAGTGGCTGTAAGTATAGTATTAAAAACATGTTCATGTAACAAATTACAGAATCTGGGGTTTCTTGCCGGTATCTTCCACGACATAAATTTTCCGAACTTGTGGTCGAGTCGTTTTTAAGAAAAAATAAATTCATTTGACGATTCTGAGTACTTTCTTTTAAGTTTACGGAAAAAAGTTATTTTGATTTTAGTAAATAATAAAAACAGGTCTAGTATGAGTAGGAGACGCACGTGAAGGGTTTCGTACAATCGTACAATATTAAAAAATGTCTACTTTTAAGCAGTGGCGAGCCTAGAGTTTTAGTACAGGGCAAGCCCAGATACATCCGTTGTGGACTTGCTAGCGTGGACGAGCTCAGAAAAACACTCTGAAGTGTGCGAACATGTCAGCAAAACCACAATTTCAGTGGCTTTAAAAAAGTCGTTTGATTTGTTAATGAATGAATAAGAGCGCGAACTTATTTTAGTTTGATAGGGCAAGCCAGGCTTTTAGGTTTCTATAACAGTACCGCCACTGCTTTAAAGATAAATTCGTAGAAGAAACATGAAAAGCACAAAGTCGAAAAAATAATGATGACAATGCAATTTACAACTATAAAAACGGCTGGACCCGTTTTGATAAAAATTTGTATAGAGTTACTTTTGAGGCAGAAAAACCCACGTTTTTAAATGTCCTAAAAATAAGAAAATAACCCTTCGGGTCTTTGCAAGTTACACCCACGATATATACACGTCATGTAAATATATCCCATTAATAATCCTTTAAATAATATACGCCCCCACGTTTTGTGTGGCCCCTTGTATGGGAGCTACCTTTATTTTTTATTTCTATGTTTTTAATGTTTGCTGGTATAGCGGCAACAGAAATAGACATTCTCTGAAAATTAAAAAAGGCTTGTTGTTATTCATGAGACACACGGACGGACAGCGGAGGGTTAGTAATAGGGTCCAGTTTTCCACCCTTTGGGTCCGGAACCTTTAAAATTATATTTCTTCACACACACTCACGCCTTCCTCCCAAAGGGGTAGACTGAGACAAATAGATATCCAGAAGTAACGATCTTTACATACATCTCGCTTCCTCCACATCCATACAACTCATACACACGACGGCATACATGTAATTTTAAAATGAAAGAATAGTTATATTTTTAATCATAAATTTATTTAGTCTTATATAATCTAATTACCCTTAATTGAAGGTCATAATCGACTTTACAGTCCTATGAATTAACAGAGGTGTTATTAACCGATTTACGGTATTTGCACAAAAAATCAACTCTGCGCCATTACCACTCCAACTTTAGATAAAGTATCAACATTTCGACGTTGACTTCTTTCAATTCAAAGATGCTAAACTTCTTTTAAATTTAAAGAAATCAACGATGACTTTCCGTCTAGCTGACCAGCCCCGTCTCCACTAGTTGTCCGCGAGTAGACGCCGCGTAGTCAAACAATGAACGTTAGGTGATCCACGGGCAGTGGTGGCGTTGCGTAGGTTAGCCCCGGGGCGGATTTAATTTTTACTAAGCACACCCCCCTCAGAATAACATCAAATCGTACAGAGATTTCCGAGATATGTGGGGTCGCTAGTAACCAGTTCAAACCGCTAGTATTTATTTGGGAAATGATGCCCGATATCCGGGGCCGATTGTCCCTCCACCCTCCCATCCCTTCCCGCTGACCCTTACGCCGCTATCAAGATGAACGCCACGCGGGCAACGGATTTCTTAGTGGTCAGCTATGGGTCCTGATCCGTTGGCAATGCGCTGTCAACTCAAAGCAAGAATACAAGCAGCGAGTTGTCACCGAGTGGTCCACAAGTCGTTCGTTCGTGCAAGGCGAATCATTGCCATATCTATTGAGCTATAAATTCAATGTTCAAACATGTACCCAATTAAAACGAAAAAAGCTCACTTTTCAATGCCATACTGTGGGATGAGTCGAGTCAGCGTTGAGGTGGAGTAATGTGCGAAGACAAGTCTACGGGTAGACACGCCAGGCATAGCTTTCTTATTTTATCTCCTTCACTCTTAGTTTGACAGAGATAGGGGTATATTCTGTTGCATTTTTTGTACATACATAAGTATTGAAATAAGGTACGTTCAAACCTCTTCATTTGCTGTCGGCCGCCTTCAATACCGAAGGCATGCGTTAGTCGTCCTACTGACGGACGATCGTTTTTTTCATACAGAACGCTCGGAGCGGCGACCGCGCGATATCGCACGACAACAGGACGAGGATGTTTTGTACGAAAACCAGCGCTCGTCCGTTAGGTTAGCAGGACGTCTAAACGTCAGACAGAAAGCCGATAGCAAACTGTATATTGAAAGAGCTGGCAACAATGCTATCGTGTATTAATTCCGTGTCACAAAGGAATTTCAACTAAGGTCAAGGTTAGTTTTGTCATGTGTGTATGTACGTGTATATTTTGTCAGTGTGCGTAACTTCGAGTTTGCTCAGTAAAGAGGTCAAGCTATAAACAGACTATGCCAGAGGCGTATTTAAAGCACGCGGCCCATTTATTGAAGAAAAAGTATTTTAGGGAAAAACCTACAAAATGCCGGCCTAGGCCTTGGCTGCCTTGGCCCTAGGGTAAATACGCCCCGTTGTCGTGTCAGAATCATATCGGTTTTATACATTTATTGTAAAGACACACCAAGCTGCATCTCAACACTCCAAAATAATGTTTTTCTAACCTAAACATAACATAAATTCACGCCGTAATTAATTCCTCGAGAGGTGTTCCGCATTTCGCATGTTTATGTTGAGACCCACTGATAGGTTGCGAATCTGTCGCCACTATCCGGAAACAATGAGAAACTTGGCAGCTACAATGTACGGCAACCCGAGACTCGAACCGTCGACCGGTACTGTCGGGTCGATCGGTTTCTAATTAGTAAATGACACCGATATCATTCTGACGCGTCACGACACACCACAAAACAGTAGTGTGCTTCTAGTTTTACACACACCACAATGATGTGCATGTACACCATTCTTTGTGAGATGGGATATGTGTGCCTACCTATGTGTGACTTATCTTTGATTGGCACTTTCGATTTTTTGACAAATGTGTATGATTCTTTGTAAAGCGGCTCTAACGGATTGATAAGGAATTAAGATTGCTCATATCAAATCACTGTAGTAATCTGTTACCTGACGTGTAGGAAATCTATATGAACTCATGGTAGACACATTAATATCATAGTTGAAGACTTTAACGGACATTCATTTAAATTAAATTAACAATACAGTGAACATACAACTCAATACAAAACAATAGAAAAAACCGTGTCCTATGTTAATAATAATTATGATTTAAAAAAAGCATTGGGTATAGATTTGCTGTCACATACTTTGAAATGCTTAATTTGTTATTACAACTAGAAAAAAAAAGTAAAATATTTACCACATTAACTTTAGGTGAAACAATGTTACATTATTTGTAACTTTACAAGCCATTGTTAATTCTTAGGGTATTAGATCTGACATCTCACATCTGACGGAATAAGCGCCGCATACAATCAGTCGCGTAACGCCACAACAGACAAGTAGTTAGTAATCCAATCTTACATACTCAACAAGGATGCGTTGGCACGTTGAACATACTGTTGATGATATCCATTTTTGGTGACAAAATGAATGTTACAAAACGAGGAGACACACAAAGATCACTTTTACATAAACAAGTCTGATAGCATTTTTTCTGACTTTCTAATTTTAAAAATTCAGTCAGAATACAATACTTTTTGAACTGCACCTTTTTGACTTAGAAAAAAAAACAAGTTAAATGTCCTACATAATAACGCCGCTTGAGAGTGAAATAAAAACTTTTTTTATATGGACATATTAAACGTAGAAATATTTAGTAATATCTTATTCTTATTTAATACTTAGTCTCCCTGGCCCGCTGCTTGGCGGAGGAGTACATATATTTTCTCTTTGATCCAGTCTTTGTTGTATGGTGCATATGTGTTTGTGGACTTCTGGTATACTAAGCAACTTAAATCTGCAAGCTGAAAATAAAATGTTTTTTCAACATTCACCCTGAACTAAACTCACAGTAAATGATGCAAGAATATAATAATAATAATAACCACATCACGACATACACATTGACACAGCTCTGCACTAAAATATAATCTTGTATCGCAGGCACTAAGCAACAAATATACTACATAGATAAGAATACAATATCCAAGACCGGTAATCTAAACAATGCGTCTTGCAAATAACACAAGGTCCTGCCCCCGCCGGGATTCGAACCCGGAACCTCTAGCATATCAGTCGTCAAAAAAATATAAAATTACCAAATCCAAGAGAATGAGAGATTTTTTATTCTTTTAGATCAAATTGATACAATTTTTATTCTCTACAAGGATATGTTGGCGATTTAAGTTTAGAAGATACAATACCAACATGTACTTGAACTAGAATTTACTAGAATCTATTGATGCAAGGGATTCTTATACCTACTGATAAAAGTTGTTTGTTTGTTTATAGTTGTTAAGTAACACAATAAGCAATACCAAACTTTATCTGCTCGTACTGGGACTAAGAGAATAAGAGTGAATCGTCAGATATAAATATGGTTTAATTTATACCTGGTCAATGAAATCGAAGAGTTGTGATATATCGTATGTTATGGTCGGAGTATTTGGGTTTCTCCTCTTTAGATGCTCTTCGTATATCTTACATACACCCTCCATGCAGTCATTCACGCTCTCATAGTCCGAATATGTCCTGGTTTCCGGCCTAGGACCAGGTTGAACAAGCAATATTGTATGAGACTGAAAATACAAAAATAACCTTAAAATTTTGCCGCCATTATTTTATCAACAAATAGACAGTTACGATAAAATATTATACGTACCATTTTGCTTGTTCTGATAGAAAAAAATGCTTAGATAAAACAGATAAACAATTTATTTTTAATTACAACAGATTCGGGAATTTTTTCTCATCAACCGCTATGACAATTTCCACGCCAAATTATGCCGAAACATATCGTTCAAAAACCTTGTACAAAATAATGATTTTACCTGAAAAATAAGCAAACTGATAAGAGATCAATTCCTTTATATAATTCGTTATCTTATTTGTTGTGAAAACGTTTTTCGTAAAAAATTAAGCAACAAATTCCTATTCAGTAGCAGAAGCACAGTTGATTGAAAAGAACTCAACTCAGATTGGATTCTATCTTATTTCAGATTTTAGAACGTATCATTCAATGTCAAAACAATGAGTAAGTGAGTGATACTTGGACTGTTTTGTAAAAATTGCGCTTATTTTGTTAAAAGTTTGAATTCTCCAAATATTTCAACTATCAAAATTTTTATATTTGCCAAATTTTAAACTGATGTTTCTTCAGACTAGTGATAAACACAAAATATGGATAATACACAAACAAGTATTGTCAACAACTTTGAAGAAATTTTGAATAATTTAGAGAAGAATCGTTCTGTATCTCTTTATCGTCAAAATAACCACAAAAACATAAAAAATGAAAGTTCTAGAACAGAGAAAACTGCCCAGGATATTCTTTCTATTACTTGTTCCCAAATAAAGAGCATAAGCAAGGCTGACTCTGGGAGAGTATTGAAAAATAGGGAGAATCTAGTGAAATATAAGAAATCTTTGGTTCCAGTCGATTTGTTACCTGTAAATGACGAGGTACGAACCTAATTCTAATCTATTGTACAAGTAATAATACATGATAATTTAATGCCTGTATTTGTATGCCATGCTTTAAAAAAATTTGCCATCAATATTACTGGTGTAAGATTTAGGTTAGTATTTAATTTATCCCCTGTTAGTTAGTGGCATACCGTGGAGTCATGGTCAGGCGTCTCCTAGCTGTCATGATACCTCCTATTTCTTCTGATTAAGTTCTTTGGGGGTTCCAAGACAGCCGGTAGGGTGTCCAGGCACAACCTTTGCATCATTGCAAAGGAGCATTATTAATTGATTGTTCCATCAAAAGACACCACTGTTGATCCTGATAAACAGGAGTTGCAGTGGTGGGACAGAGTGGCGGGTGTGCCCAGAAAAAAAATGCCTGAATTGGTAGAACCATGTTGGAAAACCTTAAACTTAAAAGTAACACCTAAACGTTTTCTGAAAAATAAATAATAATGATTATAATTTTAACTTAATACCAGCAATTTTAAGTTAAGTTTAGCTAAGGGTGTGTAAGATTTCAAGGGCTTTCATACAAAAATTATCAGCATAAGTTTTATTACTTAAAATACAAATTTTGACCTTTTCCCCTGTCTCGCCCTGACGCCTTTGCTACTGATTGCAGTTTTAGTAAAATCAATAATATTACCAAAAAAAAAAATATATATAAATTAATGAATATTTTATATATATATTTATTTTTATCTTAATAACTTTTAGAAGTGTATCATGAGCAATTGATTTGATGACTGTAATTTTTAACTAACATTTAAATTTCATAGGCTGTTTAAATATCCTTGATGAATTTTAAAATAATCACAGTGTAAAAATATATCAATAACAAAATGTTTTAGGTACCAGAAAGGCCTACAGTAAACCATGCAAAGTTTGATACTCAAGGAATTTCAAATAGTCAACTAATTAACATAATACAAGATGCTGAAGCTATAGAATCTAACAAAGGGATAACACAGGAATTTGATGTCAGTTTCATATCAGACTGTGCAAAAATCGACCCTATTCAGAATCTAAATAAAGTTGAAAATGAAGCAGATGACATAGAACTAGATGATTTCGTCAATAACTTTGATGACAATGATGTTTGTATCAAAATAGAAGATTTCACAACTAATAACTTTAATGAAGGTGTAGATATAGGTGAAGAAAGAAACTTGTCTCTTAAAAATACAGATTTGAAAAATATAAAAACTGATGTTTATAATGCTTGTAGTGATAATTATAAAGAACATAATTCAAAAGAGCAAGATGAAAAAGGAAATGTTATCCAAGATCAAAATGAATCCATTATTGATGAAGTTGAATTTAAAACAGATGACATAATACTACCCACGAGTCCTATTTTGAAACCTATTAAAGTGAATAAAAAACATCATGCAGAGCAAGGACAGTCTGTTATTTGCGATTTAGCTGAATTTGAAAGTTTCGAAAATATTGCTTTACCTATACTACAAAGTAACATAGATTTGGATAAAGCTAAAGAGTTTATAAGTTCACAAATAATCGTGAAGCCCTTTAAAACAAATAACATCAAAGAAGAAATACTGCCTACATTTAAGGAAGAAATAGTAGATGAAAGATATGATGACGTTAACAACATACATGTGCCTTTTATCAAATTTGAACCAATTCCTTCATCCCCTAGTAATTTACTTAGTAATTATTTTGAGGCTGAAGTTAAATTAAGCACTAGCTTAGAAAAAGAGATTTTAAGTTCTGTTAAACTTAATGAAGCGATTGATGATGAAATATTGTTCAGCAGTGATGAAGAAGACCCTTTCTTTTGTAATAACCAAGACCTTCCATTCACATGTGCCTTAGAGACTTCTTTCTATGACCAATCAAATGTTCTAGATAAAACTATGTTTGTTGGATTCCATACGGCTAGTAATAAGTCAATTCAGATAAATACGGATTCTTTTGTTAAAGCTAAAAGCTTTCTCGACGAAATAGAAGAAGGCAGTAAACCATTTTCCTTAAATGATTTAGTTAAAAAATGTGATAATAATAATAGTTTTAAAAATCCTGAATGTGATAATAATAATCGTTTTAAAAATGTTTTGGAACTCATAGAACGTGAAAGTAAAGAAAATACTAAAGAAATTAGAATTATAGAAGGTGATAGTCATAATAGTGAATGTGCTAGTACTGAGAAGACAAGTTCAAAACCTGTATGTATTTTAGAAGATGTATTGGCGAATAGCTCAGAACCGAATTCGATGTTTAAAAATCAGTTTGTTGGATTTAAAACTGCTAATAATAAGAACATAAAAATATCAGACAAAGCAATGTGCAAAGCTAAAGCTTTAGTCAAAAACATTTTACATGAACAAAATGAAGAATCTGTAAAATCAATACAATTAAAGCCTCAATCAGATGAAAATGTTGAAGATGATGGTCTTAAATTAGTTGATGAAGATGTAATTAAAGAATTTGAAAATGATGAAATGCCTTTCGCTGAAATTAAAAATGAGTCCTCAGAAAATTTTATAGAAATTCAAACTACAAGTATTGAAAATATTAAAATCTCAGTTGATCCAATTGTAAGAACCAAACATCCCGTAGCTGATTTAGATATTGATGAAACTAAGTTATTAAAAGTAAATAATTTAGAAGGCACTAATATTACTGTTCCAAATCAACAAAATCAAAATATTGATACCACTCATAGTAAATTTATCGGTTTCAAAACAGCTAGCCATAAAAACATTAAAATATCGGAACAAGCATTAGCTAAAACTAAACACATTTTTCAAAATATTGATGATATTAAGAAAGAAGATTTAGAATCGACTTCTAACGATCACTTTCATGACCTAAAAATAAATAATGTTGTTAGTAAAACAGAAAAAATTAAACAAAACTTAGGCATGCATTTTGAAACAGACAATACTGGTGTACAAAATAAAAATGATAAATCTGAAACAAATAATACTGGACCTTTTGAAGGATTCAAAACTGCAAGTAATAAACGCATAAATGTTTCTGAAAAAGCCAAAATTGAGAGTGCTAAAATCTTTCAAGATATTGATTTAAATGACGAAAAAGATGATAAACTGCCTATTTCCACTATAGACAATACACTTAAATTTTTTACAGAAAACCCTGAAAAAAATGATAACATAGCAGCAGTGAATACGTTCGTTGAAAGTAAACCGACATTAGAATCTGATACAGATAACCTTCTATTTGCAAATAAAGATTTTGAAATAGAATTTGAAGACTTGAAATCATTTCAGGGATTTAAAACAGCAAGCAACAAAGAAGTTAAAGTATCAGAATTGGCTTTGGCTAAGAGTAGAAAATTGCTAGAACTTGATAAAAACATGGAAGAAACATTTGTTAGTAAAACTGTCACTACTAAAGCTTCCAGAGACTTGACCTTAGATAATAAAATTATAACTGAATCGATTCCAGTAAATACTTCATCTGGAGCAATTGATGTCGTTGAAGCTATGGATCACAACATAGGAGATATATTGCGAAAAGAAAATAATAAGGTTGAAGCGATCAAATTTGTAGGATTTCATACTGCTAGTAATAAACCTGTCAAAATTTCAGATAAAGCATTGGCTAGAAGTAAAATCTTACTTAAAGAATTTCAAAATGATAGTACCTATCAGGAAATAAATGACAACAATCAAGTGACTTCTAAACATATTTGTGGAGATGACAAAATAACCCATTCACAAGCTAGTCTAGATCCACCTACGTTCGTGGGATTTCAGACAGCTAGCCATAAAGCAGTAAAAGTATCCAAAGAGGCAATGGCTCAAAGTAAATTGATACTTCGTGAATTTAACGAAGATACTGAAGAGAATAGAGATGAAATTAATTCAATTCATGCCCTTACAAACGCTAAAAAAGTTTTGTCTATAGAAAACAAAGACAATACTAAACTAGAAACTGCCAAATTTATTGGATTTCAAACAGCAAGTAAAAAACCAGTGAAAATTTCAGAAGAAGCTTTAGCTAGAAGCAAAAGATTGCTTTCCGAAATTGACGATGTTGCAACTTCTAGTAGATTCGAAGGCTTTGAAACAGCCAGCAACAAAAAAGTTAAAATTTCAGACGAAGCGTTAGCTAAAACGAAATATTTATTCAAAACAATCGACAAAAGAGACAGTGGTTTGAAAATACCGGATAGTTTTGTTAAACCCAAAGATATTCCTGAAAACTTTTCTGCCGCAACTACTCCTAAAAACGCTGTTGCTAAAACATCAAACAGAGGTGGCAATCTAAGAAAAAGAGTGTTAGATATAAATCAAAACGATGAACCAATTAATATAGACAACATTATAAACACGCAAGTATTAAACAATTTCGAAGTTACATTACACACTGAAGATTTTGCAGCAAACTTTACTCCAGTAAAAGAAAACAGACGATCTAGCAGTCCAATATTATCTTGCCCCAGAGCTAAAAAACGAAAGCGTTTCGAAACTCCATACAGTAATCGACCAAAGAAAGAAATTTTTCTTCAAGAAAAACCAAATGTTGAAGCTAAAAAAGTTATCCCATTAAACAATAATTACAAACAGGATAAAAGATATACTCTTAAAGATATATCTGCTTTGGAAAACGATAGTGGATGTCTAGTAGCAATCGATCCTTACATTCTAAAATTTACTTACGAAAACCTTCTCGATTTTGTATTCGTTAAACATAGGAATGAAATAAACGAAACAAGACTGACTATAGACGATTTAAAATCTTATTTTCTTGATACTGTAAACAAAAAGATTGTACCGGATAATTGGTTTGAAATCCAAGTGAAGTTAATTCTGTGGAAGCTTTTATCTTACGAACTAAAATTCCCGTTCATGATGACTGGTATTTGTTCAGCCAAGAATGTTCTGGATCAACTAAAATATAGATATGATAGAGAACTGTACAACGTCCAAAGGCCGGCGTTGAGGAAGATCTTTGAAAGGGACGAGAGCTCATCTAGAGTTATGGTTTTATGTGTCGTTGGTATTTACGTTAAAGGCGTTTTGAAAGGGTATGTCATATTGTAAGCTATCCTACAATTTTTCCAATCTTATTGCAAAGAATACAACTTCCCTTGTTGTGTGAGGACGTGGTAGCTCAGTTTGTTACCTGCATTGGTTAACCGACCGACCCGACACGACAGGTTGAGGTTTCGAGTTTCCTCATTGTGTCCGGATAGTGGCAACAGATTCGCAACCTGTCACACTGGGACTCGACATAAACATGCGAAATGCGGTGTTTATCACATCTGCCCCTCTCAAGGGAATATTGCAAAGCGCTTTCTACAATGTTAACCACACCAACATGGAAACTCATTGTGTTATCCTATGAAAACATTAATGGCTTGCACACTCCCGTCACTAAGTAACCAGTCAGTCCCACCACTGCAACTCCTGTTAGCCAGTATCAACAGTGGCGTGCTTTGTAACGTATAATGCAGCTGTACAATGAAGCATAGGCTGCGTGCACCGACATACTTTGGATGTGTGATCAGAAATAGAGTTAGTACATTCAATCCTCCTCCTTGACGACCTCGGTAGCGCAGTGGTGTAAACAGCCGACTGCCACGCTAGAGGTTCTGGGTTCGAAATCCGTCGGAGGCTGGACTTTGTGTTATTTGCAAGACGCTTTGTTTCGCTTACCGGTCTTGGATGTTGTATTCTTATCTATGTAGTTTATATCATAACTTTGCTTAGTGCCTGCAATACAAGATTATATCTTAGTACAGGGCTGAGTCAATGTGTGTGTCGTGATGTGGTTATTATAGTATAACCACAATCATAATTTATTCTAGTGCACCAAAACCATCAGACAACCTGGAACTGCTCTTAACCGATGGCTGGTATACCATCAGGGCTTGTTTGGACAAGATGCTCTCGAAACTTGTGATTGACGAACAGATCAAAACTGGTTGTAAGTTGGTGACGAGTGGAGCTGAGCTGGTGAACTGCGAACAAGGAGTAGCTCCGTGGGAGGTAATTTACAATATCCCTCATATAGCTTATTAATCTACGGCTAGCACGCTAATTTCTCTGCTGAGTAAGCACATGAAGAAAAAATTGGTTTGAAAAGTGTTCTGCACTAAGCATGCTAGTTTCAGAACTGTTAAATAATTAACTATTCAAGACATCTATAATTTTGTTTGGTACCTTCAATGCGGGAGTCTGACTTGCACACTTAGTCGGGTTTCGACATGAATTTATTGACTATAAGAAGATGCTCAGGTGTATGAAATAAATTTGAAAAAAACATTTCTTCTTCGAGGATACATCATCAGTACGTTTAAAACTGTTCGGGAATTCAACCCGCCGCGCCCGCTGGGATACAAGGCTCGGTTTCCACGGCAACGCCGCCATCTTGTCCCAACTGTCGACTGTCAAGCCGGAGGGCGGGAAAGTGTCAAAACTGAGATTGTTCGTCACTAGAGTGTACCCAGCGCTTTATGTTGAGAAATTCGAAGAAGGCAGCACAGGTTCGTTTACGTTTCAGTTATTGAGTTATATTGCGGTTCGAAGGATTGTAAAGCCAGTGTAATTAATTACCTCTTCGTTCACGTTCGTAATTAAAGTTTCGTAAATGGTTACGAACGTAGATTTTTTTTCTTTGTTTCGCAACTATTTACGAATAAACATTTTTTTTCCAGACCTTTTTTTCTCATAAGCAGAAAATATAAAATTTTTGGGGTTACGAGAGGCCTTCCCCCCCCCCCTTTTTGGAAGATCCCTTGATTACATTACAGTTTAACAAATTAAAAAAAAAAAAAATAGAAATTAGAACATTTTCTATGTCTACATTTCACCAAGCAACGTGGCGTTACACAGACTGCCTTATAATAATATGGATCACTAATAGGGAATATGCATGACTTTTTTTTTTCTATTGATTTAATTCGATATCTCATTCGTTTATTTAGTTCAATTTAGTTTTTCTCAAATATCTCACTCAATAACTATGTTACAAAGCTTCAAAGTCGTTGGATAGACAGAGAGATCCGATGTGTACAGTCGAGGTCTGTCACGGAGTATCATTTGCCATCGAAATTCCTCTGTACGCGATAATACTACGTTTCAGGGGTTGGATCGCAAGCGCCATCCTAATTGGCCGTAGTAAATCTCTATTACCAATGACGGTAAAGGAAGCAAATCATTCATTGAAATCATGATGTTGTTTTAAAAGTATGATAATCTCATCCATTCAAAAATATAGTATGAAAGCCCCCAGGCGCAAAACCATAAGCAAAACTCGACCTTAAGGTGGTAACGCGTGCGCGCCCGTGCACGTACAATGACCATGTGCCATACAACTTCCATACAAAAGGTTGTTCTGATGAGCGAGGTCGATATATTTACTTTTTTCCTTTCTTCGTAGTTTAGTGTATAATTCTAACACTTCACTATACATATACTATTTCCACATTATTTACGATAAATTGATCGAATAATCAAATTAAATTTCATGCGTATTCCCTATTATTAGTTAATTATTAATCATTATTATTTACAGTCACAAGGTCAGAGCGTCTGGAGCATTTGCACCAAATGAAATATGAAAGCGAACGAGAGATGGCGCTGGAGAAGATCTACGAGGAAGTAGAGAAAGAGTTTGTTGAGCAGGTAGTTTTCATTTTCTAATTATTTTATTTTTGTCGGATTGCCTTTAGAGAAAAACTAATTATCACCTTTTTTTTGGTGCATCCCCGTAAGTTCCCGTTAACGGGGACACCAACATTTTAAATAAACTGCCGATATGCCCCTATCAGCACTTTATCGGCACATGAAAAATAAGCCACGGGACACGGCCCACTGAGGCAACAAACAATAGAATCAAAATAAAATAAAAATTAAGGGGTTTTTAAAATAAAATATAAAAAACAAAATAAAATAAAAATTAAGGACAAGGGGATTTTTCAGATTTTTTTTTCTTTTTTTTTGTTCAATTGTTTATCTATCAATTAATCAAATAGTATATCAAATTAAGTTTTTCAACAGTTGATCTTTCTTAATATAAATAAATACATAAAATAATGAATATTTTTTATTCCCAGGGGTCACAAGACTCGGAACTGCTTAGTGGTAATAAACGAAATAATCTCGAAAGCGGTTCTCAGATAGCAAAAATTATGAAGAAATGTAAAGACCTTTCTGAATTTACGGTTAGTGATTTAATGTAATCTGTCAGATTGATTGATATATTTATCTGTCTGTCTGACTGACAGTCGCTCGTCTTTATGTATTATAGACTGATGATCTGTCATTATCATACATACCTTGTGTATTATTAAAAATGACCACAATTGTTACACTTACTCACTCTTTTCAAATATGCTTTGTGTTTTTAACAGTCCTCATTTATCAAAAGAAAAAAAAAAGTTACGTGGCGGGAACGGGAAGTGTCAGATAGAATTTTCTTATTTTATTGTCTTTTCTTATACATCAGCAGAATTTAATGTGTAAAATGCTAGTGATTTAACTATTAAATATTTGTAATGCTGTACAAGTGTGGAGAAAGTGAAATACGACGATTTGGCAGCGTTTTTCGTCATCTCCCAAGAAACTCCTTTTGAGCCTACAGTAACCATACTCGCATGTTACTGTAGGCAGATTCATCATTTTCATTGATCATCTTATCATCTTCATCTCATTTATCATCTTTAAGGTCAATGATAATTTATAATGATAAGACTTAAAAGAACTCGTATCCAGAGCCGTAAAAAATTTACAAAAATAAAATAAAAATTGTGACATGCAACTCAATCAACTTATTTTAATATTTTTTTCAACAGGCAACACTAACCTCCTCCCAAGCATGGCAACTAGAAGAGCACAACCGAGCAAAGCGAGAGAATCTCCTGCAAAACATACAGGAAAGAGTGAGAGAGAAGATGAATTCAAATGGCGCATACGTAACGAGAAATGTGATACAACTATTAAAGATTCGGGTTGTTGGTGTTAGAAATGGATGTGTTACAAAAGGTATCTTTTGAAATATGTAGATTCAGATATTTAAAACTAGCTTTTGCCCGCGACTTCGTCCGCGTAGACACGGTCGTAGTCAAGGGAGTAGATTAAAAAATCCTTCAGTATCTTTATTATAAATGTGAAAGTTTGAAAAGATGTACTGATGGATGTTTGTTTCTCTTCAAGCAAAAACTACTGAATTGATTTTGATGAAACATTACAATAATATAGCTTGTAATTTATAAAGATATTGTGTATTGTCCAAAATATAGCATGAAATGTCATGTTATTAAAAATCCTAAGCCATTTTCTAAACTATAATTGTTCTGACCACTGTCTGAGACAAAACGTAACCTGAACTGAAATTAAAAATGTCACCCTGAAAGTGTATTCGAAATAATGACGTTAATTTTTTTTTAATTAGATGAGTAGTATTTAACATAGACACAATGCTTTACAATATTCCTGTATATAAATTATTTATTAAGGGAAACAAACGGTTTTAATAGAAAAAAAAAAAAAATAAGTATAATGCTTAATTTTTTTTTTCTAAAATACTAAACTCTGTAGGATTTGACACTTCAGTGGCATGAAGCACGAGTGGCGAATCCTACAATCTTTTGTTATAAGCTCCAGCTTTCTTTGGTTGCAATTTTTTCCTTTTTTTTGTAGGTATGATGACTATATGGAAACCGACCGAAGCCATACAAGATATAGTAGCAGAGGGCGCTTGGATCGACGTTTTAAATGTTGCACCGACTTCGATAAGGTTTGTTCCTGTAATAGAAGTTTTATTTACTGTAATGAGTTAAATCATTAGGCTAAAAATCTCAAATTCAAATTGTTTTTTTACTTGACATTAAATAAGGTATAAAAGATTTTAATATGAATAAGGTCTACATGTGACACCCTGTAAGGACATGGCAAAAAATATACTTAATGTTTTAATAAAACCATAATAACACAAGCACAATTTCGGTGGCTTTAAAAAAGTCGTTTGATTTGTTAATGAATGAATAAGAGCGCGAACTTATTTTAATTTGATAGGGCAAGCCGGGCTTTTGGGCTTCTATGACAGTACCGCCGCTGAACACAACTACAATATGAAAGATACAAAATGTGTTCCTTTAATATCACTACATTAAAAGGAGACACAGAGAACTAAAATCTTTGAAGTCCCTAGTAAAGAAAACACCACATCAAGCTACGCATTTTCTTAGCGCCTTTCTTACGTTCAACACTAAAAGTTTCGCTTTAATTTGCGGCTCATTCGATCCAGTGGCGGTACTGTCATAGAAGCCCGAAAGCACGGCTTGCCCTGTCAAACTAAAATAAGTTCGCGCTCTTATTCATTCATTAACAAATCAAACGACTTTTTTAAAGCCACCGAAATTGTGTTTTTGCTGACATGTTCGCAAACTTCTGAGTGTTTCACTGAGCTCGTCCACGCTAGCAAGTCCACAACGGAAGTATGAAGTATATCTCTCGGCTTGCCCTGTACTAAAACTCTTGGCACGCTACTGATTCGATCTCCGACCGCTGTTCAGAACGGGTTGTTTGATAAGCTTCAACGTGTTCAGTTCTATCGATGTATATAACATATGGAGAGCGCAGGCGCTTGAGCCCAGTGGCTCAACTAATCGAAAAGGAAATATAGCGAAAGCTGGAATAGGAAATATGCATGACTTGTTTATTTATTATAAGTCGATATTTTATATATACAGAAATTCGTTAGATTTTCTCGAATATCTGACTCATTAACTAAGTTATAAAGTCAATGGTTAGACAGAGAGATCTGATATGTACAATGACGTCAAAGTACACGGGCGCCATGCAACTTTCATAGAAAAGGTTGTTCTGATGAGGGAGATAGGTATATTTACTTTGAATCTCCCTGGTTTATTTAAATTCTGTTTTCACTGTAAATATACTATTACCACATGATTTATGATAAATTGATTAAATAATCACATTAAATTTCATGCAAATTCCCTACTAGCGGCCAAGCCGCTCGGATGCATATAATTCGAGCCTGAGGATTGATGTATAGCTTGATGTGTGTCCATCTATGATATAATATGTTTTTATTTCAGGTATTCAGAAATACAATTGTCAGCTGGTCGCCAAACGATTTTCAAAAAGTACAAGCAAAATAGCGACAAACTAAAAGAATGCGTTGGGTCTCTATTGAGAAGATGTTGCCATATAAAAGATCTAGTTAAAAATCCCACGAACCTGACAGAATACAACGAAATTGATACAGTGGGTTTAATTTTCTCGATTGAACCAGCGAATAAAGATTTCGATTGTACAAAGAATCAGCCGTTTCAGAACGTTTACATAGCGGATAGCGAAAAAAATATTATTTGCATTAACTTCTGGGGTGGAATCAAAAAGTTCGGCTTTGACATTGCCCTGGATACTGGGCAAATGGTAGCTTGTACGAATTTACAGAAACGAGCTGGCAACACCAGAAAAAGCATACCGCAGTTTCGCGTCACGGAGTTATCTTTCTTCACAAAAACCCCCAAAAACGAAGACTTGAGGAAAAGTTTAGAAGATATAGTGAAAAAAATTGACGGAATCGACAGAAGGAAATTCTGCGAGGACTGTGTTATGTTAAAAAATAATAACGGTAGAGCGAAAATGGTAGAAAATAATGAAAATCTTTCGCCGTATAGGTTTAACAATAGTGACTACAATATCTGTAAAAGTAAGGCTATCGTTGAATCACCACTAGTGACTAATAGATACGAATTCAATGTCAACCTTACAGGCTCTGACTTTGAGTCAACTTTCGTTCAGATAGACACGCAAGAGCTATCTCCAAATACTCTATTAAGGAAGAAAAAAGTAAACGAAAAAATAGCCAAGCTAAAAATGTACGGGGAACCACCCCCGCTAAGTCCCATGCATATTATAAATAAGTCAAAACACGCTTCCGGTGCCTACAAAAGTCCGTTGGCATCTAAACCAATTTCTACCACGAGTGTTGCTAGCAATCAAAAACTATTAGAAGATTCTCCGAAAACTACCATATCAAGAAAACCTGATTCGAGTCCAATCATTTCTTTTGGGACTAAAGCTTATACGACAAATGTAAAACCAGTCAAATTGATTTTTTCTGGTAACGTTGCCCTAGATAAAAATGTTTCGCGCAATGAGGTTGATCATTTTGCTGAAGATTTTGATGAAAGTCCACCGTTAAGTTTGGATTCTTCTTCTTGTTTGTAAAATATGTATCAAAATTTTTGTTTCACTCACTTATTTCTATTGTAAATAAGGTAAATATGTAAATATGCTGTTAACAATGTTAAGTTTTAATAAGGAATATTATTTTATGATTTTACTTCATGTTTTATTTTGACCAGATATTTTTATCTTAAAGCAAAACAATTTGAAACGAACTATTTAGTTTCAATTTATATAAGGGTTACCAAAATACATTGTTTACACAGATTTGAGTTTTCTGAATTAGACAAGATAAATAAGGAACATGTTATGATTTTTCAAATTCAAGCCTTTTTAAGACTTTTTTTATTTTTATTCAAGACCAGGCAGGCATATGACCCCAAACCCACCTGATGATAAGCGGCGATGAGGTCTAAGGTGGATTATGCCTGCCTAGGAGAAACCTATTCACTCTTGCCTTAAAGAGGCCTATTTAATTCTTAAATACTTTCTATTAAACATCTTGTGTTTTCATGGAAATTAGTTTGTGACATTTACTTAAACTTTTTATTAGTTGTGCTATGGCAGCAAAACAACAATTTTACTGCTTGAGTTGCAGGAATGAATAAAGTAAGCGTTTACTAATATTAGTTGAAAAGAGTATAGTATCTACGATAATTTTTAATTAGTAGCTGTTGGATCAGATGTTTTCTGTTTTATTTCCAAAAAAAAATGTGACATAAAACAGCTGTTAATTAATTTCAGCTAGCAACACCGACAACCTGTCATTCTGTCATTTCAAGGTGACCTTCACCTAGAACCAGTTTGACGTCTCCTAACCTATAAAACTTTATTTTCTTATAAATTTCTACCCGCATAGACATGTTTCTCTTTTGGGTAGCCTCATAGATAAGTTAAATACACTGTGGTTGTTACATTAAAAACGCCTAGTGAGATACTTGATTAAGTTTTAAGTGATAATTCAGTGATTTCCGTGATATCTTCTACGTAAACTTTTCGTGCGTTTTAGACGGGTGAGTTTGGTTTTGGAAATCGTTTTATTTTCTGCACGGATGCGTCTGTCCATTGATTCTACGATGTGGTTAAAAATAGTTTTTATAAAAAGGTTACAAAAGTAAACAACGTCAATACAGCGACGTAATTTCTTGCAGGGAAATTCGTAAACAACTTTTCAAAAGTTTTAAAAAGTTTTATAGGCTTCGTAGAATAATTTACGTCCTTCGCCTTTATAGCTAAAGCAAAGGCGTGACTTGTCTCAAAAGACAATTCTTTTTATAGAACAACATAAATATATAACTTGCCAATTGCTTAATTAATTACAAAAAACTTACAATATTAATCTAAATTGTTTTACGTGAAGATATTTTATTTGTCGAGTTTTCAAGGAATAGCCATTAAATACAATGCCATACATTTAATTTGACTGCTTCAAAAACTCAAATCATGATTAAATACTAAAAAAAAAAAACAATTAAAATAACAATTTTAATAAAATACAATTCTAGTATCATAGCTACAAAAGTAAGGAAAGCTAGATAAGATTTAGAATTTTGTATTTTTAATTTATTTTTGACATCATAAACTACTCTTATGAGCAATATAAAGACTTTCAAACTCAACAAAGATTTTCATGTTTTGAACAATGTCTTGATGTTTGATTAATGGGTAAACAAGCTATATGGTTCACCTGATGAAAGTGATGGTTCACATGACAATGCCCTTGATGTCTTTGAACTCCAAGAGCACCACCAATTACTTAAGAGTCCACAAGAAAGCTCAATCTGTGCTGACATTTTCCAGAAAAAATGTCTTTTATATGTTAATCAAATTACTATGGAACTCAAAAGACTGAAATAAGAATTCTTGAAAGCTTTCGTTCCTTTGGATTTGACATAAAAGCAATTCACCTTTTAGGAACTATTTTACTTTATAGAAAATTATCATATGCAAATGATCTGCACAAAACAGAGCAGATTTCGTGGTTTTACATGGTTGCTATGGTTGTATATATATAGCCGTCATGTATATTTGTAGAGACAGTTTGAACTTCTGCTGCATGTGCAATATCTTATATTATAGCGCAAGTCTGTTAACCCCTTTAGTAGGAATAAAAAAATATAAAAATAGTTCATACATTTCAAAATACTATTATATCACACTTTACTTTATCATGAGAATGTTATGTTATAATGAATAATAAAATAGGCACTTCCGTTATCAGTACAGTTTCATTAACGAGCCTAAATAGTATCGTAGCACTTTTTATCTCAGTGTGAAATAGTTTACATACATTAATGTGTTTATAATTGGAATTATCTTATCTTGTAATGAATTGGAGCAAGTTCAAGATTATTTCAGATATGGATTTTAGGTATTTTACAGTCAGACGTCCGTGGCTCCAGAAACAATTATGGTAATAGAAAATGAAAATGTACGGAAATTTACTCAAACACAAAGAAATGTCATTGCCAATATTGTCATTCAATTTTATTTTCTGATAAACGCTTCTGGAAAATGTAATTTGGGGGCTGGTATCATTCCCGCCATCCTCACCAGAAGCATTTGGAATTCTGAAAAACCTCCTTGAATTCTGGGAAGGCTTGGGCTTTCTGAATTGGAGACAATCACACAATATACACACACAACACACATATAATATCCCAATCAAGAGATTAATTGTGGGAATGCCCTGCTAAACTGAACTGACAAACCAAACTAAGGGGGCTGGTGTACCAAACGATTTATTTATTGTTAAGTTCACAGGACATTAGTTGAGTTGAGCTGGACCCCCAAAGCTCCCCACCCCCCTGGATTCGCTAGTGACAGAAACATTGACTTAGCCCTGCACTAAGATATAATCTTGTATTGCAGGTGCTAAGCAACGATAATATGATATATGAAATACTTCTTAGATAAGAATACTATGTCCAAGACCAGAAAGCGAAACAATGCGTCTTGCAAACGATACAAAGTATCGCTCTCGCCAGGATTCGAACTCGGAAACTGTAGCGCAGCAGAAAGCTGATTATAATATAGCAAAAGTTATGTAAAATATAGACTCGAAAGTCAAATATTGGAGTAAGATGTCTTGAATAGTTCGACTTTTCCATAGAGATTCGTTAATTCGAAATTCGCTTTTAAGTCAATATAAAAAATAAGCGATTAAGAATCGGCTTGATTCGGCTTTTTTGGAACCGCAGACATGTGTACATGAGTCCTTTGGCCAAGGGCGTCGCCAGCCTATGACCTAGGTCGGGCAGTTGACATATGGAGGATGGAAAGAAAGATGATGAAAAATTATGATGTGTAGGTACTGTAAGAAGCGAATGTACGATTTTTAATGGCATTTCTAAGGGGGGGCTGACTCCTTTGCCTGCCCCGCTGTGCGACGCCCATGACTTTGGTTCTTTATAAATTAGATATGTATGTATCTGTAGCTGTTTCTTACCTATCCGTCCAGCTATCGGACGATAGCCGCATAACGTAATACAAAACCTCCAATCACACGTACGTTAGTAATAATTAAATAAAATCACGTGTCGAAGAGACATGCCTGTTTTTAGTTATAGTTCATTTGTTTACATTTTCATTTACTAAAATAAACCCACGTGTCTGTTCTCTTGAATATCGATTCAATCGTTCTAAAGTGTCGATTTTTGTACTTGTACTTGTAATGTTTTGGCTACTTTTCGTAAACTACTTTTTTTTCGTAAATATCTGAACATAATTATGGGAAAGTAAGGGGAATATTATTTTAACTACACTGCCACTACCCTGTTCCGTCTTTGCCAAAGGGGCACGGGCACGGGTCCAGATCTCTCAATGGTAAGTTCCAAAAAAGCACGTCACATTCTAAAAACTGCATTAAAAAATCTAATTTAAGGCCAAAAAGAAAAAGATCGCCACCTGTTAAGAAATGGGAAAGATGAAGATAATATTTGGATGAAATAGTTGGTATTTTCTTTAGACTTTTAATATGTGGTAACCTTTGTAGATCTATATTTAGTCAACCTTTGTATTTAGGTATAATGTTTGTTAAACCACATGTCTATGCAAACAGCAAAGATGTTTATATTTTGTAACCTGTGGATAATGCTGTTGGTAGTACATTTAGAATTTTGTTGTCACTGAATGTATTATTATAACTCAGCTAATGTATTACTGTTTGTTTTCCCTAATAAAAAAAAAAAAGACATCTTAGAATGAAAAAAACCAAACATAAACTCCTGTCATAAAAAAAAAATAAAATTGTTGCTATCTAGGAAGGTGGCATCTCTATCGAATACAACGACGATAGCTTAATTTTCTGACTTTTTAAGTTTCCGCACTAGGACTAGCCTTTATCGCGGGCGACCGCGATTGCAAAGAACCTCAACAGTAGGGAGCCTCCAAAGTAAGTACATTCCAAAAAAGGTTGCCAGTTTGTAAAGATGGCGTCGAAAAGTTGACCTATATTAACACGCTTTTATAAGGTCGACCTGTATGTAACTAACTATGTAATGGAATCTAAGGTAACCAATTTAACCATCTTTCAAGGGTCGTAGCATAATGAAAATTGCCAGCTGTAAGTAGTTCTGATGACAATACAATAATGTGGTACTGTCGAAGTGATCTGATGATGGAGCCGGAATATATGAACTGGAACTACATGATGGAAAATATGGAGTTTTTACGTGCATTAATAAAAGCGTGTTTTTCTATTTTTTAAACTATTAATATAAGATTAGAATTTAGAATCTTTCACAATGATTGTTTCTTAGTTTCTTTTTCCCATAGGAAAGGCAATGGATTAATTCCATACAGCCGTAGTTTTATCCTGTTTAAATCTCTTCTTCTGTGTTCTTGAAAAAGCCATACACTATTTGAAAGGTTTCAGGGTTTGCGAAGATTTCGTTTAAATTTTCGGGGGACATTATGCGGGTTTTTATGAATCTGTAGTAACTTTTCTTTGAGTTTGTTCCTTTTTATGAATGACTATCTAATCAATGTTTCAGTCATGGATTAACAATTGGTAGTCGCTGTGCGCTTTAGAGGAGACCTATCATTATTCTATGGTTTCAGCTTTCTGGACGGAAATCATCAGAATAAACGAGTTTAAGTAAAGATTATTTTAAAATTGAAGTAAATTTACAAAACAGGTACCTACTAGAAGCAAGAGATGCCAGTTTCAAAAACATCTGGCAGTTTTTTTGAATAAATTTAAATAACTTGTAAATAGTATTGGAGTCGTTCCAATTTTTAAATGTGTTTCCATTTTAATTAGTATCTGATTTACATAACACGCTAAACAAATGTAAGTTGCCGGTGGACGGACACTTCTGTGGTGTGTCTGAAAAAAAAATGTTTTTTGGAAAACAAAGTATCATATTTTGATCCAAGAAATTGTATATTTGTTCACTTAGTTTAATTTTGCTTTCTAATTTACATTTTAAAAAAAGAAAAAAACTTTGCGTACATTTTAAAGCTGTGGGATTCAACCTTTTTGGTTTCGGGCCGCCAGCAAATTGCTAAGTATTGATTAATTCAAAAACAACTAGTTTCAAAGCATTGATATGGTGCCAGAACATGTAGGGAATCATATTATATAAAGACATTTTTTCTCAAAATTTACAAGACAGTAAATTTGTCGATCTGAAAGGCTTGGCGGGCCGCAAAAGTTGAGGACCCCTGAACAATTTTTAACTGACTTAAAAAATGGCAGATTACATATTTTTGTTTACGGTTTCTGGTCTTAACTTCTTTGTATATGAAAAGGTTTCCCGCGAACGCTCAGGCTATGGATTTAACGAGCATGGTTTTCCCAAGTGTTTACAGCATGGGATTCTTCTAGAAGCGCATTGAAAGGTTTTCATTGGGTCGGGACGCGTGCGTGAAGCCCCTATTGCAAACGTCCATAGGCTACGGTGACTGCTTACCATCAGGCGGGCCGTATGCTTATTTGCCATCGCAGTGGTATAAATAATTTTAGCTACATGGACAACGTAGTGGCGATGCTCAACATCAAGGGCATCGTCGTGTGGTGGCGGTATCACATTCCATCAGTTGAACCGTGTGCTGATGCTGATGAAAAAATACTTCTATTGTTCCAGGCAGCCATGTCTCGTGACAGGTCTTCCCGCCGGTTCTACAGGGCGGAGTCAACTCATGACCTGCTGTCTTTCATGGACAAGGGGCAGGCGGCCAGCGATGAGAACCGATGGACCTTTGAGACGGCTTGGGAAGCCGCAAACAAAGGTATGGAGGATCTATAGGGGACAAGCATTAGCATAATAGCATTAAGCATTATTAGACGAGCATTCGTCCGCGTAGAAAATGGTTCTTATAGGATTTTTAATTACTTGACATTTATCGTTATATTTTGGACAATTCACACAGTATCTTTAAAAAATACAGCCTATGTGTTATTCTGATGTATAAGCTATATCGTTGTAAAGTTTCATTGAAATCCATTCAGTAGTTTTGGCGTGAAAGAGTTACGAACATCCATTCATCCATAGATCCTTACAACTTTCGCGTTTGTAATATGAGTTAATACTACTTTTGAATAATTATTTTTACCTTACATAAGGAGGGAAGTCTGAAATCAGTTTTTTGCTCCCACCAATTTCTTCTCTTTAAATTCGTTGCGGGTTCCAAGACAGCCGGTAGGGTGTCCAGGCACAGCCTGTGCCTCATTGCACAGCTGCATTTTCTGTTGATTATTCGATCAAAGGACACCACTGTTTATCCTGGTAAACAGAAGTCTGTAGTGGTGAGACATAGTGGCGGGTGTGTCCCTACCTACGCAAGTCCAGCCCGATGGTGGAGTGTGTGAAGGATAAGGCGCGCTGTTTGAACACTAGGTTTATGGAGTCGAAATCTCAGCATTTAAAAATAATGTCTTTATAGTTCTAAAGGTAAATTTAAATCGAAATGTACAAGATGTTTCAAACAAGCTAATCTCAAGGTGAGGCGCCGTTTGTAAGGTGACACCCTATTGTCAATAAACCCAGTTAAATTTAGTTCTCTATACATAACTTGTTTGAAATCAACGTACCGAGAAAGATTAGCTTTGTAAGTCGTCACAGGATCCTTGAGAAAGGTTCCTTTTCTTTGACGACCTCGGTGGCGCAATGGTGTAAACAGCCGACTGCTACGGCAAGGTTCGAATCCCGGTGGGAGCGGGACTTTGCTAATATCACAGCAAGAGGAATTGTTTAGCTTACCGGTCCCACCCCCACCTCTGGCGTGTGCGGATGGTCTTTTTATGCGCTCGCGATAATTGATTTAATTACGTGTGTGAAGTGCATATTTTAGGGTTCTGGTGTAGTGATTGGTAAAATAAAGGTTTGATAAACGTCGGGTCCGTAAGTTTTTAAACATTTGCATTGTTTTGGATGATAAATAGCTACATTACTCGGTAAGTCAAACGTTTTCTTTTTATTATTGTGTGTAGGTAGTAAGGCGCGCGGCGGCCGGTCGGGGCGCCGACCCGGCAGCCAGCTGATCGTTGTTAGGTATTATCTATTTTATTGTACCTGGTGATATAATATTTAAGTTTTTAAAGTTTCGTTATTACACTTTGATGTCCGGGCGTAATGATGATCCCCCTGACGGGGGGGGGGGGGAAACCCGTTTGAGAAAAGCAAAATAGTTCAGCGATCTCCTACTAATAATAAAAGGGCATTTAGTCAATTATCACCGGCTAGTGTTTCGCCAATAACTAGTAAGCGTATGCAACGGTCGGGATCTAATTTGAATACGTCACATTCCTCTGAGTTGAGCGTCTCCGCCGGTAACGATAGTACATCGTATGATCTCGTGCAAGAGGCATCGACATACCTAACCAACATTAACGAGTATTTAAACGACTCGGGGTCGCGCTTGAATATTGCGAATAAAACAGGAATTATGGAGATGACGCAGAGAATAACTTCGATTGTTTCTTTACTTGCAATTAAATCTGCGATGCTCGAGACTAAGTTGGCGCAATCGGAGCGTGATTTAGTAATTGCTCAAAATAAAGTTAACGTTAGCCCTCCGGCGGTAACCAAATCGTACTCGGAGACTTTAAAGTTACGATTGCCACCTAAAACGACCCCGGTGGCAGCTCAGGTGCGCGCGCCGCTCCCGTGTGTGTTGGCCTACCCGAAGGAGGAACGTTCGGCCGAAATTAAATCCTCGTCCGCGACGAAAGAAGCACTAATGAAAGCGATCAAACCATCAGATGGTTTCCAAATTGTCGGCGTTAAAAAAACGGCTAAGTCTGGCGTCGTGTTACGCGTCACAAATCAGAGTCAAATAAAGAAATTAGAATCCGTTGCGGCTATCAAATCAGCAGGGTTGTGTTTGGAGAAACCTAAAGGGCGTAAACCGCGAATCCTTGTAAAAGATGTCCCGAACTCGATGGACGAAAATATTTTTTTAGTTTGTTTATACCGCCAGAACATTAAAGATGAGATTACTCTTTCCGAGAGTGTCTTTTTACGTTCAACAAAATTTACCGTCGTCGCAGTTTTAATGACAACCGTAAATGGTTAGGGATCGAGTTAGAGCATTCGATACGAAATCATTTGATTAACACGAAAGAAAAGTTATTCATTGATTGGACAACTTGCCGGTTCATCGACGATTTAGATTAAATTCGGTGCTTAAATTGTCAACAATATGGTCATCCCGCGAAGTATTGTACTGAAAAAACACCATCGTGCGCTCACTGTGCCGAGTCACACGACACTAAAAATTGTACCAGCAAAAATCAACCAACTTTTAAACGAGTATGTGCGTCGTGTAAAAAGTATAAAAACCCTGCGATCATGAGACCGGGTCTCAGGATTGTCCTACCTACAAGGCAAAATTAGTGCAACTGATTATAAATACTAACTATGGCCAAGCTTAAAATAGGACAATTAAACCTTCATAACGATAAAGTAGCTACGTCTGAGTTAGATAGGCTTGTAACTGAGTATAGTTTGGACATAGTTCTCGTTCAAGAACAGTACCAGAGCGCTGGGCTTCGTAATAAGATAGTTCAAATAAACAATAAAGCTCGCGCGGGAATATACGTGTCACGTTCAAGCTTCACTGTCACAGCTCTTAATAATCTCTCGTCGTCCCACTGTGCCGTTGCGGAGGTCTCGTGTCCTTCTTTTAGTATATATGTAGTTAGCTGTTACTTTCAGTTCTCTGACCGCGTAGACCCTCACTTACATCACTTGCGGTCCGTATTATATGCACTTCCTAGGCAGGTTGTAGTAAAATTAGATCAGTAGAAGAGTTTATTGCAGAAATGCATCTAGAAATTCATAATACCTCTGATTCACCACTTACTTACAGCAGCCCTATGGGCGAATCTTCCATTGACGTCACACTTTCAAGTGCGTACGTAAAAATCTCTAATTGGCGTGTCCTTCCTGATGCGTCATGTAGTTATCACCGTTTGATCGTGTACGAGTACAACCCTAAGCTGACACAAGATATCGCGCCCCGTTCACAAAGCTTTCGTTATAAAACCAGACGTGCAGACTGGTGCTTTTTTAGTTCATTTTTTGCGTCACATGCTGGAGACTTCACTCACCCGCGTCTATCGGCAACAGAAAGCGCTGAAATTATGACGGATACTTTCAATTACTGTGCTGATGTAACACTGGGACGAACATCTATATCCAGTGTGAAAAGATGTGATTAGTGGAATGATTCTCTGATAGGAATTCGTAAGAAATTTAGAAGCGCGCGTCGTAAATTCAATAAAGCTAAAAAATCCCTAGGACAAGATACTTCGTCAGATAGGTATGATAGCGCTTTAATTGCTTTAAGAGTTGCTAGGTCTCACTACCGTGCTGCAGTCCAAAAATCAAAAACTAATTTACTTCGGAAAGTAGTTGAAAGGTTAGACAAAGAGGGGCCATGGTCACCCATATATCATGAGTTCAAAACTAACAGAGCAACTGATTTTCAAACATCAAAATAAATGATGCTCACACTCTTGGTGTTGAGGAGACGGCGGAGGCCCTTCTTAACGATCTCATTCCGGACGACACTACTGAAAATGATACCGACTATCATCGTGAAGTTAGGCTCATGGCTGCAGTTCCACCCACATCTCCTTCGTCCGATCTTCCAACTTTAGATGAATTTGTCAAAATTGTTAGGGATTACCGGTTAATAAGGCCTCTGGGGAAGACAAAATATCGAATAAGATGATCCAGGAAGCCGTAAAGTCCGCTGGGGATTCTATTTTAATTGTGTATAACCGTTGCATTGCTGAAGGGGTTTTCCTCAAATTTTGCGCCGCGGGCTAATTAAAATCATACCTAAAAGCGGTGATAAGCCACCTGATGATCCGAATTCGTATAGACCCATTACCCTTTCACCATGATGGTAGAAACCATCCCTGGGTAAACTTCTAGAGCGTCTTATCGTACCTCGGCTTCTTCCGGGCGGTCCAACTTTTCACGAACGTCAATTCGGTTTTACTATCCTAGATATCTCTGGTGCTTTTGATAATGCATGGTGGCCAATCTTATTGCTCAAACTTAAAAACAGAGGTTGTTACAGCAATGTATATTCCTTAATACAATTACTTTATAAATGGAACAACTAAGCTTCAGCTTGGTCATCATGCAGTGTCGAAGGCATTGACTCGGGGCTGCCCACAGGCTTCAGTGCTAGGGCCGTATCTCTGGAATATCGGATTTGATGATTTTTTGTCTATACCGTTACCGGCTAACTGTTCACTGACGGGATATGCAGACGACGGTCTCCTGCTTATTCAATCTCATACAAGAACAGGAGTTGAGTTGTTAGCTGAGTCCTGCCTACGTCTGGTGGCCGACTGGGGGAAGAGAAATCATCTTGAGTTCGCAGCCCATAAAACACAGTATGTAATTTTAAAAGGAAACTTAGTAGGGCTACCGCGTTTTAAATTTAATTCAGTTACAGTTAAAAAGAAAGACTCAGTTTGTTATCTCGGTTTAATACTGGAAAAGAAATTTCATTTTATTGAGAACAGCGAAAAATCAAAACGAAATTTTTATGCGTTAAATAGAATATCAACTTCGACCTGGGGATTGTCGTTTAAGTCATTAAAAATAATTTATACTGCTACTTTCTTGGGTTGCATTTGTTACGGAGCCCCCGTGTGGGCGGATAGAGCCAAAATTGGCGCTGCGCGACCTAAATTGCTTCAGAGTCAGAGATTAGCGTTAATTTTTCTTTGTAAAGCGTATAGAACCGTCAGCACTGAGGCCCTGCCGATTCTTGCGGGCGTTTTACTGTTAGATTTGGAAATACAACGGCGTGCGGCAATGTATTACAACTCGCGGAATGGTATGAGTTCAGATTTTCTAAAACCGAAGGATAGAGCTAAAATCAGTAGATTATTTGATAGTAACGACAACGTTAATAAAAAACTAATCGACGAATGGCAAACTAGATGGGATACTTCGACTAAGGGGCGGCATTTATTTAAATTTTTCCCTATAGTGCCCGAACGGTTAAATAAAACATGGCTTGATATCGATCATTGCGTAGCCCAATTTCTAACCGGGCATGGTAACTTTAAGGGCAAACTTTATTCATTTAACTTGGTGCCGTCACCTTTTTGGGAATGTTCAACGTCGGATCAAGAATTTGTGCAAACTGCCCATCATATTTTGTGGGAGTGTAGTCTCTGGCATGACGAACGATTAATCATGTTGAATTCGATTCAAGTATCTGCGTGTAGTCCTATTTATTACCTAGATCTTGTGAAAACGAAGGGAAACTTCCGTGCCTTTAAAAAGTTTTGTCACCAATATTACTGGTGTAAGATTTAGGTTAGTATTTAATTTATCCCCTGTTAGTTAGTGGCATACCGTGGTGTTTAGACGGTCAGGCGTCTCCTGACTGTCTCCCCTTTAGATTTTTGGGCCTCTGGGCCATTTCAATTGCTGTCTCCGCTTTGCTGGGAGGGAAGTCTGAAACAGCTTTCTTACTACCTCTTATTTCTTCTGATTAAGTTCGTTGCGGATCCCAAGACAGCCGGTAGGGTGTCCGGGCACAGCCTGTGCATCATTGCACAGCTGCATTATTCGTTGATTGTTCGATCAAAGGACGCCACTGTTGATCCTGATAAACAGGAGTTGCAGTGGTGGGACAGAGTGGCGGGTGTGCCCTGAAAAATATACCGGTCATGGATGTTGTATTCTTATCTATGTAGTATATACCATTACGTTGCTTAGTGCCTGCGATACAAGATTTTATCTTAGTTCAGGGCTGAGTCAATGTGTGTTTCGTGATGTAGTTATTATTATTACCATTTTCTTAGTGTTTCATGTCCGAAGGGTGCCAACGGAACCCTTTTAGTAAGCCTCAGTTGTCCTTCCGTCAGAATGTTAGACAGTTTCAAATTTTCACTAATGTATTTCTAGTATCCCTATACAACGAAAAATAAAATTTTAATTAATAATAACATCTGGGGAAAATTAAAAAAAAATGTCTTCAAGAAAAGAGCGTACTCCTATATAAAAGGCCGGCAATGCATTTTGTAGCTCCTCTGGTGTTGCAAATGTCCATGGGCGGCAGTATTCACTTTCCATCAGGTCAGCTCGTTTGCCCCCTATGTTAAAAAGCTTTTCTTATCCCAAACTAAGCCACAGGCTTGTACATGTGTACTTAACAATGATATACGTACATATATATAGATAAATACATACTTAAATATATAGAAAACAACTAAAGCATTTATTCGTGTTCATTACACAGACACCTGTCCGAGCCGGTACTCGAACCCGAGTGTCACAGACAATGGCCGTCATGGGCCGTAGAAAAAACTTTTTTTTTCTGCGTTTTTCGATCAACGTTAACAACAGGTGAAATATTAGCGGATAAACGGATAGACGTTGGTACTCTTTGGGTGTACATACCTTATTAAGGCGTTATCGTTTAAAAGCAATTTCTTCCAGGTTAATTGTTTGACGTATCATTTATGAGGAGGATAATCTAGCAACAATATAAATGATCTCGATTTTACTAATTAGCTTATAAGACTGCTGCTAATAATAATAATAAACAATATATAATAATTATTATTAATAGTATGTAATACTAAACTTAATCTATTAAACGATAATATGGAGATTGAAAATCTATGCGTTAATAATTCAAAGCGGCTTTTTTATGTTCTTGGGCTGTAAATTCAAAGTTAGTTGAGGTAGTGAATGTGGTAGCTCAGTTTGTTACGTGCCTTGGTTAACCGACCGACCCGAACTGACTGGTCGAGGGTTCGAGTTTCGGGTTGCCGTACATTGTAGCTGTTTTCAAATTAATTTTTCATTTTATTTAAATAGATTTAAAATAAGTGCTTTCAAACGTAATTTTTTATCTACCACCGGCTCGGAATGCTATCTACGGGGAAGAAGCCGGCAAGAAACCTCCGTAGTTGCTTATTTCAAAAAATTACAACAGTTTTTGATTACATATTGAAACATTTAAGTTTTATAACTATTTCAGGCAATTTAAAGCTACTGCCTTGTTCCTCACTGTGCCCGGATAGTGGCGACAGATTAGCAACCTGTCACACTGGGACTCGACATAAACATGCGAAATGCGGTGTTTGACACCTCTGCTTATCCCTCTCGAAGGATTAATTACGGGTTCACTTTACATGTTTATGTATGTGTAATTTTTGTTATAGTTGGCGGAATATATACAGTTATAAGATCGAAGGCTTATGTATCCACGGAGGAAATGGGAGAGAACTATTGCTTACTGGGTAAGACTTGTTCTATATTATGACAAAATGCTGTTTTTTCGCTTTGTTTCTACGTAAATAAAGCAAAGAGATGGCTTTACATTTTAGTTTGTGTATGTTTCCTCTAACCTAATTAGTGATAACTAATAATCAATATAAATATTTCAATGTCTTCATTAGCAAAAAAACGTCCAAAGCGCATACATATTTTTAGGAATTAAAATTGTTAAACCATCTATTTCAATCTAAAATCTTACAAATAAATTATTTGAATTGTTTTGGAAAGAAGAAAAAAACGATTTGGCTGCAATATTCTCATACAAAAATGTTCCAAACGTTGAAATATGTGTAAATAATATCGTATATATTTTTTAAGGTCCATACAAATATTGTACGTTTATTGCCAAGAGCCGTACAAATATTGTACGTTTATTGCCAAGAGCCGTACAAATATTGTACGTTTATTGCCAAGAGCCGTACAAATATTGTACGTTTATTGCCAAGAGCCGTACAAATATTGTACGTTTATTGCCAAGAGCCATTTAAATGTTGTACGTTTATTGCCAAGAGCCGTACAAATATTGTACGTTTATTGCCAAGAGCCATACAAATATTGTACGTTTATTGCCAAGAGCAGTACAAATATTGTACGTTTATTGCCAAGAGCCGAACAAATATTGTACGTTTATTGCCAAGAGCCATTTAAATGTTGTACGTTTATTGCCAAGAGCCATACAAATATTGTACGTTTATTGCCAAGAGCCATACAAATATTGTACGTTTATTGCCAAGAGCCGTACAAATATTGTACGTTTATTGCCAAGAGCCGTACAAATATTGTACGTTTATTGCCAAGAGCCATTTAAATGTTGTACGTTTATTGCCAAGAGCAGTACAAATATTGTACGTATATTGCCAAGAGCCGTACAAATGTTGTACGTTTATTGCCAAGAGCCGTACAAATATAATACGTTTATTGCCAAGAGCCGTACAAATGTTGTACGTTTATTGCCAAGAGCCATATAAATATTGTACGTTTATTGCCAAGAGCCGTACAAATATTGTACGTTTATTGCCAAGAGCCGTACAAATGTTGTACGTTTATTGCCAAGAGCCGTACAAATATTGTACGTTTATTGCCAAGAGCCGTACAAATGTTGTACGTTTATTGCCAAGAGCCATATAAATGTTGTACGTTTATTGCCAAGAGCCATACAAATATTGTACGTTTATTGCCAAGAGCCGTACAAATATTGTACGTTTATTGCCAAGAGCCATTTAAATGTTGTACGTTTATTGCCAAGAGCCGTACAATAATGTACGTTTATTGCCAAGAGCCGTACAAATGTTGTACGTTTATTGCCAAGAGCCGTACAAATATTGTACGTTTATTGCCAAGAGCCATACAAATATTGTACGTTTAATGCCAAGAGCCGTACAAATATTGTACGTTTATTTTCAAGACCCATGCGAATATTGTATGTATTTTTTAAGGTCCATATAAAGAACAGTGCGCCCGTACTGAAGTTGAGGAAGCTGATTTCGCGCCCGGCTCACCCTTGACTGCTGCGGTCAATGCTATGAGAAGCCAGGGGTATAAGGTGCTTAAATATTACATATTCTTTTTTTTTTAAGTTTTGATTTGTAGATTTTGAACGGATTGTATTACAAAAAATATTACTATACTATACTATTACTATTAAAATTTTACAGTCCATTTATTTATTTCTTCTACTCAGTGGAGGTATTTTAAATAAATAAATAAATAACCACAACACGACACACACATTGACTCGGCCCTGCACTAAGTATCGTAAGAACTTGTATCGCAGGTGCTAAGCAACGATATGGTATATACTAAATAAATAAGAATACAACATCCAAGACCGGTAAGCGAGACAATGCGTCTTGCAAATAACACAAAGTCCCGCCCCCGCCGGGATTCGAACCCGGAACCTCTAGCGTAGCAGTCGGCTTTTTAAACCACTGCGCCACCGAGGTCGTCAAAGCCAAAATCAAAGTCAAAGTCAAATTTTGAAAGCCTATTTATTTTTTTGAAGTGTTTCATTAATGGTTTCTCCTTCATTACCGTTTGTGTTTGTTTTTTTATGCCCTCCTTAAAACACCGAAAAATTGTGCACCTAATATTAGCAACTACGGAGGTTTCTTGCCGGATTCTTCCCCGTAAAAATAGCGTTTCATACCGGTGGTAGTATAAAAAGATGACGATTTAAAAGTATGTACTTGTTTAAAGTCTATTTAATAATAATAAATATTTTGACTTTAACTTTGATTAAGGTTAGACAAGAAAAATTATCTTTAAAAATATGTTAGGAAGAAAAAAAATTGAAAAAAAAATTTAAATATCCTTTTTTTTTAATTTTATTGCCACAGCTGCATACTGGCACGTGGTTGGTGGACGGTAACCCTCAGATCGTGTTGTTCGACATAGGCAGCGCTGCTTGGCAGCTGGACGGTTACAAGCAGGAACTTTGGGACACTTGCTCTTTAGGTTTGTAGAAAAGAAAAACTCTTCATTGTTACACTAAGGCGCATTTGGTGGACGGTAAATAATAATTAATAACTATTAACCATGGGAATCTTGCACAGGTAAGAAAAATAAGGAAAAAGAAGAAAAAAATATTTATTCGTTGCAGTTATTCAAATATAAATACGATTTGTTTTTTTTACCTTATATATAAAATAAATAGTTATTAACCGTTTGTCTCTTGCTCTTTTAGTAAGTTAAAAAAATATAATCGAAAAAAAAAAATGCCTCAAAAATTTTTTTTCTTCATTGCAGTTATTCAAATATCAATCCGAAAAAATACTTTAAAAATAAAATTTTGTTATGTGTGTATTTTTTACGTTCCGGTTATAAAAAGCTGTGTAAATAGAAACCCGCAGAAGCTGACAAGTTTTTGATAAAAAACACACTTTTGTTATACTTAATGTTAATTATTTCTTCAATTTATTAATGTTTTATTTCTAGGTATACCTCATCTCGATGTAGAAGCCAATGACGCCGTGATCCTGGGATTTATGGTGGCACAGTTTATTGCTGAGGTGGGTGTGAATAATCATTTTTATATACCTTACTATGTATTTTATGCAAGTTTTAACAGAAAAAAATATATCACTTTTATAACACAATTATATACTATATTACATAGTATAAAACAAAGTCGCTTCCCGCTGTGTGTCCCTATATGTGCTTAGATCTTTAAAACTACGCAACGGATTTTGATGCGGTTTTTCTTCATAGAGTGATTCAAGGGGAAGGTTTATATGTATATAATACAAGCATAATATCCGTGCGAAGCTGGGGTGGGTAGCTAGTAATTTATAAAACGAATCTTTCGAAAATATTCATTGTATGTTATTAATTTGTCGTTGAATATTTAAACAAAAGTAATTAAAAAAATCATCTGCACTACAAACGTCCATAGTTTCACGCAAAAAATGCACAAGACTAGATAAAGCTCATCCTACACAAAAAAAAAAAGATCTAAAAAAGCTTTTTTTTGTTTTTGCAATCCAGTTCAGAAAGGCGGTAGAACACTACAGCGACACACCGCCACGTGTCGTCGGACACTTCCACGAGTGGCAAGCTGGTATAGGACTCATTGTACTCAGGTATGTTGGCTTTTAAAAATTAAAAATAAGTTCTTTTTTTTTTTAACCGACTTCAAAAAAAAGGAGGAGATTTCTCAATTCGGCAGTTTTTTATGTATGTTCGCGGATGACTTCGTTGTTTATGAATAGATTTTGATGATTCTTTTGATATAAGTTATCTTTTTTTTTAAATGTAAATCGCTCAAAAATAATAAATAAATAAATTCATTAATCATCATCAGAATCAGTCCCGAAACATTTTCTGAATTTTTCCTTTCTTTTTGTTATTACAGCCTGTGTTTCATTCTAGTGTAAGCTGCATTATACGTTACGAATGAACAGCGACTGAGTTTTAACGATTAAAATAACATAACATAGACTCACGCCGTAATTAATCCCTCGAGAGGGGTAGGCAGAGGTGTTGCACACCGCATTGCGCATGTTTATGTTGAGTCCCAGTGTGATAGGTTGCGAATCCGTCGCCACAGTGAGGAACGTGACAGCTACAACGTCCGGCAACCCGAGACTCGAATCCTCGACCTGTCGGGTCGGGTCGGTCCTTAACCAAGCCACTTAACAAACTGAGCTACCACTCCCTCACGTTCTTCCCAGTTTTTCATCAGAAGTAATCGGAGAAATTTCCTAATTACAACCCACGGACATTTTTTTTTAATTTTTTTCCAACAGAGCCCGTCACGTGGACGTTGCGACGGTGTTCACTACGCACGCAACTCTACTCGGGAGATATTTGTGCGCTGGCAGCACTGACTTCTATAATAACTTGGATAAGGTGAAATTATTTACTAAAAATCCACTATTTTCATATCAGTTTCCACAATAAAAATATATTTCGCATTTATGTTTGGAAGATTCACAGTTATAGTAATAATAAACACAAAACGACACACGATTTGATAATCAGATGATATTAGTACTGATGGTAGATCTACGTGCGAGATCGTCTGCGTCGGTACCACCCTCCTTTCTATTTACAACGTGAAGCAGTCCGCTGTGTTTCGGTTTAAAATTGATAATTATTGATTGGTAATTACCGCTACGAGAGGTATAACATTTTTAACTCTACATGGGCAACGCATAGGTGGTGTCAATAGGCAGTGGTATCACATTCCATCAGGAACAATTTGCTTGTTTGCCCATGACGTAGTAAATGGCTTCAATTGAAAAATCAATTTACGAAATATATGAAAATATAATTTATCCTTCGCTAGGCACTTCGAATTGAATTTCCTTTTAAGACGCACCTTACTTAAGTCTATCCATCTCCCTCTAGTTCTCAGTAGACGAGGAGGCGGGAAAGAGACAGATATACCACAGGTACTGCATGGAGCGGGCGGCAGCTCACATGACGCACGTTTTCACTACGGTCTCCGATATCACGGGTGAGTTTACTATTGTGATTGTATGTTTGTTACTTCTAGAGCTGAAACTACTGCACCGATTCTGATGAAACTTAATATTTGTTAATGTTTTAATTTTAGCGAGACTGACGAATAGCAAATATTTATAAAGAGAAAAAGATTTTTTATGTTGGTATTTTTTGCACGGCGCCTGTTTTTAAATACGAGGAAATTAAAAGTAAAAAAATAATGTTTAATGATGTATTTAAAAAACTGGTGGTTTATTAATTAAAAAAATTGATTGGATTGTCTTTTTTTTTAATTTGAGTATTTAATGTAGGTACCGTTTTCTAAAAGTTAAAAAAAAAAATCCGTAGGTTACGAAGCCGAACACCTACTCAAAAGGAAGCCTGATTTCATAACGCCCAACGGTCTCAACGTGAAGAAGTTCTCCGCCCTTCATGAGTTCCAGAACTTGCATGCTCTGGCTAAAGAGAAGTTGAACGAATTCGCCAGGGGACACTTCTATGGGTATGTATAATAAGACAGCTTCAGAGTCCTGTTGTTTTAATAAAAAAAATAAAAAAAATTGAATATGTATGACTTTTTTATTTATTTATTATAATCAGAAACTACATATATGTATTCAAAAATCCGTTAGATTTTCTCAAATATCTGACTTATTAACTAAGTTATAAAGCTTCAAAGTCGTTGGTTGGACAGAGAGATCCAGTATGTACAATGACGTCAAAGTACACGGCCGCCTTAAAACTTCCGTCAAAGGTCGTTCTGATAAGCGAGATAGATATATTTTCTTTTAATGTTCACATCTCTCTGGATTATCGTACAATTCTAATTCTGTTTTCACTGTAAATGTATTATTCCCATATGTTTTATGATAAATTGATTGAATAATCATGTTAAATTTCATGCATATTCCCTATTTAAAAATTTGCCGAAATTTAATTTTTACCCTGACAACGGCGAGGGTTATGATTTTGGCACCGTATGTATGTATGTATGTAGCAATGTTCTCTCGTAGCGTCCAAACTACTAGACCGATTTCAACGAATGAGATGTCATTAGATAGTTCTCAACCGACCGGTTAAATTGGATACTTTTTTTTTTACTAATTACTAATACAATTTTTGTCTTATGTCCTTACTGAAAATCCCTTTTTAACCCCACTTCAGCCATTTTAACTTCGATCTGGACAAGACGCTGTATTTCTTCATCGCTGGTCGGTACGAGTTCGGTAACAAGGGAGCTGACATTTTCATTGAAGCCTTGGCCAGATTGAACCATTACTTGAAGGTATTTCATATTTATTTTTCATTGATATTATTCACACACATACACTACACACTTATATACACACATAAATACACATACACATAAATACACATACACACATCTATATATATATACACTAGGGTGATTAAAAAAAAAAAATTTTTTTTTTTCGTTTGGTACTCTGAAAAATAGGTTCCTAGACACCTCTAAGAAAGCCTCTCCAAGCATGAGTTCTTAATTGTAACGGGAAGGTCCTCCTTCTTACAGTTTTCTATTAAGTAAGTTTGTATACTCAATATTTTACTACTTTCATTATGTAAATGTTTAATAATTTACACCAAAATGAAAAAATACCTCTTGGCCCTTATTTTGTTTTGAGTAGTATATATACACACATATCCACATACATACGCACACATCCACACACACTTTGTTATTTATTTTCAGGTATATTTAAATAAAAACATTTTTAAATTGACAAGATAAAGAAATATGAGCATTTTTTTGGCTTCTTTTGTAAAATTATATCGAACTCTTATACGACTATCTACATTTTTTAAAGTTTGTTTAAATAAATAAAAAAACATTTTAAATTTAATTTAGAATATATACTTTTTTGACACTTTGATTTCTCAGTCTTCAGGCTCAGAGATGACAGTTGTAGCGTTTCTGATATTTCCCGCCAAAACGAATAACTTCAACGTTGAAAGTCTGCGAGGGCACGCCGTTACAAAGTCACTGCGGGACACCATACAAGACATACAGCAGAAGATCGGCAAAAGGATGTATGATATATGTTTGAGGTGAGATTTTTTATTTACTTATACATACATAACGTAAACTGACGCCGTTATCCCTCTAGAGGGGTTGGCAGAGGCATTACACAGAATTTCGCATGTTTATGTCGAGTCCCAGTGTGACAGGTTGCGAATCTGTCGTGACGGTCCGGGCACGATGAGGAATATGGCAGCTATAAATTATTGCAACCTGTCGGGTCGGGTCGGTCGGTTAATGTAACAAACTGAGCTACCACGTCCTTACTAATTATTATTAATTAATTAGAATTTATTTATGAGGTTTTTTAAATTGGTCTTAAAGATAAATTAAGTTTAAAAATTGCTGACGTTTATATGGTTTCGGTTTTTCATCTACAACTTCTAACAGCAATAGCGATCTTTCAATTAAGACGTTTATTGTCGGCTGTCTGTGTAACGTTAGTTGTCCTGCTGACGGAAGATCGTTTTTTTTCTTCATAAAAACCGCTCGGAGCGACGACCGCGCGACAACAGGACGGGGATGTTTTAATAATAATAATACAACAGCAACAACAACAATAACCACATCACGACACACACATTGACTCAGCCCAGTAGTAAGTATCGTAAGAACTTGTGTCACAGGAACTAAGCAATGATATGGTATATTCTAAATAGATAGGAATACATCATCCAAGACCGGTAAGAGAAACAATGCGTCTTGCAAATAACACAAAGCCCCGCCCTCGTCGGGATTCGAACCCGGAACCTCTAGCGTAGCAGTCGGCTGTTTACACGACTGCGCCACCGAGGTCGTCAAATAATAATAATATATTTATTCGCAGAAACATTTGTTACAAAGGTCTTAAATAGATTATTGAATACAGTCCAAAATGTTTTGCCGAGGAGTATTAGCGTGCAAATGTCTTTGTTACCTAAAATAGGAGTCTTTACTCAATATTAAATTAACTTATTACAAATGATTAAACAATGTCACAATTATTTGGGTATCAGAAAATTAGCTACATCTATGTCATTACAATTTAAATATTCATTGATGTCGTAAAAGCAGAGAAGAGAAAATTAAATTATTGTTTTTTTTTGTATGGAAACAAGCGTTACACAGACATGACAAAAAACGTCTGAACACAGTTCAACTACGCTCAAAACGGATTTGTCGTGCGAGTGTCGCACACTGACAAAAACGTATTTCACTTTGATCACGAAGCTGCTGACGACATATCCACTAACTCTAAGAGTCACTTTAGGCATCGGATCGTTAAACTTCTACAGAAGAAATATTGACACGTACAGTCGAGGTCCGCCACGGAGTATCATTTGCCATCGAAATTCCTCTGTTCGCGATAATACTACGTTTTAGGGGTTGGATCGCAAGCGCCATCCTAATTGACCGTAGTAAATCTCTATTACCAATGACGGTAAAGGAAGCGAATCATTCATTGAAATCATGATGTTGTTTTAAAAGTATGATAATCTCATCCATTCACAAATATAGTATGAAAGCCCCCAGCCGCAAAACCAAAAGCAAAACTCGACCTTAAGGTGGTAGCGCGTGCGCGCCCGTGTACGTACACACACACACATACACGTGTTCCGACACACCCACACACACCCACATCCACACACACTTACAATTAACTACTAGTAGAATGAATCCGTTTGCTCTGTAAAATTTTTACTTATAAATTGTAAACCTGTTATTGGCCTATGTGTTAGTTATATCATATTTTTTGTATACTTGTTTGTTTTAAATTATAAATAAAATAATAATAATATTAAAATAAAATAAATTGAAAGAGCCGTGTCTCTCTATGTCCGTCTGCTGTGTTTTGACACCGAAACCACTGAACCAATAATGATTCATTTCAGTCTTGTCTTTCAGTCACTGACTCGACTTCGGCGATGGACATTTTTTGTCATGAAAAAAATTTAAATGAATTGATTTTTTTTTTCAATATAAAGACGAAGTCTCGGTTACCGACTAGTTATTAAAAAACTCTTTTTTTATTTATTAATGTAATAAAGACAATAGAAAAACTGAGTTTTTTTATAACTAGTCGGTAAACGCGACTTCGTCTGCTGAGAAAGATAAATAATATTATTGTAATAAATTATTATACGATTTTCTTAGAGGTCACCTGCCTGAGACGTCAGACTTATTGGAGAAGGAGGACACGGTCCGTCTGAAGCGGTGTATATACGCTTTACAAAAAGACGGTCTACCTCCGGTCACTACGCATAATGTCGTAAGTAGAATTCGCGGCACACCCGCCACTCAGTCCCACCACTGCAACTCCTGTTCACCAGGATCAACAGTGGCGTCCTTTGACCGAATAATCAACGAATAACGCAGCTGTGCAACGACGCACAGGCTGTGCCCGGACACCTTACCGGCTGTCTTGAGACCCGCAACGAACTTAATCAGAAGAAATAGGAGGTAGTAAGAAAGCGGTTGTTAGTAGAATATAATTAAAACATCGACCTCATAACCGAACACTCAATTTGCGCTTGTATATATATATATATATATAATCCTTAAAAAAGTGCATGAACAAGCCATTAGTAAGGTCACACTGCTGAGACAAACGAAAATTTAAAGATAAAGATATTAATTTGTCTTATTTTCGTGTTACATTGGTGAAGCAGTAATAATCAAATCACGTGAGGTTCGAAGGGGGGGGGGGGCGAGGGGTTTTGACAAAAATCACGAAATATCACAGGGGGGAGGGGGTTATAGTAAGATATCACGTGTACATATTTTTTCTTCAAACGCGTGAATTCTAAGCCGAAAGATCCTTATCCAGTTGTCAGTGTTGAAGAAAGTCTTGCTATTCCGTGGTCGGAGGACAATGTACATTGATTATGTTCATGTACTAATACAATTCCCTTAATATTCCTCTTATGCCAGTCAAAAACAACCCGCAACCTTTCTTTCTAGACATTTTTATCATGGTCCTTAATTTTCTAAAATAGGATTAGATTATACTTTATACCGGTACTTAAAAATTTTGTTATAATTTTTTTAGATTCTTTGTAGGTACTAAAAAATACACGTGATTTTTAGTGGGCGGTGGGGGGGTTGTCCTTAACCTCACCACGTATCACCATGGGGGGAGGGAGGGGTTAAAAAATTCAGTTCATAGAGAGCTCTCATCATTAACATTTATTCAAACGATTTTCAAGCGATTACTGTAGTTTCCCTCTGTAGTAGTTTATCCCAAAAACTAGATGCCTGAGTAGTACACGATGTAATTTACAATAAATTGTCAACAAAAATCCGCCATGCAGGCGTACAAATGTCAGTTGCACGTAATATTATTAATTAAAATTGCAAATCGAACAAATCATGAAGTATCTAATTATAAAATTAGACTATTAAATTGTTATACCCTTGGACATACGTGCAAGGGTATTTAATAATAATAATAGTATTTATTTAATTTTCTTAGGTCTAAATTTACAATATACGTTTTAAATAATTTCCAAAAGGGAGGTATAATAATAAATAATAATTAAGTTGTATTTCTAATGACTCAAAACAAATTTTAAGTTTTTCAATTATTTTAAGCATTCATGTGTCTGGTACCCTATAAGATTATCTTATTAAATACCATCAGGAAATTGACGGTATAGAAATGTGTTTAGCCTGAAGTATACACGAATCGATACTGTTCGGTTATCGGAAAATCTATAGCTTTAAGAAAATTCAAATTCAGCGAAGAAATATTTTTCTTCAGTGTCTATAATAAATATACAAAAATGATTATCGAAATCGGTCCAGTACTTTTTTAGTTTATCCGTTACGAACGTATAAAGGTTACCTCTTTATTATTAAAAAAAGAAAGTTTTTTTTCCTTTGCCAATGTTATTTTAAATATAAATAAAGACAAACAGAAATTCTAAACAATTATATAAGTAGTTATTAATATAATTAAACCGTTAATAAAACAATATATATATATATTAAAAGACACTGATATAGATAAAATATACTTGTTTAATATTATTTCCAAAGAGGTAGGATTCGTAATTTTGTATATTATATACTTTAAAAAATACAACCCGACACGAATCAATATTTCTTGCCTTTCCATTATTTTATGGATTCGAAATTTTACCATAGGCATTTAAATTTTACCATAGGCATTTAAATTTTACCATAGGCATTAAAATTTTACCATAGGCATTTAAATTTTACCATAGGCATTTAAATTTTACCATAGGCATTTAAATTTTACCATAGGCATTTAAATTTTACCATAGACATTAAAAAAAATTTTTAATTGAAATTCCTAGTGCCATATGTTATAATAAATTATATAAATTTTAACTTATTAAAAAGGTGGACGATTGGAACGATCCAGTATTAAACTCAATAAGGAGATGTCAGCTGTTTAATACTACAAGCGACAATGTCAAGGTAAAATTTTCTTTATTACTATATTAATAAGGTACTATTTCATGTACATTCCGTGGTATCTTTTGAAAATAATCTCGAGATTATAATAATAATAATACATCACGACACACACATCGATCCAGCCCTGCACTAAGATATAATCTTGTATCGCAGGCACTAAGCAACGATATGGTATAAACTACATAGATAAGAATACTACATCCAAGACCGGTGGGCGAAACAATGCGTATTGCATATACCATGATTGTTCTGTCCCCGCTGCGAACCCAGGATCTGTTGCTTAAAAGCCTGCTGTTACACCACTGCGCCACACAAATAATCCAAATATTGTTACAATAGATTCCTTTCAAGACCTAAATCAAAGATTCTCAAAGGAGAATTACTGATTTTATTAAAGTAATTTAAAAATTATAATACATAAACAAAAATAAACTATTCATATAAAATTAATACATAGTCAAACATTTATATAAATATCATAATTTTAATCATCAAGCAAAACATTTTGTATTGCTTTTTTTTTTGTCATTTCACCTAGGTGATATTCCACCCCGAGTTCCTAACGTCGACGAACCCGTTGTTCGGACTAGACTACGAAGAGTTCGTCCGTGGCTGTCACCTGGGCGTTTTCCCATCGTACTACGAACCTTGGGGTTACACCCCCGCCGAGTGTACTGTGATGGGCATTCCGAGTATAACCACGAACTTGTCAGGTGAGAGGGGACGATTGTGACATAGAAATAAAAATACAATTATAATTATTATCCCATAAAGACACACGCATAGACCTGCACTAAGATATAATCTTGTATCGCTGGCACTAAGCTCTGGTATAAACTACACTACATCCAAGCAGTAGCGGTACTGTCATACAAGCCCGGCTTGCCCTATCGAACCAAGGTAAATTCGCGCTCTCGTTCATTCATTACTCTTCAAATCAAATAACAATATGCTTTGCATGGGATGGTTCAAAATTCGCGCTAATTCGAACGCGTAAGTACGAAGTGTAGATTTAAGAGTAATGAGGCAATAAGACTACAATAACGTATACATCGTATAATACAAGCGCGCATACATGCACACAAACTTACACATGAAATTATGGGTTAGACACGCACACAATAATTATAATTTTTATTTAGTTTTTGTATTTTTGGCTGTTTATTATTATCTCAATTATTGACTTTTAAAATAGATTTTCTGGTTTCGTTTTAATTTTGACTATCGATTTAATATTGATTTTTTCTATTTTAATAATAATAATAACCACATCACGACACACACATTGACTCATTGTTACAATGAATTTGTTTATTTTTATATAATTTTATTAAAATTTATATTGTTACTTGAGGAGGGCGATAACGTCAGCGACACAGTTTTTAAATAAAACTACTGCGGACGTTATCAATCAATGTGTAAATGTCTGTTTTTATTTTTGGAAATAAAGATTATTATTATTAATATCAAAAAAAAAATCTCTCGGCTTGCCCTATTCTAAACTGCATCCAAGACCGGTAAACGAAAAAACGAAAAGTTAAACCCTCGCCAGGATTCAAACTCAGGACTTGCTGAGTAGCAGTCAGCTGTTACACTATCATAGAGACCGTCAAATATATAGTATATATATTTTTATATCAATAAACTTAGTACATTTATATACGCAATGTCCTGGGCAAACTAACAGCCGGTTCACCTGAGGGAAAATGATACCGCCGGCTATTGACACGACCATGCCCTTGATATGTTTGCGTCTAGGCGTTTGACACCTGGGGACGTTTGTAACCTATTTGTTACTTCAAGTGATTTTTAGTGAGTGACGCCTGTAAGATACCTTTACGAAGCCGCACTAAACGGAAAAAGGAGAGAAATATTCTGTTTTAACGCTTCAAAAGTTACAAAGATAGGAACAAGTTAAAATGAGTTTTACAGATAATAAATAATAATATAAACCACATCACGATACGCACATTGACTCAGCCCTGCGGTAAGTATCGTAAGAACTTGTGTCACAGGAACTAAGCAACGATATGGTATATACTACATAGATAAGAATACAACATCCAAGACCGGTAAGCGAAAAAATGCGTCTTGCAAATAACACAAAATTCCGACCCGGCCGGGATTCGAACCCGGAACCTCCAGCGTAGCAGTCGCCTTATTAGACCACTGTGCCACCGATATCGTCAAATCGATCGTCGATAGTAGATCTATGTCCTTTCTATTGAACGTGAAGCAGTCTGCTGTGTTTCAGTTCGAAGGATTGGAGTGCCAGTGTGATAAGAGCTATAACATCTTTACCTCTACATGGGCAATGCATAGGAGGTGTTCTTGGTGTTCACCGACATCAGGGGCATCGTCATGTCAATAGACGGTACCACTTTCCATCAGGAGAACCAGTTGCTTTTTTGCCTATTTCGTTACATAAAAATTGTATTTTTTCATATAATTTAAATATTTGTACATACTCCGCCCCCAGGTTTCGGGTGCTTCATGCAGGAGCAAATAGCTGATCCCATGTCGTACGGTATATATGTGGTTGACAGGAGATATATATCCCTCGAAGGATCCGTTCAACAATTAGCTCAATACATGTTCGATTTCACCAAGTAAGTACATATATACCTGAGTATAAACATACTGTTGAGACTTTCATTAACAAAATTTGATTAAAAAATAGTTCTTCGTGACTTCACAGCATCCTTGCTAATGTTATAAACGCGAAAGTTATAAGGATGTACGGATGAATTGATGGTTTGTTAGTCTTTCAAGCAAAAACTATTGAATAGATTTTAATGGAACTATAATAATATCGCTTATATAACAGAATAACGTATAGGTAATAATTTATAAAGATATTGTTTGAATAGTCCATAATATAACGATAAATGACAAGTAACAAAAAATCCTATTAGAAACATTTTCGATTTCTACGTGGATAAAGTCGCGGTCTCGAAACTAGTCTACGATAACAACGAATAAACTTGCTGAATTAAACATTAAAGGGATCGGGTTCGATTCCCGGTCGAGAGTTTAAAAAAATTAATGACGTTTTTATTCAATTTAATTTCGAATCGTTTCCTAACAAAAGATTCCCCTGATCTCTGATAGTTTCTGACTTGTCCGTATGATCACCCTATATAGTAACATTATTAAGAATTGAATATTGACTAAAGGTAAAAATAAGTTTAAAAAAAACTAAATTATCATACAAGAAACTGTGGGGGGTAATCTTTGACACTTCTTTTATTATTTTTATTATTATTATTATTCTGGTCATCCGATTTTGAAAATATATTCACCAATTAAACAATGCATTTACATAGTGGATACACAGGGTGGAAAAACAGAGTGGATACACGGGGTGGATTTTTTTTTGTCGGTAATCTTTGACAGGTTTAGGCGCATTAGGGCTAATTCTCATTATGGCAACCGACTCGCATTAGCCATAGTCCATTATCGCATAATTAGTCCATTGGGACTACATTATGGCCACTCCCCAACTTTTCTCATCCGATTTTGAAAATATTCACCAATATTAACATTGGACTCAAAAAAAAAAAGAGTCTGAAGACCTGACAACGGCCAGTATGATTAAAATTTATCTATTTTTTCTCGTAGATTGACAAGGAGACAACGCATAATACAAAGGAACAGGACTGAGAGATTGTCCGACTTGCTGGATTGGAGGAACTTAGGCATTGTGAGTTATATAATCCAATACTACTAGTACTAGAGGTTCCGGGTTCGAATCCCAGCGGGGGCGAGACTTTGTGTTATTTGCAAGATTTGTCTCGCATACCGGTCTTGGATGTTGTATTCTTATCTATGTAATTTATACCATATCGTTGCTTAGTGCCTGTGACAGAAGTTCTTACGATACTTACTGCAGGGCTGAGTCAATGAGTGTGTCGGTGGTGTTAAGTTTAAAAAGAAAATAAATTATATAGCCTTAATATATATTGTACCTACTTCTATATTTTGTATCTAAAACAATTCAATATAACCGTTTAAAAAATATTATTTTAATACGCATTAAACATTGGGTACAGACCTCTATGGTTTTTGATATGCCTTAATTATCTGCTGGTATTATAATAACTATATAATAATAATAATAACCACATCACGACACACACATTGACTCAGCCCTGCACTAAGATATAATCTTGTATCGCAGGCACTAAGCAACGATATGGTATAAACTACATAGATAAGAATACAACATCTAAGACCGGTAAGCGAAACAATACGTCTTGCAAATAACACAAAGTCCCGCCCCAGCCGGGAATCGAACCCGAAACCTCTAGCGTAGCAGTCGGCTGTTTACACCACTTCGCCACCGAGGTCGTCAAAACGATATAAATTAAATAAATAAAAAATAGCATAGGATTTGGTATACGAAGATCTTAAAATTAATATAAAAGTCCCTAAACCAACCTGCCATAATTGACGTACAAACATAAATGAGTCAAACAAATTAAACATCAAAATAAAACTCTAAAATCAAAATCAAATAATTTTTTATTACTTTTAAATCGTCAAAATTATTTTTAAACTACCACCGGTTCGGAATGCCTGTCTACGGGGAGGAATCCGGCAAGAAACCTCCGTAGTTGCTCTTTTCAATATCATAATACAATCTTTCATTACAATCTTAGTTATAGTATAAAATATTACAAAAAAAAGTATATAATATCTACATAACCTAAACATAATCTCACGCCTGCTTGTTCCTCATTGTGCCCGGATATTGGCGACAGATTCGCAACCTGTCACACTGGGACTCAACATAAACATGCGAAATGCGCTGTGAAACACATCTGCCAACCCCTCTTAAGGGATTAATTGTTAGGGAGTTTATGATATGTGTTTATGTTATGTTATTGGTTTATTGTAAAGGCGCGAGCGATCCTTCATCAGAGTAGTCCATCATGCGGGCGTTGGGTTAAGGGCGAAGAAGCAAAGAAAGTATTGGCTGGCACACACAACACTAATAGTCACAAATCAAACACTCAAAAGCTTAAAGTCACTAATAGGATAATCGCACTAACGATAATAATCTATCGTCTCTATGATAACAACAATTAATATAGTCCAATTTAACGTAATAGCTGAATTTAAAGCGATTCGTCGAAAACGCGGTGCGCGGGCTTTTCCGTTCAAAACTCCAGAGCCATAGACTAAAGTTTTATTTGAATATGGCGGCCCCGCTACCATCGACACGACGCTCCGCTGGAGTGCCACTCTCAATCAATCAAGCCTAGTCAATCCGTCAGTATTTCAGAGAAGAGCCGTCACGTTTATGTTATGTTGTGTTATTATTTCAGTATTACCGTCAAGCGCGTGCTCAAGCGTTGAAGATTGTATACCCAGACTACGTTGACCAAATGAATTCAGAACTAGAGAAGAAATTCAGCTACCCCCGCCCGATATCCGAACCACCGAGCCCTACGCATTCTAGTAAGTGTCATTAATTTTCGTTCAGTCGATGAAATGTAGGGATATTGATCACTTTTAATTTTAAAGTACTTCAGATTTGAAAAAAAAAAATATTTATTTTGTAATTTTTAAATTTTACTTTAGTTTTTCACAAGTTTAGTTAAATGTTTTAAAATGCATATATTTCAATTTTATATAATATATGTACAATAAATTTCTAATAAAATTTTAGGATATACTTAGATCAACATAATTGTGTGTTTGTAACTTTAATAACTTTTAAATTTTAACATTTATAATTTGTTCAAATTATCTCACTTTTTTTTCTTGTGTATTTTAATTTTTAAACAAAAAAAAACCAGCCCATAGCCGCCTCACCGCATCCTACAGAAAGCAAACAACCGAGACGAAAGATGCCGAATCCCAAACGCTAGAGAGAGACGGCGGTACTCCCCGCGATCACGTCTCTAAATTGCAGCGGTCCCTTGAGATGTTACAACTGACAGATGTCATGAAAGACATAGACAATGTAGAGGTTTCGTTTGAAAAAGCAACGGCCGCGTTCGAAACATTACCGAGCGATTCCGAAGATTTCCGAACGCCGACCGAGAATTTTCTAGAACCTCTTAACAAAGCTGTGACAGATCAGATAGACCAGTTGATCAACAAGTTGAACGAGGTGGACGGGAACAGAAGGGAATAGGTTTTGGACTTTATTTGTGTGGTTTTAAGACACAGTTTTCAATGATAGCACTGCGTTGCTTAGTTATTAGATGTAATTAGTTGAATATCACACAATGATCACAAAAGGTGACGGAATAATGGATAATTTGTTACAAGCTACGAATAATCATAAATCTATTCGTAGGTTACAAGATTGATATATACAAATTATAATTTCATAAAAGTAGTTTAAAAAATCAACTTTAAAAAATGCGGCTTTGAAGTTGAAGTTGTAGTTACACATGTTCCACCATCGTACGAGTTTAAACAATATACAGTTTTAAGACGATTTCGTAAAAGAAATAAGAACAAGCAAAACATGTCAAAAAAATCATGGTAGCCCCCCCTAAAGAGTTTAAGAGAGCGTGCCTAGAGTTTTAGTACAGGGCAAGCCGAGAGACATACTTCATACTTCCGTTGTGGACTTGCTAGCGTGGACGAGCTCAGCGAAACACTCAGAAGTTTGCGAACATGTCAGCAAAAACACAATTTCGGTGGCTTTAAAAAGTCGTTTGATTTGTTAACGAATGAATAAGAGCGCGAACTTATTTTAGTTTGACAGGGCAAGCCGGGCTTTTGGGCTTCTATGACAGTACCGCTACTGTTAAGAGTCTAGCTATTATGGTTCATGAGATACCTAAAACTCGCTGACAGACAGGCCGACGGCAGGGGCTTAGTAATAGAGTGCCGTTTTTCCCCTTTGGGTACTTATTTTATTTTATATACAAACAGAATACAAAAACATAATACATAATAGGGTTTATAACAACTTTACTTAAGACTAAATTGTATCCCATTCACTTGTATACACTACATAACAAAGGGAAACTTCCGTGCCTTTAAAAGTCACCAATATTACTGGTGTAGATTTAGGTCAGTATTTAATTTATCCCCTGTCAGTTAGTGGCTTACCACGGTGTTTTGACGGTCAGGCATCTCCTGACCGTAGATCCCTTTAGCTTTTTACCTCTGGGCCGTTTCCATTGCTGTCTCCGCTTTGCTGGGAGGGAAGTCTGAAACCGCTTTCTTACTACCTCCTATTTCTTCTGATTAAGTTCGTTGCGGGTCCCAAGACAGCCGGTAGGGTGTCCGGGCACAGCCTGTGCGTCGTTGCACAGCTGCATTATTAGTTGATTAATCGATCAAAGGACGCCACTGTTGATCCTGGTGAACAGGAGTTGCAGTGGTGGGACAGAGTGGCGGGTGTGCCCCGAAAAAAAAACTCTACATAAACTTAATAATGGAATACGTGCAAATTTAATTTATTTACGTAAGCAAAAAGTATTAAGGTATTAATTTTTTATAAGTTTTTGACACTTCGTATTTATATTTACCAATTCGTTTTTTTTTTTTGGGCGCTATCCATCGGTCAGGTCACACGTATTGTAATGTAGTACGTAAAATAATTAAATCAATCAATCGTTAAATCATTTATTGGTACTTTCTAGTTTGATTCACAGTGTTGTATTGTAGGTCAAGCACAGAGGTAGTTGCAAAGTTCACGAATGATTTTGCTTTATATCAACTTAAAAACACACTGCCCGCACACGCAGACCAGAAACCAGAATTGACCAGAAGGTCATGTCCGTCCCCTGATGAATATAACCTGGGGCTCTTTAAGGCTAGAGTGATTAGACTTCTCCTAGACGGCTTATTCCACTTTAGACTCCACTGGGGCTTAACATCAGGGGGGATTGGGGTCAAATGCTTGCTTGAAAAAAAGAATGTTAAATTATTATCTTAAAAAAAAAAAACATTAAACTCTCCGCCATACTTTATGATATTACGAGTGTTTCGAAGCCTGGTATTTGCCAGCATTGTTATACCACATTTGTTTTTTTTAGGACTAACTACACCCGCTGCGTCCGTCCACGGATCGGACGACGAAGACGAAGTCGACGAAGAGAAAGAGCTGGCCGAATTGAGGATTAATGACAATTAAAAAAAACAATTGTCAAAACTTGTCTATGGCTTTTTGAATATCGAACGGTCAGTGTCCATTTGAGAGTGTTATGAGGATGTGGTACGCAGAGTATGTAATTCTTTCTATTAATAAATAAATTAACATTATTAACGCAGCCTGTGCTTCATTGTACAGTTGCATTATACGATACAAAGCACGCCACTGTTGATACTGGTTGACAGGAGCTGCAGTGGCGGGACAGAGTGACGGGTGTGCCCTGTGTATTTGATTGAAATATATATTTCTCCTTTATGGTTTTTTCAGAAACACTTTTGTTTTGGTTTTATTTGAAAAATGATGTCACTATTTGAAAGATTTGATTGATTAATGAATATTCAAAAAAGGTAAAAAAAAATGTTTTACATCAAATTCTACCAGAGACCTCTATATTTAAAAAACTCAAAATTAACATATCCGTTATAAAATGTCTTGCCATAAATAAGTTTTATTTAAAAAATATTAGAATTGTCAAGTTTTGACATTAAAATATTGACACTCGATTGATGTCAAATTTATTTACAGGAAAAGCAATATTTTACAGATGTATTAAAAATATTTATTTACAATGATAAATATAATTGAGATTTATTTATAGTTGATTCTTTTGGATATTATGTTTTACAAATATATATGAGATTTGAGTTTTGATACAACGAATTAATTATATATTTATTAATATATACAAGAATTGTGAGCACCTTGAAATAATGATACAAAAATGTAGATGGGTTCATTCAAAAATATAATTTTGATTTCTATTTCTTTTATATAGTATACTTTTTCAACTAAAGTGTAGTATAGTTTAGTTATAGTTAAAATCATTACTGCCATAATAAATCTAGTTGTAATTAATTTTTAAAAATATGTTTTAACTGAGTTCTTTGAGGTTTTTGCAGTCTTTTCAACTAAGTCATCTTAAAAATAACTCCTTTTAAAAATTAAATGTCATTATTTTACGAAATATGTTTTAAACTCGCATGATTTTCTAGTCTCCGTTATTGAATATAAAAAAAAGCTATATATTAGCGTTTCGATCACTTTTTGCTTTTTGTAAAGATCAAGCCTTCTTCAAAACAGAACGCGTTCCTACCGCCGCGTTATAGCGTCGCATTCTTTAACGTTAAACTGACAGATCAGTATGATATGACGTCGTACGTCACACCGACGTCGTACGTCGTGATGTTGACACCGCATCAGAGCGTTGCGTATAGCTAGCTCCGGCACTCTGTTTGACAGTATGAACTGTCATAGAACAAGCACGTCAGACGTCAGGCTAGCGTCCTCACGCCCACTAAGTACGCGTTTCGTGAGTTATACCTTAGATTGTGACTGCAGTTACAAATTTGTATGAATCTTTGTAAAGCGCCACTAGCGGATTGACGAGGAATTAAGATTGCTCATACGAAATCACTGCAGTAATCCATGTTACCTGACGTGTAGGAAAACTATACGAACTCATTGTAGACACGCTGTTTTGGGAACCTTTTTGTGAGATAAGTATTTCTTGACAAGGTTTCTTTTAAATATATTGTAAATTAAATACTGAAGTGTTATCGTCTCTGTTATATTTTCGAAAACTTTTGCCTTTATTTTTACACATACAAAAATACATGTTTAAATTGTTTTGACCCGACTACGGCCTGAGCCGAAGGGTAATGATTTCATCAGTCTATCCATGTATGTTTTTTTACTGTGAAACATGTTTATTTGTCAGTACGTTTACTACATGTATAAAGGAATACAATCATTCAAAATTATATAGTTTCAATTAATCGGTATTTGTTATTCTATACTTTAATAGTGCCAACGAATTTTTATGTTTTATAATACTGTGCCATTTGAAATTTGTTATTTTGGTTTAAGAATAAAGTGTTATTTTATTATTTGTTTAGTTTTATTTTTTCAATACATCATTATATTTTGTGTGATGTTAACTATAGGTGTCTTATTCTATAGTAAAAGAGTACCCTAACATTAATGTATGGATAATAGTTGTCCTATTTATAGTAAAAAAACATCCCTTATTACTGGGTTACTAAAAGCGATATGTGACTTAAGTCCTTCGGAAGTCAGATTGGTATTTTCGAATACTACAGTCATATTCGAGCCTTTCAGGAATAACATCGTAGGCGACAATTTGCTTTTTTACAGGAGAGAGTTATTTCTTTTTTTTATAAATGAAATTATTTGTTATCATGTATGATAATACTTTCTTTCCATAATAAAGATCAATTAAAAATAAAACTAAAAAGTTATCGAAATCAAATGTAAAACTGATTGATTACGAAAAAAAAATCAATTTTATGACTGTTGTCGCTTACAATGTTTTTTTTGAAAAGGCTCTATACACCTATATATACTACTCAAAACAAAATAAGGGCCACGAGGTATTTTGTCTATACCATGAAAATAATAAAACCAATGTATATTTTTTTGTCTCCATAACGAAAACTAATGTTGTTTTTACCGTGTAGACCAATAAACTTATTCCAATAATAATGATTTGCTTTTGAAAGAAAAAATCACATTTAAGGTTAAAAATAAAAACAATGTAAAGTTACTGAAAACAAAAGAAAATACTTCATGCTCATCTTTTAGTAACGAGTATGCCCCCCTCGTTTCGCTACGCACTCCTGAAGCCTGGAGTGCATGCTCTCAATAAAATGCCTGACTTTTACCATTGGAATCTCTTCCCAGGCCCTTTTAACAGCGTTGATGAGTTGCTGTTGGTTGTGGATTTCCTGAGTAGTAATAGTCAAACAATGTTTTTAGGTAAAATGTTTATTTTCTTAAATAATATTAAATATCATTACACAAGTACGTTAGTAGTCAATAATACATTAAGCAGTTTTAAAAACTATTGTTATATAATAATTATTTAAATAAACTTAAAGTAACGATTAAATTCTCTCATTAACTCAATATAAAATCGAAGATCTTTAAACTATAAAAGTAATTTTTGACATTTTACTTTTTTTTTTTTTAAAGGCTCTGGACATAAAACTTTTAAGCTACTATTTGAAATTGACTTTTATTTATTTCTGTTTTTGGTTAATTACCTAGATTAAGTATATTACTATTTTTCATAAATGTTTATTTAATGTATTGTCTTCTTATTTAATCAATATTTTTTTTAAATAAGATAAAGTTAAATTGTCATTGAATAAATAAATGATAACTCAATATAAAAAGTATCGAGCAACCGTTCAGCGGCCGTTGGAGAAACGCCACTCAGAAAACGCCAAGTGTAATCACTTGCCCTGAGGGCCCTATAAATATAATATCTAAGATCCTAAAATATGATATACTAGCAAACCCGGCGAACTTCTGGAGTTATAGCGTCAGGAAGGAAAACCCGACTTATAGTAGATGATTAATTTTATAATTACCGAAAACGGTCGTTAAGGATGTGACCATTTTGTTAATCTAATTATTTACTTGTCGAACAAGCAAGTTTAGATTATGCAAGCTATACTTCAACGAATCCGCAAACTTGAAGACATGAATTCCAATCCCTGTATCTAAATTTTAAGGCGCTGTACACGTAGCAACTTGACATTTTTATAAGATTTATTTAACGTTTGCCAATTGGAATGTCGCCGGTTTTGGCCACAGGCAACTCAAAGTTGCTACTTCTGCATAGCGGCTAATGTAACATGATTTTATCTTTGCTGGTTTTTAGTTATGTTTTCTATAGGTTTCTTCTTCAACTCTGTTAAAAGCACTAGATATTGTGTTTATTCTGATTCACTTTTAGCTGTAGTTGTTGATTCATCTACAATCGTAGCGGCTTCGCTTGTTGTGTCTGTTTGAATTGTTGCATCGGGAGTCGTGCTTGATTCACTAGTTTCGGCTTTGGTTGTGGATTCGGTGGAAACCGAACTAGCTCCAGTAGTTTCTTGTTTTTCATCAGATTTCTCTGTTTTATCTTCGGGTTTCTTGTCTTCGTCTTTATGTTTTTTCTCATCCTTCTTTTCTTCCTTCCGTTTTTTATGTTTGTCTGAATCTGGTTTGCTTGGTTTTTTGTCTTCTGTTGGTTTAGCTTCAGTATCTTTTTTCTCGTCTAATTTGGTATCGTGGGCTTCGGGTTTTTTATCATCTCCCTTATGGTCTATAGTAATATTTTTATCTGACGAGCTTAAAATAGGTTGTAGATCTTCGATAATTTTATTGCTTTTTTCATTTGGATAGAAGATAAAGATGTTGGTGACCTTCTGATTGTTAACTGAATTGCCATACATGGTTTTTGATACTACTTTAGTAGATTTACTATCAGTACTGTTGCTATTCATTTCCTTCTTCTTATCATCTTTGTGTGCTTTTCTATCATCTTTATTATCTTTATGAGGTCGGTGCTTAAGCTTTCCACTATCATGTTCCTCATCTTTTTTACTTTCCATTTTATTTGAATGCTCATGGTGGTTTTCTGATACAACAGTACTGTTATCTTTTAAAAAATTTGTTACTTGCTTCTTTATCTCTTCTTTGATTACATTTCCGACATTCTGTAAAGAGAGAATAAAAAATAAATTTTAGTAGTGTCAGTAAAAATATTCGATTTTTCCTCTCTCAGTTTTTACGCTCTTTTTACTATATTATGGTCTCAACATATGACCAGCATTTCTCTATCTAAAGATTCTGAGGCATGCTTAAGTTCCTGAATATCAAACATAGGTTACCTAGGGATTCTGAAATAAAATGGAAAAATTAAGTTTATAATAGGAATTATTCCATGAACCTATATGTTTATTTACCTGAACAAAGACCTCCATGTAGATGGATGTCCAGTCCCCGAGCCACTCCCAGAACTGTTTCTGTAACATTAAATGAAGTTTACTTTTTGGGAGTTTTTACTTTAGCTTTGAAGTAAACCTGAGCCAGAGGAATGATATAGTTTTGACTTTGATTCAGTTCATTTTTCATAGACTGACGGATCGCATTTTGTATCGTCACTAACCTACGAATGTTCAATATTCCATTAACAATTGAGTTTTTGTTGTACGTTTTACTAAAAGTATCCACCAGTTAGTAAAAAGACAAAATTTGTATAAGAAATCCATTATGGCTTCTATTATTATCAACAAGTTATTTTAACTACTTTGTAGGTTAGATTCTATACAAATGTTGGTGTACATGTGATATATGAAACTAATTAGTAAAGAAATCACACCTAAAGATTCTAAAAGTACTTTATTTGATATGTTTTTAATTAGTTCAGTTAATGACTCGATTCAATGAAGAAAAAATGTAACAGATATAGTAACCGCATTGTGGAATACTCATCTGGATGATAAACGAAACCAACATATTTTGAAATATCTTTATTAATTTCCTACATCGGGATCTTTGGGGGTATTAAGTTCTAAATAAGGGGCTTTATGGATTCTTTCTATGACTTTATTAAGTAAATGAGTAATGGTAGACTTACATTGCCAAGTAACACGTTTAACGCGTCAAGTTTCTTATCTTTGATCGAAGGTGCTTTGTCTTCATCTTGAGGTTCTTGGTGAGTTTCCTGAAAGACATTAATTAACTACATTATTTAATCAGAACAGCCTGTCCTACTATATGGGGTACCTATATAGGTACATCGTAGAATTATCATTCTTTTTGTAGGCGGAAGTTGCATCTTTTAGTTGAGGATATTCGAAATATCCGCTTCGAGAAATCTTTTATAATGCGTACTGCGAAGGAGTGAAGTTCTTTGGTTGCCTGATAAATATAACCTCTTTAAGGTAAGAGTGAATAGGCTTCTCATGGGTAGGCATTCCACCTTAGACTCCATCGCCGCTTAACATCTGGCGGGATTATGGTCGAATGATTGCCTGGTTTTAAATTCATAAAAATTTTGCCCATTGTCGCCAAAATGAAAAATTGCAAGAACAACGTGTGTGTTTGCAAGAATTTCCGAACTCAAAGTGACCTAATTATTTTTCAACGTGAAATGTATAAATCCCTTAACAAGATAATTGCCACGAATTGTATGTGTTTACGATAGATTCGCTTCGAGATAATCTGTTTTTAACAATGATCCTACAAGTAGTTCGCCCGACAATACAAAATCTTTGTGAGCTTAAGATGAACATGGTAGGTTATTGAGAATAATCAAACTTTTCTTCTCATGAAAAATTCGCTCATTGGATAAAAAGATTTTGAATTCTATGTGATTGCTGAGAAACATATATGAAATGACGTTAACAGGTCGTTCATTTATGTCAAATATATATTTTTTAAATTTTTTATTTTTTATTCATGACCAGGCAGGCCCCAAACCCGCCTGATGTTAAGCGGCGATGAGGCCTAAGGTGGATCATGCCTGCCCAGGAGAAACCTATTCACTCTTTCCTTAAAGAGGCCCAAGTTATATAGTAAGTTATATATAGGCAAAGAATTCCAAATCCTTGCAGTACGCATTATGAAGGAGCTATCGAAGCGTTAATATGTATAGTTACCTCTTTATGTTCCTTGATTGGTTTTCTTCTCCTGTTCGGTTGCTCTTTCTTGATTTCATATTCTTCCCATTTCTTAGTTTCTTTTTTATCATTTTCAGAATCATCGTCGTCATGTTTCACTGATTTTACTTTAGGTGCTAGTTCTTCATTTGGTTTCTCATCGGATTCTGAATCTTTTGGCGGATTTTCTTTTGTTTTTTCTTCTTCTTTGGATTTTTCTGACTGATCTTCTGATTGACTTTCTTCTGATTTCTTATCTTCTTCTTGCTGATCTTTATTTACGACCGGTTCTTTAGCTTCTTCTTGTTTAGCCTCTGAATTATTTTCTTCTTTAGGTTTTCCTTTTTTCTTGTTTATGTTTACTTCAATGTCATCTAAGTCGTAGTTGTTTGTTGTTGTTGGTTCTATTTCATCTGTGTGATCGTTATCTTCAACTTCCTCTGGTTCATTGGATTCGGGCGGCGTTTCTTCAGAAGGTTTATCCTGTGTAGACAAAAACAGATTAGGTTTTATTTAAATATCAGAATGAAGATTTCTCTATAATTCATTTCTACCTGAATATTCAATTTTATGTCATAAATCTTACCTCTGTGTTGCTTGCATCTTGATTTCCAACAGAATATTTAATTCCAGGATTTGTAAACAGATTCTGTAATTTACAAAAAAACCGATTAACCGATTAACCGAAAACCCCAGTTCAAATGAAAAAAGTGTTAAGGCAGTATACACAAGCTAGGGTTAGGGTAAGGTTGAGGATTTTTTTTAAAAGTTGAATTGAGTTTTACTAATATGAAACCCATTTTGATTTATTTTATCTTCATAAGTAATTTGTTTTTTAATATATAAATTTCTCTCAGTAGAGGATATCAATTCTATCTATAGAATTACTTACATTCCAAACAACGCCGTGGTCAGCTGTGAGTTTCATGCCGTAAGTCCTTGCTTTTGGAGGCTCATCACTACTTTCTTCATCTGCAGACTTGTTTTTAATCTTTTTCGATACTTCGTCAAACATCTTCTCTATTTTGTTCTTGATTTCTTGTTTAGCATCACCAGATTCACTTCTGCGAGATCTCTGTTAAAGGCAAAATAGACTGAATTAGAATTTGTTTTGGACTTTTTACCTTTTTAGCGACGATATACGCTTAGTAGCTGGCAGCAGTTGGATGTGGAGACTTGAACGGGCTGAGTGACGTGTCGTGGGAGAAGCCTCCGTCCAGTGGCGGAACCAGGAGTGAAGTTTTTGGGCTGGATTTACGACCTTTTTTTAGAAACCTCTTTTAGGAGGATCGACCTCACTAAATTTGGTAATTTACTTAAGTCTAAAAGACCGGAGAACTCAGATGCTTTTTGTGGGGCTTGAGCCCCTATCGCCTTATGCCTACGTCCAGCCGTGGATGGACTGATTGATGATTGATTAATGATTACGTAGATGTTCGAGGTCTCTCCTCTAATGTAGTTTATTTTACGGAGGGAATAATTCCTATGTGTTATATTATTTTGTTGTGTATCTACTTTAATTTCTAACACGTCGCGATCGTGTTGTCTTTGAAGCTGATTTCTAAGCTCTAGAGTGTAGTGTAAGGAGGAGTAAAGGAGACAAAATTGAGCGAAATAACTATGGATTGTTCAACTCACGCCAGTAGGACCTAAGTTCATTCCAGGTAGAGTCGGTGCTTCGGGAATCTCCTGTAACAATGAGTAATTATATCAACAACTTATGAATATTTTATTAATAATAACCTCTAACAATACATCGGTGCAAACTGTATTAATTCTATTCAGCAAGTAGTTACAGACTGATAAAAGGTCTAGAAATTGTTATGGGTTATGTTGCTCCAAAATACTTCCCATTAACTTTTTTCTTTGATATTTATGTACAATGTTAAGACATCGGCCTGTTACAATTTAATTATTGTTTTGCTTTTATCGACTAAGTCTTTCAATAAATTGATTTGAAGAATAAGTTCGAAGACGCAAGTAGTTAAGTAGTAGGTTCCATCTTTCCAACACTTACCGTTCAAAATGTAAGCCGAGGACGGATGGACATGACGAAACTATACGGGTTCCGGTCGTACGGAACCCTAAAAAGTAATAGATTTGTTAGTAAATATGTTATGTACTACATACCATTAAATGGTGGGTGCTTCTTTTTCTTCTATTTGATGTCGCTGTTTGATTTATCTGTAGACAAAGAAAATGGATTTTCAACTCTGTAGCAATATGTATTATTTTTTAATTGATGAATTTAACGAAAGAGATTAGGGTTTAAAGAGTTTTCTGCTAAAAGAAGTAATAATAGCAAAGTAGTGAATCAAAATAATGAATACACTGGTATTCATTGAGAGTTGAGAAAAGAGGTTTTTGTCCAAAATTATGCCCTATCCCAAAAAAAAAACTTTACGGACAATTAAATGAGAAGTCTGGGCCTAATAAAGCCAGTAAAATACATACATTAGGGTGTGAAAACTTTCCATATTTGGACTTGATTCTATCGAAAAGTTCCTTTCTGGCTGACATGCTCTGCAAATACAAGAAAATATAAACCTCAAGTTTGCAGACCATTGTTCATATGGCCATCATCACAATTACATGAGCAAAATTTGAGTAAAACTGCACAAAATGTAAATTTTTTGGGTCTAGAGCAATTTAATACAAATAAATTGTTATTGTTCATAAAATTTTGAAGAATTACCGCTTCAGTTGTAGGACTGTCAATTTCATTTGACTGAACATGGGATTCGGGTGTGGTAACTGGAGAATACTTTTCTGTGTTTAGCTTATTAACGAATTTAATCAGTTCTTCATTGTCTGCTTCAGAATTTAAATTCTTTTCATTGGGTTTATTTTGTGATTCAGTTCGAGTAGTATTTTCGATATTCACTTGTTCGTCTTCAATTGTATTTTTATTAGAATGACCCATTTCAGCAGATTCAGTTGTGGCTTCGGAATTTTTAACTGGTTCCTTTAACGCTATTATTTCTTGATTAGCTTGGTCGGAATCAGATGTTTCTAAAAGTTCTTCTTCTTGACCGTTACTTTCTAAGTCTGCAGGATGCTGTTCTTCGATTTCTTCATCAATAGCAGTTTCATCAGATTTTTTTTCCACCGTATTCATATTACTAATTCCTTTTTCAGCATCTTGTTCGTTAGCTGTTTCATTCTGTTGATAAGATTTTATTTTGACAAAATATTAGTAAATAAAAATTAAAATAGTCCAGCAAGCTCTTTTATTTTGTTTTTCGTTCGTAAATGAATACAAATTGAAACGAAATTTGTTGAACAATAAATTTAATTTCACCCTTTTTACGTACTTTCTCGATTTTATCATCGCCTACAAAAGGAAAGCCATGACTGTTAGTGAAGGGTCTCTCAGTATCAATATCATCGTCTACAGTGCCTTCTGATTTGGCAGCCTGTAAAGACATATCAATAATGAAAATTTTACTATGTTCTTTATGATTTATATAACGTGTTTCACCTATTGTATTCTATGTTTTAATTTTTCATACATACATTTTTAAATTGATTTGACATGTTACTTAACTTTCCTTCTGTTTTATGAAGTTTAGTCTAGTATTTAATCAATTTAGCTATTTATTAATGATCATTGATAAATGTACTTACTTTGCTTTCAGGGAAAGGTTTTTCAATCATGTGATAGTAGACGATCTCTCTCAAAGTTGGCTTGTCTGATTTAGGATTGATAAAGCTGATTCTGTTTGCATCCTTGTTTTCATCGACCACATAAACGTCATAACCTTTGTGGGCCTGCAAATTTGAGTACAAAAATTAACATCTGAATATAAAAAATCACCTACTGTGTCACCTACTGTGTACATGATAATCATGTGTCACATCTTTTGTACACGGTAATCATGTGTCACATCTTTTGTACACGATAATCATGTGTCGCCTACTTTGTACATGATAATCATGTGTCAGATCTTTTGTACACGATAATCATGTGTCTCTTAATTTGTACACAATAATCATGTGTCACCTACTTAGTACACGATAAATGAAAAAGTAACAAACGTCCATTCATCCATACATCCTTAGAAACTTTCGCGTTAATAATACTCGTATTAGTGAATCGCTCCGATATAACCTAGGTTGGAAACAAGATGTTTCTTACCTGAAATTTTGCTAGAGAATGGGCTGAACATAAAGCGAACTGCAAAAGGGCGAAGGTAGAGACAATCTGAAAAGAAAAAATATTTAAATAAGCAATCTGAAGAGAATTTCAGTTTCGACACCTCAGACTTTAATAATAATAACCTCATCACGACACACACATTGACTTAGACCTGCAGTAAGATATAATTTTATATCGCAGGCACTATGCAACGATATAGTATAAACTACATAGATAAGAATACTACATCCAGGACAGGTAAGCGAAACAATGTATCTTGCTAATAACACAAAGTATCGCTTCCGCCGGGATTCGAACCGGAGGACCTCATTCAGCTATTACCCCACTGCATGGACGAAAGAAGCAAAACATCTTTTGTAGGCATTATGAACGGTTCGCTAGCCTCGCTAAAACTCGAAAACGGCTCGACAGTTTTGCATGATCCTTTTTAGTTAAAAAATAGGAAAAACTCAAAGAAAATGTCACGTGGTAGGTACGTATTCGGGATCTAATATAATATTTTAAAATAATAATAACAATAATAAACCACATCACGACACACACATTGACTCAGTCCTGCAGTAAGTATCGTAAGAACTTGTATTGCAGGTGCTAAGCAACGATATGGTAGATACTAAATAAATAAGAATACAACATCCAAGACCGGTAAGCGAAACCATGTGTCGTGCAAATAACACAAAGTACCGCCCCCGCCGGGATTCGAACCCGGAACCTCTAGCGTAGCAGTCGGCTGTTTACACCACTGCGCCACCGAGGTCGCCAAAAAAAATATCTTAAAATAAAGTATTACTTACAAGCAAACACCCCATCTTTCCACAAGTTCCGATACTTTTGACATGTAACAAAATTTTCCAGGGTATATAAAGTAAACGATTAATGGATTTTTTATCTTGAACTATCAAATTACTTGTCTATTCACATTTAAAGATTAAGTTACCGAAAAGACCGAGATAAATAAACTTATCTATCGATTATTTTATCTTTGGAATTTAACTAAATAGTTAAAAATGGTAACAGTAAAAGAAATGGTGAAGAGATTTGATTTGTCTTTTTAATTAAAGTAAAATCTATACAAACCTACATAATAATAACTACATCACGACACACACATCGATTCAGTCTAGTAGCAGGATTAAATAATCTCGTGTCAGAGGTTCTAAGCAACGATGCGGTTATTTAATAGATCAGAATATTACATCCAAGACCGGTAAGTGAAACAATGCGTGCAAATAGAATAGAATAATCTTTATTTGTTTCGGTTTTGATATGCAAAGATCTTAAAATTAATATAAAAGTCCCTAAAAAACCTGGCATCATTGGCATACAAATAAATTTGTCAAACAATTTAAATTTCAAAACATATAAAAACTGTTGCAAAAATCATTGCAAAAGTAAAAAAAAAACATACATGAAATTTAAATTAAACAGTATGTCAAATATAATTTACAAGATATGATCAATGTAATTTAAGTCAAATATTAAAGTCAGAGTTCATAAAATCATTGACACCATAAAAGCATTAGTCAAAAAGATAATTCAATAAGATCCTTTTGAATTTATTGTTAATTTGATCATATTTTCTGGTAAATTTGTTTTAAATTTTTAAAGCCATTATCGGTGTATTCCTTGAGTATTATCCCTATATACCCTAGGCTCTACAGAAGTCCATGGTGGCAGGCTGAAAGGGACGGCATTTTTTATTAAATGAAATATTTTATCGTCAATAAATTGGGTGGCAAATCTGCAACTGATTATAGAAAATAGATTTCCCTAAATTTTAATCCTTGTGATATTATTAAACTGTTTTATTTAGCTTGACCAGTTTGGGTCAAATTCATTAATTGAAATTTTCCCTTTTCCTGTTCACAGATCGACCTGATTTTTGTCATACACCTTTAGCTCTGATGACAATACAATATAATACATTCAGTATCATTCTATATCTAAGATGGCCGCCGCTATAAAATGGCGGACTACATGTTTTTTCACAACCCCCTCAATATGGGTCCAGGAAAAGGGCTTGACTAAAAGAATATGATTGATGAAATATATATTGATTGAAATAATGCAATATGAGCACCAAATAAAAAACAGAGAATGACGTTAATTTCAACAAAACCGTGGAACTCGAAACATTTTCATTTTCTTTATTTTCAATTGCAAGTATTCTTCGGAGAATCGTAAGAAGTAGTTTTGTTTAATCAGTTGCCATCTTATCTATTTGTTAATTTATTATTGTATTGTATTGTATAGTTAATTATTATATTTGTTTCATGTTTATTTCAATTTATTTTTGTCGAATTCAATATTATTTTCTTTGTATATTCTCATCAGAAACTTGATTGGTTTATGTTTTTCATTTATGAATTGATTTTAATTAATTATAATAACTGTTTACCAAATGAATTTCAATTTGAAGTTCAATTCCTAACAGAAACTGGACACCATTTGATGTATGAATTAAATTTATGTTCAAAAACAATTTTGGTATAGCGACTTTTTGAGTCACTCTGTTAGCCTTAAATTCCGACTACAACAGCTGTAGGTATTTTATCTTATATGATCTTTGAATTGAATTGAATTCAAACTACACACTTTGCTAATTAGAATAAGTATTAAGTTATTTACACCGAATGATTCATCTTACGAAATAGTAAATTTCCTTAATGGCTATCGAATTTGTTGTTTGGCTTAATTACATTTTTGTGTGATCGTTAAGTTGTTTATCTGCGATCTGATTTTTAATTGTGACTGAGGTATGTGATACATCGATTCCAACGCATAAAAATAACTAAAAACGAGTTGTATCGGTTGGTTTTATCATCATCAGGGTTTTACTTTGTCCACTACTGGACAAAGGCTACTTACTCTCCAAATTTCTGAACAGTGTTCCTAGGTCACTTGCATTCACTGACCCTCAAAGTTCTACTTCGTTCTCAAACTCAAACGGTATTAGATATAAATTTTCGGTGATATTACTTTCTAGTGAAATTCTGGAACGGTTCTTAATTCAAATAAATAAAACAATGGTAACATATAACAAATTTACTAATTCTTCTGATTAGGAATATTGCTTGATTCAGTTTTGTTTGAATTATTATAGAAAACTGAAGGATTGGCTTTAGGTAAAACGTCATAATCTATTGGAGAAAGAAAGAATCTGCCTTCATTGTTAGTCTTGATTATTTTAGCTTCGTTTTGCATGTTCCGGTTTGGAATACTGTTCTTATTTACGCTGTTGGTAAAATTTGTAACATTTTGACCTTTGTTGCCAGTAGTATAAGGGCTTGTTTGTGCTAAGATTGTATGAATAGTGGGATCTAAATTGCCACTGTATTTGATTTCATTTTCTTTTTCTCCTTGATGCAGGACAATAATTTGCTTCGGAACCTTTTCTTGATCTGTCAGTTTATTTAAGAATTTACTAAGAATATATGTATTTTTATCCAGTCGATCTAAAATAGCTTTAGCAAATATAGGGTCGATTTTAACTATGTTTATTGGACTTGCATTATCATCTTTAGAAAAAGGTTTAACTGTAGTTGGTTCAAGATTATCTGGTAACGTCCTTTGTTTAAGAATGTCTGTAACGATTCTACTAACTTCTTCTTTGTCTAGGTTCTGTCTAACTACAATTTTTGGCTTTTCGGTGACGGTTTTACTTTTTAAAGCATTCGTTTCTTTCGAATTGTTATTCAAAGAAAGGTTGATATCTCGAATGATGTCCTGTTTTTCATTTCTCAATGAAGCCAATGTCTGGTCGATTTTATCTTTGTGGCTCTTAATTAGCTGTTTGATTTTTTCTTGTTGCAGCTTAATTTGTTTTAGAAGCGGTGAATTTGTTGATCGAAACACATCCAGGTGTTTAGAGTGGTCTGTATCATTTTCAATATTCGATATTTCTGAAACGTTAACTGATTGGTAGAACTGTACGCCGTTTTTGTTAAATCTTTTATGAAACATAGTGCGTAGTTCTTTGAACTCGGTTTCCTCTGATGTATTTTCAGGTAAAATATTGACTGTAAATTTGTAATCTGAATTTGGTGCAGAATAATCACTTAAAATTAAAGACTCTGTTGTACTATCGTCTTTTCTTGCAATCGGTGCTTCTATTTCTTCTTCAGATCTTTTATCTTTGTCGTCATTTTTTTTTAAACTTGGTTCTAAAAACAAGTGAGGGTATTTCGACATTAGTTGACTGTTTCTTTGATCTGAGAGTAACTTGTTTAGCAATGGTGTCTTGACTGTTAGAAATTCATAGGGATCCTCGTATGGATATCCTTTGTATTGTTCTATATTTGGTTTATCTTCAACGGTTTCGTCAGCTACAATGTAAACGTTTTCATTTGAATTCCTTTTTATGTCTGAAAAATCATCTGAAGCAATAATCCTTATTTTATTAAGATCTCGTTTAGGTCTTGTTTTACTATTAATATAAATCTTTCCTGAAAATTTGGGATTAGTATTAACAAAAGTGGTTATACTATGTCTTTTTTTAGATTTGAAAGACGTTGATCTTTTACGTCTATTTAAATACTCTGCTAATTCAAATATATCCGAAGGATTAAGTTTTTTTGTTAGTATGTCATTGTCCTGTAAAAATGGAAGTTCATTAATTTTATTTTCCGAAAAACTTTTTATTCTTTGATTATTATTTTGTTTATCTGTGTCACCATTATATTCAAGAACATCCTGGTAATTCTTAAAAGGTAGAAAATTATGGTTGATATCTATCCTATACGCGTTAGAATGGTATTCTTCTTTATCAAAATTGATTGATCGTTTATAAGAATGACGGTTTTTGGTTTTTTCTTTTCCAAATTCTCGTTTTGTTAGCAGATGCTTGTTTAAAATTTTGCTATAACTTTTGGATGAATTGTCTGTTATATTCTCTGTTTTCTCCTTAGAAACATCTTTCAAGCTGTAGTAGATTTTATATTTTGCATAATCGGTTAAATCTTTGTCTGATTCAGGGGCATGATTGTTCGACGTTAATTTATCTGCCAGTAATAACTGTATGTCATCAAAATCAAATTGCCTTTTTTCATACTCGGTACTGGCGTCTGTATTTATTGGAAATTGGTGTCTATGCGGAATCCCATTGGATTTAAGCACTTTCTTGTAGTCGACATCAACAGTTGCTGCTTCCGCTGAATTTATAGATTTTGCAGTTGTTAAGAATCCTGGCCCTCTATAAACAATTTTCCAGCCTTCGCCTCTATTACCATAGACTAACGGGGCATCAGCTCTAGGTTCAACGAGTTTATTTATAGCATATAATTGTCTTTTAATCACAACATTATCTGGTTCAAGATCACGTCTAACTAAATTTGCTTTGGTTATTTCTAGTATAGAGTTCTGATTACGCTTTTTAATATGAAAATTTTTAGGTCTCACCTTGCTAGTATTTTTAATAATAATTGTTTCAGGTTCTATTGCTTTTTGAATTTTGCTAATGATTTTCTTTATAACTTTCTTTTTATTTTCATTTTTTAAGCTGTTAGGATCAAAGTGTGTTTCTATTTCAATTAAAAGTTCATCATCAACGTTATTTGTACCTTTTTTTCTCTTTTTCTTTTTAATATCTCGTTTCATTCTCTTTTTAATGTATTCATTGTCTCCATTTGAACTGCGTATCTCATAGTCATTTATATATTTTGATACTAACGAATTAATATAATTGTTATCAGTATTAGGTTGCCTTTCATTCAATATCTCATTTACGGTATAACCTGATACTTTTTTTGATATACGCACATCGTTTTTTGAAGTAGAGGGATCACTAGAAACGATTTTGCTTGATTTTCTATCGTTTTTATGATTATCTGACGGCTGCGTTCCATTTAGAATAGATTGATTGTTGATATTGTTCATTGCTATTGATTTTCCATTGAAAGTTACTTTTAAATCACTTTTTACATCAGGAAATCTGGAATATTTTAGTGTTTGTTTTAATTTATAGAGTTTTAATCAACTCTAAGGTTGAGGATGTAATACAACTTGTCTGAGAAACAAAAGTAAGATGTATATGTGCTAAAGCTGGTTTTTACAACAGAGGATTTTATACATTATAGACAAACAAACAGACGGATCACCAGAAGGAAAGTGATACCGCTACCTATTGGCACGACGATGCCCTTGACGACTGAGAGCGCCAAGAGAACCGCCAATGAGATGCCCATGTAGAGGTACAGTTTACCAAAAAGTATTTTACTAAAAGTACTCATAGAACAGCAGATCTAAAACTTACGTTTTGTTTATTGATTTCTCACTATCAGTAACTATATCGATTGATGTTCTAATAATGAAATTTGGGACTGAAAAATAAAAAGAGATTCAGTACACAAAGAATGATGATTAGTTCAATTAGATAATGTCATAGAACAATTTATACAAATTATCTCAGCTCAAAGCGTAGCCTCAGGTTTGAACTGACGCTAGTAAACAACGACATTCACACCAGTGGCGGTACTGTCATACAAGCCCAAAAGCCCGGCTTGCCCTATCGAACCAAGGTAAGTTTGCGCTCTCGTTCATTCATTGCTTTTCAAATCAAATAACAATATGCTTTGCATAGCATGGTTCAAAATTCGCGCTAATTCGAACGCGTTAGTATGAAGTGTAGATTTAAGAGTAATGAGGCAATAAGACATTTATCGAAATGAATTATAGAACTACAATAACGTATCTCTCGGCTTGCCCTATTCTAAAACTCTAGGCACGCCACTGATTCACCCATAGATTCTTTTTATTTTTTTATTTAAGACCATTCATTCATTTGTTAATGGGGGCAGGCATTTGACCCCAAACCCGCCTGATGTTAAGCGGCGATGAGGTCTAAGGTGGATCATGCCTGCCCAGGAGAAACCTATTCACTCTTGCCTTAAAGAGGCCCAAGTTATATTGGTCAGGGAACACATCGGCAGGCAAAGAATTCCACACCCTTGCAGTACGCACTATGAAGGAGCTATCGAAGCGTTTAGTCCGGATGGTCGGAATATCTACCACAAAAGGATGCAGCTTCAGCCTACGTCTAGTATTCCGATTATAAAAGGGGGCCGGTGGAATTAGTTTGTGCAATTCCTGCGCACACTACACACACACACACACATAGATAAATAAATACATACTTTAATAGATTGAAAACTCGTGTTGTTTTAGTGTTTATCACACAAATATCTGCCCGAGCTGGGAATCGAACCTGGGAACTCGTCTGTCTAGCTGACTGCCTAAGATTCTTTAGGTTTTTATGAATAAAACCGCGCGACGCTCTTCATATATTTTAGTAGGTTCTGTAGGTGCACTCCATTTTATCGCGGTATCAGAGTTTACCTTGAAAGAGGTTATGCACAATTTACAACAAACAAATCATAATAGGGAATATGCATGACTTTTTTAATGATTTATTATAATTCGATAACACATATTTACACAAATCCGTAAGACTTTTTCAAATATCTGACTTATTAACTAAGTTATAAAGCTTCAAAGTCATTAGTTAGACAGAGAGATCCGATATGTACTATGACGTCAAAGTACACAGGCGCCATGCAACTTCCTTATAAAAGGTTGTTCTGATGAGCGAGATCGATATGTTCAATTTGAATGGTTATACTCGTATCTCCCTTGGTTTATCGTTCAATTCTAATTCTGTTTTTACTGTAAATATACCATTTTACATATAATTTACGATAAATTGAATTAATAATCAAATTAAATTTCATGCATATTCCCTATTAACAAAAGCTTCTTCGGTCTTCTAGAACTGAACCTTTTGAATACGAATACTTTTAATACCTTGGTTAACCTGCTTTCTATGGACCTCATGTACGATTGCTTTGGTAACTTGCTTTTCTTCTAAGCCTTTTAAAGCTCCTTTTGTTACACTTTCGAAATGTGGAAGGACTGCTGCTATTTTATCCAAATTTTTAGCTTCCTCCTCTAATATTCTCGTATTTTTCTTTTTGACACCTGTATAAGTATAAAATACTTGTTTTATTAATCTTTTCTGATGATGTTGTGTGTTTAGCTAACTGCAAAACTAATGGAAATATGACCATTCACACAAATGATCTTAGTCCATATTTGAAGGCTTTTGTGGCAACAGCCGACTGTTACGCTAGAGGTTCCGGGTTGGAATCCCAGCGGGGGCGGCACTTGTGATATTTGCAAAACTTATTATTTCGCTGACCGGTCTTGGATATAGTATTCATATCCATGGATTTTATATCTTTAGACCCCTAGATATTTTGTATCCATAGCACTGACTGTATTCTTAAACGAAGCTGATAGTCTATTTTTGGCTTCTAAAGAAAACATAACATAACATACACATAAAGTACCGTAATCCCTCGAGAGAGGTTGGCAGAGGTATTGAACACCGCATTTCGCATGTTTATGTTGAGTCCCAGTGTGACAGGTTGCGAATCTGTCGCCACTATCCGGGCACATTGAGAAACATGGCAGCTACAATGTACGGCAACCCGAGACTCGAACCCTTGGCCTGTCGGATCGGTCGATAACGACGTACAAACTGAAAAACCTCGTCCTCCACGTCTAAAGAAAATAAAATCATAAAATAATACCTTTGCCATTAGTTCCGACATCTTTAATAGCTCCAACGATTCCGTTGACCTTTCTGTAAATTTGATTGACGTCCATATTCTTGATGATGCCTTGTAAAAGTATATTGTGCATAGCCAAGTGCAGTAAGTCCGTGTCTTCTTTCACATACTTCGGTGAAAGATCTACTGAAGTATTATTATCTTCATTTATGTAAATGGTACTTGTTTCTGGTTCATTTTTATTAACGTTTTCAGTGGCTTTTTCATCATTATCCATTTCTTCTAGAAGTGTTGCCAGTCGTTTTGTCAATATGCTTTTCAATTTCGGATTTTGGAGCCGCAGCAGAAAGTTTTGGTTCACTAAAAATTTAAGAATTGAGTTTCTTTACTTGGTGTTTTATGGGAGATACACATTTCACTACGACCTCGGTGGCGCAGAGGTGTGTACGGTCGCTTGACGCTAGATCTTCCGGGTTCGAATCCTGTTTGTGTTGTTTACGAGACGCATTGTTTCGCTTACCGGTCTTGGATGAAGTTTTCTTATCTATGTAGTTATACCACATCGTTGCTGTGCGTCTGCGATACAAGATTATATCTTATTATTATTTTCGAATGACACACTCATAGGCTGGCAGGTTTCCTTAACTGATTGCTCGCTGAGTGTTCTTTTCAGATGAGTTTTGTATAATATACAAAAATGAATCTTTGCTACTTAGATCCCGCTGTTGTCTACAGCGGTATTTTCACAGGGATGGCGACGAAAGCTCATGCGGATTTAACTTTTATAAGGATTCATTTTATAGGATAGGATAGAATAGGATTGATTAGTAAAATGTATGTTATTGACATTAAAACTACGATAACTCTAAGTATTGACTCCAATTCAGAAAAAGTGTTGAGAAAAACCAAAACACGTTTTATACATACGTACAAGCAGTGGCGTAAGAGGGGGGTGGCATTGCGGCAAAATGCCAGGGGGGCCTCGAGCCTAAAAAGTCACCGATGCTAGCAGTATAAGGTCCCCCTTGAATTTTTGAATTCCATGAGCTTAGTATAGGCTTAGTACGTAGTGTTTTTTTTAATTGAGGGGGGGGAAAATTACGGGCCCTATTCTATTTATTTACCAAGCACTTTTGACCACTTTTGACCCACAACCTAAACCCAGATTGAAATGCTGAATAATGTTATATTCAATACCTGAAAAATCGCCAAAAGCAAAACAAGACTTGATTTATGCTGCTGTTCCATATATACCTTAATAACATTATTTATAATTGGCTATTTATTGTCTTGCTGCTTGCTCTGCACACATTTCATTTTAAAAGTTCTCTAAAAGCATAAAATATTTGCTCTGTAATGCGTGCCCACAACCTTTTTAACGCCCGTAGCAGGTTCCCCCGTTCCGGGTACCAGGCATCAGGGGGGTGGCAACGGCAACGGACAAGTGACTCGCGCAGTCATAAAATCATTTTCCAAATAATTACTAGCTATTTGAACTGGTAATTCACGACCCCATACATCTTGGAAATCATTGACCGATTTGATCTTATTCCGGGGGGGGATGTCCCATAAAATGATAAAATGAAATCAGCCCCGAGTTCTAACCTACGCTACGCCGCCATTGTGTACGCAACTGATATCAAGTCAAAATGTTACCAAACAATTTAACTGCTATTTACCTATTGATCTCTTACTTCTGTTGGAGTCAGGGTAGTTAAGGTAATTGTACTCATCTTCTTGAGATTCTTCTTCATCCTGTAGATCTTTGTTACTATCTTCTATCATACCCGTTTCAAAGGCGATTTCGTTTCTCAGGTCATTGTCCAGTTTCACGTGGCTTAGGTCTGAAAATTTTTGAGAGACTTTAACTATATTCTATTCCAGTTAATAAGATCTCAAAGGACCCGAGTCCTTCGTCTTCGGTTCGGGTTCTTCGACTAAAAAACGCACAAAAATAACAATCTATTTAGTAGTATGTCTACTAAAACTAAATGTGAACGGTTACAATGAAAGTTTTCAACATTAAGACATTTTTAATTCCACAAAAAAGATGCTCTTAAGTTACTTTAGTGATTTTATATTTTGTCTAAATTTCTTAATCATACACATGAACTCATACACACAAACCTCCTACATAAATACATTCACATCTACACTTGCAAAATAGTAGCAATTTTAGGTTATTTTTGGATTCCATCAAATAGAAATATACTATATTTCATATTTCATAAAATTAATGTTTCATTTGATACAATGAAAAACCCTTGTTGGCATGAGACAAGATTATTGTTTCCTATAAATTTTCATTTCTTAAGGCTGTGGTTTTATGTGGCTCTTAATTTTATATGTCCAAGAAAGCAGATATAGTGTTATAGCCAGGTGCGTATTTACCCTAGGGCCAAGGATGCCATGGCCGAGGTGGCAGGCTGAGAGGGGCGGCATTTTGTAGGTTTTTTCTCAAACAAAATACTTTATCGTGTATTAACGGGGCGGCAAAGCCCGAGGCGCCAAATCTTTACACTCCTGTATATCATACCTTTATTTTTCCCAGCAAGCAATCCGTCGATATCAACGAATACATTTGTTATTATGACAGTAAACGTGAACGCTATTGCAACGAAAATGATGCAGGATAATCTAAAGAACAGGCCATCATAGTACCAACGTGTCATTCGGGAGATTTGGAGCACTGTTGTCTTGAATCACGTTAACTGGAAATAGATCAGTACACCTTAGGATCATCGGGAAAACTGCATTAGTATATAAAATTAAGGGTTTTACGTATAAATATAAACTCACGACGTATTCCCTCTAGAGGGGTTGACAGAGGTTTTGTGTGTTGTAAGATTTGATATCTTATCAATAGGGTATCGTCAATAGGCGGCGATATCATTTTGCATCAGGTCCATAACGCCGCATAAAAATACATAAATTCTCGCCGTAACTATTCCCTCGAGAGGGGTAGGCAGAGCTGTTACACATCGCATTTCGCATGTTTATCCGGACACAACGAGGAACATGGTGGCTACAACGTACGGCAACCCGTGACTGGAACCCTCAGCCTGTCGGGTCGAGACGGTCGGTTAACCAAGGCAAGTTACAAGAGCTACCACGTCCTCTACATGTTTATGAATGTTTCAGGGTTTTGTTAATTTTTATATACATTGATTCGAAAGCACCTCTATTTATTCTGTTTTTTTTTTATAATAATAATATCACTTGTAATAAGAAACTTAAGTGATAATATTGACATGTTTACATCCTTAAATCAATTTAAAAGATCTTTGATGAAAGCTTTTTCGAATTATTCTTAATTTCCAGCTTTGTGTATTATAATTTTTCCAAATTTTATTCTATTAATTGTTCATCATATGTCCTTTTATTTATTTTGCTTAATATTAACCATGTCACGTTAATTGTTTGTTTTTATTCAATTTATGATTTTAATGTTGATTTGTGATTTAATTTTTCTGCTTCGATTGTGAATATCAATCAGTGGAAACTTCATTGGTAAATGATTTATTATTTGTTTTAATCTAAATTAAAATATCAAACTGTTGGTTTACCAAATAAATAAATAAAGCAAATGTAAGAATAGCTTACCCAAAAATCAAACGAAGAAACAAAACAAAAACACTAATACACCACATGCAAAATCCACAGCTGAAAAGCAATACACAATGGAAACGTTTCATGAAATAAGAAAAGCAAAATATTTGCCTGTTTTGAAAACAAATTTCCGAAAAAAAAAGCTATAAAGCCTGCAACATCCTTTCAGTTCATCTTTTTAGATGTTTTTTTCGAAATAGGCTCTTTGTTTGTCATTAGATTAGAGAATTGGTTAAAGGAAACTTGAATGGCTTAACACAGAGCCACCTATTGAAATTATTTACTTTATTTACAAGTATTGACAGGTCAAATTTTTAACGTTCCATTTTTGCTTAGCCACTATCTAAACTCTAATATTACTTAGAATCTTTATTGTTAAGCTGCCAGTTATGGGGTGTTGAAGTCTTGACGACGATATTTTTGAAATCGGTAGAACTGGAGTTTTTAAAGGCTATGAATTAAAATAGCACGCCTCTCTTTATGTGATGATAATGAGCTTCGATGAATAATGCGATGAACTTTCGAACTTCCCTCAGCATTTGTAATTTAATTTGTTTAATCGAAATCAGTTTCAAATAAACAAGAGACGGTAAATGTTTAAGATTCTAAACAAGTGATTATATTTTCCCTTACATTTTATCCCATTCTATTATTCTCGGGAGTATCGGGGATTTTATAGGAAAGTGGAGTCATTGTTGGTGGGTGTGTGTGGTTTCAGAAAACACTCGTTCTTTTTTTGCCATCAGGTTAGAGAATTGGTTAAAGGAAACTTGAAATGCTTAACACAAAGTAAGAGCCTATTGAACTGCCTATTTTAAGTCTATCGACAGATCTAATTTTTAACGGTCCATTTTTGCTTAGCCATAGTCTACTATCTCTTTATTCTTCTAATATCACTCAGGATCTTAATTTTTAAGATGTCATCTTTTTAGGCTTTCGTACTCAATGATGGCCTCTGCGCTGAGGTGTAGCCGACTGCTACACTAGAGATCCGGGTTCGAATCCCGACGGGAGCGGAACTTTGTGTTATTTGCAAGACGCATTGTTTCGCTTACCAGCCTTGGATGTTGTATTATTAAATTTGTTCAATACCATATCGTTGCTTTGTGCCTGCGATACAAGTTCTTACGATACTTACTGCTGTGCTGAATCAATGTGTGTGTCGTGATGTGGTTATTATTATTTTATTCAATTATTTATAAGTTGCTATAATAGCATTCTTTGAATACCACCTAGTTTAACATGAAGACAAATGTGAATCTTGACGATCATGTTTTTAAAATTGGCAGAACTCGAGTTTTTAAGGATATGAATTTAATAATGGGCCTTTCTTAATATGATGATGATGAGCTATAACATGAGCGTGCATTTGAACGGTGACATTGACATCTTCCACAACACTGAGCATCAGGTATCCTTACCTGCTTTTAATAAAAAATCCTGACTGTCTTAGCACTTAACACAATTGTTGTAATACTGCATATGTTTATTGTCAGCAGTTTTTTAAGATTCTACTTTTGTTTCTAGTTTAAGTTCGATAATTCATTTTAATTTTATATTTAAATTACATTCATTGGTAGTTTGTATTTTTTTTTTTTGCTTTATCTTTATCAAATGCTTTTGTCAACCGTCCAACTCGGAACAACAAATCGAGGGTTCGAGTCTCGGGGTGCCGTAAGTTGTAATTGCCATGTTTCTCATTGTACCCGGATAGTGGCGACAGATTCGCAAATTGTCACTCTGGGAGTCAACCTAAATATGCGAAATGCGGCGTGCGACACCTCTGCCAACCCGTTCTAGGGATTACGGCGTGAGTTTATGTTTATGTGTTATGTTGTTTATTATATTGTGTTGTTACACTTGCACCGTAAATGTTGTGTGCATCTGTAATCGGCGTGAACACTAGACTATGCACCCCTATACTGAAATATTGCCTGGATTTATGTACAAGCTGTTGATGTGCCAATTTCAATAAATAAAATAAATAGGTTACCATAAAAAGGTACATATTTCAAAACAGAAACACAATGAAATGACAAAACAAACATTCTAATTGTGTCACAAAATGATCATAGTTCAGATGCAAAATTAAAATTCCAACGAAACTTATTTTAATATCATTTTACACGACGAAAAACTAATTTTAAAATGTCAAAATATCGGCAAATTTAACTTATAACGTGTAGTAAACATGTAATTGAATATTTAACATAATCAATAATTGATTTCTACAAATTTGCTGTCCTTGTCTAAACCTTTCAACTGATTCTCTAATCGATCACTTATTACTACGATGCTGCCATCACTTGCTACTTTTACTGGCTCTTCAATAGCAGGGAATTCAAATCTCAGTACGTCACCATTGTTTTGCCAAGTCAATGGCATGTCTCCGACGCTCTTCGGTAGATTTCTGTACTGTATATACTCGTAACTCGTAAAGGTGGTCTTCAAATCTTGTCACACCCATCAGCACTAACTCTCCATTTTCAGCCTTTCCAAACAGTCTGAAGTTGTCAAATTTAAGACCTATGGTTAAAAATTCAATCACGTTGTTTCCATAATTATTTACAAAGCATTTGGTTCTGCTTCTGTACAAGTGACGTGGAAGGCGGTCAAAGTGACGCCCATTGGTCACAGCGAATCACCATAAAGACGATGATTATTTTCAACATGTTCAAACACTCTATGATTCTGGTTTATTTGATACTGGTTTTAATATAACAGAATCGAGTGATATATACTAAGAGGGGGTTGAAAGTTCATCAAAATATGTGCTTCCCAAAACACAAACATAAGAGAGAGGTAACGACCTCTTGAAACTGGGTCTATCCCGTCGACCATTGTTTTACAATTGTAAGAACTTGTTTATGAATCAACCAAACAATCAGCTAGTTAGTTCAAAAAACAAACAACCGTAAATGCAGTAAACGTATATTATAATAATAATATTCTAATAATTTAAGCTAAATACGAAGGGACGACAGATTTGTTCACTTAAATATAAAATTTGCATTTCCACGTGTTTACCAAGGAGCTTATTTGTCTAATTTAATATTTAGTAAGTTGCAATAGGGAATTTGCATATATTTTTAAATTCAGTTATTAGAATTGTATCCAATAAAATACCCAAATCTGATAGATTTATTATTATTTTGAATTATAAACTGAGTTATAAAGTTTCGGTTGTTGCTTGTACTGAGATCCAATGTGTCAAGTGACATCCATTGAAATGGTTTTTCTTGTGAGCGAGAGAGATATAATAATTTTGATGGTTATATCTCCCTGGTTTATCATTCAATTGAATTGTGTCAGATTTATTGAATAACCAAAATATTTTTCATGCAAATTCCCTATTCTGGCAAAAATTGCTAGTACTAGGCAATCTAAAAACGTTGACAGGCAGACTGCTGGCAAAGTGGAGTTTGTATTGTGGCTTTTTCAGCTGCGACTGTAATCACACTGCTTGAGGGATCCTTGTGTGAGAATATCAATTTTATATTGTAACTGCATTCGGGATGAAAAAGGCGAATCTGATTATGTCAAATCGTTCTTATGTCAGCTTTGTAATTGGCGTATTCGAAACTTGTATGGATATTCGTAAAATGGCTTCTAAAGGTGGACTTGCTTTTTCGTCAAATTCAAAAAATGAAAGCTTCCAAGAATGCTTAATTCTGCTTTAAGCTGTCTCCACTGACTGACCAAAGCAGTTTGTCTATGGACGCTCTTAATAATACTCTTTCGAAAGAACCTCTATATGAACAGTATTAGAGAATCCTCCTCTATTGTTGATTCAACCCTTATTAGACGTGGACTAAAAAAGAAGGTTTAAGCCATGCTTGATATCATTACCATTAGCAATTTCCCACCAAAAAGTATGCATTTTTGTAACGGAACTTCTTTCGAAATTCGAAACAGTCCTGGCCGTTCTGGCTTTAGTCTACGTCTTACAATGAGGCGGGAAAAGTCCTGTCGAAAAAGCTACTGTCAATTATTTTCAAGCCTTATATTTTCTCAGTCTGTTCCCGTTTTTGGAGAAGTTGTTCAGGATTTTCGCGTTGATTCTGAAACATAAATAGTTAGGTTAGGTTAGGTTACTATTATACATTGTTGGACGAATCTCATAGTATATTATTGTACATTCTGGCCGGAAATTTCCTATTGTAATTGCATTTGAGCATGGTTAAAACCTTAGTTCTCATTCAGTCATTCTAGTATTACACTAAAAATAATAATAACCACATTACGACACACACATTGAGGGTCAGTTTGTGATCTATTTGTCTGTGTAGGTTTTGAGCTGAATGCTACTGTCAAGATGAATAGTTCTATTGTAGCAACCACGTTCCAGAAGATTCCAGATGAGGTGTATTTTAAGAGCTGCAGAAAGCTACAAGATACAAGAGGCGCAGGATCATCTCAGTTGGAATTATTAGAGCGCAGTGGCTTAACTATGAGGTGGCATGGCGGCAAAACGCCCCCAACTGAAAGCCCCGGCCTGAGGGTGCCGCAAGAATTCCGTGTTGAACAAAACTTTAAGGGCCCCCAAAAAACGATTTTCATGTGAGTCTTTATTTATAAAGCAAAGGTTTCTAGGAATTTGTCCACCAGTAGACCTCTTTTGATAATGATGATGGTCATGTCTACTTGTATTCCTCACCTCTGCACAACTGCTCTTCTTTTCTCGTGCAAGTTAAGTGTGTTCGGATCAATATCCATCTTGGAGTTACTCTCCATCCCTGGCATTAATTCTGACATCATATCACTGTCGCTTACTGAAAATAGAAAAAAAGATGATCAGAAATTGGTAACGTAAGTAGAAATATCCGATACATACTAGTTTTTGCCCGCGACTTCGACCGCGTAGAAGTCGGAAATGGTTCTAATAGGATTTGAAACTATTTGACATTAATCGTCATATTTTGGACAATTCACACAGCATGTTTATAAAATTTATCCTGTGTGTTATTGTGATGAATAAGCTATATCATTCAAAATTTTCATTGAAATCCATTCAGTAGTTTTTGCGTGAAATAGTAACAAATATCCATTCATCCATAATAATAAACACATCAGACACACACATTGACTCAGCCCTGCACTAAGATAATCGCAGGTGCTAAGCAACGATATAGTATAAACTACATAGATAAGAATACTACATCCAAGACCGGTAAGCGAAACAGTGCGTCATGCAAATAACACAATATTCCGCCCCCACATTTTTTTTGTGTTATAATTTCGAAATTAAACTTGTAATTAATCATTTAAATTTGAAAAAAAAACTAAATAATTAAATTCAAGTTTTTAGCATGTAATAATTTGAGTAATGTCACTATGATAATGTCGTGTCCCTCTGTAATTGGGAAGAATTATCTTGTACAATAATGGAAACACTGTCGTAAATTAAACATTGTATCTCCTGTCGAGGATCCTATTAAGTAAATAAATAAAAACGTAAATCGCCGTTTAGTACCCCTGTACAGGCCTGTGGCTTAGTTTGGGATTAAGACAATTTGTGTGAATTGCCCAGAGATATTATTATTATGAATGAATATGTTAAATAAATCTACTTTTTAATGGAGGAACTCCATCAAATATCTCTTAAATAAAACATAACATAAACTCATGCCGCAGTCCCTCGAGAGGGGTAGGCGGAGCTGTTACACACCGCTTTTCGCATGTTTATGTTGAGTCCCAGTGTGACAGGTTGCGAATCTGTCGCCACTATCCGAGAACAATGAGGAACATGGCAGCGACAATGTACTTATGGCAACCCGATACCGGGGTCGGGGCGGTCGGTTGACCAAGCCAAATAAACTAAGCTACCACGTCCTAAACATGATATTTTTGTAATAAAAGAATAGATAACCTATAATATCGCTGGCGTGTAGACTGCTGTCGTCGTAGTATATGTTTCCTTCAGGATTTGGTTTCATTTCTAAAAAAAAAATAAGAAATCCTACAAATATTTTATTTGGCAACAGTTATTTTGAAATTGGTATTGCATCTCACAAAGAAGGCTCGGCTATGGTTGTCATTTGACACATGCACGTTGTTGTAGAGTGTGTAAACTTTACTAAGCAAACTCGAGATAACGTACACTGAAACAATGTGCACCCACGTACACACGAACTTAGACAAACTATCATCGGAATAACAAGAACAAACATAATGTTAAAACAAGTTGGATATTCGCAATGAACTGTCTTTATTAAAAAAGGATGATGTATTTATTTTTGAGTTAGTAACAAAGCTTACTCGCTAGATGGCGTTAGTAGTAGCTAAAGTAATCAATTATTATTTTTTTGAAACATTTACTAACAATAAACATAAACAGTCATACCGTAATCCTTCAAATTGGTCTCTAGCTCGTCATTATCTGTAAAAAAACAATTAAAATCATTATTTTTATTCTTAATAACCACATCAAGACACACATTAACTCAGCCCTGCAGTAAGATTGTAGAATCTTGTGTCGCAGGTGCTAAACAACGACATGGTATAAACTACGTAAACAAGAATACTACATCAAAGACCGGTAAGCGAAACAGAGCGTCTTGCAATTAACGTGAAGTTCCGCCCGCCGGGATCCGAACCCAGAACCTGTTAAAAGGACAATTCAGTCTAAAATTACCGGGAACTCGTCAGCAGAAACAGGCGTAGGTAAAATGTCTTTCAAATGAAATAATAATAAATTAATTATCCCTACAGTTAAATTGTCAAAACCGAATAAGTCATTTATTGGAAATTGTGTTCGATTTTACAACAAAATACCAAAAAATGTAACTGAAATGTCAGACACGAAATTTTAAAAAAACATGTGAATCAAGTTTTATTGAAGAAGGCTTTCTATAAAATTCAAAATTATGTAGAGGATAAAGATATATGGAAGTAATTTTACTTACCTGCACAGGTTCATCTTACAGACAGTTCAAGTGCAAAGATTGCAATGAAGATCCGCGGTAAAAATGAATGCGCTATTTCGATCGCATATTTCACAAGTAACATTCATTGCGTCATTTGTAATTTATTATTTTATCATATAGACTTAGATAAATATTATATAAAGATTGGTTTATATACCTAAAAGTTATAGAAAAATTAGGTTTACAATTAGAAAACTGTATTTTATTTACAAATTGTTGTAATTATAAAAGCAACTACGGAGGTTTCTTGCCGGATTCTTCCCCGTAGAGATGGCGTTTCGAACCGGTGGTAGTAAAAAAGTAACGATTTAAAAGTACTTATTTTAAGTCTATTTGGATAAAAAAAATTTGGCTTTGACTTTGAATATATTTTCTCTATGTGTTATTTATAGTTGACTTGTAAAGTAATACAAATATATCTTTTAACACTTAACAAATACTAATAGTGGGTAAACCAAGATTTTAGTTAATGTTATTTGAATAAGTCCTTTAGGATATCTTGTTCTAGAAAATGCTATGCAGCCGCTACCTGGTAACGTTACGCAACTTGTTCACCTAAAATAAGGGTTATGATTTTGACCGGTACGTTCAACTGTTCCTAATTACTTCTAAACTACTTATCATAATAGTAGTAACAGTTTACGGAGGTTTGTTGCCGGATTCCTTCCCGTAGAAATAGCATTCCGAACCGGTGGTAGTAAAAAAATTACGATTTGAAAGTGCTTATTTTAAATCTATTCGAATAAAAAAACATTTTGACTTTGAGTTTGAATGACTCACCAGGGAAGTAAATATTTTTTGTCGTCATCTGTGTGCCCGCAGTAGATAATGAAGCCATCGGAGACTGCGATGAACCTGAAATTTAACGAGGAAAAACTGAAACAAGTTATGATTCAAGCCTTATCAGCGACAATTTGCGTTTTTACAGGAGGGTTACATCATTGTTTTTATAAATGAAATTATTTCTTGTCATTTATAATACTTTCCGACCGTAATAAAGATATTGTTAATTAAAAATAAAGCTTAAAACTTATAGAAATAAAATTTAAAACTGCCTGATTAAGAGATTACGAAAAAAAAATACAATTTTATGATTTTTGTCGCTTACTCTGATTCATTTACCCTGATTTAAATAAGCCGGGACAAAATGTCATTGATCCGACCACTACCAAGTTTCACCCAAACGTCACATCATTTATCGCTTCTCATTCTTATTGTTCACTTATAACGATAAACACGACACGACAAGAGTTTCATAATACTTTTAATAGACGATTTTTTATTTAATTTATTTTTTAGGAATTTTGATTAGTCGAAGTTAAACAAGAACCCGTCCAGAATCTTTCTTTGGTTGTTTCAGAATGTTTAAAAATATATTTTTTTTTTCTCTTTATTTACAGAAAACCACAGCACTACAAAACCATTTAAAGTAAAACTTAACAATTGGCCAATTACGGTTTCATTTTTTATGGAACATTTAAGAAAACGGTCAATCATTTTATAAAGACAAGGTACAACTTATTCTACATATAAATGAGTAAATTAAAAAAAAATACAAAAGTGCGTGTTTGTGCATGTGTGTATGCGTGTGCATGCATGTGTGTGTGTTGCGTGAAATGTACGTGAGAGCAAAAGGTTAGGTTAGGTAAGGTTAGGTTATATTACTGTATTAATTCTATTTGCTGTAATTTTGTAATGAAATAAACAAGTAATTGCATTGTGTTATACATGAGATAAAGTTAAATAATCTTCTTACGTGTGGATGCACTAACAGTCAGTTCCTCTGGCTTTTCGTATATTGGTGTTGGTACTGAAATATAAGTATTATAGTTAATGTATGTTGATTTTACATAACTAAAAGACATCACACACATCAAATCACACACACATCACAGTTTTAAAACAGCACAAAGATCTCAAATACAATAACGAAACTACTAACAAACGGCGAAAGGAGGTTGTCTGTACTATTGCTAAAGCATGCGTTCTCTTCCAGGTTCTTTACATTTGTACTTGTACAATAAACTAAACCGTTAATTATTTTTATACGATATGACTTATTTTAATTGCAAAAAGCAAGTCAGCTAAGCCCTAATGAACATGTCATATGATGAAACTGAGGAGTTATTAATTGCTGCCAAGTAGATTTATATTAATCTATTCTTTTTATTTTTTCATCTTTTTAAATATGCCTATTGTTTTGTGTCAGTGTATTTTGTAATTTAATAAGTTTTTATTTTGTTTGTTGACATATTTAATGTTCAGCTTTTACTTTCACCCGAAACACAGGTATTCCTAGTTCAGGTATAGATTATTTATAATCTCTTCATTTAAAGTGTTTTGTTAATGTTTTGAGTCATTAGAAATACAACTTAATTAGTATTTATTATTATACCTTCCTTTTGTAAATTATTTAAAACATATATTGTAAATTTAGACCTAAGAAAATTCAATAAAGATTACTATTATTATTATTATTATTATATTTTTTATACGGCGACGTGGGACGTGGTAGCTCAGTTTGTAACGTGCCTTGGTTAAACAACCGACAGTGTGACAGATTGCGAATCTGTCGCCACTATCAATGGCAGCTACAATGTACAACCCGAGGCTCGAAGCCTCGACCTGGTGGCTCGGTTAACCCAGGTATGGAATAAACTGAGCTACCATGTCCTCTCACTTGTCATGTCATGGCTAACGATAATTATTGCATATGCATTGAGAAACATGGCAGCTACAACTTACGGTAACCCGAGACTCGAACCCTCGACCTATCGGCTCGGGTCGGTTGGTTATCCCAGGCACATAACAAACTAAGCTACCACGTCCTCTTGCCCATCATGATGTATTTAAAAAATCACCTGATGGGGAAGTAGTTTTAATCTCGTCATGGACAAATGTTCTTCTCGGTTTATTGGGCTTCTTGTAAGGCTTGAATGATCTAGGTGACGGTGACGCAGTTGGAGCTCTTTCGGTTATGATTGGCTTTGTGTCAGCTGTTTTAAAATAAAAAAGTGTGAGTAGGTGAGAGTCAATTCACCTAATTGGTTCTGTAGCATTTTGATGAGATAAAATGAACTTTTTAAATGATTTAAAAAACGAAATTTGTGGAAAAAATTACGTTTCTTGTACGGGAGTCCCCTTTAATTTTTTATTTAATTATGTTTTTAGTATTGGTTTTATACAGGCAACAGAACTGGACATATGGTTCATGAAATACAGTCCGCTGATGGACGAATGAACGGATAGCGAAGATAACGAAGAGTATTAGTAATAGAGTCCCGTTTTGAGTACGGAACCCATGGAACTAAAAGGATGAAGATCCTATGTGATATAAGAGTTAAGGTAGTAGACTGTAGACGGCTAAGGAAAAAAGAAGCGTAAAGAAATTGACCTCGTAACTAAGCGACTGAACTGATTTTGAAAAAAAAAGGTGTAAGCAAATTATAAACAATGAAAAGGCATGATTTTTTATGCCTAAATCATTTTTTCTTGTTTCTTTGGATATGTTGAAAAAATTGTAACTTTGTTATTTCAATTCCGCGAAGATTCCCGAATGCTACTATCCGATACATCAATAATCGTATTTATTTAATGACGTCCAATGACAACTTAATACAAAACTTTATGGAAAACGAATTTAGCCGGTAAAACATAAAGTTGCATAATTTCTCACTAAACGTTGCAAAAGGCAAAGACAAAGTATTTTTCGGTCATAATTTAACAAGGTAATTTTTTTGTCTTACCCATAAACTGCAGTCTCCTCAGCGCCTTCTCGATGCACCACCCAAGCATCTGCGAATCTTTGTTCTGTCCGATTTCATCACAGAAACTTGACGCCATTTTGAAAAATGGATCTAATTGAAACGACTGGATCGGAGCGGGAGCTAAATGGCGGGGTATAATTGGAAAAAGGGGGCGTGCAGTTGTGGTTTTGGAAACATGAACTTTGTTAATCGACCTCACCTTCTTTTTATCATGACTGTACGGATTAAAACCTTTGTTAATCCTTACAGGATATATTTTAGCAGTAGGTTTTCTATCGTTAGGTAATTCATGCCTTATCCACCTTTTCTGGCGGTTAAAATTGAATTTCTTAGAGACCGGAAGTAAAATAGTCGTTTCTTCCATACGTTTATTCTTTCTCGTAGCTTCTCTGTTGTTAACGACGTTCGCGGCAAAGACTTTGGCTTTCATCAAATTTTCTATTAGAGTATTGTTGAAATAGTATTTGTAAACTAAATCGTCGATTAGTTCGTTGTCTTTTTCACGGAGTATGATCGCATCGTTGTTTGGAATTGCTGTCGAAAGAGGCATCGTCAGAAGATCAATCTTAACTGGTTCCGTCGATTGTTTAATAATTTCAACAACGCTAGTTACTGGTTCTGGGGTTGAAGAATACGTTATAGGTTCTTCTTGTTTGTTTGGATTGTTTATTTTAGCACGGCGAGCATTTTCAAAAAGCACATTAAGAATATTTTGCTGTTCGGCGTAACCGTGCTGGGTTTTGGCTATCTGGGACTGTTTTCTAGTTATTTTTTCATTTTGAGAAAGAATTGATTTCTGAATGTTGTAAAATTGTCGCTGCTGAGCTAAAAATTGTTTCTGTTGATTCTCAAAGTCGTTGCAATGCTTGATCAAAAGCTTCTCTTTTTCTTTAAATTCTTTTTCTTTGGCTGTCATTTTGCCATCGAATTTGAAGAGCTCTTTTATAATATCTTGAAGTACTTTATATTTCGTTTCAAATTCTCGGATTTTGGCCGCGAACTTATTGATGGTGCTGTAAAATTCCTTATTAATCTTCGTCATATTTTTCTGTATTTCTGTTATATTTTTATGATGTCTCGTTATTTTTACAAGCGTCTTGTTTAAGACGGAGAAAATTTTCAACAGTACTTTCTCGGATATTTTTGCTTCTTTCCTAAAATCATTGTCTTGGAGCGGGTATACTTTATACTTATTCTGTTCAAAGGATACGTCGTTTTTTGTCGGGAGCCAAGTCGTTGAAGTACTCGCAATGTATCGCCGGTCTTTGGCTACATCATTAGCTAGTGGTAGAGTTTTATTGCTTTCCGTTTCATTAATTCCTTCATCTTCAATATCAGCTAAATGATATGCTTTTAAAAATTCATTTGCGCTATTCGCTGCTGATTCTTTATCGTTATCTTCTATGACTACAATTTTTTCGTTTGGTACGAAAGTCAGTCTGATTTCATCATCTTTTTTTCCTAGAAGTAAAGTGACTTCGTTGGGATAGTCATCCAACACAGTTAAAGGCCTGAATTTTGATAATAGTTCAGCCTTCACACTGAAATCTTGCTGGTCTTTTATATTTGTTTTCGCAACATTTCTATCCGAACTCCTTTTCATATCTGAAAGCAATCATATCGTTTAGTTAAATCTATATTTGTCCATGTTTAGGTACGATACATTTTAAGTATTATATTAGGAAGTCATTGTTCTGATTGAATTTCAATTAATTAGGGGTAAGATAGTGATATAGAAGTGAAGAGTGAATAGGTTTCTCTTAGGCAGGCATGATCCACCTTAACCCTCATCGCCGCTTAACATCAAGCGCATTTGGGGTCAAATGCCTGCCTGGTCATGAATAAAAAATAAAAATTATACATAAACAAGAGGCAGATATAGGTAGCAGGCGCGCGTGAAGTCAAGAGTCGAAAACAATCCAACTCAGTTTGTCCTCAGCGAAGTTTATTATACTTTTAGGCACAACTGAATTTACCTTTCGTGTTTTTATAGGTAATGTTCTGAAAGCGGTATCCCTTTAATTTCTGGCATAGTAATGTTTGGAACTCAGTTTTACATCGATATGTATGGATATAACATATCTAGGTAACATATCTTCGATAGGTGGGGAAAAAACTTTTACTATAATAATACAACTATTAAATTTGTTTTAGTTCTAGCTAATGATTGACGTTAAAAATGTTGTATACCAATTTTGATATCACTCACTTTTCAATGATCTCCTGCTTCTTTCCACGTAGCTATTAAAACTTGGTTGCTCGTTGGATCCAAACATGTAATAATCATTATTCATAACATTTTCAACATCTACGGAATTCGGTCTGAAAACAAATTCACCAGCTAAATTTTCAGGGTGTTTCTTCCACACGTTCTTATTGATCTGGGTATTTTTCTCCCATTTTGAATCTCTTGGCGTAGACAGCACGACCGCCCCATGGATTATCGATAGGAAAATATGAAAATACATCACTTATTTTCGATTTTTGGACTATATCATGTCTCGGGAGCTGGTCAGTTAGTGCGGATCCAGTTTCATCGATTGTAATCTTAACGAGTTTGCATTTTTTTACTTGTTTGTAAACGTTGTGCGGTGTTAGGGTTGTTCTTTGGTTTTATCGATTTTTTTTATTGGGTCTTTTACATCCTGTGCTGTTAGCATTGTCATGAGTACTTGTATTTTTTTAAATCTTCAGATGAAAAACGCTCATTGGGAATGGAAAACCTACCGATTGGATTTCCAATAGCTTAGCTTTTTTTAATCGAACGAACGAGGAAAAGCAAAGAGGGAGAAGTTCTCAGAGTCTACTGGAACAACTGGGGTTTCCGAGATATAGAATCTCTGGCTTATTTACTTATTATACGGCCAAACAAGCAGGCGGTGCACCTAATGGAAAGTGATCACCATCGCCTATTGACAGGATGAAGATGCTATCGATGTCTTAGAGCTCCGCCAATGGGTTGCCCATGTCGAAGTAAAGATATTAAACCTCTCCAATCCTTTGATTCGTAATACAGCGACCTGCTTCTCGGCGAAAACTATAAAAGAGTGCTGACGATCTCGCACGTAAATTTACCGACCATCTTGATATCATCGACTATCGACATATCCTGCCAACTTACAACACTATTGTTATTTATTTACCTTTTCATTAATTCTTTTATTTTACTACAAAGTGATTAATGTGGAAAGGCCTTCAATCGTAGAATTTATATGGAATTCCTAATGAATTGATTGACTTTATATAGTTTTTTTTTACTACTAGCACTTTGGTGTAGGTGATTTCATACTGCTACTTAAGCAAGCATAAATGAATTATTAATTGTTTCACTGGGAAAAACCGCGGTTGTCAATCTCCCTAAATTTCCATATCTTCGAGCATTCTTTTATAATGCGTACTGCAAAGGAATGGAATACTTCGATTGTCGATGTGTTCGCTGATAAATATAACCTGGGGCTCTTTAAAGCAAGAGTGAATAGGCTTCTCCTGGCATATTCCACCTTAGACTCCATCGCCGCTTAATATCAGACGGAATTGGGGTCAAATGCTTGCCTGGTTTTGATTTTTTTTAATAATTTTAATAAGGGAGGGAGCGCAAACAACTAGATATGAAGCTCAGATTAATGTACTTTTGACAACCCCGGTGGCGCAGTGGTGTAAAAAGCCGACTGCTACGCTAGAGGTTCCGGCCCCCGGCGGGATTCGAATTTGTGTCATTTACAAGACTCATTGTTTCGCTTACCGGTCTTGGATGTTGTATTCTTATTTATTTAGTATATACCATATCGTTGCTTAGCACCTGCGATACAAGTTCTTACGATACTTAGTGCAGGGCTGAGTCAATGTGTGTGTCGTGATGTGGTTATTATTATTATTATGTACTGGCTAGTGGATCGAAGACTATCACATGAAAGCAAGGTAGCAAAAAGAAAAAAATAAGGGAGAAAATATAGTTGATGGATTTTTTCACAAGGAATACAAATATCGATCACATGAAATATAAACTTGGACAAGACTAACTGAATGATATTTAAACAAAAAAAATTGTAATATAGGTAATCTGGACGTAAACCACTCGGATAAAAAAAAATACTGCATAGAAAAAACAAAATTCTTAGGATTGCACGTTGACTGCAATCTGACCTGGTGTGCTCACGTTAAGACAGTATTCAAACTTAATAGATTCTGCTTTGCATTGTACAAACTTGCTAAAATAGTCCATATCTCAGCAGTTTTAACTGCGTACCATGCCTATGTGGTCTCGACACTACGTTATGGCATTGTGTTTTGGGGCAACGGCACAGCAAGGGAAAAACCTTTCCGGGCTCAGAAGAGATGTTTGAGATGACTCCTGTAAGCCTCACTTTGTAAAATTAAAATTGTTGACGTTTCCCTGTATTTATATTTATGGAATTATTTTGTTTGTGCGCAGGGACCGAAGTTTTTATTGCCAGTTAAAGAGTGCTCGAAATATTAATAATAAAAATAACCACTACTTTTAGCAGATTTTTACTTTATAATAAAAGTGCGTTAGGTATGGCACCAAGTCCGTACAACCAACTCCCAAAAAAAATACTCGACATGGTGTCAACGAATATTTAAATGACCATCCGATATTGTATTAAATTTTTATTTGACTATGGTGTTAAAATGTAAATCCTTGTATATTGTAAAAACCGGTTTTTAAGAAAAAAAAGCTAGTAACATGCTCAGGTTTATCTGATAAGGGATGTTCAAACATTAAAATACAGACACTTTATTAGCAGAGCAATTATAATTATTTGACATCAGATTACATTGTCTTTTACGTTAATCTGGCTGATGATAGAGTTCACCGTTCATTTTGACACTACTAGAATTCTGTAAACGACGATATTTACTAAAACTGATAATAATAATAAATTATTAACGAAGCCATTTTGACAACTAATATTGGAATTATTTAAAATATTATTTTAAATATAATAAACAACAAAATGTATTAGTGTTACATTTAAATTAATAAGTATACTCAACAAAAAATAACATAAACTCACGCCGTATTCCCTCGAGAGGAGTTGGCAGAGGTGTTACTCTATGCATGTTAATGTTGAGTCCCAGTGTGACAGGTTGCGAATCTGTCGCCATTATCCGGGTACATTGAGAAACATGGCAGCTACAATTTAAGGTAACCCGAGACCCGCACCCTCAACATGGCGGCGCGGGTCGGTCGGTTATCCAAGGCACGTAACAAACTGAGCCACCACGTCCCCCAAAAAACCATCAATATACCATCATTTATATTTATTTAATGTTAAAATAATTAATAATGTTACACTGGCTTCAGAATCTTTCAAACAGATACTCGCTTTAGGTAATGAAAGCGGTGGAAGTCAGTAAAACATCTGATCATTCGAATATTTTAATTATGCATTCAGCCACAATCTTACATGATGGCAAGTCGACTTTATAACCAGTTGCCTAATTGATCAAAAGAGTTGACAGTAATTAATAAGGGGGAAAAATACATAATCGATTGATGGAAAAATGTTATGTGACATATTTAATTTGATTGACATTTTGTTATCCAGGTAGAGTCAAATATGTTATCATCGTAGCTTGTAACTTTTGTGAAATGAAATTTTTACGCCTAAAACGCAGATTTTTTATGGAACTGTACATATTATAACAAATTAAGATACACGTCTTTGAGAATGTTCGGAGGAATATCATGATTTAATTCCACCGTCTCCATTTCATAATTTTTTCATCTTTGGGATATAAGACTAAGCGGGAAGTATCATGCTTTCTTTGCGTAGTGCAGTGTAGCGGTTAGCATCCGGGGCGGATATATCACTCACCTCCCCCCCAGAAAGACCTAGCGTAGGTAGGTAGGATCCGGGGCAGATTTTTCATTCCCCCCCAGAGAATTATAAATCGGTAATTTCTGAGATATGTTGGGTCGCGAGTTACCAGTTCAAACCGCTTGTAGTTTTTATGACTGCGCGAGTCAGTCCGTTGCCGTTGTCACCCCCTGATGTCTGGTACCCAGGGCGGACCACCCCTCCACCTACAGCTACACCATTACACCACTATTGTTCCAACCATCTGGACTACACGCTTGAAAAACTCTTTTATGTTACCTTTGTAGACATTACATACATTTTTACATTATATTACATATTTTTTTTGTAACATTCTATATAATAAGATTGTAATGAAAGATTTATGATATTGATAAAGAGCAACTACGGAGGTTCCTTGCCGTATTCTTCCCGGTAGACAGGCATTCCGAACCGGTGGTAGTTTAAAAAGAATTTTGACGATTTAAAAGTACTTATTTTTAGTCCAATATAACGAAAAATATTTGATTTTGGAGTGGAATTTGAATGAATATGGCCAAAGGTAACGCTTGGCTAGACAATATCTATTAAGTGTCGACTTGAAGAGGTCCACGTTTTGATGCTCGGGGAACACCTCCGGGAGAAAGAGTCCCGGTCTTTTGCGTTTATTTATAGAAGCAAAGTACAAGAACGTTCTCAATTGTCACAAATAATTAAACATTGATTGAAAAGCGCACACAACGATGTTAAGACTCGGGAATCAAAATTGTCAAATTATTTTGTTGCAGCAAAAAAAAAATACAACAAGAAAGAATCGCTCCAAATTACTTTGCGTAATTGTTCGTATAATTAATTATACTCGTAAGTAATTTATATTTTTATGAATGCTACAAAAACTTTCCCAACTTCCAAATTATAGAATCGACGAAGCCAAGTTTTTGACAAGGTGAATTTTTTTCATCATTGAGTTTTATAAAACACTTAACTATAACACAAAATAAATAATGATAAATTAAAATTATAATTCGGTTTTTAAATATGTCATAATTATGACAAATCTTTATGTAACAGTCGAGTTAAAGTTTAATGAATGCATTCTGTGCACTATTATTTTGAAAAGTTTTCCTTGTCTTAAAAGACAGTGACGTTTTAATGGCCTCAGTTAAAATTAATCTCGTGTGATGACGTCATTGGTGTGTACAAATAAAGTTCAACAAACATATATAAATAAAAAGTTAATAAAGATAAGTAATGTAAGACAAGGCAGATAGGAATGTTTGTCACATAGTTTTTTGACAATGTAAGCCTAAAGTACTTAATTGTTTTCTTCCGAATCGTCGAATTCCATAACTTTTTTTAAACAAGCCAAGCGTGAGTCGGATTCGCACACGATGGGTTTAATGCCAACTTACAGGATGTACACGTACTTTTTTAATAAATTATCATTAGGTAATTTGTAACAAGCAAAAGTAAAAAAATATATCATAGAAAGTGTTTCATAGAAGAAAAAAAGAAATAACCTGTAAAGTGTGAGACTGAGTTTTTAGGTTAGGTCTATAAATTATTGAAAGAAACAAAATACGAATTTTTGTTCGTCGAGAGAATTTTTAAATTCTTTATGTTTTTAGTATTTGTTGTTATAGCGGCAACAGAAATAGACATTGTCTAAAAATTTCAAGATTAGCTATGATGATTAAGAGATACGATCCGCTAACAGACAGTCAGCGGAAGCTCGGTAACAGGGTTCCGTCTTTACCCTTCAGTTACGGAACCATAAAAACTTGAGAAATCCCTGTCGAGAATTCTCGTTGCTCGAGAAATAAAAGATCTAGAAACCAGAAAACGTTCGTGATAAACGTAATTGTAATTTCCGTTCATATTAAGAAGCGATAATGTTTAAATAGAGACTAACAGCTTTAATGAATGTTAATAAATAGAGACTATGTATTCTTCCCATTAAGCTACTCACCATGAAGGTTACATATGGTTCTCCATTGTTTCACAATTTAAAATTACCGGCATATAGAAAAACACACGTTAATTTTGACGTAAATAAAACATCTGTAGTGAATTTTTAATTTTGTCTCTTTCTGTAGGTATTCGTTGTCGCTGAAATTTTTTATTAACTAGCGACCCGCTTCGGCTTCAGACGGATATGGTGCATGTTTTATGTATATGAACCTTCCTCTTGAATCCTTCTATTCAAAAAACAGCATCAAAATCCGTTGCGTAGTTTTAATAATCTAAGCATAAATAGGGACAGACAGCGGGAAGCGACTTTGTTTTATACTATGTAGTGATGTTGTACATGCTTTTAATTGGTAGATATATAAGAATGTATGTACCTGTGTTTTGAGCATTGTTTTATGTATTTATATGTTTGACGACCTCGGTGGCGCAGTGGTGTAAACAGCCGACTGCTACGCTTGAATCGAATTCGAATCTTACTTTGTGTTATTTGCAAGACGCATTGTTTCGCTCTTGGATGTTGTATTCTTATCTATGTAGTTCATACCATATCGTTGCTTAGTTCCTGTGACACAAGTTCTTACGATACTTACTGCAGGGCTGACTCAATTTGTGTGTCGTGATGTGTTTATTACTATATACTGTTGGCATGTCTTAAATCGTTACCTCTACATAGGGAATGCATGGCGGTGCTCTTGGCATTCTTATACATCATAATGTAATTATTTAATTGTAAAATTATCCAATTTAATTTAATTTTGTTTTAATACATTCAACTAATTTGTGTTTTGTTAGTTTTTATTTTATGTAAGCTGTGGTTACCTTTAATAGGATAAACACAGGGAATGTTCTTAGTCTTTAAGTTGTTTTGCATGCATGTGTATTATTCTTGATAATAAATGAAATGAAAGGCATTGTCGTGTCAATAGACAGCGGTACCACTTACCATAAGCTGACCTGCCTGCTTGTTAGCACTTAACGTTAAAAAGTTTAGGTCAGGTTTAAGGTCGACGATCTCGCTGGCGCAGTGGTGTAGACAGCCGACTGCTATGATAGAGGTTCCTGGTTCGAATACCGGTAGGGGCGGAAATTTGTGTTATTTGCAAGACGCATTGTTTCGCTTACCGGTCTCGGATATAGTATTCTCATCTATGTAGTTTATACCATGTCGTTGCTTAGCGCCTGCGATACAAGATCATCTTAGTGCATACACAAACAAATGAGTTTTAAAATACTTTTTTATGTTCAATTTAGTATTTGAGTGGTAAAAAATTAAAATAGCGTATAATCTTTACAGTTTATCAACAGAAATAATGAAAAAAAAATTAAAAACATTTCTTGACTAATGTTGTTTTAGCGAGAAATAGGTTTAGTGGTGTATAATTTTACCAAAAAAATCGTAGTCATGATATTTTTTATTGCTTATAATTAAGAGTTACACTTTTAAATAATCTTATTAACAATTTACATGAATTTGTCATGTTTTAATATCTTTATGGTACATAGTCATATTCTCCATCATTCTCATCTGGATTTTCTTCAACATTTACTATGTACCACGCTCTACGCCCCGCCACCCCATCACCAGATTGTTTAACGTTCCTTCGTCTGGTACCAACCTTGGTCACAACTCTCCATATACAAGAATATGTAAACAGTACAACTACACTTTAATATGCTCAAGTGCAAACTGCTGGAAAAACTATGAATGCCAATTAGATTTAAATTTTGTTTGTTTTCGTATAATTGTGACATATTTTATTTTATTTAATATTCTTGTTAATAATGTCTCAATTTTATTTCATAAACTAATTTAAATTCAACTACATATGTAGCTAATAATTTTGTAAATGCCGTATAAGTCCTTAATTGGGACACAAATACCTTAGGCTTTTAATTATAAGTTATTTTCTGTGTCTGATGTGTGTCCTATGGATTTATTATATAAATAAATAAAATAAAATAAATTTTGAATACATGAGCACTATATATTCATATTTGTAAAGAACTGCATATCATATAATATATACCATGTTTTACAGCAAATAAATGGTCGAATTTAATTGACTATTGTACCTATTATTGTGACTGCAGAAGACAAAAACATTATATACGGTATCGCAGCTTATATAATTCAGCGGATAGAATCGGAAACAAAATAAAAGAGACACACATACATACAAACGTTCAACATATTGTTTTAAGTAGAAATACGATTCATTCGTTCACAGTTGATCATTGTTTCCCGAGCAGTAAACTCCTTTCACGTTAATAAATACTGATATTATTGTAAATATTCAAATATTTGCCGACACGCCGTGCTTTTGAAGGTTAGTTAATTGTATTTTGAAGTAAATGTTAATTATTTTTCAAGATATTAAAGATTTTCGTTAAATCTTTTATTAAAGATATCCAATGTCATAATTAAAGATATTCTAAAAATAGATAACAGGACTATTACTATCAAATAAGTAGTTAAGAAGGATTCCTCTGTATCTGCCGTTTATACGTACATACTTAGAGATAATGTAGATGTATTGTTGGGTGGGTGTGGACTTTTTTGCCTGTACCTCACCCAACTTTAATTTTGTGAACCGTTATTTGAGAAAATTTATCAATTTTAATTTCATTTGTTTTCTGTTTTTTTTTTTTTTTAATACGGGATTTTTTTTAATTTATCGAGTGTTTGCCAAAAGTTTTTTTTTTAAATTTTGATTCACACTTATTCTTATATAATTATTTTTATTTTGATTCTCGTTTATGTTTTTAAATTAAAGGTTGATTTAATTAAATTTAAAAGACATCTTTTTAAAATCGCTCATCAAACTTATTCTTAAATCTTAATTAAGTGTGAAATATGATGGACATTCGAAGGCAGACATTTTGTAGGCATCTTTTTCCCGCGTTTTTCTTCACGTTGTTTTCTTATTTTTCATTAGTAACCTCACTTTAGAATGCTATGTAATAATAGAAATGTGGAAAAGCCTAAATTTTTTTCACTCTTCATTTTGAATTAAAAAAAGAAAAAAAGAGTTTTTCATACTTAAGTTTACTTACTGTTAAGTTTAGTTAGTTTAGTTAGGTACTTCTTGAAAATATTTCTTAAATTAGTAAACTTGCAATTTTTTTTGTAAAAAAACGTGATATTTATTTGTTTCTAACCCGATAAAAAATTTTCATACAAAAAAAAACTTTTTCCCGGCTTCACATTCTATTTAAATCAATTAAGAGTTTCACACGTGAAAAGCTTTTTGATAGAAATTAATATACTTACGTTTTTGCTATTCGCACTTTAACATTAATTACAAGTATGGATTTAATTAACCGGACCGACCCGACCCGTAAGTTGTAGCGGCCATGTTCCTCATTGTGCCCGGATAACAGATTCGTAACCTGTCACACTGGGACTCGACATAAACATGCGAAATACAGTTTTTAACACCTTTGCCAATTCCTCTCGGATGATTTAATTAAAACTGTTATAAAACAAAGAATCTTGTTCCATTAATACCACACACACATACACAAATACTCATAACATACAATATTGCATAAGTATTACTTGATTCCTGACTCATTGCGATTTTTCGGAATTTAGCTGATGTCATTTTATTGATAAGTAGTTTGGTAAACTCCTTGAGACTGGACATCCGAGGCTTGAATCGCTGTTGATCTGTGAGAACAATATTATTTGCTGTGGAATGTTTTCTATGTGTTCAAGTATTTAATTATTTATTTAAATGTCAATACCGTACTGTGAAAATGTCGTATGAGTGTTCAATAAAATGTAACCGAAGAAGCAACAGAAATCCTTCATATATATCTAATTATAGAGACTATTGAAATATGGGCCATCGAGATCCATACTGCTATATATTTCTTCTAAGCATATACCTGTGTTACAAAGTTTAAACTAAAAAACAGGTGTTGAACGAAAAAATATTGCATTTTCGGATTTTTCAAAGTGTGGTTTAAAAGTTTATCGATACGTACCCAACATTAAAATTTTAAAAATTATTTTTGTAAGGTTTTGTAGATTAATCACTACATAGTATAAAGCAAAGTCGCTTCCCGCTGTCTGTCCCTATGTATGCTCAGATCTTTAAAGCTACGCAACGGATATTTATGCGGGTTTTCAATAGATAGAGGATTATAGGTATATATACATGCATGATATCCGTTCGAAGTTTGCTTCTTCCGTGGTCGCTAGTTTTATTTAAAAATAAGCTGTTCGTAAGTCTAGCTTAAATTCCGAAGAAGATAAAAAACCTATTTTAATTATTTTTACGATGTTACCTCTAATACAGGGAAAGATCTAAATAGGAAAGGGGAAGGTCAGGTGATACTAAGTTCGCGGGATCAATTAGTTTATTAATATCCATTCAATCAACACCGACCAATAGCTACTGTAAATTAACATTTAATTGCAGGTATTTTCCAGGAGAATTTCTCAGCTTCCAGTTAAAGTAGCAATAAAGACGTCGGAAAAAGTGTCTCACAAGGAGAAGACGGATTTCGAGAATGGAATCACATGAGAAGGTATTCCAGATGAATGCATTCGCACTGCGAGATGACAAAGATGGAATCAATGACCAACAGAACGGTGGAAACGGTGAGATATTTAGATTTAACCCAATGATTTCCAGACACACGAGGCCCCTGTATATACCTAGTTTACATTTAACTTGCAACCACTAAATTGAACTTTTAGTTGTATTTCAACTGGCAGTTGTATTTCAATTTTACGTATAAAATGACAGGTTTTACAGCAAACATTTGTAAGATGTGCGAGTTAAATGATAAAGGCCTAAACGTCGGGGTTTCGCGTGATACCCCTGGTATTGCAAACGTCCATAGGCTTCGGTGACTGCTTACCATCAGGTAGCCTGTAAGTTTGTTTGCCACTGCAGTAGTATAAAAATGTCTTGACTCACTAAAATAAGGTATCGCTTAAGTTTTACGGTCATTTCGTTAATTTTACACTCATGAAATGGGTCTATGGGAATACGTATGAATGTAGCTAAATAAAAAAAGGGAATTGTGGATATCGTTGTGGATAGACTTTCGTAGTCTTCGCTTAACGATTGGGATAGACGTAGTTCTTAGAAAGTAAGTAATACTTACTCCTTTTCAGACGTCATGTTGAAAATCAGTTTACTGTTCTATGAAATGAATCCTCTAAGTCTTTATTATTCTTATTCTTCTAGAAATCGTGTCATCGAAGGTCAGTGATTTCGACGACCTTCTTCCTTATGTCGGTCAGTTTGGCTGGTACCAACGGATTCTGTTCCTCCTCATGATACCCTATGCCTTCTTCTTCGCCTTCGTCTACTTCGCGCAGATCTTCATGACCATTGTGCCTGAGGAACACTGGTGCTATGTGAGTGAGCTGAAGAATCTGAGCATTGAACAAAGGTATTTATGCTGTTAACATATTATCTACTTTTTTAGATTGGTCAGGTCCGTGGGTTTTATTTTTACCGAAATAAAAATAATGTATTTACATTCCTTAATTTCACTGTCACAATTATGTCTTTAACTAGAATTAAATTTAAGATATTTAATTCGAGAAAGCGTTTACCAAAATTATTGATATTTTTTATAAATGGTAACAAAAAAATAATTTAGTAATACTGACATACCTCTCACACCTACCAAAATGTTCAATATTTTTAAACAATAAGACAATCCCTTTATCTTTGTTATCAGACGATTATTATCTATTCCTTTAACATCCGCCGGGAACTTCGACAAATGTTCAGTTTATGACACTGACTGGAAGAAAGTTCTGGAAGAAGGCTTATCAACACCGGATCCAAAATGGCCGATTAAGAAGTGTGAGCAACAATGGGAATTTAACTATACGGACGTGCCTTATGAGACGATAGCATCGCAGGTTGGTGTACCGCAAGGCTCGATTATTGGGTTGATATTGTTTAATATTTATACAAATGGATAACTGAAATTTTGACATATATTTTAAATACATCGATAATATCGAAGTACCTTTGGATGTACGAATTCAATCCATAATAAAGCACCTGGGTTTTACTGTTGAGTTTAAAATATATAAGCTTTAATTTATTTTTTCGTTCCAATTCATGAGTATAAATATAGCTGTTTTAAATTCGATGTATTTTATTAATTGTTGTAGTTAAACTGGGTGTGTGACAGAGACAATTATCCAGCGACAGCTCAAGCTGTTTTTTTCTGTGGCGCCATCCTTGGAGGATTAATATTCGGTTGGATTGCAGACAAATATGGGAGGATTCCAGCTCTTGTAGGTAATAATAAGTACTTACATAAAAATAGCACAATATCTTCTGTAATAAACAAATGGGATTCTAGAAATAGATAACTATGTTTCTATAAATCAATTTGCTGTTTTTATTTTATTTTAATAGCTAATTACAATACTATGATTTTGTCTACTAAAGAAGTTGCGGGATTGATATACTACTTATTACTAATTATTACTACTATATGCAATTTAAATAATATTTCTTATGTGTAATGTTGGCTTCATTCGAATTTTTAGATCTAAACAATAACGCAAACAAAAGGGTCCATTACTATTATATCTTTTAAATTGTTACGAAATATATATGTATGTTCACAAAGTTTCCCTACTATAATCAAATAAACTGTCTATTCAAAAAGCTTTCATTAAAACTTTTAGAAAGTTCTGAAACATTTTATTTCTCGTCCAAAAAAAAAAAAGCGACTAATGCTACTCGATAACAAATGTGATTAAATTTTGACTTTGACTTATATTGTTTATATACTATTATATACTACGTTTGTTAAGACTTATTAACGAAGTTTAATTATATGTTTAAAAAAATGTATTATCTGCCAACTTCTATGACATTTGATTAATAACATTGTGACAGGTACAAACATGGCGGGATTCCTCGCTGGAGTTGGAACTGCTTTCAGCAACAGCTTCTGGTCCTTCTGCCTCTGCAGATTCCTCGTCGGATTGGCTTACGACAACTGTTTCACCATCATGTATATCTTGGGTAAGATTTGTGATGTCTTTGATTTTAACTTCAGGTTCAAGAAAGAGGTTTTAGTTTTTGCAGGGTGGAGAAAGAACTTTTTGTTGTACTTCTGGTGTTTTATCTAACTATAGGGAACTACAGTACCTGCTTAAGATTACCCGTGTATTCCAACTGAGTTTCTAGGCCACTTAGACCTGCTTCTTACTTCTGCTACTTTCTGACTAACTTTTTTTCCAGTGGTGGAGTACGTTGGTCCGAAATGGCGTACATTCGTTGCCAACATGTCCATAGCCGTTTATTTCACATTTGCTGCATGCCTGTTGCCTTGGATAGCACTTGGAGTTGGTAATTGGAAGGTTTACACGCTGGTGACGAGTGTGCCGTTGGCTTTGTCCATTTTAACGCCTTGGGTCGTGCCGGAGAGTGCCAGGTAATACAACTCTAGATTTAAAAGTTTTGCTCTGTTCGTTGGAATAGTCTCCATAAGTTGTTAGTCCCAAAGCAATTCATAGGCTTTTGCTATAAGTAGGTGATAAACGTAAACAAAAAGATAACATTCAAGACCTCAGAGAAACTTTGATCACACATAAAGGAGGGGAACCACTTGAGTACGATGCGATAAACGTCAATCTTCAATTAAAACTATAAGATTCAAAAAAATGCACACTCGTATATGTTTACCTTTCCTGTTCTGCATAAAAATTACAGCGTTTCTGCAATGTGTTTATGAGATTTTAATAAGTTCTCCATCAACCTTTTTAAAAAATTTGCTCTTTACGTACGTTTTTTGGGTTGTATCATCAATTAACTCAATGTATATTTCAGATGGCTCATATCTCAAGGACGTATCGAGGAAGCGATAACTATACTGCATAGATGTGAAAGATTTAACGGGACGAAAATTCCGGAGCCCATTTTAAAAGAGTTCAGGGTGAGTCGGAAAAAATCATTTCAAAATCGATCATACACTTGTATACAGCAAGGCAAGTTAAGAACCTCCATTTTTAAAGTCAGCATTTGGAATTTTATTAGAAATATATTAGATCCCATACCTTAAGATTCTACCCTTTCTGATCCCTCATGACATGACCTTAACCACTACTTTTTTATGTAATAAATAATAATTTTAATGCATTTTTTAACATGTTGATTTATTTTTATAATATTGTAAAATGTAACTAATGTTGAGTTACGTTTATAATTTAGTTTACAAAATTATTTTTCTGTTTGAATTAACTTAATGTATGAATATTTGCACGCCGTAACGCAGACATGAAGTACCTTTTTATTTTTTTAAATTAACATCTGCATTTAATTCTATTCATGTTTAAGACAACTCAATTTATCTTTATCTTTACTTATTTTGAAGACCTTCAGGTAAGTTTACATTAGTGCGGTGTCTGCGGGTTACTTTGGCTTCCCTCTATCCCGTAATGCTCTGACAGCTAAATGTACGTTAGTCCGACATACTCCTTCGGTCCCCCCGGGCTGGAGGAGATCCATGAGGATTTCCCCACGTAAAAAAAGAAAAAAGAAGATTACAAACGACAAAAATCTCGAAATAAATGTCAGACACAAATTTCTTTACTGTTAACACTGAGTCATTGGTAAAAAAAATGTACAATCGATTAAAACCTCTTTTTGAAGTCGGTATTTTTTCCTCAGGAGACAGCAACAGAAATAGCAAAACGGGAGGAAAGCTTGAAGAACTACTCCATCCTAGACCTGTTCAAGACGCCCAGGCTTCGCCGCCACAGTATACTCCTGCTTTTCATCTGGATGGCAATCGCGATGGTGTTTGATGGCCACGTCAGAAACGTTGGGTCCCTTGGCTTGGACATATTCCTGACTTTCACCGTGGCCACGGCAACCGAGTTCCCTGCTGATATTCTCTTGACTCTAACCTTGGATGTGTGAGTATCCAATTTTTTTAAATCTAATAGAAAAGTAACGCGGTCCTTCTGAATTTTCGCTAGAACAGTTGATCAAAATTTGGATTTGGAGATTAATTCCGTTTTGAGGAAGGATAGGCTAAAAAAAATGCGAGTAAAACAGCGTGAAAAGTTTGGATCTTTATGTAGATGCTAGATACCATAGTTACAAAAGGTGTTAGTCCCAAACCAAGGCATTGGCTTTTGCTACATGTAGGTGATAAGAATAAACAAACAGATAACATTTGAGACCTCAGATACAGATACCAGACTCTGAAACCTATCTTTTGTGATGGAAACGAGTAATTGCTCTGGGTTCTTTGTGAAAATTTGTGTAGTAAAGTAAGTCTACAAAAACACAAACCTAATCCGCTTAAATAGGGACTAACACATTTTGTGTATTGTTCCAACGTATTTACCAAGACAGATTTTTCTGTCGTGAAGCAGTTATGTTTCGGTTCGAAGGATTGGAGAGCCAGTGTAATTACCGGCACGAGTGGTATAACCACTTCAATTATACATGGGCAACGCAAGGCGGTGCTCTTGACGTTTTTAGATATTAAGGGCATCGTCGTGTCAATAGGTGGCGGTTTCACTTTCCATCAGGTGAATCGTCTACTTGTGAACCCATGATGTATAAGATAATATTTTTATTTCTAGGTTGGGTAGACGATGGTTGGCTTTCGGATCTATGGTGCTGAGTGGAGTTTTCAGTCTCCTGGCAACAACGGTACCAAATGGTACGTCAGTATTTATCACTCTCTTCCGATATCATACTTTGATAACAAGTTACATTCAATCACACAAAGACCGTTCGCCCATAACTGTGAATGTGAAGTCTGAAACCGCTTTCTTACCACCTCCTAATTCTTCTGATTAAGTTCGTTGCGGGTCCCAAGACAGCCGGTAGGGTGTCCAAGAACAGCCTGTGCGTCATTGCACAGCTTCATTATTCGTTGGTTATTTGATCAAAGGACACCACTGTTGCTCCTGGTGATCAGAAGCTGCAGTGGTGGGACAGAGTGGTGGGTGTGCATCGAATATAGTTGTGAACAGAAATCTACAGGCACTTTATTCTAGTGTGCGTTTCGTCTTTACTGCGTAAACTTGAGGTTATGCACACTAAAACAATATGCATGTACACGCATGGAGAAATTAACGACGACCAGTCAAAAGATCTTCATAAGATTGAATGACTGTACAAAGAACCTTACACATTTATTTGACTGCACTCCAATGGCATGCTTGAACATTTTTTTTTAAATATAAACTCACGCCGAAATTAATCCCTCGAAAGGGCTAGGTAAAGGTGATAAACACCGCGTTTCGCATGTTTATATTGAGCCCCGTGTGAATGGTTGTGAATCTGTCGCCACTGGCCGAGCACAACCAGGAACATGGTAGCTACAATGTACAGCAACCCGAGGCTCGAAGCCTCGACCTTTCGGGTCGGGTTGGTCGGTTAAACCAAACCATGTCATGTCATGTCATGTCATGGCTAACAACTATTATATTCAGCACTGAACAGTCCCCTATAGTATCTTTACATGACAAAGACAGCTTTCTTTCTCCACTGCAGCTAAAAATCTTCTCTTCGGTCAGGTATACCATCAGCTTCCTTGGCCATAGTGGGACGTTTTGCCGTGAACATATCCTACAATATCGGGATCCAATACGCAGCTGAGTTGTTGCCAACAGTTGTGAGAGCTCAGGGAGTAGCTATGATTCACATCATGGGATATGTTGCTACCATCCTGGTGCCTTACATCGTTTATCTGGTGAGTATCTTTTACCAACTCCAAAAAAAGATGAGGTTATTATATTGTAGGTTTCTAAGTTTCTATAATGTAATCCTACAGATTTCTCCGTCAATTTTGACCCGACTTTTCTGTGTTATCTTTTGTCTGTGTCTCCTTTGTTAAGACAAACCTGTTTTCGCTGTTACAACTAGCAAGCATTCGGTCACAATCTTACCTGGGGCAGTAGCCAAATAGGTTTGTATTGTCGTAAATGACTAAATGAAATAAAAATACTGCCCCCTTAGCTAAGCGGCTTTATATTCGTTCTTTAGTAGAAATAGAGTGAGAAATTATGTTGACAGTGACATAGCTAAAGCGCGAGTGTATTTTCATACATTTTGCAATCGTTTTACTTTGTTCATTTGTATAAAAGCCATTTTCTATGGATACTGAAATATTTTCTATCGTTTGAGTCATGTCATTGCAATACATTAAATTTTTTTTGCCGTTAATGCTTGTAGAAGATACTTATTGGTTAAGGGGAATGATGACAAGTAACGAGGACGAAGGTGTAAATAGGTTTTTACTGAGTTGGCAATGTGTTTTTCATGCTTCTGGTACTATAAATATTTATACCACGGTGACCGATTACGATCAGGGGGCCACAATGGTCCAATAGTCCCCTTTATTCCCATAGTCCCCCCATTCATTTCACTGTGTAATATTTATCTATGTATAATTTGATTGCAGGCCACAATAGAAACCTACATACCCCTTCTCATACTCGGGGTTTTGGGGATTCTCGGAGGGGGTCTTTGCCTCTTTCTCCCAGAGTCTATGGGCAAAGACATGCCCCAGACCATACAAGATGGGGAAAACTACGGCCTCAACCAACGATTCTGGGACTTCCCTTGCTGCGGAGCTAAGACCAAAACTGTTAAATAATTGGAGATTTTAAAGAATACTTTATCAGTAGTTTTGCAGGAATATTAATTTCAACTATTTTTGCCAGCTATGAATGAGAGCAGTAATAAATCGATTAGAAGAATTTGTGTTTCTTTGTTGTAACAACTCTATCTTTTAAGGACTATCCTTACTTAAATTGTAAACGAATGAATGGATTTTTCTTACTGTTTCACGCCAAAACTATTGAATGGATTATAATGAAAATTTACAATAATATAGCTTTGACATCAAAATAACACAAAGGCTATAATATATATTGTGTGAACTGTCTAAAATGTCTAGTAATTACTCGTAAAAATCCAAATGAAACCATTTCCGACTTCTACACTGACGAAGTAGCGGGAAAGCTAGTCCCTTGTAAATTAAAAAATTGTGCTAATGCTTGATTTTAACTTGAAAACTAGATGTTGGTTCTTCAATAACATGTTAAACTAAACTTGGACATAGATAAATAAGTGGATTGCCCGAGTGATGATAATACGTGGGATATATTTATACCTACTTGTAACAGGTATTATTTTTATTATAGAAATAAAAAGAGGACAAATTTATTAAATATCTCATATATTTTGAATTTTATCACAGAATATCTTTTTCACATAACCTCTATTTCGGGCACAGCCGTAATCAGGTTAGAATACTGGTAACTCTCAAATCTAATCACAAATTAACTTTCTCACTTAGAACTTAAAATGTAATTTATATTTACTGTTTGTTTATGCTTCTATCACAATGTCCTTTTATCGATCATCGTAGAACTAAATGGTCACACACACAACGAATTCAACAAACTAAGTAACAGAATTATTACAAAACCCATTAAATTTTAACAAGTAAGAAATTCATCGATTTTTTTCCCCCAGATTTGGAGACAAAGAGAGCCGAAGTCACATTCAAGACAAAAATCAGACACACATAATTAATTTTCCAAAAACACATAATAGGGACGATGGTATTCTTAAACTAAATCGTCTTCTGGTTATCTCTCCTTATCTAAAAAGGCAAGTAAAATGGCTTTTTACTTTGTACTGAATATCTCCTACGTGATTTCTTATAAGTTGCAGCTACTGCATTAGGGATATCACAATATAATTTGTATTACAATTTTAGACATAAGGTATTCCACGGTTTAGGTAAAGCCCTTAATTGTAATTTCAGAAGATTTGATAGCTTTCCTTTTTGTTTTAAAGTGGCTTAAATTTTCTACATCTTTATATGCAGTTAAATATTACCATTGCTGGTTTTAAAAACGCTGTGTCACGCATTTGGTTCCAATATAATTGTTTTCCTCTATACTTAAGGAATACAAAAATATCTATGAAAATCATCTTGAAATATAGAATCCTAAAATGAATTTAAATATATTACGCCTGATAATACATTTAAACAATCTTCTATACATATTGATCTATAACAGGCATATTACCAAATAGCAACTGCGAATCAGAAGTAGTGTTTGTAAATTTTTTCATTCATATTGTTACCGTTATTTTGAAATCAACAAAAATACTGGCGAGAATCTAAACAATTTTATAAAAATACTTTTTAAAAATACTAACAAATAACTATTATATCAAATGTTTCATTTTATACGTCGATGATTTCACTACCGACATAGCGTCACCTCAAAGAACCAAAACATTATAAATAAGTATTAAATAATTTTTGCACTGATCAAAATTTAAATACGAACTTTCAAGTCTATTTACAGCCTTATTTCTATAGCAATTAAGTTTTATTTCAAACGACGTTTTCATTTGTTATCTCCCTTTTTCTAATGGATCCTCTTGTGGAAGCCCTTATTGAAGCTCGAATAGACGCTCTTGATCCTATAGTACTTGGCATAGCTCTTATGAATTCAGCTTCATTTTTACTAGTTATAGAAAGTCTTTTCACGTACCTCCCAGGATTGTTTTCTTCGTCTTCTTCAAGTGCGGTTTTTCTAAAAAAACATAGATTTCATTAACCATATAAAAGAATTGTAAAAACAAGTAGTAAGATATTTCTTTCTTATTAAATCTGATTTTTTACACATTTAAATCAAACACTCTGTTTTCATTTTAATTTATAGTAAAATTGCCTAAAAGACCAATCCAATATTTATTTATTTCATTTGTACAACAAATAAAGTAAATGGCTAAAGGTTTATAATTGTCATATCAGAATATATCTATAATTATCCAATTTTTATTCGGGATGGATAATGTTATGTACACCGGTATAGTCATACATATCAGACATAATGGTTAAATATTATTTATTTCTAGATAGTACTAATAAATAAATCTATAGCTACCTTGAAAAACAAGGGTTGTCCCAGAACTTCTGGTTTTTGCCGAAGTTTTCACCGTCTTGCAGGGTCTGCGGCATTTCAGTATCCATGGTTTCTGGGAGGAGCAGGCACAGGAGACCACCGAGGATACCCAAAATACCAAGAATCAGTAATGGAAGGTCTACGGAGATGTTTGCCTGGAAAACAAATGCATAACTAAAGCAAATTTACTTGATTTATAAAACCGAATGAAAATTTGTTCCGGTTCAAAAGGTTAGAGAGCTAGTCCAATTACCGGAACGAGATGCATCATTGTACCTCTACATAGACATTTTCGATGCTTTTGGCGTTCTAATCCATCAAGGCATCTTCGTGTCAATAGGCGGTGATCACTTTCCATCAGCTGAACCATCTGCTTGTTTGCCCATTAAGTTTCATGAAAAAAAGATAGATGAAAGAAAACTTACCAAATAAACAACGAAAGGTGCTACAATCGAAGCAACGTATCCCATGATATGGATCAATGCTACGCCCTGTGCTCTAACTACCGTCGGCAGAAGCTCCGCTGCATATTGAAGACCTATATTGTATGATATGTTCACGGCAAAGCGACCTAGGATAGCCAGAGTTGCTGATGGGCCACCTGAAAAGGAAAGTATAGCCGTTAGACAAATAATTTTCCGCAAGCGTTTACGCTGACAAAAAATGTACGAAAATGACATTTCCTCGCGCTTGAGCTACGTTTTACCTGACATTTTTTGGGGGTAAAGTGAAGGTTTTAGTTAGGAAGATTTATATTGAGTTTTAGTTATTTAAATATTTATTGGTAAAGTCCTCGAAGGATCTATGTTCGAGATTGTCTGGGTGGGTTCTTACCGCCTTCCTTTATATTTTTATAAATATTATAAAATTTAACTATAAAATATTTGTACATACAAAAATAAAGTGCAGATTGCTGATTGATAGAGCACTTACATTCATAAACGAGAACTATTTTTCTCTTGAAATACAATGCCAGGTTTAAAAATAGTTTTTCGACAGTATCCAAGTAACCTACTTATACATTTTGATTACAATTCATAATTCACTCACCAACTGGTACAGCGGTAGCTAGCAAACTGAATATTCCACTGATCACCATGGAACCACAGGCCAACCATCTTCTACCCCAACTGTGAAGAAAAAAGGTTTGTATTATAAATTTCATCAGCTAAATTTATAGGATAGAAGACCAGCTAGAACCTTAGTAAAGTTTCCAGATGTTCTTATCTTAAAGCTTCACATAACAAGTGCAATATCAGTACTTATGCTCTACAACATAAGATTGATACAAAGTCCAAACAGTTCAGGAGTATCCATGGCAAGCGCCATGGTTTTAGGTCAACTTACTTAGTTTTTTATTAAGGCTTTGTCGCTAAGCGACAATATCGCCCTGTGAAGGCAAGGAATACAAAAACAGCTACAAAAACAAATACCAATACAAACAATTTACATTTTTAAGCCTAAATCATCCAACTTGATAAAATATTGAGCCTCGTACGATGACGGATAAGGCATGATATGTAGTGTATACCATATCGTTGCTTAGCGCCTGCGATACAAGATTATATCTTAGTTCAGGGCTGAGCCAATGTGTGTGTCGTCATGAGGTTATTATTATTATTACTATTAAAATTTGCACTAGTTCTGCTCTGACGCGAGAACATTGCAGTATTACTGCCGATTTTTTTAAACTCACCGATCCAGGACAACAGTTAAGAAAGTGTCGGCAGGGAACTCCGTGGCGGAAGCTATAGTGAAGGTAAGGAAGATGTCCAAGCCCAAAGACCCGACGTTCCTGACGTGGCCGTCGAAGACCAGGGAGATGGCCATCCAGATGATGATGAGAAGGATCGCGTTCCTTCGAAGACGAGGGGTCCTGAACAAGTCTAACACTGAATAGGTCCTGCTCTCCGCCTCGCATTCTTTGATTGATTTTAATGATGATTCCTGTAAAAAATTGTGAAGTCTTTAATACTTCTTTTTTTCCTAAACGACGAGTGCTGCGGCCTGGAGGCCTTAGCAGCTTTACCGTCGCTATCGTTCCCTATACAATCGATCAGGCTGTAACGTCTTTATAAAGACAACACAACAAGACGAAAGGCACAGGTACGACCGCCATACCTTTCCGCCTCCCCATCGAGCCTGACCTAGTACAGACTTAAGACTTATTTGTTTTTAACGGAGGACAAGAGCATCACCAGTCTATTACTGCCTTATGGGAGGTGATGATGTAGAGGATAAGAAAAGCATAGACAAAGACATAGAGGTTTATGGATTTTTTTTTAAATGAATAGGATTAAGTCCATTGTGTAAAGCTTCAAAAGCTTCTCCATGTATCCTCAATTTATTTAAGGCGGAAATGGTGAACTTTATTAACAAATTTTACATGGTAATTGTTGATTTAATAAGTACTTCTAATATATATAATATATATGCTTCAAGTGGATATCGTAGTGTTTAACGGCCTCTATGCCACATTGGTTTAAACTGCTGACTGCTGGGCTAGAGGCTCTAGGTTCGAATCCTGGCGGAGGCGGAACTTTTTATTATTAGTACTCTTTCGTTTACCGGTCTTAGATTTAGTATTCTTAACTATATAGTTTATACCATATTGCTGCTTAGCGCCTGCGACACAGGATTCTTTATTCTCACTTTGGGGCTAAGTCAATACGTGTGTTGTGATGTATTTATTAAAAGTAATCACTGGAGTGGTTGACTTTGACAATTAAAAAAGCTTGACTCTAGCGAAAGTATACAAAAAGGTATATTTAACAAATCTGAATAATACTCACGGTGAAGTCACTGATAACTTTGTCCGGTATCTTGGTTTTGTTGATTCTTTCGAATTTCTTCAGTATGGTGAGAGCTTTATCGATTTTCCCTTGAGACACCAACCATCTGTAAACAATAATAATAATAACTTTTTTTTTTAGGTGGAACATTGTTTAATATATCATAGAAGAAAATATAAAATCTAATTAATACATTTAAAAACCTAATAAAAATCATCTGTACCTCTGAGCGAAATGACTCTCTTTTTATAATTTAACTTATTTTTGTACCTATCAAAGAAATGTTTCGTTACTTATTTACTCACCTGTAGGGACATTATTTTTTCAAGTTAAACACAAAAATAATAAAAAATAACATCAAATAGTCAACTAATTACATAAAATTAATCACACTTACTACAAGAACAGAAAAACACACAAAATAGACGATTGCCGCATTTATTTATTTTACAGGTGGTCAAAGTCAAAATGCTGTTTATTCGAATAGACTTAAATTAAGCACTTTCTAATCGTATTTTTTACTACCACCGGTTCGGAATGCTATTTCTACGGGAAGGAATCCGGCAAGAAACCACCGTAGTTGCATTTCTAATGTTTCCAATATTCAAAATACAATAATTTTCAATTACAACTTACAATTTGTAAAACGTAATAAGAATTCTAGGGTTTTCATTATAGAATATAAAACCATGTCCTTGATAAACATGTTGATATATATTACAGTATAACATCTTTACCTCTACACGGGCAACGCATTGGCGGAGCTCTTGGCGATGCAAAAATCAACGGCATCGTCGTGTCAATAGTTGGCGGTTGGCGGTTGGCGGTATCGCTTACCATTAAGCGATCAATCACCTTGTTTGCTCATGATCTTAATTTTAAAAAAACTTGCGAGATCGTCTGGGCTGGTTACCATGCTTCTTTCTATTTCCAACGTGAAGCAGTTCGCTGTATTCCGGTTCGAAGGATTGTAAAACCATTCTAACTACCAGCACGAAGTATAAATTATAAGTTTTCTTTACCTGGCACTTTCAGGCACTAGCCAAGGTGTCAAAGCGGCCAATATGAACGGAGCACTGGTGGCCAAAGCAAATTTCCTCCAGTCATCAGCCAGTAAAGCAATCCAAGGTAGCAAAGAAGCAGCCAACGTGAAGAACAGCGCTATTGACATGTTGGCGACGAAGGTCCGCCATTTTGGCCCGACGTATTCTAGAACTGGAAAAGATGGGTATAGTGAGAAATTAAGCGACGTTTTATTATTTATTTTAATAAAATTTATTATAGCTTATATCATAAATATTCAAATTTAAACAAGAAATAATATTTAACCTTTATCTCTGATATGTATGACTATACCGGTGAACATAACATACATAATAAAAATAAAAAAAAATACTAAATAAAAAAAATTACAATTAAAAATAAGAATAACAAAATAAAAACAATACACAAATAAAACTTGACTGACATAAAACAGATAAGTTCAAAAAAGAATTAAGAAAAAAGTATTATTATAAAAGTATTAAAAGTAATAGATTAAGCTTTGAGGAGTTGGTTTCCTATCTTTTTAAACTATTCAGCTAGTCATGAAATATATCCATTTGTGCTTAATTATTAGCTAAATCATGACTGCTTCAGAGATGACGAGATTTGTCGGCTAAGTTCGTTTTCCATAAAATATAAATAAACAATAAATAAATAAACCACATCACGACATAAACATCTAGTCAGCCCTGCAGTAAGCATCTTAAGAACTTGTGTCACAGGAACTAAGCAACGATATGGTATAAACTACATAGATAAGAATACTACATCTAAGACCGGTAAGCGATTCGAACCCAGAATCTCTAGCGTAGCAGTCGGCTGTTGACACCACCTGCGCCACTGAGGTCGTCAGAAAACATACATTGTCTTTTAAAGATATTACCCGCATTTTTATAATGTTTCCACTATCGAGTTAAAGTTTTACGCGGCACACCCGCCACTCTGTCCCACCACTGCAACTCCTGTTCACCAGGATCAACAATGGCGTCCTATGATCGAATAATCAACGAATAAAAGGACGCCACTGCCCCAGGCACCTTCTCTCTCCCTCGACACCTGGATCAAGTGCCGAGGGAAAGTATAAAATAAATAATATTTCATAAATTACCTACACCTTTAAGATAATCTATATATTGCTTAGGTATTGTATAGAATACCGGATTATTACAGACCACATACATGCTTCACACACAAAGGAAGTTTTAATCTTTTTAATGTATCTTGTTTTTTCGTTTTTTTTTTCTTTAACCCATGCGGTATTTTTATGTATCAATGACATTAATTTATATCAAATGCTTATTCGTTAAAGGAATTCTTTAAAAAATATAGGTGTTTATTGTGCTGTGAATGAGATAAATAAACAGCAAACAAAAAACGGTGATTTGGTGTTAAGCCTTAGGGAGGTTCTAAATGAAGTTTCTTACGATTAAAAAATTAATTGTTCGGAAATTATTGATATAGGTTCACCTATAAACCTCTTGATATTATTGGTTTAGACAAGGGAGGTGTCCTTAATAATTAAGTAATGCGTATTCTATGATCGTAGTAGGCGTAATCTCACGCATCACACTTCAGTAGAAGGTTGTCAGTATGATTGCGCTATTAAGCTGGGCCTACACTCTACGAGTCAGCTGGTCCAACACTCTACTAAACGCTAGACGAGACGAGCATTACCGTAACCGTTCTGCTACTCATCGCTCGCGACGTCAAGTCCAACCATCACTACCCTTGAACGTAGCGTTCATCCTTTGTATCCTTAGAATAATAAAATAAAAACCGACTAGAAGGGTAGACGCGAAAAACAAAATCATCTCCACATAACTTGTAGGGGAGGCGCCAAAAAAAAAAAATGTTTAGCAATTTGTCAACGTGGTAAAATCACTTAAGCATGCAAAGTTATATCTTTCTAGCACTAATCGTTTGGAATGTAAGCCGACGGCGGACGGACGGACACGACGAAACTATAAGAGTTCCGGACGTGAACTACGGAACCCTTAAAAACCGGTTAAGTTTGATCGGACTCGCACATGAAGGATTCCGTACCAAAAACAAACAATATATATTTTTGTGATAATTTCATACCTAACAGCTAGCAAAAAATGTACAAAAAATCACTTTTCTTAAATGGGAGTCCCTTTAATTTTTATTTTTTAAGCACACATCTACAATATTTTAAAGATTAACAATAAACAAGTGTGACTTACATCCTTACACTGTACATAAGACGAATTACTTTAGCGTTTAGCGCAGTGAAATCCAACCTATTTTGCTGGCGGGCCGCAAGCAAATTGCAAAACATTGTTCATTAAAACTACTAAATTTAGAGCATTCTACCGTGACAAAATTTGTAGAGGACATTATTTTATTCCTAGATTTTTTCCATTATCTAAATTCAAATAGGTTGACCCTAAATTAGGCCAATCTCAAAAGTATGGCGGCGGGCTGTCTTGATCGCTGGTATAGCGTATGCCCACCTTAACATTACAATTACCCGTGAACTCGGGCAAGGCGAGTTGTGATTACTTAATGACGATCGATTTATATCACGCAACCTAAACTCACGGCCGACAATAAATATTATGTGTATATTTATTTACGATATGAGATATTAATATATATTTTTTAGCACAAAGGTACTCTGAAACTAGGAGTGTCATGAACCAATTTTGACTTTGAAAAAAATTTGTTCTGGTATGTATTATTAATAAATAATTAGGTTAATTCGTACATTCATAAACATATGTATAGTTAAATAGACAGAAAACAAACATAACACCAGTGCAGACTAATGTGAAGGCGTGGTGTAATCACCCGAATGCTAGAGGTTCTGTGTTCGAATCCCGGCGGGTCAGAACTTTGTTATTTACAAGACGCATTGTTTCGCTTACAGGTCTTGGATGATGTTTTCTTATCTATGAAGTGTATACCATATCGTTGCTAAGTGCCTGCGATACAAGATTATAACTTAGTACAGGGCTGAGTCGATGTGTGTTGTGATGTGGTTATTATTATTGTTCATTGCGTGTACTTGGACTCGAAACAAAAGCCTAATCAAGAAAACTAGCAAATGTATTTCAAACGTCTTCCGGCCAATGGTGACGTTGAAAACTCACCTAGAATGTACATCATAGTGAAGCAGTTGTCAAAAGCCAATCCAACGAGGAACCTGCAGAGCGCGAAGGACAAAAAACTGTCGCAGAATGCAGTGCCGACCCCCGCTACGAAACCAACTAGATTTGTCCCTGGAATATATACAAAAACATACAACATAAACTCACGCCGTAATTAATCCCTCGAGAGGGGTAGGCAGAGGCGTTACACACCGCATTTCGCATGTTTATGTTGAGTCTGTGTGACTTTTGCTTTAATTTAATTTAAAATATTGCTAGTTTTATTATTTTTTTTTTGTTTTTTGTCTTCTCTTACAAATTGTGACGTATTGTTAACCTCAAATTTTAACCATAGATTTAAGCTGAAATATATTTTGGTAAATGTTCTGTAAATCTATACTTGGGACACGCAAATGCATAAACAAACCTTAGGCATTAAAATGTAAGTTATTTTCTTTGTTTCGTGTGTTCTTTGTGGGTTTAACAAATAAAAAAACTGTTTCAACGTACTACTAACCTACTAACGCAGGTATTCTGCCATACTTGTCAGCTATCCACCCAAAGACCAATCCACCCACTATGGCACCGCAGAAGAAGATGGCCTGAGCTGTCGCCGCTAAGTTGTCTCTATCGCACACCCAGTCCAGCTGCAATGCGGAAAAGAGACTGCATTATTAGACGGAGAAGGCATATTTTTTATTTAAAATACAGTTTTTAATTATCTTGTGTTATTGATGTATAAAGATATTCCTAAATTGAATTACTGTACTCCTACTTGAGTATGGTGGGGTTAAAAACCAGTCAAGTGTGAGCCGGACTTGCACACGAAGGAATTGGACCTACAATCAAACTAATTTTAATTAAAGTTAATTTGACAGATGGATAGAACTCGGAAGTCTGAAATCTTTCTTACTTCCTCCTTTCTTCTGATTAAATTTGTTGCGGGTCCCAGTACCCCAGCAGTATGTCCGTGCACGTAGCCTGTTCTTCATTGTACAGCTGCATTGTACGTTACAAAGCACGCCACTGTTGACACTGGCTGACAGGAGTTGCAGTGGGACTGAGTGGCGGGTGTGCCCCGAGACAGACGTACATCGAAAAGATCTTAAAGGGTTCCTTTTTTTGGCGTCTCATGTATGTATGTATGTATGGATGTTCGGATGTACCCTCCTAGACCCGAAACTACCTATCCGATTTAGATCTATGAGGTATCGTTAGAAAGGTCTCAATTGGGCGAGTGCTATCCTATAGCCTTACTTTAAAGTATCCTTACTGTGGTCTTTTTTTTTGAGGTACAAATTTTTTTAAACTAATTTTAATTCCTACCTCAGAAGCAATAGTGCTGTAAGGGACATCACTATTATTATACTCCCATCCGTGCATACACTTCACGATGGGCCACTCGTCGTCAGGGGTGGTCCGGCCCGACTCCAATGCGGCCCGGAAGTCCGCTTTGTACATCATGCAGCGGTCGTGGGCATATGGCCCGCTTGACTTCGGAGGTATCGCCAGTGCACGCCTGTAAAGTACACATAAAACATAAACTCACGCCGTAATTAATCCCTCGAGAGGAGTAGGCAGTGGTGTTGCACAGCGCATTTCGCATGTTTATGTTGAGTCCCAGTGAGACAGGTTGCGAATCTGTCGCCAACGGAAATGAGGAACATGGCAGCTACAACGTACGGCAACCCGACCCCTCGACCTGTCGTGTCGGGGTTAAGGAAAGTTGTTGAGTATTTGATATTTACTAGTAGGTAGTCAAAACGCCAACACAGTCGATAATGTTATCAATATCTTGGGATATCTCAGCCTTCAGTAGCTTCAGGAAGGAGAAAAAGCTGGATTTCTACTGTCATGAACGCTGGTAGAAAGAAATGAAAATGTTTTGAAATGACATGAAATCCCGCTCGAGTTTGAGCATGTCGTTCCAAAACTTTTTAATTTCTTTCGGCGTTAACGCTTGTCCGAGTAGTAAATGCTTTTGAGTAATGGGACTGTAAGAATAAGAATAATTTATTTGCACGAAATATAACCATACAGGAGGTGTTAAGTTTTATAAATAGGTAGTTGTACATATTTCACTTGTATTAAGCATGCAAAATTTGAGCATTTGTATTAAAATGAAGAAAGATCCTTAATAGAGGTTTTTGTCGTTAAAATATTCTTTAACACTGTAATAGCATTTTTCAGTTAGTAGTGTATATATATTTTTTAAATATTGTTATGGATACATTTTTATGGGATTCTGGGAGCTTATTATATATTTTTATAGACATATTAAAACTGTTTCTATAAAAGTATGCAGTATTCGTTTTAGGCATAACTAGTCTATTTAGATGTCTACTGTTGAACGTTTTACAAACACTATACTTAGTAAACAAGGTCGGGTGTAACTTAACGAAACAGCAGCATTCATAAACATAAATACAGGGAGCAGTAAGGACCCTGAGCTTAGTAAAAAGTTGTCTACATGAAGTCCAAGGAGGGACATCAAAAAGAGTTCTAATGCTTTGCTTTTGGCAACTAAAAGTTTTACTAAAGTGAACTGAATAGTGCTGTTTTTAAATTTGATATTTTTGCAAGTTTCCAAATTGCAAATGTAAATCTATTTACTTTACTACAAAGTTTGTCTATGCGACCCTGCCAAGAACATTGGTTATCAAGTACGATAACTGTATGTCAGTGGTGGCTTAGCGCAGGTTAGCACCCGGGGCGGATTTCATTTTCGTTAGAAACTAGCGGACCCGACAGACTTCGTTCTGTCATATAGAAAACAAAACCTTTTGTATGGGAAAGAGAAAAGGGCTGTTTTTATAGTTTTTCCGGCAATTATTCGAATTTTTGTCGACTTCAACGAATTAAAAAAAAAAGAATTGGCGAAATTGGTCCAGGCGTTGTTGAGTTATGCGCTTACCAACACATTTTGCCATTCATTTTATATTATAGAAGATAATATCAAATCGGTCAATCATTTCCGAGTTATGTGAGGTCGTGGTTTACCAGTTCAAACCGCTAGTAATTATTTGGAAAATGATTATATGACCCTGAGTCACGCGCCCGTTGCTGTTGTCACCCCCCCGACGCCTGGTACCTCCCCCATTACGCTGCTACTGCTGAACTTTAAAACAGAAACGCTTCAACTCCTGCTTAAGGGTTAAAAACCTAAATAATTTCAAATCTACCAACTCCTTCGAAGAGAAGTGAGAGTTTACGGAGATGAAACTGGCAAGAAATTTTATTTAATCTTCTCAAACCTGCAAAGCTGCTTATCTTTTAATAAATAAATTTCGTTAAATAATTATTGTTTGTTTGAATTTTTGACTGTGTTTGTAATTAATTTATTGATATTTGGAATTTGTATTTATTTTAATTTTTTTGTTATGTTTGAAATAATTAAGTTTAATTAAGTTATTGGGGTAACTCGTTTAATTATTATTAATAAAAACAAAATAAAATATATATATGAGCTGTTTGTTAGTGTTGCTATAACTTGAAGATGGCTGGACCGATTACAATGATTCTGTTTTTACTTTTTTTAAAGGGAAAAATCGTCACTTGGTATGAAGTTCACGGGGTCAACTGGTGAACTAGCGAAAGCAGCCACCATCAGCCCTCAAATGCGCTACCCAGCGCAGCAATATAAGAACGTTAATTTTGACTGCTCTGTCAAAGTGACATTGACACTGCTTACATTTAATGATTAAATATACTAAATTATTTAAGTGATTATGAAATGTTTGTCCACAGGCATTGGTTTTTTTAAGTAGAAGTGTCGTAAAGTTTTTTTAGATCCATGGCCAGTCGCATTACTAATCATTCTATTTAGACATTTATTTAGACATTCAAATATTTAGCCTTAAAATAAAACTAACGTACAATCGAATGCAAGCAAATATTTCAAAGGAGGATTTTTTAAATTTGTAATTAAGTCTTTTATTTTAACGAAATCGCGAGAAAAATGGTGTTTGAGTTTATTTACCTGTAATTGATGTCAAAACAAGTCTATTACATAAACTCACGCCGTAATCCCTCGAGAGGGGTAGGCAGAGGCGTTACACACCGCATTTCGCATGTTTATGTCGAGTACCAATGTGACAGGTTGCGAAACTGTTGCCACTATCCGGGCACGATGAGGAACATGGCAACTTCAATGTAAGCAACCCGCGACTCGAACCCTCGACCTGTCGGGTCGGATTGTTCGGTTAACCAAGGCACGTAACAAACTGAGCTACCACGTCCTCACAAGTCTATTCACCGAAAAAATACAAATCTAAAACTAATAATAAACCCTTTTATAAAGGGATTTAGAGTAGAACGTCGATTATCCGAACTAATTGGGGACATGGATGTTTGTTAAACCGGTTTTTTCGAGTAACTGAACAGTATTGATTTGAAACTTTTCGGGGCACACCCGCCAGTTTGTATTGATTTGCATGTCAATCTACAGGCGCTTGTATTTGTAATACTTAACAAGTACTAGATTTGTGAATGCTTAAAAATACTCAAATTTCGCTAGAGGAAGCAATCCGAACTTACGAATGGCCTGGTCGTGCGCTTATTCGAGGAAATTCTCGCGAGTCGGATTTTCGGTTAAGCGTTCGTTCGGATGATCGACACACTAAAGACTCAAAAACCAGCAAACCGTGAACATCCCAACTTCCGCACAAAGTATCGGATCTGGTTATAAAATAACGGAACTGGTATTAAAAATGCTAATCGCTTCATTAGATTTGGCCCTGACAATAAATTGCACGGAATAAATGACCTTTTACTATTCAACAATGACCTCAAAGTTAAGGCCGATAGATGCCAAAATTGCCAAAGTCTATCCACCTTATTACTAACCAGAACTGATAGGTATACGTCCAAGACTGAAGTTACTTGGCGGGAAAGGGAAGTGTTAGTTAAAGATGTGTTATTTTCTTTTCTTGTATATCAGCAGAATTTAATGTGTAAAATGCTAGTGCGAGGACGTGGTAGCTCAGTTTGTTACGTGCCTTGTTAAACTGACCGACCCGACAGGTCGAGGGTTTGTTGTTCTTAATTGTACCCGTATAGTGGCGACAGCTTTGCAACCTGTCACACTGTATCAACATAAACATGCGAAATGTAGTGTGTAAACGCCTCTGCTTACCCCTCCTGAATTACGGCGTGAGTATAGACTCACGCCATCATAGTATTTATGTTATGATATTCTAGTGTTTTAACGAGTGAATATTTATAAAACGAACTATATTTTTTTTATAAAAGCAAGTTATGTGTTCCACAACGCTTTTTGGGGTCTGAAGTAAGGGCTACCTATAATTTTTATACAACTTGATGGACAAACAAGTTAACGGTTCAGCTGATGGAAAGTCAGACCCCCATTTAATGACATGTCGATGCCTCTGATGTGATGAAACGCCAAGAGCACCATCTATATCGCAGAGACTAATCTATATAATAATCTAATAACGTTGTAAATACATAGAAAGGAGGGTGGTACCGATGCAGACGATCTCGCACGTAGATCTACCACCTGCTCCGAAAATTTAGATGCGTTTGGTTTGTCTGAAGCCCCTTAACCCTCCCCCTTGGGTTTGTCAGTGCTAATTATCATTCCCTCTGAATTAGACATCTCCCTGTTGCAGAACAGGACAGTTTTATATTAAAACAAATGTCAGTCAGCAGGACGACTTACGCACTCCAGCATCTCAGATGGCCGGCAACATAAGTCTAAATTTAAAGAGCCAAAAGAATCACATCGAATTAATATTGTCCCTTTTTATGTAATCAAAAACAATAATCAAGTTTATCATATAAGTAATTATATTTCCAAGAATCCTCATGAATTAATGTTTCTATTTATATTTAATTCGATATAAATTAAAAATGGCGTACGTAACCTAAACATTCCAGTAAAAACGATTTAATTGTTGAATCAATAAATACTAAGGTATCTTTTAATCTTCTATGTAGAATATATTTGTTCGTTTGTATGTATGTATGTATGTAGGGGGGTATTTTAAAAACTACTGAACCGGTTTCATAGTTTAATACATCGAAATTCAAACTTTGTTGTTTTGATGGGAACAGACTACATTTTCTTAAAAAAAAAACAAATCCGACACAGTTAGGGTTACCAGACGTTAAAAATGTTCCTAACATAAACAGAAATACAAAACAAATAAAATAAAACAATTTTCCTGTACATCCCCATAGAACGTTGCGTGAGTGTCTAGAATTTTACTAGCAAATCAGGAACTTTGTTAGCCATTTCAAATAATGACTATAATAATAATAACCACATTACGACACACACATTGACTCAGCCCTGCAGTAAGTATCGTAAGAACTTGTGTCACAGGAACCAAGCAACGATATGGTATATACTAAATGGATAATAATACAACATCCTAGACCGGTAAGCGAGACAATGCGTCTTACAAAAAACACACAAATTTGTCCTTTGCCCCCGCCGGGATTCAAACGCGGAACCTTTAGCGTAGCAGTCAGCTGTTTACACCACTGCGCCACCGAGGTCGTCACTTTACGCAGGGAAACCACTGGCGAAAGGTTATATTCTAAAGTTATGAAGGAATCTTCTAACAGATATGTAATTAATACCTACATGTGATACAATTAGCTGGTATTGTCATTAAAATGTTAGTTCAATCGAAGTTTTTAATTGAAAACCCATAAATTATTAACTATTTATTTATTTATCTACGTCTTAGAGTACTGTTTTTAAAACTACTGCGTGATACCACAAGAAATATGTACTCTTCCCTAATTAAATTTTCCGAACGAGTCATTGGACAATTCTAGACACGTTTTTTGTTAAAGTTAACAAAATAAATTGATTTTGATTCAGATTATTATTGTGTTTTTCCACTATAGAAACAGCTTCTAGACTTTTCGCAAAAAATTTAACAGCTTTTCTGTTTTTTCTGCTTTTCGCTTATAATTGAATTTTGAATTTTCTCTCGTTGATGTGTACCCTGAGCATTACAACTTGGATTTGTTGCTCTTTTATTAGACATGGACTTGAAGCTTAAACCATGCTCAAATGTCAAATATAATGACAAGGTGCAGTTTATCATTAAAAAATACGCATTTACCTTCTGGTACTGACATTAAAACCGAAATAGTCCTGAATTTAAACCCAAAAAAGTTTATTTAATAAGACCGGGATGAAATCTCACTTTTCAGCATCAGTCTACAGATTAAACTGTTTATTAATGTAAAAATAATAACTAGGAAAAATATTATATACATTAATTACTTTTTTATTCTTTTTTTATTCAAGACCAGGCAGGCATTTGACCCCAAACCTGCCTGATGTTAAGCGGCGATGAGGTCTATGGTGCATCATGCCTGCCTAGGAGAAACCTATTCACTCTTGCCTTAAAGAGGCCCAAGTTATATTAGTCAGGGAACACATCGGCAGGCAAAGAATTCCACACCCTTGCAGTACGCATTGTGATGCCTAATAAAAATATAACTAACTACTTGAATAGCTTAATCTAAAACTAATCTGCTGATTTACGATGGAAAATTGCTATTTACTATGAAAATGCTTACATTAATTACAATGCGTGCATTAATTCAGCTACATTGCTAAAAAGAGATTTTCCTGACAACAGATTTTTCCTAATGCTGACAACTGTAATTCTACAGTTAATAACAATTCCTACAATATAGACTACATACGACATTTGGTCGCTTAACATCAGGTTGCACCTGCACCTGATTGAAACCAAATAATAATAATAATAATCACATCACGACACACACATTGACTCAGCCCTGCACTAAGTATCGTAAGAACTTATATCGCAGGTGCTAAGCAACGATATGGTAGATACTAAATAAATAAGAATACAACATCCAAGACCGGTAAGCGAAACAATGTGTCGTGCAAATAACACACAGTCTCGCCCCCGCCGGGATTCGAACCCGGAACCTCTAGCGTAGCAGTCGGCTGTTTACACCACTGCGCCACCGAGGTCGTCTTGCTTGCTTGCCGATTTAACTATCTATCTATCTTGATCAATTAAAACTAAAATGTTTTTTGTGGCTAAGCGCGAAAGATGAGAACGGCTGGACCGATTAAGCTACTTTATCATATAAAAGAAAAAGTTTCCCTTAATAAAAGACTATTTTTTCAAAAAAACATTATTTTCTTTCTTCCTTTCCTTGAACTCGAGCCCGGGTAGGAAAATGAGAAAAATAATAATTTATTTGTTTAACGTGTGTGTGTGTATAATATATTTAGCATTTTTAGTTTCGTCTCAACACTTTAAACCGTTGCCGGCGTACAAATATAACAATTAATTTAATGTCATGCACATGAATATAATTTAAATGACAAAAAATAATCAAATCAGAATTTAAAATCGTAAAATTCTGCATTTCGCTCAAAGGTTGAGCGTCGCTATACAGCGTGGAAATGCAGCTAGTACAATGGGCACACTCCATTGTACACATGATTTTTATTGGGTTTTTAAATGTATTAAATATTCTGTCTTGTGCCTTAGGATACAGTATAATATTAAATCGAACATTTCGTAAGTTGTTACATCTGATCAACACATGTTTTGAAAAACAAAACTTTTTTAACCACACGGTAGGTATTAATGAAACAAATAACGTTTTGACCGCAAACAATAGCTCATACAGTTTTTAATTAAAACCACATTGAATGTACCGTACAACACTTATGCTAAATAAATTTGATTTAGATTACAACTGATACAAGACTGGCTTAGTTTGGGACTAAAGAAATATGTCAATGATCCCTTATTTATTCTCCTAAAATTACAGTTACCGGACGTCGGGAATTTTCCTATCAAGTCAGGACTGTTCCCATTTGTCAGGAATGCGGCTGGAAAACGAAAATGTCAAGAATTTTTTTATAAAACCTCATTTGTTCTAGACTTCTTTTGAAAATTTTGTGCCGTAACTTTAATTCTTATTTCAAAATCAAATTCTTTTTGTCTGTTGTCAATTTGATAAAAAACACGTTTGGTCTATGCGAAAAAATGATATCGCAGGCAGAAACTAAAAGGGATTATGAGTTATGTTAATTTGTACGATACACCAGGAAAATTATTATCTTTAAAATCCCTGCAAATATTGCTTGCCTTGTTCCGTACCGTGGGTTTGCTCGGATTTCCGCTGTTTGAAGGCCTTTTCGTATTTAAACGCTTGAAAAAATTAATAAAAACAGGTAGTCTCGGATATAACTCGTTAAATTAATTACTCAATTGATGGTGGCAGTTTGAAACATTGATATTTAATTTTTATCGGCTTTAAGATTTTAATTTGCAGGTTTGTTGATTATTATTGATATATTGTAGCATTGGGTCGCTAGATGTAAAATACTTTTTTAAGTATATTTGAATTAAAAAACCGGTCAAGTTTGAGTGTGACTCACACACAAATTTGTGTCATATCACAATATGATAATATTTGTTATTAGAAATTCCCGGAGCGTTAGAACATGAACTTCTAAAAATCAAGAAAGATTGATTGATTCATTGATTGATTCTTTCAAAACAATTTACTGACAAAGAAGACTCTTTTTGACTCAAAAACTACGAAATCCACGAAGACAAAGCTACTAGCACGGAGACTCATATGAAAATACACAAACAAATTCACGCCGTAATCCCTCGAGAGGAGTAGGCAGAGATGTTAAATACCGCATTTCGCATGTTCATGTTGAGTCAGACAGGCTGCGAATCTGTCGCCACTATCCGGGCACAATAAGGAACTTGGCAGCTATAACGGACCCAACACTCGAACCCTCGACCTGTCGGGTCGGTCGGTCGGTTAACCAAGGCACAAACTGAGCTACCACGTGTCACACATGAAAAATTAACTTAGCAATTTTAAATACCTAAAGTTTTTACAACAATAAATTATTTCATTCACGCTTATAGAATAATTGTACCTAATTATGATGCATGGTTTTTGTCTGAGTTTTCGAATGGATTGGCATATTTTTTTGGCAGTCAAGGAAGTGGAACAATTTCCTGGTAGATAAGATGATATATATGTATAACGAAGACCATTATATCATATTTAGATTAACAGATATAGCGTTCGTTGGTGAAATGTTTATAGGATTATTTACCTACACAACATAAATTAAAAAGTTTGTGTGTTCGTTACGCAATCATTCGAAAACGGCAGAAGGTTTTCTGATAAAATTGACCACGCAGATAGTTCATCTTGATAAGACACTTTTATCCCGAAAAATGTCAGTTTCCTGAGGGATCAAAAAACTAATTCTATGCAGACGGTGTCGCGGTCAAAAGCTAGAAACATTATTGTTGTAAGGTCACAGCAAACTTATCAATTCGGAAACGCCACGCCAACGTCTCGCCTTTTGCCTCGCTGTTGAACCGAAGCGATAAAATCAAGTTCAAAGTCATTTTTTAATGTAAGTAGATTTAATATATCTTACTTTGATATCGAATTTTTTTTACTACCCTCGGTTCGTAAATTCGGAATGTTATCTAAGCAGTTGCGGATTTACAAATTACCAGTATGTTTTTCACTTTAGTTAGCAAAAATATTAATTTGATTTATTATGTCGATGAGTTAGCAACTTCATGATTTGTGCTGTATCCAGGGGCCCTCGAAATTTGACCACCTTAACACAACTCAAACTACACATAGTTACAAATGACGAGACGCATTGTTTCGCTTACCGGTCTTGGATGTTGTATTCCTATCTATTTAGAATATACCATATCGTTGCTTAGTTCCTGTGACACAAATTCTTACGATACTTAGTGCTGGGCTGAGTCAATGTGTGTGTCGTGATGTGGTTAGTATTATTATAAATTCTCTCACTTTCGGAATGTAAAAATATCGTTTCACACGGCCAAAATACTGCGATGCTGATCGTTCACGTGTGCGTTGCAGTATGGAGTTACACACAAAGAAACGAACGGCGCGAGCTGATGCGGTGTTGATGCGTTTACGAGTTGATGTGAGCTGTTTATTAGCCTTTATTTAATAACGATCAGCTGACTTGATTTTGACATGTGTCAAGATTTATCTTTGCTAAGTTTTTAAGGCACAGACTTAAGTTGTTGCGGTATGCTTTATTCCTCGAATTGAATTTGTATTAGAACAAGATTATCGTAGTTTATTGGTCAAAGCATTCGGCCAAAGAAGAGCAACAATAAGCGAAGTCGGTCAGTTTTATGTGGCAGCCTCTGCATCGCTGTGAAGTAAACAGCCGACTGCTACACTAGAGGTTCCGGGTTCGAATCCCGGCGGGGGCGGAACTTTATGTTTTTGACGCATTGCTCCGCTTACCGGCCCTATATGTTACATTCTTATTTATGTAGTTTATACCATATCGTTGCTTAGCACCTGCGACACAAGATTATATCTTAGTGCAGGGCTGAGTCAATGTGTCGTGATGTGGTTGTTTATTATTATTATGTATACAAGGAAATATTTTCATCGGGGGGAGGTATTCCACTATCAATAACGTATCGATTTTTTATTAACAAGTTATTATATTATTTGATTATAATTGTATGGCGATACCGTTAACTCCATCAATATTTACGTGACACCGGATCGCGATATCGCGTATCACGTGATAATATTGACAGTGATACCCCCAACTGGTATTAGCCTATGACGATCACGCGCATTTAGCGTAACCAGACGTCAGAAATTTTCCTAAAATGTCAGGATTTTTGGCCATTTGTCGATGCCAGAGTCGATGAGAATGATTCGGCGTTTGTCTTCAACATTTTACCCAAATAAGTCAAGGGGAATCGAATTTATTTTATTTATTAAATTGAATTGTGGTTGCGAGTTGACAAAACTATCAAATGACGTTCTGTACTTCTTTACATAGCGGCTACCTGCCCACCACCCCTCTGTCGTACTAGCTTTATTATACCCTCTTAACTTTATCATTATTATATACCCAAGTATCAGGAATTTAATTCGAAAATCAGTTTTCAATCTAACCTACTATAAAACAACACTATTCAAGGGATGGACTACCTGTAGCTTTTTATTTTTATACATTTTTATTTTTGTAAAAACCAATTCGGTATCGAATCCGAATGCGAGTATTTTTCGTTTTCAGTTTAGCTTGGTGGATTGTTTCAGTTGTCATAAGAAAAAAGCCTATTTGAAGACATAAGAAAAAAAAGTTATGTGATTCCCATAAGAATAATCCCAATGAAAACAGAAACACATAGCTAAAGTCATAATGTTAAGTTATACCATTCCCGTAAAATGGTACAACACCTGACAGCCATGTTGATGACTTCTTAGTACCGCTAGCAACACTAGTCAGTTACCGCTTGACATAGGGTTACTTAGCGGGAACGGAAAGTGTCAATTAGAATTTTCTTATTTTATTGTCTTTTCTCGTATATCAGCAGAATTTAATGAGTAAAATGTTAGTGTTTAACCAGTTAATATCTGTAGTGCTGTACAAGTGTGGAGAAAGTGAAATACGACGATTTGGATGCGCTTTTCGTCATCTCCCAAGTAACTCCTTAGAGCCTACAGTAACCGTAGGTACTGTAGGCAGATTCATCATTTTCATTGTTCGTCTTATTTATCATCTTCAAGAATGAATTATGACGATAAGGCTCAAAAGGACTCTTATCCAGAGCCGTAAAAACAAACAAAAAAAAAATCGCTTGACATTATAGTTATTTTATTTTTTTATTTAGTTTGTTTTTGTTTGTTGATTAAATGAGTGATGACAAGTCGTGCTCGTTTCTAAAATGATACGATTATATGCAGTTTTTAAGACGTGGAAGCTCAGTTTTCAGTGAGTTGGTTAACCGACAAACCCGACCCGACAAGTCAAGGGTTCAAGGCTCTGGTTGCAATGTTGCACCTGCCATGTTCCTCATTGTGCCCGGATTCGCAACCTGTCACACTGGGACTCAACATAAACATGCGAAATGCAGTGTGTTACACCTCTGCCAACCTCTCTCGAGGGATTACGACGTCAGTTTATGTTTTATGATGAAAAGTTGTCTCTTTTTCTGCACTAATATTTTTAATCTTTTGCAATTGTTACGTTTTGTTTGGGATTTTGTGTATGTAAATAATTAGGTACCAAAAATACATAATTGAAGGAAATTAATATACTCACCTTACCGTCCCAATATATTTTTTACAATATTATGTATATAAGGAAACATCTAAATGAGTTTGATAGACTAGGTACATTTGAAAGTGCTTATTTTAAGTATATTCGAATGAAAAACATTTTGACTTTGACTTTGACATAAACACTATAAATGGGTTCTCTACGTCAGATCGAAACTTAGTTACTTCCGGTGAGCAAATCTTAATAGAAAGCTATTAATTTACTTCCAAACCATTTCAAGGATATCCTCTTAATTTATACTGATGGATTCCTTTTCAATATCCGTTGCTAAGTGAATGTAAATTTTATTCAAATTAATTTACAATATTAATGTTAGACATTCATTATACATGTCATTAAGGTTGATTGAGCTGTCGTTTTGGCAGTTTGTCAATTTAATTACGTTTGAGTTTAGAATGTAATGACATTGACCATGGAATATGGTCTAGTTGTGAATCGATCGTGTTAAACTTTGATTAAATATGAATACATTATCGATCAAATCTGAGGTGTTTTCTGGTATTACACCATATTATTATATGTATTTGTTTGTTTAGTATCCAGATTTAGGTAGTAGATCTACGTGCGAGATCATCTGGGTCGGTGTCACCCTCCTTTCTATTTCTTCCATAAAGCAGTGTTCCGGTTCGAAGGATTGGAGAGCCAGTGTAATTACCGGCACGAGAGGTATAAAATTTTTACACCTACATGAGCAACGCATTAGTACTCAAGGCGTTCTCAGACATCAAGGACATTGTCGTGTCATTGCCATTACGCTAACTAATTCGAAAAAATATATTCAAAGTAAAAACTCACCTTTCTTCCACTGTTAAGTTAGCCAGCTCAGGCACCCAACACCAATGCTGTTCAGGCACTATAGTCATGAAGATCTGAGAGAAGTAAACGAACGCGACGAAAAACGCAAACGGGATCATGAACAAAAACAGAATCTTCTGGTACAGCCCGAACTCCCCGACGTATGGCAGTAAGTCATCGAAGTCCGTCGCTTTTTTCCCATTTTTCTCATTCTTTCCTTCATTAAAATTATTTGGCTGTATACCGATGGGGTCGGTGCTATCGCCTATGTAACCTTTGTTGACGAAACTGTTGCTTAAGTCTATGTTTGACAGGTTGTTGTCTATGCTAGAGTTTTGGCGGGAATCTTCCTCCTCGCAGCACGAAGTTCGCTCTTGTGGCGCCATGTTTGTTCTAGTTCTTTTGTACTTTTGAAGTTATTTTCATAATCTTATTGTTTCCTTTGTGATGCTGTAACAAAAAATGTTAAGGTTATATTTGTGAAAAATAAAAGGTATAAATGAAGAAATTGTTTTACTATATCTACAACGAAATACATGAAAAAATTAACCTTCTTGTAAAACCTTCTCTCCTTTTGTAGTCAGTTTAATTTTAATTTATTCAATCGCAGAGGGAGTGACAGATCGGAATAAACCCGAATACAGATACAAGAACAAAAAAAAAACACTCATAAATCTTTACGGAATGTTTGTCTTTTTGGGAAAATTATAAATAGTATTTTACAGTTTTAATTATTATTATATTTATGTTGATTACGATTTTTAATTTTCAAAATTGTTTTCATTTTTATATTATTTAATTAATGTAATGGGTGCGTGTGTACCGTATTAATTAAATTAAAAGAAATAAATTCAGTGCGATAGCTCCAGGTTCCGAAATAAATGTTGCTACATACAAAATTATTAACTTCTTAGGAGAGAGAAAAAATCATTCAAACGCCAACAAAGTCGGCAATCAGGTGCAGGCAAGATAATTAAAGTGACTTGACTTTGCTTATTCAGTAGGAATCAAAATTATTCAACAATACTCATTGATGAGCCAAATATTATTATTTTTATCTCGGTAACGCAGTGGTGTAACAGCCGACTGCTACGCTAAAGGTTCCGGGTTCGTATCCCGGCGGGGGCGAAACATTGTGTTTTTTGCAAGACGCATAGTCTTGGATGTTGTATTCTTTTCTTTGTAGTTTATAAGCAACGACGTTATGCTTAGCGCCTGCGATACAAGATTATCTTAGTGCAGGGGTGAGTCAATGTGTGTGTCGTTATGTGATTTTTAAATAGCCTACTTTTCTTACTTGATCCCTCCAAACTATGAAATCTCGACCTCCCATATCTTGGTAACCCATATACTGATTTGGCTCATATTTGAACTCAAAAATTCTGCTTTCTTTCTTATTCCGCCTACCAAATTTCACGACGATCCGATCAAAGATATTCGAGTTATCGTCCGACAAACATTTATACATCCAAACACACATACATTTAACTCTGAGAATCAGGCTATTAAATCAACTGTCACAAGAGTTTAATATAATTACTGGTAGATTGACTCAAATAACGATGAATATTCTAACAAGTTGTTTAATATCTCATGTTTGTACTCTTTTATAAGTGAATTTCGATAACAGGATTGTAGTAGAAGCGACGTTGCACTGTGTTAGGAGAGGAAAGCAATATTTTTTAAAGGTTTTTAAAGTTATCTCAATAGAAAAACTTATTATCAGTCATGCGACTTTGATTTTGGGCAAGTAGTCAGGCAGTCATCAAGGGCATTGTCAATAGACACCGGTATCACTTTCCATCAGATGATCCGTGTGCTTTTTTGCCCATGACGTTGTATTAAAATAGATAAATAAATAACCACAACACGACACACACATTGACTCAACCCTGCACTAAGTATCGTAAGAACTTGTGTTACAGGAACTAAGCAACGATATGGTATATTCTAAATAGATAGGAATACAACATCCAAGACCGGTAAGCGAAACAATGCGTCTTGCAAATAACACAAAGTCCCGCCCCCGCCGGGATTCAAACCCGGAACCTCTAGCGTAGCAGTCGGCTGTTTACACCATTGCGCCACCGAGGTATGCTTGTTGACACAAAATGTATTAAAAACACAATAATACCTTTGAAACAATTTATGTCGTATATTCATATTAAAACTCACTTTTCTATGAAATGAAGTTTTCTCCATTTATAAATGACAACTTGCTACAAACGATTACAACGATTCAAATTTACTAGGTAGACACTTCTTAGAGTAAAATTGCTTGCAATAAGAGTATACAATCCAATTTGAAGTTTAAAACCGAACTAACTGCTAATAAACATTAAATCTAGGGCATGGACCTCGCCTTAAAATATCTACTTAGTACGAGAAAACGTTTCGCATGATTTAAAACCTAATCCTAAGTGCCCATTTAGACAGTCAGTTGTGACAGTTCAAATTGTGATGGTTATCGAATAAGAAACACTGGCATCCATTATAACAAGACCTCAAGCAACCCGGCCAATAGAGAATATGCATGACTTTTTTATTTCTTTATTATAATTCAATACCACAGATATACAAAAATCCGTAACATTTTGTCAAATATCAGACTTATTAACTAAGTTATAAAGCTTCAAAGTCGTAGGTTAGACAGAAAGATCCAATATGTACAATGACGTCAAAGTACACAGGCGCTATACAACTTCCGTAATAAAGGTTGTTCCTTTACGCGAGATAGATATGTTAACTTTTAATGGTTATATCACCCTGGTTTATCGTTCAATTCTTATTCTGTTTTCACTGTAAATATACTATTTCTACATACTTCAAGATGAATTGATTGAAGAATCAAATTAAAATGTATGCATATTCCCTATTAAACAAAAAAACTTCATCAGAATCGGTTCGTTCGTTCGACAGTTATGATGCCATAGATAAACACATAGACAGACACTTCAAATTTATTACACCCTCTTTTGCGTCGGGGGTTAAAAACAGTGGCGTGCCTCGAGTTTTAGTATAGGGCAAGCCGAGAGATATACTTCATACTTCCGTTGTGGACTTGCTGGCGTGGACGAGCTCAGCGAAACACTCAGAAGTTTGCGAACATGTCAGCAAAACCACAATTTCGGTGGCTTTAAAAAAGTCGTTTGATTTGTTAATGAATGAATAAGAGCGCGAACTTATTTTAGTTTGATAGGGCAAGCCGGGCTTTTGGGCTTCTATGACAGTTAAAAATGATTTCAACGCAGACGCAGTCGCGGGCAAACCCTATTTTTAAATGCCCGGTTTTTAGCCGCGGGACTTGTTTTCGCAATAAAACCTTGAATTGGTACTATCTAAAATTGTTTAGTAGTCATGATTAGTTCGAAGCAATTTATTGGACGTCTAAAATACGTAATGTTCTATGCATTTATTTATACATGTAGTTAATTTTAATAAAACCCATGTTAGTATAAACAGTACTGAAATAATGGATTTATAATACATTTAAACTAACGACCCGTCCCGGCTTCGCTCAGATATTATGTATGTATTATATACATAAAACCTTCAACTAGAATTGTTCATTAAAAAAAACCGCATCAAAATCCGTTGCGTAGTTTTAAAGATCTAAGCATACATAGGGACAGACAGCGGGAAGCGACTTTATTTTATATTATGTAGTGATAAGAAAAAATTAACAATTTCCATTTAAACATGACGTTTGTAAATAAATTTTGTATTTTAAAAATATATTTCTAAAAAAGATTAAAACAAGCCATTTTGAGTCGGGTTCGCATCCGTAGAATCATAAAAAAATATATTAATCAAAGTAAAAATAATATTAAATTTAATTAAATCATTTATTTGCTTAAAACATTGTATAAACAGTTCTTACAATACAGTGTTGGACAAATTAAGGACGCTTTCTGTTGAACTTATAGTAAAACTTTTGTTTCAAAATATTTTTTGTACCCATTTCGAATTTAAATAATCGGACATTGGCTTTTTAATATTTTTTTTAATTTTATTTATTTATTTTTATAAATTATTATTATTGTTTGACATTTAACTCTACTTATTTTATATAACTATAATTTAATTGCAAATTGTTTATCTTTTATTTAAATTTTATATTTTGATTGTATTTTATATTTTTATGATATGACTTTCGTATGCCAATTGGCTGCACATACTTGTCTTACCTTGCCTCGACATCTGCTGTATGTTACCTTAAGTAATTTACAAGAATGGAATAAAATTGAATTTTATTGTAAGATAATTAATAATTAATTATTACAAATATTACATATTGTAATTTGCTTTATATTAAAGTATTCATAGTAGCTTTATATAGTATGAAATAGTTAGAAAACTTAAATGTTTCAAATTGTAATAAAACTATTGTATATTTTTAAAGCGGAGGTTCCTTTCCGGCTTCTTCCCCGTAGATAGCATTCCGAACCGGTTGTAGATAAAAAAAATACGATTTGAAAGCACTTATTTTAAGTCTATTTAAATAAAAAAACATTTTGAATTTGAATTCCACAACAATTTTTATTAATCAATACGCTAAAATCATTATCTTAAATTAATGATAGTAAACACTTGTCGTGACCAATACATCATATCTTATTTATGTTTTAAATTAATCAGAAACTTCCTATAATGTTTGAGGCTGCCACAAAAATAACAGGCTTTACATAAAATTCTGTTCAGTTCCATAGAGAGTGTCTTCAATTTTTTGTCCACCATTGTAAATATTGCTAATGCTAATGTTTTGCCTTTCTTATTAAACATGCAAATTTTTACCTTACTATTTACATAATTAAATTCAATGATCATGAAATTAAAGAGAAATGGTACAAGGAAAGATATTAATTTATTTTGACCTGAATAAAATAACATACATGTATATCTATGATATTCATTTTTAAAGTTTATCTTGTCCACATTTAAATTATCACTGCGCCAGCGGTGTAAACAGCCGACAGCCACGCTATAGGTTCCGGGCTCGAATCCCGACGGTTGCAGAACATTTGTGTTATTTGCAAAATGCAATGTTTCGCTGACCGGTCTGGGATGTAGTATTCTTATCTATGTAGTTTATACCGTAACGTTGCTTAGTGCCTGCGATACAAGATTATAGCTTAGTACAGGGCTGAGTCAATGTTTGTGTCGTGATGTTGTTATTATAAAATGCTCAGAAAATCAAATGCATTTTTGATTACTATTGACGTCTCATCTGAGAAAATTAAAGAACAAAAGCCCTTCATTAAGCCTCATCTTGATTTGTCGGTGCGGCAGCGGTATTCTTGGAATACGCGGTATCAAAAGCTAACTAAAAAGCATTAGACTAAGCGCCTATATTTCTTTAGTGTCCGCATTTCGCATGTTTATGTTGAGTCCCAGTGTGACAGGTTGCAAATCTGTTGCCACTATCCGGGCACAATGAGGATTACAGCTACAACTTACGGCAACCCGAGATTCGAACCCTCTTCGAAGTCCTTAAAAAGCTATCCACTCAATAAGATAAGATATCCATTATCAGGGAAATCATCATAACACCTTAGATGCCTGTCAAAGAAGCTCTCTTCCACGAACGCTCAGGCCGTGGAATGTAATCCCTGCCATTGTTTTCCCAAGTGACTACAGCATGGGGTCCTTCAAAAAGGGCGAAGGTTTTAATAGGGTCAGAAATACTTACGTGCCCCTGGTATTGCAAACGGCTACGGTGATTGCTTAATTATATTATTATTTTTTATTCAACATCACGGGCAAACAAGCAGACGGTTAACCTGATGGAAGGTGATACCGCCGCCTATTGACACGATGGTCTTGATGTCTAGAACCCCTAGAGCACAGCCAATGTAGAGGTAAAGATGTTATACCTATAGTGCCGGAAATAACACTGACTCTCCAATCCCCTACCATTCTAGGTCATTCATTGATGAGGAATTCATTTATGGTATTCCATTCATGGCTTACCATCAGGCGGGCCGTATGCTTGTTTGCCATCGCAGTGGTATACAATATCAAATCAAGAAACTATTTATTGACACGATGCACTTCGAAAGTATTATCACTGCTATGAATTGAAATTGTCCCGGATGTGTTTCCCGAGCATTACAACTTGGAGTTCTTCAGTGGCCCACCTTCAGTGGTTCGACCTTGGTGGCGCAGTGGTGTAAACAGCCAACTGCTACGCTAGAGGTTCCGGGTTCGAATCCCGGCGGGGTCGGGTTATATGCAAGACGCATTGTTTCGCTTACCCGTCTTGGATGTTGTATTCTTATCTATGTAGTTTATACCATATCGTTGCTTAGTTTCTGTGACAAGTTCTTTCGATACTTACTTTGCAGGGCTGATTCAATGTGTGTGTCGTGATGTGGTTATTATTATTTAGTCGTCATTAAACAGTCATTGTCTCCTCTGCATCGTCACTTACCAACAAGTGACGATTGTGGCCGAATGCTTGATTATTGAACATTAAAAAAACACTCAAGTTTGATTTGGACGAGGTGTTAACTGCTCGATTGTGTTTTTTCTATCTTTCGCCGAAGTTAAGATCTATCCAGTGATACGAGGCTACGAAAATTCTAGATGATTCCAATAACTCGACCTTATAATTGAGATATAGTTGGTTAAGTTATGTAAGGTTAGTTACAGTAACTGGTCATCAATCAATTAAGTTTTGGGGACAATCTGAATGTTTACGATTTGTACGTATTGATAACTAGGAATGTAGTACCTTTGGGTAAAGCAGAACAGACGAAAATCAAGATAAGAAAAAAAAAAAAGATTATATAGGGGCCGAGTCTCTACTAACATTATAAACGCGAAAATTTGTGATGTATGGATATTTGTAACTCTTTCACGCAAGAACGGATTTTTTAAATAAATCTTACAATAATTTAGCTTATACATCAGAATAACGCATAGGCTATAATTTATAATGATATTGTATGAATTATGCAAAATATAACTTTAATTGTTATTAAAAATCCTGATTTATCGACTTCTAAGCGGACGAAGTCGCGGGCGAGGCTAGTTTTATTATTAATGCAAAAACATGAGTTAAGCATTCACAAGAAACGATCGATCTGCTTGTTTTATCATCAAATAGAAATATCAAGATATTAATATTTTAAGGACGTGGTAGCTCAGTTATTTCCGTGCCTTGGTTAACCGACCGACCCGACCCGACAGGTCTCAACGACTCTCGGGTAGCCGTAAATTGTATCGGCCATGTTCCTCATTGTGCCCGGATAGTGGCGACAGATTCGCAGATCACACTGGCACTCAACATAAACAAGCGAAATTCGGTTTGTAACACCTCTGCCTACCCCTCTCGAGGGATTTTGGCTTGAATTTATATTTTAATATTATATTTTTTTTTTGTTCATGTTGCTGACTATATAAAAAAACCTTTAAATAAAGAAATATTAACTAAGCAACTTAACGGTAGACAATTAGCTAACTATTCTATGAAATTCTCATAAAAAATAGTGTCAATTGCCGTGTTCTTTGTAAAACACCACCATTTTGTATTACAAATTGCAGGTTGTATACTACACGCAATGTTTTTAAATGATAATAAATCTTTATTTCGGACATTTCAATCCATAGCGGTAAGTGTTGGTTAGTTAAGGTAGTTGACTTAGAAGTGTGTTGGTATTGTTAGATATATAGTTTAGGTTAGATTACATTATGTAACATGTGTAGTAAACTTATACCGCATTTTTTTTTTTTTTTAGTTTTACAACGTCCCGGACCAACTAGCGATCGGTTCACCTATATTTTAGTGTCATGTCTTAAATTAATGGATATTGTGTTTATTTATGTAATTATTTTTAGGAATATTATGTTACATTTTCCTATTGGACTTCCTTTCCTATTGGATAGCAAGTAAGTAAAAACCCGACAGGTCGAGGGTTAGTCTCGGGTTGCTATAAGTTATAGCTGCCACGTTCGTCACTGTGCCCGGATAGTGGCGACAGATTCGCAACCTGTCACACTGGGACTCAACATAAACATTTGAAATGCGGTGTCTAACACCTCTGCTAACCGCTTTAAAAGGAATACGGTGTTAGTTTATTGTTTTAATTGTATTTGATAAAAAACAGTAACAATCATGAGGCGTGAGTTTATGTTATGTAATCCAAGTTTAAGTTGATTTTATAAGTACAAGTCTAAGCGGGTTCCGTAGTCAAGACAATTAAATAAAACCCCGGAACAAATTTATCTTCAGAGAATTAAACAATAAAAAAATTATATACAAAAAACAACCCAAAACATAGTAAATTTTGTCGATAAAAGTACAAGCTGAAATGGCTCTTATCCTTTGGGAGATAAGGTGGGATTTTGTTTGGTTAAATAAATAGGTAAAAATGGCTTTGACCCCAATATCAAGCGATCACGAAGTAGGTGTACAGTAATTGTTTGCTTGTTGACCGTGGACGTACGAAAATTGTTAGAATAGGAGGTGACATATTACTTTTAAACAATTATGAATGCGGCTTGCTTTGTTGCTTATACCTTTTTTTTTAATCAGTCAAATAGATCTTTCCATAAATCTAATTTTGCGTTCTATTCGTTTAAGTTAATTTGACTATGAAAATGTTTGTTGACGGAAAGTATTTTAGCTATTATTTTTAATCATAAGGTATTACGAGCTTTTCCCAAAGTTAGAGTACCTAATTTTAAAATAAAAGATATTAACATGGTTACAGTTTAAAAACAAAGTTCAAACTTAAACATTTGCTTGTCAATACTTTGACAAACATGCTGGACATTCGTACTTTTGAGTTTATGTTGACACTTGTTTTGTACCATGTTTCTGCAAATAAATAAATTATATTCTTTAAAAAATCTATAATATACCTTCGCTTATGATTTGCGATTTTCATTAAGAGTAATGCCGCCTCCAGTTGAATTGTCCATCGTGCATCGGCGTTGTTTGCTTTGCACCTTGGGCTAGGCTGTCGGTATATCATTGTCTTCCTATGATGGTCTCCAATAAGCTATCTATCCTTAATTTTTTACGAAATTTAGGCTTATCTTTCACTTTATTGTTAGAACTTTTATTATAGACTAGCTTTTGCCCGCGACTTTCCGCGTGGTCGAAAATGTTTCTAATAGGATTTTTAATTACTTGACATTTATCATTATATTTTGGTCAATTCATGCAATATCTTTATAAATTATAGCCTTTGAGTTATTCTGATGTAAAAGCTATATTATTGTAAAGTTTCAATTAAATCCATTCAGGAGTTTTTACGTAAAAGAGTAATTAACATCCATACGTACATCGTCACAAACTTTCGCGTTTATAATAAGGAAGGATGTGTTCTACAGTGATCTTAAGGTGACAATTTTTCCAAAATCTTCGTTAAATAAACACTCCGGGATCAATAATTTAAACATTTTGGAGTTTTTAAGTTGGAAATATGATATTTTTCGAAAATCGGAAAACTAACTACGAATTCCATAAAAAGAGGTACGTTGTAGAAAACTACTGTTTTAATTTTTTTTAGGTTATGTTACTAAGTTTTCATAATTTACAAAGGATGCTGCTTGTTTATTGAAAATATTACAATATTAATACTAATTTATGATATTATAGAAGCGATATGTAATATTTTATAAAAATATTATAGAAAACTACCATAGGACTAAACGCTTCGATAGCTCCTTCATAATGCGTACTGCAAGGGTGCGGAATTCTTTGCCTGCCGATGTGTTCCCTGACCACTATAACTTGGGCCTCTTTAAGGCAAGAGTGAATAGGTTTCTCCTAGGCAGGCATGATCCACCTTAGACCTCATCGCCGCTTAACATTAGGCGGGTTTGGGGTCAAATGCCTGCCTGGTCTTGAATAAAAAAAACTGATGTTTTGATTTTATAGGTTACATTACTAAGTTTTCATACTTTACAAAGGATTCTGCTTGCTTAATGGAACTATTACTGAAGCGCTTGCTTATTATTGAAGCGATACTGTCAATACAATATTATATCGCGATACCTCGTATAACGTGACAATATTGACAATATCTTATAGCGGAAGTTGGAAAGTCTATTCTTTTACATTAATAATAATCTCTGTTAAGGTAATAATAGGATATGGTTATTGCTTACCATCAGGCGGGCTGTTTGCTTGTGACTTTATTTCAATATATACTAGCAACCCGCCCCGGCTTAGGGTGGTATTGATAACAAAAAACTGTATAAAATACATCCTAAATCACTCAGTGATATAGTAAAGTTCTACTGGTGAAAAACATTCTTAAAGCGTATTACTAGAGTCGGCGTTACATAGACATAAACTCGCCGTAATCCCTCGAGGATGACAGAGGTGTTCCACACCGCATTTCACATGTTTAGGTTGATTCCCAGTATCACAGGTTGCGAATCTGTCGCCACTATCCGGGCACAGTGAGGAACATGGCAGCTACAATGTACGGCAACCCTCGACCTGTCGGGTCGGGTCGGTCGGTTAACCAAGGCACGTAACAAACTGAGCTACCACGTCCTACGTAACGTACGTACGTTTTATAGGCTGTGTTTTATGTAAAAGAAATTATGTAAATACTTTGTTTTCCTTAAAAACTATAAGGAATATATATTTACCAAAAAGTTTTGCAAAATTAATTAGCGGGAATAAGCATCGTAAATTACTCAAAGTTTTTTCTGTCATTGTGATATAGAAAGAAATTTATAGATTTTTCCTTTTCTTGTGCTAGATGACAAAGCAAGAGCAAACTTTCATTATCCTAAGTCAACCATAGATTTAGATTCCCTTGACCTTGTCAGATAAAGAAGTGATCCTTTCTTTTGAAGGCAAGAGTGAATAGGTTTCTCCTAGGCAGGCATGATCCACCTTAGACCTCATCGCCGCTTAACATCAGGCGGGTTTGGGGTCAAATGCCTGCTTGGTCTTGAATAAAAAATAAAAAAGGTGCGGAACCCTAAAAATATTAATTAAATCGACTGCCTTTACGATCGAATTATGACTTGATACATTAAATTAAAAAATAAACGAATCCATTGTGTTTTTCTTCCTCAATTACTTTTATTACATCAAGTTTTATTTTTATTAGTCAATAAAAACAATCTTAGAGCCCTTCATTTGATCGTTAAAAAGCGTGATAAAATGCCCTTATATAAAAATGAAATAAATGCAATATGAATTTAATCATTTAAATTAAAATAAACTATGCAGACAAAGTGGCTGGCGAAAGCTAATTCAATGTATAAGGTAAAACGAGAAATGAGACATGTTATTCAGGAAATTCATTCGACGTAGTAAATTACATGGTTAGTGTTGATAACGTAACAATTTGTACGAGAATACATAATGCTATTTACTTACGGTTATCATTTAATCGGTCAGCAAAATTGTGATGAACAGAAACATTTATTTGGTCAGTCAAAACAACTGGATAGCAACTATGGTTAGCAAAAATTTTTAAATTATTTTGCAGTTAATTTCTTAGTGAACTGCTAAAACTAAACTAATTTGGTCAGCAAATTAAATATTTAAGCTTCATTAAGCGACCCACGTTTGATAAAATTTGGTATGCAATCAATGGGTGAACAAAATATATTATTTTGTCCATTAAAAATTTACCATTTAATCGCAAACAAAAGGTTTTTTGCTAGGCTCATGCGTTGTATCAGAAAATGGTTCATTTTTACGTAAACGAAAAATTGTAAATGTTTAGTTACGATTGACAATTTTGTTAGTTTATAATATCGCGAATATTTTTAAAAGCTTACTATAAACTGGTTCTAGACATGTTTTCTCTGCTGACCAATTGTGAAATCTTGCTGACCAAGCTATAATTTTGCAGCTTGACTATTTATTTGGCAGAGAAATGATAATTAAATCAGATTGATATTGAGAAATTGTTGCCCGGTATAAAAATTGTTTTCAGAAAAAGGTTTGTCGCACGACATTTCAATGCCAGCTAAATTTCTGTGTGATGTCCAAATGATCAAATGGCTTATTTTTTGCAAATTTATTTTAATAACGGCTGACCATTTAATTACTGTCCTTTACTAACTACATATGTAGATAATTTTTACTCATCACCCGCCACTCTAACCCCTGAAACTCCTGCTAACCAATATTAACAGTGTCGTGCTTTGTAACGTATAATGCAGCTGTACAATGAAGCACAGGCTTCGTGTATGGACATCGTATTACCGGGTTTTGGAACCCTGCACGAAAAGAAGACATAGGAGGAAGTAACTGCACACAACTTGCAGTTCTTAAAACATTGCATTTGCTGACTCAACATTACAATATCCAAGGCTGTTATTTCATGGACTTAACTTTTTTCTTAGTTATAACATTCAAGCATTTGCCAGAATGAAACATCAATAAGAAAAAATCAACCAAAGACTGCTTTGTATTTTTGGCCCTTTTATTCTTAAACGGTACGTAATTATTCTAACGAAGAAAAAGGAGCTCTCATTTATTTTAAGTTAGGAAGGTAGTAAAAAATATCGAGGTTTAATAGTAAGGTTTAATCAGAAAAAACTCTGTTTGCTGTTTTGGAAAGTGCTTAGCTAATTATTGTATTGATACTAGACATAAAGTAAATCTCATAACTTCTTTTATAAGATTTAATTATTGTTTCTTAAAAACAAAAAGGTGTTTTAAAAAATAACAAGCATTCGACTAAACTTACCTTTGCGTTCCCTTTTCTTTAAAAAAAAACTGGAACACAAAATTCGAACACTTTACACAATGCTATTTCATCGGCGCGCTTTATTTTTGAAAATCGAACCGATTTAAACAACACACAAGTAACTATACGCGCGTAAATTTACTTGTTTTTTTTATAACCGTAAAGGCAAACGCGGCGTCCGCCGCGTCTACTAGAACTGAACGATTATTGTGCTAACCTTGCTTTTTAAATAACTGCATTAAGTTATTTTAATCAACATTTACTTGGATGTATCTTGTCGGTAATCCAACCTCTTTGTTTCGGCCTTCATTTCCCGCTTTTTTTGGGATCCTATGATCTTTTTTGATATATGTAGCTAAGTAGTTGTTTCAGCTGGTATTACTCGCGTTATAAATCTATTTGTTTAGTAGATTTCATAAAATGTTAAAAATATAAAAGTAATCGATTAATAATAATAGAAATAATGTGAGGCTAGATGACGGGTGACAGAGAGAAGTGAAATCTATTCATAGAATAAAGATAGAAAAAATGATGATGGTATAATTTTCTAGAATTTTAAAGAACTTGGAAAATCTGGAGCCTGCTTGTTAAACCACTGCCTTCTTTTCATTATACTGAATCGAAATAAAACATACTCTATTCCGTATACTTAAAAAATACTTAAAATTATTTTTTCTTAAAACTGACTCGACCACGCCGGTTCGGAAAATTTAAATTAGCGAAGATACCGGCATTGCTACCCAGCATTGCTATCCACAATCGTCTCGGAACACGGAATCGACTCGGATTCGACAACTTGTCGAAGGGAACGCTATTCACATTCACCGTTCGGCAACTAAAACATTTGTTTTCGGAAATGTGACAGTTCGCATCGGAAACATTCCGAGACAGAAAACTTTCGGAAGCATTGTGAATAGCCCTGCATTCTGTAATTTATACAAGTATATCTACAAGTTTTTTCAATACTTAGATATTAATACATCTGACAGCTTAGGGTGAGAAAGCTTAATATACGAATTAAAATACTTTTATGCAGTTTTTCATTTTTGTGTTTTTTTATAAGTACTTCTTCTTCAAGTTTAAAACCAAACAATGCCAAGAGCACCGCCAATGCGTTACCCATGTACAGGTAAAGATGTTATACCTCTCGTGCTAGTAATTACACTGGCTCTCCAATCCTCGAACCGAAACACAGCGAACTGCTTCACGTTGTAAATAAAAAGGAGGGTGGTACCAACGCAAACGATCTCGCTCGTAGATCTACCTCCTTAATATTTATTTAAAAAAATAGAAAAAGAACGAAAGTCTCTGTCACGTAAATAAATGTTTTTGTTATTTAAATTGATTTTAACAACAAACATACAGACATACAAACAGTTGGAATCAGGTTACTTTTTTGCCGAACGACAAAAACGGAATGATTTGCGAAGTGCCTGAAAAATTACGACAAGAATACAAGCATGAAGGCGAAACATTAAAAAATATAATTAACGTTAAATCTAATCATTGGTCGTTCGTGTAAGTTTTAGTTAATTAGTACAAAAAATTGCTAAGGGGATAACTCTCAAGGCGTTATGTAGGTCAGCTAGCATATTCTTCCGTTTTTTTTTCTCAAAGACACAGTGAAACAGTCCCACGAAAACTGTAAAGAAGTAGTCTTATGCCACCTAACCTTAGACAATAATACAAAAAACTATCATTCTTTAAGTCGCTTATAAGTTGATCGCCTGACACTAAAGGTGTCTGACTATGACTACATTAACTAGTTAGAACATAACAATTTGATATTTTCTGCTTCTTGGTTTAATTCTTCCCTTTTGTCGGGAAAGGCAAAGTGCTTTAGCCATACAGCACAACTCTTCCGTGTTGATTAGTTTTTCTTTTTTTTTTTTTTTAGTAATTTAAAAATATATATATATTTAATATGTCAACAATACCAATAATAATAAATAACTTATTTAATACATTTAAAAACCTAATAAAAATCATGTGAACAATGGAGTGTGCCCATAGCACTGGCTGCATTTCCACGCTGTATAGCGATGCTCAACCTCTGAGCGAAATACAGACCAGCGTTACGGTCACGACTCTCTTTTTTTAATTTAACATTTAAAATTTTGAAAAATCTTTTGAAATTCGCACCCCAAGAACCCATAGTCTCGAAACCAAACGGCTCAAATATATAATTGTTACCCAAAGATACATATTTGCGCCTTTTGGCTTCTTCGGCAAAGGAAGCGGCTGAATTTTTAATTGATTCTACAGTAACATGCTAGTAATGTAACTGTAGGCTTTGTTAAGTTAAATCGTCGTATTTCACTTTCTCCACACTTGTACAGCACTACAGATGTTCACTGGTTAAAACACTAGCATTATACACATTAAACTCTGCTGATACACAAGAAAAGAGAATAAAATAAGAAAATTACAACCATCACTCCCCGTTCCCGCCAAGTAACTCTTGACCTTGACATTAACTTGTTTCATCCTTTTTTTTTCTTATGTTGAAACTGGCAACAAACTCAAAGTTGTTCAACTGTTTCATACTTTTTAGAGTGTAATTTTTTACAGAACAATTTTTGATAACATTTTTTTTTGTGGCAATGGTCATCTACCTATTGTGCCTATTTATAGAAAAGTATATTTAAAAACCTTTATTTTCTGGTTGAACTGTTCACGACAAAAGACCATCAAACGTGGAAGATTAAAATCTGGTCTGAATACGTGACTTAAATGAATTAATTTGAAAAAAAAGAGTTCAAGGTGGGAACTTTGCTCTCAAAAACATACCTCAAATGCCCCTAGAGTTTGTTTTATATTTCATACATCATGGGCGAACACAGATGATTCACCTAAAGGAAAGTGATACCTCATATCGACCCAATGTTTAGAACGCCAAGAGCACCGCCAATGCGTTGCCCATGTAGAGGTAAAGATGTTATACCTCTCGTGTCGGTAATTACACTGGCACTCCAATCCTTCGAACCGAAACAGCGACCTGCTTCACGTTGGAAATAGAAAGGAAAGTGTAGTACCAATGCAGACGATCTCGCATGTAGATATACCACCTATCTTGTTTGTTTGTTTTTAAAAATATTTATTGGTCGCATTAATCAACTCGTAAACGGATAAACACAGCATTTAAATTTAAAATGTTTTTCATTTAAATAGACTTAAAAAAGTGCTTTCAAATCGTCACTATTTTTTTATCTACCACCGGTTCGGAATGCTATCTACGGGGAAGAAGCCGGCATGAAACCTCCGTAGTTGCTTTTTTTTAAATTTACAACAGTTTTTCAATACGTGTTGAAACATTTAAGTTTTCTAATTTCATACTATTTAAAGCTACTATTTTCTTTTACACTAACAATTTTTCCCTCCATTTTTTTTTATTTACCAAAAACCACAGCTTTAAGAAATTAATATTTACGGATAAACAATAAGCTTGTCTTGTGCCAATGAAGGTGAATATTTCCAAATAATATTTATGTTTAATAAAATGAATTCAATTCAGGAACCTAAATTTTTTTCGGGATAAAAGTATTGTATGCATTACGTCCAAGGAGATGAACTATATGTGTGCTATATTCCATACAAATCCCTTTTTTGCGTTGTTGAGTAACAAACATAGAAACTTTTACATACATTGTATGCATTAGTATGAGCTCCGCATTCCGTCACTTAACATGGTGTGACTGCGGCCAAATTCTCATGAAAAATGGGCACATTTTTTCCCACTGCAATTACTTAATTATGACATAATTCTTTTTAAAAGTATAAATCAACTAATTCACTACACTCTAATTGATCGGATTGTCCTCAGAAATTAGAATTAAAATTCAATAGATTCCGCGCAAGGCTAAAGTGAAGCTAAAGGTGTGGTGACATGACCAGCGATTTGTTTATTTAATTTCAATGCAGCGTTTCAAATGGCTGGCTGGAAAAAAAATGTGATCTTATTTTTTCTGTTGTAAACATTAGTAGTGACATTTGAGCATAATAAACTGCTACTTGAAATCTCCTTGAATTTTTTAATTAATAAACAAATGATTCAGATATGTTACTGATTTTATAACGAACAATAACCATCTCCGTTGCCATGAGATTATGACAGCTCTTTTTTTCCAGTGCGCGTTGGGATGCGCAGCTGTCGTTTTACTAAATTTGATTTTTTTTTTACGCAACTCAAATAATAAATAAATAAATACATTTAAATACATATTGTGATTAGTGGGTGATGATGCTACAACAGCACAGCAATATTGATATTTGTAAGTAACTTTATACCTAGATTTTTGAGAAAATAAATTAAATTAAATTTAAAAATATATGATATACTCATAGCATTAGTATTATCTTATTATTTTTAATTTGATTAATGTTATGTAGATGACCCCTGAATAGAGGCCTAAATTTTAATAGGCTGGCCTTACAACTCGCAGAAGCTACGACCGTGGAAGAAAGATGGTTTTGGAGTGGCGACCTCGGACCATTCTCGGGGTAGTGTTGGACGGTCCCCTGACAAGGTGGACGGACAATCTTCTGCAGTATCTAGGGAGATCTATTTCCAATTGTGGCCGTCCAGCTGATGATGTTATGATGATGAATGAAAGTCAATTGCCACGTGCACGAGTATAACCTTACATGAAAATGGTTTTAAAACGTAAAAAATATCCATTGGGAAAACTCGGCAACATTATAGTTATGCTAAGTTTGTTTTTTTATTCAACATCACGGGCATACAAACGGCTCTCCTGATAGAAAGTGATACCTATACCCTTGATGTCTGGATCGCCAAGAGCACCGCCTATGCGTTGCCCATGTAGAGATAAAAATGTTATACCTCTCGTGCCGGTAACTACACAGGCTCCGCAATCCTTCGAACCGGAAGGCAGCGAACTGCTTCACGGCAAAGATAAAAAGGAAGGTGGTACCAAACCAGACTATGCGTTAATCTCTTGGTAAGAGCAAATAAATTTTAAAAACCCGCTAGTAGTGAGGCAATACCTTAGTCGTTAATATCGTATTCTCGTCAATGAGATGTCGTGCGAGATTCTGTCGGTCTAGTCACGATCTTAACGATAAGGTCCCACGTAGGCACATAGGTCGAAACTTTTAAAGCATCATCTAGTGTTGCACAGAAGAAATGGCTGACGACATCTAGATAATTTTTAGGGTTCCGTACCTAAAGGCCCTATTACTAAGCCTCCGCTGTCTGTCTGTATAAATAAATTTAAAGGAATGGGGGCCCCCATACAAATACGTGATTTTATAGAAATTTAGACCTGCTCTTGTATCTTACACGGAATCCTCTAAATAGTTCATATTAATTAATCTCATAAGATGGTACGGAACCCATCATATGCGTGTCCGACTCACACTTGACCGGATTTTTATTATAGATGGCTGAAATATTCTCAGCAGTAATGCTACATTTTTAGGCAATTAGCAGACGTGTCTCGTGTCACCAGCCACTTGTTGTGGCCTTATGGAAAATTATACCACCAATCGACACAGAAAGGGCATTTAATGTCTTACAACGCAAAGGTCCGTCAATGGGTTCCCCATTTAAATGTAAAGATGATAAACTTCTCGTTCCGGTAATTCAAAGTGGAAATATTTTTATTCGAATATATTTAAAATAAGCACTTTCAAATAGTCAAATCTTTGATAATACCAACAGTGTCGAATGCTATTCCTACGGTGAAGAATCCAGCAAGAAACCTCCGTAGTCGCTTTTTTCAAAATTCAAATAATATACCGGTCCGGACCGGTCTCCTGATCGTAGATCCCTTTAGCTTTTGGCCCCTGGGCCGTTTCCATTGCTGTCTCCGCTTTGTTGGGAGGGAAGTCTGAACCCGTTTTCTTACTACCTCATTCTTCTGATTAAGTTCGTTGCGGGTCCCAAGACAGCCGTTAGGGTGTCCGGGCACAGCGTGTGCGTCATTGCACAGCTGCATTATTCGTTGATTATTCGATCAATGGACGCCACTGTTGATCCTGGTGAACAGGAGTTGCAGTGGTGGGCCAGAGTGGCGGGTGCGCCGATTCAAAATACAAAAATGTTATATTACCTTCAACTTACGATTTGTAAGTAACCTAGCTTAGATTTTATCCTATCCTTCAAACCAAACCTGCAACATAACATTCATTTAACACGAACATATTTTTTTTTATAATGTTACCATCAACACTAATGACAAAATTAAAAAAAAAACACACTTTTATATAACACCTACCTCTGAATGGTTAAATTCTACATCAGCAGATTTAAATAATATAATATAATGATAAACCACATCACGAGACACACTCAGTCCCGCAGTAAGTATCGTTAGAACTTGTATCGCAGGCGCTAAGCAACGATATGGTATAAACTACTTAGATAAGAATACAACATCCAAGACCGGTAAGCAAAAAAAGCGTCTTGCAATTAACACAAAGTTCCGCTCCCGCCGGGATTCGAACCAAGGACCTCTAGCGTAGCAGTCGGCTGTAAACCACAGAGGTCCGGCATCCAATATAATTAATATTTCTGCTTAGATTTCCTTTTCCTTATAATTAGGATAAATCAATTGTTTAATAATGACATCCAAAGAAACCATTGAAAAGAAGACAATTTAAATTGTAAATAAATTCCAGTTAAGATCAAGGTGTGTTATTGTTACAATTTATTCTTTTTTTTCCCATTGAATTGTAAATATAACCTCCTATTTTTTCTGATTAAGTTCGTTGCGGGTCCCGCGACAGCCAGTACTGTGTCCAGGCACAGCCTCTGCATCATTGCATTATTCGATCGAAGGACTGTTGATCCTGGTGAACAGGAGTTGAAGTGATGGGACAGAGTGGCGGGAGTGCCCCGAAAGACTCAAATTAAACCAGATATATTAATTTTATAAAATACATTCATAAGAACATAAATGAAAAAAACAGACAAGACCTCGGATCAAACTATTCATGAACTACCTTCCCGTGCCGGGATTCTAACCCTGGATCTCGCCAGTCACAGCGGTGTAGACCATTGCACCTTGGAGGTCGACAAGATGGCCGTGATCTTGAACAGTAGGAAGTTTAAGAGTCAATTAAAGTTATTATTTCGCTAACTATATGATTTACTTTCAAGATTTACCCTTGATATGTAATGCAGGTTTTGTCTTATTAAACCAGTATTTAACGTAGTTGTCGCGTTTGTATTTCACGACCTCTGTGCTGCAGTGGTGTGAACAGCCAATAGCTACGCTGCAAATGTTGGGTTCGTATTTTCGGGCCATGCGCTGGGTCTACGATATTCGTGCCATAGCTGGCGCAAGCTGGGCTACTGTAGCACGGGACAGGGCCTTTACCTGGATGGGTGTTCCTTTACAACATTAATAAATAAAAAATAAACACACTTCTTACAATTATATACAAAAGGTATTTTAAATTTTGTTATTTAGGGAATGTCAATAAAGGCTTTATTATTATTATCTTGCGTGGGCGAGATATTGTGTTATTTGCAAGACGCATTGTTTCGCTTACCGTTCTTGGATGTTGTATTCTTATCTATGTAGTATATACCATATCGTTGCTTAGCTTCTGTGACACAAGTTCTTACGATACTTACTGCAGGGCTGAGTCAATGTGTGTGTCGTGATGTGGTTTATTTATTTATTATTTTGCTTAATGCAGGGGACAGTGGGCATCTGTTAAATAAGACATTTTCAGAGAGTTATTTAATATGATGATTATTACATTAATAGGCAAAACCTTGCTATAAAATTCGCTACCTTGTATAAACCACTTATTTATTTAAATTAATATCTTAGATGATAAAATGATATTAAAATATTAATTATCTATTATAAATTTGTCACAAATTAAGGAAATGGTCGTTGTTATACTTGGGTGCACTTCCTATTTCAAATTGCACGGCCGAAATGCAAATCCGTTTCCGCTATTTGATAAACATGATTTTATCTGTTTTTATTTGGGTTCCGCAGAGGAATGGAGAGACGTTGCCACGGAGTTTACAGTTCTATATAAATATTTAAGTTCTATCTAAGTTTATGATTTTCGGTTTGAATTTAACTAATTTTAAAACTTGCTCTAATTTGTATTCAGGTAAATACACAAAAGCGTTTATGATTTTTATAATAATAAAAGTATGGTAAAAGTTGCAATCATGCTTCATGAAATGTAGATTCAGAACATATTTTTCTGCTAGCTTTTATCAGTTGGGTGTTTGTTGCAACTCCAGTAGTTCATGTAATAACTTTACCATATTTTAATTCAATAGGACTACTCGTACTTAAGTAGGTACTTGTTTATTGTTATATTTCGTCTGTATAAAATGTTTTATTGACATTTGTAGATGTTATATTTTAATTTTTTTTTAACATTTTATACTATAACCAAGATTGTAATGAAAGATTGTATTATGATATTGAAAAGAGCAACTACGGAGGTTTCTTGCCGGATTCTTCCCCGTAGACAGGCATTCCGAACCGGTGCTGGTTTAAAATAATTTTGACGATTTAAAAGTACTTATTTTAAGCCCATTTGAATAAAAAAAAAATGATTTTATTTTGATATAACATAAGACAAACTCACGCCGTAATCCCTCGAGATGGGTTGACAGAGGAGTTATACACCGCATTTCGCATGATTATGTTGAGTCCCAGTGTGACAGGTTGCGAATCTGGCGCCACAACTTAGGAACAGCACTTGCACAGAAATCTTGTATCAAGCCACGATATGGTATAAAAACCAAAGGAAAAAATACTAGTAAGATTAGTAAGCGAAACAACGCATTTACAAATAAATAAATAAATAACCACAACACGACACACACATTGACTCAGCCCTGCACTAAGTATCGTAAGAACTTGTATCGCAGGTGCTGAGCAACGATATGGTATGTACTAAATAAATAAGAATACAACATCCAAGACCGGTAAGCGAAACAATGCGTCTTGCAAATGACACAAAATCCCGCCCCCGCCGGGATTCGAACCCGGAACCTCTAGCGTAGCAGTCGGCTATTTACACCACAGCGCCATACGGCCTCTAAAATTTACATTCACGAGAAAGTCAAAGACACATCAACAATTACAATAAAAAATATATAATGATGATTGAACAATTTATATAATAAAAAATTGCCTATCTCATATGTCTAATGAGAATTGCAAAACATAATCACCATGCATTTATTTTTGTAAACAACTGTATATACCATGTTTTTGAGCAAATAAATGATTGATTGATTGATTGATAATAATCACTCCGACGTGTTGACGACCTCGGTGGCGCAGTGGTGTAAACAACCGACTGCTACGCTAGTGGTTCCGGGTTCGAATCCCGGCGGGGGCGGGATTTTGTGTTATTTGCAAGACGAATTGTTTCGCTTACCCGTCTTGGTTGTTGTGTTCTTATCTATGTAGTATATACCATATCGTTGCTTAGTGCCTGCGATACATACAGTTCTTACGATACTTAGTGCAGGGCTGAGTCAATGTGTGTGTCGTGATGTGGTTATTTATTTATTTTAATAGAGTAAAATGCACGGGTTATTGGATGAAAGTAAAACGTATGAATAAATGATAATGGTGGTGGTATGGGTAATGGTAAATGGTTATGGTCGTCGAGGTCGTATTATGTTTGTGTATGATTTGTATCGTGTATATTTATGTGTATATCTGTTTTTATATATTTTTATGTGAATTTCTATATTTAAAAACCAATACATTATATACAATTAAACATTATTCAAGGCAGTACATATTTCTGTTATCTCTGTACCTACTTTTGCTTTGCAATTGTCTACTTGTTTGTTTTTAACTATTGTAGATTTCCACCAAGACATTAGATGGGCTATCCGGCAATGAAGAGAAGCCTGTAATTGGCCATACTTAATTTTGTATATTCATATTTAAGTCTTAATGTACAAGATGTTAGTTTTCAAAATAAATAAATACGTCTAGCAAACAACACAAAGTTCCGCCCAGACGGGATTCGAACCCGGGACCTGTTACGTAGCAGCCGGCTGTTACACCGCGGCGCAACAGAGATCGGCAAATTTGAATGTCAAAGAAAAAAATTTAGATTTCAGAAGTCACTTCAAACGTCCCTTTTGGATACACTGCTTCCAAGAAACCAAAGCCTAGAATCAATTACCATTAAACCTTTCTCAGTATATTACGATGTTGTTTTAAAGTAAATTGTTTACGGAAACAATTGTACAAAGATGCGTTCATCGTGAAGCCCTTTAATAAATAAAAAAAAAAATCTTTCTAACTAAAAATCCAGGAATTACTCATAGAATAGAATAGAATAAAACTACTCACTACTACTACTAAAATAGAGTGGAGTTACTCATAACTACAGGTGCTAATTCTGGGATTATTAAAATTGACTTAATTCTTAAATGCCTTATTTAAATAGCGTTAATAAGAACGATATACACTGTACCTTAACACTTTTTTTTTAATTTGATTGGCAGGAACGGGAAGTGTCAGTTGAAATTTTCTTCTTTTATTTTCTCTTCTCGGATTTAATGTTTAAAATGCTAGTGTTTTAACCAGCGAATATCTGTAGTGCTGTAGAACTATGAAGAAAGTGAAATACGACGATTTGGCTGCTGTTTTTGTCATCTCCCAAGTAACCTATAAGAGCCTACAGTAACCGTACTAGCATGTTACTGTAAGCGGATTCATTATTCCATCTATCGTAAATAATTTCTTTGCTCATCAAAACTTGATAAGAAATATTACTTAACACAGGCAAATACTTAAAGTTATTACCATGATGATGGCAACCCCATCAAAAGAAAAAAATGTTTCAAAATCTTTCCTATACATCCTCCTCCAGGAACATCCGGACCTCGCTTCGAAAACTCTTTTGTAATGCGTACTGCAAAGGAGTGGAATTCTTCGCCTGCCGATGTGTACCCTGATAAATATAAACTGGGGCTCTTTAAAGCAAAACTGAATAGGCTTCTCCTGGACGGCATGTTCCACCATAGACTTCATCGCCGCTTAACCTCAGGCGGGATTGGCGTCAAATGCTTGCCTAGTTGTAAAAAAAAACATGTGGTAGTTCTCCACAGAAATTAGTTATAAATATGCAAATAATTTTCGTGTCCGTATGTATTCAAGGTTTTTGTAGATGTCAGCGAAGCCTCTCACTTTATAAAACCGGTCAAGTGCGAGTCGGACTCACACTAAAATGGTTTGCCAATATCTGCCTTTAAGATATTTAAAGTTAACACAAGTCAAAGTCAAAACATTTGTTATTCGAATAGACTTAATCTAAGCATTTTCAAATCGTATTTTTTTTTTACTACCACCGGTTCCGAATGCTATTCCTACGGGGAAGAATCCGGCAAGAAACCTCCGTAGTTGCTTTTTTCAATATTCAAATACAATATTTTTAATTACAAATTACAATTTTTCAACATAATTCCAGCTACACTCCAACTGTCTATAAGATAAACCTGTGCAGCTAATTAAATTACTTGCATATATCTTTATCCTCTACATATTTATTTGTATCGGGATCAATGTTTTAGTTTTAAACTTTATCTGATATTATAGGATATTAATTAATTAATAACCATATCACGACACACATTGACTCAGCCCTGCAGTAAGTATCGTAAGAACTTGTGTCACAGGAACTAAGCAACGATGTGGTGTATACTACATTGATAAGAATACAACACCCAAGACCGGTAAGCGAAACAATGCGTATTGCAAATAACACAAAGTCCCGACCCCGCCGGGATTCGAACCCGAAACCTTTAGCGTAGCAGTCGGCTGTTTACACCACTGCGCCACCGAGGTCGTCATTTGTAACTAGTTTGAGTTGTGTTAAGGTGGTCAAATTTCGAGGGCCCCTGGATACAGCACAAATCATGAAGTTGCTAACTCATCGACATAATAAAACAAATTAATATTGCTAACTAAAGTGAAAAACATACTGGTAATTTGATAAAAAATTCTGATCCTGTTGGCAACTTTAAGGTAACCTTAAAAGTGAATGATAAAGATAAAAAAAACTGCAAAGAAAAAAATGTACTTCAATATAATCGGCCACTAGGAACAAACCCTTATAGCACCTTTGTTTGAAACATTTCCGTTATGAGTTACAGTTTTCGTAGGTACATTGAACTCTTAGACTTGCACTGATTCGTAAATGTATTAAAAAATAATTATATTTCTTAATTGAATCGAAGAATGTTTAAATTTTATGTCATATTTAGTTTGATAAGTTTCAAATGTGTTGTTTCAATTAAAAACAAGGACTGTGGATACAAGGTGAGAAATTAAATTTGTTTCCATCAAACAATTCATGTCTTTTTTTTCAAAACCAAAAAAACAAACTTTTGGATGCATCACCATTCGGTAATGGATTGGTAAATTGGAAACCTTTAGATGCCTATCAATCTTACCTATGATGATGATGATGTAATCTCTGATTTATGATGAATCAGCAGCAAATCCAGGATTTTCTTTTAGGTGCTTGGCTTTCAGAAACGCTTTTGCCGGGGCTACAATTCCGAAGAAGTCAGCTACTTTTGAGGGGCTTAGCTCCCCCTTGGATCATCCAGTGTAATGGGTCAATGGTAGCACGTATTTAAATCCGTAAATCCTTCTTTCTATTTCTGCCGTGAAGCAGTTTGCTGTGTTTGGATTGGAAAGCCAGTTCAAGCAACGCATTGGCGTTGCTCTTGACGGTCCAGACATCAAACTCACTGTCGTGTAAATAGGCAGCGGTTGACATTCCATCAGGTGAACAATCTGTTTTGTTCCAGCAATGTCCTCAAACACGTAACGGCGCTTTGAACGTCCATCTAGTTCCCCATTCCCACATGGACGCAGGATGGGTGAAGACATTTGACCAGTACTACCATGGAAGTAAGATGCTAACATTGCATGACATTTTGTGATACTACCCGTGGTCCCACAGATATGTACCACTGACACACTGCACAGACCACGGGTCGTTAAAACGAAAACTTTTACACGTGGTCTCACCGCTACTAAAAGAAGTTTTATCAATATAATTATAACCTCTTTGCATTGTACTGTTTATTCATGTTTTATTGTGTTATTTAAAAGACAAAGATACTAAAATACACGATTCTTTAAAAGTGCAGATGATGGTGGTGGTGAGATGATGATGATGTTGGGTGATGAGAACTTATGCGTTTGTTTGTGGCTTGTACTGTATGTAAATATTTTGTTTCTTAAAAATATGCATTGTATTCCAGCCAGAACGTCAACAAGCACAGCAAATGTGCAACTGATCTACCATTCGGTGTTGTCTGAATTATTGCACGACAAACGACGAAAGTATGTATTCTTAACTTTTTGTTATTTAATTTTTTTAAAAGCTTAACGACAATATCCCCTGTAAAGGCAAATAATACAAAAACATCTACATAAACAAATACTAATATAAAAATTTCCTATTTTTTAATCCTTAATCAGCCAGCATTCTTAACTTAAATACCTATTGACAAAAAGAGTACTTGTCAAATTCAAGTCCAAATGACGTCACAACAACCTGAAATTGCGAAAGGAGCCAATAATAGTACGGTATTACGAGTTTAATATCAGGATGTAACGTGGATTTGACTTATCCAAAATGGCCGCCAGGCGCACTACCATTTCACTCTTATATAAAAAACTGTGACTTAATAATCTATGAACGAACAGCTCAAACCACTGAGAACTTAAAAATTTACTCACTGATAGGTGACCGCTTACCATGAAGCGGGTCATATACTTGGTCTTGCCACATTTAGCTCCTAACAAGTTAACCATAACAAGATTCTTATGTCAAGGTTCACCTTCTCGGAGACCGGCTACTTCTGGCGCTGGTGGAAGGAGCAGCGCCCGGCCACCAGGTCTACCTTCAGGGCCCTCGTGCAGGAAGGCAGGATAGAGTTCGCTGGAGGAGGATGGGTGCAGAATGATGAAGCAACCCTGGATTACCAGCATATCATCGATCAGTTTACTTGGGGATTGAGGTGATATTTAAAGTCTAAAATAATAATAATACCACATATTCAAATAACAAACATTGAATGCAGTGTATTTGATCAGTAAGTGGTATCAGTCTGCGAGATCCTTTGGGTTGGTACCACCCTTCTTTCGAAGTCCAACGTAAAATAGTTCGCCATGTTTCGATTCCAAGGATTGTAGAGCCAGTGTAATTATCGGCACGAGAGGCATAACATCTTAGTCTCTACGATATTTACAACGTGGAGCATCGTGTTCGCTGTGTTTTAGTTTAAGGATTTCAGAGGTAGTGTAATTAGCAGCAAGAGAGGCACAGATTTCACCTCAATTCGATGCTCTTGGCGTTTCTAGATATCGTCGAGTAAATAGGCAGTGGTTTTGTCTCCTTTCGGTTTAACCATTTGCTTGTTTCCTCATGACGCTTATAACACTATTATAATATAACTAACTGAAGTACTAAAAATTATATTTTGACGAGCTCAGTGGCGCAGTGGTGTAATAAGCCGACTGTTACGCTAGAGGTTCCTAGTTTGAATCGGGGTTGGACCGGAACATTTGCATGAAGCTTATTATTTTTTCCGCTTACCGGTCTTGGATGGTATACTTATTTATGTAGTTTATACCATATCGTTGCTTAACACTTGCAACACAAGATAATATTGATATTGATATAGATCTTGCTGTGGGGCTGAGTCAGTGTGGTTATTGTTATTTTTATATTGGTCTTCCAGGAAGCTCAACGATACTCTAGGTTTGTGTGGAAAGCCGAAAGCGGGATGGCAGATAGACACCTATGGGCATACGAGGGAACAAGCATCATTGCTGGCACAGATGGGCTATGATGGAATGTTCATTGGTTAGAATATTTTAAAACTTAATGGACGCACTATCTTTTGCCCGCGACTCCGTTTGCGTAGACTTCTATTTTATCCCTAGGAACGAAATTTTTATCGGGATTAAATTATCTTATGCCTATTGATTGATCTAAGTCTAGAATCTAGGGCCTAGGTGATCAGTCTGTATGCCTATCTTCATTGAAATGTCTTCAGCCATTTTGCGTGTGAGTAATATAAAATTTCATATTTTTAATATAAGAAGGATTTGTAGAAATGAGCTTGATTATGATAATTATGAGTCTTAAACCGCTTTATTACTACCTCCTATTTCTTTTGATTAAGTTCGTTGCGGGTACCAACACAGCCGGTAGGGTGTCCGGGCACAGCGTGTAGGTCATGGCACAGTTGCATTATTCGTTGATCATTCGATCAAAGGACGCCACTGTTGATCCTGATGAACAGGAGTTGTAGTGGTGGGACAGAGTGGCGGGTGTGCCCCAAAGTATGATAATGATCCTATTCTTACCATCCACCGCTCACCATCGTCAGGGAAATCATCCTCACACCTTAAAGCCTAATTGGTCGTGTTCACTTTCAAAGAAGCTTCCTCCCGTGAACGCTTAGACTTTGGAATGAAGTCCCTGCCATGGTTTCCCAAGAGACTACAGCATAGGGTTCTTCAAGTGTTTTCATATGAGAATGGGACCGATATTTTATTTATTACAGACCGAGACAGTAAACCAGAAAGATCATAACTTGAATAAAGAATGTATTTTAGGTCGCGTGGACTACAAAGAAAGAGAAGCAATGATCGACGAGGACAGAATGGAGTTTATGTGGAGAGGAAATGATGTTCTTGGTATGATTTTTATGTACATACACAGTTGTGTTTTAGGTAGTTACCTAAATTAGTTTTATAATCTGAGACCTATCTATAATCGCGCCTTCGGCTAAAAAGGTAGTAAGTAGACTACGTTTCGTCATACCCAACGATCCCTACAGACTTCTTTCGCTTCCTCAAAATCCATGAATACAATAAACTTAAACAAAGTAATAAATCCTCGTAATATTAATTTAAATCGAATTTAAATAAAAATATGGCTTATTTGGACAGCGGTTATAATTTTGGCCTCCAGCAAGAGGCCTTAGATTCTTTGAAAGATGACTTTTTAACTTAGGTGCTGACACGTCTTACAGTCTAGGGTGGAGTAATGTTATCAAAATCTTCGAATTCCAGGTAAGATGTCGGACATAATGACCCATGCGACTTACAACTTGTACAATGCTCCTGAAGGTTTCTGTTTCGACTACCTCTGCTCTGATGAACCTATTGTTGATGATCCTGACAATGTAGAAGGAAACGCTGAAAAACGGGTGAGTCAAATTTTTAATTTCAAACTCGAACTTTTTCTTATGATGGCCTCTGTATCATTCGTTGTAAAAGCTGGCTGCAACCCATGAGGTAGGCGGAACTTGTATTATTTCGCTCACAGATCTTGGATGTAGTATTTTATCTATGTATATAGTCTATACCATATCGTTACCTCGTTGGACACGCGGAATACGGTTGCTCCCTTCTTCACTACTGTGTGCGTACACCTTATCATTTTGTTTGTTGTAGCTCTACATTAAAATATTTTTCATCCTAAAAAAGAATTTCCCGATATTTTTTCCCGCGTACCGCTTCAACAAAGCGCAGCATCTCTTCAGTCTCAGGTCCATTAGACGAGCATTCAGACGATGTCCTGTTTTTCTTCGATATGCCCGAAGCCCTAAGTCTTCATTTAACACCCTTTTCACCGTGGTTCTGCTAAACCCCATCTGAAGGGCCAACAGTATCTGCTTACGTTGGGATTTCTTTGAATTCGCGCCTTTTATCACTGCTGGAGTCCTAACAGACCGAGGGCGACCACTTCTTGACCTGTCATCTACACTAGAGTCTTCATTGTACCGTTTGATGGTACGATAAACGAATCTTTTGGGTATATTCAAATTTTTCAGTATGTCAAAAATAAAAATTGGCGCGTAACCGCAACGATGCAACGCAATAACTGCAACACGGTCTTTAAGCGTCCACTGCACATTTAAAAATGAGTAAAATTCTAAAAAGTTACATTTTTATTTTCATGAACAATTCGGAATTCGAATTCAATAAACTTTTTGTGGTCAGCGTTCTAAAAAAAAAGTTTTTACTGTGTGACAATACTTATGACTGACTGTGTATATTATAATCTTTGAACCTTTGAATCTTTGTATTGGTTCTGATTGTCTTCAACTGTTACCCTGTCCCACTGCAGCTCCTGTTAGCCAGTATCAACAGTGGCGTGCTTTGCAACATATAATGCAGCTGTACAATGAAGCACAGGCTACTTTCACAAACATACTACTGCTTTATCTTTGCTCCCATAAAAAAAATATAGAAGAGTCAGGGACAAGTTTAAAACTGATCCTGAACTTCTGTTTCAGTTATATCTCAACGGTTGTAAAACTGATAATTTTTTTCCCAGGTATCAGACTTCATATCACAAATCGAGCGCCAAGCTAAATACTATGATCATGACAATGTTCTGGTGACAATGGGTGGAGACTTCACGCACCAGGCCGCCGCCAGTTGGTTTATCAATACTGACAAAATCATCAAGTAGGTATCTCATATGGATAAAATAAAATGAATGTTCCATTTAATATCTCATTGGTATCATTGGTTTTATTTAATGGGTCTATATTGATGTATTACTGGGCCATATAATGATCATGTTTATCTTCTCCGTATATAACAATATTAATAACCACATTCACGACATACACATAGACTCAGCTCTGCACTGAGATATAATCTTGTATCGCAGGCACTCAGCAACGATATGGTATATATGTTACCAGCCAAACCCGATTTCAGGGCAAACTAGTTTTGCCTATGCTAAACTAGTTCATACTATACGCGTTAGAATTCCAATTACGAAGTATTTTATTCAATTTATCTATTTGTTTTGACTTTCTACAAATACTATAATGTTTGGACTAGGCCATACCAGTTTATCCTAGAGTGTGCGTATTTATATCAGGATCAACTAGTTCGGCCTAGCCTAAACTGATTTATCCTATCGGGCTTGAGACAAATTAGTTTGAACTAGGCTGTACTAGTTAATCCTATTGCGTTAAGTAAGAACTAGTTTAGCCTAGGCAAAACTAGTTTGTCCTGAAATTGGGTTTGGCCGGTAACATATACATTGATAGCAATACTACATCCAAGACCGGTAAGCGAAACGATGCGTCGAAACATACTAACAAATAAAGAATTTCTTTCGCATGTAGTGAATATGGATGTGTTTGCCTTTTAAAGCATATTACGCTTAGTTTTACCTGGCTTGCCTGTATGCTTGCTTATATGTTTGTGACGGAATATTTTATTTCAGTTACGTCAACAGCCATCCGGCGAACTTCTCTGATATCAACGTGTTTTATTCATCGCCCTCCTGTTACCTGAAAGCCATATACCTGCATGGGAGGAGAAATAAAGCGCTTTATACTGAAAGAGTAAGTATCATCATTTCATTTGATTATTGCTTATCTATATATAAGTTTACTGTTTCTTCTGGAAACCCAAGATTTTCCATCTTTTCTCTACTCTAAATTTTTTTCGTTCATTTTAGTCAATTTAGTCTTACATTGAAATACGATAAATTTAAAAAAACTGACATGTTTTTCGGATTCGGATTGTAAAACTTTTATAATTTATGTCTACCTGTCTACTGTATTGACAGCTCATGACTCTAAACTAATTTTTATAGAAAATATATTTTTGCTGGGATGTTCTTTTTGACATATAACATAACATAAACTCACGCCGTAATCCCTTGATAGAGGTTAGCAGAGGCGTTACACACTGCATTTCGCATGTTTATGTTGAGTCCCTGACTGCCAGGTTGCGAATCTGTCGCCACTATCCGGGCACAATGAGGAACATGGCGGCTAAAAGGTATGGCAACCCGAGACTCGAATCCTCGAACTGTCTTGTGTGATTATGCATGCTTTGTCATTATTATCATAAAGAAACAAAAAACTGAACACATGTTTTGTGCAATTTACTGCAACCCGAGACTAGTACCCTCGACTTGTCGGGTCTTGTCGGTCGGTTAACCAAGGCACTTACTAAGAATAGGTATTCTTTTCCTAAGAGGAGATACCTTAACGGAGTTGGTCTTATATAGTCTGGTGTAGTCTTATGTCTTCAACATGTATTTATTTATTATTAATACACACACAAATACACAACAATTAGACACACACATATTACACATGTTTTTTGTTTGCTAAGATTGGTATTATTTCCAGTCGGACCACCTTCCGTATGGCAGCGATAGCAACACATACTGGACTGGATTCTACACTTCCAGGCCGAACTTCAAATATCTAGTTCGACGAGCGCATCATTTCTTGCAGGTAAATGACATAGTTTGTCTGTTAGATAACTTTTCAATCCTAAACCGCTGAACGAATTCCTATAAAATTTGGCAATTAGTTAAAAGTTGTTTAGCGGCGTGGGGGGGCCGGGTACCAGGCATCGGGGGGTGACAACATCAACGGACACGTGACTCAGGGTCATAAAATCATTTTCCAAATAATTACTAGCGGTTTGAACTGGTGACTCACGACCCCTATCTCGGAAATCTTTTACAGATTTCATGTTATTCTCGGGGAGGGGTTGCATAATAATAATAATAATAATAACTACATCACGACACACACATTGACTCAGCCCTGTAGTAAGTATCGTAAGAACTTGTGTCACAGGAACTAAGCAACGATATGGTATAAACTATATAGATAATAATACTACATCCAAGACCGGTAAGCGAAACAATGCGTCTTGCAAATAACACTAATTCCAGCCCCCGCCGGGATTCGAACCCGGAACCACTAGCGTAGCAGTCGGCTGTTTACACCACTGCGCCACCGAGGTCGGCAAAAATTAAATCAGCCCCGGATGCTAACCTACGCTAGTTATTGCATTTTATTTCAAAAATTTTAAAAGGTACTTCGTTCGTTTATGTTATTGACTCATTTAAACTTAAGTCATCTTTTCAACAGCTTTTAAACCTAATCTATGGGTAAGCAAACCAGGAAAACATTTGTAAATAAAAGAATAGAAAAAAACAAATGTGTTTATACTTTGTTGCTGCTTATGTGTGATGCATATTTATTATTATTTTTGTATTTCGACATTCTGTGTAATGTGACCTGACATTATTTATTTCAATTTGATTTTTTTTTCTTTTTTTTTTTCGATAAAACATATACTTTTAACACACGCTAATTGATTGCTCGAACATAATTGTCCAATGAATACAACTCCATCTGCAAATGTACTGCCATATGTGTTCATGAATAAAGATTCAAAGTCAAAGTCAAAATGTTTTTTATTCGAATAGATTTAAAATAAGCAATTTCAAATCGTCACTTTTTTTTACTACCACCGGTTCGGAATGCTATTTCTACGGGGAAGAAACCTCCGTAGTTGCTTTTTTCAATATTCAAATACAATATTTTCAACTACAAATTACAATTTTTCAACATAATAATTGTAGCTACACTCCAACTGTAAATAAGATAAACCTGTGCAGTGAATTAAATTACTTCCATATATCTTTATCCTCTACATAATTTTGAATTTTATAGTAAGGCTTCTTAATTAAAATTTGTTTAACATATTGCTTAAATGTCATATCTAAAATCTCATTCTTAAATGTCTCATTTCATTTTATTATTTGTGATATTTTTATTGTTATTCTAGTCCATATTAATTAAAATAAACGCCGTAAACAATTTTACTCTTTAGGTAATCAAACAGTTGTCTGTGGTATCTCGCGTTGGGGACTCATATGAGCTGCATCTCCTCAGACATGCTGTCAGCCTGGTAGCTCATCATGACACTATTACAGGTATATAATATAAAATTAATGTTTATCTTTAATGTAGTCATTCGAATTCACGAAGTCAGACTATAGGTGTAATTGCACATTGTTCAAGTGTGCCAAACAAGTAGAGAAAACTCGAGGTTACGTGCACTGAAAGAATGCTGGCATGCCTGTTTGAGCGCGCCTGAAAAACTAACATACATAAACTCACGCCGTAAACCTTCAAGAAGGGTTAGCAGAGGCGTTACACACCGCATTTCGCATGTTTATGTTGAGTCCCAGTGCGACAGGTTGCGAATCTGTCGCCACTATCCTGGCACAATGAGGAAAATGGCAGCTATATCTTACAGTTATGCAAGATTCGGACCCACGATCTGTCGATTCGGGTCGGTCGGTTAACCAAGGTATTTTACAAACTGAGCTACCACGTCCACACAAAAAATAACAACGTTAGTAAAACCGTGTTCTTGAAATGAAGTCCATTTTCACTCGATCTTTCCCAAAATGCTCAAGTCTGCTCATGTGCTGCATTTCATCATCACAATATCTTGTAATGCACAATCTTCATTCTCCTTGATGCCAATCTTTCACATTCTTTTTTTAATATTTGATACTTGACCTGATAAAGATGAGCACTACATTGTCCAGGCACCAGCCAACAACACGTCATCAATGACTTCGCAAGGCAATTGAACGAAGCGATGCAGCTGTCTACCAAGAAACTTGCCAGTATTGTCAAGTAAGTACCTCCCTTCATCGTTGTGGAGCCAGATCAAAGTCAAAGTCAAAATATTTTTTATTCAGATTTACAGTCAGGTCATAAGTATTGTCACACAGTAAAAACTTTTCTTTTAGAACGCTGACCACAAAAAGTTTATTGAATTCGAATTCAGAATTGTTCATGAAAATAAAAATGTAACTTTTAGAATTTTACTCATTTTTAAATGTGGAGTGGACGCTTAAAGAAGACCGTGTTGCAGTTATTGCGTTGCATCGTTGCGGTTACGCGCCAATTCAAATTTTTGACAAACTGAAAAATTTGAAATCACCAAAATATTCGTTTATCAAACGATACAATGAGGACTCTAGTGTAGATGACAGATCAAGAAGTGGTCGCCCTCGGTCTGTTAGGACTCCAGCAGAGATAAAAGCTGTGAAGGCGCGAATTCAAAGAAATCCCAACGTAAGCAGATACTGTACCCTTCAGATGGGGTTAAGCAGAACCACGGTGAAAAGGGTGTTAAATGAAGACTTAGGGCTTCGGGCATATCGAAGAAAAACAGGACATCGTTTGAATGCTCGTCTAATGGACCTGACACGGAAGAGATGCCGCGCTTTGTTGAAGCGGTACGCGGGAAAAAAATATCAGGAAATTCTTTTTTCGGATGAAATAATTTTTACCGTAGAAGAGAGCTACAATAAACAAAATGATAAGGTGTACGCACACAGTAGTGAAGAAGCGAGCAACCGTATTCCGCGGTATATATCTAATATATCAAAATACAGTCCTGACGAACCTTGTGGAACCTGTTTCTCATACCATGTTCAATAGCAGGCACTGGGTATTCCAACAAGATTCGGCGCCAGCTCATAGAGCGAAGAGCACACAAGACTGGCTGGCGACGCGTGAAATTGACTTCATCCGGCACGAAGACTGGCCCTCCTCCAGTCCAGATTTGAATCCGTTAGATTACAAGATATGGCAACACTTGGAGGAAAAGGCGTGCTCAAAGCCTCATCCCAATTTGGAGTCACTCAAGACATCCTTGATTAAGGCAGCCGCCGATATTGACCTCATTCGTGCTGCGATAGACGACTGGCCGCGCAGATTGAAGGCCTGTATTCATAATCACGGAGGTCAGTTTGAATAAACTTTAGTGTCATAAGTATCTATATTTTGTAAAGTTCATTTTGGTATATAAATGGGTACATAATGAATGAACTTGTTTCAATTATTTTATATTCAACATGTGACAGAATGTATGACCTGACTAGGTACTTTAGACAAGTTCTTTTAAATCGTCATTAATACTATACCCGGTTCGAAATGCTATTTCTGCGGGGAAGAATACGGCGAGAAACCTCCGTAGTTGCTTTTTTCAAAATAATTTTGTACTAATTAAATAGATCATCGAAACACATACATACATATTTATATATAAACAAACTAAAATGATATAGAAAACATGCATTATCATAGAGGAAATAGTTATGTCCATCACAATAATTCTGCGCGAGCCAGAATGAAGAACAAAACGGCTGGAGACACAATTCAAGCAAGGAACGGCTGTTTTATGACCTGCAGCTTTTTAATCAAAAGAAATCGGGGGGCAGTTAGAAACAGACATTAAATGTAGGTAATATTTGACAAAATTCATTTATATTTCATCTTCGGAATACATAGGAGTGGAACAAGAGATCAGGGCGTCTACTCCGAAACGACGAAAAACGAAGTATCGACCGAATGTTCATAGTTTCCTACTAGGAAAGTCTTTCGGTCGGGTCAGTCTGGCTCGCAGATACATTCATTGCGATCGAACTTTGTTTGATATGTATTGCATCAAAAACCTCACTCCGAAGACACCGAGACATTGATTTCGAAAGCAGTGTTATCGTTGATATTATGTTCGGTCGTTTTATCGGTCGGCGCGAAGTTTCGGTGGCGGCGTTTCAGAGCAGCGCCCTGCAGCCCTGCATCGGCCTTGTTAGAGCTGACACAGTGCTGGGTTGCTTACACTTTCATGTCTATGTCACAGCATATTACAGTATCTATCATCATTTTTTCATCTTCATTCAACAAAAAAAAATTCAAATTCAATTCAAACTTAGATTCTGTATCTTTCTTAATTCAGGCTAATCAGTGCATCATCTGATGGGTTCATAACGTGGGTATGCAGGATTGTTTAAAAGCAGAGGTACCGTTCAATGCTAAATAATATTATGAAGACAAGCAAAGATTCAGGGGATCCATCGATGACGTGCAGCTTCTATCACTCTCGTTATCAGTGTGTAAAATGACAGCTGCATTTTTGACGTTCCCCAAGAGTGACCATTCTCTTTGGTTCAGAAAGCAGCACTTCCTTCTCAAATATTCATTGCAAAACAAATGCGGCGTCATACTTAATATCTTTGTTATAGTGTTTTAACGCCATCCTGGGCAGGAAGAAGAGCAAAGAATAACCAGCAATTCGTGATCTGTCACCAACTAAACATAAGCCAATGTGAGGTAAGCTTGAAAATATAATATGAAGCATAACTTTTATATTAAATATTTGTATATACAACATAAACACACAAATCTGTTAGATCTTTTCAAATATCTGACTTATCAACTAAGTTGTAAAGCTTCAAAGCGCTGGTTAGACAGAGAGATCCGATATGTACGATGACGTCAAAGTACACGGGCGCCATACAACTTCCATAGAAAAGGTGGTTCTGATGAGCGAGATGGATATGTTGACTTTTAATGGTCATATCTCCCTGGTTTATCGTTCAATTCTAATTCTATTTTCATTGTTAATATAATATTTTCACTTAAACATACTTTGCGATAAAACAAAGTGCACAAAATGATTTCCAAAATATGCCACATACAGAGGTTTTTACTTATACGCTTTACATCAATTTTGTTGCTGTTAAATAATAATAATAACTACACACATTGACTCAGCCCTGAACTAAGATATAATCTTGAATCGCAAGCACTTAGCTACGATATGGTATAAATTACATATAAATGAATACTACATCCAAGACCGGTATGCGAAACCATGCTACATAGATTAGAATATCCAAGACCGTATGTAAAGATGAACCAATGCAAAATAGGTACACTATCACAATACTTCAATTAAAGGTACAGCGAATGACCTTAAATCAAAATTTTCAGTTCACAGAAACCCAAGAGTCCATGATGCTGATCGTGTATAATCCATCCAGCGTCAAATGCTACCACCACGTCAGGTTACCAGCCATAGCCTTACATTACACCATCAAAGACTTCAGTGGTAAGTTTACGAGTGAAGCTACCGACCAGAATAAATAAATAAACCACATCACGACACACACATTGACTCAGTCCTTCAGTAATTATCGTAAGAACTTGTGTCACAGGAACTAACCAACGATATGGTATAAACTACATAGATAAGAATACAACATCCAAGACCGGTAAGCGAATCAATGCGTCTTGCAAATAACACAAAGTGCCGCCCCCGCCGGGATTCGAACCCGGAACCTCACGCGTAACCAGAAGCATCAATTGCTCTCCTAAATTAATAACTCTACAAAATATTTGCAATCAGATCGATCCTGGCCTGAAGTTACAATCTTAAGATATCACTGTATATAAAAAACAATACACTGATAACAAAAGGGCAATGATCCCTGGTCTGGGTCCTGGTTGGTTCAGCTGGTCTCCATTGCTATACAACGTGGTAATGCTGGGCGCATCATGGCGACCTTTGTATCAAGCGAGGCTCAGACTGAGATTTTTTAAATAACAAAGATATGGTCGACTCCGCAAAATGGGAAATATTGGAAACAATTCCAGCCAAGCGTCTATGCATAAATGACATTTTAAAGAGATTGTGACCCTATCTCATAAAATGACACGTGGCTGGAATTGTTACCATTATTTCCCACTGTGCGACGCAGCTATTTAAGTATTTACTTTTATTTTATTAGGTCAATAATTGTTAATTTAATTTTTGTCCTAATTGTTATTTTTACATGAATATTTAAGTCTTACCTTGCATTTATTGTAGTGTAACTTAATTATTATAAATGAAAAAGTTTTTAAAATCTTGAACATTGAAATTACATGTAAACTTACCAAAAAAAAAACACAATAAAAGATGACTTTATAAATTCAAAGAAAAACTGGTTCGTTGCAAATTATCTCCCTAATGCGATCTTAAAAGCCTTCAAAACTGATTAATTAATTAGTTAGTGAATTGACCAGCTAAATTCGTAGCATCACATGTATACAGTAACACTGCATGTTAAACACCGCATTTCGCATGTCTATGTTGAATCGAATCTGTGCCCACTATCCGGGCACAATGAGGAACATGGCAGCTGCAATGTACGGCAAACCGCGACTAGAACCCTCGACCTGTCGGGTCGGATTGGTCGGTTACATATATGTAGTGGCATACAAAATATATGAACGATTCATGTTTTGACAGATATTTAAAAGTATCTTAATAGATATAGAAGTCGTCATCTCCATTCATACTGTTTCCATCCTCTTTTTTCCTCCGCTATAAAAACAATTAACGTAACATGGTTAAAATTAAGCAAAATAAATAAAAATAATTCTAGATATTTGCTGTATATATCATTCTAGATGAAGACGTAGAATACCAGCTGGTTCCTCTCCAAGCTGCTGTCCTGAACCTACCAAGTAGAACCTCCTCATCAATCCAGGAGTTGTGGTTTGAAGCCGAGAACATACCTCCATTGGGTTACTCAGCATTTTATATAGCACCAATTCGAGATCAACTGGTAGGCATAATAATTATAACCACATCACGACACACACATTGACTCAGCACTGCAGTAAGTATCCTAAGAACTTGTATTGCAGGTTGCTAAGCAACGATCGGTATAAACTACTTAAAAAAGAATACAACATCCTAGACCGGTAAGCAAAACAATGCGCCTTGCAAATAACACGAAGTTCCGCCCCTGCCGGGATTAAAACCCGGAATCTCTAACGTAGCTGTCAGCTGTTTACACCACTGCGCCACCGAGGTCATCAACAAAAGAAAACACAAAACTTTTTTAAAATAAAGTTGTATAGCACATCATACACCAGATTAGATTTCTTAACACATCTGATTTATTAACTAAGTTATAAAAGTTCATAGTCGATGGGTAGACAGAGAGATCCGATATGTACAATGACGTCAAAGTACACGGGCGCCATTCAACTTCCATGGAAAAGGTTGTTCGGATGAACGTGATGCCCTAGTCCAATTTTAAAAACTCTACAGCACTTTACTGCGCCATTTTTTAATCAGCAGGCAGCTTTTCCCTCTGTCCCACTTTAATGACGCCCATACATATGTCAAATCGTAAAACGGTCACTTACTGTTTGTGGATTGGAGTGTCAGACATCAGGTCGTATTAGCCGCCATCTTTAAAAAATTTACGATACTGTCTATGAGTCGACAAACAAACAAATGACAATAGTTTCATAAAATGAACATCAATTGAAATTCTTCACTTGCCCTTTTGTTGACGCGGTTGTAGGTGGAGTATGGTTGCTTATTCATTGCTAAGATACTCAGTATCTAATCAAAATCTATGATAAAAACGTTCATGAATATCAATGCCAAGTCGAGCAAAAAAGCGGCACGGCACCGCGCCGTCCTTTTCTCGAAGCAGTTCAGGCCATTTTCGAACCCCTATAAGACGCGTAACAAACTGAGTATGTACTCGTATATACGTACTATGTATTGTCCACTAAGCAATCATATTTTATATAATATTTACTTGTGATATCTTTGTGTTTTCATGCAATTGCCAAGTGACTCTGTTAATTTAACAGACTTGGTATTCCATGGATCTGACAAATTTTCACGCCAGAAGAACTGAGATGCGAGACTTTTATAAGTTTTGTTTTTGACGGCATAAATCAGTATTTTGTATTCTCAGTTCTATTCGTCGTTATATAACTGAGCTTGTTTTTCAGATGGAAGGAGAATTTGCGAAAAAATCTGAAACGAAGGAAGATTCGCATGAAACGATCCCATACATTTCCAATGAGGTAGCTATCCAATAAACTATCTTTAAGCAATGTTCTACAAAAATCAGAATGGATTCTTGTTTATCCAAAAAAAAATATATATAATTTTATGTATAGTTGTTTTAAGACACATTATTAAACCTACATAAACGATTCTTCTTTGTTGTAAAGAAGATTCCTCGAGGCTTGTGTTATTCTTTTCTAGAGATTGTTCCTTGAACTTTTATCATCCACCAGTGATTTCTTTATTTTTTGTTTGTCGTCAGTACCTGAAAGTATCAGTAGACCAGACAACGGGTCTTCTATCATCAGTGCAGCACGTGGACGGCGCAGTGCTGCAGGTGTCCCAGAACTTCCACTACTACAGCCAACTGCAACGCGGCATGCAGTCCGGTGCATACGCCTTCAGACCTAGTACTGATAAACCTACGCCTGTATGTGATTTTATTCTATTTATGATGTCTTGACGTTGGAAAAATTTCTAACAGATATATGTGCGAGATCGTCTGGTCTTGCCACGCTCCTTTCTATTTTCAACGTGAAGCAGTTCGCTGTGCTTCGGTTCAAATGATTGGAGAGCCAGTTTTATTACTGGCAAAAGACGTACAACATCTTTGCTTCTACATGGCTTTGTGAACCATCTAGGGCATCGTCGTGTCAATAGGCGGTAAATCATTTTTCATCAGGTACCGCTCGCAACTAGCGGCTCCTTCCCAGTAAAACAAGATCGTCGATCTACCTTTTGACGACCACGCTGGCGCAGTGGTGTAAATAGCCGACTGCTACGCTAGAGTTTTCGGGTTCGCGTGGGCGGTACTTTGTGTTATTTGCAAGACGCATTGTTTCGCTTACCGGTCTTGGATGTAGTATTCTTATCTATATAGTATATACCATATCGTTGCTTCGTTCCTGTGATACAAGTTCTTACGATACTTACTGCAGGGCTGAGTCAATGTGTGTGTCGTGATGTGGTTATAATTATTTTTATTACCTCGAAGGGTGATCTTACACAATGCCCTGGTCAGACGACCAATGGTCGCAACTGTAGGATCACATTTTATCTAAACTACTCAGTCTAGAAAACAGAGATTCGGCAATGTTTCATAATATCCTAGGACATTACAAAATTTGCCTAAGATAAGTTTTAATGATATATATCCTCGGTTGCCTCCACTGTAGCTGAGCTGAGATGTATGAATAACAAAATTTTAACATCAATGTACGTCTCCGGTCCGCTCGTCTCGTCTCCGTTTTTTTATTATTTTTATTCGGTATACAAACAGAATACAAAAACGGCATACATAATAGGGTGTATACTAACTTTACTCAAGACTAAATTGTATCCCACTTACTTGTACACACTACATAATCTTAATAATTGAATACGTGCAAATTTATTAATTTACGTAAGCAAAAAGTATTTAGGTATTTAAAGTTTTTGAAACTTCGTATTTATATTTACCAATTTTATCAGATTTGTCTAAATCTCTATTTGTCTTTGAGAATTCATTATAAGTACGGCACATACGTTCATATGGGGTTGTACGAGTAATAAGACATATTATTTTGGTACATTTGAAGGTGGCGGGACTGTAAGGTGATCGAGTTCTATACTGGAAATTAATGTTTAACTGAGAGAGTAGAAATGGAACATCGTTTTCAGAGTTCATTATTTTTATAGGAACATTATTAGGTCATGGCTTTGTATTTCAGGCCTAAGTCCCAAACAAAGACACTTGCTTGGATAATAATAAAAACTTCCATGTACCCGAGCAAATTGGCGTTCCCGGTTCGATCATTTAATTGAATCTCTGAACTTTTGGTTCCAATCCAAACTGCCGGTAAAGGCAACCGTGTAGATCACCATGGAGGCGTTACTGTAATTTCTGCCGTTATCAAGGTTATTTCCACAGGTGGCGACAAAAGCTACATACAGCACCATCAGAGGCACCCTGGTGAAGGAGATCCGGCAGAGATTCAGCGACTGGGTCTCACAGGAGATCAGGCTGTACCGGGGCGAGGAGTTTGTGGAGTTCGAGTGGACAATAGGGCCCATACCTGTTGGGTAATAATTATATCATCTGCATATTCCGCATATTGTGATAATAATAATAACCACACACATAATACAACATAATTTGTTATTTATTATTATTATTATTGTGATAACGCCGCGTCTGTCGGTCTGTTTATCTAATGATAATAATATATTTATTCGCAGAAACATTTGTTACAAAGGTCTTAAATAGATTATTAAATACAGTCCAAAATGTTTTGCCAAGGAGTATTAGCGTGCAAATGTCTTTGTTACCTAAAATAGGAGTCTTTACTCAATATTAAATTAACTTATTACAAATGATTAAACAATGTCACAATTATTTGGGTATCAGAAAATTCTTTACATCTATGTCATTACAATTTAAATATTCATTCATGTCACAAAAGGATCTACAAAGACAATTAAATTTGGTATTTTTAAATTTATTAAATGTCAAATTTATCACATCTGCAGGTAATTTGTTGCAGATTCTTATTGCCACTATAGGCGCATTTCTAAACGTGGTAAACTCTAAAGCTACCAACCTGATTTCCATACGGTTTTCAACAATTGACGAAGAAATTTATAAAGAAGCTTTTGGACTATAAAACATGCATACCGTTCAAAATCATAACCCTCATTTTTGCTTCTCCGTAGTCGGGTAATAATTTTATGGGTAAATTATGAAACTTGACGATAATGATTGAAGATGTCGGAATAAATCATCTGGCATCGGGAGTTCTACTTTAACAATTTCAAGCAATAGACGTAGCAAAAAAAATGATCTTTCAAAAAAGATGTAAGCACATTTCAGTGATCTACCGTCCACTTCGTGGCCATCTGATAGTCGAAGATCAGTCGGATTATAACTCTTAGCCTTTCTCCTTCAAAGGTTAGTTCTTCGAGATATAGTATGATTACCGATTGCCAGTGCCGGTTTTACCACGAAAAGCGCCATGGGCGAGATTTTTTCCGGCGCCCTAATCCACAAGTTTTTGAACCAAGGCTTAACGCGACGCGATGTTTTTGGGCTGGTGACCTTTATTTAGGTCTTATTTTGACAAAAAAAATCAACTCTGGGGGGTCGCAAAAACATACTAGTAGACTTTTTTAACATCTCTTTGATGATTTTGGCATCCTCTCCTCCTGGCGCCCCTAGGTCATCTCACAGCCTAGACCTAACACTGCTATTGCCCTTTGCCATTTCAACTTTCGTATCCTTTGGGCTTTGTCCTCCTACGGATTTCTTTACGCCTTCCGGTATTCCAGAAGTGACCTGGGCAAGGAAGTAGTGAGCATATTCACCACTAACATCTCATCCAACTGCGTTTTCTACACCGACTCCAATGGAAGGCAGATGATGAAGAGATCCTGCTGGAACGAGTCCAGTGGTAAGAAGTCTATTGTTTATATTATAAAGTATGTTAGTAATAGATCAAAATATAAATAAATATTTGTCCAAAGTCCAAATTCATATCATGTTAGTAACAATTACTTTTAAACTATGTTACGAGTACATGCACGTGTTATGTTATGTTACGAGTAATTGTTTATATGAATAATGTAATAATATTGTAATATGATCAGATTTTGCTTGTAGAACTTGCACTTTTGTTTTCATTAAAGGACGTGACTGTTGTTGTTGGTAACAAAAGTTGACGAGTGGCAGATGTGCCCAGAGTAGAAAACGTTATAAAGTTTTTCATACAGCCCTCGATTGTCCATCCCAGTCCATTTAACCCACGACGCGAAAATAAGAGTGTTAAGGGTTAAGGGTGTTATAACTTGAGTTATATAAAATCAAAGCTACATTAATATTACACTGGTTTATTATTCAGGTTTTGCTGACCTTTAAGGAAACCAATACGATATCAAACCTGCCCCTTAGACAAATTCTGTTTTCTGCGAGCGTTAACGCCAACAGATTTTTTAAAATTACTATTCGTCGCGTTTGATTAAGTCATTGTAATTTAATTTCAATCCCTTCTTATTTTCTGTTAGCATTAAAGCTTGCGGAAAACGGTACCTTACAAAGGGGCTGGTCTTTTTCAATCAATTCACTGGTCTTTCCTCTCAGCTCACCCCACAAAGAAGCCCTTACCTTCATGCTATTATCCGGTCACGTCACGTGTTTGCATCGTGGCACCTAACGCCAGTACTGAGGTTTGCATCTTGGTGGATAGACCACAAGGGGCCACCAGCTATCGAGATAGAGAAATTGAGATTATGGTGAGAGTTTTACAATCTTCGACCGCGAGGAATGGATATTTTTATTGGACGTGGTAGGTCAGTTTGTTACGTGCCTCAGTTAAACGACGGACCCGACAGGATAATTGTTTTTGTGCCCGGATAGTGGCGACAGATTCGCAACCTGTCTCACTTGGTCTCAACATATACATGCGAAATGCGGGTCTCTCGACCCCTCTTAAAGCAATAAAGAATGAGGGCCAAGAATTTTATTGTCAATCGCCAACCTTAATTAAAGAAAGGTTTCTACTGTTGCCCTTTATATTGGTCAATATTATATTACTCTATCATGATTTTTTAATTTAATTTTATTGTTTTAATAATAACAAACCATGTCACGACACACACATTGACTCAGCCCTGCATCGTGCAGTCGTCCATGAGGTCGGTTTCGTCGAGGTGTTATAAGGCGAAAATTTATTTTTTTACCAGGTCCATAGAAAACTACTGACAGATGACGGGTTTGGACTGGAGGAGTCCCTCAATGAGGAAGAGTTTGGTATCGGCGTGATAGTCAGAGGCAAACACAGGCTCTACTTTGGATCTTCTACAGAAGGTAAGAGGGATGGAAGTAATAGAGGCAACAAAGGAAGTGAAAAATTCGATGGTATATCTTCATTTCGCATTTCTGCCAATGCTATTAATCAACTTAACCATTTATCTAGCTAAATATAAGAACAAGACATAACATAAGGCTCCTATCCTACATGAGGTCATAGACAAATGCCCATTTTCCGCAGTGCCATCAGGGCTTCAGGCAGTCCCTTTTTCTGCAAGACATGAATAATGTTTGACAGTTGTCAATAAAACTTTGAGCGCGAAAGATTTAACCATGAAGTATTGTGTATGACATACTAGAATTGACATTTTACTGAATATTCGTTCAATGTCGTTTCCAAACACAGGTATATCATGAATCCGCCAAATTAAATGTAAAGCCTAGTGAGCATGAGTGTCGGAGGCGATGCCAGCCCAAAGCCAGCTTTTGATGTCATTTCAATTTGTCTTTAGGCGTCAAAGTCAGTGGCGTAACTAGACGTGGTTCTCCAAAAAAAATTGGTGACTTTTTTTTGGGTCTTTGCGTGAAATTCGAAGCACCCTCTGGCCGGGGGCCCCTTTTGGCTGGGGCCCCCTGGCATAGTTATGCCACTAGTGGTGGTGGTTCTCCGATGGCGATCCAGCATTAACGTGGTTATTGAGATTTAGGAGGACATGATTTCCCAGTTCGGAATGAACCAATAGATTAGACAAACCAGGTAGAAAGTAGAAACCTCTTTATATATGAGTCTGACTTGCACTTTGACTGCTTTTGTTTATATCAGTGGACGGCATGTCATTCTCGGAGCGTGCAGCCGCGCTGTCCAGGCGCTGGTCACGGGAGCCACTGTTACTGCTCACCGCTGGAGACAACGTTAGCAGGAGGAAGTGGGCCAGCGTTAGGAACAAACGAGTAACACATATTTTGAGATCATTTAACATTAGTTGACCCTACGAAATTCGTATCACCTTTCAGGTTTTTCCATTTTTTTCTCAATGAAGGTGTTAAATTTATCGTTACTATTAATCTTTTAAATACATCCCATTCCCAGGCAGTTTATAAGCCAGACAGCTTTTAAATGGTTTGAAAGCATACTACAACTATTTATAACATGAATGACATGACGATTGAAAGATTGTGACTAAGCTATACAAAAATTACTCGTTGTCATCGTAAAACTGCCTGGCCAAGCCTGGCTAATAAAAGCTCGTGGTACGAAAAGTTCATGTAGTACAATTTTTCCCCAGCTATGAGAGGTTACAGTAAGCACCCTGGTTCTATTTTAGCGCTCTGTACCCAAAGGATAACAAATTAACCCTATCACTAAGCCTCCGCCGTCCATCTGCACGTCCGTCTGTCAGCGGGCTATACTGTTATAGGTAGAGAGATAAAATTTTCACAGTATATTTATGTCTGTTACCGCTATAGTAATGTAAGAATAATTTTTAAAATTACATGGAGCTCCCAAACAAGAAACGTGTTTCCATATACTATGCTTAATTTTGCGATGGTACGAAAGCCTTTTCGAGCATGTCCGTCTCGCAGTCAATCTGTTTTATAACTAAGCATTTTATGCCTGATAAATATCCTAGGAGAGTTGAGGTTCAATCTCTATGCATTTAACTTCTAGGAAATTTGAGTTTCAATATTGAAATCTACTATTTTGATTTTTTAGATATTTTAGTTTAGCCACATGTTAAATTGTATCAGTTATAACTAATAACTCTAGCAGTAACCGTCAGTTTTCAGTGCTGAAGCTGCACGGTCTGCCTCGCCACGTCCACATCTTGACCCTGGAGCCTTGGAAGGGTGGATCAGTGCTGCTCAGGCTTGAGAACACAATTGAAAAGGCTAAAAGAGGTAAGCCTTTTACAATACATACCTATTTATCTACAGGCATGGTGTCTTCGATCTTGGAGTAAATCAGTATCTTAAGCTCTATGTCATTAATAATAATAATAAGAACATCACAACACACACATTGACTCAGGTCTGCACTAAGATATACTCTTGTATCGCAGGCACTAAGCAACGATATGGTATATAATACATAGATAAGAATACTACATCCAACACCAGCTCGTCTAACTGTTAGTTTTTGTCTATCTAAACGTTTTTACAAAAATTTGCAAGGAACATCGTTGCCTGGTATAAAGTCTTCATCTATAATGACGATAATATCTGAAATGCTCAAGGATTTTATGATCTGCCTAGGAATTGTATGAGTAATTAGGGATCCAATATAACTAGTTAACACACATTATGTTGTGTCGGGTTTCTAGAATTTCAGGTGATGAATTATACGACCAGCTGACGATAAATAAAACATAAATCCACACCACTAATGGATCCAGGAGGCTAAAGGGCTCAAGGCCTCCTTCCAAAGCATCAAAATTTTTCGAACTTTTAGCCCTTACTCAGATAAAACCCAAAATTACTAGGTCTAATGCGTTTCTAAAAAAAATTTGTAATTTTGTAGAGGAATAAACTATGTAGCACCTCTCTAACTTCATTCCTGGATCCACCACCCCCCTCCCCTATGAAGCCCCTGCTGGAACCTAATCCATACAGTTTTACCTTAAGTTTGTGGAACCCGTGGGGATTACTAGGACTTCTCAGTGCTGAATAATACACAGGTTATTAGGTAAGTAAGATGTATTTCGCCAACCAGTACAATACATCGGTAAGGTAGGGAGGCTACTGTACTTAAGTAGTACCTAACGCGGACTGCCTTGTCAACTGAATAATTACTTAATATATTTTTAATATTAAAATTCTCGCATTACTTACTATTGTGTCGCCATAAACCCTAAACAAAATCATACTCTGAAATACAAATGATTCTAATTCTGAACCAAATAACTTGATCTAGGTCCAAGAAGTAAGGCTGGTGATGGACTAGATGATCCCCAGTCTCACATCACAGTAGACTTAAGGAAAGTGTTCGTGATGAGGATAAGGAACGTAAGAGAGACCACTTTAGCTGCAAACCAGTGGTTAGAAGACGCAAGGCAAATGGACTGGAGCAGCAGGTGATTTTTTTTAATCAACTATGTCATGGGCAAATAAGCGGACCGTTAATGGAAAGTGATACCGCCGCCTATTGATGTCACGCCAAGAGCACCTCCGATGCATTGCCCTTCTTAGTAAAGATAGAATATGCTACTACTGACACATACAGAAAAAACAACCACAAAATTTATTCAAAGTAATCAAAAGCTTTTAAAATAAACAATATATTACATTATATACGAATAAATCAAATTTACGGCTAAGGTAATTTTACGATCGTAACCTCAAAGCCGTTTCCTATTTGGTCGGTACGGTATCGGTATACGCGGTACCAAAAGCTGCCTTAAAAGGTAAAGAATACAGTACCGGCGTAAGGACGGGGCGCCCCGAGTACCAGGCATCGACAACACTGACATGTGACTCAGAGCAGTTGTGCCTATCTCTGAAATCTTTTACAGATTTGATGTTATTCTCTGGGAGGGTGCTCAATAAATTGAAATGCCCCCTTGGAGCTAACCGATATACTAAAAGGATAAGCGCTAAGTTACTAAGCGGTCTTGATTGGTGCGGTAAGCGCGGTACGGACTAACCGCACAAAACAGGAACGCTGCAGAGAAATGTAGGCACCTATCCTGTAATTTTAGGTAGCTTTTGGTACCGCGTATACCAAGAACTCCGATACCGCACCGACAAATCAGGAAATTGGCCTTCAAATGCTTGCAACTTGAATATGCGGGAGCGACTTTCACTTGGCTGGTTTTTTAAAGTGGATATATCTAAATTGGCCATACTTGTTTTAAGATACGTATACCAAGGCAGTGACGATGGTATACTACCTGAAGATATTGTAGAACACGAAGATGAATCCAAGCGAAAAAACTCAGGTAATCTACTTTTTATATAGTATATATTCGATAATTATTATATTAACGACGACGACGACGCAGGACGTGGTAGCTCAGTTTGTTACTTGCCTTGGTTAACTGACCGACCCGAACCGACAGGTCGAGGGTTTGAGACTCGGGTTGCCGTAAGTTATAGCTACCATGTTCCTCAATGTGCCCTGATAGTGGCGACAGATCTGCAACCTGTCACACTGGGACTCAACATAAGCATGCAAAATGTGGTGTGTAACGTCTCTGCCTACCCCTCTCGAGGGATTACGACGTGAGTTTATATTATGTATGTATAACTAATTATTAAGTTACAAAGAGATAAAAGAGGAAGTAATCTTCAAAACTACTGAACCAATAAAAAAACAACATTTCCAATATCCCTCGTTATAAATTCAGGTAATACATGAAATCGAAGGTAAAAGCTCTTTATTCACCTATTTATTTACTTAGCAGCAAACAACCAGGTAAAGGTAATAAATATACAAATAAAAGTACATGTCACTGTAAGTGGATAAACCTAGTGGATGTAAATTATTTCGATGTCAAATTATGTAAATGTGACGTAAATAAGAATGCCTTCCTGGCTCAACCAGCCCAAGGTGATCTCGAAATGTATCAGACCGCCAACGCACGATCTTATACGACAACTCTCATGCACTTCCTAGGGATAAGCTATAGTGACTCATGCAAAACATGTTCCCACTTAGCGAGAATATTAACACAAATAACATAACAACACACATTTAGACTCAGCCCTAAGAATTCAAAATCCGACTTCACTAAGCGTAGCCATGTCGCCTAGATTCGAACCCAGAACCTTTTGCGTAGCTGTCAAATGTTACCACGCTTGTCCACAAGGGCCGTCACATTATAAGCTTAGTATCTATTAATAATAATAAACCATCTCGACACAAAATTATTATAACTTGCTTACTTCGTATACTGTATTTTTATGGACACGACTTCACAAATATTCAAAACAATAGTTATGCTTTCAGAAACATATTCCGAGGAAGAGATAGAACACGCTCGTGTGACAAAAGGGAAAAGGGTGCGCCTGCCAACACCTAGAGTTAGATCAAGGCCTAGAGAAGGACGTCACTTTGAAAGAAAAAAACGCAACAGTGAAAATGTAACACAAACTGACAATGTTGTGGATAATTTAACTATAAATAAAAGTATAGAAACTGATGAGGCGAAAGACTTGAAAATTGAGAAAATCAATGGAAGTTCACAAACTAATATTGATGATAAAAGCATTACTGGTGCAACGTTGCATAGAAAAAACTTGTACAATGTTTCGGTGCCGAATAATGGTGTATTTACATCAATCAACGGCTGGTCTTCAATGAACGTTGCTAGGAGACCGAAAACTGATAAAGTTGAAACAAATTCTGAAGAGATGACTGATGATTTAACTAATTTCCCGAAGAGAAAAGCTTTAACAAGAGTTCCTGCTAGAGATGTTTTACTTCATAAAGATGATGGAGGTAAGAATTTATATTTTTATTTTTTTCAATCTTAAACAGGGTTTTTCGAAATTCCAATAGGCGCTGCGCAAACATGGATCTTGTGTCGGACACCAGCGACTTTTTGTTGCCAACACACTACACACCGCAGGAAACCGTAGTCGCTGTGTCCGGTGGCGGCAAACGAAGACACTTCTGATACTTTGGATGACTCGGATTAATATATAGTTATAAATATGAATCCGAGTTAAACATGATAGTGGCTGGTGGCTTGTGTCCGACACAAATCTTTTATGCAGCACCTAACCGTCACTGCAAATCTGAGGAATATTAACCCCAACTTTTAAATATCTATGAGACGTCTTAGAAGCTGTACGTACGTCTTTTAGTTAGTCTTTACGTTTTGTTAAAAGAACCAAAACAATTTAAGAATGTAGCTAGTCACGATACCTTTTATTATTATAACCAAATACCGAACTGAAGAAACTAAACAAAACAACCATGGGTAAAATACTGCCTCAATATCAAGATCAATTAGAAATTTTAAACTGAAATTAAATATAATTTTATAGATGAATTCACACAAAATCCAGAATCAGAAGTCACCAAGTCGATGTACGAAATGTATTACAAACGAAAAGCGAAGACGAATAATGCACAGAAGTTAACAGAAAGAACAGAACGGAGTAAACACAGACAGAGTATTACAAGAGTATCGAGAAGAAGAACGGGTGATGATAACAGGGAATCTGAAGAAGATAATAAAAGACCTAAACAAAGAAGAATTAAGAAGAATAGAAGATACAAGAAAATAGAAGACAGTCAAGAATATGAAAGGCAATATAGAAGAGATGGTGCTGATGAGAGACGTGAGTTATTTTCATCGTCCGATAAGCTTAAGGACATTCTATATAATAATGGTGAATATAAGGAAGTGATCTCCTCAAAAAACTATCTATTATTTAAACGTAACATCAGTTGTCGACGAAAAATAAATACCTACAACAATTTACCTAACTTTAGACATTATTTTGAAGTATTCTAATTAAGAATAATAACCACATCACGACACACACATTGCACTCAGCTCTGCAGTAAGTATCGTAAGAACTTGTATCGCAGGTGCTAAGCAACGATATGGTATATACTAAATAAATAAGAATACAACATCCAAGACCGGTAAGCGAGCAATGATTTTTGCAAATAACACAAAGTCCCGCCCCCGCAGGGATTCGAACCCGGAACCTCTAGCGTAGCAGTCGGCTGTTTACACCACTGCGTCACCGAGGTCGTCAAAAAGAAACTAAAGTGTAATCAATTGTGAATGATTACTTCATCAACTATTTACCAAACATCAACATTTTTTTTTTCCTAGGCAGGCATGATCCACTTTAGACCTCATCGCCGCTTAACATCAGGCGGGTTTGGGATCAAATGCCTGCCTGGTCCTTGAATGAAAAAAATAAAAAAAATATAGTACAGCGCTATCGAACAAAAAGGCAGATGAACCGAGTCGTGGTATTTGGTCATAAATATGCCGCCTTGGCGAAATGGGTACGAAAATATTTGTCAAAATTATCCGACCTTGGTGATTACAGGGTTAAATGAGCGTAAGCTGAACCAACCTCATTTATAATTTAAGATTTTTAGGCATAGTTATGGAGGGACATATATGCTATAGGATAGGGCTTGCTATAATTTTTCCACCTTAGCAAAAGAGCAATATTAAGTATCATGTACATATCTTTCAGGGTTTAGGAACCAAGAGAGAAAGAACAGACGTAACTATCAGCAAACAAATGACTACGATAGCAGAGAAATGAAGGAATTAGACAAAGAGGAGAAAGAGATTGAAAGCGACAGAGACTATGGAGAGAGCAGGACAGGTAGACGATATAAACGGTGAGAGAAAAATGTTTACCTTACTTACATCATCATAAAACAAAGAAAAGCATCAAGGGCGTAAGGGCATCATGTACCTAAATAGGTGGCGGTATCAGTTTCCATCACGTATACTATCTCCTTGTTTGCCCTGGTTGCAACTTATTTCCTGCGTTTGTATAAAAATTCAATACCAATTTGAATTGCACCGTAAATTCAATGTACCGAGCTATTGTCACTATAATAATCGATAACCGTTTAGGTAGGAGATTATATGTGGACATGCACATTGTTCTAGTAAGCTTATCGTATTTACTGAGCAAAGTCAAGGTTACGACTGTAAACAGTGAGCATGTATTGTACACGCCTGACGAAATTAAATAATTATTTTCAAATGGTCTTATAATGACTACAAGTATATTCTCTTTTGTGCTACAGGGAGCTATTAAAAGACGATGATCCTCAGAAAGAGGTAGACATTCAAACAGACCCCGACACCAAGGAGAGAGAAGCTGATGAAGAATACATGGTGTCCTTGCGGCCAACGCAGATACGAACCTTTGTAGTCTGGTTCGAACCTAGCAAGCGGAATAAAGCTGATTAAGATAAACTTAAACGTTTCTAGGCATACTGGCTTACAAAATTGTTAACAGATCAAACTGTCATCAGGAAAGGCAAAGAGAACAAGACTATACATACCGAGTTTTTATGTCAATTTAATTTCACGTTTTCAAATTATTATTTATTTAAAAAAGCGACATGCAACCTCCTTTTCAGAAGTCAGTTATAATCTTGCCAGTTAAGAAACCTATCTTTTGATCTTCAGTTGATGTAGCCAGCTCTCCATTTTAAAGTTTAGGTCAGATTAATAAAAAAAAATAGTTTAATAATAATAATTATTTTATCAAAAAACTTGAATATTAGTCTCGCCTGATGTAGACAGGTTCTATTAATTATATTTATGAAAGAACAAATATATAGGTTAATATCAAAGTCACCAAATAAAACATTATATTTTAACAGCCTTTTATTATAATTTACATTTAAAAATATAATAAAAAAATAACATGCACCTCCTATCAAACATGGTTACAACCGTTTTTATACCAAAGATTTAAATCTATATACCCATTTTATTAACAATTACAATTGGAAACACGACTGCCGCCATTTTGAGAAAAACAACCATAGACAAAAAAAAATGTAGGTTTTATAAAATACATTAATTTTTCGCAATAAATTTTCCATAGATTGCAAATAGATCATGTGACAAAGGTAGAAATATATGCAATGTAATGCTAGACAGAGAGAAATATATTTTTATTTATTCACGTTTGACGGCAGTTTACAACAACATTAAAAGATTTAAATGACAGCTATCCTGGTCTAACCAAAACCAGATAGGCATCAATATTATTGCTTTCTTTATTTATTTAAATTAAAGGTAAATATTCAAGTATAAGTATACCTTACATTGATAAGTCAAAGATTTATTGGAAACTGCCATAAAACCTAACATTTCTTGAAGAATAATGGAAGATTACGCTGTTATCGAAGCAGAGCACGCATTAGCAAATATCATGACATAACACTGGTCGACAAGGTTTCTGTTACACGGGTTCTGTAGTCTGAATATTACTTGACTACATACCCTTACTATGAAACGTACATTATTTTGTTCCCATCACCCACAGGATCGAAATCAAGTAAAACTTGCCAAAATAGTTCATGTGACAGTTAAAAAGTCGTCTTTTGTCGACAAAACAGACATGCATGATGTCAAATTTTATTGTCACAATTACAATGTACGCTAGTGCTGCCCTCTGGAGCGAGAACACACAGCACACGTACACGCATGTGTCATTGCAGAAATACTTAAAATGTATATAAATTAGACCTGTCAAGCGGCTGTCAGTCTGACAGCAGTCGTATTTCCAATCGAAACGGACTATTAATAATAAACAAATAAATATTTAACAGCAACTAAAACAATAATTTGAGCAACACAGGCAGTAAAGTGAAACATTGTCTTTGGATATAAATTTAAGGGAAACTTGTGAAACTAGACAGAAAAGAAAGACTAATGTTTTTAATTTTTTTATGCCAGTGCGGTGGCAAACAGGCTTTCGGCCCGCCTGGTGGTAAGCAGTCGTGGTATCCTTTAAACGTTTGTAACACCTGCTCCCCTCGATAGATTCAAAATTCCGCAGGCGTTAACGCCAGCAGAAAATAAAAATGTATCGCAATGACATCTCCTTGCGCTCAAATTACGTCATTGTCATGTCATTTCAATAATTTTATTTTCCGATTGCGTTATCGCTTATGGAAAATGGTATTTGTCTAAAGAAACTGTGATACAAAAACCTTTTTAAGGAAACCTAACGCAAAAAAAGTACAACAATGAATAGAAATGACAATGACGTAAGTGATCAAGCAGGCCAATAAATGTCAGTTTTGACATGTTTGAACTTTTGAGACTGTCTTCATGTGCCAAAAATATAAGAAACCTAGTTGATATTAATTTATTGAGATTGTAATATGAATAGTAATTAATACAAGTATAAGTGTTTTTCCTATACCTTCCTTTTCGTTATAGGCTTTGAGCCTGCGATACAATTTCATCTAAGAATACAATAAAAAAGAAAATCGAATTTGAAATCAAAAATTGGTAAAAAAAAGCTAAATAAATACCTAATAAATTACAATTAAAAAATACATACATTTCAAAACAGCCAAAAATTAATTAAATTTGACAAATTGTTTTTTTAAATTACAAAACAATTAATTAATTAAAAGAAAAAATTGGACCGATTTATAGGCGAAAGGTTTTCTATTAATAAGGAATGTTTATTTCCATCAAATTTTGTACGAAACAGGATTTTTTGTAGAAATTTAAAAAAAAACATTAAAAGTAGTAGAAAACAGAAAAAAAAATACCCTCGAGGCTTAGCCGCAGTCGGGCAAAAAAACAACAAACGGTATTCCATCGATACCACTTACTAACCGAAATCAGAAAAATAAGAATTAATAAATATCTACTTAGATTACTCAATCATTTTTTTTTCATATTCGACTATGCCCAAAAGCCTTGTATCCAGGCTTTTGATTAAAAGCCTTGTATCCAGGCTTTTGATTGGCATTATAATGTTTACAGCAACATTAATTGGTAATAAAAATATTTTATCAAATTCTTATGTGTGTGTTAAAAAATTAATCTAATCTTTGACTTCATAATTTAAATATGTTATTAATATAGCACACACACACACGGAAAGAATTGAAAAATAAAACTCTACACCAAATATTGCTATAAACATATAACATTTATACATAGATATATGTATTGTATATTAAATATGGCTGTGGCTAATTCGTTCGCTAGTTGTCTACGGTTTCATCGTCAAATTGAACCCAATCACTCTTACAATTAACACCATTTCCGATAAGCAATCTATCTTATATTTAATTCATTAAAGAAATTTCTATCTATGAACATTTTATATGTGAATGCTTGATAGCATTAGCAAAGAATTGGCGTCTACATTTAAATTAATACAGCTTTAATATATCATTACTATCGACCCGCCCCGGTTTCGCACGGATATTATGCAAGTATTATATACATATAAACCATCATCTTGAATCACTCTACATATTAAAAAAAAACTGCATAAAAATCCGTTGCATAGTTTTAAAGATCCAAGCATACACAGGGGCAGACAGCGGGATGCGACTACGTAGATCTGTGATAGCTTATTGGAAATGACTCGATTTATGGGCAGATATGATCGGTATTGTACTGAATATTTATATTATAAACAATAATTATAATATAATATCGACATATACGATGTAATAACATCATATCACAGTACATAATTTTACTACCAACAAAATCTGCAGTACTGCTTCGCAGCAGAAACGATTCGGCATCGACACAGATCGAGCTTTTAGCAGAATAATTATTCTATTTGACGACGAAACCGTTATTTAAAATATTATTACACTAAATATTTGTTGTTCATTCCATAGTTAGTGTCGATAGTTTCCTAAGGAATTCCGCTCGTTGAGATGGCGTTAGTTCCTGGGAGGAGAAAAAAATCATATATTAATGGATTTTTTATTTATATTTTTTATACAAATACATTTAACCTTTTTCAACTTTGCCTTAACTTGTTTTTTTAAAGCTGGTTCGTCTTTAAATATACATGGGACAATGCAGTATATCCTGGGACGATCCAGTATATCCTGGGACAGTCCAGTTTATCCTGGTACAATCCAGGTTGGAATTTTAACCAATTACGCAATCCCAGTTGGGATATAGCAGTTTGGCTTGGGACATATTTTTCACAAACGACACAACACACATACACGCACTTTTGTTTATTTATTTCTAATTTACTCATGTATATATTAAGTTGCGCCTTGTCTTTATAAAACGATTGTACGTTTTCTTAAATGTTTCATCTAATAAAATTAAACCGTTGTTGATCAATTATTTTACAAAAGTGAAGTTTTAAAGGTTTTATATTTACACACACACACACAATACAAACTCACGCCGTAATTAATCCCTCGAGAGGGTCGGGCAAAGGCGTAACACAGCGCATTTCGCATGTTTATGTTCACAGTGTGACAGGTTGCGAATCTGTCGCCGCTATCCGGGCACAATGAGGAACATGGCAGCTACAACGTACGGCAAACCGAGACTCGAACCCTCGACCTGTCAGGCCAGGTCGGTCGGTTAAAAAACGGCACGTAACAAACTGAGCTACCACGTCCTCCTCCAATCCAACCAATTTATCCTAGGAAAAACCAGTTAACACTCACCATGAGCAAGTTATTGACGGTCTGCAAGGTGGCGTCCTGCCTGATCGCCCTCAGGTTGACGTTTAGCACAGAGTTGTCATCCTCGGCTTGCTTCTCGAACCACTTGCATACGAACTCGTTGTCGTGCTCCCAATGGTGAGACTGTTACAAGGAGAATGGCTATTTAATAATAGTAGAGTTTTGTTTTACATTTGGTAGATCTACGTGCGAGATCGTCTACGTCGGTACCACCCTCCATTCTATTTACAACGTGAAGGATTGGAGAACCAGTGTTATTACCGGCACGAGAGTAATAACGTCTTTACTTCTACGCGCATAGGTGCTTTTGACGTTCCAAGACATCAATCGTGTCAATAGGCGTCGGTATCAATTTCCATCAGGTGAACCGTTTGCTTGATAGCCCATAAAAGCCTTCAAGAAGGAAAGAATCAGCTATTTTCTTGTATTTTATAATTGGATTTTTTCTTAATTATTTTTTTTGCGGGTTAGTTTTATTTTATTACTGGAAACTTTATTGGTATGTTAATAATGTTAATGAATATAATTTAATTGTCTCTGCTTTATACTGTTTCTTTACTAAATTAAAAAAAAAAAACGATTTGCAAACAGTAGCTTGGGATGTAAGACATAGATCTGTTACTGGCAAAAGTGTTCCATTGAAACAGAAACCCAAAAAAAAACCTAAAACAACCTCGTTAAAATAGAGATGTTAGAATAATATCATGTAAATCCGGCTCAAAAACCACGGACTCGATCTATCCCGTTGAAGACTTATGACACAGCTGCATACAGATGACAAAAAGAGAAATATTGCGGCTTCGTTATTTCTCGGTTTCCACGGAGATTCCCGAACGCAGCTATCCGATCTATCAATAATCGTATTTATTCGATGACATGTTATGTCAGTTTAATAGTAAACTTTCTGAAAAACGAAGTCAGGCAATAAACCACGAAGTCGCGTAATGAGTGAGCACACAGTATACGTACATGCGCCTCGCCCTGGTCCTCAGTGAACCACCTCCGCAGCGTGGCGGCGGCGGCGCGCTGGTCCAGCTGGCAGGCGGCGTAATCAGTGAGCACACAGTATACGTACATGCGCCTCGCCCTGGTCCTCAGTGAACCACCTCCGCAGCGTGGCGGCGGCGGCGCGCTGGTCCAGCTGGCAGGCGGCGTAATCAGTGAGCACACAGTATACGTACATGCGCCTCGCCCTGGTCCTCAGTGAACCACCTCCGCAGCGTGGCGGCGGCGGCGCGCTGGTCCAGCTGGCAGGCGGCGTAATCAGTGAGCACACAGTATACGTACATGCGCCTCGCCCTGGTCCTCAGTGAACCACCTCCGCAGCGTGGCGGCGGCGGCGCGCTGGTCCAGCTGGCAGGCGGCGTAATCAGTGAGCACACAGTATACGTACATGCGCCTCGCCCTGGTCCTCAGTGAACCACCTCCGCAGCGTGGCGGCGGCGGCGCGCTGGTCCAGCTGGCAGGCGGCGTAATCAGTGAGCACACAGTATACGTACATGCGCCTCGCCCTGGTCCTCAGTGAACCACCTCCGCAGCGTGGCGGCGGCGGCGCGCTGGTCCAGCTGGCAGGCGGCGTAATCAGTGAGCACACAGTATACGTACATGCGCCTCGCCCTGGTCCTCAGTGAACCACCTCCGCAGCGTGGCGGCGGCGGCGCGCTGGTCCAGCTGGCAGGCGGCGTAATCAGTGAGCACACAGTATACGTACATGCGCCTCGCCCTGGTCCTCAGTGAACCACCTCCGCAGCGTGGCGGCGGCGGCGCGCTGGTCCAGCTGGCAGGCGGCGTAATCAGTGAGCACACAGTATACGTACATGCGCCTCGCCCTGGTCCTCAGTGAACCACCTCCGCAGCGTGGCGGCGGCGGCGCGCTGGTCCAGCTGGCAGGCGGCTCGCGTGACGCGTTGTTCGGCCGCGTTTTGCCGCACGAGCCGCGCCAGGCGCCAGTGCAGCACGCGCCGGGACTCGCGCCATGGGATTATGTCCTGCGATATTATATCTATGCATTAGCATGTTAAGCGGCTAACATGTGATATGTGAATCCAGTCGCCGAGCCGGTGAGCCGATCGCTATCACACGAAAACCACACAAGATCACCTAACCGTTACTCGAAGAACCATACGTTCGTTTCTAAAATTGCAAACACAAACTTCCTTGATAGATCTTGTTAATAATAACACTTCAGGAACGTAATATTTTATTGAAACTTGATATAAATGTTCACAATATAGATCCTTCATTTCGACTGATAAAAAAGTAAAGTTTAATAGATATAAACATGCTGACATACATTAATTGCTTACAGTTCGGTTTTACCGAATACTACGCCCGCTTAACTCAATCCTTCAATAATTTAACAAATAATAATATAAAAAACAACAAATATTTAGCATTGTTGTCTTTATCTTATATTGCTAAGGAACTGAATAAAAAATTAATTTAAAATAATCTAAATTTAAAAATTAAAAGCTTTATAAAAGTGAAAACTTACAAATATACAGCCCTTCTCCAACATTCTCTCGGCGGTGTCGTGTAGTTCTGCGAACTGTACCGCTATCTACAACAAAAACAATAAATTATCTTGTGGTATATCTACGTGTGAGATCGTCTGCGTCGGTTCCACCCTCCTTTATATTTACAACGTGAAGCAGTCCGCTGTGTTTCGGTTCGAATTGAGAGCCAGCGTTAATTCCGGCACGAGAGGTGTATATCATCTACCTATACATGAACAACGCATTGGCGGTGCTCTTGGCGTTCTCTGGCATCGAGAATATCACTTTCAATCAGGTGAAAAAAAAAAAAATAGGTATATACTACATGGCTCGAAGGACCACCTAAGCTGCGACTTCTTGCTCACTAACCTTTAATACAAATAAAAAAATAATTTTAATCTATTAAATGTTTATGTACGAAAGAATATCAATAAAAAACCATTTGTCATATAGTAACTTTGACAACATAATTCATCAGTCAAACTGATGTGACAGATATTAAAAATTCAAAAGTAAATGTTTTTCATTAATTACCCACCGAATTAATATTGAATAACGAAAATTTCAAGATTTTATCAATCAATCAATCCATCAAGATTAAATTAATTAGAAAATTTTATATTACTTTGAATAATTTATTCTAACAAAAAACTATACAAACGATAAAAAATCGGAAAAACTTCGGACGCTTTAATCGACATTCTGGCAACACTGAGAAGTGATCAGCCAATGACGTTGCCGAGTTTGACGGAAACATGGTAAGAAATATGTAGTTCCAACTTTTCTGCCAAGCTTTACATTAAAAACAGAAACGTCATATAAGTATGTAAGTGTCATTCAAAATTGTTCTTTACCTCGTGGTATATAGGGCTCAGTTCCTTTTCCCTCGCTTTAGCGGACTTCTCAGCGGTCTGCAATTCAGTTTCTAAATCACGAACTCTGGTTTCAGCTGGAAACATAATATGCATTTATAACAATACGCCAAGATACTTATTGACACTCATAATAAATACAGTAGTCATAAACTACGTAGATAAGAATACAACATCCAAGACCGAAACGATGCGTCTTGGAAATGATTCCGTCCTCGCCGAGATTCGAACCCATGACCTCTTGCGTAGCAGTCAGTCAGTAACCACACTACGCCACAGAGATCGTCATATAACATATAAAATTCGTAATTTAAAGGCTATATAACAACACACACATATTGTTTTTCTATATAAATAAATAAATCAACCACATCACGACACACACATTGACTCGGCCCTGCAGTAAGTATCATAAGAACTTGTTACGCTGGAACTAAGCAACGATATGGTATAAACTACATACTCGTAGATAAGAATACTATATACAAGACCGGTACGCGAAACAATGCATCATGCAAATAACACAAAGTTCCGCCCCCGCCGAGATTCGAACCCAGAACCTCTAGCGTAGTAGTCGGCTGTTTACACCACTGCGCCACAGAGGTCGTCAGTTTTTTTTCTCCATATTTCCTCTGACAGACGTCAGAGACTGTTTTAACTTTCCTCAGATAGCAAACAATTTAAAATTATAACAATGGTTTTAAGATTGTAATATTATATATTAAAAATAGAAAGACAGACGTAACTACACATGTTACGCTAAACAACATTTCACCTTACATTTAACTCATCTACTCGTTTATACTATACACCTTACTCCCGTTTCTTTTATTAACTTTCCGCGCCACATTCACACAAAAGTTTAAAAAACACACAACATTATCCTTATTCATCATCAAGTCCATTTGCTCTTCTCTGATTTCACATTTTAACATTTGTTCTGCATTCATTCTGTCAATACCAAAACTAGGGCATTAAAATATCACATGCGACACAGTTTCCGCGATTACTGGGCCACGTACACATGACGGGACTCTCTTCGCATCTAAAACGTGCCAGATACTCTGAGAATCCTCCATGCCCTGTCAAGAGCAGTCACTCTAACAGGCTTCAACCAACGCTTGCTGTGTCTCCCGCGTTAAGATCGTCAGTCATGATTTTACTTTTAGTTGTCTGTTTTTGAAATTTGAAAAATAAATCTATAAATCAACGATCAATTATTTTTTCAACGTCATGGGCAAACAAGGAAACGGTTCCCATGATAGAAAGTGATAGAAAGTGGTGGGAGCAGTGCATGATAGAAAGTGATAGAAAGTGGTGGGAGCAGTGCATGATAGAAAGTGATAGAAAGTGGTGGGAGCAGTGCATGATAGAAAGTGATAGTATTTTTTTCACACCCGCCACTCTGTCCCAACACTGCAACTCCTGTTCACCAGTATCAACAGTGGCATCCTTTGATCGAATAATGCAGCTGTGCAATGAAGCACAGGCTGTGCCCGGACACGCTACCGGCGACAGCGGAACACGCTACCAACTTAATTAGAAGAAATAGGAGGTAATAAGAAAGCGGTTTCAGATTAGGGCGGAGGCATTATCTCTACAGAATCTGAGGTAACCTGTCGGTACCTTCCGCAAAAAAAAGCTCCGAACCGGTGGCCGAGTAATAAAATAAAAAAAATACGATTTTAACTACTTTTTTTTAAGAGTTACAAAGTTATTTTGATTTTGTCACATTTTTTTTATTATTATTTTGCACGTCGCACATACCTTGTTTCCCGGCGTCGGTTCTTATGAGGACATCGTCAATAGAACCCCTCCTGTCCAGATTCTTAGATATATCCTTGATTTGATCTTTCAATTCTGAAACAAACCAAAAAAAAAAAAAATCAAAAACGTCTATATATACACACACACACACACAAATAAATTGGAATTGAAATGTATGTTTGTAAAGTTGAAAAGATATTAACGACATGTATTTTAAAAAAGACGGCTAGACTGATTTTTTTGGGATTTTCACCGCTGATACAACAATTGAAGTTAAAATTTCAAATACCATATGAACAATGACAAAAAAAAATGAGTAAAACTTTAAAATACTACATTTCATCCGAACAAACAGTATTGTGCACGTAATAAATTAATTTTGAAACAGACATCAACAAACAGAGCTAGCCAAATAAATACAGTTAAAAAAACTATTATCTCAGGAATAGATAGATGTATATAAAGAAATAAGATTCCTTTAAATGGTCTACAGTGCATAGCTCTGTTGGTAAAGTAGAAATAATACTTAGAAGGACAACAGATGGCGCCGCCACCTTCATTACTTGTCTGTCAGTATTACAGAATTTGCTTTACTAAAGATGGCGAATGTGCTGTAGTGAGATTACAAAACCGAAAGTTGTATTACGACGAAATTAAATAGTTGAAGTGTAAAGTGGGAATCGACATGCCAATAAATAAAATTAAATGTCGTTTCTTTGTTTTTCAGGTATGTAATTAGTGTATAAGGCTAAATAAGTTTAGTTTGAGATGTAAACTTTTGGGTAAATAAAACTTTGTTTTTCAGAGCAACACATTACGTTTATTTCCGGCGGATTCCTAACAATCCTTGAGAATTGTCTTATATACATATGTGCAACACACCCACTGTACATATTATATTTTTTATTAATATTTTCAATACGCAAGTTTTAATTAGTGTAGATATTGACTTCAAGTTGCATTTCAGATGCGGTGTGAATTGATAATTTATCTTTAATTTTATTGCTCACCTGAGATCCTGGCCCCCAATCGCATGAGCAGCGGGTCCAACCTGTGCATTGTCTTCAATATGTCCCGCTGCTTGAATTTAACTTCCACAATACCCTCCGCTTCTAGTACACCACCTCTGTGTAAATAACGACCAAAACTGTAATAAGTTACTGTGCAGAGTGTGAGGTAATGTGCAATGTGTGGGTTTTGTTAATGTACTATGAGTGTGTTACTTGTGTTTAGTGTGTTTGTACCTGCGCAGAGTGTGTGTTAGTGTGCAGTGTGTGTATGACTGTGAATTGTGTGTTTGTTACTGTGCATAGTGTGAATTAATGTGCAGTGTGTGGGTGACTGTGTAATGTGTGGCGTTACTGTGCCGTGTGTTGCATTATTTTCCAGTGTGTGTGTGACTGTGCATAGTGTGTGTGTGCATAGTGCGTGTGATGGACCTGGCGTCAGGGTCGGCGTACATCTCCATGCGCAGTGAGTTGACGCTGGGGTCGACGACGGCCCAGGCGCCGCCGCGCAGCTCGGCGCCCGGCGGGATGTACAGTGTGTGTGTGACTGTGCATAGTGTGTGTGTGCATAGTGCGTGTGACGGACCTGGCGTCAGGGTCGGCGTACATCTCCATGCGCAGTGAGTTGACGCTGGGGTCGACGACGGCCCAGGCGCCGCCGCGCAGCTCGGCGCCCGGCGGGATGTACAGTGTGTGTGTGACTGTGCATAGTGTGTGTGTGCATAGTGCGTGTGACGGACCTGGCGTCAGGGTCGGCGTACATCTCCATGCGCAGTGAGTTGACGCTGGGGTCGACGACGGCCCAGGCGCCGCCGCGCAGCTCGGCGCCCGGCGGGATGTACAGTGTGTGTGTGACTGTGCATAGTGTGTGTGTGCATAGTGCGTGTGACGGACCTGGCGTCAGGGTCGGCGTACATCTCCATGCGCAGTGAGTTGACGCTGGGGTCGACGACGGCCCAGGCGCCGCCGCGCAGCTCGGCGCCCGGCGGGATGTACAGTGTGTGTGTGACTGTGCATAGTGTGTGTGTGCATAGTGCGTGTGACGGACCTGGCGTCAGGGTCGGCGTACATCTCCATGCGCAGTGAGTTGACGCTGGGGTCGACGACGGCCCAGGCGCCGCCGCGCAGCTCGGCGCCCGGCGGGATGTACAGTGTGTGTGTGACTGTGCATAGTGTGTGTGTGCATAGTGCGTGTGACGGACCTGGCGTCAGGGTCGGCGTACATCTCCATGCGCAGTGAGTTGACGCTGGGGTCGACGACGGCCCAGGCGCCGCCGCGCAGCTCGGCGCCCGGCGGGATGTACAGTGTGTGTGTGACTGTGCATAGTGTGTGTGTGCATAGTGCGTGTGACGGACCTGGCGTCAGGGTCGGCGTACATCTCCATGCGCAGTGAGTTGACGCTGGGGTCGACGACGGCCCAGGCGCCGCCGCGCAGCTCGGCGCCCGGCGGGATGTACAGTGTGTGTGTGACTGTGCATAGTGTGTGTGTGCATAGTGCGTGTGACGGACCTGGCGTCAGGGTCGGCGTACATCTCCATGCGCAGTGAGTTGACGCTGGGGTCGACGACGGCCCAGGCGCCGCCGCGCAGCTCGGCGCCCGGCGGGATGTACAGTGTGTGTGTGACTGTGCATAGTGTGTGTGTGCATAGTGCGTGTGACGGACCTGGCGTCAGGGTCGGCGTACATCTCCATGCGCAGTGAGTTGACGCTGGGGTCGACGACGGCCCAGGCGCCGCCGCGCAGCTCGGCGCCCGGCGGGATGTACAGTGTGTGTGTGACTGTGCATAGTGTGTGTGTGCATAGTGCGTGTGACGGACCTGGCGTCAGGGTCGGCGTACATCTCCATGCGCAGTGAGTTGACGCTGGGGTCGACGACGGCCCAGGCGCCGCCGCGCAGCTCGGCGCCCGGCGGGATGTACAGTGTGTGTGTGACTGTGCATAGTGTGTGTGTGCATAGTGCGTGTGACGGACCTGGCGTCAGGGTCGGCGTACATCTCCATGCGCAGTGAGTTGACGCTGGGGTCGACGACGGCCCAGGCGCCGCCGCGCAGCTCGGCGCCCGGCGGGATGTACAGTGTGTGTGTGACTGTGCATAGTGTGTGTGTGCATAGTGCGTGTGACGGACCTGGCGTCAGGGTCGGCGTACATCTCCATGCGCAGTGAGTTGACGCTGGGGTCGACGACGGCCCAGGCGCCGCCGCGCAGCTCGGCGCCCGGCGGGATGTACAGTGTGTGTGTGACTGTGCATAGTGTGTGTGTGCATAGTGCGTGTGACGGACCTGGCGTCAGGGTCGGCGTACATCTCCATGCGCAGTGAGTTGACGCTGGGGTCGACGACGGCCCAGGCGCCGCCGCGCAGCTCGGCGCCCGGCGGGATGTACAGTGTGTGTGTGACTGTGCATAGTGTGTGTGTGCATAGTGCGTGTGACGGACCTGGCGTCAGGGTCGGCGTACATCTCCATGCGCAGTGAGTTGACGCTGGGGTCGACGACGGCCCAGGCGCCGCCGCGCAGCTCGGCGCCCGGCGGGATGTACAGTGTGTGTGTGACTGTGCATAGTGTGTGTGTGCATAGTGCGTGTGACGGACCTGGCGTCAGGGTCGGCGTACATCTCCATGCGCAGTGAGTTGACGCTGGGGTCGACGACGGCCCAGGCGCCGCCGCGCAGCTCGGCGCCCGGCGGGATGTACAGTGTGTGTGTGACTGTGCATAGTGTGTGTGTGCATAGTGCGTGTGACGGACCTGGCGTCAGGGTCGGCGTACATCTCCATGCGCAGTGAGTTGACGCTGGGGTCGACGACGGCCCAGGCGCCGCCGCGCAGCTCGGCGCCCGGCGGGATGTACAGTGTGTGTGTGACTGTGCATAGTGTGTGTGTGCATAGTGCGTGTGACGGACCTGGCGTCAGGGTCGGCGTACATCTCCATGCGCAGTGAGTTGACGCTGGGGTCGACGACGGCCCAGGCGCCGCCGCGCAGCTCGGCGCCCGGCGGGATGTACAGTGTGTGTGTGACTGTGCATAGTGTGTGTGTGCATAGTGCGTGTGACGGACCTGGCGTCAGGGTCGGCGTACATCTCCATGCGCAGTGAGTTGACGCTGGGGTCGACGACGGCCCAGGCGCCGCCGCGCAGCTCGGCGCCCGGCGGGATGTACAGTGTGTGTGTGACTGTGCATAGTGTGTGTGTGCATAGTGCGTGTGACGGACCTGGCGTCAGGGTCGGCGTACATCTCCATGCGCAGTGAGTTGACGCTGGGGTCGACGACGGCCCAGGCGCCGCCGCGCAGCTCGGCGCCCGGCGGGATGTACAGTGTGTGTGTGACTGTGCATAGTGTGTGTGTGCATAGTGCGTGTGACGGACCTGGCGTCAGGGTCGGCGTACATCTCCATGCGCAGTGAGTTGACGCTGGGGTCGACGACGGCCCAGGCGCCGCCGCGCAGCTCGGCGCCCGGCGGGATGTACACCAGCACCGGCGCCGTCGCACCTCGCAGCGAACGGACTATCTCAGCGCCGAACTTTAGGATCTGCTCGTACATGTCTGGAGGATAATATATACAAATTAATAATAACCACATCACGACACAGCCCTGCACTAAGATAATCTTGTATCGCAGGCACTAAGCAACGATATAGACTACAGAGATGAGAATACAACATCCAAGAATCTCTAGCGTAACAGTCGGATGTTTGCAACATTGCACCACCGCGGTCGGACAATAAGAAAAACTATTTAATTTATAGCGTAACCGAGAGAGCGCTACGAGCCAAACTGCGTAACTAGGCGTTCTTCAGCGATGACTCCCTGCTCGAAGCGTGACGTCATACGTTAGCATGGTCGCTTAGTCGAATCTTGCCACGGAGGCTGCACTTTGACGTTTAATATCTCAGTAATTTTTAAAATGGGATATCACAAAACATAATTTTTTCTCGAGATAGCTATTTTCAACCCGACTACGGCGAGGACACCATGTATGTATGTATGTAGCAATGTTCCCTCGTAGCGTCCGAACTACTAGTCCGATTTCGACAAATGAGATATCATTAGACAGGCCCCAACCGTCCGGGTGACATTGGATTCTTTTTTTTAAACCATTGCGGCGGCAGTAAGATAGGGAAATGAAAATGTCAAAGTCAACAGACCCTATCTTGATGGGTATCAGACGAAAGGGTTAAAAACCTTTTTAAACTTTATACAACTCATTCGAGAAAAAAAATCCCTTACAACTTTCTAACTAAAAAAAAAATTTTGTTCAGGTTTTATTTATTTATGCTGATAACAAAAAAAAGAACGTTGGCGCTACTCATTTGGGGTGTTGTAAATTAATCTCTAGCAACACTGAGCATTGATCGGCCAGTGAGATTACTTGGCGGGAACGGGAAGTGTCAGTTAGAATTTTTTTTTTTAAATTGTCTTTTCTATCAACAGAATTTAATGAGTAAAATGCTAGTGTTTTAACCAGTAAATATCTGTAGTGCTGTACAAGTGTGGAGAAAGTGAAATACGAAGATTTGGCCGCGCTTTTCGTCATGTCCCAAGTAACTCCTTAGAGCCTACAGTAACCGTACTAGCATGTTACTGTAGGGAGATTCATCATTTTAACTGTTCATCTTATCATCTTCATCTCATTTATTATCTTCAAGAATGAATTATAACGATAAGGCTCAAAAGAACTCGTATCCAGAGCCGTAAAAACATTTACAACAAAATAAAAATCGGCCAGTGATATTACTTACTTTTTAACGAAACTAAACGAAGCTATAACTAAAATTAAACCTTTTTAAAGCAAAACTAAATATAGAGAACGAAATACAATATACACAAATGACGCAATAAAACCCTAAAATGTCAACAGTCATTTAGTTAAGAGAAGTTAGTGTCAAAGTACATAATTTATAAACTATAAAATCGGCGACAGATCCGCAACCTGTCACACTGGGACTCAACATAAACATGCGGTGTTTAACACCTCTGCTTATCCCTCTCGAGGGATTACGGCGTGAGTTTATGATATGATATGAATAAATATTATATTCTGCAAAAATATATATTATTTATCTGATAGATTAGTAAAATTTCAATCCATTATTACATAACATAAACTCACGCCGTAATCCCTCGAAGGGGTTGGCAGAGGTGACTCGATGTCGAGTTCCAGTGTGACAGGTTGCGAATCTGTCGCCACTATCCGGGCGCACGACTTACGGCACCCCGAGACTCGAACCCTCGACTTGTCAGGTCGGGTTGATCGGTTAACAAAAGCACGTAACAAACAAAGCTACCACGTCCTCAATTACGTACGTACATTATTAACCGTCAGTTTTTATCATAAATACTTTTGTGTTATCTTTAAGAGCTGTGGATTTTGTTCTTTAATAATAAAAAATATGTATGTAAGCTTTTTGCGTATATCGGTAATCTATCGGTAAGTGTGAACATCACTAGAAGGTAACGAGACAGAAAGAGATAAAAGATAAACGGAGCTCGACAGATGCTATGAAAACGAGTTACTTGAGAAATATTCCTTAAAATAATTTTGAAATAAATAAATTCTGAGATTCTAATAAGTAACTCACCTTTAATGAAAGATTGTTGACAGTTTGTTATTGTAATGAAGAAAATATTGAAGAATAAACATTTGATTGTTGATTCTCTTATTTTTAGGTTAGTATATGCGAAGGTTTTCTATTTACTGTTGTAAATTTTGAAAAAAGCAACTACAGAGGTTTCTTGCCGTCTTCATCCCCGTAGATAGCAATCCGAACAGGTGGTTGATTAAAAATTACGATTTGAAAGCACTTATTTTAAGTCTATTTAAATAAAAACATTTTGAATTTGAATTTATGTAAATTGGCATAAAAAGTAATAAAAACTCTTATTTTTATGTGAATCTTGTTTTCTTAAATTAATAAACCATTTTTATATGTAACTTGAAATAAATGTTACCTTTCTGTCCTCCACTGAAACCGCGCCAGTTAGCGAATATAATGATGGGTAAATTCTCGCGGGAGAAGTCGTTTATCGCTTGAGATGTTTTGTAAGCGGAGTCAGGGAACCACACCTATGGAGACACGAAGAAATTTCAAATAAATAAATACATATAACATATATTTCATACGTATGGAGAAAAATAGTTTAATGAGCTAGCTAAGCGAGTTTTGGAACAATCAGGCGTTTGTATGTATGTATAAAATAGTTTAATGAGCTAGCTAAGCGAGTTTTGGAACAATCAGGCGTTTGTATGTATGTATAAAATAGTTTAATGAGCTAGCTAAGCGAGTTTTGGAACAATCAGGCGTTTGTATGTATGTATAAATGTTTGTCAGACGATAACTCGAGTATCGTTGCTCGGATCGTCGTGAAATTCGGTATGCGAATTAATGAGTCAAAAATAATTATGATTAATAATAATAATAAAACACATCACGACACACACATTGACTCAGCCCTGCAAGATAAAATCTTGTATCGCAGGCACTAAGCAACGAAATGATATATACTACATAGATAAGAATACAACAACCAAGACCGGTAAGCGAAACAATGCGTCTTGCAAATAACACAACTTTCCACACCCGCCGGGATTCAAACCCGTACCCTCTAGTAGACGACTGGAAGACGACTTCCGGCGACAAAATAATGTTTAAGTTCGAATATGAGCCAAATCAGTTAAGGTATTCTCGAGATATAGGAAGTTGGGAAACCATTAGAGACAAGATAGTTAAAATACCAATAGCAGATCAGAAAATTTTAACTCTATACTATAAGATAAATAGATATATTCTTTATTTTTTTTTTTTTCTACAAAATAAATTACCACCTTACCACCATAAGGTGAAATGATGGAAAGATATCTTGTTAAAATTATTCTTCTATGCGAATAATCATTATTTTCTATAATGTTATTACATTATTAGATATTTCTAATAACAAGAATCTTCTACCAGGTTAATAATAATAATAATAATAAGCTAATTGTAAGCTTCTGCAAAAACATCAGAGGCATGAATAACACTGGTCAACAGAGAAAATAAATCCAAGTTTGATTAAATCAAAAGTGCGGATGACAAAATTAATTTTTATGTATTAGTTACTATTTTTATAGTAGATAACAAAAATTACTTATTTAAACAATTTAAGACGCATTATTTTGAAATCGGAACATGATGTCGAAGCTTGTATTTCAAATTATAACTATCTGTTCGGGTTGTAGATTCATAACCTTTAAAATGAACTTCATGATTACCTGTCCGGCCTGCTGCATGGTCTTGGCTTCGGAGTCAAGGTTGGCAGGATCAGCGGGTAGAGTGAACTCGACCGTCCTCGTCTCCACGGCTATCACACCGACCGGTATACCGCCAAGGCGGGCTCGACCTGGACACAAAAATAATTTAATAAGTTAAACAAGCGAAATGCTTCACGTTGTAAATAAAAAGGAGGTTGGTCCCAATACAAGCATCTCGCACGTAAATCTACCACCTGAACTGCATGTTATTGACAGCTGTCGTTGTTATTACACAATAAATGACAATATATGACAACGCACAAATTGACTCAGCCCTGTTGTAATATTGAAGAATCTTATATCGCAGGTGCTAAGCAAAGACATGGTATAAACTATATAGATAAGATTACTACATCCAAGAACAGGAAGCGAAACATTGCATCTTGCAAGTAAAACAATGTTCCATATATGACGGGAGACGAACCAGCCAACCAGTATTCCGCAAGCGTTCATTCCGACAGAGAATAAAAATGTACTAAAATGACATTTCCTCGCGCTCGGTTCACGTCGTTGTTGTTTAATTTCCATACATTTTTAATGTCTGTTGACGTAAACGCTTTAGGAATAAGCATTTGTCTAAGGGGGTAGGAAATTCTAGCGAAGCGCTGTTTACACTGCTTCGCCTCAGAGGCCGTCATATTTTTTTGACAAATGTATGTACGTATATTCCCTTACCTGTAATAACAGTCTGCGCCCAAGGCTTCATGAGCTCGTCGAAGGTGCCGACGTCGAAGAACCCTCTCCTGCCACCTTCCCCAGTCAGCATGAAGCGAGGGTCGTGTGCCGCTCGAGTCGGAACCCATTCCACCAGACGGTCTATGGGATCCACGCATCGGATGATGGGCACCAGGCTCATTTTGTCCTGTAAAACAAATAAACAATTTTATTTATAGAAGGTATTTTTAGAAATCCACTATATTAAGGATTTTTTCATTTTGATGGCTTATTTTAGCAGTGTCAAGTAATATTTATCATCAATTTTTGATAAGGAATGAATCGATAAATAGATAAATAATGAATCTGCCTACAGAAACATGCTAGTAATGTAACTGTAGGCTTTATGGAGTTACTTGAGATATGACGAAAAGCGCAGCCAAGTCGTCGTATTTCACTTTCTCTACACTTGTACAGCACTACAGATATTCACTGGCTAAAACACTAGCGTTTTACACATTAAATCCAGCTGATATACGAGAAGAGAAAATTAAATAAGAAAATTTCAAATGACACTTCCCGTTCCCGCCAAGCAACTCCTTAATTTATTTATTTTTTATTAATATGGGGGCAATATTGATATGTCTGCGATCGATCTTAGGGCCTAATTTGTCCAAATATACTAATTATTACATAGCAATCATGCCGGTTTTACATTTTGACTATAGTGACAGCTGCTAAAACGAAAAGTAAACAATTTTTCAAAGTGATAATCACATATGTCTATATATGTAGATACAAACAGTATTTAGTATATAGTAAGATGAACTACTTATTATTTATAATAATAAGATATAGTATTATGTAATATATAGTATAGCCGATGTTATTATAGAAACACACACATTATTTTTTTTTTTAATTGCAAAATTTTAGACTTAAATTAAATGAAAAATCAATTCCTATATTGAAAACCGAATCAAATGTCTAGAGTCTCACCTTAGGAATGTACGACAGCCACCTGGCAGCCGTGGTGACTGCATCCAAATCGGTGGAGGCGACGCTGTGTGTGACGCCGTTGTTGTGCATGATCTGAACTCCCCCCAGTTGGTTGTTGCTGGCGTACACGCTCCTACCTAACACCTTGTTCAGAGCTGCGTAGCCGGTTAGGATTATATAGGATGAGTCGACTTGGATGACTCTGTGCCCGAGACTGTTGGGAGAAATAAGTTATATGTTATAAACTCACGCCATTGATCCCTCGAGTGGGGCATATTTATCTTGAGTCCCAGTGTGACAGGATGCGAATCTGTCGCCACTATCCGGGCACATTGAGAAACATGGCAGCTACAACTTACGGTAACCCGAGACTCGAACCCTGGACCTGTCGGGTCGGGTCGGTCGGTTATCCAAGGCACGTAACAAACTGTGCTATCACGTCCTCATATATATGTTATATGTGAACGATTTTATTATTGATTTTGTATGCTGACTATATATGTAATGTCTTGGCTTGAGGAACACGGCAGCTACGACTCTACACTCAACCGTAAAGCTTAAATCTAGCACTTTAAGTCTAATCAGTAGAATATATATTTTGCCTCTTTATTGTTACTTTGAATGTATTTGCAAGCTTTATTATGATTGCTTCTCTCACTTAACTATAAGTATTGTAGCTTTTTTTTAGCATATAAGTGCAGTGTGTAAAAATTTTGGTTAACATAATAAATAAATTCAATATTTATAAATTAATCCCTGATTCTCCGATACATATATACACCATTAATCCCTTATTATCATTTGGCTTTAGTTTTTTTAAGCTCTATATATATATACTCACCGCACTACATAAGCGCCAATGCCGATGGCCCGGCATGTGACAATGGATATGGTGACTATGTCCTCGTAAGCCTGGGCCGTCTCGCCGGCAATCAAACCCGCGTCCCTGAGGCACTCCACGCCGAGACCGTCTTCTTTGCCTGTTAAACGTTAAAAAGATTAAAAACTCTAGCTTATGCCCGCGACTTCTTCCGCGTAGAAGTCGAGAATGTTTCTTATAGGATTTTTAATTAACATTTATTTTTTTATTTAGTTATATTTTTAGACAATTCACACAATATTTATGTGTTGTTATGATGTATAAGCTATATGATGGTAAAGTTTCATTAAAATCCATTCAGTAGTTTTTGCGTTAAAGAGTAAAAACATTATTTCATCCTTACAAACTTTCACATTTACAATATTAGTAACTAACTAACTATTCTTTGTCAAAAAGTGTGTAATTTTTTGTAAAAAAAAAAATCTAATTAACTCGATGGTTACTATAAATGATAAACATGTTTTTTTTTTCAAATTACTAGTCTAAAATTACAGTGTTGCAGGTTTGGTAAATATTTTTTTTTTTTGGCCTTTTTCAAAATTTTCCTCACTCACCAATAATATCAGTGATCTTATATCTCGACTCCCCTTCGTCTTCAATGAGCGTTGTCTTCACGGATCCCTGAGGCCCAAGTCTAAAATATAAACATAAGGGGGGTTAAACTTTTGGAGGGGGGTATCGATTTTTTTTTCCATTTATGTAAGTTTGAACGTTCATGTCAAGCTCAAGCTCAAGTTCATGTCAGGCTGTGACATTGACAGGAGAAAAACGTATGACATTTAAGGATACTGACCTGGAGTAAGCCTCCGGTGTGAGGTACAGGTATTTGAACCCTCGTTCAGGTCGTTCAGAATCCAACCAGGCGACGTTGAATTCCGATTTCACTTCCTCAGCAACACCAATACGAGCTCCGGAGTTTACGCTGACGTATACCTGAGGTACAAATAAAAATCAAAATCATTTTTTTTTTATTCAAATGGACTTAAAATAGGTATTTTTAAATCGTCAAAATACTTTTAACGGGGAAGAATCCGGCAAGAAACCTACGTAGTTGCTCTTTTCAACTTTTTATTAATAATGACAAAACACATTAAAATGATTTAAAACTGTACCACGACATTTATCTTTATATTCTGATCAATTCAAACGATAAACTATAGCCTTTGTGTTATTCTGATGTATGAGCTATATTATTGTAGAGTTTCATTAAAATCCATTCAGTAGTTTTTGCTTGTAACAGTAACAAACATCCATATATCCGTACAAACTTTCGCGTTTATAATAATAGCAATTCGTGCACCGGAGTTTACGCTTCCGTATATTTTTTATTCAAGAAAAAACTTTGGTAAAATATCTTAAAGGGACAAAGCATCTGGGTTCGAATACCAGCGTAGGCGGAACTTTGTGTTATTTGAAAGACGCATTGTTTCGATCACCGATTTTGGATGTAGTATTCTTATCTATGTATATCTTTGCTTAGTGCCTGCGATACAAGATTATCTTAGTGCAGGGCTTATGCTCGTATATATATGGGATTAAAGGTCAAGTTCTTATTTTTATTAGTCTTTATGCACGCCTGCATGTATGCGTATTTATTTATGAATGTATTATAAAGGAATAATAAGGTATCTCTATTTTGTGTGTCTCTTCTACAATTGTGTGTGTGTGTGTAACTCACCCTAGGTATCTTCCTCTCCCTGGCGTACTCTGATGCTTTATAGTAAACCCAATCCTCCTGAGGGCCGAAAGACCCCATGTAGTATGTCAGGTCGTTGGCTATGAGGACCACGTCACGACCTTCGGGAACTTCTACCGTGTATAGTGTCAGACGCCATGCCACCATGCCGACCTGGTGGAATAAGAGGGATTTTTACGTACAAAAATTAAAAAAAATATAGTTGACACTGAAGTAGAAAATTTTATATATATATTTTAATAAAATACACTCAAAGGACGTGGTAGCTCAGTTTGTTACGTGTGTGTCATACACATGATTACTAAAACATATTTATTAAACACAAAACTAACCTAACTTAATTATATTATCAAAACCTAAAACATATACAATCACAACGAATATTTACGCATACAAAAACTATTATTAGATTAGCGTGGTGTAGCATTCGAACGACACAGCTTATCTTACAGTGTAACGACATCTTTATAACACCGCTATTGTTTAGTTGGCCCGAGAAACAGCGAACTGGTTTTGTAATACCTAGCGAGCGGCCGCTGCTCGTTGCTTGGCCACGGCTCGCCAGTCGGCTCAGAGCTCACGCGCGACGCGCATTGTATGTTGCTTGGTTTCGATTGCCTTTCCACTTCTCGCGGCTTGTACTTCATATAATTTGTTTTATTGATTTCATAATTGATTCCACTCCTTCAATAATTAAGTAAACTAATACGTGCCATCCACTTCCACACGTGCCTTGGATAACCGATCGACCCGACTTGAAAGGTCGAGGGTTCGAGTCCCGGGTTGCCGTAAGTTGTAGCTGCCATGTTTCTCAATGTGCCCGGATAGTGGCGACAGATTCGCAACCTGTCACACTGGGACTCAACATAAACATGCGCAATGCGGTGTGTGACACCTCTGCCTATCCCTCTCGGGATTAATTACGGCGTGAGTTTATATTGTGTATTTTATTAAAATACACTAAAGAAAAAAGAAAAAAAAGGTTAAAATGTCTCGCAAAATCTAAAACTACTTGATTTATGATTTGATGATGATAACTTAAATTTGGCAGGTATTATTTTACAGCTTACAGGTGAAAGACAAATTTTAGGATATTTCTTATGGAGATTCAGGCAAATCAACAAGAATAAATTCACTAACAAAACATAACCCGCCTTATTATAAAACGTAGACTGAAGCAAGTCAGACTATTTCAAATGTCTATATGAATATGGTTTTTTCCGCAAAGCTCAAAGCAGAGGTCGGAACAGCAAGTTTGACGTCAAAACGCCGTGAATATGGAAAGATTGTCACTGTACTTTTTGAAGGGACACCATTTTGTTTTGATCGTTTTAGTTTAAGCACTTGTTTATTTCAACTATATATCTTATACTGGCTCGTTCCAAAGGAGCTCAACTGAGTTGTTCAACCTCTGAACTTTACGACCTCGGTGGCGCAGTGGTGTAAACAGCCGACTGCTACAATACAGGTTCCGGGTTCGTATCCCGGCGGGGGCGGAACTTTGTATTATTTGCAAGACGCATTGTTTCGCTTACCGGTCTTGGATGTTGTATTGTTATCTATGTAGTATATACCATATCGTTGCTTAGTTCCTGTGACACAAGTTCTTACGATACTAACTGCAAGGCTGAGTAAATGTGTGTGTCGTGATGTGGTTATTATTATTATTCTGAACTAGTAAGACTTTTCACCTATCTAGTTGAATGATAGATGAACTGAAGCAACTAATCTGTAGTGTAGTAGTTGTTTAGCAGTATCATTGGATTACTGACTGCTACATAGTGACACGCATTGGCTGATCAAGCACATTACGTTACATAAATACTTATTTAATTTAATTAATTAATAAAGAGAAAATTTGATACGTTTGAATACAATACACAACTTGCCCGAAATAGAAGCCCGAAAGCCCGGCTTGCCCTATCAAACTAAAATAAGTTCGCGCTCTCATTCATTCATTACTTTTCAAATCAAACTTCAATATGTATCTTATATATTTTATTAAGCCATTTTTATTTAAAGCCACCGAAAGTGTGGATTTCCTGACATGTTCGCAAACTTCCGTGTGCTTTCATGAGCTCGTCCACGCCAGCAAATCCACAACGGAAGAATGAAGTGTAGATTGAAGAGTAATGAGACAACAGGGATATTTATTTAAATTAGTTTTAAAAATTACAATAACGTATCTCTCGGCTTGCTCCGTTCTAAATCTCTAGGCACGCCACTGAACTTAAATGTATGATGATTTTTATTTAAATCCACTACCCCAACACCATTTACAAATCACTTGCGCACTTATTCCGACTAGGATAAGGTGGAAAGTTTGTAATTAACTTACGTTGTTCTGCCCGGGCAGCCTCGTGACTTCCACAACTCTCTTCTCTCCGTCGGGCTCCATCACCAACTCCACACAAGACATCACGTTGTCGGGCATCGGTCCTGGAACGTAAGGTATCGATGTTATTTTGATATCTTGTTTATAAAAAATTGACATCCGTCAGTCAAAAAAAAAACTCGAAAAGAAGGACGAAAAAGTTGTATTGAAACGGCCTAGAGGCCAAAATAGTTGTATTGCAACGGCCTATAGGGAAAAAAAGTTGTATTGAAACTGCTTAGAGGACAAAAAAGTTGTACTGAAACGGCCTAGAGAACAAAAAAGTTGTATTAAAACGGCCTAAGGGAAAAAAAAGAGGTACTGAAACGGCCTAGAGGACAAAAAAGTTGTATTGAAACGGCCTAGAGGCCAAAATAGTTGTATTGCAACGGCCTATAGGGAAAAAAAGTTGTATTGAAACTGCTTAGAGGACAAAAAAGTTATACTGAAACGGCCTAGAGAACAAAAAAGTTGTATTAAAACGGCCTAAGGGAAAAAAAAGATGTACTGAAACGGCCTAGAGGACAAAAAAGTTGTATTGAAACGGCCTAGAGGACAAAAAAGTTGTATTGAAACGGCCTAGAGGATAAAAAAGTTGTATTGAAACGGCCTAGAGGACAAAAAAGTTGTATTGAAACTGCTTAGAGGACAAAAAAGTTGTATTGAAACTGCCTAGAGGACAAAATAGTTGTATTGCAACGACCTAGAGGTCAAAATAGTTGTATTGCAACGGCCTATAGGGAAAAAAAGTTGTACTGAAACGGCCTAGAGGACAAAAAAGTTGGATTAAAACGGCCTAGAGGACAAAAAAGTTGTATTGAAACGGCCTAAGAGGACAAAAATGTAGTATTGAAATTGAAATACTCGTATGTTTACAAATAAATAAATTCCGATACTGAAGGTCTTAAAAACATTTAAAAATGTCAAATAAATGTCTATTCACTTCATTGACAACGCTAACTGTAATGCTAGAGAAAATTCACACATTAATTAGTTCTCTATCAAACCAAACTGACAACTTAAAAAAAAGAGAGAGAAATCTCCGCTCACCATCGACGGTGCCGTCTTCGATGCACTCCCTCCATCTCTTCTCGGTGACCTGCCTGAACATGTCAGGTATATCGTAAACGTACGTTGTGCCTTGGGATGTCGCCTGAAGAAAAAAAAAAAACCTTTACAAATTTAGTCTAATGAAATCATAACCCGTAGTGGTGGATTTGGTACAAATGTTGATGGAATGTATTATGAACGAAGAAATAAGAAAAACATATTTTTAAGAAGATAAATATTCATAGAAATAATTTTGGGCTTTATTCATAGCATTTTTTATTCAAGACCAGGCAGGCATTTGACCCCAAACCCGCCTGATGTTAAGCAGCGATGAGGCCTAAGGTGGATCATGCCTGCCCAGGAGAAACCTATTCACTCTTGCCTTAAAGAGGCCCAAGTTATATTGGTCAGGGAACACATCGGCAGGCAAAGAATTATTATATAGCATATTAGCTTCTCCCGCTTCGGAAGAAGCTGTGATGATTTATTGCATGGCAAGGAGATCATAGATTAAGATAGGTTATAAGTGCTGTGGTTTTAATTTTGTTAAGTTAGGATCGGATCGACGTAGGAATTATCATAAAGATTCTTTTTAAATAAATAAAGAGAAAGAAGAAAAAAACATTACCTTTCCGTATTCGGGTAAAAAGATATACAAATGTACCTTTTCTTTTTGTACCTTGTTTTTGGGAATAAATATATATATTTTATTATTTGAAGTAGTAATGAAAATTTTAAAAAAAAATCTTTTTTAGGGTTCTGTACACTGAAACTAGAAGATTGATGAAATTTTTGTATTAGTAAGGGATAAAAAAAAACAAATTTATGTAACCTTATTAGGGTACACTAAGATAGGTATCCTTATTGGATTGTATAGCTTCAGGAATATCGAAAAACTTAAACACACACACACACGCGCCTTCGTCCCAAAGGGGTAGGCAGAGACAATGGTTCGCCATACGCAACGATCCTTACATACATCTCTCGATTCCACCACATCCATGCACCTCCTCATACACACACGACGGTTACGGGTACTAAACAAACAAAAAAAAAAACTTAAAAAAATAAAAAGTATTGCTGCAATGATCTCGCGTCAGAGGGCAGCACTAGCGAAGATTGTAATTGTAAAAAGATTTAAATATTTTTTAATTAAATATACTTAAAATAAGTGCATTCAAATCATGACTATTTTTTTATCCTACCACCTGTTCGGAATCTACGGGAGGGAAACCTCCGTAGTTGCTATTTTTTTAAAGTTTTCTAATTATTTTATACAATTCGAAGATAATGTGACTGCCTTTTATATCGAGCAAATTATAGTACTTACAGTCAGATTACATTATAATGTTAGACATTTTGCATGTCAGCGGTTTCTATAAGTAATGTGCTACAGCGCCCTCTGCTTCGAGCGCGACTTCATTTTGTCAATTTTAAGAATTATTTGCATTATTTTTTCTTTTAAATCCTCGATAATACGTAAATAGTTCAAGGCCTGTTATATATAGGAGATATAAAATATAATATATGTATAACTAATGTAAACTAACTTAAATTATATATATCTAACAATACCAACACACTTCTAAGTCAACTACCTTAACTAACCAACACTTACCGCTATGGATTGAAATGTCCGAAATAAAGATTAATTATTATTATACTAACCAGGAACCTCTTCTGCTGCAGGTAGTCCTTGGTGACGTACGGTGTGGAAATCGGCAGACCGTGCATCGGACCTTGTCTTGCGCCGAACGATTGGAACATTATCTGTTAACAGATATACATATATATATATTTTAATCTACTAGGATCTCAGAACACAGGCTTACGCCTAGTCTGAAGGCTATTTAGTTTTATACCATAATGTAAATAAAATAAAACAAATATATTTGTAAAAATAATTTTACTTGATGTTGGTTTTAATCATTAGAAGAAGACAGATTAAAAAAAAATGGTATGAGCCGTGACTTTGATTTTTTTTTTAATATTTAAAACAAAAAAAAAATTGTGATGTATTTTTTTTATACATCACAAGCAAACAAGCAGAGTATTGTATTCTAGGATTAAGAATGATTTAATACCAAGTTATATAGTGGAATATACTTTGAAAATTTGGCCTTTATATGTAACTCGTTAAATACAAGCTTCTTTAAAAAAAACTAGGCAAGCATTTGACTTCAATCCCGCCTGATGTTAAGCGGCGATGGAGCCTATTCACTCTCGCCTTAAAGAGCCCCAGGTAATATTTATCAGGGAACACATCGGCAGGCAGAGAGTTCCACTCTTTTGCAGTACACATAAGAAAATTCATTCAATAGCAAATTTTAATTCTTTTTTTCACCATCCGAATCACAAAAAAAAAATTTAAATAGAGCAACTTGCATGTTCCATCATACACTTGATTTAAAAAAAACCTCTTATTTATATATAATATAAAATTAACGTGTACTCACGACGCCGGTCCTTGGATCGGACACCTCTTCGTACGTGTATACGTCCAGTGAATAACCGGAGCCGTTGGACAAACACAGGCGTATGTTCTTCGTCGGCATACTGTTACCTGTAAACAAACAAAACACATGATACATTTAAAAAAAATAAGTACTAGCAGTATTTCTCAAATAATTATGTATGGTGTTAACATGATAAATGACATTGTGAAGACAAATAAATTAATTTATTTAACGGAGAAAAATAATCATAAATAGAATTTCATAAAAACTACAAACTTTTTTTTTTCAATCTAATCGAGTAATTAATTTACTGTGATAAAAAATTACACATAACGACACGTTAACTCAGCCCTGCACTAAGATATAATCTTGTATCGCAGGCGCTAAGCAACGATATTGTATATACTACATAGATGAGAATACAACATCCAACACCGGTAAGTGAAACAATACGTCTTTGACGACCTCGGTGGCGCAGTGGTGTAAACAGCCGACTGCTACGCTAGAGGTTCCGGGTTCGAATCCCGGCGGGGGCGGGACTTTGTGTTATTTGCAATGGTCTCGGATGTTGTATTCTTATTTATTTAGTATATACCATATCGTTGCTTAGCACCTGCGATACAAGTTCTTACGATACTTAGTGCAGGGCTGAGTCAATGTGTGTTTCGTGATGTGGTTATTTATTTATTTATTTGCAAATAACACAAAGTTATGCCCCCATCGAAATTCGAACCCGGAACCTCTAGCGTGAAATCTATTGAATAGTCTACTCTTAGTACCAATTTAAGCTAGAAAGAATAAGTTATAAAGTTACAAACTGAGATGTCCTTTATTTTACTATGTTATAATTAAACTATACTACTACAAATTTTTTGTATACATTTACCAATCTTCAAGGTGAACCTGATCTCCGCCTGGAGCACCCTGAGCTTCCACAACCTGGGGCCGTACCTCATCACCATACCAAGCACTGACTCCTCGATCTGATACACAAAAAAAAAACACAACATACAACTTGTATACGGGATGAAGAAAAGCAGATAATTATTTTAAGGAAAAATAATAACAATTTGCTATTTTTTATCACTTTATTCCAATTTTTCTTTAACTGTGACCGAATAAAAAAAATATCTAAGTTGATTTTATCAAAAGAAACATGTATCCATCTTATATATATATATATATTTATTTTGATTTCTTTATTTTAAATTTTTTTTTTTTTTTTTGTAAATTTTTAGCGAAAACTTGATTGGTATATTTATTTATGAATTGATTTTAATTAATTATAACAATTGTTTGTTGTGTATAATAAATTTTAATCTACGTATTACATATCTTAGAAAAGATAACAATATTTCACAAGATCATGGCTTTGACTAGTTATGACTGCAGCTTTTTACATTAAACCAAACAAATTTGTCCAACAAAGTCAGCGATAAACTCGTTAAAAAAAAACACAGTCAACAAACCTTAGCCGGATCCATGATCACCGTCGGTCCAAAGTTGAGGAATATGTGGTTGCAGTCCGTCCTCTTCGCCAGCGGGTGGGAGAAAGCGACCTCCAACTCATCCATGGCTTCCAGCAACACCCTGTGTACGAAAAAAATATATGTAATACATAATTATGATTTTAAGTCTATTCGAATAAAAATATGACATGTGTGTATCGAAAAATCTGACAAAAAAACGAATTATTATTATAATATAAAACATTTTGACTTTTTCAACTATTAAATGTGATTTGAGAATAAATAATAATTTTATAAGAATATAACAAAAATTTGTGCAGAGATTAATTTATTGAAATTTTTAAAGTGCTAGCGACCCGCCCCGGCTTTGCACGGATATTATGCACGTATTATATACACATGAACCTTCCTCTTTGATCACTCTATTTAAAAAAAAAATTACATCAAAATCCGTTGCGTAGTTTTAATGATCTAAGCATACATAGGGACAGACAGCGGGAAGCGACTTTGTCTAATACTAATGATTATCCTGTTAGTGATGATCATTTTTTTATTTTCTATTTCTTTTATTTTTATTTTCATGATTGGAATCGAAAGGATCAGTTTATTATTTTATTTTCCGTTCAAGTATAGTTTCACTATAAATATAACTCGAACAACCTTGTCCTCTTTTTTTTATTGTTTAAAAACACTGTGTACACTTTGCCATTCAATACAAAAAAAAATATTGTACACGTTCAAGCCATTCAAAATAATAAAACACGATTCACAAAATAAAATAAAAAATATATTTTTTAATATATATTTTTCTTTAATATTATATACCTAAAAACGAATGAAAAATACTATACGAATAATATTCATGGAGAAGATCTCATTAATAATCTCTTTTAAAATCGTTTTAATAACTGACCTCTCCCCTTCGTTCTGAAGGTATTCGAAGCTGGCCTCCTTGGTGATGAGATCCTGATGCCTGATGATGGACCTGATGAAGAACCTGTAGTCCGTCACCTCTTGGCCTTTCTTCACCTGGACAATAATGAATACATTTTATTATTACTTCTACACATTACATTTTCAGTCGCGTAGCCTGTCTTGACGGTATCAGCATACAAAATTAGTTGGACAGGCCAAATAGGAACTCTCATCCCTCATCCCGGGACAAGCTTTTTTTGGAGGACGTGGTAGCTCAGTTTGTTTCGTGCCTTGGATAACCGAACGACCGACTCGACAGGTCGAGGGTTCGAGTCTCGGGTTGCCGTAAGTTGTAGCTGCCATGTTCCTCATTGTGCCCGGATAGCGGCTACAGACTCGCAACCTGTCACACTGGGACTCAACATAAACATGCGAAATGCGGTGTTTAACACCTCTGCCTACCCCACTCGAGGGATTACGGCGTGAGTTTATGTATGTTTTTTTTCTTTGTTTTTATTCATATGAATTGTGAAATAGAAAACATTAACGGATTTTATTCCGTTTAAAGTTTATTGAAGGTTAAAGAGCATTTATATTTAAGCTTGTTTTGGAAATTTCTACTCTGTATCCACTAGACACTGTTCAAAATACCTTTGCCTTTCCGAGGTACAAGTGCATCTTCTGGTTGCTGGTCGGCAGCGCCTCCAGGTCGTAGCTCCTCATGCGGTACAGCTCCAACTGGAAGGCGGATGCCGGTTCCAAATGACGGTATATCGTGTCCTCGGTGAAGTCATTCCGAGAACGGTATGTGAAGAACTTCGGGAACTGACGCCTATAGGGAGAAATATCGTCAGATAAATGGATTTTTTGGTTTTTTAGGTTATGTACCCCAAAGAAAGTAACAGGAACACCTTTATGTAATAACTTTTTTGCTTATCCGTTTGTCTGTTAACACCAAGGGAATAAAAAACTTAATTTTCTAATATTACTTTCCAAAAAGTACAACAAAATATCGTTTGTTAAGCGGCAAACAAGACAAGGACAGAATCGATTTATCTTTTGTATTTTTTAAATGTTAATTAGTCTTAAAGTGAGGTTTTATGGAAAAAAAAAACAAAAATTAGTTTTTCTTATGAACTATTCCAGATCTCCAGATAGATTCCAGATAGATATATAGATCGACACCAACAATATCAAAGTCTTACTTGATAAGAGACATGAAGGTGACCCTCCTGATTCTCTTCTGGTGCAGCTCGTGTCTGTGAACTCGACAGAAGCCTCCGAAGCGCCGGGACAGCGCTACGTCATCGCTCTCGCCGTTGTCACGAACGCCGATCATTAGTATGTGGATCGGTTCTAGGGGCTGGAATATTTTTAATTATCGTACTATCTCTTATAAACCACAAAACATATCACGACACACTACTGACTGAGCCCTGCAGTAAGTTTCGTAAGAATTTGTGTCATAGGAACTAAGCAACGATATGGATATACTACATATATAAGAGTACAACATCCAAGACCGGTAAGCGAAACTCTTACACTACTATTAATGTTTTGATATTTGTCAATTTACCACGCAAAAAAGGCTGTAGAGATTTAAATGAATTTTGACACAAAAACAGCAAATAATAATATTCCGAATGAACCTCATGTTTCTGCGGAATTATCATAGAATTAATCATTTTTATCGTTAAAATTAAATAATTCTTTATAAATCTACTAGATGGCGCTCACAGCCAAATTCTAGGATTTACATAATTAAACATTTAATCATATTTTCGTTAAGATTCAACAACATGTAAATAACTTGATATATTGGACATGTCAGCTCGAGTCACAGTAAAATTGTCAAACAAAAGTCATATATGTCAGAATCATTTACTAATTAGTAATACCCTTTAGTTTTTTGCTCTGTGGAACATTTCAATCGCCATCTCCGCTTTGTTGAGTGGGAAGTCTGGAATCGGTTTCTTACTACCTCCTTTTTCTTCTTAATAAGTTCGTTGCGGGTCCCGCTGTCGCCCGTAGTGTGTCCGGGCACAGCCTGTGCGTTATTGCACAGCTATTCGATCAAAGGACGCCACTGTTGATCCTGGTGAACAGGAGTTGCGGTGGTGGGACAGAGTGGCGGGTGTGCCGCGAAAAACATTATAAATGAATAATTACCACTTCATCGTTGTCGGGTAGCTTGCTGACGTCCATGCCGACGTTTATGCTAGTGCTGTCCCGGCTCTCACTGCCATCCTGGAGAGCTTGTAGGTCCTGGAATTTATAAATAAAATAATCGCTAAAAGCTTCAGGAAATTGAGATATCTACTAACATTATTAGAAGTTAATTTTGCAGGTTTACAGGTGAGAAGAAAATATTATACCGATTTTTTTAATTCTACTCTATGAATATGGATTGTCCATTTAAAATAAAGATGACCTTTCATGTATTTAAATTTACAATTATAAATATTTATTTATTTATAAAGGCACACTAACAGCACAACATAAAATCTTATAAATCTACGTATTATGAATATGGGTTAGTACATTTTATTTCTGCGATTTAAAAGAATGAACATCTTAAGCCGTAAATTTATAGAATAGATTTCCATAATGGACCTATTCATACAATTTTTACTACTGACCTCTCTCCTGACACTCGCACTGCTGGCGAAATCGTGCACCAGATCCAGTAACTCATCAGCGTACGTGGCGAACTCCTCAAACGATCCGAACGCTGCCAGAGCACCAGTCCTGTGGTGGCATTTCCTCATTGCAGCCGTGCACAGCTCAGCTGGTATACCTTCCTGGTCTTCCGCCGCGGCTAGCTCGATCTCTGATTGGCTGATGGGTATCCTGGATTTAAAAAACAAGGGTGTTAAAAGGTTCTTGCGGGGTCGGCGACGCGTACGGGATACCCCTGGTATCGCAAACGTCCATAGGCTACGGTGACTGCTTACCATCAGGCACTGCAACTCCTGTTCACCTGGATCAACAATGGCTTTCTTTGATCCCAAGATCAACGAAGTACGCTATGTATTCGGTATTTCGGTATTATGTGCTATATAAGCTGTATCGGGACCAACAATAATGTAAACTCAAGAAACAGTCAGTAAGAAACAGACTTATTTATTAAGCTTTAATTTAAAACTATCTTTGTACAAAAATAGAATTACCTTTTTTCAAACATAAAAAAATCCAAATGAATTAAGAACCTCCTTCATTTGAAGTTTGTTAAGAGGAAAGACAAACAATACCTGTTTGGATGTCCAGTAGGCAGTATAAACTGGAAGTGCACCACTCCAAGCTCCCCTGACAACGCCAGATGCTGCAAGCACGTGATGTCGTACGACGTGTACGCACGGCGAACGTACACCTCGAGAGCTGCGTTGCATACCTTCGGGAGAAATGTGTATACGTTTATTTATTTATTCCCTTTTCTTTATGTTAAATTCATTATTATAAATTCTTTATACTTTCATCGGAAACTAAAACTTATCTGTATAGTATCTGGGATTCAATCCAACTAACTCGTTTAATTTGTTTAATTTATGTTAATGTTTTTGGTATATAAAGAGATTATTATTATTAGATTTCACAAAAATTTTAATATTCGAAAAGCAAACACGATCGTCAAAAATTTAAAACTACTTTTATTTCAATAATTACCTACATATTACACTTTATATCAAGCGTTTCATTAAATAAAAAATAAGAAAATTTTAAGCACAAATAAGCAACCGAATCCAAAAGAAATCATTAACATTAACATTTAAGCATACTATACAAAATAATAATAATAACCACATCACGATACACACATTGACTCAGCCCTGCACTATAATCTTGTATCGCAGGCACTAAGCAACGAAATGGTATATACTACATAGATAAGAATACATCCAAGACCGGTAAGCGAAACTATGCGTCTTGCAAATAACACAAAAGTTCTTGTTCCGTACCCGTCTTGGTTCGAACTCAAAACCTCTAACGTAGCAGTCGACTGGGTACACCACTGCGCCACCGAGGTCGTCGTATATATATTAAGGAGTACCAGTAATAAGAAGCTACAGTTAATTGAACTACATGCTAATTCATTTGAATCAGTTATTCAATAAGCGAATCAATTTGATACTATTAAACCTTTGTGACTTACAAATCAGAGACTTGAAGAATTACCCTTTGATCTTGATTATGTCATAACATTAAAATACCGCTAAATGGATGTTGCGATTTTCATTAAAATTAACTTCAGTGATATGGCATGATTTTACATTGTCTAAAAACTTGTTTTCATATGCAGGCGTATTATGGAATATGCATTACTTTTTTTATTCTTGTAATTCGATACCAGATTCGAAACAAATTCGTTGGACTTTCTCAAATAACTGACTTATTAGCTATGTTATAAAACTTCAAAATGATACAATACGAACAATGACGTCAAAGTACACAGGCGCCATACAACCTCCATATAAATGGTTGTTCTGTGTGTATAGTATGTGTTCATAGGGTATTTTTCCCAGGAAAGCTTTCCGGGAGTTCTAAAAATTGGCTTTACCAGTTTTTAAAATAAAATATCACTCAAAAACAGGCTATGACAATTATTCTTTGCCGACTTATTTTATGATAAAACAGTTACGTAATAAAACTAGGAAAAGACTGGCCTTGGTTATTAGTTTAAAATGCGTATACGCCCCATCAAATGGTAAACTTTGTCAAATTAACATCCAAATTACGTCATCACAAACTAAAAAGTACGATTAGAGCCATCAAATTAATGTCCAAATGACGTCATCACAAACTGCCAGAGCCAATAAGAGTACGGTATTACGTGCAAGTCACGTCAAGTGACGTCAGCAAAATGGCCGCCAGGTGCATTACCATTTCACGGGGCTTATAAGTAAAAAGTTTTAAATACACCCTGTACATGTTCTACGTTTAAGGATAGGGAAAAATAATCGTGCATTTAAAAAATTATTAACGTTACAAACATGAAATGGTTCGGACGAAGACACTCTTCCGACTACGTCACGAAAATTGGTAATCTTTACTTTCTTACAATAAAAAAAAAGATCTATTTTTAAAGCATTTATCACAGAATATTGCAGTCAATCAAGCACAAAACGGTTAAAATTAAAAAAAGTTCTTTAAAATTGTAAAAATTCAGATGAAAATATTTTTGTTTTAAAGATGTTTTTTTAACTTAACTTATGTCATTCAAAGTCAAAGTCAAAATGTTTTTTATTCGAATAGACTTAAAATTAGCACTTTCAAATCGTTATTTTTTTTTACTACCACCGGTTCGGAATGCTATTTCTACGGGGAAGTATCAGGCAAGAAACCTCCGTAGTTGCTTTTTTCAATATCCAATTACAATATTTTCTATTACAAATTACAATTTTTCAACATAATAATTCTAGCTACACTCCAACTGTCAATAAGATAAACCTGTGCAGCTAATTAAATTACCACTTTGTCAACTAGAAACCTAGGTTGCCCTTGATACAGAATTAAAATAATTCTCTTATAATTATGCGCCGCATAAACTCAACAAATAAATGATTTTCAGCCTTAGTAGAAATATCTATTTAAAAAGTCTATTTTTTTTTAGTAACGATTCCTGACGATGTCCTATTCCAACCGTTCCACTTGACATACAAAATCGTGACTTACACGATGACAATTGGACTGATATACCCTAACCCCGAAAACGAAAGGAAGAGATTCATTTACATACGTAAGTATATAATGTAATGAATATCATAATATCTATATACATAATATGTAAGCGTCACAGTTCACATTATCGAATTGTTATTTTATAGATATATACAATGAACTGTCAGTATAATAATTATTTTATTTTTGATTTTTTTAGTAAGATCAGCCGTCACACCTTTCCGCACTGCTGTCAAGATAGATTTTTCTTTAACGTGTGTTTATTTCTAATAAAACTATCTATCTCCCTGTCTCTACTAAGATTGATGCCACTTTTAAAGCGAAGACAATTTGTGTTTCTTTTTTTCCTAAATGGATTGCTTTACATTAATTATACACACATAAAAAGGTTATGCCTTTTAAAATGCCGACAAAAAAAAAATGCTACTTATTGAAATGTACCTTTCTCTTACTAAAACGGGTTCATCTATGTAAAGCGTACGTGAGACGTCACATGTGGATATTGCCCTCTCTATCTCACACTTAATATCAAACCGACGTATCTTTCGCAAACATTGAACTATTTTAATTTTTCTTTCACAGATCTGTTAGTAAAAACGTATATTTTATTTTTATTGTAAAATTAAAAAAACTGTATCATCCATTGATTGTTAATGAAAATAACAATAATATTTAACATTTCAAAAATTAAATTGCAATTATATTTGACATGTTGGCGGATTGTTAACGTTATGTGTTACGGCGCCCTCTGCTCAGGGTACATTATTGAACGTAATAAATAGCTCATTTTAATAAAACGCAAGGTTCGAAGCGGAGGGATTGAATCTAAGAATTAGCTCATATTAATTGCTTTTTTTACAGTGGCAACATGCCTAAGCGTTTTACCTATCACTTCCATGGTGCTCTACGACATGTACCAGTCTTTTATGGTGAAAGACTACTTGAACCTCATAAGACACTGCACCATCGTTCTACCGTTCCTCGTCATTATATTTAAGGTATAAAAAAAGATCTATTAGCCACAATTTACATTGCCGCGAAATAGAATGGTGACGACAATTTCGCCTCATTATACGGAAATATTACAATTTTCTTGAATTCACGAGGATTCCCCGTAACCACGCGACCACTAGCTCGTTTTTAGATTGTATTTTTTTACAATTTGCATAAATTTCAAAATGCCTTGTAAAATTCAGTTGCAGAAATTCCCTTCCAATCCATTCCGGCGCAATATAAAATGGGTTTAAGTCTGTTTAAGTTCTTCTGTACATATGATATTAAGAGTAAATCACTGGTTCGCAGTGCTGATCTACGGGAAAGAATTCGGCAGGAAACTATGTTTTACAAGACATCTGTTTGATGGATGTGAGCTTTCAGAAAACATAATTTTTGGCGCAGTGGTGTAAACAGCCGACTGCTATTGTATTCTTATCTATGTAGTATATACTATATCGTTGCTTAGCACCAGTGTCACAAGTTCTTACCATACTTACTGCAGGGCTGAGTCAATGTGTGTGTCGTTATTATTGGTATATCGATATGTGGTAAAATGTGAGGTTGTGATAAACATGACTGAATGAGATCAATCTTGAAACGGTACAGAAACAAATATAAAAGTGATTTAAACAAAAACCGGGTATAATCCGCTCAAAATGATACAACACCTGACAGCAGATGTTGATTATGTCAAATTTGCGTCACTTCTTATAACGTGATAGTTATGCGCTGACTAGTGTTACTAGTGTTATGAGTTCATTCTCAGGAAGTGACGCAAATTTAACGTCATCAACATATCTCTGAAGTGTTCTATCTTTTTGCGGGGATTTGAAATTACCCGGTGAACAAATAAAAAAGTAAAAAAGGTAAATCCAAAAATAAACATTCATTCCTTTTCAGATATTCCTAATGTACTACAACCGTGAAAGGGCAAAGCGCATAATAGACAAAATAAACCGAGATCACATCATATTCAACGCTCTACCGGAAGACAATAAAGAAATCATCAAAGATGGTAAATTTAAAAATAAAACCGAAAGCGCATAGTATACTCATCTTTGAGGACGTGGTAGCTCAGTTTGTTACGTGCCTTGGTTAACCGACCAATCCCACCCGACCGGTCGAGGGTTGAATCGCGGGTTGCCGTACATAGAGGCTGCTATGTTCCTCATTGTGTCCGGACAGTGGCGACATTTTTACAACCTGTCACACTGGGACTCAACATAGACATGCGAAATGCGGTGTTTAACACCTCTGCCTACCCCTCTCGAGGGATTACGGCGTGAGTTTATGTTGAGTTTATGTTTTGTAGTCATTTCCAACGGATAAGCCTAAACACAAACAGTGCCCCAATAATGGCAGCAAAATATTTAAAAAATACCGACTGACATAAAAAATATGACATTTAATCAATTTAAAAGGACAATTTTTACTAATCTCAATAACAACTGCTGTTATAGTGTGTCAAGGATTTTTTGAATTCACCAGGCTTAACATAACAAAACTAAAATAGCTTGATTCATTTCAATTGAAATAATTATAGATATTTGTCTTTAAAAATTTTGAATTTTTGGTTAGATTTAAGTTATTGACGTATCTACATTTTTTATTATTAACATTATTTTTTTTATTAATCATTGCACGTCAAGACAATATTTGATAAAAACATGTACAGATCAACATAATATGTCAGACCTAAATTGTACTCATGTTTCTGCCAATAAATGATTTATCACTATTATTATTAATAATCTAATATTTTATCGATATGTTACCGGCAGTCTGTTCAATCCGGTATTCAATACAATATCTAGGCAACTTACAAAATACCGGGGCGTCTTGGCGATGTATGTTTATTATTCCCTAGGTTATGACTTTCTTTTTTTCTTTAAAAGGTATAAGGATAAACAAGATCGGGGAGAAGTGGTGGGCGATAATCGTAGTGGCTTGCGTGATGACGTTCCCAATAATGGCCACCTGTCAGAACCTGTACAACTTCCTGTTCAAATTGGAACCTGTCAAATACATGATACACGACCTGAACATACCGTTCACTGAACCTGAGGAGAGGTTCTCATCGCCTTACTTCGAGGTAGTTTTTTTATGAATAGCATAGTCAAGCTTAGCCGCAATCGAACTTTGTATCACACTATTTTCAAACATTTCTTTCGTATTTGTAATGTTTGCATGATTTAGTGAACCATCTATAATCCCTTAAGGAATCTCCATTGGAATCTATATATTTTATAATAAAGAAGGGCATATCTACATAAAAAACTACTAAATCAATTAGATTTTTCAATTAGACATGACCCACCGACTCAACCCGACATTTTGAGGGTTCCCGTTGTAACTTCCACGTACCTCATTCCTCCACAACATAAACATGCGAAATGCGGTGAGTAGCACCTCTGCCAACCCCTCTTGAGGGTTTACGGTGTGAGTTATGTTTAGTATATCTAAGGTTTACATATTGGCATTGGAGCTGCGACTTTGAAAAAACACCTTTTCATGTACTTTTTTTTTTAACGGCCATAATCGACCCGGAGACTTTCGCACCATGTATTAGAACGAAAAAAGTAAAAGCTGAAAGCTGACCAGCCGCAACGATTTTGATATTTTTTCGAATTTTAGCAAGACTAACTTTTTCAAAATGGATTTTCATTATTTTTTCAAAGATAATGTACGTCTACGAACTGTACACGACGATATTCTTCATGTTCAACTACACTGGCTACGATGGCTTCTTTGGTGTTGCCATCAACCACGCTTGCTTGAAGATGAGGATGTACGTAAAGGCATTGCAGGAGGCACTGGCGGAGGGAAACTCGGAGGAGATCAAGAAAAGATTGGTGGAGGTTATCAACGAGCAGTGCAATGTTTATAGGTATGATACCTCTATGGTACCTCGCCCTTTTTAATATATGAATAAGCTTTTTTCCGCGACTTCGTTGGCGTAAACGTCGAAAATGGTTCTGATAGGATTTTTAATAACTCGACATTTATCGTTACAGGCGGTTACACGATATCTTTATAATTATAGCATATATGTTATTCTGATGTATAAGCGATATTATTGTAGAGTTTCATTAAAATCTATTTGGTATTTTTTGCGTGAAAGAGTAAAGTATTCGTTCATACATCGATATAAACTTTCGCGTTTATAATTTTAGTCGGGATGTTATACGACGGACGTTTGAGGAGGTTCCATCCTTTAGTTGTGGATATTCCAACCATTAATTATGCATACTGCAAAGGTGTTACCGGTAGACTTAGAAATACAGCGGCGTGCGGCAATGTATTACAACTCCCGGAATGGTGTGAGTTCAGATTTTCTTAAACCGAAGGATAGGGCTAAAATCAGTACATTATTTGATAAAAACGAGAACGTTCAGGAAAAACTAACCGACGAATGGCAAACTAGATAAACTTCGATAAAAGGACGGCAATTATTTCAATTTTTCCATATAGTTCGCGAACGGCTAGATAAAACGTGGTTAGATGTCGATCATTGCGTTGCTCAATTCCTAACTGGGCATGGTAACCTATTTATTTTGGTACACCAACAGCATACATATCAAAACATTTAAATATGGACAGCCACAATGTTACGTCTAGACATATATGCCAATTATAGGTATACACAACATTCATAAAAAAATACACATAACAATACTATAACACATAAGACATCATAAAACTAAGATAAACAAATACGAGAACCCTTAAATTTGAAACAAGGTAGAGAATAAAGAAGAATACATGATCAATTAAATATAAGGATCTAAGCCGCAGCTATTGCATTAAGCAGTGCGAGCCTAAATGCTCCTGGTTTCTCGTAAAAAATATCAAGGTCGCTATGAAAAATATTGTATTGACGACACATTCTAATTAGTGTATCATTATGTCCCAAATTGGTCCTGCGATACTAACAGTAAAATATTTGCTTTAGAGGTTGCCTTGGCAAATTGCATGGAATACTTAGTCGTACATCATTTAGGATACTGCTACACTTTAAGTTACCGCAGATCGCAAAGTGATAACATTTTGAAAAAGACCAGACGCTGGTCTTAAGGGCAACGGTGAGATATTCCACGCATTCCATTCATTTAACTTGGTGCCGTCACCTCTTTGCGAATGTTCAACGTCGGATCAAGAATTTGTACAAACTGCCCATCATATCTCGTGGGAGTGTAGTCTCTGGCATGACGAACGATCAATCATGTTAAATTCGATTCAGGTCTCCACGTGTGGTCCTATTTATTACCCAGATCTTGTGAAAACGAAGGAAAGCTTCCGTGCCTTTAAAAAGTTTTGTCACCAATATTACTGGTGTAAGATTTAGGTTAGTATTTAATTTATCCCCTATTAGTTAGTTGCTTGCCGTGGTGCTTTGACGGTCAGGCGTCTCCTGACCGTAGATCCCTTTAGCTTTTGGCCTCTGGGCCGTTTCCATTGCTGTCTCCGCTTTGCTGGGAGGGAAGTCTGAAACCGCTTTCTTACTACCTCCTATTTCTTCTGATTAAGTTCGTTAAAACCCTATACCTACCCGTGCGAAGTCGTGGCGGGCCTCTACCTGTCACGAACCGTAATAAGAAGAAATATTTAATTATAAAATAAATGAACAATGCTGATGATGTAAAACAGTACCTTTAAGAGACGAGATTCGAAATTTGCTTTTTAAATACTCGACACAATTTTTATTCAACAATTTCTAAATCTCAACAACAACGCAAACTATCAAGACCAAAAGTGTTTTTATACTGCACTAGCGACCAGACCTTCCTCTTGAATCACTCTATCCGTTGCGTAGTTTTAAAGATTTAAGCATATATAGGGACAGACAACGAAAATCGACTTTGTTTAATTAAACGGTCTTATTTAGCTTGACCAGTTTGTTTTGGTCAAATTTTGTGATTGAAATTTTACACCCTCCCTGTTGACAAATCGACCTGATTTTTGGCATACACCTTAAGTTCTGATGACAATACAATATAATACATTCAGTATCATTGTATGTCTAAGATGGCCGCCGCTACAAAATGGCGGACTACATGTTTTTTCAACAACACCCTCAATATGGGTATCAAATGAAAGGGCTTGACTAGAAGAATATGCCATGAAAAAAATGCAATATGCAATAGCTTGAAACATTTTCATAATCTTTATACCATACAAATTAGTAGTAGGATTACAATTTGATGGACAGTATCTTTGTTTCAGTTTCATCGACTTAATCCAAGAAACGTTCAATACATGGCTCGGCCTCATATTCATAGTGACCATGGTACATATATGTAACTGCATGTATCAGATGCTGGAGGTAAATAAGAATTTTACTATTCATTATGTTGCTGCTATTCAAACATATCAGTGATGCCGCCGGATCGGCATATTAACGAGGTAGTGATAATCATCCTTTCATACATTCTCTGTGAACGCGTTCTGACTTGTTAGTGTCAGTGACGACGCAGTGATTTAAGATTGTGAGAAAATTTCAATACCGTGCCGTCACTGTAACTTCGCTGATATATGAGAATTTAGATATTTGATTTAGCGAAAAAAATTAGATTACGCGTCACAGCCTTTGCGTCATTGCACAGCTGCATTATTCGATCAAAGGACGCCACTGTTGATCCTGGTGAACAGGAGTAGCAGTGGTGGGACAGAGTGGCGGGTATGCCCCAAAAAAGAAATGCGCGTCACTTGTGATGAAATGTTTGCGTAAATACGGAATAAAATGCGCATTTTATTCACGCCCCTTCGCGATTAAGTGTTCCATATTTAATCGCTTCTTCGTCTCGTCTTTTGGTCTGCTGTGTCTTTATTTTAAATATGTATTTATTTTATACATGTATAAAATGTTTGATCTACATTTTCACACATTATTTCAGGGGTACGGCTATGACTTCAGATATTTCATGTTCATAGTTGGCACTGTCACGCACATTTATTTGCCATGCCGATACGCAGCACACTTGAAGAGTATGGTGCGTAATTTTCTATTACTGGCGAAAAACTTCCATAGTATAAATATGTATTTAATATTTTTTGACAAATAATGTGATATTGAGTTGTGTATGTTACCTTTAGATGGTGTAGGCACAAAAAAAACTGGAGCTGCTTTTCAGTGGCGATCCAAGGGGGGGGGGGGCCTAGGAGACTCAAACCAAACTTTTTACAGGTGCTAGATCTAAGTGCGAGATCGTCTGGTTTGCTAACACCCTCCTTTCTATTTACAACACGTAACAGTTTGCTGTGTTTCAATTCGAAGGATCCCTGAGCCGGTGAGCGGTGTAATTACCGGCATGAGAAGTATAACATCTTTACCTGTACATGGGTAACGCATTGGCGGTGCTCTTGGCGTTCCAGACATCAAGAGCATCGTCGTGAGGTATAACTTTCCATCAAGTGAACCGATTGCCCGTCGACGATTTGGCACGATTATATCCTGTCAATTTATCGAAGTATAGGTAAAGATGTTCTTCTCTGACTCGTATCAGCAATTAAACTGACTCTCCAATCCTTAGTAAACGCTCTCCCGACACCAACGAGCAACTATTGCCTTGCTTTCCCGTGTAGTCATAATCTTTGACTGTTAAATCCTTTACACCTATTCACCTTCAAGATCCAGGATCCAGGATTCAGGGTATGATGGAGCTTGTTGGGAAAAAAGCCCCTAAATGTATTAAAACAAACTTTTTCTGGTAAGCAGTCAGCGGAGACGTCAACCCTGATATACAGCAGCGGTTGGGAGGACGTAGCGGATCAGAGAATAAGGAAAATGATACTTTTCATGATAGCCAGAGGGCAGAAACCGGCGGAGATCACCGCTTTCAACATGCTCACGTTTGACATGGAGCTTTTTGTATCCGTGAGTCCCCCTTTCAATTGAAACAAAATTGCAGGCGTAAGCCCAATCCATATAACAGATTATTATGTTCAAAACATTACATATATACATATATACATAAATCCACTATGTACATATGTATAATTTTCAACATTAGTCACGCCTTCTCCAAACGGTAACACTGGTAATCAAAGTAAACATCCAAATGCGGTGTGTAACACCTCTGCCTACCACTCTCGAGGGATTACGGTGTGAGTTTTTTATTATGTGTCTCCGAACGGTTGCCTAGTTACCGCGCGTGTTATACAAACGTCTTGTCAGCGGATTTTAAAAATAGTTTTTAAACTTTACAATGGTATTTTTTTTAAGAATTTATTGATTATTTTGATAGAATCATCCAAAAATATGTTAGAAAAAAAAAACATTTTAAAAATTAAGTCTCAGAGCTTCCACACTTATACATAATAATTATAACATTATAAAGAGAAAAAGATTTTATTGTTCGTTTAGGTATATTTGAATTGAACAGGACCCGAAAATACTGGACTGATTAGAAAAAATCTTACACCACGATAATCCTACATCATCCCTGATGAACAGAGGCGATATAATGTTTTCACAAAAGTAAAATTATTATATCTAACCGGACGAAGCCTGGGCGGGCCGCTATCTTTTATAAACTATTAGATCCTGCATAAATTAATAATCACCTAAGCCACTACGGAATTGGTCGATTCTTACACATAGATCAGCATTAAGAATTCTCGGTATTAGACGAAGATTAATTTGTATAACTTAAAAGAAAATTTAATACTACGATAAATACCGTCTTGTGCCTTAATCACCACTTTAAACTCTTCCATCCAAAGTAAACATACATTTTCTATGCGATACTTCCGATCGATAATTAATACGTTTATTTTTGTTTCCAGATCCTACAGAAATCTTATTCGATGTACACGCTGTTTAAATCTTAGAATGTTCATTTAAATTAATGGATTTAAAAAGAAAATTTGCACGCAATGTTATAAAACTGGCACAACACTTTTAAAATTAAATAAAGCTTTAACTTTGACATTTGTTTTTATTTTAATATTAAAGTATTCCTTGCTTTATATGTGATGTGTGTGTGTTTGTGTATCTATGTATTTGTACTACTCACAGACGCGTTAATGTAGTAGAAGTAGTCGTGTAATATATCGGATATAGACGTCTCCGACAAGACTAAATTCTGAAGGTTCTCGTGATTGAAGTCATGACCGTACAAGCCTATCCTTGTTGTTGAGTTGTGTGTGTGTCTTACTATAGTCTTGGTGTATGTGTGGAGTGTTTAGGTAAAGTGCATATGTGTATGTGTAAAAATATATACAGTGGAATACTCACGGCCGCGTTAGTGTGGTAGAAGAAATCGTGCAATATATCGAATATCGACGTCTCCGACAGGATCAGCTTCTGAAGGTTCTCCGGGTGGAAGTCATGGCCGTACATGTCGACCGCCGATAAGAATATCGACTCCATCTGGTTGTGACGGAGCTCGTAAGCCGGCTGGTGCGCCGCGATCAGCACCTGTGGAGGAAATTATCAAGTCACGGGTGGATTGTAACCGTGGGGAGTAATGTAACTGTGAACTGAGGGTTTATATTAAAATCTGTTTATTGTTTTAAAAAGTAACAAATGTTTTAAATTCAAACAAAACAATTTTAGTGATGAAATTATTTTGTTGTATCAAGAGGGAGTCTGTCATTTCTTCACTATCATCACACTATTCATCATCATCATCATATAGATCATCCTAATCCCTTCAGTCCTCATCCTATAGCATCTTACTTGCATATATGGTCGTAAACGTTACCTAGCATTAAATGCTATAGAGAGACGTCAACCTCTTTGAAATTTGCTCGTTTTAAAAGAATAAGTTTTGAATAAAGATTATTTCATGTTTCTAGAAATAAAAAGACATAGACGAGACTGTCTGAGCTTTAAAAATGTAAACTTGGGAGTTGGGTATAATAAAATAAAATATATTTAAGATCCCTGGTTTCCTTTCTACCTCTCACAGCACATAATTAATGTACAACCGACCTGTCTCGCCCGTAACGCCACGCGGCTGTGCTCCGCCCTGTGCAGGGACGTCAACTCGTTGAGAGTAGCCGCCAGTTCATCTGTCAGACCGGGCTCGTTTGACCAGAGGTGGTCGATCAACATCGTCACCTGTCAAATAATGACGTTTGTTAGAAAGATGCAGAGCTGTGAAGTCTCATCTCGTTGTGTTATACGCAAACATGTGTCCTGTGTCTGACACAAGCCACCACAACATATTTTCATATGAAATCAGTCACCGCAGCGACTGTCAAGTAGCCGCCACCAGAAAATCACCTACAGTTGCCGTGTCGGCGTCAAAAAAGTAGCTTGTATCTGACACAAGATGCAAAATCTTCGACAATTTTCAGTACACAAATCATAATGGAAATAATAATATCCACATCACGACACACACATTGACTCAGTCCCGCACTAAGATATAATCTTTTATCACAAGCACCAAGCAACGATATGGAAACTACATAGATAAGAATACTACATCTAAGGGGTAAGTGAAACAATGCGTCTTGCACATAACACAAAGTTCAACCCCCGCCAGGGTCCGAACCCGCCGGGATTCGAAGCCAGATCCTCTGGCGTGGCAGTCGGCTATTAACACCAGTGCTCCACAGAGGCCGTCAATAGTTCATATTATACTTAAGACGTTATCAACATAAATATATATATGTATTTTAAACTCACCAGCATATTTTTCTTAGCGACGTGGTTGTGTGAGAATATGATATCGGCCACAGCTTGAATGTCATCTTTGTACCTGTCACGGAGAGCCATCACGCATTTGTCATATGAACCTATTGTAAAAGAAAGAGTATAAACATTCCATCGCATGAAGACGGTTTCACTAAGGTTGTCGTTAGTAACGTCAGGCGTGTACGTACGTGCACGTTGTTTCAGCGTGCGTAACCTTGAGTTCGCTTAGTAAAGACGACACGCTCGCTAGAACAATGTGCATGTACACTCCTAAAAACTACAAGCAAAATTACTCTATAATATATAACATCTGCAAGTTTTATGCTAACAATATAAACATCTCAAGTATGCAAAAGATGAAGTTTTTTCGACAAAGTCATAGTAACTTATAATTAAAGAGCAACATTATTAAATATAATAACATATCTATACGGAAGCCTGGTTGGCTCACTACTGACTCGTAAAAAAAAGGCGCCACACGGGTCTATTTTTTACACGTGTACCGTCCAACTTGTGCACAAGTGTAATACCAACTAGTAAAAAAGTCACGAGTTGATTTTTAACTTGTGCACTGGTGCACTGGTGAATCTGAAATAGTGACAAAATGGCGTCACCTCCTAACCTGAAATTTTAACGGCGGTAAACATTGTCAGCGTCAGTCAGAGTGTCACTTGATAAAAAATCTAATTTGTCAAATAATCATTAAGAATAATAATTAATGTCATCTTAATTAAAATAATCGCCTTCGTTACAATCTAAGCGACAAGCAATGTCAATTTTTTTTTAAATAATAGCGACTTGTAACAGTGTTTCATATAAAATAAATATTAATAAATAAAATAAAATTTCAGGTTAGGAGGTGACGCCATTTTGTCACTATTTCAGATTCACCAGTGCACCAGTGCACAAGTTAAAAATCAACTAGTGACTTTTTTACTAGTTGGTATTACACTTGTGCACAAGTTGGACGGTACACATGTAAAAAATAGACCCGTGTGGCGCCTTTTTTTTACGAGTCAGTAGTGAGCCAACCAGGCTTCCGTATAGATATCATACTTTCATCATATTTTAATAAACACATAACGACACTTATATTAACTCAGCCCTGCAGTAAAACCGTAAAATATTGTATCGCAGGTGCTGAGCAACGATATAGTATAACTACATAGATAAGAATACTACATCCAAGACCGGTGAGCGAAACAATGTGAGTTAAGTAAAACAAAATTTCTTCCCTGACCTCCCGACTGACTGTTACGCATCAGGTCCCAGGTTCGAATCCCGGCGGGGTATACAAGTTGAAAAAAAAAACTTACCCAATTGGAAGTTACTCTCCACTTGGTAGTATTTCTTGAGGAGATCATGCACGGCGGCCTTCATCCTGCCTCTTATACCGTTCCTACAGGAAAGAACAAAAATTTCGGTGTATATATGTCAGCGATAGTTCAAATCCATGTAACTCAATACCTAGTGAATACGAAATTAATTAATTGTTATAAAAATTAGGCACTCTTTCAATTTAGACGTTTATTTTCGGCCGTCAGTCTAACGTCAGTCGTTCCGCTGACGCAAGTTCGCCTTTTTCATACGAAACGCACGGAGCGGCGACTGTACGACAAAAGTACGACAACAGGATTACAGGTTCTTACAGTTGACACATAAACATAACATAAACTCACGCCGTATTTAATCCCTTGAACCGTTTTGGCAGAGGTGTTAAACTTTTCGCATGTTTATGTTGAGTCCAAGTGTGACAGGTTGCGAATCTGTCGCCACTATCCGGGCACAATGAGGAACATTTCTACTACAATGTACGGCACCCCGAGTCTCGAACCCTCGACCTGTCGGGTCGGGTCGGTCGGTTAACCAAGGCACGTAACAAACTGTGCTACCACTTCCTCTAATAGTATCTATAGAATAATAGACCGATGGTTATCTTACCTGTATCTTTGTACCAGTAACACTAAAGCTTGTGTGCTCATGAAGAATACATCTCTCTCGGCACGCTTCGACAGTGATGCTGCGTGACTGTTGGAAAAGAAACTTAATTAGAATAATACTTAATAAATATAATTATATATACTAATTACTGCTACTACTTAAGTATATACTAATACTTAATAAATATAATTTTATTCATCTGTACGTGTGTTCGTCACCAAACTCCTCCTAAACCGCTGGACCGTTTTGGATTAAATTTCGTCTGTATATCTCCTTTAGCCTAATAAATAAAGGCCGTACGAAGTTTTTCTGTTCGTCTAATATAATATAAATAACATATTAGCTGGATGATGAAATTGACATACATCATTGTTCTTTGAGTGAATTCAGGAAAGCGTCTACATTTATCATTCCCTATTATAATTATTAGATTTTTTATTTATTTTGTGTTTTTAAAGTTGTAGTGGAGATTTGAATTTATGAAATCATTTTTTGTGAATTCGGATATCCATCGTAATCAAAACAATTGGAACAATTAATCAATTTATTTCTTTCTAAACTTAAATGTTTCTAGTTGTATAATATGATTTTATTTACTATTGTTTAATTTAATTATATCTATTATTGTTTAATGTACTATCGAATTGTTATACAACTGTAATGATAGAGTAATTGTTTAAATATATCAAAAAAAAAAAAATTACAAGGATACAAAAAAAAAAATGAAAAAAAATCCGTAATACCTCGAATTTATTCGGTAATGACCATCACGCACACTAGAATAGATTTGCATGTGCATGTCTAAACACAGCCATAGCAAAACAGTCTTCGTGTAATAGTATAACTGTACCACTCTTTCTATTAACAACGTGAAGCAGTCCGCTGTGTTTCGGTAAGAAGGATCGGAGAGCCGGTGTAATTATAGAGAGGTAGAGGTATACATCAAAAGCGTCTGCTTTATTCTATTTTGAACCTTTCGTAGATATAAATTCTTCATTCTTGAAGATGATCAATGAGATGATGATAGGGTTAACAATGAAAATGATTAACAAAGTAACATGGTAGTACGGTTACTGTAGGCTCTAATGAGATACTTGGGATATGACGAAAACAGCGGTCATATCGTCGTATTTCGCTTTCTCCACACTTGTACAGCACTACAGACATTCACTGGTTAAAACACTAGCATTTTACAAATTAAACTCTGCTGATATACAAGAAAAGACAATAATTCACTGAGAACCATCTGCTTGTTTGTTCGTTGACGTTGTAATAATACACACCTTAACAGCCGGCGGATCTACGTGCGAGATCGTCTGCGTCGGTACCACCCACCTTTCTATTTACAACGTGAAGCAGTCCGCTGTGTTTCGGTTCGAAGGATTGTAGAGCCAGTGTAATCACCAGCACAAAAGGTATCACGTCTTTACTGACTCTTTGGTGCTCTTGGCATTCAAGGGCATCGTCTCATCAATATCACTTTCCATCAGTCGAACCGTCTGCTGGTTTGACAATGAAGCTGTATAAAAATAAAACTCACTGATCTATGACGCTGGCTATCTGCTGGCTTGGGAACTGTGCGAGGACGCTGGTTATGTTCCTTTCGTACAGCGCCATTAGCTTTCGGACCTTCTTCTCCACGGCAACGGGGATCCGACCTGACGCTGAAGACAGCACCTGGAAGAATTGGAACCGTTGACCAAGGTAGAAAAAAAAGCAAAAGAAAAGGCTGGGTATGTATCAGCCATCTTTTATTTTATAATGAACTATCGACCCGCCCCGGCTTCGCACGGATATTATGCATGTATTATATACATACAAACCTTCCTTTTGAATCACTCTATCTATTACAAAAACCGCATCAAAATCCGTTGCGTAGTTTTAAAGATCTAAGCAAACATAGGGACCGACAGCGGGAAGCGACTTTATTTTATACTGTGAAGTGATATAATTAAATGACATCGGCCAAAATGGGCCAGAGAATGACATTTACATTAAATAAAAGGACTGTCTTATACAATTACATTTTGTTTTATACATAAATAATATTTGCTTAAATGATTTAGTGTTACTAAGTTTACATTTAAACAAAAAAAAAAAATGAATGGCTAAACTAAATTTTTACATTTTAATCCGAAAATTCGAATTTTTAATACCAAATAATATTCATCAACACAGCGTAGTGCAGAATGCACCTAAATTAATTAATGTATTTGAACAGACCTTAAAATCGATATACAAATCAATTTTATTGAATCTGGGCCAACGCTTCGTAAGTTTTTTCCCATTGCCTTAGATTAAAAAATTAAAAATTAACTAACATCAAACGTTCAGAAACACAAGGAGAGCTCTCTATTAGAGAAATTTGTATTAAAATGCTGTTGAAGTTAAATAAAGATAAAATAACATATTACCTCTTGTAATTCCAGTAATGGCAGTGATGGATCTCTTAGACTCTGCATGAACTTCTCGACCACCTCACGAAGGCGGGGTGTGTTGTATGGCTCCGGTAGGCAATACCCTGATAGGAAATCGTTTTATATATTACATGATGTGACGACGTGGACGCGGGAGGATATGGTAGCTCAGTTTGTACGTGCCTTGGATAACCGACCGACCCGACTCGAAAGGTCGATTGTTCGAATCTCGGGCTGCCGTAAGTTTTAGCTGCCATGTTTCTCAATGTGCCCGGATAGTGGCGACAGATTCGCAACCTGTCACACTGGGACTCAACATAAACATGCGAAAAGCGGTGTGTAGCAAGCACCTCTGCCAACCCCTCTCGAGGGACTACGGCGTGAGTTTACGTATGTATATGATTATATTATATTTACTTATGTTTCACTTTGATCTATGAACACGCGACCCCTATATCTCAGAAACCCCTTGATCGATTTAGTTCATATCTGAATTTAACTAACTCCTTTTTGCCTCTTTAACCCGCCTACCAAATTTCACGACGATCCGATCAAAGATACTCGAGTTATCGTCCGACAAACATTTATACATACATACATACATACAAACGCTGGATTTCTCCAGTAAACTCGATCTCTCGACCAATAACTACTAAAAAAAAAAATGCTTTGTCTAGTTTAACACTACCAGCAACCAAAATAGCTCTGAAAGCCTAGGAAGAGCTGAGTGAAAATGCTTTTTTTAAGTCCACGTAACTATTAAAAATCTCACCAGCGAGCGTATACACCAAAATAACTCTGGAAGCCTAGAAAAAGACTAGAAAATATGATTTTTCTAGATCTATTTTTTTTCAACTCTAGCCAGCGTATACACCAAAATAACTCTGGAAGCCTAGAAAAAGACTAGAAAATATGATTTTTCTAGATCTATTTTTTTTTTCAACTCCAGCGAGCGTATACTCCAAAATAACTCTGGAAGCCTAGAAAAAGACTAGAAAATATGATTTTTCTAGATCTATTTTTTTTTCAACTCACCAGCGAGCGTGTTCTCCAAAATAGCTCTAAACTTGTTGTGCGCGTGGTTCAGCTTCTCAGACAGGTGCGGGTTGTCTTCCAACGGGAACTGGCCTTTGTAATGTGTGGCGACAGTTACTAATGAAGGGTCATCCAATTCTGGTGAAGGAAAAAAAAAACATTGACAAAATTTATTGAATTATTATTTTATTTGAAAAAAAATCTAAAGCCATCTCTTCTTATTCTTAGAAAAACCATCAGCAAGAAAATAACTAACCTAGCGTTCCGATCAGGGATCCCTGGTCCAGTACGGCACCAGGTCGCAGCGCGAAGGTCACCTTACCGGCTTCAGGTGCCGCCAAGGTCATCACCATTTTCATCACCTAGTACAAACATAAATCGTCGTATCCTTTTTAAACGACAACATACATTGCAAAGCAGGTATTATTTATATATTTTTTTTACAGTTCACCTGATGGAAAGTGATCCCACCATCTATTGACACGACTATGCCCGAAACTGGCAGAATACTGCCATCATTGACTAATTCTGGCTCTAGGAAAACCTTAAGACGGATGTGCGACAGCTATAATAAACATTTCTCTGATCTTGATATCATTTTCATTTCCATGTCTCATTTTAAGAAAGAAGTTTTGTTTCAACTATCTGGGGTGTCATGACGGTTTGTTTAATGTAATTTAATTTTATCAGTTTTTAGCTTAATTTAAATATTTTTTATGGTTTAAAATTTTTTCATATACCTTTTTTTTTTCTTGCATTGGGATGGGAAGAGTGACAGTAACGGTTTTTAATATGTCCTTGTTATCATGTTTGTTCTTTCCCTCTATGTATGTAGCGTTATTTTGAGTATTTGTATATGGTGTTTTAGTGAGATATGTTCATGGTTGTCAGATTTATGTTTGTGATATGTTTTCTATTTTTTTGTATTATTATTTGCAATCTGTCCACTGTTTTATCTCCAAATAAAGAAATAAAAAATAAAAATGATGATGGCAATAATAATAAAACACATCACGACACACACATTGACTCAGCCCTGCACTAATATATAATCTTGTATCGCTGACACTAAGCAACGATATGATATAAACAACATAGATAAGAATACTACCTATACCGGTAAGCGAAACAATGCGCCTTACAAAAAACACAAAGGATTCGAACCCGGAACCTATAGCGTAGCGTGGCTTTTTACACCACTGCTCCACAGAGGTCGTCAAAAGTGGAAGATAAATTAAAATAAATACCTCAATCTCAGCGTAAGGCTGTCCCTTGTCAACGTGGCCGCCATCTTCTACCAAGGTGTTGATCAGCTTCCCAGCCGAGGCCGCTCTCAGCTTTGACGGGTCTTTCTCCTTCTCAAACACGACCGTCTGGTTTCCGATCACGATGCGATATTTATCTACTTCGTCTTTTAAATATGTCGTGTATGATGCTCCATCGACTGATAGAAGGGTACCTGTTATTAAAGGAAAAAATTATTGTCATGTCCATAATAATAATAATAACAACATCCAATTTTTTTTGCTATGTTAATTAACTCAGCCCTGCAGTAAATATCGTAACAACTTGTATCACAGGAACTAAGCAACGATATGGTATAAACTACATAGATAAGAATACAACATCCAAGACCGGTGAGCGAAACAATGCGTCTTGCAATTAACACAAAGTCCCGCCTCCGCCGGGATCCCAACCCGGAACCTCTAGCGTAGCAGTCGGCTGTTTACACCACTGCGCCACCGAGGTCGACATATGTTATCTCTGAGGTATCTGTGAATTGTTTAAGGTTATTTTCGGATCAATTATATAACGAATGAACCCATTTTTTTAAGAGTTAGCTTTTCTATAGCGTATGTTTTAAATATCTCCGGGGAATATTTTTAAATATCTTCACTAATATATTAAAAACTCTCAGGTCAGCGTAAGCTGTAGCTGCCACGTTCCTCACCGTGCCCGGATAGCGGTGACAGATTCGCAATCTGTCACACTTTGTCACATTTTCGGGAGCCGGGAACGAAGAAATATTACTTTATAACATAATATATTATAACAGCATACATCTATTTCGGACTTTTGAATTATATTTGACCATTTCTGTATTCAAAATTCATCATTCACTGTAGTCGAAAATCAAATTTAAAAAACTTTATTCCGTTAAATTTAAAAAAAAGTACTCAGAACCTTCAAATGAATTTTTATTTTTTTTCTTAAAAATTACTCGACCACCGGTTCGGAAAATTTATATCCGGAAATATACCGGCAAAAAACCCCAGATTCTGTAATTTTGTGTTTGAAAGTAGTTTCACTCTTCGAATCTGACGGCTTCGACAGATAAAGTTTAATTTTCATCACCTTATTTTTTATTATATTTTTTGAAGAATATAAGTAACAGTTACCTAATAAAATAATTGTCGATGTTGATTTTGCCGTTTATTTGTATCTGAACGTATAGCTGTGTGTGAGTGAAGTATGTTAGTGTTGGTTCATATACGTGTTTTCATAATACTGACCTCCATCGGTAAGTTTATGCACCTCCAGTTCTTTGAAGCTGCCGTTCATGGCCAGGAAGTACGTGGTCGGTCCGGACTTGGTGGCCTGAACTCTATACTTGCTGCCAGTGTGTATCAACTCAACTTCCACGTTGTTGGACAGCTGTCCTGAACCTTGGATCTGACCTCTGTGCATGGGTGGTGAACATTTTTGTAAAAATTCAGGAAAAAGTATGCTTTAGAGAGAATTTCGCGAAATAGACGATCGTATGTTTTTTTTTAATTACCTTTATGTCAACTGATTAAAGTTCGTTAAACTTTAACGAACTTTCTGTCTAAGTAACTAGGAACAAATAATAATTTTACTAATGAGATTAATTATTTATTCTGTATAATTTATCTATACCAATATTATAAAGAGGAAAGGTTTGATTTTTTGGTTTTTTGTTTGAATTGGATAGGCTCCGAAACTACTGAACAGATTTGAATAATTCTTTCACTGTTGGAAAGCTACATTTTTCCTGAGTGACATAGGCTATATTTCATTTTTTAAAAAAAATGGGGATCCTTACTTAAATTACGATAAAGTGTAAAAAATATCGGAAAAAACTCAAAGATTTTTTTTTTATTTACTCTTTTTTAGGAGCTCGACGCAAAAAGGATTGAATATGTGTGTTATTTTATTATTATTATTATTAATGTGTTAAATTTAACAAATCTTAATGTTATGTTTAATGCCCTTGCGAAGCCGGGACGGGTCGCTAGTTTTTAATAAAGGAGAACAAAATTATATATTAAAATATATTGGCTGAACATATGGACTACATTATGTAACAACATCTGCGTATGAATATATTTGATTTGACCTTTTTGTAATGTTGTGGACGGATTCACCATTAAATCATTTATAGTTATAATAAATAACACAGCATAAAACCTAAAGCAAACATACTTTCATTTTGAATTTCTTCAGCATCTTTCACCTAGTTTAGCAACTAAGAAATTTAGTGACTGTTTTATTATATACATTAATTGATAATTAAAAATATATATATATATATAAAACATACTTTTCAAGAGCGCTCTTAAACTCCTGGAAGTGTGCCGTTATTAAATTGTCAGCAATCAATATGGATCCGCATATGACGCCCAACATTATATCTGGTTTCTCTGATTGTACCTAAAAAGAAAAAAAACTTTATCGAAATAGGTCTAGTAATTCAGAGATGAACGGCAACTGACATACCGATGCAAAAAGAGCATGAATAAAATAATATCAAAGAGTATAGTTGTGAAAAAAATCATATTCATACATTTTTGATGTTAATTATATTTTTGATTATATTTTTTCAATTTTTCATTACAACTCCTAAACCAAAGAAAACTTTTATTTTTTTTACAGACAATACAAATAAAACGGACGAAATAAACATATAACTGTTTAAAAGAAAGATAAATAGAATACCCAGTATGTGACCAAATTTTCGACATTTCAGAGAAATTGATAAATAATATATGGTATAAGGAAATTACAATCAAAAATAACCCTTACCCTCTCAGCAATAAGAGCGTCAAGCCAGCTTGTATCGATATTGTTCTCCTGGAACGCTTGAGTCTCCAATAAAGTGATGAGATATTCAACTGTAGTCCTGAAGTCACCACGAATGCTTAGCTCTTTGAGAGCAATCACAAGGTTTCTGTGAGGAAAAAAAAAGTAAGAAAATGTCACCGAAACTCCGAAACCGAAACCGAAAAAAGAATGTGCTTTTAAAAACTTAAGAATCGTCAGAAAAAAATGCTATCGTTTTAAAAATCTGCTTTATAAAAATTATAATGTGCTTTCGGAAATATTTTCGGGCTGATGAAACATAGAGACATTGTATCTTTAATTTTAGTTCATACCAAGACATCAAGCATAAAACTGTTTGAACAATAAAAAATAAATGGCAATTTAAAATAATAACCTAACCTAAATTTCTACATTCAAAAATAAAAACTCAGAAAAATCACCGTATTCTCAGAAAAACTATCCCAAAACTAAAAAAAAAACTCACTCTCTCGCCTGCTCCCTGGTCTCCCCCCAAGAGAAGCAATGCCCGAACTGCGAATCAGCGAACTCATGGAGACCACCTGAAGCTGCGACACTGAAGTATCCCCAGACGTTCTTACTGGACCTGAAGTTCAGCTCTTGGACTGTTCCTGATGATGGTTTGAAGCCTAGACAGGGTGGAGGGAGGGCGTTATTTTTATTATTTTTCATATTACCAATTGAAAAATAATTATGACTAGAGCATTATTGTTTGTATTATTTTTAGCTTTGAATTGATATTCAGTTACTGATATATATCAGGTATTTGAGTAAATTATAACTGATTGGGTTTTTTTATATCATGTGATACTTTATTTATATTTTAACAATAATAGCCATGTTGTATGAATTATAAAAAATCCTCGTCATCATCAACGAACCTTCATCGGGGTTCTCGCTGGTGATCCTGGCCGCGATGACGTGTCCCCATGGGGACGGCCTCTGCTTCGGCTCGTCCAGCTCTATCTCGGACATGCCCCACGGTGATTCACCGTAGAGAAGACGGATGTCCTTTATGTGGTAGAGTGGAAGGCCCATGGCTATCTGTTTTTTGGGTAAAATTTATTAAGTCAAAAACCCAGTGGCGGTACTGTCATAGAAGGCCCAAAAGCCCGGCTTGCCCTATAAAACTAAAATAAGTTCGCGCTCTTATTCATTCATTACCAAATCAAACGAATTTTTTAAAGCCACCAAAATTGTGTTTTTGCTGACATGTTCGCAAACTTCTGAGTGTTTTGCTGAGCTCGTCCACGCTAGCAAGTCCACAACGGATGTATGAAGTATATCTCTCGGCTTGCCCTGTACTAAAACTCTAGGCAAGCCACTGCAAAAAACATGTTGGACATACATATAAAAGTCAAAATAAACCACATCACGACATACACATTGATTCAACGCTGCAGTAAGTATCGTAAGAACTTGCGTCAATTGCCTGCTACTTCGTACGCGTAAACATCGGAAATGGTTCTAATATCATTTTTAATTACTCGACATTTATTGTCTTTATAAATTATAGCCTATGTCTTATTCAAATGTATAAGCCATATCATTCAAAAGTTCCATTAAAATCCATTCAGTAGTTTTTACGTGATAAGAGTATCAAAAATCCATACATCCTTACCAACTCAGATTATAAATAGCGCGTTAATAATATAAGTAAGGATAATGACCTGCAGCTGTGCAGCCGGCAGGTTGACGTCGGCCACCATCTCAGTGCAGGGATGCTCCACTTGCAGTCGAGGGTTCAGCTCAAGGAAGTAGTACGCGCCAGTGTGCGGCTCGTATAAATATTCAACCGTACCAGCGCTCACGTAGCCGACCATCTTTGCCAAGCGAACTGCTGCCTGTTTACAAAATATCATACAGTTAAACTAGTAGAAAAGGTTTTCTATAGATTAAAAAAAAAAACAAAACATTTATTTATTTTGCTATATATACAGCTATTTACATTTTGACACATGTATACATAAAATAAACATGAACAAAATAAATATAACTAACAAATGCATTTAACTAATAAAAACAATAATAATTGTTTTTTTATTTGAGGGAATGTCAATAAAAAAAACACATAATTATTAATAATTTGATTTCATAACGATTTCTTTGTTTTATGTTGTTTGTTTTATAGATTGATTGATTTCTCATATAAACTAAATAGGTGATACCGCCGCCTATTGACACAACGATGCCCCTGAGATCGTGAAACACCAAGAGCATCCTCTAAGCGTTGCCCATGTAAAGAAGTTATATCTGTCATGCCCGTAATGACACTGGCTCTACAATCCTTCGAACCGCAACACAGTGGACTGTTTCAAGTTGTAAATAGAAAGGAGAATGGTACCGACGCAGACGATCTCGCACACTGATCATGAATATGTATTTCATATTTCTCATGTAAGACAAACCCAATTATAATTTAAAAAAAACCAGTACCTTTTCCATCTCAATGAAGACGTCAGGCTTAGCTATGGCCGCGGGGGCTTCCTCTATGATCTTCTGATGACGTCTCTGGATCGAGCAGTCTCGCCCGAACAGGGATATCGCGTTACCTGACCAGAGACAAAATAGAGTTAGCGTTAAAGTTTTTTTTTTTTAATGAAATAGATTTATTTTACTTTTCAAAACGTAGTATAGAAATAAGTTTTCAAATTAAAAGTTATAATAAAGAAAAATAAGAGAGAGTCTAGTTATTTTATATATTTACAAAGTTAACTTTTTACTACTTTTCTTACCATATTGATCAGCAAGAAGTTGCACTTCTAAATGTCTAGCGGACTTCGCTAACTTCATCACGAATATCGGCGAACCGGGGACTTCGGCTTGGACCTAAAATTTAATAATAATAACCACATAAAGACACACACATTGACTCAGCCCTGTACTAAGATAATTTTGTATCGCAGGCGCTAATAAACGATATGATATGAACTACATAGATAAGAATACTACATCCAAGACCGGTAAGCGAAACAATGCGTCGTACAAATAACACAAAGTTCTGCCCCCGCCGGGATCCGAACCCGGAACGTCTGGCGTAGCAGTCGGCTGTTGATATGATCGCGCCACCGAGGTCATCAATTATTGTAACTTAAGTCTAAAATACACAAATATGTTTAATTTTAGACTTAAATAAATAATTTTAATTTCCATTTAAGTAAAAACATTTCGCTCGTCAAAATCAAATTCAAAAATATTTTTATTTAAATAGACTCAAAATAAGTGCTTTCAAATCGTTTTTTTTTTCTACCTCCTGTACCTAATGCTATCTACGAGGCAGAAGCCGGCAAGAAACCTCCGTAGTTGCTTTTTTCAAAACACTTTCCTTGCGTTAAGATGGTCCGCTCTTCCATAACTGCATTTTGTACCTATACTTGTTATTATTTAGGTTTTTTTTGCCTTTTTAGTACGCGTATGCTTGTGTGTGTATGTAAGAGAAAATGTGTGTGTGTGTGTTTGTGTAAACACCATTACAAAAAAAAAACAAATTGTTCACCTGTCTGAACATGTTGCTGAAGTCGTCAGGGTTCTCCACTTTTCTTATACCTTTACCACCACCGCCTTCGGATGCCTTTATCATCACGGGGAAACCTAAAACGAGTGACATTGAACTTCAATCTTAGAAAACTTTTTCTTAACACCTATACACTTACAGGGCGTTAAAAAACGTTGCATTCGTGGAGGACTGCTCCCTTCTTAACTTAAATATGTCCCGAACGGCTCTGATCCCCCCCCCCTAGCCTTTTAACTGAAGCTAAAAAAAGCCACCGAAGTGCATCGAAAAATAAAACAATGGTGCAATTTGTCGACAACCCAGGATACGGGGCTTAAGCCCACCAGCCGGTGAAAGACAAATGGTATATTACATCTTTATTGTGTTCCGCTTCCCTACCCCCCATCAGTGGCGGTACTGTCATAGAAGCCCAAAAGCCCGGCTTGACCTATCAAACTAAAATAAGTTCGCGCTCTTAATCATTAATTAACAGATCAAACGACTTTTTCAAAGCCACCTAAATTGTGTTTTTGCTGACATGTTCGCAAACTTCTGAGTGGTTTTGCTGAGCTCGTCCACGCTAGCAAGTCCACAACGGAAGTATGAAGTATATATCTCGGCTTGTATATAAGTCTCACTGGATAGCTGGATCAAGGGTCAGATAGATAGAAGGGTAGCTTGAGCATTGCCCCGCTTCTAGGTTAGGTTTTATATTTCGTATCTGTTTTATTTTACTTTTATATATAAATACTGTAAAAAACTAAACTAAAAATTAAGATAAATAAAGATAATAAAAATAATAACCACATCACACATCGACACAGCCCTGCACTATTCGCATTGTTTCGCTTACCGGTCTTGGATGTTGTATTCTTATCTATGTAGTTTATACCGTATCGTTGCTTAGTGCCTGCGATACAAGATTATCTTAGTGCAGGGCTGAGTCAATGAGGGTTTCGTAATGTGGTTATGATTATAACCACCCAACGAAGACTCGAACTACAAATATAAAGCATAGTTTGCTTCTTTACAATACCTATGTCATCCCCTCCTGGCCATAGGCTGTTGTCACCCTTGTTCATATTAAAATGCATCTTAGCTAACCATCAGGTGACATTATGGCATATCACACATCAAAATATTAACACCTTTAAAAAAAATCGTATGACAGGTGGAAATAGATATTTCTTAGCTGGCAATGACACGTTCTGTGTCAAACCCATCAATTTTATTGGCTGATCAGTACTCAGTGTTGCCGGAAAATCGCTTGCAGCGCCCTCTTTTTAAATAAATACATTTTTTGCTTTATACGTATATTTCATACGTGTTTAATGTAATTTGCTAGTTCTATTCACCTATTTTGTGGGCAGCTTGGAGTCCCTGCTCGGGCGTAGTGACGCATCCTTTTGCGAACAAATCAGACGATATCTTGATCTTCTTCGTATTGTATTCCGCTTTCAACTCTAAACATAATAAATTACGGATAAATAAATATTAAAATTTCCAACAGACACAGATGACTCGCTAAAAACCTATCGAGTAACAAAATTCCTAGAACACATAAACAAAAACTCTTGCCGTAATTAATCCCTTGAGAGGGGCATTGCTGCATTACTAAGTACCCATTTGTTATTCCGCTAATGAATACAGAATAGCTTCAGTTCTATAATCTGAGAGGATAGCATGATATAATGGCTAAATGGGATTTGTCACTCACTTTACTACAAATAATGAAATCCCTGAATAGGCATTTATTACTTTTTAAAGATAGGATTTAACTATCTGAAAATATTTTCTAAGAGATTTATACATACCTTCTTGAAAAACTTCATTATTTCTAACAAACATGACATATGACATAAACTCACTCCGTTATCCCTCGAGAGGGGTTGGCAGATGTGTTAAAAACCGCATTTCGCATATTTATGTCGAGTCCCAGTGTGACAGGTTGCGAAACTGTCACCACTATCCGGGTAAAATGAGGAACATGGCAGCTACAATGTACGGCAAACAGAGACTCGAACCCTCAATCTGTCGGGTCGGTCGGTTAACCAAGGCACAAACTGAGCTACCACGTTCACGTAAAAACTAACAACATAAAAACGTTCTCTGAAGATTACCTTATATTCTTGTAAAAAAGCAACGTAAAACCTCCTTTCTTTTCCTAATTTAAAAAAAAAGAAAAAATATAGATGCAGACTCACCGCTGCCACTCCAAGGCAAGGTAGGTATGTCAGCGGTCTGAGCCACGATGGACGAGGCGATCTTGTCACCTAACGCCCACATGGCTTTCTCAGGTGGACCTGTAAATAAGTAAGTATATAAGCTTGGACTCTGGTCAGAGCTGCAATGTCGGGGTGACAAGCAAGAGATACGCCTTGTCACTATAATACATTGAATATATTATTGTTTATAAATTATTCCATGTACATATTGATTCAGGTATTATTATGGTTTAGTTAGTTAATATTTTATGCTCACGTTGTATATGGTTTAATGTGTTTCAATAAAACTTTCAGTTGTAAACTTGCATCAACGCTTTGCATCATTTATATCGCTGAGCAATCAAGATCGAGTGAAGTGATTTCAGGCTTGAAAGTATGTGAGAACTTTATTCAGAAAGAAACACAGCATCTCACATTCATATCATTGACAATACACTTGCGCACCGATTATCCGAACGACCGGTTAACCGGACACCCGGCACAACGAATATCTAAAAAAAAGTGCGTGACCCAACATTTCTAATAAGGTATAAATACGTAAATGTAAGATATTTTAAAGCGTTCATGTACTTTTATTTAAGTCTTCAACCACGAAACCAACCATAAGATTTATGTTACAGCTTCACGCGAAGGCGGTATATGCGAATCCATACTGTTCGAGTATCCGGAAAGAAACCGGTTTACCGAAAACCTTGTTCCCCATTAAGTTCGGATATTCGACGCTCTGTCTACTGTATTTAATATTAAGCCTAAAAATACTTATTTAATGTTTGTCGCAAAAAAAAATCTCAAACACCAATGCTGACGTCGTCTTTCCGACTAAATAAATTCATTATCTTTGCTTTTTATTACGAAAAAAATATTTTGGTTCAGGAATACGAAAGATCAATATTGAAAAATGTTATAAATACCTATGAAGACTACGCCAGCTCGATGGAGAAGTTCCGGCAGCTTTGGGTTCTCTGATGCGTGGCCCCAACCTGCCCATACCGCCTGGAAGGAATTTCAAAGTTACTGTATATTTTATAATTTGGATATGTTTTATTTCTGATAACTCTATTTCATTTTATTGTGTTGTAAAAAATAGTTCTATATTATACAATATTTTTAATAGTAGCCTTTTTTGTAAACTAAGAAAGCATTTGACCCCAATCTCGTCAGATGTTAAGCGGCGATGAAGTCAAGGGTGGAACATGTCTACCCTGGCTGATAATTAACTCTTGAATAAGGAGCCCCAGGTTATATTAATCAATATACACAGGCAAAGAAATTTAAAAGTCACAAATAGTGCAGAGAAGGAGATAGTTGCGCATTGTGCACGTAATTTATATATACGTATACGTACGAACATATAAATATTTCGCGAGTTTTTGTTATTAATAAATTTTTCATTTAAAAAGATTGCTGTAACATTGTAATACAGAGTTCAGTGTTTTTTGCAAAGCATTGGCACATATAAGCCGTCGAGGGTATCGCCGTGTCAGTACGCGGTGTCACTTTCCATCAGGTGAGCCGTCTGCTAGTTCGACAGTGGCGTTGTATTTAAATATAATGAAGCGCCAACCTGCACTTGAGTCCTAACAGCAATATCAACAATGAGCTCGACATTGGCGTAATTATTGTTGTTAGACCCGCCGGGCACGGGCACGTAATGGTCCGCCATCTTTATGTACTCCGCGTTCGCCTTCAAATCTTCCGGTGTTACCTGTTGAAAAAAATAAACAATTATTTAAAATAAACTGTGTTAGCCAAATAGACCATTCGGTAGACAATATTGTTTGTAACGTGTGCATTATGTATGTATCTACACAAAATAAATACTTTTTTTTTACTTCCTTTTTAATACTTTCCAAATTACCTTGTTATGGATCTTTTTTTGTTTTTTTAGTATTTTAAAACTTTTTGACTGATTTTTTTTATTTTTAAAGCCAAAAATACAACGATACTGCGTTGCAAAAATGTATACTCTATTTCCTACCTTATGATTGAATGAAAATAACATACCATAACGACGAATCGAACGGAGCGTTCGTTCTTGAACATCTCGTACGACCATCTTCTTATTGAACGCATACATTTCACCGCGCCGATACCGTTGTTCGCTATAAGAACCTGAAAATGTTTGTAAGCTATTAATAATAATAATAATAACAACATCTCGACACACACATTGACGCAGCCCTGCACTAAGTATCGTAAGAACTTGGATCTATGCAACGATATGGTATATACTAAATAAATAAGAATACAACATCCAAGACCTGTAAGCGAAGCAACGCGTCTTGCAAATAACACAAAGTCCCGCCCCGCCAGGATTCGAATCCGGCGGGGTTGTCGGAGGTTAGATTTTTTTTTTAATTCTCGAATGAGATATACATTTTTAAAAAGGTATTTTTAAGCCCTTTGTCTGTTGACTGAATTTTCATCCCCTACCTTATGAAGTACCACCGCCGCCATATTAGTAAAAAAAAAGTATCCAATGTCACCGGGACAGTTGAGACCTATCTAATGATACCTCATTTGTTGAAATCGGACTAGTAATTTGGACACTACGGGAGAATATTGCTACATTACACACATACATACGGCGCCAAAATCATAACCCTCGCCTTAGTCGGAGTAAAAAAAACAAATTAGTGGCGACAGATTCGCAACCTGTCACACAGAGACTGAACATAAACATGAACACACACCTATTCATTTTAACCGGTAAACAGAATTCAATAAAACATTCGTCAAACCGAGATGCGAACTCTCGACCTGTCGGCTATAACAATACAACATTCATATCTAACATAATCCAAATATCTCTACAATAAATCAGTGCTGAAAAGAAAAAAAAAATAACCAAAGAATGATAACACATACATCAAAATAAACATCAGTTGACTTTATCTGATAACCTTAATATTTATCTGATAACTTTAAACAATCGATTTTTATTATCTAACTCTAGGAAAGACGTAATGTTGCTATTTATTTAAGCTATATTTTCTATTCTGGCGAGCTTTTTTGAGGAGCGCTTTCCTCAAAAATTTTAATTAAAATCGGTCTTTATATTCGGAAATGCGACTTTTTTTTAGCAACCCTAGAACAAAAACCATTTAAATACCCTTAAACATTTTATGCCCCTAAAATAATAATAATAATAACCACATCACGACACACACATTGACTCAGCCCTGCAGTAAGTATCGTAAGAACTTGTATCGCAGGCGCTAAGCAACGATATGGTATAAACTACATAGATAAGAATACAACATCCAAGACCGGTAAGCGAAACAATGCGTCTTGAAAATAACACAAAGTTCCGCCCCCGCCGGGATTCGAACCCGGAACCTCTAGCGTAGCAGTCGGCTGTTTACACCACTACGCCACCGAGGACGCCCTAAAAGATTCCATAAACACTAGAAAATCCCCTAAAATTAGAGGGAGACCCCCTAAGTTTGTAACCGTGTGGTGTAAACAGCCGACTGTTACGCTAGATGTTCCGGCGAGGGCGTAACTATTACTTTTTTTTTAAATAGTAGAATTAATCCGTCGTTCACCCGTTAGCTTTATAAAATTGTTACTAATAAATTGTAAACCTGTTATTGGCCTATGTGCAGTAGCGGTACTGTCATAGAAGCCCAAAACCCCGGCTTGCCCTGTCAAACTAAAATAAGTTCGCGCTCTTATTCATTCGTTAACAAATCAAACGACTTTTTTAAAGCCACCGAAATTGTGTTTTTGCTGACATGTTCGCAAACTTGTGAGTGTTTCGCTGAGCTCTTCCACGCCAGCAAGTCCACAACGGAAGTATGAAGTATATCTCTCGGCTTGCCCTGTACTAAAACTCTTGGCACGCCACTGCCCCCCATAGTTCTGTCTATCCCCACTGTCTATGTGTTATTTAAAAGTTTTATGTTTTGTATATTTCTTTGTGCCGTTGTTTTCGTAATTATAAATAAAATTAAATTTATTTATTTGGGAAACCAACAGTTCTATATTTTAATTTAGATTAACAAATAATAATACAATCACCAATGAAGTTTCCACTCATTGATATTCACAATCGGAGCAGAAAAATTAAATAAAAAATAAACATTAAAATAAGAAATTGAATTGAAATAACAAACAATGTGACATGATTAATTAACTATGTGTTATTTGCAAGACGCTTAGCGATCTTGGATGTCAGTCTTAATTTATATAATTATTTACAAGAACTTATAATATTTGGGACTAAACTACATGAGGTAATTGTACAGTTAAACCGGATATATCGACATTGTAAGGACTGTCAACATAGACATTATACCCGGTAGTTTTAGGCGGTAAGTTAAGATTTTATAATCGGTCGTAATAACCGAACTATCATTGCAACTGACGTTTTTATAACAGGTTTTGACCAGAATACTAGTATATATAAAAATACCTTATTGATAGGCTTTGTGCCTTGGAACCTCCGGACAAACTCCTCAGGGGTGGCTACGGTGAAGTCTTTCTCTTGGAACCTCTGGCTGTGGATCACCGTACCCTGGGACATAGACGGCCTGAAAAACAACAAAACGCAATTAAAAAGTGAAATTACTAAGGAAATCAATAATAATAATAAATAAGGATAACTGAAAAAAAAATACAAATGAAGTGTTTTACGGCATTGTAAACATTTTTTTAAGATCTCGTTAATATTTTTTTTGTTTTAGTTCGAATTTTTAATATTTATTTGTATAGACACCATAGATTACATTGTCAAAATACAATTATTAGATTTTACTAACATGGTTTATTTAATATCTATCAAAATAAAAATTTATTCAGTAACCTTAATAGAAGCATTTTGAATCGTCAAAAATATAAAAGCTATGAAAGTTTAAAGAATTACTCGACCATTGGTCAATGCAATAAAGTTTTTTTGAATATATTTATTACTAATAATGATTAAACTTGAATAATGTTGTATGCCTCTCGACAGAATTTAGTGTAACACAGCATATATGCATAACTTCTGCAATATTTTTTATGTACTGTATTCACAATGAATGAGTTTGACTTTGATTTTGACGAAATGAAATATTAGGGTTCAATACACAATGCGTGATGGCGAACCCAGTTAAAGCTTCTACTATTTATCCATACACAAATACAATTATTTGTTTTTGAGGAGGCTGTATTTACATACATTGTATAGATCATACAAAACAGTTTATTTTAATTTATTTAACTTTATAAAGTAATTAGAATAACAGCAGATAATTTAGGCATTGTAAAACCCACAGAGGTTTGTACCCAATGCTTAATACAAATCAAAATAATATATTTTTAAATGATTACATTGAACTGTTTTAGATACAAAATATACATTAAGGCTATATAATTTAATTAATTGGAGTTATGTAAATAATTTAAAAAAGAAAACTAAGAAAAATAAATTTACCATTTATTTATTTTTATCATGTTTTGAGTACTCATCCAGTGTTTTTATTATTTTTTTATATTAAACCATCACGAGATAAAAAATTATAAAGTAACATGTTTTTTTTAAAATGTAAATAAATTTATATGATTATTAAAGTTTTTTAAACAGAAAACAAAACTATATCTATCTCGACATCATATTGTTGATATTATGATTGTTTGCGAACTGCATATAAAATTATATGGAAATCCTTGAAACCGTTACATGAAAGAAAACATATATATTTTATTATTTATTTATTTTATTGTATTCATGAATATTCATCACAAAAAAAACCTCAAAAGACCAATTCCAAAAATTGGTTTACCAATAGAATGCTTGATTATCCTGTAATTAGGATAATATTACGCATTAAAAATAATCCCGAATAATAAACTCATAGGCTATTTTTATAATTATTCACAATAAATTCTACGCATTTAGTACTAGCTGCTAGTATTTTACATAATTAATAAAAAAGTTCAATAAAATAGATTAGTAGTTCAATATTTATCTGTTTTTACAATAGCTTAGTTTAATATTATATAATTATATGACTCTGACGCAAACATACAGAGTTGATTGTGCTTTTGTCCTGAATATATTAAAGTCTTACAGGCGGCGTTACAAGTGTTAGATCTACGTGCAAGATTGTCTGTGTTGGTACCAACCTCCTTTCAATTCACAATGTGAGCAGTTCACTGTATTTCTATTTAAAGGATTGGAGAGCCAGTGTAATAACTGAGAGAAAACATCATTACCTCTACATGGGCAATGCATTGGCGGTGCTCTTGGTATTCTAGATGTCAAAGGCAATAATGTCAAAAGGCGGTATTACTTCCATCAGGTGAACAGTCTGCTTGTTTGCTCATTTTGTTGTTTAAAAATCAGTATTTTTTCTTTGTGACGTCTGAAGCAAATTAAATAACTTGTATAATGTAAGATTCAACTATATAAGCACAAGAGTCATCGGGCTCTCTTTGCAGACTGATTCATTTCTAAGCAGACAGGATTTCTGAATTCATAATATTAATACCTATGATTTTGCTTTGCAGGTTTTGAGACAAATGATCAGAAACAGTAATGAAAAATTTTGCGAAAAAAATTATATATACAGCTTTTACTACTTAAGAATATGATCATAGCTAAATATAAGTATAAAATACGGCTTTGTTAATTTTTATGATGTATTCTTATTCATATGCAATATATTATTCTTCAAAATATAATGTTTAACAAGAAACATGTGACCAAGTGTGTAAAACATCAAGAATTTTGTTAAAACCCATACATATCGATGTTTACATAAAATTATTATTCAATAATTAAATATATACCTTCATTAGCATTATTAGAGGCCACTTTTTCACAGGATGTGACAAACTTGAGGAGAAATTAAGAGAAATCGACACACTTAATAAAACAATCGAATTAAAATCTAAAAAGGATCGTCTAGAAGAAAAAACTGTTTTTCTTAACAAAATCACTTATTTTACGAAGTTTATCAACTGTAAATAAAGTAGAAAAAAGAATAAATGACAAATAAATCGAAGAAAAATCCTAACGTACCTGTAAACCGAGTCTGAATATAAACCATTCATCGTAGGATACATTTTTCACATTAAATACGAACTAAACACACTATTCTATGAAATAGCACTGTTTAATACTTTATTTAATACGTAAAAACAATTAAAATTCAACATTTTTCGCGAACATAGTCCGTTCACGGCGAATCCAGCTATTTTGACGTAAGTTCCTCCAATCAAGCGCCTCTAGGATCATACGATAACACTATCCTACTCTAACGAGCTCAATTAACTTACGAAAGAGAGGGATAAACTGTACCAGTTTAAAGTTGCCGCAATCATAAAATTACTTTAAATCAAGGAGATTGCATAAGAAAATGTTTATCCACACGCGAATTATTCATGTTAGGGATGTGATAAGGTCAGTATTTTATGATAACTAGTTTTCTCGTTAGAAAACAAAACAATAACATTTGATTTTATATCACTCTCGACGTCATATTGTTACTGTTATATTTGTTTGCCAACTGCATAAAATGTTATATGGAAATCCTTGAAACCGATACATTGTAAGAAAACATCCATAGTATTTATTTATTATTACTCACCATTTTAATAAATACATAGTACTAGTTTGAAACGTGTTTAAGTAGGTATTCAAAAATCAATCCAATTAATATTCCTCGCTAAACCACTATGCGAAATGCGTAGGCTAGAGTAAATTTTTTAAGGTATAACGTCGATCCTTCACATTAATTTGAATATTACGAATGAGTTATGAAAATTCGATATCTCCTTCATCAAAAGAATTTTTATCATTCAAATCGATAAATTATAATTACATATTCAGAACAAAACAGTTATAATCAAAACAAAACAAACAACTCAATCTAGTAACTCCAGTACCTATAATCAAAAGTGAAGTCTTTAAAGTTTTATCCTATGGAATAATTAAATAAAAATAATTATACAAACTAAGAATAAAATTGGTAAAATTTAGTTTTCGTTTGAAATGAATGAAATTTAACTTAAGTACAAAGGATTATAATTTCTGTGTTTCATCTTACATTTGCTGCTAGCTCCCCCGGTGGAAAGTAAAGAAAACTTTTTCTTCCGCTAACGAAATTTATGTACACTTTTATGGTTTTCTCTCACAAAAACTTAAAACTAGTACTTATCTTACTATAAAAAGGTAAAATAATATTATTTTACCCTTCAATTTCAGAATCCTCGTTAGACCTGTTAAATAACACGCTATTAACTAAATATATGACACCATAAAGTCGATTTTGTTAATAAGGTAATGGAAAACCACTTAGAATATTTATACAATGTTTATCAATCCAAATTGTAAAATGAACTTTGAACTCGCTTTGAACTCAAGGCATGAATTTAAGTGTTAGTTAAGTGATGATAAAATTCGCAATCCTTATAAGATAGTTTCATAACATCAAAAGACGAGTGAATCAATCAATTTTAAAATCAAAGACAAAAATGATTTCAGTAACTTAATTGAAATAGATACAATATAATTAACTTTGGAAATTACTTTAGATACGTTAAAACAACAAGTTAAACTCTATCAGGAGTTTTTGGAAAAATTCTGTATGAAAAGTTTTTTCTTTTTTAATTGTACTATTATTGTTTACCGTGGGCCGCATTTCACGATAAAACTTACACTTGGTTTAAATGAGAAATATAAAATTGTTATATTAATTGTATTAACTTACTGGAGAGTCGCTTTTGGTGGTAGCAGATATTTAATATCAGCATTACTGCTGCTTGGTTCACCGTCGTTATTGTCATTCTTTTCAGGTTCCGAATCTAGGGTCATCTGGAACTTCTGGATCATACTGGTCGGAATGACCGCGGTCTCTTCTTCCAGCTCCCATGATGGAGTCTCCTCATCACCTGATTCACCGATGACGAAACGTTTTGATGTCCTCCTCTTCAACATCGTGAAGAGATTTCTTACAAAGTGAGACACTGTTGCTAATGTCAAAGATCATTCAGTTTTTATAAATCAACCGTGCACATCACTAGTACCTCACTCACTGCACTACACCTTTGAACTGAGGAGTAATTTAAAAGTGTTGTTAAGGTTTTTGTTAAAGAAAACCGTGTTTTTAACTAATTCTATTGACGTGAATATTTTCCATTCATTATATAAAAGAAAAAAAAGCGTAGAAAATGGGGTAAGATACTCTTTAGGTATCAGTTTTAATTATAATACATTTTATATTCTAGTTAAAGAAGAATTATAATGACTAGAGGTCAACCTATTGTTAAAATTGTACAAATATCCTTGTAAAACGATTTTTTGTTTAAAATTTGTATAGTAAAAACTTGAAAATAAATTTCAATCAATATATTTCAATTATTAAACCAATAGAAGTGATTTGAATTTTAAGTTCAGCAATCGTGTTTTCAATTGCTATTAATGTTATCAGTTCAAATAATAAACCTATTATTTACTATAAATTTTGACCAATCAACTTAGTTAAGTGTATTCGTGAGCCGTATCTTATGTTCCTAGTAGAATGATTATCTTTTGCTGATACAACTAGACCAAAATAATATTCTTTTTCGAATCGTGTCACCAGAATATTTTATATCTAGGCAACAACTTTTAAAATCACGTGAAAAACAATATTTCATAAAAATCGATTTTGTTGCTTTTTAACATAAAAAACTACCGAAACGAATTTAAAAACGAGTACGTTAAGGTTCTTTCAACGTTAAATATGACGAGTATATCTGTAATATTTTAAAATATTTATTAACTCTGTATCATTTTAGAATAAATATTTTAATATTTTACCAGTATTTATGTTACAAAAGCCATTAAACATAATACCTTCTCCTTTTTTGGGTATCAGCAAATTTTAAGACGTGAAATAAATCCAGGAATATGTACCAAAACGTATACCATACATTTAATATCCTGATGAAATCAGACTTCAGACGTCAAACGACAAATTGCAAAGCACTTATGTTACTAATCATAGGAAGAAATATTATTCTTAAGCATCTTGCATTCATGTTTATAACTCATGAAATTCTTCAAAAAGGAAATGTTATAGAGACAATATAATATATTAAACATAGGCCCATTAATAGCTGGCTTAGGACTGACCAATGTTGTAATAACTACTGTGAGTTTCGCACCTGATAATGGGATTTTTATATTTATCTTTCATATCACTTGCTTTTCTTCTCAGAAGTAAGAAGTCCCAGGTTAGAATTACTGTACCATATCTAACCTTTGACATTTTTAAACTCCTTATTAGAGATGAAAATTTAACACACGACCTTGAACGATTTAGGTATGATGGTTATCACTTTACAGTTTTGGAGGTTTACAGGAAAATAATTCAAAATAAGTTCGAAAATTACTATGTACGTATATTATGATAAAGCCATTAATTTAACAAAAAAAAAATGTAATAATTTAAGTTCGTATTGGAGAGTCAAGGCTGAAATTAAATTTGATTCGTATGTCACTTAAAAAAACGAGTTCTACTGACGTAATGAATTAATGATGATTAACCAGAATAAGATAAAAATTGTAAGCCGATGATAGCTCGAAACATGTAATTTAAACATATTGTTTACTCAAACATTAATACTAAACTGGTAGTGTTAACTAAAGAGCAAATATAATTTTTGTTTGACGCATTTGTTTATAAGTAGTGACCTTCATGTTCTCGTCTTGATCGAAGATTGTCAAGTAAGCACTTAAGTGCCATGCCATACGTAGTTTTTACTTTTTCTAGCGTCATCCACAACATGTGTTTGTTTTTTTCTTCTAACAATTAAAAATTTTCTACACTTTTTTTCTTTTCAGTCAAAAAAATATGACAATCATATTCAAAGAGAAAAATACAACGAAGAGTTCTTATGCAGATTTTATCTACGCACGTCTATTGTTTTAAAAAAAGTTGTATTATTTAAAAAAAATTGCTATTATTTGCTAACATAGACGTGAACGTGTCTTTTAACATGTAGCGTAAGTAAATATTTAGGTATTGAATTTATCATAAAAATCAATCAATTAGAATCGTCAGTTATGTTAACATCTTAAAGCAAGTTAAAAGAGAACAAATAATTTATTGATTAACAATTTCGCAAAACACATTAAGGGACTATTTTATAATTGCACACAACTTAAAATAAAATGTTCAACAAATATTTATTTTAAAAATTAACCGCAGTAGGAACATCACTAATTTTTAAAATCACTTTCTGAGTTGCAACTTTTCGGCAACAAAAACCCCAACTTTTCACTCGAAAAAACGCGCGAAAACACTATCAAACATAGAGTAGGTAACCACTCCTACGAAAAAGTTCGCGGAGGTTCGAATAGGACCTTATTTGATTTAAAACTGCAAGCACGTGCTCCAGCCACGAAGAACAGAAACTGACTAAGGTTTTAAGAAAAAAAACTACCTAACATCAAAACTATCTAAGTTAATTCTTTTGGAAAACTCGTTTTATGGCCGACTTTGAAAAGTCCATGACCAAGTGACGTTGTTTCTTACATAATTATTTAACAGCCTTTTGCTGCATTACTAAGTACCCATTTGTTATTCCGCTAATGAATACAGAATAGCTTCAGTTCTATAATCTGAGAGAATAGCATGATATAATGGCTAAATAGTATTTGTCACTCACTTTACTACAAATAATGAAATCCCTGAATAGTAATTTATTACTTTTTTAAGATAGGATTTAACTATCTGAAAATATTTTCTAAGAATATATACGTTCTTGAAAAAAAACATTATTTCTAATAAACATAACACATAACATAAACTCAAGCCCTCGACAGGGGTTGGCAGAGATGTCAAACACCGCATTTCCGCATGTTTATTGAGTCCCAGCGTGACAGGTTGCAAATCTGTCGCCACTGACCGGGCACATTGAGAAACATGGCAGTTACAACTTACGGCGACCCGAGACTCAAACCCTCGATCTGTCGGTTAACCAAGGCACGTAACAAACTGAGTTAAGACGTCCTCATTCTTCATTCATTCTGTCTATGTTAATCTTTTAAAGTCTTCAATTCATTTGACTGCCTAAATAGAGTTAAGTTTTATTGGGTTGGCTTTGAGAAATTGCAACATATTGGTCCGTTTGATTGGAGAACACTATTTTAAATCGATATAAGTTAAACATTCATTGTTTTAGTTTTAAGTACATTCTTGCCTACCTATTCTTTAAGGTTGCTTTTGAACTTCAAAAGCGGTGAGATATCAAATTCGTATTCTGTAAATCTCTATAGTTTAAGCAGCACCACACTCATGAACGGATTTATCACATGAGTCGATATAATTTGAGACTCATGTGAAGTGATCTCCCTAACTCAAACGAAGTTCCATTTCGAGTTTTTTATTTGCAAAAGCACTGCTGTACTTTCCTGCAATACATACCATAGCTATCCAATTTATAACATAAGACACCTTAATTATATTATCGGGTCATCAAAAGGTGAATATTATTCTAATACTACGCACCTATGAAAGGGTAATTCATAATTACTCTTTAATGTTTAATTAACTTGTTCCGTCATTAAGACTATTAATAAATGACTTTCCTCTGGATGAATTTGATAAATGATTCGATATTCAAGTGTATTTAGTTTCGAAATTACGAATTGGTACATTATTCTATACCTAAAATTCATTTCAATCATCCAAAAAAGGTTTCCTTGTTTATTTACAGCAATTTTTTTAAATTTATTTAACTTTATAAAGATATCACAATAACAGCAGATAATTTAAACATTGTAAAAACCAAGGAGGTTTGTGCCCAATGCTTAATGCGTATTGAAACAATATTTTTATCGGTTAGATTGAATTATTTTAGATACAAAATGAAGAAGTAAAATATATATTAAGGCTATATAACGTAATAAATTGGAGTCATGAAAATAATTTGAAAAAGAAAACTGAGAAAAATAATTAACGTGTCACTGTGGAAGTATGTTTTGAGCACTCGTCTAGCATATTAAAATTTTTTACAAAAAAACCGTGGTAGCTCAGTTTGCTACGTTTTTTGGTTAACCGTCCGATCCAACAGGTTGAGGGTTCGAGTGTCGGGTTACCGTACATTATAGCTGCCATGTTCCTCATCGTCCCGGATAGTGGCGACATATTCGCAACCTGTCACACTCGGACTCAGAATAAACGTGCGAAATGCGGTGTGTAACACCTCTGCCTACCCTCTCGAGGGATTAGGCGTGAGTTTATGATGTGTGTAAATAAGATTTTTATATATTTATTTACATTTAAATATACCTTTTTTTATATTAAAACCAGGGTCACAATGTTAGCGTCCTTTGAAGCGAATAGTGCAGCTGTGTAATAATGAAGCACAGGCTAAGTAAGTAAGTAAGAACTTTATTCATAAAATGACACAATATCTCACATCACAGTGTTTTAACAAGAAATATGTATTAACCTAAACGATTACATTAAGATGCTGTGTTACAACCATGACAGGGTATGCAACTCAGCACTGTGTTAGTTCTTACTAGACCGACGCTGATTTTCCGTTACACCCCAATTGATTCCGAAGATGAATTAAACAAGTACGGGCCCAAGTTGTGCCCATTTATTAGCATTTTATATATGGAAAAGAATCCCGCTAGAAACATCCGTAGATAATTAATTACTCTAACCAATTGAACAATAATTTTGTATGTCGGTCTCTTTTTAAGGGTTTTGTATAATTGTTACTTTTAATCGTAGAGATGCACTAATTGTCCTTAAAACATATTACTCTTTATTTAAATAAGTTATTTTTTTAAACAATTTAGTAAATTTCCCATCTCAAACTAATCATCAATGTTTTTGTACCCAACATTCGTACGCCTCACCAAACTGGTTTTAATAATATACCGTTTGACATATTTGCGGACAACTAATTGTCAGGCGCAATGACAAAGATTTAACGTTTATCAATAAAAATTAAGGCTAGAATTTTAAGTCCGATTTTGGACATGGCCCTAGGATAGAGAGCTTAAGTCGCTTAAGGATAAAGGGCGCCAAAATGCTACATAAAGGGCATCACATACATCTAAAAGTCTACTTCAAAAAATTCATAGTAAACCTAGGACCAGTGGTAATAGGGAATATGCATGAAATTTAATTCGATTATTCAATCAATTTATCGTAGAAGCATCTGGAAATAGTATCTTTATAGTGAAAACCGAATTAGAATGGAACGATAAACTAGGAGATATAACCATTAAAGTTAATATATCTATCTCGTTCATCAGAACAACCATTTTCCTGTGTACTTTGACGTCATATTACATATCGGATCTCTGTTTGACCAACGAATTTGAAGCCTTATAACTTAGTTAATAAGTCAGATGTTTGAGAAAATCTAACGGAAGTGGTATCGAATTATAATAAATTAAAAAAAGTCATGCATATTTCCTATTGGACTATTTTGCGGCACATTTCTATAAGGCTCTCCACCCACGACCAAAAGTCAGTGACATTTTTTTTTCAGGCAAAAACTGAACGTACTGACTGCAACTGTGAAACGCCAACGTCTTACATAAAGTCTATCACAAAAAACAATATAACTAGGGTCCAACAAATGTCGGTGTTTACGTTATTTTTTAGGATTCTGCAGCAAAAATGATCGAAATCAATTTAAACACTAACCGGCCTTACACTAGCTGATCCAGGGGGTAGGGCAATCCAGCTCTCCAACAGTATCTAAATTCTTCAGAATTTCTTATTCATTCTTATTCTTACTGTGTTCAAACCTAACGTTAGTAAGGAATAACCTCAAAACCGCCCAAAAGAACTACCACAAATGAAAGTTTTAACCCACAACTGCGGCTTTACATAGATCTCATTATAATCCCCATTGCACTTACTTGAGTTTGCTCCTCTTCTCAGCCAATATAAGCTGCTGGGCTTGAGTCAACTTGATCTTCACATTAGGTGGAGGCGCGTTCGGGAACGAATCCCGCCCCTCATGAGCTGGCCCGTCGTCTTCTATCGGTTCAGCATCAGAACCGGAACCCTGGGATTTTAAGGACAATTTAGATTGTGTGTTTTCGTCTTTTCCAGGCACACCCACCACTGTGTCCCACCACAGCAACTCCTGTTCACCAGGATCAACAATAGCATCCTTTAATCGAATAATACAGCTGTGCAATAACGCACAGGCTGTGCCCGGACACCCTACCGGCTATCGCGGGACCCGCAACGAACTTTATCAGAAGAAATAGGAGGTAGTAAGAAACCGATTTCAGACTGTTTCCGTCTTATCATATTTTTTGTATTGTATAGCTTATAGGTTAGGTGCTGTTAATTTTTAAATTACATTACAGAACAGTCGATGACCTAGGGAAATAATTTTAACACATATTATTGTAATACCTATATGATTTGTCTAATCATAAAGTATAAGTAGAATTAAAAGGTGCTTGTATTGCATGCTTTAAGTTTCAAAATTTTATTCACGTATTACCTCTTCCGATTCAACGATCTCAAACATGTTGCTTTCGCTAGACGAATCTCGAGACTGCTCTTGCTCCGCCATCTTGTCGCCTGAAAAAAAAAGTCTAGGCTTTATGCTATAACAATATTTTTTTAGGTTCTACCCACCCAAGGCTTTTCTGATAACCTCTGTGGCACAGTGGTGAAAACAGCCGACTGCTAGGCAAGAGGTTCTGGGTTCGAATCCCGGCGGGGGCGGATCTTTGCGTTATTAGCAAGACGCATTGTTTCGCTTACTGGTCTTGGATGTTGTATTCTTATTTATTTAGTATATACCATATCGTTGCTTAGTTCCTGCGATACAAGTCTTACGGTACTTACTGCAAGGCTTAGACAATGTGTGTGTCGTGATGTGGTATATTATTATTATAATGTTGTAATGTGTGTGATACTCTTTCCTTTGAAAATATCTATGACAGTAGTTGCCAGTTTTGTCTTGACTTAAAAATTATATTTTTTCGCGGCACAAACGTAATTCTGTCCTACCACTGCAACTTCTGTTCACCAGGATAAAAGTGGCGTCCTTTGATCGAATAATCAACAAATAATACAGCTGTGCAACGGATACGGATAGTCAAGGCTGGCTGGATACCAGATTTTCGACGGCCGGATACACAGTCTTATGTCTCATTGCCTTTTACTTTTTTTATTTGGGGCACACCCGCCACTCTGTCCCACCACTGCAACTCCTGTTCACCAGGATCAACAGTGGCGTCCTTTGATCGAATAATGCAACTGTGCAATGACGCACAGGCTGTGTCCGAACACCCTAACGGCTGTCTTGGGACCCGCAACGAACTTAATCAGAAGAAATAGGACGTAATAAAAAACCAATTTCATAATTAAAATCATATAACGACGTGGACTTATATTCTATTGATAGTTAGTTTTTTCATTACATATATTTTAAAGGGCTTAGAGCGTTAGAGGCTGAACTAAACAGACTGGCGAAACTAAATTACTCGGTTCATTAATCTTAAATGCGGTTCCAGCGAGTATCAAAATGTGAACGACTAGGTAAGTAATTTATGTAAGGTTTTATACAACATCATGGGCAAACTAACAGAGGGACGGTTCGACTGATAGAAAGTGATAACGCCGCCGATTGACATCGTCGTGTCGATAGGTGTTGGTGTTTCACTACGCCAATAGAACCTTAATAATAATTATATCGATATATTTTATTTCGTGCCTAGACGAGGTAGCTCAGTTTGTTACGTGCCTTGGAAAACCGACCGACCCGACAGGACGTGGGTTCGAGTCTCAGGTTGCCGTAATTTGTGGCTGCCATGTTTCTCAATATGCCCTAATAGTTGCGACAGATTCGCAACCTGTCACACTGGGAATCATCATAATAATGCGAAAAGCGGTGTGTAGTACCTCTGCCTATCCCTCTCGAGGGATAACGGCTTGTGTTCCTAGTTTTTATAAGAATTTACATTCATCATGATTTGTTTCTATATGGTTAGGATAAACAAAGAAAGGAAAAACCGCTATCTTTTACGAAATTATCTAAAAACTATATTTATTTATACGGAACCCATCATGTGTGAGTCCGGCTCATAATTGACCGGATTTTTTAAAAGTATATATCGGAAACACATCCACACGAAGAAAAATCCAATCCCTTCATTTGCCCTATCTAAGTCAACTTTTAAACTTTAATTAAATATGACACATTCAACACATTCTTCTTCAACTGAATAAAAACATGTTTGTATAGTTTTTTGACTTACCAATAGGTAAACAGAACATGTTCAGACAAAGCATCGATGCACCCATTTTGAAAAAAAAAAAACGATACTAGACGATAAAAAAAGAGTTATTAAAAAAAACTGAAACTCCGTTAACAGCACAACATAAAAACTATTTTAATGTCCTTTTTGAGTTAATGGCTTGAATTTTGTATTTGATATTTTAAGAAATGAAATTAGTATTTTTTTTAATGTAGTATTTAAAAACTATAAAAATCGACAACGATTTTCATGAAATCCGTCGCGAGCGGTGCGGTTTAACTAAAATTAATTTAAATAAAGTAAAAAGTAAAAGTGCATAAAGTCAAGCAGCGTGTCTAATTCGTTATTTTATAAACTAGATGACTTTCCTTAGCTTCGTTGAGTACAAAAGAAGGTGTGAACATTTTTGTCCTTTTGAATTTAAAACATGCAAGTACTTAAATTTCTTGGTCTTTTATTTTCTGTGAGAGCAAAAAATCGTATCGCATGTTCGATTACATTTGTATCCGAATTTCAAAATTCGAATGTTATTTTCAAAACGCTATGGATTCTTGGTATTTTGAACAAAAAATACTACATATTTACCTAAATATGAAAAAGATGGTTTTGACTATAAAATTTTAAATGTAAATCTATACGAACAGTTAATGTTTATACGAATGTGAATATCCATTACCATAGCTGAACAAACGGAAACTACTGAACGGAAATTCATAAATTTTGGCGTCTTAAGATGTATTCTGAAGGAATGACGCAGGCATTTTTTAAACCAGCTGGCATAGGCCACCATTTTAAGTTCATATAATAAAATATTCCGAATGTTCTACCTAGTAATGGAGATAAATATTCATATTCCCTCTTATCCTGAACAAAACACCCATACAATACGTAGTTATACTTCCATTTTATTGAATAGGTATGTTATTAATCGGCCATGGGCGGATCGAGGATAGTCTTCTGGAGGGGTGAGTCTTTTGAGCTCTTGCAATAAGGTTATGAGAATACAAATCGCTAACAAGTGAAACGCTTTTGAGGGGGTTTGTTCTCGCTAAAGTTAGCAAAAATAGGATTATGGTTACAAAGTATGGACAACAAGTCACGCAGAATCCGCAGTAACCAGTATGGTAGAACATGCCACACTAAACATTGCACATAACAACTGCATTTATCTAATTCCATGTTCACGAAATGAAGAGATTTGAATTTGAATTTGAGAACTCGGATTTTTGGGAGAGGCTTGAGCCCCTAAGCCCTCACTGGATTCGGCGTAGTAAGCGACGGAACGTCAAGGAATTTCCCGCCAACCTCTCTGAAGCGCTTGGGATTCCATTACTCCTATTACGAGAATCGATTCCGCTCCTATTGCGGAGGAATGAAATTTTCATTTTAATCGAACTAGCTTGAGACAAATTGCTTGTTAAGTTTCATCAAACCTCAATAATAGTTTTTTTTTCCTTTAAAATATCAAAATAGTAAACATTTATTTTCTACTTGCATTTTGTTCACGTTCTCAATAACTCGAGCTAAACTGAGAAGGTTTGGCTGCTAGTTCGTTGTAAGAGCTACGAGCTCTACAATCAATCAATTATGGTTACATAAACCATTAGTTAATAGATAATAGACCCGCCTGAGTTTCGTTCGAGCAGTCTCAGTACACATTAGAAAAGCTTATAAGAGTTTTCTACAGATATTTTAACTACCTACGTCAAAATTTAACTTCAAAAGGCATGTAATTTTTTGAGATTCCGTGATTAATCAGTGAGTTAGTGTCCATATGTTAGTCCAAAAAATTGGTATTGGATTGGATAACCACATTAATTTACCCAATACATCAGTATGAAAAGTTTGGGGTTCTTTTTAGCTGAACATTTAAAGCAACATTTCAAATTTCGAAGATTCAATTTCCCGCCTTATTGAATTTCACAGATTATGTAACAGATCAAAATACGTTTTTTCCTCTGGCTAGCACACTAGCGCCTTCCTTGTTGGAGGTTTTTAGTACTATTTTAACCAAAAAGTTATTTTTTTATTTAAAACAAAACAAGCATTTGATTCCGATCTCGCTCGATACTAAGCGGCGATGATGTCTAAGGTAGAACACACCCAAGAGAAGCGTATTCACTCTTACCTTAAAGAGCCCCAAGTTCTATTGTTCAACGAATACTTTAACAGCGCATGAATAAGAAAAAATAAATTTAACTTTGAACAGAAACTTGTCAAAATTTATTTTATTTCTATTTTACGTTAGTTATCAAGGTTACCAAGGTTTATCGTGCTATTTAACAATATCCTTATCGGCGGTCGGAGTTGAAATGTCGTGATGCTTTCTGGACGTGAACACATGCTCTTCTTGAAGGTTAGATCGGACAAACGATAATATGCGGAGGAAGTGAAATAGAGGGCATTTATCAAGAAAAGTTTTGATATAATACTCATTAGTTACTAGGCCTCTTTCGTAATATAATTCATCAAGAGTTTGTCACCAAAGAGTTCGTAACAATTCGTAACTGGATGACTATCGCTCAAGACAAATAAAAGTGCAAAAAGATGGAAGAGGGTTTTACCCTATAAGGGGCAAACAAGACACTTAAACTGTCAATTAATTAATTGTTCGCTTAAATAAAGCTATAATTACCTACATGGTATAGCTGGCCCGTTTGTTTTAATTTTATTCAAGGGCTCCTGACATCTGAATATAAAATCAATTAAGTAATTAACGAATATAAATTAAAACAAATTAATGAATCGATCGAAACATACCACCTAGTAGTTTGAGTCAAATTTTCTGTTATATCTGATCTACTTTTAAGAGTGAAAATATAAATGATTAGATTAGATTGAAGATGAAAAATAAGCCATTTCTTTTGGATAACACAGAAGCAGCCAAAGTGGGTAATCCAGAGACCTTGGTGAATTCCTCGTATGATTGTATTGTTGTTATACTACAATAGCCGACTTTAGTAGGTCATCACATCTTCGCACCTAATCACTTCCGTTAATATTCAAACTTGTATGTAGTTTTGTAGATATGGATTAAGTATGTTTTTTTTTAACCAAGCACATGATACCAATCCTGTCTGATATCAAGCTGCGATGAAGTCTAAGGTGTAACAAGCTTGCCCAGGCGAAGCCTATTCACTCTTGCCTTAAAGAGCCCTAGGGCCCCACGTTATATTAATCAGGGCATACTTCAGCAGGCAAAGACACACACCGACGTTCAGAACTAAGTTTGTACCTTCTTAGATAGTATTTTTTCCTTACTCAGTGGTAAGTACTTAAAAAATCTTGGTTTTATCGTCTGCTACAATCTCGAAGATTCAAAAAAAGAGGAAAAGTATGGATCAAGGAACCTACCAAAGAATATGATTACTTAGAATCAAAACTCTTCTAAACCTGTCACACTGGGACTCAACATTAACGTGTGAAATGCGGTATTTAACACCTCTGCCTACCCCTCTCGAGGAATTAATTACGGCGTGAGTTTATGTTTACGTGTATCACAAAACTATGACGAACAAACTGTGAAGCAGGTTTACATATTTCCTACGACTTGAGGAGGTCCAGGACTTGAGGTTGTATAGCTTGGACAACACTTCCGCCAAGAAAAATGATAAATTCTCAGTAGTCCTCATAAATGCAATATGCAAAACTATAAGGAAACATGTGATTTGCATAAAACTAGTGGCTATTTAAAATCTTCTAACAGAAAAAAACTTAACCTCTAATTTTACTGCAATTTTGCATATTATAATATGAAAAAGGTAAGTCAATCATCTACGTCTCGAAATTTTTTCTACCTAGTTACCAGCATGTCTATTGTTAACCAAATTAGCACTAACATTTCAAACTTAATTCTATTTCATGCCAGTAACCACTGCCATGTAAATAAATCACGCATTTTTTTCTTTAAATTGAGGCAACTAAGCTTCACTCTGTCCCACCACTGCAATTCCTGTTAACCAGTATCAACATTGGCGTGCTTTGGCGACGTATAATGAAGCTGTGCAATGAACCAGAAGCTATGTGCACGGACATATTACCGGCTGCTGGCGCAGGACTCGCAACGAAATTAGTCAGAAGGTAGAAAAAAGAAGAAACAGCTTCTAAACCATCCTCCCAGCGAAACTAAAAATCTAACCTAACCTATAACAATAATAAAACCAAAAGAGTATCATTTCAATGAAAGGTGATCTGTTATAACTTTTGTCATGTTAAATGACCCAATTGTCTTTGAAATGAGGTATTTTAGGTACCAGAGACAAATTAAAGAAGCCATGCAAATTGTAGAAGAATAATTGCTTTCCTCATTTCATTGCACTGCCTCGTGGTTACTGCATTTATGAAATAGAATATCTTATTAAACGAGTATGTTTCGTTTTTTTTTGTATTTTCTAAGGCAAAATACATCTTTGCATTCGAATGATTCAAACTTCGAAAGTCCAATGGTTCAAACTTCAAAATATATATGTAATCTCCTTCTTTTAACTATGTTAGTTTAAGTATTTGTTATAAATTTTAAATAATTGTAATGTTTAACTATTTATGTTATACTCATTTTACGTTAAACTATCTATTTTTATATGACAAACGTAAAAATAATTTAATCTCTATTAAGTATTGAACAGGCATTTCTTTGTTGTTCATGACTTCGCTTAGTGACCAATAACGTTTCCAAGTATTAGCTATTCACCTTTCTATTTCTTTTTGCATGCAATCTTCAGTAAAAGAAAAGAGAAAAGTATATAAAATGTGTATTATACCATGTTTACTATATGGTTGTCAAATTTGGGCATTAACAGAATTACAAGAAAATAAAATAAAAATATTTCAGAATGGAATGGAGAGAAGTACACTGGGAGTTAAAAGAATAATTCGAATAAAATTGAAAGATATAAAAATAAATCAAATTTCAAAAACGCAAACTCAACCTACAGACTACTAAAGTGGAGATGGGCAGGACATATGTTAAGAGAAAAAAAGAGAAATGGACTATAGTATTAACAGAATGGTGGCCACGGGACTGCAAAAGAAAAAGAGGCAGACAGACGAAAAGATGGGAAGATGACCTTAGGAAAATAGCGGGTCCTGCGTGGACTCGCATAGCAAAAGACAGGACTAAATGGAAATCTTTAGAGGAGGCCTATGTCGAGAGACAAGCTGTGACGTAGAAGCTACCGTTTGCCGATAACTACATGTTATTAAACATAGCCTGAGTTTAGGTTGCTACAATACAACATCAAGGATATCGTTTTCAATCTATACCAAATACGATATTTATCTGCTGTCGCAAAGTTAATAATAAATAAATAAATAAAAAGCCTTTATTGCTGTTTCTTTAGGTTTCCATAAATATTATTTGAGATTTGCCTGAGTTTAGGTTGCTACAATACAACCTATGATATACCTAGTTAGTACTATCAGTGAATAATTTTTGTCATACCCTGTTTCCTAATTTGTATTCCTAAATATCTAACTGTCAATGCTATATTGAATCAACTGGCAGTATTGTTTCAATGTTACTATGGAATCCGATTAATTATGTGCGTTTGTATGCTAATAAAACTGAAAATCCAAAAAGTTCGTACCAAAGGTCATAAGTAGTAGATTTGTTAAGTTCGTTAACTTCTGGACAATCATTGTTATATGCGGATTCTAACACCTAATTTAAATTTGGTATGGACAATTTAGCTCTATGCTAAATTTAAAATAAAATAAAAACTTTAAACAATTAAGTTTAATTGGTGAATTCATTAATTTAACATACCCAACTAAGAAATAGTGCCATGCAGAATAATTATTTAAATATTTATTTTCCTGTTCCAATCCTTTCTTTTGTCGGTTTGACATTTAAGTTAAAATATTTATCGACTTACTGTTCTCAGCTTTATCTTCACCCTCTTCGGAATACCTCCCGGTGATCAACCTGATCACAAAATAAATAACAGCTAAAAAGAACCCAATCGTTAACATTAAACTTTTAAAACCACATCACTACACAATCACGACACGTAAAAAAAAAGTTTTCCCGCCAATAATTCCCGCGCGAAATGGGACGTTGGTACGGTTGAACTGAAATCCGATACAAAACAGTTTCCCTGTCAGACTGAAGTTCAGTTCATTTGAAAAGTAATGAACACCTATGATGCCACTCCTGATAAGCAACCAATGACATTTGAATAGGTTATACGAAGCGTGGCTAGCACGACCCGCAACATGCTTGAGACACGGGGTTCGTCTGCTTTTAGCGAAAATAAGTTTGGTTATTAATCTTGCCTTGACCTTAAAGCGCTTTTTTGATTAAAAATTAAGATATATGGAAAAAAAACAATATGTACTCTATTAAATATTTACTGCATACAAAGATATTATTAATGAAAGAAAAAGAAATATTTTCAATCATCAAAATAAATTATTTTTGAGATTGACTTTATTTTTACCTCAAATCCATATTCATCGAAGAAGACATCAAGAAAGATAAATATTAGGGGGTAACATTTTTAAATTCATGTATTATTATAAATTATTGTTTGCGTCATGATTTATACAACTATTGTTACATTTGAATGAATACTTTTATATTACTGTTGTACTTGGTTTAGTTTCATAGCTGTGTAAAAATTATCATAATGGATGTTTGGCATGGTTCCTTGCATGACGAGCGAGTGTAGGATTTAAAAGGATCAAACTTAAATGGCGGGATTTAAAAAGGAAAGACAAGATTTCCAAAAACTGAATAAAAAATTAATACAATACATATACTTTGTTTTAACATGGCGTTTTTCACTTCTCTCCTCACCTTAGCTAATATTACGTACCTACTAGTAACAATTTTTTAATAAAAGGAAAGAATCAAGTGAAATACATGAATAAACTTTTAAAAATATTGTTGCATTCTATTTGTTTATTTAGGTTAATCATCAATAACTGATTAAAATTTTTGACGCCAAAAGCGTGATTTCAACATGATTGAACCAATTTCGTGCCAACTGATAAGAAAAAAGTTCAAATAGGTATCTTACCTTTTAAGCTTTTGCCAGAAACTTTGTCTTTGTAGAATACTTTTTTTTATCGGATGATTTTTACTTTAAAACTAGGCAAGCATATCTCCCCTATCCCGCCTGATGTCAAGTGGCGATGGACTTGTTTCAAATCTTAACACAAATAAAGAAAAAAACATTTATTTCTTTTGTTATAATAATACAGAAATTTACATTTCGACGTATTAAGTTCACAATAAAATAAAGAACAAAAACGCTGTTAATTACTTTTAGACAATAAAAACATATATTACTTCAACAAAAAATGGGACAGCAAATGTTTACCTCGAATGACAGACGTTGTTTTTCAAACTGAAAACTTTTATTATATAACTTTGTATTCATAGCTTATACTTTATACAATATCATGAGCAAACAAGCGGACGGTTCACCTGTTGAAAAGTGATAGGTCCACCTAATGACACGATGATGCCGTTACTGTCTGGAACGCCAGAGCACCGTCAATGCGTTGCCTAAGTAGAGGTAAAGATGTTATGCCTCTCGTGCCGGTAGTTACACTGGCTCTCCAATCCTTCGAACCGAAACACAGCGAACTGCTTCATGTTGTAAATGGAAAGGAGGGTGGAACCAACTCAGACGATATCGCACGTATATCTACCACCTGTAAACGCTATTGCGTTTTACAATTAATTTATAAATAAACTAAATCACGACACACACTTAGACTCAGCACTGCAGTAAGTGTCGTAAGAACTTGTATCACAGGTACTGTGTAACGATATAGTATAAACTACATAGATAAAAATACCATACCCAAAACCGGTAAGCGAAACAACGCGTCTTATAATGTTAGTATAAATTGTTTAATGAGTCTTAAAGTTTTCTTCAAAGTGATGATTTCTATAAAAAAATCCTATGTTCCTATTCAGTTTAGAAAAAAAAAGTTCAGTTTATTAAGTATGAATCCAAAAAACGTTTCTTTATGAGATGCATAGGTACCTTCGACGTAACCGAAACGATTTATTTGTTTTTTTTAGAATTCCCTATTTAATTGAAAAGATCTATGTATACTTAATATATGTTGCACAATATCTACACCCTATGTAATATTTAGTTCTATAATTTGATAGACTATGGATAATCGATCTAATTCTATGCTATGCCGAAAGAAATTGACAGCATACTATCTTAACGATTTTTAAGGATGGAAAGGAGTACCAGTCACCTTTCGTAACTCACTAAAGATCTAAATAATCTCTTAGAAACAACCCATTGGATAAACAAACAATATTTCATATGTGTTGAGGGAAGGGGGGGGGCATAGGCTTACTTTAGTTAAAAAAATGGCGGCTGAAGTCGCGTGTAATTTTGCAAAAAAAAAAATCGTTTTAGAATTTGTTTGATGTCTAGTTCATCGTAGATCTAGGCATGTGCTTATTTAAGTTTATAAAAGGTGAAAAGTTTGTGATTTTGTATGTAAACTTCCTGATCCGATTAAAAAAATCTTTCACTCTTGTATTTTAATTTCAGAATAGATTAGGGTGGACATATATTTTTAAGTGGCAAAGGCTAATGTCAAAACCTGCATACTGCCTAGGGTGTTTCTTTCATTAATTACTTGTAATACAGTTGGAAATTGTGATGCGTAGGAAGAGCAAGGACAACTCTATAAATAAACTGAAGTCAAAGGCCATAAGATATATCAATGTCTTTTCAAAGTCATATAGATTTAGCATTGGTAACTAAATCTTTATCAAGCTTTTTCCGCGACTTCGTTCGCATGGGATTCCTTTTTATTACAAAAATAAGTATTTACGTAGGCATATTGGAGAAAAACTTTTTAAAACTGGTCGAATGGTTTGAAAGAATTTCGCCCACTGTACAGCTAAACTTTATAGTAGTGACGTAACTGTACGATGGCATTTGGCATGACGACAAAATGCCGTGTGCATTTTTTTTTTCAAAGACCCCATCAAATTCATTTGTCACCTCGAACGGTATAGGTAAGCCCCCCACCCCAAATTCTAGGCTACTTTCATGAAAATGAAGAGTCAAAATAGTCGTTATTTCTAAAAAAATTACCTCTCGTTTCCTTTGCCAATGGCTTCGAATAGTCAAGTTATTCCATTGATAATATGCATTACCCATAGATTAATTATTTAAGTATGCTACTATGTAAGTAGGTACTCTATATATTGTGTATTATGTCCTCGACGTAAGTATAACTGCCTATAAACATCACTATAGAAAAAGTTTTATCCATGTAAAGCGACACGATCGCTTTTGCGTTTTTCTATTTTTTTTTTTTTTGATAATACTTGGTAGGTACGATTCGGACTAACACACGAAGAGTTCCGTCCCCTTCGTGTGAATTTTAATTCTGTATATAACTATGTGCATATTTACATTTAGACCTACACTACCATTTTCCCGTGACATCGGCATCATAGATTTTGTTTTTTACTTCTCAGTGTCTACCGTTAATCGTATAGTTTTTCTACACGTAAGGTAACATATGTAGATCACTAGAGTGATTTTATTTAGAAATTATTCCCAATAAATCCGTTAGAGGCGCTTTACAAAGATTCATACAAATTTGTAACTGCAGTCGCTAGCGACAATCGAAGGTAAAACTCAAGGCGGACAGAAATCTTACAGTATTTTGGGATGAAAAGTATAACATTAATGGTTAAGAAATAAACTTAATATCGAGGTGAAAAATTAATAAACATTCAAATGTCTATTTCTCATTTTTTAATTAACATTTAGTACTTAGCTTAGTACTAAATAATAAGTAATATAATTGATCCATCTCATTTGGTTCATCCGAAAACCCACACACCTGCTGCCCGAGCCGGCATTCGCTCGGCTCTGCAGACAAATTAAGCCTCGTATTCACTAGGCAACAATTGATGCGCAAACAACAATATGTTGCGATACATGTCCCACTTCAAATGTTGGCTAATGGATACGCATCGTTGAGCAATGTTGCCGATCTTGTTAAATGTCAAAGATTGTGCGTCAAATGCTTTTTTTTATCGCGTCGTCAAACTAATTTTCTTTGACATCAGCTTTACACAGCTTATTATTTTTTATTTTTAATATTCTTGAACTTTTGAATATCCTTTATTATATCTACATCAAAATAAATTACCATGAATTTAATTACACAGAAATCGTCTAAAAGTTGTTTCAGTAACAAATATGAACAATGAACGTAAACACACATAGCATAAACATAAATTCCACCGTTATTAATCCCTTTAGAGGGTAGGCAGAGGTATTATGCACCGCATTTCGCTTGTTTAAGTTGAGTAACAGTGCGACAGGTTGCGAAACTGTCGCCACTATCCAGGCAAGTTGAAACATTGAACATCAAACAATAAATAAATCTTTAAATATGAGTTTCAGCTGTAGTTATAAAAAATAACATCCAGAACTTCGAACTAGAAAAATATCAAACAGATAAAATTCAAGCTACATCAATAAAACTGTACAACGATAAAGTTGAAACAACCTTGTCTGCGGTGTACTGTCCACCCAGACATGCTGTTAGCAAAAATGACTACAAATTGTATTTCTTCTCTCTGGGCTCTAGGTTTATATGTGGTGGGGACTGAAAAGCTAAACACATGTACTGGGATTCACGTTTAATTACACATAGAGGGAGACAACCATATGGCATAGTACAAAATATGAACACACGCAAACCGACATACTGGCCAACGGATCGAAATAAAATTCCAGACCTACTGGATTTCTTTATTACCAAAAATATTAGTAGAAATTACATGACCACTTAATCCTGTACGGATCTAACATCACACACTAGTAACACTTAATGTCAACACAAGGGTAGTTCTGGTCCAACCTCTGGAAAAGCTGTACAACAAAGCTACTAACTGGGAAATGTATCAAGAAATTGTCACAGCAGAAACTAAGCTCTTGAAACCATTAAACACAGTACAAAACATAGAAGAGACAATAGAGAGTCTCAATAAAACTATACATAAAGCAGCTAAAACCTCCACAAAAGTTCGAAGGAAATTACCGATTACGTTAAATGAATACCCGAAAACCATCAAAGATAAGATAGTTTAACGTCGCAACCTTAGAAAAGTATGGCACAGAACGAGATATCCTGCAGACAAAGCCGCTTTCAATCGAACATGTAACGAACTGAAAACCCTGATTAAAACCTTCAACAACTATAATCTACAAACGTTCCTTTCAAACTGGACTCCAAGATTGGACACGGACTATTCACTCTGAAAGCAACACATAAATTAAAACGTCCCAATAATCACATTCCACCTATAAGAAAAGACAACGGAGACTGGGCCAGATCAGACATGGAAAAGGCAAAAATATTCGCCGAATACCTTAGTAAAGTGCTTCAATCTTTTCCCGAAAAAAATCCTATGCAAGGCAAAGAAACTAAAAGCTACCTAAAAAGTGCATTACAAATGTGTTTACCATTAAAGCACGTAAGTCCTACCGAAGTAGCCAGCGAGATAAAACACCTTAAGGATGAAAAATCACCGGGATACGATCTTATAGACAGCACTCTTCTGAAAAATCTTCCAAAACCAGGAATAGTAACAATAGTCAATATATTCAATGCGTGCTTGAGGCATTGCCACTTCCCAGGATAGTGGAAGACAGCACAAGTGATAATGATACCTCAACCGACTAAGCCACCCAACGAAGTAGAATCATACCGACCTATTAGCCTTCTGCCCCTTATAGGTAAACTCTTCGAGAAGATATTACTAAAGAGGTTGAAGATTCACCTGAAGGACATAATTCCAACCCATCAATTTAGCTTCAGGGAGAGCCACGGAACGATAGAGCAGGTTCACCGTATCGTCGACGTGATAGGCAGATCGTTTGAGGAAAAGAAATACTGTTCCGCAGTCTTTTTAGATATTAGCCAAGCCTTTGATAAAGTTTGGCACGAGGGCTTGTTATATAAAGAGAATGCTTCCACACTCTTTTTACCCTATTCTACATTTTTACCTTAACAAGCGATGCTTCGAAGTTAAATTCCATAATGAAACATCGGACTTGTATGAGATCAGATCAGGAGTACCTCAAGGAAGTATCTTGGGCCCAGTCCTTTATACTATATTTACTGCAGATCTACCTACAACAGACAGCACCACTATTGCTACATATGCAGATGACACGGCCATTCTATTAACACTAATCCAGTTACTGCATCTGAGTATCTACAACATCACATTGATAAGATAGAGGATTGGCTTAAAATGTGGAGAATGCACGCAAATCAAAGTAAGTCAACTCACGTAACGTTTACGCTCAGGAGAGACTCTTGCCCTCCTGTTGCAATTAACAACGAATTAATACCGCCAAATTATCATGCAAAATACTTGGGAATGCATTTAGACCGAAGGCTGATATGGCAAAAACAAATTTGGGCTAAACGTAAGCAACTTGACCTAAAATTACGCAGTATGTACTGGTTAATAGGACGTCACTCGCAAATGAGCACACACAAGTTGAAAGTGTATAAAGCCATACTAAAAACAATATGGACTTATGGTATCCAGCTCTGGGGCACTACAAGCAATAGTAATATCGAGATACTGGAACGCTTCCAAAATAAAACACTAAGAACCATCTTTAACATACGACAATACATCAGTAATCGGATTATCTATCTGGACCTGCAACTACCAATAGTTAAACAGGATATTACAAAATTCACTATCAATTACCAAATAGACTTAAACATCACAAAAATGAACTTGCTATCGGATTGTGGGGAGAGAGAAGTATAAGTTGTAAGATACTAAAAAGACATTGTGTTCCAACATTACTAGAAAGATTCAACAGGATGGATTGAGACACTTAATTGATGGTCCCACCAAGCTAAAATCCTGAACCAATAATAAATATTAAACAGAGTAGTGGCTTATTGTTAACTCAACAGATTGCCATGTTGCAGAACAGAGAAGAAAAAAAAGTTTTATTGCCAATAATACTTTGTTGCATGATTTTTGCTTAAGTTAAAATTGACATCCCTAGCGTCTAGGAGAGCTGAGCAAACCAAAACCAAAGTAGCGCAAAACTGAAGTACTTTCTAATTTTTGTTGAAACATGAAGAAACTATGGACCAACTAAGTCGCATTTTAAACCATCGGTGGAAAGGAACGTTCTATTTAAATTTGGTCAAAACGATAGATGCTAAGCTGAGTTATTTATATTTTATAGATATTTTCAAAATTGGATAATCCAACAAAATAACCATATAAAAAAAAAACTACAAATACATTTATTCAGGACATAGAGTAGGTATCACTAAATCAATTTTTTTTATTTTTAAATGGCAACATTAAGAGAAAAATTATTAAAAAAAAAGAAGTGTTTCGTGAAGGACGTGCAATTTCTTTGATTTTACGTGGAAATAAACCGATAATTTTGTTAAAAATTGTGATTTAGCATTTACATTATTTTAATATTTATGGATTGTTGTGTGTTATAGTTAAGAACTTTAGAACAAAATGTTCATTGAAAATCCAGATGTTTTTAAAACTTGGCTGACGTCCATTCTAGAACCACTGTAAGTTACGCATCAATCAGCCATATTTCATGGTATTTTCTTTAGATTTGCACATTAACTTAATCGATTCCTGTTTTCTAATGATGGGTGCTTTGTAATTTATTAAATTAGTTTTTTTAATGGTTGGGAATCGTGCCAACGTGATTTTATGAAGATTTTACTATGCGTATTTTTTTGGCACGGTATGGCATTTTTGTCATGCATGCCATAACATGATGTTTGGCTTTCGATTACAAAACTTCACGCTTGCGAGGTAAATTTTTAAAGTTTAGACCTAACCTCAAATTAAATCTAATAATAATTGTTACCGTCATTAAATTTGCGCATACATTTATTTACATAAAATTTTCTTGGTACTATGATATATGCACATAACCTTAGTTTTAGTAAATTAATATGTATGTAAGTTGGAATCTTATCCAATAAATAAGTTCCCAACCTAACATACATCAAGTAAATATAACCTGTAAGACATCATCAGATATTGTTTTTCCTGTAATATGCCTCAACTGGGATAGAAACCTATGACACCTTAGGCTTAGCAACAGCTGCTCTATGAGGTCATTGATAACTAAAGGGTCACCACTCGGTCATACCACTACCACTCCTGTTCACCAAGATTGATACCAACTTAAAAATTAATGCATCTATGCAATGTTGCACAGATTACATACTTACTACATAAACTAAACTCAAAATCTGTTATAGCGTCAATGATAAGAACAGCTTGGTTATTACGACTCAATGTTGTAATTATTAAGTAATCATACTTTAACAACTATCGGATAAAGCATCCATGTTTTGTATGGTTCCTTCAATGTTGTAATGTAACTGTGTAACTTTATCCATCCATTTGACTGAACAGTACAAATATCCTCCTCCAAAATTGGTAAACAAGTCATTTGTAAGGTTTGATGGCTTCAACAGATGAAAATTTTGTTATATTAACCTTCTTCTATCGAGTACTTGTCTATTGTCTGTGGTAAAATATACAGCTGTCTCCAAATTTTCTTACAAAAAATCCATCAGAAATGAATGTGTTCAGCTTGACATACAAGCAGTATCGGCAAATCAATAACATTTGATCATCCGAAAAATTGGTTTTCTATACACATGTCCCCCAATTAGTTTAGATAATACATTCAGCACTCTACTGTACATTCATCTCTATTTCCATTTGGCGACATAAAACTTTCCGTTATGCAAATATGATAATGTTAAGTGTTGATGCGCTCATTTATTCATAGAAGTTTTGCACTGCGCTTTGATTTCAGTTGCAAAGATCTATTTACAAACTTGACTACATTATAATATTAATTAAAAATACTCATTAATACTAATGCATTAAACAGTCTATTTCTGGTTTACCCCACTTGTGTTTATTACAAGCACTCTGACTAAACATATCTATTTATAAAAATTACCACCTCAGATCAGAATTAAATAGCCCACACATTAATCCTATTTTTAAATATTCAAGTTTCGGATTTTAACATTGTTTGAAATGTTTGTTGTATTTATTACAAAAGTGCAAAAAGTTGCTTTAAAATAATATGGTTTAAAATTAATCTGGTACCAAATAGTTTAGTTTGAAGGATTGGAGAGCAGGTGTAACTATCAGCACGATAAGTAAAACATCTCTACTTCTACATGGGTAACGCATTGGCAGTGCTCTTGGTGTTCCAGACATCAAGGACATTGTCGTGTCAATAGACAGCGGTATCACTTTCCATCAGGTATACCGTCTGTTTGTTTGCCCGTGATGTTGCATAACATAAGGAAAATTCTAAAATTTATTTTTAAAATACTACAATAAAAATGATTGCTAACCGAATAAAACATTTTTTCCATCGCCTTATCTAGAATTGAGATAACAAGTTGAAAACACGTGAAACATTGTAATACACCCTGTTTTGTAAACTAGTTATAAAATCAAACGAAGATAACAGTTTTTATTGAAGATTACATTCCATAGACCTATATTACATGCATATAACATTACAAATAAAAATAAAAAGACCTTTATAGTTAAATAAAGGTCATGATTAAACAGTTTTAATTGTTACCTATATTTTATTACTTTACAATATTGATAATTCTTATCATTAGTTACGGAAATAGATTTATTTTTAAAATTTTATTTTGGTATATAACATTTTTAATTTTCTTGTTAGTTTTCATTTAAACCAAAATTAAGGTTGAATAATATTTAAGCGAGTTTGAAGTAATTGTTTATTTTTTACACTTTAAAGTAAAGATTTTAATGTCAAAATATTCAGTTCTACTTTAGGGAAGAACCGGTAAAAAACATCTATGGTTGTCATTTTTTTTTTTACGATATCATTGCAAAATCATTAAAAAATAAATTCTTACAGACAGACATACATAGATATACTCTTTTTTGATTACATAAACATAATATTCGTTTATTATTAATTAATGTTAAAGTTTTATAAAATAAACTTATTCATTGTCTTTACAATATAATAAATTGTAAATATTAATTTGCAGTTGCGATGCAGACCCAGCCGCTTTGGCCAAATATGTCTACGCTCTTGTCAAGAAGGAGAAACCCCTTGAAGAACTCCGGGAAGGCATGGTCGACCAGCTCGACGTCTTCCTACAACATGGTATGTATTTTGTTTAAGAGTCTTTATTAAACAGATATAAAATAAAACATGTAGTTTAACAGATAAGTTTTAACTTTTTGTACCAACAAGCTTATCTACCTAGCCTGCATGACGGCAAGCAGTTAATTGTCTATATGTTTGCAATACGAGAGGCATCACCATACATTAAGTTCACAATACATACATAAACTCACGAAGTAATCCCTCGACAGGGGTTGGCAGAAGTTTTACATATTTCGAATTTCGCATCGTTCGTTTATGTTGTGTCCCAGTGTGACGGGTTGCAAAACTGTAGTCATTATCCGGGCACAGTGAGAAACATTACAGCTTCAATGTACGGCAACCCGAGAATCGAACCCTTGACCTGCTGTCGGGTCGGATTGCTCGGTTAACCAAGGCACGTAACAAACTGACCTAACACATCCTCACTTCGTCACGTTCATAATAACACACAAAATTTAAACCTTTCTTACGTTTTTACAGAAACCAAACCGTTTGTGGACATGCTGTTCAAATCGTTGGAGACCAATGAGTACCTTAAGAGCGAGGAGAAGGTAGAACCGGCTGCGGCTCTGGAGATGGTTGAGTCTGAACCTTTGCCTGAAGCGGACGTGGAGACGGAGAACCACGGTGAGTGCGGAAAAAAAAAACTTATTTAAAATAATAATAACCACATTGACTCAATCCTGCACTAAGTTAAACTCGTATCACAGGAACTAAACAACGATATGGTATATACCACATAGATATGAATGCAATATCCAAGACTGGTAAGCGAAACAATACGTTCTGCAAATAACACAAAGCCCCGACCCCGCCGGGATTCGAACCCGGGACCTCTACTGTAGCAGTGGGCTGTTTTCACCATGGCGCCACCACCACCGCCATGAAAATTGATAATTCTCTCTGGATCTTGGAGCCGAATTTTAACATTGTTCAGTAGTTTGAGCAGTGTGTCGATAAATTAATCAATCGGTGACATTTTCGTTCTGTGTCTCATAAAAAAGCCTTTATGTACGTTAAATGAGACAAAAATAATAATAATGTAACTAAAAATTCCAGCACCAAACGGCGGCAGCGTACCTCTAGTCGCGTCAGAGGAGGCGACTAAACCGCCGCAGCGACATCGCGTAGTCGTCAGAAACAAGCCGCAAGGACAACCACAGCCTCCGCAACAACAGTCTACTCTTGTCAAGGTAAATAAGAAGAATTTTAAGAAGATTATATTTTGTCAATTCTTGCTTCATGTTGGTTTTACGGTAAAAAAAATAATTTCCATGGAGATGTTTAAAATTTAAAATAATGAATATAAGTTAAACAAGCTATGCTACACTATCTGTCGCGTCGTGAAATTGTATTGAGCCATATGCTTTTCTATAGTACAGTTAAAAAAAAATCCCTAAGATATATTTCAACGGCCTCTGTGGCGCAGTGGTGTAACTTCCGATTGCTACGCTATAGGTTTCGGGTTCGAATCCCAACGGGGGCTGAGAAAGTTATTTGTATGAAGCATTGTTTCGCTTACCGGTCTCGAATATTGTATTTAGATATGTAGTATGTATCATCGTTGCTCAGCATCTGTAACAAAGATTATTTAATCTTACTGTAGGGCTGAGTCAATGTGTGTGTCGTTATTATTATTATTTACTGTAATATATCACTGCTTTGCATATATACAAATACACACATTACATTACAAGATTCAAATTAGTTCTTATTTAAAAATTTAACATTCAATATTATTATACTATTTCTGATATCACTGAATGAAATGAAGGTAAATATTTAATGTATATTACAGGTGTTACCGTTGAACGAACTTCTAGAAGAACCATTAGACAACCAACCGCCGAGAAGGAGAGATAGAAGAACCGATTCTGTAAGTCATTATTAAAATTGTCGCCCTTACTATTAATTCGTTTATTTACCACACACAACTCGGGGTAGCCTCGCTCCTATACCTATATCCTAAAAAGAAACCTTTGCCAACAAACAAAATGCCCTTTGGTGAAAAAAAGGCTAAATTTTGAACAAAAAGAGTTGAAAAAATGATTAAATGCTGAAAAGAATGTAAACTTTGAAAGTTTCCACAAACAAAGCTAAACATTCCACCAATTCGTAAACCAGAAGGAGGATGGGCAAAGAACGATTTAGAGAAAGCAAACACATTTGCAAAACATCTCAAATCAGTCTTCACGCCTAACTGCTGTGAAGGTCCCTCAAGCTATGGCAATGATCTTTTGGACAGTGTTTCTTCCCTTGATACTGCAGAACATGAGGTCGAAGCTATAAAAATAAGTAAGTGGGAACTTAAAAGAACTAAACCATAAGAACATAAACCCAAGGAAGGCTCCAGGATACGACCTCATAACGGGTAGAATACTCAAAGGTTGCCTGAAACCGCCTGCTGCTACCTAACTCTGTTGTGCAATGCTGTGCTCCGACTTGCCTTTTCCTACCTCAGTGGAAGGTCGTACAGGTAAAAATGATTCTAAAACCAGGAAAGAATCCTGACGACCCCAAATCATACAGACCAATTAGTTTATTGCCCATATCGTCGAAATCTTATTTGCAAAGCTACTGTCAATTGTCAAAACCAAAAAGTTAATACCTGACCACCAATTTGAATTTCGACAACAGCCTGGTACTGTAGAACAGGTACACAGGATTAGTAAATAAATACCACTTTTAAAATGAAACAGCACTTGCTCAGCCGCTTTTCTAGATATCTCAAGCGTTTGATAAGGTTTGGCATGAGGGCCTTTTTATACAAACTCAAACTTAACTTACCAGCACCACTCTATAACATCATAAATTCTTACCTAAAGAGTCGCCAATTCTACGTTAAATGTGGCGAACAAATTACAAGGCTGTTTGAAATCTATGCTGGCGTGCCCCAGGGTAGTGTACTGGGCCCAATACTGTATTTACTCTATACTTATGACCTACTAACGTCTGAAAAGCGGTTTTTGGTACTTTTGCTGATGACACGGCAATCATGGCAATTCATGAGATTTCTCAACAGGCATCGAGCATCCTACAGCAAAATTTAAACCAAGTATCGACTTGGCTTAAAAAATGGCGAATAAGGGCTAACGAAACAAAGTCTGTACATGTTACATTCACTATGAGACGAGAAACCTGTCCACAAATGATCCTTAATGGATCTGAAGTCCCTCAAGCTGAAGACGTTAAGTATCTCGGTATATACTTAAACAGGCGCACTTGGAGACGCCACATACTAATGTAAGATGTACTGGCTGCTAAGCAGATCTCCAAATGGAAAACAAAATTTTGCTGTACAAAGCTATTATCAAGCCTATTTGGTCTTACGGATTTCAACAATGGGGTACAGCCTCTACCTCTAATATTGAAATTATACAGAGATTTCAATCAAAATTGCTAAGAATGATAACTCAAGCCCCATGGTATGTCTCTAATGACAAAATACACAAGGACCTAAGCATACGACCTATCAGAGAGGAAATAAATTTGTCTACTGCAAATTATTAGGAAATAATTAAAAACCTCCCAAACTAACTGGCTAATATCTTAATGCTAGAAAGAGCTCAGAGACTCAAAACCAAAAAATTACCAAAGGACAACCTAAATTCAAACAACGCCTAAATGAAAGAAATTGATTTTAGTTCATTGTTGAATGAACTGAAGCTTGTAGCTGAATGTCCTATATTGTGACAGATTGCTGTTATTATTAGGAGTCAAAAAAAAAAACCACACCCACACACATCCTTATTTGTGTTACAGAGATAAGTAGTGTACCCAATTTGGAGGCCACTATGGCGTAGAGGTGTAAACAGGCGACTGCTACGTCATAGGTTCCGGGCTTATTTTTTTTCAGTGTTCTCTGCTCACTTAAAAGTTCAAAGGATGCTCTTAAATATTCCTCATTGTTTGATTAATGTGATAACCGTTTGTTAACAACAGGCTCGCGATAAAGAGGAGAGGAGACGCCGAAGGTCGAGATCCTGGGAGAGGAGGACCAGGTCTCGGAGACATCCCAGGGATCCTGAACACAATGTCGAGAGGAGGTGCGTGCTTTTTGTTAAATAATAATAATATCTCGGGACAATTAATACAAATTGTCTCATAGGTCAGGTTCGATAATTTTGAAAATAGTAAAAATTGAAAAAATATATAGTAGGATGAAACCCGTTAAAAAAGGACAAGAATTTAACGAAAATGAAAGGAAAAATAATTTACGTGCGATCTGAGGTCGGGAAGTGGAAGGGGGTGAGTTTTAAGGGTAAAAAATGGTTTATCTCGATTACTAGCAAAACTACAAGTCCTATGGAAAAAACGACGACAAAGTTGTAGGTAATAAAGAGACCTACAATTTATGTCATTACACTTTTTTTACATAACCTCAAAATTTATGTGAAAAATTCATATAATCAAGTTTTTAATTTTTATCTATTCTAAGAAATATTTTTTTTCACGAAATCCGGTGAAAACTCACCTTTTTATGTCCTAAAGACATTGTATTTTTTTATTTGAAATATTTATTTTTTCACCTTATTTTGACTTAATATCGAAAAAACACCCAAATTTTCAATCGAAAATTCTCGCGTCAAAATATCCGTTTTTTTTTTTTAAAGTTGGGGAGGTTTTTGTTCGTTGAAATCTCTTCTTTCTGATAATGAAAAAAAATGTATACATTACTATGGCAAAAGTTCTCAATTAACAACCAAATAAGTTAATATTTAATAAGACATCTACAAAAAACCAAAAACTTGATTATATGAATTTTTCACATAAATTTTGAGGTTATGTAAAAAAAGTGTAATGACATAAATTGTAGGTCTCTTTATTACCTACAACTTTGTCGTCGTTTTTTCCATAGGACTTGGTAGTTTTGCTAGTAATCGAGGTAAACCATTTTTCACCCTTAAAACTCACCCCCTTCCACTTCCCGACCTCAGATCGCACGTAAATTATTTTTGCTTTCATTTTTGTTATGTTCTCGTCCTTTTTTAACGGGTTTCATCCTACTATTTTTTTTGTTGTTTTCAAAAATTATCGATCGATGGTCTAACAGTCCCAAACGATGTGTATTACACTATAGGCTTGTAATATGTGTATTAAACAATGAAATATGTACATACATAGATAAATACATACTTAAATAGACAGAAAACCAAACATGACCTCAAATCAAGTACCTGTCCGATCTGGGACCTGCATTTTAACCATTTCGTGAGGTACCTTTAAACAAAACGCGTGATAATATGTGTATGTATGCATTAGACGCGTGTGCTCGCGCTCGCCGTCGCCGCGCGGCCGCTACCGCAACCGCAGCCCGCCGCCCGCGCCCGACGACGCCGCCCACAGGTCCAGGTAACTGTCTGTACCCACGGTACAACGCGCACATTGCGCACTAACACAGACGCGTGTGCTCGCGCTCGCCGTCGCCGCGCGGCCGCTACCGCAACCGCAGCCCGCCGCCCGCGCCCGACGACGCCGCCCACAGGTCCAGGTAACTGTCTGTACCCACGGTACAACGCGCACATTGCGCACTAACACAGACGCGTGTGCTCGCGCTCGCCGTCGCCGCGCGGCCGCTACCGCAACCGCAGCCCGCCGCCCGCGCCCGACGACGCCGCCCACAGGTCCAGGTAACTGTCTGTACCCACGGTACAACGCGCACATTGCGCACTAACACAGACGCGTGTGCTCGCGCTCGCCGTCGCCGCGCGGCCGCTACCGCAACCGCAGCCCGCCGCCCGCGCCCGACGACGCCGCCCACAGGTCCAGGTAACTGTCTGTACCCACGGTACAACGCGCACATTGCGCACTAACACAGACGCGTGTGCTCGCGCTCGCCGTCGCCGCGCGGCCGCTACCGCAACCGCAGCCCGCCGCCCGCGCCCGACGACGCCGCCCACAGGTCCAGGTAACTGTCTGTACCCACGGTACAACGCGCACATTGCGCACTAACACAGACGCGTGTGCTCGCGCTCGCCGTCGCCGCGCGGCCGCTACCGCAACCGCAGCCCGCCGCCCGCGCCCGACGACGCCGCCCACAGGTCCAGGTAACTGTCTGTACCCACGGTACAACGCGCACATTGCGCACTAACACAGACGCGTGTGCTCGCGCTCGCCGTCGCCGCGCGGCCGCTACCGCAACCGCAGCCCGCCGCCCGCGCCCGACGACGCCGCCCACAGGTCCAGGTAACTGTCTGTACCCACGGTACAACGCGCACATTGCGCACTAACACAGACGCGTGTGCTCGCGCTCGCCGTCGCCGCGCGGCCGCTACCGCAACCGCAGCCCGCCGCCCGCGCCCGACGACGCCGCCCACAGGTCCAGGTAACTGTCTGTACCCACGGTACAACGCGCACATTGCGCACTAACACAGACGCGTGTGCTCGCGCTCGCCGTCGCCGCGCGGCCGCTACCGCAACCGCAGCCCGCCGCCCGCGCCCGACGACGCCGCCCACAGGTCCAGGTAACTGTCTGTACCCACGGTACAACGCGCACATTGCGCACTAACACAGACGCGTGTGCTCGCGCTCGCCGTCGCCGCGCGGCCGCTACCGCAACCGCAGCCCGCCGCCCGCGCCCGACGACGCCGCCCACAGGTCCAGGTAACTGTCTGTACCCACGGTACAACGCGCACATTGCGCACTAACACAGACGCGTGTGCTCGCGCTCGCCGTCGCCGCGCGGCCGCTACCGCAACCGCAGCCCGCCGCCCGCGCCCGACGACGCCGCCCACAGGTCCAGGTAACTGTCTGTACCCACGGTACAACGCGCACATTGCGCACTAACACAGACGCGTGTGCTCGCGCTCGCCGTCGCCGCGCGGCCGCTACCGCAACCGCAGCCCGCCGCCCGCGCCCGACGACGCCGCCCACAGGTCCAGGTAACTGTCTGTACCCACGGTACAACGCGCACATTGCGCACTAACACAGACGCGTGTGCTCGCGCTCGCCGTCGCCGCGCGGCCGCTACCGCAACCGCAGCCCGCCGCCCGCGCCCGACGACGCCGCCCACAGGTCCAGGTAACTGTCTGTACCCACGGTACAACGCGCACATTGCGCACTAACACAGACGCGTGTGCTCGCGCTCGCCGTCGCCGCGCGGCCGCTACCGCAACCGCAGCCCGCCGCCCGCGCCCGACGACGCCGCCCACAGGTCCAGGTAACTGTCTGTACCCACGGTACAACGCGCACATTGCGCACTAACACAGACGCGTGTGCTCGCGCTCGCCGTCGCCGCGCGGCCGCTACCGCAACCGCAGCCCGCCGCCCGCGCCCGACGACGCCGCCCACAGGTCCAGGTAACTGTCTGTACCCACGGTACAACGCGCACATTGCGCACTAACACAGACGCGTGTGCTCGCGCTCGCCGTCGCCGCGCGGCCGCTACCGCAACCGCAGCCCGCCGCCCGCGCCCGACGACGCCGCCCACAGGTCCAGGTAACTGTCTGTACCCACGGTACAACGCGCACATTGCGCACTAACACAGACGCGTGTGCTCGCGCTCGCCGTCGCCGCGCGGCCGCTACCGCAACCGCAGCCCGCCGCCCGCGCCCGACGACGCCGCCCACAGGTCCAGGTAACTGTCTGTACCCACGGTACAACGCGCACATTGCGCACTAACACAGACGCGTGTGCTCGCGCTCGCCGTCGCCGCGCGGCCGCTACCGCAACCGCAGCCCGCCGCCCGCGCCCGACGACGCCGCCCACAGGTCCAGGTAACTGTCTGTACCCACGGTACAACGCGCACATTGCGCACTAACACAGACGCGTGTGCTCGCGCTCGCCGTCGCCGCGCGGCCGCTACCGCAACCGCAGCCCGCCGCCCGCGCCCGACGACGCCGCCCACAGGTCCAGGTAACTGTCTGTACCCACGGTACAACGCGCACATTGCGCACTAACACAGACGCGTGTGCTCGCGCTCGCCGTCGCCGCGCGGCCGCTACCGCAACCGCAGCCCGCCGCCCGCGCCCGACGACGCCGCCCACAGGTCCAGGTAACTGTCTGTACCCACGGTACAACGCGCACATTGCGCACTAACACAGACGCGTGTGCTCGCGCTCGCCGTCGCCGCGCGGCCGCTACCGCAACCGCAGCCCGCCGCCCGCGCCCGACGACGCCGCCCACAGGTCCAGGTAACTGTCTGTACCCACGGTACAACGCGCACATTGCGCACTAACACAGACGCGTGTGCTCGCGCTCGCCGTCGCCGCGCGGCCGCTACCGCAACCGCAGCCCGCCGCCCGCGCCCGACGACGCCGCCCACAGGTCCAGGTAACTGTCTGTACCCACGGTACAACGCGCACATTGCGCACTAACACAGACGCGTGTGCTCGCGCTCGCCGTCGCCGCGCGGCCGCTACCGCAACCGCAGCCCGCCGCCCGCGCCCGACGACGCCGCCCACAGGTCCAGGTAACTGTCTGTACCCACGGTACAACGCGCACATTGCGCACTAACACAGACGCGTGTGCTCGCGCTCGCCGTCGCCGCGCGGCCGCTACCGCAACCGCAGCCCGCCGCCCGCGCCCGACGACGCCGCCCACAGGTCCAGGTAACTGTCTGTACCCACGGTACAACGCGCACATTGCGCACTAACACAGACGCGTGTGCTCGCGCTCGCCGTCGCCGCGCGGCCGCTACCGCAACCGCAGCCCGCCGCCCGCGCCCGACGACGCCGCCCACAGGTCCAGGTAACTGTCTGTACCCACGGTACAACGCGCACATTGCGCACTAACACAGACGCGTGTGCTCGCGCTCGCCGTCGCCGCGCGGCCGCTACCGCAACCGCAGCCCGCCGCCCGCGCCCGACGACGCCGCCCACAGGTCCAGGTAACTGTCTGTACCCACGGTACAACGCGCACATTGCGCACTAACACAGACGCGTGTGCTCGCGCTCGCCGTCGCCGCGCGGCCGCTACCGCAACCGCAGCCCGCCGCCCGCGCCCGACGACGCCGCCCACAGGTCCAGGTAACTGTCTGTACCCACGGTACAACGCGCACATCACTCGATGAAGCACTAAAACAAACAACATTGATTAACAAAACGAAAAATGTAAAAAAAAAAAAATATTGTATGACATCTGATATTACAGTTTTTTATATTTTATTGGAATTAATTGTTTCCAATATTAATTAGTACTGCAATGTGCTCGCGTCAGACTGGAGGACTAGCGTAAACAGTCATATAGACGATGTTACCATATTTATTATGTTAATTTAAATATAAGTTTTCATAAATCTATCCGTGAAAGTAAATTTGCCAAAAATACACAGACAGAGAGACAGAGGTGGCAATACGCACGTGTGACGTCAAAGGTAGCGTCACATATACTTTGCATAGAGAAACCCGTCTTAGAAGGAGACAGAGATATAAAACACTTTAAAAAATCATGGAAAATAATTTTTCTTCCACAGGTCGATGTTTAAAACCAATTTTTGTTTACGAAATGATCAATGTAAACTTGAATTTATTGAGTTATTCCGTTCACAGATCTCGCTCCCCCGTTCCTATAAGGGACAGGAGCACCGAACGCGTGAGGGACAGACTTCGAGTCCCTCGCGAGGTGCAACGAGACAGGATTTCCAGGGACAGGGAACACATGGAGAGAAACAGGTATTGCCATCTTTAACCGACTTCAAAAAAAGGAGGAGGTTATGTACTCAATTGAATCTGTATTCTTTTATGTATGTTCATCGATTTTTTTCAATTTGAAATAGTGTCGTCAATTCATTATCTGATGAAGGAGAAGTCGAAGGAACTACTTAAACATTAAAGGCGTATATCAAAAAAATCGGCCAAGTGTGAGTCCGAATCGCTCTTGAACGGTCCCGTACCATCGTAAAAGACGACACAACATTTTGTAACATAGACGAGAACGAGCAAAAAATTGCGAAATAATCGCGTTTCTTGGATAGGAGTCAAGTTAATTTTTAATTTCTTTATTAGTATTTGTTGTAAAAGCGGCAACAGAAATAGACATTCCCTGAAAATTTTAAGAGTATATTTTGGTTTATGAAATACAACCCGCTGACAGACAGATGACGGACGGCGGAAGTTTAGTAATAGGGTCCCGTTTCGAACGGTACCCTAAAAAGTATGGAATGAACAATGAAGACAAAAGAATGCTGTTTATCGTTAATTGGCGCACCTCACGTGCCTGACTCTGGTGTTAGATGATTTATGGCACTAACGGAAGTGAATGTGTAACAATAGTTATAATTATAATAATAATAACCGCATCACGACACACACATTGACTCAGCCCTGCACTAAGATAATCTTGTATCGCAGGCACTAAGCAATGATATGGTATATACTACATAAATAAGAATACACATCCAAGACCGGCCACGTAGGCCGTCAATGTTAGTCTAGTTATATATTTGTATTGACACTCTCCTTAAACACTAAACGTGTTGATGTTTGTTGTGTACAGGTCTCGCGAAAGATCCAGAGACCGGTCTCGAGACAGGTCCGGTTCGCCGCGGATCGAGCGTTTGGATCACAGCGACGCCTACAAGAGACGCTGCAGGGATTTCGACGGTAAGTGTCTTTATTCAATCAATAATCCATATAGTACAGGTGGTGGTAGATCTACCTGCGAGAACGTCTGCGTCGGTACCACCCTCCTTTCTATTTACAACGTGAAGCAGACTTTTAATTAAAATGATATTGCCGGCTACGTATACATACGTGTACGCGTGAAACACCCGGACTTTTTCACGACACAACACCCTGACGTTTTGTTTATTTATTTGATAAGCTTCACCTTAGTTAGATCTTTTAAAGTCTCAAATATTCTTTATTCACATTAAAGTCATTTTGCAAATGGAATTCTTTTACAAGTGAGTTAATGTTTGAGGTTCATTCACGCATATCATTGATGCCGCCGGAACTGCACAGTACAGATGCAGTAATAATAGTCACAGTGACGGCACGGTTCCGAAATTCTTTCATAAATTCTATTAAATCACTGAGTCGTCACTGACTGACTGATTTGTTTGAACGCGTTCATAGATAACGTGTGAAAGAATAATTAACACGGGTGTCGGTACTGTGCCGTCACTGTCATTTACTGATTTGTGTGAATGGATCTTTATTATTTCATACATTCTCTATAAACGGGCTCACACATGTCATGTTGGTAAGATGTCAGTGACGACGCAGTGATTTAAGAGAAAAAAAGTCAGCTCTTTGCCGTCACTGTGATTTCACTGACATGTTAGAATGGAACTTGGTCAGGTAATTTGGCGAATGTATATTATAATAAGTGTAAAAAATGACTCACCATATTATTTATATTATTAACCCCCGACGCAAAAAGAGGGGTGTCATAAGTTTGACGTGTTTGTTTGTAGCTTGATATCTCTCGAACGAATGAAGCGATTTTGATGAAGTTTTTTTTGTTTGAAAATATAAGTTTGAATGTTATAAATATGATAGGTTATTGTTTGAATGTTATTAACAGAGAAGGGTTACTGCATGCGCGGCGACCTGTGCCAGTGGGACCACGGGCTGGACCCCGTGGTGCTGGAGGACGCCGCGCTGTCGCGGGTGCTGCACGCGCCGCCGCCCGGTGAGCCCGCCTCCTTGTGCCCGGATAGTGGCGACAGATTCGCAACCTGTCACACTGGGACTCAACGTAAATATGCGATATGCGGTGTGTTACGCCTTTGCTAACCCCTCTCGAGGGATTACGGCGTGAGTTGTATGTTATGTGTGTTTTTTCTTTCAAGTAAACTCTTGATGAGTTTGTTTTAATTAAACTTTTATTTTTATAACCTTGTAAAACATTTTTTATTCACTTTCCTTAAAAAAAGGATAACCGTCTGGTTCTAATCATAAAATGTATTTCTTTTTAGTAAAAATTCAGTTTATTCGCTCATAAAAATAAACTAGTATGTGTAGCTACCTTGTTTTTGGAGTAAATAATAATATATAATGTGTCAATGGCCGCAGAGTACAACCCGCTGACGCCGGACATATGGGGCGGGTCGTTCGCGCCGCCGTACCCGCCGCCGCAGCCACATGCGCCCAGGGAGCTCATACCTATACCCAGGTACATATGTGGACATGTATAAATATATACTTACTTATGACGGCTTCTGTGACCCAGTGGTGTAGCATCAGACTGCTACGCGACAAGTTCTGAGTTCTAAATCCAGCTGGGTCGGAACTTTGTGTTATTTGCATGACGCATTGTTTCGCTTACCTGTCTTGGATGTTGTATTCTTATCTTTTTAATTTTCGCATATCGTCACTAAGCCGTCAATAAATTAATAAATTTAAACATAACAAATATATAGTAAGTAACATAATAATATTGCTACAGGATCCGAGCAGCAGGTCCCGGGTCCATACCAGCACCGTCCGGTCCGAGGCATCCTCCACCAAACAATAAAAACTTTGACTATAACAGAGTCGGTGAGTTAACAAAAACAAATACATACATTATAGATATTTATTCAGCCTTTAATGTAGTTTTCTGAGCCTTTGAAAGACATATTACTGAGTTGGCAAACAAGCATACGGCATACATGATTGTAGTAAGCAAGTGAATTAAACTATGCATGCATGCATAAGTGAATGAAATGTCGTTTACAGTCGAAACCCAAAAGGACATTACGTAAATTTGGTTTAAAAAAATCAATTTTTCTTAACCAACTTCAAAAAAAGGATGACTTTATCATTGTTTTTTTTGTAGTAAATTTTTGACTTTATATCTATTAAATATTGCTATTTTGATTGTTATTATACTGTGAATCTATAGTGAAAACATTACATACAGGCAAACAACCTCGGTGGGGCAGTGGTGTAAACAGCCGACTGCTACACTAGAGGTTCTGGGTTCGAATCCCGGCGGGGGCGGAACTTTGTGCTATTTGCAAGACGGATTGTTTCACTTACCGGTCTTGTATGTTTTATTGGTATCTATGTAGTTTATACCATATCGTTGCTTAGCGCCTGCGACAGAATTTCTTAAGATACTTACTGCTGGGCTGAGTCATTGTGTGTGTCGTGATGTGGATATTTTTTTATATTATTTTCACCACCGCAGGTGCACCACGACCACCGATGAACACGAACGGTAACTGTTCTCTGGTCGTGAAGAAGATACCACGAGGCATGAACGACATCGCTCACCTGAACAACCACTTCGCTAAGTTTGGGAAGATCGTCAACATACAGGTGTGTGAGGGTGTCGATTTTCATACAATTATTGTTATAAAACTAAAAAAAAATGATACTAGGTACATTAAAACGTCGAATTTTAATTTAAGAAATTTAATGTAAAAAAATTAAATTTTGTATTGAAAAGTCGAACTGTATAGAAAAAATTATGTATTGTACATTGATATTGTTTTTGTTTCAATTTTCAAAATGGTTACCTAATTTAGAAGCAAAAATCTTAGCAAATTATGAAGTTAATAAATTTCCATAAGCGTTTCTTTCTATACTACAGCGTCGTAGCTATAAATCTGATCTGAATCTACCATGTCTACCGTGAGTTTGTATAGTTTGTCTACGCGTCAGGTAACGTAGATTAGGTACTGCGGTGATTTTGTATGAGCAATCTTAATTCCTCATCAATCCGTTAGAGGCGCTTTATAAAGATTCATACAAATTTGTAACTGCAGTCGCAGGCGGCTATCGAAGGTTAAACTCATGTTTGGCGCGCAGTTTTCTCTATCAATCAAATAAAAATTCAATGGTTCCTTATTTAAATTTTTATCTATTTTTTTTTCGTTAAATTCAAATCTCTGCGTGTAGTTCTATTTACTGCCTAGATCTTGAGAAGACGAAGGGAAACTTTCGTGCTTTTAAAAAGTTTTGCCACCAATATTACTGGTGTAACACGTCGGTTAGTATTTAGTTTATCCCTTGTGACTTCGTGGCTTGCCGTGGTGTTTTGATGGCCAGGCGTCTCCTGACTGTGAGGGTGTCCGGGCACAGCCTGTGCGTCATTGCACAGCTGCATTATTCGTTGATTATTCGATCAAAGGACGCCACTGTTGATACTGGTGAACAGGAGTTGCAGCCTACTATCGCCTACATTTAACCCAAAAAAGTTTATCATTACGAGTAATATTATTATCTACCGTAGATATAGTAATAATCGTTATTTTGTATCTACTTTCTTAACTAATAACTATAACCTTTACAACTATACACAGGTATGCTACGGAGGCGATCCCGAGGCCGCAGTGATAACTTTCTCCAATCACACAGAAGCGAGCGTCGCTTACAAAAGCACGGAGGCTGTGCTGAACAATAGATTCATCAAAGTCTTCTGGTACAGCACTAATAATGAGGTTAGTTTATTTCAATTTAAGGTAAACATTATAATATAAATTTATAGTAGAAAGTCGATTATCCGAACTCATTGGAGGATAATGGTGTTCGAATAACCGGTTTTTTCCGGATAATCGAAAAGTATTTAGTTGAATATAACGCGAATAGCCATAACATAAATATCTACAGGCGAATATATAGAACATTTAAAAAACAGTCCTAGGTGCATTCATGCTTTAAAAATCCGACCTATCGAATGGCTAGGTCAAGCACTATTTGAAGATATTCGCGCGAGTTGGGTGTTCGGATAATCGACTCTCTACTGTGATACGTATTTTATGTGTATTGTCGTTCCAGACATGAAGGGCATTGTCGTGTCAACAAGCGGCGGCGGTATCACTTTACAATAGGCGAACCGTCTGCTTATTTGCCTAAAAAACTTGGGATACAAAGTTTTAGGTCTCATATCTTTATTTTTGATTTCAGAACAAGCAAGACACAGCCAACAACAACCAGCTCCACCACCACCAGCAGGGCCAGCAGAAGCCAGGAGTCGTTATCTCTCAGAACAAGGTGTTTATTAACAAGGACAACATGGAGGCCACAAAGCAGAACAAGCAGCAACTCGCTGAGAAGGTCAGTGATGGTTGGAAAATATTTTCACACGATCGAAGCATTGTATGGAAAAATATTTTGTCCTACCTTTAATAATTTATTTAGGTCTAAAATATTAACCGTGTTTCTTATCATTATGATTAAGAATTATTATGAAGTTGTATAATCAATTAATATCAACACTTCTAATAATGAAAATGAAATGAATGAGTAAAACGCATTTCACTCATCGGACTAGTATTGTCGTATTGTGTTTTTTTCCTCATCATACATATACACACACATATATACTCACAAAAAATATTATATATATGTATGTATGTGTATTTTTTGTGAGGGCGTGATAGCTTAGTTTGTTATGTGCCTATTATTATTTAGAAAAATACTTTTATTTACAGCAGGCGAAAGAGAAAGAAGCCGCCGCCGCCGCTACCGCCAACGGCGTGGAACCTTCGAAGAAGGATACCAAGAAACCAGTCGACAGTAAAAGCAAGCAAGTCATGGAGATGAGCAGGCGAGCTCAAGCTCTGCTCGAAACACAGCTGCAGCAACAGATGCTGCTCATACATAAGCTGGAACAAGGTACGGCATTTTGTATGTATAATACAAGCCGCTGCCCCGCGGTTTTGTCTTGAGACGGCCCTCGGTTTTGTCCCCTTGGAAACTGGAAATAAAAATTCGTCGAGACTCCCACATGATGGGTTCCGGCCATCATATAAGCTTAAACACTGTATACTTTACAGATAATTTCGTAGTCAATTAAGGAAATAATGTCGAAAAAAACACTTTTTTAGTATTAAAGCCCTCTTTAATTTATTATTTGTTGTTATAGCAAAAAATATGATTTAAAAACAGTGATTTTAAGTCTTTTTTTCAATTTAAAAAGAATATATATAAATATCATATGTATATAATGTTTGTCGATCCGGTTGCCAGGCAACGTGTCGGAGTCCCAGCGTGGTGCTCTCATGGAGGCCATCAACTCCGCGCAGGAAGGTATCGAGAAACTCAGGAAGGAGCTCGTCGCTTACAACAACACGCTCCGCGTCATGCAGGTGAGAATATACCGGAGCTATATACACTTTAAACTAGCGGCCCGACCTGGCTTCGGACGAGAATATATATAGTTTATTAGCTTGTTTTTAAATAATCCATCGCCTACGTTCATCACGGATGATGTAGGATTCTAATGGTGAAAGAATTTTTTGAATCAGTCCAGTAGTTTGTTAGTTTGAGTCAATTCAAACAAACAATCAAACATTTCCATTTAATTTTATTTTAGTTTAGATGTAGAGGTATATTTATAGTATTACTCGGGTCCGTGATAGTTGCTTTAGGAAAATGTTCCCAATTTTTAACCTCTTAAACTAAAATAATTAATTAGAGTGGACAAAATAAAAAATATGATTGAAAACTGTCCAGCCGTCTTCGAGTTTTGGCGAGACGTATTTTTAAGGATGAAAATATTTAAGAAACATAAGAAGAGGAATAGTATACATCTAATAATGAATATTGAGCGAAAATATATAGACTTGTTGAATAAAACCTCTACTTTATTTATTCCCTCCTTACTTGGAACGGCAAAAATCTCAATAAATAAATAAAAAAATCGATCACTCGATCTACTTAGCTGTCAAAAAGAGAACTGACACTTATTGAAATGACAGGAGGAGGTGGTCGCCAGGTCTATGTCTCGACTGCAACTCGCACAGGTAACGCGTACGTTGCTTGCGCTCAGCATGCCGAATGTGTTTTGATGTTTGTTTGACATCTGTCACTGTGTCATTAAATTTTGGTTGTTAAGAAATTTTCATGGGTTTTTTTTTGCTGTCATTCATTGAATTAAGTGTCAAAATTAGCCGTCAAATTTAAGGTTCCGATTTTTTTTATTATTCGTTGGGCTTATGAAGTCGGACTATAGTGTTTTATTAAAATATTGAAAGGGAAACGCTCAAAACAAAACTTTTAAATACAATTAATTTTCTGACGATTTTTTTATTATTAACCTTTTTTTTACTATTACTTTTCAATTTTTTTCATTTTCAAATTAAAGTCACTATATCGTGATTGCATGATTTTGTTTTTTTATTTATATACCTTTGTTTTATAATATCATTGTTACATTAATAATTAAATATACAGATATATAGATCATTTCACATAGCATGCGAGTGTATAGCAACGCACGTTTTGTCACTTCAAAAAAAATACATGTATCATCAAAAAAAATCCCGTTGTCTGGTAGAAGTCGCTCTCGTTTGATAAGTATTTGTTCACTGTAGTTTCATTTTTTTTATTTTTTTATTCGGTAGATTTTGGTTTATATATCTTAATAAAATAATGTAACATTACCTAGTCATACTGTCATTTTGTATTATTTTTTTTTGTTTTGTATGTAATTTATGGTATGTATGGTTTATGTTTTTTTTTCTCATGAACAAATGTATGGTTAAAGGATAATATTTTTTTGTTTTTAAATCGTCGTCACTAACACTTTAAAAAAAGGAAAATTTAAACTTAAATGGTACATAGTTTTAAATTGTATTAATAAATAGCTGCATATCACTTGATGCAAATTTAATTGAAATGGAGGTAGAAAAGAAGAAAGATGTTTAAGATTTTTTTTTGTTGTATAATGCGCATATTTTTTGGATCATTTTTCCCCATAATTTTGTAATTCGAGCTCAAAAAAATTCCAAATTTGAAAACCGCGTAGCTACGAAATCGCGTAAGTCAATGTATTACTGTATAATTTTTAATATAACTTTGGGTGGCAAACAAGCACACGATCCACCATCGCAACAATGTGCGTCCTCTACATTATAAGATTTATCTCGCGTTCAAAAATTTTCATTGCAATGCAACATTCATTCTTAACTTTAGAAGTTAGAAGTAGAGCTTCGAAATATTTTTTCTTTTGACTTCTGTCTCCTATTTACAAACTGTCGCATTGTTTCGCTTACCGGTCCTGGATGTAGTATTCTAATCTATGTAGTATATAACATATCGTTGCTTAGTTCCTGTGACACAAGTTCTTACTATACTTACTGCAGGGCAGAGTCAATGTGCGTGTCGTGATGTGGTTATTATTATTATCTATCTTCCAAATTATAGTTTTCGTCAAGTAGCTTTTAGTGTAGATCTTTCGAGATTGAATGAATGCCATTTCGCTTTTAAATATAATATATATCCGACATTTCACCCTCTGCTTAATCCTTTTAGGGGGTGAGTTGTGAAAAATATTTTTTTTCATGTAACTGAAATGAAACTTAGATTTTTGGTCATTCTTAGTGGATTAAAAAAAAACAACATGAACTTATAAGAAAGAATAGACTAATCAATGGACCCGTACTCATTTCATGTCACTTCACTATTTATTCATCTTTTTATTTCTCTACGTTTATGATTGCTATAATTTTATTTATTTTTTTGAACCAGGCTAACGCAAAGAAACCCAAGAACCGTGAGGAAGCTCAGAAAGAGATCCTCGACGCGGAACTGGATATGTTTACAAAACAACAGGTATATATATATATACAATTTTACATAAACTAATTACAATATTTACTAGAAATAGATCTTGTGAAAACGAAGGGAAACTTCCGTGCTTTTAAAAAGTTTTGTCACCAATATTACTGATGTAAGATTTAAGGTTAGTATTTAATTTATCCCCTGTTAGTTAGTGGCATACCGTCGTGTTGACGGTCAGGTGTCTCCCGACTGTCTCCTTTATTTTTTTGGCATCTGGGTAATTTCAATTGCTGTCTCCGCTTTGCTGGGACGGAAGTCTGAAACCGCTTTCTTACTACCTTCTATTTCTTCTGATTAAGTTAGTTGCGGGTCCCGGGTACAGCCTGTGCGTCATTGCACAGCTGCATTATTCTATCAAAGGGCGCCACTGTTGATACTGGTGAACAGGAGTTGCAGTGGTGGGACAGAGTGGGGGGTGTGCCCTAAAATTTACTAGACCTTGTCGTGTATGCTAAATATCTTCAGCTTCGTTTGACCCTTAACCCCGTTCGTAAGGAGTCAACACGTTAGGTCAAGTTATAATGACTTTTTCTGACGACCTCTGTGGCGCAGTGGTGTAAACAGCCGACTGCTACGCTAGAGGTTCCGGGTTCGAATCACGGCGGGGCGGAACTTTGTGTTATTTGCAAGATGCATTGTTTCGCTCACGTTATGTGGTTTATTATTATTTTTATTTATAAAATAAACGATGGTCAAAAGTAACTTTATAACGTTGTATATAATTAATTGTAATGTTTTTCCTTGTCATTAGGAAGGGCAAGACGTGACGGACCTAGCTAAAAAGATATCTGAGCTACGGAGGCAGATGGCTGTAAACTTCCCGTCTCATTCCGCTATGAGGAAACCGTTCCATTCCAGGTTGTTCATTTAATTAAATCAAATAAAAAGAAAGAAAAAAACAGACATCACCAAAATAGTCACTTTGGGTCTTGGATGTTTTATTTATTTATTGCCAAAACAATATCATTACATACGGCTACATAATATTATATGGTCATAAATGAATCATTACGAATCTAGAGTTTGACGACCTCGGTGGCGCAGTGGTGTAAACAGCCGACTGCTAAGCTAGAGGTTCCGGGTTCGAATATCAGCGGGGGCGGGACTTTGTGTTATTTGCAAGACGCATTGTTTCGCTTGCCGGTCTTGGATGTTGTATTCTTATCTATTTAGTTTATACCATATCGTTGCTTAGTTTCTGTGACACAAGTTCTTACGATACTTTCTGCGGGGATGAGTCAATGTGTGTGTCGTGATGTGGTTATTATTACTATTAAATAAAACTTTCGTTAAGTAAGTCCAATAGATGACTACTTTGTTTTTAAGGTTCCGTTCCCAAAGGGTAAAACACGGTACCCTATTACTATGACTCCGGTGTCCGTCCGTTCGTCATTCAACGGGCTGTATCTAATGAACCATAATAGCTGGACTCTCCATATTTTTTTCTTAGAGTTTGTCTATTTCTATTGCCGCTTTTACTACAAATACTAAAAACATTAATAGATTAAAAATAAAAGTGGGCTCCCATACAAGAAACGTTTTTTTTTTCGAAATTTATTATTTGTTTGTCTCTATTTTACGAAAGTATCTTTAAAAAAAAACACAATGTTAAGGTTTATAAGATGGTACGGAACCCATCATGTGCAATTCCGACTCACACCTGACCGATTATTTTTAACTTAATAACAGAACATAAATGCGGTCGTTTTGGATGTAGAACCGCTTCTTTTAATATTTATTTTGAGAATGATCGAAACCTGTATCAGGGCTGATACTATTTTAGTCTATGTCTTATAATAAAACAGTATGTCACTTAAATCATTTCTGAATTTGTTATAAAAATTTTAAAACTTTTTTTGGTACTTAAAATTTTGAGCGAGTTCATTAAGAACGTCGTAAGCGACAATCTGTTTTTTTTTTTTTAATAAGAAAAAGTTTCTTCTTTTTTTTTCACAAAATTAAGCCCTTCCCTAGGAAAACCCCCTAGGGGATCTTTTTACATTGCCATGTCCACATAGATGGCTGTTATTTATGACAATACTTTAATTCAATAGTTCATGTTTAAAGTATTGTCACCTCTGCCAACACCTTTCGAGGGATAACGGCGTGAGTTTATGTTGATATTGTAAATTTTAAAATGAAGCTTTTTGAAGGCTCGATTAATGCAATAAAAATATCAACATTATTTATCAGTGTTAGATTTAATCATTAATTATTTTATTTATCTTATAATTTAAATATTTTACAAGCTACCGTGTTGTGAAAAGAAAACTGAGGTGAGTTTATTACAAACAAAATAGAATATATAAGACAATAATTAATACTTTTTTTTTTAGTACAGATGGTACACGATATGATATATAATTTTTTTTCAATTGGCCTGTTTCCTTTGAAAGTTTAAAAAAATATCCGCTATGGACGGCGTTAGCGGAAGGGGTACAAATGTACTTTTTTTTTATTATTGTATTTGTATTTCCAGGGGCGGGCGTTTCAATCCATCCCTCCGGTTCAACAGGAACGCGGCCCCGCAGAAGATGTTCGTGAATCAAACGTTGGACCACCGGCCGAGGGCTATACTCATATCAGGCTTCGAAGCTGACGAACTGCAACCTCTGCTGGCGCATTTCACTGTGAGTTCACTAAATATTCAAAAATTAAAATGAAATTAGTACTTCGAATGAGGGAAGCGAGTGAAGTACTTTGAGTCTACTTGAGCAATCCGACGTTTGTATGTATGTATATATGTTTGTCCGACGATAACTCGAGTATCGTTTCTCCACACGATATGCTAGTTAAGAGAAATTTGCGATATATATGACATTTATAATTTATTTGATAAATACACAAATCTGTTAGATTTTCTCATATATCTGACTCATTAACTAAGTTTTAAAGCTTCTAAGTCGATGGTTAGACAGAGAGATCCGATCTGTACAATGACGTCAAAGTACACTGGCGTCATACAACTTCCACATGGAAAAAGTTGTTCTGATGAGCGAGATAGATATATATATATTTAGTTTTATTGGTTAGGTATATAATTTCTCCCTGGTTTATCATTCTGTTTTAAATTTGTTAACATTGTAAATATACTATTTACTTATAGATATTGTTGAAGTACAAATTGAATAAAAAAATGAAATAAATTTAAACTTAAAAAATATAATTGCGTAAGACACATATTGCACACACACATTTGACACATTGCGTAAATATATATAGAGTAACAAAATCTGTAATATAGTCTGTAGTGTGGTATAGTATACAGTACAGTATGGTGCAAAGCTGAGTCAATGTTTTTAAAAAGACAACAAATATTATTTTCTTTTGTTTTTATATCTGTTGTTACATATTAACTTACTATACGCATTTAGAAAAGACGCGTACTATCTTTCAAACGAAGCAACAACATGTTTGAACTTGTTTATTTCGTTAAATATATGACTCAGTTATGCACCGCAACTTGACAAGAGAACATTATTATTTAATTTACGTTAAAATAAAACAATAATACGCAGATCCATGCCGCAAACTGTTGTACCTATCTTATTAATCAATATCTGTTACAAATAAATACAGTTTCAACAGATTTTAAAAATGAAGCGACTTTCGAGTTCCCTTCGTAATACAATTAAACAAATGTTAATGAAAGGCCATAGTACGCGTCAAATTGCTAAACTATTTAATGTGAGTCAAAGTACGATTCAAAGAACAAGAACGACGTGCAAAAATACTTTGAAAAGTAATCTTGGTGGCCGGCCGAGGAAATTAAATACCAGGGACAGTCACCGTCTTATTAAATACTTGGCTACTAAAGAAGCTCTATCGACGTCTCACGCATCTAAACTTCTTCAACGGGATACTGGTAAGTCAATTAGTAAGTGGACAGTACAGCGAGAATTAAGGAGCAATAATTTTCGAGCTATAGAGAAAAAAAAGAAACCATATTTGAGCAAAAAAAATGTAAGATCGAGATTAGACTTTGTAAGAAAATATGAAAGCTGGTCAGAAGAGGACTGGAAGAGGGTAATCTTTTCAGACGAAACTAAGTTTAATCGATTTACAACTGATGGTCGCCAATGGAAATGGAAAAGAGAAGGTGAGGCAGTAAATCAAACAGATTATATTCAGACTGTTAAACATGGAGGAGGGAACGTTATGCTTTGGGGGTGCATGTCAGCTTATGGGTTGGGTCCTATTCACAGAATTGTTGGAAAAATGAATAAAGAAATGTATTTAGATATTTTAAAACACAATTTAATTGAAGCAGTGGAGAATATGCCTTATCCGATAAATAATATAACTTTTCAACAAGACAATGACCCAAAGCATACCGCGAAGACAGTGAAGAACTGGTTTGTTTCTCAAGACTTTCAGTTGCTACAGTGGCCGGCCCAAAGTCCGGATTTAAATCCCATTGAAAATTTGTGGTCACAATTAAAACACAATATCCTTAATGATTATGAGTCACCCCATCGTCGTTAAATGAATTATGGAATAGAGTTGAAGAACAATGGGAAAAATTTTCACCCGATTGTTGTGAAAAATTTGTGAACAGTATGCCAAGAAGATTAGCAGCGGTTAAGAAAGCTAAGGGTTTGTGGACAAAATATTAGAGATTGTAATAACTGACTTTGCCATTTCGGTGCAAAAGTGATTCAGTGTTATCTTGTAATTTTTTGTGACTAATTTTAAAATATTGTGATCTAATATTTGATAATAAATAAGCTACAATAATTAGACCGTATTTTAACTTTCACCTTAGAACAAGTACATTCTACATTAAATACTGCTATGTATTGGTTCAGTTTTGCACTTTCAGATCATGATAACTCACTTTCAGATCGTACACTTGTTTAATTCGTTCCCGCGCTCTCCCCGTCCACGACTCTGTCTCACGTGAAGTTGCAGCGCCAACTTCACGGCGTTCAATCCCGTACAAATGACTGTTCAGAAACGCAATTTAAAATTAATGTTTTCCACGACATATATATTAAACACTTAGGTACGATTACATGTAACAGTCTCGGATACTTTTTGGTCAGTAATGATTGACCTACTTACGCAGTTTGTATTGCCCTAAAATATTACTATACTTTTGTTATACTTTTATTATTTACCAGCAATATGTATACTTATGTGTATTGGGATTTATACTTATCTGTATTATTTACCAGCAATACGGTGAAGTGACAGGCAAAGAGGTGAACCTTTCGGTGCCGGAGCTAGTGTTGCAGTACAAGATGAGGTCCCAGGCTGAGGTGGCCATGGTGAAGGGAAAGCATTACAACGATAGGACTCTTTCGGTGAGTAAACATGATATCATATAAAGTAAATATGTATTAAAAAAATTTAAATATATAGTACGTAGATTTTTTTTGCTAGGTAGGTATGAGACGCATACATTCACATTTCAAAGTACATAAATACTAATGAAAACCTTTTCAATACATATATATCAGAATATAACATTCATAAAAAGAGAAATTAAATGAAAATAATAATGTTTACGTATCATTTGTATAATCATACATAATTGTCAAATATTATTTCTTGTTTAAATTTGAGTATGTATGGATTTGGTAGTAATTTTTAGGGTTCCGTAACCAAGGGTAAAAAACGGTAAAAACCCTAATAATATTATTTGACGACCTCGATGGCGCAATGGTGTAAACAGCCGACTGCTACGCTAGGGGTTCCGGGTTCGAATCCCGTCGGGGGCGGGACTTTGTGTTATTTGCAAGACGTATTGTTTCGCTTACCGGTCTTGGATGTTGTATTCTTATCTATGTAGTATATATCATATCGTTGCTTAGTTCCTGTGACACAAGTTCTTACGATACTTACTGCAGGGCTGAGTCAATGTGTGTCGTGATGTGGTTATTATTATTAGGGTTCAGAGGCATATGCCTCCAATGTCCATCTGTCAGCGGAGTGTATCTCAAGAACTTTTAGACAAAAATTTTTAGACAATGTCTATTTCTATTGCCGCCATAGCCACAAATACTAAAAACATTAGGAAATTATAAATTAAAGGGGGCTGTCACACCAGAGACGTGATTTTTTCTACACTTTTTACTTTTCTTGTTTCTTTTACGAAAATTTTTACAATATGGTACGGGACCCATCATCTACGATTCCGACTCACACTTGACCAGTTTTTTTTTTGTAAAGGCAAACAAGTAATATATTGCGACATCGGGAGGTAAACATTACCCAAAGTTATCTTAGACGGAACCATGTATACGTTAGAATTGCCTATGATGATTATTTTTTTGGCATAAAATGTGTTTTTTAATCACCAGATAACCTGGGTGTCGAACACGAAACCGTTGCAATCGTCGCCGGCGCACAACGGGGAATCGAATCCGAATACCAATAAGGAATTAGAGGTATGTCATGGATTACAATATTGTCAATGGTCATTTTAAAGTCATTTTTGTATGTATATGTACGAGTAAATTCTTGATTTTTTGCATTTTTTTTTAGACACATTGAAGCATATGTCCTTGATGTTTACATGTATTTTTTTTGCTTTTTTATACATTTATTCATCGTAAAATGTATCAAAATGACGAGTTATTTTACATATAAAGTAAATAGGATATATATATTTTTTTAATCCCACAAAACTGATTTCAATCATTATTGATTAATTATTAATTTAATGACAGTTAAAACGATTTTGGATGATTTACAAATCATTATCAATCATATTAAATTATTGATTCTTATTTTTATTATCTCATTATTTAAGTCCATTTCAATAAAAATCCTTCAACTTCGACAGGCGTCTCAAGAAGTATCCGAGGATGCTCTTCTCCGCTTCGACGAGGAAGAGGACGATGACACTGAAGAGGACAGATCCTGGAGGCGTTGACGAAGGGCTTAGGACGAGCCGATGCTGCATAGCATCCGAGGGGGACGAGAGACGAGATACGGACGGTTCAAGGGTTGTGTACAGATGGGGTAGATCTATTGTTTTATAAGGAGGTCAAGTTATTCTGGTTTATCTGAACAGATATACAGAGAAAAGTGTACCGTAAAGGACGCTTTGGCAATAATCAATATGACCAAGACTTACTGCAAGTGATTTGATCTGTGATCAATACTAGTGAGCGGCCATCTTGGAAACAATTGCTTTAACCTGCCTTTCATGGTCTGTTGAAGTGACCTTTATGGTAGTGCTATTTGCAATGATCTTTATGTATGATTTCATTGATTTTATAACTGTTTCTTCACGATTGAACCGATGTCACTTGACCCCTTTAAGTGTTAGATTTCAATTGTTCTTGTTAACTTTTTCAATTTAGTCGACTTTTTTGAAAAATCACAAAAACATTTTTTTTTCGTGAGATCTACTATTGGAATTCAATATCTAAAACTATTTAAATGTTCGAGAGAGATTTCGCTTAAATGTATGTGTTTTTGGGATATATTTATGTATATCTTATATATATTATTATTATATTATTATATATATCTTTATATATATTTTAACCCAGTAACATCATTTTCACATGCATTGGTTTTAATACTTCGCTCTTGATATTGAAGGCGTTAGGTTTGTTTATTATCGTAATATATTTTAAAAAAACTGTCTATAGAGCGTCAGGTACAAAAACAGTCTTAATAAATATGATTAATGACTATAAGCATGAGATGGTGAAACATAATCATAAAAAGGTAAATAAAGGTAAATAATGAGTTTTTAATACTAGAAACGCTTTGAACGCATTTCAAACTCATTTTAATGGGGAAAGCCTACAGTAAAAAAAAACTGCATACAAATGTTACTTTTGAAAGCTAAAACACTTGTTTGTAAATAAAAATAATGCCTTCATTTCATATCAACCACAATTAAATACACAAGTCAAATTTGACAAGTGTCATTCTCACTTTATCGGTTTTGACAGCTATCACTGACATTGACACGTTAGAAAATAGATTCTGATAAAAAGTTACGTCTACTGTTATATAATATATATAGTTATTGCCTTAATTAGTCAGAAATGTTCTAAAATAGCCCATGTGTCTTATAGAGCAACGTTTTTAACCAAAAGATTTAGCCCAATAAATAAAGATATAGTTCTCTTAGCTATCGTTAAATTTAGGTGAAAAGGCAGTTTACTTATAAAATTACTTGTTTACTATATATTGATACTTAATGGTCGTATTTATAGCAATGATTTCAATGTCCAGTTTTGAGTGGTGTCAGAATGACAGTCGATTTGACAGTTCTTAATTTAACCGGTAGTATGTATGTGCACGCAGCCTGTGCTTCATTGTACAGCTGCATTATACGTTACACGCCACTGTTGATACTGGCTAACAGGAGCTGCAGTGGTGGGTGTCTGACAGGTGTGCTGTGAAGGTTTCAAATCAGTCTAGACAGTCTGATTTAATTCAATTCACTTTTTATTTTCTGGCCAAAATCTGCTACTACTACGATTTTGTCCAGAAATTTAATTGGAAAAGGTTGAATAGAATTGGGGTTGATTTATAAGTACGGCCGTTAGTGTCGAAATGAGATGTCAAAATTGACATAATAATACATTGCGAGTTAAAATTGCAAGACTTATCAACTAGAGTTTCTAATTACAACGAACACTGACAAACGTACATGACAAACCAAAATTTGTTGACGTTTGACATATTGAAAACTTGCGATTAAAAAAAAAGAAGAAAAGATCCGATAACACAAGTTTTGCTAACGGTAAAAGCCAATAAAAGGCAAACCGAAAATATTAAGTAATCAAATATATAAAGGCTCGCTACTGGTGCAGTGCAGAAATCACGCGACTTCGTGTTTTGTCGGCTATGTTCGTTTTCCATAAAGTTTTGTATTAATTTGTCATGAGACATCATCAAATAAATACAATTATTGATATGTTAGAGGAAACCGATAAATAACGAAGTCGCAATATTTCAAACTGTATCTCGGTACAGAACATTAAGGCAAATGAATTATTTTTATAAGGAAATTTGTAATAACGTTAATACCTCATTAATAAGCAATACATAGTTGTTTAAAATCAATGTTTTATCTAATAAGTGGCATGCAATTAATTGATGTTAGAGTAATACAAATTTAATTAGTTTTCGTGTCGATGAAACGCTAGCTGTTTCTTTTAAATTAGCTGATTCAGTAAATTATTCAATGTAAGGTATTTAAAGTGTTTGCATTACGAGCTATTTCCCTATATACAAGTATTGAATAATTATTGTATTGAAAGTAAAAAAACAAATATAAAGTCTGCATCTATACAGTATGCATCTACCAGTACTAAATACAGAACCTGACGGTGTCGTATAGACCGATGACATAGCTTTTTTTCGTGCTTCCTTGTCGCTTTGGCGTATACACACGTGTACGTACGCCCGCACAGGAACGAACTTCTACACGTTAAAAATCCATGTTGATAATGGCTCAACTTGTGGTCAAAGTACAGGTTGTGGTTTAGTTAAATACAAGTTGAGAAATTCTCAAATGAAATTCACCAAATGGTTGTTAGATCTCTAACAATTACGTATCTTTTCTTTAACAAAAGCAAGTACCTACTAGTGTAATAAAACCATAGGTCCTATTGAACTGGTATTTTGAACGAGTTGAATTAGTAACCAATCATTGTTGACCCCTCTAACTGCGTTTACCATCACCCCATAAATAAATGATATAATTTCTCGTGTTTATGTACCATATATATAGTATTAAAGATACTTTATAGTGAGATATTTTCTCTTTGTTTAGTAAAATAACACTTATCATAAACACCTTATGGTTCAAATATCAAGATCGTTTATGATTTTACTATAAGGGTGTATTCAAGACGAGAGTTACTAAGAAATTGAAGAAAAAAAAAACAACAAAAAGTATAAAGAAACGTTGTAAATATCGAGTCATTAAAAGTTTAAATTATTCTAAAACATTTAAATATAATAAAAAATTAAAAATTATTTGATTAATATTTTTAACTTTAAATTTTTTTTCTAATAGTTTTCACGAAATACGCCATAGTATATAATTAGAGATATTAAAAATATTTTATATTCAATAGAAAAAAGAATGTCACAGACATCAATTTCTTCTCAGAGCTCTTTGAAATTAACTTAATATTAAAGTATGAGGCTTTGAAACCATTTCTTTTTTGTATTTAAATAAAATTAATAATATATCTTATGAATTGAAATAATATAACAGAAGTAATATTTATCATTGTATAATTGTAACATACATAATAATAATTTCGTCGGTTTTTTTTTCGTAAGCTTAACAAAATCGTGCCCTTAGTTCAACTATGATTTGAACGAATGAATTTAATGGTATCATTATTTAGTTTAACTATTACAAGCAGCCTTTATTCAAATTTAAACACACACCTTTCCTCCTCGCCCCTCCTAAATTGTAATATTTCCCCCCGAGCATTATAACTTGGAGCTCTTCAAGGCATTGTCAGCAAGCATGCTCCTTCAGCCGCATCGTCACTTACCCATCAGGTGACGATTATGGCAGAACGCTTGATTATTTAATTGAAACAATCTCTTTCAACCAAAATGTTTGAGTAAAAATGTCTTTTGAAAATATTTTGATTATATTTTCATTTAATTTTTAAACTTACGTGAGAAGTTACCAAGTTACGTGAAATAAAATTTATGTTTATGGATTTATATTTTTTGAGAGCATTTAACATTTCTTCAATATATATATACGCCTATGACGTTTTATAATTAGTAAGAAATGGTATTAATTTTAAAATATAATATTTACAGGACACTGAAAATAACGTTTTTTTTTTTGAATATTCAAAATTGCTTTTGTATTTTTCACGTTCACTTGTCGATTAACGAAACGTTTTTTTTTTTAATTTTATGTTTGCTCCAAAAAAAAAGTGTTTCGTTTTTATAAAGCATATTCTCACTTCATTGTAAACATGAAATCATATAACCTTATCTAGACTTCGACATCAAACAACTAACCTATACATGTAATGTATTTAAAAATAATTATTATTGTTATTTAAAACTATAGTCTTAGATATTTTGAATAGTTCTAATTACATTTTGTAATAACTTTGTTTCTTTTTTTGATCTTTTCATTGTAAAATAAATTCTATCAAATTAGATTAAGTTGGAGAAACGGTTACGGTGACACCAATTGTTTCATCAATGGAATGTATTCTATTGATAAATGTGATTCAAACGTTTCCGATATCCTCATTTGTTGTAAAAAGTGTTGACTTTTTTATTATTATGTTTTACTTAGATGTTAAGGTATCTGTAATTAATTATTTCCTAGCTCCTAGTTCTCTATGTATCTGACTTAGTGTATAAATCTTGTAAAAAATGTTGAAAAGAAATTACAACACCGAAATGTGAGACCGCAAAAAAAAACATGCGGAAAAAAATATTTTTTTAAAGTCAGTGCATATTTGTAGGCGGTTGCTCGACGGTTTTTTTTTTCGAATATTGTAACACAAGAAAAGATTGACTTGTGGTTTTCAGTTTGGTTTTGTAAAAAAAAATGATGTATAATAAAAAAAGTATGCAACCGCCAAAATAAAAATGGTTCAACAGTTTCTGAAACTATCGTCATTACTGGCCGATCAAAAAGGCTATTTTTTTTTCAGCTTGCAACACTGTACAACGGATAAACGGATGAAGAAAGGATCAAATGGTAAATTAGTTAGCTAACTATGAATAATAACCGCAACGCGACACACACATTGATGCCTTGCTGTAAGATTTAAGAAACTCGTGTCTCAGGAACTAAGCAAAGATATGGTTTAAACTACATAGATAAGATTACAAGATCCAAAACCGGTAAGCGTAACAATGCATCTTGCAAAGAACAAAGTTCCGCCCGCGCCGGGATTTTAACTCGGAACGTCTAGCGTAGCAGCCGGCTGTTTACACAACTGTGCCACAGAGGCTGTCTATAGCATAGACTCGATTCTATATATTGGGTTCTTGGCGTGAATTCGTTCGAATAAAGTTTTTTTTGTGCAATTAAACTCGCCATTTTAGACAACCGACTTTATGTCGACCGATACCCGGCCGACTTTTCGTCTTGACTTACTTTTTGTAAGACCTTCCACTTTTTACCTACAAAAATCCGTTACTAGGTCAACTTGCGATTGTGGAATTCAGATTTCGGAAACTATGGGCTCCGTGAAGTTAAAGTATCAAAATAGTACATTAGGATATCTTTGACCTTTTGTTTTTTTTTTACGTGGGGAAATCCTCATGGATCCGGGGACCGAAGGAGTATGTCGGACTCACGTAGTGCCTACCGACTAAAACCCCACGTTCTACCAACACCGTTAGCTATCAGAGCATAACGGGATAGAGGGAAGCCAAAGGAACCCTCAGACACCGCACTACTCTAACGGCTGGCCCATCTTAAGAATCACCATCGGTGAGCCTTGCAAATAAGCAGGCCACACCGTTCCAGCAATCTTAAAACGGGCCTTCGTCCAGTGGGCCTTTTATGAGTACAGGGTCCCCCGACCCAGTACTCCGGCCACACTATTACGGTGGAGGTAGAAGATGCGCATATCTGCGCCTTCTATGGCCCAATCTGCGCCTACGGATCAGGTCGGCGTTAATGTCCGCCTCCCTTAACCGTTCCGCGGCTTCCTTCTGCGAAATCACCGATTCGCAGAAAGAGGCCAAGGCGTCCCAACACCTCTCGCTGCCAATCATGACATTGATCACGCTTGGTAGCGAGAGGTCATTACCCACAAGTGGTATGAGGCTCTGCCTCTGAGGCTCCCAAACTGGGCACTCTTCCAACGTGTGGCACACCGTATCGACCTCGGCACCACACTCGTGGCAACGCGGGTCCGGTTCACGTCTAGCAAACTTATGCAGGTACTCGCCAAAGCACCCATGCCCAGTGAGCACCTGCGTAAGCCTGTAAGTCAGGGCCCCATACCTCCTGCCAACCCAGCGACGCTAGTGCGGTCTCACTCTCTCAGTCAGCCTCTATCGTCGCCTAGCTAAATCCCGAGTCCCCCAACAGCTCATCCCATCTTGGGAGCACTGTCTCCCTGGCCTCTCCGGATTCTAGTAACCCCCTCCCAATCTGGGGCTTCACCCTCCGCCCGCCGACCCGCCCTATAGAGGTAGACCTCCGCAAGAACTTCAGCTTGAAGTTCCCATAGAGGATCCGCTGCCAAAAGCGTGGCCGCCGCCCAGGAGATGGTCTGCTACCCTCTTATGGCCCGAATCGCCACAATCCTCTGGGGCCTCCGCAGTAGGGCCCTGTTAGCTGCATCCAGCGCATCTACCCATACCGGTGCTCCATACATGGCCATACTCCAGATTACTCCGGAGTATAGACGCCTGCAAGGCGCACTGGGTCCACCAACATTTGGCAGGAGACTTCCCAAGGCCGCAGCCGCCGACACTAGGCGTGGGTCCAGCTGAGCAAAGTGTGCTGTGAACGTCCATAACAAGACACAGATATTTATCTGCGCCTTGACCGGGACGACCGTCTCTCTAATTACCAACCGAGCTCCTGGCGGGGGCCCCCTGCCTATCTTGGTATCTTTGTCCTAAGTCAACCCCCTCCCCAACCATCAACCTTAAACCTCCTCCTCAACCTTATCTTGACCTCAGTTCAATATCGTATACTATTTTAGGTATTCCATTCCCAAAAAGGATGCTTTACGTGTGCATTAGGAAAACATAACTTTTAAGTTAAACTTGACCCCAGGTCTGCGTTTCGGAAACGGAATAAAATGGAGGTATTGTTACCTTGAGCACAAATTGTTTTTTTTGGCAAATTATTTAAAGTAAATAAGCCAGTACTTTCTTGTACGTCATGCTAATCTCTACATTCCATCATATATTTCGCGCTACCCATTGTTTTAGTACAGCACACCCGGCACCCTGTCCCACCACTGCAACTCCTGTTCACCAGGATCAACAGTGGCGTCCTTTGATCGAATAATCAACTAATAGTGCAGACTTCCCTCCCAGCAAAGCGGAGACAGCAATCGAAATGGCCCAGAGGCCAAAAACTAAGGGGGGAGACAGTCAAGAGATGCCTAACCGTCCGAAAACACCACGGAATGCCACTAACTAACAGGGGATTAATTAGATACTAACCTAAATCTTATACCAGTAATATTGGTGGCAAAACTTTTTAAAGGCACCTAAGTTTCCCTTCGTTTTCACAAGATCTAGTTAATAAATAGGACTTCATGCAGAAACCTGAATTGAATTTAACATGATTGACCGTTCGTCATGCCAGAGGCTACACTCCCACAAAATGTGATGGGCAGTTTGTACAAATTCATGATCCGACGTTGAACATTCGCAGAGAGGTGACGGCACCAAGTTAAATGAATAAAGTTTGCCCTTAAAGTTACCATGCCCAGTCAGGAATTGGGCGACGCAATGATCGATATCTAGCCACGCTTTATTTAATCGTTAGCGCCCTATAGGGAAAAATTTAAATAAATGCCGTCCTTTAGTCGAAGTATCCCATCTAGTTTGCCATTCGTCAATTAGTTTTTCCTGAACGTTTTCGTTACTATCAAATAATCTACTGATCCCATCCTTCGATTTAAGAAAATCTGAACTCATACCATTCCGCGAATTATAATACATTGCCGCACGCCGTTGTATTTCTAAATCTACGGGTAGAACACCGCAAGAATCGGAAGGGCCTCAGTGCTGCCGGTTCTATACGCTTTACAAAGAAAAATTAAAGCTAATCTCTGACTCTGAAGCAATTTACGTCGCGCATCGCCGATCGTGGCTCTATCCGCCCACACGGGGGCTCCGTGACAAATGCAACCCAAGAAAGTAGCTGCATAAATTATTTTTAATGATTTAAAAGACAAACCCCAGGTAAAGTCGATATTCTATTCAACGCATAAAATTTCCTTTCGATTTTTCGCTGATTTGCTTAATGTGCTCAATAAAATGAAATTTCTTTTCAAGTATCAAACCGAGATAACAAACTGAGTCTTTCTTTTTAACTGTAACTGAATTAAATTTAAAGCGCGGTAGCCCTACTAAGTTACCTTTTAACATTAAATACTGAGTTTTGTGAGCCGCAAACTCAAGATGATTCCTCTTCCCCCAGTCGGCCACCAGACGTAGGCAGGACTCAGATAACAACTCAGCTTCTGTTCTCGTAAGAGATTGTATGAGCAGGAGACCGTCGTCTGCATAAATCGTCAGCCGACCGACAGTAAAACCGAATTGACGTCCGTGAAAAGTCGGACCGCCCAGAAGAAGCCGAGGTACGATGAGACGCTCTAGAAGTTTACCCAGGGATGGTAGAAGGGTAATGGGTCTATACGATTTGCGGATCATCAGGTGGCTTATCACCGTTTTTAGGTATGATTTTAATTAGCCCACTGCGCCAAATCTGAGGAAAAACCCCTTCAGCAATGCAACGGTTTTATACAATTAAAATAGAATCCCCAGCGGACTTTACAGCTTCCTGAATCATCTCATTCGATATTTTATCTTCCCCAGAGGCCTTATTAACCGGTAATGCCCTAACAACTTTGACAAGTTCATCTTAAGTCGGAAGATCAGACGAAGGTGATATGGGTGGAACTGCAGCCATGAGTCTTAACTTTGCGATGATAATCGGTATCATTTTCTATGTCGTCTGGAATAAGAGCGTTAAGAAGGGCCTCCGCCGTCTCCTTCACACCAAGAGTATGAACATCATTTATTTAGATGTTACAAACAAATGCTTGATCAGTTGCTCTGTTAGCTTTAAACTCGTGATATATAGGTGACCATGGGCCCTCTTTGTCTAACCTATCAACTACTTTCCGAATTAAATTATTTTTAGATTTTTGGACTGCAGCACGATAGTGAGATCTAGCAACTCTTAAAGCAGTCAAAGCGCTATCATACCTTTCCGAAGAATTATCTTGCCCTAAGGATTTTTTAGCATTATTTAATTTACGACGCGTGCTTCTAAATTTCTTACGAATTCCTATCAGAGAATCATTCCACCAGTCACATCTTTTAACACTGGATGTAAACGTTCGGTTCATTGTTACATCCGCACAGTAATTAAAAGTATCTGACATAATTTCAGCGTTTTCAGTTGCAGATAGACGCGGGTGAGTGAAGTGAAGTGTGAGGCAAAAAGTGAACTAAAAAGTATCAGTCTGCACGTCTGGTTTTTAACGAAAGCTTTGTGAACGGGGCGCGATATCTTATGTCAACTTAGGGTTGTACTCGTACACGATCAAACGGTGATCATTACATGACGCATCAGGAAGGACACGTCAATTAGAGATTTTTACGTACGCACTTGAAAGTGTGACGTCAATGGAAGATTCGCCCATAGGGCTGCTGTAAGTAGATGGTGCATCAGAGGTATCATGAATTTCTAGGCGCATTTCTGCAATAAATTCTTCTACTGCGGCGCGACTAATTTTTCCCAACCAAAGGGGAGAAGACGCGTTGGCATCCACGCCTATAACTACAGCCTGCCTAGGAAGTGCATATAATACGGACCGCAAGTGATGTAAGTGAGGGTCTACGCGATCTGAGAACTGAACAGAATTGAAGACGAACACGATACCTCTGCAACGGCGCAGTGAGACGACGAGAGATTATTCAGAGCTGTAACCGTAAAGCTAGAACGTGACACGTAGATTTCGGCGCGAGCTTTGTTATTTATTTGTGCTATTTTATTTCGTAGCCCAGCGCTCTGGTACTGTTCCTGAACGAGAACTATGTCCAAACTATACTCAATTACAAGCCTATCTAACTCAGACGTAGCTACTTTATCGTTGTGAAGGTTTAACTGTCCTATTTTAAGCTTGGCCATAGTTAGTGTTTAAAATAAGTTGCTCTAATTTTGCCTTGTAGGTAACTTGAAACCCGGTTTCACGATCGCAAGGCTTTCAGATTATTATATGACGCGCATACGCGCTTAAAATTTGGTGAGCGCAGGATGGTGTTTTTTCATTGCAATATTTCGCGGGATGTCCATATTGTTGGCAATTCAAGCACCGAATCAACTCCAAATCGTCGATGAATCTACAAGTAGTCCAATCAATTAATAACTTTTCCTTGGTGTTTATTAAGTGATTTCGTATCGAATGCTCTAACTCGACCCCTAGCCATTTACGGTTATCATTGAAACTGCGACGGCGGAAAATTTTAGTTGAACTTAAAAAGACACTCTCGGATAGAGCAACCTCATCCTCAACGTTCTGGCGGTACAAACAAAGTAAAAAATGTTTTTCGTCCATCGAATTCGGGACATCTTTCACAAGGATTCGTGGTTTTCGACCTTTTGGCTTTTCTAAACGTAAGTCTGCCGATTTTACTGCCGCAACGGATTCTATTTTTTTAATTTGCTTCTGGCTAGTCAAGCGGAGCACGACGCCAGACTAAGCGTTTTTTTTCACGCCGACAATTTGAAAACCATCCGATGGTTTAATCTCTTTCATAAACTTCTTTAGTCGCGGACGATGATTTTATTTTGGCCGAACGTCCCTCCGTCGGGTAGGCCACCACACGGGGCGCGCGCCTGAGCCGCCACCGAGGTCGCTTTAGGTGGCAATCGTAACTTTAAACTCTCCGAGTACGACTTAGTTACCACCGCCGACGCTGGAGGACTGTCCCTAACTTTATTTTGAGAGATTACTAAATCTCTTTCAGTTTGCGCCAACTTAGTTACTCTTTGCGTCATCTCTATGGTTCCCGTTTTATTAGCAATGTTTACGAGCGATCCTGAGTCGATTAAAAGTCGTTTATGTGAGTTGTCATTACTAGCAGAGACACTCAAGTCCGAGATCGATGACTCATTTAAATTAGACGCTGACCGTTGAATACGTTTACTTATTACCGGCGAAACACTAGGAGATAACTGGCTAAACACTCATTTATTGCTAGAATTACTCAGAGAACGCTGTACTTTTATATTTTTTTCAAACGGGTTTCCCCCCCCCGTCAGAGCGATCATCCTTACGCCCGGACATCAAAGTTTAAATTCGAAACTATTAAAATTAAATATTATAATAACATCGATCAAAAATGTGGAGGGATTGTTTTAGTACAGTAACATTGTTGGTTTTTAACATTTATCTCTACCCCCAAATAAATTTGTAAAATATTGCCTGACTCGGCAATTTGTCTTGCTTTAACACGAAAACGGCTTGACCGATTTGAATTATTGTTTTTTACTTTGTTCGTTCTAATACATGAAAGGTTGAAAAGGGAAAGTGTTTCGTAAGAACGGTCACGTGGTATAGATCGCGGGTTCGACTAATAAAAAAAAAACACTTTTATTAATTTATTTTTATTTTTCTAAATAATACAATCTACACAATCAACGAAGAAACTAGAATCACATAGTGTTTGTACAAAAACATACGTAGCGAATAAAATACGATCTTATACGACAGCAAAAATGGCTAAATATAACTCTAAAAATATATTCGTAAAAACATTTTTACGGCGGATGGCTTTCAATCACTTCATAATTTTTAATAACTTAAAATATTTTCAAAATAATGGAGTCATAAAATACTGGTAACATTTAAATATTAATAAAATTGTTTATTAGAAAAAAATAATGGATACAAATACCAATAATTATGAAAAAAAAAACATGCAATTTACTATTACACGCACAAAACAATAAAATATTTATAATAAATACATTTCACTGGTACTGGTATTTTTACCAAAAACAAATGATTTCATCCTTTAACGGTAAAAACAGTTAATTTTAGAAGAGAAGAAAGATATATGTTCTTCTTTTTTTAAACGAAAGGCCTTACTATGGACATTAGTCTTTAATTTGAGGCAAATTGACATTTCTTCACCCGCCTGAGCTTTACTCGACCAAATGTTTAGACAACGCCCTCTTACTCCCCGCTCACGCGGAGTCAACTTGTGAGGTCAAGTTAAAATGACTTACAACAAAATAAACGAAGCTCCAGCGTAACTTGAACTACGTACGAAAACCTAATACGTTTACACTGGGATCTTATTATAATGGTACTTCGTGTTTATTCATAAAAAAACCATCATAACTTGAGCTCCGAGAACGTGTAGTAAATGCCATGTGAACGGAAGCAGCTGAAACTTACAATACACATACATTTTATTTCATAAGCACGGTTAAACAACATTTGCAAGGCACTTAGATTTCATACAAAATTACATGATCATAATTAATAAATAACATTACGTATATATCACACCAGAAAATTTATTTGTTTACAATGTTATGGCAACATCCATGAAGATACTATTATACTGTGAAATAGTTTTTTCAATGGCAATTTTAAATATAAAGCACTTATGGAAGGAATTTTCATACAGCAAGGCAATTATTGTTCTTTTTATTTGTATCGACAGTATTATATAAGACAGCTTATATATGTACATAAAATTTTACACTATATATTTTCCGAACTATTTACCTATATATTTTGGTATATAAGAAGTAAGTACATAAGTAAATAACTAAGTACACAGGGTAACTACACGCCTTAAAATAAACAAAAAATATATTAAGTAAATTTTCTACTTATTCATGTTTCAATAATTAAATCACAAAACATAGCACTGGGTGACAATCTTCTGACGTATGTCAAAACGATCACTAAATTGACATGGTAATTGACAGCTGTCATTCATGACACGATAACTCGTAGTCCGCGATTTATAGTAGATTCGGTATCTGTAGTTAACGAAGTTAAAAAATTTCGATAAACGAGAAAAAAAAACCGTCTAGTGGTCTGATCAAATAATCAAAACTAAGAAATTGCTATAATTATTTAAAAAAATCTCTTTATAGATTAAAAAGCACGCTAATTTGACATCATTAACTTTTTACACAAACCAAATCAAAATTGAGATCGTTGGCAACGACTTCTGCCTATAAATGACATTCAGTACTAGATTTAGTAAAACGTCGTTATTACTGATCTGTCATACCTACACTTTATATCGATAGTTGCTAGTGTGAAAAATTTCTCTAGAATTAAAAACAAAAATACTGATACTTTAAATTCGATAGACGCCAGCCTTTGAGGAATGTAAATTGTAAATATTTATAACGTAGTAAATAGCACATATAATTATCTAAAAATTAAGATTTCTTCTTTCGCTCTAAGTATTTGTTGTAGCTCTGGAAAGGTAAAAAAAAAAGACGTTATTACAAGCAATGACATAAAAAAACGCAGATCTGTTATTTGCTTACAAATCACTCGAAAAAAGTGTTGCAAACATAGCGGCACACACACATATAAATGTTTTACAATTACAAGTGACATGAAAGGCGCTACTAAAATAATATGAAAGAAGAAGAGCAACAGTGTTTGTCACTTCAGCACAAAAGTACACAAACTGAAGAAATTATTCCCAACTGGGATTTATTGGAGTCTTCAATTATGTAGTTCGCGCTTACAATATATCTGCCTCTAGTTTACATACATAAACATAAACTCACGCCGTAATTAATCCTTCGAGAGGGGTAGGCAGAGATGTTACACACCGCATTGCGCATGTTTATGTTGATTCCCAGTGTCATTGATAACAAAGCAATGACAAAATTAATATATATATTATTCTATTTTCGTTTTTGTTCAATCAATCACATTTGTATTTAAGTTATGGACTGTGGGTATTATTTTTTATTGTAAAAAAATAAACTAACCTCCTCCGCCATTTCATACAACATGGCGGCTGTCTCCCTTCCGGTTTGTTCGACGAGAGCTTTGAATATACCGCCTTCTTGCTCCGTTACCTCCGATCTGAAATATAAACAAAAATAAAGAAAGTCTAATTTAGGCTAAAGTTAAAACTTGTATAAGTTACTCCAATAGGGAATCACAAAGCTCAAAGCAGAGGGCGCTGTAGCACATAACAATATTAGTCACTATTAAAATATTGTTTAATTAATTATTTGTTTGAATTAATTTTTGATTGTGATGTAATTATTATTATTTTTTTTTAATTTTACGTTTTTGTTATGTTTGAAATAATTAAGTCATTAGGGTTCTCAGTTTAATTATTAATGATAAATAAATAAATTACGTGACAGACGTAAAGAATTCGTCTTATTATGTTTACTATAACAATTACAATTTCGCGACTTCGTCCGCGTTATAAATCAGAATTTGCATAAGATAAATATAAAACAGCGCCATCTAGTAGACTAACAAAAAATGTTGCCTATCTGGGTGCTAAACATCTTATAGCCGGAGAAAATGTAACTGCATGAACTTTTCGTACTATGAGCCTTAATTAGCCTTAATTTTATATAGCTCTGTCTCACTCTTCGATTCAAGTGTAATTCAAGTAGCCTAGTGATGTAATACCAGGGGGTAGTACCAGGGTAAGGACCAGGAGTCCCTGTTAAAACCATTTAAAGCCCTCAAAGAAGCCCATGCTGTAATCACTTGGGAAAACCATGGCAGGGAGTTAATTCCACAGCATGAGCGTTCGCGGGAGGAAACCTCTTTGATCCATGTACCATCCATGGAACCATTATGTACATATACTTTTTTTTCAAGAGGACAAACGGGCTGATGGTAAGTGAGACCAACGCCCCCGTGGGCGTGGACACCTGCAGCCAAAACATGTCAGCAGATACTGGGCCGACCTTTTATAAAGAAGAAAATTTCTCATGTTTATGTTGAGTGTCAGTGTGACAGGTTGCAAATCCGTCGCCACTATCCGAGCACAATGGCAGCTACAATGTACGGCAACCCGAGACTCGAACCCTCGACCAGTCGGGTCCGGTTTATGAACATATGTGTGTATGTATTGTTATCTCACCTGTTCGAATAGGTCCTGATCCTATCCCTAGTAAGAAGCAGTGTCTCGTTCATTTCATCATTGGTGTCCATTGGACCGGGCGCTGTGAAACTCTCCGGTATCGCGAGCGGAGCCTGGGACTGCAACTAGTGAACAAACAGACAAAAATAACAATAATAATTTTTAGCCTTTATTCCTCAATATATACAATATGAAGTTAATAAAATTTTAGCTACTCAGTGAAAAAATTGAAAAAAAAAAGATAATGTTGCTAACAAAAATATGTTTGTAAATAAATATGCAGCATAAATACTATAAGTTTTTTTAAATATAAAACGTCATGGTGTTTGGCTCTACAAACGATCCACCTGATGGAAAGTGATACCGCCGTCTATGTAAACGGCGATGCCCCTGATGTCTGTTAACACCAAGGGCACCATTCGTTGCCCATGTAGAGGTAAAGATGTTATACCTCTCTTTCATAAAGCGAAAAAGCTTCCATACCGCATCAATGAATAACTTTTCGAGTGTTTTTTTAAATTATTTAACTTTTTTTTCTTTCGCTTGCTCGTGCATGATAATATATATATTTTTAAATATTTACCTGTGTCTTAGACAAGATGGATCTCCTCCTCTCTCTGGGTACATTGTTATTAATCTGTGTCAGAAGTTCGAACGGGTGACCTGTTTCAACGACTCGACCCCTGAACAGAAAAACATAAAACTTTGTGGTTTTTTTGGGCAACGTCAAGGCCAAACAAGCAGAACATTCACCTAATGGAAAGTGATACCGTCGCCTATTGACACGATGATGTCTGGAACGCCAAGAGCACCGCCAATGCGTTGCTCATGTACGATATAAAGATGTTATATCCCACGTGTCGGTAACTAGACTGGCTCTACAATCCTTCGAACGGAAACACAGCGGACTGCTTCACGTTGTAAATAGAAAGGAGAGTGGTACCAACGCAGACTGAGTACCAATTTATTAAAAAAACTTGTTTTTGGAAATTTTGTATATTATTTTCGCTGTTATTTTGTGTGTTCGTTCAAAACTGGTTGAAATTTTCATTATATTCCTTTATTATTCATAACAATATTGTTAAAGAGTAGAGTACTCAGTAAGACAAAAATGTAAATGGATAAAATAAAGAAGCTGTAAGCGACTTCCTGGCAACACTAAACACTGCTGATGATGATGTTTTTTTTGTTTTTTTTGTTAATGGGAAAGGCAAAGGACTGTAGACCATACAGCCAAGTCCAATTTTTTGCGAATTTAGTTTTTCAGTGATTAGTCATTGACATCGCTGAGTTTGACGTAAACATAGTATTGCCTGATAGGCATCTAGTTTCACTGTTACCACGTTATATTATTTGTCATTACCTTTTATTACATTTTGAAAATTTAACAAATAGACCATAATATAATACTATACAGGTGACAAATTACGTTTCGTCGGCTAAATTCGTTTTCCATAAAGTTTTATATTTATTTATCATCAGCTGTCATTAAATAAATACTATTATTGATATATCGGATAGCAGCGTTCGGGTATCTCCGCGAAAAACGAGAAATAACGAAGACGCAACGTCTCTATATACATACTCAATATACTCACTTATCCATAACTATGACGCGATCATAATCCATGACAGTGTTCAGTCGATGAGCTATCGTGAGTACAGTGGCGTGCTCGAACTTCGTGCGTATCGTCGACTGAATCTGTTTGTCCGTCCTGACATTATATCAAACATTACATTAAAAAATATCAAATTTATAGTTAACATTACAATCTATACTGAGACCAAACATGGTGTCCTAATAGCGTAATCATCAGTAAGGATAATAAAATTTAAACAATCGTCAAATATGTAGTTAAATTCATTCAGATTTTTGTCTTTAATGTATCACTACAATTACATACTTAGTCAGGTCACATGTCAAAAATTTGAATTGGCGCGTAACCGCAACGATGCAACGCAATAACTGCAACACGGTCTTCTTTAAGCGTCCACTCCCTATTTAAAAATGAGTAAAATTCTAAAAAGTATACATTTTTATTTTCATGAACAATTCGAAATTCGAATTCAATAAACTTTTTTGTGGTCAGCGTTCTAAAAGAAAAGTTTTTATTGTGTGACAATACTTATGACCTGACTGTGTATATAGGGTGGAATATTTAGCGGTCGAATTAGTTGTAAGATGACAAACATTCGTTAAGCGAAGATCAATTGTTTAAGAGTTATTATTTTCTTGACAATTGCATCAAAATTCTCACAAGTCACCTTTTATGCATGTGTAAAATTACCACTTAAAAAACCGCATGAAATTTGGAATCACGGTAAAAATAAAAGTATGTGTAAGAAAGGGTATTTTTTAAGTTTATTTATTCTTTATACTGAAAAAATGTACGCATGTTTAAATCACTGCTGTAATTATTATTATTTATGCGGAATATTGCAATATACTTAGTTAAGATGTGCTGACACGACAGTTAAATCAATGCGATTTGAATTTAAGTGATCGTTAAGATTACGTTTTTCAAAAATTCTTCGATAGAAAATCGCATTTTTATAAAAAAAAAACTTAAATAATCCAATCAAAAAATTGTGAAAAATAATAAATATTTGAAATCATCTCCCAATTACAAAAATTAACAACAGCATAAGAAAGTGTAGACATCAAAATATTACGGAACTAAAACTCACTGCGTATCAACGTTAGCGGTGGCTTCATCCAATACAAGCGCGCGTGTGTCCGTTAGCGCGGCCCGCGCCAAGCACGCTAGCTGGCGCTGTCCGCTGGACAACGAGCCCCCGCCATCACCCACGCGCGAGCTGAGCCCCGCCGGCATGTTGTGGACCAGGTCGCGGAGCTCCACCTGCTCAACTAGACACATGTTACGCTCGAAGATAGAAACCTCTCTTTGAGCGAAAAAACGCGAAATTCGTAATAATAATAACCACATAACAACAAACATCGACTCAACCCTGCAGTAAGATTGCATAATCTTGTGTCGCAGGTGCTAAGCAACGATATGGTATAAACTACATAGATAAGAATACTACATCCAGGACCGGCAAGCGAAACAATGCGTCTTGAATATAACACAAAGTTCTGCCTCAGGCGGGATTTGGATCCGGAACCTCTAGTGTAACAGCCGGCTGTTTACACCGCTACGCCACAGAAGCCATCAAAATAAAGCACTGGCACCTTTCCACATTAAAGTCTTAATAACGTCATCAGAAATAAAAAGAACAGGTATCGTACGGTAACATGAGTTCAATGACATGATATGACGTCACCGAAATGGCCGCCAGGCGCATTACTATTTTAGTTTTTTTCTTTACCTAGTGTTAGACACAATGCCGTATTTAGTAAACAACTGACCAAAAACAACATGATCTTTAACCATAAGAACAAATTAAAAACGTCCAAACACACAAAAAAAAAACAGTAAAATTGTGAAAATTTAACAAAATCGCAAGAAGTATCACAAATACGAACATCTTTAATCAATTGAAATCATTTAACTACTTGACCTTGAAATCTGAAACTTACCTGGACGTATAGGAAAAGCTCTGTCAAAACCGACCAATCAGGGATGGATAAATTGAGATACTTCAAAAAAATTCGTTAACTCATAAAAAAATCGCGTTATGAAAAACTAACGATAGTCAAAATTTTACGTTCATATATAGATAGGTATTAAGATCATTTTGATGATTCAATTATTTCTCATTTAAACTTTATTTTTATTATATAATTAAAGAATTTACTTTTTTTTTATTTTTTTAAATATTGTTTAAATTTATATTATAATGGTATGGTATAGAACTGTTACATTATTTCATTTTATTAATACTTTTAAATTTATTCATTGTACCAATCTATTGACTGGTGCGTAATTTAACTCTTATTATTACTGTAATTGAGATGTCCCGAGTCATAATAATCACAATAAATAAATAAATAGGAACCTACAATCTGCCGAACCCTTACCTGTTCAAGCGCCCTATGTATCTGCTCATCGCTATACTTCATTTCAGGGTCGAGGTTGTCCCTCAAGGTCCCAGCGAACAGTGCAGGCCTTTGTGGGAGCGCTACGAGCCTCGATCGCCACAAGCGAAGCCCGACAGTGTCCGAGGACACGCCGTCCACCGTTATACAACCCGTGGTCTTGCTTAACCTGAGATAGGTAACAATGTACACTTTAATAACGTAACGCGGTAGAGCATTATGTATAACCAGCATTCGCCCGCGACTTGGTCAGCGCAGACTTTTAATAAAATTACTGTATACTGTAAACTTTTAATAAAATCCATTCAGAATATTTGCGTGAAAGAAAAACAAAAATCCTTTCATCCATACTTCCATACATCCTTGCAAACATTTACGTTTATATATTAGTAAGGATATTAATATCTGTCTCACTTGCCGGCCAGCAGCCCTACCAAATAATCAAGAGACGCGAGAGCGACATATGAGCGCGAGATGGCAACTATCTCTTTTTATTTGTCTTCGTTATGACAGGGAAAGAACATCTTCTCGAGCGGGATGTGTCTTATTTATTTAGCGTGCAAGGCGTGCTGATTGGTAGCTCAGAAAGACGTGCAATGCGATAGCCAATCAGGCGCGTTTTACGAGTAAGACAGATAGTCGATAGACTCTACTCTTTCTCGCTATTTCATTATACCTACGTCTCGGTTTGAGTTTGATCCAATAGTATGTATTGTAAGTTATCAACGTTGTAATAAACAGCAAATAATAATAATAATAACCACATCACGACACACACGACATTGACTCAGCTCTGCACTAAGATATAATATTGTATCGCAGGCACTAAGTCAACGATATGATATATACTACATAGATAAGAATATAACATACAAGACCGGTAAGCGAAACAATGCGTTTTGCAAATAACACAAAGTACCGCCCCCGTCGGAATCGAATCCGGAACCTCTAGCCTCTAGCTGTTTACACCGCTGCTCCACCGAGGTCGTCCGATCTTAATTTTTATAATTATTTCGAAAGGAGATATTTAGAGGGAATATTTTAAAGAAGTATTAATTTGATAGAGTATTTTCGATTTATAAATAACTTACTTAAACAAAGCAGATATAAGTGAACTCTTCCCCGCTCCTGTCCTGCCAACGACCGCTACCTTTTCCGCTCCTCTTATGACGAAACTCACGCCTTTGATCGCGTAATTATTCTCGACCTTATCCAATGGTGATAAAGGCTCTTTTGCGTCTTTCTTCGGTGGCTTTTCGTATTCCAACGATACATCGTCAAATATAATTTCACCTAAAGTAAAAAAATGTATTTATTTTATTGATTTAGGAAACATATATATATTAAAAATAACCACTTAAACCAGGTTAGATTCCACAACATTAAATAATAACCATAATGAGAGCTACAATAATGATTAAATTTGATTTAATTTGAGTTGACATCGAAAAAATAATGTCTGATTTTTTTACAAAGAATATGCATGACTTTTATTTATTTATTATAATTCGATAAAACACATATCCCAAATATCTGTCTTATTAGCTAAGTTATAAAGCTTCAAAGTCGTTTGTTAGACAAAGAGATCCGATATGTACAATGACGTCAAAGTACACGGGCGCTATGTAACTTCCTTAGAAAAGGTTGTTCCGATGAGCGAGATAGATAAATTTACTTTTAATGGTTACATCTCCGTGGTTTATCTTACAATTCTAATTCTGTTTTCACTGTACATATACTATTTCCACATACTTTACGATAAATTGATTGAATAATCAAATTTAAACCTCAACACAGCGGGCTGCTTCACGTTGTTAATAGAAAGGAGGGTGGTACCGACCCAGTGTTGTTTGAAATTAATAATGTATTACCTTTACTCGGCCAGCTGTTCAAGTCTATGCCGGGGTGTTTCTTTTTAAACGCCACCTCGTCCAGTTCTATCGGACTCTCTGATGGTAGATTTGTGTATTCCAATATCCTTTCCACCTGTGAACGGAAAAAAACCTTAACCTATATTATAAACGCGAAAGTTTATTACAATGTATTTATGAATGGATGTTTACTCTTTCACGCAAAAACTACTGAATGGATTTTGATGAATCTTTACAATGCTATAGTTCGTACATGAGAATAACACGTAGGATATAATTTATAAAGATATTGTTTGAATTGTTCGAAATATAACTGTAAAACAAATCCTATTAGAACCATTCTCTACTTCTACGCGGACAAAGTCTCAAACAAAAGCTTTTTAGTTTTAAAGGTTCTTTATTTCTCAATAAAAACATAATTGTCACTTACTTGAGAACATAGTGTACAAATTGGTTTATATATATTTGTGTCGTTCGCGCCGATCAATTTTATAAAAAGCATTAGCTCAAAATATTGTCCGATTGACACGGATAGGTATATAAATACGCAAACATGTATGTATATAATTTAAATTTAAAAAAAAAAATGTGTGTTAAGTTTTCAATTAAGTGAATATTAATTAGGTCTAGATGAAGTAGCCTAATTATATTAGTGCGGCTCATTCAACGACTTCCACGATATATTGTGCAAGTTTTTAAAAAGACAATGAGGAAATTTTTAAAAAGACTAATCGTTTATGTGACTGATTTTTGTGTAAAATACAGGTGTTATTTAAATTTAAAATATTGCCTCAATAAAAATCTGCGTACATATATTAGAAAGACAATAATACAAATAAAATTAAAAAAATACAACAATTAAATGCAATAATGTCGAACTTAATACTATTTTTTTTTTGTATATAAAAATGGTAAAACACCTTGCGTCCATGTTGGTGACGTCAAATTGACGTCATCAGACATAAGTACAGATAACCAAAAAAAGTTATTACTGTCGATAAGGTAGGCTTAAGTACTCAATACCGTTAGCATCACAGGACAGTACCGTTAGCATCACAGCACAGTACCGTTAGCATCACAGCACAGTACTGTTAGCATCACAGCACAGTACCGTTAGCATCACAGCACAGTACCGTTAGCATCACAGTACAGTACCGTTAGCATCACAGCACAGTACCGTTAGCATCACAGCACAATACTGTTAGCATCACAGCACAGTACCGTTAGCATCACAGCACAGTACCGTTAGCATCACAGGACAGTACTGTTAGCATCACAGCACAGTACCGTTAGCATCATAGCACAGTACTGTTAGCATCACAGCACAGTACCGTTAGCATCACAGCACAGTACTGTTAGCATCACAGCACAGTACCGTTAGCATCACAGTACAGTACCGTTAGCATCACAGTACAGTACCGTTAGCATCACAGTACAGTACCGTTAGCATCACAGTACAGTACCGTTAGCATCACAGTACAGTAGTAAGTCGCACGGGTTGTAGTTGTTGAAGATTTATTTATACACAAACTCACTATTATGTAGATATTCTAACTCACAAAGACTGTTTTGCTATGGTTGTGATGACGTGTACATGCACAACGTTCTAGTGTGCGTAACCTGTTTACTGAGCAAACTCGAGGTTACGTATAAATAAACAATGTGCTTTTATACTGACTAAAGTAACACAACCATAGACGAATCCGTAGATCCCTTTAACTTTTACCCTCTAGGCCGTTTCCATTGCTGTCTCCGCTTTGCTGGGAGGGAAGTCTGAAACCGCTTTCTAACTACCTCTTATTTCTTCTGATTAAGTTCATTGCGGGTTCCGCTGTCGGTAGTATGTCCGTGCACGTAGCTAATGCTTCATTGTACAGCTGCATTATACGTTACAAAGCACGCCACTGTTGATAATGGCTAACAGGAGTTGCAGAGGTGGAAAACAGTGGCGGGTGTGCCACCTTTTCATGAGATGGAATACGAACATACAAACTTTACCTTTATATTTTCAAATATATACTCACGGATGTCATTTGATTCTCCACTTCAGCGGTTTGTCGCATCCCATATTGACACATGCCGACTAAGCCTATGACTTGAGTGATCGCCAGGCCGACGTTGCCGCCTATACCGTCTGTAATAGTAACCTTTATTAACTAATGGTAAGCTCCGAACTGTGAACTTGCGACCCCCTATATCTCGGGAACCCGTTGACCGATTTTGCTTGTGTTTAAATCTTTTTTATACAACATCACTGGCCAACAAGCAGACGGTACACCTGATGGAAACCGATAGCGCCGCGTATTGACACGACTATGCCCTTTACATATGTCTGGAACGCCAAGAGCACCTCCAATGAGTTGCCCATGTACAGGTAAAGATGTTATACCTCACGTGCCGGTAATTACACTGGCTATACAAACCTAAGAATGGAGGAGATTGGTACCAACGCAGAAGATCTCGCACGTAGATCTACCACCTGTACCCCTTTTGCCTCATTAACCCGCCTATCAAATTTCACGACGATCCGATCAACGATAATCGAGTTATCGTTTGAGAAACATTTATACATACATACAAACATGGCATTGTTCCAGCAGTTTCTGATAACTTTAAATAAGACAATATCCGAGTACATATAATACTCCGAAGAATTTATTTAACACAATTTTTCCCGCGGCTTCACCCGCGTATAACTTGTGTTTATTTTATATTCGTCTAACCATTTTAATGGTCTAATCAAGTTCCTTGTCCAATTTTGATGAAATTTGTTCAACATTTCAGGCGTGTTAATCTGACAAACAGACAGGCAGGTTTGTTTTTTTTTTTACTATTATTGTTCTCTAATTGCATGAAAAAACTTACACTACGTCGGTGATCTTATTAATAAAAATAAAAATTACATAGAGTATTATAATTTTTTAAGGATTGCTCACCTCCTCCGGCGAAAAGGAAGAAGCTAAACGTGACGCAAGCCAAATAGATGCAGCACACCATGTCCATCCAAAGACCGAACGCTCTGATGATAGAAAACAAAATAAATTATGTTTTTTATTTTTTTCTTTTTAATTTTTCTTTATTTACATAAAACAACAGCACTACAAAACCATTAAAACCATTTAAAGTAAACTTAACAATTGGCCAATTACGGTTTCATTTTTTTTATGGAACATTTAAGAAAACGGTCAATCATTTTATAAAGACAAGGTACAACTTATTCTACATATAAATGAGTAATTTAATAATTAATCGTTTTAAAAAACCTAAAAACCCACGTTTTTGAATGGCCTAAAAATAAGAAAATTATCCTACGGGGCTGAAAGAGGGGGCACTCAAAACGTTTTTTTTTTTTTTCTGCCTCAAAAGTCACTCCATATAATTTCCAAAATCGGTCCAGCCGTTTTTATAGTTGTAAATTGTATTGTCATCGAGTTGGAAGCTAAACTGAAAATTTCAGCTTGTTAGCTTATCGGGAAGTGCCTCGAAATTGAGTTGCAAAAATCTAACCGGAACGACAAACAAACAAGAATGTGAGTGTATAAAACGTAGGAAAAATAAATACTAAAGTGCGTGTGTGTATGCGTGTGTGAGCGCGCAAGCGTGCATGTGTGTGTGTGTTGCGTGTAATGTACGTGAGAGCAAAAGGTTAGGTAGGCTAGTATTCAGGAGTGACGAGTGTATTAAAATACTGAATAGAGGACATAAAGTTTACAATAATATTAGTACTGTAAAGCATCCGTAGGTTCTTTTTTGAATAGACTTTTAGAAGTGTTGAATATGTCGATTATTGACAATAAGTTGTTGTATGTTCTATGCATTTGTGGAACTAAAGCATTAGATGCGTATTTTGTCTTTGACATGTTATCATGAAAGGGACGTGTGTGTCTTGTTCGCGTGTTAGGTACGTTAAGTCGAACAGAATGTTAATGATCTATAGAATTTTATAACCTCAAATAACTAAGACAGTATTTAAATTAAAAATTACGTCCAATGTTCATAAATTTAACTAACAGATATCGTGTGCTATTTAAAACGTTTTTTTTTCTCTTTATTTACATAATAATAATAATAACCACATCACGACACACACATTGACTCAGCCCTGTAGTAAGTATCGTAAGAACTTGTGTCACAGGAACTAAGCAACGATATGGTATATACTAAATAGATAAGAATACAACATCCAAGACCGGTGAGCGAAACAATGCGTCTTGCATATAACACAAATTCCCGCAAATCACAATGCAAATGCAAATAACATAAAACCACAGCACTACAAAACCATTAAAACAATTTAAAGTAAACATAACAATTGGCCAATTACGGTTTCATTTTATTTATGGAACAGCCCTGCAGTAAGATTGTAGACATCTTGCGTCGCAAGTGCAAACCAACGATATGGTATAAACTACGTAGATAAGAATACTACATCAAAGACCGTTAAGCGAAACAATGCGTCTAATAAAAAACAAGGAATTAAGTGACGAAAGGCTAATCTTTGCCATCACAAATCACAAATAAGACATCAATTTTTTTTTTATTCCCACGGTTTTATACACTCACTTTCTTGTTTGTTTGTTTGTCGTTCCGGTTGGATTTTATCAACTCAATTTTGAGGCACTTCCCGATAAGCTAGAAGGCTGAAATTTTCAGGGTAGCTTCAAACCCGATGACAATGCAATTTACAAATATAAAAACGGCTGGACCGATTTTGATCAATTTTGTATGGAGTAACTTTTGAGGCAAAAAAATAATAATTAATAGATTTAAAAAAATTAAAAAACCCACGTTTTTAAATGTCAGGTAATACGTAAATCAGGTGATATTGCGTCCGTGACTTGGCTTGCGTTTCAAACATTGTTATTAAAAAAATATATTAATAGAAGTCAATTAATAATTAATAGATTTAAAAAATCTAAAAACCCACGTTTTTAAATGTCCTAAAAATAAGAAAATAACCCTACGGGGCTGAAAGAGGGGCCACTCAAAACGTAGGGGCGTATATTATTTAAGAGATTATTAATGGGATATATTTACATGACGTGTATAAATCGTGGGTGTAACTTGCAAAGATACGCCCCCACGTTTTGAGTGCCCCTCTTTCAGCCCCGTAGGGTTATTTTCTTATTTTTAGGACATTTAAAAACGTGGGTTTTTAGATTTTTTAAATCTATTAATTATTAATTGACTTCTATTAATATATTTTTTTAATAACAATGTTTGAAACGCAAGCCAAGTCACGGACGCAATATCACCTGATGTAGAATATTATGCCTAAAAATGCTCTTAAAACAAGATATCAGTAAGTCTTGAACGTTTATAGACGATTTCCACCAAAAAAACCAACCTGTTTGTCACCAGCACCAGGCTCCAAGAGGAGCTGTGCAAGTCTTGCAGCTTGTCGAACTCCTGTGCCAGCGTCCGCTGCTGGTCGCCAGACGACCTGATAGTCGTCAGACCGCCGACTGTCGCCGCAGCGTGGTTTAATGATTGACTGCGAGCTATACAAACAACAAAGATTTGATTTTTGTACAAATTTTTAAAGAAAATAGCAGTAACGTGATAAATGCTTCAATTCTGTTTATAATATTACTAAATAAATTAAAATTCAATTCATATATACATACGATTAATAAGTATATATTTTTTTATATTTTTATTTATATATTCATTTGGTAAAGTACTATTCAACTTTAATATTTAACTTTAAATAATAGATTAAATCTTTTACCTATAGCCTCTATTCTCTTCAACTCACGACTGGTATCCAAGAAGAGGTCCCTGAGTAAGAACAGGAGGTATCCCACCACCGCAGTCGGCAGCAGTAACCACCAGTTCACCAGACACACCACCACCAATATAGATACCACTTCCAAGAAGAACTGCGAAGAAAACAGAGAACATGAGTATAACAACAGAAAAAAACTTTTTAACAGGTGGTAGATCTACGTGCGAGATCGTCTGCGTCGGCACCACCCTCCTTTCTATTTACAACGTGAAGCAGACCGCTGTGTTTCGGTTCGAATTGAGAGCCAGTGTAATTACCGACCGTTTGTCTTTACATGGGCAACGCAAGGATATAGTAGTAACAGTCGGCGGTATCACTTTCCATCAGGTGAGCCATCTGTTTGTTTGCCCGAGAAATTTTTTTTTGTGTTGGGATTAATAATACTGACCCCTAAGCAGTCCACAAGGGCCACAGGAAGCAATGTGTCGACTTGTCCCATGTCCTTGGAGAATCTGTTGAGGATGCGACCTGATGGATTATGGTGGAAGAACCACATCGGTGCGAAGGAAACGCCTCTGAGGAAGAAAGTACAAATGATATTTTTATTTAATTTTCTAAATACCTTGATACTTGTATGCTTTTCAGGTTTTTCTGTGATATAAAGTCTGAATTTGAAGCGCAAATTTTCAGATAAATTAAGGGTAGACTGAATCTTTGGATATTTTCCAACCAACAAAAATATTCATATGTGCTTCATTAAAATATTCTAAGAATTTTGAGAGAATAAAAATTACTTATTATTTGCGGAGACCACCCCCTCTCCCCTACGTGAGTACTACGGATAATCAACCCCCATTAATCCCTGAACTAATTAATAGAAAATATTTTTCCACGACTGACCCAAAAGGAAGATTTTAGTGATAATTTTTATTTTTTATTTAATTAAAACAAAATGCAGATTTTACGGCCAAATTTTTTTTCGAAAAAGTTGAGTTTTTTTAGATATTAAAAATAACTTTATTAACAAACCTGAACATATTATCATGGAGGGTAACACTGGCTTTGATGCAAATATTGTAGAACAACACGAGTTTATTCCAAGTGAATATCACGCACACTCCAATAAGACTGGCGTATATGTACACGCACTGTTCTCTTGTCAGGTGCAGACGGTTCGACGGCAGGCCTTGGAAGATCTCTTGTGGTGGGACTTCTAGAAGGGAGAATAAGTTATTAAACACATACGACCTCTGTGGCGAAGGATGCCGCGTTCGAATCCCAGCAGGAGTAGAACTTTGTGTTATTTGCTAGATGTTTCACTTCCTTTGGTCTTGGATGTAGTATTGTTATCTATGTAGTTTATATTATATCATTGTTTAGCACCCGCGATACGAGATTATTCAATCTTATCGCAGGGCTGAGTCAAAGTGTGTGTAGTGTGTAGTTATTATTTACATTAGGTACGTTGTTAGGTATGGTTCATAAGGAATACAGAAGTAAATAATACGTCGAAATCCCTACAGTCAAAGACTCTGGCCTGTAAATAAAGACTAAAACGACATAGAAACCACCTTCCTACAACACTGATGAACACAAATGATTGTAAATTTCGACTCACACGAATGCGACTGGCCTAAATCTGAACAAACTATATAAAATGAGAGATGGTATATATATATATTTTACATTATATATATATTTAAGCCATTGGGCGGGATGCACATATAAAAGATTTAAAAACAAAGTACGGTGTTATGTAGAAAAATAGAGAAACTTTTCTCCCTGTACAAATTAAACCCCTGATTAGTTTCTCCCTGTATAAATTAAACCCCCGATTAGTTTCTCCCTGTATAAATTAAACCCCCGATTAGTTTCTCCCTGTATAAATTAAACCCCCGATTAATTTCTCCCTGTATAAATTAAACCCCCGATTAATTTCTCCCTGTATAATTTATACCCCTAAATAATTTGACATTTATCACGTCGGCGATTTATTAACGTTATGTACTAGCGCACCTCTGCTTCGAGAACATTCGAAACATTAATTTTCTACAAGGTCAAAGTAAACATTATTTAAACCTGTAACATTCTGTTCGGATCCCGTTCGGTTGATTGAAAACAAAGCAGCGCTGTTCGCCTCTTCTATATTCACCCTGTACAACAGCAAAAAAAACACTTAAAAGTTTACTAAATTAAAATTCATAAATCAATAAACAAAAAGTACCTTATAAAACATCGCCCGCCAACGCAAGTAGCATATTATAATATAAGATATTCTTCCTAATTAAATTTTAAAATCATTTCAATACATACATAAACATAAACTCCCGCCTTTATCCCTCGAGAGGCCTACCCCTCTCTAGAGGTGCTACACACCGCTTTTCGCATGAACATGTTGAGTCCCAGTGTGACAGGTTGCGAATCTGTCGCCACTATCCGGGCACCCGAGACTCGAGCCCTCGACCTGTCGGCTCGGATCGGTCGGTTATCCAAGGCACGTAACAAACTGAGCTACCACGTCGTCATCGTCATCATTTCAATAAATTCGAATAAAAATATTTAATAACAACAAAAATAAACACTTATTTATAACACATTAGATATAAAAATTATTGTAAACATTTATACTAAGGCAATTTAAAACATTATTTTTAGTAAAAATCAAATTATCTCACCACTCCTTCAACCAAAGGTCCGTGGCCGCGTAAAACACTTGAGCCAATAGGAACAGCGTCAGTAACAGTAGCATGGATACTTTAGTACCACCGCTCCTTATGTACGATAGGTATACGCCTGTACTGACCACGCCCTTGTTCTGGGCTTCACCTGGATAACAAATATCATATCTTTAATCTTGACTAAAGATCGAAAAAGATAATTGAACGAAAAAACATATTATGGCAATCACAGAAAAGTATTTTTTCACAGAAATTCCTATTTTGGCTATAAGCCTCGTAAAATGGTAAAAAACCTGGCGGCCATGTTGGTGACTTCAAAGAAACTAAGAAGTATATATTTTAATTCTGAAAGTTCATTTCAATTATTTGAGTTATCATTGTCTAAGCAGGTGTTAAGTATATCAAATAACAAATCAATATATTTTACAGAAACATACGCTACTAAAGTCCTATGTCAGGATGTGACGTAAATTGAATGCAACCAACATGGCCGACAGGTATTTAACCATTTTACGGGACTTTTACTAATGCTACCAAATTACACGACCAAAACGCGTTGTGGAACTGAAGATAATCTATGGCAAAGCCCTATCATGACAAACGAATTATTATGCAAGAACAAATTTTAAGTTTTTTGCGTGTTGATTTTATACCTAGTCAGGTCATAAATTCTGTCACATGTTTAATATGAAATAATTGAAACAAGTTTATTCATTGTGTAACCATTTATATACCAAAATGAACTTAACAAAACACAGATTCTTATGACACTAAAGTTTATTCAAAATGACCTTCGTGATTTTGAATACAGGCCTTCAATCTGCGTGGCCAGACGTCTATCGCAGCACAAACGAGGTCCATGTCAATATCGGCGGCTGCCTTAATCAAGGATGTCTTGAGTGACTCCAAATCGGGATGAGGCTTTGAGCACGCCTTTTCCTCCAAGTGTTGCCATATCTTGTAATCTAAAGGATTCAAATCTGGACTGGAGGAGGGCCAGTCTTCGTGCCGGATGAAGTCGATTTCACGCGCCGCCAGCCAGTCTTGTGTGCTCTTCGCTCTATGAGCTGGCGCCGAATCTTGTTGGAATACCCAGTGCCTGTTATTGAACATGGTATGAGAAACAGGTTCCACAAGGTTCGTCAGGACTGTATTTTGATACACAACTGCATTCGTTTTTACACCTTTCTCACAAAAATGTACCTCTGTTAAGCCCCAATAAGAAACTCCCAACCATACCATGAGCGAGGATGGAAAATGACCTCGTTGGACACGCGGAATAATGTTGCTCGCTTCTTCACTACTGTGTGCGTACACCTTATCATTTTGTTTGTTGTAGCTCTCTTCTACGGTAAAAATGTTTTCATCCGAAAAAAGAATTTCCCGATATTTTATTATATATTCTATTATACCCGCGTACCGCTTCAACAAAGCGCGGCATCTCTTCAGTCTCAGGTCCAGTAGACGAGCATTCAAACGATGTCCTGTTTTTCTTCGATATGCCCAAAGCCCTAAGTCTTCATTTAACACCCTTTTCACCGTGTTTCTGCTTAACCCCATCTGAAGGGCCAACAGTTTCTGCTTACGTTTGGGATTTCTTTGAATTCGCGCCTTCACAGCTTTTATCGCTGCTGGAGTCCTAATAGACCGAGGGCGACCACTTCTTGACCTGTCATCTACACTAGAGTCTTCATTGTATCGTTTGATAGTCCGATAAACGAATCTTTTGGTTCTATTCAAATTTTTCAGTATGTCAAAAATTTTAATTGGCGCGTAACCGCAATGATGCAACGCAATAACTGCAACACGGTCTTCTTTAAGCGTCCACTCCATATTTAAAAAAGAGTAAAATTCTAAAAAGTATCCTTTTTTATTTTTATGAACAATTCGAAATTCGAATTCAATAAACTTTTTTGTAGCCAGCATTCTAAAAGAAAAGTTTTTACTGTGTGACAATATACTTATGACCTGACTGTGTATATATACCCAATGAAGCCTACAGTAACATTACGTTGTTACTTTTCGTTTAATCGTTTCTACACGATTAAGAAAGAAGAAAAATAACACGGAAGACTTGGGGCTGTATGGGCTAGAGCTCTTTACCTTTCCCGACAAAAGGGAAGAATTAAAACAAGAAGAAGTCATACAAAACTCTAACCTTCATATTTCGGTGTCAAATTATTATCCAGGTCTAGATTGAAAGACAGCTGTGACGCCTCCGACATGGATCTCTGGGACCGTAGCTTGTGGCTGTGTTCCTAAACATTAGAAATACATTATTTACTTCGATGTTTATAGCAAGTTATGTATACATACATATGTATATATTTATATATACGCACACAAATAAATATGGAACAATTTACTCTGTCTATTTTACAGGTGGTAGATCTACGTGCGAGATCGTCTGGGTTGGTACCACCCTCCTTACTATTTACAATGTGAAACAGTCCGCTGTGTTTCGGTAGGAAGCTTTGGACAGCCAGTGTTATTACCGGTACGAGAGGTAAAACTTTTACCTATTTTACTTTTAAAAGTGAGAACGTACCTACTCTACCATACGAGAGACGGCGTATCTGTAGCAGAGATATTTAAATAAAACGTTTTACAATCAAACAAAAACAGACAAAGAACCACAAAAAAATGAACTATACAACAACATAAAACAATTCAACAATAATAATAATAAATACATCACGACACACACACATTGACTCAGACCAGCACTAAGATAATCTTGTATCGCAGGCGCTAAGCAACGATATTGTATATACTACATAGAAAAGAATACAACATCCAAGACAGGTAAGCGAAACAATGCGTCTAGCAAATAACACAAAGTTCAGCCCCCGTCGGGATTCGAACCCGGAACCTCTAGCGTAGCAATCGGCTGTTTACACCACTGCACCACCGAGGCCTTCACACCACAACAACAATCGAGGACAACACAACAACTGTACATGACAAAACAACATCTATTTATATTTTTAAAAGAACTAACACTTTTCTTCGCATCCGCTTTAGTTTCCGTTCTAACTAAGACATTGTAAACCTATAAAGAAAATAAAACCATAAATATATTATAACAATAACCACATCACGAAATTAACTCAGCCCTGCACTAAGTATCGTAAGAACTTGTATCGTAGGTGCTAAGCAACGATATGGTATATACTAAATAAATAAGAATACAACATTCAAGACCGGTAAGCGAAACAATGCGTCTTGCAAATAACACATAGTCCCGCAACCGCCGGGATTCGAACCCGGAACCTTTAGCGTAGCAGTCGGCTGTTTACACCACTGCGCCACCGAGGTCGTCGAGATTTATAGCAAAAGATGTAGGTAATATATAAGAAAAATATTTCATGTCTCGATAACCAATGGGCTATGGTTGTCTACATGCATAATGTGTTACAGGTGGTAGATCTACGTGCGAGATCGTCTGCGTCGGTACCACCCTCCTTCCTATTTACAACGTGAAGCAGCCCGCTGTGTTTCGGTTCGAAGGATTACACAGATGTATAAGATCTTTACCTCCAGTAAATATCGCTTTAGCCTAGCTCATGGCGTTCCAGACATCAACGACATCAATCAATAAGCGGCGGTATCACTTTCCATCAGGTAAACCGTCTCCTAGTTTGCCCATGATGTATAAAAATGTCCTAGTGGCGGTTCCAGGAGACGGCAGTGTTTCTTTACCGTTATTAAATATACACATGCAATAAACATGCGAAATGCGGTGTGTAACACCTCTGCCTAACCCTCTAGAGGGATTAATTACGGTGTGAGTTTATGTTATTAAATACTACGGAGGTTTCTTGCCGGATTCTACTCCGTATATAGGCTATCCGAACCGGTGTTAGTTTTAAAAATAATATTGACGATTTAAAAGTACTTATTTAAAGTTCTTTGACTTTGAATCAATCGTCAATTTGTATCGTTAGTTCTGAAGGACGTCACATCATTTAGTTTAGTTGCTTCTTAGTCATAAATCATTTACATGAAATCGCTGGTGATTTTTTGAATACGCTGAATATTGGGTTTTAACAGAGAAACAAGTACACTTTGACTTGTACTTCAATTCTTTTGGAGGATGGCTTGAGCCCCCTAGCATGTATAAACTAGTGTTTTTGTGTGTGTATCGTCTTAACTGAGCAAACTCGAGGTTACGCACGTTGAAACAACGTGCACGTACTCGTACGTACACGCCTGACGTAACTAACACTTGTATCGCAGGAACAGGTGCTAAGCAACGATATGGTATATATTAAATAAATAAGAATAGAACATTAAAGACCGGTAATTGAAACAATGCGTCTTGCAAATAACACAAATTCCCGCCCCCGCCGGGATTCGAACCCAGAACCACTAGCGCAGCAGTCGTCTGTTTACACCACTGCGCCACTGAGGTCGTCACTTGTATGTCTTTGCTTATTTAGTACTTACAGTGGAAGCCTGTGGCTTATTTTGAAAGCAATTTGTATGAATTGTCCAATGATTTATATATATACTAATTATACCTTGATAATATTATATAACAGCTTTTGCCCGCGACTTCGTCCGCGTATAAGTCGAAAATGATTCTAATATGATTTTTTTATTACTTGAAATTTATTGTTATATTTTGGACATATTTATTCACACAATATAATTATAAATTATAGCGTATTTGTTATTCTGATGTATAAGCTATATTATTGTAAAGTTTCATTAAAATCCGTTCAGTAGTTTTTGCGTGAAAGACTAACAGACATCCATTCATCCGTACATCCATACAAACTTTATAATATTAGTAAGGATACCATACCAAGCTCTCTACGTTCTCGTAGTTTGTTGATTTCTTAAGTTTCTCCTCTTCGACTTTCTCACCCATCTCTATTAGTTTTTCGAATTCCGCCACACCGTTTTTCAGTTCGTGATATGTGCCTTGAGCGACGATCTAGAAAGAAAAAAATATCATTTAATAAAGGTTAATTTGTCAGCAATAAATACTAATAATAAATAAATAAACCACATCACGACACACACATTGACTCAGCCCTGCAGTAAGTAACGTAAGAACTTGTGTCGCAGGTGCTAAGCAACGATATGAAATATTGACAGAAAAAATTGTTTTGTTTTTACAATCAAACGAAAACAAAACAAACAAGGAACAACAAAAAAAAATTACTACACAACAACAACATAACAACAATTCAATAATAATAATAACCACATCACGACACACACATTGACTCAGCCCTGCTCTAAGACAATGTTGTATCGCAGGCACTAAGCAACGATATGGTATAAACTACATAGATAATAATACTACATCCAAGACCAGTAAGCGAAACAATGCGTCTTGCAAATAACAAAGTTCCGCCCGAAAATTCGAACCCAGAACCTCTAACGTAGCAGTAAGCTATTTAGACCAATGCGCCACAGAAGTCATGAAGCATCATTTAATTTCTCATTACATCCACCGCAAAAAAACACAAAAGCCTGTGGGCTGTAGGAACCGACGCTCTTTGCCTTTCCCAAAAAAAAATATATATATCAGAAATTCATACATACCCTGCCACCGCTCATAACCGCAACATTATCAGCGTGCTTCGCGTATTGGACGTGGTGAGTGACAAGCACTGTCGATTTGTCTCGAAGAAAGCCTCGGATGCATTCGTCGTATATCGCCTGCGCCACCTGTCAATGTCAAACGTGACAGCTGTCAGAGTCAATATCGAACGGGACGAAGCCCCCTTAGACAAATGCCAATATTCCGCAAGCGTTAACGCTAACATTAGATTGCGCGCTCGAATTACGTCGTTGTTGTATCATTTCAATCAATTTTTTATTTCTGTTAGCGTTAACGCTTGTGGAATAATGAGATTTGTCTAAGGGGCAAGGTAAGAGTCTTCAAATAGACATCAACGTGGCGTTCCTCTTGGCATTGTAAGACATCAAGAGAATCTTCGTGTCAAATAGGCGGCGGTATCACTTTCCATCAGGTGAACCGTCACCTCGCTTGCTTATGAAATGACGTTGTATAAAAACGAAAGCTGAGCAAGAGAAAAGGCGGCAATAAAAAAAGTCATTCCCAGGTAAGAGACGTCTAGTTAAATTTATAAATATAAATTGTCAGCCGATTTTTTTTTCTTGCTAAATTTTGAGAAGACCTAGTAGGTGCTATTGATTTTTTTTAATGAATGCGTTGTTATTATTAGTCTTAAAAATAAAGAACATCCAAACTTAAATAACAAGGACGTGGTAGCTCAGTTTGTTACGTGCCTTGGTTAACCGACCGAAGGTATAGTGGCGACAGATTCGCAACCTGTCACACTGGGACAACAACGTAAACATGCGAAATGCGGTGTGTAACACCTCTGCCTACCCCTCTCGAGGGATTACGGCGTGAGTCTATGTTATGTTTATTTACAAATATACTTACTTTGGCATCTACAGCCGCTAGTGGGTCATCTAGTAGGTACAAGTCTGCGTGTTGGTATACGCAGCGAGCTAATGAAATCCGTGCACGTTGACCGCCTGATAACGATGCGCCTATATGTCGAAGATATAGTATTTTAATTTATATGGAGTTAAAACTAGATCATTTAACTATCGACTTATATATTTGTAGAAAATCATGTTTTTACCCGACCAGGGGGTTTACTAGAACCTTTTTAAGTGAACCATCCAATTCCCAGGCAGTTATTAAGTCAGCCGGCTTTTGAATGGTTTAAAGGCATACTACAAGAGTCTAAAACATGAATGTAATGTCGAATGGAAGAGTGAGACAAAGTGAGTGATATTCACCGGTTGAAACACTAGCATTTTATTCAATAAATTCTGCTGATATACAAGAGAAGACAATAAAAAAAGAAAATGTTCGCTGACACTTCAGGAACTCCAGGAACTGAGCATTTGACAGAAAACATTTGTCATTGCCAGGTAAGAAACGTCTTTTTTCAGGTGTCACCAAGTCATACTCGTTATTAAAAAGCCGTCTATATTAATTTAAAAGAGTTCTCTCCCTACCTCTCTCTCCAACGACGGTCTTATCACCATTCGGCAAAATCTCCAAGTCGGTTTTCAACTGACAGCACTTTATCACTTGCTTGTACCTCCTTAGGTCGAGATCTTGGCCGAAAAGTATATTTTGGCGGACCTGTTGATGTTCATTTAAAAATTATTAACGTAATTGACATTTACAAGAGTTTTACAGGCTTTTAAGAAAAAAAAAACTGCTACCGAACTCTCGTTTTTAGCTTAAAGTCAAATTTGGGGACAGAGACTGTCCCGCGCCGATTAAAAATCGGCGGGTTAACCCAAATGAATGGTGGGACGTCTGGCAAAACTGGTTGGCAGTGAAAACAAGCAAAAAAAATGATTTTTTGGTCACAGGTGACAACAATATAAATTTACAATTATTAAAGAGGTTAAACAGTTAATTAATTAATTACAACAGTTAATGAATTTATGAATATTTATTTCAGTTTATTATTGTCAATAAAATAGAGTTTAACTTTATAATAATGAAAAGATTTGACAGAAGCGTACGGTGCTAATTCAATGTCAGGATGTGACGTCAATTTGACGTCACCAATATGGCCGCCAGGTGTTTTACTTATACATACCGTGCTATCAAACAGCCATGGTTCTTGTGCCGCATAGGAAATGCCGGCACGAACTTCCAATGTACCAGATGATGGGGTCAGTTCACGTAATATGCCGAGTAGAAGGGACGATTTTCCTGAGCCAACCGATCCCACTACCGTTGTTAGTGTGCCTGGTTTTATCTGGGAAGAAGAAATTATTGATTAATTGTCATCGATTTAATATTACGACTTCGTTATAATTCGGATTTCACGAAGATTCCCGAACGCTGCTATCCGATACGTCAATAATCGTATTTATTTAATGACGTCTCATGACAACTTAATTCTAAACTTTATGGAAAACGAACTTAGCCGACAAAATACGCTGTTGCATAGTTTCTAAAAACACCAGCGAGATCGTCTGCGTCGGTACCACCCTCCTTTCTATTTACAATGTGAAGCAGTTCGCTGTTTCGGAAGGATTGGAGAGATTCGGAAAGATTGTGTACCGACGCGAAGGGTTTGACATATATTGTCGTGTCAATAGGCGGCGGTGATAACTTTTCATCAGATGCCGTTGTAAAAAAGACAGTCAAGTGTGAGTCGGACACATCAAAGGTTCCATACCATCATCGTTGTAAAGAAGGACAATAAAATCACGTTAATTTTATGGTATGCTCACGAAAAAAGGAGATTTTGAATTAAATTTTGTAATTTCGTTAAGTTTTTAGTATTTGTTGCTATAGAAGCAACAGAAATGACATTCTCTGAGAAATTTTTTTTACGACCTCGGTGGCGCAGTGGTGTAAACAGCCGACTGTTACGCTAGAGGTTCGGATCGGCGGGGGTGGGACTTTGTGTTATTTGCAAGACGCATTGTTTCGCTTACCGGTCTTGGATGTTGTATTCTTATCTATGTAGTATATACCATATCGTAGCTTAGTTCCTGTGACACAAGTTCTTGCGATACTTACTGCAGGGCTGAGTCAATGTATGTGTCGTGATGTGGTTATTATTATTATTTCATGAGTAAAGCTATATATTATTCATGAGATACAGCCCGCTGACAAAGACGGACGGAATTAAAGCAGAGGCTTAGTATTAGGGTTCCAATTTCAACCTATAAGTTTGGAACCCTAAAAGCTTGCTTTTGTCACTTTGTCTCTGCGTTTAATTCTGCGCTAGGCGAGGATAATAGATTTGAATAATAACAATTTTTAACCAACTTCAAAAAGGGATAGTTCTCAGTTTTTTTTAAATGTTTGTTATTTTAATTATAACGAGACATAATCAAGTCCTTATGTGAGACGCTATTAGTATTCAAAATATGTTTTATGGATCTAAACATTTTTAAACTCCTTCTATTAATAAAAAAACGTCAGTCATTTGGCGGAAAATGGAATTGGCGGTTAAAATTTTCTTTTCTTTGAGCAGAATTTAATGTGTAAAATGTGTGTGTGTGTGCTGTGTTCAGTTTCAGAGGAATTGCTTTAAGCGGTATTTTAAGGTTCGTTGAACATTACATTTCTGACGGTTAGATAAAACATTCCTCACGAGTGTTGCTTGGCGGGAACGAGAACTGCCAGTTAAAATTATCTTATTTTGTATGTCAGCAGAGTTTTATGAGTAAAATGCTAGTGTTTTGACCAGTGAATATCTGTAGCTGTACAAGTGTGGAGAAAGTGAAATACGACGATATTCATAGTCATAGGAATATTTATTTGTGGAAACGGGTACAGTACATAGATGTTTAGAATAAATTACATTCTCCGAGTCCTGCTGTATTAAGAGCTTACAAATATAATGGTTATAATTCAAACAATATCAATTTTTGATTTTCATTGGTACCAAATTTAAAAAAAAATCATTAGAATTTATCACATTAATTACATTTTTTGTACATTAATTTCCATTGATGGATCTGTCAGAAAGTCATCAAATTTTTATTTTTTTGGGGCGCACTTTTCGTCATCTCCCAACTAACTCAGTAAAGACTACAAGTAACAGTACTAGCAAGTTACCGAAGGCAGATTAATCATTCCACCTATCATTATTCATATCATCATCGTTTCATTCCTCATCTTCATAATAAATACATGACACTGGCAAAATATACTCATGGCCATGATAGCTTGCTCTGTTGTTTACATTATTTCGTGTTTAACATTTTTCGTGTATTTATTTGACGTGCAAAAGTATTTTAAAAAAATAAATTTGCAATAAATGATTTTTGAATTTGAATTTTGAATTCAAAGAAATTGCCATAAAACAAAAAAAAAAAAAAAATCACACCCGACAACACCGGCTGCGTATAAGTAGTCTTCAGTCGTTTGCAACCCTCCATGGTTAGGGGAGGAATAGTTAATCAACCCTTGCCCATCAAAAAGGCAATGTCATTTAAAAAAAACCACTCACGGTAAAGTTAATATCGCTGAGGGCAGGCATCTTCGTGTCGCCGGCGCCTTCGCTCTTCCAAAAAGCAACGTAATCCTTCATCACGATCAAATCCTTCTTATTATTCTGCTCCAAATTCGTATCGGATTTTATGTAAGTCTGTTGCCTAGGAAACGAAGTTATATAAAATTAAAATAGAAGAGGATATATTAAAAGTATCAGTTAAAGATATATATATATATATATATATATATATATATATATATATGTATTTGTATATTATTAGCCAAATATGTATGTTTTTTTTAGTTTTAATTTTAAAATATTAGAAAATTAAGACTATAAAAGATCAATTAGTGCTTTACTTAATTAATTAAATGCTTCATTTATAACTAAATAGTACCGTATATTTATGTATATATTTTATTTATATTTATAATTATAGATGCCCAAACATATTACTTTAATAGCCTCCGTGGCTCAGCGATGTAACAGCTGACTGTTACGTAAGAGGTCTCGGGTTCGAATCCCGGCGTGATCGAAACTTTGTGCAATTTCAAGACGCATTGTTTTGCTTACCACTCTTCGATGTGGTATTCTTATCTACGTAGTTTATACAATATCATAGTTTTCTTAGTGCCTGAGACACAAGATCCTTCAATCTTACTACAGTACTGAGTCAATGTGTGTGTCGTGATGTGGTTATTATAATACTAGCGACTCACTCGGGCTTAGCACAGATATAAGGCATGTATTAGATACATATAAACCTTCGCCTTGAATTACTCTATATATTTAAAAAACCGCATCATAATCCGTTGCGTAGTTTTAAAGATATAAGCATACATAGGGACAGACAGACAGCGGGAAGCGACTTTATTTTATTCTATGTAGTGAAGCAACTCACCCATTACCAATCTTCTCAAACACCTTCTTAGGCAGCGCCTTGTCATCGATCGTAATCAAATCGACTCCATCTTGGTTGTCAACTTCTGTCAGTAATAGAAACTCTTGTATCCTCTTTATGCTGATATAGGCTTCCAGCGTGAAAGTTATGGCCAGCGGTAGGAAATCAACCAAGGAATATTTGAGTATGTCATAATACGAGAATATGACGAACACCTGTGGAATTCAAATATATATATATCGCCCACTATATTTGTTATACCTTGTAATTTAAAAATGTGTGTGTGTATATATTTCTTTATATATAATATAGTAGACTACCTTTCGCCCGCGACTTCACCTGCGTAGATTTAGTTTTTTAATGTCGAAACTTTTAAAACACACTTACATAGGACAACTTTTTTTCAAAGTGTCTATCAGCGTGAGTTACGTATGTGTTGTCAAATTAAGTACCTTAGCGGCAGTCAGTTTGTTCCCAAACGATATGAAAGCTATGATGGACAGGAATATCGCTACTTTGGTGTTCAGTTTGACGCAGGATATCATCACGGCACGAAGCCAAGACATCTTCTTGATAACGTTCATTTCTTTTCTAGAAAACAAAAAAATTGAAAAAATTTGCGATTCAAGATTCTACTACTTTAAGTCAATGTTGCGAAGCCATACGTGGATACTATTATTGTCACTTTGTCGAAAATAATTATCAAAGGCTGAGGCAAAGTAGCGAAAGTAGCAAAATTTGCTACTCTGTCAAAATTTATTACTGGTTTGAATTGAAGTATGTGTTTTAATCAAAATCAAAGTCAACATGTTTTTTATTCCAACACTTTTAAATAGAATAATTTAATTTAATTTAAATAATATTAGAATCAAATAAATCATGTTAATATTACTTATTCCAATTTGTCAAAAAAGTGGCAAACTAAAATTTCCTCTTTGTCAAAAAAAAACTGGCAAACTCACTTCCTGGCATCGCCTATGATCCTGGCGAAGACCTTCTCCCAGGCGTACATTTTTATGGCTTCTATGCTCTGTATCACTTCATTCATCAAACGGATCCTATTGTCAGTCCTGACAGCGGTTTTTCTACGTAGCTTACTTGATATCTTGCCGAGGTACCCTTTCGGTAAAAAAAAGTTTTACTGATCGCACAGGATTTGGTATTATTTAAATTTAAGTTTTAAATTATTGGTTACACACATGCAAAATAGAAAGCATGCGTAATTATAAATAAAACTTTTAAAAAAGTGATATTTAACAAATTTTATTTAAAATTACACCAAAAATTAAGTTTAAAACAAAAACCCGACTACTGAAAACCGCGCTCTAAAATGTATGAAACAAGAAAAAATTCTCATCTGAAATTGTGAATTTGACTATTCAAATTAGCCGTGGTAAAATAATTATTATCATTACATAATACTGCAGATGATATTAATTCGTATCGACTGCCCGTTGCAACAACATTGGATGGAAATGTTAACGGGACAGTAGTAAATGTAAATTCTTTGAATTATTTTAAATATCTTATAATGAATTAAGTCAAAATGAATGATTATTATTTTTTAAATTAAATTAATTGGTTGTTACATAAATGTAGATGATATTAATATTAAATAAATTATTAATAATATGTATTGTATATTTTGTGTACTGTATATTATAATTCATAGCGTATTAAATTGAACGCCTGCGATTCAGGCTCGCCTAGTGCAGGGTCCACCATAAAATACTTTATTGTTAAATGTTTTTACGTAAATAAATAATGTAATATGTTATTATTATTATTAATAAACTCACCCTGCAGCGGAATGAACAACAGCAGAAACGCAACGCCTATAAGAGTAGCAGCTCCGATCTGCCTATACATCAATATCACTATGATGGTGCTCTCTATTGGAGTTCTTATTAAATCCACCATGAACAGGCACGCCATGTCGAACCTCTGAGCGTCTGTCGTGAGGAGGTTTATCACGTGACCGGCTAGGCCTTCGGAGGCTTTTCCACCGGTGGTCAGGTCCAGGCGAAGCAGCTGAAATTCGATAGGTAATTTTTACAAGCAGATACGGGGCTTGGTAGCTTGATGAAAAACATTTTTCTTGAACGTTCACGCTAATGGAAAATAATAATATATTTGAATGACTTTTACTCGTGCTCGACTTATGTCACTGTCAATGTCATTTCGCTGACGGAAAGTGGTCTTTGTATAAGGGACCTGATGACAATACATTTTAATCAGCTTTTACACCGCTGTACCAAAGAGGCAGTCAATGAGATCCATCAAAATGTTTTTGTTCAACCAGTATCATTATAAACTCTCAAACTAGTATCAAAATAAAGGACTTTACCTTTCTATATAACAGTGAACAGCAAGCGACTCGTATCTTCATGGCAAGATCTAACAGCCACAGCAGCATCGGGTGCATCAAACCAGCACTCAGTGCCATGAATCTGTCAAAAAAAAAATGAATACGGTTCGTTGCGTTTCGGTTCGAAGGATTGGCGAACCAGTGTAGCTACCGTCACGAATTTTCAATTTTATTTATTCATTTCATGTTACAAGCTAACAGATAAATCATCCAAAGCGCTTACAAGATTAGTTTACCTATCAACAATTGAATTAAACATAGCTGAAAATAACACACAGGCTTGTCGAATTACACAACATTAGATTATTATAAAATAGCCAAATTTCAAATTTAATAAATAAAAAATAACAATAAATTACAATAGTGAATGAATATAAAAAGAATTTGACGTTTTGAGTGGCCCCTCTTTCAGCCACGTAGGGTTATTTTATTATTTCTAGGACATTTAAAACGTGGGTTTTTAGATTTTTAAATCTATTAATTATTTTTTTCTGCCCCAAAAGTAACTCCATACAAATTTTATTAAAATCGGTCCAGCCGTTTTTATAGTTGTAAATTGCATTGTCATCGGGTTTGAAGCTAAACTGAAAATTTCAGCCTGCTAGATTATCGGGAAGTGGCTCAAAATTGAGTTGCAAAAATCCAACCGGAACGACAAACAAACAAGAAAGTGAGTGTATAAAAACGTGGGAATAAAAATAGTAAGTCGTAATGATAATAATAATATGTTAATTTAGCAGTTATTAATTAAGTATACACCACATTGGCAACGTGGTACTCTTGGCATTCATCACTTAACTACGGTATCACTTTCCATTAGGTGAACCGTTTGCTTAGGCAAACGCCTATATATAAAAATTAACCCGACTATTGAAAGTTTTACTATAGTTTTTTTTTTTTTTTCAAAATTATCAAATTCTAATCGTTTACAGCTTGTCACATTACATTAGGTATAAATAATGTATACATGTGACACCGTGTAAGTGGAACTATCAAATCGTTTAAAATATATTAAAAAACATGCATATTACATAATGAATAGATATTTACGTTTCGATGAAGCCGTTCACAATCTTGACATACACCTATTATTATGTTACAATGGCAAAAAACTAAAATATCTTCATAACAATATTCCAATGCCTTTTGTAATAAAAAAATAACAATAAACCGTTTAAATGCACAGCTGTTTTCTGTTTTATTAACCATTTTATTGATTAAAAAAAAACTCATATTTACTGATGCATTCATATACATCACTTGTATATAACAGAGCGTATCGAATTGACAATATTGTATGAGTGTTTTATTTCATGTAAAGTGTGTGACATAATTTGCATGTACTTGAGAAACAAGTAAATAAAAAAAAATACAAAAAGAAAATCCTGGCTGTCACACATTTCTTTCACGTGTGCTTTTTTTCTAGAATTTTCCTACATTGGTATATGGTGACCGTTTTTTTGCCAGGATCTGTTGACATTTTTGTTTTGTAGGGTTTTTCGGGGCACAACCGCCATTCTGTCCCACCACTGCAACTCCTGTTCACCAGGATCAACAGTGGCGTCCTTTGATCGAATGATCAACGAATAATACAGCTATGCAATGACGTACAGGTACAGAAGAAATAGGGGATAGTAAGAAACCGATTTCAGACTTCCGTCCCAGCAAAGCGGAGACAGCAATTAAAATGGCCATGAGGCCAAAAAACTAAGGGGGAGACAGTCAGGAGAAGCCTGACCGTCAAAACACCACGATAAACCACTAACTAACAGGGGATTAATTAGATACTCCCTAAAATTGGTAGGCTAAATATACCTCTCTCCCCGCCATAAAAAATAACCACATTATTTATTACTATCTGACTTAGCGAACTTCGTACCGCCTTAGATGGAAACAATCCATCAGGAATCCATCCAAGAACCCATTTCAATAGATACACAAAATTTCATCAAAATCTTTCCAGCCGTTTAGGAGTAATTAGGTGACAAACACACGTACATAAGAATTAAATATTAAGATTATTAGTTGAAAATTCAGATGCTATTGGGGGGAGCTTGAGCATTTAAGCCCCCACCATTGTATCGCCAGTACAAGATTTTTTACATTATAATGACAGCTAAACAGATTCCGACAAAGATACTTTGACTCGCTCATGTTCAGATGCTGGCAAGCTGTTGTCATGACAGCATTTACGGGCGGCGTCGCCAATATTGTATTTGAATCTAAATATTATGGATATATGTCAAATCTTAAAATGGCCACTTCTTGCTTGGGTATTGATTTATAAGTAATGGCCACTTCTTGCTTGGGTACTGATTTATCAGTAATGGCCACTTCTTGCTTGGGTACTGATTTATCAGTAATGGCCACTTCTTGCTTGGGTATTGATTTATCAGTAATGGCCACTTCTTGCTTGGGTACTGATTTATCAGTAATGGCCACTTCTTGCTTGGGTATTGATTTATCAGTAATGGCCACTTCTTGCTTGGGTATTGATTTATCAGTAATGGCCACTTCTTGCTTGGGTACTGATTTATCAGTAATGGCCACTTCTTGCTTGGGTACTGATTTATCAGTAATACATAGCAATGATAAAATACTTTGTAATAACTGTCAACGAATCCAAACAATTTAAGCACAGATACAAAAACTCACTCACTCAGCGATCCTAACATACATCTCTCGCTTCCTCCACGGCCTTCCTCAGAACGAGGTACGGAGAACAGGTACCACATACAGAGGTACGTCCGCCTAGGTCTACCCCTACCTACCCTCCCACACTACAGCGCAACACACAGCTTTCGTACATCTTGAACCGTCCATCCTCTCCACAAAGCACAAAAATGAAAGCTTTCAAAGGAATTGCTTTAAGCAGCATTTTAAGTTCCGTTAAACAAGATTTTTCTGTCATTTTGACAATTAGATAAAACATTCCTCACGAGAGTTGCTTTGCGGGAACGAGAACTGTCAGATTAAAATTATCTTATTTGATTGTCTTTTTTTGTATGTCAGCAGAATTTAATGTGTAAAATGCTAGTGTTTTAACCAATAAATATCTGTAGTGCTGTACAAGTGTGGAGAAAGTGAAATACGACGATTTGGCTGCTCTTTTCGTCATCTGCCAAGTAACTCAATAAAGCCTTACTGTGGGCAGATTCATAATTCCTTCTATCATTTTTGTCCTTTCATTATTCATCTCATCATAATTTCATTCTCATCAAAGCTTGATGATAAATGCTACTTGATACTGGCAAAATATTCCTAGGCAGGCATGATCCACCTTAGACCTTATCGCCGCTTAACATCAGGCGGGTTTGGGGTCAAATGCCTGCCTGGTCATGAATAAAAAAATTAAAAAAATCAAGACATTGCCATCAAAAACATTTCTCACCCGACAACACCGGCTGCGTATAAGTAGGCTTCAGTCGTTTGCACCCCTCCATGTTTAGGGGAGAAATAGTTAATCAACCCTTCCAGGCACAGGGGGATTGTTAATCTGTAATAGATAAATTAATATATAGTAAAAATATTCGTAGTAAATAGCTTGGCAAAAATTTGTTTGGATAAAATGTGGGCGCTGTTAGCGACATTCTGGCAACACTGGACAGTGAGCAGGCAATTTTTATATAAAATATATATCAGTTTATCAGATTAATGACATTGCTCAGTCACCATATGAAACTCTTTTTTGATAACTGGTTCGGATCCCGGCGGGGGCGGGACTTTGTGTTATTTGCAAGACGCATTGTTTCGCTTACCGGTCTTGTATGTTGTATTCTAATCTATGTAGTATATACAATATCGTTGCTTAGCGCTTCCGATACAGGTTCTTCGATACTTAGTGCAGGGCTGAGTCAACGTGTGTGTCGTGATGTGGTTATTGTTATTATTATTTTATTTTATTATTCAATCAATTTATCGTAAAGTACGTAGACATAGTATATTTACAGTGAAAACAGAATAAGAATTTATTCCTTCGAAAAAAAAAAAAGAATTATAAGATAAACCAGGGAGATGTAACCATTAAAAGTTAATATATCTATCCCGCTAATCAGTACGACGATTTTCTGTGGAAGTTGTATAGCGCCAGTGGACTTTGACGTCACGACTTTGAAGCTTTATAACTTAGTTCATAAGTCAAGATATTTGAGAGAATTTGACCGATTTGTGTACACATATATAAATATATGATCGAATCATTAGAAATAAATTTAAAAAGTCATGCATATTCCCTATTGCCATAGCATCCGATAATCTTAAAATATCCCATTAGCTTAAAATAAAATTAGTATTATCAAACCAAAACATACCTTATGCTAGAGTCCATAAGAGCGAATATAAGATTCACGATGAAGAATTTGACACCGTAGACTTTTAGTATCGACCTCAAAAGCGAAGGTTTTTTACCGACATCTGTTAAAAAAATCATTTAATATAAATATAAAATCATAAAAAATCATTCCTGCTGTCACAAAATAATAGTTAAATTTGTATAAATTCCAAACCGAATCGTTAAATGAAATTCCTAGGCATTTAATTAAACAGCCCTCGTTTAAATTAGTGGCCATGATTAGAAACGCTAAAAACCGGCATATCGTAATTTGCCATTGCTAGACCATTTTTAAGGTTTATTTGTACTTCCATCACGTAAATAAAATGGCTACACTTTAACAGCAGAGGTAGTTTATAGCACTTAAGGCAGTTTTAAGAAATTCTTACCTTAGATATATTAATACCTTAAGATATCATACACAGCTGGGATAGCGGTTCACAAATGGCCGCTATGTACATACATATTTATAGACGCTATGTATGTATATAGGAAGTGTGTGATATCTTACGATATATTAAGGCGCACTGTCTTGGTAAAACGACCCGACCTAACAGGTTGACGTTGTAGCTGCCATGTTCCTCATTGTGCCCGGATAGTGGCCACAGATTCGCAACCGGTCACTCAGGGACTCGACATAATATGCGAAATGCGGTGTTTAACAACTCCGCCTATCCCTCTCGAGGGATTAGTTACGGCGTGAGTTTATGTTTATCTAGAGATTAAAAAAAATAAAAAAAATATGGCAAGTCTGAAGGGATAGTCACCTTGTTTTCCAAGCTCCTGCTTCCACGCCTGCCCTAAAACGTCACCCCTTGGGGCCGCTCTATGTCCAGGAGTACACCTGTAATTAACAGAATAACAATATTAGAACAAATCATTGAATAAAAAACATTGGCATGACATTTGATATCAAAAGTCAAAACTTTAAAAGGTTCAACGCCTATAAAATTTCTCTCCTCCCGGGGGGTTTAGTATATTTATTCCCCCAAAAAGGGGTAAAAGGGGATAATTCAAAGTTTACTTAAGAATGTTAAACTTCAGTACTTTAAAGTTTATTAAAGAATAATTTACGTTATAAAATTGTTTTCTTTGAAAAAAAAAAAAACAATATTTGAAAAGGAAAAAAGCCTCAAATGTATCATATCAAATTAAAACAACTACAACAGGTCCGTTTTAACTTTCAAATTCCTTCCCTTTAAAATGTCGGTAGAACTATCATTATTGTAGACTAGTTTTTTTCCCGCGAAAATTCTCAACAGAGATTCATTTTATTTTATTGTATTGTTTGGACTCAAAATAAGATACAGCCATGAGCCATATACAGTATTAGTTACATAACTGAACTAGATTACATCTGTGTATGTGAATACATCATTGAATTAAAACGAAACACAGCCAAATGAAAATTAAATTAAGGCAAAACAAATAATAAAACGACATTTTAACAATATAATATATGGAAGCTGTTCATTTTAAAAATTCTCACCGATAGACATCAGATATACTCAGCTGCCCGTTTCTGCCTTTTTGGAAAACACGTCGAGTGTACCTGCAGGAAAAAAAAGCAAACTAATACATTTTTTTTTTTTTTTTAGTTTTGTTCTAAAAATCATCAAATCAATTATACAGCATGTCAAAGTTAACACCCTAATCAAATCGGTACATCCGTATATGATTTATGAAGCCACAGACTGACAGACAGACATGGGTTTTTTAGTGTTAACATGAAACTCTGTTGTGACCAAAAGAATTAGAGGCTATTCGAACTATAGTCTGTAGTTTCATTTCGTTTTTATTACATTCGCTAATCAAAACAGTCATTATGAATAATGCCTAACTAAGTCATTATGCATAATGTCTAGTGATAACGTATAATAGCTAATTCTTTAGCCATTCAACAATAACATTATAAAAACTCACCAGTAACATATTTTCGAAAAAATATTCGCCTTCTCTCTGGGGTTTTGCTTTCTTTCTATATCAAAGTACCCTGGATCCATTTTTAACTTACTTAATTAACAAATAATATATAATTAGATATATTATTAATATATTAAACTAATAGTGGCACTTTGAAATGATTTTGTTTGAGAATAAAGCACCGATTCGGTATCGTTCCAGTTGGGGTGATGTTCACGGCATATTGGCGGAGGGTGATCTGAAACAATGAAAAGAAATTAAATAACATATAAAATATTTAAATTTTATAGTTTTAGTTTTTTATTTATTATTTATTTATTTGGTAAACAAACAGAATACAAAACAGTTTTATCAATAAGATTTAAATACAAATATTACTTATGAATAAATTTTATTCCACTTACTTGTATACACTAAATAATAATCTGTAATAATTACAAGCATGTTTCTTAATGTAAAAACAGTATGTATTTTAAGCTAACTCTATATTTGATTTTGAGAGGTCATTATAGGTATGGGACATGCGTACTATGGGGTTGTAGAAAGATGTGTTATGTTAAAGATGTAACATTAACATATCCCTCGAGAGGGATTGGCAGAGGTGCTAACTTAACACTGCAGTCCTAGTGTGACAGGTTGCGAATCTGTCGCTACTATCCGGGCACATTGAGAAACATGGCAGCTACAACATACGGTAACCCGAGACTCGAACCCTCGAGCTGTCGGGTCGGGTCGGTCCAGGGCCGGATTTAGGGGAGGGCAACCGGGGCGGTAGCCCGTGGGCCTCCCCTAACGGGGACCCCACAATAGACTTCGGACATCTTTAAACATCTTTTCCGTTTATATTTATATGTGTTTAATAATAAATTATTTATTGAAAAAAAAAAAGTTTTACTTTTTTGGAAAATAATTTGGGGCGAGGGGGCTTCCGCTCCTTTATTGCCCCGAGGCCTCTGTACATCTAAATCCGGCAATGGGTCGGTCAGTTAACCAAGGCACGTAACGAACCGAGCTACCACGTACTCACGAAACACTTTAAATATGTGGTATTCGTTGCTATAGCGGCTATAGCAATAGCGTGAACATTTTAAGTTTCTAGCTATTATGGTTAGTGAGATACAACCCGCTGGCTGACGGACGGACGGACAGCGGAGTCTTGGTAAAGCGGGTTCTGTTTTTCAGAATTACTATTAATATTTTTCTGACATGACTATGTTAATTGCCTATGCTTAGTATAACTATAATTTGTCTTTTGACATTAACTAAATTTTTGTATTCCTAGTGACTGGCTTGACGAATGGACTGACTTCGTGAAATAGAATAACTGTACCACCTTTCAAGCAGTCCGCTGTGTTTCGGTTCGAAGGATTGGAGAGCCAGTGTAGTTACCGACACGTGAGGTATAACATTTTAACCTTTACATGGGTAACGCTCTTGACGTTTTCAGACATTAAGGGCATCGTTGGACAAAAGGAGGCGGTATCACTTTCCATTGGGTGAACCGTCTGATTGTTTGCCCCGTGATGTTGTATAAAAAGAAAACATTTGGGTACGAATCAATCAACATAATTTAAGGGATTATTAATACGATATATTTACATGACGTGTATAGTTCGTGGGTGTAACTTGCAAAGAAACGCTCCCACGATTTGAGTGGCCCCTCTTTCAGCCCCGTAGGGTTATTTTCTTAGTTTTAGGATATTTAAAAACGTGGGTTTTTAGATTTTTTAAATCTATTTAATATTCCATACAAATTTTATCAAAATCGGTCCAGCCGTTTCTATAGTTGTAAATTGCATTGTCATCGGGTTTGAAGCTACCCTGAAAATTTCAGCCTGCTATCTTATCAGGAAGTGCCTCGAAATTGAGTTGCAAAAATCCAACTGGAACGACAAACAAACAAGAAAGCGAGTGTATAAAAACGTGGAAAAAATCAAATATTATTTATATTTAGTTTATGTTTCTGTTTGTCTATATGTAATACACAGACGCCCTTTACGTTCTCAGACATCAAGAGTATCGCCATGTCAAAAGGCGGTATCACTTTCCATTACGAGAACCGTCTGATTGTTATAAAAATTGTATTAAAAGAAACAATTTTGGGTACGAATCAATAAAAAATCTAATATAATTCACACATCTGTCTATATGTAATACACACAACTACAATACTACTATATAAGTCTACTATAACATTTTATATAGGTCAATAGAGCATGTTGATCATGAGCACTTGAGATAAATACAGTTATATATCAACAAACAAATTTAGATAAAATTTTGTATTGGCTTCGTAGTTTTATACAAAACAGTGTGTCTACGATGAGTTCGTATAGTTTTCCTACACGTCACGTAACGTAGATTACTACAGTGATTTTGTATGAGCAATCCTAATTTGACGTCAACCCGTTAGAGGCGCTTTACAAAGATTCATACAAATTTGTAACTGGATTCGCAAAAGGCTATCGAAGGTAAAACACATGGTAGCCACACAGATCCGACAAGAGGGTTGAGCGAGTGGGGCGGCCGCTATAGACGCCTAAAAAAGTAGAGGGGCGCCAAAATGAAAGATGAAGGGCGCCAAAATGACAGGTGAAGGGCGCCAAAAAATACAACCTCGAGCTTATATATAGCGAAAGTAGGCGTCGATACCAGTGTGTCCATGAGCTCCGATAATTTTTCGACACGCTAATTAATAAATTACAATAGATGGCCACAATGCCCGGATAGTGGCGACGGATTCGCAACCTTGCACACTGGGACTCAACATAAACATGCGGTGTGTAACGCCTCTGCCAACCCCTCTCGAGGGATTACGGCGTGAGTTTATGTTTATGAGTAGACCAACGCAGTCTTTTTCATAATTTCTTTCTCAAAGAAACGTAACAATCTTCGATGTGGAGCAAAAAAACGTTAGCCTGAAAGTTTGTTGAACAATTCTTCATAAACACACACACATACACACACAATAAGTAATTAAAGACAAGAGACAATAGAAGCAAAAGCAGTTCAAGGTCCGAAAGATTCAGATATAAACGCTCGACATGATAATATTGATATCTGTTACCACACACAACATCTGCTGGTTTACTTATGTAATAAATTATGATAAATCACCACGAACAGGGTTATCGGGTGTCAGGATTTTTCCTGACACGTCTCGATTTTTATCTTCTGTCAGGAATGCGTAAAAGTACATTCAAATATCAAATATTTTTTATTCAAATGGACTTAAAATAAGTACTTTTAAATCGTCAAAATTCTTTTAAAACTACCACCGGTTCGGAATGCCTGTCTACGGGGAAGAATCCGGCAAGAAACCTCCGTAGTTGCTCTTTTCAATATCATAATACAATCTTTCATTACAATCTTAGTTATAGTATAAAATGTTACAAAAAAAATGTATAATAATATCTACAGATGTCAATAAAACATTTTAAACAGACGAAATATAACAATGAACAAGTACCGACTTAAGTAGTCCTATTGAAATAGAAAAAAATAAAAGCTCCCAAGTCTAGACTCGAGCTAGCATCTGGAATTTTATTCTCAAATCAAATTTTTATAAGGCATTTTAAAAGATATATTTGTTAAAACATCATGATACCTACTAAAACGACGATGTCCTTGATGTCTGGACCGCTGGGAGTAGATGTAGAGGTAAATAATTATGTTATCTGGTACCCTATCTGCGAAGAGCAATGCTTTATGAGCTAGTATCGTTCATTACATTTTAGTACTAAATTTTTCCAACGATTTCCTCCGCGTAGAAATCGAAAATGGTTCTAATAGGATTGTTAATTACTTTACATTTATCGTTATATTTTGGACAATTCAAAAATTATCTTTCAAAATTATATCCTATGTGTTATTCTGATGTATAAGCAGTATTATTGTAAAGTTTTAATTTTTAATTAAAATCCATTCAGTAGATTTTGCGTGAAACAGTAACAAACATCCATACATCCGTACATCCTTACAAAATTTCGCATTTCTTATAAGGATTAACTGACCCACTTTAGCTTCGCACGAGTAAACTCCATACAGACTTTCGAAACGTATTTTCTTGCTAAAGTACTGTATTTAATCATAGTTATTGGCTTATCGTAAAACTTTTTTCCTTAACAAGACATAATAGAACAAACAGAAATCAATTAATCACTAATTAGAACTCGATGGGCTTTTACTATTATTGTACCTACTCAACTTTATTGAACTTCTATACGTCTGAATGGAAGACGAACCGAAATTAATGAAACCGTCCAATCACCATTCGCGGCCTCCGGTCAAGGTCCTAAACTTACAGGCAGGGATGCACAACCATGAAGGGGAACACATTTAAAGATTTTATATATTAAAAATTACAGATTTTTTGTTACCACTTAAGTGGCTAAAAATGCATACTGTAAGCTGAAAGGTGAGCAGAATATTATACACAGTCAGGTCATAAGTATTGTCACACAGTAAAAACTTTTCTTTTAAAATGCGGGCCACAAAAAAGTTTATTGAATTCCAATTTCGAATTGTTCATGAAAATAAAAATGTATACTTTTTAGAATTTTACTCATTTTTAAATATGGAGTGGACGCTTAAAGAAGACCGTGTTGCAGTTATTGCGTTGCATCGTTGCAGTTACGCGCCAATTCAATTTTTTGACATACTGAAAAATTTGAATATAACCAAAAGATTCGTTTATCGTACCATCAAACGATACAATGAAGACTCTAGTGTAGATGACAGGTCAAGAAGTGGTCGCCCTCGGTCTGTTAGAACTCCAGCAGTGATAAAAGCTGTGAAGGCGCGAATTCAACAAGATTCGCCGCCAGTTCATAGAGCGAAGAGCACACAAGACTAGCTGGCGGCGCGTGAAATCGACTTCATCCGGCACGAAGACTGGCCCTCCTCCAGTCCAGATTTGAATCCGTTAGATTACAAGATATGGCAACACTTGGAGGAAAAGGCGTGCTCAAAGCCTCATCCCAATTTGGAGTCACTCAAGACATCCTTGATTGAGGCAGCCGCCGAAATTGACATGGACCTCGTTCGTGCTGCGATAGACGACTGGCCGCCCAGATTGAAGGCCTGTATTCAAAATCACGGAGGTCATTTTGAATCAACTTTAGTGTCATAATAATCTATGTTTTGTTAAGTTCATTTTGGTATATAAATGGTTACATAATGAATAAACTTGTTTCAATTATTTTATATTAAACATGTGACATAATTTATGACCTGACTAGGTATAATATTTTGAATAGGTATGCGTGTTTGTATTTCGTGTACGTGGCAAAACCATATTCCAATTCTGTCAAAACTCTTAGACTTTAACCTGACAATCCGTTAAGATAATCTTTTTACTTATTAAACGGATTGTATAATAAGTAAACTTACTAAATTATAACATATTATTATAATAAATTAAATCTTATATTCCAATTCCTACAGTAAAAATTTGTCTAATGAGAAAGACATGATCACTTTGTAGTATATGCGTAACATCTGCAATATTTTATATGTACTATATTCACAATAAATGACTGACTGACTTATACGTATTTATAGTTGTAAGGAACTGTATATACCATTTTTTTGAGCAAATACATTATTGATATGAGTGTGTGAATTGCATGCTGTGACAGACTTAAAAAAGGGTAACATTTACCTGAAAACTATAAACTGTATCCTGAAATTGTTACTCATGCTGACAGTCAAATTGAATAAATAAATACAAGTTTATTCAACTTGAATGACAGGCGAAGGATGACAATCGATTATTGTTACGCTTGCCTCCCACCGCTGTGCGAGAGTCTGAGGATGGACCAGATGCACCAGAGGGTCGTCGTCCACAGACAAGACCGTCCCGGTGCGTCCTTATACTCGTACGATACAATCCGCAGAACCATGCACCGCGAAAAGCAGGCATTAGGTTTTACGCAACTTTTATTCGCGGTAAAGGTTGTCGAGCCCTGCAATGATGAGTTTCCACCCATTAATATAACCGTTTGACAAGTTGTAGTCTGACATGCGATTAAAGAAAAACGATGCCGATTTTCCGACGCGAAATTCTGTTATTTTCCTTAAATCATAAAAAAATAATTTTCTTTAGTTCGGCCACCTTTTTTGGTTTGAATATCCATATACGTAATGTTTCCAGTTTTTCTTATAAATTGCTTCGATTTATCTCTGTCTTAAAATTCGTATATTCGCTGGAAATTTATGGAAAAATACCCAAGGTAATGGCGCGTCAATTACATGGCCAAAAACAAAGATTTGCTGCTCTCTCGTGGGATTGAATACGGCGTGAGATTATGTATGTTTTATGTTATGTATAAAAGAATATAAATGCGATTACAACGCTTAATTTGTTTGTGATGACTTCAACATTTCACCTTCTACCGCAAGCCAGCAAACAAACATCTTCCGAATATAATAAAGGCTAACAAAAGAGACAAAAACACTGCAACCAATTGTTGTCGGAGTATGATTGAACTGTCTCTGTTTTGTCAACCGAAAAAAAAAAACAAAAGCGGGAATAATTTGACGCAGTACCGTGTACATGGCGTATATAATCGATTCCAACTTTAAAAACCGGCCAAATACGAGTCGGCCTAGCACACAAAGAGTTCCGTACCTCAGTACAGGATAAAAACCATGTTTTTTTTTTGTGGCAGCGGCTTTGAATAAAAATACGTCATCATCATCACCAGCCCAAAGACGTTCAATACTGGACAAAGGCCTCCCCCTAGAAAACCAATAACTGTTCATTAGATACAGACCACTGACAGACTGGCGGGGAAACAAAAGAGACGTATAGTAATAGGGTCTCGCTTGAATAATTTGAGTACGAAAGTACAACTCACAATTTCAAATAAACAAAACGCGATGGACAACTACAATAGATGAGTTGTTTTTTTTCGGACATTTTGACAATAACAGATTATATACAATTACACTAAAGTAAATTGAAGCGTGAATATTCTTTATTCAAGTTTCAGGAAATCCTGTACATCTTTTTTGACAGTCACTATTTAAATTTTACAGCTGTCGATGACGAGAATATTCTCACAGTTTGTTTTTTTTATTCACTGGCAAGAGCATTGCAAACGTCCTTTGGCTGCGGTGACTGCTTACCATCAGGCCGGTCGTATGCTAATTCGTGATCTAGAAAAGTGCTGATACTTGATGGTAAGGAGCAGGGCCGGCTCAAGGCTAGAGCGAGTAAAGCAATAGACTTAAAAACATACAAATCTTTATCAATATTATTTTTCCTTTTTGATATCGCACATTATTTAATATTCAATCATTAGAAAGCTAGAATTATTGTCTTACAAATTGTAAGTTGTCATAGATTTTTTTTGAATTTGAACATTGAAAAAAGCAACTACGGGAGTTTCTTGCCGGATTCTTCTCCGTAGAAATAGCATTCCGAACTGGTGGAATTATAAAAATATGACGGTTAGAAAGTGCTTATTTTAAGTCTATTCGAAAAAATAACTTACTGACTTTGAAAGCGGCCGCTCTAGGCGCTAGGGGCGCTAAAATTAGAAATAAATGGCGGCGAAAATATACAAGTATAAAACCAAAAATTGGTCGCCAGTAAAAAATACAGTGTTTCTCGATTTGCAAGAGATTAAGACCTATAATAACCCAGAAGAAAACATAGCCCATTCACTAATGGCGACGGATAACGATCTTGCTCTAATTCCTATTTAATATTAATTATTTTTTCAAGAGGACAAACGGGCAGGCGGATCACCTCATGGTAAATGATGCCGTCGCCTATAGACACCGTCACCTACAAGAGCAAGCCAAAGATGTCAGCAGATGCGTTACCGACCTTTTTAAAAAGGAGTAAGACCTCTTTCTGAGGCCCCTATGTTGTATGTATCGCTATAATTCATACCTAGTGGCGCTGGCTTGCATGCTGAAGGACGCACCACACCTATCTACTAGTCATCGGATGAACACCGCATCAATTCGAGCCATTCGGTATACTTTGTATTAAGTTCCATACTACAACGCACATTTAATATAATCGTACGACGGTATAGTGAAGTCACGGTAAAGCTGCTAAGGTATCCGGGCTGCAGCGCTCGCCGTTTAGGAAAAAAAAAAGTTTATAACTCGTAATTAACAAATAACTTTATAAGTCCTCTCCTTATTATTTCAAATACTTGAAACAGGGGAGGACGTGATAGCTCAGTATGTTACGTGCCTTGGTTAACCGACCGACCCGGCCAAACAGGTCGAGGGTTCGAGTCTTGAGTTGCCGTACATTTTTGCTGCCACGTTCCTCATTTTGCCCGGATAGTGGCGACAGATTCGCAACCTGTCACACTGGGACTCAACATAAACATGCGAAATTCGGTGTTAAACACGTGAGTTTATGCTATGTGTGTTTTATGTTAAAACAGGGAAAACCTGATATAAAACATCACACTATAAACAGTAGTGTATAAATAGCCTACTTTAACAGGCTAATGCAAACAATAAATACAATTAACTGAGGTATTAACATTATTTGTAATCTTATATTTATTAAACACCGCCTGACTCAACAAATAATAAATAACCTGATAAAAGATAAATGTCAGTATTTGTTTTAACGCCAACAGTGCAATATTTGCTTACATTCCTATAGACTTTTTTTGCCCGCCTGTTGGTAGCCAATCACCATAGCGTATGGACGTTTGGGATACTAGGGGGATAAACCAAGCATTCGGAGTTCCTACACCTAGACCTAAATAAAAAGGTCCACAACTTTGTTACCGAAGGGCCCCGACCTATTAATTTACCAAAGGCCCTCTTGACTGTCTCATTACGTCACTGGTCACTACATACTAAATTGGGTATTCCCCGTGCCGAGGTTGTGTTTGCATTCAATTTAGTTTTTCCTCTTATCGAACGTTTCGTAATTTTAAATTTAATTACATCATTTTTAGGGTTCCTTACCGTGCCGTATGGGTAAAAAACGGGACAATTTCACTCAACTTCCGCGGTCCATCCGTCCGTCTGCCAGCGGGCTATAATCATTAACCATAATTGGTGGTTTTGAAGTTTTCAAAGAATGTCTATTTCTATGGCCGATATAGCAGCAAATACTAAAACAAAATGAGGCATTTAAAACTAAAGGTGCTCTTACCAGACACCTTATGTGATTTTTTCGAAAATTTTCCCTGTTCTTGTTTATTTTACAAAATTATCTAAAAAACTATTTTTTTTTTTCATTTAAATAACAAGTACATATTAAATAACATAGTGAACACTGTCTCGAAATCATAGTTTGTTTTCAGGGTTACTTACCTTGAGTGGAAAGAGGAACCAAGGATCTGTTCATCATTTAAATTGGGTCTAAAAAATTATCTTGGGTTCCACGATGGAAAAACTGGGAGTCAAGTTTGTTATTTGAAGCGAGAACGTATGGTATGTTTTTTACTTGCATTTTTGTAATTTAGGTGTTTTTACTTACAATTTTTTGTAACTAGCGACCCGCCCCTGCTTCGCACGGACATTGTGCATGTATTATATACATATCACTCTATCTATTAAAAAATACCGCATCAAAATACGTCGCTTGGTTTAAAGATCTAACCATACATAGAGACACGTACAGCGGGAGGCGACTTTATTTTATACTATTTAGTGATGATGTAACCTTCTTCAACAACATTTCAGGTTAAGTTTTAATAAGGACTACATTTTGTTTCAGAATAGACAACAATACGACTTCTGTTAGGACGAAACCGCGGGAAAAAATTTGCTATAAAATACATCCGTCTTTAACGTCAAAATTAAAGATTAACAGGAAATTTATGTTATGACAACATCACACACACACACACACACACATGGTCACCATCCTTTGTTCTTGTAAACAGGTGGATTTTAAAACAATCGACTTTCTTTGACATTTCATAGTCAACGTCATGAGTTGACATGGAAACAGATACCGCCTATTGACACGAAAGCGATGCCATTATAATAATAATAATAACCACATCACGACACACACATTGACTCAGCCCTGCAGTAAGTATCGTAAGAACTTGTGTCGCAGGAACTAAGCAACGATATGGTATATACTACACAGAAAAGAATACAACATCCAAGACCGCTAAGCGAAACATTGCATCTTGCAAATAACACAAAGTCCCGCCGCCGCCGGGATTCGAACCCGGAACCTTAAGCGTAGCAGTCGGCTGTTTACACCACTGCGCCACCGAGGTCGTCATTGATGTCTTGCATCGTTAAGAGCTCCGCCCGCCAATGCCCATGTTACACGCTCTCGTGCTGGCGTACCGTTAATTACACTGGCTCTCCAATCTTTCGGACGGAAACGCAGCGAACTGCTTCATGGCAAAACTATAAAGAAATCGACTAAAACATGGCAAGAACCACACGTCTCCATAGTAACCAGTGACAATAGCGGAAAAACATTCCGAAACTCTTTTAGACAGATAGCGTCTACCGGGAATATATACATGACAAGCACCACTCGCACTTACGTGTTCACCAGCTGGCCGGTCGCTATGCGCCCGAAGCCGATCTTATATGCGAGAGCCTATTATATATATATGTGTATATATTTTATATATTAACCTATATTTGTTTAATTAACCACTTTGTGCATATAAATTGGTATATTTGTAGCTTTTTACTCGGTATGCCTGTTTACGTTTATCTTCTTAGTAGGTAATGAGCTTTTAATGGTAATAATTTACTCATCTTATTTCTTATTATTTTTTAATCTATTTTCATTTAGGGGCTTTTCCCAATAAGGATATGTCAGCCCCATCATACTCTAAACCTTAATTATTTCTACACATTATAAGCAAAGGCTGAAGGGTGAAAATCTGTTATCATCGATTCAAAAACATTGAAATAAGATCTTTGAAAACATCAGTTGGTGGTTCTGCTAAAACTGATATAAATGGTCCAGCATTAAGGTCATTAATTCCATGTTAATGCATCAACGCGTCCCTTTTCGTTTGGTATGTAGCACATTCCATAAGCATCTTATTTCTTAATTAGAGAACATCTATTTATACAAAATGTATGTGCTGTGTTATTTTACTTGGCCATATAAGTTACTCAGTGTAAACCATGGAGGTTAGAGTGAAGGAGAACGTTCGCTATAGAAAATATTGTCCCAGAAATACGGGCAAAATAAATGAGGCGCTGCGATCGCTAAGTTGTCTCAATAAAAGCGGGCAGTTTGTAATTTGTACATTATTCAACTAACTTCATCTACTTGTACTCATAAAACGCTGACTTCGCAGATACTACTTACCGACGGCAGCGCATCTGGTGGCTGAAAAATGAACTATAAATTGTAAAAAATTTCAAGGACAGGCGGGCTGATGCTTTATAGCGTAGCAATCGTTCTCCTTCTCTCTAACCTCCATGGTGTAAACAATGTATTAGTTTCTTTATTTTTAATGTTTATAAAAGGTAAGTGTTATTTTTCCATAGTCCTCTTAAATGTTTGATAAAGGTATGATAACCTAAGAAACGACTAAATATAGTTTCAATGCATAGAAGAATAAGATCTTTTATGTACTGTTCATGCTCTTATATTAAATAAAGAATTTCAAAAATATTCATAAGATTTATTGAGGACGTGGTAGCTCAGTTTTTTACGTGTTTTGGTTAACCGACCGACCCGACCCGACAGGTCGAGGGTTCGAGTCTCGGATTGCCGAACATTGTAGCTGCCATGTTCCTCACTGAGCCCGGATAGTGGCGACGGATTCGCAACCTGTCAACATAAACACGCGAAATGCGGTGATTAACACCTCTGCCGATCCCTCTCGAGGAATTAATTACGGCGTTAGTTTATGTATTTACAAAATCATTAAAAATCACTTGTATGTGGAAGGTTCCGTAACATTTAACCCAATATATGCACAAGAAATAAATACCGACGTTTTTGCTCGTCATATTTTACGATGACTCGTCGATTTTTTTACGGGGAAAAAACTTACGCCTCCTGCCAAAAGTTTGCAGAGCATTAAGATATGAAAAAAACAGTAGAGATGTGTGATTTATAAATAGTATGTTATGGAATAGAAGGTAAAACGATTAGATATTACTTATAGACGAAAAGTCAAAGTCAAACTCATTTATTGAGCGTTGTGCATGAGCTTTATAGCAGTCTCTCACCCTAGACTGTGAGATGTATTAGTGGCTAAGTATAAAACATGTTCGTATAACAAATTATAGAATCTGTGGTTTCTTGCCGGTATCTTCCCCGACATAAATTTTCCGAAACGGTGGTCGAGTCATATTTAAGAAAAATAAAATTTGACGATTCTAAGTACTTTCTTTTGAATTTATGGAATAAAGTTATTTTTATTTTTGAGTTTGTGAATACAGTATATATATAAAATATTGCAGATTTTACGCATGTATTTTGAATAATGAAAAAAGCAACTAAGGAGTTTTCTTGCCGGATTCTTCCCCGTAGAAATAGCATTCCGAACCGGTGGTGGTAAAAAAAATTACGATTTGAAAGTGCTTATTTTAAGTCTATTCGAATAAAAAACATTTTGACTTTCGACTATACGGTGTTACACTATCGTCTGCCATGAGACATGCAGCATTAAATAAAACGTAAGGCATAAATGTTTTGGACTTCCCCAATCAAGGTCTCAGCGTTAAAAACAAAAACACAAACAAAAAAACATTGATCGAATTCGAACGTCAAACTGAAAACTTTACCTATTTAAAAATTAGGTTTGAAGCCAATGTTTTTTTAGTCTGTTTTCGTCCAAAAATTTTAGTCGAGGAACCGATATGTGGATCAAAACAGAAACCTCTAGTATCACATCATTGAGGCATTCAAATGATAAGATTTAAAAATAAATGTTACCTCTTTATTTCTTTAACTAGTAAATAATTCTTGATTCCAACGGATGACAAACACAAACTGTGTAAAAAACATACTTTATAAGATATTATTGTCAGATCTAACCTTGGAAATGAAAATAAATACATTATTATTAATATTATTAAACTGTGAAAGGGAAAAAGGTAGGTAATTATTAATAAAGCAAACAAACTCTTATCAATTTATTCCTAATCGATTCTTCAATGGGTTGTCAAACACGCGCCAGTTAAGACAAATGCATGTTCAATAGAGCTTCATTGAAGGTTATTGTAAGGAGTTCAATACCGCCGATTACTGGCTTCGGAAATGCGACAAGTATTTCAATAAACGAACGATCAGTATCTGCCAAGTGCGAGTTTGACCTAAACAATCGAACATGATTTATTTTTTATTTACATATTATGCATCAGAAATATTTGTAATGTATTAAATTTAATTAAGTTAAATTTTACTAACAAATATATTAATTGAAGAAAAACGGTTGTTTAATATTTATTTTCTGAGGCAACCGACCGAGCGGTTTGGTAGGACGTAATTGGCTAGTTATAAAAAAAGTCAGAGGTTTAAAAAACGTGGAAGAAAACAAATTGTGTTATAAATGCTATTTTTAAGTATGAGACTTATAAAAGAACACACTACCTTACATTGAATTTTTTAATATAGTCTTATACAAACATACCAAGAGATTTAAAATTATGTTCATGAGAGACTACAGAGTTAAGAATAAACGAAAATTCTGAAAACGTATAAATTGTTAAAGCGGCAATACAAATAAATAGAAACTCAGAAAACTTTAACTCTCTATTCAGGTAACTTTTTACACTAGAGAGATACATCTACACTAGAGAGACAAACGAATAGAGGCTCAAAATAGGCACCCGAAACCTTTTGGAAAGAGCTTTTTGGTTTGAATTGAAAAATCTCAATTCAGCAAAGTTATTCACAATGCTTCCGAAAGTTTTCTATCTCGGAATGTTTCCGATGCGAACTGTCACATTTCCGAAAACAAATGTTTCATTAGTTGCCGATTGCTTCGACAAGTTGTCGAATCCGAGTCGATTCCGTGTCCTGAGACGATTGTGAATAGCTCTAACCTAACCTAACCTTTCCCTAGGATAAGGAAACCCAATGCGAAGTGAACCTTAAGAGACTTTTCATGTCATAACAAACTCTAAAAGACTGATATTTCGATAAAGGTTTGATTCGCATAGCTTTTTTTCTATAATCAATCAATACACATGTTGAAATGCAGTAGATTAGAAAACAAGCCGTAACATGCTCATCGTAAGCATGTTTCCACACGATTAATATGACATCTCCCACCTGTCATTATCTTTCAAGGACCAATACCTGTCACGTTTTCAATCTTGTACCGTACAGTTGCAAAATCGCCTTGTTTTGGTTGGTTTAATATAACATAAATACATAGGATTCACACATACATACTCACATATTAAATACAAGGTGTGCGAGTGTTAGGCCTCGCTTGAGTTTAATAGCCTCAAGGTTTGAATAGACTAGGACACTATACACCGCACACTCAGTGTATACATCAAGTGTCTATGTGTAAGCACTTGTGTCACTAATTGTGACACGATAATCAGTTGAGTCAAAAAAATGAATATCTTATATATCTTTGTGTGAACAGTATAAAATAGTGTCTGACATTTATGTCGCAATTTCTGTCACAGTCTAACTAAACTAACCATAAGCGGATAGACGGACGGACAGCACGAACTTAGTATTAGTATTATTTGCACAATTTATTTATTTGGTACAGAACCCTAAAAAAAAGTAACATGCATTAATAGAAGATTCGTAGAGTTAGAAAAAGTAATATGGTCTTTTAAAAATACATACCAGGAAAATCGACTCACAGACATAAATAAAAACGAGTTCATTGGAGCCTTATTTGAAGTAACATAAAAAGGAATTACTTATTTTATTACATTGAGATATTTATATGTATGGAGGCGACATTGTCAACTGCCTTTTTGTACCAGAAAGGATGACAGGATGTTAGCATCTTTCACTAGTATGTTTTGGACACTCAACAAAGCTAGACGCTTTATAGTCCTAAGCTATTATGCCCTTCATGTATAGTAATGAGATATTACAGAAGTTTGTATTCTGTACCTAACCTAAACCCTGTTCTCTCTGTTCAGCTGTTTTGAGTAGTCTGTGGCCCATGTAACTTTTGGCGCACACTTTCTGTTCGAGATGGGTATTCTAGTATTTACGTCATTACGTCAATGTTTTATTAGATATAATTATTACGACACATTGTGTATTGAAAATTAACAACATGGATAACATTTGAAATTCATAAAATAAAAAACTTTATTATTCATACGTCAATATTTTTATTGACTCGTATTTTGTGGAATGATGACAAAAAAAAATAAAGTCCGAAGATGTTCTCCAAGAGCCGGCCCGAGAGTAGAACGAGTGGGGCACACCCGCCACTCTGTCCTACAACTGCAACTCCTGTTCACCAGGATCAACAGTGGCGTCCTTTGATCGAATAATGCAGCTGTGTAATAACGCACAGGCTGTGCCCGGACACACTACTGGCGACAGCGGGACACGCAACGAACTTAATCAGAAGAAGTAGATTGGTGGGTCGACTAATCGACGATTAAATTTAAATTTAATTTTTTCGGCAGGTTTTTTCGGAAGTATTGATTAATTAGATTAAGACCTTATGTACCTATAAGAACCTTACAAATAAAGTAATTGAATTTGAATATATTTTGGTTTCACCACCAACTGAGACTTCGATTGCTAGTCGACTTTGCGTAAAGAGTTGCACCAGAATGTCAAATGCGAATACAATGCAAAATTAAACTAAAAAAAATCTCGTTAATAATAAAGAGACAAAAAAAAGTCAGCGAAACCCGAATCGGGACTCGAAAAGCACAATTTCCCTCGACCCATATCAGAAGATAGAACAGACGCCAAGTACACCTATCTACTCTAAAATTTAAAAAACTTTTTTTAGAATAGCATTTTGCCCCAAAAAAACTTGACGTTACAAAGTTTTTGGTTGTAAGGGCTATTAGGCGACCTCGGTGGCGCAATGGTGTAAACAGCCGACTGCTACGTTAGAGGTTCCGGGTTCGAATCCCGGCGGGGACGGGACTTTGTGTTACATACAAGAGGCATTGTTTCACTTACCGGTCTTGGACGTTGTATTCTTATCTATGTAGTACATACCAAACCGTCTGTGACACAAGTTCTTACGATTCTTAATGCAGTGCTGAGCCAATGTGTGTGTCGTTATGTGGTTATTATTATTATTAAATCAGATGTTTAAAGGGAGGTGCTTGAGCCCCTAGCAGCACCGCTCCTAGATCCGCTTTCGCTTTTTATCAGCATCGGTAGTGAGCGGTAGGTATTTTTAGAAACGGGGTTGACAGCGAAACAAAAGGTGAGACGTTAGTATGCCGTTTCCGAGTTGATAAGTGTACTGTGACCTTAGAACTATAACGCACAATCGATTCAACTACAAGCAAACTACAACTTGCAAAATTAATTCAATGTCAATACATTTTTTTTTATTTTATTCAAGACCAGGCAGGCATTTGACCCCAAACCCGCCTGATGTTAAGCGGCGATGAGGTCTAAGGTGGATCATGCCTGCCCAGGAGAAACCTATTCACTCTTGCCTTAAAGAGGCCCAAGTTATATTGGTCAGGGAACACATCGGCAGACAAAGAATTCCACACGCTTGCAGTACGCATAATAAAGGAGCACTGTAAATGCAAAAGCGTGTTTGTTTTATATTTCACGTTAAAACCTCATGGTTAAAATAGGCATGAGTTAGATGGACGCGAAAAAAAGGTTGAATTAAAAAAACTTTATCAGGGTAAAATAGGCAATGGAAGTTGATGTGAAAAACCAATCATTTATATTTTATCTCATTGTTGAGTAATCATTGTGAAATTTTGCAAAGAACATACTTAGAGATCTAAACACGAGTGTCGCCAGCCTATGGCCCAGGGGGGCAGCCTTTGGCCAAGTGGGGCAAAATATGGCCAAGGGTTTCAGCCTATGTTCCAAGGGAAAAGTATGGATTGTAGTTACTGTAAGAAGCAAATAAAGAAGTATATGTAGTTAGTCTTTTTATGGTCATAGCAACATGTTATAATTTTAAATACAAGTTGAGTATGAAAAGCTGCATACACACTTGAAATGTTATATGTATGGGGGGCAGCTGCCCCACCCCTACTCCCCTTGGCGACGCCCATGATGTTTATACATTTTAAAAGGATAGTTATGTGTGAGTAGATATTTGTATTGGACAAAGAGCTAAATTTGTCAAGTACAGCAAATACGATTTCGGTTTATTAAATCTATACCTATAAAAGGAGTTTAATATTATGGCGGTAAATGAAAAAATTATGTAGGAACTAATTCATTTTCGGAATTCGAAACTACATATCTAATTTCCAAAAAAATCCAATAATTCACTTTCATGACTCAGGGTCAAAGAAAAAAATTCACACGTAACAATTATTTCGCACAATATTTTAAATACAGAATAAAAATATAACTTGTTTAAATTTAATTTCTTTGTTTTTTTTTATTATTCAGCCAAGTTAATAGTTAACCTATACGTAATATTTCGGTGTAATAAAATTTAGTACCAAATTACCAACAAGCCAACTACGATAACACAAAAATCACGATTTCTGATTTTAGTACTTTTTGATGCCACGGGACATTGTTTTAAAGTTGAATGATAACTTGAAAAGACTACTTAATTCATTAATTATTATTCATAAAAAGCCCATGCCACACGTAACTCATGCACTATAGCAAATCTATTTCATAGAAAAATCCTAGACAATGAGCTTTGAGTGAAAGCTTTAGTTAGTACTTACCAAAATTTGAATGACTCCCAAAACAGCTGTTCTTGACACAAAATTACAGAATAAACTAAAAACACTTCACAAAAACTGCAGTTAATTAAAACAATTACCGATATATTTAAAACTATTTTTAAAAGGACATTTAGAAATTAATTTGTGTAAGTAACTCGCGTTCGAGACAGACAAATTTTTATTTTCACAGTCTTGTCACACGCTGTCAAATATCAAGCGACTGACTTGCAAAAGAGTGAATGGGTGAACGGTCAATGTGACTAATCAGCTGATTTCAACGTGGGGCTGCCATCATACAAATTTACCCTGTATTTCAGGAAATGGCAGATACTATTGTATTATAAATTGTAACAGATTGCTTTTTTATTTGCTAAACAACGTCTATTGTTGTTTAGCAAAAAAAAATGTTTTTACAGTTTCTTATTTTGCTTTTTTGGACGAGCGAACAAATGTCTCAGTCTATTGAAACCATCCAATCCATTATTCGTAAATAATTTATTTATGTCTAAAATTTGGTCGACGACAAATCAACTGTCAGTGAAAATAAACGGATTCATGAGGCAAAATTTGTTTTTAAATTCGTGACGAGTTTATAGTTCGGAGGGAACCATTAGATTTTTTATTTGATATAAAATAAGCAGGTTATTATTTAATCTATTGATCTTTTATGAATAACTACTTAGAGTTAGAATAATATCTAATCCCATATAATAAATGTGGCTTTTAATTTATCTTTAAATGTATAAACTTAATCTCATATAATAAATAATTGAACTAGTCAATTAAATGTGGTTACATAATTGGTTGGAATATGGAGTCCTTAACAATTTTACATATAAATTAAAACGTCATCAACGTCAGGAACAAAAATTACAAAATAATAATAAAAAAGGTATGCAGTGGCAGGACCACTATCAGAAGTAAAGGATACATGCATTTTATTTTTTATATTATTCAATAATTTATATACTTTATTAGTATGCTCAGATTATTGGGCAATTTTTAACACTTTATGATGCAAGCAAGTATAGTGACTAGCGGATAGCGATATATGAATTTCGGATGTTAATGATATCGGAACGCTTTCATTTGTGATAATTTAAATAAAAAAGTAAAGTCGAACGCAAGCCGCGTAAACTAAATTCCAAAAAAGGTTACGAACACTGGCCACACAAGTCTTCCTTCTCAAGATTGGCGCCAGAGTTCAAAACTTTTCATCAATGGAACCGGAAGAACTTACACGGAAGAACAAAACGCATTATATAATTTTTGTTGCACTTCTAATATTATGAGACTGCAAAAATTTTCGAATAAAATATTATGAGGTTTTTGGAGTATTTCCACCGGACATTAAACTTTTGTGCAACTATTTTTTAGATTAACTATTATTTTACTATCACCTAGATTAAGTATTATCACTATTTGTAATAGTTTTCAAAATTTTACAACTTAATTTTCATGTGACATTTTAAATACGATTGTAAAATTGTTATTGAATAAAAAATTGAAATAGGTAAAGTAACTAACACGGATCTCGATAAAAATTTCGGGGACAAAAATTGCATTTTTATTTGAAGTAGGGGCACTTCTATATCGAGCAAGTAAAGCGCATGAGCTAAATAGTAATTTATAATGAAAACAAACAAATTATTAAACCAATTTATTATTTACAAGTAAAAAAACTTTTATTTTTAAATAACATAAAGCCTACATAATAAATAATCAATATTCAGATAAAACTTTAAATCGCTACACACAATTTCAAATAGAATACATGTCGAATTTTTATAAATTCGCTCTATAATTTACTGGAATTGTTTAAAATTAAGGCGATCAAAAACAAACAACCTGTCTAGTCTCATGTCTATCTACAGTAATCGTCAAGAATAAGGAACAAAACATTCTAATTAAGATATTTTTTTCAACTCATTCTGTTTTCCAGCAAAATCGTTTAATCAATCATCAATCATGTATGAAACATTCCTAAAATATAAAATATTCAAGTGTCACTCTTTTTTCCACAGGGCACACCAACCACTCTGTCCCACCACTGCAACTCCTGTTAACCAGTATTAACAGCATCGTCCGAAGCGGTTCACATACATGTGCTTTAATAAATAGAGCTATATCGTAAAATATCATACACAGCGAGAACACAACATGGCAGCCGTCTGTAAACCTGGTGTGGTGTGCTGTGGTGGTGTATGGTGTGGTGATGTGGTGTCTTACGATACCGGGCTATATATTATAGCGCTTGTCTGTGACCCCCTAATGCAGTTGTACAATAAAGCACAGTGTCGTTTATGGACTTGAAATATCATAGTCGAAAACTATTATTTAAAATATATCATAACAATAGAAGTGTATTTGGAACAAAACTCAGCGTTACACGTGATATAGGCCACTCTTGATAAGACAATTAAAATATTGGTACTAAAATTGTTTGGTTTGAAAACAAGTTGAAGGCCCGTGTTATCTTTATAAAATAAAATAAAAAAATAAGTTTTGAGTAGGGGTCACAAAATATCACCTGAGCTGCATTCCCATTAAAGCTATTCGTCAATTTAATGCGTGGTTAATATATACTTCAAGCTACGCTAAAGCAAGTTCAAAGCTACCGTACATCTTTAATGGGAAAGCGGCTTAACGTAACTAACCAAAAAAATATTTCTCAGGTTGCTTTTATACAAACTTAAATTAAATAGAATTGTACGAAATAATGCGAAACGGGACCAAAACTGTCAGTTCTAACGCATAAATTAATAGATTAACGAGGATCTTTCATAATTTTGATTCAATGTACCTAATGATCGGACTTGAAATTTTGCATGCTTGCAAACACTGAACCATGTAACTACCTATTTATATTCTTTTATAAAAAGGTAATTTTTCGTGTAAATAAATTATTTCTATCTCTTTCCCCGTGATTTCGCTGATCCCACTTGACGGCTGTAACGCATTTCGCGGCGGAGATTTGCTACAGGAGTATGCATGAATTCTATCTTTAAAAATACACTTTAACAATGAAACAGAGTTCGTCTTGTCTAACAACGTGCGCCCCTCCACTGAATTTGATTGTTAAGAATCTTTTCAATATGTAAACATAACATAAGCTCACGCCGTTATCCCTCGAGAGGGGTGGGCAGAGTTGCTACACAGCTTTTCGCATGTTTATGTTGAGTCCCAGTGTGACAGGTTGCGATTCTGTCGCTAGTATCCGGGCACATTGAGAAACATGGTAGTTATAACTTAAGGCAACCTGAGACTCGAACCTTCGACCTGTGGCTCGGGTCAGTCGTTTATCCAAGGCACGTAACCAACTGAGCTACCGCGTCCTCCACTTTCAAGGTCTTTTCATGTCAACGAAAATATTGTTACGTTGGCATATTGTATGTACTTTCGAACTTGCCTGTGGCTAAATTACAAATCACGATGACAGATTTGAGTTTACATTGTATGCTAGAGAGAGAGAACAAATTGGAGGGGCGTACATTTTTAGACTACAAGAACTCTACGGTCCATCTTATGATGATCGTTTAACTTAGTCGTTATTTTCACCGCTCGTATACATTTGACGTTTCTCTTCGGAAGTGTGATAGTTCGCATCGGAAACTTTACGAGAGCTCTGAGGCTGACGAGATCATGAAAAGTGATAATTGTAAGAAATAAATTAGCATTTTTAGCTATAAGTAACAGAAGTTAATTGCAATTGTTTACAAGAAGTGTTTTTATTTCAAAAGCTAGTTTTTCGTGTATATTTGGAAGGAGGTTTTCGTTAGTTACGTGAGGCGTGTACGTACGTGCACTTTGTTTCAGCGTGCGCAACCTCGAGTTCGCTAAGTAAAGACGATACGCACACTAGAACAATGTGCATGTACACGTCAATCACAACAATAGACGAACAGCCTTCGTGAGATGGAATGACTATCCACAATCAGACTTTAAATTTACGAGAGAAAAGGTCACAGTGACTGTCGACCATCCGGCGGTGATATAGATAACAAATTTCCACTCCATTGTCTACCGTGAGTTCATACAGATTTTTCAAGCGTCAAGGTAACAGATTGCTAGTGATTTTATATGGGCTTTTCGTCTTTTTGTGTACCCTTACAAAGACGATACAGCCTGATCGATTGTAAAGGGAACGATAGCCACGGTAAAGCTGCTAAGACCTCCGGGCCGCAGCAATCGTCGTTTAGGAAAAATGTGAGTGATAAAGTTCATAAAGGCTGTATGACCAATCCTAATTCCTCATCAAACCGTTAGAGGCGCTTTACAAAGATTCATAAAACTCATAGTAGACGCACAGTTTTAGTTCGAAACGCAGACGTGATCGAGATAGTTTTCTTAATAACACACAAGTTGTCGTATGTGTAGTGAATACGACGGGATACAGGAATTTGTATAAGCGACCTTAAGGCTACAGTTTGAACAAAACAAAAATTACTACAACATAATATCTTTGCAAGAAACTATAAAATTACATGAATACATAGTCTGTTTATTTATATAGTATATAAGTTTTTATGTTGACATGATTATAAAATAGCATAAACTCACGCCGTAATCCCTCGGGAGGTGTAGGCAGAGGTTTCACACAGCATATCATTATGTTGAGTCCCAGCGTGACAGGTTGCGAATTTGTCGCCACTATACGGATACAATGACGAACATGGCAGCTACAACTTACTCTAACCCGATTTATACATGACATGATCATATTATATAAAAGTTTTGAAGGTCATATGCACGTATATCCGTTCAACAGATAGTAAATCCGACATTAATGACTTCATATTATGTTAAATTTAATAACACACCAAAAATACTAATATACCATAAAGTCTTAACATGTTTAAGAAAATAAGACATACAATTCTTAAGATTTAATTAAAATAGCTATCAATAATCTCCTCAAAATTTAGTACATTTTCTCACAACTATTTCTTCCGATACAAAATTATTTTTTTTTTAAATATTTTGTACAAATCCTATTTAATAAAATTTATTTTGAAAATGTTTACTTTTTAATTTTAATTCCATTTTATTAATAAGACATGAAAAACAAAAATATACAGTCGAATTAAGAACCTCCTTATTTGGAAGTCTGTAAAAAAAAACAATCATGAATATACACTCAGCATGTGTATGTGTACATACGTATGTCAGTTTTTTTCATGCCCTATACTGTCTAAGCCGCTAAACCGATTTCAACATTCTATATATCTTTGGAAAAGTCATCGTTTGAATTTTAACTTTAAGGGGTATTAACCAGAGTAGGATTCGGAACAAACATAGGTCTGGGTGTTAAAGTATCCGCTATCCTCATACTTGTGCACTCTCCTAGTGGTGTTCTCAGGTAGTTTGTGCTTATTCTTGCACTGCGTCTTACTGGAGTCACTATGTACTTGGGGGAAGTCCCTTGTGTCGATTGGCGTCTGAAAATAAAAATATATATCTATATCCTAACCACATCACAACACACACATTGACTCAGCCCTGCAGTGAGATTTTAGAATTTTGCAGGTGCTAAGGAACGATATTGTATTAACTAAATTTATATAAATATGAATACAACACCCAAGACCGGAAAGCGAAACAATGCGTCTTGCAAATAAAAGTTCTGCCTCCGCCGGGATTCGAACCCGGAACCTCTTGAGCCAGCTGCTACACCGCTGCGCCACGGAGTCCGTTATCAAAACCATGTCGTCTCGTTTAATATACTCATTAGATATATTAGTATACATTTACATATAACATTTAATGGAAATACATATTACAGCTGCTAATTTTATGCTATAACGAGTTCCAGAATGTATAGGTTAAATATTACATCAAAATCAACTCTCTTACCTCTCTCTCTTCTCCTGATGAAATAACAATAAAATATCTTTAAATCGAGCAAGAAATTTGTATGAACCTACCTTTATGCTTTGTGAGACAGCTAAAATATTGACTGACACAAATAAATCAAATCAAATGGTTTAATAGCTAAATGTATGTTTTTAACAGATCTTACATACAAACTAAAGATTCAGACACGTACAATGAAACATTTTTACACATACATACATAGGTCTACCACGTGTTTAAATTTACTCACTGTTTACTATCAGCGCCGTCAGTTCTGAGAAACGTCAATAAACGTCACATTAATTACATTATTGTATATTATTTTATATCACTTTAAAGCTAAGCATGAGTTAGTATAGAATAGGGAATTTGCAAGACTTTTTTATTGACTTATTACAATTTTCTACCACACAAATACATAGATGAATCTGTTAAGTCAAGATATAAATTAAAACGTCATCAACGTTAGGAACAAAAATTACAAAATAATAATAAAAAAGGTATGCAGTGGCAGGACCACTATCAGAAGCAAAGGATACATGCATTTTATTTTTTATTTTATTCAATAATTTTTATACTTTATTAGTATGCTCAGATTATTGGGCAATTTTTAACACTTTATGATGCAAGCAAGTATAGTGACTAGCGGATAGCGATATATGAATTTCGGATGTTAATGATATCGGAACGCTTTCATTTGTGATAATTTAAATAAAAAGTAAAGTTGAACGCAAGCCGCGTAAACTAAATTCCAAAAAAGGTTACGAACACTGGCAACACAAGTCTTCCTTCCTCAATATTGGCGCCAGAGTTCAAAACTTTTCATCAATGGAACCATACTACTTACACGGAAGAACAAAACGCATTTTATAATTTTTGTTGCACTTCTAATATTATGAGACTGCAAAAATTTTCGAATAAATTATTATGAGGTTTTTGGAGTATTTCCACCGGACATTAAACTTTTGTGCAACTATTTTTTAGATTAACTATTATTTTACTATCACCTAGATTAAGTATTATCACTATTTGTAATAGTTTTCAAAATTTTACAACTTAATTTTCATGTGACATTTTAAATACGATTGTAAAATTGTTATTGAATAAAAAATTGAAATAGGTAAAGTAACTAACACGGATCTCGATAAAAATTTCGGGGACAAAAATTACAATTTTTATTTGAAGTAGGGGCACTTCTATATCGAGCAAGTAAAGCGCTTGAGCTAAATAGTAATTTATAATGAAAACAAACAAATTATTAAACCAATTTATTATTTACAAGTAAAAAAACTTTTATTTTTAAATAACATAAAGCCTACATAATAAATAATCAATATTCAGATAAAACTTTAAATCGCTACACACAATTTCAAATAGAATACATGTCGAATTTTCATAAATTCGCTCTATAATTTACTGGAATTGTTTAAAATTAAGGCGATCAAAAACAAAGCTATAATAATATCAGACAAACACAAACTGTCTAGTCTCATGTCTATCTACAGTAATCGTCAAGAATAAGGAACAAAACATTCTAATTAAGATATTTTTTTCCTCTCATTCTGTTTTCCAGCAAAATCGTTTAATCAATCATCAATCATGTATGAAACATTCCTAAAATATAAAATATTCAAGTGTCACTCTTTTTTCCACAGGGCACACCAACCACTCTGTCCCACCACTGCAACTCCTGTTAACCAGTATTAACAGCAACGTCCTTTGCATCGTCCGAAGCGGTTCACATACATGTGCTTTAATAAATAGAGCTATATCGTAAAATATCATACACAGCGAAAACACAACATGGCAGCCGTCTGTAAACCTGGTGTGGTGTGCTGTGGTGGTGTATGGTGTGGTGATGTGGTGGTGTGGTATGGTGTGGTGATGTGGTGGTGTGGTATGGTGTGGTGTCTTACGATACCGGGCTATACATTATAGCGCTTGTCTGTGACCCCTTAATGCAGTTGTACAATAAAGCACAGTGTCGTTTATGGACTTGAAATATCATAGTCGAAAACTATTTTATAAAATATATATCATAACAATAGAAGTGTATTTGGAACAAAACTCAGCGTTACACGTGATATAGGCCACTCTTGATAAGACAATTAAAATATTGGTACTAAAATTGTTTGGTTTGAAAACAAGTTGAAGGCCCGTGTTATCTTTATAAAATAAAATAAAAAAATAAGTTTTGAGTACGGGTCACAAAATATCACCTAAGCTGCATTCCCATTAAAGCTATTCGTCAATTTAATGCGTGGTTAATATATATTTCAAGCTACGCTAAAGCAAGTTCAAAGCTACCGTACATCTTTAATGGGAAAGCGGCTTTTATTTTTAAGGCTTAACGTAACTAACCAAAAAAATATTTCTCAGGTTGCTTTTATACAAACAGAGCCGGAATTGTACGAAATTTTAATTAAGTTTGCAAAAATTAAATCATCTCCAATCTTTAAAAATACACTTTAACAATGAAACAGAGTTCGTCTTGTCTAACAACGTGCGCCCCTCCACTGAATTTGATTGTTAAGAATCTTTTCAATATGTAAACATAACATAAGCTCACGCCGTTATCCCTCGAGAGGGGTGGGCAGGTGGTTTTCGCATGTTTATGTTGAGTCCCAGTGTGACAGGTTGCGATTCTGTCGCCAGTATCCGGGCACATTGAGAAACATGGCAGTTATAACTTACGGCAACCTGAGACTCGAACCTTCGACCTGTGGCTCGGGTCAGTCGTTTATCCAAGGCACGTAACCAACTGAGCTACCGCGTCCTCCACTTTCAAGGTCTTTTCATGTCAACGAAAATATTGTTACGTTGGCATATTGTATGTACTTTCGAACTTGCCTGTGGCTAAATTACAAATCACGATGACCGATTTGAGTTTACATTGTATGCTAGAGAGAGAGAACAAATTGGAGGGGCGTACATTTTTAGACTACAAGAACTCTACGGTCCATCTTATGATGATCGTTTAACTTAGTCGTTATTTTCACCGCTCGTATACATTTGACGTTTCTCTTCGGAAGTGTGATAGTTCGCATCGGAAACTTTACGAGAGCTCTGAGGCTGACGAGATCATGAAAAGTGATAATTGTAAGAAATAAATTAGCATTTTTAGCTATAAGTAACAGAAGTTAATTGCAATTGTTTACAAGAAGTGTTTTTATTTCAAAAGCTAGTTTTTCGTGTATATTTGGAAGGAGGTTGTCGTTAGTTACGTAAGGCGTGTACGTACGTGCACTTTGTTTCAGCGTGCGCAACCTCGAGTTCGCTAAGTAAAGACGATACGCACACTAGAACAATGTGCATGTACACGTCAATCACAACAATAGACGAACAGCCTTCGTGAGATGGAATGACTATCCACAATCAGACTTTAAATTTACGAGAGAAAAGGTCACAGTGACTGTCGACCATCTGGCGGTGATATAGATAACAAATTTCCACTCCATTGTCTACCGTGAGTTGATACAGATTTTTCAAGCGTCAAGGTAACAGATTTCTAGTGATTTTATATGGGCTTTTCGTCTTTTTGTGTACCCTTACAAAGACGATACAGCCTGATCGATTGTAAAGGGAACGATAGCCACGGTAAAGCTGCTAACACCTCCGGGCCGCAGCAATCGTCGTTTAGGAAAAATGTGAGTGATAAAGTTCATAAAGGCTGTATGACCAATCCTAATTCCTCATCAAACCGTTAGAGGCGCTTTACAAAGATTCATAAAAATTTGGTAAAACTCATAGTAGACGCACAGTTTTAGTTCGAAACGCAGACGTGATCGAGATAGTTTTCTTAATAACTCACAAGTTGTCGTATCATAGTGAATACGACGGGATACAGGAATTTGTATAAGCGACCTTAATGCTACAGTTTGAAGAAAACAAATTACTACAACATAATAATTTCTTTGCAAGAAACTATAAAATTACATGGATACATAGTCTGTTTATTTATATGGTATATAAGTTTTTGTGTTGACATGATTATAAAGTAGCATAAACTCACGCCGTAATCCCACGGGAGGTGTAGGCAGAGGTTTCACACAGCATATCATTAGGTTGAGTCCCAGCGTGACAGGTTGCGAATTTGTCGCCACTATACGGATACAATGACGAACATGGCAGCTACAACTTACTCTAACCCGATTTATACATGACATGATCATATTATATAAAAGTTTTGAAGGTCATATGCACGTATATCCGTTCAACAGATAGTAAATCCGACATTAATGACTTCATATTATGTTAAATTTAATAACTTACACCAAAAATACTAATATACCATAAAGTCTTAACATGTTTAAGAAAATAAGACATACAATTCTTAAGATTTAATTAAAATAGATATTAATAATCTCCTCAAAATTTAGTACATTTTCTCACAACTATTTCTTCTGATACAAAATTATTATTTTTTTAAATATTTTGTACAAATCCTTTTTAATAAAATTTACTTTGAAAATGTTTACTTTTTATTTTAATTCCATTTTATTTATAAGACATGAAAAACAAAAATATACAGTCGAATTAAGAACCTCCTTATTTGGAAGTCTGTAAAAAAAAACAATCATGAATATACACTCAGCATGTGTATGTGTACATACGTATGTCAGTTTTTTTCATGCCCTATACTGTCTAAGCCGCTAAACCGATTTCAACATTCTATATATCTTTGGAAAAGTCTTCGTTTGAATTTTAACTTTAAGGGGTATTAATCAGAGTAGGATTCGGAACAAACATAGGTCTGGGTGTTAAAGTATCCGCTATCCTCATACTTGTGCACTCTCCTAGTGGTGTTCTCAGGTAGTTTGTGCTTATTCTTGCACTGCGTCTTACTGGAGTCACTATGTACTTGGGGGAAGTCCCTTGTGTCGATTGGCGTCTGAAAATAAAAATATATATCTATATCCTAACCACATCACAACACACACATTGACTCAGCCCTGCAGTGAGATTTTAGAATTTTGTGTTGCAGGTGCTAAGGAACGATATTGTATAAACTAAATTTATATAAATATGAATACAACACCCAAGACCGGATTCGATGAGTCTTGCAAATAAAAGTTCTGCCTCCGCCGGGATTCGAACCCGGAACCTCTTGAGCCAGCTGCTACACCGCTGCGCCACGGATTCCGTTATCAAAACCATGTCGTCTCGTTTAATATACTCATTAGATATATTAGTATACATTTACATATAACATTTAATGGAAATACATATTACAGCTGCTAATTTTATGCTATAACGAGTTCCAGAATGTATAGGTTAAATATTACATCAAAATCAACTCTCTTACCTCTCTCTCTTCTCCTGATGAAATAACAATAAAATATCTTTAAATCGAGCAAGAAATTTGTATGAACCTACCTTTATGCTTTGTGAGACAGCTAAAATATTGACTGACACAAATAAATCAAATCAAATGGTTTAATAGCTAAATGTATGTTTTTAACAGATCTTACATACAAACTAAAGATTCAGACACGTACAATGAAACATTTTTACACATACATACATAGGTCTACCACGTGTTTAAATTTACTCACTGTTTACTATCAGCGCCGTCAGTTCTGAGAAACGTCAATAAACGTCACATTAATTACATTATTGTATATTATTTTATATCACTTTAAAGCTAAGCATGAGTTAGTATAGAATAGGGAATTTGCAAGACTTTTTTATTGACTTATTACAATTTTCTACCACACAAATACATAGATGAATCTGTTAAGTCAAGATATAAATTAAAACGTCATCAACGTTAGGAACAAAAATTACAAAATAATAATAAAAAAGGTATGCAGTGGCAGGACCACTATCAGAAGCAAAGGATACATGCATTTTATTTTTTATTTTATTCAATAATTTTTATACTTTATTAGTATGCTCAGATTATTGGGCAATTTTTAACACTTTATGATGCAAGCAAGTATAGTGACTAGCGGATAGCGATATATGAATTTCGGATGTTAATGATATCGGAACGCTTTCATTTGTGATAATTTAAATAAAAAGTAAAGTTGAACGCAAGCCGCGTAAACTAAATTCCAAAAAAGGTTACGAACACTGGCAACACAAGTCTTCCTTCCTCAATATTGGCGCCAGAGTTCAAAACTTTTCATCAATGGAACCATACTACTTACACGGAAGAACAAAACGCATTTTATAATTTTTGTTGCACTTCTAATATTATGAGACTGCAAAAATTTTCGAATAAATTATTATGAGGTTTTTGGAGTATTTCCACCGGACATTAAACTTTTGTGCAACTATTTTTTAGATTAACTATTATTTTACTATCACCTAGATTAAGTATTATCACTATTTGTAATAGTTTTCAAAATTTTACAACTTAATTTTCATGTGACATTTTAAATACGATTGTAAAATTGTTATTGAATAAAAAATTGAAATAGGTAAAGTAACTAACACGGATCTCGATAAAAATTTCGGGGACAAAAATTACAATTTTTATTTGAAGTAGGGGCACTTCTATATCGAGCAAGTAAAGCGCTTGAGCTAAATAGTAATTTATAATGAAAACAAACAAATTATTAAACCAATTTATTATTTACAAGTAAAAAAACTTTTATTTTTAAATAACATAAAGCCTACATAATAAATAATCAATATTCAGATAAAACTTTAAATCGCTACACACAATTTCAAATAGAATACATGTCGAATTTTCATAAATTCGCTCTATAATTTACTGGAATTGTTTAAAATTAAGGCGATCAAAAACAAAGCTATAATAATATCAGACAAACACAAACTGTCTAGTCTCATGTCTATCTACAGTAATCGTCAAGAATAAGGAACAAAACATTCTAATTAAGATATTTTTTTCAACTCATTCTGTTTTCCAGCAAAATCGTTTAATCAATCATCATGTATGAAACATTCCTAAAATATAAAATATTCAAGTGTCACTCTTTTTTCCACAGGGCACACCAACCACTCTGTCCCACCACTGCAACTCCTGTTAACCAGTATTAACAGCAACGTCCTTTGCATCGTCCGAAGCGGTTCACATACATGTGCTTTAATAAATAGAGCTATATCGTAAAATATCATACACAGCGAGAACACAACATGGCAGCCGTCTGTAAACCTGGTGTGGTGTGCTGTGGTGGTGTATGGTGTGGTGGTGTGGTATGGTGTGGTGTCTTACGATACCGGGCTATATATTATAGCGCTTGTCTGTGACCCCTTAATGCAGTTGTACAATAAAGCACAGTGTCGTTTATGGACTTAAAATATCATAGTCGAAAACTATTATATAAAATATATATCATAACAATAGAAGTGTATTTGGAACTAAACTCAGCGTTACATGTGGTATAGGCCACTCTCGATAAGACAATTAAAATATTGGTACTAAAATTGTTTGGTTTGAAAACAAGTTGAAGGCCCGTGTTATCTTTATAAAATAAAATAAAAAAAATAAGTTTAAAATATTACCTGAGCTGCATTCCCATTAAAGCTATTCGTCAATTTAATGCGTGGTTAATATATATTTCAAGCTACGCTAAAGCAAGTTCAAAGCTACCGTACATCTTTAATGGGAAAGCGGCTTAACGTAACTAACCAAAAAAATATTTCTCAGGTTGCTTTTATACAAACAGAGCCGGAATTGTACGAAATAATATAATTTAATTAAGTTTGCAAAAATTTAATCATCTCCAATCTGACGCTAGTAGCACACCTCCGCAGCGAAACCGCACTAGTTCCACCATGACTTATCGAAGTTCCGCCATGACGAGCGAAACGGGACCAAAACTGTCAGTTCTAACGCATAAATTAATAGATTAACGAGGATCTTTCATAATTTTGATTCAATGTACCTAATGATCGGACTTGAAATTTTGCATGCTTGCAAACACTGAAACATGTAACTACCTATTTATATTCTTTTATAAAAAGGTAATTTTTCGTGTAAATAAATTATTTCTATCTCTTTCCCCGTGATTTCGCTGATCCCACTTGACGGCTGTAACGCATTTCGCGGCGGAGATTTGCTACAGGAGTATGCATGAATTCTATCTTTAAAAATACACTTTAACAATGAAACAGAGTTCGTCTTGTCTAACAACGTGCGCCCCTCCACTGAATTTGATTGTTAAGAATCTTTTCAATATGTAAACATAACATAAGCTCACGCCGTTATCCCTCGAGAGGGGTGGGCAGAGTTGCTACACAGCTTTTCGCATGTTTATGTTGAGTCCCAGTGTGACAGGTTGCGATTCTGTCGCTAGTATCCGGGCACATTGAGAAACATGGTAGTTATAACTTAAGGCAACCTGAGACTCGAACCTTCGACCTGTGGCTCGGGTCAGTCGTTTATCCAAGGCACGTAACCAACTGAGCTACCGCGTCCTCCACTTTCAAGGTCTTTTCATGTCAACGAAAATATTGTTACGTTGGCATATTGTATGTACTTTCGAACTTGCCTGTGGCTAAATTACAAATCACGATGACAGATTTGAGTTTACATTGTATGCTAGAGAGAGAGAACAAATTGGAGGGGCGTACATTTTTAGACTACAAGAACTCTACGGTCCATCTTATGATGATCGTTTAACTTAGTCGTTATTTTCACCGCTCGTATACATTTGACGTTTCTCTTCGGAAGTGTGATAGTTCGCATCGGAAACTTTACGAGAGCTCTGAGGCTGACGAGATCATGAAAAGTGATAATTGTAAGAAATAAATTAGCATTTTTAGCTATAAGTAACAGAAGTTAATTGCAATTGTTTACAAGAAGTGTTTTTATTTCAAAAGCTAGTTTTTCGTGTATATTTGGAAGGAGGTTTTCGTTAGTTACGTGAGGCGTGTACGTACGTGCACTTTGTTTCAGCGTGCGCAACCTCGAGTTCGCTAAGTAAAGACGATACGCACACTAGAACAATGTGCATGTACACGTCAATCACAACAATAGACGAACAGCCTTCGTGAGATGGAATGACTATCCACAATCAGACTTTAAATTTACGAGAGAAAAGGTCACAGTGACTGTCGACCATCCGGCGGTGATATAGATAACAAATTTCCACTCCATTGTCTACCGTGAGTTCATACAGATTTTTCAAGCGTCAAGGTAACAGATTGCTAGTGATTTTATATGGACTTTTCGTCTTTTTGTGTACCCTTACAAAGACGATACAGCCTGATCGATTGTAAAGGGAACGATAGCCACGGTAAAGCTGCTAAGACCTCCGGGCCGCAGCAATCGTCGTTTAGGAAAAATGTGAGTGATAAAGTTCATAAAGGCTGTATGACCAATCCTAATTCCTCATCAAACCGTTAGAGGCGCTTTACAAAGATTCATAAAACTCATAGTAGACGCACAGTTTTAGTTCGAAACGCAGACGTGATCGAGATAGTTTTCTTAATAACTCACAAGTTGTATCATAGTGAATACGACGGGATACAGGAATTTGTATAAGCGACCTTAATGCTACAGTATGAACAAAACAAAAATTACTACAACATAATAATTTCTTTGCAAGAAACTATAAAATTACATGAATACATAGTCTGTTTATTTATATGGTATATAAGTTTTTATGTTGACATGATTATAAAATAGCATAAACTCACGCCGTAATCCCTCGGGAGGTGTAGGCAGAGGTTTCACACAGCATATCATTATGTTGAGTCCCAGCGTGACAGGTTGCGAATTTGTCGCCACTATACGGATAAAATGACGAACATGGCAGCTACAACTTACTCCAACCCGATTTATACATGACATGATCATATTATATAAAAGTTTTGAAGGTCATATGCACGTATATCCGTTCAACAGATAGTAAATCCGACATTAATGACTTCATATTATGTTAAATTTAATAACTTACACCAAAAATACTAATATACCATAAAGTCTTAACATGTTATAGAAAATAAGACATACAATTCTTAAGATTTAATTAAAATAGATATTAATAATCTCCTCAAAATTTAGTACATTTTCTCACAACTATTTCTTCTGATACAAAATTATTATTTTTTTACATTTTGTACAAATCCTTTTTAATAAAATTTACTTTGAAAATGTTTACTTTTTAATTTTAATTCCATTTTATTAATAAGACATGAAAAACAAAAATATACAGTCGAATTAAGAACCTCCTTATTTGGAAGTCTGTAAAAAAAAACAATCATGAATATACACTCAGCATGTGTATGTGTACATACGTATGTCAGTTTTTTTCATGCCCTATACTGTCTAAGCCGCTAAACCGATTTCAACATTCTATATATCTTATCTTTGGAAAAGTCTTCGTTTGAATTTTAACTTTAAGGGGTATTAATCAGAGTAGGATTCGGAACAAACATAGGTCTGGGTGTTAAAGTATCCGCTATCCTCATACTTGTGCACTCTCCTAGTGGTGTTCTCAGGTAGTTTGTGCTTATTCTTGCACTGCGTCTTACTGGAGTCACTATGTACTTGGGGGAAGTCCCTTGTGTCGATTGGCGTCTGAAAATAAAAATATATATCTATATCCTAACCACATCACAACACACACATTGACTCAGCCCTGCAGTGAGATTTTAGAATTTTGCAGGTGCTAAGGAACGATATTGTATTAACTAAATTTATATAAATATGAATACAACACCCAAGACCGGAAAGCGAAACAATGCGTCTTGCAAATAAAAGTTCTGCCTCCGCCGGGATTCGAACCCGGAACCTCTTGAGCCAGCTGCTACACCGCTGCGCCACGGATTCCGTTATCAAAACCATGTCGTCTCGTTTAATATACTCATTATATATATTAGTATACATTAACATATAACATTTAATGGAAATACATATTACAGCTGCTAATTTTATGCTATAATGAGTTCCAGAATGTATAGGTTAAATATTACATCAAAATCAACTCTCTTACCTCTCTCTCTTCTCCTGATGAAATAACAATAAAATATCTTTAAATCGAGCAAGAAATTTGTATGAACCTACCTTTATGCTTTGTGAGACAGCTAAAATATTGACTGACACAAATAAATCAAATCAAATGGTTTAATAGCTAAATGTATGTTTTTAACAGATCTTACATACAAACTAAAGATTCAGACACGTACAATGAAACATTTTTACACATACATACATAGGTCTACCACGTGTTTAAATTTACTCACTGTTTACTATCAGCGCCGTCAGTTCTGAGAAACGTCAATAAACGTCACATTAATTACATTATTGTATATATTTTATATCACTTTAAAGCTAAGCATGCGTTAGTATAGAATAGGGAATTTGCAAGACTTTTATTGACTTATTACAATTTTCTACCACACAAATACATAGATGAATCTGTTAAGTCAAGTTATAAAGTCGTTGGTTATACAGAGAGATCCGATATGTACCATGACGTCAAAGTACACAGGCGCCATTCAACTTCCATAGAATAGGTTGTACTGATGAGCGAGATAGATATATTTACTTTGAATGCTTATATCTCCCTGGTTTATCGTTCAATTCTAATTCTGTTTTCACTATTATGTTACTATTTCCACATACTTTACGATAAATTAATTAGACATAACTATTCCAATTAAAATTATTATTACTAAATAATAAATATATAAATAACCACATCACGACACACACATTGACTCAGCCTTGCACTAAGTATCGTAAGACTTGTATCGCAGGTGCTAAGCAACATTATGATATATACTAAATAAATAAGAATACAACGTCCAAGACCGGTAAGCGAAACAATGCGTCTTGCAAATAACACAAAGTCCCGCCCCCGCCGGGATTCGAACCCGGAACCTCTAGCGTAGCAGTCGGCTGTTTACACCACTGCGCCACCGAGGTCGTCAAATATCCTTGGCTTCTTATTCTTCATTCAAAATGAAGTCATCAAACACTTATTTTGGTACATTTTTGTATATATTAAACTTACAGTTTCGCCTGCTGCACTGCGAAGCGTATAAGTGTGCTTTTCACTACGTTCTTGACGTCCACCATTTTGGGGTCGACCCTTTGTTTCTTAGCGCTGTTCGGACTTATCTTCAACTGCATAAACTTATCAAGCAACTGGTCCAGGTTCGATTCCACCACTGACCTCTGTAAATGAAGAAAAAAAAATACGATTAAAATAATAAAAATCATCAAATATAAATTATTACTTGTAAATCCTTAATATTCTTATTATTATATTATTAAACGCAAAAGTTTGTCAAGATCTATTAATGGATGTTTGTTACTCTTTCACGCATAATCTAATGAAGGGATTTTAATGAAACTTTACAATAGTATAGTGTCCTAAAAATATAACGATAAATGTTAAATTATTAAAAATTTCATCAGAATCGCGGCCGAAGTCATGGGCAAAAGCTAGTTACATATATTTCGAGGTATATAAACATTAATAAAGCACATATTTGTCTATGTACGCTTTGGCGAGATTAGTGCTACGTTTACTACTGTCAAGTTAAAACAAGTCCGATCAAAAGATGGCGTTACTTGCAAGGATATTTTGTTTCGCTGTTGAGAAAGGAATAATCATAGGTGCCGGGAGGGAGGAGGGCGCGGGGTCAGAAAAGAAAGTAAATAGAACAAATTACATATTCTTTACCCGACGACGCCAGCAGGAGGGTAATGTAATTTTATGTTGGTTAGTAACATGTGTAGATGAAAATGCACCTCCTTTAAAATAATCTTCATTTGATCCCACGCGCTCTGTTCGCTCTGGACGTGTATTTGAGTCAGCACCAGCGTGAAAGATACTTTTGAACCTGACAGGAGCGGTTATCGTCATCTTCAAATCGCTAAAACTTGGATCAGGCATTTTTATATACTCTAGTAAGCACATGCTAACAACTATATATGGTGGGAGCTAGTCAGGTCGACCTCACCCATGACCTGCACTGTCCTTTGCCGCTGATGGTTTGTCGAGCCTATCCGAATAGGGTCTCGGCAGCACAAATCGCGGAAAGCGCAAAAAACATCAGCACCAATGAGTTGATACACCCCTACAGGCCTAGCACACTAACGGCACCAATGAGTTGATACACCCCTACAGGCCTAGCACACTAACGGCACCAATGAGTTGATACACCCCTACAGGCCTAGCACACTAACGGCACCAATGAGTTGATACACCCCTACAGGCCTAGCACACTAACGGCACCAATGAGTTGATACACCCCTACAGGCCTAGCACACTAACGGCACCAATGAGTTGATACACCCCTACAGGCCTAGCACACTAACGCGAGAGGCGCGAGGACGACATAGGTGTGTGAGAGAGCAACTATCTTTTTCTTTTTGCCTTTGTTATGACAAGGAAAGAAGATATTGTCGCTTTTATGTAGCGTGCTAGGGCTGCAGGAGGGCGAACCCAGTGACACGCTAGTTTGTAGGCGAGCGAGACTACTTTAAGTGACTTCAGAATCATTCCTCTAGCTAAAGGCTGACCTCAGTTCCCTTGGCGATGGCCTCCTCCCAGCAGTGCACGGAGGCGGGCAGGTCACCGCGATGCTCTTCCAAAGCAGCTCGACACTCCCAGTACGCGCCAGTGTCGACGGCTGACGGGAACCGCACGCGGATAGCTCGGAGCCAACGAGCGCATTGCTCCCATTCGAAACCCTAGAAAAAATGTTTTTTATATAAACCATCAAACAAACAAGCAAACGGTTTTGATATGACGATGGCCTTGATGTCTGGAACTTCAAGAGTATTCGTATTCTTAACTATATAATAATTATGTATCCTATCTTTGCTTAGTACCTGCAATACCAAAATATACAACCTTAAAGCATGGCTGAGTTGTGTGTGTTGTAATGTGACTATAATTATTAGAGAATATATAATAACCTCACCTCTCTGCAAAGTGAAGTGAGATCATGCAAGGCTCCCAGCAACAAGTCGTCGACATGGTGACCAGTCTCTTCAGAGTTCAGAGTTGTGTTAGGCGTCTCGTTGAAGTCAAGGCTCTCGGAGATGGAGCTGACTCTTCTCCAGTTCATAGGGATATCAGCCTGCAAGATAGTAATAGGAATTTATCAACAAATTTGATTATATTTAGAGACAAATAGATAGAGACTTGCTTGTTTTCAAAAGTTGCATGTTTAATTAGCGTAATGACTCAAAATAATCGTAATACATCCAGAATTGCAAAAAATAACAATAAAATCCGAGTCTGACTCGCACACATAGGGTTGCAAACCATTGTACACTATCTATATGAAAAAGATACAACTTTTTTCAGCAACATATACTTTTTATTAGTTTCACCATTTTTTTATGTTTTGTTGCTACTTGTATGTCAGGAATAGGAATACAACTCTACATATTTGTTTCAGTCTGTTTAAATAGCAGAGAGAGAAAGAGAGAGTTTGTTTGTTTGTTTTCAGAATAGGCTTAAATAATTGAGATTAGATATATCAAAGATTTCTGGCAGTATGTTCAACATAATTTTATGTAACTTACTGATGCTGTAAATCAATCAAAGAGAGAAAAACAAATACCTTATCTTTTTCTTCAACAAAGTCATTCTTTCTGTCGTTTATGTTATCAGTGTACGAAGCATCATCAGAGTCTGACTCCAAAGCAATGTTTTCCTTATTCTCATCGTCATAAAGTTCAGTTTTGCGAACCTCCTTCTCAAGGTTGAATGGCTTTAGCTTATTTGACATGTGGTGCAGACCGAAACACTGCAAATGGTGGTAGGAATCAAAGGATTTGCCACGTTTCTGCAGCCAATTCTTCAACTTGCTCTGTAATTCTTCTGGCTTGGGAGTGTTCAAGTTGAAAACAGTCGGAGTTAGGAATTTGACCTTCTTACGTTCACTTTTAACAGCTGAAATGATCTTATCTTGCTTTACATGTTCGTCTTCATCTATGTTTTTTAAGTGGACCTTATTTATCTTGTCTCCGATTGAAGCCCATTTGTGGATGCAGTTAGGTAGTTCATCCTTGTTGATACGTTTGAAGTGGACAGCAGAGATTGATCTGCGGACTGGTAGATGTTGTTTTAATGGCTTCGGGTTGCACAAAGTCTGACGTTTATTCAATATCAGGTCAGAGTTCTTCATCACCTTTTTCAGGAAGTTCGGATCAGTTTTGACTCTGTCTACGGCAGATACTTGAAGTTTGGTCACAACTTTTGGCTTGTATAGTCTATCAAAGACAGATTCCCTATTCGGATTGACTTTAGAAGCACTTTGAGTCAACGTTGGCAGCATGCTTTTCCTTGAGTTAGCTGTGCTTTTGCAGGGTCCATTATGAATTATTTTCTTGTCATTTTTACAAAGCACGCTCTTCCTAGCTTGAACAATGTCTTTATTCATGACTTGCGCTGGTTTGTCATCATTTTTCTTTGGTATCTTGGATAATCTACTATCTATGTTACTTATATTCGACTTGACGTAATTTTTCACATTATTCATTGATTTCACTTCATTTTTACAAATAATTTTTGGATCTTTCTGTGCAGTTTGTGGCCTTTGCAATCTGTTTTCTGTTGCCCCGTTAATGTTTTTTTTCATTGGTACAGGAGCTGTGGTAGGTCTTTTTGTACCGTTACCCTGATAATGAGTGCTCAGGATACTTGATATATTTTTCATGGAACCCCCATTGTCAGATTTCACATGTTTATTTGCTCCTAAATGATTCGGAGGCTTAAAGTTTTGAGTTATGTCCTTGCTATACTTTTTTAGATTAAGTTCTTTCAGCTGAAAAAATAAGAGCTATAATTAAATTTATTATCATTAAAAATACCTTTACATAAGAAGATTGAAATTTATGATTATGAGTATTCAGCTGGTTATATGCAATGGTTTGTATTAAACATAACTTTCATACATTTAATATGAACCATAAAATATTAAGAAGATTTTTCTTATGCAATGCCATGTGGCCTCTCTTAATGAGATTAAGAATGAGTCTTTAATTTTAAAGAAAATAAAGATACTACTTCATTATTACTTTTTTTGATTTACAAAACAGACTTTAAGCATTTGTTAGCATAGTGCAAGGACAATCTTGTAACAGCAAAGAACCTCTGTATGTAAGCTGTCCAATACTGTGCTAGACATATAGCATTTTCCACAAGCATTTAATTTAACAAAAAATAAAAATGTATGAAAATAACATTACAATTATAACTTGAGCACAGGGAAATGTTTTCCATACATTTGTTTTCTGTTAGTGTAAACGCAGAAAATGTCATTAGTCTATTGGGGCTGGACAGAAATATATAAGGGAGACACATATCTAGCAGTGGACAGCTGACCAGCTGCTGTTGAATGAAGGTTGTCATATAGCCTACTTTGATTTTGCTCAAACTTACAACTGAGTATTGAAGCTGTGGCATTTAAAACGATTTAAATCTTCCACCATCCTGAGTATAACCTAGGTAGTCTTATGTATTTTAAAAGACTCAGCCGCGGTAGGCTGAGTCTTCTTTCTACATGTTTAGTTAAGTTTAGCATTGCTTTTCCACACTTAGCCTCTTAATTAGGCCATTGTTGTTGTTTTTTCCCTAAATCAGGGATCAAACATTGATACTAAGGGCTCTAAATGAGCAAGAGGTTTTGATCTGCATTGTTTAATAAGAACTAAATAATTTAATGTTTCTTGTATGAGAGCCCATTACATAGACACAGTGGCACTTGACCCTCAAAACTGACCTATTGTAGACACAATTTTGTGGGAGACCTTGACTTGACTATGGCAAAGTAAGTTCTTCAAGTCCAAAGAACTCAAGATGCTTATTGGGAAGGCTTGAACCCCTTGCTTAACCTAGATCCACTAGTGCATGCACACACCCGTTTTAGCTCAAAAACAGTACAAGTTTAGAACAATGAAAACTTGATTGATTTGTTGTATTAGTTATTAATGTTTAATTATATGTTTTAATTTTAATTTATACCTAAAATCACTAACTACTCTTAAACCTAGTATTCAAGACATTATAAATAAAATGCTAAGCATATCATCGATTTTAGGATATTTTTTAGGACCTTATTGGAAAAACAATGTACAGATTAAACTGTGAAGGTCTTTAGAAGTCCATAACTTTTTCCATTTCACTTAAGCGTTTGAATATACAATAAAAAAATCTATTATTTATATTACCTTCTGTATCCTAGCCTTCTCTCTGGCAAGTCGTTCTTCACGCAATTTATTTATTTTATCTTCAACGGTAGACATTTTATCTGAAAACTACAATCGTTAAATTTACAAGCAGCTAGTTTTATTCTTCTGCATCATTTCAAAAAGAAAAGCCCTCTTATAAGAAAAAATATTAAATACAATTTCATGATATTTTTCTTACTAAAGTAAAACCTTACCGATTGTATTTGTTTCACAGAAGATATCTAAAGAAACACAACGTTATGCGTTAAAAGAATGGATAAAGTATTTTCTTCAAGTGTACCGCGACGGTTGGCGATCAACGCTTTTTGAAATTCAAAACACTATCTGTCACAAAACAAAACAAGCTCGCACGCTTGGTATTTTTCTTTGCTGGCAATAAATTCCTCATTTTTTAGAAATTTGCCTTGATGGTTGCTTGTAGTAAAATGAACAACGTTTGTAACCTCATTTTTACTGGTTATAAAATGTGTTAATTTTTATTTTTTGTGTTCAAATTTATGAAAATATTAATTAATAATTGTTTATTACTCCAATTCATACTTCTCTGTATTAAATGCAGCTGCCAGAAGAAGACACAAATGTAAGTTTTACACTGTCATGAAAAAGTAGGAAAGACTGAGTAAAATTATTTACTTTTTCTTTTCATTGTATTTTGCTAAAAACTTTTGTATTGTTTTTCATTTAATATATTTTTTCTTATTTACAAAAATCGCAAGAAATTATTTTTTGGAACATTTTCAACAACAAACTTTAAGATGATATAACGGTGGTGGTTTAACAAATTAGTAATTTTACTATTAAGATTTAACGTCTTAAGAATGTCATTTCAATCTCTAAAGGAGGAAAAAATGTGTTAAAGGTAATGGCACAGACGTATAAGAGGAACGATTACTTTCTTCAGTGCTGGCAACATACGATTTGTGTCAAAACGCGCCTTCAAAACTTGACAGCCTTGCTTAGTTCCAGTTTTGTAATGTTGGCTAACTATATCCGGTTGTCAGTTCTCCGGCCAGCAACGGATGACAAATCACGAGTTTGCGATTTTACTAGCGGTTCGTAACACCTGTGTTTAATTTGTACAGTGGATTTTTAATCTGTGTGACAGAAACAATACAAAGTAAGTGTTTTATTACATTGTTATCGTAATACTTTTGGTATTCAATTGGTTTTTTACAGTTCAGAGAGTTAACTGCATCTATAAAAAGTTGAATAGCCGGCTCTCGCAAAATCGTGAGATTTGTGCGAACAGGTTTCTTTTGCTTTTGTTTTATTACTTTTTTGATGCACACATCAGTTCAGTCGTGTGTATGTAGTTCAAGAATTTATTGAGTTATACTTCACTGGAGTTCGCTCTTGTTTTTTTCTTTAAAAGTAAAAAAAGTTTTATGATATCGTAAATATTCTTTCCGACACTTTCGCAAAATTTCATTACTTTCTTAGACATAAAAAATGGAGATTTTAGGGGGTAGAAATGGATTTCGAATTGATTAATATTAATGATTTAGGTACTTTTTTAATATCCTATGAGAATCTTATTGAAATATTTCAACTCTACCCGTTACTTGCGTTAAAAAAAACTTTTCCTTAAACTCTAACAGTAAAGAGAAAATTCGAAATTTAAAATTAAATATCGCGCCGATGTTTACTTTCTTTTTTTAATTAATTGAACAACTTTTCGAATTTTAATGTTCGAACGTTCGAATGTTCGAACGTCAGTTGCATATTCGGAACTTTATAAATTACGTATTCTTTTTATTCAAAAGTAAAATTGTAGCCATTATATAAACAATTAGGCGGCTGTCTTTTCTTTTTTAATGTACATACTCTTACCTTATACTGGGGATAACAATTCTAAATAATTATATGTAGGCTACTTTTGCAGTTGTAAAAAGATAGGTAGATAAATGTAAGGTTGTCTAATCAACTTAAGAAATTTTAGTTCATATGACAAAATAACTTCGCATTTAAGAAAAAAATTTCACTTCGACAAGAAACTGCAATCTTAACCCTCGCCGTAGTCGGGGTAAAAATTTAGGAAAACCTCGTAACAAAATTTATTAAATATTATAATCGAAATTAACCAAAATCATTCATTTACCTACATTACTGTTTCCTCAATTAGGAGTACATTTATAAACCTATGTACTCATTATTTTCATTTCGACCACAGATTATATTATTGTTGTTAGACTTTAAAATAATATGGGTTGGTCTATGATTTTATAAACAAGTTTCTGTAAGTACTTCCTACATCTTTGACTGCATCGTATTCGTTTACAACTTGCAGCCACAATCGGTATTGAGATCCTTTCCTAAAATTGATAATAAGGGCCATCTTAGCCCGGCCTATTAGGGCCCTTCGGGCACCAGCACTGAATGAGGCTCGTTCATCTTGTGTCCTTTTTTAAGTCCTTTTTTTTAAAGTCTATTCAAATGACAGTCGCCATTGCCGCAACTTTTCGTTGCCGTCTTTAATATATTTATGGGCGTCTACTCCGAAACGACGAAAAACGAAGTATCAGCCGAATTTTCGTGTATTTCCTACTACGAACGACAGTGGCGTGCCTGGAGTTTTAGTACAGGGCAAGCCGAGAGATATACTTCATACTTCCGTTGTGGACTTGCTAGCGTGGACGAGCTCAGCAAAACACTCAGCAGTTTGCGAACATGTCAGCAAACACCCAATTTCGGTGGCTTTAAAAAAAGTCGTTTGATTTGTTAATGAATGAATAAGAGCGCGAACTTATTATAGTTTGATAGGGCAAGCCGGGCTTTTGGGCTTCTATGACATTACCGCCACTGACGAACGAAAGCAGTGTTTTCGTTAATCTTATATTCGGTCGGCTGGCCCGGAGTTTTGGTGGCGGAGTAGAGCCCTTGGTGATCTTAATTGGGTCTATCTATTGTTGGGGTTCCTGGGCATGTGACCCATGTGCCTTTACGTGAACCAGAGATTCGGACCCGAACATGGATAAAATCTATCAAAATTTCGGAATATTCTTTAAATAGCGCCATGACTCAGTTATTAGTAGGTCACGCGTAAATACTGAGTCAAATCGATAAGCTATGCGATTTAACCGCAATATCTGAGTCATATAGGTACGAAAAGTGTATTGTTACACTCACGAATTAATATCACGACAAGGTTTTTCGCATACCGAAATATATTTGTGTTTCTGACTTAACCAACTCCTTTTTAATACAGTCAAACCATCGAATCGACAAATTAGCCTCTATGAGTTTTTTTTAGTATGAGTATGTGCACTTTGAAGGTCCATGCTAAAGATAGCTATAAGAATTTTATAATTAGATCAAGTAATACCCATATAATGACCCATTGAAGATTACCTTCTTTTTTACCGACAATGAATCGAAGTTTTTTTTTTTGTTTTAAACTAATGGTAGAATTATGGTTTCAGTGTACGATTTAAAAATTGCATCTGGTTTGTCATAAGACTATTGTATCAGGCGGTATTGTTTTTTTTCAAACGGTGGTTAAAAAAAAACGTGACAGAGTGCCGTTTTTAGTAGAGACCACATTTTGGTTTACCACTCTGTCACGGCATTATACGAAAAACAAATGCATAAAAATACTGATTGGAGATAGTGAAAGATTACCTACATAACTTTAATAGATAAAAAAATATGGACGTTAATTAGAACATTTTAAAACCGTAAACCAATAATCTAATAAGATGTGAGATAAGACGAACGAGAGGCTATTGTCGGTAAGAATGAGGAACGACTCCCTACCTATGTGGTTCCATCTCACAACGACCGTTCATCTGTAGTTGTTAGTGTTTAAACGTACATATATTGTTCAAGTGTGCGTGTCGACTTTACTGACCACACTGTAACAATGGGCATACGTACTCGTATGAATAGACTAACAACACAACCTTAATGAAACTGCCTTCGTGAGCTGGAATGACTATTTATGCATACAAGAGTGACTCATCCTATTGTGAATATAAATATGCGTTGTTATATGCATTTGACAATAGATCGTTGATCCCATAATAATAATACAATTGAAGGAAGCACACAATCCAATTAAACATGCATTAATGAGTGCATTTGGTGCGAAGGTTTGTTAAGGGATAGTCACAAGAGGCAGAGGTTTTCGTTTTTTTTTCTATTGTTAATTCAATAAATCAGTTGGCGTCCGGCGACTTAGCTTGTGACGAATGAGTTAGACAGCTTCAAACGGTCGGCGGCATTGAGTCCCAAAAGTGTCTTGAAAAAGGAGAAAATTCGGCTAAAAGATTCATATCTATTGCATAATACATTCTAGTGGTCTTTTTCAAGCCAGAGAGAGATAAAAGTCTTGTGGTATGAGTAAAAAGCAACCAAAAACATAAAGATGACCTCGCAGGTGGCGCAGTGGTGTAATCAGCCGACCGCTACACTGGAGGTTCCGAGTTCGAATCCCGTCGAGGTCGGAAGTTCGTGTTATTTGTAAGACGCATTGTTTTCGTTATAGGTCTTGGATATTTAGTTATTCTATATATTTACATATTAAGTTAGTCCGTTGTTAGCAACTGCGATACAAGATTCTTTAATTTTACTGTGGGGCTGAGTCAATATGTGTGTCATGGTGTTTGAGAGATAATCAAATTGAGAGATACTGAGGACATTCAAGATTTCAGAGCAAATATTCGTGGTCACCACACTACCACTACTACTAATTCCTATCTGCCTAAGCCAGAACCCGGCACCTCACGTGTCAGAGTCAGCGGCCAGACCACTGCGGCAGGATGCCGTTACATATCATAATAAATATATTTGAGCCAACTTAAAACTATCTTGCAGTAAAATAAACATAAAAATAAATTAATTTAACGACATATAAACAAATAAATTACTGTTTAACTTAACGATAACGCACAGATTGTTTTAATGTAAATAGCATTTATATAATAAATATCTCCGACTTGTATGATTGTTTATTGTTAAAGTTGTTATTTTATTTAAATACTCGGGGACTGTGTTTTTATAATTTCACTAGGTGTAACGCGAACTTCGTACCACTTGACCTGTTCCTATAGGAGCATTTATTTATCTAACAGGCGGTAGATCTGCGTGCGAGATCGTCTGTGTTGGTACCAACCTCCTTTATACAACGTACAAGTCCGCTGTGTTTCGGTTTGAATGATTGAAGAGCCAGTGTAAGTACCGGCATGGGAGGTAAAATATCTTTACACTTGGCGTTTCATGACATCGTTGTGTCAATAGGCAGCGGTATCACTTTCCATCTGGTGAAAGAACTGCTCTTAAGTTTTTACAAGAAGGTTATCCATTCATACTGTTCATCCATTAATGGACATCCATAATGTTTGTCTATCAAGGAGGTTAGGTTCGAAACTGCAAAACTGATTTTAATAAGTTTTTCACCGATATTTATAATGGACTTTATGCATTGACTTTATTTAAACTTTCATTCTACCCATAAAGCAATCATATTGGAAGTATTGTGACCCAGATGTTTAAATATAGAAAAAAAACAACAGAAATAATCGAATTTATAAGCACAATTCATGAATATTGTATGATTAATTTAAAAAACCAATCATCTTCACGATTATTTTAATACTGTGAGAAAATTTATCAATTAACTACCGGTATTTAATTTGATTAGATATCTATTCTATCAATAGAAAAGCAATGTTATAAACTAGCTTCAGCCTCTGATTCCGTTCGTCTAAAATTGTATTTTGAGACAAAATGTGAGCAATTTTCAGAGAATTTTCACTATACGTTAAGCTTATCAAAAGATTTTTATAAAATTCGTTTTAAGTAGTCATGACATCACTTACGAAAATATTTTAAATTTTCCACTTTAACTTTGTTTAATGGTGGTAATTGGCGGGAACGAGAAGTGTCAGTTGAAATTTTCTTATTATATTCTTCACGTATATGAGCAGGTTTTAATGTGTGAAATGCTAGTGTTTTATCCAGTGAATACCAGTAGAGCTGTACAAGTGTGGAGAAAGTGAAATACGACGATTTGGCTGCTCTTTTCATCATCTCCCAAGTAATCCATTAGAGCCTGCAGTAACCGTACTAGCATGTTATTGTAGGCAGATTCATTATTCCATCTATCATTATTCATTTCTTCATCATTTCATTCCTCGTCAAACCTTAAGACTAAGTTGTTGCCAAGATGATGAAAAAAAAAAAAAAATTGCTCAAAAAATATTGAACAAAAACATTGTCAGATTGTCACCTGTCATTGTATCTTATAGAGTAGGTTTCAAGAATGCAGTCAAGTGCATACAATTAATGAAGAGATTAGTAAAAGTGTAATTTACGTCGTTTGCGACAGATAAATGATAAACTGATGAATATTTATGATAATCTTCGCAACTGTATCTCGGTTGATCAGTTCAATAAACTTTCACTGGAATTTTTATCTCTTTCATCTTGATTTTTAAACGAAAAAAAAGTAACACTTCTTATGTTGCTTAAATCGAAATTTTGTTACATAAAGAAAAAGGAGGGAAAGTATCACATAAACCTCAGTTGAATTATATAAATAATAATGTCATTAAAAAAACGTAATAAAAAAACATGTACGATATAGCGCGCCTGAAGCACTGGCTGCATTTCCACGCTGTATAGCGATGGTCAACCTTTGAACGAAATGCAGACCAGTGTTACGGTTCTTAATTTAAATTAGTTTTGTTATTAAACGTATTTTTTTAAATAACTTTGACATTAAATTGACAGAATTAATTCTTATGAATTTTAATTCTCATTAAGTTTTATAATTTATGTAAGACACGATTTTTTTTTTGTTTCTAGACATTATGGAACCCTTTAAATTTTTGCATGAATACGAAAAGTATAAAACGTTCCTACCGTGTAAAAACATTTGCAGGTAGGCGACGACTTGATAACAATTTACTCGCCAAAACTACTTTCCCTTACTCTTAAACTCCTTATCACAAAAACTCGTCTCACGAGAAGCTATCACAACTTATCATTTATCACGACTTATCATTATCACACGACTGATATGAGAGTTTCTTCAAGTAAAAAAAATAGTTTAGGAAAAACAGAATCAAGTGGCTAGTTTAGATAAACTTGTTTTTAGGGTTCCATACTTAAAGGGTACCGGACGAATCCGGGGCGATCCCGGATTTTAGCTAGCTAACCCTCGCCCGTGTGATATGGTCCATTTTGTAGAATTTTTAGCCGACTTAAGCTGTATCCTGGAAAATAAGCTACTGTTTTATAATTTATATTTTATTTATGGCAACCGCTTCTTCTGACTAATTTATGATATGCTAGATATGTTTTTTATTTCTTTCAACGCCATCCCGAGGGGAAGAACGCACCACATTTTCACTACACCGCATTTTCGCAATTCTTAAGAGATACTTTGACGACCTCGGTGGCGCAGTGGTATAAACAGCCGACTTCTACGCTAGAGGTTCCGGGTTCGAATCCCGGCGGGTGCGAGACTTTGTGTTATTTGCAAGACGCATTGTTTCGCTTACCGGTCTTGGATGTTGTATTCTTATTTATTTAGTGTATACCATATCGTTGCTTAGCACCTGCGATACAAGTTCTTACGATACTTAGTGCAGGGCTGAATCAATGTGTGTGTCGTGATGTGGTTATTTATTTTATTTATTTATTTACTTCTTTAGGAATGCGAAAATTGGTTCGAAAATATTATTAATCAGTTTTTCGTATATGAAACATAGGTTGATAAAGTTGGTAATTAATTCCCGACGCAAAAGGAGGGGGTGATTATAAGTTTGATCTGTCCGTCTGTGGCATCATATTTCTCGAACGAATGAAGAGATTTAGATTTAGTTTTTTTGTTTGAATGGTGACTTAATCGAGCGTGTTCTTGGCTATGTTTGATCGATATCGCTTTCCCCATTCAAAAGTTATAGGGGATAAACAATCTAATGTACCAAAGAGGATTTTTTAAATTTGTAATTTTAAGTTTTTTTTCAAACAGCTAATACTAACAAACTTTGGATCAAAATGGTCTGAAATAAATTATTTTTATTGATTATTGATTTTATTTAATACTTATTTCATTATCGGTAGATTGGAAATAAATTCATCCAAAAAAATCCCATAAGAAATAATCTAGAATTGAACATTTTCAAAAAATTTTTTTTTGCTCACAACCTAAATCTTTCCTTTGCGAAACGTTTTACGACGAAAAAAAGATCCGAACATTCCAGCCATTTTTGATTGAGCCCGTACAGTATCAATGTACAATGTAAGTCATTCCATTATCATATCGCCTTGAATGAGAGAAACCCTATCCAATACGAATGGCTATTGCTAAGTAGCTTACTAATAATTCACTTATAATCTACCTGTTTGTATTATTGATAGTTTTCCATGTAAATTGAGTGGAGACACGCGATTGCCTAGTTAAGAAACAAAAACAAAACGATTTCGTAAGTAGAGAAAATTTACAGGTTTTCGTTATGTAGATGTAAAAAATTCGTTCGGAAACAGAATCGCAGTTTTTTGGACATTTACATAATCATTATGTATTATAATTTAAAATTCAGGCTGTGAAATAAGGAATATTCAATCAATTTATCGTAAAGTATATGGAAATAGTATTACAGTGAAAACAGAAATAGGATTATACGATAAACCAGGGAGATGTCGCCATTATATGTAAATATATCTATCGCTCATCAGAACAACCTTTCCTATGGAAGTTGTGTGGCGACCGTGTACTTTGACGTCATTGTACAAATCGGATCTCTCTATCTATTCCACGACTTTTGAAACGTTATACCTTAGTTAATAAGTCAGATATTTAAGATAATCTAACGGATTTGTGAATATATTTGGTATCGAAATCCTAGCGGCTTCACATAGATATTATGCATCTATTATTTAAATTTAAAACCTATTAAAATAACGGCATCAAAATCCGTTGCGTAATTTTAAAGATCTAAGCAAACATAGGGAAAGACAGCGGAAAGGGATGTTTGTTTTATACCATTTAGCGATAAATAAAAAAGTCAGATGCAGATTCCCTATTAAATGCATTGTTTTCCTGATTGACTACAGAATGGGGGTCATTCCCGGATCCAAGAATCAGGGTTTGGGGGATGGGGCCTACAAACAGTTCAACCTCTCACAAAAAACTTACGATCTTATTTTTAGAAACGCTATTTGTGGTGGCTTAGATAATCATAGGGTTTTAACTAAAAGTGCTAAGAACACATGGTTTTTGGAGGCTCCAGGCCCTCTGGATCTGCTAGTGATGGGGATAGTAAAAAAAGAGTTAAGATACCGTACGTGGGACTTGGCGGCCCTGGCATTGCAAACGTCCAAGGGTGACTGCTTACCTTCAAGCAGGCTGTATGCTTGTTTGCCGCCTCAGCCTCCGTTCAAACGGCATTGTAAGACACCTTTTCGGAGTTCAAGTTATTACTTTAGAAAACTATAAGAATATGGATGAACCACTATAGTAAGATCCTAGTAAAAATGGATTCGTTAACGTCGTTCAAGTTACGCTGGACCGTAGTTTATTTTGTAGATAAAATAATTATAACTTGACCTGATGTGTTGACTACGCAACTAGTATAAAATAAATGTAACTAAATATGTATATATTTTATTAATTATATATTTTATTTGTTGTTTAACGAGACGCAGGTAGCTTAGTTTTTTACGTGCCTTCGTCAACCGTCCAACCCGGCCCAACGAGTCTCGGGGTGCCGTAAGTTGTAGCCGCCATGTTTCTCATTGTGCCCGGATAGTGGCGACAGATTCGCAACCTGTCACATTTTGACTCAACATAAACATGCGAAATGCGGTGTGCGATACCTCCTACCTGCCTACCCGTTCGTGGGATTATGGCGTGAGTTTATGTTTTATGTATTTGTTGATTCAACCCGACTTCGCTTGACCAATGTTTTGTACGAACTTCCATAACTTATTAAAAAACCTAAAAGTTAAAAAGCGATATCTTCTAGGCAACGCTATCTTATTTACACTTGGCTCTCACTTCACTTTAAGACCTATTCAATGTTTATATAAATCCTTCGAGTGTACCTCTCATGTTAAGACGTAGGTATATGATAAGGAAATTATTTATTGTAATTTCAACCGAAGAGGTTAATAACTCTTGCATACTCTGTATTTGTATTGATAATAATGTTAACAGGAAGAAAAACTGATATTGTATTTCTCTTAAATTTCAATAGCAAAGAAATCAAGATGGGACCTTGTTATTTAACCATTTAAAAAAAATCTGTTAAAAAAAAACCATGCAAGAAACAAACAAACTACATACTATAAGATAATTACTATTGTATTATTTATTACGTTGTATTTTGAAGAATTCGAAATGTGATGGCAACGTGAAAGTGACGTTTAACATGTTGCAACCATATGTAGTTGCAGCGGCAGCACTCATTAACAGATCTGCAATGATACGTGCTAAAAATATTTTTTTCGAATTCGTGCAAAAAGCAACCGATTCGCAAAGTAAGTAGGAAAATATTTTACAATGTTTTACGTTTTTAACACAATGTCCGGAAAGTGAAACACATCATTTTCAAGGTTGGCAATACTGTAAACAATAATACCAACAATACGGGAGCACTATTTGTAAGGATGGCCATTATTTTGTTAATCTATCTATTGACTTAATAGCCTGAACGTCTTACTTAGTTTTTGACCAATGGTTCTCAACTTTTGTACATTTTACGACCATTAAAAAGGTTTGAACAGTTTTATACGGACTGATTTTAGGTTATTCCTATTCCATTCACATTATTATTTTATAATTTATCCCCCGGATTTTTTTTTTTTTCGTGGCACACCCGCCACTCTGTCCCACCACTGCAACTCCTATTCACCAGGATCAACAGTGGCGTCCTTTGATCGAATAATCAACGAATAATGCAGCTGTGCAATGACGCTGTGCCCGAACACCCTAACGACTGTCTTGGGACCTGCAACGAACTTAATCAGAAGAAATAGGAGGTAGTAAGAAAGCGGTTTCAGACTTCCCTCCCAGCAAAGCGGAGACAGCAATGGAAACGGCCCAGGGGCCAATAGCTAAAGGGATCTACGGTCAGGAGACGCCTGACCGTCAGAACACCACGGCAAGCCACTAACTAACAGGGGATAAATTAAATACTAACCTAAATCTTACACCAGTACTATTTTTGGGAAAACTTTTTAAAGCCACGGAAGTTTCCCTTCGTTTTCACAAGATCTAGGTAATAAATAGGACCACACGCGGATACCTGAATCGAATTTAACATGATTGATCGTTCGTCATGACAGAGACTACACTCCTACAAGATATGATGGGCAGTTTGTACAAATTCTTGATCCAACGTTGAATATTCGCAAAGAGGTGACGGTACCAAGTTAAAAGAATTAAGTTTGTCCTTAAAGTTATCATGCCCAGTTAGGAATTCAGCAACGCAATGATCGATATCTAGCCACGCTTTATACTTAGTCTTTGTACTTAATCTTAAATACAAAGACAAGGCAGAGTCAAGAGGACGTGGTAGCTCAGCTTTTTACTCTCCTGGGTTAACCGACCGATTTGATCCGACAGGTCGAGGGTTCGAGTCTCGGGTAGCCTAAAGTTGTAGCTTCCATGTTTATCATTGTGGCCGGATAGACATATTCGCGCCCTGTCACCCTGTGACTAAACATAACCATGCGAAATGTGTTGTGTAACACCTCTGCTAACCCTTCTCTAGGGATTACGGCGTGGGTTTTTGTTTTAACGATATATGCTCATAGTTATAATCGGAGTCAGATCAGTGACTACCGATAAATTAATCTACGAAAAAGAGCCCAAAATAGGAACAATAATAGGATCATTTCACCGTAATACTAATGGTCCCCTAAAATATTATTTGCCAAGTGTCGGTATTCGGCAGTCAAAAGAGTCCCAAGTCATCCGGTAATGTCTGGTCATGTAGCATGTGCTTTATTGTACAGTTGTACTATACGTTACAAAGGACGCCACTGTTGATCCTGGTGAACAGGACAAAATGACGGGTATGTCTGGTTTTCAAGCTCATGATGTTTATATCTTAACTGTGGTATTTATTTCAGTCCAACGACACAATGATATCGGCAGTCAATGAATTTTTAGACGATCTGCGGTAAGTGATTATTGGAAAGGCTTTTATAGCACGCACGCCATATTAATATATGTGGTATAACAGTTTAAGATTTATGCCTGGCTGATAAGTATAATAATAATTTAGCAAGTATGCTTGGTACAAAAATAATGCTTAATCAAGGGCTAACAATTCGTTTGTAATTAAAAATTTTATTCATAATTGTACAGTTTTTCTTGTTAAATTAATCTTACCAAAAAACAGTAATTTTCTAGGCAAGCATGCTCATCTTCCCCATCGCCACTTATTGAATTCAAAAATTCACTTGTTTCAATGTCTACTGAAAGTGCTGTTTAAGAAATAAATCGCGTTCTCAACGCTCACGCTCCTGTATTTGTTAGGCAAATCATTGAATATCAATCGTAACGGGAATGGCTTTTTATAGCAGAAGAATTAATTAACTGTTTGTTACTTGGACCAACAAAAAACATATTTGTATGCACTAAGTCCATGGCTTATAATAACACGCTAAAGAGAGTATACATAGGAAAATTTTGCAAATTGTAATTATTTTGCTACTAGTAAACGCTCTTCTGTATTCAAATGAAAAATAGCCTTGCAAAAAGGGTGAACCCTTTACGGAGTTATTTTCAGCTCGGCTCAGTGACCTCTCAAATCGGGGCAAAGGAAAAACCTCCTCGCAACAAGTTAACATTATGTTTTTTTGCAACTAGCTTTTGCCCCCGGATTCCTTTGAAAATTTTAAGAAAACATTTATATTCTTTTTACGATCACATATCCAAATTTTTAGCTTCAAAATTACGGACTACCAAATTACTAATAAATCGACCCCCTTTTCTTGTTATATTTAAAATCCTTTCTACTTGACTACATTGTCTACACCACTGGAAAAATCTGCTCAGAATAGTTTAGAAATGGGTTACCAAAGATAATCATGGAGATGGGTAAATAGTAATAGGCAATTACGAGCCTGCCATCAAAAGGCCTTTTACAGGATACTACTGTTCAAGTTAGTTTAATGTCAGCAACATTCTATAATTATTACGACTTTACGTGAATTTTATACTCAAAGCCATATGTGAATAAGCAACCTTATGAGTTAGAGCTTAACAGAAAATATGAGTTTATAAGTCAATGTTAAACAACTCAATTCACACTTCTCTAGTATCACTGGGAGGTGTAAATTGGTCGTGATTTTTCAGTGGTGTAATACTATATCACGTTAAGGTACTGAAGTGACTTGGCTTAGTTATATTCTGCATTTTAACCATATAACGTACGATTGCTACAGCAAGAAAGTCGGTGTGCTTGAATTGAATTTCGAATTAGCGATAGCGGTCTAGCGCGCAAAAAGTTTTGTTAATAGTGCATGGCCAGATACCTCAAAACGATATTCAGTTTTAAAAAGGCCGTCTTAAATTTTTCACTGTCAAAAAAATCTAGATTTTCGAGGTCAAAGCAGGATATTGTGCTGAAAAAAGTTGGTAAACCCGGTAAAACAAACGAAGGTGACAGTGGGCCGTTGTCTTTGGATTCTTTAAGTGAAGATCTTTCTAGAAACGTTAATGTTTACGTATGGAAAACTGAACGTAGTTACGGTCAGCCGGTAATAAGAAGACAGAAAATCAGTGCAGTTAATATATTTAACAACGAGATGAGATTCTGGTGAGTTATGATTTACATTCTAAATACAATCGCTTCTCAAACTGTTGTCTTTTGTGACCCCTTGCTCGACAAGGTGAGACGTGAAAAAGACGTTCTTGCTACTTGTCTAAATATTCTGGCCCCTTATAATATGGGTCGGGTAATATGTTTATGGCCTTCTGAATATGGGTGTTAAAAATAACTACATTAAATTTCAAATTAAAATTATTTATTCATTTTATATTTGTTAATTTTTTTGTATAGTATATAGTAGGTATATATTGTGTATAGAAGAGCAAAGAAACTTACTTTTACTCCGATTTAAAATTTAGACACACTTATGTATCCAGCCAAGTTGGAAAATTAAAAGGCAAATTAATTTATGTGACAGCCTCTTTGACAAATGCCTGCGAAGCGGCATGGCTGTGTAACGCTGGCTGATAAGCTAGAGGTTAAAGGCTTGAATCTCACCGGAGCTGAAAGATGGACGTATACCTCTCCCAAAGTCCGCAACTCAGCGTCTTCATCCAACTTTGTTTTTTCTATATATTCGTACAATTAGAATGTTTTTTATATACGATAGAGGGCAAACGAGCTCACAGATCAGATCACCTGATGGAAAGTGAATACTGCCGCCCGTGGACATTTGCAACACCAGAGGAGCTACAAAATGCGTTGCCGGCCTTTTAAATAAGAGTACGCTCTTTTCTTGAAGGTCTGCAGGTCGTATTTGTCCGGAAATACCGCATGCGGCAGAAAGTTTCTATTAAAACGCACAGTAGTGCTCTGCCAACTCTGGTGGTGTAGGTGGTAGTTTTTCCGATCTCATAACTTTATCCCATTGCTTGCATTGGTTACGTATACATAAAAGAGATTACATAAGTATTATAATGAAGTAAGGATCTGGAGCAACAAACGAATACCACCGTTATCTCTACTATCTGCAACGTTATCGTTCGATAACATAAACGCAGAATCTTTTTTTAGTCCTCCGAGTTTATTGACTTAGTTCGGTACATTTTATTATCGAGTTATTCTTGTGAAATCATCTTGTAAGTGAGTATTTTTTGTTCAATATTTATTGAAGCTGTTCAATCTTTGATTTTTGTCGTCTTTCACGTGTCTTAAATATATTGAATGGTATCTCTTATCAGGGGGGTAAACTAGTTTTTCTGCTTATCAGGTTTACTCCGCTAAAAGGGTTTTTACACTAGGGCCAAGGGGGTTATGGTCCGGAGTGACAGGCTGAGAGGGGCCACATGTTGCAGATTAAAAAAATCAAAATAAAATATCTTTTTATTCCAATGGGCTTAAAATTGTACTTTCAAATCGTCAAAATTCTTTTAAACTACCACCTGTTCGGAATGGCTGTCTAAGGGAAAGATTCCGGCAAGAAACCTCCGTAGTTGCTCTTTTCAATATCATAATAAATTTAAAAAAAAATATAGACTTTAAATGTCAAATACGTCACTAAATGGGACAGCAAAGCTTATTGCTTTGGGCCAACAAATATTCTGATCTCGATTCAATATATTTGACTGGTTGATTCAAGATATGACTAAATACTATGCCTTTTTGTGTTAGCTTAAGTGTGATCATATTTTGAGTTATTGGAATTAGATTTAAGGTAAAAACCAGTTAAACCATTTTTCTCTAAAAAATTTAATCACTCATCGATATGACTTCGATGATGTTCCCTTTCAAAAGCTTCCGTAGGCTTAGGTAACTGCTCACCATCCAGTTGATCTATGTACTTGTTTGCCCAGTCGTTGGTATATAAAACCTGATAATCCGCTGTGTAATTGTTATCTAGACGAGAGTATATACTATTTAAGTCATTAATGGATAATTCCATTTTATCAGTTCTCTGAATTAGTTAATCTAGTAGGTATTTGTTAGATTTCTACGATAAGAGAATCTTTGCTATGAATCGTCATGGTTGGACGATTATCATATCAGATTACTAACAAAATATATTACATGTTAATTTTATACCTGACCCTTGCATCACTCACATTTTTAACAATGACAATTTTCTTTCTTGGCTTTTATATTACCCTATAAATTTGCACATATCTATCAATGGGATTAGCAATGGGAAATTTATACTAACATATTAAGGATATAAAAAACTGTTTCCTTCCCTTTTCTGCCTTAAGCTCCTAAACTGATCATAATATAAGGGGAAGGGAGATAGTCAGCATCTTCGAAAAGTAAACAGTCTACCTTTTATATCTTTTTAACTGTAAAATCATCAATAACGTGATCTTATCACTGAGGCACGATGTCTCACCAAAACGTTGATCGCGAATAGAAAAACATGTTTAAATAATATTTGAGTTATTTTGCCTAACTGTTATTGATCGTTATATCCTAGTATTTAGTTATATGTAGTTTATACCATATCGTTGCTTAGCACCTACGACACAAGATTCTTCAATGTTTCTGTAGGGCTGAGTCAATGTGTGTTGTGTGTGTGATGTATTTATAATTATAACCTATGAATAAGTAGTGTTAAGAGATAAGAGAGTTAAGCGGGGTTTTCCGCAACTAGACTAACTAGAGCAGTGCCCCTGGATTTATACCTACTCCAACTATCTTTTTACTTTTAAGAATACAGCTGCCTTAAGTGCCGATGAGTGCCAGACTAAAATTGTATGTAGAAAAAAAAAAAACTAAGAATTATTTTTTTCATTTTATTCATAATTCGATACATATCGAGTCTGTGGCTTGCACCTACACTTCAGCCAAGTCACTTACGACACTCGTACGCAAAAAGTATAAACTTATGACACCACGAAGGTTTGTCTTGTTGCAGTATTCTGTTACACGGGAGATACAGTCCCAAAGGTGCTGCTTATTTGACCGAAAACGACTCGAGAAACAGAGCTACCTAAAGACTTTTCGAATTACAAGTATTGAAAGTCGCTAATTGCGTACTGTCAGGTAAGGCTTGTTTATTATAATTAAAAAAAAAAAACATTATTTTCAGGGGCGGCAGAATGACGGAAGCTCCCGTTGTTAAAGTCGAGCAGGGCCAACTCCAAGGCAGAGTAGTGACCAGTCCCACCGGGAAATCGTACTACAGCTTTCAAGGCATTCCTTACGCTAGACCACCGCTGGGGTCGCTGAGGTTTAAGGTTTGTCTCCTAATGTTGGGTTGGGAACACACTTGTCATTATCGGTCAACATGCGATGTATGAAAAATCGCAGTAGAGAACGAAGCTGAAAGCTGAATGATAACTTGCTAAACGATGGTGTGAGACAAGTGATTTGACCCTTAATTTTCTGCTGTCTCGCTTCTGCTGGGAGGGAAGTCTAGAATCTGTTACTTCCTGCTATTAATTCAGATTAAATTAGTTTCGGGTTGCAAGACACTCGGTAGTATGCCCGTGCTGTAGCCTATGCTTCATTGTACAGCTGCATTACACGTTACAAAGCACGCCACTGTTGATACTGGCTGACAGGAGCTGCAGTGGTGGGACAGTGGCGGTTATGATTTTAAATATTTTGGACAGGGAATCCTATAGTGTGGTCATGTGCAGTATCACTTTTATTGCATGTTTTAGCGTTTTAAAAACATGTTTTTCCCATATTTGTGTAAAAAATCACCCAAAATACTTTTCAAGTTTTTAAAAAAATAAGATGATATTAAAATAAATTTGCAGTTGTTTTCTCAAAAATCCCAACACTCTAAAGCGGAGACGTTATCACTATTTGTAAAGATTAAACTGTATTTCTTTCAAAAACATAATTTAGATTATAATTCTATAGCAACACAGTTCACATTCTTTTGAAGAAAGATGTTTACTCTGCACTTAAACTCTCTCAAACAATGACGTCATGTGCATTTATTTGGACAATCATGCTGCATTATAATAATTCAAATTAAACAAAACATAAATGGGTTGCTTATTGTCCATTAATGCGAAAGAATTTGCCACAGTTTCAATATTATCGTGGAAATTGAAATGTTCTGGGTTATAAAAATTATAATTCAGACATAGAATTAGAATGAGCGTGTTTTATAGCTCAAGCAAAGGTTAAAAATGGCAAATATATCTGTTTACAAAAAACTAGTAGACTAGATAACAAGGTTACAAAACAAGTAATATAATAAAATCACACTAATTGTCTGAAACCCAAACGAAGCCATCAACGATATACAAACGTCGTTAAACAAAACATACCTAAAACATTTAATTACCTCAGAGCAAATATTCGTGTTTATTACAAATGACCTAAAATTCGACGTTTTTGCCGATACACCCCGGAATTCGTCAAAAATTTAAATATTCCACCATTTTATTGAGTGTTGCCTGCTGTAGTTCAATATTATCCTTTCAGGCGCCTCAAGTACCGGAACCATGGGAGGGAATCAGGGATGCCACATCCGAAGGCAACATCAGCGCTCAAATAGACCCGCTAGTCCACAAGACCTTCATCGGAGACGAGAACTGCCTATTCCTAAACGTGTACACCCCTAATTTAGACGGGGAGTTCCTGCCAGTTATGATCTTTATCCACGGAGGAGGGTTCAAGTTTGGTTCTGGTAGTTCTTCTATGTATGGAGCAGATTATCTTGTCGAAAGAGATGTGGTCATAGTCACCATTAACTATAGGTGCGGTGCATTAGGTTTCCTAAGTCTGAACACTCCAGAAGTCCCTGGAAACGCTGGTCTCAAAGACATAGTCCAGGCTGTGAGGTGGGTTAAGGAGAATATCCACAATTTTGGCGGCAATTCCGGCAATATCACAGTCTTTGGTGAAAGCTGCGGTGGGGTTGCTACTTCTATATTAACAGCCAGCCCCCTGACCAAAAACCTGATCAGTAAGGCAATAATTCAATCTGGTACAGCGCTCAACAGCTGGGCATGGCAGAAGCATCCTTTGGACAACGCTAAGAACCTTGCTAAGAACCTGGGCTGCGAAGCGGACAACGTTGACGAAATACTCGACTTTTTGACAGCTACAACCGTCAAAGACATAGTAGAAGCGAGCGAAAAGATGCATCCTCGTGAGGTGTTTTATGAGAAAGGAGAAATTCTCTTCTGCCCAGTCATAGAGAAAGAATTCCCTGGTATAGAGCCTGTCATAACCGAGGCCTTTATAGATCTGCTAACCTCAGGTCGCGTGGCTGAAATCCCGATAATGCTCGGATCGACCACTTTAGAGTTCACTGCTGGCCAGACACCGGAAGATTTACAGATATTCATACCAGAAGACTTCAAATTAGAGCGAAACTCTGAAGAAGCCGTGGCAATCGCTAACCGGCTTCAGAAAGCCTACTTCAAAGGCGCTCACACTGGAGTTGAAAGCTTGAATGATTACTACGAGCTACTGTCAGACAAACTTGTCAACGTAGATACATATAGATACGTCAAATATTTAGCCCACGCGACGAATAAACCCATATATCTGTATAGGTTTGATTATGTGGGAGAGTTGAATATCACTAAGAAGTTGTTGGCTAGTTTGGGGCTGAAACATGCAGGTCATATGGATGAGTTGGGTTATTTGTTCAAGAATGACTTCCAGAGCGATGTGGAGCCGACCGCTCAGGACATCAAGCTCAGGGAGAGAATGCTGAGGCTTTGGACTAACTTTGCTAAATCTGGGTAAGGATATTAAATTTTTTCTCCTTCCACTGAAGAATCAGAGAGTTTTTGAGGCTTTTTGTTTGTAATTACGATTTTATTCTTGTCAGAAATATTGTCCAAACTTTACGGCAACTATGCACATAATTTATTTTATTTAAAAAAATCTTAAAATCATTGTTAATTTAAACATATTTCTTATATTTTATTGGTTGTTACAGAAACCCCACACCTGACGAAAACCATTTCATCACCGTGACATGGCTTCCAGTATCAAAAGACCATGTCTACTATCTGAACATCGGCAGCGAGCTGTCTCTCAACACGAACAGAGATCAAGAAAGAATGGAACTATGGGACGAACTATATAGCAAATACTACAAAATATGGGAACAGCCTAAAGAAAACACGGAAGAAGCGCCCAGAAGGACTGTAATTAACATAGTTGAAGAAATAGCACAAGCCCCTATGCATATACCAGAGATCAAAGAAGACTTAGTTGAACAAGAACAGAACGAAGAAGAAGAACAAGAAGTAGTGGTAGAAGGGAAGGTAGAAATAGTCGAAGAAAAAGTTGAACTCGTACAAAACAACGTAGAGGTTGTAGAGGAGAAAACTGAAGTAATTATTGAAGAAACTGTAGTAGAGACTGATCGTGAACTACCAAAAGTTCCAGAAGCGATACAAACAGAAGAGAATGTGAAACAAAACGGCCTTAGTAACGGTGTGAACGGAAACGGAGATATTAAAGAGGCTAAAATTAGAACGTCTAATGAAATTAAAATGGTGCAGACTTCCAATGGTGCGCCTAAAGACGTAATTCGGGCGAGCGACCCTCCAGAGGATGATTTACCTAAGAATATTGGAGTCAATAAATTTGTCAACTTCTTTGAATCCCTTGGCGGGAAGAAGTAAAACAGAGTTTAAATGTGAGACTAGATACCCTCAAAATTGAATAAGAGAAGAGTTTCTTTCATAGACATAACCTATAAGAGCTCGAGTAGATAGATTTTTTCTTCTTTCTCACTTCCTTCTATTTCTTCTGCTGCTTTTTTCTTTTAAACTTATTTCGGGTCCCATTCCACTAGTATGTATGTGAACGTAGCCTATGCTTCACTGTACAGCTGCATTAAACGTTACAAAGCACGCCACTATTGATACTAGTTAAAAAGAGTGGTGGTGGGACAGAGTGGCGGGTGTGTTCTTCCAGTCTTTAGATTATTTCTATGAAAATACATCACTTGTCGGATTTAGTAGATTCTAACCTTAATTCGTTCTTAAGATAGACTGCACGGACTATTTAATGTGCCTTAAATTATTGCATTCCTTTTAAATTCAAGCTCTTTGCAGACCAAAATAATATTGGCTTCCATTTTCAAATATTATAAACTCATAACACATTAATTTTAACCTTTTTAGGTGTCCCAGTATACTGGTCGTGTACATATTCTAAAGGAACCAACATAACTTGGTACGCGAAGACATTGAATTTAACACCAATGTAATAGTTACATGGCTATGTCATTGTACAGTACACACACATCACTCGAGCTTCTTTCCTTAAGTGAAACCTTACTGATAAGTGACATAAAGACTAATATTGATTAACATATCTAGTCCAGATAATATTGATTTATAATCACTCAATCAAAAATGTTTATCATATCCAACCCCCTCATTGTGCCCGGATAGTGGCGACAGATTCGCAAACTGTCACACTGGGACTCAACATAAGCATGCAGTGTTTAACTCTCACCTCTCTCGAGGGATTAATTACGGCGTCAGTTTACTTATGTATCCACCCACCTGATATTGTTAACTGGCTTTAATTTTTTTGCGATCGTTCCCTGAGAGACTAACTTAACTAAAGATAGTAAGTGATGGTTCTAGTAAATGGTAATACATTGGTTCTGTGGTACCATGGTTACTGAACACTATAAATACTTTGATGAACCGTGATGTTTGTAGTAGGAGGGTAAAAAAATCTTTAAAAATGAAGTTACAATTCTTTATGGTCACTTATCAGTTAGGAAAATTTGTAACGGTACACTTTTTAAACTGTTTTAGTGGGAAGAAAGACTTAACCGCCATAAAGTACTTAACAATAATGAGATGTACTGTCTCATCGTTAAAGTTCAAAATCAATTGGCTGTAATGGCGATTCAGTCTTTTATCTATGATTTTGAAAAATCGTCCATTGTTTTAAATCTAGATTTTTGAGTATAACTTAGGGACATAATTTGAGGTTATAAAATTATTTTGAAGAATTTCTATATAGCGCCATAATTATTTATAAATTGTATAATCGAAATTAGTCACCCCATTGTTTATGAAAGCAGTATTTATAAAATTTCCATAGATATTAAGATAAATAATATTTTTCTAGAATAAGATTCAATATTTATGTATTTGATTAAACGTAAGAGTTTTCTTTAAATTTTGATAATTGTGCCAATAAATGAAAATAAATTGATATTTTTAAAAAATTTGTATTCTATTTTTATAATTATTGTTGTATAATTTAATTACGTACGTAATCATTATTGAATAAATATTAATTGTAACTGCATATTTTATTACTGTATGTTTTAATGTGGGTAGTCTGTCAGCTTAGCGGGTTGTATGTCATCCATGAAGCATGACAGGTGCACAATAGATAATTTTAGGGTATATTTCTGTTGCTGGTAGATCAACAAGTCTTAAAAAATGAATAAAATTTACGAATTGAATTGAATTGAGGACGTGGTAGCTCAGTTTGTTAAGTGAATTGGTTAGCCGACTAGCCGATCTGACAAGTCGATTGGGTTCGAGTCTCGGGTTGCCGTAAGTTGTAGCTGCCTTGTTCCTCATTGTGCCCGGATAGTGGCGACAGACTCGCAACCTGTCACACTGGGACTTAACATAAACATGCGAAATACGGTGTGTAACACCTCTGCCTACCCCTCTCGAGGGATTGATTACAGCGTATTGTATAAAAGGTGGCTACCGTATAACCGTGACTTTAATATATTTTGTTGACATTTTACAAATGCAGGTATCTAAAAAGTAAAGTCTTTTTTAATCTTGTAGAATAGTATGGAACCCTTCATGTGTGAGCCCGACTTACACATGGCCACTTTTTAATATTATATTTAAAAAATGACAGAGAACCAATAACCTACACTAAAGTTAGTCGTAAATCTGAGATACATAAATAGACTGACACCGTCAACCCTCGACAGGGGTTGGCTGAGGCGTTACACATTTCGCATGTTTATGTCGAGTCCCAGAGTTTTTTTTTAAATTCAAGACCAGGCAGGCATTTGACCCCAAATCCGCCTGATGTTAAGCGGCGATGAGGTCTAAGGTGGATCAAGCCCGCCTAGGAGAAACCTATTCACTCTTGCCTTAAAGAGGCCCAAGTTATATTGGTGAGAGAACACATCAGCAGGCAAAGAATTCCACACCCTTGCAGTACGCATTATGAAGGAGCTATCGAAGTGTTTAGTCCGGATGGTCGAAATATCTACCACAAAAGGATGCAACTTCAGCCTACGTCTAGTATTCCGATTATAAAAGGGGGCCGGTGGAATTAAATTGTGCAATTCCTGCGCACATTCTCCGAAATGTATCCTATAAAATACCGATAGACACGCAACTTCGCGGCGGTGGCTGAGGTCATGAAAGTTAGCAATATCATCGTCAATCCCGATGATTCTTCGGGCTGGCTTTTCTACAGACAGGTTGCGAATCTGTCGCCACCCGTGACAATGAGTAACAATGCAGCTACAACTTAGGCAACCTAGTACTCGAAGCCTCGACCTGTCTGTTCGTGTCCGTTGGTTAAATAACGCACGTAACAAACTAAGTTACCACGTCCTCCAGATCCCAGATACACTTATTGAAATAGGCCTCAAGCCAAAAATTTAATGAGCGAGCAAAGCGAGAGAAGAATGCAGACTAATGGAACAATCCGGCGTTTGTATGTATAATAATAACCACATCACGACAAACACACTGACTCGGCTCTGCACTAAGATCTAATTGTATCGCAGGCACTTAGTAACGATATGGTATATACTACACAGATAAGAATACAACTTCCAAGACCGGTAAGCGAAACAATGCGTCTTCCAAATAACACAAAGTCCCGCCCCCACCGAAATTTCTAGTGTACCTACCGGCTGTTTACACCACTACGCCAAGGAGACCATACTAAGGAGGTATGTGTGTATTAATGTTTGTCCGACGATAACTTGATTATCATTGAACGGATCGTCACAAAATTTGGTGAGCCCAGTAGGTCAAGGGGTACCCGCTATTACAGAGGATCGCAAGTTCTCAGTTCGGAGCGAACTACTAGGAATAGATGAAATAGATCAGTAAAAAAAGAGGTAAACAATAATCCAATTTATATATTTGAATTCATAACATCTATAGAATTTCTATATAAACCAAACCACCCACCAACAAGGAATGTGCGCCATACATTTAATTAAGTTTCTAGTTTTTTCTTCCAAGAAAACAACCAAAATAATTTGGTTATTGGTCACAATATTTGGTTGTGCACTCAACATTAATTACAGTTTATGATGGGATAGTAAACAGGTATTTTTTTCTTTGTCTACCATCTCTTATGTTAATGGACATAACACATCCATCAACTCGGAAACGGGACATCCGCCTCCCGCCTTTCGCGTCGCTGTCAAACGCGAGGCGCTACGATACCGCGACGCTGATAAGTGTGCGTTGCAGTATGGAGTTACATACAAAGAATAACGAACGGCGCGAGCTGATGCGGTGTTGATGCGTTTGCGAGTTGATAGGAGTGTTATAATTTAAATCCTGCATATACATTTTTAAATCTTATAATGGGGAATCTAAGTAATCTGAAATATCATTAATTGAAATAAAACCTTTATACATATTAATAAATAATAACAATTTGTTCTTAATTTTGAGATCTATTCTGTTCCGTTGACATTAGATACTTAAATAAAACTAAATGTCTTCCCGAAACCCTCGTACACACGGCCAAACATCAACCTATACCCAACGACTTTCGATTAGTATTGCACATGTAATGTGTAGCTTATTGTGTTGTCGTGTGTAAACTGTAAATACATATAGTTTTTCAACAAAAGTACTAAAACCGATAAAAATAAGAAAACATAACCCTACCTTTCGTTTTTTCGTTTTCTGCATCCCTTGTAACCCCCTTCCAGCGCCCATGTACAAGAATTAATTTTGTTCGCGATGTTTTTTTATACCAATGTGAAGGTAAACAAGAGTACGGCCTGCCTCATGGTAAGCAGTCACCGTAGCCTATGGACGTTTGCTATACCAGGTTTATCAAACATTGCCGACCCTGCAAGAACCTTTTAACACCCATTTTGAAAAACCCCATGCTGTAGTCATTTGGGAAAACTATGCCAGGGTGTTCATTCCAAAGCTTGAGCGTTCGTAGGTGGGTGCTTAAAAACTTAGCTTTTTCATGAAACATCTAATGAGGCGGGCCACACCGGCTGTTACGTGACAAACGCGCTATGATTACTTGTGCCTGAGAGTATATTATACTAGCTGTTGCCTGAAACTTTGTCCGGGTAGAAGTCGCAACTGGTTCAAATAGGTTTTTTTATAACTTGACATTATATTTTGGACAATTTACAAAACATCTTAATAAATTCCAGCCTATGTGTTATTCTGATGTATAAGCTATATTATTGAAAAATTTCATGAAAATCCATTGAGAAGTTTTTGCGTGAAATAGTTTCAGACTCCCGTACAAACTTTCGCGTTTATAACAAAGTATTATGGTAAGGATACGTTACTTCTTACTGGATACTGGATGTGACGATTGGCCAATTGTACTTCGTTTTTATTGATTATTAAGTCTATTTTTATAAGTACAAAAGTATTTTTCATATCTTCCTAACGTTTTGTGACCTTCGATTTTTCATATAAAATTGAAAAATTAAACTAAAGCTTATGTCTACCACCTGATAAAATATGGTTCCAGAACTTAACAATATCCAAGTCTAAATTTTCTACCATTTTTATTTGAGAGTCTATTATGGCGATTCTTCTTTTATTTTTTTCATATGGTAACCATTCGATGGATTTGCTGCTGGAAGTTGTCGGTTTACTGAAATAAAAAAAAAATCTTGATATTTAAACTTTTCACTTACACTTTCATACCTTATTCTTACAATAAATATTAATAGTCTGAAACTAGCACTTCCCGTTCCCGCCAAGTAACTCAAAATATGTTTTCTGTGCGGAATAATTTGTGGGTAGGGTTACCAGAAGTCAGATATTTTCCTGAAATGTCAGGATTTTTGGTAATTTGTTAGAAAAGTGGCCGACAAACTACGGGTAACGAACGGTCGACCAGACGTGTCAGTAATTTTATTAGGAAATCAGTTTTTCATGTATTTCAAAATTACAATCTGGTAACCCTATTCGCGGGCAAAGCTGCTAGTTTATTTAAAAAAAGTAACATCATAAGTATATCAGCTTACCCATATTTCGTGAAGTTACACCAGCTTTCACTGAGAAAATCTATGATCCTTCTGTCTTCATCCGTACATTTCTTGGCTTTGGTTTCTCTATAGAACAAATATTGAATAATATCACCGTGCGAGGCACCTTTGATACCAATGCTCTTCATGAACGGAGTATTTATACTACCTAAATAACTAAACTTATACATATAAATATCTTTGACATACTTCATGTACATTTCAACGAAATAACTGATGTCATTCCTGAAGTAAACATCAGATATTAGATTAAGATATATTTCTTTTGTGCTGTCGTCGATGGGATTGCCTTTGAAATAAAATTCTTGTATATTTTCAGCCAAACGATTTGCTTGTCGACTGTTTTGTTCTACGAAGAGGTATCTAGGTAAAAGTTTCGTGAGGTTTTTATTGTAAAGGACGTTTCCTTTGTCATCTTTCTGAAGAAAGTAACCTCCTTCGTGGGAATTGTAACCGCAGAGTAACGGAACTTTTTTGACTCTTCCGTTCTTTAGGGACAAAAAGGGATACTCTTCGAAGAATCTTTCAACTCCATCAAACTGCTTCTCGACTACTGGTAGAAGGTAAGCATTTAGCGCAGTAGGTCTTGACATTTCTGCAACTGCAGTGGCAAATACCAGATCATTTAGCGGTGCGTTCTTTAAAAATTCATACAACTCTCTGTTATCTGTGGTTTTATATCCCATTATAGAAGCTATATGCTTCGCTTTATCAACTGGATCGTCTACATTCATGAACAAATCCGAAATGCTTGTTCCCGATACACAAATAATTTTATGAAGCAAACCGTCACTCATTTTACTTGTCAGCAACGAAGCGGTTATCGCTCCACCGGCGCTTTCCCCTATAACAGTCACATTAAGTGGATCTCCATTGAAATTGCTGATATTTCTGTTCACCCATTTCAAAGCCATCACACAGTCCTTCATGCCAGCGTTTCCTGGCACTTCCGGTAAATCCAGGCAAAGGAACCCAAACACATGCAGCCTGTAGTTACAAGTTACAACAATAACGTCATGCCTAATAAAATAATCCGGTCGGTAATAATCACTGTAACCTACAACCAGTCTTCCTCCATAAATGTAGAATAAGACTGGAAGGCTTTTTAATTTCTCCACTGGCAACATTGGTGTGTAAACATTGAGGTATAGACAGTCTTCGGATCCAGGGAATTCCCCTGTTTTTGAAGGTTTTAGCTGAATCGATCGATTCCCTGGTTTCGTTGCGTCTCTAACGCCAGACCATCTCAGGGGAGGGAGTGGGTCCTATAATTAAAGTATTTTAATTAAATACCATTTAGATAAAAGTGGCATTGTTAAAATCAAACTTCACTTTTTATACATGCCTTGATTTGGTACCCTTTTAAAGTTGTACTACTTAAAGTTGCACTTGTAATATATAGATAGTTTGATGTGTGGTCACGTGTACTTAAAACAATAAAATGTACTATAGTATATTAGGTTGAACTAGGTTACAAAATAATATTGTACCTTTTAGGCACATACTCAAAAACATTGATTATTCATTACTTGAAGCTAATATCAAACAAAATGTATTTAATCAACTTATAAAGAGAACAAAACTTTTATGAAAATTTATTTAAATAGGCCAAAAAGTAATCAAAAATCTCTTATAATTTTAATGTGTGAGGTTGTGATTAAAACGAGCAATTTCTATACATTAATTTATTCAATCGAATATTGAAGCTAAATGTCTTATGATGCTGTAAGCTTGGCGGAGCGTGAAAGGTAACAAAAAAAAGGGAGAAAAGAAAAAGGAGGGAAAAGAAAAAAACTGAGGAAAAATAAGAGGGAGGTTTTTTTTCGAGGACAATTAGTTTTGCATAAGTTTAGAATTACAATAGACCGGAATATTGGAGGTTTAATAAGTTTTGAAAATTGAATAATAAGTTTGGAATAAAACTGTTGAAATAACTTAGCACGAGTTTGATTTCTGGGGTCTCTTATAAATGTCATTTTCAAAAAATCTTACCCTAAACCTGAGGTCCCCGACTGGTGGTTGTGCAAATGGTATCCCTTCAAAGCTGTAATATTTGTAACCATCAGGTGTGACACACTGCTTTCCTTGTAGAACACCTTGCTCCACTGTCACTTGTAATGTCATTTTCTGGAACAGACAAAAGGACATCATAATAAATAAATAAATATGAAATAAAACCCTGTTAAAAAATATATTATAAATTATTTAAAATTGCAATATTTGGATGTTTTTACTATTAAATAAAAAATGAAACAAAACAAGCAAGAAATGTCATGAAAATGATTAATTATAGTTTGGTCAATTTGAAAAGAAAATAAACTAAGTGAGTGAGTACAAATTACTTTATAACATTATCAGTACTCCACATCTTCTTATTTCAAAATTAGATTTGAACCCAAATACCTCCTACAATTTACTTTTCGGCAGTAACATGATGTATTCATTGATTTTACTATTTTGGACTTTCACTAACTTACTTTAATGTCATCATTCGATTTTTTTAGAACTTATCTAATATAAACTTTGAAACCAAAAACCTAACCAATTGTAACAAAAATTCTAAAATGTTGAAAAGAGCAACTACAGGGTTTCTTGTCAGTTTCTCCGCCATAGATCAGCTTTACGAACTGGTAGTAGGAAAAAAAAATTGACTACTTGCAAGTAATTTACAAAAGTCTAAAAAAATCACTCATTTATGATATCCATTGTTATTAATATTATTAAATACTCACTCAATTTGTCTTATTTTTTGTTTAAAAATAAAGAAAATTTGTTAAAAAATTTGGTTTTGTCTAGAGATAATCTTTCCAGCGTTCATCAAAACTGTAATAGCTGATTACACATTAAATTTGATATCATTATCGGTCTTGAGGCCTGATAGTAAATATAGCAGCTATAATCTTTATAGTACTTAGTAATAATAAAAAAATTAAAACTTAATGTTATTTATCTGATCCAAATAGCAATTCATCATATAATTTACATACATAGTTAATGTACGGTATGGATGATGTCATAGGAAATAAGTATTTAGCACATATATGTAAATTATATAACATCAATAAGCTACTTAAAGCAACCACATAGGTTTCTTCCAGCCAGCTTCTTCTCCATAGATAGCATTCCAAACCAGTGGTAAATAAAAAATTTGGACAATTTGAATATCCATAATTTAAGTCTATTTAAATAAACAATTTGAATATTAAAGAAACTCTACAAAATTGTAGGCGAGTTTACTTGATAATAATGAGCAACATAATATTTTAATGCTTTTTAATATATATAGAATAATAATATCCACACCACAACACACACTGACTAAGCTCTACAGCAAGATTTGAGAATGTTGTATGGCAGGTACTTAGTAACGATATGGTATTAACTACATAAATAAGATAACTACATCCAAGGCCAGTAAGCAAAACAATGGACATAAACCACACAAATTTCTGCGCCAGCTAAGATTCAAACCTGGAACCTCTAGTGTAGCAGCCAGTGGTTTACAACACCACTCCAAAGGGGCTATCTATATCTTTCTAGATAGAAATATAGATATTTTTTCTTAAAATTAGAAAGTTATGGGTGGTGAACTATTATCTACCAAATTATCAAGATAAAATAATATTATAGCCAAAGAAATGGTCTGTTTTTAGAGTCTATATGCTAATAATAATTATTAACCATCAGGCGAGCCATATACTTATTTGCAGCTTTATTAATTGAAAATTAATTTATTTTTACTTTATTTGGGAAATTACAATTATAGTAACTGTTTGTTTCCCAAATTAATTAAAATCAATTCAAAAATAAAACATAAACCAATCAAGTTTCCGCTGAAAATTTGCAAACAAATTATATTGAATTTAAAGCAAAGAAATTAAAATTAACATAAAACAAAATCAATAATAACTATACTACAAATTAATAAATAGAAAAAACGGGAAAATATTTACATAATTAATTTTAACGATTCTCTTAAAGGAAGAATACGTGCAATTAATTAAATGTAAGTTATAATTAATTTTCAACATTATAAGGAGAAATTCAATCTAGTAGGTTATGAGTGTTGAGTAATCCAAAAGTTAACCAGTTAAGTTAAAAGTTATTTTATAACAGAATATCATATTGCAAAAGAAGTCAAAATCAAGCCAAAACAATAAATGATGATTATTTTATTAGGAAATTACCTTTCACTGATTGAACTAACAAGATTCCACAGCCAATTTCGCAACAGAATAGTCCAAAGTTTTAAACATAATTAATTCTGAACATAATCCTTCTTAAGTTATTCACACTATGTCAATAAATTGGGTTCAAAAGTTCAAAAGGTGAATTAAACCAAATTCAAGTGCAGTTTTTGCACCATCCATAATTATAATTATTTTAAATTACAAACACGACATTGATGTTATTTGTTTGTAATTGGATAGATTGACTGACTGACCAACATTTTTTTTTTATGGTTTTGAACAACAAGTCATCAAGCTAGAAAGTTTGCAATTAATTGTTTGAATTAAACAATTACAAAAAAAGCACTAGCGAATGTTTTTTACTTGTTCTTATTACATCTGCATGAAAAATAATATATTTAATTACTTGACATGACATGAAATAACAAATTCGTGACCTATATCAACACTGGTTACGTACCAACGACAAATTTACATCATTTCTACAGGTAATCCCCGTGTCATTGACTCAGATTTACAACATAATTTTTTATTTACTTAAATAGTGGCCATGATGTTAATCAATTAATTTTAAAAGTAGATAGCATAAGATTAAGAACATAATAAAAAAAGTAATTTAATAAATTACTTGGTATTGAATATACTAACTATTACTTGAATATTGTAAGGCAAATACCCCGTTTACAATGGGATGTTTCAAATATTTTTAATCAATGGATTTCCGTCCGTCTAAATGTTTATGGAACAAAAAATAAAGTAATACATCTCTATTTCTACCCAGCTATGAGATAAGAAAGTCACCAGGTAAAAGTTAACGTAGCTGAACTCAACTCAACCATAAATCTCGTGTAGCGACAGGTAAAATGTTGCAAGACTTTGTTCAATGCAACAAAATTGAATGCACCTAAACAATTACGAAGAAAGGACATTGAACGCAATTTATTGCGCCATCTAGCAATGTTGACCATAACTAAATTTCAACATGGCCGTCATCGCCATTGCGACAGATGTAGCGTGACAAGTCATGTCAATTTTGTTCGTGATTAATGAGAAATTCCAATGGCAGATTCCTTTTTTGGGTTCGATACTTCGTATTCGGTGAGTGTTTATGTGTTCCTCTATTATTCTGCGTTAATTTTGATGTATTACACCATAATATTTGGCGTTGGAAAGCTGTGCCAGCGTGCCAATTCGCTGATGCATTTTCGAAGTTTTTGGTCATTACCCCTAATAATTTACAAAAACCAGTAGCGAGCTTCTGTAATAAGGTTTATACCTTCGATTTATTACTTAATAAAATCTATATAACGAGTTTTTTGAGGTATAAACTAAGTAGAAACATGTGTCTATCTATTGGTGTTTCTTTTATTTTAAAAGTTATCACAGTTGTTTATCAGTTAGATATTTATTGTATTTAATGTTTGCGTTGTTTATTTCCAGTGAATTATGTTGACTCATCTCCTCTAATAGGTTTCATGAATAACAATGTTGCAAAACTTTTATAATTTTTATCTGTAAATATGAACTACAATGTGAATTAAATATTTAAAATGACTTCCAGTCAATGAATGGAATTGATTGAATGTTTATGTATTGTATTAGTACTTTCTTGTCTAGACATAAATTCCTGAGGTCCCAAAACTTTAATGTGTATAATAAATACTTAAAAAATAAAGATAGGAGTTTGATTTTGTACACATAACATGGACAAAATGACAACATATAATTATTTAAAAATAACACCAAATCAAAAATAAAATTCACCATCATTTTCTATAGACAAAAACAATCACTTACTTGGGTCTTATTGGATATTTTAATAATTAAAAAAAACATTATGATAACAGGTAACCAGCTCATCTTTTATGTACAATAGACATTATTTATATTAAACATTATATATATCTAAAGTGATGAAAAAAAACAGAAAGACACATTGACAGTCAGACAGATATCAGAGGCTTAGTTATAGCCACCCTTTAGTGGGAACCCTAAAATATAAATCTTAACTTGGTCTTGTTTCATTATGGATTTAAAAAAATAAAACCTAATTTTTTAAAATTTAATTTTCAGAACGTGAATGACGATGAAGGCGGTGGAGGACCTTCGGAAGATGAATATGATGCTCTCAATGATGAGACCTTTGGGCATGATGGTATGAGGATATTGCAGTCTTTAATTAAATTTATTTGACAACTATCACAGATATTTTATGCTAGAAAGTAACCGATTCATTTCCCGGGTGCTTACTATAACTTCTTTTAGCTGTGCAAAAATTAAAACCCCACAAACTTTTCGTACGTTAGCCTGGCCAGTCTGATTTAAGATGAGATGATTTAAGATCCAAAGAATTTTTGTATAGGTTTGTCTCATTCATGTTTTAAGCGTTTTTAGTATGCTTTCAAACCTTACAAAAGTCTGCTGACTTGAGAACATGCCTGGGATTGGAATGGTTTTTGAAAAGGTGATACTAAGAACCCTGGTTACAGGTGTCAGCCAAATAAAAAAACCTGATCACAGCCTGTATCACACCATATGATCCATGATCCTTGTTGCATGATCCTGGATTGTTTGGTTTGGATCCAGCTAGTAATTAGGTGCCTTTCATTTCACCTTGTTTTGATAGTTTTTTATCTAAGTATTTTGTTTATGTTAGTTTTTATAAAATAAAGAAAGAAAAAAAAGACAGGCTCTACATTTTTAGGCTACATTAATAAAATACAGTCTACAATAGTAATAAATGAATGTTCCCTAAACAGTTTCAATGACCTATATTCCAGCGGAGGTGTTGGACTGGGAGATGGAGCACGAGCAGCTCGCGGAACAGCTGGAGAGCTCTCGCCCGCGCCACCACGACGACCTGGACGACATGCAGAACTCACAGCTCGGTTAGTACCTTTGAGTTCTCTAGTACTAAATGCTTCTCAATATATTAGAGAATAGAATAGGGCAGAGTGAAGTGGAGAGGAATGGAGGCCTTTGCCAAAGCAGGGCTTACAGACATGCCATGAATTAATGTGACAAAAAAAAGGTCTCAATAAAGGGTATTATTATTCATTTTATTTGTCTTCTGGCCTGGTCTTCCGTCTTGAGCTAAGTTTTTAGAATATTTGTTTAAAGTAACATAAGACACAGATATAAAATATACGCACAATAAAAAGCTAACCTAGAGTGCCGCCGGCAGCGGGGCTATGCTCAAGCTACCGGTGGTTAGGGCTGCAATGAGAAAATATTGCCAATTCTGTTGTTAAAGCTAAATGCTTTGCATAAAAAAAGGATTCAAAGGAAGTTTGTTTCACTTGCAATTTTTCAAATGAATTGTTTTGCTCTATTAATTTTATCTGATACCTGTATTATTGTGGTTGACCGTAAATGTTGCAACAGTTAATTTTATTGAAAAATATTGTACTTTGTCATATTGTATGTAACATTGGTGATCCTTAATAAATAAATTCTCGTATTATGTTATCACAGAGGCGTCGCTATCCCAGCTGGTGTTGGATGAGACGGATTCGCCACACAATCGAGTCGCCCATAACGTGTGGAGACACGACGCGCCCTTCCATAGCGGTCACACAGTGAGTCATAACATTTCTTATTACACAACAACATGGACAGACAATTGAACAATGAACCGAAAAAATCCAGGGTTAAATCAAAAATAAAGTTTACGACACGTACACGCGATCAATTGATGCCTTAAAAGGGAATATTCGAAGAGAAATGCTGTACATGACAGAATTGACTTGCCGCGATGGTGAGGGGTTACATTTGAAAGATGTAATTTAAGTTATTTGAGGACGGAAATTCATTTAAAAATGATATACAGGTCGACTTGACAAACTCATCCGTTTTTTGTTTTTTCGTAGGTTAAAAAAACAATACCCACTTTATGAAGATTTTGAACATTTCCGATATTTTAGGAGTCCGCTATTTGGGATTAGAACTAATAAAAAAATATGATAAAAATCAATCAAAGCCCCTCTAAAATGGAATGGTGTCACTAAGCCGACTTCGTTCTATATATTTTAGATATAGATTTATGTACATGTCTTAGGGCTTGTTGGTCTCCTTGTATAAATAAATTGTTGCAAATAATATCAAAATAGTACATAGAGACATCTGTTGATAATTATGTAAACTAAAATGTCAATGTCAAATGTCCTTTGGTTTAAAATAAAGTCAGTTAGTCGTTAACCTGCAATAACGTGTTTTACTTATATAAATAGTAGGTACAAGGTGTAATAATCTTTAATCTTCCAGCCGATCCCCCCCCTCAAGAACGTGTGTACGGTGGAAGAGCTCGAGAGACAGCTGCGACAGAAACAACAGCCTATGCAGCAACAACAATACAATAACCAGCAGTTTTTTCAGGTAGTCCATACATCTATATATTATTAATGCGCGAGACTAAGCTCAGCCTCAGCTTTGTTATATAAAACTCACTTACTTTATTAGATACAGTTATCACAACCAAATATTAAAATTAAGTTAATATTTTCTTTCAATAATAATAAAACCAAAAGATAAAAACTTGTATTTTTATTTATGTTTTTTTTTTGTAGATTAACAATGCTCAATTCATTTAGTGGAATATATTTCTTTTTTCTCCTGCAGCCACGTTTCCCGGTGATCCTTCAGCGACCGCCGGGATTGCAAGCTCCGGTGCCCCTCCCTTTCGCCCCTCAGAACATCCCTCACAGTATGCCCCAAATTAATCAACCCCTGAACAAAATAGTAGGCCAGAACTCCCATTTAGGCCAGAACCAACACAGTCAGAACAAACCGATGGGACAGATGAATCAAATGGGACAAATGAGCCAGATGGGACAGAATCTCAACCAGTTCATGAGTTCGAACCAAATGGGAAACCAGTTTCAGAGTACGCAGCTAGGACAAGGAGGAATAATGGGACAGTTGACCAGTATGCCTAACCACCAGATGGGACAATCAAGCCTAATGCAGAACCCGATGGGACAAAATGTGAACCATATAGGTCAGAGTCTAAACCAAATGGGACAGAATTTAAACCACATTGGCCCTAGTCCAACCATGAATCAGATGGGGAATGTAAACCACATGCCTCAAAACCAGATGGGACAAAACATGAACCAGATGGTCCCGAATTCTAACCAAATGGGACAAAGTATGAACCAAATGGGACAGAGTATGAACCAGATGGGGCAAAATATGAACCCAATGGGACAAAATATAAACTCAATGGGACCAACTCAGAACTCGATTGGTCAGAATCAGATGAATCAAAATCCAAATCAGATTATGCCAAATGGCAATCAGTTCCAAATGAACCAGTTCCCGCATATGATGGGACAGCCCAGAATGATTGGCCCACCTCCTGGGATTAATATGCCCAGACAGAACTTCAACCCAAACATGGCACAACAGTTTAACACTAGTTTTCGAGTAAGTGTCCTGTTTATTATATTAATTCTAATTTGTTTTTTTTTAGCCAGGAAATGTTTCTCGCCATACAATTGATATTTATTGGAATTTATCTAAATCGGTTGAGTATGTGACTGTTGTGTGAGTAGTGATTTAGTAGGAAAAAAGATGAATTTTCATTTCTAAATTTAATTTATCATGTGTATGGAATTGTTTTATTATTTTTACAAAGGTTTTTTTATTCATAATGCGTCGTCGTGTCAAAAGCAGGCGGTTTACCTGTTGTTAAGTGATACCACCAGGTGAACTGTCTACTTGTTTGTCAATGACATTGAATAAATATAAAAAAAAAAAACCGAAAAAACTTTTGATAAACAAATTCATCATTCCAGGGTCCAATCCAACAGAAACCGGACAAAATCAATCCGAACATGATGAACCAGCAAATGCTGATCAAGAATCAATCAACTCCCATACAGAATCAGATGAAGATCAACCATCAAATCAACCAATCGCCGCCCAAGAACCTGACCAAGCAGAACGCAAGACCGCAAGATCCTAAAGCTCAGAAAGCTAAGGTTTTCACCAATAAAAACATGACGTCGCAGAATCTCGTGCAGCTGATACAGAACACGCATCCAATGCTGCATTCCAATGCAATGTTTAACAGTTTCCACAACGCTAGCCATCATCCTATGCTAGGGAACAGGAATAACATGTTCAACAATCAATTCGTTAATAATCACCCCTTGTTCAATAACCAGAGGCAAAATGGAATGTTCAACAATGATAATAATAGGTGAGTTTGGTAAATTTAAAACCACTTTCTTACTACCTCTTATCAAGTTGGTAGCGTGTCCCGCTGTTGCCGGTAGTGTGTCCGGGCACAGCCTGTGCGTCATTGCACAGCTGCATTATTCGTTGACTATTCGATCAAAGCATGCCACTGTTGATCCTGGTGAACAGGAGTTGCAGTGGTGGGACTGAGTGGCGCAGCAAACCAGTGCAAGTCAGACTTGCTTACTGAGAGCAGATGGCTGGAGGCTGCTTACAGAAATTGTAAAAAAAATAACAATTCCTTGTCAATGTCCTAGACAATTTCTTTAATTTTAACAAGAGTTCTGACAGTTCAATTCATAAGCAGATAGTGGTCATTTTACGATTCGACATTCATTTCATACTATGACTCAAATGAAAATCATTTCACCTTTTTAGTCCTATTTAAAAGGGAACAAAAGAACATCTATAAAAATAATAAGGATACAAATAAGTCAAACCCAACCCTTCTTTTTCGTTATAGTTTGGTGTTTTTTTTTTTACAGGAACTTAACAAACGGCGACGACTCATCGTTATGCAGTGAAGATGAATACGCAGGTCTTATGACGCAAAGAGAAAAACAATGGCTGATCAACATACAGATGTTACAATTAAACCAGGGGACGCCGTACATTCACGACTTTTACTATACTGTGAGCATATATAATGTAATTGTTTATTCAACATCACAGGCAAACAAGCAGGTGTTTCACTTGATGGTAAGTCATACCGCCGCCTATTGACACGACGATGCCGCCCTGAGGTTGACAAAGCCAAGAGCACCGCTAATACGTTGTCATGTGGTGGTTAAGATGTTATTCCTCTAGTCCCGGTAATTACACTGGCTCTCCAATTCTTCAAACCGAAACATAGCGTTGGAAATAGAAAGGAGGGCAACACAGACAATCTCGCATATAGATCTACCATCTGTAACTACTTGTGTGCGTTGATAGTAGTCAGGAACAATGATTTAAAGAGCACACACACACACGCGCACGAACACACACACACACGCACGCAAGCACGCACACCTATGCACACGCACGCACACACACACGCAAGCACGCACACCTACGCACACGCACGCAAGCACGCACACACGCGCACGCAAACACACACACGCAAGCACGCACACCTACGCACACGCACGCAAGCACGCACACACGCGCACGCAAACACACACACGCAAGCACGCACACCTACGCACACGCACGCAAGCACGCACACACGCGCACGCAAACACACACACGCAAGCACGCACACGCACGAACACACGTATAGTCATTAAGTGGTTCTTGCTTTAGAAAATATGTTAAGGTATAGGGCTTACTTCTGACACGGGTGCATACTGCGCTAAAAGAACAAGTCTACCATTGTTTTAAAATTGTAGATGAATCAAACATTTTCATTATTTCAATTACCCGACTAAGGTGAAGCATAAAGGACAGTTATTTATAAATTATTATCGTCTGTTATAGGTGTTCTTAGAGCGACAATCGAGGAAGGAGAAGGAAGGTGTCAAAGAAGCCCATAAAGCAAACCAGCAGAACCATCCATTCTACAATGACGGTAATTATCGTTAAGACTTACTTTTATTTTATAGAGTTAAACAAAATTTTTATTCTTCTTTACATTAGTCATTGTATTTTTTGGTTATTATTTTATTAAATTTGACATTTTGCTATTTTACCTTACCTAATATTGTGTAATTCGACAAGCATGTGTGAACATTTTCAGATATATTTAATTTAATTGTTGAAAGGTAAATAATAATTAATCTTGTAAGCGCTTTGGATGTTATCTTGTGAGATGAAATTAATAAATTAAATGAAATGAAACAGTGGCGTATCAAGAGATGACGTTTTGGGGGGGTGACAGTTCTCTCCTTAAAAAAGTGATGAGCTTTATTTAGAATCGTTTTTTGGGGGTGGTTTTGATATTACTAATTTTGCGTTTTAACTAAGTAACGTATAAAAGTCAGATGCATATTGCGGGAGGGGGGCTTGAGCCCCATAGCCCCTCTATCCGCTAGTGAATACGAATGAGTTTTGTTGGTAAATAAGCATTGTTATGCCAAGCCACGTTGATCTTTATTCAGGCGAGTTTGTGGTCAAATTCTAGCCTATTACGCATCAAAATTATTAATAATACACTGGATCACTGATATTGGATCGCGTTACGTAAATATTGATGGTATTATAATAGCACGATACAGTATTAAAATACTCCTTTTTAAAATCAGATGTAGAGTTTATACTCGTATAAGGTGAAAGGCCGGAACATGATCTTCAAGTCTAATTAAAATGATAGCAACCACATTGACTCAGCCCTGCAGTAAGATTAAAGAATCTTTTGTCGCAGGTGCTAAGCAACGATACGGTATAAACTATGGAGATAAGAATACTACATCCAAGACCAGTAAGCGAAACAATGCATCTTGCAAATTACACTATGTTCAGCCGCCGTCGGGATTTGAACCTGGAACCTCTAGCGTAGCATTCGGCTGTTTACAATACTGCGCCACAGAGGTTGTCGCTAATGTTGTCCGTAGTGTTACGTTTTCAACAATTTGAATAAAGGACAAGATTTTTTTTCAGGCGTCAAACAAGAGAGCCAAGGCAGGGAGCGTCACAACTCACAGAGGCATAACTCGTGCAGCGAAGACACCTCGGCGAGGACGTACGTGCCGAAACAGTTTGAGAACTCCTTGGGCAAATTACAGGTATGTTTAAAAAAAATGGTAAAGTTTAGTTAGCATTGTGTTTAGATAATATTTTTGAAGTTGGTTTAAAATTATTATAAAAAAATCTCTTAAGTGGGTTTCCAGACTTTATTTATGCTGAAACAACTTTTTAACAAAAAAACAGAACTTAAGTAATGTTAGTAACTAAAACATAAACTAGGTGCCAGCTAGAACACGAAGGTGGACTGGTATTTATAAAATTTGAATTTATTATTTAAAAGAAATGATAGGGCGCCATCCTTGATATTTGTCAAGGGAACCGCGAAATTGAAGAAAGCAAGTTGAAAGGATGTGCACGTAGTCGGAGATCAGGTCGGAGATACGATGAGCCACGCCCGAAGTAAGTGTACCGGGTTTAGCGAGTGGAAATTGGAGGCCGTGTCTGCGATGCTCTCATCCGAAGCTGAACCCTCACCAAGGACCTTCTGAAATTGTTACAAAACTAATTGAATAACATGAAGTAATTACTATAAACAGTATAGTCCGGACAAAAGTCAAAAGTGTTAATAAATAAGGAGATTATGAACAATTCTGGGAGAAAGTAACATTTACAGCAGCCTAAGCGGGGTTTAATCAAAGTTGAAAAGGTTTTAAAAAGGATAATAAATGTGTGAGGTGGCAAACTAAGAAGTTAGGTATGAAATTAAAATGCTCAAATAACAAGTTATTAAATTCCATAAAATCTATATTTATAGCAAGCTTTGCTCCTGCAGCTGTTAAAAGCATTAGCAGGATGTTTGATTTTAAGAAAATTGGACTGGGGTTCCCCTTACAGAATAACCTCACGTGTCCTACGAACTGCACTAAACCATGAGATCACAAGAATAACACTGGGTATTGCACTGACACACATCACTTGCACTAATTAAAGGTTATGTGTTGTTAATACCTTTTGGAGGTGGTGTCGCCCGAATGGGGTGACACGTGTTCCAAGTTGCTCCTTGCTGAATGGTCCCAATAAAGCTAAAACACAACATCAACACGTACAATCACGGGCGCGCACGCGCTACCACCTTAAGGTCGAGTTTTGCTTGCAGGTTTTGCGGCTGGGGGCTTTCATACTATATGAATGGATGAGATTATCATACTTTTAACAACAACATCATGATTTCAATGAATGATTTGCTTCCTTTACCGTCATTGGTAACAGAGATTTACTACGGCCAATTAGGATGGCGCTTGCGATACAACCGAATTTCGATGGCAAATGATAATCCGTGGCAGACCTCGACTGTACATTTGGAAAAAGATACATTATTATCAAGAGAAGCAAACAATAACACTTACCAGGGACAGGTCAAATTATGGGCACGCGGCCTTGAATGAACCGCGACCAGGTTAACGCAGTAAACAACTACTACAAATAATACAACAACAATAAAAATGTTCTCCAATAATTAAACAAGAATCGTATGAGAACACGAAGAAACAGAGACTTCAGACGGAAACTTACGTTTATGATAGGTGGCAGTAGGCTTAGGATGGTCTGGAAACCACAAGTGGGTCACGTATAGATCAGGTACGTAACCCACTAGTGGCACGTGAGAACTCCGCCGGACGCCACAAAGTGACGTAACGGATTTTTTAAACAACAAGCGACAAAGAGCGTCTCGTCATACAGCCGATAAAAAGGTCTCGCTAGATTTAAAAATTAATTCGAAATAAGGCGAGATGGGGCTACAAAATTAATATGTAACAAAATAAATACACATAAAGTTTAATCTAACAAGTTCCATAGTTTTTTGTTAGACAGAGAGGTCCGATATGTCAAAAAACGTCGGAATGTTCGACCTCCATACGACTTCATTAGAAAAGGTTGTTCTTACTAGCGAGATAGATATATTATTTACTTTTAATGGTTTTATATATCTCTGATTTATCGTTCAATTTTAATTCCTTTTTAACTATACAATTTCCATTATATTTTACAATAAATTGATTGAATAACTGAAATATTATGCATATTTTCTAAAAATAATACTATAGTTATATGATCTTGACTACTGACATAAGTATGAATGCAATGTTTGTTTGTATGTCACAGTGCGGCAGCGTGACGGCCCCGCGTAAGATAATAGACGTGGAGGTGGTGGGAGACGCGCCGGCGTCGCAGCAGCCGTCGCGCCCGCACTCCCGCGCCAGCACCGCCACGCGGACGCATGAGGTACGCACACACTGCTACACCGCACATAATACAGCACACACACACTGTGACGCGCCGGCGTCGCAGCAGCCGTCGCGCCCGCACTCCCGCGCCAGCACCGCCACGCGGACGCATGAGGTACGCACACACTGCTACACCGCACATAATACAGCACACACACACTGTGACGCGCCGGCGTCGCAGCAGCCGTCGCGCCCGCACTCCCGCGCCAGCACCGCCACGCGGACGCATGAGGTACGCACACACTGCTACACCGCACATAATACAGCACACACACACTGTGACGCGCCGGCGTCGCAGCAGCCGTCGCGCCCGCACTCCCGCGCCAGCACCGCCACGCGGACGCATGAGGTACGCACACACTGCTACACCGCACATAATACAGCACACACACACTGTGACGCGCCGGCGTCGCAGCAGCCGTCGCGCCCGCACTCCCGCGCCAGCACCGCCACGCGGACGCATGAGGTACGCACACACTGCTACACCGCACATAATACAGCACACACACACTGTGACGCGCCGGCGTCGCAGCAGCCGTCGCGCCCGCACTCCCGCGCCAGCACCGCCACGCGGACGCATGAGGTACGCACACACTGCTACACCGCACATAATACAGCACACACACACTGTGACGCGCCGGCGTCGCAGCAGCCGTCGCGCCCGCACTCCCGCGCCAGCACCGCCACGCGGACGCATGAGGTACGCACACACTGCTACACCGCACATAATACAGCACACACACACTGTGACGCGCCGGCGTCGCAGCAGCCGTCGCGCCCGCACTCCCGCGCCAGCACCGCCACGCGGACGCATGAGGTACGCACACACTGCTACACCGCACATAATACAGCACACACACACTGTGACGCGCCGGCGTCGCAGCAGCCGTCGCGCCCGCACTCCCGCGCCAGCACCGCCACGCGGACGCATGAGGTACGCACACACTGCTACACCGCACATAATACAGCACACACACACTGTGACGCGCCGGCGTCGCAGCAGCCGTCGCGCCCGCACTCCCGCGCCAGCACCGCCACGCGGACGCATGAGGTACGCACACACTGCTACACCGCACATAATACAGCACACACACACTGTGACGCGCCGGCGTCGCAGCAGCCGTCGCGCCCGCACTCCCGCGCCAGCACCGCCACGCGGACGCATGAGGTACGCACACACTGCTACACCGCACATAATACAGCACACACACACTGTGACGCGCCGGCGTCGCAGCAGCCGTCGCGCCCGCACTCCCGCGCCAGCACCGCCACGCGGACGCATGAGGTACGCACACACTGCTACACCGCACATAATACAGCACACACACACTGTGACGCGCCGGCGTCGCAGCAGCCGTCGCGCCCGCACTCCCGCGCCAGCACCGCCACGCGGACGCATGAGGTACGCACACACTGCTACACCGCACATAATACAGCACACACACACTGTGACGCGCCGGCGTCGCAGCAGCCGTCGCGCCCGCACTCCCGCGCCAGCACCGCCACGCGGACGCATGAGGTACGCACACACTGCTACACCGCACATAATACAGCACACACACACTGTGACGCGCCGGCGTCGCAGCAGCCGTCGCGCCCGCACTCCCGCGCCAGCACCGCCACGCGGACGCATGAGGTACGCACACACTGCTACACCGCACATAATACAGCACACACACACTGTGACGCGCCGGCGTCGCAGCAGCCGTCGCGCCCGCACTCCCGCGCCAGCACCGCCACGCGGACGCATGAGGTACGCACACACTGCTACACCGCACATAATACAGCACACACACACTGTGACGCGCCGGCGTCGCAGCAGCCGTCGCGCCCGCACTCCCGCGCCAGCACCGCCACGCGGACGCATGAGGTACGCACACACTGCTACACCGCACATAATACAGCACACACACACTGTGACGCGCCGGCGTCGCAGCAGCCGTCGCGCCCGCACTCCCGCGCCAGCACCGCCACGCGGACGCATGAGGTACGCACACACTGCTACACCGCACATAATACAGCACACACACACTGTGACGCGCCGGCGTCGCAGCAGCCGTCGCGCCCGCACTCCCGCGCCAGCACCGCCACGCGGACGCATGAGGTACGCACACACTGCTACACCGCACATAATACAGCACACACACACTGTGACGCGCCGGCGTCGCAGCAGCCGTCGCGCCCGCACTCCCGCGCCAGCACCGCCACGCGGACGCATGAGGTACGCACACACTGCTACACCGCACATAATACAGCACACACACACTGTGACGCGCCGGCGTCGCAGCAGCCGTCGCGCCCGCACTCCCGCGCCAGCACCGCCACGCGGACGCATGAGGTACGCACACACTGCTACACCGCACATAATACAGCACACACACACTGTGACGCGCCGGCGTCGCAGCAGCCGTCGCGCCCGCACTCCCGCGCCAGCACCGCCACGCGGACGCATGAGGTACGCACACACTGCTACACCGCACATAATACAGCACACACACACTGTGACGCGCCGGCGTCGCAGCAGCCGTCGCGCCCGCACTCCCGCGCCAGCACCGCCACGCGGACGCATGAGGTACGCACACACTGCTACACCGCACATAATACAGCACACACACACTGTGACGCGCCGGCGTCGCAGCAGCCGTCGCGCCCGCACTCCCGCGCCAGCACCGCCACGCGGACGCATGAGGTACGCACACACTGCTACACCGCACATAATACAGCACACACACACTGTGACGCGCCGGCGTCGCAGCAGCCGTCGCGCCCGCACTCCCGCGCCAGCACCGCCACGCGGACGCATGAGGTACGCACACACTGCTACACCGCACATAATACAGCACACACACACTGTGACGCGCCGGCGTCGCAGCAGCCGTCGCGCCCGCACTCCCGCGCCAGCACCGCCACGCGGACGCATGAGGTACGCACACACTGCTACACCGCACATAATACAGCACACACACACTGTGACGCGCCGGCGTCGCAGCAGCCGTCGCGCCCGCACTCCCGCGCCAGCACCGCCACGCGGACGCATGAGGTACGCACACACTGCTACACCGCACATAATACAGCACACACACACTGTGACGCGCCGGCGTCGCAGCAGCCGTCGCGCCCGCACTCCCGCGCCAGCACCGCCACGCGGACGCATGAGGTACGCACACACTGCTACACCGCACATAATACAGCACACACACACTGTGACGCGCCGGCGTCGCAGCAGCCGTCGCGCCCGCACTCCCGCGCCAGCACCGCCACGCGGACGCATGAGGTACGCACACACTGCTACACCGCACATAATACAGCACACACACACTGTGACGCGCCGGCGTCGCAGCAGCCATCGCGCCCGCACTCCCGCGCCAGCACCGCCACGCGGACGCATGAGGTACGCACACACTGCTACACCGCACATAATACAGCACACACACACTGTGACGCGCCGGCGTCGCAGCAGCCGTCGCGCCCGCACTCCCGCGCCAGCACCGCCACGCGGACGCATGAGGTACGCACACACTGCTACACCGCACATAATACAGCACACACACACTGTGACGCGCCGGCGTCGCAGCAGCCGTCGCGCCCGCACTCCCGCGCCAGCACCGCCACGCGGACGCATGAGGTACGCACACACTGCTACACCGCACATAATACAGCACACACACACTGTGACGCGCCGGCGTCGCAGCAGCCGTCGCGCCCGCACTCCCGCGCCAGCACCGCCACGCGGACGCATGAGGTACGCACACACTGCTACACCGCACATAATACAGCACACACACACTGTGACGCGCCGGCGTCGCAGCAGCCGTCGCGCCCGCACTCCCGCGCCAGCACCGCCACGCGGACGCATGAGGTACGCACACACTGCTACACCGCACATAATACAGCACACACACACTGTGACGCGCCGGCGTCGCAGCAGCCGTCGCGCCCGCACTCCCGCGCCAGCACCGCCACGCGGACGCATGAGGTACGCACACACTGCTACACCGCACATAATACAGCACACACACACTGTGACGCGCCGGCGTCGCAGCAGCCGTCGCGCCCGCACTCCCGCGCCAGCACCGCCACGCGGACGCATGAGGTACGCACACACTGCTACACCGCACATAATACAGCACACACACACTGTGACGCGCCGGCGTCGCAGCAGCCGTCGCGCCCGCACTCCCGCGCCAGCACCGCCACGCGGACGCATGAGGTACGCACACACTGCTACACCGCACATAATACAGCACACACACACTGTGACGCGCCGGCGTCGCAGCAGCCGTCGCGCCCGCACTCCCGCGCCAGCACCGCCACGCGGACGCATGAGGTACGCACACACTGCTACACCGCACATAATACAGCACACACACACTGTGACGCGCCGGCGTCGCAGCAGCCGTCGCGCCCGCACTCCCGCGCCAGCACCGCCACGCGGACGCATGAGGTACGCACACACTGCTACACCGCACATAATACAGCACACACACACTGTGACGCGCCGGCGTCGCAGCAGCCGTCGCGCCCGCACTCCCGCGCCAGCACCGCCACGCGGACGCATGAGGTACGCACACACTGCTACACCGCACATAATACAGCACACACACACTGTGACGCGCCGGCGTCGCAGCAGCCGTCGCGCCCGCACTCCCGCGCCAGCACCGCCACGCGGACGCATGAGGTACGCACACACTGCTACACCGCACATAATACAGCACACACACACTGTGACGCGCCGGCGTCGCAGCAGCCGTCGCGCCCGCACTCCCGCGCCAGCACCGCCACGCGGACGCATGAGGTACGCACACACTGCTACACCGCACATAATACAGCACACACACACTGTGACGCGCCGGCGTCGCAGCAGCCGTCGCGCCCGCACTCCCGCGCCAGCACCGCCACGCGGACGCATGAGGTACGCACACACTGCTACACCGCACATAATACAGCACACACACACTGTGACGCGCCGGCGTCGCAGCAGCCGTCGCGCCCGCACTCCCGCGCCAGCACCGCCACGCGGACGCATGAGGTACGCACACACTGCTACACCGCACATAATACAGCACACACACACTGTGACGCGCCGGCGTCGCAGCAGCCGTCGCGCCCGCACTCCCGCGCCAGCACCGCCACGCGGACGCATGAGGTACGCACACACTGCTACACCGCACATAATACAGCACACACACACTGTGACGCGCCGGCGTCGCAGCAGCCGTCGCGCCCGCACTCCCGCGCCAGCACCGCCACGCGGACGCATGAGGTACGCACACACTGCTACACCGCACATAATACAGCACACACACACTGTGACGCGCCGGCGTCGCAGCAGCCGTCGCGCCCGCACTCCCGCGCCAGCACCGCCACGCGGACGCATGAGGTACGCACACACTGCTACACCGCACATAATACAGCACACACACACTGTGACGCGCCGGCGTCGCAGCAGCCGTCGCGCCCGCACTCCCGCGCCAGCACCGCCACGCGGACGCATGAGGTACGCACACACTGCTACACCGCACATAATACAGCACACACACACTGTGACGCGCCGGCGTCGCAGCAGCCGTCGCGCCCGCACTCCCGCGCCAGCACCGCCACGCGGACGCATGAGGTACGCACACACTGCTACACCGCACATAATACAGCACACACACACTGTGACGCGCCGGCGTCGCAGCAGCCGTCGCGCCCGCACTCCCGCGCCAGCACCGCCACGCGGACGCATGAGGTACGCACACACTGCTACACCGCACATAATACAGCACACACATGCTGTGACAGGACACATAACACAACACACACACACTGTTGCGGGACCCCATTTATTATTCATCATTTCATTTTAATTCCTATATTTAGCTTTATCGCATTTCCTCACCCTAGACTGTAAGATGTATTAGTGTTTATAAATAAATTACATTAAAGTAGGTTAATTAACAAGAAAAAAAAACTGCACGTACTTGTCTTTTTGTTTTAGGCACCGCGAGAAATGAAGAGAACGAAACAGCTTTTACTGGATATAGAGGCGCTTTACTTCATATTGCTTCGGCTGGAAGAACTGAACGATCCATTGGCGATATCAAACGCGCTTATATTGAAGGTAATTATTATTACTAAGTATTGAACTCTCCCTATAAATAGTTTCCCTATGTACAGAATTATAGTAAAAATCAGGTGAATTGGTAGTCGAACCAGTCAGTCAGCCAGGTAGTCACCCATAGGGACTTCAAAAATTTTGATAAACATAGACTTTTTAGATCATATTGTAAAAGAAAAAAGATCAAGCAAAATTTGTTGAAAAACTTTCGAATCTTTTTACAATTTTATTCGAATACAAAATCCCTCGAGAGGGGATGGCAGAGGTGTTACACACCGCTATTTGCATGTTTATGTTTTAAATATTTTTGTTTGTAAATTTGGCCTTAAAATGCAACATAAACTCTTTCATTCTCCTTCTATAGGAAAGAGAAGAGAAGCAGAAGCAGTTGGAGCTAGCGCAGAACGAAGCGGAGAACGAGATAGAAGAAGACACCAACGTTTTCTTAAGGAACATAGAGTCAGTGCAGAGAAAACCCAAACAAGACAGTCCCAAGAGCGAAAACATAGACAAAAGACAGGTGAGCTAACTAGTCTATGTACTTGAGAGAATAAATGAATGAATGATTGAGTCAATTACTGAGTTTATTAAGGGGTGAATGACTGAACAAGACTGAAGTGATGGTTACTTGGCGGGGACGAGAACTGTCATGACGATTTGACTGCGATTTTCGTCATCTCTCAAGTAACTCGATAAAGCCTACAGTAACATTACTAGCATGTTACTGTAGGCGGATTCATGATTCCATCTATCGTTTTCATCCTTTCATTCTCGTCATCTTTTCATCTTTCATTGTATCCCTCATCAAAACTTGAGAGTAAATATTACTTGACACGGGCAAAATATTCGAAGTTACTGCCATAAAAAAAGATAAGCGATCACATGACAAGTGCATGTATAAAATATTGAGTTATCGAATAACTTAGTAACTGAACATGTTATTGACTAAGTATTTTACATTTTCTAACGTTTTACTGAGTGAATGAATAATTGACTTTATGATCGATTGAATGGGTAAATAATTGCGTGAATGAATGACAGTACATAAACGAATGTGTGAATGAACGATTGAGTAAATTATTTACTGAGTGAACGAATCAAATCAAATTGAATGGTTTAATTAAACACTTTTTTTCTATCTGCAGGTTGTAAATCTAGTAATAAGTCAGAAGGCGGCACCTGTGAAGAACCTTCTAGATGAAGACAAGGATGATTTGGTCAACAAGATGTTCTCCGGGTTGCTGCAGACTGATAAACTACAACAGATACTCACTGTCAGGAAAGGGAGGGTGAGCTTAAATTATGAATAATTTCATTTTAATTCCTATTTGTGACATGAGCCTAATCGTAATATTTCACCCTAGACTGTAAGATGTATTAGTGGCTAAGTACAAAAACGTGTATACTAAATGACAGAATCTGACGTTTCTTTCCCAACATAAATTTTCTGAACCGGTGGTCGAGTCATTTTTAAGAAAAAAAAATAGGATTGTTTCCAAAAACACAAAAGCCGGACTCATCACTTAATTTAGCCGGACATTTTGCAGTAAATACCTTTGTAATAGCTAATCATAGCTTTTTAAACACGGACATGTGCGTGAAATGTGCATGAAAGTGCGAGTTGGTTCATCACGGGAACCGAGGTTCGAGATAATTTTTTCCAATGTAGTTATAAATGTACCCTGATTTTATTTTAGTAATGTACCTACCAAGGATCCCACATAAGTGTCATGGGTAATGACATTTGGGTAACTTTGGGAAACACAATTTGATATTAAGGACAGGATCCTCGAAAAGGAATGCAAGTAGTAGCATTATCATATAGGAACAGTAGAAAATTTAATGAAATTCCGAAACTTTGATATCGAAATGAAAACGGCACTTTGATTCCTGACCATTAGTTTAGAAATACGAGAACATTTTCCAGCTATTTTTGTTAATCCCAAGAACTATGTCTTTCAGATAAATTTATTCATGAACTCTTCACTCACATCTTAATAAATTTTCATGCGTCTGAATGACACCATAGGTACCCTTTTTCCAATCCACCGTGGACAACTTTTTTTACGTCCTTCTCAAACGCTGTTTTCGCATCTTTTACCGTTGAAAATGGTATCCATTTCAGATGATTTTTTTGGGTTTCCGTACCTTCAGGGTGAAATAGGCACCCTATTATTAAACCTCCGCTGTTCGTCTGTCTGTCAGTGGGCTGTATCTCGTGAACCATATTTAGTTGGTTAGTTTAGCGCGGCTTTTCTGCACTTAGCCTCTTGACTGGGCCATTGTACGTGTTACGTTTGTCGTCACCTGGTTTAGCCAGCCCAAGACTTCAAGGATTCAAGAAGTCTTTTCAGACTTTCGAACGCTTCGGGAAGGGGTGGTGATTTTAGGATCCGGGCACGTTGCTCTGCCACGTTTTTGCACTCTATGAGTACATGCGCTGGTGTTTCCTCTTTTTCCATGCAGCCTAGAACTACCTAGAACGAATGGATGCTTGTTAAGTGGGCAGTGGCCCGTTATCGTGATATTGTCCCTGCTTAGTCTAATGTTGCGTTTTAACTAGATCGTATTAACAGATCAAGGAATCGTTATTTTCACAATGCCGTAAATGTGCCAAGTCGAGTCTGATTTTATTTTTATGCTCATGTCACGACACCATTTCACAAGGGTGTGCTTCTGAGCTTCAGTGGGGTTGTGGAGCACCTATCGTGAAACTATCTTCCTCGACCAAATGTCGCATAGAATTTTATAAAACTTTCCAAATTCAAATTAATGTGTTGATTTAATTTAGTCATCTTATAATAATAATCACATCACGTCACACACATTGACTCAGCCCTGCCCTAAGATATCTTGTAACGCAGGCACTAAGCAACGATATAGTATAAACTACATAGATAAGAATACCACATCCAAGACCGGTAAGCGAAACAATGCGTTTGGAAAGGTCAGTAGTCAGTCGTCAGTCAGCCGGGATCGTGTTGTGCAGTCGTGTTGGCTAATATGTTATGTATTTGATATACTTTGCTATTTTATGAATAAAGTTCTTAATAAAATACATACATTTCTAAGAGGAACAAGTCTTTTCTTTAAAGCAGACGAAGCTGGCTAATTTGTATTATAAAATTTAAACATAATTGGTGTTTAGGTGTTGCTGTCTCGGTTTCTATCCCGAGCGTCGGCCGGCGCCGCAGCGTCGCGCGCGCTGTGGTCGCGTGCATTGCGTGCGCTGCCTACTGCCGCCAGGCGCGACGACGGCACGCTGGCGTTGCTGGCTACACACTACGACAGGTTAGTATACACATACTATCCCGAGCGTCGGCCGGCGCCGCAGCGTCGCGCGCGCTGTGGTCGCGTGCATTGCGTGCGCTGCCTACTGCCGCCAGGCGCGACGACGGCACGCTGGCGTTGCTGGCTACACACTACGACAGGTTAGTATACACATACTATCCCGAGCGTCGGCCGGCGCCGCAGCGTCGCGCGCGCTGTGGTCGCGTGCATTGCGTGCGCTGCCTACTGCCGCCAGGCGCGACGACGGCACGCTGGCGTTGCTGGCTACACACTACGACAGGTTAGTATACACATACTATCCCGAGCGTCGGCCGGCGCCGCAGCGTCGCGCGCGCTGTGGTCGCGTGCATTGCGTGCGCTGCCTACTGCCGCCAGGCGCGACGACGGCACGCTGGCGTTGCTGGCTACACACTACGACAGGTTAGTATACACATACTATCCCGAGCGTCGGCCGGCGCCGCAGCGTCGCGCGCGCTGTGGTCGCGTGCATTGCGTGCGCTGCCTACTGCCGCCAGGCGCGACGACGGCACGCTGGCGTTGCTGGCTACACACTACGACAGGTTAGTATACACATACTATCCCGAGCGTCGGCCGGCGCCGCAGCGTCGCGCGCGCTGTGGTCGCGTGCATTGCGTGCGCTGCCTACTGCCGCCAGGCGCGACGACGGCACGCTGGCGTTGCTGGCTACACACTACGACAGGTTAGTATACACATACTATCCCGAGCGTCGGCCGGCGCCGCAGCGTCGCGCGCGCTGTGGTCGCGTGCATTGCGTGCGCTGCCTACTGCCGCCAGGCGCGACGACGGCACGCTGGCGTTGCTGGCTACACACTACGACAGGTTAGTATACACATACTATCCCGAGCGTCGGCCGGCGCCGCAGCGTCGCGCGCGCTGTGGTCGCGTGCATTGCGTGCGCTGCCTACTGCCGCCAGGCGCGACGACGGCACGCTGGCGTTGCTGGCTACACACTACGACAGGTTAGTATACACATACTATCCCGAGCGTCGGCCGGCGCCGCAGCGTCGCGCGCGCTGTGGTCGCGTGCATTGCGTGCGCTGCCTACTGCCGCCAGGCGCGACGACGGCACGCTGGCGTTGCTGGCTACACACTACGACAGGTTAGTATACACATACTATCCCGAGCGTCGGCCGGCGCCGCAGCGTCGCGCGCGCTGTGGTCGCGTGCATTGCGTGCGCTGCCTACTGCCGCCAGGCGCGACGACGGCACGCTGGCGTTGCTGGCTACACACTACGACAGGTTAGTATACACATACTATCCCGAGCGTCGGCCGGCGCCGCAGCGTCGCGCGCGCTGTGGTCGCGTGCATTGCGTGCGCTGCCTACTGCCGCCAGGCGCGACGACGGCACGCTGGCGTTGCTGGCTACACACTACGACAGGTTAGTATACACATACTATCCCGAGCGTCGGCCGGCGCCGCAGCGTCGCGCGCGCTGTGGTCGCGTGCATTGCGTGCGCTGCCTACTGCCGCCAGGCGCGACGACGGCACGCTGGCGTTGCTGGCTACACACTACGACAGGTTAGTATACACATACTATCCCGAGCGTCGGCCGGCGCCGCAGCGTCGCGCGCGCTGTGGTCGCGTGCATTGCGTGCGCTGCCTACTGCCGCCAGGCGCGACGACGGCACGCTGGCGTTGCTGGCTACACACTACGACAGGTTAGTATACACATACTATCCCGAGCGTCGGCCGGCGCCGCAGCGTCGCGCGCGCTGTGGTCGCGTGCATTGCGTGCGCTGCCTACTGCCGCCAGGCGCGACGACGGCACGCTGGCGTTGCTGGCTACACACTACGACAGGTTAGTATACACATACTATCCCGAGCGTCGGCCGGCGCCGCAGCGTCGCGCGCGCTGTGGTCGCGTGCATTGCGTGCGCTGCCTACTGCCGCCAGGCGCGACGACGGCACGCTGGCGTTGCTGGCTACACACTACGACAGGTTAGTATACACATACTATCCCGAGCGTCGGCCGGCGCCGCAGCGTCGCGCGCGCTGTGGTCGCGTGCATTGCGTGCGCTGCCTACTGCCGCCAGGCGCGACGACGGCACGCTGGCGTTGCTGGCTACACACTACGACAGGTTAGTATACACATACTATCCCGAGCGTCGGCCGGCGCCGCAGCGTCGCGCGCGCTGTGGTCGCGTGCATTGCGTGCGCTGCCTACTGCCGCCAGGCGCGACGACGGCACGCTGGCGTTGCTGGCTACACACTACGACAGGTTAGTATACACATACTATCCCGAGCGTCGGCCGGCGCCGCAGCGTCGCGCGCGCTGTGGTCGCGTGCATTGCGTGCGCTGCCTACTGCCGCCAGGCGCGACGACGGCACGCTGGCGTTGCTGGCTACACACTACGACAGGTTAGTATACACATACTATCCCGAGCGTCGGCCGGCGCCGCAGCGTCGCGCGCGCTGTGGTCGCGTGCATTGCGTGCGCTGCCTACTGCCGCCAGGCGCGACGACGGCACGCTGGCGTTGCTGGCTACACACTACGACAGGTTAGTATACACATACTATCCCGAGCGTCGGCCGGCGCCGCAGCGTCGCGCGCGCTGTGGTCGCGTGCATTGCGTGCGCTGCCTACTGCCGCCAGGCGCGACGACGGCACGCTGGCGTTGCTGGCTACACACTACGACAGGTTAGTATACACATACTATCCCGAGCGTCGGCCGGCGCCGCAGCGTCGCGCGCGCTGTGGTCGCGTGCATTGCGTGCGCTGCCTACTGCCGCCAGGCGCGACGACGGCACGCTGGCGTTGCTGGCTACACACTACGACAGGTTAGTATACACATACTATCCCGAGCGTCGGCCGGCGCCGCAGCGTCGCGCGCGCTGTGGTCGCGTGCATTGCGTGCGCTGCCTACTGCCGCCAGGCGCGACGACGGCACGCTGGCGTTGCTGGCTACACACTACGACAGGTTAGTATACACATACTATCCCGAGCGTCGGCCGGCGCCGCAGCGTCGCGCGCGCTGTGGTCGCGTGCATTGCGTGCGCTGCCTACTGCCGCCAGGCGCGACGACGGCACGCTGGCGTTGCTGGCTACACACTACGACAGGTTAGTATACACATACTATCCCGAGCGTCGGCCGGCGCCGCAGCGTCGCGCGCGCTGTGGTCGCGTGCATTGCGTGCGCTGCCTACTGCCGCCAGGCGCGACGACGGCACGCTGGCGTTGCTGGCTACACACTACGACAGGTTAGTATACACATACTATGGCATATCTCTTATAAATACATATTTTCAGACCAAACCTGCCATTCTGTACCACTGCAGCTCCTGTTAGCCAGTATCAACAGTGGCGTGCTTTGTAACGTATAATGCAGCTGTACAATGAAGCACAGGCTACGTGCACATACATACTACCTATTACATATAAGTGTTCGCAAATAATGTTAATTTGTCCCCGACGGGGCGATACCAGATTTTTTTTCGCTTGATGAGCCATCGTTCTTTGTATAGTTCAAAATCTTTTGTATGTTCCTTCTGTGTTATTGGTCTTATCCTCATAGTTTAATAAAATATGAATTTTCTTCATTTGAAGGTACATACAGACGACAACAGGCTGGGCGGCCATCTTGGAATCATGCAGTCTTCTAGCGGAGTCGTTCGATCCCGCTAGAACTCCTTACGCACTCACATCCGCTGTTAGTAATACATAATTATTTTAATCTGTTAACTTTAAGAATCCGCCAAAATGCAAAATTTCAAATATTGTTATGTTTTTTAGTGGAACAATTACGTTTTATGCTAGTACTGCCCTCTGATGCGAGATCATTACAGTAATACTTATTTTTTCCCTTTTTCGAAAAAAAATTTTTTTTGAGAATTTTATCAATTGTTTTTACTAGATATAATACTACAAGTTTTATGAATTTTATTCTACACCATTATCTCTTAAATTCGATAAAAATCAATAATACTTATTTAATGTTAGTATAAAACTTACAGACAAGTTTTCTATTTCAGCTCACACTCAGTTGCGTAGTGTCGCTAATAGAGAAAGCTTCCTTCTTAATAAACACGCCAGAAGCGACGTCAAACGAACGCCAATGGTCTAAATTCCTCAAAACCCTGGCCCGAGCTCTCAAGAAGACGACCTTGAACGTCGCCAAGCCTGTCAAGCTCATGATGGAGAGCAAACTGATGTATCATTTGAAGCAACTGGACTCGAGGAGCACTATAGAAATCTTACAGCGTGGAAGATCGGCCGCCGAGTTCGCTGATATGACAAAACTTGACGTTCAAGAGCAGCTTGTCAAACACCTCTGCTGACTTTGCGAAGAGACACTGATTCAAACAAACACTGACTTGAAAAATTGCGACGGAAACGTCAGACCTGACAGTTGAAGTCACAGACGTCAATGTCAGTTCGACGTGTGACTTGGGAATCAATGTCGTATTGACGAGTGTCGTTGATGTTTGGTCGTAAATGGGGGTTCGACTGAACGTCAATGTGACTTTTTTTTTGTACCGGGTTGAGATCAGCAGAAGCTGTGGCGTAGAATCTAAAGAAAAATTATGTAAAATAGATTTTTTTTAAATTGTAAAATATATTTAAAGAATACCAATTTTCTAGGTTTCATTTGGTATTATTCTTTATTTTGACAAGCGAAACCGTTGTTAGGTTTTGGTAATTTTCGATAGGTTTTTATAAGACGAATTTGCATTGTGAAATAAAATAAGGCATTATAACAGTGGTATTGTAATTGTATATTTTAATCGACGTTGTTTGTCTGAGGCTCTGTATGTCAGAGTTTCATGCCCGAATTTAAATTTACTTTAAAATAAATTAAAAAATAAAACAATCGATTTTTCACCGATTTTTCGGTGATTTTATATTTATTTATTTAAAGACTGCTCGTCTAAGGTGTGCGTGATTAAAAATATATAATTAATTATGCCACTGTTAAACTATACAATTTCTAGTATAATTTTTTTTTCTCAAATAGAAATTGTATTTTACATATAATTATTATATATATTTAGTTGTATTTTAAATGTATGTATATGTAATATAGAAAATGAGCGAAGGCAAAAAAAATATATATTAAAAAAACAATTGCTCATTTTACTTCGTCAAAAAAACGAACGTCATTCAGATGTATTAGTTTAGGATAGAATGGCAACATTGAAACCTATTGATTTGGAGTATTGCCAGATGTAAAAATTAGCACCTATCACAAAAGTTTCTAGTTTCTTGTATAAAAAAAGGATGTCCGATGGTACTTTTCATATTAATCTTTTAACATTCATTCTTGTAAATATTAAGAAGAATAAAATGTTTTATCAGCTGTAGACTATTAATTTAACAAACGAAAAAAAAAAATAGCTTATTAAACAAAAAAAAAACTATTATTTAACATAGAGACGGGGTTATATTTATATTATGTAATATCGAAAAACGAAAAATCCATTGAATTTATTAACATGGAAAATCATATGTTTTTGTCCATAAAAATTCTTGGATACAATTTTTACAACAAAAAAAAAAAAATGTATAAAACAATTTATCTGAGAGTTGATTTTTTTTCGTATTTTTTTATTTTAAATGTTAAATTTAAAAAGGTTAATACGTTTTTTTTTTTATTGTGATTTCTATTGTGATATCAAAGAAAATCAATTCTCAATTAAAAAATGAATCGCAAATCCACATTTCGACATTTGTTTTTACGTTAATGTGTTTTTGGATTTCATAGATTAAAAAATACAGTTATTTTTATGTTTCGCCTCTTTTTTTTAGTACTATTAAAACTCATTCAATGATTTTATCTTATTATTTTTATTTAATACTATGTAAAATTCCCTTTTTACAGTGGCGGCGTAGCGTGGGTTAGCGGGGTGGATGTCATTTTTATTAAGCTCACCCTCACCCCGGAATAACATCACGGTAAAAGACTTAAAGAGATATATATATAAATATATAAACGAGATATGTGGAGTCGCGAGTTACCAGTTCAAACCGCTAGTAATTATTTGGAAAATTATTTTATCACTGTGCGAGTCACGTGTCCGATGCTTACTCACCCCCCCCTTACGCCGCTACTGCCTTTGTAATCAATCCCTATAAAGAAAACATACTCAATAACTCGACTTTTTTGGTCGAAGTCTGGAATAAAATTTAGACAAATCTTTTAAATTTAATTGCCATCCTTAGCTTGAAGCAAGTGACTGCTTAATGCATTTATATTCTGATGTATAATTTATAATTGATAGCTGTCAAATTCTATGGGTACTGGGTACTGGGTATGATCATTCCATCTCAACCAAACCGTTTGGCTATGGCCGTTATTTAACGTATATAAGCACATTTTTATAGTGTGGCTTTGTAAACTCCCGAGTCCAGAACTATGAAACTTATAAATTGTGCTTTGAAAATGGTTATGTCGACATTAAATCAAATGCACTATGATAAATCTTGTATCACTAAGGTACTAAGCAATATGGTATAAACTACATACAAATATTAATATGCTCCATATTAATGAGAAAGACAATGCGTCTTGCAAATAGTTTCGCACCGGCCGGGTTTCCAACCCGGAAGCTCAAATTCATATTAAAAATTCTTTATTTCGTGAACATGAAATTAGATAATGCAGTTGTCATGGCAATGATTAGCGTGGCATGTTCTACCATACTGGCATATAAAACAGCTCTTGCGTAACAAGTCAGAGACGCCTGTTTAAATGTGGATTTTTTAAAAATATTAAATTTCTTTTCTTGGTGGCGCTAATATATTAATAGATTTTGTCTTTAGCCAGTAGACACTACCATGAAAAATTTGCAAAGCGCATCTAACGGATAGACGAGGAATTAAGATCGGTATCGAGTCTCGGGTTGTAGCTGCCATGTTAGTCATTGTGGCCGGATAGTGGCGACAGATTCGCAACCTTTCAAACTGGAACTCAACATGAACATGCGAAACGCGGTAACACCTCCGTCTACCCCTCGAGGGATTACGGCGTGAGATCGTTAGTAGAAATCATTGTATTAAATCTAACTAATCCAAACTCATGGTTAAATATAAATGTAGGTAGCTATAGTTATTCCAACTCACGTATAACTTTCGATTACGGTTTGAAGGATGTTTTCGTTTCGACAGGCGTGTATATGCACATTGTATAAAGGGCACATACGCACACTTGAACGATGTGCGTCAAATCACAAACAGCCAAACCTTTGTGAGATTTAATATCTTTACATAATAAAAGTAAATAACACTCCCTCTCCATCAAAAAATCCTTTATTACACCCAAAAGATCTTTTAACAATCTCGGTATCTAAGAGTAGCTGGACAGTTTGAGCTCCTGCAGCAAGTCAAACACCGTCTCCACAAGTCTGTATTTAGCACCGAAAGCTGTACGTCTCGCGTCCACTGATCCATATGACATGTTCAAAGTGAACAGGTCCGGAAAGAACTGAAAGGAAATGGTCCTTTTTGAGTGTCTTTAAAACAAAGACAAAGTCAAAAGCACGTAACTATAGGGTGGTATGACGGCCAAATGCCATGGGCCCCACCGTCCGACGATGCCGCGAGCAATTTCAATGTTAACCATCGGTAGCGACTTCAATGGAAATGACCTAAAGAAAGGTTTCAAGTTTTTTAGGAAGGGCCTTATTCGATTCATTTGCTACGGGCCCCGGGCGGACTAATGTACTTACCGGCCTTGTATGTTGTATTCTAATCTATACCATATCGTTGGTTAGTCCCTGTGACACAAGTTACGATGCTTACTACAGGACTGAGTCATGTGTGTCGTGATGTGGGTATTATTAGATATTATTTGTTTGACATTTCAAACTCCAACGCACACAATGGTACATCCAGGATTGTCATTTGGGGGGGCTCACCCTCAAAACTGACGACCTTTTTTAGAAGCGGTTTTGGGTACCTCATTAACGTTAGATTTAAACAAAGTAAGGGCTACAAGTCCGGAGAATTTACATGTTTTTGGGGCTAGCCCATCCCATGTATCTGCCAGTGCACGGCATCACTTTGCTTCGGTTTAACAGCGAGGCAAAAACGTTCCGTTACCGAGTTGATATTTGTGCTACGACCTTAATAATTAGAAATCTCACAGCAGATGTTTTATCTGAATACAAATAATCGTCTAGATATTTGGATAGGACCTCTGCAAGACGAGATTAAATCGGCATTTTTACGCACGAACGTCAAGCAGATTTTGTGAAAATAATAAAGTTAAAATCTGCTCATTTACTTATAACTTGACAAGAAGTAGTTTAAAATTACCTTGAATCCAGTGAATGGTTCTAAATTGAATTCCTGCGTCATTTCATTGCATTTTAATATGGTAGCTTGCTGTGGGGATACGTGGAGTAGATTCAGTTTTGCCTAAAATAAAAAAGGAACCAAATTCATTGAGATAAGTAGGTACTTCGTAGTTTCAGTGTTTCTACCATGCAGGGGAGCAACAACGGGGAATGTCCAGCAGTGGCTTAAGAAGACCCTCCGGTACCCGTGGCAAAAACATATAAAGAGGCCCGTAAAAAACAGGCTATCGCTTTTAGGTCTCCGTTCCAAGGTTGTCCTTTAGGCTCGGGTCCCCTGGAATATTGCCATGCCCCTCTCTAGTTACACCACTGGTGTTATGGGCGTCCGGATGACCTCCAAAAACATCGAACACCCTCTTCCAGGGTGTCCATTTAACTGTTTATTTTTAGACAAATCATTTTTTTATTTGAATAAAATAGTTTTAAACATTGTAAAATGTGCTGCCTAAAAATAATCTAAGTGGATACTAAGTCCTCCAGTGATTTGTGAAGTTTAACCCCCTTTGGCTTTTTAAACTAGCATAAAAATAATGATGGATAGTTGGACGGCCCCACATTTTGAGGTTGAGATCCTGCTACCATGACTTCGAATAACTTTTCTACAAGTCAGATGCAATATTTTACTACTGCTTTAGGCCTGGTTGAGAACTAACATAAAACGACTCTTGACGAATTAAAAAAAAACATTTTAATCTTTAGTCTAGGCACTGAAAAGTAGAATGCTTCAGACACCTACCTCTCTCTTTTTGTCAACAGCTTCCCTTATTTGCATAATAATGTTGCGACTGCCGGCGTTTGCGTTCCATCTATTAGCAATAAATATATTGAATAATTGCATTAACAGTTTACGTTGTTTATAAATACACGTTTATAATATCTTAGAGGTGGAAAACGAACATACGACCCGCCTGATGGTTGAAACATGCCTCGCCATACCAAAGGATACTACGGCATCCTCTAGAATACTTTGGCATACCTAAGAAAGCCTCGTGTGTCTTCGCGTAGTCATCCTAAAGTATCCCTTGCCATGCCGAGCCAACAATGGGAACCTGGCTTAAGGCGAGTAAATTTTACTACATTTCCTGTTAAAGCTCGCGGAAAATAGTTTCTGCCAAAGAGGTCTGATCTGATAGTATCAATAATCTGAATAGAATGAAAATACATGAGTGTGGTAGTAAATTTAAGTTATGTCACCTGCTCCATTGGAAGTTATAAGCCCTCGATAGAAATGCCATGGCGTGATAGTTGTGTCTCTCGGCCACCCACTCCTTGGGGCAGGAACCTTCCATGTGATTGTGAGCGTCAAAATCGGGGAAGAAGTCGCAAGCGGCTTCACGCATAAGCTGGAGAACAATGGACATTGACGGTCAGATAGCAAAGTCGGAAGGATCGGAGAGCCATTATAAATACCGGCACGAGAGGCATATCACCGTTACCTCTACATGGGCAACGGTTTGGCCGTGTTCTTAGCATTCCAGATATAATTGGCATCGTCGTGTCAACAGGCAGCGGTATCACTATTCATTAAGTGTACCGTCTACTTGTTTGCCTATGATGTTGTAAAAAACTTCCAACCGCGAATATAAACTATATAACTCTAGTTTCTGCCAGCGGTCTACATGACCGAGGTAAGTTTAGAATGGTTCAGAGCGAAAGGAAACAGTAAAAGCGGTTGAAAGGTTTTGTTTGAAATCTAGCTCACAGGTAGTTTCCAAGCGAGTATTCTCTAGCCCATATCCTATTCAGATTTAAAAGGTACAAAATGTTAAAGTTTCATTAGAATCCATTCAGTTGTTATTGCATGAAGGAATTTCGAACACGTAGGTATACTTACAAACTTTCGCGATTGTAGAAGTTGTAAACTGAATGTTAGTGTAATGTTGCTCACCTGCACAAGTCGTTTGACAGAATAAGGCTTGTCAAAGTTCTCCTTCAAGGCAGATGTAGTGGCATTAGCGATCCACTTCAATCTGACAGTGCTACCGATGCATACAAACGTCACGGTCACGCACACGCCTGTCACTGTTAATATTACGCCCTTCCTGTAAAAAAATATGGACTTTAATACCAACATCATCGTCATAGGATTAAAGCGTCCCTCAAATATTGCCTTACGATCCGATTTTGTTCCGCTGGCTTGCAGGAGCTCCCTGCAGTCGTAATTTATTCTATATTTAAACAATTACACTTTCATTACAGTTATATAACACAATTCAATGGTGTTTTGAGGGTCAGGCGTCTCCAGACCGCTGATCCGTGTAGGTTTTGGCCTCTAGCCCTTTCCATTGTTCCGCTTCGCTGGTTCTAGGAAGTCTGAAACCGCTTTCTTACTACCACCTATTTATTGTGACTAAGTTCGCTCAAGGTCCCAAGACAGACGGTAGGGTGTCCGAAGACTGCTTGTGCGTCATTTTACAGTTGCATTATTCAATCAAAGGACGATACTGATGATACTGGTGAATAGGAATGTCAGTGGAGGGTGTACCCCGAAAAAAAAAAACAATTCGATAGTGCAGTAAACAATACGAGTAAATCACATTTTACAATAATAATTATGATTTTAAATTTAGAAATTGATTTTTTTTCTTTGGTGGGATGGTGGTGCAAGCTTGCCTGACGATGCCTATTTACTGTCGATTTGAACAGTTACTCCAAGTTGTAATGCTCGGGGAACATTATCACCGGGAGAGAGCTTCAATTCTGAGCAGTGCGAATAATGAATTTTACCGCAAATGTGGTAGTGGTATGTTAACCAAATATGAAAGATACACGGTCAACAATTATAAATCATAATATATTTGTTGTTAGGTCTCATATTACTTACCCATTAGGGTCTGGTTTCATATCCCAACCTTGATAGGGCAGGTTGCTATACCTCAATGTAGCTATGCCGATCGGCCCTGGAAATATTAACAAATAACATTAACATGTTTCTTAGCAAACCAATGAGCTGCAAGTATTTTCAAGAAGTTCGACTCGTGCAAAGAAATATGTTTCCTTTTAATGTAAATGTGATATTAAAGGAACACACTTTGTATCTGATATATAGCTGTGTTATTATAGTTTTATTAAAACATTTAATATATATTTATCCATGTCCTTACAGGGTGTCACATGTATACCTTGTTTATATTAACACCTTTTATACCGAATGTAATGTGTGTATGCGATGCTGATAAGTGTGCGTTGCAACAAAGAATAACGAACGATGCGAGCTGATGCGGTGATGATCAGTATACTAGTTGATTGACACCTGATACAGATACAGTTCAATGGTTAATACAACGTACATAAGACACCAGTCCGAAACTGTATAGTGAACTTGTCTTCGTTGAATTTGTAGTCATTCACGTAGTTGCTGGTCCACAGTTTCCTGTTCTCCTGCCACTGACACACCACGGGAGGTTCCGACCACATCACGTTCTGTGGTAACCTGTTATATGAAGTATTTTATACAAAGTCACGGGTAAACAAGAAGGTGGCACATTTGACGGGAAGAAACTCCACCGCCTGACTTCACATCAGCACATGACGATGCCCTTGACATCTCAGAAAACCAAGAGCGCTGACAAATCGTTGCCCATGTAGAGGTAAGGTTACATAATGTATTGTACCTCTCGTGCTGGTACAGTACATATTTCGGATAAACACAAGCTACGAGACCAAGCAGACAAATTTCCATGAACTGTCCCAAGATATAATAATAATAATAATCGTTTATTTGTTTGATTTATGTGTTTGATACAGGTGTTAATTATAATTTAATTATTGTCTCAACAAAAATCTGCCCTACTGGCGTACAAATATTAGATTGTCAATTAATAATACAAATACAATTTTAAAATTGTTACAATTAAATAATGATGTCAAAAAAAAAAAACACATAACGACACACACATTGGCTCAGCCCTGCACTAAGATAAAATCTTGTATCCCAGGCACTAAGCAACGTTATGGTATATACTACATAGATAAGAATACAAAATCCAAGACCGGTAAGCGAAACAATGCGTCTTGCTAATAACACACTGTCCCGCCCCCGCCGGGATTCGAACCCGGAACCTCTAGCGTAGCAGTCGGCTGTTTACACCATTGCGCCACATCTATACATATAAATATTGTTTTTGCTTCGCATATCTATCTTTCTTCATGTTAATCAAAAATTCCTCACTCAATGAAGACCAGCGCCAGTTTCTCATACTCCGCATCCACCCTTTTGATCTCGGCTTCTATTTCCTCAGGTGTCCTCGTCACACCTGGTGGCGGGGGCTCCGGGGCGCGATACTGGACCTGGTACTTCATGGGTTTCAGGGCTTTTGGCAGCTCGACTGTGACAGAAATACAGAACACGCTGCCCTTGATTGTATTTTTCAACTAAGGAACCAGAGGCATATCTACAGGGTTGCATGGCAGCAAAATGCTAGAGGCCTCAGCCTAAGAAGGCTGCAAACGCGAGAGGATTTAATTTTAATGAAGAGTTAATAAAAAAGTTCGCCAGTTTACCCGTCCGCTTCATTTACGGACCGTTCAAGGTTAAGTTCATGGAGGTTAGAGAGAAGGAGAAAGATCGCTGCAGAAAATAGTGTCACAGAAATACGGACAAAATAAGTGAGGCGCTGCGATCGCTAAGTTGTCTCAATAAAAGCGGGCTATTTGCAATTTGTACATTATTCAACTAACTTCATCTACTTCTACTCAAACAGCTAACTTCTCAGATACTACTTACCGACGGCAGCGCGGCTGGTGGCTGAAAAATGAACTATAAATTGTCCGAATTTTCAGGGACAGGCGGGCTAATGCTTTAGCGCCTAGCAATCGTCCTTCTTCTCTCTAACCTCCATGGTTTAGTTACACCACTGTACAGAGAACTAAAAAATTGCAGCTTCCAAGGCTACAATTTGTTTATTACGCAGTGCTCAAACTTGTCGCTGTGACACTAGCCTGCCAATACTAACAGGAAGTAATACTGCAATGTTCGATCGTCATATAATAATATTTAACATGTTGACTGTCGGCGTTTTGTTTTCTTTATGTCACTTTATGTACTGGAGTACACCCTCTGCTTAGAGCTTCGAGATGTTTCATATTGTTGACTGTGTTACATAGTGGTCTAACTAAACCACTGGCTATACGAAAGATCCAATGTTCGATTCCCATCTCGGGTACATATACACACAATAAATGATATGCCCTTAAATTAAAATTCAGATTAACAAGAAGTAGATATTTGATTAAAACCTCTTTATACTGCCGACCCGCCGCGGCTTCGCATGGACATTTTGCATGAATTATATATACTACTCAAAACAAAATAAGGGCCACGAGGTATTTTTTTTTATTTTGGTGTAAATTATTAAACATTTACATATTGAAAGTAGTAAAATATTGAGTATACAAACTCTTTGATACCTAAACTTTTTAATATTGTAGTATTCATCTAACGCTGGCAACAATTTTAAATAAAATTTGATTTAAAATTATTTTTGAAAATTTTGATTCCATTTTCTTTGTCGTTTTGCTTTCCTTAGCTTCTTGGTTTATTAGAAATTATCAGAGTTCATTGATATCTCGAGTCAGAAACATCTTTTGCAATATGCCACAAGCACGCAAGCGTCATATGGACTGGCTGACAGCAACCAGAGCCGTTACAATGATTGGAGAAGGTCATTCGCAGCGATCTGTGGGTTTGTAATTGGGATTTTCTCGAAGCTATTCAAAATCTATGGAATCGTTTCCAAGAGACCGGCGGTGTTAGAAGAAGACCTGGTTCGGGCAGAGTTCGCAATACAACAGCTCAAGAGGATCGTTACATTCGATTAAGTGCGCGCCGAGATCGCACAACGACAGCCCGTAAGCTGCAAAATCGTTTACGGCTCACAACGGGTACTCGTGTCAGTGACCAAACTATTCGTAATCGATTGCATGAAAACCAGCAGGCATCAAGAAGGCGAGTTGTCCGTGTTCCATTAACCAGAAATCATCGTGCAAATCGTTTAAGATTTACCCGTCAACATTTGGACTGGGACATAAACCAATGGAGCATGGTGCTCTTCACAGACGAATGCAAAGTTAAATTTTTTAACGACGATCGGCGTATTTTCAGAAGCCTGCATCCATGAAGTCGATCGTTTTAGTGGTCCAAATGTAATGATTTGGGGCGGGATAAGCTTACACGGCAAAACTGAGTTCGCTATTTTAAATGAGGGTACTGTTACTGCTCAGCGGTATATTGAGGAAGTTGTCAGACCACATGTGATCCCATTTGCCCAGCGAGCGGGTCCTGGATTCATTTTGATGCAAGACAATGCTCGTGCACACACGGCTCAAGCGACTCGGTTTGTACTGGAAGCGTCTCAAATTCAAGTCTTGCCGTGGCCGGCGAACAGTCCGGACTTAAATCCAATAGAGCACATGTGGGATCAGTTGAAACGAAGAGTTAGAGACGGTGATCAGGAATTCCACAACCAACAGCAACTCATCAACACTGTTAAAAGGGCCTGGGAAGAGATTCCAATGGAAAATGTCAGGGATTTGATTGAGAGCATGCACTCCAGGCTTCAGGAGTGCGTAGCGAAACGAGGAGGGCATACTCGTTACTAAAAGATGAGCATGGAGTATTTTCTTTTGTTTTCAGTAACTTTACATTGTTTTTATTTTTAACCTTAAATGTGTTTTTTTCTTTCAATAGCAAATAAACTTTTTAATCATTATTATTGGAATAAGTTTATTGGTCTACACGGTAAAAACAACATTAGTTTTCGTTATGGAGACAAAAAAATATATATTGGTTTTATTATTTTCATGGTACAGACAAAATACCTCGTGGCCCTTATTTTGTTTTGAGTAGTATAAATAGAAACCTTCCTCTTGAATCATTCTATTATAAAACCGCATCAAAATCCGTAACATAGTTTCAAAGATCTGACCATACATAGGGACAGACAGCAGGAAGCGACTTTGTTATACAATGTAGTGATGATATTCATCCTACGGAATTCTACGTTAAATAAACAAAAAAAAAACGCAAAATTAGACATTGGCATCAAACAAGATATTATTTATTTATATCACAATATCAAAATGATAACCATAAAAGATAAAAACGATTACCACTTGATGGCATTTGTGGATTTTTATCAACAGAATCAGAGTGTTTTATTTATTTAGTATATTTATATATTTTTTTTCGAGGAAAATTATTAAAACCTATTTATTACATCCTTAAGTATTTTTTATATCCGCGTACTTATTTTTCGATATTTTTAATTCCTTTTAGGTTAGAAAACAAAAAAAAATGTAAGAAGTGCTTTTACGTAATGTGATGAACTGAGGTGATGGAGGTGATAAGATGTGATAGAATCGATGACGGATTTGTGATAATGTGCACGACTGTTTACAAACGATGATGCTCACAAAAAAAATGTAAGTGTAAAAGATATTTTTAAAATAAAAAACAATGTTTACCATTTTGGTTTTGGAATTCTTTTTAAAAATAAAAAAAAATGCAATGCCATTCGTCGGCAAGTTTAAAAACTTTTTAACGGATTTGCAAACTTTTTTTTTTGTAAAAAAGATCTAAAGTTTTTCGTTAAAGAATACTTTGAAAAAACATTAAAAAGATTGTGTCTTGTAGTGTTTTTTTTCTTCGAATTATGATGGCTTCAATAATTATTTTTGTTTCTTTAATATGAGTAGGCTGATGAATGAGACGAAGGCTAGTGGAGAGTGAAAAATGAGTTTATAAATTTATCTGCAATAACATACAAGTAACTGGTGCAGGGTCTAACTTGCAGTGAAGCATGATATTAAATTTTAAATACAAGCCCAATTAGAAGGAACAATTTATTTACAGAAGTCGTTTTAGTATATAAGATATCTAATATAGATCGAATGAAATAAAACAATATATCTAATAAAACTGTATTTTTTAGACCTTCCTGGATTAAAACTTTAAAATTGAGAAAAATATTAAACATACATTAATTAATTAAAAATTTGTAGTTTAATAAATTTAAAAAGTTTTGTTTTGATTTTTTTCTTTCTTCCCCTTTTATCTTTGTTGGGGTTCCATACCAAAAGGGTGCCAACAGGATTCTATTACTGAGCTTCCGCTGTCCTTCCGATTATCAATGGATCTCATGAATTATAATAGATAAATCATTGAAATTTATCAGAGAATGTTTATTTCTGTTGCCGCTATTGCAGCATAATACAATAAAAGTTAATGGGTATAAGAAACGATTATCAACATATTTGTTTAAAAATATCATTTTTTTGAATGGAACCCTTCATGTTTGAATCCGACTCACACTTTGCCGGGTTTATCTACGTTTTTAAGGTTATGTTTTTTTTTTAATAAAATCAAAAGCCACGACGTTAAACGTATTAAAAACTGGCAGAACAAATAATTTTTAAAAGTTTATTTGCCAATAGATAACATAGATTAACGAGTTGCTTTGGATTAAAATTAATCTCTTAAATTCTAGAAAGCCATCGAAAAATTATTTTATATTATGTACCTACTTATAGAATTATATTAAAATATGCTTTTGTACAAGTCTTTCTTAATTGTTAAGTACCCGAAGTACATGCCCGTGGCTTCGTTTATGATTAAACAATTTATGTCAATCGTACAAAGCCATTTCATTCGAGTGGTTATGTGAACAGTTTAAGAGCTGTCCAGGCAGATTGTGTAAGTGTTTACTCTCTCGAATGACACACGCATACTGATTGGATACTCTCGCTTGTTGTCGTGCAAGGCAATTCTACAGGACTATTTTCATAACGTTATCTCGGTTGGAAAACATTGATATCGCGATGTAGAAGTAATGCAACTACATCTAGTATTGAAAATATAAACTAAAAGTTTTTTGAATATTATTTGACATTAAATTGTCTTTACATTTACTTATAATAAATCTATGAAACATTTAAGGAAAGTTTACTCAAATAGGTTACTTTAAACAAAAATATTTTTTTAAACGTTAAAAAAAGGTTCAAAACTGGTTTAGGTAAGTAAAGGTTATTTTTTTTTAATTTTCGATGCGATTGGTCAACAAAAATAAAAAATATGCGTCACAGATATGTAAATATATAGCAGTGGTGTTAACAGCCGACTGCTACTCTTAAGGTTCCGAGTTCGGATCCCGACGGCGGCGGAACTTTTTGTTATTTGCAAGAAAGTCGAATTGTTTCGCTTACCGGTCTCGGATGTAGTATTCTTATCTATGTGGTATACCACGTTCTCCGTAACAATGACTACGTACCTCTCCGACGTCCTCTGTGGTGCAGTGGTGTAAACAGCCGACTGCTACGCTAGAGGTTTTGGGTTCGATACCCGGCGGGGCAGAACTTTGTATTATTTGCAAGATGCATTTTTTCGCTTACCGGTCTTGGATGTAGTATACTTATCTATGCGGTATATACCATATCGTTGCTTCGTTCCTGTGACATAATCACTGCAGGGCTGAGTCAATGTAAATAAATGTGTGTGTCTTGATGTGGTTTATTTATTTTTTATTTAAACTTAAATATAAACGAAATAAATATTACCAAAAGATTGTATTTTCAACAAACAAGCTTAAGGTGTCAGGAGACGTATATGTAGGAAGGTAAACAGGTAAAGTCAATACATAATAAATAGTAGGTAAATAGGTAAAGTATATGGATAATGAATATTATAATCTAACCAGGAACTATGTATTTGTTTGAAGTTTTCAAATGCGTTTCAAGTTGGTAAGTAGGTACTTATTTATGCAAAACAAATTACATTGTTCGAAAACACTTATCTATACCCGTAGAGAACTAGGCAGCCAGCAAAACATATTACCTAATCTAACACACCAATCAACTCGTTAACAAAACATCATAGTCTCGCCTTTCGCGTCGCTGTCAAACGCGAGGCGCTACGATACCGCGACGCTGATAAGTGTGCGTTGCAGTATGGTGTTACATACAAAGAATAACGAACGGCGCGAGCTGATGCGGTGTTGATGCGTTTTTAATTACTTTTACAAGTACATACAAAATCATGAGCACACAAGCAAACGGTTCATGTTTGAAAGTGACATTGAACATTAAGAGCACCGCCAAAGCGTTGCCTATGCATCGTGCCGGTGATTACACAGGCTCTACAATCTTTCGACGCGAACTGCTTCCCATTGTAAATAGAAAAGTGGGAGGGTACCAACGCAGACACATCCCGCACGTAGATCTACCACCTGTTAAACACTTAAGTATCATTATAAACATGTTTCCGTTGTTTCAGCGCATGGATGTTCGTAACAATCATTACAATATCACCGAGAGAAGCACGGTACTTTAAGAAATGCCTAACAGGTTACATGACTGATCTCCAGGATTGGGTCGATGAAGACGGGAACCTGACCAGATTTGTCGGTGAGTTAACTTTTCAGGGCTTTAGATATCTCAGGGCTTTAGATAGCTGTCTGCTTCAAGGATTTATAATTTAATAAGTACCTTTTTCTGTAAATATAGAGTACCCTTATGTATACAAGTTACGGAAAACTCTGCTCCGGTGGTACAGTGCTGATGTCCGTTTTTAAATTAGTTTTTGATTTTACCCTTCTAAGACAAAGCAAAAAGGAAGGTTATGGTTTTTTTATCGAATTCACTGTCGCATAAAATTATCTACCCTTATGTAAATTACTGTTACAATACATTTGTTTTTGGTCTCCTACAATTATATATTTTTTAATTTTTCAGATAAAAAATCCTCTATAAACATAGTGAACGCAACGAATCCGGTCAAGGAGTTACGGCAGACGACAAAACGTTTTGACAAACTGTCAGCAGAACCTGTGAGATATTTGAGCTTGGCTCGGTGCAGATTGAACAATGTGCCGTATGTGAGTATTTTTAATTACATCGCTCATCCACTTTAGACTTTTTATGGTTTTTTTAACAGATTTTCTGTAGATCAGCAATCAGTTCGTACAATTTTTCACAAACAAAAGATCGGTCACCGACTATCGGACGGCGGGCAGCCGTAATACGGCATACGTAAAACGCAGCCAAGGTAGAGTCAGGGGCCTTACTCCAACAGTACGCAACCGAAACTTCGGTAGGATAAAACATCGAAAGTGAAGTTTCTCAACATTTTTCTGATTGTTGTGAACCGGTCATGATCATAGGCATGAAGAACGTGATAAGTTTGACATCAATCGCATCGTAGTGGAGGCCGGGCTGGGGAAAGACTTTCGTAGTCAGAAACGTCCAAAAATTCGGCGGATACTTCGATTTTTGTCATTGCAGTCGATGCCCTGACTCGCAAGTTACCGTATTATCGTACAAGATTTAACAACAATAGGGACGACAAATGAACTACTTTTTATTATTATTAGTTTTTATACCAACAGACAATAGAAATTTGCTTCAAAATTTCAACTTTCTAGCTAATCAGAAGATAAAATCTGCTAACAAAGTAATGGATGGATAGCGTAAGGCTTACATTCAAATTTGATATTTAAAAAAATTCTTCACTTGTTGAGCATAACAAAGCATCAGAAAAAGATTTTTAGTTTAATTTTTTTATTCATGACCAGGCAGGCATTTGACCCCAAACCCGCCTGATGTTAAGCGGCGATGAGGTCTTAGGTGGATCATGCCTGCCTAGGAGAAACCTATTCACTCTTGCCTTAAAGAGGCCCAAGTTATATTGGTCAGGGAACACATCGGCAGGCAAAGAATTCCACATCCTTGCAGTACGCATTATGAAGGAGCTATCGAAGCGTTTAGTCCGGATGGTCGGAATATTTACCACAAAAGGATGCAACTTAAGCCTACGTCTTATATTCCGATTATAAAAGGGGGCTGCTGGAATTAAATTGTGCAATTCCGGCGCACACTCTCTGAAATGTATCCTATAAAATACCGATAGACACGCAACTTCACGGCGGTGGCTGAGGTCATGAAAGTTAGCAATATCATCGTCAATCCCGATGATTCTTCGGGCTCGCTTTTCAACAGAGTCTAAAGCTGCTAGCTGATACTTGGCTGAACCATCCCAAAGGTGACAGCAATATTCCAAACAAGGCCGAATTAGCGCCTTATACAGGACAAGCCGTTGTTTGGGCGTGAAGTATCGCCTAACCCGGGATAGAACACCAAGCTTTTTAGCCGCCGTTTTGGCTATAGACTCGATGTAGGAGCCGAAATTCATGTTCGACGATATTTCCAGGCCAAGAAGCTGCATATGATTAGTTATCGGTATTGATACACCCCGGAAAGTCGGAGTCAGCTGGAAGGGACTCCGTTTGGCGGAAAAAACACACGCCTGTGTTTTGGCTGCATTGAATCCAACAAGATTGGCTTCACCTCAGTCCGAAACTGCCTGAAGTGCCAGATTCAAGCGCTCAACTAGAGACTCTCGACAAGACTGAGTTTCATTCCGACTGGCCCGAGAACTGGAGAAGTATCTGTCCGTAACAGTAGTGTCATATGCATAACCAACTGTTCTAGGAACTAGCAGATCATTTATGTGTAGCAGGAGTAGTTTTGCGGACAGAACTGACCCCTGGGGAACACCAGCGTCGATTGCTTGTTGTTTGGACAAGAGACCATCCAAAACCACTTGAATCGAACGGTTCCCGAGGAAGTCTGAAATCCAATTGCAAAGACCAACCGGAATCCTAAAAGAGCGAAGCTTGCTTAATAGGCTACCGTGCCAAACCCGATCAAAGGCCTTGGAGACGTCAAGTGAAACTGCGATGGCTTCACCGTATCTATCTATAGCCTCGCTCTAAAGGTGGGTGGCGTACACAAGAAGATCCCCAGTAGACCGACCTCGGCGGAACCCGAACTGACGGTCACTGAGGAGATCATTGTCTTCAAGGTAGCCGAGGAGACGATTATTCAGTACACGTTCCATAGTCTTACAGAGTACAGAAGTGACCGAAATGGTCTATAATTAGATGGATCGGCACGGCTTCCTTTTTTGGGCACAGGCTGCACGTTAGCTAGCTTCCACGACTTGGGAACAACTCCAGTCTCAAGTGAGAGGCGATACAGGCTTGTTAGGATGGGAGACAACTCAGGAGCACAGTTGCGCAGCACCACTGCAGGGATTCCATCAGGACCACTAGCCTTGTTCACGTCTAGACTTTGCAGGATTTTAAGTACCTCTTTTTGGATAATAACCACATCACGACACACACATTGACTCAGTCCTGCACTAAGATAATCTTGTATCGCAGGCACTAAGTATATATATATGATATAAACTACGATAAGAAAACAACATCCAAGACAGGGAAGCGAAACAATGCGTGTAAATTCACTTACATCAAATTTATTCCCCAGGTTTTCAACTTCACGTGTACCAATCAGACATTGGGCACCACATTGGAGTACCTCTCGCTGTACGGGAACCGGTTCAGCGACCATTTGAGCCCTGATGACCACTACAGTGTCAACTTAAACGCAACTGAGGCCAGGGAAATAGATGTCTACATCACAACTGGAAGGAATTGTAAGTTTTTTCCATCCTTTGTTTAATTACCATGATGTATTTACAGGCGGCAGATCTACATTGAAGATCTTCTGGGTTGGTGAAGCAGTTCACTGTGTTTCAGTTTGAAGGATTGATTCGCGTTCAACTAACTACCAAAAAGAGATGGAGATGTGGTGTGGACAACATGGCGGACAAACTCTTGGGGTTGCAAGACATCAAGTGCATCGCTATGTCAATATGCGGTGTTATCACTTTCCACCAGGTGGCTTGTTTGTCCATGAAGTTCAAACTAATGCTGGAAAAGGTCCAAAAAGCTTTTCTTCGGTATTGCTATAAGCACATTTATGGGTATTATCCTTTAATGTACCCTACGAAGTTTCTGCTTGGGTGTTTGGGCATGAATTCGTTGGAGGTCCGGAGAGGAGTTGATGAGTTGTCCACTGGCATAAGTCCTGCATGGATTGATGGATTTGCCTGAAGCGATTGAACATCTTTGCAGGCTTGTTGTGCCGGATAACTACACGAGGCATCGCTCCAATCACCGCCAACAGTTATTCACTCTAGCCACGAGTCACACAGTGGCGCGCGCTCAGGCTCCATTCTGCAGGATGCACACCGCTTTCAATGCTCTCCTGGATGAGTTTGCGAATGGATGGAAGTCATTGATGAATGCTTGTTTAAAGTTTTTTGAGAATGTTTAATTTATTTCATGCTGTTTTTGTTATTATAATCTATATTATTATATTTGTTATTTGCTATGATTTTTATTTTTAAATTTTGTCTTTGTTAAATTTGTAAAAATAATCTATATAAATTGTTGAATAATTATGTAATTGGGTGTAGGCCCATTTAATAAATAAATAACACAAAAAAAAAACATGGGCTATATTTTGGGCACAATAGGTAATATGCATGACTTTTATTTCATTATAATTCAATACCACAGTCTTACACATATCCGTTAGACTTTTCCAATTATCTGACTTATTAACTATGTTATAAAGCTTCAAAGTCGGTGGTTAGACAGAGAGATCCGACATGCACTATGACGTCAAAGTACACAGGCGCCATACAACTTCCATAGAAGAGGTTGTTCTGATGAGCGAGATAGATATTGGTACATATTTACTTTAAATGGTAACATCTCCCTGTTTTATCGTTCAATTCTAATTTATGTTTTCACTGTAAATATACTTTCCACGTATTTTACGATGAATTGATTGAATAACCAAATAAAATTTCATGCATATTCCCTATTGTAAGAGACATGATTCATAGTTATAAGAAATTTAGCCAATATTTTGTTTGATGCAAATTTTAAATAAAAGAAGTTGTTTCTCTTCCAGCGCTTGGCGAATGGAGTTCGGCGCTCAGAGAAGTCAACTTCACTAGATTGAAAGAATTAGATTTAAGGGCATGCTCTATACAAGTTGTTATCGCTAATTTGTTCAGCAACATGCCCAACCTGAGAGCCCTATACCTTGGAGAGAATTCCATAGTCAATATACAACCTTCTGCTTTTCATGGTGTAAGAGATCTACTCCATCTAGACTTGAGCAGGAATTCAAGAGATATCCCATCCATACAATTCTTGGAAGGGGAAGAAACATTTCGTCTCCTTCCAAATCTACGTTCACTGGATTTGTCCTTCACACAATTGACTTCGAGCGAAGCGAAGATATTCCATAGTTTGGGTGATAAATTTCATACTCTATCTATATGTGAGACTGGCCTTAGTGACTTAAAACCGAAAATTTTTGAAAACACATCTATGAGACTGTTAGATATATCTGGCAATCCAGAAATTCTGTCATTTCAGCACGCCCTACGTTCTACCGAACATACGCTAGAAGTACTGATAGCTGAGGGGATCGCTCTAAAAAATATCAACGTATTCCAAAATTTTCGAAAATTAAAAGTTTTGAAGGTTGTTAACAACGAGATAAGTTCCATTACTCCTGATCTGGCAAAGACGTTGACCAGTTTGGAACTTTTGTTCTTAGATAGCAACAGATTCTCATCTTGGGTTGAACCGACGTTCTACCTTATGGAGAATCTGATATTCCTATCCCTACAGAAGAATAACATCAACTTGATCTCAATGAATATGATGTATGACTTTAAAAATTTGACCTACATCGCGATGGCACACAACAATATCGTCTGCAACTGTCACGCGAGAGAACTATTCGATTCCGCCACCGTCGATAGAATTAATATCGTAGAGCTGAACAATATACATACTCGAGATTTCGATGCTGATGAAAATAGTTATAAGTTTATCAATCTAAGTTTTGAAGATTACGATGAAGAGAATGATCATGAAACAGATATGCCAAATTATATTAAACCCATATACAACTGTGAGAACGTTAAAACCTGTGTGATGGAAATGCAAATAGGTCCGAATCATAGTTTCGCTATCGTTGACTACTCTCCATCCAACTACAAATGCCTGTTAAGTTCGGAATTCGTCCCAATTTCTATATCCGAAGTTGAACAATGCAATTCATCGCAGAGGGGCTACACAATAGATGATGCTATCATGAAATCCTCCATCAATTTGTTCCTGTTGCTCCTCATACTCGTTCCTGTGTTACCAATTATGTTGTTTGTGTTCTTTTATAGGAGGAATTTAAAATACTTCATGGTCACCATTAGAAATTCTGCTATGTTGAGCTTGATTAACAAGGACGAGGTTATCAATGGTAAGCCTTATTTTATTGTCTATTTTATAATTGCTTTACTTAAGCCATTTTTTGATCTAGTCAACAACATCACCTGTTGCAATAGTGGATCCAGGGATCCATTAAAGATCTGAGTTCTTTGGATTTGTAACCGTTTCTTTTCTAAAGTCTACCGTAATTGAGGTCAAACCTATCTTTCAAGTTGGAACTAATTTATAATTATTCTAAATTCAAAAAATTCAGTGAAATCGGTGAGAAGGTTTCATGTGACGATTCAAGCAAAAGTGAAGCATATTTGCCAAGGAAATGCACTTTACCACACACTCGACTCATAGAAGTCTAAGTTAGTTCTACATATCCGCTGGTAGAGATCAAACTCTTAAAGTATTTATCATGTATCAATACAGTTTGTGTTGTCCTTTCCCTTTAAGATGACAAAGTTTTCGACTACGATGTCTTCGTATCCTACTGCAATGATGACCGCGATTGGGTGCTGGATGAATTACTGCCTCACGTCGAAAAAGACTGCAACGTTAGTGTTTGCCTACACGAGAGGGATTTTCAGGTATTTTTTTGATCTGGCAAGTTTTCACTCTTTTTTTTCATACTAAATGACCAGGATCATTTGCGATCTAACTTTAAAAGTTACTTTTTTTTAACATAAAACGCCTCAACATTTTGCAATTTTCAAACATTATTAATACAACACATAAATATAAACTTACGCCGTAAATAATCGCTCGAGAGGGGTAGGTAGAGGCGTTACACAACACATTTCGCATGTTTATGTTGAGTCGCTGCGTAAAAGGTTGCGAATCTGTCGCCACTATGCGGGCACAATGAGGAACATGGCAGCTACGGCTCACGGCAACCCGAGACTCGAACCCTCGACCTGTCGGGTCGGTTCGGCCGTTTAACCAAGGCACTTGGCAATTGAACTACCACGTTCTCCGTAACTATGACTACGTACCTCTCCGACGTCCTCTGTGGTGCAGTGGTGTAAACAGCCAACTGCTACGCTAGAGGTTTTGGGTTCGATACCCGGCGGGGCAGAACTTTGTATTATTTGCAAGATGCATTTTTTCGCTTACCGGTCTTGGATGTAGTATACTTATCTTGCGTTGCTTAGAATCTGCGACACAAGTTCTTACGATACTTACTGCAGGGCTGAGTCAATGTGTGTGTCGTGATGTGGTTTGTGGTATATACATTATTAATTTATTGTTTTATGTTACTAATTATTTTTCTTTCCTGTAGGTTGGACTATCGATTCTGGAGAACATAGTGTCATGTATGGACCGATCCAGATCAATAATATTGATAATATCACATCAGTTCTTGCTGAGTCAGTGGTGTCAGTTTGAGATGCATTTAGCACAGCACAGGTGATGAATAACTTCTATAAATAAAAAAAATATACACAACTCACGTACAATAGTAATGCCTTATTTTTAAAACGATTTAATCCTACAGGAAACTAACATTTTAATAATCCTACAAGAAACTAACCATCTAAGTGTTGATTATTATAATAAACATTCTGTTGGATACATTTTATCCAAATCCGTTCCGCCGTTTTTGCGTGATTAAGTAACAAGCATCCAAACGTTCACATTAATAAGTAGCTCTAGGATTTAATTTCGTTTCTTCATTAACAATTTATAATAATCGTGTCTGAAAGTGACTAAATCCAAAACATAATATTACCACATAAAAATGTCTAGCTACTTACATAAAATTATTATTATGTAAAAGTCATGAGAAACAATATAATTACATAAATACAAAATCTTTTTGTAAAAATTACAGTAAATGATGAGGAGATAAAAACACTATATTCATTAGTTTAAATCACATATAAAATCATTGATAGAGTAAAAACCTTGTTTTTGAACCTATGTTAATTAGTCTCCACTTTTAGTTTTGTGGGTAGACTGTTTAATTAGTTCTCAATTAATAGGATATGAAAGGATAACATTACCGAAACATCTTGTGGAGCCAATGCATAACCTATAAATTTCAATAAAAGATGAAATTAATTAATTAAGTGTTGGTTTTCCAGACTCCTCGAAACTCGCCGCGAGGATCTGATCCTGGTCCTTCTAGAAGAAATCCCAAGAGCTATGCGCCCGAATACACTCCACTATCTAATGCTGACCAAGACCTACATAGTTTGGCCGAAGCACAAGCAGAATCAGGTGAACATTTTCTGGGAAAGACTCAAAAAGAGTATCGTGACTCTTTCTAGAAGACAGGTGGAGAATTTGTCACTCGCTTGATAGAAGGAGGGGATTTATCGTAAAAGAATTCGCCTGATAGAAAGCAGTAAGGTCTTGTTTGTTAGAAGATGCTATAAAGAAGAATATGAATGTTAAGCAGAAACAGAAGAAATCATAAATAAATCGTTTATTTGTCACACATCACCAAAACCAGATATCGCAGAAGTTTTGATCACTATAACTAAAACAAAGTCGCTTCCCGCTGTCTGTCCCTACGTATGCTTAGATCTTTAAAACTACGCAACGGATTTTGATGCGGTTTTTTAAAAGAATAATTTAAGAGGAAGGTTTATATGTATATAAAGGTTGCACAATCCGGTCCAAGCCGGGGCGGGTCGCTAGTGTTTTTATAAGTCATAGATCTACAAAATTAAGTATAAGTAACAATAAGTAGATAAGTCAGAATAATATTTTTATGCCGGAAACCTCCCATAGTCATAAAATGAATTGTCATCTCAGATTGGGGTTATATTTTAAATTAATTTTAAGAATTTAGCTCAGTTTTTAATCTGACCGACCCGACAGTAGCACTTTGTAGCTGCCATGTTACTCATTGTGCCCGGATAGTGGCGACAGATTCGCAACCTGTCACTCTGGGACTCAACATAAACATGCGAAATGCGGTGTGTAACACCTCTGCCTACCCCTCTCGAGGGATTAATTACGGCGTGAGTTTATGTTAGGTTTTGTGTATTTTATGGCCTCATTCGCCATTGGTATGATGTAGACAATAGTTTGTCTAATTTTGTATGTTCTCTCTGATATATGTATCATAAGAAGCTAAGTAGAAATAAGTAGGTATATTTTAATGTTGAATAAACAATATTTTAAAGACTTAAAACTAACACCAGTTATTGGTTACCATTTTTGTTTTATTTCTTTCTCAAAAACCAATTCATGAGCAAGTACGGTGTTTGTGCTCTGAGCGTTTTATGTCCCTTACACAGAAACTAAATCTATGCTCTGTGCAGTTTATATTCCGTACAGAGTTCCTTATTCTTTGCTGTCAGCAGTTTTATTCTATTAACCTTATTGCATAGGGATAAAGATATGCGTCTTTTACGCCCGCCATGCTCTATGCCATTTATGTTACGTACACAGAGTTACGAGAACTGTGCTCTGTGTAGTGTTTGTTCTATTTACTTACATGCGGATAAAGAAATCCCTCCAGATATTCGCTTAGGCTGTGGTGGTGTGACCAACAGATCCAAATTGAGAATGCCACCGCAAATCCTGAAAAAAGTTTTAATGTATTCTAATAGTCGTGTCGTGTTGATGTCTCTGGTAGATCTTATTAATCGCCAGATCACAAAACAATTAATAAAGGCACTTAAAAAAGAAAACGCAGGTATTTAATAATTTGGCCAGCTGTAAACACGCTAAAACATGAATTGCCTTAGCTAGAACCATGGATACTTTAACGTGCGATTAACGATATAGCTACTCAGATCCATTACATATCTGGCCAGATCTTCATGAAGCAGTTCGCTGTTCGGTTTTAAAGATTCGAGAGCTAGAACGGCACGAGAGGTATAACATCTTTACCTGTACATGGGCAATATATTGGAGGTGCTCTTGGCGTTCCAGATATCAAAAACATCGTCGTGTCAATAGGCGGCGGTATCACTTTCCATCAGGTGAACCGTCTGCTTGTTTGCCCATGATGTATAAAAACTCGAACAAAGATATATTAAAAAATCTGGCTTACTAACCTGTACTTTCTTAAGTGGACCTCACCAGCTCTTGTCCTAATCATGCACAGCTTTAAATATTTAGCAAAATTTCTCTCTGTAAATAATTTTAGGTTAGTTTAGACATGGATCTGGCACCGCTGAATACATCAACACAAACAACCCGCGACCCTCCTATCTATTTCTGTCGTGAAGCAGTTCGCTTTGTTTCGGTTCGAATAATAGAAGAGGCAGTGTAATAACCGGCTCGAGAGGTCTAGCATCTTTACGTCTGCATGGGCAACGCTTTGGCAGTGCTCTTAGCGTTAAGACATCAGGGGCATCGTCGTGTCAACAGGCGGCGGTATCACTTTCCATCAGGTGGACCGTCTGCTTGTTTGCCCGTGATGTTGAATAGAAAAAAAAAATACTGACAGAAGCAGTAAAACACACGCTGTTGAAGCCAGTAATAACGCTTAGTGACAATTTTTATAAATATAATTTTACCCTTCACCGTAAAAGTGGGATGTTGTAAGAAGTTACGGTTGTGTGCGTATGCGCATTTGTGTATCAGTAAGTTTGTGTTTCTGTGTATCTTTTTGTCGGTATAATCTTCTTCTCTTCTATTTTTATTGAGAAAATCACCAGGTCAGAATTACTCGTAGACGTCGTGTGTGTATGAGGCGATGTATGGATGTGGTGGAAGCGAGAGATGTATTTAAGGCGATCAAAGTCAAAATCAAAGTCAAAATATTTTTTATTCGAATAGACTTAAAGTACGAGGGCGGGTCAATAATTCCGTGACTTTTTGAATTTCTGACCTCTTTACTGAAAAAGCAACACTACTCCTGTCAACAGGCATCTGTTAGTTGACTCCTATCAAAATTTGAACTTGCTGCGTCAGTTAGTTTTTGTTTGACAGCTATCTTTATCAGACTACCCAGTAATTTGAGGAAAAAATGGGAAAAAGTGAATTTCGTGTGCTTATTAAGCATTATTTTTTGCGAAAAAAAAAACTATTACCTAGACCAAGGCTAAGCTTGATAAATACTATGATGACTCTGCACCATCGATTTCAATGGTAAAAAAGTGGTTTACTGAATTTCGTTGTGGCCGTACAAGCACTGAAGATGTCGAACGTCCTGGACGCCCAGTTGAGGTCTCTACCCCCGAAACAATCGAAAAAATTCACGATATGGTGTTGGCCGACCGAAGATTGAAAGTGCAAGAGATTGTGGAAGCCGTAGGGATCTCTCATGGATCAGTGTTTTCAATTTGAATGATCACTTGGGCATGGGAAAGCTTTCCACAAGATGGTTGCCGCGTTTGCTCACAGTCGACCACAAACGCAATCGTGTAACAGTTTCACAGGAAGGTTTGGCGTTGTTTAATCGCAATATGGAGGATTTTTTGCGCCGTTTTGTAACCGTGGACGAAACATGGATCCATCACAACACACCAGAGACCAAACAACAGTCAAAACAGTGGGTTTCTAAGGGTGAATCGGCGCCAAAGAAGGCCAAGGTGGGTTTGTCAGCCAATAAAGTTATGGCGACTGTTTTTTGGGATGCACATGGGATAATCCACAGTGACTACCTTCAAAAGGCAAGAACAATCAATGGGGAATATTATGCCAACTTATTGGACCGCTTCAATGAGGATTTGAAAAAAAAACTCTCATTTGGCCGAGAAAAAAGTTATTTTCCAACAAGACAATGCAAGGGTGCACACATGTGCAGTTACCATGGCAAAAATCCATGAATTGGGCAATGAATTGCTCCCTCATCCGCCCTATTCTCCAGATTTGGCTCCGAGTGACTACTTCTTGTTCCCAAATCTGAAGAAATGGCTTGGTGGAAAAAGATTTGACTCCAATGATGAAGTCATCTCGCAAACAAAGGCCTATTTTGAGGACCTCGACAAATCATATTTTTTGGAAGGGATAAAAAAATTGGAGAAGCGTTGGACAAAATTTATAGAGCTCAAGGGAGATTACATTGAAAAATAAAATGATTTATTTATCAAATATCTGTGTTTTATTCCAAAAGTCACGGACCCCCTCGTAAGTACTTTTAAATCGTCATCTTTTATACTACCACCGGTTCGAAAAGCTATTTCTACGGGGAAGAATCTGGCAAGAAACCTTCGTAGTCGTTGCGTATGGCGAGCTATTGTCTCTGCCTACCCGTGTGTGTGTGTGTGTATCTTTTATTACTTGTACTTTGTGGAGGACGTAGTAACTCAGTTTGTTACGTGCCTTGTTTAACCGACCGACCCTTATGGCGAGGGTTTGAGTCTCATTGTGCCCGGATAGTGGCGACAGATTCGCAACCTGTCACACTGGGACTCAACATAAACATGCGAAATGCGGTGTGTAGCACACCTCTGCCAACCCCTCACGAGGGATTAATTACAGCGTGAGTTTTTGTGTTTTATGTTTATTACTTGTAAAACTCTACCATTTTCCTCTGATATAAAGGTCCTGGGATCCGGTAGGAATGGTGGCTCCGACATATTTAGATTGTCCAGCTCCTCCTTTTCTTTTTCGTTCTTTGTGTATCTGTAAATATAGATGGGAATTATTGCTTCGACCATAGCGAGTGATAAAATAGTACCCTATTTGTCTGCTGAAAATTCATGTCTACATTTCGTTTCAATAACATTCAAATCCTTCAAGATCTCTATCTATCGTGAGTATTCAATATATTTAAAGCTATTCATCATTACGGAGGTATTAAGCAATGATATAGTCAGGGGTGCAACAAGAAGCACACCCTGGACACCCACTTCCATGGTATCCAAGTCAATTTAATTTTTATATTTTTAACTAACTAATAAAAAAATTGATAAAAATTGTTACAAAAATAATCGTTAAACGAGTTGCCTATAAAATAATCTCAATCTATACTAATTGCTCCTGGTGATTTGCGAAATCTTTTTTAATTTTTTTGTCAGTATAAAACTTGCGCCCCTGGACATAGTATTACATATGAATACCAAATACAAGACCAGGAACCGAAACAATGCGTCTTGTAAATAACAAAAAGTTCCACCCAGTCGGGATTCGGGACTTCTAGTGTAGCAGGCATCTGTTACACCGTCGCGCCACAGAGGCCGTCAAATATTATTTGTAATAGTTATTGAAAACTCACGGGTTTGCCTTCAGAAAGTTCTCAACCTCGCGTATCCTTGCGTTTATCTCCTTGTAAAATTTATTTCTGATGTCGTCCTGCTCTTTCTTCAGGGCGTAAGTTGCAACGTGCTCTTTCACGTTGAAGATGAACAGGTCTGGGATAAATAATAAAAGTCACACATCAAGCTAAACATGCCATTATCAAGCTACACATGACAAACATTTAGCTACATATGCTAATCAAAACAAAAAATCGAGAAGTATCTTCACTATATAGTATTTAACAAAGTCGCTTCCAGCTGTTTGTCTGTCCATATGTATGCATAGATCTTTAAAACTATACAATGGATTTTGATGCGGCTTTTTTTAAATAGAAAGAGTGATTCAAAAGGAAGGTTTATATGTATATAATAAATGCATAATATCAGTTCGACGCCAGGGCGGGTCGCTAGTTGGTAATTAAAGTTCTTCAGTTACAATAATACAAAACCAAAACAAAATAGCATAATAATATAGGTACACTTATTTAGCTTGATGTACCTACTTATCATTAATTTTGCTGTAGTAACAGGCGTCTTTAAAAACATAGTAAGTAATGTGTGAATCAATAAAGTCTGACTATCCGAAATAACATGGAATTCGGATTCTATTAGTTCGGAGGCAGAATCGAGGCTCTACTGTCTCCTACCTTCGTACCGGTTTGGCATTTCACCGGCTAATTTGAAACTTCTAGATCCTTCGCTGAGCAGATCCAGCATCGACCTAGCAGCACGCACGCACACGTACAAATCTATCACCTTTGGTAGCTTCAATTTTATCTTAATAGCTGGGAATTCCAGCTCGACGGGGACACTAGAAAATAATCAAGATTTCGTCACAAAAAAGTACAGTCGCATCAGGCAGAAACTGTTTACTGAAAAAACAAACTGAATTCAAATTACAATTTCAACTTGAATTGAGAAGTAAGTATGTTTACGTTTGTGTGTATTACAAACACGTGTGTTATGTGTGTGTGCCTTGGATAACAGACCGACCCGAGCCGACAGGACGAGGGTTCGAGTTTCGGGTTGCGGTAAGTTGTAGCTGCCATGTTTCTCAATGTGCCCGGATAGTGGCGACAGATTCGAAACCTGTCACACTGGGACTCAACATAAACATGCGAAAAGCGGTGCATCTATGCCTACCCCTCTCGAGGGATAACTGCGTGAGTTTATGTTATGTTATGTTGTGACGTGCTGTGTATCAAAGGGCAGGAGTCCTATTTCTTTTACTCCAATCGCAATAAGTAATTAAACGATGAAAATTTGATTTAGTCCAAAACTATTCACAATTTCGAGCTGAAATTTAAACAGAAGCTTATTTAAATCGGTCAGATAGTTTTGGAAAGTTTCGTGTACTTATAAATGACACGTTGAAGTTGCAGTGTGACAGATTGCCAATCTGTCGCCACTTTTCGGGCACAATGAGGGACATGGCAGCTACAACTCACAGCAACTTGAAACTCAATAACTCGACCTGTCGGGTCGGGTCGGTCGGTTAACCAAGGCACGTAACAAACTAAGCTACCACGTCCTCGTAATCCTATATGAAACATACAACTTACGGCAACCCGAGACTCGATGGTTAAAATGCTTTCAATGGTTTATTCGTATATATACTTTTAAATTTACAATTTTAGTATGGATTGCTTGTATGTGATCCACAAACTTACCGTTCTGGCTCAATAGGCCTCGGTTTCCTAGTCGGCATTTTTATTGAGCACCAGATGTTCAGCTTGAGACCTTCGAACTCCTTGTGGTAAGTCGCCAGCTTGACTGACTCGAAGGTGAGGCTTTTGGACATGTCCCTGAGTAGAGTGTATGAAGCCAGCTGTATCGCCAGTGATAGCTGTTCACGGAGCCCTGACCTGATCTAAACAAAGGTTGGAAGATCAGAAAACCGGTTAGTGTGAGTGGGACTAACAAATGAAGATTTCCGTACACTTACAAGATTAAACAGTAAACACTTTTAAGATAACTTCGTAAAAGAAACAAGAATAAGAAAAAATCACGTTTCTATTTCGTTTTTGACGACCTCGGTGGCGCAGTGGTGTAAACAGCCGACTGCTACGCTAGAAGTTCCGGGTTTGAATCCCGGCGGGGGCGGGACTTTGTGTTATTTGCAAGACGCATTGTTTCGCTTACCGGTCTTGGATGTTGTATTCTTATTTATTTAGTATATACCATATCGTTGCTTAGCACCTGCGATACAAGTTGTTACGATACTTAGTGCAGGGCTGAGTCAATGTGTGTGTCGTGATGTCGTTATTATTATTATATCGGAGCACTGTTTAATTTTAATTTCTTAAGTTTTTAGTATTTGTTGTTATAGCGGCTATAGTTATAGACATTCTTTGAACATTTCAAGTGTTCAGATATTATGCTTCATGGGATACAGCCCGCTGGAAGACTGACGGACGGACGGACAGCGAAAGCTTAGAAAAAGTCAAGTTTTTAGTCTTTTGGGTACGGAAACCTAAAAATACTGTTTAAATATTGTACGTTAGTGGGAGATATTTACAAGTCTATTGTTTATAATTTGTAGATATTCTTCCAGAATCGAACAATCCTTAAAAGACTAACCTCTTCGTAACTCTCGTATTGTAGTTTGGTCAGGGATCTTGGATTAGCGCACAGTTCTTCTAACTTTTCTATCATCTGCAAAAGTACAACATAATAAGTGCACTTACAGGCAAACAAAGTCACAGGAAATAGCTGGTGTGATCAAACTGATCACTTATGACACTTTTTAAAATTCTCTTTTATTCAACATCATGAACAAACAAGCTGACGGTTCGCCTGATGGAAAGCAATACCGCTTTCTATCGATACCATGTACTTGATGACTTATACAAGCTCTTGATGAACGCCAAGATCATCTCTGAGGCGTTGCCCATGTATAGGATGAATTAATAAAAGAAGACAGAGGAAGATGCCTTTGAAACCTTTCTCCTAGTACTAATTTAAAGTGACGTTCGTACCGGTTCCTCATTGTTTCCGGATAGTGGTGAGAGATTCGCAACCTATCACACTGGGACTCAGCATAAACATGCGAAATGCGGTGTGTTGTACCTCTGCCTACCCCTCTCGAGGGATTCATTACGGTGTGAGTTTATGTTAGGTCTTGTGTATTTTATGGCCTTATAGGCCAATGGTATGACGTAGTCAAAATTTTGTCTAATTTTGTATGTTCTCTCTGATATATGTATCATAAGAAGCTAAGTAGTAATAAGTAGGTACATTTTAATGTTGTAGAAACGATATTTTAAAGACTTAAAACTAATAAACACCAGTTATTTTTGAGTGAGTTTATTTGATGTTCTTACCGGCAAAGTCTCTGTGCACCTTTTGGATAGTTCTACGTCATCACACAACTCCACGTTCTTCCAAACATGTAAGTAAGTGTTCATCTGTGTCACGACTCCTGGGTTTGGCAGACCATCGCAACGGAGGTACTGCTGCCACTAGAATATGAAAGAGGATATTTCTAGAAGTTGTAGTGATATTCTGTTAATAACAGACTCTAAATCGAGCTTCGCCTGAGTGAGAGAGCTCACTTCGAATATCAAATTACATCGACTCAAGTCGTTTATCCGTTAACAGAATACGAATTTGATTTCTCACCGCGGAGTCCGCTTTGAAAGAAAGAAACCTTACTGAATAGCGCTACTGGTCCAGCAAGCCCACTAAAAAATGTGACAAGGGTGTGTAAAAAATGGGACAAATATGACAAGGATGATGGGAAATTGGAAAAAATATTAATAGAAGAGGTAGTTGAACTTACTTCTGCTTCGGCCATCTTCAAATTTAAATTTCGATTCTTTTGCCTTTCAAAATCTGAAAGATGTATAAATCGTTAGTATTTAGTCTTTTAGTAGTAATATGTGGGTAAAGTATAATTAATAATATTCATTACTACTTTACTCGTTCGTACACAGGCATTTTCTTGGCAAGCATGCTCGACAGTCAGCCACATCGTAACCAGGTGATATTATGATCAAAAGCTTAATGATGCTTTAAAAAGTGGGAGTTGGATTCGCACACGAAGAGTTCCGTATTATTTACCTATTACCAGTCATGACGACCTCTGTTGCGGAGTGGTCTAAACCGACGTCCGCTAAGCTAGACGTTTTGGTTTTTAATCCTAGCCGGGGGCGGAACTTTGTGATATTTGCAAGATGCATTGTTTCGCTCACTTAGTATGTCGTTGCTTCGTGCCTGTGACACAAGTTCTGAAGATATTTACTGCAGAGCTGAGTCAATGTGTGTGTCGTGATGTGATTTTTGTTCCGAGATGGAACCCTCTGACAGGAGACTAGACGGCTTGCAGAGACGAAAGTAGTATAAAGGGTACCGTTGGCCCTTTTTGGGTGATAAACCCAAAAAAACGTTTACGCTTCTGTAATATAAAAAGAATACAAACTCTGGAACAGGTTGCAGGCCTTCGCCAGGAGATCCCTTCTGACTTCCTGCTCTGAATTATCCTTGGCCATCAGCTCGGCCCGCTCCCTGGCCAGCTGCAGCCGCTTCTCCTTGGCACCCGCCAGGATTGCTTGTCTGAATGATCAAAAAGGAATGAACATGGAGACTTTTAGATAGGGTCATTAAAATGGTTGGTTTGGTTGGCCCGCGAAGAGTTTCAAATTTATTGTCAACATCTTGAAATTTCGAGCCCATTAGAGAAACTTGCGTGATTTTTAAATAAAATGGATACCTACTAAAATGTCAGTAGGCTAGAGGGGAGTGCTGTTTGCGGCCCGCGACTCTATTGCTAATATATTTGTGACCCGGCCAGCCAAAAGGTTGAGGATCACTGCTCTAATCGGGGCACATTTAGAGCGATATTAATTCCGATGAGGTCTACCTATATCTCTTAAACCTCTTTTATTTATATTATAATCTGAAAACTAACTTTTCCGCTTCTTTCTGTGCATAGTAATCATCAATCTGTTGCTGGAGCCAGGCATCCCTTTCTTTTTTCGCCATACTCTTCCAATTTTTAGGCTGTAGCAATAATTATTATTTAAAAACTAATCATCTACGGTCACCGAATCAAATTATACAAAATCACAACACAGAAAACTCTATTGCGTGTTGCAAAAAAAACTTATGACCAAACTGCCAGGATCCAAAGCGCACAAAGTTTTTAAAAATTTAAAAAAAGAAGTTCACTGGAACTGTGCATGCATCCCGTGTGCCAGTCCGATCAAACTAAATACTTTAAAAGTGGATCGTTCTTACAAGTTTTTGCGTGTATCAGGGTTATTAATGTCTTGTGTTATTGCTTTTCTTTACGAAATAACTTTTGTTTGTCTGTAGTCGTAGCGTCACGAGTTCAGACTTTTAAAAAAATGTCTAAGCCTATGGTAGTATCTAGGTAGTAGGTTGAATTTTATTCGAAAACAAAAATTTGATTTTATTTGGATGTTACACCTGCTTTATTGTGTATAAAAAGGAGTAGAAGATATTTTTTATACTTGTAATTAAATTATCAAATTTTGTTTTCTTTTTAATTAAGTCTGTGAAATAATGCCCTCGTGTATATTGTTGATAAGATAAGCTTAAAGGTCTACGTCTTTTATGGGACTGATAAATACGATTTTTCATCTTACATTCGTTTGTTGGCGTTTTACTATTGCCATTACTACGTTCCATTAAAAAAAAAGGTTGTTGGCGGGGAGCCTAAATAAAACCATTGGACTAAGATGGTGGTGTTTGCCTCCTAATTTAACAATTTTTTATAAAGAAAGTAAATACGGACTAACTTTTTCAAAAACTGGCAACTCTTCCTTCGGTTTCTTCTTTCCTCCTTTCTTCTTTTTCTTTTTATCGAGTTCCTCTTCTTCTACGATCGGTTTTTCCTCTTCTACAAAGAAATTGTTTTGACAATTTTATTCCAGCTTTTCTCTCTCTATGACCACCACCTCATCAGACAACGTTTCTTGTCAAATTATATTCAATATAAAAGGAGAAATTCTTACCAATTGGTAATGAATCCTCTGACCATACAAACTCTGCACTTTTTTTTTCTTCAACTTCTTGTACCTGAATAGAAAATGCACACTTTTATTTTCTTCAGTATAAACATATAAAAATTTATATATCGTTTTTGTTTTTTTTTTGTATCTATATTATACATACATACAAAATATTTTTTTTTATGTAAAACATATAATGCTCGACGTCTTCTTGTGTCTGTGTTTTATGCTATTTTTACTTTTTTTTTCAAAAAAATATATATTTCTAGCTATAGCTAGCCATTCGCTTTGATGTTCCACGATGTCTCAAAATCATTATTTCAAAATGGTTATTAATATATTCATACAAGTCTAGGAATCATTGTTCAATCACTTTTGAAACCGGCTATTATTTCGTTTGATAACATTATAAATAGTAAATAAACTCACTAAATCTTGACCTTTTCCTTTTTTCCCCTTCTTTTTTTTCGCTACCGGTTCTGAAATATTAAAAAAACACTAAATAGGCCAGACCGTTTGTGAAACGAAAATCTTCGGGCTTGAACTACAACACGACGTATCGTTAATCATTATTCATACATTATTCGTATAAAAGTATCAGGCTGAACTGTCCCTACTTTTAAATTACGATTCGTTTGCATTCAATGCAGTCTTTTTAATCTCCCTTAGTTGGCTCCCTTTAATCGGATCTGTTGTCATGGCAACCGATTGTTTGGTCGCCAGGGAAACTGGTTTGTTATTGATAAAATTGTGACTTTTTCCCGCGTTTTCTTCCAACGGTTTGAAGTATCGTGGCCTAAATTCAAAGAGTATTGGGTCATGTTACGGACAATTTAATACAAAAGGGTTGCATGGTTTTATTGTATTTTTGGGGAGGGTGTTTTTGCCGTCACCCTTTCTTCGTAGAGGGACAAGATGCAGGCTTTCCTTCATCTTCATTCACGTCAAGTTTCATTATAATATCAAGTAATAAATCTCTTTCTCGGCGGATGTTTTCCTCGAGCATCACAACTTGGACTTCTTTGAGTCGAAAATCAATAGGAATTGTCCAGGCAAACATGCTCCAAATTGGTCAAATTTCCATTAACCAATGCCTACGTGACCGGCAGTGGTATAACTGCAGGGACTCCCAGCCGCAAGACGACCCCAGCTCGATATTGCCGCGGACAATTCCGTGTTAACCACAACGGCACAAAACATTAGTGGCCCACCGAAAACGACTTTCATGAAAAGGGAGACCAAAATAAAAAACGGTCGCCAGCCATTTGCCACGGTCCCCTGACATTCTAGTTACGTCATTGGTGAACGGATGTACTACCAGCTGTCTTCGGACCCATGGCTTTGAGACAAAAACGATCTTCCAAAATATGCGTTATCACCAATAGAAATAAAAAATGTATTGAAATGACATTTACTTGCTCTCGAACCATGCCATTTCAACTAACGTTGGCGTTAACGCAAGCGGAATATTTTATAATATTTATCAATTTAAAAAATGCACGAAATTCATTTTTTTTTTAATTTGATTTATTTTATTTTTTGTAAATTAATTTTATAAGTATCCTGTAAATTAAGCAATGTAAATAAAGGCTTTATTTATTTTTAACGCTAGCGGAATATTGTTTTTATTGATATCCAAAAAGGAAATTCTATATAGTATTATCGTTGGGGATAGAACCATTCAGTGTAACCTATAGTGGGTGATCGCGAAATTACAAAATTAATACAATTTAAAAGTGACAATAAATGAATTAACTAAAGATTGTTACTACCCAAATTTAAGCAGTTACAGGTGTGAGAAATCATGCGACTTCGCAATAATTATGTACCAGGCATGGCAGCGTTCGTAAATCTTCGCCAAAACCGAGAAATAACGAAGTCGATGCATTTTTCACTATGCAGAAATGCCCTATCAGCGACGTTAGGGCATAAACTGCGTTAAGCGTGTGCACGCACGTGAGCACGTCGCGGGCCACGCTTCTGGTGCACGCACGTGAGCACGTTCGCGTGCTTATGCGCGGGCATCGGCGCGTGCATCCGCGTACGCAGTTTTCTCAGTACAATTTTGACGTTGGAGGTGTACAGTCGAATAAGTAATAATGGATAAATTAATGTTGTATTATTTATCAAGACGACGGCGACGACGAATTGCCAAAAAAAGACGCCAGCCAGTAAGCCCGTTCGTTGAATCTAGGTTACTGTGCGGGGAATTCGTGGTGAAGTTTGGTATATTAAGAAAAAATGAAAGGTTTTTTTTCAAATATTTTAAAGTTTCATTACAAGTCTATGATGAATTATATTCAAAACTGGAGCCCTATTTGAAGACTAACAATCTACGATTGAAATCTACGTCAATCGTATCACCAATGGAACGATTTGCAATGACATTGCGGTAAGTAAAGACATTTCGATATTAATAATCATCTTTATTCATGTAAAAAAACAGTCATTATTTAACAAAAGTTTAGAACACTCATATTTTTTGCCAATTTATGTAAGTCACATTACTGTTTAGCCACATCAAGCAAGAAAGAAGAAGAAGTTCTTATTGTTTCGGCAGTGACACCTGAATATGGCTTAAAATGTTTTTCTTGATGTGGTTCACGGACCGAAACACATAACCGCACACTTATTAATCATCATATTAATCACAGTTTCTTATATTTATTAATTATATTTTGTTATTTCTAAATTACTCAGTTTTATCTTTTTCGTTTTTTTTTATCTATACCTACTTATTCACTTATTTTTTTATATACTTAATCACAACAGTCATCACAGTGTCTTGCATAAACGCTACGTTACAATTAGTCATTGATTATTCATTTGAAATACACTAATAAAATCACAGGTTCAAGTTTAAAATAAAAAAACACAATAACAGTTAAAACAGTACAATAAGTCTAAATGTCTTAATTATAATAATATACCTACCTTACAAAGTATTAATTATAATGACGCATATTGATTGCAAGTTTTTACATATGAATATTTCCCTTATTAATTATTCCCTTCTATTACTAGATCGGGTATTAATATTATTTTAAATTCTTATTTATCATCACAATCATAATCACAGTTTACTACATAAAAGATTAAATTTAAGAAGAGGACATATGAAGGAGCAATGTTATGAGTAGGTTCAAAAAAAAGGTCCATTAAGTAAAAAAGGGGTCTATTGATACACTTTTTTATTTGACCCCAAAATAGGGTTTAAGATAAAAGTGTCCGAATCGACCCCGTTTCTTTCCTTATGAACATGACACCTCAAGGCTTGTAAACTTTTGGCGAATGCCCTTGTATATCATAATAATTGCACATGAGACCAGAAAAATATAAATATAAAATTGCGCTTTTTACTAACTTAAATAGTTCTTCATGTTCTTCTCTTTCTTTTGTTCTTAATAATTAAACAGTCTTAATCAAATCTTCAAAGTCTTTCTTGTTACCTATTTATTCATTGTTCGTATCTGATCTTACATTTAAGGATTCTAAATCATTCGTTACCGTATTTTGCGTTAATGAAAGGTCATCAATGGTAATAATCATTTCTTTTTCAATATCAATTAAAGCTTGTAATACTTTCGTACGAAATAATAATTTTTTAAAGCAACTCAATTTTTTTACAGTTGGTAATAATGACTTAAAAAAATTCAAGTCTTCGTCCATATTATCTGCAGTGTTATTCTTCACGTAATTTAACAACTCTAATTCGAAATCAGTTGGCGATTCGCACTTACGTTTCTTGGAAGATCGTGTTTCTTTGGTAACGCTGGAGCTGGTGCTAGGTACATTAATCAAATCTTCTTCAATAATCGTATCATTTTGTGAAGTTCTCGGTGACGCGTTTTGCTCTACTGACTGATTAAAATTGTCTGCCGATTCTTCTCCTTGAGTATTCGAGTTTGAATCTAAAAATGACAGCATGTTATAGTAAACGTATGTTTTATTTGCCCTGGAACCGGAGCCTGATTTAAGTTTTTTTTTAGTAGACCTCACTCTTATATAAGTGTCTCTTGCAGTTTTCCATCTTTGCTGCAGCTTTTTCACTGAAACAATAACACAGGTATTTTATTTTATTACAGATATTTAGTTAGTGGACATACCTTCGTCGATATTCATCTGGCGTATCAGACAGGACTAACCACGGTCAGAAAAATAGTAACAGAAGTTTGTCAAATTATAATTGAAAGGTTAAAGGAAGAATGTATACCAAAATTTTCCCGTGCGCTATGGGTAGAGACTGAAAAAGGTTTTTTAACGCAAGCCCAGTTTCCTAACTGCATAGGTGCAATAGACGGAAAACATATACGCATTATAAGACCTCCACATAGTGGTTCCCTCTATTACAACTATAAGCATTACTATTCTATTGTACTGCTTGCAATGTGTAACGCCAACTATGAGTTTACCTATATAAACGTGGGAGTGCAGGGTAAAGAATCTGACTCCGCAATTTTCACACAAAGCCGATTGTACGAACAAATCAACAATGACTTAATAGATATTCCTCCTGCCAAAGCATTGCCCATAATACACAATGATAAACCAACCAACATTGCTGCAACCGCAGCTTTGCCCTATATTATTGTAGGAGATGAAGCATTTGGGTTATCTAGCCATGTCATGCGGCCATATGCTCGAGCTCTCGATTTAAACTACAAAAAAAAAATATTCAATTATAGGTTAACGAGAGCGCGACGTTATATTGAGTGTACATTTGGTATCATGGCTAATAAATTTCGCATACTCCATCGTCCATTGAACGTTGGAAAAGACAAAGCAATTTGTTTTCTTAAAACAATTTGTATTTTGCATAATTTTATAAGATCAAGAAGTCAAATTAATGACTTTCATGATATTGTCATTATACCAGACCATATACGTTCAGTTCGGGGGTTAATTGGAAATACCCACAGAGATTCGTATACATTACGCGATAGCTTCGCAGATTATTTCGTTGCAGACGGACAGCTGTCATGGCAAGATCGCAGTATTTATTGAAGGCTTTTTTATAATTTATGTACATTCAATAATTGAATTTTCACGGTTTTTTACCACACATTTTTTATTAACATAGCAGGCATATTTTGACAGCAGCATAGCAGACATTTTATACCTAATGATTTTATTTGTTAAATTCATCGGATGTAACCAGTTGCGCCGCCATGACAGTCGAAAATTATAAGAAATTCAGTATTCTTACATTAAATAGGTAAAATGTTATGTAATTACGCATAAAATGAAACTTTTTTTCTTTCATTACACATCCAGTGATGTGTAGTTTGTACAGTGTCTTTTTTACTAAAATATTATTGGTACTCAAACACATGTAGACGCGACACCGATTGGAGCGTGACTAACTGCATGGTAGGCAATTACCTTCCATTGCTCTTGCCTTTGAAAGCGGGCGTATAACTAATCTAGTTATATAAAATCATAGGATGTAACCAAATAACTTAGATTGTTGTAAACTAAAGTTGAGAGATGTCAAAGAAAAACCTACAAAACTACAAAACGCACGCTTATTTTACAAAGTTACTAGCCCAATTCTAAAACCAATATAATAAATATTTTAGTTGATAATTGTTTTATTTATTTACCTACCGATCCACTGTTTCTGCCCTAAAATGATTTTGAACCCTAAATACACCGATAGTGTGAAGTAGTGTGAAGCTCGCAGTCGTGAACATACTGGTTGTCTCGTGACGCGCAAAATGGCGGCGACCGCGTGGCCGAAAGAAAGAACTTTGGAATTTATCGAGCAATAATTATATAAAACCATACCAATATTATGGGACATTGTTCACACGAATTTCACAATGTTCAGAAATACGCAGTATCTCTGCACTAGTTTTGAATATAAGCATGATTTTATATTTACATAGGTAAATTATTGTAAATATTCCGAGTTTTAATTTTATAGTTGGATTAATTGTTGAAAACATTTAATTGACACAAATACAATTGAAATAACTAATTATATATAACTAATTGCATAGATTATTAAAAATAAAAATTAGGCGCAAAGAATAGTTTACCTAACCTACGTTATTATAAAATAAAAAAAGAGTGTAGGTACTTACCTTGTATGTTTTTTTCTGCTTCACTCCAGTCATCAAAATTTTCAAACAGTACTTTACAAATGTCTAGCCATGCTTTTGATTTAGCGTCCCGGTCTTTAAATATTTCGCTTGATTGGTCCCATATGGCAGGACGACACTGAACTTCAACAATTACCCTTTCTGTATCAAAATTTGTCATTTTTTGTTATGGGCCGGGCACGCGCGTGCGGTCGGTTCGAGATAGCGCTGTCAACTGAACAAGCACGCGCGTGCACCCGCTAGCGGGCTTCGCGCGTGGACCCGTCCAACGTGATGCGTGATCACGTCGCGTGCATGCGTGCCCCATTGCACGGAAGTATCACGCGACGGGCTCACGAGCGTGTGCACGCGCATGGGCACGCGCGGGTCGTTTTTGTATGGACACGCGAGAGGCACGCTTAACGCAGTTTATACCCTTAGGCCCATGTTTGTTACTATGTGACGGTCGTCAGAATCAGTTCATACCTTCGACGACAGGTGGCAGTGATTCAAAGCTAGCGCTGGTGTATGAAGTATCAGTGTACTGTACTTCCTCAGGGGGTTCATTCTCCACCGCTGCTTCGTCTTCTTGGACGATGGGTTCTGCAACATTCGAGAAAGTTCGAGAAATGTTCTAACAAAATAAAGAACATATTGTTCTCCCCAACCCCACCAACGTCAACGGCACCTGTGGCGCAGTGTTAACACCACAGCCGTCTGTTACGCTTGAAGTTCCGGGTTTGAATCACAGCGACAGCGGGACTATGTGATGTTTGCAAAACGCATTGTTTCGCTTACCGGTCTTGGATGTAGTATTCTTATCTATGTAGTTTGTACCATATCGTTGCTCCGCGCCTGGAACACAAGATTCTTCTATACGGCAAGGTTATTATTATAGATAATCTATACAGTTGAAACTGGATAAAGCGACATTCAAGGGACACACATTCGTTATAGTCGGTACTCTTGCCCACTTGAGGGTTTAGATGGAATCTGGCCAGCCAGGACCTCGCCATTGGTGATAATAAAAGACGTGTCGTAGTAACCATGTTGCTATAGCAGGTTTTGAGCACAAGATCACCAAGTCTAGAAATTTGGCAGGTAAATAGTTTGTAGGTAGGAGTAAGTCAGTTAAGAAAGGTTTTTACAATTCAACCCCTATGGGAACATTAGGGGTTGAAAGTTCGAATGGCTTACCTGGTTCCGCGACCTGTAACAGAAAAAAATACAAAGTAATAATTACCACATCACAACACATACGTTTACTAGGCCCTACACTAAGATAAAATCTTGTATCGCAGGTGCTAAGCAACGCTATGGTATAAATTACATAGATAAGAATACAACATCCAAGTCCAGTAAGCGAAACAATGCGTTTTCTAATAACACAAAGATCCACCCGCGCCGGGATTCGAACCCGGAACCTCTAGCGAAGCAGTCAGCTACCACTACGCTGCCATATTAAACATTATTAAAGTTCACCTACAAGAGGTAGAACGGAAGAGACATGAACATTTATAGAAATAATTAACAGGAACTTCTTTCAGTTATAGGGAATATGCATCAAATTTATTTTGATTATTTAATCAATATATCGCAAAGTTTGTGGAAATATTTACAGTACAAACAGAATTAAAATTGGACGATAAAAAATGGATTACCATCAAAAGTTAATATATCTATCTCGCTCCTCAAAACAACTTTTTTTAACGGAAGTTGCATGGCGCCCGTGTACTTTGACGTCATAGTACATATCGGATCTCTCTGTCTAACCGACTATTTTGAAGCTTTCAAACTTAGTTAATATGTCAGATATTTGAGGAATCTAAAGGATTTGTGTATGTATGTAGTATCGAATTATAAAAACTAAAAAAATCAGGCATATTCCCTTTTACATAGATTTTTATGAAAAATATTAAAAAGGGCAGTAAAAGTTGGATCTTTGTAATCGAATCTTCGACGGCTTTATTTTGTGTTTTAAATATCGAAAACGTACTTGACCTGTTAAGCTAATTTGACGGGTAGATAGTTTGTAGGTCGGGGAAGTCAACTACGAAAGGGTTTTTTGAGATTCAACCCCTAACAGGGAAAAGTAGGGGGTCGAAGATTGCTCGAGCGACGCTGAGGAGGGTCGTCTATATATGTCATTTGTAAATAGTATTTTTAATACTCACCTTTTTCCCTTTGGGGGGAGGTTTTTTTGGCGCCTCTTTCTTTGCATCTTTTTTAGCCATTTCGTTGTTGAAATATTAAAAAGAAACAGCAAAAATATTTTTTTGTAAAATTACTGTAAAAATCGAAAACTTCGCGGCTTTGACAGTTATTGTCAAAAGCTTAGTGACGGATTTCAAATAACTATAGAGGCGTAGGTTAATACAGATGTAATGAGATCGAAGTATGATATGTAGCGACTTCGTTTTATCTCGGTTTTCACGAAGATTCCCGAACGCTACTATCTGAGATACCAATGATCGTGTTTATGGATAGTAAACTTTTTGGAAAACGAACATAGCCGACAAAACACGAAGTCACAAGCATAATTTAAAGCATAGCATAAGTAAAGTTAACTTGTAGCTACTTCATTTTTAACGGCGTCTATCTACGTTCGCGCTAGGAATGACACACAACATAAAAACATAAACTCACGCCGTAATTAATCCCTCGAGAGGCGTAGGCAGAGGTGTTACACACCACATTTCGCATGTTTATGTTGAGTCCCAGTGTGATAGGTCGCTAATCTTTCGCCACTATCCGGGCTAGAGATGTCAATTTTAACATAAATAAAAAACGTGTAACAAAATGAAATTCATATTTGAATGTTTACCGTTTTTTTGATATTTGTTACTGAAATAACTTTTAACGATTTCTGTGTCGTTGATATTCACGGTAATATATTTTTATGTTAGTTTATGCGGGTCTAATCAAGGATTTAAATGAGTTCAAGATAACGATAAACTATTTAAAGTCAAATTCAAATAATATTTACAACTTTAACAACAACTCGTCGCACGAAAAAAACGCGAATCACATGTTTACGGTGAGTGTCAATCGCGCATGCGTTCTTCCCAAACCTTCCAAAATGTCGTGTCCTTGAATGACTCGTGGACTCTATGTGTAAGTTGCTAAAGCGCGCATTGTATTAAGCCTTACTTCTGCACCGTCTCTTTTTTTTGTCACTTCATTGTATTATGTTCGTAAAACCTATCAACTTGGAAATGGGTTGTCAATGTCTCGCCATTTGCCCCGCCACAAAATAGACTGACCTCGCTGTCAAACTGAGACGAACCAATACTGAGCGTGTGCGTTTTACTATGGAACTTCATGAACAGTTTGTCTACCATGAGAGTTAACTTCGATTGCCGCTTGCGCCTACAGTTACAAATTTACATGAGTTTTTGTAAAGCGCCTCTAACGGAGTTATGAGGAATTAGGATCGCTCATACAAAATCACCGTAGTGATGTTACCTGACGTGAAGACAAACTATGCGAACTCGTGGTAGACACACAGAATACTGAACAACTAGAGTTGATCCGTGGACGAGCTAATATATGTGCTGACTACGAAAAAAGAGCCTGATGTTCTTTAATTCAATAGATTAATAATTATTTATTGCATAATTGATTTCAGTTAAACAGTAGCGATACATTTTAACGATAATTAATAACTGACCACGTAACTTTTTATGGTACTAATATGCAAACAAGCACACGGCCTGGTGGTATGAAGAGACCGTAGCCTATTACATATTAAAAGTAAGAGTATGTTATTTAAATGGCAGACTTTGTCTAGTAACTTAATTATTGCATAGACATTCGCATGACAGCTTAAAAAGAATCCATTCATTAAAATAGTACTAATGGCCGAACGTACAGAATGACAATGAATGACACTTGAACTTCAGAAGCGGGCGGGCACGTTCGCTTTTCTAAATTTAAATTTGAAAAAAAGAACAGTTAACTTTTCTATAGAATATCCGGTTTAGTTTTTTTTATTATCAAGGGCAACGATTAAGTTTGAATTTATATTATTAAAATTTTTGTAAAATCAGGTGATTTTTTCCTCCAACTATGGGTTTCTTAGAAGAAAGAAATTTGGACAACGTTGAGGGAATCAGTGATTTTTATAAAGGCAAAACTGTATTTATTACTGGCGGTTCAGGTAAGAATTATACTTTTTTTTCTTTGAATTTGAGTTAATACAATAATTGAAAACTATGTTAATATCACTTAAGTTTAATCGCTTATATATCTAGCTAAAATAACCTTAGAAGATATAATTTAAGCTTTAATTTATTTACCTATTAAGCTATTTGATCTGCCATGTAGATATTCAAAATTGGAATTAAATTAAGAATGCCGAAACTTTGTTTGTACTAATGCATTATGAAAGACCTAACAAAACTTTTTTTAGGTCATTAAAAATTAAGCTTTTAGTGCGTATTTTAACTTTTTCCAGGTTTTATGGGGAAGGTCCTGATTGAGAAGCTACTATACTCTTGCCCGGGTTTGGACAAAATTTACCTCCTGCTAAGGACTAAAAAGGGTGTCAAATCTGAAGATAGACTGGCCGAATTGTACTCTTCCATAGTAAGCCATATTTTTTAAATTTAAGTTAAGTGTCGACCGTAACAAATGAAAAAAAATATCCAAAATTAAAGATAACTTTCTTAAATTTGTAGGGGTTTGTAATAATAAAAACCAGTCCGATCATAAACAAGGCAAGGGCATCTTTCGATTAATAAGGGTTATAGGTTGTAGGGTCAGGCCAGGACAGCCGGTAGTATGATTGTGCACGTAGCCTGTGCTTCATTGTACAGCTGCATTATACGTTACAAAGCACGCCACTGTTGATACTGGCTAACAGGAGTTGCAGCAGGACAGAGAAACGGGTGTGCCTAACCCAATTCGCATAGTACGACAGTGCCTCCGTGCCTTTTTAACACGCTTTTATTAGGTCGACCTGTATGTAACTAACTATGTAATGGAATCTAAGGTAACTAATTTAACCATCTTCTAAGGGTCGTAGTGTAATGGAAATTGGCATCTGTATTTAGTTCTGATGATACAATAATATGTTACTGTCGAACTGATCTGATGATGGAGCCAAAAGATATGAACTGGAACTTCACGCCAAAAGATATCAACTGTTTTGGATTTCTTAGAAAAGTCTTGTAATGAACTTTGACCACGATATAGGTTTCAAGGTCTGATGATGAAGCCGGAAGATAGACACTGGCATTCCAAGCGTGTTTTTAAACGATTAATTTATTGATATTCAATCTCTTTCGTCACAAAATTTAGGAACGATATTTTCACAAGGTTTGAGTGACTTTATCACGTCATTTTTACCATAGTCCATTAGTGGATTAGGTTATTCATGAACTTGTACATGCTCAGTCCTAGATTCCTTTTATCTTGTCTTCTCATATTGTATTAACAAATGTCTATTGGCTAGCTACCCACTAGCCAGTGGCGGTACTGTCATAGAAGCCGAAAAGCCCGGCTTGCCCTATCAAATTAAAATAAGTTCGCGCTCTTATTCATTTATTAACAAATCGACGACTTTTTTAAAGCCACCGAAATTGTGTTTTTGCTGACATGTTCGCAAACTTCTGAGTGTTTCGCTGAGCTCGTCCACGCTAGCAAGTCCACAACGGAAGTATGAAGTATATCTCTCGGCTTGCCCTGTACTAAAACTCTAGGCACGCCACTGCCACTTGACCACTACTTACAATCAAAGGGGAACCGTACACCAATAAAAGGAGATTTCCAAGTTGAAGGTTTAATTGGAGTAGGCGTAAGACTGTCCTGATTAAGTACTGAAGCGGTACACAGACGCGCGCTATAATATATATAGCGCGGTATCGTAAGATATAGCACACATCAGTGAAAGCGCTATATAAGTATAAGTACATATAATACATGACATACAATAGGTACATGAAATTTAAAATTTTGAAATTAAATTACATATAAAATTATTAAAAACTACACATGTTCATTCTTTTAGTGGTCGAACTTGCATTTTGCTTTGTATAATGCTTCAGATATAGTTCTACCTACAAAAAATGATTTTATAATTTTGTTTGTTTTTGATTTGTTTTATAATTATTTAATTTTGTAAACTTGTATGTACCAACATTTTTTATTGAATAAATATATATTTATATTGATATATATTATAGCGGCCGTTCATGGCAACGCCTACGTTTAAAACAAAAGCCTTAGTAGACTTAAAATAAATAATAATATAAAAATATATATTTTAATTTGCTTTATATAAAGTTAGTCATAGTGGCTTTAAATTGTATGAAATAGTTAGAAAACGTAAATTTTCCAACATGTAATGAATTTGTACATTTTTGAAAAAAGCAACTACGGAGGATTCTTGCCGGCTTCTTCCCCGTAGATAGCATTCCGAACCGGTAAAAAAACGATTTGAAAGTATTTATTTTAAGTCTATTTAAATAAAAAAATAGAACTTTTAATTTGAATTTGCCGTCTGTCAACCGCTTTTCCCGCTGTGTATGTGTATATATTAATGAGCATGTCTGTTAATACCTATAATAAACGCATGTCACGTCTCATTGAAGCTAACGACGGGGTAACGTTAAGCTATGACTATTGTACCTACATATAAATAAGATTTGGTCGCGATATATATTTTCATAAATCCATTTCCATATTCCCAATGAGTTTTTTTTGCTTAGGCCTACGTTTAAATTTATTTTTGTCATTGGATTTGTTCGTCCGCAACTTTTTCTACACGTATATAATAATAATAAATATATCACGACACACACATTGACTCAGCCCTGCACTAAGATATAATCTTGTATCGCAGGCACTAAGCAACGATATGGTTTATACTACATAGATAAGAATACAACATCCAAGACCAGCAAGCGAAACAATGCGTCTTCCAAACACAAAGTTCCGCCGCCGCCGGGATTCGAACCCAGAACCACAAGCGTAGCAGTCGGCTGTTTACACCATTGCGAACCGAGGTCGTCGAGGATATATTAAGTAAAATAGTAGTTTGTGTTTAATATTGTTTTTATGAGAGAAATAATGCTAAAACAGTGAATTAGAATCCAATTTAAGTAGGCATTGACAAGAATAACTTAATTAGATTCAGTGCGATGACTTCCAAAAAACAGTTTTCGGTGTCGTGACCCCTAATTACTTATTCAAAATAAAACGAATTCTTACTTAGCTATTCTACCTAAGTTAGTTTTCTTTGGTCAATGTCTTTTTAGGTTTCGCGAATGTCTTTTTAACGATGGCTTTTATTATTAACACCACCATCACAAATTAAACAGCTGTATGGTATAAACTACATAGATAAGAATACTACATTTTAGACCCGTAAGTGAAACAATGCCTCTACAATGCGTCGTACTCTTTGCAACTCCTTTTCACCAGGATCAACAGTGGCGTCCTTTGATCGAATAATCAACTAATAATGCAGCTGTGCAATGACGCACAGGCTGTGCCCGGACACCTAACCGGCTGTCTTGGGACCCGTAATTAACTTAATCAGAAGAAATGGGAGGTAGTAAGAAACCGATTTCAGACTTCCCTCCCAGCAAAGCGGAGACAGCAATCGAAATGGCCCAGAGGCCAAAAAGCCAAGGGGGGAGACGTGCGTCGTGTGATTATGTATATACAATCTTTTATCCTAGGCTTTTTACTTATTTTTGAGTTATTAATTTGAGTTAAGAAAATAGATTATGATAATCTTCCCCTAAGATAGCATAGCATAGTATATAAATAGTAAATAAAATATGACGATTTAGAGGTACCTACTTATATTAAGTCTATTTCAATAACATAAGATAAGGTGGTACGTGCGAGATCGTCTGCGTTGGTACCACCCTCCTTTCTATTTACAACGTGAAGCAGTCCGCTGTGTTTCGGTTTGAAGGATTGGAGAGCCAGTGTAATTACAGGCAAGAGGGGTATAGCATCTTTTGTCTCTAAATGGGCAACGCATTGGCGGCGCTCTTGAGGTTCTAAGACATCAGGGGCATCGTCTGCTTGCTTGCCCATGGAGTTACGATTATAAGGCTACATAATAGCTAAGACGCGATTTGTCAGAATGTTCTAACGATAGATTAATGATTGGAAGTCGCAGAGCTCCTAGACCAATCATAAGTCGATTGTTTTAACGTTTTACTGGTAACTTCTATTTTGTTTCATTCCAGTGCTTCGACCGTCTACGGAATGAGAGACCAGGTGTTTTTGAATCCAAAGTCTTCGTCGTCGCCGGAGATGTCATGGAATTTGGACTTGGTAATTATGACATACCTACTAAATAAAAATTGTGTCACCTATTTTAATGGGCTTACTTGTAAGTTGCACCGAAACAACTGTTAACGTTATTGTTAAAACGTAAAATGATTTCTAAAGTGGTGCAAACGTAACCTGAACGATTCAAAGGGTTGGAGAGCCAGTGTAATTACCGGCACGAGAGGTATAACATATTTACCTGAACATGATTAACGCATTGGTGGTGCTCTTGGCGTTCCACAACATCAAAGGCATCGTCGTGTCTTTAGGCAGCGGTATCACTTTCCATGAGGTGAACCGCCTGCCTGTTTGCCAAGTTATATAAAACGATACCATTGGTTATCGTTAGAGCAATATAGTGTAACTCACAGTTAGTGTTATTGTTCTTATGTGACGTTATTTTAACTTTTAAAATTGTGACACGAATTTTATTCTAACCTGAGATTTGACGTTAGTTTAGTTTAACATTAGCTATCGTTATATTAGTGCAAAAGGGCAGCATTGCTATTCTGTAAATAACAAACTCGAAATCGAGCTTCGTCTGAGTGAGAGATTTCACTTCGAGTATCATCGACACACATCGACAAAAGTGGTAAATCCATTAATAAGTGTGGCGCTGCCGGCAAAGTCGAGATATACCTAGTCAGGTCATAAATTCTGTCACACGTTTAATATAAAATAATTGAAACAACGTTTATTCATTATGTAACTATTTATATACCAAAGTGAACTTAACAAAACATAGATTCTTATGACACTAAAGTTTATTCAAAATGACCTCCGTGATTTTGAATACAGGCCTTCAATCTGCGCGGCCAGTCGTCTATCGCAGCACGAACGAGGTCCATGTCAATATCAGCGGCTGCCTTAGTCAAGGATGTCTTGAGTGACTCCAAATTGGGATGAGGCTTTGAGCACGCCTTTTCCACCAAGTGTTGCCTTGTAATCTAACGGATTCTTCGCTCTATGAGCTGGCGCTGAATCTTGTTGGAATACCCAGTGCCTGTTGTTGAACATGGTATGAGAAACAGGTTCCACAAGGTTTGTCAGGACTGTATTTTGATACACAACTGCATTCGTTTTTACACCTTTCTCACAAAAATTTACCTCTGTTAAGCCCCAATATGAAACTCCCAACCATACCATGAGCGAGGATGGAAAATGACCTCGTTGGACACGCGGAATACGGTTGCTCGCTTCTTCACTACTGTGGGCGTACACATTATCATTTTGTTTGTTTTAGCTCTCTTCTACGTAAAATTTTTTTCATCCGAAAAATTAATTTCCCGATATTTTTTTCCCGCGTACCGCTTCAACAAAGCGCGGCATCTTTTCAGTCTCAGGTCCGTAACACGAGCATTCAAACGATGTCGTGTTTTTCTTCGATATGCCCGAAGCCCTAAGTCTTCATTTAACACCCTTTTCACCGTGGTTCTGCTTAACCCCATCTGAAGGGCCAACAGTTTCTGCTTACGTTTGGGATTTCTTTGAATTCGCGCCTTCACGGCTTTTATCACTGCTGGAGTCCTAACAGACCGAGGGCGAGCACTTCTTGACCTGTCATCTACACTAGAGTCTTCATTGTATCGTTTGATGGTACGATAAACGAATCTTTTGGTTATTTAAAATTTTTCAGTTTGTCAAAAATTTGAATTGGAGCGTAACCGCAACGATGCAACGCAATAACTGCAACACGGTCTTCTTTGATCGTCCACTCCATATTTTAAAATGAGTAAAATTCTAAAAAGTATTCATTTTTATTTTCATGAACAATTCGAAATTCGAATTCAATAAACTTTTGTTCTAAAAGAAAAGTTTTACTGTGTGACAATACTTATGACCTGACTGTATACAGAACTCTTCGCGGAATTGGCATTCGAAGTTCGAAAGCAACCGACAATACCGAATAGTACTACAAATGACAGAGTGTGGATTTTGGTTGCTACTTAGTATTTTATTTATTTATTTCAAGGTTTATCTGACGAGGACCGTGCCCTTATTGTACAGAAGGTAAACGTCATATTCCACGTGGCCGCCAGCGTTAGGTATGGTATAAATCATACAAATATTCTAATTACGACAACGACGTGGACATAGAGACCGTGGTAGCTCTGTTTGTTACGTGTCTTAGTTAACCGACCGACCCGACAGGTCGAGGGCTCGAGTCTCGGTATGCCGTTTGTAGCTTCCATGTTCCTCATCGTGCCCGGGTAGTGGCTACAGATTCGCAACCTGTCAAAAACTACTAGATGGATTTTATTAAAACTTTACAATATCATAACTAAGAAGGTATAGAAAAGAAAAGGGAATGTTTATGTTTGTTTGGCCTGACCACCCAACCACCCAATAACGACTGAACAGATTGGAAGGACATTGTCACACAGCTAGTTTGTTATTAGTTTTTGGAATACAATAGTCATAGCTTAGGGAAATATCTACATGTATGATTCTTTTCACTACAACCTGTTTCGTGTGAAAAAAAGTCAAGAACAATGCCATTTATTTCAGGTTTGATGACCCTCTAACGTTCGCTGCCAAGATGAACTTAAGAGGCACCAAGGAACTGGTCGCGATAGCGAAAGATGTCCAGGACCTGGCAGTATGTTTCAATTAGTTCAAAAAGTTATACCCAAGTGTCCTATCTTTAGCGATGTTATTCGAATTCTCTCAGCAGACTGATGTCACACGTCACCTGGCAGAGCACTTTTCGCTGCCGTTTCCGGAAACCGGTGATCCTTTTTTAAGATCTTGGTCAGACTTTTGGAAGGCCCTAATGTTTTGCGCCCTTATGGTAAACACGCACTGTGACCTCTCCTAGTCGACAGTAAATATGCTTTGTCTAGGCAAGCATGCAACATCTTCGGATGCAACGTCACTCACCATCAAGTGTTATTGTGGCCCACAATGAATAATTCGACAAAAAATATATATTTTATTCTGTATGGGGATATCGGGCCGGATCTCATTCCTTCAGATGAACCGTCAGCTTGTTTGCCCATGACGTTGTATAAAATAAAACTACAAATTATGCCCAAAATTTACCAACGCAAGTTATTAAGACAACTAAATAGATTAATATAAATGTGTCACACGCCTAAATGACGATTTCGATTTAAACACACAAATCTAAGTTTAGTTTAAGCGTGACCATCATTTCAATAACCTCTAATCTTAGCCCATGGCATCCTTAACGAAAGAAGATGTGAATACCAGTTTGTGGTGTTGGGATAGAATACTTGACGATCTGTTATCGGCAACACTAGTTAAGCAAAGTGCAGACGCCGTTGTGCTGTAGAAGTTCCCACTATGCTGAGTAAGACTTTCTTGGTCCTACCTACCAGCCCACAGTCAGTCCGATTCCTGCTTCCAATCCATCGTGACGTTTCTACATTCGTATATATTTCTATATCTGTTTGTTCTAATTCTAAGTTGAAATCCAATCAACAGTTTTACCTGTGTTTAACCTTAGTTATTTTTTAAAAAAGACCTCTGATTCAGATAGATTCTCTTCCGAGAGAAATCTTTCCGCGGCATTGTGACTAGTGTAGCAGAATTTATAGGTTCTGGATTTGGAGCTTATAAAAAGGCGGATAAAGATGGTCATGTCGCTTCATCTGACCGCGGGGTTGAACAAAATGAATCTCTTTCCCAGGTCCTAGTCCATGTATCGACTTCCTACTCCAACACCAATAGGGATCCAATAGAGGAAGTGATGTACCCACCACATGCTGACTGGCGAGAAATATTGGAGATATGTGATAACACTGATGAACATACAATCAGGGTCCTGACTCAGAAGTAAGTATTAGCCTTGAAGATAAAACATTCACGACCTCGGTGGTGCAGTAGTGTCATCAGCCGACTGCTACGCTAGAGGTTCCGGGTCTGTGGTCGAAGTGTGATTTGCCAGACGCATTCTTTCGTTTATCGGTCTTGGATGTTGTATTCTTATCTATGTAGTTTATACCATATCGTTGCTTAGTGACTGCGATACAAGATTATCTTAGTGCTGGGCTGAGTCAATGTGTGTGTCGTGATGTGGTAATTATTACAAAAAAGGTAAGTCACCACAATCGTTTGAAATTCAATCCAACGATAATAAGCTACGAATGAACTTTTCACCAAACGAATCGTGATCGTGGAACTGAATTACTCAAAAATTAATCTGATTTGCAAGATGAATCTCATACATAAAGTTATCCAAATTCAGCAAATTAAACGGGTTATAAGATGAAATTAAATGGATTCACCAAAAGAATCCAATCAGAAACATTAGCAATATTACATTTAACACAGTCAAATCTCTTGAAATAAATGAGTCGATAACAGATACGTTAAAAATCTTCATAATAATGTTAATAATCGGTTGTGTTCACTTTCAAATAAATATTCCAAGGGTGATCGGTGAGCTCCCCAACACGTACACATTCACAAAGCAGTTAGCTGAGCACGTGGTGTACGAGGAAAGAGGAAACCTGCCCGCTGTTATCATCAGACCATCTATTGGTAAGTTATTGATCTATGAATAAAGTTACATGAGCCCTTTTGTCAATCGAATTTGTTGTATCATCACAACATACCCATATACCCATGCTTTTCAGAGCAGATAAAATGTCTCATGTATATTTCATAGCATAATTTGTCCCTTGTTAGGATTCAAATTCAAAATGTTTCATTTAAATAGACTTAAAATAAATGCTTTCAAATCGTCATTTTATTATCTACCACCGGTTCGGAATGCTATCTACGGGGAAGAAGCCGGCGAGAAACCTCCGTAGTTAGGATAGTAAATTTTATTTACTATTCTAAAATTAAATTTTCTAATAAACAATAACTGCGGGGTAATTAATATGAACAATTGAGTCCCTGTTGAGAAAGAACGTGAAACGACTTAAATAAATTAATCTCTAGTTTAGACATTAATAAGTAGAATGGTCCATATATTCCGATATATGCCATTGGAAGTAACTTTATTCTTGTCTCTGGTTTCTATATTGCAGTGATTTCAAGTCATGAAGAGCCTACACCAGGTTGGATTGAAAACTTCAACGGACCCGTCGGATTGTTAGTTGCATCTGGTAAAGGTATGTATAAAATTGTGCTATCCACAATTTTATTTTATTTCATTTAGGTACTTACATAAACAAGTTAATTGTCCGTTTCACCACATAACAGACACACTGTAGAGAATACAGAAGTACAGCTCGTGTATGTACTTAAATTTTGATTATCCCCTCCCCTGGATATTCGCGCTTGGGATGTCAATTTTGACTTAAACAAAAATCATGAACAGAATAAAAACTTTCGTGGCAATATTTTAATGTTTATTGTTTGATGTTCAATGTTTATTTGTTGATATTTGTTACTGAAATAACTTATAGACGATGTCTATGTCATTGAAATTAAATGCAAAACTTTAAACTCTTCGCACGAAATGCGAAGGTGCGAATCAAGTGTTTGCGGTGAGTGTCAATCGCGCACGCGTCCTTCCCAATCCTTCCGAACTTTCGTGTCCGTGAATGACTTGTGGATGATACCTATGAGTGCGTTAATAAAGCGCGCATTGTATGAAGCTTTAATTCTGTACTGTCTATATTATGTGGTTTAACTAAGGATGAGTTAGTGTTGTCAGGTGTGTACCTGCATATTGTTTCAGTTTGCGTAACCTTGAGTTGGCTCAGTAAAGAAATTATGCACACTCAAATGATGTGCATGTTCACTTCAAATCCAACTATAGCGGAACGTTATTAGTGGGATGGAATATCTGTGCAAATATAGTGGGAAATTATGCGACTTCGTTATTTCTCGGTTTTGGCGAAGATTCCCGAACGCTGCTTTCCGATATAACAATAATCGTATTTATTTAATGACGTCTTTTGTAAATAATCAAAGGTTTATTACATAACATAAACTCACGCTATTATTAATCCCTCTAGAGGGGTTGGCAGAGATGTTAAACACCGCATTTCACATGTTTATGTTGAGTCCCAGTGTGACAGGTTGCGAATCTGTCGCCACTATTCGGGTACAAAGAAGAATATGCCCGTTACAATGTATGGCAACCCGAAACTCGAACCCTCGGCCTGTCGGGCCGGAACCAAGACACCTAAAAAACTGATCTACCACGTTCTCCAGGTAATTGTATATGTTTTTTCGTCAGGTATAATGAGGAGTTTCTATTCCGACCCCAGTCTTTCAGCGGACTACATGCCAGTAGACATCGCTATTAAGCACATTATCACCGCTTCATGGATCAGAGGAACCAAAAGGTATGGAGACGATAACTTGAAGTTCATAAAAATGACATCAATACAAGTGTATTGATGTCATATCGAATTACCTAAAAAATAAGTTTAAAAACTATAAACCAACTACTTCAAAAAGGGATGTAAGAAGGACATAACAAGAAAAACATTTAGATAGAAATGCATAGGTACAAAAATGGTCAAGGTAGAGCCGTGGTCGCACCTAATGTATACTTACTACGGTCATGTGTGTGCCAGGTTTAAAGACATGGAAGTGATCGCACCCACTGTGACGATGTAGTTTACATAAATACATAGACTGCCAAAAACCTTATCCTTCTTTGTGGCGTAATTGGGCAAAAATCTGAGCTTCAAGTTTAAAGAAAACATATAGAGAAAAAATATGTATTTCTATTTTTTTCCACCACCGTCAAGCCTGGAGCCAGCTGATGATATACCGATATACAACTGCTGCGCCGGTGGCCTGGTCTCCATGACCATGGGCGAACTGGTAGAGGTTGGCAAGAAGATTGGTGCCACCATGCCTTTGAACGATATCCTTTGGAGTATCGGCGGGTCGCTCACTGCTTCTAAGACTCTGCACTACATCAAGGTACTTTTTTAGTTTGTGCTTGATATGGTCGGATTTTGAGAAATTTTGTTTACTAACTACTATAAAATAGATCCTATAGCTTGGGGTTTCACTTGCATCCTTTGTATAGTTTTATGTATGGACGGACACAGTTTAAGAAACTTTGCGTGCGATACACTTTTGTAAGATAGGTTGGCTCGGAGGCTGGCTTACCCCACCTTCAGCAACTTTGCTATAGTTTGATGTGTCGTTTCTTTTTAGTTTTATAATTTTTTTAGTAAACACTAACGCATATTTGTTGGGCTCTAGCATATTGGCGACTCGGTATCTACCTTTCAGACCCTTATTTCATCAAGTTAACCTTCGATTTGTATAGCTTTTTGCAGTATAAAATTTTAAAGAAGCGCTCTTTTCACGTCAAGCTGACTGATATGTGTAATAAAACGTACGAAGTCAAAGCGTCATGACGCTGCGTCAGAGCGTTGCGCACGGCTAGGAACTGGTTCTAAAACACTGCCCTGTGGCACTCCGCACCCGACGATTTTTTGACTTGAATGACATTTCTTCTCTTTTAGTATCAATTTTGATTTATGATTATTCAATGTTATGTTCTAAGAGATAAAAATAATTAAGCTTAAATATTTCTTTTGTTCCCATTATGTTGGAGTTAACGCGATAAAATTTCATGGTCTACTTAATCAAACGCTTGGGTTATATCCTCAAAAAACGACTTTTAGTGGAATGAAGACCTAGAAAAAATCAACGTCGTCGTTTTTGTAGGAAGGGGCCACGAGCGGTCTAATAACACCACTGACTCATACTAAATATATGAGTAAATTCCATTTGTAGACTGGCTATTATAAATAAATTGATGAAAGTACTATGGATTTTCCGTAGATAATTAATTAGAGAATTTTAATTAATTAATTACCTTGTTCTTTTTTGTGCCTCGTTAAAACTAATTGATTGCTTAGTTCTTTTTTTATTTTTAGGTTATATTCCTACATTTGCTGCCTGCGTTGATCATTGATGGAATTCTTATGTTGCTCGGGAAGAAAACTATGTAAGTTTGTCCAGCTATCTAGATTTTCTACGACCTGTGGCGCATTGGTGTAAGCAGCCGACTGCTACGCTAGAGGTTCTGGGTTCGAATCCCGGTGAGGGCGGAATTTTGTGTTATTTCCAAGACGCGTTGTTTCGTTTACCGGTCTTGGATGTAGTATTCTTGTCTATGTAGTTGATACCATATCGTTGCTTAGCGCCTGCGATACAAGTTCTTACGATACTTACTGCACGGCAGAATCAATGTGGTTTATTTATTTATTTTTATACCATATTACGTCACAACCTATTTTAGTTATTGAACTATCAATAAAAACGAGTATTTTCAAGATTGTTTGTTACGTATCCTTCAAATTGTTAGGATCGTTAGCGTATAAAGTTTTATGTGAATTTCAGTTTGGTTAAAGTACATCGCCGCATCTACATAGCAAACATCGCCCTCCAATACTACTTGACCAATCAATGGACGTTCTGCAATAAAAACTTCATGGCGCTCAGGGCTGCAGTGAAGGACGAAGACAGGAAGGGCTTCTACCACGAAGTAGAGAATATAGACAAGTATGAGTTCTTCAAGAACAGCGTTATTGGCGGGAGGAAGTATTTGCTGAAAGAAAAAGACGAAGATCTACCAAAAGCGAGAGCTCATTACAGAAGGTATTATTTTTATACTAATATTAATGCAATAGTATATCTGTCTGTTACTTTTATATATTGAAAAAGGTGTACTGTTTTGATGATATTTAGATTGTTTTAAATAAACTATATTTTGGAGTTTGTATTGGAAAAAAAATAATCTTACACTACGCTGACGAAGTGAAATGACACAGTCATCGAAAATACAGTTTTTTTAGAATTATTGCTTTTATTGTTTGTATATAATATTGTTACAGTATTCTATGTTATTGTCTAATAGGGGGCTAAAACGTAACTAAGTTAAAAAGGAATGATAACAAATACATTATGTACGTTGTGTTAGACTTTATAAAAAAAAATATGTTTATTTTTGTAAACTCATTTCAAGTGAAGTGTTATTTGTTCTGAGTCAATAAAGTTCTCTAAACCGAAATGCAGGCTTTGGCAATGTTGTATTTGAATCTGAGATGCTTTTGTCACATTGTAAAACTGCTTGAGAATTGCTTTCTGCTTGTCAGTCATCTGAGGCATCTTGCACAAATGATAGAAATTGTCTGTGTTATCGGATTCATAAAAGAAACATCTTTTGGATGAATTCCATATGCGGTCATTTTATAAACCTTGAACTTTAAAATTAGGGTTGAAAATTTAAAACTCGTTTTATTGATTTTTCAGGATAGTGTTTTTGGATAAAGCAGTGCAATGCTTGTTCTATGGATATGTTTTCTGGTGGCTAATAAATACTGAAGTAGCAAAAAATGCAGGACAATTCGTATTGGACTTAATTTGTCTATGAAATGTCATGTTTGGTTTAATTTATTGAATAATAAATTAGTTCATTTTTAATAAGGTTTTATTTATTCCTTTTCTTACTCCTCCGAGCACTCGATCGCGCACTCCCCCGAGCAAACGATCGCGCACTCCCTCGAGCACACGATCGCGCACTCCCCCGAGCACACGATCGCGCACTCCCTCGAGCACACGATCGCGCACTCCCTCGAGCACACGATCGCGCACTCCCCCGAGCACACGATCGCGCACTCCCTCGAGCACACGATCGCGCACTCCCTCGAGCACACGATCGCGCACTCCCCCGAGCACACGATCGCGCACTCCCTCGAGCACACGATCGCGCACTCCCCCGAGCACACGATCGCGCACTCCCTCGAGCACACGATCGCGCACTCCCTCGAGCACACGATCGCGCACTCCCTCGAGCACACGATCGCGCACTCCCCCGAGCACACGATCGCGCACTCGACCAAGCATACGTCACATCAGTTGCCCCCCCACTCACTCGTTAACTCTCCCGAACTCTTGACCTAACACTACATTGAAGTTACTGGAACACACTGGCTCGAGCACTCACCCAATAACTCGACGGAACAATTGATAGCGAACTTTTAATCATTTATAATTACTATTCTACTTTTAATACTAATAACTACTTTAGAAGTATGAAGCACAAAATTTAATTAATATGATTGCCAGTGTAAAAATGAAAAACCATCTTCTATTACTTTTTTATTTAAACAAAATTGTCGCTAAACACATAGGCTTGCAAATTATGTAAAACGCTATTTGTGGGATCATGTATGCAATATTTTTTTGTAAAGAAATAAGTATACAGTAATTTAAAATAAAACTTTGGTATACCCAAAGTTATTTTGTTTTGTGAATGATACAATAGTTTTTTTTAATATATAAATAAGTCAGTAAATGAAAATACGCAGTTGCCAATAAATAAAAAGTAAAACACATTTAAGAAACATTGTTACAAAAGAGTCTAACATATAATTATCATATTTCAATTCATAAATACAAGAAATATTATAAGAGATACAAAAAGTGTGCCTAGAAACCTTAAAAATTAAGTTTAAATTACAATTTAAAAATGGATGGAATCAGACAGTCCGAATTATTACATTAACATTAAAATTATCACTGATCAAATATTTTGGTGATTGGAAAAAAATATAAAGTAAGCGCCATCTATTAATGAAGATTAAAACTGTTTCACCAAAAACTCCGGTAGATGGCGTTAATAAGAAAAAAGTAGTTATGTTTCTTTGGAATGTTCGAAATTAGGTATTTGAAAAAATATCGTTGAGATGCAAACTTCACACTGTTAACACATATTGTTGTGAAAACAACTTAAATTTTATATAGTAAGTAGAAAAAGCGTTACAGTATATAAAAAGTAATTATATAAAGCTATCAAAAAACCCTTATAATCTATTATTTTGAGTACAAAAACACACATTATTACATAGGCCTTTATTTTTTATAGTGGTTAATATTTTGTTTTCGGTTAAAGATAGAATTTTATCATTAAATATGGCAATCTTCGAACAAACTTTTTTTAAGAAAACGTTTTATTCGAATAAAGCCAAGTTTTTTTTTTATAATTTTATTTAAACAAAACTTCAACTACTATAAAAATGATACAAGGTTTTATTCATAGATGGATCGTATAAAAATACTAAATAAGCGGATATTTATCTTATAAGAATGATATTTAGTTAATGTGATAAATTGAATCCGATCGATTCGAGTCGAGTTCAAAGTTATTAGTTCCGAAGAAATACATCAAAAGTATTTCATCACGATATTGGGGGCCGTTCTAGAATAATTTAAAGCAAGTTTCGAAGATTTTAGAACAATTGCAAACTTTGGCGTGATTTGTGCCCATTGAACATTTGTTCAGTAAGAAAATATTTTTTTTCAAAATTTTCTCAAAATGACAGATTTATAATGAAAACAATTACAGATTCGGCAACGAATCACAAGTCAGAACACCGATCATTATAATAACTTAAAACATTGTATGTTCTCATCACTTGACATTGTCTTAGTTGTCGTCCAATACGCCATAGAATAAGAATTGGTCGATTGACATTTAATCGAAAGCCATATTGCATGTACACTTACACCCCCTCTCCCTCCAATAATTTTCGTTACTTAATATTCGAACGGTCCCTTATTGACAAAAATATCATTTTTTTATTAGACACTACTCAAATACAACCTCCATGTCGCACTTTAATTCAGTCTATCTGCGAAATGCGTTGAAAGAAAAACAAAATTCCTAAAGTACTGAAGTATTAAAGTACTGAAGAATTATAATTTTAGTAGTTACAAAAAGAAAATATTCTATAAAGTGATTTAGCATGCCACTTTAATGAAAATCAATTCTTAAGAGAATATGTCACTCCACGAAGACTGTGTTTTACATCATGGACAAACAAGCAGATGGTTCACCTGATGGAAAGTCATACCGCTTATTGACACAACGATACCCTTAATGTCTGGAACACCAAGAGCACAAATGGGTTTTCCACGTAGAGGTAAACATGCTAAACTTCTCGTGCCGGTTATAGCACTTGCATAGGAAATAGGTGAAGACTTTATAGCTGTACATGGTGGTGTGTTAGGATGTGTTAATTCCCATTGTTCTAGTGTGGGTATATTATTTACTTAATTTGAAATACACGATCTATGTGATGTCTTCGTGACATGCGAGTGACAGTGACTCCCTGTCAATTTAAAACATATTCTGTAAAATTGTGGCAATGTCAAAGATCTGGTATATTTTGACGACGTAATTTTTTCCATAGAAAATCTATTGATATTATTTTTTTTTAAGTCTTTTATCATGTAAATACTGTAGCTGTAGATTATATATAATATAAAGTGGACACTTCGTAGCGTTAAAGGCTACTTAGGTAAGACTTTAAAATGTAATATTTAAGTGGATCATGTTTTTTTTAAATATAAAAATGGCACTAATAAATGTGAGGTACGATTTTTAAGTCTTCTTCTTGTTAAACTAAGATATTAAAAGATGAACATGGATTTATTGCTCTTTATCTTAAATTCTCACTCGTCAATTAGCTACCCTATAATATTTTTAACAGATTGGTATTTCCAATTCAAAATCGAGATTCACTGTGAGAAAGTTTCGAGATTAGCTGCCGTTGAGATTGTTTTGCTTACTGTAGTAATAATAAAATTAAAATATATATATAGGTGAATAAATACGTGATATGTTTGACGCTCGCCCTGTTAGGATATCCGTAAATTTCTGGATCCAGTCTCAATCCCGCGTAGTTAATATCTGGTACTGGCGACTCTGAAATAAATAAAATTGATGAAAATAAATTAATAATACATGTATAAATACAATAATATCGATCAATGTTTATTATATGTATAATAAAAGATTTATCACGCTGAATAAAATAATTCAACAAACGAGCTTAGAGAGTGAAGTTCTTAGAGTCTACCGGAGAGATAATAATAACATCACGACACACACATTGACTCAGCCCTGCAGTAAGTATCGTAAGAAATTGTGTCACAGGAACTAAGCAACGATATGGTATATACTACATAGATAAGAATACAACATCCAAGACCGGTAAGCGAAAAAATGCGTCTTGCAAATAACACAGTCCCGCCCCCGCCGGGATTCGAACCCGGAACCTATAGCGAAGCAGTCGGCTGTTTATACCACTGCGCCACCGAGGTCGTCAAAAGAGATCGCTCTTTTGTTTTTATGTTATGTGTGTATGTATTAAAGTTTGTCCGACGATAACTCGAGTATCGTTGATGGTATCTGATGATAATGATAAATAATGATGCAAAAATAATTTTTAAGTTCGAACACGAGCCAAATCGGTGAACCCCAATATCTCGACAACTCCTGGCAAAAGAGCTATTGTCGATGTAGTAATCTTGTGATTTATTTCGCAAGGAATATAATAGAATATTTCATATTTTTCCCCAATATACAGCGGGAATACACCGTTATGGCCCGCCTGATGGTAAGCAGTAACCGTTGTCTAGACGGTAACATACCTCTCATTCTAACCTCTTGATTAGTTCTGTCTGTCTTACATAGGAATAAAGCAGTGCAACGCGTTCAGTAACAAAATGCAACGAGAAAACATTCATATCAAAATTTGAATCGCTATTCAATTTAAAAAAATGGTAAAAAAACATACTTGTCATAAAGCGAGATATTGAAATGTATCATGAAATACCACTGAAAATATGATGATCACGTGTGTAAATATTTCATGATAATTCGACCCTTCTCATTAAGAACATCGTAAGCGACAACTTGCTTTTACATTAGAGAGTTTAAACTTCATTATTCTATAAATATTTTATTTTTATTTTGATACCATATTTTATTTTAATCGTAATATAAATTTATCATAATTATTTAATGTTAACATTATTTTGCTCTCATATGAATGTTGTGTACACCTACAAGTGGCAGACATATCATGAGAGCACCTTTTACCAAATTTGTCTATTAATGCATGTACAGTCAGGTCATAAGTATTGTCACACAGTAAAAACTTTTCTTTTAGAATGCTGGCCACAAAAAAGTTTACTGAATTCGAATTTCGAATTGTTCATGAAAATAAAAATGAATACTTTTTAGAAGTTTACTCTTTTTTAAATATGGAGTGGACGCTTAAAGAAGACCGTGTTGCAGTTATTGCGTTGCATCGTTGCGGTTACGCGCCAATTCAAATATTTGACATACTGAAAAATTTGAATATAACCAAAAGATTCGTTTATCGTACCATCAAACGATACAATGAAGACTCTAGTGTAAATGACAGATAAAGAAGTGGTCGCCCTCGGTCTGTTAGGACTCCAGCAGTGATAAAAGCTGTGAAGGCGCGAATTCAAAGAAATCCCAAACGTAAGCAGAAACTGTTGGCCCTTCAGATGGGGTTAAGCAGAACCACGGTGAAAAGGGTGTTAAATGAAGACTTAGGGCTTCGGGCATATCGAAGAAAAACAGGACATCGTTTGAATGCTCGTGTTACGGACCTGAGACTGAAAAGATGCCGCGCTTTGTTGAAGCGGTACGCGGGAAAAAAATATCGGGAAATTAATTTTTCGGATGAAAAAATTTTTACCGTAGAAGAGAGCTACAACAAACAAAATGATAAGGTGTACGCACACAGTAGTGAAGAAGCGAACAACCGTCCAACGAGGTGTAAAAACGAATGCAGTTGTGTATCAAAATACAGTCCTGACGAACCTTGTGGAACCTGTTTCTCATACCATGTTCAATAACAGGCACTGGGTATTCCAACAAGATTCGGCGCCAGCTCATAGAGCGAAGAGCACACAAGACTGGCTGGCGGCGCGTGAAATCGACTTCATCCGGCACGAAGACTTGGCCCTCCTCCAGTCCAGATTTGAATCCGTTAGATTACAAGATATGGCAACACTTGGAGGAAAAGGCATGTTCAAAGCCTCATCCCAATTTGGAGTCACTCAAGACATCCTTGATTAAGGCAGCCGCCGATATTGACATGGACCTCGTTCGTGCTGGGATAGACGACTGGCCGATTGAAGGCCTGTATTCAAAATCACGGAGGTCATTTTGAATAAACTTTAGTGTCACAAGAATCTATGTTTTGTTAAGTTCATTTTGGTACATAATGAATAAACTTGTTTCAATTATATTATATTAAACATGTGACAGAATTTATGAGCTGACTAGGTATAATGTGTGCGGACGGTGTGACCAATAACTAAATAAATGAAATTATTTGATGTCATTTACGATCATATTTTCTTATCAAAGGTATTATAAATTAAAAATAAACTTTCAAACTTACTGAAATAATAATAATATGTAAAACTGCCTGATTAAGAGATTACGAAAAAAAACAACATTTTATGTCGCTTGCGATGTTTTTCCTGAAAAGGCTCGATATATGCTAGAAACCACCGCACATCAAATATAATGTAGCCTAATCAATTCATTCACACTCAAAGCAATCAACGACAAAAAAATAACAAATAAACAAGCAAGCTTACCTTCTAACAGCGTAACAGACGTAAACTGCGAACAAGCTTGCTAGAGTCGTATGGGAGGGGGTAATCGAGGCCGCCCCTCCGTATCTAGCCTGCCCACATGCAGGGGGGCAGACGGGTATGATGGTCTCTATTCAATAGAAAAATAAGCATGCTTACATTTCAAAGGGTTTGGCAGAAAGCGTTAGTGAAAATATCCGCTAGGGCCAGAGAATTTGACATTTTTTAAACTTCGACGAAATGCGATCGTATACGCCGAGACAAAAAACTAATTTATATATAGAAAAATCAAAAGAGTAAAACCAAAAAATTTGCATGCTAATGACCAGGCTCATGAATCCATAGAGTTATATAAAAATAAAAAAACTCTTTAATCTACTACATTAATAAATTCTACAAAAAACGACAAAAATAGGCTTTATATGGGAATTTGATATTTTGATATTATCTCGTATCGGAAGACTTCCTTTTATAGTATACATTTTAGTATTAAATTTTATGAATCAAGAATTTTAAGTTGAGTTTTGTAATTGACTAATTTTTTTTCGTAAAATCTTTTTTTTAAATAGATAAATTAATTAACCCTACATATTACATGTTGGCTGTCATGATAACTCACCGAATAACTCGACTCTGCCTTCGTCTGTGCCTAATTTATTTTGCGCCTTGCAAGTGAATATCCCGTACTGACGTTTCTCGATAGTGATCACCCTGATTGTCGTGTCAGTAAACTCGTCTGCGGTGGCGAAGTGGGATATCCTGTTGGTGACATGGAAATTTAGTTTGACAAATGGATATTTAAAAAAAATTGACATTTGTCATCTTGAATAATATTTAATACTAAGTGATGTTACCATTTGACATGCTTTTGTACATTTCGAGTGTTTTTAGTTTGTTTTATTTTTTAGCACTAGTGTACGATCACTCGAAGGCGACGTCACTAATATGACGCTAACCATGGAGGTTAGAGAGTAGGAGAACGATCGCTACGCTAAAGCATCAGCCCGCCTGTCCCTGAAAATTTGTACAATTTATAGTTCATTTTTCAGCCAACAGACGCTCTGCCGTCGGTAAGTAGTATCTGTGAAGTCAGCTGTTTGAGTACAAGTAGATGAAGTTAGTTCAATAATGTACAAATTACAAACGGCCCGCTTTTATTGAGACAATTTAGCGATCGCAGCGCCTCACTTATTTTGTCCGTATTTCTGGGACAATATTTTCTACTGCGATCGTTCTCCTTCTCTCTAACCTCCATAACGCTAACTATTGACATTTTGACATCTGTCAAGAGTCTGTCACCTGTAATGCTGGTTGTTTGACAGCTGCACTTCGTCTTTGAGCCATGTGATCGCCGGCGGTGGGTAAGCTTCAACGTGACACTCCAAATCCATGTCATATTGCAGCGCCTGTCAAAGTAATGGCATAGTTTAGTTTATATAACAACATTAAAACCTACATATTAACTCAACCCTGCAGTGAGATATGATCTTGTATTGCAGGCGCTTAGCTTAATTATATACTTTATAGATAAGAATACAAACCCCCACCGGGATTGGAACCTGGGACGTATTGCGTAGCTACCAGCTGCGCCAAAGAGGCCGTTAAGGGTAAGGTAAGTCAGTAGGTAAGACTCCGGTGGCGAAATGGTGTAATAAGCCGACTAAGCTAGGGTTTGAATCCCGGCGGGGGCGGAACTTAGTGTTATTTGCAAGACACATTGTTTCTCTTAACAGTCTTGGATGTAGTATTCTTATCTATGTAGTTTATAACATATCGTTGCTCAGCACCTGCGACACAATATTCTTTAATCTTACTGTGGGCTGAGTCAAAGTGTGTGTCGTGATGTGGTTAACATTATTTATATAAATGACAAACCTGTCCCAAACGCGGCCTAGGTACAGTGACTACAGGTGCGAATTCGACCTCCAAGTTGATATTCCTTCGGGCACCTTTACCGACTCCGTTCTCAGCTACACAGTAGTAAGTGCCGCGGTCCTCCTTGTGTACAGCTGACACTTTTAGGATGTTGCCCCTAAGACAAAAATATCGGTCAAGTGTGAGACGGACTTGCGCGCGATGGGTGCCGTACCACCTTATAACATAAAATTTTTGATTTGTTGTTATAGTGGCAACTGAAATAGACGTTCTCTGAAAATTGCATAAGTTCAGCTATTATGGTTCATGAGATACAGCCTGCTGACGGGCGGAGGCTTAGTAATATGGTCCCTTTTTTTCTTTATGCATGGAATCCTTAAAATCACTTTCTCCTAAGACAGGTTAAGGTAATATTGTATTTAAAAATTGTAATGGAGTTTATTATTATGATTGGAATGATAATTTATCTATTTAGTGTTTTTAGAAAATATATATTTTTTAATTACTTTGTTTAAAACAAAAACAGTTTCTGAACGGAACCAGATTGAAAGATGTCAAGGCAATAGGCAATATCCATCAAAAGCTACTCTACTGCCTATTATACACATACAAACCTTCATCTTGAATCACTCTATCTATTAAAAAAGACCGATCAAAATCCGTTGAGTAGTTTCAAAGATCTTATCATACATAGGGACAGACAGCGGGGAACGACTTTGTTTTTACTATGTAGTAATAGTTTACCTGTAGATGGAGCCACCTGTAGGCAAGATGGCGTTGTTTTCTCGTCTCCAAGATATCTTCGGCGGCGGAAATCCACCGGCGTAGCATTCCATTTGAGCACCTACATTATACAAACACAAATTAAGCGACAAAAGTTATGTACATGGGACCCCCGGTAATGACACCTTTCTCATCCGGCACCCCCTGTAATCCGACATGGTCAGTTATTTAGTATTGAATATATTCTTTGACTCTAATAAAATAAATTATATTATATTTTTATATATATTATTTATTATATTTTTATATATATAATTTATTTTATTTATGAATTTGTCGGATTACAAGGAAGTCTATTTTAAATAATTCCGGACTTAGGCAGTACTCTATAATCCGACAAATTCGATAGTCCGATACTGCTCTTCAAAATATTTGTCGCATTAACGGGGATCCACTGTATTCCAAAATGAACTTTAACGTCTCTTTCAATAGGGAGCATGACTTTTTTATTTATTTATTATAATTTGATATATTTTACTACATATTTACACAAATCCAGTTAGATTTTCTTAAATATCTGACTTATCAACTAAGTTATAAAGCTACAAAGTCGTTGGTTAGACAGAGAGATCCGATATGTACTATGACGTCAAAGTACACAGGCGTCATACAACTTTCAGAGAAAAGGTTGTTCTGATGAGCGATATAGATATATTTACTTTTAATGGTTACATCTCCCTAGTTTATCGTACAATTCTAATTCTGTTTTCACTCTATAGATACTATTTCTATATACTTTACGATAAATTGATTGGATAATCAAATTAAATTTCATGCATAATCTCTATTTAGTTGTTGTCGGCCGGATGTCTAACGTTAATCGCCTGGCTAACTATGGCTTGTTTTTATACAATACGTTCCCGTCCACGTGCGTGCGTTGTCGCACGGTCGGTATGAAAAAGACGATCGACCGTTAGCAGGGCGAGTCACGTTAGACGAATAAATTGAAAGAGCCATTATAAGTGAATGGAGTCACAGGAAAAAGATATGGTATCAAAGACACACTGTTTTTGTTCAAATTGACTTAACACAACTTCTTTTAGTATAACTTTTTTTTAGTCTGTGGCACAGTGATGTAAACAGCCGACTGCTACACTGGGCACGAATCCCGGCGGGAGTAAAACTTTGTGTTATTTGCTACACGCATTGTTTCGCTTACCGGTGTTGGATGTTGTATTCTTGCGTAGTTTATACCATATCGTTGCCGACACTTACTGCACGGCTGAGTCAATGTGTGTGTCCTGATGTGGTTTAATTATTTATTTGAAATCTTTTTGAGATAGGATTTTATATGGTACTTACTTTCTCCCTCACTAGCCACAAGCGATCTGGTGGAATTATCAGATATGATCGGCGGTCGCCTGACCTGGAGTTCCACCTCTGCTGTGATCTTGTTGCTGACCGAGATGATGACCTGGCACTGGTACCAACCGGAGTCCGTCTCTTGGATGTCTTTTATCTGATGATTTAAAGGAAATCAGTTGTAATATCTTGGATCAATTAAAAGAATTTCCTCTCCATCCTTTCTGTTTCTGCTGTGAAGCAGTTCGCTGTTTCGGTTCGAAGGATTGAAGAGCCAGTGTAGTAACCAACATCAGAGGTATACAATCTTTTTCTTTAAATCGTACTTATTATATAACAATTTGATTGAAAAATCCATATTATCAATTGTTTAACATTTTGTTAACTTTTTTGTTTTAACTTTTTTTGTTTGATATTTGTAATCTTTAAAAAGCATAAACCGTCTGCTTCTTAGCCTGTGACGTCGTATTTTTTTTTCTTAAAAAAAGAAAAATCTCACCGAGAGAGTGTAAGTGGCTGATGCTGCGTCGAAGCGGAGAGAGAATCTTGAATCCCTGATGATGAGGCCTGAGTTGGTGGAAAGCGGCAGGGATTCCGTGGTCTTCAGGCGGTCGTATTTCACCTGGCAAAGAAATATTTTAATGTAAAATCGGCAACTTCATATATTAAATAAATATACATAACTTATAATCAATATGTACATATATTTTGTCTTACGAAATAGATACTGTTTCTTAACATACATGGTGTTGTTGAAAAGCCAGCCCGAAGAATCATCGGGATTGTCGATGACATTGCTAACTTTCATGACCTCAGCCACCGCCGCGAAGTTGCGTGTCGGTATTTCATAGGATACATTTCGGAGAGTGTGCGCAGGAATTGCACAATTTAATTCCACCGGCCCCCTTTTATAATCGGAATACAAGACGTAGGTTGAAGTTGCATCCTTTTGTGGTAGATATTCCGACCATCCGGACTAAACGCTTCGATAGCTCCTTCATAATGCGTACTGCAAGGGTGTGGAATTCTTTGCCTGCCGATGTATTCCCTGACCAATATAACTTGGGCCTCTTTAAGGCAAGAGTGAATAGGTTTCTCCTAGGCAGGCATGACCTCATCGCCGCTTAACATCAGGCGGGTTTGGGGTCAAATGCCTGCCTGGTCATGAATAAAAAAATTAAAAAAACATACAGGAGTATTCTTAGTTTAGGCACCAGAGCTATTATTCATTTGTAAAAGCTATTGATGAATCAAGATAATTATAATAATTATAACTGATTATCTTCGTCAACGTTCGAAATCAAGGCATTGTCCTCATGTCAATAGGCGGCGGTATCACTTTTCATAAGGTGAACTGTTTCCTTGTTTGCCAGTGAAGATGAATAAAAAAACCATTATGTAAGTTTTCACTTTCACTTGATCGTCCAAGGAAAAAAGAGAAGATGTTTATACTGGCTCCCAATTCTATGCGACTGGTTCAAAATGTAAAAATATGATTTGAAAGAACTATTATCTATTTAGTATTTAATCAAATAAAAAAAATGCCTGTTTATAATAAACATCTTAAAACACAATATTTAGAAATAAATTAATTTTTTTATAATTTTAATTTTACCAAAACGTTGTATTTTACTTTAATTAATTAATGTAATTAATTTTAATATGTAGCTATATTGATTTTAATTTATGGAAGTCGCCTTTGCGGCGTAGGCCTCCTCAAATCTACTCCAACCGACTCTATCCCTGGCTTGTCTCCTCCAGAGTGTATCTCTCCACATTTTAATTCTTTAGCTCTTATTTAAATAAAAATCATCACTTCAAGTGATATGCAGTAACAAAATCGATTATAATTTATTCTAATACTCGACGCATTTCTTTAACTCAATATCTTTTTCAATTAAAGACTTAAAAATTAAACATATAGTCAAAATAAACATTAAATAGCAAGAAAAAAAAAATTCAATCATTATTTTTATTTGTTTTATTGTTAACTTTATTATTGCTTGAGAAACCGGCTTTCCTAGTTCAGGATTAGTTTATAATTATATTTCCTTACTGTGAATTATATCTTTTGTAAATTTCGGACACAAGAAATTCAATAAAGATGTGTTCGACCCTTCGACCGCAGAGCCTAAATAATTATTTTCATCATCATGGGTAAAAAAAGCAAACGGTTCATCTGTTGGAAAGTGATACCGTGAGTTATTGACGGAATGACGTCCATGCCCTTGATATCTGGAACGCCAAGTCTTATCTAATAATAATGGAAATCCAGCAACCTTCCAAAAGTTACTACCTTCTTACATCTTTACCATTCTTACAACTTAACAAAACAAACAAACAGACAAAAACTATTAAGTTTATTATTCAAACTATTAAGCCACTTCCTTTCTACATCTATGTGGAACCAATCCAACCCCATTTTTGACCTACCCAGTCATGTGTGACAACCGATATATCAGTAATATATCTTAAACCATCAACAATAGAACTCTGATTTCAATGATCATAAAACTAATAATCATGGCTACTTAAGTTTACCATTATTGGTGTACGTTCATTGACTTCACTATTATATTGTAGTAATAGATTTTTAAGTGACAATAATAGATCAAGAGAAAGGAGATGCTTCATCAATACATAGTATAAAAGTCGCTTCCCGCTGTCTGTCCTTATGTATGCTTAGATCTTTAAAACTATGCAACCGATCTTGCGGAATTTTAAATAGATTTATCAGAAGGTTTGTATATGTATAATACATATATGATACATGATATCCATGCAAAGCCCAGGCGGGTTGAGGTATAAAATAATGTAAAGTATTTATTTCCACTTACCCATAGAACTGGGTAATCATGAGCGTAGTGGACGGAGCAATCCAGGTCTACCTGACCACCAATATCCCTGATCTGCTCCTGGGTTATGTGGGATATAGTCGGAGTACGCTGTGCAAACACTGTGAACACAAAGCAATTAATAAGGAGAGAATAGAAGTAATACCTACTGAAATGTTCTTGGGTCAAGAGAGCAGCTAAATTGTAATTGATACAGTAAAGATAATAAGACAATGTTTGTGGTTTCGTTAAGTTGTCACGTTCTGTGCTCGGATCTGCTTCTAGCACAGCGTTGTTTCCTATTGAGTTTTAAATAAAAGAACAGTAGAACTGATTTGTAGGTAATTTAACACAAGGTGTATTATTTATGTTTTCAGAGCAATATTTAAATCATTCAAGGTTTTAGCTCCATAGTCTGGATAGGATTTTTTTTGCCAACCTAATGGTATTTTTTTTATATTATTTTATCCCTTATACAAAGAATAACTAAGTATTTATTTTTTAATCCTGAACAAATTAATGAAAGTTTTATATAATGAATAATTTAAAAAAATACTGGAAATCCTAAACCTCCTTTTGTAAATGGGGTTTTTTTTAAAATAAATCTTCACTAGCAAAGCAAAGATAGCAAGTAAAATAATTACATTCCATCACACAGCCTGACTCAGCTCTGCACTAAGGTATAATATTGTAATGAGCAACAATATAGCATATAACAACTACAGAGATTAACATTTACATCTAAGATCAGTTAGCAAAACAGTGAAGGTTTTCTGAGCAATATTAAAGTCATCTGTACATAATTCAGATTTAGACAGGGGTGGATCCAGGAGCCCCATAAAAAAATACAACTTTTGGGAAAGGGTGCTTCATAACCTGTACAGAATTATTTTTGCCAACTCCATCACAATAAATATTTAACATACTTAGCTATTAAAAATTAAACTATTTTAATAGTCTCACTAAAACAGGAGGAAGGCTGGGCCAATTTAAATGTTACCTTTTTTACTTTTATGGGTAGGTTTAAAAGGTAAGAAAATCAGAAAGCTACAGGTACAAAGTTCACGGGGTCAATTCGTTTGACATAAAAACAATTCATCAATTAGACTCAACAGATGCGTAAAGGTTGGCTAGCTTTGTATCTCCAACTATTATTTCTTATAATGTAAACTGAAGAATTCAAGGCTATATTAACAGTCATGGAGATGTAAATAAATATTCATAAATATTTAACAAGTACATGGGTTTATTATCATTTGTCTGGCATACATCCAATTTTTAATTTGACTCATCGCTTTGTCTAACATTATATTTTTTTATGCATTGCACATATTCCAAATTTGCATGTAAACCTACTATTGACATGAGTAATTAATTTTTGTTTAGTACTCACAAAAATCTACCAGAGAAACAATTAAGAAATCAATTTAATGTCATATTTATGACGAAAAATGCTTGGCAAAAAAAAGGGCTTTTTTCTAAATCTACGTTAACAAGTACAGCATTTAATGTATCAAAAATAGGCTTTAAATTATTTAAAAAATTTATTGAAACCTGTTCCAAATTCAAACTCAAGATCAATATCAGGCACTCAATAATTTACGATATTCAATTCACACCCTACTGTTAACGAATTAGAAGACAAATGCCTACTATAAATTGGATTACAAGGGTAATTTATAGTGACGGGTCTTTGGAGTTTTTTTTATCATTGACAAAATCGTCCCCTCATCCTGTTTTGGCCTATTCATGCGTTAAAACATTGTAAAAAAGGGTGCATACATAGGTACCTACTGCATTGCGTTTCGGGCGGCATAATAACATGATCAATTTTGAGTCACAAAACAATTATAGGGTACAAATGAGCTGTAATTTGAGATAATTAAAGTTCTAAGTACCGTTAGTGTAATGTACACCCATTTATAACTTCTGTAGGGAGAGTTTATCACAGAAACTACATGAAAGGGGTCTACTCTTCATCTTTTAGCATCTTCTTCTAAGAATTCACAAATTTAAAATAGAATAATGATAGTGAGAAAGTTGTTTCAAAAGGGTGTGTCAGTTCTGTTAGAAAAATACGCGTCTTAGACCGTAAACAAGCACTAAACAATGAATAAAGGTGTTATACAAACAACATAATTGATAGTCGTCGGCCGGTTTTTTACAATGATAAATATATTAATAAACGAACTTTCACTTACCTATCGTAAGACTAAACACTAAAATTGACAAACACTTTAATTTTAAAAACGCCATCGTCTTAAAATGACGCTTAAAACACAAAACACGATATTATAAATCTGCACACACGCCCTTCTATACCGCTTGCTTGTATTGAATGAACGGTTTTTCAATGAAGTGAAGTGAGTGAGTGAATGTAAGGAACGCCAGACAGTTGTGAATGGAAAGTAATGAATGAAAAAAGGCAAACAATAAAGATTGCCATCTTAAAACATAATCCCCAAAACTATGTTTTGCGTGAAATTTATTTCATCAAACAGTACCTTGGACACACTCATTAATTGTAATGGCCTTTGAAAATTTCTAAAATTATATCATTTCAAGAAAAAAAATCAATGATTTTAAAGAAGCTTTCATTTTATGTGAAATGAAATAAAATCAAATCCATCAATGTTTTTTAAGTCCGTGACGCCTTGCACACCTTTTCCTACATTTCCAAAAGAATTATAGTATGCAAGTTTAAATGTTTTTGTTCACAAATAGTTATTTGAACTCAGCAAGAATTACAAGGGAACAAAAAATTTGGCTTATTTAATATGTTCAGGCTAGTTAAGAAATCGGAAGTATATTATAGATTTAATAAAATATATATGAGTAATATCGGAATGGGATTTTTGTTTTGATAAAATATTCTAGGTTAACAATCAGTAAATAATAATTATTACTTGCTTAGATATGGAAAATGATCCCGTCTTTTTTTCATTACAACTTTTCACCATACACAATGGTAATTTCTTTAACTTGTTGACTCGGTGCAGTGTCAGTGCGTAATAGCGGGCGGTAGACTTCCTATCGTGTGAATGTGGGCATCCATATAAAAAACTGACTTACTATGTAGTACCTCATTTATTAGTTCAGGAGTCAGCGTCTGGAGTTTTATTACGTCCATGACAAACAAAAAAAGCGCATACGATAATGCTGGCAATACTTTCATAAAGGAAAGAGAAAAAAGAGTGAGTGAACGAAAGTTCTACGGTGCTTTTCTAGTCGGTAAAGCTACCCTTTGAATTTAGAATGCGCCGTCTATAGTAACATTTCAAACATTGCTGAATATTGACGATTATTTCTTCTATTTGTCGATAGATAGAGCTGTTAATAATTTAATGTGAAAGTTTAAACAGAGGTTTGATTTTTTTTTGTTAAAATATGCTACTTTTCTTATTCTCATGTTAAAATATTTATATCAAATTAAACTCTTTTGTCCACATTCAATAAGTCAACAGCATAACAGTTGTACTAATAACTTACATAATAATTTTCGTATAAGCGTTGGTAAAAATAAATTCGTAGCAGTAAACTATGAAGTAATTCTATTAATCTTTTGATATGATTTTCTAGTATCTATCGCCCTATCGATCGCCCGCGATTTCACCCGTATACAATTCGTATTATTCAGACAGACAAAATAAATACCTGATGTCCATCATAAAAGTCCCATTCTGTAAACCTACAAATCCTCTTGGATATTAGGTATATTATTATCAGTGGCGTAACAAAACAGGGGCCCGTTGCAAATGAATCTGATGGGTCCCTTAAAAACTGGCCACCCTTTTATTTAGGTCTTTATTTCCATTCCAGTCGCTAGATTTTTGAGGGCCCCAATGTTTATGTATCCATACAGTTCGAGATGGTAAATGAATGTGATGGGCCATGTAGGTAATGACTGTGAGGGACTACGGCGTGCTGAATAATACATAGTTTGTTAGGTTAGGTTAGGTTAGGTTAGGTAATGTATTATACAAACCAGTACGACACATCGGTAAGGTAAGGGATGCTACTGTGCTTAAGTAGTACTAAACTCGGACTGCCTTGTTAACGACATAATTCTCAATATATATTTTAATACTGCAAGTCTCGCATTACGTACCACTATGGCCTTTTTTAGGTATTCCTTTCCATAAAAGTCGTTTTAGGCGGGCCTTAGATTACTTAGGAATTGCTCATGTCACTTTCAGGCTGGGAGCCCCTTTCGGCTGAGGGCCCGTGGCAAATGCCGTCATGCCACTCTATAGTTATGCCACTGTATATTGGTTTATTAAGGTAAAATTAGGTATTTAGGTCGGTAGGTAAAATTTTGAACCATTTCTTTTGTAAAGCTTATGTTATTGATACGGATAAACATTTATTTAAGTTAAGTGTAATGAGATTATAATGTTATGTATTTACAATTACTTGTTGATAACACTCACACGCATAAATCAACATAATAATAAAAGATAAACTTATAAAGCTAGGGTTATCAATCACCAAAAAAATCTATATGTTAAAATTTAAGAGTATTTTGTTTTTTTGACGGTTTTTGTTTAACCTGTTACAAAAATGTTCTAAAAGTGTTTGTGAATTATCTAGTTTAACTATTCTAGGGTCCTTGGTCCTTCAAGCCTTACGGCTTATCTGCACTTCTAGATTAGTATTACTTATGAAGAGTTAAGAGTTGTATTTTTGTATGTTTGTAACGAACCATTAGAATGCTACATTATTTGTATTTTTGTATGTTTGTAACGAACCATTAGAATGCTACATTATTTATCAGTAAAATAGGATATGTTCGCCACCCATGCGAAGCCGTCGGGCCGCTAGTATGTTATAATAAACAATCGCGTTTACAACAAACATTGTTTTTCTGCGGTATTTTCTTCATGTTGGTAACCCTGAGTTTAAAATAACACTTGACTATGAAAATAAATAAATACGGAAATTAGTTTGTCTATCGCATTGACTATCAATTGAGCGGTTAAATTAATTTTTCATGAAAGACCTTCTTGATTGTGTGATGATTTTTAATTAAACGAACCAAGTTTTTAGCTAAGCGGAGGCTTTAATTTGAATGAAATAAATATAGAGATATTTGAGCTTATTTTGTTTATGAGAACATTTTTTTGGAAGCAATTTTTTTTTGCTTTTTATTCAATCATCAATCAATCACGGCAACCAGACCTGATGGAAAGAGATACCTTGACATGCTAAAACGCCTGAGGCACTGCCAATGCATTGATTCATCCAAAATATAAAATACACACACGCATAGCACTCAGCACAGAATCGAAGATTTAGTTTTTGTTGAAAAATTGCTGTCCTTGATTTGTCACTAAAAGGATAAATAAATAGTGGAAGCTCCGAAGTAGAAGGGACGTTTATTTACTAATTTGTTGTTTTTAGTTTAAGGGGTTCACATACGTGCGTTATAATATATTGTATGATATTGTAAACAGCGTTCAGACAGGTAAATACCAGCTATATAGATCTACAGGTATAGCGGGCACTGATAACTGCTATTCCCGCTGTCTGATATCTTATATACCGCTATATATTGTTAATCCTTTAAGTATGTTTTAACCACAAGCGAGAGTGGTCTGGCTAAAAACATCCTGACCAAACTTTAAAGATGTTATTTCACCACTATGAATGATCCGTGAAAACTAAAATGAATGTGGGTTGTTCTAATGAAATAAATATTATATATTTTCACTTATTCTTTTATTTATTACATATTTTGATTTATATAATGTTTTCAAGATTAAATAAAAGAACTATTAAATGTAGGAATTCGTTTAGCAATTTTTTTACAAGTTAACTGGCAAACAAGCATACGGTCCGGCTAATAGGAAGCAGTAACCGCAGCCTATATACGTTTGTAATTAAAAAGGTCCTTAAGCTTTGTGACAAAATTAAGCAATAGAGTTTCTGATAAAAATAGGGAAAGAGAAGCCACAGCGAATAGCTAGCAGGATAACAATCCCAATTATCTTATGTTTATTAGTTTTACGCTGCTATTACCAGTTCAGTGCTGACCTTCAAGCGAGATAGTCCTAGGTAAGTTTCTTACATAATATCTAATTATAGAATGTCTACAGTACCTAATGGTAATTTAAAATATCCCCTGTACCATACCGTGGTGTTTTAAAGGTCAGGCGTCTCCTGACTGTCTCCCCTTTAGCTTTTTCGCCTCTGGGCCATTTCAATAATTGATGTGTCCGCTTTGCTGGGAGGTAAATCTTTCTGCCTCCTATTTCTTCTGAATAAGTTCGTTGTGGCTCCCAAAACAGCCGGCAGTTTCTGGGCCCAGCCTGTGCGTCATCGCACAGCTGATTGATGAATATTCGATCAAGGACGCCACTGTTGATCCTGATAAAAAGGAGTTGCAGTGGTAGGACAGAGTGGCGGTGTGCCCCCAAATAAAGGGGAGGAAAATGTCTAAGTAACTGGGTGGCATGGCGGCAAAATGCCACGGGACCCCAGCCTAAATGGCCCCTGACGTTAAACATATTGGTGTATTACTTTTTTTTCAATTAAAATAATAACTCCCACTGGTGAGCTATTTGTGTTACACGTAACTGCAATAGGGGTCCTCAAACTTCCATTTGTATGAATACTTAAAAAAAAAATGTCGACAGTTTGTTTTTAAGAAGGGCTCCGTCCGATTCATTTCCACGGCCCCCAGATTGTCTTGTACGCCACTGATTGTAAGCGTAGTTTTCCTTTTCTTTTAGGATTTTATTTCACTTAAGAACACCAATATTACAAACAATATTGTCTTATATCTATAACATAATAAAAACCACAATACACATAAAATTTTGATAATAAAACATACATACAGAATAAAAATACATAGAATTTCGTCTGTTACGCTAAAACTAGAAAAAGACTTGAACGATTTTAATGAAATGGAAAAGATGGGTTATTAATTAAAAAATATTAGGAGCAACTAAAAGGAACGTGCTCGACATATATACATAGAGCTGGTGTTAACTAGGTAATTGATAAATAAAGTGATAATATTACATCTAGCTTCATATATACAACAATATACACAACATTTATAATAATAAAACGAACTAACAACCTATTAAATTTTAAAATATATAGTAGTAAATTTATGAAAAAGCAACTAAGCAGGTTTCTTGCCGGCTTCTTCGCCGTAGCATCCCGAACCAGCGGTAGATAAAAATTATGATTTGAAAGGACTTATTTTAAGTCTATTTGAATAAAACCGTTTTGAATTTGAACTAGTTAACCACAAAAGAATATGTTTTGCCGCGAAACCACAAAATTTTCTGTGCTAGTCGAGGCTCCGAGGAAGAAGTTTGTAAGTTTAACCTGTTGCTAAACTGACGAGCTTTTTTAAAACTTTTGGGGAGGGTCATTGACCTGGCATATTTTGGGTTTTAAAAAAATTTGAAAGTCTAAAGAACTCAGTTAGCTTTTGGTCTTGAGCCCTCAAGCAACCCCCTAGATCAGCGGTCTGCGGAAAACTGCAAAAACCTACAACTTTGCCACCTTGTCACCTATTTTATAACCTTGCCGGATTTTATTCAAACCTGTAGGGTTTTAAAAAGCTGTTGAATCTTACGCATACTTATGATATTTGTCGTAAAAGCAATTCGTCTTTTAGGGACAAATCTCCATAGAAGAGTGTCAAATACTATGAATTTTCTCTCTCATAAATTTAATTTTTCGAAGGCAATTCAAAATGGAAGCGGTTGTATTTGACGGCAAATCTCTAACTCTCAAGTACGAGAAGAATTATCCGATCCCAAAGATAGAGAAAGACGATGAAGTCATCATCAAAGTAGAATATTCTGGACTCTGCGGCACCGATCTTCATATTATCCAGGTAACGCATACATACACAATGTTCTTGTATGCAAATCACAAGACACTATTATTCAGGTAACAAACACACAAATGGTTTGTATCACAAATATGACATTATTATCCAGGTAACACACACACACACACACAAAGCGTTTGTATTCAACACAAGACACGATTATATAGGTAACACACACAAAGGGTTTGTATCCAACAAATGACGCTAACTCACTCACTACTAACGTAATTTGCTTTATAAAAAGGTAGTAGCTTCGTCTTGTATTTAGCATCAAGAAAACTTAAATGTTCCAACAAGTAATGAAAAACTATTGTAAATTTTTGTACAAAAGCAACTACGGAGGTTTCTTGCCAGCTTCTTCCCCGTATAGCATTCCGACCCCTGCTAGATAAAAATTAACGATCTGAGAGAACTTATTTTAAATATATTTAAATAAAAACATTTTGGATTTGAATTTTACTAGGAGCGTCAAGTAAATTGACCTGAACGAAAGAAAATTGGCTAAACTTTCTTTTCTTCTCACTTATCTTTCAGGGTGAGTTCCCAGCATCAAAAGAGAGGCCTCTTCCATTGGGACATGAGTTCAGTGGCACTGTCCATGAAGCTGGTAAAGCAACCGCCTTCAAGAAAGGACAGAAAGTTGTGGTGGACCCAAACTGGTTAGTCCTACAAACAATGTTAAATAATAAATTAATTACTCATGTACGAGGATACGTTTGTATCCATTTTAATAGGGAATATGAATGATATTTAATATGATTGTTCAATCAATTTATCGTAAATTATGTTGAAATTGTATATTTACAGTGAAAACAGAATTAGAATAGAACGATAAACCAGGGAGATATAACCATTAAAAGTAAATATATCTATGTCGCTGATCAGAACAACCTTTTCTATGGTAGTTGTATGGCGCCCTTGTACTTTGACGTCATTGTAAATATTAGATCTCTTTGTCTAACCAAGGACTTTAAGCTTTATTAGTTAATGAGTCAGATATTTGAGAAAATCTAACGGATTTGCTTATGTATGCGATATCGAATTATAATTAATAGATAAAAGTCATGCATATTCTCTATTTACCAGATTTTTCATTTATCTTTATACCCTACAGCGCCTGCAACCTATGCGGATTCTGTCATGGTGGTAACTACCACTACTGCCTGACCGCCGCTATCAACAGTACCGTTGGCATCTTCAGGGACGGTGGCTGGGCTCAGTACGTGAAGGTACCACAGTACCAAGTCTTTGCACTGCCTGATGGGATCACCACTGAACAAGGTATCCTGCAACATACCTTCTCTCTCTGCTATTTCTCCCGATTAAATTCGTTGCGTGACCCGCTGTCCGTGCATGTAGCCTGTGCGTCATTGTATAGCTGCATTATACGTTACAAAGCACGCCACTGTTGATGACGGATAGGGGTTGCAGAGGTGGAAGACGCAAGGCTAGGATAATGATTGACAAGAAACGCTAAGCGAAAATTTTATTATTTGCACATGGGATTGGAAATCCACCTCAGTTGGGTGTTATTTAAGCATAACATCTTGAATCTCTTCCAAACCAAAGTGAAAAGGCATTTTCTTTTTGAGCATGCTACGTTTTCGGCCACATCGTCACTTTTATTACATTAATTCATAATTCAATGCTTAGCTCGCATAAATTACTTTCATCAGGCACTTGATTCATGCTTCACTTCTGATTCCAGCTGGTCTTTGCGAGCCTTACTCCTGCGTCTCCCATGGATTTGACCGAGCATCCCCTCTGCCAGTTGGCCAGAAGATCCTGATTGTTGGAGCTGGAATTATTGGTAAGTTACCTACAGCAGCCCGGTGGAAAGAGTGATTGACTACAGACGAAGACTAGCCAAATAGATAATTATAACATCTTACGAGTACACTGGTTCACCAATCCTTCAAAACAAAACGCATCAAATCGTATCAAGCCAAAAAAAAGAGAAGACATTGATTCACCACCTTTTTATACAACATCACGGGAAAACAAGCAGACGGCGCACCTGATGGAAAGTGATACCTCCGCCTATTGATACCACCCGCCTTGATATCTGGAACTTCAAGAGCACCGCCAATGCGATACTCATGTACAACTAAAGATGTGATACCTCTCGTGCTGGTAATTACACTTGCTCTCCAATCCTTCAAACCGAAACACAGCAACTGCTTCACGGCAGTAATAGAAAGGAGGGTGGCGCCAACACAGACGATCTCGCACGAAGATCTACCACTTGTAAAACCTAACGTAACCTAACCAAAGTTAACTTAAAATTATCGGTGATAAATTACCGTGCACTCTTTTCCTATCGATCAGAAAAAAAACCGATATCACTGAAAGACCATGAATTAACTTTTCCCCTGTTTAGGTAACCTGTGGGTGACCACTCTCCACCATCACGGTCACAGGGAGGTGACAGTATCGGAAATGAACAAGAGCAGGCTGGATATAGTCAAAAGGCTAGGTGAGTAATTTTCTTAATTAATTTAATAATTAAATCCTGACGAAAATCAAACCTATGCGCCATTACTAACTGTACTGCTTTTGCTGCGAATCGAACTCCAACGAACAAAATACTCGCAGTTGCAAGTATAAATTGTGTTTTTATTTCTTGTTTTTTATTCAACTTCACGGGCAAACAAGCATACGATACGATTCGCCTGATGGAAAGTAATACCTCCGCCTACGACGTCGATGCCCTTGATGTCTCAGAACCCCAAGGGCACCGTCAATGTCAAAGTCAAAGTCAAAATGTTTTTTTTTGGAATAGACTTAAAATATGCACTTTCAAATCGTCATTTTTTTTCATAAGATGCTTTGGCCATGTAGAGGGAAAAGTTGCTATACTTCTTGTGCCTGTAATTACACTGGCTTTCCAATCCTTCGAACCGAAACACAGCGAACTGCTTCACGTTGCAAATAGAAAGGAGGGTGGTACCAACGCAGACGAGACGCAGTAGATCTACCACCAGTAAGTTGACTATCAACGCACAGCCACAGCTATTTATTCCAAAAAACTAAGATTTTGGTATATCGTTTTTAGCTAAAAAAGGTGCTTACACTCAACCTTCCGTTCGTGAGAAAAATAGACTCGTGTGATTCTGACGCACTCTCTCTGAAGTGTATCTTACAACATATCTACATTTTAACGCACAGTCCCTAATACAAAATAACGATTTTCAGGGTTCCGTAACCAAAGGATAAGAACGGGACCCTATTAGCCTCCGCTGTCCGTCTGTCTGTCAGGGGATTGTATCTCGTAAAGCTAATAGCTAGAGACTCTGTTTTCTAAATTACTTATTTTGCCAACAGATACCGGCTATAGGCTCGTCACTCCTGACATTTTGGAGAAAGAGAAGCAGCTTTATGACGTCATCATTGATTGCACTGGTAAGTTCTTACTTGGAACTCGCGGACCCTTATATCTCGCAAACCCTTTGACCTATGTTAGGCTTAAGTTCGAATTAAATAAATATGTTTTCTTTATTATTCCGCTTACTAAATGTCATGACGATCCAAACAAGGAAACTTGAGTTATATTCGAATTAACATTTATACATACAAATGCCGAATTGTTCCAGTAGACTTCGCTTGTTAAATATTTTCTTCAAATTCAGTTTTTCCTGCTATTACATAGCGACTACTTCATTGTAACTAGGTAGTGGTTTTTGTCATATTAAGCCGCCTATTAAATTTCACGACGATCCGATTAACGATACTCGAGTTATCGTCGGACAAACATTTATACATACATACAAACGCCGGATTCTTCTAGTAGACGCTGAGAACTTCGCTTGCTTCGTTCGCTCGTTCAAATATCGATGGAAATATTTGAAATCGCATGTGTTGTGTCGATGACTCACATAAACATAAGCTCACGCCGTAGTCCCCCGAGAGGGGTTGGCAGAGGAGTTAGCTACACAACGCTTTTCGCATTGTTGAAGACCTTCTGCTTCCTTATCTATAAAAAACAAGCAATACCTCTTCATACTACTTATTAATGAACTTTGCGTTATTTGCAAGATGCATTGTTTCACTTACCAGGCTTGGGTTTAATATTCTTATATATGTAGTTTATACCATATCGTTGCTAAGTTAAGACACAGGTTCTTAAGATACTTACTGCAGGGTCAGTCCTGGAGTCAGTCAATGTATGTGTCAAAGAATAAAACTTAAAGCTGCTTCAGTCAGCTGTGGTGTTTTAACAGTTACGCTTCAAAACACCACATTATGCCACAAAAATGAGACTAACCTATTACAATATCAGGTGTCGGGAAAGTGATGGAGATAACATTCAACTATTTGAATCACGGAGGGAAATATGTCCTGTTTGGATGCTGCCCACCAACACACACGACCACGTAAGTGATATATCCCATGGAAGTGATTTTATTGCTTAAAGAAATAACGGTTGCGACAGCAGTAATGATATTTGAAACATACATGTTTAACGTATTTTAAATTACATTATTCAATTTGAATTTTTATGACAAACATAACATGGTTTTGTCTTTCTAGATTATTTTAAGTTTTTTTTTAATAGATACCATGTTTTTTAGCACATTACAATTAATAAGGATTCAACAAAACAAGCGACTGCATCGAGTTGTGTGTTATGCATAATTTTTTTTTTTTTCTTATAGGGTGAATCCATTTGATATCTACAACAAAGAGCTGACCATTATCGGAGTCAAGATAAACCCGTTCAGCTTCCCCAAAGCCATTGGATGGCTCAAGGCTATGGGTAGCAGGTATGTCAATATTTTATTTATTCAAATTGGTGTCATCCCGTTTGTGGTCTCGTGCCATTAACCTTTGCCGCCCCATTTGTTGTGTGTGTCATTTAAAAAAAAGCCTGCAAAATGCCACCCCTCTCAATCTGCCACCAAGGGCCATGGCCCCCTTGGACTTGGTAAATACGCCTCTGTGGTTCATGCACTCCAGAATTTGTGTTTGTGTGATCTAAGGTCTTGAAAACTTCAATTAGAATAGTACAGTATACATAAAACATAAACTCACGCTGTAATTAATCCCTCTAGAGGGGCACGCCGTGGCGTTACACACCGCACCGAGACTCAAAATAAACTGCGGAATGCGGTGTGTAACACCTCTAAGCAGTATTGTATTTTTATATATAAATGTACATGCATAGGTTTACTGTTTTTATTAGTAGATATAACAAAAAAATTGTCGGTTTAACTTGGGACTGAGGAAAATGATATAAAGCATATAATTATTATTATTTATTTGGATTACCAACGAATTTTCGTACCTGTCTTATTCAATTACATGCAACCACAACTTAAATAAATCAGACAAAAATTACAACGAATACATGATTCAGTATTTTGAGTTCAACCCATACATACCTTCTTGATCTGGACCTTTATGTTATAACCGGCAGCTATTCCCTGAAGGCTAATGTACATGTTTATTGTTCCAGATATTTGGACTACTCCAATCTAGGGGTGAAAACCTATGCCCTTTCAGAATACCAGAACGCCCTCGACGATTTAAAGAAAGGGTCCATAGCTAAAGCCGTGTTTAAAATTAAATAAGTTTTACACTTAAGAATAAAACCTTTTAATTTACTTTTAAGTTTTATTTATTTTATCGGCTTGAGAGTAAATAGCTGAGTGCTACGCTAGAGGTTCTGGGTTCGAATCCAGGCGGAGGCGGAACATTGTGTTATTTGCAAGGAGCATTGTTTCGCTTGCCGGTCTTGGATTTAGTATTCTTATCTATGTTGTTTATACCCAATCGTTGCTAAATTCCTGTGACACAAGTTCTTACGATACTGCATGATGTGATTTACTATTATTAAAGACCGAAATTATTTATTTATTAGACTAGTTAAGTATGGCTTGACCATACCGAACTATTGCTTGATTCAATAATAAAGAACAGTAATAACATTTTGAACATAGATTCAAGTCAGTGTCTGCGACGCGAAACGGTAGTCATATTTTTCCATCAAAATGACGATTAAAACAAAATAAGGGCCACGAGGTATTTTGTCTGTACCATGAAAATAATAAAACCAATATTTATTTTTTGTCTCCATAACGAAAACTAATGTTGTTTTTACCGTGTAGACCAATAAACTTATTCCAATAATAATGATTTTAAAAGAAAAAATGACATTAGAAAAAATGACAAGGTTAAAAATAAAAACAATGTAAAGTTACTGAAAACAAAAGAAAATACTCCATGCTCATCTTTGCATCTTTGAGAATGCCCTCCTCGTTTCGCTACGCACTCCTGAAGCCTGGAGTGCATGCTCTCAAATGCCTGATATTTTCCATTGGAATCTCTTCCCAGGCCCTTTTAACAGCGTTGATGAGTTGCTGTTGGTTGTGGATTTCCTGATCACCGTCTCTAACTCTTCGTTTCAACTGATACCACATGTGCTCTATTGGATTTAAGTCATCATTGTAACGGCTCTGGTTGCAGTCAGCGAGTCCATATGACGCCTGCGTGCTTGTGGCATATTGCAAAAGATGTTTCTGACTCGAGATATCAATGAACTCTGATAATTTCTAATAAACCAAGAAGCTAAGGAAAGCAAAACGACAAAGAAAATGGAATCAAAATTTTCAAAAATAATTTTAAATCAAATTTTATTTAAAATTGTTGCCAGCATTAGATGAATACTACAATATTAAAAAAGTTTAGGTATCAAAGAGTTTGTATACTCAATATTTTACTACTTTCAATATGTAAATGTTTAATCATTTACACCAAAATGAAAAATACCTCGTGGCCCTTATTTTGTTTTGAGTTATATATAGTTATGAAGATCAAAAATTAATTTAAACTAGGGCTTAATGAGCACAAATTTGTCTGCTTTGAGCTCATTTTTAGACACAACGTTGCCCATATGTTTTGTCTCATAAATACAAAAACAATAGAAGAAGCAACAGTCCTCTTTGAATGTCCATTATGAATTTCGATGAAGAATTAAAAAAAATTGACACTTAAGTAATTTGGTTGATTACCTCCCTTAAATAAACTGTATTTAGCCTTTTTTAAGTCTTCGCTGTCCATCCGTCCGCCAGAAGGCTGCTTCTCATGGATCATAATTGAAATATTCAGAAAATGTCTTGTGCTTTCGCCGCTACAACAACAAATATTAAAAACATTAAACAATTAGAAATAAAAGGGGCTTCTAAAAAAGCGACAATTTTTTTCTTCTTCTTGTTTCTTTAAATTATGTAAAAGTGAAACAAATTTAAGCTAATTAGGTTGACGGGTATTAATTAGGTGACGATTTAAAAGTACTTTAAGTCTATTTGAATAAAAAATATTTAAACTTTTACTTTGACTTGGCACCCATCATAAACGAGACCGACTCACCCTTGGCCGGTTTTTTAAATAATATTATTATATAGATGACATGCAGGTAATATTCTGGTTGGACGTAATATGAAGATAGCAATACATCTTTGTTTCTGAGTCAACGGTAATTGCCTACCGTTACAACACAATAGGGGCAATTTTCAAAATCACAGAATCGCACTGTAAAAAAGAAGAAAGAAGTGAAAAAGAAGTTGCCGGGTATGTTTATAACGGTAATATACCTCAGAGGTCTTATATAACTTCAGACAAATTTTAAGAAAATTAGCCAATTTGGTCGAGTAACTTGCGTGTAGAAAAAAACACATTTCAATTTGTATTCATATATATATTTAAACATTATTTTAATCTCACAGGTTTGTTTTGTTTAAAGTTTCAATTATCAATTACGACCTATACGTGGTAGCTCAGTTTGTTACGTGCCTTGAATAACCGACCGACCCGACCCGACTGGACGAGGGTTCGAGTGCCCGGATAGTGGCGACAGATTCGCAACCTGTCACACTGGGAATAAACATACAAAACATTTAAAAAAACGCGAAAAGCGGTGTGTAGCACCTCTGCCTACCCCTCTCGAGGGATAACGGCGTGAGTTTATGTGTGTTTAATTATCAATTATTCATTTAAAACTCAAAAAGTAGGAAGAAAACATTTATTTTTTGCTAAAGTATTAGTCAAAAATATAATAATATTGTTTCGTCTTTAAATAGTTTAGTTCTTTTTACAAACAGTTCTCTTTAATATCTCGGTGTCGAATGTTTTTTACCGTATATTAATAAAACTGTAGACTGAGAATAAGCCCCTGTACACATTACTCGTTCATGAAAATGATCGATCAATTCCGATAATGATGTTTATTGCATAAAATTCTAGATGTGAGATTGTTCAGTCATCTTCAATTTAGGAGTTTTTGGGGTTGCGTGATTTAAGTCAAACTGTTATCGTATTTAATTTATTTAGCATTACGGGCAAACAAGACAGTTCACCTGATGGAAAGTGATACCGATATTGACACGACGATGCCTTTGATGTCTGGAACGTCAAGAGCACCAATGCGTTGCTCATGTAGAGGTGTTATACCATTCGTGCCGGTAATTACATTAGCTCTCCAATCCTTCGAACCGAAATACAGCGGACTGCTTCACGTTTTAAATAGAAAGGAGGGTAATTATACAATAAATAAGAAATATTACGTTACATACTATTCGAGAAGCTTTTATTTACAACTTACTTATTTATTTAGACTACCAACAGTGATACAACACTATATATGTAATACTTTACTTAAATATGGCTAATAAGAGGTTAATCTTTTTAAATTATTAAAACTTAACTCTAACTATGTATATTGTGAGCAAAGGATTATTAATTTCGATTTGATGAATCTTGTCTAATGGTTCGTTCACTCTTTAACTTAAATCTAAATGTAGAAGAAATAATTAAAATAATCGGATTACTAGTTCTTTCTGGAAAAGTCTAAAATCGCTGCCTTTGTCCATCTGCTTCTTGTAATAAAGTTTGTTGCGGGTCCCGCTGGCGGTAGTATATCCGTGCACGCAGCCTGTGCTTCATTGTACAGCTGCATTATACGTTACAAAGCACGCCACTGTTGATACTGGCTAACAGGAGTTGTGGTGGGACTGAGTGTCACAAAAAATACAATTTTTGATAATAACCTTTCCATATACATACTTAATCTTATTAAACCATTATAATAGACAGTCTTATAACTAGACTGTCTGGGGACTTAAGCAAATGTTTTGAAAACCTTTTCAAAAAAATAATTTCACATTTCATTTCAACACAGAATTGCGACGGTAGAATTCTGGCAACCATTTGGTAATAACCTCACCTGATGCTACCTTAGTGTTGATGCGAGAACTGTTTACTCTTTACTCATATCAATATATGTCAATATCAATATTTCAAAGTTGTAATGCTCCCAAACTCTGTATATATATATCTGCTCATATATATAGATCTGATAAAACATATGTTAGACGCCTTGTTTTGAATGTAGTATTCTTATGTATGTAGTTTATACCATATCTTAAAGTAGGGCTGTAAATGTGTGTCAGTTAAATATCAATTATTCTATAAATCAATAGTCATTATTTTACACAATTTTCTCACGTACAATGATGTAAAATTAAAATTTTTACTGTTTCAATTTTGTGAAGATAAAAAACATTTTTTTTTTTAAATTAACTTAATAATTCCTACGGAACCCGCTCCCGTTCGATTAAACTTGACATTCGAGAATCGAACCGATGACTGTGCTTAAGGAAGCCAGTGGGTCAACGTCAATGGCATGCCTCAGATGGATCTATTGTTGTAGAGATGCTGTGAAATGTCATGTAGGTGTTCTCTACATGTACTTAATCGAGTATGTAGAGTAAGACTTATATGGTGAAAAAGTTGCATTCTATTATATATTGACTATATTATATACAAGTTATTTATTAAGGCATATACAACAGGTGAGATTCAAAGACTTAGTTATATACAGTGATCAATTAAATTTATAAAACTAGAATTAGAACCAAAAAACATGTACACAGCATGATATACAGACTCGCACAAACAAAATAATAATAATAATAACTACATCACGACACTCACATATACTCAGTCCTGCAGTAAGTATCGTAAGAACTTGTGCCACAGGAACTAAGCAACGATATGGTATAAACTACATAGATAAGAGTACAACATCCAAGACCGGTAAGCGAAACAATGCGTCTTGCAAATAACACAAAGTTCCGCCCCCGCCGGGAATCGAACCCAGAACCTAAAGCGTAGCAGTCGGCTGTTTACCACTGCGCCACCGAGGTCGTGAAAAACAAAATGATACTAACATAGTTTTATTTATTTATTGTCATTATTATTACACGGAAGATCCCAATTACAGTAATAATAAGAGTTAAATTACAAACTAGTCTATAAAATATTACGATGAATTAATTTAAAAGTATTAATTAAAATGAAGTAATGTAGCAGGTTTATACCATACCATTATAATATAAATTAATTTAAACAATATTCAAATTAAACATATACAAATAAAGAAAATTCATTAATTATGTAATTAAAACTTAAAGATCAAACAAGAAATACTTGAATCATCAAAATGAGCAGATCTGTACAGGTCTCAACAGAATATTTGGCGATAACGATATGTAATATTGAGGTTTATAATACAAATAAACAACTGCAATTGAACCACAGTATCACAATATATTAAAAAGTGCTTAAAATGCTCTAATATGTCTTAGAAATATCAATATTGTAGAGAAATGAGGAAAACAGAGGAAAGAGGATGCATGCCTACATAAAAATTACGAATCACGATTTTAAAAAAAACATGTTTTTTTTTTGCGTCACAACCACTCTGTCTCGCCACTGCAACTCCTGTTCACCAGGAACAAGAGTGGCGTCCTTTGTAATGTATAATGCAGCTGTACAATGAAGCACAGGCTAGAATGCCAAGAACACAGCCAAGGTAGCCCATGTAGAGGTAAAGATGCAGAAGTCGTGCCGGTAGTTACACCAGCTCTCCAATCTTTCGAATGAAAACACAGCGAACTGCTACACGTTGTAAATAGAAAGGAGGGTCCAATTTTATACAAAATAATTTAATATAAATATTGGTGTTGATACTAAATTGTATTTATGAACAGGAATAATATTATTATGTAGTCTTTACTATTTATAAGTAATCCTGTTTATAATTCAATAATCAAATAAATTAATACATTTAAAAACCTAATAAAAATCATGTCTACAATGGAGTGTGGCCATAGCACTGGCTGCAATTCCACGCTGTATAGCGATGCTCAACCTCTGAGCGAAATGCAGACCAGCGTTACGGTCACGACTCACTTTTTGTAATTTAACATTTAAAATTTGGAATAATCTTTAGAAATTCGCACCCCAAGAACCCATAGTCTCGAAACCAAACGGCTCAATTGCCTTTATTTGATCCATGAGGAAGGACGTGGTAGCTCAGTTTGTTACGTGCCTTGGTTAACCGACGGACCCGACTCGATAGTTTGAGGTATCGCATCTGTACGGTATGCGTTTTATGTTTAGGCAAATTCATCAAAAAATGAATTATTTGTCACACTGTGACACAATAACCTGTCACACTGGGACTCAACATAAACATGCGAAATGTGGTGTCTAGCAAGCACCTCTGCCAACCCCTCTCGAGAGACTACGGCGTGAGTTTATGCATGTATGCATTTTTTTTATAAAAGACGCAAAACCAACACAATACCATAATTTTAATTTTTATTACGTACATTCAACCGAAGTCGCGGCCACGAATGACACACAAAAACACGAAACGGTTTCCTTTTACAACAGAACCCAATTATTGGAAAAGTACATTCAATGACATGTACAATGTATACCTTATGCTCTATCTCTTTTTAATAATGTTCAAAATCGAGTAACACCTTTTGAAACTCCCACGCATAATTTTGAATGACTAAGATCTCATCGAGACATTGGCTTACTGACATTTCTTTATTGTCAGTTAAGGGGATCATCTTCATTGTGGTACAAAATAATGGACAGAATTGTGGTCAGAAATTGGGCACTGCATACTTATTTATTAACTACCCATTATTATTCAAGGCTTGCGATGAGCATATTGTAGCAGCAGTGCATCGAAAGAAAAAAAAAACATAATTAAGACATAAACTCACGCCGTAATCCCTCGAGAGGGGTCAGCAGCGTTACACACCGCATTTCTCATGTTTATGTTCAGTCCCAGTGTGACAGGTTGCGAAAGATTTTTTTTTTTTATAAAATTATGGCAAAAAATATGAATAATATTTTTTTTTTGTAAAATTATAGCAATTTTTTTTTTCTTTTCCAATACAAGGCAGTAAAGCTAAAGACACTATTGTGTTGTGTGTCGCGACTAGGGTTGCCTGCAACTGGCTTTTAATTTCCGGTGGAAGGGGGGATATATAGGGGGAGGTATTAAATACTTCAAAACATTTATAATACAAACTGTGCCATCGTTTTTCAACCCTTAGTTGGTAAATGACATGGTAAATTATAGTCATTTTAAGCTTTGATGATTTGAATATCCTGGTTAAAAATATATCTGTATTATTTTATTAAAAACATTACCATCACAGTGTACAGTTATTCATGCAATTGGAGAACAATAATAGTTTAAAAACAATTCAAATGTCGCTACAAAAAAGGTGAAGACAAGGAAAAAAAAATCGATAAAATATTCAAAATGTGCTTTAAAAATAATGTTACTAGTAGTTTTTCGTAATCCGGGACAATCGTGTCTTATTACTGGACACGGGACAAAATAAGAAATTTTGCGGGACAGACCCGGATTTCCCGGCCATCAGGCAAGCCTAGTCGTGACGCGTCGGTTTACAAATTTTGTGTGTTTAAATGGAAACAAAGTTATAATAATCACCACATCACGACACACACATTGACTCAGCCCTGCAGTAAGTATCGTAAGAACTTGTGTCACAGGAACTAAGCAACGATATGGTATATACTACATAGACAATATAAAATCCAAGACCGGTAAGCGAAACAATGCGTCGTACAAATTTCCTCAACCTCTACAGTGAGCTGTTTGCACCACTGCGCCGACAAGGTAACGCTATAGGCTGCCACACAACACATTACAACATAATAATGTGTCTCTGAGAAATATAATTAAAAGTTAATTGGAAGAAATCTTTGTTAATAATGTTCGTAAGGATCCCCAAAAGGACACTTGTTATTATTTTACTTCATTTTTCGATTGCAAAACACTAATTTTGTCGATTTCCAATTATTACGATGCGAGCTTCTTAAAAAGTAGAGTCAGCAAAAAAAATATTTTTATTCAAAATTAATGGTAATCTAATCGATGATATATTATAGGTAGATAAATACATAATATTTGACGACCTCGGTGGCGCAGTGGTGTAAACAGCCGACTGCTACGCTTGAGGTTCCGGGTTCGAATCCCGGCGGGGGCGGGACTTTGTCTTATTTGCAAGACGCATTGTTTCGCTTACCGGTCTTGGAAGTTGTATTCTTATCTATGTAGTTTATACCATATAGTTGCTTAGTTCCTGTGATACAAGCTTTTACAACACTTACTGCAGGGCTGAGTCAATGTTTGTGTTGTGATGTGGTTATTATTATTTAAATAGATAAAAAAAACCTGGCAATTTATTTACCTTTTAAAATACCTACTCCAACTGGGACTCGAATCTACAACACCTAATCTTGTAAGCAGGGTCACAAAAAATTATTACACTACCATGCATCGATGTACACAGCTACACACAAACATGACATGACATTTACGATGACATGACTTTTTATGGAGAAAGTCTGTGATCAAATAAATAGAGATCAATGTGATTTTTTTTTTGTTAATGGTTAAATTCACTACTTACTCGACGAACTCTAGTTTGAATTAAACAATTATAGAAGCAGTTAAGTTTTAATCTTGTTCAAAATGAAACACATCACGACGGTAGGTTAGTTAAAAAACACATTTTGACACGTGAAATAAAATTTTAAATTATTTCAGATTGCAAAAAGGTTTTATTTGCGGACCGTACATTACGATAAATGTGTGTAACGTCATGGTGGTTACATACACATAAAAGCGAAGATCGAAAACTTATTTCGTTGCATCTTGCAGTGAAGGTAATCATAATGCATTATGTCAGAATGTGCAATCATCTTCTTTATGTGTTGAGCAATGGAACGGTACTCACCGGCTTGTTCGCAATTCTTTGCCTTCATTTTTGTTAATATTTCTTTAAATGAAATAGTTCCAGTTTCAGACTTTCCTCTCAGCAAAGCGGAGAAAGTAAAATCATAATATAATAATAAAAAAATTTAAATCCTTTTTTCATAGGGAAGGGAAGCATTAACTGTGAATAACTTGCTTATAAAACTTTAAGGGAAACAGATAAAATAAGTGTATTACTTCTTTAATTTGGGATTTATGTCTATAATAGAAATAATTCAGTCTAGTTAATCTGTGGATCTTTTAACACACATAATAAAAACATAAACGTTACACATATTTGCATGTTTTATGTTGAGTGTGTGCGAACTGTCGCCACTATCGGGGCACAATGAGGAACATGGCAGCTACAACGTACGGCAACCCGAGATTCGGACCATCGACCTGTGGGGTCTGTCGGTTAATCAAGGCTCGTAACAAACTGAGCTACCACGTCCTCAAAACAAAAAGAAGATATTTGCGTTCGTAAAGTTGCCATACAGTTTTCAGATAGCTGTTATAAATTTTACAAATATTCTTTTAATTAACGAGATATTATTCGCTGTTTCAACTTATTTTCCATTTATGTCGAGTATTTTTAAAGTATACATTCTTGTGATTATTTATTTCTGATGCAAGCCTTAAACTGTATTGCAGGGAAAACGGTAGGGATGGTAAAAAAGTTAGTTGAAAAAAAAGATCGAATTGTTTTTTTCCTTTTATTTTATATCGATTTATTGTTTTTTTTTGTACAAAATAAAAATCATCATAGGCATGACCGTCTGATTGCATGCCTATGATGTTACGGATAACAGTTAAAAATACGTAATGTCACAATTTGGGATAATTTGATAGTTTACACAAAGCCAATACCACGGAATAAACAACAGCACTAGTGGCATACAAAAGAATAACTCTAAACCAAAAGTCGAATTGCCAACATACAAAAATAACTTGCTTGCATGCGAAATTCTTTATTTGGACAGACCAGTGGAAAGATTACAAAAAAAAAGAAAAAAAAACAAACGTAAATCTAACACAATATACAAACACGCAAAATAATACTACACATGCTAGGAAAAAAAAAACAAACATGATAACAAGGAACTAATAACAAAAATGAGAAATAACAAAATTATGATAGTGCAAAGCGTAACCGTAACTCTTTTTATCTTAAATACATTAAAAATAAGGTAGAGGAAGGAAAACACTAAAAAACTAACAAAAACATTTAATATATACATAAGGTTAATAAACCTTTGACAGTGAAATTGAAACTCATCCAGTGGCACGTTCATATTCGGGCAGCATCCCTGTCAGACCCGGTAGGTCTACTGAACATAAACTGCGGACTGACATCCTCCTCATAGGCTTGTACTGAAGAATTTATACCCTAAACAAAGTTGTGAATACATAGAAAACATCTATGACTCCATTTGTTAATTATATAGGTACCAAAACTAACACTAAGCCAAGAATTTACATGTCAGAACTGCTCCGCCGCGGGGGTAAAGATAAAATAACCTACTTTTTTGTTGTTGTAAATAACAGTTATATCGTACATAAGCAAGAGGTAGATATGTTAATGTCTCGAATAAACGCCAATTGGGAATCCATTCTTCAGTTTGTTTCCTTTTGGGCTGAAGAGACAAAAACTTTTCCTCTTCTTCTTTCGTATTGTTTTAACACCGGCAGCTCTCTCATGTTAGTTGATAAGTTCGGAACAATTTTTCCGATTGATTTGTAAGCAAATAATCTTATTTGCTAGATATCTATCCTAGCCTAGATTTCTATCTAGGCTTTGTAATATCATTGGTGAATAAGTAATTTTTGTTTCCAAAAGAAACTTGTTTCCAAGGATTTCCAGTATTTCGAGATAATATTTGTTCAATTTCAAAGTCTGTCTGCGATTTCTTAAACAAGCATTCGACTGCGAATTTGTATGCGTAGAATTTGCATTTTTTTGAAACTCTTACTTTGACTTTTATACAATAGTTTATCTTATTGCAAAAAAAAAAACTGTATTGTCGTCTAAACATAAAAAAAACAACAAATAAGACAGTCAGAAAAACGAGTATTACTATTTTACACAAAAAAAATATCATGAGTAGGTTTTTTAAATTTTATTTTGTTTTGAATATTTCTCTATGAATAACTGACATTGCATAAGTTTTATCACCTAGTTCAAGGTACACAACGATAATCAAGACATATTTATGTGCTCGCAGTTTTTGAGCCCGCATTTTTTTGCTAACCATACCTGGGTAACCTTTGCTTAGTATTATAGGTCAAAGTTACAAATCTGATAGTATGCAGGTTAAATTATCTATGGAATTGTAACAGTATGAAATAGTTTAACCAAGGAGGTTATAGAGAGTACAATACAAGTTTTAATTATTCTCTCACCATAGACTGTATGATGTATCAGCGGCTAAGTATAATAACATGTTGATATACCAAATTACAGAATCTTGGGTTTCTTGCCCGTATCTTTTACGTTGTACTTATATAGAAAGGAGGAAACCAAACCAGAGGATTTCACACCTGTTGTGTGTATGATTAGTAGTAAATATTATTGCCATGTCCTTACGTGGTGTCACATGTATACCTATTTATATTAAAATCTTTTGTACCCATTGTAATGTGACAAGCAATAAACGATTTGAATTTGAATTTGTAAAACGGATTTCAAAAATCTACTAGATACAGTAATTTTTAAAATTTACTGTTTCAACTAGCCGGGATTGTCAAAATATCAAAAATTAAAATTGGATATTGATATTCATCGCCATATAAAAATTTGGGGTTGAAAAATAGATGGCGAAGTTTGTATGAAAAATTTATACAGTTCGGTATACACACCCGCCGGGAGAGAGTTAAAAACTTTTCTGAGTGTTTCTATATGTAATAATACTCAAAGTTACTTTACTAAAAATATGACTAAATTTTAATGTATTCTGACTTTACAGACTAATTAAGACATGACATGCTTATTACGTCTTCGTAAGCGAATAGGCGTTATTTGTACTGTAAGTTGACCTAATAATTTAATCACTTAAAGTTTCTGTTTTCAATAGTCTCCGTAATAGTGACTAATTTGTACAGTTAACTAATTATTCTTGTAAAATTGACACAAGTGCCATAAGGAAAAAGCGAGGATGAAAATAATTTCGCAACGAAAACAAATGCGCGCCAAAATATTTGGCTGAATACGGCCTTGTCCCGGTGACATGAAAAAAAGAACAAAAAGATTTCTATTTTTAAAATGAACTTCTCATCCTCCAAATTGCCAGTTTGAACTATAAAGTTTTTATTGAATCGAACACAAAAGATATCTTAAGACTGATCCATTGACATACTTTTCTGTGTGCAGGCCGAACATTGAATGGAGCCTTGCTGCGTACGAGTTAAAAAAACAATAATATAGATCGATGAGCAATACTCCATTCAGTTTTTGGAACTCTCACGGGCTGGACGCTGGAACAAATTTAAAAATAAAAAAGCGATGTAATTCCTAATTCAAATTCATCTGTCACTTTTTTTTTCGTGCAGTGAAAAATGTATCGGGCAGTGTGCGTTCTGTTGTTCTTCCTTGAAGTTTCAAATGGTGATTACTTTTTGAATAAAATAGATCACATGGATTACTACAATCGGAATAGGACTCGGCCTTCGAAAGCGTTTAGTTTTTCGACTAATTATTTCAATCAGAACCTTTTACCGAAGCCTGAGAAGGGGGAGAAGGTGCAGTGTGGAACAAGGATGGTAGAATTTAACCCTAGAAGAACTGGGAAGATTGTTGGGGGTTCTGAAGCACCTTATGGCGCCTTTCCTTGGCAAGTGAGTAATTATAATTGATATTAATAGGGGACATAAATAGCCAGAGCTTTTATACTAGACGGTTGTGAGGTCAGCGACAGTCAAAATAATTCATACGAATAGTTAGCTAGCGTTGTAATTGTAAATTTTACTGTATGTTACCCTGTCACCAAGACCGAAGCCTTTAGACGCATTTTTTTTTAATGATATACATACCTACTGAGAATGGTTGTATTTTGTTTGAAAAAAAGTATTTTCGCTTCGACCTAAGTTGAAAAATTTGTTAGGCTACATACTGTTTTGTTAGCAACTGCAAGGTAGGTACAGGTTGTAGATTAACTATTGAGATTGTCTGCGTTGGTACCACCCTCCTTTTTTTACAATTTACAACGTGAAGCAGTTCGCTGTGTTTCGGTTCGAAGGATTGGAGAGCCAGTGTAACCGGATGAGAGATACACATTTTTACCTCTACATAGGCAACGCATTGGCGGTGCTGTTGGTGTCAATAAGCGGCGGTATCACTTTCCTCAGGTAAACCGTTTGCTTGTTTGCCCATGACGTATTAAAAACTGCCAATCATAATGAAAATCAATCCACAAAAAAATCACATTTACTGGCAGACACCGACATTGTTTCGCAGTATCTAAGAATGTAATATGTAAGTATGGAAAATTATTAGGAAATTGGAAAAACCATGGATAACTAGCGCCATATCGGTTGTTTACCGAACTACTAATTGTAATCTATTCAATTTTTTTAGCGGCAATAACATTTTGGTCAAAGGCGTGCAAGGGACTTGAAAATTTGAAAATTTCTCCCTGAAAACAAAAAAAAACTTAATTATTATTTTCTTAATTCTGCTGCTCTTTACTTTTTTGGCTTACGCAGTTATGCCTCACTTGGCTTAGTCCCATCTATTACTTGTTAATTTATGTTGGCTGTCATTGTACAACTTGAAAATCTAATTCTGAATAAGGGGCAAATAATGTTTTAAACTCTATGGAATAGAACCCAGTTTCCAAGATTAATAAACCAAATTGTTCTACTTTTTCAAACCATGGTATTCCAAATTATGTAATTGGTCACTTAACCTCATTCTACAACAAATCCTCTCACGCTAAAACCACGCAAAAGGCGGCAAATTTGACAATGACATCTCTTCCGTCGTTCGGAAATCCATCACGTAAGATCCGAGACGCTTTCACTTTTTATTGTTTAAGAACGATTTTCTTTTGTTAAAGCTTTATGCAATCCAAGAAAAGAGGTTAATCTGCACATTTAACTGCGAATTTGAATTGTTGACAAAAATATTTATAAAATTTTGTAACCTTGAATTTATTAATATCTACAGTATTAATTAAATGTCAGAGTTATTTAGGTGTTTAGAACGATTCTCACAAATTGTCTTAGTACTTATTTAAACCATGTCCTTGTGCTTTATAGATCTCATCGTAAAACTCTACAGGTTTTAAATGAACATATGATTTAAATTAATAATAAGAGAATTTAAAATGCATCAGTTTCGGATTGTCTATAAAAATTAACCAGAAGGGTCAGTAATTAAATTTATTGGATATCAGAAAAAAGGAAATTATGTATAGAGTTAAAAAATCGTTTCCAACCAGCCTCAAGTTAGGGTTGTCACGTACAAAAATCAGATTACAGGAAGTAATCAACATAAATAAATTTAGCTGTTTACACCAGCATACATTCACTATCATTAATTCGAATTATGTTTCGATTAAAACCGGATATCTGCAGAATTTTACAGCTGGATCTTGGAATATGCAGGCAAGCGGACGGAAGCACGGGTGCCCAATAATCCAGCACATATTTTTATTCTTACTGAAATACAAGAAAAATTTAAATTTCACAAAACACCGGAGGATTATTTATTAGGCAACACTTTAACTAGTTTTATCCAAATTTTTGACAAAAAAATAATTAAATGGTCACCCTGGAAGAGAAAACTTTGTACACCAAGTTTTTAGAGAGTCCGGATACCCTCGACGCTCCCGTTGTTGCGACCCTGAAAGCAAGATATTGGCATCCTTAATATGTATAACAAATCAATATTACGGGTGTAAGATTAAGGTTAGTATTTAATATATCCCCTGTAAGGTAGTGCTATACGGTGGTCTTAGACGGTCAGGCGTCTCCTTACTGTCTCCCTTTTAGTTTTTGGTCTCTGGGCCATTACAATTGCTATCTCCGCTTTGCTGGGACGGAAGTCTGAAACCGCTTTCTTACTACCGCCTATTTCTTCTGATTAAATTCGTTGCGGGTCCTACACAGCCGGTAGTGTGTCCGGGCACAGCCTGTGCGTCACTGCACAGCTGCATTATTCGTTGATTATTCGATCAAAAGACGCCACTGTTGATCCTGGTGAACAGGAGTTGCAGTGGTGGGACAGAGTGGCGGGTGTGCCCCGAAATGTATCACAAATATTCGCGTCCATGACACAAATAGGTAATTCCGGCTTAGGCCAGGTCTAAGCCGGAATTTCAACCCGGGAACTCGAGTGTCTCAGCAATTTGTTTTAAGCCGCTGCACCACGGAGGCCTTCAAAATGCTTAAAAATACCATCTATAAAATTGTTTATTCCTACTTTAAAATAGGCAAAAAAATAAATGGAATATACAGAAGAACAAATCCATTGTTATTAAATCTTAATTTTCAAAAAATTATTACGAAATTCACAGATTCACAAAGCAAAAAAAACAATAAATTATAAAACAATATTGATTTATTTAAATCGAAATAATATGAATCATAAGGTTTTTAGGGCACAAATAATTATAAATTTGTTGCGGTTTTTTAATTAAAACGTTTTGTTTGTTTACATAATTACTTTATTAACCAAAAAAGGATATTTCGAACTCTTACTTTAAAAAAATTTACCAATAATTTTTCCTTACCTTGGACCATTTTTTTTGTAAGTATACCTAGTCAGGTCATAAATTCTGTCACATGTTTAATATAAAATAATTGAAACAAGTTTATTCATTATGTAACCATTTATATACCAAAATGAACTTAACAAAACATAGATTCTTGTGACACTAAAGTTTATTCAAAATGACCTCCGTGATTTTGAATACAGGCCTTCAATCTGCGCGGCCAATCGTCTATCGCAGCACGAACGAGGTCTATGTCAATATCGGCGGCTGCCTTAATCAAAAATGTCTTGAGTGACTCCAAATTGGGATGAGGCTTTGGGCATGCCTTTTCCTCCAAGTGTTGCCATATCTTGTAATCTAACGGATTCAAATCTGGACTGGAGGAGGGCCAGTCTTCGTGCCGGATGAAGTCGATTTCACGCGCCGCCAGCCAGTCTTGTGTGCTCTTCGCTCTATGACCTGGCGCCGAATCTTGTTGGAATACCCAGTGCTTGTTATTGAACATGGTATGAGAAACAGGTTCCACAAGGTTCGTCAGGACTGTATTTTGATACACAACTGCATTCGTTTTTACACCTTTCTCACAAAAATGTACCTCTGTTAAGCCCCAATAAGAAACTCCCAACCATACCATGAGTGAGGATGGAAAATGACCTCGTTGGACACGCGGAATACGGTCGCTTCTTCACTACTGTGTGCGTACACCTTATAATTTTGTTTGTTGTAGCTCTCTTCTACGGTAATTTTTTTTTCATCTGAAAAAATAATTTCCCGATATTTTTTTCCCGCGTACCGCTTCAACAAAGTGCGGCATCTCTTCAGTCTCAGGTCCATTAGACGAGCATTCAAACGATGTCCTTTTTTTCTTCGATATGCCCGAAGCCCTAAGTCTTCATTTAACACCCTTTTCACCGTTCTGCTTAACCCCATCTGAAGGGCCAACAGTTTCTGCTTACGTTTGGGATTTCTTTGAATTCGCGTCTTCACAACTTTTATCACAGCTGAAGTCCTAACTGACCGAGGGCGACCACTTCTTGACCTGTCATCTACCTAGTGTTATCTTCATTGTATCGTTTTATGGTACGATAAACGAATCTTTTGGTTATATTCAAATTTTTCAGTGTGTCAAAAATTTGAATTGGCGCGTAACCGCAACGATGCAACGTAATAACTGCAACACGGTCTTCTTTGATCGTCCACTCCATATTTAAAAATGAGTAAAATTCTAAAAAGTATACATTTTTATTTTCATGAACAATTCGAAATTCAAATTCAATAAACTTTTTAGTGGCCAGCATTCTAAAAGAAAAGTTTTTACTGTGTGACAATACTTATGACCTGACTATGTATAAGTATGCAGATGTTCTATATACCTTTGTAAGTACAAAGTGTACCTTATGTGGTTATTAAACCTACAATTCATACGTAACCCTTTGCGACAAGTTGAATTATTCGCTGTGTTAAGTTTTTTTTTTCTAAACGACGAATACTGTGGCCTGGAGGCCTTAGCTGCTTAATCATGACTTTACCGTGGCTATCGTTCCCTATACAATGGATCAGGCTGTATCGTCCTCATAAAGATAACACAACAAGACGAAAAGCATAGGTACGACCGCCATACCTGTCCGCGTCCCATTGAGCCTGACCTAGTACAGACCCAGTCGGGAGTCGAGGTGTACTGAGGATTGGAGCTCTCTCTCAGCAGATGTCTTCTCCGCGAATTACAACTGAGAGTTCTTCAATTCGAAACTATACAGGCGTTTTCTAAGCAAGCATGGTCCTTCTGCGATGAGAAATGCCATAACTAGGCAAGCGTTTGTTATTTACGCTGTCTTTGATTTACTTTTATATGTTGTATGTGAATTATATATGTGACTAATGTCATCCCACACTAACCGGTTAAAATTAATAATTTGTAAAATAGTCAAATGAGTTTTTAGACTTGAGTACAGCCATAGCTAAAGGAAACAACTGCATGTATGATTACTTTACTGTAATCTGTTTTGTGTGAATTAAAAAATTGTTTCAAGCTTACTTTTAGTTAGGCTAATTAGATACAGTTTTGCCCTTTTTTCATCCTATCAACTTGGGAACGGAAAGTCAACGCCTCGCCTTTCGCGTCGCTGTCAAACGCGAGGCGCTACGATACCGCGATGCTGATAAGTGTGCGTTGCAGTGTGGAGTTATACAAATAATAACGAACGGCGCGAGCTGATGCGGTGATACGTTTACGAGTAACAGGCCTCTTAGACAAATGCCATTATTCAACAAGCGTTAACGCCAGCAGAGATTAAAAATGTAATGTTAACGGCACTAAAGTATGGTTTGATTTAAATATATAAAAATCCGTATTAATTTTGTTGTTCTCATAAAGACCGGTAAAGATGACAGATATAAACGTAAACTCACGCCGTAACCCCCAAGAATGGTTGGCAGAGGTGTTACACACAGCATTTATTAGTGCCAGTGTGACAGGTCGCGAATCTGTCGCCACTATCCTTACATACGGATGAACATGGCGGCTACCACTTACGGCAATTTAAGACTCGAACCCTCGATGGTCGTTAACAAACTGAACTACCACGTCCTCAGAATCAAGATCTTGAGTCAATATTTTTTGTTCCAGGTTGAGATCCAAATGCTGGATCCAGACAAGTTGTCCTTCGAACACCACTGTGGAGGAGCAGTCATCGCGGAACGACTAGTCCTGTCCGCTGCACATTGTTTTGATAAAGTAAGCATCTTTATTAGGTTTTCAAAGGAACCATACACACGCATTAAACTATTTCATGATACTGTGGTTAGATTTTGAACTGTCATCGGTGATTGCAATATGCATGAAATTTAGTTAGATTATTCAATAAATTTATCGGAAAGTGTACAAAAATAGTATCTTTATAGTGAAACTAGAATTATAATGAATGATAAACCAGGGAGATATAACCATTAAAAGATAATATATCTATCTCGCTCATCAGAACAACATTTTCTATTAAAGTTGTATGGCGCCTGTGTACTTTGACGTCATAGTACATATCGGATCTCTCTGTATAACCAACGAATTTGAAGCTTTATAGCTTAGTTGATAAGTCAGATATTTGAAAAGATTTGTGTACATGTGTGGTATCGATTTATAATAGATAATATCAAAAGTCATGCATATTCCATATTAGGATATATATAAAGTTTTGTCAGTCCTGAATTGCATTTTCACCGACGCTAGGTTTATGCGTAGTTTATAATTTTGCGTTACGTTCTAGTCAGTATTCGTTAGATTTAAGAAGTTTCTGATAAAAAATCAAGTTCATCTTCCTTGTAGAGTCAGATACCGAAGGTTTATGTATTTGATTTGATTGTTTTTAATTGTGAAGGGTTTTTACTGCTCATGGACCTATCGGATAAATTTGGTAGTTCCATAAGAACATCTCAGCTCATCATCAACTTGTCATTAACTCAGATCCAGTTCCTAGTTCCGTACCCACAACGTGCCCAGAGTTTTAGAATAGGGCAAGCCGAGAGATACGTTATTGTAGTTTTTATAATTCATTTCGACAAATGTCTTATTGCCTCATTACTCTTAAATCTACACTTTATACTTACGCGTTCGAATTAGCGCGAATTTTGAACCATGCTATGCAAAGCATATTGTTATTTGATTTGAAAAGTAATGAATGAACGAGAGCGCAAACTTACCTTGGTTCGATAGGGCAAGCCTGGCTTTTGGGCTTTTATGACAGTACCGGCACTGCCTAAGGGGCAGAGAAAAATCCACCTAACTGCGGAAAAATCAAATGCCCAAATGCACTTATGTGTTTTTGATTGTCCACAGCAACCACTCCAACTTGAACATTTAAGGATAGTAGTCGGGGAGCACAGACTCAAAATGCCGGACAAACACGAGAACAGATTCACAGTGGAAAGGGTGATCGCCCATCCTGAGTTCCGAAAAAGTAAGATATTTATTATTAAGTAACATGACATAATACAAACTCACGCGGAAATCTCTTGAGGTGAGGTGTTACACACCGCATTTCGCATGTTTTTGGTTAGTCCCAGTGTGACAGGTTGCGAATCTACCGCCATTATCCGGGCACAATTAGGAACATGGCAGCTACAACTAACGTTAACTCGAGACTCGAACCCTTGATTATTAGAAACTGTGTGATATATAAGACCAAGCATCAACCTAACCGGTTTGAACTTTGTACCGTTTTTAAATTGTACAGCGAGCGACTCAGTCTGCATAGAAAGAAAAATGATTCGTTCCCTACGCTAATAATTACTCTCAATAAAATCCCATACAATTTATAGATTCGCGATAAAAAGTGTCTTCCATTATGGCCCTATCATTCTCTATGGTAAAAAGTGTGATGGGGAAATGAATCTGGAAATTTAATTAAATTTATCAATATTGTGCTGTATTGGTGTAGAATCGTAACAGACTGACAAAGCAACTTTCGATTTAGTAGGAAAAAAAAGCCGCTAAAACATTTACTGTAAAGGGGAGAAAAAAACATAATTTGTTCCCATAAACCGCGACAATCTGGCACTTCCAAGGGTTCTGCTACAGATATTAACGAACATCCAGTCAGATTTTAGTTTTCATTGATCAGAATTGTTCACTAAAAGAGGCGGGCATAGATAGAAAAAAAAGAAAATCTAAAAGGCCTTCTCACATGCCTCCGGTTAAGTAATAACGTATGGGTTAAGTCACGGCATGGTCTCCGGGTTAGCTGTCTAAATAGCTCGTACATACACCGTATCTTGACCGGACGCATGTGGACAGGCCGTAAAGCTTTATTTAACTTTCAGATGGGCCTCATAGCAACGACATAGCCCTGGTCCAACTATCCAGGGCAGGTCCAGGCGTCCAGTTCAACACCCACGTCCGTCCTATATGCCTTCCTGAAGAAAGATCAGACAGTTCTGGCCGATGGTGCGCTGTGAGTGGGTGGGGACATTTGGCTGGTGAGTTTTATTTTAGATATTTCATTTACAAATTTGATTTTACAAGCTAACATAACATAACGTCATGGGCAAATAAGTAGACGGTACCTGATGGAAAGTGATACCGCTGCGAGAACGAGATAAAATCCGAGTTGTAATGTTATGTTGTAAAGGATGTCTCTTCTAGCAGATGTATTCCTGATCTATTGAGAGAGTTCCAATCTTAACCAGTGGGAATCATTATAATAGAAATCGCAAAAACTTGAAGAGGTTTTAGTTCTAGTTCTCTAAAGGTAGACTTAAAGGAGCTGAAGTTATTATCTTTAGACACTTTGTTTTCAGAAAGCACAGAAACGTTTGCACCAGTTCTGAGAGCGGCGTCAGTACCAGTTTTGGATCTGGCGACCTGCAGGAAGAACCAGATACTTGGTGGACGACAACAAGCTATTTTGGACTCTATGATATGCGCAGGTGAGTATGTAAAGTAGAATATAAACTTGGCAAAAGTGTATTTGGACAAAATGAAAGCGACTTTCTGGCGGCACTTAGCAGTGATCAGCCAATTTCTACAAAATAGAGACGGTACAGAAGTAAAGCTACATGCAATACACATTTTATCAACTCACTCATATACATCATTCACGAAGAGAAAGTTTGGAAGGATTGGGAAGGACGCCTGCACGATTGACACTCACCGCAAACACTCGATTCGCTCCAATTTGTGCGGCGAGTTTAAAGTTTTATAATTGTATTTTTTTTGTTTGAACCGGACTGTAAACAGTTTTATTATTTTGAAAATTCTTGAACTTTTTAAAATCCTTTATTATACCTACATAAATTAGCATGAATTTCAATGACACAGAAATCATCAAAAAGTTATTTCAGTAATAAAAATCAACATACAAACAAATAAAATCATCAAATAACAAACATTCAAAAATAAGTTTTATCGCCAGGGCAGTTTTTGTTTCGTTGCATGATTATTACTTAAAACAAAATTGACATCCCTAGCGTAAATGTTGAGGGGAGCTGTCAAAATTGAAGTACATATACAATCTTTACTTCTGTACACTCATTATTTTGTGCCATGACAGGTGAATTTGACAAAAAAATGGCATTGCCAGGTAAGAAGAGGGTCACTACGTCGTACTCTTATTTGCCAAGCTGTACATCGGTTTTTTAGTATTCATCATCACCTGAAAGGCGCCCAATACTGGACATAGGCCTCTCCCAATTTTTTTTGTATGGAGCGATCCTGTACCGCTTGCATCATGCGGATTTGAAATTTATTTATGTACATTTTTATGAATAAACTTAGCTCATATGTTTTTAGACAACATATAGCTTTAGACTCAAGAGATATGATAATATTTATTAATAATTACTAGGACTACTAATAAAATTAATCTATTCCTACGTCGTTCCTTCTGACACAATTTATTTCGTTGCGGAATTCGATCAAACTGTTCAGAAATTTTGGCGCGAAAACGTAAAAGATGGTAGTCCCGCTCTTTTTATTCTATTAGTGTAAATTTTATATTTTTACATTAACTGGAGTTCAAAGTGCCTGTTAAAAATAAAAAGCAAACTTGTGGTTTGCAAGTTAACTGTTTAAAATTGTAGTTTCACAGTGTATTAATTTTGTTAATTTGTTTTTTTATTTTCATAAATTTTAGAACGTTTATTAAAACCATAAAATTAAAATCATTACGTATACATTATACCTTACATTATCAATCCAAAACTTACTTATCACGAACAAAATAGTTTTTTTGATATAGATTGTAATTTTCTCAAAAAAGTTCCAGTAAAAATCAAATCAATCATTTGTTTTGTATGAGTATTATTAACAAATATATATATTTTTTCTCCATCAGGTGTACTATCAGGAGGCGTGGACGCTTGCCGGGGGGATTCAGGAGGCCCACTAGCGTGCTTAGGCCCTCGCTGGCAACTACACGGGCTCGTGTCTTGGGGCTCTGGTTGCGCTCGACGTGCTAGACCTGGAGTGTACACTAGAGTATCTGCTTATGTTCCGTGGATCATGAAAACCGCAAGGGGTTTGGGCCTTAAAATACCCTCTGCGGCTTAGGCCTGATAGTATCTGGGGCTTAGGCCGTAAAATTGATTTTGAGGTTTAGGCCTAATAGTATCTGGGGCTTAGGTCTTGAATAGTATCTGGGGCATATGCCTTATAGTATCTGGGACTTAGGCCGTGAAATAGTGTTTGGGGTTTAGGGCTCATAGTATCTGAGGTTTAGGTCTCAGTATCAGGGGTGTAGGCCTCGAAATAGTATTAGAGGATTAAGCCTCAGCATACCTTGGACGAAGTGGTGAAATAGTATTTGGGGTTTAGGGCTTATAGTATCTGGGGCTAAGGTCTCAGTATCAGTGGTGTAGGCCTCGAAATAGTATTAAAGGATTAAGCCTCAGAATACCACCATACAAAATTATACAGTAACCTTTAGGATTGATTTATAAATCTAACTACAAAGACTATAAAAGTGAAAGAGAAAGATCTGGAAATACTTGACCGAAGTTGCTAAGATTTCGCAGATTGATAAATTATTTGATGTATTGTAGTACTGCATGAATCATATGTTTTTCTGTTGTTCCCAATTCCATGGAAAGGTCTAGAAAACTTAAAGAAAACTTAAGGTGAAAAGGTATTAGAAATTTTGCCACACCGTTCAAATCAAGCGGTTGCCTTAAAATAAAATATGTATAACAAGGCTATAGTTTATTTTGTATTTAAATAATGCAAGATTCGAAGGAGCATACTTGCCTAGAAAATGCCTATTAGAGGACCATATACATGTAAGAATAATTGTTATAAATTAATGATTTAAAGTGCTTGTAATCAAAATTGTAACTAAGCATCGCGATATAAGTTATTTTTAGTAAGATGTACCAAAGAATAGACATTCGTAGTATTGTATTAATAAATAAATTATTTTACAGTCTTATTTTTTTTTGTAGTTGTATAATAAAAATAAATAAACCCCATCACGACGCACATATTGACTCAGCCCTGCAGCAAGTATCGTAAGAACTTGTGTCACAGGAACTAAGCAACGATATGGATAATACATAGATAAGAATACTGCATCCAAGCCGGTAAGCGAAAAAATAAGAGTATTATAAAAAGGTATTTTTAAGTATGAGATAATCTTTTCTTTCATCAATATTAGGAATGGACATCCATTGAAGACATTACAAGCCTCTTTAACCCTTAGAGATACAGTGGAGAACGCTAAAGGTTCAGAATATTGTGTTATTCGCAACACGCATTGTTTCGCTTACCGGTCTTGGTTATTGTATTGTTATATAATATGTAGTGTATACCATACCGTTACTTAGCACCTGCGACACAAGATTCAATGGGATAAATTAAGGAATAAATCTATTTAAATATCTATTTTTACTAAAGATACATGTCAGTAAAATATGGCGAGTAAGATCGTAAGAAAGCGGTCGTAGAATAGTTGTCTACTTGACGGATTACCCGTCATATCGAACGCATTATTGAAAAAAACAAATTATTTTTAACAGCTAACGGTATTTTAAGGCATCGTGAGATTATTATCAAATCAAATTTTGATGATTTATTTAAAAAAATCGTCATGTATCAACACTGTAATTGGCCCTAGACCATTCCTGCAACAGTGACACCACACACGACTATGTAGCAGGAGTAAGACCATCTTACTAGTACGGTAAAGTTGTCTGAAAAAAGGGTCGATCTGCTTTAATTCTAGGTAGAAAATGATTCTTTAATTTTAAAATAATTGTTTATCATCACCATCATTGTTAAGCAATAAATTAATTTTCCATTATATAATACTCAAAACAAAATAAGGGCCACGAGGTATTTTGTCTGTACCATGAAAATAATAAAACCAATATCTATTTTTCTCTCCATAACGAAAACTAATGTTGTTTTTACCGTGTAGACCAATAAACGTATTCCAATAATAATGATTAAAAAGTTTATTTGCTTTTGAAAGAAAAAATCACATTTAAGATTAAAAATAAAAACAATGTAAAGTTACTGAAAACAAAAGAAAATACTCCATGCCCATATTTTAGTAACGAGTATGCCCTCCTCGTTTCGCTAGGCACTCCCGAAGCCTGGAGTGCATGCTCTCAATCAAATCCCTGACATTTTCCATTGGAATCTCTTCCCAGGCCCTTTTAACAGCGTTGATGAGTTGCTGTTGGTTGTGGATTTCCTGATCACCGTCTCTAACTTTTCGTTTCAACTGATCCCACAAGTGCTCTATTGGATTTAAATCCGGACTGTTCGCCGGCCACGGCAAGACTTGAATTTGAGACGCTTCCAGTACAAACCGAGTCGCTTGAGCCGTGTGTGCACGAGCATTGTCTTGCATCAAGATGAATCCAGGACCCGCTCGCTGGGCAAATGGGATCACATGTGGTCTGACAACTTCCTCAATATACCGCTGAGCAGTAACAGTACCCTCATTTAAAATAGCGAGCTCAGTTTTGCCGTGTAAGCTTATCCCGCCCCAAATCATTACATTTGGACCACCAAAACGATCGACTTCATGGATGCAGGCTTCTGAAAATCTCTCGCCGCGTCTTCTCCATACTCTAATACGCCGATCGTCGTTAAAAAATTTAACTTTGCATTCGTCTGTGAAGAGCACCATGCCCCATTGGTTTATGTCCCAGTCCAAATGTTGACGGGTAAATCTTAAACGATTTGCACGATGATATCTGGTTAATGGAACACGGACAACTCGCCTTCTTGATGCCTGCTGGTGTTCATGCAATCGATTACGAATAGTGTGGTCACTGACAAGAGTACCCGTTGTGAGCCGTAAACGATTTTGCAGCTTGCGGGCCGTCGTTGTGCGATCTCGGCGCGCACTTAATCGAATGTAACGATCCTCTTGAGCTGTTGTATTGCAAACTCTGCCCGAACCAGGTCTTCTTCTAACACTGCCGGTCTCTTGGAAACGATTCCATACATTTTGAATAGCTCTTCGAGAAAATCCCATTTGCAAACCCACAGATGGCTGCGAATGACCTTCTTCAATCATTCTAATGGCTCTGGTTGCTGTCAGCGAGTCCATATGACGCTTGCGTGCTTGTGGCATATTGCAAAAGATGTTTCTGACTCGAGATATCAATGAACTCTGATAATTTCTAATAAACCAAGAAGCTAAGGAAAGCAAAACGACAAAGAAAATGGAATCAAAATTTTCAAAAATAATTTTAAATCAAATTTTATTTAAAACTGTTGCCAGCATTAGATGAATACTACAATATTAAAAAGTTTAGGTATCAAAGAGTTTGTATACTCAATATTTTACTACTTTCAATATGTATATGTTTAATAATTTACACCAAAATAAAAAAAATACCTCGTGGCCCTTATTTTGTTTTGAGTAGTATATAAATGTTGTAAACTACTCGTAAGTTTATAGCATATGTCATCCAAATACAAGTTATCAGACTTAAAGGTTAGAAAACTAGCGAAGTAGCTTAATTTAACTGCACACTGGTTTATCTAATGACAGTTGAAGGGTAGGGGTTGCAATGAATGATTTATCCGTGCTTTAAAGGAACTTTGAGTTGTGTCCAGTGTTCATGCTCGCTTAAATGCCTGTGCTTACGGTAACGTTGGGTGCTGCCGGGTCGTTCACTTCCCTCTAATATGGTTGAGGAGGGCGATGGCTGAAATCCACGTTATACTCGTGATCGGGTGCTGTTTGTGTGAACTGGCTCACTTGGTCACAATATTTTATTTCAATTATTTTCGATCCCATTGTCCTGTAGATTAAATTCGTTGCATCCCCTATGTTTCATGCAATTAAATAAAATGTATCTAAATAATAGCCTAAGTAGACTTAAAATCATTAATTATAAAAAATATTACAGATTGTAATTTGCTTTATATAAAGGTATTCATAGTAGCTTTAAATTGTATGAAATAGAGAACTTAAATGTTCCAAATTGTCATAAAAACTATTGTAAATTTTTGAAAAAAGCAACTACGGAGGTTTCTTGCCGGCTTTTTCCCCGTAGATGGCATTCCGAACCGGTGGTAGATAAAAAAAGACGATTTGAAAGCACTTATTTAAGTCTATTTAAAACATTTTTGAATTTGAATTTGCGATTTTTAATTAGAGTCTTAGCCTCCATCTTGATTTTAACGGCCACCACTATTTCGTTTTTTCAATTTAGAACAAAAGTGGTAAGAACCAATGTCGTTATTTTTTTTTCTACATTTGTTCCTTTGTGCAGTTTAGCGCGAAAAATTTGTGATTTTATTAATTGTCACGCGACGGCGTGTGACCATCGTTTGACCGAGACCGCTCTCGGTACTACTCGGAAACAAAACAAATATCAATAAATAGTAGCGAATATATCGTACGCGAATCCGCACGCGCGCCATTGCGTAATATAAAAAGGAATTCTATCAAATAGGCGCCAATTTTATAAATACGCGCGCTTTCTTATTAAAGTGACGTGAATAGGTGATTGATAAAACTGATACAGTTTGTTGAAAAAAGTTTTTAATAGTTTTAAAATCGGTTTTCAAATTAGTTTGAGGTTACTTCTCGACCTTGATGACTTGTTGTTAAACAAAATAGATGTTATTTTGTTGAATTTTGTAATTATAATAATTTTCAAAGGAGTTTTTGATTTATAGATAAATAATTTCATGGTGTTCGTATAAAATACTTGTCTTTGGTAATAAATCGTCAATATAATAGGTAACTACAATAATAGTCTAATAAAATCGTCAAATTCACACTTGATTCATATTAGTTATTTTAAAAACGTCCATTTAAAAACGCTAACCGAAAAAGAAACGTGTTAAGAGTGAGTCTGTTGTCTCATTGTTCCTAAACGGATAAACCGATTTTGATGTTGCTTTTTTAATTAATAAAACCTTCGTTTTATTTATAGACTTCCCTCCATTTACAATAAATAGGTAAATATATTAATACTGAGAATTCAAACCAGAGCTCAAAACTGATAACGTGTCTTTGAACTTGTAATACAAATATATATTCACATACATACATTTGTGGATTGTATTACAGATTGCGGACAACGTCAGATTTTAAAGTTACGGTAATTTTTCAACTTCTATAATACCAAAATTAAAATATTAAGTTATCGACAGTTTATCCGTCTGCTTGTTCCACCACGATGTTCTACAAAAAAGAAAAAAAAAAGTCATAATTTCCGTTGAAAAAAAAAAGTTTATAATCTGATGATATCCCCAACGGAGTTACTTGGTGGGAACGGGGAGTGGTGGTTGAAATTTTCTTATTTCATTGTCTTTTCTTGTGTCCTATAAGTAAACATCTGTAGTGCTATACAAGTGTGGAGAAAGTGAAATACGACGATTCGGCTGCTCTTTTCGTCATCTCCCAAGTAACACAATAAAGCCTACAGTAACATTACGAGCATGCTACTGTAGAAACAATTAAGAAAGAAGAAAAATATAACACGAAAGACTTGTGCTGTATGGGCTAAACCCCTTTGGCTTTCCCGACAAAAGTGAAGAATTAAACCAAGAAAAATTATATCCACAACCTATCGATGGCTTAATAAATGTAACCGAATAAACAAATTCATTTATAAGTTTTAAAAAACCGGCCAAGAGAGAGACGGACTCGCACGCGCTGCTTTTAAAAATAATTTTGTATACGAAACAAGATCGAGTGCAAAATTTTCGAAATCATATTTCTTGTATGGAAGTCCTTCATTCCATATGAAATCATTTACCCGAAATGTTGAACCACAATTTTTTAAATCCATAATTTTTAGTTCTTAAAACTTGTATTGAAACGGTAGTTGCTTTATAATAATAAATCTTTCATCTGTCAGATTTTTCGATATATAGATGTAATACATATTATAATTAATTACAGAAAAATCTACAATAAAGTCATACAAATATAAAAAGTTGAATAATTTTTTTTAAAGAAAATACAATGTTAAAATAAAAGAAAAAATCTATACGTTAAGATGCTATAAATCATTTGAAATGTCCTACAAAAATTGATTTTAATTATTTTACATTATCATTTGTTTTATAGGTTTTATGTCTGTAATCTTTTTCATAAACGTGAAACTGGATTATGATCAAAATGGTGACCATTTTCGTTTATTTCCATTTTTTCTCATTTTTCTGAATTTCAACAAGACCCTGCGTAAAACCAGTAGCTCTTCGAGATTTTTATAACAACTAAAAGCTAAACAGTACGTCTTGCAAATAACCCGGAACCATTTGCTAGGCAAAGCTAAAACACTGTTACGCCATAGTGGTCGTTTTTGTGCTTTACTAAAATATATAGTTACTATTAAATAGAAACATTTTTATTATTATTTAACATAACCGCGAAACGAAGAACAATGTCTATGTTAATTATCTCTTACGTATCGTAAAAGCCAATTAACAATGGTAAATTAAAAATATTATACTGCATATACAAATACATTTTATATTCCATCTACGTACACACATTTATATAAAAAAACCGGTCAAGTGTAAGTCGGATTCGTAAATGATGGGTTCCGATATATATAATTTAACATTATGTACTTTTTAAATAATTTTGTAAAAGAACAAGTAAAAAATCCGAAAAAACACTTTTCTTTAAACCCCATTTAATGTATAATTTCATTAATTAAACAAAATGTTAAATATTCGTAAAATTAACAAGAGCTAGCAAACATTTAAAAAATCATATTTCTTGTATGGAATCCGCTTCAATTTATTTTTTATGCTTTTAGTATTTGTTGTTATAGCGGCAACAGAAAAATACATTCTCTGGAAATTTCATGAGTACAGCTATTACGGTTCATTAGATACAGCCCGCTGACAGACGGACAGCGTATCGTTAGTAATAGTGTCCGGTTTTTACACTTTGGGTAGGGAACCCAAAAACTACTTATTCAACAGCCTTTAAAAACAAAGAGATATAAAACCGATGCAACAAAATAAATTGCATCAGTTCAATTTTTATTTACAGATCAACACACCTGTGTGCGAGATCGTCTGCGTCGGTACCACCCTCCTTTATATTTGCAGCGTGAAGCAGTCCGCTGTGTTTCGGTTCGAAGGATCGGAGAGCCAGTGTACCGGCACGAGATGAATAACTTTACCTCTACATTGGCGGTGGTCTTGGCGTTCTAAAAGATCAAGGGCGTCCCCATGTCAATAGACAGCGGTATCAATTTTCATTAGAGGATTCGTCTACTGGTTTGCCCATGACATTATATAAAACATAATTTGAATTAAAAAAAAATCTATTAAAATTCTTGTACCGTTCAAAGATTGTAGATTTACGTATGTTTTTTTTGTCGTTAAAAATTTATTCTTTTATATGAGGTATTTTCTCCAAAAATACATAAAAAATTTCATAAAATATTCGCCATACATTGTTTCGCTTACCGGTCTTGGATGTAGAATTCTTATCTATGTAGTTTGCTTAGTTCCTGCGACACAAGTTCTTACGATACCTACTGCAGGGCTCAGTCAATGTGTGTGTCGTGATGTGGTTTATTTATTCTCACATAAAAGTCAGAATACGGATCTTCAAGTCTCTCCAAATATATCTTGTCGAATACAATACAAAACACCGCTTAATTCTAGATTTAACTAGATAATCTCAGCTATTTTAGTATTTATGTCGTAGAGAATATCTGCTTGCAATCATATCGTTATTCTAATTACTGTCTTAAATGAAATTACGTGAACTTAAATGGTCTTTACAAGTTTTTGGACGCGAATTTTTTTTTTGTACAAATCACTCATAAACCGAGACAATCTCGCACGTAGACCTACCATCAGTAAAGCACTTAAAACAACACCTTTTAAAAAAGTGTTCTAGGCTCGCGGGTTCCGCTATCTAAACCTTTCCTGATGATAACTTAGTGCCCACAATCAGTGCCCGAACTAAATGGACAGTGAGTGTAAAATTGAACAGTGAGCAAAAACTAGCCAATCATAATTGTCTTTAAATGAACGGTAGTTATTGGAAATAGTGATCAAAAATACAATCATGGACTTATGGAGGAGCGTTAAGGAGTGGAGTGAGAAGATCAAGGAGGGCTCTAAGGAGCCGGAGTTATCAAGGAGTCAGTACTCGCTGGTATCGTGCGGGGAGCTGACGCCGGGCGCTGTGCGGCTGTGGGCGGCGCTGCCGGAGGAGGTCAAGTATGATCCCGCGCTGGCGCCCTACAGGATCTACTACGAGAAGGAGCACGGTGAGTATCTCGTCCTATCAGTTTGTCACCCTATGTTTGGTTTCTGCCTTGTTGCGGAGGGCCTGGCGAGCCTTCAGCGAGGAGAGGGCAAGGTAGTGAATTCCTTATTGTATGCACAATCAACGACGTAGCGCAAATAGTAACCCTTAAAACGAGCTAGTCATAGCAGTGAGATCCAAAACAAGCAAATAAACAAGAGTATGTTCAGGGAATAAAGTTTTGAATTCTTTGTTTAAATTAAAAGAAGATGAAACCTGGGCAGCTTGCATCCTTAAAAGATCATCCGTCCACCTTGTCCGAGCTGTCCGATTCTACGCCATCCAGGCTGTGGTCGCACTCTAGAAAATTTCTTACCCAGCAAGCATTGGTTCTTTGAGCGAATTGGAGCTCTAACTTGCTTTTCTTGTGAGTTTTGTCTGGCACTTTAATTTTTCCTCTCATTTCCGATTCGTTTAAGTAGAAAACATTCGGGGTAACCCAATTCGAAGTACCTATAGTGACCACGTCAGCGTTCCGTAGGTACTGGTTAAAGACATGTATTTTTAAAGAGGTATTTTTGATAAGATGTCGCGCTGCCAATTATTTTGCCATTACAACGATTTGTCATAAAATTTAAGTCCAGTCCGCAGATGAGATGTGATCTTCTCTGCGTCCTTTACTCGACCGTAACAAAATCTGTCTCTTTTTGACAAAAGTTTTAAATTCTGTACAATAGGTACGGAAGGATTCCGATTTGATGGGCATTTTTTGGAAGTCAGTGAACAGAAACAACATATTTGCTAATCAAAAGATCGCACTTTTTGAAAAAGTATTTATCCCCCAATTAGTACTGTCTAGATTGCCGAATTTGGGCTGAACGTTATGGATACTGGTATTTAGTTATTTTTCGTATAGCATGTCGTTCATCAAACAAACAATGTGTACTGACAATTCGTCATGCATTAACCATATAACTTGTCACATGGTAACAAGTGATCTCATTATTTACGATGCTCATTTCACATAGTCTGCTTTAATGATGTAGTTATGGCCATGAAGGTTGAATTTACATTCTTAATGCGGCCAGAACGAAATAAGAAAGAAGACAAAATAAGTTTTATGATAAAATTTACATAAAATTATAATAACAATCATACTGTTTTATTTGAATCATACGACAAATTTACTTTTAATATAACTCAGTCCTATGCCAAAATAAATTACAGTCTATCATGGCAGTGGAAGCCCAATGTATTTGCCCATGTAGGGGTAAATCTTTTTTCTTACATGGGGGTTGGCAGTACCAACCCAAACGATCTCACACGTCGATCTACCACATATAAAGAGGTGGAGTACCTACAGTCGCGGATGGAGAATTGTCATTTCGGGGGTGATTGATCTAACTAAAGTTAGGTTTTAACGAATTGAGGGCTATCACATATCTGAAGACCTCAGACGCTTTTGGCGCGTGCTAAAGCCCTCCCTGGATCCGTCAGTTAAGAATGAATAATTATTTTCTCTCGATATGAAGAGTGAATGCCCCCTAATTTTAGTAGTAACCCAATTTTACACTTTCAGGTAAAACTGCCGTTAGTTTCAAGGACACGGTGACCGTGAGTAAGCGTCTGCCAAGCAGTAGCTCTGCTCCACTCCTCAACAATAACCTCCTTACCACAAAAGAACAGATCCAGAATGGGCACAACGAATTTGAAGACCTTAAAGTACCGACGGTTGATTTGTAAGTTTTCTCGACTGAATTTAGCTTATTAAAACTTTAAAACGGTTTGACCACTTAGAATCATTCTTTTTCTCCTTTAGTCGCTTTAGTTCGTTCTGGATCCCAAAACAGCCGGTAAGTCCGGGGACAGCGTATGCATTGCACAGCTACATTATTCGATCAATGGACGCCACTGTTGATCCTGGTGAACAGGAGAAGCAGTGGTGGGACAGAGTGGCGGGTATGACCCAATTTATTTAGGAATAGTTAAAAAATTATAAAGGGAAAAGACCAAAGGAACGGAAGTACGAAATTCTTGGGTTCAGCTAGTTAATAACAATATCATGTAGGGATATTCACTGTCAATCTAAGCCATAGGCTTATACTATGTGTATTTACACCATATTATACTTACTAATATATTTAGACACGTCTGCCAAAAAAGTCCACCCTCTATATTGGTGATAGAATTTAGTAATCCAAAAAGTTTTTTCGAAAAATACTTCCAGAACTTCCTGACTGGAAATAAAGATTTTAGGTATTAAAAAAGAACACTAAACATTTCATAGTAACATTTTAGGCATTGTTAGATTGGTTAAAGATGTAAGACAAGCATCATATCACTGACATCATAAACTGGATATAATGATAAGGAAATAATCTTTGCAAATTTGTCTTATCACAAAAATAAATGCGATGACTTAAGGTCAATATTTATTTCAAAAAAATCCAAGAATAGAAATGTAGTAATGTACTATCAAAAAGAGGTTAGATTTGATTGATCCGGGCATAATGAGAAACATAGCAGCTAAAACTTACGGTAACCTGAGGCTCGAGCCCTCGACCTGTCGGGTCGGGTCGGTTGGTTAACCAAGGCACGTAACAAACTGAGCAACCACGTCCTCTTTACTAGCACTACTGACTCCTTGTTAGTCCTATAAAAAGGTTCGAAGTCCTTCGAAATCATTCATCTGGTATTAAAAATCTTTTGCTTATAATTAGAATTAACTTTTTGGTGGGTTATGCGTACGAAGACAAGGGCAAAACTAGTCATCATCATCATAGGCATTTTTATGATCATAGCATCTTTGGTTGTAGGTTCTTTGTTGATTTCATACCATAATAGCTGGTGGTAGATCGACGTGCGAGATCGTCTGGGTTGGTACCATCCTCCTTTCTATTTACAACGTGAAGCTGTTCGCTGTGTTTCGGTTCGAAGGATTGTAGAGCCAGTGTGATTACGAGCACCAGAGGTATATCATTTTTTATTGCTCCTGGTGTTTTCAGAAATCAAGGGCATCGTCATGTCAATAGGCAATAGGCGGCGGTGTCACTCTCCATCAGGTAAACCGTCAGCTTGTGTGTATTTTTTTTTTTAAGTCAGCCTCTTTGCGATGTAACAGCTGGCTGCTAAGCGAAATGTTTTGGATTGGAATCCCGGCACGGTAGAACTTTGGGTTATTTGCAACAGGCATTGGTCTTGTATTTTGTATTCTTATCTATGTACACAATATACACAATATCATAGCTTAGTGCCTGCGACACAATTTCATAGGACAGGGATGAGTATGTTGTAATGTGAGTTATAGACGTTTTTTAATAAAACATCATGGGTCAAGCAGATCGTTCATCGAAACCTAAGTTTTATATTAAGAAGGTATATTTTCTGTTACAGCCCTGAAAAGGATTCCGGGAAAATGACGAAGGTTTGTATCAAATTTTAATTATCTTAAAATGTATTTCAAACAAAATAGATGTGCTTGTCAAAGAGAATGGGACAGGTAAATATGGAAACAGTTAGAAAACCTGGACAAGGGGGCCATGTCATGAATTGTATAATAAATTAGTATACATTAAAAATATCTCTGTATTACAAGGAAATGGACGATAAAGACATTGTTATTATTAAAAGAGAATATATAGTTATACATTACACAAATCGGAATTTTTCTTTCAAAGATCGATTTGAAAAAACGTGTATTTTATTAAATATGAGTTTGATCGTAATATCCTATAGTAGTTCGATCCTCTATTGCAGATTGCGCAGTACAGTTACTTGGTAAAGATGACAACTTTGGTGCTATGCTGGGTATTCTCCACTGTGATATTCCTGGTGTACACCGAGAAGGTGGAAACGACTAAAATGTCGTTGGTCGCTCCGGGGGAGATTAAAAGTGTGTAAACATTCATAACCTCTAAATATAGGTTTCCCAACACAGGCATTTGTATAATTGTGTCACCTTCAATGATCTATGATATTTAAATAGCTAACGCTTGTATTTTGTATGTTTGTATCGAATAAACTCAACTCTAGGCTATTTTTACGGACTCCGGCGGGAGCGGAACTCTGTGTTATTTGCAAGATGCATTGTTTCGATTACCGGTCTCGGATGTAGTATTCTATATTTATGGAGTTTGTACCATATTATCTCTTAGCACCTGCGACACAAGATTCTTTAATTTTACTGTGGGGTAATTCAATGTGTACGTCGTGATGTGGTTATTATTAAATTAGAATTTATAGATTATAGTATGTGTTCATTTGATAATTTTTCAGGTTATTCTTTCAATGTCACTACAGAAGAAGTGTCTGTATTGTTGAAAATCAACGGACCGTTTCTATCTGATCATGTTGAGGAGATAATAAACGCAGATGGCATTGGAAGTGAAGATAAGATTCACGTTTGGTTGGAGAGAACAGTTTATAGATATGGTGATAATAGCACAGAAGATTATGTTGAGGTAGGAAAAAAACCGATCAAGCGTGAGTCGTTTGCTCATGTAGGTTTAAAACAAAGATTTATTCCGACATGATGTAATTTTGCAGGTATCAACACCTTGGCAGATATCTCTAACTGATGAAGACTTTACCGCTTGTGTTTTAAAATCTAGAGTACTAGAGCTAAACACTGTCAATGGATCTAATAAAGTCTCATTGAAAATGAATACTACGTCTGGATCGACCACGCCGTTTTCTATCAGTTATTCGCTGTTTCCGCTAGATGTCACCAGTGGGGTCATCTATTCTTGTGTTTTATTGATTGGGTTGTATATCCTGATTATATTTGAGGTGAGTTTGGTGTTATATCCAGGCACGTTGCACATTTTGTTTGCGTAGAATAAATATTACAATTGGGATTGAAGACTGTTCAAGGTCCAAAGACCACGATGTATATCAATGAAATCTTGTACAAAGTCTAGAATCTGTTCTTAATTTTACCTATTTCTTGTGTTTTAATAACACAACATAACACAAACTCACGCCGCCGTAATCTGCCTACTCGAGAGGGCTAGGCAGATGTGATAAACACCGCATTTCGCATGTTTATGTTGAGTCCCAGTGTGACAGGTTGCGAATCTGTCTGATTTATTTATTTTGTCTGTCTGATTTAATATGTTGTAAGTCCCAAGACTGCTTCACTGCGCAGTTGGCTCAACAGGAGTTGCAGTGGTGGAACGGAGTGGCGGGTACGCTTAGATGTACAAGAGATATTCTAGAAGAGTTTTGATGGTATTCGAAGTCAAAGTCAAAATGTTTTGTATTCGAATAAGCACTTTCAAATCGTATTTTTTTACTACGAGTACCACCGGAGAAGAATCCTGCAAGAAACCTCCGTAGTTGTTTTTTAAATATTTAAAATTACTATTAGTTAAATGTAATAATTCTTGTTTTCTAATTATTGAATATAAATATTCCAGGTGATAAACCGAACAATGGCAGCGGTGTTATCATCGACCACAGCACTGGCAGTGCTGTGCATAGCCGGGGAGCGACCCTCGCTGCAGACACTAGTGTCTTGGTTGGACGTCGAGACGCTACTGTTGCTCTTCAGCATGATGATCCTGGTGGCAGTCTTGGCGGAGACCGGGCTGTTTGATTATCTCGCTGTGTTTACGTTCGAGGTATGATGCTTTCACTAACACACGTCTATATTACAACATACACTTGACACGAAGCATTTCTGAACTTTTTTTTTGAGATACAGTAGTACGATATCGTATACCAGTTTAAACTGTACTTGCATAAGACTAAACATGGCTAAATCTAAAACAGCACATACATATACTTAGAAACTACTTTGTATTGAAATTTTAACATTAAAACCGATTTGATTTCATTCGTTTGTTTTTATTTCGTTTCTTGCTAAATGTAATGATAAAGTAATATCAAAATGTAAATTACTTTCAGGTTACTAAGGGTAAACTATGGCCGCTTATAAACCTTCTATCAGTGACTACCGCTGTCTTGTCTTTAATCTTGGATAATGTGACATCAATTCTACTCATGACCCCAGTAACAATCAGGTAAGAATCATAAACATATTTAATCATGAATTTTCATAAGCACGTCCTTTCAAAATTACATCCTCATATTTATTAATTTTGTAAGTATAACTTTATTCCGTTAGATTTTTTCATTTGTATATAACAATAAGAAGATAGTGCTAAGTTCATAGCCTTGTGGTACTCCCGTTATGACAAAGACGTGCAATAGAAATCCCTGTCTATCGTTCTACAAGCAATCAATTTGTTTAAATTGTATCCTAAATCCTAATGCGAAAATAAGAAAAGAGGGTAATGAGGTAAAACATGTTATTTTCTCTATTCAAGGCTATGCGAAGTGATGGATTTGGATCCCGTTCCAGTGTTGATGTCAATGGTATTATTCACCAATGTTGGTGGTACAGCCACGCCAGTCGGAGACCCTCCTAACGTCATCATCGCTTCCAATAAAGAAGTTGCTGGTGCTGTAAGTAAGAGAGGATTTGAGGATTTTATAATAATCTTCATCAGAGAATCGCGAGCATCGAAAACGTGCACGAATCTTTTTAATTTTTTGTGGAAAAATGTGCTTGATTATTCCAGAAATCGTGTTTTTATTTCAAAATGTGTTGTAGGTACAATAGTTTACCATAAGCTATAAATGGTGGAACTATTTTAATCGTTCGCATCGATAATAGAATTAACGTTTTCCAGGGTATTGACTTCACAACATTCACGGTGCATATGATTCTTGGAGTTGTGTTAGTGATGATACAGACATACATACAGATCAGATACATGTACAGAGACACGAGCAAACTCCGGATGGACGTGCCAAAAAACATACAAGGTGAGAATTTCTTATTTTGCGAAGAACTTACGACTAAGCTTGTGTTATTTTTGACAGGTGTGTCTATGCGCATTGTTTCAGTGTGTGTAACCTTAATTTTAGTCAGTAAAAAGGTTATATAGAATTTATTCGATTTGCACGAACATGTCAAATCATAACTATACTTATTTTTTTAAGTTTGTATTAATCAATAACTATTCTAAGACTGTTAACTTAACAAGAGTAAAATAGCATCTTGGGTACGAATGTCCTTATATATTGGTATAACTACGAAATTAAGTTTATTATTCTTTTTTTCTTTACTTTCTACTGTAACCTTTTATAAGTATGTAGGGAACCTACCTTATTTATTACTATTTATTTTTATTTATTTTACACACTTATACTAATTTATTCTTATCAGAAAAATATTTTACTAAATTTATTTACAAGAAAAAATTATATTTACAACTTTTAATAAATACAAAAAACATTAGATAAATACATCTTATTTATATATATATATATACACACATAACAAAACAACTAAATAAATTAATATATTTTATTTATGATATCATATTACATCTTTTCACGGCGTATCCGAACACATCTGTTATGCGGTGAACCGCCTGGTCGTCCCTGCATTTCTGCGAGGAAGTTTTAGATCTACCGCATATTATGATATTGACGCAGAAATCGAACCATAACAGATTGAAAAGAGATCTTTAGTCGATACTTAACCGACGCGCGACGCACTATATTTTATTGTTTTATATGTTTTACTCCTTATATTAATTTCTAACCCTGCTTTAATTACTGGACTATTGTTATTGCCTGTGATTCGGATTGCTGTGTCAGAACTGGTTTGAGTGTATGTTGTGACTTTTGTGTGATTCAAATATACGTCCCACAAACTCAGGATTTTAATAGTGAGTTTAATTTATTAATACTACACATCCCAACTCACTAAAAGTATTATTATTTTTATAACCTATCGTTATTCGTGAGGTGGAATTACTATATCCTTCGTTGATTATGATTCGAGTGGGTAATAAAGTCTGGAGTCATTTTAGTGTACTCGTAGTTAAGTTCAAAAAAATCCTTCAGTTCTGGCTTCCCGTGGTAAACCCCAAACACAAATACGAATAAACAAAATTCACGCTTTCCTCCCAAATAATTTGGCAGTCTACTGTGTCCGTACCATGTATTTTATATTTACTCTTTGTAAAGCGCCTCTAACGGACTTGTGAGGAATTAAGGTTGCTCATACAAAATCACTGCAGTAATCTATGTTTCCTGACGTGTAGAAAAAAAATGTGAGCCGTCACGGGACGCCTGGCAGATGTGAAACATCGACATTATTTTGTAAAAGTAATATGCAGAAAAGAACATATTGTGATAGGAACTAGATATGTCATAATGATAAAATAAAATATTACGATTTTTTTCGATGTGTAAAAGCCTCCTTCTTTCCGCTTCACGTTGTTTCAATTTATCTCTGTTCTGCTCCCTGTATATTTTTTGACGTTCTCTTTCTTTTTGGAGAGCATTTAGTTCATTATTTTGATCATTTCTTTGAATGGATGATGGTTGTAATTTTTCCGAACCAGATGAACTTTGAGCAGTAATTATTTCTTCATTATTCAGTTCTATTCTATTCGTCTTTGAAGAGGTAGATGGTCCGGCAATACTTTGTGAATATTGTATGCGTTCTCTTCTTTCCGCTTCACGCTGCTTTAATTTGTCTCTGTTCTGCTCCCTGTATCGTTTTTGACGTTCTTTTTTTTATCATTATTTACTCTAAAAAAATATATATAAGTGTTAAAAGAAGCTTAAATAAAAATTAGTATATTCTAGTACTATTAGATTTACAAAATCTTACATAACATTAATAGTATGTCTTGTGTTTAACTGATCTTGGTGATGTCCAGTTTCAATAATAATATTTTGTGACCCCTGTGATGATTGTTGGGTTCTGAAATATATACAAAAAGTATGTTATTAAAATGTACAGAAAAATTTTAATTGGCTTCAATATATTAGTAAACTCAAGAATCTTAGCTAGTTACTTCAATATATTACTAAAGATCGTAAATTATAAATATCAATAATAAATGATTCACTATAAATGCCACTATGATTAGAAAAATTAATTAATGTTTTAATGTTCATATTTACAACAAATAAGAAAAAACTTTCGTGCGCTGCACGCCGTCAGCTGATTTAGAAATACAATTCAGTCAGTCTTAATAAATTTATTCTCTGAGCAATTGTTATAATGCATTAATTTCAATAAGAATGAAATTAAAATTAATTATTAATTTAAAAACATTATATGCAATGAAATTTATGTGAATTTTAATCTACCAAGCTAGTAGATTTTAGATTTACTGGTGCTCAAAACACACCAAATATACGCGTGCTTAATGCACAGATAAATGCATACTTTAATTATAAAAATATAATTGACTTACTGATGACTTGATGGTGTGTCATAGAGTGATTTTGCTTTCTTTGCAGGAGGCTGATCACTTTCACTCTCTAAATTATCACGGTCAGACATTTTATTATCAGAAAAATAATTTGTTTTCAAGTAAAACATAGGTTATGTTTACTGTAGTAAACAACACTGTGTACACTACGGAGTATATACTATAGGTATTCGTGCTCAGTGCAGCGAGAAAGATGGCTTAACGCCAGATCGAGTGGGAGAGAATCACACAGTCGATTGCGCATTTCGACGTGTCACCACACCGTACACACTACTGCATATAGACTGTATATATATACACTCGGCGTCAAAAATATCGCCCTTTTGCAAAAAATGTTTTCAACCAACTTTATTTCAATTTAATCTTGGGTCAAGTATTGACTTAAAGGTATCATTTGAAAGGTAATTTAATGGTTTTTATGATTATAAAGAAAAAAATAAAGATTTCCTCATTTGTCAAAAAATATTGAAAAGACATTGTAAACAGTAAAAAAAACATTTATTTCGTCATACAAAACAAAAAAAAAAAAATACAAAAATACGGAATTCTGTCCCATTCCTCGATGACGGCATCTTCAAGTTCCTGCAGGGTGGTAGGGGCGACATCTCGGGACCGAACTTGTCTTTTTACCTCGTCCCAAAGATGCTCTATGGGGTTTAAGTCAGGACTTCTGGCTGGCCACGACAAAATAGGGATCCCAACCTCTTCCAGATATTCTCGCACAATTAAAGCTGTGTGGGATCGCGCGTTGTCATGCATTAATTTGAAGCCAGAGCCGACAAAACCCACATATGGGACCACATGCTGCTCCAGTATTTCATTAATGTAGCGACCAGCAGTCAGAGACCCCTGGCCGCGAGTCCCTCTGGTCGATGAAACGCAGACAAGGTCGGTCTTGCCATCTATAGAGATACCTCCCCAGAACATGCACGAGCCACCTCCGTAACCCACTGTTTCTTCAATGCAGGCCTGAGCGAATCGTTCGCCCGACCTCCTATACACCCTTGCACGCCTGTCGTTGCAATAAAGGCAGACTCTTGTCTCGTCGGTGAAGAGAACCTGCCTCCATTGCTCAAACGTCCAATCGACGTGATCTCGGGCAAATTGTAAGCGGTCTCTACGATGTGCTGCAGTCAACTTAGGGCCAGTAGCAGCCATGTGAGCCCTAATTTCTTTCTCTCGCAGTCTCCTTCTAATCGTAGAGACGCTAACTGAAGTCCTGCGAGCTTCTCGAAGACGTTGTTGCACCTCGACAGCGCTAGAGAAGCGACTGCGCAGGGACGACGTCACAATGAAGCGGTCATCGCGCTCAGATGTGCAGCGTCCCGACCAGCTCCACGTCTTCTAACGAAGGCTCCAGTCTCCTGGAACCGCTGGAACACTAGTCGGACAGCATGGCGGCTCAAATTCAATTGTCGAGCGACATCACACTGTCGAACTCCTGCTTGCAGTAAAGCAACAACTTGAGCAGATTCAGTCGCGGTGGTCTCCATGTTTGTGGGTTGATTTCTTGCTTGAGCTCCTGAGGTGTGTAGTTTTCAAAGTCTGGATAGCGAATGACTGACATTTTACCCTGTCCAGGCATTTTATAGCTCTGGAACTGAGCTCAAGTCGCGACCCTTGAAACGAGTGTTTTGGTACATTTTCTTACAACTTCTTCGACATGGAAATTATGATGTTTAATTTTTAAAAAAAACATGTTAATTGAAGGGATATTAAACAAGCTTTAATTTGACACCATGATCTATTAGCCAGAGTTCTTATTATAAAAGTTAGATGAGCTTGATGCTGAATTTCAGCGAGGGGCGATATTTTTGACGCCGAGTGTATATACCATCGTATAGCGTGGCGACGCGTCGCCACGGCATGCGTCGCCACGCCAGAAATCGGTTTTACGTGCGGCTATAGATGTTCCACATCAAAAAAATACCAATCCATGTGTTCGCCATTTGCAACGATCCTTACATACGTCTCTCGCTGGCTCCACATCCATGAATCTCTTCTTACACATGATGGTTACGGGTATTCTTGACTGTTCTTTCCTCAGGATTTTTTTTACCATTTCTAAAACTAAATGCATCATATGAAAACGCTAGTCGCTTATAATCCTATCTTTACATTATTTAATCCTTAATTTTAGAGCTCCGCCAAAAGCTGACGCTGTGGCGCCAGGCAGTGGACTCACTACACAGTTTGGACAAAGAAGAGACAATTATAAAGGAAAGGTTAGAGAAGAACATAAAGAAGATGAGCATAAAACTACACATTCTAGAAGCAGAGAGCAACAAGCGAGCTTGTCCGAAGGAAACGTTTGAAAGCACACTTTCTGAATTGAAAGAACGAGTAAGTTGTGTTTCTATGAATGTAAATAGAATTTATAGAATCAACAATATCGAAATAATGTCACCTTTAGCTAACAAGAAAGATTTATGCCTTATTCAACTGTGGTTATAGTTCGTATAGTTTTTTTTGTGCGCTCAAAAAGTTTTGCCAGTAGAATGAATAGTGTGAGAATTAGGTTTAATTTATACTCCCTGAGATCAGACATAAACTCATAATCCCTCGAGGGGGGTAGGCAGAATTGTTACACACCATTTCGCATGTTAGTGTTGAGTCCCAGTGTGACAGGTAGCGAAGCTGTCACCACTATCCGGTCACAATGATAATGCAAACATTACTATCTATGATGGAGGATTATATTCGATAAAATGTTGGGTTTTGATCAATCAGGCTTTATAGAAGTTCTTTTTTGGCGTTTGGGCCGTTTTAATTGTTGCCGGGAAATCTAAATTCTGATTCTTACGTCTTCCTATTTCTTTTGATTCAATTTGTTACGGGTCCCAAGACAGTCGGTATATCCAGGCACTAAGGCAGCGCTTTTTTTTTCGGGGCACAGCCGTCACTCTGTCCCACCACTGCAACTCCTGTTCATCAGGATCAACAGTAGCGTCCTTTGATCGAATAATCAACGAATAATGCAGCGGTGCAATGACGCACAGTCTATGCCCGGACACCCAAACGGCTGTCTTGGGACCCGCAACGAACTTAATCAGAAGAAATAGGAAGAAGTATGAAAGCGGTTTCAGACTTCGGTGGTTTATTGGAGAGCTGCATTGTTAATTTTTTTAAACGCTCTGTTACAAGTGTCTACTCTTAATCTTAAACAAACAAAGCCTTGTCTAAGACCAGTACAATACAATGTATAATTATCAAGAATAACTACATATTTGAACTATAAAACTTTTGTTGTTAATTTGCTTACTTTGACATTTCAGTACATGATCCGGGACAAAGTGTTGCTTATAAAGACGATTGTGGTCATTGTATTTGTCGTGGCTGTTTTCTTCTTGCATTCAGTTTTGAGTGAGTACCTTCTTAATTTTCTACAAATATTATACTAAGGCTATCTTCATTATTTTATCATTTTTGTTTAGGTAAAGTTTGTAAGTTGGTGACAATGTTTGTAACCATTCATCATACATTAACATTAACATTATTATAAATATTATAGACTTTTGATTAAAATTTACTTATGAAGCGCCCTATTGCTTTTCTTTTATAATTTTTATCTTAACGCAATATAACAGAACGAGTAATTCGAATTACATAGACATAAAATGATATCATTGTATCTTACAAACACCATAATAAGGTGGTTGTTAGTTTCGTCATGGATGTACGTGCACTTTATTTCAGCATGCGTGACCTAAGATATACAATACATGCTTTTTTTCCCTATACGACAAATACTGCGCCCCGGAAGCCTTAGCAGCTTTACCTCGACTTTACCGTAGCTATCGTTCCCTATACAATCGATCAGACTGTATTGTCTTTATAAAGGCAATGGTAGAAAACAAAAAACATAGGTACGACCCCCATACCTGACCGCTTCCCCATCGAGTCTGACCTATTAAAGACCAGGTTGGGAGCCGTATTATCCAGGGTTTTCCATGAAGAAGACATTCCAACTCTTATGAAGGCAAGGAGAGACACGAACTATAAGTTACCCAAGGGTGCGCCTTCCGTCTCGACCTCAAATTGCATGACTTAGGGGTAAGAAGAGTCCAACAGCAAAGTGTTACCGAATAAGAACCGGAATTGGAGCTCCCCGACAGAACAGAAACGGTGGTCGAGTAATTTTTTTAGAAAAAAATAATAATTGACGATTACGAAGCACTTTTTTATGTTTATGGAATAAAGTTATTTTAATTTTGATTTTAACGGAGAATTCCCGCGATAGAGAATTATGAGCTCTCTAATTGATGGTTTGATTATCGAGGGAACAGGGGTTGGTCGGCCACAGACGGTCACATCCCTAGCAACGATACACACTAGAGCACTGTGCATGTCTGCCTTCGTGATATAGAATGTCTTCAACCATAGACATTATAGATAGTAGACATTAATAGATAGTTCTATTTCAGGAAACGTGTCTCTAGGTTGGACAGCACTGTTAGGGGCAATTTTACTTTTAATTTTAGCTGATAAAAGCGATTTAGAACCGATCCTCCTCAAAATAGAATGGTCTTCCCTGCTGTTTTTTGCTGCGTTATTCGTTTTTATGGAGGTATGTTACACATTCTTAAAATTATATTTCAATATCCAAAAATTTACTCACAGAGAGTAGAGTAAGAATTTGGTATGGGTACTTCCATGATATGTATTTCTAGGGAAAAAAAATTCTCAGCTCCTTAGTCAATGCGCACAAATTAAGGAAAGCTTTTCATTAGCACTGACTTAGTGTGAGTCCTGAGTGACGGCGCAAGGCGCAGGCGAAATCCTCTGCGGACTCAATATACAGGATTTTCTACTTTTCCAAGTTTCGCGCACATTCCAGACATGTTTAAACATGTCGAACATTTGTTTAAAGGTTCATTCCACCACCGCGGTGTGCCGACACCCAGGACTCGCGCTAATGAAGCGACGCACACTAAATCATCATCATTGAGATTAAATATATATAAGCTATTACGCTCTTCATGTATAGTAATGAGATATTGCACAAGTTTGTATTCTGTACCTAACCTAAACCCTGTTCTCTCTGTTCTGTTGTTTTGAGTAGTCTATGGCTCATGTATGTTTTGGCACGAACTTTTTGTACAAGATGACTGTTTAGGACGTACTAAATATTACTTCAATGGACTAATCAATGGGTTTTCATCAGGAGCTCGTTTGGTCTAAAGCACCCTTAATTTAAGAATATATAAAACATATTTTCCATTGCAGGCCCTCGCCCAGTTAGGTTTCACGAGATACATCGGGAAGCAAACTGAATCTCTAATATTGCAAGTTGATGAGGGCTCCAGATTGGCTGTGGCTCTTATTACTTTATTATGGGTGAGTTTTATACGACATCATGGCCAAACAAAAGCAGACGGTGCAAATTGATATCGCTCGTTGACAGGACGATATCATAGATGTCTTTCTACGTGAATTTACCTCTTATGCCAGTAACTATACTGTATCTCCAATCCTTTGAACCAAAACACAGCGAACTACTTCGTTGGAAATAGAAAGGAAGATGGAACCAATATAGACGATCTCGCACATAATCCAGCAATCGTGGTCTTGCAACTAATGATGATGACACCCTTGTTCCAGGTATCAGGCCTAGTATCAGCGTTCGTGGACAACGTCCCTTTGACCACTATGATGGTGAGGATCGTGACGTCTCTTGGAACCAACCCCACACTGAACTTACCACTCGCGCCTCTCATATGGGCCCTATCCTTCGGCGTTTGCTTAGGAGGTATACGTAAACCATCTTTATTTTTTTTTTTATTCTGATGCAAAGTCACGGGCAAACAATCAGACGGTTCAACTGAAGGTGATCACTGCTGCCTATTGACACGACAATGCCCTTGATTCTTACAACCACAAGAGCGTCAATGCGTTGCCATGTAAAAGTAATATGTTATACCTTTCGTACCGGTAGTACACAAACTCTTCAATCCTTCGAACCGAAACACAGGGAACTGCTACACGTTAGCAACAGAAGAAGGGGTAGCGACCTCGGTGGCGCAGTGGTGTAAACAGCCGACTGCTACGCTAGAGGTTCCGGGTTCAAATCCCGGCGGGGGCAGGACTTTGTGTTTTTGCAGGACGCATTATTTCGCTTACCGGTCTTGGATGTTGTATTGTTATTTATATAGTATATACCATATCGTTGCTTAGCACCTGCGATACAAGTTCTTACGATACTTAATGCAGGGCTGAGTTAATGTGTGTGTCGCGATGTGGTTATTATTATTATTATTAAGGGGTGGTACTAACCCAGACGAACTCACACGAAGATCTTTTGTACGTATACCGTTGTTTGGTACCTATAATAAAATCCTGTGGCTTAGTTTGAGGCTAAGACAATTTGTGTGAATTGTCCCGAGATATTCATATTTTTGTTTGTTTCAGGTAACGGCACATTAATAGGTGCAAGCGCAAACGTCGTATGCGCTGGGGTGGCTGAGCAACACGGTTACAAGATCAGCTTCATGAAATTCACCAAAGTCGGCTTCCCAGTCATGATCGGGCAGCTGACTGTTACTTCTGCCTATCTACTGATCTGCCACTGCCTGCTCGAATGGCATTAACCTGAAAATGTGGTTCTTCAAAAATGCGTAGAAACCCTTTTTTGGTCGGCGACGCGTGACGTCCTGGTATTGCAAACGTCCATAGGCTTCGGTGACTGCTTATCATCAGGCGGGCCGTATGCTTCTTTGCCTCCTACACTGGACTGTAAAGCATCTAGCTTTGTTGAGTGTCCAAAACATACTAGTGAAAGATGCTTTCATCCACTCATCCTAGGTGGTACAATGAGCTTGACGGATTTCGTTTCTATATATTACAATTTTCTATATGTTAGAAGCCGCTTTGCAAAGATTCATAATTTGTAATTGCAGTCGCTAGCGGTAGTAGTACAAGGTATAACCTCTTGGTGAAGACACTGGTTCATTTAAAAATGTTCTCATACCACATCATGGGCAAAAAAATAGACGGTTCACCTAATAGAGATTGATACCGCCGCCTATTGACACCACGGTGACCTTGAAATTTAGGACTCCAAGAGCACCGCAATGCTTTGCGGTAAAGATGTTATACCTCTCGTGCCGGCTGGCTTTCCAATCCTATGAACCGAAAAACAGCGAAATGTTTCACGTTGTAAATAGAAAGGAGGGTGGTAACAAACCAGACGATCTCGCACGTAGATCTACCACCAGCGAAATCTTGTTAAATATATAGAAAAACTAATTGTTGGTATAATTGTTACTGAGACCGTTAATTGTAAAGTACAAAAGTTGTAAGAATGAATAAATATTTACTCAATTAGTACGTTTTTCAATCAGTTGAAACCTGACCTAACCTAAGATTACGGTGAGAAAAATATCTTTCAGACCAACTGTAACCTTGGAGTTCCCTACACAAGATCGAATTTCGTTTGACCCTTAAACTTGAAATCAAAATAACGATAGATTTTTGGTCGAAAGAAAATTTGATTTTTTTAGTGTTCGGTGGGCATACCATCGTACGAAGTAGCAAGTGGGTCTCAGCAACTTCTATTTATGCATTTTTATGTTGAGTCCTAGTGTGATAGTTAACAAGTCACAATGAGGAACATGGTAGCAATAACTTACGGCAACACTAAACTCGAACCCTCGACCGGTCGGGTCGGGTCGGTCTGTTAACTAAGGCACGTAACAAACTGAGCTACCACTTCCTCAAAAGTTGAGATTGTATGTTACATAAAATTGAAATATAATATATAAAGTAGTTATATAAAGAGTTAGCAAACATTTTGTAACATTTTGCCCCATTGACTTATGGCCCCAATATTTTGATAGCTGTAATATTTATTTGTCTCCATTTCTAAATTTGCTATCTTCACTGTTACCGAACTATCTCCTTTTAATTTTAGGGTTGGCGAAATTTATTTAAATTATACACTCGAAATTGCGTATATGTATGAATTAACTTGAAATGTATGTATGAATCTTCAATTGTAGGTACATGGACTAGGTGGTAGCAGTTAGAAATACAGAGTTTCACATAATTTTAATACAAGGGTGTACTATATGACATTATTATGAAAATAATATTTTAAATAAATTTCAGAATTTAAATAGAAAACAGGCACAGAATTTTTTACATAAATCTTGTTTAAACATAAACATTCACATACACACACATACACAATGCATACACACATACAAACACTATAAACATTTTGTATGATGAGTTCAACTCGGTAACGGAACAACATCGTCTCGCCTTTCGCGTCGCTGTCAAACGCGAGGCGCTACGATACCGCGACGCTGATAAGTGTGCGTTGCAGTATGGAGTTACATACAAAGAATAGCGAACGGCGCGAGCTGATGCGGTGTTGATGCGTTTACTAGTTGGTAGGTGCTACTGGTAGGTTGTTACTGCGATCTTGTCTTCAAAGTATAGTATGCTAAAGAGGTGAGATTTGTAAATAGGAAATAATTGAAACAATTGAAATTATTAGAATATTTATTATATTCTTAAATTTATTTGTTTGTGAATGAAATTATTTTAATATTTATTTCACTTCTTTAAGTCACCTTTGTGACAGGTTTCATATTTACTATATAAAATAGTTAAAAAATTGGTTATTTACTTTTATTCAAAACTCGAGTAATCTGTTTTGTTATGTATATACATACGTGTATCTATATGCATACATTTAAATAAGAAACATTCAAATAGTGATGACCCTATTTAATCGTTCACGCCCTTGGGTCAAGGGAATTTTAGGTTATTCACAGACCTACATTTGAGATGCGAACAGGGATGTATTTAGAAAGAGAATAAAAATCAATAATATTGAGAATTTATTAAATGGTTAAGCCGAAATAAAGTTTGGTCAGCCACAAAAAGCATTTATTTTATTTTATTTTTATTTTTATTCAATAGGATCCTCAACAGGAGATACAATATTTAATTTACGACAGTATTTCCATTATAGTACAAGTTAATTGTTCTCCCAATTACAGAGGAACACAACATTCTCATAGTGACATTGCTCAAATTATTACACGGTAAAATTAAATCCATTAAAATAATATAAATAGTTTAAAAATAATTAATTCCAAAATAATAATACTAGTTACATGCATAATTAAAACTACAATAAAATCACATCGAAAAAAAGAAAAGAAAATTACATTATAAATTAAGAATAAACATAACCAACACAAATACAAATACGGACAACCAAGAAAGATTTAAATCATTTGGCTAGCAATATTTCGTAATTGGTCAGCAAAGATAATATAGGTAGTTATAGAAGTCGTTAGTTTGTCAATTATAGTTAGGTTAGGTATTGTATCCACAAAAAAGTGCGGCGGCAGCGGCCGGCGTGTGCCAAAATCGACAATCATAAATACCTGTAATTTAACGCACAAAACAAGATTGGTTGCTTACCAGAAGGTAGGGTTTATCAAAATTTAAATAAATGCGAGTCTCTTATTGCAGCTTATATACTCGTAATTATTATGCTATTCTAAAATACCAGCCGTCCAGAATGACAAAAATTGCAGATTGATATAATAATGTTGGCTTGCTATGGTTTGCTGATCAATTACATTTCTCTCAATATGATGCTAACCCTTTAAATAACACCCAATAATATTGTTATGATTGTATTTTTCATGGCATACCCGCCACTCTGTCCCACCACTGCAAATCCTCTTAACCAATGGCGTAGCACAGGCTTCGTGCACGTACATATTCGTTCATTTAAAATAGATTCTTATGGGGAGGCTTTATTCTATCTCAAAAATTACAAATTACGTGTTCTACGCTGACAGAGTATACGAATGCTTGATCCTGCTCTAAGCCCGGATTCCACCAAGGAGATGCGTGAAGATGTCCGTAGCGGAAACTAGATGAGATGTTTGTCAGCTAAGGGTCTCCATCAAAGCGTGCGGAGATGTGTGCTGTAGTGGATATGTGTTCTGGCTAGTATGGAGATGTTTGTTTCTTCTCGTCTCCCCTGTGCGCCGTTGCATCGTCAGCTTGCGTCGCACAGTACACGTCTCCGCTCTCCACCGCCGTCCAGATCAATCTCATCGAGGCCCAGGTAACATCTCAAGCCATATAAATATGATAGATCCCCGCTCAGTGGTATCCACTGAAGCTGAACGGAGACAAGGTGTGTAAAGATCGAAATTCTATTGATTGTTTAGACACATCTCCTCTCCTCTCGTCTCTCGCTTTTTGCCTTAGGTCAGCTTACTGCAGTATGCTAGAGGATCTAGGTGAATCTTCGAGGTCGATTTTTTGCAAAATGCATTGCTGACACGACGATGCCCTTGATCTCTAGAACACTAAGGCGTTGCCCATGCTGATGTAAAAGATCTTAACTCTTTTTACCTATAATCACATTGGCCCTCCAGCACCGTCTTCTCCAATGCTATCCCATATAGATCCAAAAATTGCTTGACGCCGAGATCATAACTACACTCCTCCAATCCTTTGAACCAAAAGAGAACTTTACGGCAGAAATAGAAAGGAGGGTCGTACCAACCCAGACGATCTCGCACGTAGATTTTTTTGCTTGAACAGGTATACATTTTTGAAGACTACTTAGATATTTACAATGGATGAACGAGGAAAAACGCAGAGGACTTGGTAGCTAAATTTGTTACGTGCCTTGTATAACCCACCGAACCGAGCCGACCCGACAGGTCAAGGGTTCGAGACTCGGGTTGCCGTATGTTGTAGCTGCCATGTTTCTCAATGTGCCCGGATAGTGGCGACAAATTCGAAACCTGTCACACTGGGACTCGACATAAACATGCGAAAAGTGGTGTGTAGCAAGCACCTCTGCCAACCCCTCTCGAGTGACTACGGCGTGAGTTTATGTTTATGAACGAGGAAAAAGGGCGTTAAATTATATAAAGCTCAATAAAATCTGCTCAATACGTACAATCAAATGTATTTGCTCACGTGTGAGGTCACATTTTATCTGAATACAAACACGTTTTTGTAAACATTCCTCTAATCTAACTACAAAATATGATAATCGACCTTATTGAAAAATTTAAAAAACTAAGGACTCGGTAGCTCAGTTTGATACGTGCCTTGGTTAGGCGACCGACCCGACCCGACGGGTCGATGGTCCGAGTCTCCGGTTGTTGTAAGTTATAGCTTCCATGTTCCTCATTGTGCCCGGATAGTGGCGACAGACTCGCAACCTGTCACACTGGGACTCAACATAAACATGCGCAATGCGGTGTGTAACACCTCTGCCTACGCCTCTCGAGGGATTAATTACGGCGTGAGTTTATGTTTATGTGTAAAAAATTGCTGGAATCCGAGAAGTTTGATTAAGTACCTTTAACTAAGAAAATACTGGGAAATACTAGTTTACTAGTACTAGTATCGTTACTAGTATGTATTATTTGTGTTTCAAACGTGTGTATTGTGTCGGATACAAGCCACCAGTACAATATTATTATTGTATTTTTTTGACGACCTCGGTGGCACAGTGGTGTCAACAGGTGACGATACTCTAGAGGTTCCGGGTTCGAATCCAAAGGCGGAACTTTGTGTTATTTACAAGACGCATTGTTTCGCTTACCAGTCTTGGATGTTGTATTCTTATCTTTGTAGTTTATACCATATCGTTGATCAGTGCCTGCGATACAAGATTATGTCTCAGTGCTGGGCTGAGTCAATGTGTGTGTCGTGATGTGTTTTGGTGGTATTTATTTAAACAAGTAGTAAGTAGCAACCAGGGTTTTCATCCGATTCCTGTCACAGAACATAGCCATTAGGGTGCTGGAACATCTGGAAGATGCTATGGGCTTGTCATCACGTTTGACGGGCAGCATCGGTTGAGTGACAAACAGATGACTCACCTGAGGGAAAGAAATACCTCCGTCTATTAACATTCGATGCCCTTGATATCTGGAACGCCAAGAACACCGCCAGTGCGTTGCCCATGTTGAGGTAAATATGTTATAGCTCTAAATACACTGGTTGTGTAATCCTTCGAACCGAAACAGCGAACTGCTTCACGTTGCAAATAGAATGGAGGGTGGTACCAACGCAGACGATCTCGCACGTAGATCTACCATCAGCGAGTGTGTAAGATTGATTTAATATCTACTAGTACGTTGTGGCATTACTTGACCAATGGTACGCGATGGATCTTTCGTCAAATGTGTTTATCTAATGGTTTCCTTGTAGAGTGCCGTGTCTACAGTTTAAAAATAAGCTTGCATCCAATAACTTTGTACAGCGGCAAGTAAACAAAACAAATGCCGTTTCGAAAACAACAGTGAATAAATGACATAATGAGAGACATTTACCTGCTAAAATTAAAACTGATATTGGCACTATTGCATTGTGGTATATCTTCGGACAGTAGTCAAAGGGGCAAGATGATAAGGACATAGAATCAATAGGCACAGAAGGGCAACTTTAAACTATTAAAAAATATGTATATTGTCTATTGTAATGTATATAATAATAATGTGTAATTTATTTTAAATAAATAAATAGATATACTCTTTGGATAGTTTACTCTACTTAGATTAAATTGGAATTTTCTAGACTAACAAGTTCCTTAAATGTATAGAAAAATAAGGTATCTAATTAGAAAACTATATTTTATTTACAAATTGTAATATAAATTAATTTATTTTACCTAATTATTTTGAAAAAAGCAACTACGGAGGTTTCTTGTCGGATTCTTCCCCGTAGAAATAGCGTTTCGAACCGGTGGTAGTATAAAATATGACGATTTAAAAGTACTTATTTTAAGTCTATTTGAATAAAAAATATTTTGACTTCGACTTTATAGGAAAATAATAATGTAGGTCCTTGATTAGGTGTACAGACGTAATTGCCGAGTCTGTATCTATGTACATATTGATAACGCGTTCTAAATAATTGCAATCGTTCCCTATTTGATTTTAGTTTATAATTTTAATTCCTTCAGTTAACATTGTTGTACCTATATTTATAATCACAGTTTTAAATTTCGAAAAGGTTCGTTTGTGACATAAAGTTCGATTCGGAACGTTCGATTTTTATCCGAAAAATCTTGTGCAAAAGTTTCTTTAAGTCGTGTACGATTTTGAAGGCAGACAGGTAATTTCTTGAAATATTTATTAAATTATTATATATTAAATATTAAAAATTTTACTATTAAAAACTGTCACTATAGTGACAAACTTCGACTTTGAACTTTTTAACGACAAAGGAAAAAAGTCGCGCCGACTTCACGTCGAAGCAGCATACGACGTGTCGCAGCGGCACGACTGGTTTTTAATATTTCCATGAAATACCTTCCGAATCTAGCGACGCGTCTTCATAGAAGTAAATAGAAAGAGTCTCTTGCTGCTACGTGAAGTGAGCATCGGACTTTATCGTTAAAAAGTTGAAGTTTGCCGGTTCGTTCGTTTCTTCTTTCTCCTTGGTTTAATTCTTCCCTTTTATCGGGAAAGGCAAAGGGCTTTAGCCCATACTGCGCAAGTCTTTCGTGTTGTATTTTTCTTCTTCTTTACATCCTTTGCGCAAATATCGAGGTGAGCTGTCAAAATTGAAGTACATAGACAAGCTTTACTTTACACTCACTTTTTTTTAAATGTATTTCTTTAACGGCATTGGCTTTAGTAAAATACTGCCTAATCATCAGTAATTATAATTTCTTCATTCTTGAAGATGATGTGATGACAAATGAGATGAAGATGATTTGATGAACAATGAAAATTATGAATCCGCCTACAGTCACATGCTAGTAATGTTACTGTAGGCTTTATTGAGTTACTTGGGAGATGAGGAAAAGAGCAGCCAAATCGTCATATTTCACTTTCTTCACACTTATATAACACTACAGATTTTCAGTGGTTAAAACACTAGCATTTAACACATTAAATTCTGCTGATATAAAAGAAATGACAATTAATATGAAAATTCTAACTGACACTTCCCGTTCCCACCAAGTAACTCCACATGACAAATCTTAAAATGGGGACTTACTGCTTGGGAATTGAACTGTCAGTGATTATTACTAACGAGTGGCCATCATCCAAAAATTGTTTGTGATATATCTATGAATTAAATAAGCTAGTAAAGCGTGAGTCGGACATGATGGGTTCCATACAATATTATAAGATTAAATATTATTTACTTTTTAGTTAATTCGTTAAAGAAACAGACAAGAAAAAAACTTATATTTATTGTTACAACGGCAAGAGAAATAGACATTCTCTGAACATTTTCGAGAGATGGTTTATGAGATACAACCCTGTGATGGACAACGGAGGCTTAGTAATAGGCTTTGGGTTACGTTTTTACCTTTTTGGGTACGGAACCCTAAAAATTAAAGCATTCAGAAGAATTACTATAAGCTGCCTTTTATATCCGTCGGTTTTAAATGTCACCAACTATTTTGACGACCCCGGTGGCGCAGTGGTGTAAACAGCCGACTGCTACGCTAGAGGTTCCGGATTCGAATCCCGACGGGGGCGGGACTTTGTGTTTTTTGCAAGACGCATTGTTTCGCTTACCGGTCTTGGATGTTGTATTCTTATTTTATTTAGTATATACCATATCGTTGCTTAGCACCTGCGATACAAGTTCTTACGATACTTAGTGCAGGGCCGAGTCAATGTGTGTGTCGTGATGTGGTTATTATTATTATCAACTATTTAGGTACGGAAGACTTTGGTCTGATGTTGCTCAAAGGTTAAGCATCGCTATACAGCATGGAAATGCAGCCAGCATTATGGGCACATTATCATGTACACACGGCCATTGATCGACCTAACCTGTTTGGACTTTGTACCGTTCTTTAGTTTTACAGCGTGGGGATGTAGTTAAAAAAAGCGACCAAAGCTATATTTTGCAAAAGTGAGTGATTGATATCAAAACTTACTATACTGGTGACCTCGGTGGCGCAGTGGTGGAAGCCGACTGCTATACCAGAGGGTCCGGGTTCGTATTCCGGCGAGGGAGGAAGTTTTTGTTATTTGCAAAACGCATTGTTTCGCCTACCGGTCTTGTATGTTGTGTTTTTATCTATGTAGTATATACCATATCGTTGCTTAGCACCTGCGATACAAGTTCTTACGATACTTAGTGCAGGGCTGAGTCAATGTGTGTGTCGTGATGTGGTTATTTATTTGTCTATGATTATCAGTCAATGGTACTACATGCTTTTAAATCGTGGGTCAATTATTAATTTACTTGTAGTAAACGACATTTAATCTTTGATTAATCTGAGGTGCTATAATGATATAAATTGCAATGAGATTGATTCACGCGGACGTTTAGTGGTGATAATGATAATAATATATTACAGATAGATTACAGAAATTAAGTTTTTAAGAATATAAATATTTTTGATAAATCCTATTTTTCAATGGAAACATGTTTTTGATCCAATTTTTTCTATATATTTTTTTAAACCATATCTATGTTTTAATGAAGCTGACCCCTTAAAAACTACTTTTTAATTAAGTTACATGGTGGGAACGGGATGTGACGGTTTAAAATTTTCTTGTATTTCTTGTAAGGATATCAGCAGAATTATATTTGTAAAATGCTAGTGCTTTAACCAGTGAATATCTGTAGTGCTGTATAATTGTGGAGAAAGTGAAATACGACGATTTGGCTGCAATTTTCGTCGTCTCCCATGTAACTCAATAAAGCTTACAGTAATAGCCTGTGACTGTAGGCAGATTGTATTAATCATCCATCCATTACATCTCATGATCATTTCATCCCTCATCAAAACTTGATAGTAAATATAATTTGACACTGGAAAAATATTCAAAGTTATTGCCATGATGATGGCAATGTCTTGAACAAAAGAAGCGACTTCTTAAGATTGTCCGAAGTCCAGGTCTACGACTGTCAGCATTGTCGTGTTAGTTTTAAGTCAGTTTTCAAAGAAAAAAAACATAAACGCCGTTGTCCCTCGAGAGGCGTTGGCAGAGTTGGTTACACACCGCTTTTCGCATGTTTATGTTAAGTCCCAGTGAGACAAGCTACGAATCTGTCGCCACTATCCTTGCACATTGAGAAACATGGCAGCTACAGCTTACTTTCGAAGAAATATTCTTTAGACAATGACTCTTTTTGTAGATCAATAAGATCATAAATGTGTTTTATTGGTCGAATATTCTTTATAATATTATGAACTAACTAATTTAAAATATTGAACAACCAAAAATTAGAAAAAGGGCTGTTCTCAAAATCAAATTTTTGGCGTTAGTCTGTTTCCTTTTAACACGGTCGATTATGATTGCACTTGTTATTGGAAGCTCGATATGCGGCCGTCTGTACACATGGTTCTGGTTAGTTGTTTATGTTGTAGTAATTTATTGTAATATTTTACATCCATGCGATTAATGATTGGTAGTCACGCCGCTGTAGAAACCGAATCATCAATCTATCCTCATATATTGTAAATGATCTGGGCTGATGTGTTTTTAAAACAAATTTAATTCAAAAGGGGTTGAGTTTAAAAAAAAACAATATTCATCCCACGTTCTCCATCAAATTTTCAAATCTCATTGGCTTAAATATTTCACAGATATACAGTTTGTTTATATGTACCTAAGAGTTAATTTGTTGTGTTTAATCACGTTTAATGATCGTCATTTTCTAACGTAATATGATAAAATTATAATATAGTGATTGACATTGGCTTAGAACACTTGCACTAAGATTTACTTATTTTTCACTGATCGTGAAAGTTTGTATGGATGCATGGCTGTATGGATGTTTGTTACACTTTCACATAAAAACTACTGAATGGATTTTTATGAAACTTTATAATTAAATAGATTATACTTCAGAATCCGCTATAATACACATACATACATACATAGGCTATAATTTTTAAAGTTATTGTATGAATTGTCCAAAATATAACGATAAATTTCAAGTGATTACAAATCCTATTAGAACCATTTCCGACTTCACCACGAACGAAGACTGACAAAAGCTAGTAATAAATAAATTAGTTAAAATTTACTATTGTAAGCTTTTTAAGGTAATTGTTTTTTGAGGTTCAGTAGTAATAATAATAATAATCACATCACGACACACACATTGACTCAGCCCTGCACTGAGTATCGTAAGAACTTGTATCGCTAAGCAACGATACGGTATAATATACTAAATAAATAAGAATACAACATCCAAGACCGGTAAGCGAAACAATGCGGCGTTCGTTTAGTACCAAGTAGGTTGCAGATTTAAAAGAATTTTGTCAATAAGATTTACATCAATAAGATTCACTTACTAAGCTTCCTATATTAATCTGTCAGTCCGTTCGTCAGCGGGCTGTGTTTAATTAACCATATCTACATTTACACTTATAATAATGTAAAGAGGAGACATTTGATTGTTTATTTGATTTCAAAAAATAATTTTCAAAAACTTTAAATAACAATATCTACCCTACACTTAAAATTTGAAAGTGTGTATTTTTGTAGCTGCTATGACAACATACAACGTCAAAACGAATAGTCATCTTGCACGAGACAAAATTTTTGTTTTGATACCTCCTGTTTCCATATCGTTCACTTTCAATCGTACGGAACCCTCCGTGTGGAACCCGGATCAAACTTGATCAGTTTTTTAGCCATGTATAAAGTTATATCCTCAATTGAAGGAACAGTATATAAATAGAGTAACTATTATCATTTATTTATTTATCTCCACATTATATGCCAGATAACATTCATAATAAGCCAATGCACGAGATGTAATAGGCATAAACAAGCGGTAGTTATTGTAACGGGTCGCGTTCGGGTTATCTTAACAAATTGACAGCTTATTGCAAAACTATTGGTACATTATTTCGGAATGGTGTACAACACTAATTGACCCCGCGAACTTTGAGCCTTGGGCCCACATTTTGGGAACTTTTCCCCGTTTTCAGGGTTCCGTTCCCGAGAAGTCAAAACCGGGACCTGATTACTTATGAAGCCGCTGTCAGTGGGCTGTCTATCATGAACCACAATAGACTCTTGAAATTTTCAGAGAATATCTATGTTTGGTACCGCTAAAACTGCGAATAATAAAAAATAACAAGAAATGATAAATTAAAGAATAATTATAAAGAAACGTGATTTTTTCGACATATTTTGTTATCGTTCCTTTTACAAAATTATCTAAAAGTATTTATAAGATGGCACGGAACCTATCACGCGCGAATCCGACTCACACTTGACCACTTTTTACCTTTTAAACTTTCGTTTCACTTTTAATTTGAAATGGTGTTTAATTAATGTATGTGTAAAGAAAGGTCATTATAGGCTTTTAAAAATAAACAATTTGACGGTCTCGGCACAGTCTAATGCTTAAGTTTCAGTCATGATTAAGACTCAATATGCACGAACGTTTTTTCACGCGCGTTTAAAAAGCGTTCATGTTGAAATTGAAAAAGCGTTGTTGCGAATGAGACTTTAACATCCAACGCTCAAAGACAGAAATCCAACAGTGTAACAAAGCGTCTCTCTCAATTTAGATGTTTTTTGGCCGTCAATATGACGTCAATAGTCCTGCTAACGAAGCCTTTATTTTAAACAGAACGTTACCGTCCTGTTGTCGTGCGTTAGTCGCGCGGTCGGCGCTCCGCGCTTTTTGTATGAAAAAAAACCGATCATTTGTTAGCAGGACGACTTACGTACGGCTTCAGCACAGGAGGCGGCAACAAACTTTTAAATTAAAAGAGCTTTTAAATACCGCCGCGATTAAACGCACTCTTGTGTGTATTCATTTGATTAATGTAGTTTTTTTAACGCGCGTCGAAAAAGCGTCCGTTGGTATGGATCCTAAAAGCGGATAAAAAGAACCGTTCGCCATCAGGCTCACCAAATAGTTCTTATCTTATCAAAGTGGTCATTCCATTAGGTGATTATTATTATACTACAGACGTTTATGGTACACATTGTTTCAGTGCGTATAACCTCAAGTTCGTTCAGTACAGAGGTTACGCTAGAACAATGTGCATTTACTCGCTTAATCACATCCATAGCCAAAAGGTCTTCGTGAGGGGGTATCTATATTTATGTCTGCAGTTACTAAATCTGTTGTTTCGTAATACAGTAATGCCCGAAACTTACGTGGTAGGTGGGGCCGAGCCGAGCCCTAACCACGTAATTCGAGGTATAATTTGTAAGCATATAAATACATTCAAAATTAATTGAAATTGGGGTAGAAACTAAAAGGGGGGGGTAAAAGTTTATTTTACAGTAAAAGGTATACCTACAGATTTAATATTTTTTATTCATTGTTTTGTAGAAATTAAATTCAATGGCAAAAATGAATTTAAATCTAACGGTTTTATTGAAATTTACGTTGTTCTCTGTTTTTATTTGGCGGCCATGTTGCTTTTTTTTCATGGTGTTTTATATTCTTCTAGTCAAGCCCTTTAATTCGATACCCATATTTAGAGGGTCGTGAAAAAACATGTAGTCCTTCATTTTATAGCGGCGGCCTTCTTAGATAAAGAATGATACTGAATGTATTATATTGTATTGTCATCAGAACTAAAGGTGTATGCCAAAAATCAGGTCGATCTGTCAACAGGAAGGGGGTAAAATTTCAATCACTAAATTTGATCTATATAAACTGGAAAAGTTTAAATAAAACAAAATTTTAGGAGGATTTTTTCTTGTACTTGTAATTAATTACAGCTCAAAAAATAGACGAATCGTCAAACTTTAAAACCGCGTAACTTTAAAATCGCGTATGTCGAGCTAGCGTAAGTCTAAGTATTATTGTTACTAAAATATCAAGTAAGTGCCTTACATACCGCATTTTATCTATAAATCAAATAAATAAATTGACGGTAGATTCATAAAAATATTTGTTAGTATTATTCGTAGGTTGTAATGGACATGTTATAAAAATGTTTTATTATTTATTTATGGCTAATTAATTAATTATTATGTGAAGATTTGTGTGTGTGTGTGTGTCATTTACGTATTGTTTTTAAATGAAAGTGTTTGGAATGTTTCTGTTGTATTGTTTTTGATTTGTGCAAATAGGTATGTAATGGCATAGAACAATATTGTAGTAGATTTAAACATTATACAAAATTATTTGGTGAGACGGATAGAAATTGTCAAAATGAGAAAGATTGTTTTCGATTTGCAAATTAAGTAAGTTACAAATTTATCTTTTAATTTGTAAATATTTCATTTTTTCAAAACTAATAAATTAGGTATTTTAGTTTTTTTTTAAATAGAGACTTTTCAAATCGAATCTGATGAGGGCATGAGCAACGAATTCATAAAATTAAAAAAAAAATATTTAAATATTAATACTCAAGATATTTAAGAACTTATTTGTAGTTCATTTAACCTAAGTGTAACCATTATATATACTTATGATATAATAAAGAAGAAACCTTTGGTTTTTATTCAAGACCAGGCAGGCATTTGACCCCAAACCAACCCGCCTGACGTTAAGCGGCGATGAGGTCTAAGGTGGATTATGCCTGCCTAGGAGAAACCTATTCACTCTTGCCTTAAAGAGGCCCAAGTTACATTGGTCAGGGAACACATTACTAGAATGTTACATTCCCAAAAAGTTTTGTGTGTTGAATCTTTTACTTTTTATGTATTGTGGTTTGTTAGATGCATAGGGAAGATATATACTTTGGTTATTCAATCAATTTATCCTGAAGTATGTGGGCATAGTATATTTACAGTAAAAACACAATTAGAATTAAACGATAAACCAGGGAGACATAACCATTAAAAGTAAATATATCTATCTCGCTCATTAAAACAACGTTTTCTATCAAAGTTGTATGGCGCCCGTGTACTTTGACGTCATAGTACATATCCGATCTCTCTGTCTAACTATCGACTTTGAAGCTATAAAACTTCGATAATAAGTCAGATATTTGAGAAAATCTATTTATGTTGTGCATAATTATAATAAGTCATGCTTATTACCTAATATTTAAACAAAATTGAATCGTAATCGACATTTTATTTATTGCAATATCTCTTGTTTCAGGTTTCTGTAGAAAAGGTGAATTAAAAATAATAATTATTACACTTTAGAGTAAAAAACGTAATTGTTCTGTGAAGATAGTGATTTGATGTTATCTAACGATACACTTGGTGACTTGTGAGGGATCTTTTTCTAAAAGAAAACTATGGTGCCAGTCAACCGTAAGTATTTTCACCCTAACACGCTTTTACATCCCTATTGAAAGCCGCAATTTTTTTTCGGGGCACACCCGCCACTCAGTTAACCACTGCAACTCCTCTTTATCAGGATCAACAGTGGCGTCCTTTGATCGAATAATCAACGAATAATGCAGCTATGAAATGACGCACGGGCTGTGCCCGGACAACCTACCGGCTATCTTGGGACCCGTAACGAACTTAATCAGAAAAAATATGAGTATTAAGAAACCGGTTTAAGAATTCAGATATTTTTTAATTTACCTTCAAAAAAATTGCATTGCATTTAATTACACGCTAGACAGTACACTTAGCCAAACTAAATCTATAATTAACGACTTTATAATTCTGATCTGTTTGGTCTATGGAATACAATTTAGTCATAACTAATTGATTTATTTTTACTAATAATTAAACGGGTTACCCCAATAACTTAATTATATCGAACATAACAAAAATATTAAATTAAAAATTAAATATAAATTCCAAAAATCAATAAATTAATTACAAATCATAAACAACACAGTCAAAAATTCAAACCAACAATAATTATTGAACAATATTTTCATATTAACTAATACAAGCAGGCATCAATAAATTTCATCCATCCGCAAACACATCAAGTTCGGGTAGAATTTCGGGGGATGTTTGTATTGAAACCCTATTAAAAACTTTTGTATTCTTTGAGTGTACCGAATAAATGAATAAATATACAAAACGCTTTTAAAGTAAGCCGCTATATTAAACTCTTGAATCGTAAGAAAATTCATACAAGTAAAATCATCAGTGGATTAAATCTTAAAAACACGACACCAATACACCATAGTTAAGACCAAGAGCTGAGGTCTTCTACTGCTGATCCTGGTTAAAGGTTGCAGTGGTAGGACAAAGTGGGCCTAAAATCAAATCTTTATTGTATTCCATATTTTTACAGTTACAGGGACAAATATGGACCCTGTAGGGCACGACATTGATAAAACAACACAATTTAAAATCTGGTTTTACATGTCACAAAATCAAATTAAATTTAAATATAAAATAATAATCAACAATAAATGAGACAGGGAGAAGTATATTCTTAAAAAAATTCATATGAATATTCTTTTGATTGGTTAATTAAAATAGTACTTGTTATTATTTTTATTTTTTGTGAAGGAATAAAAATGGTTTTCCTATTATTCTCTTGGTCGGTGGATTATTGAATTAATTTATATTATTTTTATTAATGGACCTGATGAATGCATGTTTAGCCTGGATAAATGAAGATTAAGTCTTTTTTATTTCTTAAATTCATGTATATCTCTGAAACTAGAAAAACCGTTCAACACACCTAGATGCAATTAATAAGTTTTGCTTTTAGATTTATTACAGGCACTGTTATTTTTACACTAAAGTATTTTGTGTTATTTTGAGGGTTCACCTTAAGGGTGCAATATACTCCGTTACTAAGCCTTTGCTGTCAGTCTGTCAGTTTATCTTTTGTCAAACTTCTTTTCTAGACGATTAGATATGAACGGACACCAGTCAAAATTTTCACTGTCACATCAAAATACTGTTAAATCTAAATAAAAAGGTAACGCGTATAAAAGAAAAGCTTTTTAAAAATTAACAAATATTCATTTTCAATTTTTTGCCCGCGACTTCGTGCGCGTAAAAGTCGAAAATTGCTCTAATAGGATTTTTAATTTCTTGACATTTATCGTTATATTTTGCACAATACACACAATATCCTCATAATTTATAGCCGTGTTACTCTGATGTATAAACTAGATTACGGTCAAGTTTCATTAAAATCCATTCAGTAGTTTTTCCGTGAAAGAGTAAGAAATATCCATACATCCTTACAAACTTTCGCGTTTATAAATTGATTTTTCTCATGGAATATTTTTACATGACTCAGTGAAAGGACTAGTCCTGCGTCAATGAATAAATTAAATCATGAACTTAAATACAAAAAAACACATGTTCCTAGGAAGTTAATCGGTAATTTATATTCATTATCAGAACCGACCATTTACTAATATCAATAAATTGAAACGATGTTTTTTTTTTTTTTTGCAATTATTTTTGTTGCTCTGGAAATGTATTTTCAATAAATGTTTAGAAAACGCACACACTTACAGCTTGTTAATATACACTTAAGTAAATAGTATGTTTTTACTTATATATGCATAGAATGAACATTTGTTCGTCCACAGGCTACGGTGACTGACTGCTCGCCATCAGGCGTATGCTTGTTTGCCACCGCTGTAGTATAAAACATCTAGTGAACATCCTTGGTTGATATTCATATCCACCTGCAATAATCATTATTTGTGAAAAAGCACGTCAGCTTATTCAAACCAGAAATAAAAATAATCTAGATGTGCCTCTCCAACGACTACGCATATACTCTAGAAATACAACTATAATGGCAATAAGGTTCTACGACAAATTACCTGCAGATGTGGTAAATTTGACCTTCAATAAATTTAAAAATACAATATTTAATTTTCTTCTTTGTAGATGCTTTTACGACATCAATGTCATAAATATTTAAATTTTAATGACATAGATGTAACTAATTTTCAGATTCCCAAATAATTGTGACATTGTTTAATCATTTGTAATAAGTTAATTTAATATTGAGTAAAGACTCCTATTTTAGGTGACAAAGACATTTGCACGCTAATACTCCTCGGCAAAACATTTTGGACTGTATGCAATAATCTATTTAAGACCTTTGTAACAAATGTTTCTGCGAATAAATATATTATCATTATTAATAAAAATGTTAAACTTATCTGCAACGTCTTTGCTACTTTTTTAGTACATCATGGGCATACAAGCAGACGGTTCACATGATGGAAAGTGATACCGCCGACTATTAACACGACGATGCCCTTGATGTCTAAGAATGACAAGAACACCGCCGATAATTGTAAGGGTTATGACGTTCCTCTTGAAACGGTAATCACACTGGCTCTCCAATCCTTCGAACCGAAACACTGCGGACTGCTTCACGTTGTTAATAGAAAGGAGGGTGGTACCGACGCAGACGATCTCGCACGTAGATCTACCAAATGTAAAACAAAAAAAAATCTGCAAAATAGCTTAATAGAATATATTCATAAAATTTGGAAAGGAGATAAGTATGTGTATTGTCAGGGCTTAGGCCTCATATAGCTTAAAAAATACGAGTTCTATATGAACAAAATAGCAGATAAAATGTACAAATAAAAATAGTCATTCACAGTGTAAAATTCCTTTGAATATCGAGTTAATAATGAAGCGAAATAACCGTGGAAAAATTTACTAACCTTCAATTTACCTGTCCTATGTTACTTCAGCATGAGTTTGCGCTTTCATTTATTTATTTCTTTACTAGCTTTTGCCGGTGGGTTCGTTTGTATTTGGTATGTTTTTTTGTTATTATTTGGCCTCTGCCTATTTAGAATCGTTTGCGTACATTTGGTATCTTTTTTTTTTAATTCAAGACCAGGCAGGCATTTGACCCCAAACCCGCCTGATGTTAAGCGGCGATGAGGTCTAAGGTGGATCATGCCTGCCTAGGAGAAACCTATTCACTCTTGCCTTAAAGAGTCCCAAGTTATATTGGTCAGGGAACACATCAGCAGGCAAAGAATTCCATACCCTTGCAGTACGCATTATGAAGGAGCTATCGAAGCGTTTAGTCCGGATGGTCGGAACATCTACCACAAAAGGATGCAACTTCAGCCTACGTCTAGCATTCCGATTATAAAAGGGGGCCGGTGGAATTAAATTGTGCAATTCCTGCGCACACTCTCCGAAATATATAAGATGAATATTTTATTATTCGGCCTCTGTCAAATTGGAATCGTTTGCGTACATTTGGTATGTTTTATTATCATTCGGCCTTTGTAAACGTATGTATTGTACATGGTTTATGTTATGTCTGTTATATAATAAACCAGATACATAACTAGGGGTTAGTATGGTGGCAAATGCCAGGGCTCTCGAGCTCAAAAGCGAAGAGGTATCAGGGCTCCCTTGTAATGGACACCTAAAACAAAGTCGCCAATTTTTATCATGGGACTCATTGTACATTTATTTGCCCTGGTAAGAGTGTTGTTAAAGTTCATGCTGGTGGTATTTTGTATGGACTTTCCAAATGTCCGACTGTGCGTCACGTCGATTCAAGAGATGTTTCTATTTATAGTGTAAGAACGGAACTTGTTTGTTTGTTCCTTTATTTCGAAGAAATGTCATTAAATTCCAACATTATTATTATCTACCTTTTTAAGTTATGTGTCGTTTTAATATTTTCTTGATATAAAGGATTTTTGTATGCCAATTGGCTGCACATATTTGACGAATCTTGTGATATTTATATCAAAGTTGTATGTGCACGAAATAAATTGCTTGATTTGTTTTAATTTGATTTTCATAAGCTGTTGCTAGAGAGTTTGTTTTTTATTTTATTTTATTTAATCCGCGCTTGGTATTTCTGAAACAAATTTAAGGCTTTCTCAAATTTAGTCTGCCAATTTTTATAATCTTTTCAGCGGTTACAAACAGGCAGAGTTATAATATTTTTATAGCGTTTGTATATGTCATAATTAACCTTCTGGCCTATATCTTAAATTATGTAGTTTATGGTACAAAGTATCTCGGCAGGGAGTCCTCATTTTTGTATAGAGCTATTCAGAAAAACAAGCATTCAGCCCGCCTGATGGTAAGCAGTTACTGTAGCCTATAGACTAATGTTCTTTTTATACAACGCATACAAGCAAACGGTTCACCTAATGGAAATTGACACGACGATAATAGACCTCAGGGGTTGTCATGGAACGCCAAGACCAACTTTGCGTTGCACATGTAGAGGTAAATTTGTTATACCTTTCGTGCTAGTGATGCCGATGTTAAAGTGAGGTTAATTTGAAAAGTTCACATTTCCGGATGAAAAACAAACTGAACCCTAAAAATCCTCCTGCTCTGAATCTACATACATAAACTCACGCCGTACTCCCTCGAGAGGGGTAGGCAGAGGTGCTTGCTACACACCGCTTTTCGCATATTCATGTTGAGTCCCAGTGTGACAGGTTGCGAATCTGTCGCCACTATCCGGGCACACTGAGAAACATGTCAGCTATAACTTACGGCAACCCGAGACTCGAACCCACGACCTGTCGGGTCGGGTCGGTCGGTAATCCAAGGCACGTAACAGACTGAGCTACCACCTGCCCTGAATCTACTTGACAGATATTATGTTTGAATTTTGTACATATGTACCAAACATTGAAGAGTATCGTAAATGAATAGTAGAACATAGTAACTTAATTAAAATTCAAGACAGAGGTCATTTTTTAAAATCGAATTCAGGTAAGTAGGCATTTAGGTTGTATAGATCCGATTTTTTTAAATTCACATCACGGTCAAACAAGCAGACGGCTCTCCTCATGGAAAGTGACACCGCCGCCTATTGACACGACGATGCTCTTTATGTCTGGAACGCCAAGCGCGACCATACATAGCCCATGTAGAGGTAAAGATTATTTGTTTAGAGGCTTTTAAACAGCCTAGAGGTAAATGTTATACCTCTCGCGTTAGTGAAATACGGATTTATGATCGAAATACATCTGTTAGCTCGGACATCGGGACATTTGCCCTGTGTCTACCTGCCGCAAAAATATGTGATACTGTAATGCTGATGATGAGGCCGTTGCCAGATTTGTCGGTGCGGTATCGGTGCGGAAACAGTATTCTTGTTATACGCGGTACCAAAAGCTAGCTAAAGCTAAACGAAGCTTAATATTTCTTTGGTTTTAACGACCTCGGTGGCACAGTGGTGTAAACAGCCGACTGCTACGCTAGAGGTTCCGGGTTCGAATCCTGGCGGGGGCGGGACTTTGTGTTATTTGCAAGACGCATTGTTTCGCTTACCGGTCTTGGATATTAATTCTTATTTATTTAGTATATACTATATCGTTGCTTAGCACCTGCGACACAAGTTCTTACGATACTTACTGCAGGGCTAAGTCAATGTGTGTGGTTATTTATTTATTTATTTATTTTGCTGTGTTATTTTATGTTGGGATCTGGTAGCTCAGGTGGGACGTGGTAGCTCAGTTTGTTACGTGCCTTGGTTTGACCGACCCGACCCGAGCCGAGGGTTCGAGTTTCAGGTTGCCGTTAGTTGTAGCTACCATGTTCGTCACTGTGTCGGGATAGTGGAGACAGATTCACAACGTGTCATACTGGGACAACATAAAAATTCGAAATGCGGTGTGTAACACCTCTGCCTACCCCTCTCTAGGGATTAATTACGGCGTGAGTTTATGTATGTTTTATGTTTATTCTATCAAGCATTTGGCTGCAATCTCATGTGATGGTAAAATTATGTTGCCAAAGATTAAGCGTGTAATAAACATAGAACAGTTATCGACTTGGAAACGGTCATCGTCTCGCCTTTCGCGTCGCTGTCAAACGCGAGGCGCTACGATACCGCGACGCTGATAAGTGTGCGTTGCAGTATGGAGTCACATACAAGGAATAACGAACGACGCGAGCTGATGCGGTGTTGATGCGTTTACGAGTTGGTAGGTGTGGTATGCTAAACGTAAATATATAGATTCAAGTAGATTGAATCAAGTTACATACATTAACCTCAAAGGTGGATGTTGTATTCTTATTTATTTAGTATATAACGTATCGTTGCTTAGCGCCTGCGATACAAGTTCTAACGATATTTAGTGCAGGGCTGAGTCAATGAGTCAACCACATCACGAGGTTTTGTGATGTGATGTGTGGTTAAAGGTCGATATTAGTTAAAATACCTTACTTAATACAGGCACAGAGATAAAAGGATAAATATAGATTTTTGTCACCATTATTTAAATAAGATTTTTAACATAACTTGTTTTATCAATGGACTAGGAAGTATGTTTATTAAATATATTTTTACAAAACTTGTTTACCTACCTTAGCTTCAAGTTTGAAGCTATCTACGTACGAACTTTCAACCCCTATTTTTCACGCTTTGGGGTTGAATTTCAAAAAATTCTTACTGTGATGACTTCTGCTTTTTACGAACTATTTAGCTGGTAAATTTCAGCAGTTGATGTCATGTAGTTTTGAATATTTTTCATCAGTATGTCTGTGACCTTCCCTTTCATATAATTATGTAGTACATTATGTACATAAATTATAAACACATGTTTATATATGTCATATTATGTGATAAATATAAACCAAACTGGTATTAATGCGAAAGTGTGTTTGTATTGTTGCTATTTTATTCGACAACGCGCCTTCTGTGATAAATAGAGACATTGATTTTTTCTAAATATAAATTTAATATCAGCTTCATGTTAGTTATTAGTAATAATACTTACAACTATTTCGGTTACGGTTCAACTGATATTTTCTTAAAAAAAACTTCATGAGCAAACAAGCTAACGGTTCGCCTGATACCGCCGCCAATTGACGCTACGATCTCCCTGATGTCGTGAAACACCAAAAGCACTCCACAAGCGTTGCCCATGTAGAGGTAAAGATGTTATATCTATCGTGCCGGTAATTGTTTTTATTTTAAACTCTTTATTTTTATACAACATCATGGGCAAACATGACGATTCACCTAACGAAAAGTGATACCGCTGCCTATGGACACGACCCTTAAAACCCCTTCAACCTTTTGATGTCTGAGAATGACAAAAGCCAATGCGTTGCCCTTGCAGATGTTATACCTATCGTACCGGTAATTACACTGGCTCTCTGTGGCTAACTGCTTCACGGCAGAACTAGAATGGAGGGTGGTACCAATCCAGACCACCACCACCTGAAAAATTCCTGTGTATTTGAAATTTCGTTCGTTGATTTACGCTTTATAGGGCTAAAAAAAAGTCTAGAGATTCATATTGAAGGGAAACCAGAGACGTATAGTATTATGACGTAACAAACATAAAAACATGCTAATATAACTAAGTTATAAGCGTCCGCACGACCGAGCGGTTAGGCCGCAGCTTCCAGCGATCGCGTTCGAGTCGCTTTTCGATTTATATGAGGGGGCCCTAGTGCCTGCGCTCTCCACACGTTCTTTGGTATTTAAGGTGAATTAGACAGAGCGTCCCGTCCGCTTCAAATGAACGCGTTGAAGGTTATTAACATATCGTTGCTTAGTGCCAAGATTATAATATCTTAGTGCAGGGCTGAGTCATTGACACTCATTGGAGTGTATCGTGATTTGGTTGGCGACTGGGCTTCGCAACCGCGTCGCTGTAAGCAGAGGTGAGCGCTGCTGTTCAAAGAATTTGGTCCATATATTTCCTTGTTATTTCGCAGTACAGTACATAAAACTCAATCCAAATAAATAAATACTAATGTACAAGATTTAAAATTACACATTATATAAAAATATTATCTAACAGGCAATTTCAACTTTTGAGGACGTGTTATCTCAGTTTGTTACGTGCCTTGGTTAACCAACCGATCGGACCCGACAGGTCGAGGGTTCGAGTCTCGAGATGCCGTATGTTGTAGCTGCTGCCATGTTCCTCATTGTATCTGATCAAATGGAACAAATAATACCCATGTATTTGTTCACTCTAGAGCGCTTTTAAAGCGCGGCGGTTTTTTACCAAGCATACTTGGATTTCTAACGTTGTGCGTTGGACGCTAAAGTCTAATTAAGTACAGTGGTTTTAACAACGCGCGTTGAAAAGGCGTTCGTGCGATTGGGGTCTAGTCGAATGATAATAAAAAAGCATAAATCCTACATAATTACATTAATAGAACATAGAATAAGAGCTCTTTCAAACCAAACGTTTGTTGCCGGAGCCGTGCGTTAAAAGTCCTGCTAACGGATCACTTTTTTCAAACGAAACGCTCGGCGGCGACCGTGCGACAAACGCTTATAAAACGGGACAGGAAGTTTTGTATAAAAAAAGCGATCGTTCGTAAGTAGGACGTTTAACGCACGGCTTCGGCATTGTAGTCGGCAGCCAATAAACGTCTAATCTGAAATAGCCCTAACTACCTAATTTATAATTTAAATTTATTTATTACTAAATAAATATATAACTAATATATTTATGACGAGTATTAAAATGTTATTAATAGGATACCTTTGTAAAAATGCTATTAAATGTTATATGTAAGTATATAATAATGAATATAACGTTGATCTAATGATTGATTAATGTATCGGAAAATTCCTATCGAATTATTTATGTACTATTTATTGTTTATTATATACTGGCGGGCTCTGTGGCGCATTAGTTTAAAGCTACTCAAGGGGATCCGGGTTCGAATCCCGGTGGGGGCGGAACTTTGTGTTATTTGCAAGATGCATAGTTTCTTATGTACGCATACGCATAGGTCTTGGATGTAGTATTATTATGTATGCATACAATATCGTTGTTTGGTATATGCGATAAATAGTACAGGGCTGAGTTATTAAGTCCGCCCTTCAGAATAATAATAATAACCACATCACGACACACACGTTGACTCAGACCTGTAGTAAGTATCGTAAGAACTTGTGTCACAGGAACTAAGCAACGATATGGTATATACTACATAGATAAGAATACAACATCCAAGACCGGTAAGCGACACAATGCGTCTTTGAATAACATCAAATCTATCGAAAATTTCCGAAATATCAGAGGTCGCGAGTTACCAGTTCAAACCGCTAGTAATTATTTGGGAAATGAATTATGACTGCGCGATTCACATGTCCGTTGCCGTTGTCACCACCCTGAAGCCTGGTCTCCGGGGCGGACTACCCCTCCGCCGAGGAATTTCCATGTTAAAGGAAAAAGCCTTCCGGGCACACTCCCGCCACAGCAACTCCTTTTAGTCAGTATCAACAGTGGCGTGCTTTGTAACGTATAATGCAGCTGTACAATGAAGCACATGCTACGTGCACATACATATTGCATACTACCGACTGCCTTGCGACCCGAAACGAATGTAATACGAAGAAATATGAGGTACCTAGTAAAATAAAGATTTCCATAGGATATGATGAATGAGATGACACAAAAACCTTACGGAACTAACATGTAGGTATGTACTGACAGGCTGATCGATTGTAAACAAATTAAAACCATGTCATTTATCTAAATTGTACAATAATTTATTCTAAAAAGACATAACCAACCCTAAAGCAAAGGCAACAGAGTCACATTTTCTTTGTCTGTTCTGTCAAGTAGGTAATGAACCGCGCTTTTTGCAACTGTCAGTTGTTTTTTTTTTCGGCAACGATATGTTTACGGTACGTTCTAAATATAGAAAAACGAGGTCCACGGTTGGAAAAAAAAATGTAATTCGCGTTTATTTATAACTTTTGCGCGCGTCACAGGTGAAAAACATTTTAGCTTATTTGTTTTGATGTTTTAGTTTTGGCCCGATCGTTTTTTCTGCCACTTGGTTTACTATGCAGTCAATGATTACCTAAACGACTGATCATTTTAAGGATGTTTAATCTGGACTTTTAACATTTCGACAAAAAAAAAAATGTTGGTATCGTAATTTAATTATTTTGTAACTGCCTATTGTTAATTCTGATTTTGACATTCTTCTTTGTAATTGTCCTTAAAATGTGAATTTTTATTGTAAGCAAATATTTGTTCACCTTTTCAGAGGTTAATGTACGGGACTTCCTTGACGTGTAACAACATTGTAACCTACATTTTGGCAAATGAATCATTATTATTATTGGTCTGTAAACCTACGTCGTAGAATCGAGTGTCCCAAAGATGACCAACACTATGCTATGAACTATAAAGCCGTTATATGACAGGCAAATCAAGGAAAGAACCAGACATATCTCAACCTCCTCCAGACGACCTTGGTGGCGCAGTGGTGTAAACAGCCGACTGCTACGCTAGACGTTCCGGTTTCGAATACGGCGGGGGCGGGACTTTGTGTTATTTGCAAGACGCATTGTTTCGCTTACCGGTCTTGGATGTTGTATTGTTATATATGTAGTATATACCATATCGTTGCTTAGTTCCTGTGACACAAGTTCTTACGATACTGCAGGGCTGAGTCAATGTGTGTGTCGTTATGTTATTATTATATCTCGACCGGCCTACGTACCTTCATAATACTATATATCGACATAACAGATTTGTATGCAAATTGGCAGGAATATAGAGTCCTTAAATAATATACGAGTTTTGTTTGTTATTCTAGTTAATTGAAAATGTAAATCTATACTCGTATTAGAAATGCGAGAGTGAGACTGTCAGTCTTTTTATTATTACGGCCAAACCACTAAACTGATCTTATTAATTTTGATCCAGAGGTAGATAGGTATTCTTATCTATATAGTTTAAGCCATATCGTTGCTTAGCACCTGCGACACAAGTTCTTACGATACTTACTGCAGGGCTGAGTCAATGTGTTATTATAGAACCTTTGAAAAGGACATTCAATTTCTTATCTTTGCTAAATTAAAATTGAAGACGGGGAAATAGGGGTTGAAAGGGACCGATCATTTCTCATGATAAACAAAGTTGCGAGTACAAGCTAGTCCACACTAATGTTATAAAGATGAAGATTTGATTGTTTGTTTGTATTGAAAAGGCTCCGAAACTACTGGACCGATTCGAAAAAAAAAATCACCATTATAATCTTACATTATCCTTAATGAACTTAGGCGATAGAATATTTTTTTTTAAAGCTAAATACCTATTTCTACCCGTACGAAGCCGGGGCGGGCCGCTAGTAATAAATAAACATATACATGACTGAATGCATATCCGCAATGTATTTAAAATTAATCTTGTTATTTTATCTATTTAACTATAAAATTGTCACGTAGTGATTTCATTTATATAATTATGTCATAAAATCTTGCTACATAACAATACATAATTGCCTACTTGCAAAAAATGTTAATCTTTTGTAACGAAGGACGATTTTACAATATTTTTCGAGGCGCACCCGCCACTCTGTCCCATCACTGCAGCTCCTGTTAGCCAATATCAACAGTGGCGTGCTTTGTAACGTATAATGCAGCTGTACAATGAAGCATTAGCTACGTGCACGGACATACTACCGACAGCGGGACACGCTACGAACTTAATCAGAAGAAATACGAGGTATCTCATCAAGATTTCCATATGATACGACACAAAAACCTTACGGAACTAACGTGTGGGTATCTACTGACACGCTGATCGATTGTAAACAAATATATGTAATTAGAAGAAATGAGAGGTAGTAAAACCGAATACAGAATTCCCTCCCAACAAAAATTCTGACAACAATCAAAATTAGCCATGAGACTTAGAGCATGAGTATTTTTTGGAATACATACTTTACAAAATATTTGGAATATTTTTTGCATCCTCCTGCGAACGCTGAAGCCGTGGAATGAACCAACTGCCCTGGTTTTCCCAAGAAACCACAGCCAGGGGTTCTTCAAAAGGTAGGTAAAAGGTTCTTGCAGGGTATTGCAAACGTCCATAGGCTACGGTGACTGCTTACCATTAGGTCTTTTACAGGTGGCAGATCTACGCGCGAGATCGTCTGCGTTGGTGCCACGCTCGATTTTATTTACACCGTGAAACAGTTCGTTGTTTCGGTTCCAAGGATTGGAGAGCCAGTGTAATTATCGACACGAGAGGTATTACATCTTTACTTTTACATTTGCTATGCGTTGGCGGTGGTGTTGGTGGAGCTCTTGCTAGACATCGTGCCAACAAGCGGCGGTATCACTTTGTATCAGTGGAACCGCCTGCTTGTTTGCAACATGAACATCAAAATGTTATTGCTTTTTTAAATTTAGATTTATGTACCAATGAAGTATAATCAAGAAGTTTAGTGGCGATCTTATGCACCCAAACTCGCAACACAAAAGCACTATATTTTGATAAGGTGTGCTTAATTGTTAAACTTGAGCAAGACAAGTAGGTAAGCCTGCCTTTCCACATCGCTTGTCTATTTTTGCATTTTAAATATATTTTTTTATTATGCGTAACATTTTATGGTTTCGCTCTAAATATTTGACATTGAAAGTAACATAAATGAACTTAATTGAATGTGACGACAGCAACCTATCTGTCTCTGTTTAACTTTTTTAAGAGCGATAGAGACGGCTGTATATTTGACATCTTTTCCTAGTAACAGTAGAAAGTGTTGCTTACAATATTAATTGAGCATTAGTTTTGATTTTTTTTGCCTGTTGGCAACATTGGCCTTGGCTTTTTATTTTTTATAAAACTAATGATGCAAACTAGCGTAAGAGTCGATAAATCTTTGCAATACCAGGGGCCATCACGCAAACGTTGCTGACCCTGTCAAAACCCTTAATGCCTTCGAAGAACCCCATGTTTTGTTGACGTGTCTGTCTGTGTGTCTACCTGTAGCATCATAACTCTCGAAGGAATAAAGCGATTTTGATGTAGTTTTTTTTGTTTGAAAGGTGACTTAGTAATAGATATGTTTGGTCAATGTCAGTTCCCTGATTCAAAAGTTATGGAGGGTGAAGGTGGGGTTGAACAATCGATTGTGAGCAAATATGTCTAATTGGATTTTTTTTAAATTAATTAACTTACCATAGAAGGTCACTAGATTACATGCTCGCGTTAAATTTGGAAAAACATGGGTGTACTTTCCAAAACCCATACAAACTTTCAAATACCTATTTCAACTTTGAGGGTTGAATTTCGAAAAACCCTTTGTCATTAATCGAGTAGGTACCTCTTAAAGCAACACTTATGAAAAAAATCGGCTTTCTAGGTCCAAGGGCTAAGGCTCGGTGTTGATGAGTCACTGAATCCCTTCTCTTTTATAAACTAGCTTTTGCCTGCAACTTCGTCCGCGTAGATGTCAAAAATGGTTCTAATAGGATTTTTAATTCCTTGACATTTATGTATTTTGAACAATTCACACAATATCTTTATAAAAAGCCTATGTGTTACTCAGATGTATAAGCTATATTACGGTCGAGTTTCATTAAAATCCATTCAGTAGTTTTTGCGTGAAAGAGTAACAAACATCCATTCATCCATAAATCCCAACAAACTTCGCGTTTATAATATTAGTAAAGATTGGTGCTTATTGTATAAGATAGGTATATACAAAATATCGTAATAGATTTTGGAAGGAACTTACAAAATACATGCTTAATTTAATTAGGTTTATTTAATTTCGGATGTAATAATATAGACATTAAATAAAATTTATCTACCAATTAGGATGGTTTTTCACCGATGACGGTTAAATTCATTAATTTAATTTGTTTCTTATCTCTTTGAACATCGACTTGGGTTAAGCCGACATAAAGGGCAGTTTCTTTTGGTTTCAGGGTATAATATTTCCATTAATTATTATTTGAAGTTAATAATGATACTTAATTAAGTGTAGGGTTTTACACCTTTTTCACTCATTATTAAAAGTTTCTTTAGAAGGGTTTAATTTGAAACATCAATCAAAAATATTAATATTGTAAATTAAAAATTAAAAAAACTAAATAAAATAAAAACGTTATAAACAACAAGATGTTACTTTGAACTGATGTTTTTTTGTCGGTTTTATAAGTTTCATGGTTTCCCGTTGCGCTATTTTGTTCTGAAAATGTTAAAGCATTTAAAAAATACTCAATAATTTTTTTATTTTTTTTAATTGAGGTTAAGGCGTCTCCTGACTGTCTCCCTTTTAGTTTTTGGTCTATGGGACATTTCAAATGCTGTCTCCGCTTCGCTGGGACGGAAGTCTGAAACCGGTTTCTTACTATTTCTTCTGATTAAGTTCGTTGTGGGTCCACAGCCAGTGCGTCATTGCACAGCTGCCTTATTCGATCAAAGAACGCCACGGTTGGTCCTGGTGAACAGGAGTTGCAGTGGTGGGACAGAGTGGCGGGTGTGCCGCGAAAAAATATAACATCCTCGTAAGATAATTTAAAATTTTGGTTTGATTTAAGTTATTGACATTATGGTATCTAAAACTAGTTTAATAATTATTTTAGACTTTCGTTTAATATTTGCAAGTCAAGACAATGCTTAATATATAACACCTAAGTTGTACTTATGTTCCTGCCAATACATCACATACATACACATACATAAACTCACGCCGTAGTCTTTCGTGAGGGGTTGGCAGAGGTGCTTGCTACACACCACTTTTCGCATGTTAATGTTGAGTCCCAGTGTGACAGGTTGCGAATCTTTCGCCACTATCCGTGCACATTGAGAAACATGGTAGCTACAACTTACGGCAACCCGAGACTCGAACCCTCGACCTGTCGGGTCGGGTCGGTCGATTATCCAAGGCATGTACAAACTGAGCTACCACGTCCTCGAATCCCTGCCAATAAGTGATTTATTATTATCACTTGAATAAATGGGGCAGCAAAACTTTATGCTTTTGCCAAGAGAATCGCCATTTTGTTGCCCAGGTGATGTTATACTTCTGGATCCCCACCACAACCCTCATCACCATTCAAAACTTTTCACCGTTTCCACACCACTGCGCCACAGAGGTGTAATCATCAGATGAACAAGTTTAATTTTAATCGACCTTATTAAAACCAACTGAATTTCATGAAGACTTGTTAACACGTTCACATCGAAACCGTATCGGTTATGATAACTAATTGCTATGGAAAAATAATTGCTGTATTTATAATTATATTTTCTTAATTTAACACTTGATATTTTTATTTAAAATCGAACATTTTAAAGTGATTTTTAAATTGACTTTTAAAAAGTTTGTGGATAACCGACAACATTACAACCGTTAGCAATGAGAAAGTTTTTTGAATTCAACTCCTAAGCGGTACTTTTATCCTCTAAATAAATCTCAAAGATACTATTATTAAGGGGTTTCATAGGATCAACACACAGCCACAGACTTCTCGAAACAGCTGAATAGAGAGAACGGGGTTTAGGTTGGGTACGGAATACAAACTACTGCAATATCTCATTACTATACATGAAGGGCATATTAGCTTAGGACAATAAAGCGTCTAGCTTTGTTGAGTGTCCAAAACATACTAGTGAAAGATGCTAACATTAACTCATCCTTAGTACAAAAAGTTATTCATGTCGCCTCTATACAAATGTATGGATCTATCCATATGCCTTTTTTCCGTTCCTTGTGTCACCCACTCGCGACACTCGACCCTTCTTTCCGCTCCTTGTGTCACCCGGTCGCGACACTCGGCCCTTTTTTCCGCTCTTTGTGTCACCCGCTCGCGACACTCGGCCCTTTTTTCCGCTCTTTGTGTCACCCGCTCGCGACTCTCGGCCCTTTTTTCCGTTCCTTGTGCCACCAGTTCACGACACTCGGCCCTTTTTTCCGCTCCTTGTGTCACCCGCTCGCGACACTCGGCCCTTTTTTCCGTTCCTTGTGTCACCCGCTCGCGACACTCGGCCCTTTTTTCCGTTCCTTGTGTCACCCGTTCGCGTCACTCGTTTCTTTTTTTTTCCGTTCCTTGTGTCACCCGCTCGCGACACTCGACCCTTCTTTCCGCTCCTTGTGTCACCCGGTCGCGATACTCGGCCCTTTTTTCCGCTCTTTGTGTCACCCGCTCGCGACACTCGGCCCTTTTTTCCGCTCTTTGTGTCATCCGCTCGCGACACTCGGCCCTTTTTTCCGTTCCTTGTGCCACCAGTTCACGACACTCGGCCCTTTTTTCCGCTCCTTGTGTCACCCGCTCGCGACACTCGGCCCTTTTTTCCGTTCCTTGTGTTACCCGCTCGCGACACTCGGCCCTTTTTTCCGTTCCTTGTGTCACCCGTTCGCGTCACTCGTTTCTTTTTTTTTCCGTTCCTTGTGTCACCCGCTCGCGACACACGGCGCTTTTTTCCGCTCCTTGTGTCACCCGCTCGCGACACTCAGTCCTTTTTCCGTTCCTTGTGTCACCCGTTCGCGACACTCGGCCCTTTTTACCGCTCCTTGTGTCACCCGCTCGCGACACTCGGCCCTCATTTCCGTTCCGTGTGTCACCCGCTCGCGACAATCGGCCCTCTTTTCCGTTTCTTGTGTCACCCGCTCGCGACACTCGGCCCCTTTTCCGCTCCTTGTGTCACCCAATCGCGACACTCGGCCCTTTTTTCCGTTCCTTGTGTCACCCGTTCGCGTCACTCGTCCCTTTTTTTCCGCTCCTTGTGTCACCCCCTCGCGACTCTCGGCCCTTTTTTCCGTTCCTTGTGTCACCCGTTCGCGACACTCGGCCCTTTTTTCCGCTCCTTGTGTCACCCCCTCGCGACTCTCGGCCCTTTTTTCCGTTCCTTGTGTCAACCACTCGCGACACTCGACCCTTCTTTCCGCTCCTTGTGTCACCCGCTCGCGACACTCGGCCTTTTTTTCCGTTCCTTGTGTCCATACCAACTACGCTCAAAGCAGTTTTGTCGTGCGATTGCCGCGCACTTACAATGACGTATTTCACTTTGATCTCGAAGCTCCTATTGACACATTCACTAACACTAAGAGTCACTTTAGGCAACAAATCGTTAAACTTCTACATACGAAATATTGACTCATACACACAGACACACACTCACGTCCACACACACTTACACCGTCAACAGTAGAATTAACCGTCACTCACCCGTTTGCTCTGTTAAATTGTTCCCTATAAATTAGCCTGTTATTGGCCTATATGTTAGTTATAAGTTATATGTTTTGCATACTTGTTTGTGCCGTTGGTTTTTATAATAAATAAAAAAATGGCGGCAACGCACAATTGTCAGCATCGCAGTATCGTATCGCCTTGGTTTGACAGCGAGGCGAAAGGCGAGGCTTGACGTTCCGTTTTCAAATTGATAGGTGATATGACTATTTTCCCCGACATTCCCAAAAACAGTCGCAGGGGTCGTAGATATGAGTTGATGGTGGTCCCCGCGTCACGGACTATGTCACGGAGAAAGTCACCTCTGGTCCGATTACTGACCCTGAATTCGTTTCTGACGTCGGTACCGGAGTGCGATGTGTTTGCATGGCGATGGACGAATGTATGTGTCGAGTGAAAGAGATATTGTGAGGTGGTTGATAATATGCCCTCGATTATGTGTTTACAGTTAATTACAATCATAACTATAAATGTATAAGAATTAAGTATCATAGTGTTTTTTGTTTATTATCTGTTAAACTGCGATACTGTTTTAATTAGTTAAAAAAATTACGGTTGATCTATGGCAACATAATTTTACCATCAGGTGAGGTTGCTGCCAAATGCCCAATGAATACAAAAAAAAAATCAACAAACTTTTGCTAATCGCTGTGTTATTGTAAGCAATCGTGACTGTGTCCGATGGAACAACAAATTATAAAAAAAAAATGTTGACTCCTTTAACTAATAACATAAATATATATATGTTAGTTGAAATGGTAGATCTGTTTGTAACCTTTATTTGGACTCAAATTAAGCGAAGCCAAAGAATATGTGATTCCATTAGGATTACTTAAGCTGAAATAGATTTTTTGTTAATGTTGTGAATGATATATTCGACATAATAATTGGCACATGCATACATCCCTTAGGCGTTTAACTGTAAGTGTCTTTGTTTGATGTGTGTCCTGTGAATTTAACAAGTAAATAAATAATTATACCCCAACACACTCTTTTAGGATATTTGTCACCACTGGTGAATCCAGATTGGAGGAGCTTAAGACTGAAAACTTTCAGCAAGAAAAAAGGGCCTCAGCTTTAAAAGAAGGACAAAATATATTTTATAATGAAGGTAAATAAGCCCCTAAAACTATTCTGGTACCGCTGTTCTATGTAAAATACTACTATATACCGTCCCGCAATAATAATAATAATAACCACATAACGACAAACACATTGACTTAGCCCTGCAGTAAGTATCGTATGAACTTGTGTCACAGGAACTAAGCAACAATATGGTATAAACTCTATAGATAAGAATACAATATCCAAGACCGGTAAGCGAAACAATGCGTCTTGCAAATAACACAGAGTCCCGCCCCCGCCGGGATTCGAAACCGGAACCTCTAGCGTAGCAGTCAACTGTTTATACCACTGCGCCACCGAGGCTATGTACTAAATGTAAAAATAAATAAATAAGTAATATAGATAATTGATTCAAGTCCAGTCATGGCAGGTGGTAGTCTCATATACATAAACCGTGTTCCTAATTTAAACCCGGTAAATAACAAAACGTTTTCTACGAAACAGTTAAAACGAAATAAGTATTTGGGATTCCCCGTTCAAAAGCAATTTGATATTCAAAACAACACTATGACTCCAATTTTTAACCGACAAAAAAAAAACAAAAACGGACGAGGCTCTGTATATATATTTTTTTCTTTTTTACTCACAAAACGTGGAAGTCCAGTACCATGAGTTTTACCTTCAATTGCCGCTTGTGACTGCAGTTACAAATTTGGATGGCACAGAAACATAAACTCACGCCGTAATTAATCCCTCGACAGGGGTTGGCAGAGGTGTAACACACCGCATTTCAGATGTTTATATTGAGTCCCAGTGGGAATGTTCAAATCTGTCGTACCTATCCGGGAACATGAAGAACATGACAGCTGCGTACGGCAACCCGAGACTCGAACCCTCGTCCTGTTGGGTCGAGTGGTTCGGTTAACCAAGGCACTTAACAAACTGAGCTACAATGCCCTCAAAAAAAAGGCATTAGCTTGTACTATATGAGCACTAAACAACGATATTAATACGACAACGATGAATACACACTTAAATAGATAGAAATCATCCATAACCCCCGATAACTCTCGAGTTCACACAAGTACCCAAACCGGGATTCGAACCAGGGATCTCATAAGTCACAGCCTAGGCAAACCACTGAGCTACGGAGGTCGAAAGTTTGTGGGTCTTTTGTTTTTAAAAATTTTAACTAAGCAAAAACTCGAGTTCGTGGGTTCGAGTCTCGGGTTGCCGTAAGTAGCTGCCTTGTTTATTAATGTGCCCGGATAGTGGCGACAGATTCGCAACCTGTCACACCGGGAGTCAACATAAACATGCGAAAAGCGGTGTGTAGCAAGCACCTCTGCCAACCCCTCTCGAGGGACTACGGCGTGAGTGTAAGTATTGTTTTTAAAAACTATTTTTAGTCCGGTCAAATTAGACCAAAAAATAAGAGTAAAGATACATAAATTTACAACAAGCTGAAAATCAGAAAAATTGTTTGTAAATATAATAAAAAAGAAAATTTGAAAGTTCCCCACCAATCTGGTTTGTGGAAAAATTTTAACTCAAGGTCAAAGGTCAAAAAAATGAGTTTTTCGCGATTTTCAGCAAAACGGTAAGTTTTATCATAAAAATACTTCAGACAAAAATTGTAGATCATAAAATTATCTACAAAAAAGGTATCAATACTTTTTTTCCTACGAGCTACCGTTTCTGAGTTATTACGATCCAAAAAGTTGTAATGGTCATAATATGCATGAGTACGCCACGTACATACATCTCTAGAGTTTGAATATATGTTATATTATTTATGTATCGGTCATTGTAACTTAAATTTAAAATATAAAATATAAATAAGTTATAACTATAAGAATATCAGGTAAAATGAAACCCAGTCCCTTTATTCATACACCAGTGTAACCTCGAGACAACATCTGTCCCCTCTTCAATTGTGTGCGTGGCTAGGGTCTTATACCTGCTATATTATATGAAATACCGTTAGTCTTGAGCTCTACTCTGTAGTAAAAACACGTGTTTATTCTAACCTATATTCTAACCTATATCGTGCTGTTTTGAGTTTTAATAACAAAAATGTCAGAGTATTGTTTTATTTGTGCTAAACTTTTAACTGAAAGTGAGGTTGTTACTGTTGAACGTGGTATGAAGACATTAATTAATGCAAGTATCGAAAGAGCAGATGAGTTTTCGGAATATCTTAAAAATCAGAAATCTGTGACAATTCATGAGAATTGTCGTAAAAATTATACTAGAAAGTCTTCTATTGCTGCAGCTAATAAAAGACAACGTGAAGAACAAGAAGCCAGTACATCCACATCAAGTCCTCCTCGTACTAGATCACGTAATAGTGAATCAGCTTTTTGTTTTAAAAAACTATGCTTCTTTTGTGGCCAGGAATTGAATGAAGAGTATGAGAGAAGAAGATCTTTAAATTCTCGCCGTCGAATTAGCCAAGTAAGTACACTTCAATTTAAAGATTCAATTCTGAAAACAGCTCGGACTCGTGACGATGCTACAGCAAAAGCCGTTATTGCTAGAATCGAATTTGAATATGATTTAGTTGCTGCTGAAGCTAAGTATCACCATGATTGCTATCTTTCTTTCTTGAAACCTACCACTGGAGCTAAAATAGGTCGTCCTAAAGAAGAAGCTACGAATCAGGCAATGGAGGAAATATTTACTTATATTGAAAATAGCGATGATTGTCAGTTCACTTTAAATGAATTAAGAAATGTTTGCGAAACTACGACTTTAGATTATAGAACGATTAAGGTACGACTAAAATTGAAGTATGGTGATAGACTTATTGTCACTGAGAAATCGGGAGCATCAACATTCATATGCTTAGTAGATAATCATCATAGAAAATAAAAAACAAGTTCAATTAGCTTGTCTTCCTCCAACCTCAGATGCTGCTCATCAACATCTTTTTCGGGTATATTATCAAGTTCAAGTGTGGCAGGGTAATCAGCTAGACCCTACAAACTGGGGTTGGAAGTTGGTTAACAATACATTAGAACCAGTTCAAACTTTACTTCCACCTGCGCCGGAGAAACTGCTGAACACAATATTTTGCAACTGCAAAAAAGGATGCAGTGCTAGATGTGGTTGCAAAAAAGTTGGACTATTTTGTTCTCTAGCATGTACAAATTGTCAAGGCCGGTCGTGTTCTAATGTTGAATCACCAACAGTGGAAGATTCGTTTGATTCTAACGAAATGACATGCGATACGTCGCTCTTTACGCAATTTACTTGTTCTCAAAATGAAGATGAAGAAGAGGAGGAAGAAGAAGAAGAACAAGAAGAAGAACAAGAACCACAAGAAGAACAAGAAGAAGAATTTGAATCAGACGGATAAGCTTCATTACTTTTTTTTAATTGACATCGCTTTTATCTATTACAATCTTTGCTAATTTCCGTTATTTTGCTAATTTCCGTTATTTTGCAATAGTTACAAATTAAACAGGATCATAATTGACTCGTGGAATAGGCCTACTGGGGAAACCACGTTAAAAAAAACGCGCTAAGTACACTACCTCATAGGTGGCGTGGAAACGTGTGCATATTATGACCATTACAACTTTTTGGATCGTAATAACTCAGAAACGGTAGCTCGTAGGAAAAAAAGTATTGATACCTTTTTTGTAGATAATTTTATGATCTACAATTTTTGTCTGAAGTATTTTTATGATAAAACTTACCGTTTTGCTGAAAATCGCGAAAAACTCATTTTTTTGACCTTTGACCTTGAGTTAAAATTTTTCCACAAACCGGATTGGTGGGGAACTTTCAAATTTTCTTTTTTATTATATTTACAAACAATTTTTCTGATTTTCAGCTTGTTGTAAATTTATGTATCACCAAATGTCTAGATTGACCGGACTATTTTACAATATCTAAATCGGTTTTACTGACACACTCCTTTGACTCCTGGTGGATGTGTTCCTTAAGCATAACAGCTTGGAGCTCATGAAGTCAGTCAATAGTCATTGTCAGCAAGCATGCAGCTTCGGCCGCATCGTCACTTACCATCAGCTGAGGTTCTGACTGGATAATTTCCTTTTATATCTTAAAACTTCTTGCTCATTGCGTAGACTATAATATATACACATACAAACATAAACACATAGTAATTAAGCGGTTCTTGCTTTAGTCAATATGTTAAGGTATAGGGCTTAATTCTGACACGATTGCATTCTGCGCTAAAAGAATAAGTCTACCTTTGTTTTAAAATTAGAAGAACTTGTTTACGAATGTTTTGTTTAACATTATAGTCGATGTCCTTTAAGTTCATTCTAAGTAGGGGTTAACAATGAGTTCTAATGAGTTTATATTCAGATTAATAAAGACCTACTTTGACCTATACTTAGCTACTTTGACTTATCCTTTTTAAATATTAAGCGTCATAAGATCGATAAATATATATACTGAAGGTAAATATAGACAATCAGAAGAGTTTAAAATAATTATCTTCTTTGTTTTGGTTTTAGGACACTGAAGTCTTTGACATTTTCAATTTTTAGTCGCACGCGACCTCACATAGGTTACAGCATGGCGGGACCTATGCCTTTAAGAAATGCTTAAAAATAATATACTTTTTAATAATTAAAGACAAAGAAACGGTCCAAGTCGTTCTAGAATTTTTAAAGTTGTTTCTTGTACGTCAGTAAACGCTACACACACATACAAGGCCGCGTCTTTATGTATTGGATTGCAAAATTTTATATAAGCAATGGTAATTCACCGTGAGGTTTCAATACACTTGAAGCCGCAGGCCGTTGCGGACATATCGTGAATTTAAAAAGTAAAAAGTCACCGCGGTTGCCGCGTATGTTCAAACTGCGAATGTTCTTTACAGATTTTTGAATTTCGAAGGCTGTTTGTTTTTTGATTAGACTCTTTTTTAATTTGGAATTTACGTAAAGGAAATCGAATTATAGTGCAAATGTGTCTGAAAACTGTAGCGATCTCCGTATCGCAATAATGTATTATCATCACGTGCGGAAAAGAGTATGAAACCGTGTTGAAATTGAAACGTTTTTTGCTGTGTTTGTGATTATATTTGCTGTTGAATTTTTTTTGTGTTGTCAGCGGAAAGTATTTTCCCGTTGAGAAAGATTATTGTGTTCAAGTTTTGCCACACCGGTCGAAGCCTCCATGACATTGAATGCCAGCTGATTTTACGCAGCGGTTACGAAATTATAATTCAACGGTGATACAACAAATAAGGAATTAGTGACAAAGAATCCATGAACATTAAAACTACATTAGTTCTCGCGTAATCGGCTGTTAGTAGTAGCTGGCACGTAGTGTAGGAGACGTGGAAAAAATTAAGAAAAATAAAGTGTCAAAAAAATAAAAAAATGAAGGACTTGGTACGAATTTGGAACAGGGCGACCAGCCGGCAATATTCGAACGCGGCGGATAGGGAGTTAAAGGAGATATCAAGCAATCGATTCAACCGAGAGATTGACACTTCGACTTTCACGTCGAACTTTGCTGAATGTGAAGGATTGAATAGCAAATTCGATGATTTGGATTTCAATGAAAGGAAAGATGCGATCATCAATAGATTATTCGAGAAAAGGAGAAAGGGGCAGATGACAAGACAACCGAAATGTAAGTCATTTTCCGTTTTAAACTGTATTCAGATAAAAAATAATACACCTCAGGCAATTTTTCTATCCCCTAAAAATTAAAAGCAGTTAGTTTCGTGAAAATTCGAAGACTGCTAGACTGATTTAAATTATTCCTTTTTACTCTAATACATGGAAGGTTAAAAAGGAAAAAATAATTAAAATGTCCTCAAATTGTTATTTGCTTTTGTATTTATTTATATTTGTTATTAAAATTAATGATTTAAATCATTACTAGCATTATTGTAAAATTTTAAAAAAAGCAACTACGGATGTTTCTCGTACGTCATTTTCTTTAGATAAAATTAACTATTATATACTATTATATAAATTTAATTATGTTATAATAGGATAGACTTCTCTTACTACCTCCTATTTTTTCTGATTAATTTCGTTGCGGGTCCCACGACAGCCGGTAGGTTGTCCAGGCACAGCCTGTGCGTCATTGCACCGCTGCATTATACGTTACAAAGGACGCCACTGTTGATCCCGGTAAACAGGAGTTGTAGTGGTGGGACAGAGAGGTGGGTGTGACACAAGAAGCGTATCTTGGGTAGGAATGTCTACCTTAGACTCCATCGCCGTTCAACATCAGCCAGGGTTGGGGTCAAATGCTTGCTTAGTTAACCAAAATAAATTCTTCATTAATTCATATATTTACGTTTTAAATATCTACTTTTAATTTATACTTTACCGTTTTCCTTGTGTTTTGTCTCAGTAATAAACACCGCAAAGGTCGCAGTTTTGAGAACTACAAAATTATAATCTCAATGCAAACAAGTTAAATGGTACTTTAAAAAGGCCTATGTTACTAATAAAACACGGGGCACAAGGATTTTAAATGAATTTTGACTTTATTTAACTTTTCGATTGTAGTTACGTTTTAACAAGAGAAACGTCTCGACCGCGTTTGAGTTTCAAATCGAAAGGGTACAGCGATTAGAAGAAAGACAATGGGCATAAATATATGAAATTTCCGATAATGATGTTTTATATATATTTAAGGAGGCGCATTCCACAATAAGTTAAACTGTTGTGGTGGTTATTTAATTAAAAAAGATTCATTTTCAGGTTAAAAATATAAGTTGTCAGTTTATAAAACAATTGTTTTGGAGACAATATAAAAAGTTATTGTTATATACTAAATTATGTATTAGAACTTAATTAGTGTCTAAATAGACAAATTTATCATAGTCTGATATTCAAATTCTAAACTTAGCATCCTATGAAAAATTGCGGCTGGGCGACCGGCAACGAAAAAAAATCACACAAGTATCTACGAATGCGTAATCTACCGGATGATTAATGTCAACCAGTAGTTACCAATTGAAAAAAAAACGAAACTAAAATTTTTATAAATAGATACTCGTAACTCCAACCGCACATCGAATTCTGGCATGCACTTCACCATTAAAAACAGATTTTTAATTTACTACTCATATCATTTTTATTGCTGGTGGGTCAATTTTGCCCATGGCCCTTTAAAGCTCACACTCATTTCATTAACTACCATTTCGACAACGCTCAATTTCGAATTAGATTGAAGATTTGCTTGTGAATCCTTCAGTAGAAGAATTGACAATCGCTCGGAAATTATTGTATCATTTTCTAGAAAATTACCATTTGTAAATTACTCATGGAAAAGTTTAATGTTATATGTTGTGAGTCAGCGTATTAAATCAGTTGAGGAATTCCCAACTAGCTTAAGTCTTACAGTAGCTTATGCTTGCAACAAATCAAGCGAACTAGTTCAGTTACACGTGGTGGATATACGTGGGAAATCATCTTGGTAGTTTCCTTGATTCTATTTCTACTGTTCGCTGTGTTTCAGTTCGAAGAGTAACTCATACATACTCAAGAGGTATTACACCATTACCTCTACATAGCCAACGTGTTGGTAGTGCTCTTGGTGTTAGGTTATGCGGCGGTATCAATTTCCATAAGATAAACCGTTTGCGTATTATAACTTTAATGAGGTACCAACACAGATGATCTCGCACGCATGTCAACCATTTGTGAACAGACGGACAAAGTAACAAAGAGAAGTTAAACCGATTTTAATAAAAATAAACGCTAATCTTTCGACCTCCGAATCCAGTTTTAGCGAAGGCTTTAAAAAAGCAACTTTTAGATGTTAGGTGTTTATTTATAGACTTACTTCAAAGACAACGCAGTGGCATTGAATTTTTATTTATGTAAGAGTCATGTTACATAATAATAAATGCCAAGTCTTCCGCTAATGATTGCCATTTGAAAAACGCATTTTTGAATTACAATTTACCTTTTTTTAAAGTAAGTACTCACATAACCTCATCAGACGGTAAATGACAGGGCCAAAGGTGGACCATGCTCGCTGTCTATTTACTCTTAATCTGAACAGGTTTATTTCTAGTGACTAAAACCTTAGTTGATTGCGATATAATGAAGATCAGAGCAGACCCGCCACTCTTTTTTATTTTTAAACTAGGCAAGCATTTGATCCCAATCCCACCTGATTTTAAGCGGCGATGGAGTCTAAGGAGGAACATGCCAACCCAGGAGAAGCCTATTCAATCTCCCCTTAAAGAGCCATAGGTTATGTCAGGCGATGAATTCCACCCCTTTCCAGTACGCATTACAAATTGTTCTAATAAGGTTTAGTTAATTACGATATAATGAAGATCAGGGCACACCCGTCACTCTGTCCCACCACTGCATCGCCTGTTAGCCAGTATCAACAGTGGCGTGCTTTGTAACGTATAATGCAGGTGTACAATGAAGCACAGGCTACGTGCACGGAAATACTACCGACAGCGGGACACGCTACTAATTCAATGAGAAGGAGGACAAATTAAATATTTTCTAATGCGGGGCTAACAAAGACCGCAATTTCAAATATTGAATCTTAATATGATTGGTAAGAAATAGAACTGTCAGTAACCCATACACATGAGGGGTCATCTTGAAAAAAATTGAGAAATTGTATACGATTTGGATGTAGTGTTCTTATCTATGTAGTTTATACCATATCGTTGCTTAGTGCCTGCGTTATAAGATTCTTCAATCTTACTGCAGTGCTGAGTCAATATATATGTAGTGATCTTATTATGAGCCAAGGAATTAAAAATAAAGGTATTACGAAGGATTGCTTCAAGGGCCCTTTCAGGTCCACAGACAAACGTTTACGTCAACAGAAATGACAGACAACAAAGCATTCCGTCTTATCATTCCGAGATAACTATATTTAAAAGCGTTTATCGTCGTATATTTCTATGACGTCGATTCAATAAGATGCATAACATATTATTCGTTATAAATTGCATTAAAACCGGTGGTTTGCAGCGTCACACTGTAATTGACAAAGTCATTATTAAATGTTCAGTTATTGTCCACTGTCGCACGTCGCGTCGCCTTTGACGGGATTAAACTAAAGAGGTTGGATTACGATTAACAGCCTCCGTCTTCCAGTAGCGAGCAACCTAAAACATTTTTTAACATGAGGTTTTTCATGTGACCACGAGAACTATCTATGAAGTCATGGATGTATTATATCTGTATGTGTGTGTCTTTATGTCCTTTTAACTATGTATATCATTGATAAGGGTCAAAAGTACAAGGCTTAGTCTAGGTCTGAGGCAATTGACTCTTAAAACCATTATTATTATTATTGATTTATTTATTGAAATTGGTACATCGTGTATATAAAACCATATCATATTATATTTACAAAGGTGCATAATCGAGTGTTCACGCCAATTACTGATGCACACAACATTTATGGTGCAGGTGTTACAAAAATATAAAAGGATTACAAACTAATTTACAAATTACTAATTATATTTTAATTTAAATTTATAATGAATAGTTTATTTTTTATTCATGACCAGGCAGGCATTTGACCCCAAGCCCACCTGATGTTAAGCGGTGATGTTAATTCACTCTTGCCTTAAAGAGGCCCAAGTTATATTGGTCATGGAACACATCAGCAGGCAAAGAATTCCACACCCTTGCAGTACGCATTATGAAGGAGCTATCGAAGCGTTTAGTCCGGATGGTCGAAATATCTACCACAAAAGGATGCAACTCCAGCCTACGTCTTGTATTCCGATTATAAAAGGGGGCCGCTGGAATTAAATTGTGCAATTCCTGCGCACACTCTCCGAAATGTATCCTATAAAATACCGATAGACACGCAACTTCACGGCGGTGGTTGAGGTCATGAAAGTTAGCAATATCATCGTCAATCCCGATGATTCTTCGGGCTCGCTTTTCAACAGAGTCTAAAGCTGATACTTGGCTGAACCATCCCAAAGGTGACAGCAATATTCCAAACAAGGCCGAATTTGCGCCTTATACAGGACAAGCCGTTGTTTGGGCGTGAAGTATCGCCTAACCCGGGATAGAACACCAAGCTTTTTAGCCGCCGTTTTGGCTATAGACTCGATGTAGGAGCCGAAATTCATGTTCGACGATATTTCCAGGCCAAGAAGCTGCTTATGATTAGTTATCGGTATTGATACATCCCGGAAAGTTGGAGTCACCTGGAAGGGACTCCGTTTGGCGGAAAAAACACACGCCTGTGTTTTGAATCCAACAAGACTGGCTTCACCCCAATCCGAGACTGCCTAAAGTGCCAGATTCAAGCGCTCAACTAGAGACTCTCGACAAGACTGAGTTTCATTCCGACACTGGCCCGAGAACTGGAGAAGTATCTGTCCGTAACAGTAGTGTCATCTGCAACTGTTCCAGGAACTAGCAGATCACTTATGTGCAGCAGGAACTGACCCCTGGGGAACACCAGCGTCGGTTGCTTGTTGTTTGGACAAGAGACCATCCAAAACCACTTGAATCGAACGGTTCCCGAGAAAGTCTAAAATCCAACCGGAAAGACCAACCGGAATCCCAAAAGAGGGAAGCTTAATAAAACATAAATACTAATTTCGTCGCGGTCGAGTTACGTCATTGTAAAGTAATTTTATTTTGTGTGAGCGTTAACGCTTACAGAAAAGTATTTGTCAAAGGCGAACGCCCCGCCCCTGTGTGGAATATTTGGAGGAAGCCTTTTTCCAGTAGTGGACTTTTGATAATATTGAATGAGATCACTGAAATAATACAATTAATAAATAATTAAGAGACAGTGGAAACACACTTATTTACGTGCTGTGACCTCAATAGGAATGAAATACAAATGCGTAGACAGGTTACACACCTATAATTTATAATATTACCATCTTTGTACCACGACGATTTGTCGTCAGTATATTTCCTTAAATCTAGAATTTTCGATCGTTTAAAACGAGATCCTGTTATTCATGAGCTGTACCAAGAAAATGTCACATAAAATAATTAAGTGTTTTTTTGTATCATTCAATTACAGATTTCAAATTGAGAAAAAAAATGTCTGCACATTTTAATAATTATTGTTGAATAATTCTAATAATTATTTCTATTCTAAAAGTCACACAACACAAAAAATTCCTTAAAGTTGTTTAAAAATGTAAAATTTTATATACCTGTACTCGTAAAAAACTCAGTTGTTTAGGAAAGTAATAGAAAAAATATATATTTATGTATGTAAGTGGGTATGTATGTATAATCGTCAGACAATCAGCGTTTAAGACGGTCGCGATTTAACATTGATCGTTTTTGGGGTTCAGTACCTCGAAAGGAAAAAAAAACATTTAGGTCCAATTTGTTGTCCATCCTGACCAAGACCACTGGAATCCAAATTCATTAGCTTCCTGTAGACCTAGTATTAATAGATTTGGTAAGACGCCATGTATTATAGCACAAGTATGAGAAAACATTAGAAAATAAATAACATAACATAAACTCACGCCGTAACTAATCCCTAGAGAGGGGTAGGCATAGGCGTTACACACCGCATTTCGCATGTTTATGTCGAGTCCCAGTGTGACAGGTTGCGAATCCGTCGCCACTATCCGGGCACAGTGAGAAACATGGCAGCTACAATATACGGCAACCTAAGACTCGACCTACCTCGAAAATATTATCGTTAAAGCATTGTTCGGTGCAAAGTTTATGTTCATTAGTCACCAAATCAAATTCGGGTATTTTTTGTAGCTTCAAGCAATTTATTTGTGTCCGAGTCCAACTCCCACTTGGCTGTTTTTTTTTAAATTAAAGTTCTAAACACGTACCTAAGCAACGGTCGTAAAATAAGTAATGCCTGTTTAATTCGGTATTTTTAGACAATTTATCCTCTAGTGACGAAAATAACATCAAGAAAAAAAAACTAAATTTATTAATTTGTGATCATTTTTAATGGACGTGCTCTGTGATTTTGCGTTTGGTTTTAACAATACTTAACAAAATTACTAGTGTTAGAAAAATGGCAGAAACTATTTCATATGAAACGTTAAAACTAAATAGTGTATAAGTTTTTTAGAGGTTTATTTTTCTACTTTGTTGATTTATTTGTTAAATCTGTTTGAACTTTGTTCAAAAGTGATATTTAGGGTTCAAAGGGTTTTAAAAAAACCTTTTTGATTTAATAAAGATACATAACTTAGCTAAGATCAAAACTTCTTTGCAATTATCATTCTGTATAAAACCTACATGGTAGTACATGCTGCATTTTCAAACCCAAAATATCACAATACGTCATATTTGAACGAGCGAGAGAAGTGCGTGAAGTTTTCAGGGTCTACAGGAGCAATCCGACGTTTGTATGTGTGTGTAAATGTTTGATGATAACTCGAGTATCGTTAATCGGGTCATCGTGAAAATTGGTATGCGGATTTATGGGGTACAAATATTTTTTAATTTTAAATACGAGCCAAATAAGTCAACGGGTTAACAAGATATAGAGGGTTGTAAGTTCACAGCTCGGTGCGACTCTCTAGTTACTGTTAGGGTTGTTATACAGAACATAAAAGAAGATATGCGATACATTCTATCTGTAAGGGTATAGCGACAATGGTATCACCTCACATCTGTCAACGTACCCTCAAGGTCTTGCCTTTCGCGTCGCTGTCAACCGCGAGGCGCTACGACATCGCGATGCTGATACGTGTGCGTTGCAGTATGGAGTTACATACAAAGAATAACGAACGGCGCGAGCTGATGCGGTGTTAATGCGTTTACGCTTTGGTAGGTAAGATACGAAATTCAGTCACATGCGTTTACAAAATGCATTTATTCAACTTCAATGTGTGGATATTCAAATTCGTTATATTCGTAGATATTAGTGAAGGAAATCGGATGGGTAGATTCGAAGCTAAACTTTGAACTAAAAGAAAAACAACAGCAAACGCATTTTCAGTGCTCTCGGGGCTCTCAAAAAACAAGGGCATCGTCTTGTAAAGCCGACGTTATCAGTTTCCATCAGGTGAAACGTCTACTTTTTGCCCGTGATGTAGAATTAAAAAAAACGAAGTTTACCTCTTGGAATACAACATTACGGATAAAATTTTGTAACAATGTCAACGGAACCCTTTCCTTTTGATGTTAAATACACTTCACAAGATTTTTACTGTACATTTTGACTAATACCATTGAGAGCTCTCGAAACAGGGAATTCCAAAAGGTACTCATGTTATTCATATTTGTTATTAGACATATTAAGTTATCAAGTAAATAAACTTAATTTTTTAATAACGTATTTACTATTTTCATTCGATTTTTTATGTGTTTAAATAATTTGATACGAAACTCGGTGAAACTACTAGATTTTTTTTTGTTCTTTATATTATGTCCTATAGAGGGCGCCCTACTCAATTTAATGTGACGTCATATAGCTTAAAACCAGCGGACGATCATGACGCATCGAACGATACCTCATTTGTCAATTTATGATGAGTTTAGAAGATATGAGGGAACAGGTGAACATGCATACATACATACCGGTCAAAATCATAACCCTCCTTTGCCGTAATCGGGTAAAAAGAGAAGGCCTGACTCACTGACTCATCAACACCCAGCCTAAGCCCTTTGACGTAGATAGCTGAATTTGTTCACTAATGTCGTTTTTAAAGCGTAGACGAAGAATAATTAATAGCAAAAAAGCAATAGCTAACATTCAAAATGAAAATAAACCAATAATTCATATATATTAGACCAAAATAATAGATTTTTTATTAAACCCGCTGTGAAATACGAGTAATAGTTTATTTTTAATAGTAGAACAATAGGCGTCTACTTCGTCAACGACCGTAAACTTGATATTTCGATACATTAAGTCACTGTTTCCGAAGTTGATATTGTTATTTGTTATATTAGTTGACGATCTCGGTGGCGCAGTGGTGTAAACAGCTGACTGCCACGCTTGAGGTTCCGGGTTCGGATCCCGGCGGGGGCGGGACTTTGTGTTATTTGCAAGACGAATTGTTTCGCTTACCGATCTTGGATGTTGTATTCTTATCTATGTAGTTTATACAATATCGTTGCTTAGTTCCCGTGATACAAGTTCTTACGATACTTACTGCAGGGCTGAGTCAATGTGTGTGTCGTGATGTGGTTATTATTTTTATTTTTTTTAATAAAAATCATAATATATTCAAGAAAAAAACGTAGCAAAACATGATGAATTTTAAAGTCGAATAACTATTAGAGGAGTAAACTTAAAAATAGACATTTTATTTAGAATGTAAAATTTCCTTCATAAATATGTGTCGCTCATCCCGATATGCTCATTCGAAAATGACTTATAAAATTCCAAAAAAAAAAAACCCATGTTATTTAAAAGTGAAATAAAAATTCAGGAAAAGTGACCTTTCAACATTAATATTAACAGCTACCATTTTTACAGGCTCTTTTTTTCATGACTAGGAAAGGTATTTCGCTGCGGGTTTTGAAAAAAAAAATTGTTTTTTTTAACCGGTCAAATATATATACATTGATATATATTTATTTATATATGTAGTATCGATCTCTTATGAAAAAAGATAAGAATACCGTCAGTTTTTGTATGCCTATATATATTATTTTATGTATATATAAATCATTATACAATACTATTATTTCACACAATGCAACATCGTAATTAATTTGAATTACTTGGTTATTTTTTTTTCCGTATAGCTTTAACCTCAAATTAAAAAATGATAGATAAACAAACCTTTGGCATGATATAATAATTTGTGTAACGTAATTATAATACAATTATTCATAATTGTTTTCTGTAGCGTTAGCAAGAAAATCGCTTGTAATAAAATAAAAATTCACAAGTAATTAAAACAAATTAGAATGAATACTTACAATAAAAGCCTACTATTGTGTGCTATTTTTTATAACTTGTAATATGTTTTGATTTTTCAACCCCTATAGAACTTAAATGGAGGGGATGATTTTTTAAAATTTGATCAATGAACTTTACCCGACTAAACAAAGGAATTTCTGAAAATTGACTGAAATAAGAAACATTAAATGTAGATTTAATTTCCAAAGATGCAAACTATTCTGCTTAGTTTAATCAACATCGGTTCAGCCGTTAAGCTACGTATACTTTCACAAATGCTATTTTTTTCCAGTTTGATTTAAAAAACTGTTAGCAGTTCAAACAGATAAAATTAATTATAATTTTCAGGAAAGATAAAATTAATATTTGATGTTCTTTTTTTTTGCTGACCGTATTCTAGAACATTATAGATTAGCTGAGTACTAAGTCACCAGTACAGTACTCATTTGCTTCCTCATTCCTTTTTCTAAGAAAAAAAAACAAAGAAAATAATACAAACCGCTACAAAATCGGTTTAATCACGTAACAATTTGTAACCAAATTTTCACATTTACTTATTTTAATCTGTAATAGAAATCATTGTTTACTAATATTATAATTATATTTAACAACCTCGGTGGCGCAGTGGTGTAAACAGCCGACTGCTACGCTAGAGGTTCCGGGTTCGAATCCCGGTGGGGGCGAGACTCTGTGTTATTTGCACGCATTGTTTCGCTTACCGGTCTTGGATGTTGTATTCTTATCTATGTAGTTCATACCATATCGTTGCTTGGTGTCTGCGACAAGTTCTTACGATACTTACTGCAGGGCTGACTCAATGTGTTTGTCGTGATGTGATTATTATTATTATACAAGGAACTGTTGTAAGTTTATACAAAAGATGTATTCTATTTCTTCAGAACTACTGAATCGATGTAAAAGATTCTTTCACTCATGTAAGTGTATGTTTTGTTTTGCTAATCAACATTTTTTGTCACAAAAAAAAAAAAAAAACACTGACGAAGTTGTGAGCAAAAGATTATTTTATTTTATTTTATTTATATAATAAAGAATATAAAGACATATTTGTTGTCATTTGTTACAAAAGTATCACAAAACCTTATAGAAGTTAAATAATGGATTTCAAGCTGATAAGTGTTAAGGAAAAAATAACATTTACAAAAGTAAATAAACAGTAACCCCTGTAGGGGATGAAATTCAAAATAGCACTTGACCAACCACTGCAAGACGAGCTCATGAGCTCGAACATATATCTAGCAATTAATTATAAATATTTACCCATACAAACTAAAATATTCGACGCAAATGTTCACAAACTAATCGTCAATTCATTAGGAATTTAAATTTGAAAAAAAATCAACAGCTCTTCTTTGACCTGAGTCCAAAAAAAGTGACGATTTGAAGAAAAAAAAAAACAATTGATTTCTACGCACGTACCTACATTCCTAAATAATGGCGTACACAATAAAACAATATGGAAATCTTTTTGACATTAAAAAACAAAGCATTACAAAAACAATTGAATTATTTAAAAAAATAACCAAATGAAAATTTTCGAATAGTTACTAGAATCTAACAAGTCTTATTTTCGAGGTGTGTCTCACAAGATGAATGCTGAATTGCAAATTTTTCAGGATATTTCTTATTCCATTACTTGTGAACCGGTAAAGGTTTGATGAAACTAAAATAATACTGGGAGGAATAATTATGATATTTTGTATATTCGAATTGGTGTAATAATTTCCTTGGTTGACATTAATTACATTCACTTTAAAACTTTAATTTAATTGACACTAAAATTTCATTGATATTGCCAGAACAAAATTTACGCCTTGAGGGTAGATTTTTCTGTCGTATTTGACGTGTAACGACTGTAAAATACGTAAAATCAGAGAAATAAATAAATTTGAATTTGAAACCGGTCACTAAGATAGCCAACATCCTAAAGTAACTCCTTTGATAATGTTTAACCAGAAAAATTCAAACTCCTGCTGATTATACTTACAAAATCACGGAGATGACGTATTAATGATTACCAGTGAGAGGTATCAGAATTCATGATGAAGAAGCAATTTTGGTAACCTTGAACATTATTGTAATGCAGTTGTACTCCATTACTTTTTTAAACAAACTAAATAAACTCACAAGCTGTAATCCCTCGAGAGGGGTTGTGTTACACACCGCATTTCGCATGTTTAAGCTGAGTCCCAGTGACAGGTTGCGAATCAGTCGTCACTGTCCGGGCGCAATGAGGAACATGTCAGCTACAACTTACGGCAACCGGAGACTCGAATCCTCGATTTCCGGTCTGGTCGGTCGGTTAATCAAGGTAAAAAACTGAGCTACCACGACCTCCTTAAAACTAATTTCTGTCTGTTTGTTTTATATATGCAGTTTTTAACGCTATATATACCATATTGCGATCTTTATGTCGAGATATGATCATTGTGATACCTTTAGTATTTACGTTATAACGGTATCGCTTGATTAATTTTGACACTGCATAATGTATGTATATGTAATATGTATTTCAGACTCTTCCCTCCCAGCAAAGCGGAGACAGCAATCGAAATGCACAGAGGCCAAAAACTAACGCCTGACCGTCAAAACACCATGGAATGCCACTATCTAACAGGGGATTAATTAGATACTAACCTAAATCTTACACCAGTAATATTGGTGACAAAACTTTTTAAAGGCACGGAAGTTTCCCTTCGTTTTCACAAGATCTAGGTAATAAATAGGACTACACGCAGAAACTTGAATTGAATTTCACCTGACTGACCGTTCGTCATGCCAGAGGCTACGATGTGATGGGCAGTTTGTATAAAGTCATGATCCGACGTTGAACATTCGCAGAGAGGTGAAGGCACCAAGTTAATTGAATAAAGTTTGCCCTTAAAGTTACGATGCCCGGTCAGGAATTTGGCGACGCAATTATGATATCTTATGTATGTAATATGTATATATACCCCCTAAACTTTGACTTCCACTATCAGGAATCTTGAATCTGCTACTCCTTACCTCCTTTTTCTTCTAATTAAATACGTTGCGGGTCCCGTTGTCGATAGTGTGTCCGTGCAGGTAGCCTGTGCTTCATTGTACAGCTGCATTATACGTTACAAAGCACGCCACTGTTGATACTGGCTAACAGGAGCTGCTGTGAGATAGCTAGTTTTTTTGCTGTTGATGGCAATGCCAACATCATGGCAATAACTTAGAGTTTTTTGAGTGTCAAGTAAATTTTCTATCAAGTTTTGATGAGAGATGAATAATGAAAGGACGAAAATGATACATGGAATCATGAATCTGCCTACAATAACATGCTAGTACTGTCACTGTATGCTTCATTGAGTTACTTGGGAGATGACTGAAATAGCAGCCTAATCGTCGTTTTTCGTTCTCCACACTTGTACCGCACAACAAATATTATCTGGTTAAAACACTAGCATTTTAAACATTCAATTCTTTCGATATACAAGAAGACAGTAAAATAAGAAATTTTTCCCGCCACTTCCCATACGCGCCAAATCTTAACAGATTGGTTTGTCACTAAAACCGTCATAAGAAACAAAGTGCTAAAAATGCGAAGGTTTTTTAACTTTTAATAAATTTTGTTATTCCAGTATCATCCTTAACCTTTTCACAAACAAAAAAAGCGCCAATTTAAACCGATCGTAAAAAAATAAAGTCGACTATTTATTGGGCAATAACAATTGAATGTTGCTGAACATCTTTTAGTAAAACCCTTAATAATAAAACATTAAATATATTAACTCAATAGTGCGGTTGAGTTTAATGATTTTTAAGTTTATTTAAGTTTTTGAAACGAAATTTCGGACGAATCAGGAAGGTAGCATGCGTGACTGTCACTCACCGCTAACATGTGATTTGTTCTTTATTTTCCCTACTACCGAATGAAAGGGTAATGATTTCATGACTCTATGCTTATTTGTATGTATGTTGTTTGTTTCACAGTAGCTTCTAAACCAATGAACCGATTTTGATAAATGAGGTTTTAATCGATTGATATTAATATCATTGGTTACTTAGGATACATTGTGTTGTGAAAATAAAAATGACGGAATTTACGTGAAAAAATTGAGGCGTATACATATACATAACACAAATCTGACAGTTTATATAAACTGTCAGATTTATATTTTAAGTACTAACCAACCATAAATACTTAAATAGGGTAGTTACACATTTGCCACAAAGAAAATTCGTCAAGGCCACTCTATCTATATGTTTATGAAGTAAATTCGTCATTTTTTATTTGGGGTATTCTAAACTCATCACATGACATTTGAACCCGAGACCTCACGAGTCAGTGTTGATAAGACCACTGCACCAGGAAGGTCGACAATATTAATTTATGCATTTTATTTATACATGTTTCCTCACAGAGCATTTTACCACCAAAAAGTTTTATGGTTATTATTATTACCCGACTAAATTAAAGACATCACTTATTCTTTATTCAATGTCATCTTGCAGGGTTATAAACTTTTATGGTGTCAATTCGGGTAGGATTATAACACCACCTGTAATTTAAAGACAGTCTTTATCATTGTCTTTTTAAATTAATTTTCTTGAGTTTTTATTATGACCGAAATTAAAACTTACAAACAAGCAGGTGGTTCACCCGATGAAAAGTGACATTGCCGCGTATTGACACGACGTTGCCCTTGATGTTTTGGAAGGCCAAGAGCACCGCCAATGCATTGTCGATGTAGAAGCAAAAGATAAAGTACCTATTAATGACAACAAATAGTTTTTTTTATTTTCAAGGCTTAGAAGTCTAGACTCTATCTTACTTCCTCGTATTTCTTCTGATTAAGTTCATTGCGTGTCCCGCTGGCGGTAGTATGTCCGTCCACGCAGCCTGTGCTTCATTGTACAGCTGCATTATACGTTACAAAGCACGCCACTGTTGATACTGGCTAACAGGAGCTGCAGTGGTAGGACAGAGCGGCACACACACATACGTACAACCGTAGATTATAGAACTTGTCTGAGCCTACAATTCCCTTAATGGTTACACAAACTCACACCGTAATCCCTCAATAGGGTTTGCCAGAGGTAATACACCGCATTTCGCACGTTTATGTTGAGTCCCAGTGTGAAAGGTTGCGAAACTGTCGCCACTATCCGGGCACGATATGGAAAATGGCAGCTACAATATATGGCAACCCGAGACTCGGACCCTCGACCTATCGGGTCGGATTGGTCGGTTAACCAAGGCAAGTAACAAACTGTGCTACCACGTCCTACCTTAGTGGTCCCTTAAAGGTTAGAGAGGTTATAACGAATTTAAATTAAGGGTAACTCAGAAACTTGTCTGAGCCATGCGAAGCCGAACATTCGGCCAACACTTAGCTTTTCTTCGTTTCAGAGCAGACCTCCGGGATAAGTTCCTAATTTTATTGACCTCAAAATGTGTTAAGAATACTTGATTTTAGTATTTATACGATGCGATTAAAATCAACTTTGATAATAAGATAGGCCTCTTCATAATTTATTATGATATTTAATTTCATTAAATGGAATTTAAAACGTCAAAAATTCTACTAAAACTACCACCTCGGTTCGGAATGCTCATGTAGGGGTTATAATCCGGCAAGATAATAATAATAACCACATCACGACACACAAATTGAATCAGCCCTGCAGTAAGTATCGTAAGAACTTGTATCGCAGGCACTAAGCAACGATATGGTATAAACTACATAGATAAGAATACTAAATCCAAGACCGGTAAGCGAAACAATGCGTCTTGCAAATAACACAAAGTCCCGCCCCCGCCGGGATTCGAACCCGGAACCTGTAGCGTAGCAGTCGGCTGTTTACACCACTGCGCCATCGAGGTCGAATAGCTCCGTAGTTGCTTTTTACTCGACTACGGCGAAGCAGAAAGGAGGGCTATGATTTTGACCAGTATGCACATATGTTTTACCTCGGCTAAACTGAATAGTTATGAACTTAATTTTTTTAATACCCAAATTAAATGTTATAAAACTAAATCTCCTTAATTTCCAACAGCTAACGACATACACTAATTAGATAATGTATTCCAAAATTTTAGCGTGCAATTAATAATTGCTAAATTTATCATTAAAATCAAGCAAACGAGAATGCATTTAGAATTTACACAGTTAATTAGCTCTAAATGAGCACTACATGAATCGTTGGTTTCGTAAGAGTTTTTGAAATTATCATGTTTAATTCTGCATCCAATTTAGAGATGAACGCATAAAGTTTCTGTTAAGGAAAATTTAAAGCAGACAAATACCGTAGCATTTAGATATTATTGTATTAAAATCGTCATGGTGGTAGATCTACATGCGAGATGGTACCTCCTTTCTATTTACAACGTGAAGCAGTTCGCTGTGTTTCGTTTAGAAGGATTGGAGAACTAGTGTAATTACTTGCGTGAGGGCTTAGAATCTTTACTTCTACATGGGCAACGGATAGGCGGTGCTCTTGCCTTTTTAGACATCATAGGCATAGTCGTGTCAATAGTCGGCGGCATCACTTTCCACTAGGTGAATCGTTAGCTTGTTTTCCCTTAACGCTGTAAAAACTTTTCCACTTTTCTTTATACACTACACGTTTTATTTACCAGGAGTAGTGTTTAATACTACCAATACTACTAAAATATCAAATCTTACTCTATACTTTGTTATAAAAACAAGTCATTCAAAAAACAAAATATCTCTAGTGAACGGTGCTAAAAAGGCCCCATCGGCAATAAAATATTTGAATCTAAATATGATGCATGGTATGTCAAATCGTAAAATGTCCATTTACTGCTTGATCCATAGCAACACGCAGTGGTGTGCCTAGAGTTTTAGTACAGGGCAAGCCGAGAGATATACTTCATACTTCCGTCGTGGACGAGCTCAGCAAAACACTCAGAAGTTTGTGAACAAGTCAGCAAAACCACAATTTCGGTGGCTTTAAAAAAGTCGTTTGATTTGTTAATGAATGAATAAGAGCGCGTACTTATTTTAGTTTGATAGGGCAAGCCGGGCTTTTGGGCTTCTATGACAGTACCGCCACTGGCAACAAGCTGCCATCTTGGAATAAAATTTGGAGATTTTCTACATGTTAAAGAATAAATAAAAAAAATTGAAACGATGAGAAGAATACAAAGGACTTAAGGAATAAAAACAATATCCTTTCTATTCCTATTATAAATAAGTAGGTTGTAAGGAAGTATGGATGGAATGAATGTTTGTTACTCTTTCACGCAAAAACTACTGAAGTCGCTGGCAAAAGCTAGTAGCCTGATAAATGTGTTTAGTTTTTTTACAAACAAACCGAAATTCAACAAGACTCGATTATCTAAAATCGAACCTTGAAATATCTAATAAATTAATTCTTATCAAAATTTTGTTTACAATAAACAAATAATACATAGGAATATGTACCTAATTCTGTTATGTAAACAGGCCTTGGGAAATTAGGTGAATAATAATATTTATTTTAAACATTAGATTTCAAGCCAAAGGTCATTTGATTTCGATTCCTTAAAATTACACTAATTAATTATATGGATTTAATCAAAATCAAACAAAATATTCGTTTTAAGTAAAATATTTATAAGATTTTTTTTACTTCAAATCGATAAACTTAAATTTAAAAGAATTATAAAAAAAATTGAATGATTTACTAAAATTCTGCAAAAACCCCGATTTGATTTTATTGGAAAAGTTTAGTGTAATTTGTTATCATAGATTTCCTTTAAGCTAGCAAGTGATAGAAAACTTACATGATAAAAACAAACATCCACCTAATCGTTGATTTTTTTAAAGAAACGGATATTTATCATTTGATCGATTTTTTTAATTTATCGAGTCCTGGATACAAGTCCTTTGGCATTCTCTTACATCTTTAAATACAGAAATTCTTCAATATCTACATAAAATTGGAACTATTGCTCGAATAGAAAAAAAAAAACTACTTCAAGACAGACATTTTCATCCCATCATCATCATAACATCATTTCACCATCTTCAAGAACGAAAAAATTATAATTACGGAATATTTATGCTGTATGGGCTAACGCTCTTTGCCTTTCATTACAAAAGGGAAGAGCGATACCAAAAAAATCACTGCCCATCATTTTAATTGAATAATCTTGTATCGCAGACACCAAGCAACGATATGTTGACTACATAGAAAAGAATACTACATCAAGACCAGAAAACGAAACAATGCGTCTAGCAAACAAAATAAAGGCATTATTTCTCTTTGCACGACAATGCTCGTCAAACCTGTCAAGCTGGCGGATAAACTAGTTGACAACGTACGTTGTAAGGCAAACAATTAAAAACGATTGTTCTGAGAAAAACAAACGAAGGATACAATGCTTGGGTTTTAATCAAGACGTAGCATTATCATTTTTAAAAGAAAAAAATCCGTCATTTCCGTACCAACTACACTTTAACAAAATTTGATGGTCTGTATTAGGGAATATTTATGACTTTTTTCTATTTATTTATCATAATTCGATACCACATGTTTACACAAATCCGTAAAATTTTCTCAAATATTTGACTTATTAACTAAGTTCTAAGGCTTCAAAGTCGTTGGTTAGACAGAGAGATCCGATATGTACTATGACGTCAAAGTACACAGGCGTCATACTTCCATAGAAAACGATGTTCCGATGAGCGAGATAGATATATTTACTTTTAATTGTTATATCTCCTAGGTTTATCGTTCAATTCTAATTCCGTTTTCACTGTAAATATGCTATTTCCACATACTTTACGATAAATTGATTGAATAATCAAATTAAATTTCATGCATATTCCCTATTGTTCAACTGCAAACAAAATTTCTTGAACACAACAGAAAAAAACACCTGGTACTAATTGTTTATAATTTAAAACATCTACTTAATTCGTTTGTTTTTTTTTGCTTGAGTTTTTTTTTAATCTGCCTAAATATAATTTCTTTAAAAGTCCTGGAACCATATATTCATCGTCATCATTCATCATTCAGTCATCATATATTCTGGTATAGGTTAAATCTAAACCATTACCTATATAATAGATGTAAAAAACAAAATTCTTTAATTTCCGCTTAATAAATCATACGACTTGTCAAATATTTATAATTTATTCCATTTTTTTTAGCGAGCTTAACCTTCGTTCTTTGACCTTTATTACTAGCCTTAAAACACGATTACGGAAAAAATTTGTCTTATAAGTTCTCACGGGCACGGGAGGCACGGGCCCAGGGGCTCCAATATTAGGGGGCCTCCAACATTAGGGGGCCTCCAGAAGTAGAGTCCTAAGGTCGCCATTTTCTAAAGATGGCATCGAATAATTGAAGGGAACGTCTACAAAAGTGGGGATCGCCAGTTTCTTAAAAAGACATCGATGAGAATACCTAAAAAATACAAAGGATGAAGGAAGATCTACGTGCGCGATCGTCTGCGTCGGTACCTCCCTCCTTTCTATTTACAACGTGAAGCAGTTCGCTGTGTTTCGGTTCGAAGGATTGGAGAACCAGTGTAATTACCGACGCAAGAAGTATAACATCTTTATCTTTGCAAGCGCAACGCATTGGCGGTGCTCTTGGCATTCTCAGACATCAAGAAGTTTAAAGGGTTTTAAGGGTCGTGTCCATAGGCAGCGGTATCAGTTTTCGTTAAGTAAACCGTCATGTTTGCCCGTTGCATAAAAATAAGGAGAATAGAATAAAAATAAAATGGTGGTCAGTCAGCGACGGGGCCTGAACGGCGGGCTGGTGCCCAAGGGCCTCGGCAAGGCCTAAGAAGGCCCTGTTTAACTTTAGTCAGTACACTATTCATGTTATTTATTCATCAATATACTTCTCTATAATTGATTTTTAAAAAAATATAGATAACTTATTTATTTAATTCTGAATGTTTCATATTTGACACTAATAGTTGAAAATATCGTATTTATTATCTTATAATAAGGTTATTTCACAACATACAAAGAAATACATTACGGCAAACACATATTAATCGTGGATTAATTTTAAAATAATCGTTTATCCAATTAACATAAAATTAATACAAATATTTTCATTATATACTATTAATCTAGTAATCGGAGAATATATTGTTTAGGCAAGAGAGACTAGGCTTCTCTTGGGCATGTTCTACCTAAGACTCCATTGCCGCTTATGATCAGGCGGGATTAGGGTCAAACGCTTGCCTAGTCTAAAAAAAAAGTGTGAACAAAAAAGGTAGGTAGGGGATTTGAGACGAGATAAAAACTTTTACAATCCTACTTATATTAATAGGAATGTTTGTATCTTTGTTACTCAATCAAGAAAAAAGGTCTAAAGAAATTTGGAATGAAATTTTACACACTTAACATTATGGCACAGCACGTTTTCACAGCTCAAGTTATGATGGGTTTTGAAAATCAATTTACAAAAGAGGATGACAATAAATTCAATACTCCAAGCGGGCCAACCAAAAACGCTCGCTGGGCCGCTTGCCGTACGTTGGAGAAGAATAACCTAAAAAATGCGGGCAAAGTCTGAGGAATACGCTATACTTCGTCCAAAATAACTTGATACGGATGACATACGCAAATGAGCCTAGTCTAGACTATTCACATCACTAGTGATGTGACATAACTCAATCAAACTGTTAAAATCTATACATATCAATCGAATTAGATTTTTTTCAGTTTAAATAAATTTGGTTTTTGTGTTTTATTTCCAAAATATAACGTTAAAAATATAATTTGCTGTATGAATTGAAATTCGTTTGCGATTTTTTGAATGAATATTTACACATCACACATCAATACATACAATTTGTTATAGAACATCTATTTATAGTTTTAAAGTTTAAACTAATGACTAAAACGTAAATTGTAAACGTAAACCGATATACATATGTTACTTAAGAGTAAGATTATCCCGTTCAAATCGATACAAAAAGTGTATAAAAAGTGATTGATCGATTCACACCATCCCTAACTTTTTTGTCAATCCAAAACAACTTTGCAAACACGTAAACATTCGTTTGTAAAAACTATTAAAGAGTTCAAAAATGAGTTAGATCTTCTGCTTTCATATATAATATGTTTAAAAGTCATGTTATGTGTTTATTTATATATTGTTATATTTAAAGGGGTTTTTAAAACGCTGGTTTAAAGTTGTATCGTTGGTCTGCGTTTTAACTGTCATTCGTATCAAGATATTCGGACAAAGTATAGTCTTCCATATAACGTGTCATAAATCACGCATTTTTAGGTTATTCTTGCTACAGTAAACAGTTGGGCCACATTTTTAATGAATGTGTTTTTCCTACAAGTTATGCAACAAGCAAATGACGGCCATTGAACTATGCCTTGAAATATTATAAATCGATTCCATGGCCGATGTAACAGAACATAACGATAAACTTAGCCTGCGGAATCGTTCGGGTAGAAATTTTGGGTTTTTTTTTTCGCAGTTTGTATGAATTTCACACTGCAAATGATATCATTACATAAACATACACTCACGCCTTAATAAATCCCTCGAGAGGGGTAGGCAGAGGTGTTAAACACAGTATTTCGCATGTTTACGTTGAGTCCCATACTTGTGACATTTATTTATCTCTGACAAATAAAAATCTAATAAAATTAAAATGAATTATAACTTTATGACAGTATACAAAAATTACAAGGTACTTGACAAATCTGAGATTAACAAAAACCGGCGACACAAAACAATATGACAGAATAAAAATTTAAATAATAAAATATTCTTGAGCTTTAAAGTATCCGAGCGAGGTCGTACGAAGTCACAGGCGATAACTAGCCTTATGGAATCATTACTCAAAGGTTGATTCCCCATATCAGGATGACATAACCTTAGTCCAAGGTACAGTCGAGATCTGTAACTGGAGCATGTTTCGCAGTACAATCGCGGACAGGTGTCCTCATAAAAGTATTATTTTAATTCTGTACTTTTATTAAAATATTTTAAGGAAGAAATTTCTGAAGCTAGGTATCTGATTCGAAAAAAAAAAACTGTATATTGTACGAGGTAAACAGTAAATTATTTAATCTGTCTAACTCATCTTAAAGAAAATGGGCACTGAAAAAAAATCGGTAAGAATGGCTATTTATTAGATTTTTTTTATTGTAAGAGGACGTGGTAGCTTAGTTTGTTACGTGCGTACGTTAACCGACCCAAAATAGGTCGAGGGTTCAAGTCTCAGGTTGCCGTAGGGGTAAGTGTTGAACCTTTGGACGGCTTTACCTTTGGACACTATCAATTTCTTGCAAAATACAAATCGATTGTATGCTTTGTGAACGCATCCACAATTATTTTTTCTCATATGGCAACATTAAGCTATCTGTCATTTCATTCAGTGACTGTTTTCGATTTTACCGGCTATTGTGAGTTTTGTGCTTAAAAAGTAAGTATTTTTGCTATTTTATTAACTGATTTTCTCTTGTCCAGCATGGCGTATAAGCACTATCGTGTACACAGTGTAAGATTTGTTGTTTTGTCGCTAAATTCTACTAGGTTATTATAAGCTAGGTCCAATAGATTTTAAAACCTGAGACGTATTTTCATTTATTACTTAATTTTTACCTTTGGACAGGGCGTTGAGTGTACCTTTGGACTGTCCAAAGGTACATACAGTATGATGTACCTATGGACAGTTGTTTAGTGAGATTCAATATAACTTTATTTATTGTTTTTTCAGTGCCTCGGAGTAAGACGGGCAAGAAGAGAGAAAAGCATTGTGCTGACGTGCTGACAGAAGCCGTCAAGGCCATACAAGAGGGGTCTACAATTAGAAAAACCGCAGAAAAGTTTAAACTGCCCAAATCAACACTCTTCTTTTACGCAAAACATAACAAAGGGAAGGATTCTGTAAAAGTTCTGCCAAATGATGTTAGGAAGGTTTTCAACGTAGAAGAGGAAGTGCAGCTGAATGCTTATATAAGAAAAGCGGCATTATTACACATGGGCCTGAACACTAAACAAGTTCGGGAACTTGCATATGAATTTGCATTGAAAAAGATGAATCCAAACATTCCTCATTCTTGGCATGAATATAAAATGGCTGGCCTTGGATGGCTCAGGTGTTTTAGAGAGCGAAATCCACAATTATCTTTGCGAAAGCCAGAAGCGACGAGCATTGCAAGAGCTACCAGTTTCAACCGACATAATGTAAATAACTTCTTTGAAAATCTTCAGAAAGTTCTTGACAAATATAAGTTTCCACCTGAATCAATATTTAATGTTGACGAGACGGGAATATCCACAGTCCATAAACCTCCAAAGGTATTAGCTCCAAAGTCAATCAAACAGCTGGGGAAACTAACGTCAGGTGAAAGGGGAATAAATAATACCATGATCGGTTGTGTGAATGCAGTTGGGAACTCAGTACCTCCGCTGATTGTCTTTCCTAGGGTATTTTTTAAGGACAATATGCTAAAAGGAGCCCCACCAGGTTCCGTTGGTGCGGCTAATAAATCTGGTTGGTCTACAGAGCCCATTTTCAGGCAATATCTGGATCACTTTATACATTTCGTTAAACCTAATAAAGATAAACCAGTACTTCTCATCATGGATAACCATGAGAGCCATATCTCAATAGAAATAATAGATAAAGCCAAAGAAAATGGGATTATCCTTTTGACATTACCACCACACACCTCTAACAACTTGCAGCCTCTTGATAAATGTGTCTACGGGCCATTTAAGAACTACTATAATAAGACAGCTGATAAGTGGATGCTGAATCACCCAGGCAAACCGATCACGATATATGATATCGCAGAAATAATTGGAGAAGCTTATTTACTGGCCTTCACACCAAAAAACATAATTAAAAGCTTTGAAGTCACAGGAATAAGTCCTTTTAATAGGGAGATTTTTACTGACGACGATTTTTTGTGTTCCTATGTCACTGATCGTCCACAGATATCAACAACACAAGAACAAGAAAACATAGCTCCATCTGAATCTGTGGAACTTGACTTGAATATGCCTGATAACTTGGTGTCTGAACGTAGTCCTCCTGTTACATCTTCAAATCCTGACTATTCGCCTTTGCCTAAGCTAAGTGAAGAGAATGAGCAGGTCGAGCTGAGTCCCCCTGTTGTTTCTTCGAAACAAAATGAAATTACTGTTGAGGTTGATGTTCATGCTCCGCCTAAACTGAAAAATAAGGAATCGCAAATAGATCAGGTGCGTGCTCTGGTCCAATCCGATTTAGAAAAAATTTCTTTGCTAGAATCAACACAAGTTCATGATGAACCCCAAATGCAAAAAAATAAATATATTCAATCGAATGCTGTAGCAGGTCCAGCCCTTGATGAATCTGTTGCGAATTCCAGCTTAGATGACATGTCTCTATTACAATCCATACGTCCATTCCAAACAGCAGGCCCAAGAAAGTCAACACAAAGGGGTAGAAAGCCTGGTAGAACTCGAATTTTAACGGATACTCCGGAAAAACAAGCTTTACATGATGAAGCGATGAAAAGAGCTGAAAATAAAAGAAAATCTGTGAAACCTGAAACTAAAAAAAATAGATGTAAAAAGTCGAAAAAAGAAATTCCAAAACTTAATATTCTTGAAAATAAGCAACTGCCGCTAGTGGCATGTAAAGTATGTAAAAAAACTGATCATAAGAAAAAGAATATGATATCCTGCAATTTGTGCAAGTCATGGTATCACCTGAAATGTGTTAAAAAGTCCCACAAAGAACAGTTTGATTCTGATGACGAAAATGGATTCATTTGCCAAGACTGCTATATCTTGGAGGATGATAGTTTGGATGATATTTCTGATAATGACAGTGACGAATTTGCTACGGAATTGTATGAGGAATATCTTCAGTCCAAAAATTAGATAACTTGATCCAAATATTTGTTACATTTGTTTTAAATTTTATGACTGTTTCCAAGTTTTATTTTCATTCCAGATGTTATGTCCAAAGGTGCAATAGGCATGTCCTAAGGTACAAATATAAGCTGTACCTTTGGACAATTAGGGTATTTTTTAAAAACATTCAACTACTCTTAAATGTTGATGTTTAACATAATAATTACAACTGCTTTTCAAAGACTGACTAAAGGTTAAGATAGCTGTGCCATAAGTTTTTCTTAATAATAAAAACATTTCTTACAAAAATATGTTTTATTATAAATTCTGGAAAGTGTCCAAAGGTAGAGCACTTACCCCTATATTGTAGCTGCTATTTTTCTCATTGTGCCCGGATAGTGGCGACAGATTCGCTGGGACTCAACATAAACATGCGAAATGCGGTGTAACACCTTTGCCTACCCCTCTTGAGGAATTAATTACGGCGTGGAGTTTATGTTTTATGTAAAATTCCTGCCAACCAATTTACCAATGTAATTGACCAATTTTGATAATAAAAATCTGCACGTTTAATGAGAAAAGCAAAACATGAGCATTATGTATTTATATTTGTAAAGAACTGTATATACCATGGTTTTGAGCAAATGAATGATTTATTGATTTATTTATTGTGTAGGTATTATATACATAATTAAATAACCTGTAGGTAATCACAAGATATTTCTAGACACAGTAATGCCTGAAGGTTGATATGTAACTTTTGAGAAAAAAGTTAAAATACAGTCGTTGACTGTACCAGCTTGGTTGATTAATAATTTTAATGATCTAGACTTGCTTTTTAAAGCTGTATCCGCAATTATTATTCAAGCTGTATACATATACTCCCACATATATAATATATGTATTTACAGCTGTATAAAGTTCAAATAACTGACCTTATGGTGCATTAATTAAGTGTTAGCAAATAATTTCGTTAAGAATTTGTAAAATATATGTAGGACAAAATAATTTAGATTTAACCAGTAGCAATATTGCAAATATATTAACTTAAATCTGTTTTACAATTTATCTGACGATCTCTGTGAAGCAGTGGTGTAAGCAGCCGACTGCTACGCTAGAGGTCCCGGGTTCAAATGCCGGTGGGGGCGGAATTTTGTGTTATTTGCAAGAAGCATTGTTTCGCTTACCGATCTTGGATGTAGTATTCTTTTCTATGTAGTTTATACCATATCGTTGCTTAGTGCCTGCGATACAAGTTCTTACGATACTTACTTAAGCGTTGAGGCAATGTTTGTTTCTTACTGTGGTTTATTTATTTAATATCTAATTTTATTTTACATATTTTTGTAATTAATGTATATTATTTGTATTTTTCTGATATAACTCGAAATTATTGTCCTTGCTTATATTTGGTCAATCAATTATCTGTTTAATTGTAATGCATTGTGGAATGCTTAAAATTAATTATTATTCTCAATTTCTTCTAATTAAATTCATCGCGAGTCCCGCTGTCGGTAGTATGTTCGTGCACGTAGCCTGTGCTTCATTGTACAGCTGCATTATACGATACAAAGCACGCCACTGTTGATACTGGCTAACAGGATTTGCAGCGGTGGGACAGAGTGGCGGTTGTGACGATTTATACAACTTCATGAGCACACAACCAATCGTACACCTGATAGAAAGTGATGCCGCCTATCAACACGACGAGGCCCCTGATATCATAAAACACCAAGAGCACCCCCTAAGCGTTGCCCATTTAGAATTAAAGTTGTTATAACTCTCGTGGTGATAATTACACTGGCTGTCCAATTCAAACCGAAACACAGCGCGAACTGCTTCACGTTGTAAATAGAAAGGAACGTGGTACGAACACAGAAGTACGCGAACGCGAACGCGTACACGAAGTACGAATGTTTTGTTTTATAAAGCACCTTTTGCTTATGATTTTTTTTCTTGTTTCAGGTCTGTTTATTCTCCTAATGCTCGGGTTCATCGCTCTTGCGTCAGCTTGCTTCATCCTCATCGTCAACCCCTATGATTTCCTATTTAAACAGGTAACTTAAATAACATAGCCAGTTGACCGACCGAACTACCCAATAGGACAAGAGTTCGGTCATAAGTTGTTCACCATGTTCCTCATTGTGCTCTAATAGTGGCGTTAGATTTGCAACCTGTCACTCAACTCAACATAAACATGCGAAATTCGGTTTGTAACACCTCTGCCAACCCTTCTCCAGGGATTACAGCGTGAGTTCGTGTATGTTCAACATAACATGAACCCACGCGGTAATTAATCTATCGAGAGGGGTAGCCAGAGGTGTTAAACACGGCAAGTTTGTTTGCAACCTGAGACTCGAACCCTCGACCGGTCGGGTCGGGTCGGTTAACCAATGCACGCAACAAACTGAGCTACCACGTCCTACGTTTCATTAAACTCCATTTTAACTATCACGTAGCTTTTTTTTTCGTCACAGCAAGGGCAAACAAGCAGATAGTTCACCTAATGCAAAGAGATCGGCTTTTGACGAAAACTAACTTAACAAAGAAATATAAACATACCAATTGAATTTATGAGATACGTTTTGTATTTCTAACTAAAATAAATCATGACAATCCATGCTTTTTCAACGGTTACATTTGTCTACTTTTATGGGAATAACACAACGGTATACATGTAGATAGAAAACATCCAAGTCCTCGGAATAAATACTCAATTGCATCACGAAAATGATGTGATTTGCAAACGGGTACTTGTAGCAGAAGTTTGCTGCAACACGAAAGCCTAACCTAACCTATATAAGCTAAATATATAAACCATAGATCTATTACTTTGTAGATACACCATACCATACAAAACTTAAAAATTGTCATCGATTTAGTGACAAAGAGACAAAATCTATTAGAAACAAACACGTGTCAAGGACGTGGTAGCTTGGATAACCGACCGACCCGACCCGACAGGTCGAGGGTTCCAGTCTCGAGTCGGCGTAAGTTGTAACTGCCATGTTTCTCAATGTGCCCGCATAGTGGTGACAGATTCGCAACCTGTCCCACTGGGACTCAACATAAACATGGGAAAAGCGGTGTGTAGCAAGCACCTCTCCCGAGGGACTACGGCGTGAGTTTATGTTTTTTGTAGAAAGCAACACAAAAAAGCAAATTCAACTTAAGAACAGTGTAAAAAGGTGTATAAACCGATTTTATTAAAAAAAAAAAAACAAAAGTAAAATTACTAACAAATGTCGCTTGTACTCTACAAAAAGTCCACCCAAGTGTACATTTGGTGAGGTCGTTTACTGTCACTAGATTGTGTTTACCAAACCTAACCTAACCTAACCTAACCGTGATCTTACGTTCATAGAAAGTGACGCTGCAAGATGGCGGCGAGATATTCGAAATATGGCGGAAGCCAGAGGTGGATTTGTACACGAGGATATTCCTGTTTAACGTGACGAACTCAGAAGAATATATGTCAGGGAAGGACACGAAGCTTAAGATGAAAGAGATCGGGCCATATGTCTACAAGTAAGTAACTATATAACATAATCTATTATCAAAACTCAAACTCAAAATAACTTTATTCCGTTGACTTAAAAAAAGTAATTAGAATCGTCAAATGAATTACTTTTTTTCTTAAAAATTACTCGACCACCGTTACCGAAAATTTATGTTGGGGAATATTCTGTAATTTGGTAATAATATAATAACGACTACTGTGGTGCAATGGTGTTATCAGCCGTCTGCAATGCTAGAGCTTCTGGGTTCGAATCCCGGCGGGGACGGAACTTTGTGTTATTGCAAGACGGTTTCGCTTCCTGGTGTTGGATCTAGTATTCATATATATGTAGTTATACCATATTGTTGCTTAGCGCCTGCGATACAAGAATATATTTAAGTGCAGTGCTTCAACTGTGTTTACGAGTTTGATTTGAAACGGAATCTATTAAACTCATTTGTACCTACTTCAACATATCTTCAATTCAACTCAACTTTGCATAATTTAGGCTCTGACAGTACAATTTTTTTTCCCAAATTAAACAACTTAGATAAAGTTGTAAAAGTACATTCAATTCTAACTACACAACAGTTAGAATTTCTTTGAAAGAAGTTTTTCTCTCGTAACTCTACTACTAACTAAGTAACTCGCTTTACAAAGACGCTCGAAAACTACCGAATTTAATTTCGTAAGCAATTACAAAAGGCAATTTATTTCAGCCGAACTAATGTTTAAAATAACAGCGTCCATATTTGAAGTTGCGAATATTTTGCGAAACGAACCAATTGAGCAACCTTATCTTAGTATGTGAAGCCGCGGGGCCTGGACTAGTTAATAATGATTTTAATTGCATATAGAGTAATTGTTAAGAAAGGTTTGTCTAATTTACAATAGGTTTAATTGCGATTTTGCAATAGATATCCGTATATTAGACACAAGTTTGCTTGTATTGGTAATGCGTAGATCAGTTTGTTTTATGAGCCTAAACCGTTGAACATATTCCTATAGAACTGTTAAGACAAATTGAATTCAAAAGTCAAAGTCAAAATGTTTTTATTCGAATAGACTTAAAATAAGCACTTTCAAATCGTCTTTTTTTTTACTACCACCAGTTGCTTTTTCCAATATTCAAATACAGCATATTTACTACAAATTATAATTTTTCAACATAATAATTCTAGCTACACTCCAACTGTCAATAAGATAAACCTGTGCAGCTAATTAAATTACTTCCATATATCTTTATCCTCTACATTCTAAGGAGGATCCAATGTTATGCCCCTGGTTCGATAGGTCAGGTATGGCGGTCGTACCTATGTTTTTTGTTTTCTACCATTGCCTTTATAAAGACAATACAGTCTGATCGATTGTATAGGGAGCGATAGCCACGGTAAAGTCACGGTAAAGCTGCTAGATCATCCGGGGCGCAGCATTCGTCGTTTAGAAAAAAAAGTTACGTCCCATTAAAAACAATGATTCCAATCAAATTATAAAATCGCTAGCCACCGATTCAAGATAGCGAATGCAAAATGAACTTGTTAAGTTATTAAAATTGTATTTTGTATAAAATCTTATCAATAAATTTGTAGGTTATGTTTTCTTTAATGTAATAAGTATGAAAAAATACTTGAAAATAAATTAGCAACCCGCCCTGGCTTGGCACAGATATTATGAATGTTTTAAATCCATATAAACCTTCCTCTCGAATCACTGTATCTATAAAAAAAACGGCATCAAAATCCGTTGCGTAGTTTAAAGATCTAAGCATACATAGGAACAAACAACGGAAAGCGACTTTGTTTTATACTATGTAATAATCAGACCTGATGTTATTTTGGCTCTTAGCGTCAAACATTTACTACCCGACTACGGCTGGCATATTCGAAACGAAGGGTAATGATTTCATCAGTATATATGTCTGTAAGTGTGGTGAAAAAATATGCGACTTATTGTTTTGTCGGCTAAGTTCGTTTTCCATAAAGTTTAGCATTAAGTTGTCATGAGACGTCATTAAATAAATACGATTATTGATATATCGGATAGCAGCGTTCGGGAATCTTCGCGAAAACCGAAAAATAACGAAGTCGCTACCTCGCACTATCAGTGTTGCCAACGATAATTTTGAAATTCCGTTGTTTTGACTTTGGTCCGTCAGAAATCCGTATGTTTTTTAATGAAATCGTCAAAATTTGATCATGTCCATTCCGTAAAAAAAATCCTTAAAATGTTATTTTTCCTGTTTCTTCCTCCAAAATCCGTTAAACTTGACGGGGAATCCGTCAACTTCGCATCATTGCACACGTATATATTGTATGTTTGTATTTTTTGCGAACTTTCTACCGTAATAGCTCCATAACCTATTTGTAGTGTAATAACACCCTGATAAAATTTTGTTTGTTATCCAGGGAAGCCCTAGAACACCAGGTAGTTGGCTTCAATGACAACGGCACCTTATCTGCTATCCCGAAACACCCCCTCACCTGGGTGGAGGAGCTGTCTGAAGGTCACCACGAAGACGACCTGGTGATCGTCCCTAATATCGCACTCTTGGTGAGTTATGCACCTTATTTTGACAACTGACTGCTACGCTAGAAGTTCCGGGTTCGAATCCCGGCGGGGGCAGCACTTTGTGTTGTCTGCTAGACACATTGTTTCGCTTACCAGTATCGGATGATGTATTCTTATCTATGTAGTTTATACCATCTTGTTGCTTAGTCCAGGACTGAGTCGAAGTGTTTATCATAACGTGGTTTTTTTCTTTTGGTTTACCTACTCATTTGAAGTACCTTTTAAATTTAAACAAAAATATTGACCAAAAACAAGTAAAGCGAAAAAGTTAACTAAAATCAAAGTTAACTAAAATTTAAACAAAGTTGATACATACAGTGTTAGATGAACTATTTAATTTATTATTTTATTAAATACTTAATTTAAAATATAATTGATAAAACCCTAAGCTTCAGCTTAAGCAAATCATCCCCTATTTAACCCGCTTGGAGTAGAATTAAAAAAGTTATTGCATTCTATATAACAAAGCGCATTGAACATGTGCTAAATAAATTATTAAAAAAAAAAATTGTTTGCTATATTTTTAAGAATTATTAATCTACATCTACATTATTAATACGAATATTTATTATAATATTAATGTATGACAAGATGACAGACACAAAAAAAATGATGTCATAATAACATAATAGTCTAGTTCTACATAAAACATAAAAACTGTGGGCAAGATGTCACGAACCAATGAAAAAAATCAATTAATACCCGTTCATGAGCTTCTAGAACAAAACTACATTAGCCTGGAATTAAATTTTATTTGTTTTTTAAATGAAAAAATACCGGTATTCGGTGTTTTAAACAGTTTTTTGTCCGATTTTTTAACACTCAATTTTTTGTCCATCAATAAACTACAATAAAACAATAAATGAATAAATTAGGCGGTTAGTGACGCAGGTGAAAATGAGAAAAAAGTGTATTTAAACCTTTTTTTAGTAACATTTAGATTGGATTGAAAAATGTTTAAATAAAAAGACCGTCTGATTTTTATATATTTACTGTATACTATGTATTGCTTACGGTATCTTTTTGTGTAGTGCAAATAGAATATTATTTAAAAATCCCTCATTTACTCTATCACTAGCTTCATGTCCCAAACAGTAATGTAAATAAATAGCATAGTAATTGGATATAACGTAAGGCAGGAATATCTTAATTTTGCATTAGTATATATTCAACACTACAAATAAATTTTGATAAACAACGCATAAGATCTTCGATATGCAAGCACTGACATTATCGCAGACCTAAAAAGCCGACGTTTGCGAAACTCAAAACACTAGTCCCTAATGTCGGGAACATCTTCACTTGACATCTCAGTCAAGCTAAAATCACTCTTAACTATTTTCAGTAAGTCCCAACCCAAATTCCATAGTAGAAATGTTTTCTTAAAAAACATAACTTGACGCAGAAATCACTCGAATCGGGACTTTAGATCATTGGATTAAGATTTATAGAGAGGATAAACGAAGAGTTAAAAAAAATAAATAGAATGCTATTTGGTAATTTTGAGGTTATTTTTCAATTACTACAAATTTCATGGGTTATGTGTGTGTATTGTTGAGATTCTACTAGTCTATTTGATCGTAGGATGCAATCATTACACAATTATTAAAGATAGTGGGTTTTCTCGTTCAATTTGAAACAGATGGGCTGGGATATTACCTTCTATAATGAATTCGGTCGCCATTTTGAATTTTAGAGTTGTAACCTCAAAAATCCTTTTGGTTGGCAAACGTACACTTATTCTACATTTTAATTAGCACATAACTTAGTGTGAAACGTTGACACTTAAGTTCTATTACGAGTTAAAATAGATAGGAAAAGGATATCTACTAAACCACACGCGCGCGAAAATCCTTCTGCTTAGCAATTTTCAATTTTACACACTTCCCTTCTTCTGCTAAAGTCTTACATAGTGGTTCCACACATTTTTATAAAAAGTCAAGCGCAAATAAGAAATCGATTCTCGTGTATGAAAGTGATACCACCGCGTATTGAGATGACGATGCCCCTGATGTCGTGAAACACCAAGACCACCTATGCGTCGCCCATGCAGAGGTAAAGAGGAAATCACACTGGCTCTCCAATCCTTCGAACCGAAACACAGCGAACAGCTTAACGTTGTAAATATAAAGGAGGGTGGTACCGACGCAGACGATCTCACACATGTCTACCACCTGTAGATACCATAGAATGCTTGCCAATAGATGTTAACAAAATGTGACAAACATACTGGTCTTTATCTCTTTCTAACTAATTAGTCTAGCCGTGTTAGTGACTGACTATACATGTGTACTACATACAAGAAGCGACCAACTATGTATTACTTACGATTTTTGCCAGGTTTTGACTTCCTTCCCTTCCTACGCAAGAAAAACAATCGGCTGACCCCTTTTGTTTAGTACTTGGTGCGTAAGAAACATTGTTGACCCCTAACCCCCCTTTAAATTACGTAATGTCTTACGAAACATGCCATCCAGGGCCCCTTAGACAAATGCTATCATTCTGCAAGCGGTAACGCCTACAGATAGTAAAAATGTACGGAAATTACAATTCCTCATTCCTCCTCAGTACATTTTTAATTTCTGTTGGCGTTAACGCTTGCTGAATGATGGCATTTGTCTAAGGGGCCAGGCCCCTAAACATCTTTCGTTGAAACTAAGTTGTTTTTAAACAAAGCAAAGAAACATAATCATCCTACCTATCGATTGATCCTAGATATTCTGAAATGTTTATAACCTAAAATTATTGAACTAAAATACCGCCTTAAGATGATTTATTAAGTTTAGAAATACATAACGGAGATCAGATCTGATAGTGTACTTTGAAAGTTAGGTGTTTTACCTCAAAATTTAACGGCGTTTAGCAATTTGTTACAGCAATTTGCAGGGCCAAGAAAATAGCAAGTTAAGGCCCTGATTTCAGACAATAATTACAGTTGAATCCGTTTATAATGACATCGAAAGGAATTGACAAACACGTCATAATAGACGGACGTCATATTTTGTGACGAAAATAAAAACCTTTATATGTAAATATGTGTGTATTTTAATAGAGGAACATAGTAAATACATTTGTATTAAACATACATATTAAATCAAAACAAAAATTGCACGAAGTACATTATACACGGACATATTGTATTCCACACATCCATTTAGTCCTTGCTTATATTATAAACGCGAAAGTTTGTAAGGGTGTATGAATGTTTGTAACTCTTTCACGCTAAAACTACTGAATGAATTTTAATGAAACTCTACAATAATATAGCTTATACATCATAATAACACATATTCTATAATTTATAATGCTACTGTGTGAATTATCCAAGATATAACGATAAATGTGAAGTTATAAAAAATCCTATAAGAACCGTTTTCGACTTCTACGCGTACGAAGGCACAAGTTATGCTGGTATTATTTAAATACCCCATACAAATTACGTCAATTTAGGATAGAGACAGATATATAGTTCTATTACATAAGAACTCTTATTAAAGCAAATTGAACAATATACCGATCAACCGAGTTCATCAATCGACCTTACTAAGAAAAAAAAAGAAAAATTACTGACAAACATCATACCGTACAAAAAGTCCATGATGATTCCATGAGACAAATTCTAAAGAATCTAAATAATCTAAGCCGAAGAATTTTTTTAAAATAAAAATATATATTAATAAATAAATTTATTTATTGGCATAAGCACAATTACGGATTTCTATGAAGTCTCCGACACTCTAACTAGGCTAAAATACATGTATTTCACGAGTCAGACGCTTCTCCCATTTTTTCCAAAAGGTAAGTACATGTCAGGAAAGCTTATGAGACAAATTCTAAAGAAACTAAATACCCTCGAGCTGCCTCTAAAAAAATAATAATTGTAAAATTGTTAATAAATTGTATGGCTTAATTAATTAATTGTTGTTGTTTTGGCGACCTCGGTGGCGGAGTGGTGTTAACAGCCGACTACGCTAGAGATTCCGGGTTCGAATCCCGGCGGGGGCGGAACTTTGTGTTATTTGCAAGACGCATTGTTTCGCTTACCGGTCTTGGATGTTGTATTCTTATTTATTTAGTATATACCATACCGTTGCTTAGCACCTGCAATACAAGTTCTTACGATACTTACAGCAGGGCTGAGTCGATGTGTGTGTCGTGATGTGGTTTATTATTATTGTTTATTATTATCATGCCTGTATTGGTAGAACCATTTTGGAAACCGATACACTTAAAACTAACACCTAAAACTTGGTACCATGTATTCTGACATATAGAATAAAATAAATAGAAATCTGAAATAAGAACATACGGTTTAACAAATGCGCTTATTAACTTATACTTTCGATTTCGAGTACGCAGCTTTGTAACTTTGTTGATTCGTCTCTTTTTTGGGCCCAAATTACAAATAAAATTTCAAAATTCATTCCAACCATTTTTTCTATTAACCAAGTCATTATAAAACATTCTCTTTCATTCTCTCCACAAATTTTGATTTAATTTAAATGTTACATAGATGCTTATTAAATTATACACCGACTTACGCGGTTAGGGCTCGTTAAAACTTACGCGATAGGTAGCTATCGCGTAAATTCGGGTTATTACTGTACATCTACACGGGAGGACGTGGTAACTCAGTTTGTTACGTGCTTTAGTTAACCGACCGACCCGACCCCGTGGCGATAGATTCGCAACCTGTCACACTGGGACTCAATATAAACATGCGAAATGCGGTGTTTAACACATCTGCCTACCCCTCCTGAGGGATTGATTACGGCGTGAGTTTGTGTTTTATGTCTTATCTTACTCCATCCTCCATTATCAAGTATTGTCGGAGTATTACTATATATAAATTGGTTGATTTGTAACCTTTTTTTTCTATGAACTTTTATTGATAACTACTTGCAAATAACGGCTTTTGTAATGCGAAAGTGTGCACGTGTAGTTTCTAATATGAAAAAGAATATTATTAATGATGATCATTAAAAGTTGTTCTAAAAACCTTGACATCCTGTTAGTCGAAAAACAAGTATGAGTCATGATTAACTTGATAATCCTCTGTTATTAGGGTTCCATGCCATTAGGGTGACATCGGGACCCAACTAAGACATTGGGCAGTCCACCTATTGCGGTTCATGAGATACGTTTTAATTTAAGAATTTTGTGTTTTATTACCGCTATAACAATTGGAGCCCTTATGCTCCTTCTTACATAAGAAGCCCTTATATAAAACGTTATTTTTAAATTAAAATTCTTTACTTGTAAGGTTTTTATAGGTACATAAGGTCTTGATCTAATTAAGTTAATAGTTCCAAAAAACCCGCCACTGAGGGCGTATAAAATTATATATTTAATTAATTTGTCGTTTGGTATTGTTTCTAATTTTAAGATTACTCACTCAAACGGTTAAACGGAACCCACCATGTTGTAGTCAGATTCGCGCTTGACCAGTTTTTTTTATCATTCCCCATTAAAAGCTCAGTTAATTTTGACGTTAATATCAATAAATCCATACTTGATAGCGGTAAGGTTCTTGGACTTCGACTCTTTTCCTACGAATTTAACAATGTCAACAGACGACTATAAAACAACTTAAAAAAAATATTTATCGACATATCTACATAAATACTTAGTTATTTAACCTTTTTATAATATGTTTTATACTTGTCAAAGTCCATGTTCGTGTATTTTAACAAAATGGGCTAACACGAGTCATATAGTCATATATCTGCCGGGTACCATACCATTCTAAATTATTTAAAACTGATGTACATTTATTTTATTGATTATAATAACAGCAGTTGAAATACACTCTGAAGATTTTACTGTGTATCTATAATAATTCATTATATCATCTATTATGTCAAATAAAAAGAAAAACAATTACATTCACATTATACACTATTCTTTAAAACCTTAGAGGTCCTTAAAACTGCCTTTTTGGTATCGGCACAGCAATATGTTGTTGACAACAATGCTGAATGATGTAACAGTCAAGCCTACCAGCGATCATCATCAGGACGGAGTTACGCAGCGCGCTTTCGCATAGTCGCGTCAAACCCATGAATTCGCGCATCTGTGAACATGAACCGCATTACCGCCCTAAATGCATTGTTGTATTGGACGCGGAGAGCGCTGTAACACTTTTGAGTGTAGTTAGCCCACAGACTGCATGAGTACAGTGACGTACAATATGCTCTAAATAGCGTAGCCTGTACCTTTCTCCTACACCGCGGAAATCTGCCAGCAATCATATATATCGCCCGAACTGACAGCGCCCTCCGTCCCCGATCCATATCAGCATGACTCCTAATATGGTTCATGAGATACTGCCCGCTGATAGACAAATAAGACGAACTGTAGAAACTTAATCATGGGTTCAACCGGCACCCTTTCATTATGGTATCCTAAAATAAAAAAATCTAATGGAACCTTAAATATAAAAACAAAAATTACGCGTTAATTGATATGGAGTCAAAAATAATATCGTTACGACGAACCAACATTTTGTATCGAAATTTTGCTTTAAGAATCTGACAGGCATGTTCTTCAAATGATCGTGTCTTTTAAAGTAATATTATGAATGTTACACACTTTTTTCAAGCTTGTCTTAACTGTATCGAGTTTTTTTATTTTTGAAATTTTGCTGGTAACAAGCACCGGCATGGTATTTTTTTATTCAATACCAATGAGTGAAGCGATGCATCCATATTGCAAAACAAAAACATCTTCTCGCCCAGAATTTAATTAATTAAAATTAATCATTTTAATTTAATTAGTTCTTATTGTTATTAGTTCTGCAAGATGTTCTCTCTATAATTAAGAAATAACAATGGATTGTATTAATGTTATTATTTTTATTGCTTGTAAGATGTTTTTCTGTTTGGGAGTTCAAATAAATAAATTCAAAAGTTTGAGCTTTCGTCCCACTAAAGAAACTGACAAAAATTGCCCTAACCGTTTATTTATCTTTGCAGAGCATAGCGAACGTCGTGTACCCCAAACCGTTTCTGGTAAGGATGGGCCTGAACAACTTGATACGGTGGACGAACAGCCAGCCCTTGGTGAAGATGACGGCCAAAGAGTTCATGATGGGCTACAAGAACGGGCTCATGACCCTCGGCAACAGCTTCATGCCAGGCTGGATATACTTCGACAAACTGGGACTCATTGATCGGGTGAGCAATCTAAATCAAATTTTCGGTACATGACGGGATGATGAAAGATTTTCTTCTCTGTCATTACAAAGAACAATAAAGAGATAGCCTATATCGTTATCGCGCCTATCGCTCCTTATGGTGCTATGCTGTAGTTTTGCAGATCTTACGAGAGCTTGTTTTTGTTGTTGTAGTAAGTTTTGTTACTCCACGTCATGGGCGAATAAGCCTTTGATGTCTAAGAACCCCAAAGGCACCGCCAATGCGTTACCTACGCAGAAATACACAGTCAGGTCATAAGTATTGTCACACAGTAAAAACTTTTCTTTTAGAATGCTGGCCACAAAAAAGTTTATTGAATTCGAATTTCGAATTGTTCATGAAAATAAAAATGTATACTTTTTAAAATTTTACTCTTTTTTAAATATGGAGTGGACGCTTAAAGAAGACCGTGTTGCAGTTATTGCGATACATCGTTGCGGTTACGCGCCAATTCAAATTTTTGTCATACTGAAAAATTTGAATAGAACCAAAAGATTCGTTTATCGTACCATCAAACGTTACAATGAAGACTAGTGTAAATGACAGAAAAAATCACGGAGGTCATTTTGAATAAACTTTAGTGTCAAAAGAATCTATGTTTTGTTAAGTCCATTTTGGTATATAAATGGTTACATAATGAATAAACTTGTTTCAATTATTTTACATTAAGAATTTATGACCTGACTAGGTACAATACGTCATACCTCTCGTGTCCAGTTATTATACACGCTCTCCAATCCTGCAAATCGCAGCATGGTGAACTGGTTTACTCCAGAAAAAAGTAGGGTAGTAACCCAGACGATCTTGCGCTTACACCCGTATTTGAATGAAATCTGAATCTTATTTAAAAGGCCGGCAACGCATTTTGTAGCTCCTCTGGTATTGCAAATGTCCATGGGCGGCAGTATTCACTTTCCATCAGGTGATCTATCAGCTCGTTTGCCCCCTATCTTATATATAAAAAAATATATGAAATTATTTATTGAAATCTCAGATGTATGACTTCACCGGCGACTACGAGACGATATTCACCGGGGAGGGAGACGTTTCCAGTTCTGGTCTAATCGACACATATCGAGGGTCCACTGACCTGCCGCAATGGCCAGAGAAGCATTGCTCCAACGTGCAGTACGCGTCAGACGGCACAAAGTTCAAAGGAGGCTTGGACATGAATACTTCAGTGCTGTTCTACAGGAAGAGCCTGTGCAGGGCCGCTCCTTTGGTAAGCCACAAATTTAATAAAAAAGTTACACGCCTCGCAAAGTCGCTGTCAGAAACATTTAAGATAAAACATAATTTACATTTTAGCTAATTTCGTATAAGATAAAGCACAATTAAAAAATGTCTATAAAACCACGTTTTTCCCTTTCATTTTTAATTTCTTTATATTTTAGTGTTTCATGTTATAGTGACATTCAACAGAAATGGAAATTCTCTAAAAATTTGAAGAGTCTATTACGGTTTATGAGATACAACCCGCTCACAGACAGATGGACAGTGGAGTCTTAGTAATAGGGTCCCGTTTCTTACCCTTCGAGTACGGAACCCTAAAAATTATGTTTTTCTTTACTTGTCATGATTTTATGTCGACTCATAGTATTTTTAGGTTTTCTAGATCTTGATTGGCTTGATCTTGGCTTAGCTTAGTCTTGACAGACAAAAAATGGCTAAATAATTTTGTTAGGGAATCCTTCGTTTGTAGGTTCTGATAGAAACCCAGTAAAAATAATTTTGGAGTACACCCCCTAATCTGTCCCACCACTGCAACTCCTGTTAACCAGGATCAACAGTGGCGTCTTTTGATCAAATAATGCAGCTGTGCAATGACGCACAGGCTGTGCCCGGACACCCTACCGGCTGTCGCTGGACCCGCAACGAACTTAATCAGAGGAAATAGGTGGAAGTAAGAAAGCGGTTCAGACTTCTTAAACGTACAAGATCCATCCTTAATTTACCAAACTTTGATCATGATGATCCTGCAATTTTTCTACTAAATAAATTTCTCATTTCTTCACAGAACCCCGTAAAGGAGGGCGTGAAAAATGGCCTGAAAGCTTTGATGTTCACGTTCGAAGACAATTTGCTGGACAACGGGAAATACAACAAGAAGAACCAATGCTTCTGCAGAAATGGTAACTACATTTGTAAACTACAATATTATGGAGAGGTGAATATCGTATGACGTAGGAGGTAATCTTGAAGTTTTGAAATGATGTGATAGTTATTTGTGGGTTTTAATTCTAATAACCTTTTTCGTAGCTAATCCCTCGTCCTGTAGGGTTGAAATGTGCGTAATTTGATTATGTTCTGCTTATGTCAATATACGATTCGCGTATTTGAGACTTTTCTATGAAGATTCTTAGAATGGTCCCTAAGAGGCGACTTGCTTTTAAGTCAAAATTAAAAAATTAAAGCTTTTACGAATGCTTCAAAACTGCGTTTTTAATCCGACTCTACCATTAAATTTCAGCTTCATTTGTCAAATAGTTTCCATATAGGAAGGTGGGAACTTGATCCGCGTTAAGGGGTCCCGGGTTCGAATCCTAGGCAGATATTTGTGTGATGAATATGAGTAGCATGAGTAGCTAGTATCGTAGTTTTTAATCATGTATAAAATAAATATATACCTTCATCGCTAATGAGTTTGTTCTAGTATCGATTTAAAAGCCCTGAACTAGTTTCGGACTATTTGAACTGACCCAAGATGTTATTATTTCCAGGTAAATGTCTTCCAAATGGTCTGATCGACGTGACAGATTGCTACTACGGTTTCCCCATAGCCCTGTCCTACCCCCATTTCTGGAAGGGAGACGATGTTCTCTTCGAGAAAGTTGAAGGGATGAACCCCAATCGAGAGTTACATCAAACTAGGTAAGATATACCTGTTAACGCTTATAGGTATCTACCTACATACACAAATTGGTGACAAATAAGCGTTAATTATGCCATAGTCTTCTATTAACAGCATGTGGTCCTTCAAGATGGTCGTCAAAAGGTTTTACAGAGTCGGCAACATATTTTATAGTAAACGTCCATAGGCTACGGTGACTGCTTACCATCAGGCGGGCTGCAAGCATGTTTGCCACCTAAGTGATGTAAAAAATGACAGCTGATCGTTAGCAATTACCGTAGCCCATATATGCAATACACCATTTGAGCTCTCCCATTAAGATGAGATCAGTTTTCTGAACTGAGCATTACAATTTTACCTCTTCAAGTCAAGAATTCTTAAGGTGGATATGCATTTTCTCGGATGTTACACCTTCGGCCAAATCTTCTCTTACGACTAAGTAAGATTGTGGCCTGATGCTTGCCTGCTTTACATAAATACAGGTATATTTCCTTTATCACTCTCATTTTTCTATAAATAAATAAAATTTGGTTATTTATCTTCAGGTTTTGGATCCAACCGGAGTCAGGCCTTCCTTTAGACGTCAGCACCAAGTTCCAGATCAACATGGCGTTAGAGAACATCACGAACATCGAAAACGCTGAGAGATTCGCCAACATGTACCTGCCTCTACTTTGGTTTGATATTGTAAGTTTCCTTTTCATTAAAAAAATACTCACATGACCTTATACCTATGTCGTTTCATCAAACGTCACTTAATCTTAACTTTAATTGACTAAAATATTTTACACTTATGGCTTATTTCACCTAAATCCATTCCAATAAACATTTGTACATTCCATACCATATATCAAAAAGTTATTCTTATTCACGAATAGCTGTATATTCCATTGTATTATCAAGTTTTTGTTTTATGCCTCCTTAGTTGACTGCCAAAGTAGACATTTAAATAATCATCCACTTTTCTTACAGAGAATGTACACCTTACCAGAGCCCTTGGAGCGAAGGTTCCAGCTATACCTAAACATCTTACCAGTAGTGGAACAATCAGCCATGTACATCCTATTCTTTACTGGTGCTGTACTAGTTTTGATAGCGGTCTACAGACTCACCTTTAAGATCATGTTCAAAACCTTCGACGGTAAAAAGAAACAGCGCAACTTCATCATCGGGAAGGAACTGAGGCTGGAAAAAGAGAATGGAGACAAGAAGAAGCATGATCGTGATACAATTTATCTTCCTTGTGAAATTCCCCTCAACGATTCTTCTGAGTCGGAGTCAGATCCCCAATTCGATACGGAAAGGCGACCTTCTTTGTTCAGAACTCATACTGATAGACTTCTAGAACTAAGTCATAAGCTTGGTGATAAAGTTTACGACTCAGTCGGCAACGTCAGAGATCTGGTCAAAGATGAAATAATTCACGTCAAACACATATTCAACGACAGGAAAAACTCGCTGATCAACAAAGACGATTCGATGACTAACGACGCTTACAAATCCGATTCCGGTGAAGAAACAGAAGTTGAATATAAAGGGAACTACAAAGCTATCAGGCAATCGGATAGCGAAGATGATTGCAAGTACCTAGAAATACTGGATGATGGCAGTGAGTTTGACCAGCTACCAGTTCAACTCAAAGATGAGAAAAGCAAGCAGCTCAAAAGACTAGATTCTAATGTGGGCCATGATGCTATAGTCTACATATCCGATTGATACGCACCACTTGGTTCGATGGAGAGTCTTGCCAATGTAAAAATTGTAAATAGTAATGATTAAGTCGTCCAAAATAGACTGGTTTATTTATTGCAGCCGACGACGGGATTAGTAATGGATGTGATGAAAAGTTCCTTGCGTTTGAGGAAGGTTTAGTAATAGAAAATTTAATTTACATCATAAGAGACTAACTGGCTAAGTGCAAGTCGGACTCGCTGTTGAAGGGTTCCGCATCAAGATTTATAAACGTGTGTGAGAACAAGTGAGAGACAACAAAAAAATACCTTTATGCTCGTTGGCCTAATTTATTTTTGATTAAATTTTAAATTTCTCGTAGCAGCTAAAGGATATACATTCTCTGGGAATTTCTACTATTATAGTTCATGAGATAGAACAGGCTGGCTGACAGATAAACAGACATCGAAGGCTGGATAGTCTTGTGTGGGTCAAACCTACTTTTTACTTACTCACTTTTATGTAGATGACGTAATTGTTTCTTGCCTTTTTGATTCCAACAATTTAATTAATATATGATTATGTAGACTCAGATTATTGTTTACCTCTATAAGGGATACGCATTGGCGGTGATCTTGACGTTGGAAGACATTAAGGGCATCGTCGTGTCAATAGCCGACGGTATCAGTTTCCATCAGTTGAACCGTCAGCTTGTTAAAAAACCCAAGCTCTCATACTATTTGATTAATTTGTTAGATTTTTTAATGATTTAGCCTAAGTTTCTTTCCTTGATGCTGTGATGAAAAACATATAAAAGATGTGGTTGTAGTTGTTGGTGAAAATTTCTATGACGTTTTTGAAGAATGTTTTTTATTGAATAACTTAATAATGTTTTTGCTACAATTGGTGTGTGAAAAAGATTATGTCTTTTGAATTATTTTTTTTATCAATGCAATCCTAGAATCCATGATAATGAATATTTTATATAAGACTTAAATTTTAATTATTACCTCTGTAATTGTAATTTAATGTTTAATTACCTTAGGATTATTTTAAAATGAATAGTGTTTGAAATGTTTAATTAATTTTAAGCCAGTGAATGCAATTTCTGTAAATATATTCTAAAGTGTTTGCTCTCTTTTTAGATTTTTTTATTTCTTCACCCTGCATAAATCAACGAAAATAACATTTTTAAAGGGTTTCCATTTTGTAGTCAAAAATAATAAGGAAAAATATTACTTTTTTGGTAATTTAATAATGACATCGAAATAATAAAAAAATAATTAAAAGTTGAACATATTTTAAAAAAAATTGCTAGTCCAAATATTTTGAAACCATTTATTTTTTGTTTATGTTTTCCATGTATTTAAAAAATATATATATAGATCTTTGTGTATCTTACTACCTAGGTATTTTTTTTTTAAATAATATTTCAGGTGAGTAAAACACTAATTCGAAATCAAAAAATATTTTTCATTTTTTTATTACAAAATATTTTCTATATTAAACAATATTCAACCCCCAGTATCAATATAGTAGGCTATAATTATTTGATAGTTGTAATAATTAAATTAATCATTTTTAATAATAATTCGTCAGTAATGTGCAATATTTAATACTAAATAAAGTAATGCATTTCTTTTGCAATTTTCTAGTGTAATGCATTCTTCAACATACACTTTTTTTGCATTTTTTTCTACCAGATAATAGAAAGAGTCGACCACATGACGTAGACAGAGAGAGCGATGAAAATTAATCTTACTATCTGATGGAGATAGTACAACCTGAAAATCAAAATAACGTGATTAAAGATAATAATAATAACCACATCACGACACACATTTACTCAGCCCTGCACTAATATATAATCTTGTATCGCAGACTACAACCTCCGAAACTGTTAAGAGAAACAATGCGTCTTGCAAATAACACACAGTTCCGCCCCCGCCGGGATTCGAAACCGGAACCTCTCGCGTAGAAGTCGGCTGTTTACACCACACCTTATTCATCTTTGAATAAAGGGGCTTAAACCCTCCAAATCTTGTTAAATAATACTAGCGTTTTCCCCGGGTTCGTACGGATATTATGCATGTATTATTTACATCTAAACCTTCATCTTGAATCACTCTATCTATTTAAAAAAACCGCATTAAATTCCGTTGTGCAGTTTTAAAGATCTATGCATACATAGAGACAGACAGACAGGAAAGCTACTTTGTTTTATACTATGTAGTGATGGACTACGAACCTTTTTTTTACTTTTTACTGTAATACCTTTTTATTTCATTACCTTTTCCATTTTATTCTCGCTTGAGGTAAAGTGTCGTCTGTCTGCTTGAATATGTGTCTCCTTATACCCAGGAAGTAGTATTCGAAGTATTCATTCCAGTCTATATCCTTCATACTGAATGGGAATATCTGAAACAAAAATCATATAACATAAACTCACGCCGTAATTAATCCCTCGAGAGGGGCAGGCAGAGGTGTTACAAACTGCATTTTGCATGTTCATGTTGAGTCCCATTGTGACAGGTTTTTTAAAGCCACATCATGGGCAGACATTTCACGTGATGGAAAGTGATAGCACTGCCTATTGACACAACGGTGTCCTTGATATCTAAAATGGCAATAGCACCGCCAACACGTTGCCCATGTAGAGGTAAAGATTTTATACCTCTCGTGCCGATAATTACACTGGCTCATCAATCCTTCGAACCGAAACACAACGGAATGCTTCACGGCAATAGAAGGCAACCCAGACGATCTCGCACATAGATCTACTACCTGTAAAATCTGTCACCACTATCCGGGAATAATGAGGAACATAGAAGTTACAACGTACGGCAACCTGTGACTCGAACCCTCGACCTGTCGGGTCGGTTGGTTAACAAAGGCACGTAACAAACTGAGCTATCACGTTTTCCAAACACAAATAAATTTATAAGATCTAACCATCTGACTACTTTGAAGTGTATTTACAAATAGCTATGTTATATATTTGTCAGCTTTCATTTGATACCCTCAATACTCAATGATAACACTTTTGAATTATATATTTTAGCGCCAAATAAACCACCATTTTGAATTTTAAACATTCTGATTTAGCCAGTAACACTTACGCAATGGAGACGAATCTAACGACATGTCAATCAACAAAAGTAGTAAAGCCGTTTAGTCTGCAGGACATCATAAAGGAATGGACATACAAACAACACCACATACATACACCCGCGTGAAAAAAATTACGGTCTGGTTAAGTCAGGTTTCAATCTGTCAGGGAGCTGTTAAAATATTAATATTAATATTAACCTTCTTATCTTGTTCTGTGGTACCTTCCCAAAGTTCCCTTGTGTTCTTGTTGCAGAATGTGATCTCTCTTGTACAGAAATAGGAAAGAACTGACGAAAACTTGTGTATCTTTCTGTATACTTTGAGCATTCTGAAAATGATTAATAAATAAAATTAATAATCAGGCCTGGTAATACTTATCGTTGCGGCTCCCGCTGTTGATAGTATGTTTTTTCTTAAACGGCATTGGTTTAAGTACCATACTGCCTAATCACCAGTAATTATAGTTTCTTCATTCTTGAAGGTGATGAGATCATAAATGAGATGAAGACGGTAAGATGAACAATGAAAACGATGAATCTGCCTACAGTAACATGCTAGTACGGTTACTGTAGGCTCTAAGGAGTTACTTGGGAGATGACGAAAAGCGTCAAATCGTCGTATTTCACTTTCTCCACAATTGTACAGCCCTATAGATATTTACTGGTTAAAACACAAGCATTTTACAAATTAAATTCTGCTAATATATTAGTAAAGACAATAAAATAAGAAAATTCTGACACTTCCCGTTTCCGCCAAGTAACTCCATCTTGATAGTATGTCTGTGCTTCATTGTGTGACAGCTGTCAAGTGTTTGATTATTTTGCGGGGATTACATAACTAAACGTCACAAAAGACACCACTGTTGATCCTGGTTAACAGGAGTTGCAATGGTGGGACAGAGGAGCGGGTGTTAAACATAGTTTTTAAGGATTAAAATCAACATTTTTGGGTTGTTTAAGTAGGTACAGACGGCCATACATAAAGCTTCACATAACAAGTGCAATATCAAACCTTATGCTGTACAACTTAGAACAGTACAAAGTTTAACCAGCTTAGGTTGATTCATGGCCGTGTGTATACTACATATTATTTTGAAATCAAATCATATCACATTTATTTACAAGAAACATGGTACTTACAAAAAGATATTTCGTCCTTGCATGCAAAATTCTTAATTATATAAATTTATTAATAATACTAGGTCAATTTAAAACATACCCATATTCTACCTATCCGAACAATATCTTAGTCTTTTTATTAATCAGTTCCTAATGTTTCATACTTATTTGTCATAAAATATTTAGTAATAGCATCTGCTAATTAACCAAAACAAAGTAGGTACAACTTACTTAGGTTTCCTTCCAATGCACATGGCTAATCCATCGATCAACGCAGCAGGCAGTAAATGCAATAGGAATATGTATATTTGGTTAATTATCGCTGAATTATGGAGTGTTAGTGATATGTACCTTAAAGAAAAAATGCATGAAAATTAACTAAAAACACCAACAAAATGCGGTTAGACCGCAAGAGAGAGACCTCAACTTTTATCCCAAAAGAATAAGTTAAAATAACTGATGTACTGTAAAAATATTTTTCACACACATCGACGTAGGTCAGTTTGCCAACTGACTGAGTTACATAACGTAACATACACTCACGCCATAATCCCTCGAGAGGGGTTGGCAGAATTGTTACCGCATTTCGCATGTTAATTTTGAGATCCAGTGTGACAGGTTGCGAATATGTCGCTAATGTCCGGGCAAACTGAGGAACATGGAAGCTACAACTTTTAGCAACTGGAGACTCGAACCCTCCATGGTTCGGTCGATTAACCAAGGCACGTAACAAACTGAACTACTACGTCCTCCTCATGGAGTTGCTTCTTGCAAAGTAATATGTCATAATGATGCGTTTTTAGGATTTTCCCTATACTTGTTTGTATGAAGAGGCATAGAGGTAAAAGCCGTAAACTGGTAAAACACCTAACAGCTATGTTGATGACGCGAAATTTGCGTCACTTCGTGCCATTGAACTCTTAGTACAGCTAGCAATACAAGTCACGAGCATGACTTTTGAGTATTTTTACTCATTTTATCAAATTAACAAAAGCAGCAACTAGCAAAACAAGATAGCAACAAAATTACGTGCTGACTAGTGTTGCAAACGGTAGTAAAGTTCGATGGCAGGAAGTGACGCAAATTTGACTTAGTCGAAATAGCTCTAAGGTATTTTACCATTTTACGGGGATAATAATACTATTATTTACTCACCATATAGCATTAGACAGTGGGTATTGGTTGACCCGTGTAAGATTCTGCGCCATGAAGTCTCCCCATGTGATCTTATTTTCGACTGTACTAACATAGTTAAATATTGGAGGCTCCGATGGTGGGCTGGAAGAAAAATATGAAGAAAACTTTATTATTCAAATAGCAATTTTAAGAATTGATGAGTTAAGAAAAACTGGTTCGTTGCAAATTTTTGTCCCAAAACCGATTTTAAAATCAATCAAAATTGATGTTAGTGAGTTGACTAGCAATATTCGTGACGTCACATCTAACATGGGCAATACAAAATCAATGATAGAATCATGATTCGGAAGTATCTCAAGTGACATAGCAGTCATCATTGCCATTGCTTGCAGAGATCAAAGATGTGACGCTCGGGGAACAAATCTGCGGGAAGATGCTGTGACCAGATGTGAAAAATTAAATTACCTTTTTTTATATGTGCGATGGACGTGATTGGCCGATGCCAGTAGACAAGATACAACAAGGTCTACTGGCACGATCTCCGCTGCCAAGGAAGAGCAACACTGCAGCGAACGCAGCACACCAGTTGCTGTACAAAATAAAAGCAAAAAAAATTGGTGGAAAATGTGCTGATTTACTCGCACCAAGATTCCGAAATGCTGATCAATGTTAAACTCATCAGCGGTCTATCACGTTTTAATATCTACAGATAATTTGACAAATTACAGGATGTAATAAAATTCATTGACCAAGCTCTTAACGATGCTTTAGCTTTGTATACGCTACATGGCAATGATTTAAGGTAGGAACAATGATGGACATAAAATTTGGTTGTGTACACGTCATAAAACCCAAATATACTAGTGTTCGCCTGAACAGTGAACTCGCGATGTATTCGTTTTAAGCAGGTGATAAACATCGAAAATCAATAGGGAAAATGCATGAAATTTCATTTGATTATTCAATCAATTAACAATGAAAACAGAATAATTGTACCAGGGAGATATGACCATTAAAAATGAATTAAAAGTAATCTATCCCGCTCATCTGAACAACCTTTTCTATGGAAGTTGTATGGCTCTCTGTCTAAGCAACGACTTTGAAGCATCATTAGTTTATAAGTCAGATATTTGTGAAAATCTAACGGGTTTGTGTAAATACGTGGTATCGAATAAAAAAAGTCATGCCTTCATTTTTTTCATGACCTTATCTCAAAACTTCATTAACCAATGGGTAGACAATTTTAGAAAAAAACAAAAATTCGCATTCGGGTCGTACGCATCAGGCGAACAAATGTGGGGGCAAAAACTTGTTTACACAACAGCTTGTTAAGACACCATACATAATATCCAAGATGATTTACCACTTCCAACAGCTATCCCAGTTGGCCCGTACATATTGTCTGTCCAACACACGAGAGGTTCTTTGGCTGATGATATCACTGTAAACAACACATTGTATCAGTTCTGTCCTTCAAATATTCCTTTTTTATCATTGCCAACATCATTTCGGCTCCTATCCGACATGACGCTTTTCGAGCGTTGGCGTTTCTCCGGGTATACGGACGGTGGCAATCCATTTTGTTTTTTTATTGTGCGGTTGCGATCAGCGATACGCGTACCTTTAACATCGAATAACCGCTGGGCAGCCGTCGGAGAAAAGTCATCGCTCGAAAAACGCAAAGTGGGATAGGGGCCATAGCTATCGACTGGATTTTGGAGGGAGGTGTTGAATTACATAGCTGTAACCCCAGATTGTATGTCTACCCAGGATTAAGTTATCATCAGTTTTATGAATTACCTCCCGAAGCACATTAAAAGACGTGTTCGCGTTAATTCATTTGTCAATTATTTTACTTCATATTGTGTCCTCAAAATTTTGGAAGACTTTTAAATCTCACCCTGACAATCAAGGCGCCATTTAGTTTAATAGCTAGACAGTTTATTAACTGACTAGTCAAGCTATTTTTAGTAAGTAAGTGAATTTGATACTTACCGATAGCAGGTCTAAATATACCTAGAGGGACATTTCCCGAATGACACCTCAATTCCTTTTCTGCGAGCGCTTTTGTGAAAGTGTAGGTATTTGGCCATGGTCCTAGGACACTGAAAAAAAAAACAATGAAAAAAATTATCAGAGAGAGAAAGAGAAACGTTTATTTCTTTCTAAAAAACATAGCATGGACATTTCTTTCCTAATATCTTAAAGACTAGTTGAGAAATTCTCAACTGTAATTGTCATATCTAAAAGGGCTATTTTGGGTCAGCCAGTTGAATTATTTTATCAATCTTTTAAAATTCACCCAGGTGAATTATTTTATCAAGCTATTACGTGAAATGTGACTCACGTTGGTAGTAAGTCGTCGATCTGTTTATCCGTTAACTTGTCTATAGTTTCATGGAGCTGGTCGCAGCTCGCCTCACACGGGTAGAACTTTTCTTCAATGCTGGTAAGGTGCGAATTGGAATATGCAGTTGAAACGTGCATTAACACCTGGAAACAGAACACTTTATTTAATAAACAAATCCTACATCGATTCAAATTCCAAGGCCGTAAAATAAGATCTTTGTGGACAAAAAAATATCTATATTGGTTTTGGTCTTTGGGCCGTTTTCCTCTGTCTCCATATCCTATAAACCTTTTCATATTTCTACTGTTCAGAAGAAATTAACTCGATTTCGCGATAGCCGTTAATATGTCCCTGAACGTAGCTAATGCTTCATTGTACAGCTGCATCATACGTTACAAAGCACGCCACTGTTGATTCAAATTAATTTAAGAACGACCTCCTCTCTTGAAGGTTAGCTTTAATAATTCTTTCATAAGCTAGTCTATACATAGCTCTAAGCGGAAGAATGTACCAAAGTGAAAAGGATATATTCAAAATAACCTTACGTCTAAATTCTTTATGTCTTTGGCCAATCGCAGCAGGTGTAATGGACCCTCAACATTGATGTTCAACGCCGCGCGTAAATGCTCATCGAACTTCACAGTCGCTGCCGAATGGAATATTATGTTCACCTGAAATTTATGAATAAGCAATTATTGTTTTGAAGAGTTTCGAACTTTCCTTTAGAACAGGGTTATATTTAATAAGTACTCGAGGACGTGGCAGCTCAGTTTGTTACGTGCCTTGGTTCACCGATCGACCCGACCCGACAGGTCGAGGGTGCGAGTCTCAGGTTGTCGCTAGTTTTAGCTATCATGTTCCTCATTGTGCCCGGATAGTGGCAACAGATCCACAACTTGTCATGCTGGGACTCAACATCAACATGCGAAATGCGGTGTGTAACACCTCTGCCAACCCCAGTCGAGGGATTACGCCGTGAGTTTTAATGTTATGTCGTTAAATTTTAAGTTATGAACAAATACGAGTAATTCAGTATCAAATATGTAGTTTTAGCTCCAACCCGTTAAGATAAGTAAATGTTTAAATTGATGAGATTTTGACTGGCACCACAACTGATTTTTTAATAAACTACATCTCATAGAAATTTAATTAACCATAACTTGACTACCGAGGGTCGTGCTACTGGCAATATTGGTATGATTTTTGAAGGATCTCAAGTACTAAGGAACACCTTTTTAAAAATTGCCTTGTAACAATTCCAGACCATCGTCATTCGTACAGAATGCGTCTAGCCCGCTTGCATCCAAGACTTCTAGACCTGCTGCAGCCCCAACAAGTCCGTCTGCCTCCTGGGAGCCGCCACTGCGCTTTCTAGCCCGATGAAAGTTTCGTGGCAGACCAATATAAAGCACAGCAGGGCTATGACAATAAGCCGAGAGGCAAGAGAGCGACTTAGGACCGCGAGACCTATCTCCTTAGCCGATAACACTTAAGTATGGAAAATTAGGTTTAAATAAACACAGCATTTGGCGCGACATATACCCCTTTCTCTCTTCAAATAGTAGCTATTAAAAGTGGGATCAACGTACCTTATCAATCAACATCTGCCGATCAGTGAGTGTCAATCCAAGGCCAGTCGCTTCACAGTCACCCGGCACCACCACTATCTTGTGCCTGAACTTCGGGACTTCTTCTTTCAGCCTTTCGAACACCTGTAAGAGAATTATAAATAATTAACAATAATCCTATTAAATGTTTTTAAAACTATCGATTTCTGCATGTTTGTTACTCAATCAGGCGAAAACGGTTAAAGGTATTTAAATAGATTTCATGTACAGTTCATCACCTTGATTAAAACACAGGTAATTTTATGAAAGAATGTACGGAAACCACTCACTCTGACTCACATTTGAGCGATTTTTCAGTTAATAAGACCCGTTTTTGAAATCACCGTGGCTTTTGAGATTTGGCGTTGAGGTAGCACGACCCTGAAGAATTAATAAATACTCTTCTTGAAGAACCCCATGCTGTATCAACTAGGAAAACTATAGCAGGAAGTTTTACAGGTGGTAGATCAGTGTGCGAGATCGTCTGGGTTGGTACCACACTCCTTTCTATTTACAACGCGATACAGTTTGCTCTTCGTTAGAAGGATTGAAGAGCCAGTGTAATTACCGGTACGAGACTAACATCTTAACCGCATGGGCAACGCATTGGTGATGTTCTTGGAGTTCCAAATCAAGGGCATCGTTGTGTCAATCAGGTGAACATTACTTGTTTGCACATAACGTTGTATGAAATAGTTCAGTCTTCAGCCTGAGGGTTCGCCGGAGGAAACAAAGGAAGCTTATTCCAGTACCAGTTCGGCTGTAAGCAGTCAGGATAATTTCCCTGACGATAGCAAGAGGTGCAATGACGAAAAATTATACCAGAGCAAACAATAGATGTTAAAAGTATGATTGTTTTTTTACTTAAATAACATAAATACACTCCGTAATTAATCCCTCGAGTGTTAAACACCGTAATCCGCATGTTTTATGTTGAGTCCCAGTGTGACAGGTTGCGAATCTATCGCCACTATCCAGACACAATGAGGAAAAAGGCAGCCACAATGTACCGCCGAGACTCGAGCCCTTTTTTCACATATATAAACACATGATTCGAGTAAATGATTGGATAAATATTTATTCATAAACAAGATTTGTCTTAAATAATTATTCATGTACAATTAGGATAATTAACCTTCAATTAATAAATAAATACGTATTTATTCTTTTAAAGTGAGAAATCTACAACAATGACCTCAATGTCAAGTATTTGTAAAGGAACAAAAATAAACAAATCATACGAGTATTTGATCATCCTTTTATTTCGTAAAACAATATTTAGTTTAGTATTCCGGCCAAGGGTAACACGGATTCAACAGCCTCCAATTTTTAAACCAAACTAAACTATGAGTGTAATCCTGAGCGATGTTCAAAAATTTACAGTCCACTGGTTTTTGCCAACAAAATAATCCGATATAAGAGGACGTGGTAGGTCAGTTTGTTACGTGCCTTGGTTTACCGACCGACAGTCTCGGGTTGTCGTAAGTTGTAGCTTCCAAGTTCCTCATTTTGCCCGGATAGTGGTGACAGATTCGCAACCTGTCACACTGGGACTCAACATAAACATGCGAAATGCGGTGTGTAACACCTCTGCCAACTCCTTCCGAGAGATTACGGCGTGAGTTTATGTTATGATGTTTAATGTATATTTATAAAACTTTAGAATTTAGTCCAGAGAAAGAAAAAAAATAGGACACAGCAACATTCACTCGATTTATCAAATGGACATGGCCTGTAGTTCGTTTTTTCTTAAATACCGTGGGAACCATACATATTTCAAGATAAGAGTAATGTTATGAGTAAACGCCAAATCTGTTCAAAATTCAATTAACTATGTTATTCAAACACGCAAAAACGGCTGAATGAGTTCAAATGAAATTTGTCTTAAACAAATTATTCGATTTCCCTAGGGCTATCGAAAAATAATATTATGTAGTAGCAGCTACCCCGGCTTCGCACGGGTACGATATAGGTATTTTTAGAAAATATTCTATCCCCTATAATCACGAATGACAGAATTTTCTGAATCGGTCCAGTAGTTTCGGAGCATACTCAATTCAATATAGCTGGGTTGGTTAAAGCATATAGCTGGGTTGGAACGCCTTCTGTGTGGAAACCTCAAATGTCCCTCGATAGTCCGGCTCCCGACCGGGTCTGTACTACGTCAGGCTCGATGCGAGGCGGACAGGCATGGCGGTACCTATGCTTTTCGTCTTGGGTTGTGTTTATAAAGACGATACCGCCTGATCGATTGTATAGGGAACGATAGCCACGGTAAAGTAGTCGCAAAAAAGCTGCTAACGCCTCCGGGCCGCAGCAATCGTCGTTTAGGAAAAAATGTTTTATAGGATAGCAATGGCACACCATATTGAACTTTTCTCCGTAGCAAATTCATTTTCTAGACAAAATCGCGGTCAGAAACTAGTGGAACATTACAAGGGTAAGACAGATGTCGATCATATCAATTAGGGTCAGAACGTCAAGTTGCAAGCGAATCGTCACATAACCATAACTCTGGCATTCTCTTTTGCAATGCGACGCGTTGTTACATATGTGATGTGCTGTTGCGAAATATATATAAAGATGGCTTAAGTGTAACATCAAACGTTAGTGCATAGATTAAGGTGTGTAGTATCGTTTTCGTCTTTGTTTTTTGTTCTTTGGGGTTTTTAAACTAAAATTCAAAATAACCTAGACCTCGATGGCGCATCAAGCGAGAATGAAATGGAAAAGGTAAAAAAAAAGTAGTGAAGTAAAAGTAAATGAACAGGTTCGTAGCTCATAGTATAAAACAAAGTCGGTTTCCGCTGCCTGTCTGCCCCTATGTATGCTTAGGTCTTTAAAACTGGGCATCGGATTTTGATGCGGTTTTTTGATAGATTGAGTGATTCAACAGGAAGGTTTATAGGCATATAATACATGCATAATATCCGTGCGAAGCCGGGGAAGGTCGGTAGTATTATTTCTTCTTCGTCTTCGTCTTATAAACAAGATTTGGAGATTTTATTCACATAAATGGTATTGACGGTATCGACTCACTATTCGACCTCGGTGGCGCAGTAGTGTAAACGATTGCTACGCTAGAGGTTCCGGTTTCGAATCCTGACGGGGGCGGGACTTTGTGGTATTTGCGTCTTGCAAATACAGATGCCACAGATGTATTCCTATCTATGTAGTATATACCATTACGTTGCTTAGTGCCTGCGGTTAAAGATTATATCTTAGTGCTGGGGTAAGTCGATGAGTGTGTCGTGATGTGGTTATTATTATTATTATGATATCACGATACCAGGATCAGGATATGTTGATGATAGTGTAATAACGCCCAGGCGATATTATGGTCAGATATGCCAGTAAAATTAGTGTTTCAACGATTTGTGCTGTCGTACTGCACATCCAACTGCGATTAAATATTTCAATTTATTACTTGCACTTGCGCAGGGGTTAGAGGCATAGTTTTATTTATTTCATTTAACTTCTGGATAAATACAGAATGTATGGAGCAGCTCGGCTGTCCCAAAATAAAACTTAGTATGCGACATTTCAAAAATTTCATTACGCCATTTTTTAATACTCATTGTGATAAGTTGGTAAATTATTTTAGTTCTTAATAATTATGATATATAATAATTATTAATTTTCACGTTACAAATGTAAAAATAATTTAATCTGTCATCACGATAAGTTTTAAAAATTGAAATTGTAAATTTTTTAAAGGCGTATACTGTGTTTTATTTTGGGACAGCTGAGGTATTCTCAAACTATGCTTCCACAGGCCCTCTGGTAGGGTTGTCATGACATCAAAAAGTCACAGTAATGGTAGATTACTAGTATTATATTATCAGATATTATATTATATTATCTATTTAAATCCTTCATCTATTCCAGAAATCATATTATACATCTAATTTTATCTAATTCATCATTGAAAAAAGTGACACAGTTGGGGTTTTTATATTTTATAAGAGCTCCGTCACAAACTAAGTCCCAAAAATAAAACAAAAATATCCGTCCGTCACAAAAATAAGTTTGAATACCACTGGTATGGAATAAGTTGAGGAGGGTAAATGCACGTGCTAGCAGATCTACGTGCGAGGTCGTCTGCGTTGGTACCACCCTCCTTTCTATTTACAACGTAAAGCAGTTCGCTGTGTTCCAAACTCAAAGATTGGTCAAAGATTGGTTCTCGAAACCAATGAACTGGTACAAGAGGATAATTTAACACCTATAATTAATCTTCTTAAATATTTGCCTTGCAGAGGATGGACAACGCATTGGCGGTGCTCTTGACGTTCCAGACATCGAGGGCATCGTCGTGTCGTATCACCAGAAAGCTGAGGCATATCAGCTATAGATAAAGATAAAAAAGTGTCACACTTACAGGGTCATCAAAGATTTCTTCCACTCTCGTATAAATATCCTTGCCTCTCTTCTGCCGAACTATCAGATACAAGTTTTCGACCCCAGGGCAGGATCTCAGCAATTTTTCCACGAGCACTTTCCCGAGGAACCCTAAACATTTTATGGGATTGAGTATAGAATGAATGAAAACAAATCAACTTTACGCACAATGGCCCAATCAAGAGGCTAAGTGCGGATTGCGCCGTGATATACTAACTATAGAAGGAATAGAACCACTTAGTTACTTTTTTAATTCGATAAGAATCGTTTTATGTGAAAAAAGCGATGGTCCATAAGCAGAACAATCTTCTAATTTAAAAGAGCCAGTTGAATCAACAAATTCTGCTTCGACAAAGTTGCAGATAATCGGGGCACATCCGCCACTCTGTCCCACCACTGCAAATCTTGTTCACCAGGTTCAACAGTGGCGTCCTTTCATCGAACAATAAACTAATAATGCAGCTGTGCAATGACGCACAGGCTGTGCCTGGACACACTACCGGCTGTCTTGGGACCCGAAAAGAACTTAATCAGAAGAAATAGTAAGTACTAAAAAAGCGGTTTCAGATTAAGAAAATTGTGTGAAAGGCTAGTAAATTTATTATTGATTTATTTAACAATAAGGAGTGATTATATAATATATAATGAAGGCGTTCCAAAACCACTGAGGTCTGTACCCAATGTTGTTCATGTACATTAATACAATATTATTTTAATCGATGAAATTGAACTATTTTACACAAGTAAGTCCATATTTATTAAAGCTATATAATTTAATTAATTGGAGTTTAAAACTAACCTGTCGCTCCAGTAATCAGGACGTTTTTCCCGTGATAAAATCTCTGTATCTCACTTAGGTTTCTCTCCATTTTGTTCATATTTTCATCGACTCCATAAAGATCCTTCGAGCAATCTTCGCAAGCCTCTTTAATTTTTCTATCGACAACTTTTCCATCGATACTTCCTTTGAGATCGTCCATCTCTAAACTATTAGATGTCATTTTGCATTGCATGTTTTTCATATTCTCCTCCTGTATTTTCACGTCTCTGACAGTTGTGGTATCCGCCATTTTGGTTTCACTACGGTCCTTTATTTTTAGTATGATTGCATATTAATTCTGCAAAAGAAAAATAGGCTTTTGTTTGAAAAACGCAGAATATAAAGTCGTAGCACACCCATCAACTCAGAAAGGGAATCCGGGCACACCCGCCACTGCAACTCCAGTTCACCAGGATCAACAGTAGCGTCCTTTGATCGAACAATCAACGAATAATGCAGCTGTGCAATGACGCACAGGCTTCTTCTGATTAAGTTCATTGCGGGTCTCAGGCAATGTCGACGTCACGCCTTACGCGTCGCTGTCAAACGCGAGGCGCTACGATACCGCGACGCTGATAAGTGTGCGTTGCAGTATGGAGTTACATACAAAGAATAACGAACAGCGCGAGCTGATGCGGTGTTGATGCGTTAACGGGTTGGTAGTCGTGCTGCGATCATAAAACAGTGTTGTTTTCTGTTACAATATATAAAACAATTTTTATAATGAAAAGAAAAATCGGAAGTAGTTGTAGTCCGATTTTATTAACATTTTTATTTATTTGGATTACCAACACATCGTAACTAACTAATAACATTCCCTGTGTTTATCCAATTACAGGTAACCACAGCTTACATAAAATAAAATTTAACAAAACACAAATTCTATTTGTTTTATTTGCGCACGATAAAAACGAAATTAAATTAAATTGGAAAATGTTACAACTAAAATAGTTATTTTAGGTAGTTGTTTAATTATTTTATACAATTAATTAACTTTATACCGGTTTTTCATGTCACTGTGGTGAACATTTAAACATTTAATTAATTTAATTAATAATAATCATCATTAAATATGTGATCTTTGTTTATGTTATCCACTGCATCTTTGTTTTTTTTTGTATTATTTTTATTCTTGTTTTTTATATTTCAAGTTAACGAATACCAACTACATGTATTGCCTATCTCTGAGCAACTTATTGGTAACAACTGTTAGAGGGAACTGTTAAGACTTTTGTATTTATTATTTTAGAATAAACAAATGTAAATAAAGCCTTAACTCGGTAAAATAAGTGGTATACAATTTAGTCATAGTCATGTTTGTATTGAAACCCTATTGATAAAACTCTTTTGTATTCTGTTTGTATATCTAATAAATAAATATAAAAATTAGAGAAAATATGGCAGTTAAAGTTAAAACAAATAACATGAATATTCATCCGATTACGTTACGTTTTAAATCAGTTTTTGAACGTATAATTCAACTTTCAAATTTTTTTTTGCATTTACTTTTTTTTTAAAGTGAGAACAATAATTGACCTAAGGTTTCAAGTTAAAAAAACTATTTTACGTGGTAGCTCAGTTTGTTACGTGTATTGGCTAACTGACCGACCCGATACGACAGGTCGAGGTTTCGAGTTTCGGGTCGCCGTACATTGTAGCTGCCATGTTCCTCATTGTGCCCGGATAGTGGCGACAGATAAGCAACATGTCTCACTGGGACTCAACATAAACATGCGCAACGCGGTGTGTAACACCTCTACCCTCTCGAGAGATTCATTACGGCGCCCCGGCGTGTGTTTATGTTATGTTAAACATACATGAATTCACGCCGTAATCCCTCGAGAAGGGTTGACAGAGGTGTTACCGACCGAAATTCGCATGTTTATACAAACACAATGAGGAACATGGTGTCTACAAATTATGAAAGATCCCTCGTCCCCTTTATTTTTATATTCAAAATTATCCACGTTTAATTAGTTGTCTTTCTTATGTTTGAAGTTAAATTATAGTTGTAATAATTCGCACACAGATGTCGTCGATTTGTGTCATTGTGTGTATTCAATACACGCAACAATTATAATGAATTACGATATTATATTTACAGATGACAGCGTTTACTTTAAACAACCGACTTACGTTCTTAAGTCGTACAGCATAAGGGTTGATATTGCACTTGTTATGTGAAGCTTTATGTTACACTCAGATACCCCGTTGGGGCTACAAGTTTTGAGGCCAGCCTTAAAGTTTGTAGACCCAACGAAATGCCCGGTTTTGGGGGAATGAACGCAAAGAAGCGAAGGGCAACTAAGCTGCGCCTCGCTCCCTTGCGGGGAAGCACTCGCTGCGCGATTAGTTCGGTTACGCTGTGAAGGCCAATAGGGCCAAAAAAAAAAGTTACACTCAGAGTTGGTATCCGTTGCACTTTTAAACCTACATTACCTATTTACTGAGGAATAATGTTTCGTAAAACCAAGCAAAAGCAACCGAAAAAAATCACGTTTTTCGCATTTTTATTAGAGTTTTTTCAGTAGCATGAAAATATACACTAAGAAAATTTTCAACTGTGTGCTCAATAGCCAGTTTTCTTTTGTTCCGGTGCGGTATCGGTATTTTTTGGTAAAATAATAGTATTTTTAAATGATTTTGATTCGCTTAATAACACCTCACTTTTTATTTTACATTAATGTGATTATTTTTATTACTATTAATATATCTAGACTGGGTTCACCCAGTAATGTTGCTAGCATTCCTATTACGAGTATAAGTTTTTTCTAATCAGTTATCCAGCTGTTTGTCGGGCTGTATTTCATGAAACGTTTTTCTTACCATATTCTACAATGGATTTATAGGTTAGTCTACATTTTTTTATTTTGTAAAACTAAAAAATTGAAGCGAGAAAAAAATTATAAACTCTCAAAAAATCATACCTACCTCATAATTAAAAAAAAAAACTTTTATAAAATTCACTTTTTCCATAAGAAAATATTGAAGAGGCGTTGGTTTATTTATAGTAATAGCAAGGTACTGCGTAGGGTTCTGTCTTACGTTATATTTATAGCAAAGTATTAAACGACACTATTATTGATTTAGGATCACACGCTAATTTCTACCGGTGGCTTCTCATCGAAAGATTTCTATGGATTTTTTTATGTTATTTTTCTTTGACGCACCAAAAGGGTGCCAATGACCTAATCTCCGCTGTTCGTCCATCCGTCTGTTGGAATAGTTAGACTATAAAACTTTAGTGTATTTCTAATAACTATAACAACAATTTTTTTAAAGTTGTAAAACGTTAACCCGACTAAGTCAAAAAAGGAGTTTTTTTAAATTATTTTTATTCAAGACCAGGCAGGCATTTGACCCCAAACCCGCCTGATGGTAAGCGGCGATGAGGTCTAAGGTGGGTCATGCCTGCCCAGGAGAAACCTATTCACTCTTGCCTTAAAGAGGCCCAAGTTATATTGGTCAGGGAACACATCGGCAGGCAAAGAATTCCACACCCTTGCAGTACGCATTATGAAGGAGCTATCGAAGCCTAAAACGAACGAAATAAGAAAATAATGGAAATCCAGAAATGCTTAGGTACAAAAATGGTCAAGGTAGAGACGTGGTCGGACCAACTGTATACCCACCATGATCATGTGGGTGCCAGGATAAAACAGTCTAGTTATTTTTATTTCCAGGTAAGAATATGAGGTTTTACTTCCGTCTTGAAAAAAATTATGTAGCCTATAGGCCCTGGGCCATTATTACAAATCTATTGACACCTCATTCATTAAAATCGGTCTAGTAGTTTAGGCGCTACGTTGGAACATACATACAAACATAGACTTCCAAAATCATTACCCTTCCTTTTGGTTTCACCGTAGTAAGGTAACAACGGAGCCAAAAGCTGTTTCGGTTTAAACGATTAGGGATCAGGTTTAATTGCCGGCGCCAGAGGTATAACATCTTTACCTCTACATTGGAAAAGTATTGGTAGGGCACATTAAAGGCATCGTCGTATCAATAGGCAGTGGTATCACTTTCCATTAGGTGAACCGCCTGTTTGTTTCCCTATGATGTAAAAACATAATCATCGGGTCAGTGATCACGTGTGTGTTCTCAAAATAAGCACTATCAAAATACATAGCTATCAACTCGCTGTCTAAAATAAAAGACCTCTGAGTCAGATGTGATAACAGAACGGCCGGTGGAGATCAGTCTCTGATTGTATGGTTGCGGTCCGCTGGCCAGCCGTCGAAGAAACGCCACCGCTAGAAAAACGCTGAGTGGGATAGGGGCCTAAATAAACTAATAATTTGACAATTCTAAAATTATCGGACACGTGTCTTGTGTCTACATTAGGGAGGCTGGTATGTTTGACGTAGATAGATCATTGTAATTTAGGATCACGTGTTGCACAGAAATGATTATGTGCTACGTGAGGTCCCAGATTAGAATCCAAGTTTGGTTTTTTATCTGTTTATAAAAATAAAAATTGTTTAATTCAGTAAAAAAAAACAGATTTTCCATTTACCGTTAATAGAGTTAAGTATAAAAATACCTGTGACAAAAGATTTCGTTCTTACATAGCTATTATGTATGTAGATATCTTTCTACTATCTTTATATTCAATATATAGTCACAGGCAAGTACTATCATAATATATAAAAATATACATTTTTGTGTAGGACTAAGGCAATACAGATGAGTTGTCCCGAAACATTATTTAACTCAAATCAGACGGAAACCATAAATATCGAATCTAAGGTTCACCAAGCTACGACAACACTTCTTCTTTCTTTTTTCATCTGACAATAAAACCAAATCGACATACACCTGGTATTGCAAACGTCCATAGGCTACGGTGACAGCTTACCATCATGCGGGCTGATCGCTTGCTATTTTAGTCGAAGAAAAAAGACATACAGACTTGCATAGAAATTCTATGTACAAAATTATGCAGAGCGGTTTTTCTCAAGTATCAAGTCACCTGTTAACACAGTTCATTTAATAGCACCATGGCTTTCAAAACTGCGAATATACTATTCTAAAACGTGACTGCGATTGAAATTTCGACGATCTCAAATATTCTAAGGTAAAAAATGACGATTTAAAAGCACTTATTTTAAGACTATTGAAATAAAAAAACATTTTGAAATTTAATTTGAATTTATGTTTTTGTAAATGTTTGATTCTACTTTTTTTTTGTAAAATAACCTCATTATTTTAATGCTATTTGCATTCTGCCACTTTTTGACTGTAACAGAAAAAAATGTGTCCAATCAAATAAATGAATATTACGAGTATTGTTATTTTTTTCCAGAAAATATCAATCTGTCAAACCTACTCGTACCTAAAAACCTGAATTACAGGTTCACCTGATATCAAAAGCGTTGTCATCAGGGTTGTTACCACCCTCCTTTCTTTATTCGTAAAGCTATGTTTCGGTTTGAAGGAATGAATAAAATATTCCGTACGTTTCGCTGTAATCGAGCAAAAACATAAATTAATTTGTTCATAATAAATAAATAACTCATGGTGTCTTTACGTCATTGTTTCACATTCGTTATTTTGCATGCGGTTTGTTGTTTCTTAGTAGAATGCCTTGTTTGTTCAACATCATCGCGAAGTTACAGTTCCTTAAGTGTATTTGAACTGCCGCATTATTTGATGAGAAACCATATTTACATTGATAATGATGCACAGTTTCCAAGTAACAAGGACTGTTTGAACATCAAGAATACAAAGTCAACGTCGTATCACACAATATCGTGTACATTTATAAATTGGATGAATTTCTAAAAGATCCATCTATGCAAATTCATTTACCAAAAATTTAATTTTGTACAGAATATGCAATTAAACTTAAATTCTAGATATATATTGTTCCTATGACAATCAAAAATTTAAATTGTTTGAATTATAACCATTATATTTGCAAGCTCTTAATAGAGCAGGACTCGGAGAATCTAATTTATTCTAAACATCTATGTACTGTACCCGTTTCTAGAAATAAATTTTACTATGATTTCTACAGGTGGTAAATCAACGTGCGAGATCGTCTGCGTTGGTACCAGCCTTCGTTCTATTTACAACGTGAAACAGTTCGCCGTGTTTCGGTTCGAAGGATCGGAGAGCCAGTGTAATTACCGGCACGAGATGTATACCATCTTTACCTCTACATGGGCAACGCAGAGGCAGTGCTCATGGCTTTCCATGACATCAGGGGGGGTTTCGTGTCAATAAATAAACAACAATAAGATAAATAAATAAACCACATCACGACACAAACATTGACTCAGCCCTGCACTAAGATATAATCTTGTGTCGCAGGTGCTAAGCAACGATATGGTATAAACAATATAGATATGAATACTACATTCAAGACCGGTAAGCGAAACAATGCAAAAAACGACCATATCAACACTAAGGTGCGGCTATATTGCAAAAATTGACTTTTTATTTATTTACGTCTTAGGCTGAGCAAACAAGCAAACGGTCCACTGATGGAAAGTGATACCGTCGCCTATTGACGACATCGGTGCGCAGTTGCAGTGATGTAAACAGCCGACTACTACGCTAGAAGTTTCGGGTTCGAATCCCGGCGGGGATGGAACTTTTTATTAATTGCAAGACTCATTATTTCGCTTACCGGTCTTGGATGTAGTATTCTTGCCTATGTTGTTTATGCCATATCGTTGCTTAGCACCAGCGACACAAGATTATATCTTAGTGCAGGGCTGAGTCAATGTGTGTGTCGTGACGTGGTTATCATTATAATTTCTTTAAGGTTCTCAAATTTAAATTTTCAGAAGAAAAAAAACCTACATGTCAAAATAATGTTACTAAATAAAAATTGAAACAAATACTTAATTTACATCCTTATTAAAATCAGATCATAAGTTAAATAATTATGAAAATGTATAAAATTTTAATATTTGTAATACTTTGTAACAGATATGCTTCATAAAGTTTAATTGCCTTATTAAACTGAAATTTACACTTATTTAACTACGCGTACTGGCCACAAACACTTGTTATTATATTATGCATTTTTACGGAATAATTGATGGTGCAACCAAAGATCTGTTTCTGGTGATGCGCTGAGATGCATGTTCTTTCAAGGTTGAAACACGGCATAATGTGATCCTAGGTTATAGGTGCAACTCATATTTTGAAAATGATAGACACAATAATCATGGAAGATACTGTAGTACTGATATAGGGCAGGAAACGCGAAACTGGATTCAACGTGGTAGATAAAAAACATCAATGAAAAAGTTAAATACCCCGATTGGTCGTATTGGTGTACATTCGATTGTTCATCCCCACTTTCACCACCCATAACGTTTGAATAGCTAAGAACACGCTCGATTAAGTCACTTTTCAAACAAAAAAAGCACTTAAGGTAGATTGTGAAAAAAAAATAGTAAAGAATTAGGCACATATCATATCTTTATGTAAACAAAAAACAAGATTTCTTACTATATCTATTTCTTGCTTAGAAACGCAATGCACGCAGTGAAATCTGTTACTTGTTACAAACACTATAACCGTGGACGGTGACAAATTAAAAAATAGCTAACATTTTACCTTTAACGCTGTTTGGACTTCGTATTTTTTTTTTTTTCAATAAAACGTTTGACTTTACAGGGGTAAATAATAACGTAAGTGATAGTTTAATTCCACGTAATTAACAATGGACAATACCGCGTAAATAAAAAATAAAACTATTTAATTATATAATTTATTTTATATTGAATTGAATTTGACGCCTGCTATAATCTGAAATGCCGCCATCGAAACTTCGTGCCGACCGATAAACCGACCGAACATAAAATCAACGATAACACTGCTTTCAAAATCAATGTCTCCGTGTCTTCGGAGTGAGGTTTTTGATGCAATACATATCAAACAAAGTTCGATCGCAATGAATGTATCTGCGAGCCAGACTGACCCGACCGAAAGACTTTCGTAGTAGGAAACTTATAAACATTCGGCCGATACTTCGTTTCTCGTCGTTTCGGTGCTCCACCCTCTCCTCCCTCCTAGTGCGGGGTCCACGGTAACTTACTTTTCGATGATTTAACGATTAGATTTTTTTTAATTTTCCGCGTTACATTTAAAGTGAGAAACATAGCGACTTCGTTATTTCTTCGGGTTTCGCGAAGATTCCCGACCGCTGCAATCCGATTTATCAATAATCGTATTTATTTAATGACATCATATAACAAATTAATTAATCCTAAACTTTATGGAAAACGAACTTAGCCGACAAAACACGAAGATGGAATATTTCTTACTTAAATCCGTAATCGTGTATTTTTAAACCCCGCTTTATATACTTAAACATACTTACAAATTTAAAACTTAAAATATTTATATAGACAATTAATAATCTTTCTAGAAGTTTTATTTTTTGTGAAGAAATAAATAAATTTTATTTATGTTTACAGAATAGTTTAACTCCTCACTGTTTGTGGTTAGTTATTAGCATTCAAGTCTTGTTCAGTCGTTCAACTGGCAAGGTTAGTGAAATGGGTCAACCGGTTCGAATCTCGGTCAAAGCATTGTCTTTTAGAATGTTTTAGAGTACTTAATAAAGTAACTCCTGATATTTTAATATATTTCTAACCAGTAATATTTAAGAATCATTATCCCTTCTTTCATCGTCTTCTATGAAAAATGAAATGTTGGTTTGTGTCGTTGTAACTGTGAAACGGCTTGACCGATTGGAATGAATCTTTTTTACTTTGTTCTCTTTACTACAGGGAAGGTTCGAAAGGTAAAAAAAAATAGGAAAATATTCCCAAAACAACGATCACGTGGCAAGAAGATCGCGTGGTCAATGAGTATTAAATAAATAAACATGATTAAATTTCAATTATAACTAATTCGATACAGAAGATCATGTTTTGTTATTATTTTGTATTAATAAGTCATGATTCTAGATCAAAGGACAGTTTGACCTGTAATCATGACATTTGGCTGTAACAATATATCATTATTAAATTTAATTATATATTAAAACAAAATAATAACAAAACATGATCTTCTGTTCACACATGATAACTCTAATATTAAAATTTTATAACTCTTTAACGACATTCCTCACTCCATAAACACGTTTATTACTATAGGGATAAGGCGTGAGATTCCATGACAGTTAAAATTGCATGATCGTAAAGAAAATTATGTAATGAACCGTGACTTTGAATCAAGCTGTTACATAGTTAATTATGCTTTGACATGACGATGTATATGAGTCGTTCGCTGGTTGGGATAGTCTTAATACATACACAATACAATAATTGCCCATATAGGTAGACGAAGAGGCCCAGGTGGCCCATGCATGCATCACCAAGGGAGGCAGAGGGGCAGCTGCCTCCGTAGAGATTAAAAAATGTTACAGTGGTTGTAAAGCTTTTAGCTTGGACATGTTGTACTCTATATATTTAAATCATCCAAAAATGACCCTATACTCCGTATGTCAACTGGCCCCTCTAAGCCATAAGCTTGTCAACTGCCACGAGTGGAAACTATGGACATAGAAAGGAGGGTGTTACCAACCGGGATGATTTCGCACGTGATTAAAAAAATTGTTAGTAAAAAATATATTAAATAGGCTTTTAATAGGCTATTTCATTACTTATTGTGATAAACATTTTTGTTATTTAAAAAAACAATCCAACCCAGCCGCAGTCGCAGAAAGTAACTAGTATTGTATAATAATTTACAACGATCTCGTAACTTTGGCGTAACCCACACGGGCCGACTTCTGATCGATAAAAAGTTCGCTATCAACTGGTATTTTAAACCAAAGATGCAACCGCCAAAAAGTGGTGTTTTACTTGTGATATTTAATACTGTGTGTGCGTGAGTGTAGAAATGTCTTTTGTTCTTTGCTGATTAACTTCTCTTACTGTGTTCCTCATATCTAACCGCATGCGTTTGCTGTTAGCCATGTCCCCAACGCAACGACCGATCCAAGCGATCTCGTACTCTGCGCTTTAAAGACGAGCGGGGATCGTGGATCGTCTGGTGCAGACACGTTTAAAAAACCAATGTCAAACGGATCGTTTGTGACTAGGATCCAATCTCACTGTCATCTAAGTGTAGCTAGAATTATTAAGTTTTGCAAATTGTAAGTTGTAGTAGAAAATGTTGTATTTAAATATTGAAAAAAGCAACTACGGAGGTTTCTTGCCGAATTCTTCCCCGTAGGAATAGCATTTCGAACCGGTGGAAGTACGAAAGTATTCTATTCGAATAAAACATTTTGACTTTGACTTTGAAAAAATCAAATAACTTTATTCCGTTTACTTAAAAAAGTACTAAGAATCGTAAAGTAATGTACTTAATTATATCAAATCAATCTTTCGCGTGTTCATTATCAGTAGCTGGGGTTTCATGATCATAAAATTATATTCTGTATAGACTAATACCAGTCTGCGATGAGCCTAAAACTATGATACATACGATTCTAGGTCAACAACCTCTTCGCTCTCATTCTCTCTATTATTTAAGCAACAAAAAGTAATGCGCATACGTTTGTATGTCTGTATGTGTGCTGAATTGAATGAATTAGCGAAAACATTGACCTGGATTTTTTATTAATTAAAATATCGACCTAATTTAGTATCATTTTTTTGTATCATTCCTATGAATTTCAATATTTATTTTAATTAATTAGTTTAAAATTTTCTGAGTTAGACTTTGTGTAACTACTTAGACCATACGAAAGACTTCAACGGGAATGATAAGTACGGATTAAAAATATATATTTTCAGAACAGTAACAAAAAAAAATATTTATACAAAAAAATCAACCTTACCTTGACTTTGAAAATACGCTAATTTAGTAGGATTTTTTTTTTACTTTTTCAATGTCTAAAGAAATATTTCTGCACCGGTTCGCACAGCAGTTCACTATAAAGTGAAATGTCATCTATTAAATTAAAGTGATAAATGTCTTTTCCCTCACGGACACTTTTTTATTGGATTTAATTAGTCTTTTAAGACAATAAGCGATAAAAAGCCGCGAACAATGACCAATCATCAATTATAATACTATCTATTGACTAATGACCCGCCCCGGCTTGACACCGAGGAGTTAATACATTATGAAATAAAAAATCAATATTTAATACCTTCGTAGATATTCGTCTGATTTGTACAAATGTTTTTTATTCCTTGGATGTTTAAAAATTGTTTATACTCACAGACAGACGGACGAAAATACATAGAGATGTTAATAGGAAATTGGTCTTAGTAACTGCGAGATATATAATTGTATATGTAATTGCTTTTTTATGTAGGTTTTCAGGTCACTTTCGTATGAGAAATTTATTGTTTCATGAAAAATTAAAAACAGTCATTCAACTACACATAATAGTTATGTTGCACAATGATCTGTCGTTATATAAAGGAAAGTGCGCGACAATCAACGTTTTTGTTCCGTATGACATAGAACTATTAAAGTTGACCCATCTCGTTTTCGTTTGATTACAGTTCGAATTGTGAACTCGCGATCCTGTATCTCAGCGACCACTTGACCATTTGATTCGTGTACAAAGAAAAAAAAAATACGACAATCCCATGAACCCAACTTGAGTTACCGTCAAAGTTACATTCATACATACATACAAACGCTGGATTGTTAAAGTAGACTTTGAGAACTTCACTCGCTTTTTCAAATTTTATCGCGATACCTATCGGAGCACACGATATCGAGTGATTGTATTGACAGTGTAATACGCCCTGATTGGTTGGTAGTTCTTTTAGCTATCTACCTTACTACAAAATTATACAGCTTGGGGCTATTCAAGTAAATCTACAATAGGGAATAGGCATGAAATTTAATTTGATTATTCAATAAAATTATCGTGAAGTATGTGGAATTAGTATCTTTATAGTGAAAACAGAATTATAATCGAACGATTAACCAGGGAGATATAACCATTAAAAGTAAATATATCTATCTCGCTCATCAGAAAAACCTTTGCCACAGAAGTTGTATGGCGCCTGTCTACTTTAACGTCATAATACATATCGAATCTGTTTATCTAACCAACGAATTTGAAATAACTTAGTTAATAAGTCTGATTTTTAAGAAAATCTAATGGGTTTGTATACGCGTAGATATGTGGTATCGAATTGTAATAAATCAATAAAAAAAGTCATGCATATTCCCTTTTATAGGTTTTTTCTTGGCACGCTTGTTCTTTTCTGTATGTGGCCTCGTCCTCATTTCTCTTATGACTTTCAAACAACAGGGAAAATGCATTACATTTTTATTGATTTATAATAATTCGATACCGGATTTATACACAAATCCGTTAGATTTCCTCAAATATCTGTCGTATTAACTAAGTTATAAAGCGTCAAAGTCGTTGTTTAGACGGAAAGATCCATTGTGTACTATGACGTCAAAGTACACGGGCCCCATAGAAAAGGTTGTTCTGAAGAGCGAGATAGATATATTATCTTTTAATGGTTATATCTCCCTGGTGTATCGTTCAATTCTGATTCTGTTTGCTCTGTAAAAATACTATTTCCACGTTGTTTACCACAAATTGATTGAATAATCAAACCAATTTTCATGCATAAACCCTATTGCTTTGAGGGTCTTTTAATTTAGAAGTTCATTGTCGGCCGGCTGCGGTGCCAAGGGCGTGCGTTTCTCGCCCTGCTAACGGACGATGGTTTTTCTTACAAAACGCGCGGAGAGGCGAGAACGTATTGTATGAAAAAAAAGCAAGCATCCGTTAGCAGGGCAACTAACGTTGGACAGGCAGCCGACAACAAATCTAAATTGAATGAACCGTAATTCACCTATTGTAGTATATAACTTAGTATATAGGAGGCAATCTTTGAAACTAATATTCCAAATATATAATATAGATCCATAGACTTAAATATGACTACACGACATTACTAAATATTGTTTAAAAAAAAAAAAAATAGTTCTACGTTTTAAACGCGGACGAATATAGAGATAAAAAGCGATAAAAACTTGCAAAGTTTGTCATCAAACTAAATGCAAAATTATAAACTATGTATTTGTCTGTGACTTGTTTGCGCTATAACGACTGAACCGATCAAAACGTAACTAGACAAGGACATAGTTTTTTTCAATTAAGTAGCTCAATATTAGAGAAAATCTTGCTCAATAACCTTTTGAAGTATGAAGTTCTACTTATACAAAAACAGAGTCAGCATCGCAAGTATAATACTTTGGTGTTACTTTGGTTTGGTTACTTTTGGCTGAAAATTTCCAAATATCTCTTTTTATTATGTTTTGCGCAATCATTATATACTCAAATCTTATTACATTAAAGCTACTTTATAACTGCACCGTATTAAGAAGGTATCGGTGAAAAAGGCGGTATTTGACCCACTTACCTACATAATCGGACGAACGTGGCCCGAGCCTTAAGAGAAAAGAGACGAGACAAGTAAATTTCGAGGTCGTTTCCTACCTCTCACATTGACGTTTATAAAACCGAAAAAAATCTTTCGAAACGCCGAATAAATTAAGGCACAGAAGAATGATATAACATTACAACATTCTTGCACAATCCTTATGTTACTTACCGATATTAAATCCTTTTTTCATAAAACTTTTTTTTTCACGCACTAATGCACTCTGATATAGGACACTGGCACTCGCGGAATTTAAAAAGTTTGCAATTCAAACTCGCAACTGTCAAATGGAACGCGCGCGAACGGTTGCCGCCATGGCGTACTGCTGACTATCGTAACCCGCCAAAATATGAGGCCAAAATGAAATTATGTAACTTTATTACAGTGCGTTACATAAAAGATAGCCGCCGAGGCTTTTGATGGCCGTGTATTATGCAAAAAGCGTTCCAATTTCTCGACAGATTTTTAGGTCGGTTTTTATCGGTCGTAGCTATCCTTTTTGGTGCGGTTTTTTTTCGGCAAAGGATGCTTTCGTATACAGCTTTTACAAAGAAGGTTTGTTGTCGAATGCAGTTGTTGTTTGCTTTAACCGTAATAGCTTGGCAATCTGTCGGTCAGCAGTTTTCCCCCCTCTTTGCTCTTGATGCGAAGGTGGGGAAGTTTGAGGGGAATGACGAGTTGCTTTCATTAATTGAGAGTGCGGATTTACTTGCGCGGGATTCGAATTAATTAGTATGAGGTATTTATATAACACAAAGCACTATTTCGTTAATATGTTTTAGAGTACCTAGTATAAGATTCCGTGGCGAATCTTTACATAGCGTCTTTACTAGATAAAGTCAAAGTCAAAATATTTTTTTATTCAAATAGACTTAAAATAAGTACTTTTAAATCGTCATCTTTTTATACTACCAGTTCGAAACACTATTTCTACCGGGAAGAATCCAGCAAGAAACCAGCGTAGTTGCTTCTTTCAAAATTCTAAGGTACAATAAATTAATTTTTATTGCAATTTGTAAATAAAATACAGTTTTCTAATTATAAAAATATATTTTCTACAAATTTTATTATAAACACAAAATTTTATAAAATATTTAAGTCTGTATTCTAAAATAAAATTAATAAATTACATGAATTACGATGGATGCTATAAATTTTAGTTGTTAAATGTGCGATCGAAAAAGATTTACTAATAGAAATAGTATAAATAGTAAGAAATTAAGATCTCTGTTGTAATTTATTGTATCTTGAGTAAAAAAGTACACAAGGATTACTTTGTGTGCCTACCATGAGTTTTACTTTCGATAGCCGCTTGAGACTGCAGTTACAAATTTGTATGAATCTTTGTAAAGCGCCTCTAACGGATTCATGAGGAATTAAGATTGCTCATATAAAATCACTTACCTGTGAATCTACCATGAGTTCGTATAGTTTTTCTACAGGTCAGGTAACATAGATTACGACCGTTAATTTTTTAGATTTGTTTAACAAACCATGGTAGACTCAAAAGCAAGTGATTTATAGAGCAATCTTAATTCATCATTCCTTTAGAGGCGCTTTACAAAGATTCCTACAAATTTGTAATTGCAGTCGCAAGCGACAATCGAAGGTTAAAGTAATTGTAGGCACAATGACTTGTAGGAAAACTATACACACTCATGGTAGATACACAGGACTGTCCATTTTTCATGCTAATTTAAAAATCGATTAATTCAATATGCGGATTCGTAATTTAATCGTCATTATTTTCTTATTTCACATTATTTCTTGTTCATATTTATTAGCAGATTACTATTGTAATAACTATTGTAAAACTAATATAATTTTTGGTTTCGTTTTAATTTTGATTTTCGATTTAATATTGATTTTTTCTATTTTGTTACAATGAATTTGTTTGAATTTATAGAATTTTATTAAAATTTATATTGTTACTTGAGGAGGGCGATAACGTCAGCGACACAGTTTTTAAATAAAACTACTGCGGACGTTATCAATCAATGTATAAATGTCTGTTTTATTTTTGGAAATAAAGATTATGATTATTATTATTTTAGCCAGTAGTTCTATAATCTGAAGTTTAGTTAAACTAGTGATTCGCTTCGAAATATGAATACCTCAGAATCCCCTTGATTACACGACGATCCAATCAACGATACTCAAGTTATCGTCATATAAACATAAATACATCCATAAATAAAACTGGACTGGATTGGAGTACATGGTAGTTCAGTTTGTTACGTGCCGTGGTTAATTGGGGCACACCCGCCACTCTGTCCCACCACTGCAACTCCTGTTCACCAGGATCAACAGTGGCGTCCTTTGATCGAATAATCAACAGGCTGTGCCGGGTGTCCTGGGACCCGCAACAAACTTTATCAGAAGAAATAGGAGGTAGTAAGAAAGCGGTTTTAGATTTCCCTCCCAGCAAAGCGGAGACAGCAATCGAAATGGCCCAGAGGCCAAAAACTAAGGAGAGAGACAGTCAGGAGACGCGACCCGATAGATCGAGGTTTTGAGTCTCGGGTTGTACGTTGTACCGTTGTTCCTCATTGTACCCGGATAGAGGCGAGCGATTCGCCACCTGTCACACTAGGACTCAACGTAGACATTCAAAATGCGGTGTTAACCCATCTTGAGGAATTAATTACGGCATAAGTTTATGTATGTGTACAAGAAACTTATCTTCGTACAAAACAAGGTAATTAAAATTAAACTAAGTAGGTATGCACAAATTTAAATTTTCAATCTCAAACAGCTCCTTGTCTATAACACATGTACAGTCGAGGTCTGCCACGGAGTATCATTTGCCATCGAAATTCCTCTGTACGCGATAATACTACGTTTTAGGGGTTGGATCGCAAGCGCCGTCCTAATTGGCCGTAGTAAATCTCTATTACCAATGACGGTAAAGGAAGGAAATCATTCATTGAAATCATGATGTTGTTTTAAAAGTATGATAATCTCATCCATTCACAAATATAGTATGAAAGACCCCAGCCGCAAAACCTGCAAGCAAAACTCGACCTTAAGGTGGTAGCGCGTGCGCGTCCGTGATTGTACCTATTATCATGAATAAAATAAGGAAATGAAAAGTAAGTACAATCTTAGAATCAAAAATAAAAATCAAAACTGCTGTAATCCAAAGTTTTTAAACCGAAATCATTGATTTTTAACTTGCTTGTGCCTCACCACTCCAACTCCTGTTCACCAGGATCAACAGTAGCGTCCATAGATCGAATAATGCAGCTGTGCAATGACGCTCAGGCTGTGCCCGGATACTCTACCCGCTGTCTTGGGACCCGCAACGAACTTAATCAGAAGAAATAGGAGGTTGTAAGATATCGATTTCAGACTTCTCTCCCAGCAAAGCGGAGACAGCAATTGAAATGGCCCAGAGGCCAAAAAACTAAAGGGGAGACAGTCAGGAGACGCCTGACCGTCCAAACACCACTAAGTAACAGGAGATCAATTAAATACTTACCTAAATCTTACACCATTAATATTGACTTGTGTGGGTATTACGCACTCAAGCCTTCAAAAAATTAACTGTCCTCTGTTTGCGATCGCTGCTTGACACTCTATTTAAACAGGTTAATAATCAAAGATATATAAAAACGCCGCATTGCTCTAGCAGACTGAAAACTTCACTCCCTTCGCTTGCTCGGTACATCCTGCATTCCCGTTGTCCCAGTTATTAAAACAATTAAAATAATTCCTGCTGTCTCCGTTGTCTTCACCCGTTATCATAGTTAAAAAATACACAAATATATAAAAAAGGATGATTCAAATCAGCTATCTTCGAATTTAGACAAACTAACAAACAGTTAACTCATTGTTCTTTATATACAAGACTAGCTTTTGTCGAAATAGTTCTAATAAGATTTTTTATTAATCGACATTTATCGTTCTATTTTAGCCCACGTGTTATGATGTACGAGCTATATTATTTGACAGTTTCATTAAAACCCTCTCCGTAGTTTTTGCATGGAACAAACATCCACTCATCCATACATGCTTACCAACTTTCACGTTTGTAATACTAGTAAGGATATAAATAAAACAATTTGATAAACAACTGTAAACAAGCATGTATGTAGACACTGTGTATATGTACTGTGTAGTAGATGAGGACCAACAAATATTTTGCAATTTCATTATGTTGCGATTAGGGTCAAATAACTGTGAATGACGAGATGAACTTACGACCTTTGGCTTCAAAGACAATCGCGAAACCACTAAAGAGGTTTGCGAAATTAAGGCCTGCAGTGCATTAGGCCTTGTTCTAAAAAATATACCACTAAAGAGGCAAATAAGTGATGGAAAGCTAAAGTGGCCTTACCATAAGATGGCATTACGGCCTCGGTCTCCCGGCCAAAAGGGGCTTTTTTATTCCAAGGAAAATTCTGGCTGGAAAACCCATTTGAAATACCTAAAATGAGTTATTATAGTTAAAATTATTTTTGAGATTTAATGAGTAATTTCAAAGACCTACCTTTTTACCTCAAACTTGCAAATTGTATCTCTAGATTAATCATATTTTTACCACCCGGCTTCACACGGATATTATGCATATATACTCGTACCGTACATATAAACCTCCATACATAGGGACACGTACAGATAATTCCTCTTGAATCACTCCATCTATTTAGAAAACTGCATCAAAATCCGTTGCGTAGTTTTAAAGACATGGCGATTCCTCGCGCCACTCTCTCGTGGCTAGAGCTTTGTAAAATGTAATGCGCCTGACGTACCTACCACAAAACTACGTATCTTCTATAAGTTCATGAATTCTTCTTAATAGATGCCTTTCATCATTAATTAGGATTGTGGGTAAATATATATAGCGCTACAGAACGGTTAACGGTAAGATCGTTCGAACCTTCACATTATAAATAACACAATATAATATTTCGACCTCTTTCTTTGAATTTAAAACATAGGAATAGCGTCATCTATTGGACAAAACAGGAAAGCTTTTAAATCATTTTGATGGCAAGCAGCTCTTCTTTTCAATCAGCTATACCAGAATGAAAAGAAAAACAGATGATTGACAAATACGCTTCACGAATTGTCAATGTCAAGAATTGACAGATCTGAATCTGAATATCGATTTACGTGACGAAGTGAAAACATTCATTGTTTTTATTGTTTTTACTATATATTGGAAGCTAAAATCATAGCTAATACTCATTTGAGCCACTATAAAGTATTAATATCAATTTTTGTGATCTGTAAGAGCAATAAACAATTGAAACTGACCCTTGTATGAGAAAAACTTGAACCTGAAAAAACAAAGAACTTCTCATCCCACCTAGACATGCTGCCGCGAACTTATTACACAGAACAAGACGTGCGAAAGCACCAGATAGACACCTTAAAAATATTCAACGATAATGTGGTAGAAATCGCTGAAAACACCGAATACAGAGTAGACTTCGCCGTCGGAGAGAACGTCGCATCCCTAACCGTTGTCTTACCACCGGACTTCCCTAGCGAAAAACCGCAAATCTTTATTAACCCAACAGTCCTGCATCCATGGCTGGCTGAAAATTCTAACCAAGTTGTAGGCGCGCCGGGTCTTTTAAACTACACACTACATTCCGATTTAGGACGCGTGGTACAGGCCATTATTCGCGAGTTTCAAAAGAGCGTTCCAAATTTGAATACAGATGATAAGTCAAACGATGCAAGTCCTCAGTCTTTGGTCAGCAGCCAGTCACTTATGTTCCCTGAATTGAGTGAGCTAACGATTGAAGAACTTCAGGAAATATTGGAGAATCAAGACTTACAGGTACCCTTTTACTTCATTTTGTAAGAAACTTAAAGAACATGATAAAGTACCACAGTGTATAATATTTTGAACTACTCAATAGAAAAATCCCACAAATGCATCTTAGTTCTTTGTACTTTTAGTTTAGTAAGAACTTAGTTAAACCCCAAAGATAGCCAAGTCAAGCCCCTTCCTCAAAAGCCTTTAAAATACATGCTTTTTCACTAACTTGGTTACTGTATTCTTTTTAATCCAAATTATTTAGACATCCCCTATTGGTGTGTGGGTGTGTTTGTAAATGGCCAGCTGTTACGCTCAAGGTTCTGGTTTCAAATCTGAGCAGGACCGGAACTTTGTGTTGTTTGCAAGATGCATTGTTTCACTTACCAATCATAAATGTAGTTTTCTTATCTATGTAGTTTGTACCGTATTGTTGCTTAGTTTCTGTGACACAAGTTCTTATGATAGTTACTGTAAGGCTGAGACAATGTGTGTGTTGTGATGTAGTTAATTATTAGGATTTCTCACAAAATTCATTTCATTCCAGGACAAACTACTGGAGACAAGCCCCCAACTACTAGAGCTAGATACGGAAACGGAAGAGCTGATGAGCAGTATAGAACAGATAGCCCAGGACAACATAACGAAACAACAAACTTTGGACGATTTAAAAACCGATGTAATAGATAGAATCTCAACTATAGTACAGGTAGGTAATTGCAGGGAACTTTAAAATGGAATGTTTGTTTCATCTAATTCAAAATGAAAATGAAAATGTATTTATTTGTTAATAGAAAAAACACAGAAAACAATTATTTTAAGAAATTGATTATTAAACTAATTTTATTGTACGAATGTGAATTCTTAAATTACATTGTTAATAAGCATATACAAACAGCCCACACACACACAGATATTTTAATGATTGCTCACTAAATTCGTTGCATGTCCCTCTGTAGGTAGTATATCCATGGTAGTAGTCTGTGCTTCATTGTTTAGCTGCATTTTAGGTTGCAAAGGTTAACAGGAGTTGTACTGGTGGGTGTGCCCTGAAAAGTAATGATCAATATTATTGAATTCCGAGAACCACATTCATGTTTTGTTTGATAGTCTTGTAGTCTTAACGCCGCTTAACATTAGGCGGGATTGGGGACAAATGCTTGCCTAGTGCTTAAAACTAGGCAAGCTTTCGACAAAAATAAATGAAACTAGGAAATAATTAACACAGGTTTCACCTATCTTACATCCATGTCCCAAAGCAAATTTATTTTCTTAAATGTTGGTTACAAAAGATGCAGTGGCGGCAACCTATCACACTAGAACTCAACATAAACATGCAAAAAGCTGTGTTTACATTGTATTATCATAAATTATCTAAACATTTATAAATTAAATGTATAAATTGAAAATAATTATAAAAAAATTATGAATATCAGTGCATATTGGAATTCGAATGGGAATATCTTCGAAATGGTTTGAGTAATCGAAAAAGTATAAGAGACCATTTTTGTAGAGTGTTAAATTAAAGAATCAATGCAACTCAACCAATAATAATTATTACTAAGTCAGCACAAAATAATAAAAAAAAATATTTTTCTTTAAATTCTTCAATATCTTTTGTTATAATTATTATATTTAATTTGTTACAAATATCTTTTGAATGGCAAGATTTATCGAAAAAGTGTAAACAACCATTTTCGTAGAGCATTTAATTTCCTACATATATTGACGATGGTACGGGCTTAACAAGCTATTGGTGATGAGATATGACCATTTCATTATCAAACTAAACTGAAAATAGAAAACTATGATGAGGATAATGTTCCCTTTAATATTAAGAGCCCATACTGGGTGAGTTTTCTAATGGTGCCTAGCAATAAGTTTTTGTGTATGAGATCCAAAAAAAAAAAAGATTTTTTTTGAACCACCCTAGTGTACAAGCACCTCTGCCAACCCCTCTCGAAAGACTACGGCGTGAGTTTATGTTTATGATGGATACAAAATATGGTACATAGTCATGCAAGTTCCCTTACATTTTACCTCTGCAAGGTGTGCAAATGTCATATCTTATGTTTTATTATTAATGAGGTTAAAGTACATCATAAATAACATACCATTACAGTTAGACAGCATAAAGTCAAAACATGAATGGACTATGAATTTACAAATAACGTCCTGCAATAGTTAGTCATTGATAAAGTCAATCATATTTTAATATGATTTTGGGATTACATTTTTTAACTAGATTTTAACACAATAGACGATTAAATGTTTTAACTTCAGATTCAAAAACGTTTATTTATGATTTTTATTATTCATTGTACTTTACAGATGAAAATGAATTATGAAGAGTTAAACCGCAAGCATCAGAAGCTGTCAGAGATGTATGATCCGTACAGGATAAGGGATTGTCTTAAAGATGCTGCGTTGAAAGCTGACGAAGATGCGGAGAAGATTGCGGAGCAGTTCCTGTTAGGTTTGTATTACAAAAAATACAGCTTTGTCTGCGATTTTCTTTGTATAGAACTACTGTTTTTTATTTTCTATTGTTATGTCAATTCTCTGTTAGGGAATCTGATTTTTAATACATTAATAAATTTTGTTACGTTAATTAACGTAATTAATTTTTAATTGACTAAAAATTTTATTGAAATATTCTAATTGCATACAAAAAGTTTGCATAATTTCCCTGTAAATATAAAATATTTTCCAGGTACAATTCCAGTAGATACTTTCGTCGCTCAGTTCGCTGAAAAACGAGCTCTGGGACAGGCCAGAAGGGCAAGGGAGGAGAGGCTTGCCCATCAACTAACCCAACTAGACCGGGCCACTACATAAACTGAATCCCAGTAGTTTATGGGCATTTTGAAATACTGTATTTTCCGATTAAAAAAATTGGCCAGGCAGAATATCTATATCTTACGTATGATGTTATAAATGTGAAAGTCAGTCTATTTGTATGTATTGATTTGTCTTTTTACGTTAGAACTGCTGAACAGGATGAGATAAAGTGCATTTTGAAGAAGAAGATTGCTTTTTTAAAATGCACATTCTACTTGAACGAAGTTGTAAGCAAAGGCTATTTATTATATATTTGATTTGCAGTTTTTAAATTTTACTTTGAATAATTTACAGATTGAGTAAGAAATTGATAAAACTCTGGTTGAAGGAAACAAATGACATTCCATTGCTAACAATATTTTTAGATGTAACACATTTCTTCAACTTGTGTCTACCATGAGTTCGTATAGTTTTTCTACACGTCAGGTAACATAGATTACTACAGTGATTTGTATGAGCAATTTTAATTCCTCATCAATCCGTCAGAGGCGCTTTACAAAGATTCATACAAATTTGTAACTGCAGTCGCTAGCGGCAATCGAAGGTAAAACTCATGGTGGCCACACAGTTCAGTTCCATTCTTCTTTCACAGATCGATTTGTGAAAAGTTACTGTAAAGTAGACTGATCTCATGTTCTTCATAAATGAACTAGATGGCGCTGTATCATATTTTTCACTGGATCTAATCTTTAATTGAAAGGGAACGAAGTACAGATAGAAATTGGTTTATAAAAGAATAGTGTAGTGTATTTTTACTCCTTCCCATATCAAAAATTATATATCTACTGTGTACTTAGGCAATATATGTAAATGGTTGTAATGGAATAATATTAATAGATTGTTCCAAGCTTTTTATATGAACAAAGATAGTTTAAGGAAGTTATATAGCAATGTTCTCGCATCAAAAATGACGCAATATTTAGTCAAGGCAATGGTGCGTAAATCATTCTTGAAAAAGCAACCGGATGACTCTTAGTATTTGAGTTACTGAGGCAATGGGTGATAAGGAGAAAAAAATTTGCTTCGAAACCGACTGGAATGGCGGTAGCATTGGAGTATACATAGTCAATAATGCATACTATGCGTACACTATCAGAAACAGTTTTAATCTCAATATTTATAACATTGTGCGATATTCATTACTATAACTGTCATCCGGTTGCTTTTTCAAGGCTGATTTACGCACCATTGCCTTGACCAATTTGACCTTTCGCTTGTTGGCGATTTCTCTACGTTATGTGCCTAGAACGCCCTCTGCTTCTGCTTCTGAAAGTTCTTAATTTGAATAGACTAAAACAAAATATTTATAGCGTCATTTTTACCAACCTAAGCCGGGTTTTCTTTGCACAAAAGACAAAAGTAAATTAATAATTGTCTTTCTAGCAACACAGCAATAATCAGCCAATGACATAGCTTAGTTTGACAGAAAACATGGCATTGCCAGCTAAGAAATATCTAGTTCTGCCTTTCGTCGTCTCAACTTTTTTTTGTTTAACTTAAGGTAAAGGTATTCATTATTAACAAATTGTTGTTCTGGAATACTGTATTTAAATTATAATTTCAATAATAATTGTCGCTTAGCCTTCAAGTATTACTCGGTGAAACTTAATTTAATTTGTTGTTATTTATGTTTTGTAATATAATTTTGAATTTAAAGTAACGTTTTTGTTTGAATAAAGTTTTATTTTATTTGTTCATTTCCTGTTTTTTTCCTAATATTTTTTTAAATTTTAATTTTTAAACTTTTATCAATGTATCGCTGGATTTATACGCTTTAAATTGTAATGATTTTAATCAATCTATGCTAATTATATTTACGAGGTATAGTTTGCATTGTAGTGGCATGACGACAAATGCCACGGGCCCCCAGAATTTCCGTGTTAACCATAACGGCATTTAATACTTGGGGCCCTTACATTAAAAACCTAAACGTCGCCTGTATTTTATGGAAGGGACACATCAGATTCATTTGCTACGGGCCCCAGACGAACTAAGCCTCTGCATGTAGCAGGTAATCTTCGAAACTATACGATTTTTAAATTTCTTTCACATGGGTACTATTACACATATATTTAAATGCAAAAATACAGATTACACTCGGACGAATTCCTTGGCAAAAGCTATTGGACAATGAACTTGATTAAAAATAAATTTTTTCATGTATTAAGACAAAACGACCAATGATTTCATATCTCTAATAATTTTGAGACTAGTGGGCCAAATTTCTAGTATGAAGCTATTTGCCCCTTTTACCCTTTTAGAGTCGAAGTACGCCTACAACTCGTAAACAAAGCAATATTGCTACAACTCTAGCCGTTGGATTTCTTTGCTTTTTGTTTATCTTGTCAACATTATAACGCCTCAGTTTGATAGCGAAGCAAAAGCCATGACGCTTCGTTTCTGAGTTGATAGATGTGCTAAGATATTTATAGTAATCGTTGTGGGTTAACTTTAAGTAGGTACTATAAACTTCTATACTACCCCTACCTATATTTGTATCAATCAAATAAATTTTTGTCATGGGCGTAACCAAGCCATTTTGGGGGTTAAACTCCTTCCCCCCGAAGTATCAAACTATTAAGTTTTATTTGTATTGAAAGAATATATTAATATGACAGAAAGTTTGAACTTATCGCTCTAATGTTAATATTAATGAAATTTTATGAAAAATGTTGTCGCAATTTCTTTGGACTTTGTTATACCTAAAACATAATGAACTTGGCTACGCTCGTGTCATTAAGTCAGTGTTTATAATTTTTGTACTGAACCATTTTCCTACTACCTATAAATGGTATTAATCTTAAGCTGTTTATTAAAAATATAAGTGTTTATCATGAACGCGGTTTCATTTATTTTTAAAGTGAGTCTCAAAATCTATACTATAATTTAATAAAGGGCACGAAAACACGCACCGCTTATTTTGTGGGGAACGACTAATGGCGTAACTATAAGATGGCATGACGGTTAAATGCCACGGGCCCCAGCCGGAAAGGGCCCCAAGGCTTCTGGCTTCAGAGGGCCGTCAGCAATTCCATGTTTGACCTAGGAAGGCGAACCAGACGTAAGGACCTATTGGTAATGCCAAAATGTAACGCTCTTTACAAAAATAATTGTTTCTGTACGCGCATTAGAATTTATACTGCATTACCGAAGGACCTAAAGGACTTAAACATGCCGCTCTTTAAGTCCAGACTTCACTGGTTTCTAGAGAGAGGTTATTGTAGTGTTATGGAATATCTGACATGGCGTCAAGTTCAATAAAATTATGATGAAATTCCCTAATTTGACATTTAACATTTATTTTCTAGTTTTATTTTATTTTTTGTAACCTGAAATTAGTGCATATTGTATTTATTGATTTCTTTAAATTGTTGACATTGCTTTTATTTGTTATTATTTTTTGACATTTCGCTGTAATTTTGTACGCCCTGTGTGACAGGTTTTAGGAGCACTAACTGATATTAAGACCTATGCACATATCGACCAAAGCCTAACAAATAAATAGTTTGAATTTACTAAGGCCATAAAATATCAGGGTGGCCCTCAAAAGTCTAAGAAATAACTGAAAAAGGTCGCCAGTTTTTTTGAAAAGGGTTCCCTAAATTCGTATCATTTTCCAAGGGCCTCGAGCAGTGTACACTATTTACAAAAAAAGTAAATCCATCAAAAAATTACCATGAGGTTTTATGGCGTCATATAATACCCATCTGTTTACTCAACTTTAGGTAATTTGGTTAAAAAAAACAAGAACCAATTTTTTTTTGTTTTTATAGGTACCTTATAGTGGTAACAGAGAGATATTCTCTGAAAATTTCGAGAGTATAGCTATAGTTCATAAAATACAGCCCACTGACAGACAGTGGAGGCTTAGTAATAGGGGTCCCATTTTTTACCCTTTGGTACCCTTGGGAATCCCAAAATAGTACCTGCCTAACTACACTCATAGGACGGGTAGGTGGACGGAACAATATTCATTCAAGGAAAAAATAATATGCAAACTCATTCTCAAGCTTGTTTTGGTTTTACGATTCTACCTAGAATGATATATAATATTTAGTCATATACCTACATAATTCTCGGATCGTCTATTTTTAATTAATGACGTGGAAAGATACAAACTCGAACGTTCAACGGGACCAATCAGCCGCGATAATCACTGAGACAGAACACAGATCACTTGTGTTCAATTAGTAACACTTATTAATCAAATCATTTATAAAGATAACATTAACTAATCGGTTAATAGTGCAAAAGTGTTCGTTAATATGTTGGGAATAGTGTCGGCGGTTTTGACGCTCACAAGTTTTGTTACGGGAAATCTAAATGGTAGTTATGAATTGAAGAATGTCTTAGTATTATCCAGGCATAATATACGTACGCCTTTGTCGCAAGATTTGGAAAAATTCTCAACAAAACAGTGGCCAAAGTGGCATGGAAATCCTGGGGACTTGACGCCGAAAGGGTTTCAATTAGAGACTTACATGGGAAGATACTTCAGTGAGTGGTTAATAAACAATAGATTACTTAAAAGTGGCTGCCCAGAAAGAAAAGATGTTCTGATTTACGCGAACTCTAAGCAAAGAACCAGAGAAACTGCTAAAGCATTTGTGAAGGGCGCGTTTGAAGAATGCGACGTAGATATTAAAGTAAAAGATGGATTTGAAATGGACCCAGTCTTCAATCCAGTAGTCATGGACACTTCTCAAGAGTTCAAAGATGAAATCATAAAAGGTATGAAAGATAAACTCAAAGAATTCCAGCTTGACGATGCGTATGCGAAATTGGAAGAAATAGTCGACATTAAAAATTCTAAGTCCTGTAAAGCTGATTCTATTTGCGATTTACGCGGTGAAAACAAAATCATTTACAAAGTTGGTTATGAACCGAATTTAGATGGTCCTTTAGCTATTGGTAGCTCGCTTGTAGACGCATATCTAATGGCCTATTACGACGGATTTAATATTGAAGAGATTCAAGATGAAGAAGTGTTGAAATTGCTGATGAAAATTATCATACAGAATCACAATGTTAGGTTTAACAGCAGTGGCGTTGCGAAAGACACTTCACTTCTACTCGTTGATTACATGAAAGGAGTTTTTCTTCAAGAAAACCCGCCAAAATTAACATTCCTTGTTGGACATGACTCGAATATTATTTCAGCCATGAGAGCACTTGACGTTGAGAATTATGTACTGCCTGAGCAAATAGAAATAACGCCAATAGGTGGAATGCTAGTGTTTCAGAAGTGGTTAGATAAAGAAAATAATAAAGAGCTACTAAAAATCGACTATGTGTACCCATCAACTGAACAAATAAGGAAAGGCGAAGAGCTAACATCTAAAAACCCTCCAAAAATAACTAACTTAAGCATAAAGCATTGTGAAAAAGATGAAAATGGGTTCTGTTTGTGGAGTGATTTTATTAAAATACTACACAAGGTTGGCGTTTAGACATTAATAAATTTTTCATCTGTAAAATGTCTGACTTTTAACAAACTTCCTGCTAGCAAATAACATTTTAAAATTAAAAAAAAACAATATTTCATCTCAATTGATTCTAATGAATTTATTCAGGTCAAAATTCTTGAAATATTTACTATCAAAGCTGTTAATTTAGAAATTATAACTTCACATAACCACAAAGGTTGCACTGAACCTGAAATCATTCAGATACCTTCATGTCTAGACCACTTCATTTAAAGACGATATTTTCCTTATTGTTTTGTTTATCTTTCGTCACTCACTCGCTATTAACAAGTATGTAGGCTATTTGGTCAATATTTTAATTGAATGTGTACTACTATGGTCGGTAAATAACAATGAAATAAAAATATATCAAAAAATATAATCATCATAGAAGTCAGATATTTTACGTTTTTTGTTTGACTTAACAGACATACAAAACGTTCCAAATTATTTGTATTAGTAGGTCAAACAGACGTAAAATAGTTTAAGTTGCCATTGTAAATAAAAACTACGAGAATGTTACTATTTAAATAAAATCAAATAAAATAAATAAAATATTTATAAAAAATCCTTTCATGTTGTTATTTATGTAGTAAATTGAATTAAACTCAGTTTTATTTTTTGAACATGAGATTTGACAATGCAACAAGAAATATATACACTTCGAGTAAGAGCCAAAATAATTTTCGAATTTTCGCTAGCAACACTGCAATGTTTTTTTTGACATTTCCTAGTGACATTTGTTTGTTGCGGTTAATCAGCTGTTTGTCAAATTTTTTGTTTGTTTATTTTTTAAACATTTTAAACTTTTTGTTTCTGTGGAATTACTTGAGATAGGTATCTCAAGTAATTTTATCAATAGTTTTATCAGAGGAAGTAATCAGTGAGTTACCATCCGTCCGACTTTTAATAATTGGTTTATTGACCTCAGATTCCAATTGTGAAAGGAACTTTGATACCTACTGCACCAGCTTGTATTTTGTAATGTTTGTTCATTATCTTACGTAAATATGTCTTACGGGCACACAAAGAAACGTCTCTGCTGGCCCAAACGTTATCTTGTCAAGCAGCCAATGAAGATCTTTCGAACAACGCGTTCCAAATTAAAAAAATGAATTTGTTTTTAATTTTTATCTCACTGGTGTTATATGCTGTCGACGCGGAAAAATCGAGGTACGATCTTGAAAAAGTTTTTATTCTCGGCAGGCATAACATAAGAACTCCTTTGTCTAAAACCTTAGCTGTAGTTACGAAAAAACAATGGCCGCATTGGAAGGAGAAAAGTGGATATTTAACAGAAAAAGGAGCTCTGTTAGAAGGGTATATGGGTGAATTTATTTCAGCTTGGCTACGTAAGGAATGGTTGTTACCAGAAAAATGCCCTAGTCATAAAGATTTTTATATGTATGCAAATACTAAACAAAGAACGCTTGCTTCAGCATTTGCGTTTGTATCTAAAGCCTTCCCGAATTGTAATGTAACGGTACATCACAGCCCAGACCAAAGTGACCCTGTGTTTAATCCAGTAATACACAACACTACTTCTACCTTTAAAAACTTGGCGTTAAAACAAATGAATGAATATATAAAAAAATTAGAACTTAACAACTCTTATGTGGACTTGGAAAAGATTCTGGATTACAACAATTCAGCCTTGTGCCAGGAAAATGGCATGTGTGACTTGATAAAGGACAAAAATAAGTTGTTTGTTAAAGCTGGTGTTAAACCAAATGTCTTTGGTCCATTGAAAATCGGTAACTCGGTATTGGATGCCTTTTTAATGGAGAATTATGAGGGTTTACCAAAAGAAGATGTGGCTTGGGGACAAATGATGGATTCTATATCTTGGAAGACAATGATGAGCATACACCATAGCTTCCACAATGTTATATTTAAAACTGAGATAATTGCTCGAGATATTTGTCAGCCATTGCTACAATACATGGCTGAAAGCTTTTTAAATGAGACCTCTCCTAAAGTAATTTTGCTGATGGGCCATGATGCGAACATGTTTACGTTGCTAGCCAGCTTGAAATTTAAAGAGTTCTCCTTGCCAAAACAGTATGAGATCACTCCCGTCGGAGGCAAGATTGTGTTCCAACGATGGATTGACAATCAATCCAAGCAGAGGCTTCTAAAAATCAACTATGTATACCAATCTACGGATCAGTTGAGAAATGGTAGTAAATTATCTTTATCAAATCCAGCTCAGATGGCCTTGTTAGAGATTGAAAATTGTAATGTGGATGTCAATGGGTTTTGTTTGTGGAACAATTTTGTTGAAATTGTTAAAAATATTGTCTGATCGTTGAGTATAGTTTATAACGATTTCTGAACTGATGAAGTTCTTACTGAAGGATTCTTTAGTCTGCTATCTGATATTTAGTGAATATTTTTATTCAAAAAGTTTTCAATCTAGTCTTTCATTGTTTTTCCTATATTATTTACCTTTATTAATACACTGTATAAAACATAGTTACAGTTGAATACAAAATATCTTCCTTTTTTGAAGTTGGTCAATTGAGGCAAGTTTTTAACTATTTTATTATTTTATTTACTCAACTTGTATTGTGTTTGACTCACATTTCATATATTCTTTAAAATAACGATTAATTAAATATTTAAATTAGTCATTCAAACATAACCTTTTGTTTTAACAGTTGTCATTTAACATACCTAAACAAATGTATTTTAGTTATTTACGTAACATAGATTTAAATAATTATTTAGTAAATGATTTAAGTCCTGAATACTCTATGAATGTGACTTGTGATATTTTTTTTGCGTTTTTGTATGTTTATATAAAAATTTAAATGTTAAATAGTGTCTTTATTTGATCTATTTTTTATATAGGTAATCCTTAATGATGGTAACGTAATATATTCTTGGCGGAAAATTGCTGCAGAAGGGTTGGAATGCCAGTGGTTTTAAGGTACTATTTTTGACTATATCATTGATAGGGTATAATGGACAGCGACGTAATACCTGACTGCTTCGGAAGTCCGGATACCCCGGTACCGGGGATGGCGGAACTTGTGTTATTTCCTAATTGCATTGTTTCTATGACTGGTCTAGGATTTTGGTATGTACTAGACACAGGAAGCCCTGGATATTTTTAAAGTAGGGCAAAATTGTATGTGGTTCCCCAAGTAGTTATAAGAATATTTTGAATGTTTAGTGTGAGGTCGGCAACATTCGCTGCCTTATGTAACTTTTATTAGTTTTTTTCAGTAATTGCGATTCTTTCCATCTTTGGATGCATCGTCAACAAGTCAGATTATGGCTATGCCTATCATTTTCGTAGAAAAATAATGCCTGGTGACCAGTGGCGTGACCAGTCCGCCCGGAGCCCGCGGCAAATGGACAGGATGGGGCTCCTCGTAAAACCTGGCGACCTTTTTGCTAAGGTATCCATGGTCTCCATTCCTGTACGAGGCCAAAGCCTATGACTAATTTATCAGATAGGGGCATGAGGCTCATCTTATGAAAATTGGCGAGCCTTGTTATTCCCACGTTTTATATTCACTTTTCTTGTTTGTTTGTTTGTCGTTCCGGTTGGATTTTTGCGACTCAATTTTGAGGCACTTCCCGATAAGCAGGCTGAAATTTTCAGGGTAGCTTCAAACCCGATGACAATGCAATTTACAACTATAAAAACGTCTGGACCGATTTCAATAAAAATTTGTATGGAGTGACTTTTGGGGCAGTTGCGAAAATTATTGGCAAACAGACAAACAACAAAAACAAAGATAAAAATAATAAATCGTGGGTGTATCTTTGCAAGTTACACCCACGATCTATACATGTCATGTAAATATATCCAATTAATAATCCCATAAATAATATACGCCCCCACTTCTGAGTGGCCCCTCTTTCAGCCCCGTAGGTATTTTTTTATTTTTAGGACATTTAAAAACGTGGGTTTTAGATTTTTTAAATCTTATTTATTTTTAGGTCTCCACTCTCCATTCCGAGTAAAATGCCAGCAAGGGACCCGTAACAAATTTAAGTCGCTGTTTAAGAGGCTATTTATGCGGATTCGCGTAGAGAGACCGTTAGGCTGGAGGCCCCTGCCACTTAGCCGCCATACCACCCTCTAGTTACGCTACTGAAGTTATTGTTGTTTTGCACCTGGACTTTTGAACAAAAACCATCGTCACAAATACATTTGCTTTTTGATTTTCAGCAGGCGTAATGGCGCCAAAAACACAAAACAAAAAAGCAATAATAAAATAACTCAAATATGTTTTTCATAACGTATGGCATTAGATTATGAGCAAGAATAATCTACTTTAAAATTCAGTTCTATTTTGGGCAAATACATAAGGAGGTGGATGTATAGGTTTACTCACCTACTTATTTACGAAATATAAATGAAAATTGAATTTAGATTCTTTTAAAGTCTACAAAGCTACTCCTCTCAATTGAACGAGTTTACAGTAAAATCGTATCCAAATCGGTTCATTTGTTTTGAATCTGAGGTGTCGATGTTACATACGAAGAGGCTTTGAATATATATTTTATACATCATGGGCAAACATGAAGACGGTTCTCCTGATGGAACATGATGCAGACGCATACTGACACGACGATGTCCTTGATGTCTGGAACGCCAAGAGCACTGCCAATGCCATGTAGAGGTAGAGTTGTACCTCTCGTGCCGGTAATTACACTGGCTCTCCAATCCTTCGAACCGAAACACAGCGAACTACTTCACGTAATCAATAGAAAAGAGAGTGGTACCACCCCAGACGATCTCGCACGTAGATCTACCAACTATGAGTAAAAACACTTTCCATCAGATGAACCGTTTGTTTTTTGTTTAATTAACAGGACACTGATGAAAGTAAATACACGGGTCGATCAACTTTTATTTGCCAATCAAAACCCTGCCTGTAGATAATAGAAATTCTACCACAACTTAATTCGTGTTACGTATGTTTTTACGTGTATGGGTAGTAACCTAATTAAATTTATTTGAAAAAAAGTTCCCTAACATGCGAGGTGCGATTGTTTAAAAACAATATCGAATATTTTGAAAACACAACCACAAATAGTTTCGCCTGTCACCGATCTGACTGACGACTTACACAATAGCGCTATAATGTAAACTTATCGATGAAAATATGCACTTTATCACGAAAAACATAACTCATAATGCGTAGCAAATTCAGTCAAGACTCATTGAAATGCAGAGATGAGAGTTTGTTGCGTTTCTGTTTGAACAAGTTTTTGTTTGATTGTAAATTAAAAAGAAACCACGTTTCAAGACAGTATCGAAGTATAAACTGAAGAAATGGAATGTTTAAATGGTGAATCAAATAAAGAAATAACGGGTGAGGCCAATGATTTCTCTTTTATCAAAAATGATGAAGAAAATGAATTCGATATGGATTCAATTGTGAAAGATTGTGTGGAGAACGTTAAGAAACAATGTGAGCAAAATGGAAGTGAAGGAAAAGAAACAAACGAAGAACTTAGCAACAGCAAGAATGGTGCGGATAATCTTGGATTCGAGGACAGTGAAGAAGATAATGCATCTGATGAAAAAGACGAGGGTTTAAAAAAGGAAGAATTTCAAAATGATACCCAATATCTACTGGAAGTGTACGGTCCGTTTTTGATGAGTTTTGACAGAGACTTAAACAGGCGGAAGACATTTCATGCCAGGGTCGAGAGAAAAGTTTTAACGTGAGTGTTTTTAATTTAATTAGTAGTGTGTGAATAGGATCTTATGAAAGTAGTAGTTAGGTACCCAAGCATTTGGTAATCTCATTTAATAGTAAGCAACGATGTGGTTGAAGGTGTAGGATGATAGGAATGCATAGAAAATGCTTTATTACTCTCGAGCTGAACAGGTTCAAGTTGTTATGCTCGGGGATAAGATTTCCAATTCATAGCAGTGCGAATATTGAAAGTTGTCGCAAAGAACACAAAAGGCATTCAAAATTTAAAAACTGTCTAAGTGGAGCTCCTAAATAGATATTAGGTACGCTCAAAAACCGAAAACACGGGCCACGACGCGTTGTGGCACTTGCAATTCTCCCAAAACTGCCACAACAAGAAATTCGTGTTGTGTTTCGAAGAAAATGGACACGATTGCATTGTGGCAATGCAGAAAAATTCCCATGACGTAGCCTATGGAGTCCATAGTATGGACGTTTGTAATAAAACATCTAGAAGCATCTCTCGTTGTCGACTAGTGCCAACCCTTCGGGAACGTTCTAGCACAATTTTTGAAGAGCCCACGCTGTAGTGATTTAGAAAAACAATGCCAAGGAGTTCATACACAGCGCCAGCGTCAAAATAAATTTTACTTAATTTTTGATATGAACAAAATTCCAAATGATCAGATATATATGTGTGCATTAGTATTACAGCCAGCCATGGATCGACCTAACCTGTTTGGACTATGTACCGTTCTTTAAATATACAGCTAAATGATTGATATTGAAGCTTTATGTGCGGCCGACTGTAAAAAGTAGGCGATTAACTAAGTATAATGGATACATTGTTTGTCTATGACAAACACATTAATGATTCATTAAAAATGTTTAAGTAGGTAATAAATATTTTACGTCCAATTAATAAGTACATTGCAAACAACACTGTCTATCGTTGAAGCGAGTTATCTGTAATTCATGTTTTTTTGACAAATCGTGGCCTTTGGCCTCACTCATTGTGTAGTTTATTCAGGACATATTACTAAAGAACGTCCTCCGCCGGGTCTGCCTCTCCGTTTCGATGTGTGTTCGCGATAATCTCAAAAACTACTGAACGGGATCTCAAAATTGTTTCTATAAATCAACGTGGGATACCTGAGGAAGGTTTCGAAGTATAATTCGTTAAAGATTTGAGTAAATTCGTTGAAATATGACGATGATTGTCAGAGATGTCGGGAAAAATCTACTAAAAATCTTCTAATCTAGAGGCTTCTATACTGAAATGATTGGTTTCCACGTAGGTGCGGAGAAAATTTCTATAAATCTAAGATTGTAGGGTACATCACTGTTGAAAAGACGATACATTAAAAAAAACCACTGACACTTCCCGTTCCCGCCAAGCTAACCAGAAATAAAGTATACTGAGCAAAAAGGTAAAACTTAAAGCCTTATTACAGAAAAACAGAAGAAATTACCTACCTCGGCAATTGAAATAATAATAACCACATCACGACACATACAGCGACTCAGCCCTGCCATAAGTATCGTAAGAACTTGTGTCACAGGACCTAAGCAACGAAGTGGTATAAACTACATAGATAAGAACTACATCTAAAACCGGTAAACGGAACAATGCGTCTTGCAAATAACACAAAGTCCCGCCCCCGCTGATATTCGAACCCGGAACCTCAAGCGCAGCAGTCGGCTGTTTAAACCACTGCGCCACCGAGGTCTTCATTGATAAAAAAACAAACACATATAAAAAATATTACAAATACAAATATTTACAGACTTAAATAAACTCACCCCTATGCTCCGTTATCCCTCGAGAGGGGTAGGCAGAGTCCCGAGTTGAGTCCCAGTGTGACAGCAGTGTGAGAACCATGGCAGCTACAACTTACGGTGACCCGAGACTCGAACCCTCGACCTGTCGGCTGGGGTGGGAGCTACCACGTGCTCTCTTGAAATATATATTTATATATCTAATAAATATTGTGTGTTAAAAGATATATGTATATTTATTTTATAATAAATACATCAATTATCACTTAATCATTATCTTTTCTTTTTTGTTATTATCTCTATATACATGTAATTTTGACAAAATCAGTTACGCGCTACGTTTAAACTAGTGTACTAGAGCCTTTATATACCGAAGTACATGTTTTTGCAATAAAATACACAACACACACATCTGCTTTAAAAAGACAACGGACTTTAAACGGTCAATAAAACTCTGTATTGAAAAACAAAATTAATAAATGCACCATAAATTTATTTTTCATCAATGTCCTATAAAATATTACCTAGACATATAATGCCATAATTTTTTTGACGACCTCTATGGCGCAGTGGTGTAAACAGCCGACTGCTACGCTAGAGGTTCTGGGCTCGAATCCCGGCGGGGGCGGAATGTGTTATTTGCAAGACGCATTATTTCGCTTACCGGTCTTGGATGTAGTATTCTTATCTACGCAGTTTATACCATGTCGTTGCTTAGCACCCGAGACACAAGTTCTTACGATACTTACTGCAGGGCTGAGTTAATGTGTGTGTCGTGATTCGGGGCACACCCGCCACTCTGTCCCACCACTGCAACTCCTGTCCACCAGGATCAACATTGGCGTCCTTTGATCGAATAATCAACGAGTAATGCAGCTGTGCAATGACGCAAAGGCTGTGCCAGGACACCCTACCGGATGTCTTGGGACCCGCAACGAACTTAATCAGATGAAATAGGAGTTAGTAAGAAACCGATTTCAGACTCGTGTGTCGTGATGTGGTTTGTGGTGTATTATAATGTAACAGAGCGAAAACCTTTGTATTTCTGTATGTTTACAACGAAAGAACTCAAAAACTACTTGACCAATTTCAAGGATTCTTTCACAATTAGAATGCTACATTGTTTACAAAACATTAGGGTTTTTTTTTTAAATACAAACATTAAATTCCACCCGTATTTCACTGGGCCGGGTAGGAAGTATTGTATATAAAAAAAAGGTATATAATTTACGATATTTACTTTGGCATGTAATATATATTCTGATAATATTATTGTTCTGTTCCGTTACCTTAGTTTAAAGGGTAATCCAACAACTATAATTACCCGACTGTGGGGAAAAAATGAGGGTTATGATTTTAATCAGTATCTGTGTATATGTATGTATGTCTGTTCCCTCATAACTTCTGAACTTCTTATCAGAAATTGACAAATGATGTATCGTTCGATGTGTCATGATCGTCAGCTGGTTATAGGCTATTTGACGTCACATTAAATTGAGTAGGTCGCCCTCTATAGGACATGTTATGAACAAAATCGTATGTTATAATTTTTTTTTTCCATCAAAGTTATAATATACTAAGAAGGTTTTGTATGAAGGAGGCAGGTAAGGTTTGAAATTTCTCGTGCGATTAAAAAATCCTTTATTTTTTATTTTATTACGATTAAAAATTGACTTTCAGGGTTGTTATTATTATTCTAATGAACTACATTTTGTTAATAAAAAAAACAATACAAAGCGAAAGGAGCCTTTATCAAAAGCTATTATTAAATAAATAGAGTATCTCTAAATATACATATAACTGATCTATAATTTTGTTAATTGCTTAGATGATTGGAGAAATAATTAAAAAATCATTTTTGTTGGTGAAACAATGATTTCTTATTCTACATTTAAAAAATAATAATATTAACCACCTCACGACAAACACATAACTCAGTCCAGCACTAAGATAATCTTGTATCGCAGGAACTAAGCAACGATATAAACTACATAGATAATAATACAATATCCGAGACCGGTAAGCGAAGCAATTTTGAAGCGTCTTGCAAAAAACATAAAGTCCCACCCCCGCCGGGATTCGAATCCGGAACCTCTAGCGTAGAAGTCGGCTGTTTACACCACTGCGCCACCGAGGCCGTCAAAAGTTGTCAGAGGTTTTATATTTACAAATCACAGTTTAAGCGCAGTTCATAATTTGAAATTAAAAAAAAAATACAAAGTATACTATTTTTTACATACATACGGACGATGTGTGTGTGTGTATAATAATGAATACTTAATTCTTCAAAAGGAAAATACGTACTCAGTTTTAGAACAGCGATTATTATCACATGCTAGTGTCAGTTATTTTTATTTAAACTTGAATAAAATGACGTTGATAAATGGATAGGCAAATGAAACCAGTTGTAGATTTTTAAATTTGGAAATAAAATAAAAATGGTTATGCAACAAATTTACTCTACCAATTCAAATTGTTTAAAAAACACACATGGTGAAATTTCCAAATTACTATATATGACTTGGAAAGAGGACTAACTGAGTATAAAAGTAGGTAATTTTTAATCAATCGAAGTAGTAAACTAAAACAAAACATGCTGTTTCTAAAGAAAAAAAAGCCTCTGTAAAGTATGTTTTCATTGACGCATTCTTGAATAATCCTTTCAAACCGGTCTGTGAAGTTGCATTGCAAGTCTTTACTGCATACATACGTCTTTTAATGTCATTCACCTCAAGGGAAATCTCTTTTGATTTAACCTCATTACTTTGTTTGTTAGAAAATCAGTTTATCCGTGTCTTAAACAGTCTAACATTAGGTACGTAATTGTGATATCAATGTAAACAAACACTTTGATAAAATATAGCTGTAGGCGTAACTTTAATACGACAGTTGAAATTCTAACGCGGGAGCCGTCGGACGCCATTTTTCTTTTAAAAAAAAGAATTCGCGCCAAATCTCTGACCTAATTAATAGACGACGAAATTCAAAAGTTTGTTGTGACAACAGTGCGTGAGTGTTGTGGTGCTTTCGAATTTGGAAGGTTACAAGAATTCGATGTTGCTTTTTTTTTTGTTCTAAAGTTGCAGAAATGTAATGCCAAGTGACCGCTAAATTTTTCTGTGGAATAAATAAAATTTCCTTTAAGTGAGATAATAATAATAATGAATTTAGATTTAAATGGATACACCGCTATAGAATTAATGTCGCAGTAGGTAACACGAATAAAATTAACGAAACAATGAAACTATAATATACTTGTGCTGTTGGAAAAGTTACTTTTCGAATTTATGGATTTAATGTTTTATTTATGTTTATTTCTATTGAATTCACGTAAGTAGGTATTCCATAAAATTCGCTGCTCTAATTTTTACAGAATTAAAATAAAATAAGTATGTGGGTTTTATCGATTCGGATTTTTTTTTCTGGCGTATAATTTAAGCACATGTAAATAAAAAAATGACTTAGTGGTTTTATACAGTTTTCGAATCCACTGGTTTTGTTTTCGATTCAATTACGAGATATTTTTAAACGACGTCAATGATAAACAAGCAGACGGTTAATCTGATGGAAAGTGATACCGCCGGCTATCGGTGCGACGATGGCCTTGATGCCTTCCAACGCCAAGAGCACCGCCTACACGTTGCCCATGTAGCGATAAAAATGTTATACCTCTCGTGCCAATAAACACACTGGCTCTCCAATCCTTCGAACCGAAATACAGCTAACTGCTTCACGTTGTAAATAGAAAGGAGGGCGGTACTGACGCAGACGATCTCGCACATAGATCTACCACCTGTAAAATAGAATAGAATAGAATAGAGCTATATGCTATATCTGAGATATAAAGTTTGCATATATCTACAAAGTACTGCCCATCCGATTTAAACTGTTCTTTCACGAATGTTTATAAACGATTTTAAAGTTAAACATAGGATTAATTTGTTTCACTTGAAGTTCACATCAAAAACAAGACAATACGAAAAAAAAGAGAAAAATTTCTGTTTAAAATCTAATCCTACACTAAATAAGTCACGGGAAGTGGTTAATTTTGTATAAAAATTTTAAGAATTTGTTTATCTTAATTTTAATATTGACTTGCTACCATGTCGTTAAACTTGTATTACATGATCCTAGTTTCGCAAACGATTTTGAAGGATCCTGTTAAAGTATGTATTTTTCGATTATTTTCGTCACTCATTTGTTGAAATTAAATCGGAATTGGTTCTGTCGTTCGTCTGTCTGTCAAGGGTTAGCCTAAACATACTCGTGCTGTGACAAATTTATTACCACATAGATTAACCTAGCTATTGAATTGAGGCATTTTTTTGCATTAAAATACTCGGTCAAGTGTGAGTCGGACTCGCACATGAAGGGTTCCGATATACCGTAATTTTTTATGTTTTAGTATTATAGTTATAGCGGTAACAGAAATAGACATTCTCTCAAAATTTTAGCTTTAAGGGTTCATGAGATATATTTTACTCTTTGAACACGGAACCAAACTATATAATAATAACTATTATTATTTATTTTACAAGTGAAATTTAACATTTTTTATTTTACAAGTATTAATACTAATGACCGTCACACTAGGCGTAAGCCTGTGTTGTGAGACCCTAATAGATTAAAAAATTTAAACATTGGTGGCGCTAACTCAGCTAATAAAATTAAGAAAATAACAACTAAATAACTAATTTATAAGTTAGAAACATGAACACAGTGAGAGGGGTCGTATCTGAAAGGCTAAATAAACAATAATATAACTATAATATATATAGTTTAATATATATTGGATATAAAACTTATACTTAATTAACAAAAAGAGATATAATAGACTTGGCCAATACAAATACAGTCAGGGGACAATTTTTTTCTTCCTGTAAAATTTACATACGCTCACGCCGTAATTAAATCCGTCGAGAGGGGTAGGCAGGGGCATTAAACACCGCATTGCTCATGTTTATGTTGAGTCCCAGTGTGACAGGTCGCGAATCTGTCGTCAGTATCCGGGCAAAATCAGGAACATGACAGCTAAAACCCGAGACTAGAACCCTCGACCTGTGGATCGGGTCGCTCGGTTAACCAAGGCACGTAACAAAATGAGCTACCACGTCCTCGATTTTTAAATTACGATGTTTATAACAATGTTTTGTTTAATAAAATACCTACTAACCTCTAGATTTTTATGATATGATTTTATAATTATTGAAACTGGATTCAAATTGTCCATACAATCTTCCGACAATTAGTATTATTTCGTTTTTATCATAATTATTTGATAACATAATAATCTATGTAATATGAGTTAGGTATCTATTTATTAGAGATTCATATACATATCATGTAGGCAGTGTTAATTTATACCCTGTTAGTCAGTGGCTTGCCGTGGTGTTTTGATCTAGACACCTTTAGCTTTTGGCCTCTGGGCCGTTTCCATTGCTGTCTCCGCTTTGCTATGAGGGAAGTCTGAAACTGCTTTATTTCTCCCTCCTATTTCTTCTGATTAAATTCGTTGCGGGTCCCAAGACAGCCGTTAGGGTGTCCGGGCTCAGCGTGTGCGTCATTGCACAACTGCATTATTCGTTGATTATTCGATCAAAGGACGCCACTGTTGATCCTGGTGAACAGGAGTTGCAGTGGTGGGACAGAGTGGCGGGTTTGCCCCGAAGTGTGTAGGCGTTGTTCATACTAGTATGTTTATATGGTCATGTATACACACAGCTTCACATAACAAATGCAATATCAATCCTTATGCTGTATAACTTAAGAAACAAAGTCCAAACAGTCTAGATCGAACCATGATCATGTGTACATTTATATGTAGGTATATAGGTAGGTACAGGTGCAGTGAGAAATGATGCGGTTTCTTGTTTTGTTGGCTAAGTTCATTTTCCATATAGTTTAGTATTTAGTTCAGACGACATCGAACAAGAATAATTTTAAATAGAAACATAGCTTTGACACGCGAGGTGTCGGGTTCGAGTCCCTGCTCGGGCAGGAATTTATGTGACGGTCACAAACATTTGCTCAGAGGTCACAGTTGTTTTCTATCTATTTAAGTATATACTTATCTATATATGTACGTATATCGGCTTATTACCCATAGTTCAAGATAATGTGTATGTGTGATAATGTGTGTGAATTGTCCCGAGATATTATTACAAAGAAAAAAAACATAAAAATCTGAGGAAATACCTACGTTCATCACACAAATAACCTCCCGAGCCGGGATTCAAGCCCGAGACCTAACGTGTCATAGCCAAAGGTTTACCACGGAGCTTGACAAAATGTGCATTAAAATCCAAATAAACTAGAAATTAACTCAAAATCCAATTACAAATAATATGTTAATTGACTGCTTCACATTTCACATTTCTTACCTTAATTAATTAAATATGAAGTTTTTACAAATAGATCTGTAAATTTTCTAAGAAATCATTTTTTTAATAATTTTAAAATAGCTTTATCTAAACAAAAAATAGCTATCTGTCTCTTTCTAAAACGTTTCCCTCAATAGAATATCTATAACTCTACAGGCATGTGACGTCACAACTTAGTGTTTCCATCTTTTTCTAATCCAAAAATTCTATCCCACGTGTTTTCGAAGAACTTGGACGTGGTAGGTCAGTTTGTTACGTGCCTTGGTTAATCGACCGACCCGACCCGACAGGTCGAGGGTTCGAGTCTCGGGTCACCGTTCATTGTAGCTGCCATATTCCTCATTGTGCCCGGATAGAGGCGACAGATTCGCAACGTCTCACAATGGGACTCAACATAAACATGCGAAATGCGGTGTCTAACACCTCTGCTTACCCCTCTCGAGGGATAAATTACGGCGTGAGTATATAACAGATCGATTATTAATACAATAATTCATATTTGTTACAAAAAAAAACTCATACATACCCTATTCCGATACATTATTAAGTGTTCAAGTTTTTTTTCATTATAAATAACATGATTATAAATAAAGTGTATGAATACAATTCTTTATTCACAGGCGCTCGTCGATTTGCCAGAAACACGTGTCGTGGAAATTTTAAATAATACATTATCTTACTTAATATAATAGCTTTTATCATCCAAACAATAGGTAACTGCGCTGTGTTCTAGTCTTTTTGTTTATTTGAAAACAGTTTTCCTCATGTCCTAAATGAATTTTTATGAACACATTTATACTCCATTCCACGTTTAAACTGCTAGGGAACAAAATACTTGCAGCTCATTGGTCCATACGCGACAAGAGATGAGCAACACAATAAGCGAAGGCGTCTGGGTGCTTACTACAAACTCTAAAAGACGGGCAAGAATTTATTTACATGAACTTTTCGCACTATGAGACTTTATTAGCCGGGCTCGCGTTCAGACTATTTAACGTCAATAACAATTCACCGTAGAATTTTTGTATAGCTTTGTCTCACTTCGATTCATTACACAGTAAGCTTGCTTTTAAAAAAGTCATTCTATTCCCTGGTAGTTTTGAAGTCAGACTACTTTTGAATTGTTTAAATGAATACTACAAGTGCCTGAAACATAAATTACAAGATGAATGGAAGAGTGAGACAAAGCCATATTTTTTTTCGGTGAATGGTCAACGATGTAATAGAGAACTTGGGTAATAAAGACTAATAGTACAAAAAGTTCATGCAGTTCAATTTGCTGGGTATAAGAGTTCATAGTAAACACCCTGTTTTAGTAAACGTTTTCATTCGGGTCGGGTCGGTCGGTTAACCCAGGCACGTAACGAACTGTTCACGTCCACACGTCTCACGTCGGAAGGTAATTCACTTAATCTTATGGGGACTAGACGAAGGCTGAATTTCCATCCTGTGGTTGCCGTTTCAGATATTGGCAAGGTGCTTTGACACTTTTCATTACTCTCACATTGTGTTATTGTCAAAGACTGGCACTGTATCCAGGCGGACGTGTTCTCTGAGCATTAAAATTTGGAGCTCTTCAAGTCGACCGTCGACATGCTCTGTACACTTACATATTACTTTATTTATAAATGATCCATACCATCTACACAAATAGTTATAATTAATGTCTATCTGTGAATGCCAAAATGCGTTTTATTTTATGTTTTATGTGTAACACCTACTTAAAGTGTAGTTATTTGCAGTGAAAATGCAGCTGTATATATATAGCTGTATATATAACAATTTTGATGGAGTTGGTGCACTTAAAATTTACTAGTGCACTTAGGTTTTACTACAAAAAAATATAAAAACACACATAAACTCACGCCGTAACCAATTCCTCAAGAGGGGTAGACAGAGGTGTTACACACAGCATTTCGCATGTTTATGTTTAGTTCCGGTGTGACAGGTTGCGAATCTGTCACTGCTATCCAGGCACGATGAGGAACATGACAGCAACAGTGTACGGCACTCGAGACTCGAACTCGACCTGTCGGGTCGGGTCGGTCGGTTAACCAAGGCACGTAACAAACTGAGCTACCATGCGAAGAAATATTTTGACCGTTTAAATATATAATTCAATATTCACAACCTTTATGTACATATTGCTAAAATACTTATTCGAATATCACGTGAAACTGAGGGAAAAAGCTTGTATTGTAATGAACAAGGATATTTATGTTAATTCAAGTCATTGGTTCGATCATCGAACTAGTAGGATTTGTTTCTCATTTGTGAATGTTAATGATAATTAAAAGTCTTAATTTTCTACTAAATTAATACTAATTAGATATTTATATTTTACAAAATAAGAGAAATAGTACTCACTTCTATTATCGAAATAGTCAAACTATTAAGAATTCCTACGCTACGCTAGTGGTTCTGGGTTCAAATCCCGACGAGGGTACTTTGTGTTATTTTCAAGACGCATTGTTTCGCTTTCCGGTCTTGAATGTAGTATTCTTATCTATATAGTTTTTTATTAGTATCGTGATTTAGTATTATCGTTGCTTAGTTCCTGTGACACAATTTCTTATGATACTTACTGCAGGGCTAGTTAATTGTGTGTCGTGATGTGGTTTATTATTATTGTTAAACCTACCACAGGAAAAAAACTTGCATAGCAAACGACTGCACACCCACATCTCCTCTGCCCACATGATATGATGCAATGACGAGTTGCATTCAAATGCATTCTATCACCACAAACAAACCGTAAAATAGTTTATCTCATGCGCAGTGTTGGTTCCGTAATAAGTTATTACCTGGCTGAAATATTTCTGCACCTACCTTGATGACAACTTATTGAACTGTACAATTTTAAATCCAGTTTTCTCAACAAAACAAAGCTCTTTACAATTAACAAAATAATATCGATTTAAATACTTAGAATTCACGGGCTTAAATGTAAGCAATTTTTAAATTTAAACTTAAAAATACAAGTTATATGTACTTTAATTGATTTTGATCGTTTTTAAGTTGTGCAGCATACGGATTAATATTGCACTTGTTAGGTGAAGATAAGTGTTAGGACGTCTGTACATCCAAAATGTTTTAAATATAAACTATAACCCGACCCAGATAAGTTTGTACCTCAGCGGAATTCGGGCCCCCTCTCGCTTCCCCGCTCACCTCTCCGCGTTCATTTTGCCGCATACGGTTCGCATGTTTGCTACTGATTTGCTGACCGTCAAAGGGACGTCATCGACGTCAGGCACAAATTCAACTCCAACTTGTAGTAATTTGTATTTACCAATCCAATATTAAATACTCAGACTCGTACATAAAAACATTATGAACTTGCGGGGAAAGACAGGAAACTGAAAAGAAAAATACATATTGTAGCGTAGATTAATTTAACAAAAAGTTAACATGTTTAATTCGTTATGGTGAAGTAGAGAAAAGTTGAATAATTGACGATAATTACCATGTGACTGGTGACCTTCAGGGGCATTGAACATGCGTATTTTTGAGTATTTATTTGACTGTAGGGAAAACAAAAACAAAAAGTACCTCGATATGATCAGTATCAAAAATCACATAATGTTTGTTTTTCTACAAAATTTTGCGGTTGTTAAACCATTATACAAAATAAATAAACAAAGAACTTGATGACAAAATAATTGGTATTCAAAATTAGCTAAATTGTGCCCACAACGAGGTCAAAATGATTGAACTAAGTGTTATGTTATTTTAAAAAGGGCACATTTAAACAGATTCTAAAGTAACATACCTATACCTAAGGGCTTGAAATTAATTTTTATACCAGAGGTTTTGCTTTGAAATTTTCCTTTCGAAATTGAAATTAATAGATCGTAGATACCAGTCGAGTGCGTAAATATTTTAGACGGGTAATATTTAATTTAGATGCAACGGCGTGAACATGAGCGCATAATGGTTTAATAAAAGAACATTCGTATTAACAACATTGCATTGTGTACATGTTTCGAGTATAAAGCCTGCTCTACACATCAGCGGACGGTATCTGCGACGTTTAGATGGGGATTTTGGCTTGTCTGTATTATTTAACTTCGCCCAATGCGTCTGTCACTTATCCCCGTGGTTACAAGTAATGCGGCCACCCCGCCTTAAGGCTTGTATACCCAACGTTATGCCCGGTTTTGAAGGCAAGCACTCGCCGCGCGGTTATCTCGGATACGCTGCGAAGGGCATTAAGGCCGCATCATTAAAAAAATTCGCCACTTATTTGCTTCTTGTCGGTTTTTGCACACGGATTAAAGGGATACAGCGCAAACGAGTGTATCTCTCTACACGTATGCCGATGTGTTGACCGATCCCTAATTTATACGCTTATTAAATGTTGATCTTGTAATGAGTTACACGCACATTGCTTTGTCTGTGAATGTTTTTTTTTTCTATGATTTATTACTTATTCGTAACTAATAACTGTCAGACAGTTTCCTACGGCTTCTGTCGCGACAGGATTATGCGGGAGTTCACACGCAAGGGTCAAGTTACAATGGACTCGTGACTCGGTATCAACTCGCAAACGGATCAACACCGCAGTAACACGAGCCTTTCAGGAGAGTTAAAAAGAGCATAACAAAAACATAACATAAACACCTCTTTCCGGGTGGTGCGACAAATGAAAATTTATTTTTAAACGGCTTCAAATAAGAGAGGTTACCTGCATCAAGGATTTAAGTGGACATAACATAACAACATAAACGCAGGACGCAATCCCTCGAGAGGAGTTGGCAGAGGCGCTACACACCGCTTTTCGCATGTTTATGTTGAGTCCCAGTGTGACAGGTTGCGAATCTGTCGCCACTATACATTGAGAAACATAGCCACTACAACTTACGGTACGGTTACGGTAACAGTGTTAGATAGAAACCCTATTCTATTTCCTAGTCCTAGTCTATTTAAGTAAAAAATTACAATTTAATTTTACAGCTGTCTCATTATTAGCTCAATAATAGATTTGTATAACCTAATAAAATATTTCAATGACGCGTTTGCAATCTTTGAAAAAACGACCTCCGTGGCTCGGCGGTTGAAACCGTTGGCCGTGACGTGTAAGATCCCGGGTTCGCATTGTACTAAGTTCTTGGTTGTTTTTTATAAATTAGAATTGTTTTTATCATACATGTCTGTCTATTCATAGCACAAGACTTAATGACTTAAGATGAGCCTGAGATAATTTGTTTTTATGCCCGTTTTTTTATTTCTAAGTTAGAGCTAAGTTAGTGTTTTTAAGGTTAAGGCAAAACCATAAAGGAAAATCTAAATAAAATTTACTTTGATTACAATCAGGTGGAACAAAGATAACCTTGAACTTTAAGGTCAAAAGAGTTTTCCTCTTATAAAACGAAATATAAGGGCTTTCGCCGACTAGAACACCCAAACGAGTCACAACAGTAGTTCGCACAAAATATAACAAAAACGAGTATTGTACGAGCCACCTCATTATTTTTTTCTTGTTTTAACAGCAAAGAAAGCTAATAAAATAAGTAGAAGATAATTGACTAGATTTTGATATGTTTATTTCATACAACATCATGGTTAAACAAAATAAGTTACACCTGATGGAAAATAATACCCTTGCCTATTGATACGACAATGCCCTTGATGTTTGAAATCGCCAAGAGCAACGCCAATGCGTTGCCCATGTAGAGGTAAAGATGTTATACCTCGTGACGGTAATGACACTGGCTCTCTAATCCTTCGAACCGAAATACAGCAACTGCTTCACGTTGTTAATAAAAAAGAGGGTGGCATCAACGCAGACGATCTCGCAAATAGATCTACCACCTATAAGATTTTGATATTATATTCTCCTTTTCGTATGAAATCGAATTTGTTAGCAGTTTCAATTGAATAGAGAATTAGGGAACGACATAAACAGAGTTACATTTGAATTCACAATATTAGTATGGATTTTTGCATATTTTAAAGGAATTATGTCACCTGTAATGACACTTGCATCACGCATTATAAGTACAAATTTTGTTATGCATGTACTGCTGGTATACCTTTTAATAAATAAAGAATAAACATTTGTTCGTTAGGTAAAGCAAAAAAAAGCCGCATCACAGCACACACATAGACTTAGTACCTAGGTACTCTAAGAATAAATACATAGATAAGAATACAACATCCAAGACCGGTAAGCGATGCCTTTTGCAAATAACACGATGCTAACCGCAGAACCTCTAGCGAGGCAGTCGGCTGTTTACACGACTGCGCCGCAGAAGTCGTCAAAGATGAAAGTCTCTAGTGTGTGACAGCTCTAAGACTGGGTAAAAGTAATCTAAGGACGCCTCAATGGTGGACCGCTGTCATTAAAAGTAGATAAACGAAAACATCAATAATGACAGGGTAATTTATGGCTCACTTATAAAGGTCAGGCACATAGCATCGACACAACGCCAACTCCTCGTAAACTCAACTAACAGAATGGCTAAGATTTTACCATTTTAACATTAAATTATTGATTTATAATTGATTTAGTTTTTTTTTTTGATTTGGCGAAGTTATGTAAACCGGTGTAGTCATACATATTGGTTATGTATTATTTCTTGTTTCTATTTGGATATGTATGTTATTGTAATTCTCTGAGGGTTACTGTTTAGTAAATAAATATTAAAGTGGAAGACGTGGACGACGCCTGGTCCACGCTATGTCAAAGAGTCGTCATGCCGCTTTAATGTTCTAACATCGACTCTATTAAAACTGTATAAAGCTCACGTTTCAATGCCACACTGTGAGTAGAGTCGAAGTGGAGTTAAAAAGAAGAATGTGTAAAATGTGAGCTTTATGACAATGTATTATTTAGAGTAGATGTTTAATAAACCACACTACGACACGCACATTGACTAAGCCCTGCAGTAAGTATCATAAGAACTTGTGTCACAGGAACTAAGCAACGATATGGTATAAACTACATAGATAGAGAATACTACATCCAAGACCGGTAATCGAATACGTCTTGCAAGTAACACAAAGTTCCGGCCTAGTCGGGATTCGAACCCGGCGGAGGGGATGTTTGAAGATTAAAATGAAAGTCGTTGACAACGCGTGGTCCACGCTCTGTCATCGTTAAAACTGTGTAAAGCTCACGTTTCAATGCCATACTGTGAGTAGAGTTGCCGTTGAGTCGGTACAATCTTCAAAGACCTTAAAAAAGCGTCACTAATATACTTTACCATATTGATCGCTAAGCCCAATAACTCATAATTAAAATGACATTAGTTGAAGTGATTTGTTTGCAAAAGATTTTGAAACTTTAAAATATATTCTTATAATTTTTACGAGTTGAAGTTGAGGTATCAAAATTATCACAGCTCATTGACCAATGCGCTCGACTAGAGAGGACGATGTCCACTTAATTCCGTCGGAAATATCCATTGATGAATAATTTACACTTTTATGTCCACTTCGATTCATGATCCATGTTTTATGTAAATGGATTTTTTAGAACTATTGTGTTAATTTTTTGAATTATGTTTTCCTCCTTCCGGGTGGAGCGACAATTGCAAATGTATTTTAAAGGATTTAAGTGGACAAAAAATAACAACATAACATCACGCCGTATCCCGCGAGAGGGTTAGGCAGAGGTGTTACACAACGCATTTCGCATGTTTATGTTGCGTCCCAGTCCAACAGGTTGCGAAACTGTCACCACTATTCGGGCACAATGAGAAGCATGGAAGCTACTACTTACGACAACCCGAGACTCGAACCCTCAACCGGTCTGGTCGGGTCGGTCAGTTATCCTAGACACGCAATAAACTAAGCTACCACGTCCTCATTTAAGTGGACATAAAAGCGTAAAAGATGGTAGACATCGCCCGCAAGAACGAAGTCAGTCAGTTTTAAGGAAAGGTTAACATTAACATTGGTTTTATAAATGTATCTGATAAAATAAGTTGAACTAGAACTTCACTTTTAAGATTCGTTTGTTATGATCATTACCGCCCCAAAATAACATGAATAGGCTTGTACAGTCGTTCTATATCACGAAGACAGTTTGGCTAAGGTTTTTTTTTTTTTTTACAACTTCGTGGGGAAATCAGCAAACGGTTCACCTTATGGAAAGTGACCGCCTATTAACACGACGATGCTCCTGAAGTCGTGGAAAACCAAGAGCACCCCCTGAGCGTTGGCCATTTAAAGGTAAAGATGTTATACGTCTCGTGCCGGTAATTACACTGGCTGTCTAATCCTTCGAACCGAAACACAGCGGACTGCTTCACGTTGTAAATAGAAAGGAATGGTACCGACACAGACGATCTCGCACGTAGATCTACTAAACTTGTTTCAGGTAACCTAAAGTTCGTTCAGTAACACGCAAAACAACATTATTTCATCATCTCATTCGAACTATCGTCTCATAATTCTAATGAGAACTCTTTCACTTCACCGCGTACGTCGAATGTAGACATTTTCCATCTCTCTCTTCGGTTTTTAGGAGTCTGGTAGACAACGAAACTACTCAATGATCTTACTTGACATGAATATGTATGATGTTGGCTTATGTTTCTTGAATATTTTTAATTGTCCTTTTTTCTTTGCACACAAATACACACACCTTTGTCTTCCCCTTTGTATTAGTTAATATAACAAAAAAAAATGGCTTTTTTGTTTATATTGTTATCATGTGTTGGTTTTATAAATAAAATAAAATACGCACACTAGAGCATTGTACATCTAACCATTACTTTAACCGAAAGGTCTTAGCGAGGTGGAATGACTAAAACCCATTAAAGTTACATTATTGTGTATTCTCACACCTTTCGTGATGTTATTATGTAAAACCCACCCTGTCTGGTTTAGTCAAGTGTAGAGAGAGGTTGTCTACTTAAAAAAAAATACGATGACATCTGTCAATTTAAGATGTGGTTTCGGTACGGCGAATCGAAAAAGTTTACTGCGTTGATGTTTTGTACTTTTAAATGCATTGAGAAAAAGTTAATTTACGATTAAAGCTATGTTTGAGGTGTGGTTTCGATACAGAGAACCGATATTCGTTCAATGTGTTTTGTTAACGATTTTAGAACTGAATTTCAGTTATTCATGTGATTGATTGCTACAGATGTGAACACTCCAATATTTGGTTACAGTTTTCTGTAATAATAATATTTGTACATTAAGTATAAATGTTAACAAAAGATTAATATCAGTTTTTTTCTCAATATTTTAAACGAAACACTCATTTTGTAAATCTGACAAGTATTTGGCTTTAGTTTTTTGGCCTCTGGGCCATTTCAATTGCTGTCTCCGCTTTTTTGGGAGTCTGAAACCCTTTCTTACTATCTCCTATTTCTTCTGATTAAGTTCGTTGCGGGTCCCAAGACAGCCGGTATGGTGTCCGGGCACAGCCTTTGCACAGCTGCATTATTCGATCAAAGGACGCCACTGTTGATCCTAATAAACAGGAGTTGCGGTGGTGGGACATAGTAGCGGGGGTACCCCGAAAAAAAAAGTATGTAGCTTTGACTAGTTTTAATTTTATCATTTATTTCTGATATTTCTTCAATCATGTATAAGTGAGATGTGGTTAGTGCTAAGTTCAATTCATGCACTTGACCCACTCATATAAAGTAACAGTTGTAAGATAAGATAATGATACTAATACAACTAAAGTCAAAGTTAGAGACTAATTTTCTATAATTTAATTACATACATAGTGTATACATCAACAATTTAAGTGGACATAACGTAACAAACTAAATTCACGCCATAACTAATTCGGGAGGGGTAGGCAGAGGTGTTAAATACCGCATTTCGCATGTTTATGTTGAGTCCCAGTGTGACAGGTTGTGAATCTGTCTCCACTGTCAGGTAATAATTCAATTGATGTAGAATTTAAAAACAAGAATTGTTTTAGAAAAATCCAAATTGCTAATATTTGCCTTGAAATTTCAAGGGACAATTTTTATGAGCTTTTGACTGTTTTGAAAGAAAAAGATGAATCTACCTCATTACCTGCTCTACATTACCCACTTTAATAAGTGCAAGTGTAATCAAAATTGGACACCCCTTTCGGAGATTAGCCTTTATTTGGATGACATAAAAACATGAATTAAATGAATAATAGTATGAATGTCATTTTACAGTAATTAACTTCATAATAAAATCATCTCATTTATCTATAAATAATTACTAACAACTTATATATACATAAAAGCAAAATTCCACTTGCATTTAACATAATATTTCGAAACTACTTAACTAAAAAGTTGAAGTGTGTGTTGTTTATTTAGGAAAGATTTTTTGACATTCAATTCCTACGCCGGAGAAACAGGGGATGAAAGTTCGTATGGAGATCCAGGCAAATCTGAGGCAGGTCGTCTTGTATGAATATAATAATTTGGAGTTAATCATGAATAATTTGCCACTAGTCAATTGATTGAGGCAGACGCGGCCTCTTTCAATTATAATTAAACATCCGTTCAATAAAATAAATAAATCCATTTTAACTGTTTTTGATTTTGAAGTTGAAGTGTAACTGAGATGAGAAACGTGTGTTTTTAATTTTTAAAACAACCCAATATTCAATAAAAATTGTGTGTTAGTTCCTTTTGGACCCGAAAGGCGAAGTTGTTTATATCTAAAAATATTATCTATGTCGGGTTAATAATATTTGTGCTTAAGTCCATTAAAAGTACTTTAATTGTTATTTTTTCTCGGCGTCAGTAAGTGCAAATAAAAGACAACAACTTTACTTACCATCTAAAACAAATTAGAGTGTTTTGTTCGACATCTCATAAGTGGAACATTCAATCAGTTGCCACATAATGTTGATCCACGAAGAAGAACCCAGCGAGAGACCTCATCCAGTCGTTTCTTTTTTAGATATGTATGTAATATAAATATGTCTGCTTTAATTATTGTAATTGTGTGAACAATTATCATCAGCCGGTGGGCGTTTCAACCGGAATGATCCTAAGCCGCTTGCATTCAACGGCATCATTCATTTAACCTTCCATCCCCAACGGTCATTGGTTTTGTGAGGATCAGCCCATTGCCACTTCAACGTACTACGTGTACGTGATTTAGTAAGAATATTAATTTCCTTCTTTAGAAAGATAAAAAACATGACACATCGCCATCTAGTTCACACATCCTATAGTTAATGTTTTGATAATCTCCCAAAAATCAACCGTTCTTCTAGGATAAAACATATCAAGGTTAGAAGCTATTTGTGTGCCAAAATCAATTAAAATCCGTTCAAACGTTTTTGCCTAATTGAGTAGCAAACATGCAGACATGCACATGATATTCTAAATTAAAATTACGTAATAGTACATACCATTAATATTTAATTAAAATGAAATAAAAACAAATTGTAAAATTCTATCAATTATTTTATTTTTCATTTGGTTTTCGACGTTTTAATAAGCAGTGACGAAACCACATCTTAAAGTTAAGTCAAATCCAGTTTGATGCGGTTAATTCTAACTTGAACTGGTTCAGAGCGGTTCATACTAATTAAATATAGAATAATCATAATAAAATCATCATGCGAGATATTGAACTGGACAACATATCCGTATTATCTGAGTACGTAATATTATTTATTATTAATATAATTACTAGCTTTTGAATAGAATTTCTATTTTTTTCAATCAAATATAGCCTTAAATCCATTAATTTTTTTATCCGATATGTACTTTCAAAAATTTAACAATACTTTTACATAACCTCTTTATAAAATCAGTACTGTAATGAAAATATAAACATATTAAAGTAATCATAGTAATAAAATAAATATTAGAACGAAAAACGCTGTCAGCCATCACCTTCGCTTACCATCAGATGAGATTGTGGTCAGATGCTAACTTAATTTCTACCGAGAAAAAATGTATGCGAAAAATGTTCCATTAAAATTATTTGTTAATATGTTTATATTGTACTAGCGGACCCGACAGACTTCGTCCTGTCATATAGATTTGTAATGTGGCAGTTTTTTGTTCCTACGTATTTTATAGTCGTGGGCGTGGCTAAAAATTCTCCTGAACAAAACCTTTTGTATGGGAAAGGGAAAAGTATATATATTTTTTAAAGTTTTTCCGTCAATTATTCGAACTTTTGTCGCCGTGAAAACCATCCTTGAACTTTATTAAAAACGAATATTAAAAAAAAAGAATTGGCCAAATTGGTACAGGCGTTGTTGAGTTATGCGCTTACCAACACATTTTGCGATTCATTTTTATATTATAGAGATGTGCTATCTACCTAATATCATTGAGAATATATTTCGTTTGTCCGCAATTTTTTAAATCCGACTGTGTGTCACGAAACGAAATCTAGGTATATTCCATTTGTTTATATGATATTTAGTACCTTCAATACTTTATTTCATCATTGTACGATAATTCGAAGGATAAAATACAAAAGTCACTTATTTCTTTGTTATTATATACTTTTAAAGTGTTTATTAATGTTTTCAATTAATTTTAACACGTGTCGCAAGCGTTCGTAGTAAACGCATAAATTAATATAAACAATAATCTGACAGTAAAATGATAATATGAAAAACTGATAATTAAATAGTGGTAAACCCTTAACTAAGGGTGTATAATTACATAATATATATTTTTAATTAACAAAATGGTCTCCTGTTAGTTACAATTTAACTTAGGGATACAGATACTAAAAAAATATACATGTGCGATGGATAAATGTGCCTTTAACATCCAAGCTCTACCCCCAAAAAGCCTTACCTTTTTAGACTAGTAGCCCTAGTTACAAACTAACGTCTTTGTGGACAAGGCACCCCAAAAGCGTTTCCAAAAAAAGTTCACCAGAGGTTCACCCAGAATGAAAATCCTGGATATGCCACCAAGTGTAATATCTCGGATGCAAGGCACTCTATGTGGTTGATACAACCTCATAGGAAACCGTAGTTGCTGTGTCCAGTGGCGGCAATTGAACAAAGTCACCGGTTGAAACTGGTTTATTAACCCCCAACTCAAAAAGAGGATTGCTATAAGTTTGACGTGTCTGTATGTCTGTCTACCTGTGGTATCATAACTCTAGAACGAATGAAGCGATTTTGATGTAGTTTTCTTGTTTCAAAGGTGACGTAATCGAGCGTGTTTTAGCTATGTCTGATCAATGTCGGTTCTCCCATTAAAAAAATATGGGGGCGAAAGTGGGGATGAACAATCGAATGTATGCAGTTATGTCTAATGGGTTTTTTTTTTAAATTTGTAGTGTAAGTTTTATGATCTAAATTATTATCGTTCAAAAAACAACTTAGCACTTCTAAAAAAGGTACATAGTGTCCTTGCGCTTCGCTTGGCTCGTCTTGTCTGATGTTCACTTGTGACTTGAATCCGACACTAACTTCACTAACGCATAGCTACCAAAACTCCAAACGGAATATACGTGAAGAATTATATTACTTACAGACATTTAATCTCTTTTGTTTAATTAGGAATTCAGTAATTAATACACATGTGCTGTATATTTTACACTATATAAATTAACTTTCAACAATATTAATTGGGTATTTATTATACAATACAATATCACGGAACTGTCATTACCACCAGTATTTACTTGATACTGGATCGAGATACCGCGTATCGCGTGATAATATTGAAATATGTAAACACGACGCAATATTGAATTCCATGAGCCTGAATAAGTTTTTGCGCTATGGTTAGACTTAAATTTGTGTTTGGATGGAACCAAAAATAACAAAATGTTTTAAATTAGATTAGTAGTTAGTTTCTTAGTAGCGAATAAAAAAATAAAAAAAAATCAGGCCAGATAAACTGCTAGTTGTTCGCGTATTGACTGTGTATTTGCCCCTTCTTAGTCCGCGTATTGACAGTATATTTGCCCCTTCTTAGTCCGCGTATTGACAGTATATTTGCCCCTACTTAGTCCACGTATTAACAGTAACTTTGTCCCTAGTTACTCCACGTATTGACTGTGCATTAGCCCCTTCTTAGCCCGCGTATTAACAGTGCATTTGCACCTACTTAGCCCGCGTAATGACAGAGCATTTGCATCTACTCAGTCCGCGTATTGACAAAGCATTAGCCCCTACTTAGTCTGCGTAATGGCAGTATATTAGTCCCTACTTAGTCCGCGTAGTGGCAGTGTATTTGACGCCGCGTAATAATTTAAGTGCGCTCAGGATCCTACTTACATACGATTAAGTTTTTTTTCATAGCCATACTCAATCGTTTTCTTATGAAAGGTCTAGCACAACTGTCATTTGACATTTCAATGAAAAGCAACCTCAAAATTCCCTATGAAAATATCCTTCTAAAAACAGTGCCCCTGTACTTTCAACCGTTACAAATGTTCAAAACGAGCTGACATAGTCTGTGACCATGGAAAAGCTGTGGCGTAGTGTTAAGGAGTGGAGTGGTGTGTCCAGGAAGGAGCCGGAGTTATCAAGGAGTCAGTACTCGCTGGTGTCGTGCGGGGACTTGACGCCGGGCGCCGTGCGGCTGTGGGCGGCGCTGCCGGAAGAGGTCAAGTATGACCCCGCGCTGGCGCCCTACAGGCTCTACTACGAAAAGGAGCACGGTGAGTACCCAACGATAATGTAGCGCGTCTAGTACCCCTTTCAACGAGGCTTGGTGTAGCGAGATGTTTATGTATTGAATATTACATATGATTTTTATGTGTGTGTTTTTTTCTTTAGAAGTGTGGATGTCTTTTGTTCTTTTAATACTTTTTGGCTTTAGGATTAAATAAATTGTTTGAATTGAATCCAGACGTTATTGTATGAAGTGAATATTTTGATGCAGACGGACACGTAAACATAAAGATGCCCGCTGGCTAAGTTTTAAAATAGCAATGTATATTTGGATCGGTTTCAGAACGACACAATTAGTCATTAGCAAGAGATAGCTAGACAAAGGAAGAGAGCAACATAGATTAAATTCATTGTAAATAAAATTTAAATTCTAATGCATTTTTCTTGTTTGTATAAGATATTATCTTTATCTTTTGGTTCGGGAAGTACATACCATGTCGTCGCTGATAAAATGAGTTGCAATGAGAATTTTATTTGCTTTTGTACTCTTATCTAATGTGAACGTAATTGTTTTAATGATTGGCTGGTCAAATAATAGTAATAATAGCCACATCACGACACACACATTGACACAGCCCTAAGTCATAATCTTGTATCGCAATCACTAAGCAACGATATGGTATAAACTACATAGATAAGAATACAACATCCAAGACCGGTAAAAAACAATGTGTATTGCAAATAACACAAAGTTCCGCCCCGCCGGGATTCGAACCCGGAACTTCTGGTGTTGCAGTCGTATGTTACCGTTACGCCGAGGTCGTCAAACTTAATAATCGAATATATTTTAAAATGTAAAATGCTTTTCTTTATTCAACATCATGTTAAAACAAGCATGGGACGGATACACAGATCTTTACAAATTACTAATTAATTAGTATTTTAATTTTTTTACGAATTATCAATATTTGTTTTTTCAGTGTTAATTTTTCAATGTATTTTTCTATCCTTACTGATATCATTTTTATATTTACCATTATTAACGCGAAAGTTTGTAAGGATTTATGGATGTTTGTTACTCTTTCACGCAAAAACTACTGAATTGATTTGTATGAAACTTTACAATAATATGCCTTATACATCAGAATAATAAATAAGGTATAATTTATAAAGATATAATGTGAATTTATATCGATAAATGTCAAGTAGTTAAAAATCCTATTAGAACCTTTCTCTACTTTACGCGGATTAAGACGCTGGCAGAAGCTAGTAGCCTATAAAAGTCAGGTCTTAGTGAAAATCATAAAAAAAAAAAAAAAAAAAATTGGGTTTCATACATAAACTCACGCCGTAGTCCCTCGAGAGGGGTTGGCAGAAGTGCTTTCTATACACCACTTTTCGCATGTTTATGTTAGTCCCAGTGTTGCGAATCTGTCGCCACTATCCAGGCACATTGGGAAACATGCTACAACTTACGGGAACCTGAGACTCGAACCCTCTACCTGTCGGGTCGGGTCGGTCGGTTATGAAAGGCACGTAACAAACTGATCTACGATCATCTTATTGGGTTTCTCGTGTCCATATTTGTATCCTGTATTCGCATATACTGAGTTCGATAGCATGTTTGTTCCGATTGTAGGAAATTCATTTATATGTATGTCTTGAATAATGTTTTTTGATTTGTTTTTGAGTACGAGTAGGTATACCATTCACTTGTTTAATATTCCGTAATACCGGTTTCGTCTACCAATAATGTAAACTATACAGGGGGATCAGTCCAAATGGGACGGCGTGAAGTAGTTAGAAACTATGAGATAGCGAAATCGGTTTCTTAGGAACAATGGCGTCGATTTTAGATTTATTAAATATGGCATTCAATTATATTATTCTCTTAGATAACTGAGAATAGACACTTAGTACACATAACATAAACTCACGCCGTAGTTAGTCCCTCGAAGGGAGTAGACAGAGGTGTTAAACACCGCATTTCGCGAGTTTATGTTGAGTCCCAGTGTAATAGGTTGCGACTCTGTCGTCACTATCCGGGCACAATGAGGAACATGGCAGCTACAACTTACGGCAACCCGATACTCGAACCTTCATCCTGTCGGTTAACCAAGGCACGTAACAAACTGAGCTACCAATTCCTGATTTAAATGGATGTTGAGATAAGGTTGGGAATAGAAACCGGATGAAATTTGACAGTTACTTAAATAAATTAAATAATGTTATTTTCAAGATTTTCTGTTAATTATTCAAACAAGATTCGATTAAAAATGTTTTCCTTGTGACTTATGATTCACTCCATCCAAAACAACAACGAATAAATTTTAAATATATTAATAAGCAGATTTTGTCGGAGAAAATATATTTTTGCAGACAACATACCCAGAATTAAAGCCTCTTTTAAGTATTGGTATGTTTGTTTGCTTTTGCCTCTGACACAGTAATTTGTTCGTTGTAACCATGAAATTATTATGTTGAGTTGTTTGTTGTTATTGGTTTACAGTAATTTATATTATATTATTTTTATATATTAAGTATCGATATGTTTGGACATTAAGTTTTAGCTTAAATTTTTACTCGATTATTGATGTTTTAAATGTTTGATTGTTTTGCATGCTGTCTTCACCTTTTTTGTAGTGACATTTGTAACAAACTGAGCTACCGCGTCCTTGGCTAAATAATAATAAAAGAAAATGTTACAAAGTAAATAAGAAATACCTTCGCTACACCTAAAAAGAACTTTGTTTTCGAAAATTCTCGAAAAAACAGGACGCCATTGAATCTTAATATGGATGTGTCAGTTGATTTCAAAAATGTTACTGTTTACAAGAACGCGTTTGTGGTAATCAAAAACATTGTTTGGTCGGTAGTAATAATAATAAACACATCACGACACACTCATTTACTCATCCCTGCAGTAGGTATCGTAAGAACTTGTGTCACAGGAACTAAGCAACGATATGGTATATACTGCATTGACTAGAGAGGTATATACTACATTATTATTATTTGTTTTATGATATAACACTGGCTTCTGCCTGTATCTTTATTTTCGTATATCTCGTTAAAATTCAAATTCAAATCGTTTATTGCCCGTCACATTACAATGGGTACAAAAGATGTTAATATAAATAAGGTATACATGTGACACCCTGCAGGGCATGGCAAAAATATTTACTGAATGTAAATTTTCGTATTCTAAGAGTAAAAGCTTACTCTATTTACGAGTAGCTATTTTTAAACACTTATATATTAATGAAGCAAAAATGCATGTACCAATTCGCAGGAAATAGTTACTACCAAAAAAGCCTGATCTACATTTATTTTGAAGTCACGTGACAAACGTTTTATATAGTATATAGTATGTTATATATACGCAATATCATATCAAATTTCATAAAAAGCGTCACCAATTTTGGATGGAGACCGAACGATAGATAGCTCTATTAGAAATAAACACACATTAAAGCAAATTAAAGCTAAAGCTAAAGAAAGGCGTATCAATCGATCTTATTGAGAAAACAAAAATAAAATTACTGACAAATGTCGTTTGTAATACCATACTCTAAGTCTTTGTTGCAACTCCAGTAGTCTATGTAGTAACTTTACTATATTTCAATTACATAGTACTAATTAACCTCGCAAATCGGAATCAGGATTAAATAGGATTAATTTTTGACGACCTCGGTGGCGCAGTGGTGTAAACAGCAGACTGCTACGCTAAAGGTTCCGGGTTCGAATCCCGGCGGAGGCGGGACTTTGTGTTATTTGCAAGACGCATTGTCTCGCTTACCGGTCTTGGATGTTGTATTCTTACTTGTTTAGTATATACCATATCGTTGCTTAGCACCTGCGATACAAGTTCTTACGATACTTACTGCAGGTCTAAGTCAATGTGTGTGTCGTGATGTGGTTATTATTATATAATATATAATTTTACAATATAACTAACTTTTTAATATTATTATATAATTTTACAATATAACTAAGATCGTAAAGAAAGATTGTATTATGATATTGAAAAGAGCAACTACGGAGGTTTCTTGTCGGATTCCTCCCCGTAGACAGGCATTCCGAACCGGTGGTAGTTTAAAAGAATTTTGACGATTTAAAAATACTTATTTTAAGTCCATTTGAATAAAAAAATATTAGTTTTTTTTTTGATACAAAAGTCCACCGAAATCTTGTATTGATTGAACATTTTGTGAGGACATTTTCTGTTAACTGATTTTGTTTCAATATAATATTAATATTTGAGATTATCAAAAGATTTCGTACTTAAATTATTTGAGAGTGTGCGCAGGAATTGCACAATTTAATTCCACCGGCCCCCTTTTATAATCGGAATACTAGGCGTAGGCTGAAGTTGCATCCTTTTGTGGTAGATATTCCGACCATCCGGACTAAACGCTTCGATAGCTCCTTCATAATGCATACTAAAAGGGTGTGGAATTCTTTGCCTGCTGATGTATTCCCTGACCAATATAACTTGGGCTTCTTTAAGGCAAGAGTGAATAGGTTTCTCCTAGGCAGGCATGATCCACCTTAGACCTCATCGCCTCTTAACATCAGGCGGGTTTGGGGTCAAATGCCTGCCTGGTCATGAACAAAAAAAAAAAACCTTTAAATAAACGTATAACCTTGTTTCTTCTTAATCATAATATCAACACATTATTGTCGTTAGTAAGATCTCAAATAGGATAATAGAAGGACGTTCAAATGTTATGGTTTGTTTTTTTAGGGTTCCGTACTCAAAATTGTGTCAAGGGTTTTGTTATGGAGCGTCCGTTGTTCGTCCGTCCGCCTGTCAGACGTAATGGATTTCAAAGACGAGTGCTTTGTTTATATTTATAATGACATTGGCGGTCTGTGAACCGTTTTTCCGCTGCATGTGTGATATATTACGATACCGCGATGTATCGCGGGGCTGGGGCGGGACTTTGTGTTGTTTGCAAGACGCATTGTTTCGTTTACCGGTCTTGGATGTTGTATTCTTAATTATGTAGTATATACCACATCGTTGATACAAAATTATCTTAGTGCAGGACTGAGTCAATGTGTTTGACTCGATGTGGTTATATGATTATTATTATATATTATAGATCATAAGAATCGTGCATTATCACAGATGAACATGGGCGATAAATTAAAAAAAAGTTAAATGCTATATCTACCCGTGCGAAGCCGGGCCGTTAGTAGTACGATATATAACACTTTCTTTTGCCTACTTCTTTATTTGAATAGATCTCGTAAAAAATGTTTGCATTCTAAGAGTAAATACTACACGTATCAATTGACAGGAAAAAATAACAAAATTAAAAGGAAGGGATATGATTCATTCCGCGTCTTTTGTCAACCTTAACAATGGCTGTATCTATTTAGGATAGTCTTAATTCTTATACGACGTTCTTGGAAGATTCTTGGAGAACTTGGTAGCTCAGTTCGTTACGTGCCTTGGTTAACCGACCAATCCGACCGGATAGGTCGAGGGCCATGTTTCTCAATGTGCCCGGATAGTGGCGACAGATCCGCAACCTGTCACACTGGGACTCAACATTAACATGCGAAATGCGGTGTGTAACACCCCTGCTAACCCATCTCGAGGGATTACGGCGTGAGTTTATGTTATGTTGATGTCTTGTACGAACGCACGGAACCCTTTGTAATCGAGCCTGACTCATACTTTTGTAGTTTTGTAGGTCTAATATTTTTATTGATATTAAGGTTATTGGTAAAATTCATTACTGTATTAATGTCACTCTGTGATTTTGGTATGATGATCTAATCTTCCGTTTTAGGATGTAAGTTGGTTGAGGACGAGATAGCTAAGTCTGTTACTTTGGTTAACCAACCGATACGACCGACATGCCAAGGGTTCGAGTCTCGGGTTGCCGTAAGTTTTAGCTACCATGTCCTCAATGTGCCCGGATAGTGGCGACAGATTCGCAACCTGTCTCACTGGGACTTAACATAAACATGCGAAATGCGGTGTTCAACACTCTGACAACCCCTTTTGAGGGATTACGGCGTGAGTTTATGTTTATGAATAGGATATAAGTAAGAATATTTTTCCTTACAGTTTCCAATAAGCCATACATTTAATAAAATAAGGCAAATCTATCTTTGTGATAATTCACACAATTTGAAGTCCTCTGGGACGACTGGTGTAAACAGACGACTGCTACGTTAGAGGTTCTGGGTTCGAATCCCGGTGGAGGCGGAACTTTCTGTTATGCAAGAGACTTTGTTTCGCTTACTGTTCTTGGATGTGGTTTTCTTATCTACGTAGTTCATACCATATCGGTGCTTGGTTCCTGTGGCATAAGTTCATACGATACTTATTGCACGGCTGAATCAATGTGTGTGTCGTGATGTGGTGATACTCATATATATAATATTTATTTATTTGGGTTACAAAGCCATGGACAAACATGTTATACGTCTTTCAAAAAAGCAAGATTAGGCATTACGAAATGACGGAAAATTTTGCGACCTCTGTAACACAGCGCTCTGCTGTAACACTTCCGGTCACATCATAAAAAGTTTTTAGAATTTACGATATGTTTCTGATGTGCTATCATTTGGCGCAACCATTACCAAGTGAAGGTGTGGCCTATCCTTATTTTTTACGTGGGGAAATCGTCATGGATCTCCTCCAGCCCGGGGGGAACGAAGGAGTATGTCGGACTCACGTAGTACCCGTGCCTACCGACTGAAACACCTTTAGCTGTCAGAGCATTACGGGATAGAGGGAAGCCAAAGGAACCCTCAGACACCACACTACTCTAACGGCTGGCCCTCTTAAGAATCACCATCGGTGAGCCTTGCAAACAAGCAGGCCACAAGGTGTGGCCTATCCTATACCAAATGCTATTTACTGTCGACTTGAAGATCTCCAAGTTGTGATGCTCGGAGAACATGTCCCCGGGAAAGAGGGAATGTGCATGACTTTTTTATTTATTTATTATAATACGATTCTACATACATACATAACTACGTTAGATTTTCCTTATTAACTAAGTTATAAAGCTTCAAAGTCGTTGGTTAGACAGAGAGATAAATAATAATATATTCATTGCCAAAAACAAGATACAAAAAGAAAATGTACTATAATTAATTGAAACTTAAGGGTATTAAGTATTGGCGAAAGGAAAACAGCTCGGCTTTATGCTGCCCGAACATATACATTCGAGAGGCGCTGAATTTCAGCTGCCTCCTTATCCCTGAGATGTCATGTTATAGATCCGATATGTACTAATTATACTATGACGTCAAAGTACACGGGTGCCATTAAACTTCCATAGAAAAGGTTGTTCTGATAAGCGAGATAGATATATTTACTTTTAATGGTTATATCTCCCTGGTTTATCGTTCAATTATAATTCTGTTTTCACTATAAAGATACAATTTCCATATACTTTACGATAAATTGATTGAATAATCAAATTTAATTTCATGCGTATTCCCTATTCTTAGTCATGCGAATAATGAATCTTGTCGTTCAGAATTTCATGCGAATTGGTGTTTTTTAACATTATTGGCAAATAAGCAGACGATTCACCTGATTGAAAGTGATACCGCCGCCTATTGACTCGACGGTTATTTTATCAATAATCCAAACATACACAAACTCACGCCGTAATCCCACGAGAGGTTGGTAGAGGTGATAAACACCGCATGTTTATATTAAGTCCCAGTGTGACAGGTTGCGAATTTGTCGCCACTAACCCTAATCTAAAAGTTCATAATGTTAAATGTTTTAAGATGCTACGTTACGAGCGAGCCCGACTCACACTTGACCGTTTTTATTTACTTCATCATAATTCTTCTGATTAAATTCGTAGCGTTTTCCGCTGTCGGTAGTATGTCCGTGCACGTAGCCTGTGCTTCATGGTACACCTGCATTATACGTTACAGAGCACGCCACTGTTGATACTGGCTAGCAGGAGATGTTTGGGTAGGACACAGTGGCTTGTGTCCTACCCAAACATCTTGTAAAGGTTGTCATTTAAAACTCACGCCGTATTAATCTCTCGAGAAGAGAATGCAGAGGTCGAAAACACCGCATTTCCCATGTTTATGTTGAGTCCCAGTGTGAAAGGTTACGAATCTGTCGCCACTATCATGGCACAATGAGGAACATAGCAGCTACAACTTACTGCCACCCGAGTGTCTAACCCTCGTCCAGTACTATAACAAACTGAGCTACCGCGTCTTCACGTCGTCACGTTTAATTTTTTTTGTCAATCAACTTTTTCTTTTTTTACAGGAAAAGTAGAAACCATACTCAAGAAAAAAGGGTCCCTGCCGAAAATAAAGCGGTTACCTTACGTGAGTTCGGCTCCACATCTCAACAATAACTTACAGCTGAACTTCGTAGCTGAGGAGAAGGATGATGAGGTCAATGAAGGCGGGGCAGTACAGGGCGGCAACACACACGGCGGACTCGAAATGCCAAACGTCGAAACAGGGGATGGGAAGTAAGTAGAAAGATGGAAGTGAATTATATCCACACTATACACACATTGCCCTATACTAAGATTGACTACCGACATCTAAATTGGTCGTATATTCTTGACTTCTAAATTCATACTTCCGATCTAGAAGTTCACTTCTGAATTCATACTCCTGATCTAGAAGTTCACGACTTTTGTATTCATATTGCTGATCTAGAAGTTCTCGACGTCTGAATTCATACTGCTGCTCCAGAAGATCTCGACTTCTTAATTCATACTGCTGCTCCAGAAGATCTCGACTCCTTAAATCAGACTGCTGATCTAGAAGTTCTTGACTCCTGAATTCATATTGCTGATCTAGAAGTTCTCGACGTCTGAATTCATACTGTTGATCTAGAAGTTCATGACTCCTGAATTCATATTGCTGATCTAGAAGTTCTCGACTTCTCAATTCATACTCCTGATCTGGAATTTCTAAACTTATAAATTCATACTGCTGATCTAGAAGTTCTCGACTTCTGAATTCATACTTCTAGTATAGAAGTTCTCGACTTTGACATTTGAGCGTGGTATAATCCTAACTTAAAAAAAACATAGATCAATGATTGGTCTCCGCTGCGTTCCACCTGGACTACCAATCAATTACCAGGTACTTTTGTAGTCAATTTCCTACAAAAAGGTGACGACGGAGACTGTGAAAGTCCAAATAAAGTTGAAAGAATATATCTTCCAAGTTACTAACAAACATTTCCTCATTATAATTTATGATATGTGTGTAGTGTATATACCTACCTACTTGTCTAGTTGTTCGCTATGTATATTTACATAAGTCAATAGTTAATTTGACCTTATCAAACATGTGCAAGATAACAATTAGTATAATAACTGTTATTAACAAGGCTTTTCCTGCGGTTTCATTTGCGTATATCACTTACATATTATTTATTTTGTATAATAATTTTCAACCTCACGATTTCACCTGTTAACCAATTGGCATCAAAATAATAATAATCACATCACATTGACTCAGCCCTGCAACAAGATTGTAGAATCTTGTATCGCAGGTGCTAAGCAACATGATATGGTGTAAACTACATAGATAAGAATACTACATCCAAGACCGGTAAGCGAAACAATGCGTCTTGCAAATGATACAAAGTTCCGCCCGCAACGGAAAATCTAAATTTATTTTGCTATTAACTAATTAACTAACAATTAATTTCCACTCCTAACTTTAATTATACTACATGTTATAATTGAGGGTACGTGATTTTTCCCCTCAAACAGAAACAAACATTCTTAATTAACATTTAGGGATCCGTACAAAAAGGGTGTTAAACGAGACCCTTAATATAGACCCTTAATAAGCCTCCGCTGTCCGTACGACCATTCGTCTGTAAGTGAGCTGTATCTCATGAACTTGTATAGCAAAATAACATATGATATTTAAAAATAGGGTGTTTCAATAAAAAAACGTGATTTTCCGCTTGTTCTTCATCTCTTTCTTTTATGGCGTTAGTTAAAAAGTACCTACAAATCATCATTGTTTGATCTTGTACGAACACTTCGTGTGCATCCGATTCGCACTTGACCTAAGTAGAGTTCTCTATTAACAAGTGGATTTATTTAAAAAAGTTTAAGTGTCTATCAGTGTTGAAAAAAACGCATCTAAATCGGTCCATCTGTTCTGGAGCTTTGATTCCGCAGATAGACACACACGCAAGTCAATCAATGCCCCCTTTTTTTCGCCGAGAGTTAAAAAAATATGTGTGTCATTCGAAACAGTAAGGACGTAGGGTTTTTGAAATAAAAATATTTTAAGCTTGGCAAAATATTTTTTAGATTTTTTATAGTGGTTGTCATTATCTTTACTATGTGTACAGTTGAATTATCCTTATCACGATGACATAATTTTATTTATATAGTTCAACCTTTGTTTCAGCCTTGGCAATGATGTACCGCAGAAAAAAACGAAGGTTCGTATCATACATGACTTCCGCATAAGTGTCGTAGCTCACCTACCAACTCGTAAACGCATCAACACCGCATCAGCTCGCGCTGTTCGTTATTCTTTGTATGTAACTCCATACTGCAACGCACACTTATCAGCGTCGCGGTATCGTAGCGCCTCGCGTTTGACAGCGACGCGAAAGGCGACATGTTTCAGAGTTGATAGGTGTACTAAGATATTTATACTTCATATAGTTTTATTTTTAATTTTATATTAATGTTTTTTTTGGCTTGAGAACAGTACCACAGAGTTAACTTTTTCTTTTTTAAGTGACTGAGGTGTCAATAAATAGTATGATGTCAGTAATTGATACATTGACCCTATACAAAAAAAAATGCACTTGGTTAAAATATATTTTATCTCAAAAATGGAGGATCTAATATCAGCGTGTATGCTCTATATCGTATTGACTATTTCAAAAAATCTTTATTCGATTTGAAGGTACTAATTTTAAGTATGTTCTAATAAGAACATTTTGACAATTACTTTGACATTTAAATTGATTTATTGGTTATTAAGATTAGCCAACACAAACAAAATGAAAAGTGGTTTTATAAAATTTTGTAAATTGTTTTCGAATTGCTTACTAAATTTAAGAAGAATATAGATAAATAAAGTACTAGATTTTTGCACATGCACACGGATTACATGTCACATAAAAAGCCTCTGTTTATGAATTCATGCCCATGCATACGAAGATTTGATTGCTCTTTTCGTCATCTCCTAAGTAACTCAACAAAGCCTACAGTAACCGTAATAGCTTGTTACTGTTGGCTGATTCATCGTTCCATCTTTCATGTTCATCTTATCATCTCGCCTATCATCCACCAGCTTCAAAAAAGCAGAAAATTTTTATACGGATCACCTGTGCTGTAAGGGAGAGAGCTCTTTGCCTTTCCCGAAAAAAATTTACATCCGTGCCAAATTTTATTCAATCTGTTTAGCAGTTAAGGCTTAAAAAGATTAATATTTGTAATTAAAATAGAGTTTAAAAGAACTTTAAATTAATTTTTAAATTCAAAATATTTTTCTAGTGTCATAAATGTCAAAGTTTGGATGTTTGTAACTCAATCACGCAAAAACGACTGAAAGGATTTTGATGAAACTTGGCAAACAAATAGTTTTCATTTTGCCCATTAAATTTTTTCGGGTTTAAAAATTTATATAATTATATTATATTCGTGTCAATCATTAGGTGTATCTTGATTTTACAATGTAAATATATTTTTAATTTCGAAAAATGTTTCTGAGGGGAAAAAACTAAATCTACACAGACAAAATTGCAAGTAAAAGCTAGATGTATATCGCCATATTGATTCCAATCTTCAATATTTAACAGTTTAGAATAGAATATAATAGAATAGAATAATCTTTATTTGTTAGGTTTTGATATACAAACATCTTAAAATTAATATAAAGTCCCTTAAAAACCTGCCATTGGCGTACTAATATAAATGAGTCAGACAAATAAAATATCAAAATATTTTTTATAAAAATCAAGTCAAAAATTAAATAAACAAGGAAAATTAAATAAAACAGAATAAATGTCAAGTACAATTTACAAAATATGGTCGAAATAAGTTAATTAAAATGTTAAAATAAGAGTTTTTGACTTTGAAATATCAAATTTACTTCTTTTTTTTTCTTCTACAGTTGGAACAAGCTCTTCATCTAAGTAAGATAAGCATATTGGTGCTGTGTTGGATATTCTTCACCGTTATTTTCATGATGTACAATGAAAAGGAGGACATATTTAGAAACACTTCTGTCGCACCGGGGGAGATAAAGTGTAAGTGATAATAAAATTTTCATTCATGCAGACCTCTCTCTAATTAACGAAAAAAATTACGATTTAAAATGACTAGAAAAAAAAAAAAATTTATAGTGATTAAAATTCTATACATTTAAAATTTAAATAATTATACAAAACAACGCTTGAGTAACGAAGGTGAAAATATAAAAATGTGGTCATAAAGGATTTTGTAATTTCATTCTATTACGTGGATCTTCATTGCAGCCTTTGCCCTTCAAATGACACTTAGACAAATGAGATAAACACCGAAAAATCATTTATTTTTTTATTAAAAAGATCACCAACATAGTGTACAATTCATGCAATTGGAGAACAATAATAGTATAAAATCGAGTCAAATGTCACTACAAAAAAGGTGAAGACAGAATGCATGAAAAAAAACAAACATTTAATACATAAATAATCGAGTAAACATTTAAGCTAAAACTTAATATACAAACATATCAATACTTATTATATATTTAAATTTAAATTCAACTCAACACAAACATAACTCACGCCGTAATCCTTCGAGAGGGGTTGGCAGAATTGTTACACACCGCATTTTGCATGAGTCCCAGTTTGCGAATCTGTCGCCACTATCCGGGCGCAATGATTAACATGGCAGCTAATACTAACGGCAACCCAGGACTCGACCCCTCGACCTGTCGGATGGGGTCGGTCGGTTAACCATGGCACGTAACAAACTGAATTACCACGACCTCCTTAAATCATAAAATTGGAGTGTTACCTACACACACACACACACTTATTCAGTTTTATATGTTCAGTGCTGAATAATACGCAGGTTGTCAGGTATACTATTGTATTTCACCAAACAATAAAATACACTTGTATAATGGGGAGGCTACTACTGCCTTAAATTAAGGCGGACTGCCTTGTACTGCTTATTTACCTATTTATTTTAATATTTAACGTTATTGTCGCAATTTAACTATATTTTTCATAAAGAGCAATATTTTTAATAGGCGGTGATAGTATTTCCATCATCTGAACCGTATGTCTGCTTGTTTGTATTTATTTATTTATTATATATACAAGTTAAATTAATTTAAGAAGTCTTAAAAATAAAACATGTATAAAATCTTAAACTAATTTCGGTCCATGAAACTTGTTTTTTAAATTTTAAAACACCCAGTGACACTCTTGCAATAAAGACGAATCCGATGACGTATCATTTATCAAAATCGGTCCAGTCGTTTAGGCTACAGGGGGTAATAATGAAACGAACCTACATACCCACATACATTCATATGAACTAAAAACATTCTTGTTTAGTCGGGTAGTAAAGAAATGACGTTTCAGGCTACCTATTCAACGTGTCGTCAGACCACCTGTCGGTGCTAGTGAAGCTGTCAGGGCCATTTCTGACGCAGCAGGCAGAGGAGAACCTTAACGTCAGTGATGTGGAAAGCAGACAGAAGATGCACGTCTGGTTGGAGAGAGCGAGAGGGAATGACTCGGTAGATGACCAGGTAAAGTTAAGGTTAACAGTCTTTTACGCTGATTGTATGCAAGAGATCCCTTGGTATTAATTACTCCAAACTGAACTTGCGACCCCCTATAACTCGGAAACCCCCTGACCGATTTAGCTCATATTCGAAGTAAAACATTATTTTTGCTTCATTAATCCTTATACCAAATTTCACAATGATCCTATTAAAGATACTCAAGTTATCGTCGAATAAACATTTATACAAACAAACACCGGGTTGTGCCTCGAATACTACAAAAATTTCGCTCGCTCCACTTTCTCGTTCAATGATGTGTATTTTACGGCTTTTGCATCGCAACTGTTAATATGATTATATCTATAATATAAAAATTTATCGCAAAATGTGTTGGTAAGCGCATAACTCAACAACGCCTGGACCAATTTGGCCAATTCTTTTTTTAAATATTCGTTGAAGTTCAAGGATGGTTTTTACGGCGACAAAAATTCGAATAATTGCCGGAAAAACTATAAAAACAGCCCTTTTCTATTTCCCATACAAAAGGTTTTGTTTTCTATATGACAGGACGAAGTCTGTCGGATCCGCTACTATAATATAAAAATTATTATATATTTATATATATTATTTAATATTAAGAAACCTGCTTGTCAGTAATATAGACTTTAGATATTTGACGACCTCGGCGGTGCTTTAGTGTAAACAGCCTGCTACGCTAAAGGTTCCGGGTTCGAATCCCGGCGGGGGCGGGACTTTGTGTTATTTGCAAGACGCATTGTTTCACTTACGGGTCTTGGATGTTGTTGTTGTTCCTGTGACGCAAGTTCTTACTTTCTACAGGACTGAGTCAATGTGTGTGTCGTGATGTTGTTTTTATTGTTATAGATTATGTGGTATACAAGTAAGTGGGATACAATTTAGTTGTAAGTAATGTTTTATTGAAAGCCTATTGATAATACTGTTTTGTATTCCGTTTGTGTACCAAATAAAATAAAAATAAAAAATAAGCTGGATGCTACGCAAGAGGTTCCGATTTTGAATCTTTCGGGGTGGAACTTTTTGGTATTTGCAAGCATTTTTTCACTTACTGGTGTAATGTTCTTGTAATTAAAGGATACATCAAATTTACAATTAAAATATACCCGTTAATTTGGATAGCCAATAGGAATGTTTATGTCGAGATGTTTGGTGTTGAGATTTTTGCGTTTCCGACATAACTAAGTATTAATACATTATGTTTGTTTATAAATGAAACCTCACGGTCACGTTTTAAATTTATAAAAATTACATGCATCCTATTTCTTTTGACATGAAATTAGAAATTCCTCTAGAGATCAAATTTCATATTTCACACGATCAGCTTTATCACGGGAATCGAAAAATGCAGGTTATTGTGATTGCTATTGGCACCCATGATCTTACTTTCGCCTTTAAAGGGTAGGAAGGTTTGAGGAAGGATCCTCAAAATAAAGGAACCCTTATAATTAGGATAGTTTCACTTGGTAATCCATTCCTCTGTCTGTCAAGACCAAATCTATAAATGTTGAGTTATTTAATTTTATTTATAAAACCGACAGCACTTGATAACAATATTAAACAATAATGAATTATCTTAACATAAGCTATTAAAGAGTTTTTTATTATATTGACTAATACAATATATAGAACTTACACTTTCCGATGAATTAGTATCACGAAGTTTTGCAAAAAGCATTTTCTGGTACATGATGTTGTATTACGATTTCTCTTAGAATAACATGTCATGCCTGTCATATTTTTATTCAAACAAATGGAAAGTGATACCGCTACCTATTGACACAACGATGCCCTTGATGTCTGGAACGTCAAGAGCACCACCAAAACGTTACCCATGGTAAAGATTTAATAGCTCTCGTGTCGGTAATTACACTGGCTCTCCAATCCTTCGAACCGAAACACAGCGAACTGCTTCACGACAGATATGGAAAGAAGTCATACTAGCTGTATGCTCATATACCCATTGTTTTTCATTTCAGGTGTCTACACCTTGGCAAATTCTCCTCATGGACGATCTAGACTTCAACATAGGAGAGGAAAGGTCTAAAGTGCTGAAATTGGGTCCGATTGTGGACCCTAACGGCTTCGTCTTAAAGATCAACTCTTCAGCTAGTGGAGCCATACCATTTGTTCTAAATTATTCAATGGATCCACTGGATATGAAAGTTGGAGTGATGTACTCTTGTATATTGCTCGTGGCTTTGTACGCACTCATTATTTTTGAGGTAAGTTTAGTTATTTTTTTGTTTTTAATTTATCTAGGAATGATAAAATTAGTTACTATTGAGACACAGGCGTTTTCTATGACCATCACAAAAGGTCCCTCATCAATCAACTCGTAAACGCATCAACACCGCATCAGCTCGCGCCGTTCGTTATTCTTTGTATGTAACTCCATACTGCAACGCACACTTATCAGCGTCGCGGTATCGTAGCGCCTTGCGTTTGACAGCGACGCGAAAGGCGAGACGTTGATGTTCCGTTACCTAGTTGATTGGTGTGCTACGACCATAAAATAGATAGCTAGTTATCTTGGTTTACCTTTTCTATAGATTGCATCTATTAAAATACAGTAAAATTCAGTAGTATAGTATATTGACAGTCCGTGTAACTAAAACATAACATATCAGGGAATATGCATAACTTTTTAATTTGTATATTAACATTTGATAATTATACATACACAAATCTGAAAGATTTCTTAAAATATCTAACTTCAAAGTTATAAAGCTTCAAAGTCGTCGGTTAGACGGAGAGATCCGATACGTACAATGACCTCAAATACCATACAACTTCCACAGAAAAGGTTGTTCTATTGAGCGAGATAAATATATTTATTTTAATGGTTATATTTACTTGGTTTATCGTTCAATTTTTATTCTGTTTTCACTGATTTTTTTTTTCCATCATAACATAGACATAAACTCACACCGTAATTATTCCCTCGAGAGGGGTAGGCAGAGGTGTTAAACACCGCATTTCGCATGTTTACGTTGCAAATCTGCGTGTCTGTCCGGGCCCAATGAGAAACATGGCAGCTACAACTTACGGCACCCCGAGATTCGAACCTTCGACCTGTCGGGTCGGGTCGGTCGGTTAACCAAGCCACGAAACAAACTAAGCTACCACCACTGCCACCTAAGCTACAATTTACGATAAAGTAATTAATCATAACCACAGTATATTCCATGCATTCCTGACCGCAGATCCCTTTGGCTTTTGCCTCTGGGCCGTTTCCATTGCTGTCTCCGCTTTGCAGGGAGGGAAGTCTGAAACCGCTTTCTTACTACATCCTATTTCTTCTGATTAAGTTGGTTGCGGGTCCCGCGACAGCTGGTAGTGTGTCCGGGCAAAGCCTGGGCGTTATTGCACGGCTGCATTTTTCATTCATTATTCGATCAAAGTACGCCACTGTTGATGCTGGTGATCAGGAGTTGCAGTGGTGGGACAGATTGGCGGGTGTGCCCCCTGGCTTAATATTTCATGCATATACCCTATTACTGCTCAATTATAATTTGGCCAATATCTCAACTGACGGTAATTCTACCTTACCTTGGGTAGACGCTAGTTACTTCTACTATTTTCTGTCGACTTGAAGAGCTCCAAGTTGTAATGCTTAAGAAACACATCCGCCAGGAGAGATTTTTCAATCCTTAGCAGTAAGAATTTTAATAATCACAACACGACACACACATTGACTCAGTCCTGCTCTAAGTATCATAAGAACTTGTATCGCAGGTGCTAAGTAACGGTATGGTATAAACAACAGAGATAAGAATACAATATTCAAGACCGTTAAGCGAAACAATGCGTCTTGCAAATAACACAAAGATTGCAGTCGGCTGTTTACACCACTGCATCACAGAGGGCGTTAAATAAAAACTTTGATATGTGACAAATTGACTCAGCAATGCAGCGAGATTGAAGAATCTTTTGTCACAGGTGCTAAGCAACGATATGGTATAAACAACACAGATAGGAATACAACATCCAAGACCGTTAAGCGAAACAATGCGTCTTGCAAATAACACAAAGGTAGCGTAGCAGTCGGCTGTTTACACCACTGCTCCACAGAGGGCGTTATATAAAAACTTTGATATGTAAGTCATAACACTGTAACATTGTATTTTAACTATGATAAAATGTTATATTTACATATTTATCAATGCGTACACAATAAAGTTTCAACTCATGAACGTCAGTGAGTATCTCTTTGGAATTTTTACTTAGTTTCTATCTTTTCCTATTGCCGCAATAACGATATAAACATAAAATCACGCCGTTATTAATCCCTCGGGTAGGCAGAGGTGTGACACACATCATTCCGGATTTTTATATAGAGCCCCAGTGTTTTTGCGTTCCCGGGAATCGGGAATATATTTTATGATTCCCGGGAAATCCCGAGACCCGGAAATAAATTAAAGTCAACTGAGAAAAGTTAAAAATGCGTTTTTAAATTATTTTAGTTTTATAATAATCAATTTTAGAATTTTAAGTATTTAAAATGTGTCAGTAAATATGAAACATTTTTTTAAGAGCAGCATTATGTATAATAAAACATGACGTAAAAAATTTGGTCATTAAAATAATGAATTAATTCAATTCTTTACTTAGTTTAAAACAATACTTAAATTTAAGTATGAAAAATATATCTATGATTTCACACTAATTTCTAATCAATGTACCTTTGCCGAATACCTTTTAGTACGAAATGCTTAAAAAATGTCTATCCGATTAGTATTAATAATTAAACATATATAACATCATTTTAAAAATATAAAATAATAAAAACTATTTGCTGGTCATCCCGGGTACTCAATTTTTTCCCGGGACCCGGATCAAATATTTTCCCGGGAGCAAAACTCTATCCGAGTGACAACTACAGCGTACGTCAAACTAAGACTCGAATGATCGACGATAACCAAAAAAAATCTAAGTGGTCAATTCAAAGAATGTCAGAGTTACTTGGCGGGAACGGGGAGTGGTGGTAGAAATTTTCTTATTTCATTGTCTTTTCTTGTATATCAGCAGAATTTAATGTGTCAAATGCTAGTGTTTTAACCAGTGAACATCTGTAGTGCTATACAAGTGTGGAGAATACGACGATTTGGCCGCTCTTTTCGTCATTTCCCAAGTAACTCAATAAAGCCTACAGTAAAATTACTAGCATGTTACAATAGAAACAATTAAGAAAGAAGAAAAATAAAACACGGAAGATTGTGCTGTATCGGCTAAAGTCCTTTGCCTTTCCCGACAAAAGGGAAGAATTGAATCAAGAAGAAGAACGTCATATTTCGGCGTTTTTGCTACACTACATACTGAACTTGTTGTGTGCGAACGCGACTCGACCTAGTTGTTTTTTTTTAGAAAATCTGGATTTTATTGCTTTTTGTCTTAATGTCACACTGTTTATGATAGGATTTCTACAAATATGGATTCGTTCTGTTAAATGAATGATTGACATTGTTAATAGATTGATTAAAAATACTGTTATGACGTTTTATGTCTTTTCCAACTTAAGGATTATTTAGTTTATATTTTTACCAATTCTTTCTTTTTTATTTTTACTATCGAGAAATGTAATGACAACAGTTAATTTTTAGCGTCGGAGAAAAGACACTCCAAAAACGCCAAGTCGAACGATAGATATACCAATCATGAATACACATAAACTCACGCCGAAATTAATCCCTCGAGAGGGGTAGGCAGAGGTGTTACACACCGCATTTCGCATGTTTATGTTGAGTCCCAGTGTGACAGGTTGCGAATCTGTCGCCACTATCCGGGCACAATGAGGAACATGGCAGCTAAAAGGTACGGCAACCCGAGACTCGACCCTCAAACTGTCCTGACCTATGTGTGATTGTGCATGCTTTGTCATTATTGTGAAAATTAGTACAATTTATCCGAACTTACGATAGGTAGCTTGAAAATTTATACCAATGGCTAATAAAAACAATTAAAGCTAACAAACTAAAGAAAAATTACCAATATTCTTGATAAATAAAGTTGACAAACATTTTTTCTAAGCCTGAAACCGTTTATAGCTATCAGTGAAAGATAAATGTATACTCCGTATCTCAGCTTAGTATTTACTCGGTAATTTCCAATCAAGTGATTGTATTAAGTAATTTAATTTTTTATTGTTTGTTTTCTATTTATCTACGGACTTTGAAGTGAGTTACTTCACGATTATCTATTAATTAGTGGTTAGTAATTTTTATACACATCACGACATACACTGCCCTGTACTAAGATATCTTGTATCGCAGGCACTAAGCAACGATATGGTATAAACTATAAATATACGAATATTCGCCCCCGTCAGGATTCAAACCCGAAACCTATAGTGTAGGAGTCGGCTGCTTACACTATTGCGCCACCGAGGTCGTCATTATTTTATGATTCTGTTACATGCTATTATAATGTTAGAATTTTTTAGACTATCGGTCAGCAAGTGGCTTTTAAAATAAGTTGATCCACATTGTAATGCTCGGGGAACACATGAGCTAGGAGAGAGATCTTATCCTGATATAAGAAAATAATGAATTTTATACTGCCTGTAGTACCTCGAAGATGAGTTAACGGCTTAATTATTTGAAGGAATTCTTTTGCAACTTCATTCCTAAAAATACGATAAGCATTCAAGTCTTTGCATTCTTCTATTTCTTCTGCTCAAATTGGTATTAGTTCCTAGACAGCTGGTAGTATGTCGATGCACGTAGCCTGTGCTTATACGTTACAAAGCACGCCACTGTTGATACTAGTTAAAGAGTGGGTATCTTTGACATTATCAATAACATTTCAGGTAATAAACCGCGCGATGGCAGCGGTTTTGGTGTCCACTACAGCATTAGCAGTTCTGTGCATAGCCGGAGAGCGACCCTCTTTGCAAACGCTGGTGTCATGGCTGGACGTCGAGACGTTACTGCTTCTCTTCAGCATGATGATCCTGGTAGCAGTCATGGCGGAGACCGGGCTGTTTGACTACCTCGCTGTCTTCACTTTTGAGGTGCCAGTTCATTGTTACAACACGCACATTGACTCAGCTCTGTTCTGAGATTGGAGAATCTTAAATCGCTAGCAATAAGCCACGATACATTATGCTACATAGATAAAAAAATATACCCAAGACCAGAAAACGAAACAATGCGCCTTGCAAATAGCACTGTGTGCTCCGCCAGGATTCGAATTCAGATGTTCTTGCCTAGCAGCTGGCTGTTGTTATTATGGCGGTAATGGCTTCACCACATTGGGGTTATAAGGTTTGAGACCTCCCATTCTTAAAGCTTGTGAAGAAGCTCTTGAAAGAGGCTCTTGTAGGAAGTAGCTCGCCGCGCGGTTAGTCCGGTTACGCTGTGAAGGTCAATAGACCCAAAAAAAATAACTTGGATTTTTTTCAGCTGGATACAAGGTTGCAAGGTGACTATAGAGACTAACTTGTAGCATGTACAAAGATATAGGGAAAGGTTGTGTTTATGAGAAACTCCAACACTTTTGCTGACAAATAAGTGAATGCATTTTCGTTTCAGGTCACCAAAGGGAAGTTATGGCCCCTCATCAATTTGTTGTCTATAACGACAGCATTGCTATCGACAGTTCTGGACAACGTCACCACTGTTCTGCTGATGACTCCGGTCTCTATCAGGTAGGGGGTGTTGGACTTGAGTGTGTACGGAGTGGTACAAACCTATCATTAGTTATAGCACGATTGTTTTTTATACGTCATATGTAAACAGCAGACGGGTCATATAATAAGGAGTGATACCGTGGCATGAGACGATTTCTGAGATTGATGTCTGCGATCGCCAAGAGCACGGCCAATACGTTGCCCATGCAGAGCAAAGGTGTTATATCTCTCGTGCCGGTAATTACATTGGCTCTCCAATCTTTCGAATCGAAACACAGCGAACTGCTTCAAGGCAGAAATAGAATTAAAGGTGGTACCAACCCAGACAATTTCGCACTTAAATCTACCACCTGTAAACCTGTAGTAACTGTCGAATACCAATTCTCACTTTTGTGCTATCCCAATATCCAGGTTATGCGAGGTGATGGACCTGGACCCAGTACCAGTTCTGATGTCGATGGTTCTGTTCAGTAACATCGGAGGCACAGCCACACCTGTCGGTGATCCCCCAAACGTCATCATTGCTTCTAACAAGATCATCGTACAATCTGTAAGTGTATACCTTATACTAATGACCAACAACAGTGTCGCCACTGGAATCCAGGAATAAAATATGGGGGTAGTTTACCCTCTTATAAAACTGACACCCTTTTTTAGAAACCCTTGACCTCGCTAAGTTTGGGTTTTGACCAAGTAAAAGCAAAGTCCGAAGAACTCAGATGATTTTGAGGGGCTCGATCCCCTAGCCTTGGGGGCCGAGAGTGTTATTTTCAAGGAGGTGCATTTGCGTCTTCACATGTAACCAATATAAAACTTCACCTTCCTGCTGGTTTCGTCGGGTAAAGAATGAAACGACTTCAAATTAGGTGAAATGTAATAAGGTCAAATATGTTTTGGTCTAACGTAGTGAACTCGTAATTTTTGGGGGTGCAAGCAAATCCCCTGCCGATGCCCATGCCCCTGGCTCCCCCTGGATCCACTAGTGACCTCCAATGTGTCAGAAAAGATATAGCTAGAAAAGAGTCACGACAACACTAGAAATTGTGTACGATTGTGAATAAAATATTTTATTTAGATTTTTGACTTCTTTTGACTTGTAATATAAATAGCTCATTTATCAATAGTAATAACAGGATTATAATTAAAGTTATTAAGTTTTTTCTTTCTATGATATTTTTGAATGATTGTTAAATTAATTGATTTTTTTTTTATTGAAATGACTAAACCTTACTTAAAGAGTCAGTGAAATTTTGTCAAAAGTAATATTTGTATTGAATAAAACAGTTTTGTATTATATCTGTTTACCATAAAACACATAAACCCACACCGTGACTAAACCCTCGAGAGGGGTAAGCAGATGTGTTAAACACAGCATATCGCATGTTTATGTTGAGTCCCAGTGTGACAGGTTGCGAATCCGTCGCCACTATCCGGGCACAATGAGGAACATGGCAGCTACAACTTACGGCAACCCTCGATTGTCGGGTCGGTTCGGTCGTTTAACCAAGGCACGTAACAAACTGAGCTGCCACGTCCTTACCAAATAAACGTTGTGTACCAAATAAATTAAACCAAAACCATGACGATTGCTGACGTAATGTTTTTTTTTTCAGGGAATAAACTTCACAACCTTCACTATGCACATGTCAGTTGGAATTATATTCGTGATGATTCAAACGTACTATCAACTAAGATTCATGTATAGAGATACGAACAAAATAAGAATCAATGTGCCAAAAGACGTACGAGGTAAGTTATTTATTGCACTTTGTGTTATTTGCAAGACGCATTGTTTCGCTTGCCGGTCTTGGATGTTGTATTCTTATCTATTTAGTATATACCACATCGTTGCTTAGTTCCTGTGACACAAGTTCTTACGATACTTACTATAGGGTACTATAGGGCTTAGTCAATGTGTGATGTGGTTATTATTTTTATTATTATTATTGTTTCGCTTACCTGTCTTGGATGTAGTTACCATATCGTTGCTTAGCACCTGCGACACAGGATTGTATAATCTTAATGCAAGTTAATGTGTGTGTCATGATGTGGTTTTTTAGGGTACCGTACCCAAAAGGGTATAAAACGGGACCCTGTTACTAAACCTCCGCTGTCCGTCTGTCTGTCAGTGGGTTGTATCTCATAAACCTCTAGAAATGTTCAGAGAATGTCTTTTGCCGCTATAACAACAAATACTAAAAACATAATTATAAAACTAATGGGGGCCACCAAACAAAAACATGATTTAATAAAAATATATACCAATTTATCTAAAAAGTTTATGATATTTAATCTTATATGATAGTACGGAACCCATCAATTGCAAGTCCGACTCACACTCGACCTGTTTCTAATTATTATTTACCAAATTTCCAGAGTTTCGCCAGCAAATGACGATATGGCGCCGGGCGGCTGACTCACTCCACGACCTGAGCCAAGACGAGTACGCGGTGAAAGAGAGAATAGAGAAGAAGATAAGGAAAATGAGCACGAAACTACAGTTGTTAGAGCGAGAGAGCAACAAGCGGGCTTGTCCTAAAGACACCTTCCATAGCACTCTAGCGGAGTTGAAAGAAAAGGTATGTATAAGTAATAAGTGGAGGGGACAGGCAGGCCTTTGGTGATTTTTTTTCGCTAATGAGGAGCTTTCTTGTGGAAATAGATGTTGGTTTTAAGCGGCCTACATTTTGGAATTTTGGCGCCCTCTTGAATCTGCCGCCTGGAGCAAGGGCTTGCCCCGTCCTCTAGAGCCGAGGCTGTGGACAGGAATCTTCTGTTACATTTCTTTTGCACAAATCGAGGAAACTTCTGGTTGTGCTGCAAGAGATTTTTTCTCCCGTGACGAAGTGGTGCCATGGTACTCTAGTAAAATAATGAAATGAAATGACCCCATCATATCCACTAATAGGCAGTTTAATATTTAAAAAAGATATTCTATTCTTTAAGATTGTCAATTCAAAATCGCAATGACACGGATAATATGTCAGAAAAAAAACACAAAAAAAACGGGACCCTCTCACTAAGCCTCCGTTGTTCGTTTGTATGTCTGCCCATATATCTGCAGGTTATATCTTATTGTATAGAATGTCTATTTCTGTTGCCGCTATAACACCAATTCTAAAAACGTAAAGAAATTTTTATATTCCCATTTCGTGTGATATAGACCTTTTTGGCCTGCTCTTGAATCTTAAGAAATTATCCAATAGTATTTTTAAATCTCATAATTAGTTACGAAGACCATCATTTTCGATTCCGACTAACTTTAATGGTTTTTTTTTAAATTTGAAATTTGATAAAATCTTATAAATTAAGCTTAAGTTTTGCTTAATTATGTGTTTTTTTTATATTTTTCAGTACAAAATCCGTGACAAAGCACTTTTGATCAAAGCATCCGTTGTGATCGCATTTGTCGTGACTGTTTTCTTTTTGCACTCCATACCTGAGCTAAGTAAGTATTTGACTTATTTATTACCTTAGATCCAGACTATGAAAGAAGCCAAAATATAGACTAGCTTTTGCCCGCGACTTCCGCGTTGAAATCGAAAATGGTTCTAATAGAATTTTTAATTACATGACTTTTATCGTCATATTAGGGAGAATTCACACAACATCTTTATAAATGATAGCCCATGTGTTATTCTGATGTAGCTTATTCTGAAGCTGTATTATTGTAAAGTTTCATTAAAATCCATAATCCAAGCCATAGATGAAAAGGAAGGTGGTGGTGCCAACCCAGATGATCTCGCACGTGGATCCACCTGTAAAGCCACTGGACCTTTTCTAGATTTGATGAGGTTCTTAGTATTCATGGAGATTCCTTTCAGATCGAGTGTCACTGGCGTGGACTGCTCTGCTTGGATCGTTGTTGCTTCTGATATTAGCTGACAGAGCTGATCTGGAGCCAATACTACATAAAGTGGAGTGGTCCACCCTGCTGTTCTTTGCGGCGTTGTTCGTCTTTATGGAGGTGAGATTTTTTAACTATCAGAAGGTATTTTTCACTGTACCATACGGCCTAGGTATTGGTGAGCGATAGATGAGTTTAGGTATATGGTGTAAAGTTACTTGTAAAGTTTCTTCTGCGCAGAACTTGAATTTGTATGAAAAATTGGCCCTGTATTCCACTCTGATTTTTCCTTTCTAAATAAAGGTGAAATGATTATCTATTTCCAGACATTCTTTAAAACGTCATAACATAAGCAAACCAAAATAAATTGTGATGGGTACGTTTTTTTATGTAACGTCATGGGCAACAAAGTAGACCGTTACCTGATGTAAAGTGATACCGCCGCTTATTGGCACGACGATGTGCTTGATGTCTGAGAATGGAAAGAGCACCGCCTTGCGTTGCCCATGTAGGGTACATATATATGACATCTTTCGTGCCGGTAATTACACCGGCTCTCCAATTCTGCGTAACCCTCCTGTTGGTGTCGTCGGTCGCTGGTGCTGCTAGTGACCATACATGTGTTGTCAGAAAAGAAATGGCAAGAAAAAGAGTCACGATAATTTTTTTCTCTATTTACTTTTTTTTTGACACCTTGCATCCCCCTCCCGGCCTTGAATGTGATACCGCCACTTATGGACCCTTGAAGTTCTATGCGATTTCCTTGTAGAGGTAAAAGATGTTATACCACTCGTGCTGGTGACTGGCTCTCCAATCCTTCGAACCAAAACACAGCGAACTGCTTCACGTTGTAAATAGAAAGGAGGATAGTACCAACGCAGACGATCTTGCACGTAGATCTACCACCTGAAGAAAATACAGGTGTATGATACCACAGGAATTACCGACTTTACTGATACTGAAAGTTTTTTAAATTAATTACAGGCATTATCAAAGCTTGGCTTCATAGAGTTCATAGGAGGTTTGACGGAGTCTCTTGTGCTGCAAGTCGATGAAAGCGCAAGACTAGCTGTCGCCATACTTATCCTGCTGTGGGTGAGTCGAATTAATTTTAAAATACAATTATAATGATTTCTAATTTACCTTTTATCTAGAAAATATATTCCTATTGTGAGGACGTGGTAGCTTAGTTTGTTACGTGCCTTGGTTAATCGATCAACCCGACCCAACAGGTCGAGGGTTGCGATACGTTGTAGCTGCTATGTTCCTCATTGCGACCGGATAGTGGCGACAGATTCGCAACCTGACACACTGGGATTCAACATAAACATACGAAATGTGGAGTTTAACTCTTTTGCTTACCCTTCTCGAGGGATTAATTGTAGCGATAATTTTACTATCGCGATACACATAAATAAACATTCATTAATGTACGGCCTCAGTGAATTTCGACGCTGCGCTAAGTATGCGTTCTGTTCTTGCCTTTAAGTTAATGTGTTTGTGGTGATGCGGTTGTTATTATGTTACATTTGTCGCAGGTATCAGGAATAGTATCAGCGTTCGTTGACAACATCCCTCTAACCACTATGATGGTGAGGATCGTGACTTCACTGGGTACGAATCCTTCCGTCAATCTACCGCTCGCTCCACTTGTTTGGGCGCTTTCATATGGAGCATGTTTGGGAGGTTGGTTTACTTGAATATCTAATTAGTTTTTTTCTACCTAAAGGTTGTTTACGGGACTCTATGACCTTCGAAAGTCTTCGTATCTTACTGTCTGTCTATAAACGGCAGCAGGTCACGAACCCTAGATTATACTGACGACGACCTCGTTGGCGCATTGGTGTAAACAGCTGACTGCTACGCTAGAGGTTCCGGGTTCGAATCCCGGCGGGGGCGGGACTGTGTTATTTGTATTCTTCTTTATTTAGTATATACCATTTCATTGCTTAGCACCAGCGATACAAGTTCTTACGATACTTAGTGCAGGGCTGAGTCAATGTGTGTGTCGTGATGTGGTTATTGTAATAATAATAATAATTATTACTCAACGTCATGGGCAAACAAATAGACGGTTCTCCTGACGTGATCATGGGCGCCGCCAGGATTATTTTCAGAGAGGTGCATTTGCACATTTTACTAACCAATATAAACATTACGTTACCCTCCTGTTGGTGTCGTCGGGTATAGAATATATATGATGAAAGGATATGAAATTAGGTGGAATGTGAGGTAAGGTCAAATATGTTTTGGTCTAACGCAGTGAACCCATAATTTTCGTGTAAGAGTTTTCCCTTTCACCCTCTTCCCGGCGCCTATGCCCCTAGCCCTCGCTGGTGCCGCTAGTGATCATACATATGTTGTTAGAAAAGATATGGCAAGAAAAAGAGTCGCGATAATTTTTTTCTCTATTTACTTTTTTTTTGTAACCTTGCATCCCCCTCCCGGCCTTGAATGTGATACCGCCACTTATGGACCCTTGAAGTTCTATGCGATTTCCTTGTAGAGGTAAAAGATGTTATACCACTCTTGGCGGTGACTGGCTCTCCAATCCTTCGAATCGAAACACAGCGAACTGCTTCACGTTGTAAATAGAAAGGAGGGTGGTACCGACGCAGACGATCTCGCACATAGATCTACCACTTGATATCTACATATTATTCCTTATCATTCAATCATTTTTTTTCTTTTACCAGGTAACGGGACCCTTATAGGCGCAAGTGCTAATGTGGTATGCGCAGGAGTTGCTGAGCAACACGGGTACAAGTTCAGTTTCGTCCGATTCTTCAAAATCGGATGCCCCATCATGATCGGACATCTCATTGTAGCCTCCGCCTATCTCTTGATATGCCACTGCCTGTTTGAATGGCATTGAATGGGTGTTTGACTAAGAATAGACATATTGGCAGTATATGACCCATTTAAGAAAGATCGTTTAATCTGCAGGCTTAATTAATGCGACGTAGCTCGTGAGTCGAAATATCTCCGTCCCTGTCATCACAAAGAAAAAAAAAAGAGACAGCCTCGTTTTTTGTGTGCTAGCCCTGCCCTAGTGGTATACCACTGATTTTTTTTTTTTTTTTCCATTCATTTTGAATGTTTATATGCTTTGGGATAAGGCTTCCCTTCCACCACCGATTTTATGTAGCGAAACGCCAACGTCCTACAAAAATTTGTCAAAAATTAGTCTATAGACTAAAAGAATGTTCGATTATCGATCCTACTTAAAGTCGATCGTGGGCGGGAAGCCTTAGTTTTCTATGTCAGATACAATAGTTTGGTAATAATAATAATTTCTTTATTTGCATAAGTACATGTAACATGGTAGAAACGATCTTCACTCCTCATCTATCATAAGCCGCTTTGTGATAACTCACACTCATTGGGGTCATACTCTATGACTGCACTCATAAGATGCGGTACAAAGACATAACTTATGGTAGACACTGCACCATTGTTTTTTTTTTTTGGATTTTACTAACTGATCAGATGACTGTAAGAGGCCAAATTAAAGCAAATTCAGATATTTTTCTGAATCGATGTCATTTCATAGATAATTTTCATCTCTTTTTTTTCAAAATGCCGCTCCTTAGTATCAATATCTGAAATTTTAATTCATAAGCCGTAGCTTTTTCTTTTGACGACCTCGGTGGCGCAGTGGTGTAAACATCTAACTGCTACGCTAGAGGTTCCGGGTTCGAATATCCGCGCGGGCGGAATTTTGTGTTATTTGCAAGACGCATTGTTTCGCTTACCGGTCTTGGATGTCATATTCTTATCTATGTAGTATATACCATATCGTTGCTTCATGCCTGCGATACAAGATTATCTTGGTGCAGGGCTGAGTCAATGTGTGTGTCGTGATGTTCATTATTATTTAACGATTTGACATATCATGATCAGAGCCAGATTCAACATGGCATAAGGGCCTTTTTGGCCCTGCTTTAGGTTGTTCTTCTAGAAAATTCGATCGATTTCGCGTTTCGAAGTCCATAACTAATCACCTTTCATTAAATATCTAGTTTTAATTGTTTTGAAGAGATATAAAGTGTTTCTTTGTTTACTTATGTCAGAGTGACCTGTTAATTTGACCAAAAAATGCTTTTTTCTTCAACATCTCGGGCAAACACGGTTCTCCTGATGGAAACTGATACCGCCGCCTATTGACACGACGATGCCCTTGATGTCTGGAACGCCAAGAGCACCGTCAATGCGTTGCCCACGCAGATGTTTGTTATACTCGCGAGTCGGTAATTACACCGGCTCTCCAATCTTTCGAAACACAGCGAACTGCTTCACGGGAGAAATGGAAAGGGGGTGGTACCTTCTGGATTTTACCACTTGTTTTGTAAATGAATTATTATTAAATAAGATAAATTTTAGCTTGAACTGTTTGTTAGTTATAAGTAGATAAAACAAATTAAATGACCTAATAAAGTAATATCATAGGAAGTGGCGTAATTGTACTCGGGGCCCGTAGCAAATAAATCGGACTGGGCCCTTTTAGGCCTTGATTTTCATGAAAGGGCGGCACAGGATTACTCCCGGCCCAGTTTGCCTATTTGCCTTTGGCCCCTTCAGACTGGGGGCCCGTGGCAATTTGCCGTCATACCACCACATAGTTACGCCACTGATAATATATTAAGTTAAAATAATCAGTATTGAATTAATTTTAACGAAATTAGATTTAAAAAAAATCATTTTTATTTTCTATGATATAAATGTTCCGTTTTTTCGATTTTTAAAGAACATTCCGAAATTAATTAATTTTTTTTTATTATTGGGGTTTTTGTTTCATTTTTTATTTCATTTCGATTTATAAAATTACGAGACAATTTTATGTTTTTTTTGTTTGTACAATATCGGATTCATAAATCGGACCATTGCGTACCAATTTTTTTGGTGGTCTTTTTTGTGTTGTGGGCCCCATAATTTTTAGATTAATATATTTATTACCTGTTTATAAAATATGTAAGATAATTAAGACAATATAAGTTGCTTTAAATATTTCCGTGTATCAAGTTTTACTGGTTTTTATAATAGAAAAATACTTTTCAATTTAGTGTAGATTTTTTTTAGTGTTCTGTGTGTGTCTCTTTTTGAAATCGACCCTTAGAGCATACACGATTGACTTGTCGCTGGCAAGTCGGTCGACGGCAACCGTTACTTTTAAGTTTGCTTGCTTACGTACTCGGTTTCCGGTCGCCCGGGCGTCTTTCATATTTTTGATTGCTGTCGATCAAGTAGCCCGGCGACTGTTTCTTTCTATAGGTTTTAATGAAGATAAACGCACTTTGTCGCCGGCTATACTCGAACTCCGGGCTAGTAGTCGACAGTGCGTAAAAGCTCGAAAAAACACTTCTTTTCAGCAAAATGGGTTTTGATTAAGCTAAATGCACATAGTCGCTGGTCGCCCGGCAGACACATCATATATTTTGAGTCGCTGGGCGACTAATCGAGTTCTTATAAAATATAAAGAAATGTAATTAATTTATAGTATTTTAATTTGAAAAAAAATTAATAATATTGGAAATCGAAAGTTTTTGCATTATTAGTAGGTAATTGTTTTCCACATAAAGTTGTTTAAATACCAGAAATACCGTATTTTAAGGCGAACATCACAAATTATGTTAAGTTATTGTTTTTTTTTTTGTAATAAAATACTAAAATAAAATATTCTTTGTTTTTTTTTTTACTTTCAGTTGTGACCATAAAGTAATACACATAAAAGGTCAAAATATCCCAAATTTACAGAAAATTTTGATAGTTATTTCGTCTGCGTAGATTTCGTTGGTTTATATCCCTAAAGGAATCTAAAATATTTGCAGGATAAAAAGTAACATTATGTTATCATCTATTGTAGGTGATAAACTGTCCATGTGAGTAACAAACATACAAATTATTTAGTAGAAAGGATTAGTTTACCATAACAACTAGTAGTAATCACACACAAACAAAACAATAGAAATCTTTAGAAAAAATAAACATTCCTTTGAAAGTACCACATGTATATTAACATTCTTAAAAACTTGCTGAAGGCATGTTCAATTTTTAAGATTATTTTAACGATGACCAAGGTCGGTAAAGTACGATATGGCTTGGTTTCGAACCCTCATTGTTTCTGCTACAGTTTTGTCCTGTAGTTGTCAGCTGGCCGATCTAATTCTTGGGTTTGAGCATATTTTTAACGGCATAAAAACCAGTCCAATACTCCTCGGGTCTTCTGGGGAATCTGTTGCTGAAGCTCTGAATTGTATAGCGTTACGCTTGCAGTAGCAAGTTCTTTGGGAATTGGTTATGCGCCGATTATAAGCAGTGGCAATGTGATAATTCTGACTGAGAGTTTTGTAGAGGATTACGATTCCGGCTTAAACAATGAAGATGCTTGGCTCAGCTTCAAGGAATTGGTGCTAAAGTACGGATTTCCTCATCAGAAACATGAAGTGGAGACGGAAGATGGTTACGTTCTAACGCTGAGAACATAGCTTCACAAAATAGATTGGTATTCATGAGTTCGCGCCCGATAACGTGCTGATTAGGTTAGCAAAACTTGTGACTTGTGGTCTTGGTGCCCTTGTCTGCAGCAATGCCATCCTTTTGTCTGCGTTCAGCTTCTCCCAGTAAAACGCCAATAATCTACCAGTCATCTTGGGCATTTTACCGACTGGCGCCTCTACGAAACAGTTGCCCAAGAAACTCCACTCCACTTTGCCCAAGAAATCGTCTCAAAAAAGTTTCGCCTGTTCCACTATGGGCCAGACAAAAATATCGAAAAATACAGGACAGAAGAACCTCCTGACTATGCTTTAGACAAAGTAAGGGTACCTGTATCCATGTTCTATAGTAATGAAGATTGGATGACCGGGCCTGATGATGTGGAAAAACTTTACCAGAAACAACCGAACGTAGTGAATATCTATTCGATACCTTCCAAAGAATTCAGACATCTAGATTTCCTGTTTGCTAATGATTTGTACCGCTCATTACATACAGATCTCGGATGCTGCTGAAGTACGAAGGTAAATAAAAGAGATGTTAGTTTCGCATAAAACAAGAATCGTCGTAAAATCCAACATTAATATTAAATCAAATAATGATGATGAATGATATAACGTTTGTATTACTATCTCCTTGCTCCAGGGGCCCTACACCAAGTGGTGGCGGTAGACAAAATGTGGGTGTCGGCGACATTACCTAAGCGAGTCCCCCCCGAAACGAGAATTTAGCGACCTATTTTAAAGTCATTTCCAATATAACTCACTTCCAAATTCATTTAAAAAAGCTAGAGTTCCTCATAAAGTCTGTATAACTTACTTAATTACCGATACTTCAGACTTTTTTTTGGTCGTAAAATTATTCTTTTCCCTATTTTGGGGGTAAAAAAATCAGAATCAAGAAAAAAAACCAATGTTATACATATTATTTATTAATTTCTTACGTTACACCTAATAATATAACTCTTAACAATATAATATCACATGACACAAACCTAAACTAATATTCGCCAGCGGATTTTGTGTACAAAGCTTAGCTTAAAAGTTAAGCTAATCATCAGTAAAAGCATGTGTAGTTTTCTTCGAAAAGTTACAGTTATTCAATTTGAAGAAGACAGTTTTCTTATGGTACTGGATAAACGTGTATATGCACTGTTTCTCGTGTGCGTGATGTTATTAAGCGAACCTGAGGTTTCACACACTGAAACAATGCACACATACACGCCCGTCAAAACGCACACAACCATAATCAAACGGTCAATATCAAAAAGAACGAATAACAATACCATATTTTGTTTTATTTCCGAACCGTTTAAAATATTTTTTGTGGTTACTTAGATTTTTATAATTATTGTAATAACCTTCGAACCTAGTTAAAAAAAATATACATAAGTAAATCATTAAAATAGTAAACCATTTTGTGTGCTATCAATTAAAAATGTATAAAACAGCCAATGGACTAGCCAATCAACTTTTAAAAACAATATTTTAGCTGTAAAACTGATTTTAGTCTAGTTTTACCTTTAAAGATAATATTTACATCAAAAGTAATTGTGGTTTGTAAAGTTTTTGAGCGACTTAAGCAGATATTAGCGAAGTCAGCACGCTACGACTAAGAGGCTGTTTCTTTCTTTTTTCTATTATTAGACAGGGGCAGAAGTATTATATTTGGGTACAACAGCAACTGCAACTTTTTGAGCCAGTTTCAATAGTGGAGGACGTTGTAGCTCAGTTTGTTACGTGCCTTGGTTAAACAAGTCGAGGGTTCGAGTCTCAGGTTGCCGTAAGTTGTACCTGCCATGTTTCTTAATATCCCCGGATAGTGGCGTAAGATTCTCATACCGACCGGATAGGTCGAGGGCCATGTTTCTCAATGTGCCCGGATAGTGGCGACAGATCCGCAACCTGTCACACTGGGACTCAACATAAACATGCGAAAAGTGTTGAACACCTCTGCCTACCCCTCTAGAAAGACCACGGTGTCAGTTTATGTTATGTTTATATTAGTATCAACAGTGGCGTGCTTTGTAACGTATAATGCGGCTGTACAATGAAGCACAGGCTGCGTGCACGGACATACTACAAGCTGTCTTGGGACCACGAATTTAATCAGATGAAATAGAAGGAGAGTCATCGTCTTTCGAGCTACGTCGCTTTTGTTTAGTGAGCTGACCCTCATTTTAATCTTACTTGGAAGTATGGGGCACACCCGCCACTCTGTCCCACCATTACAACTCCTGTTCACCAGGATGAATAGTGGCGTCCTTTGATCGAATAATGTAGCTGTGCAATGATGCACAGGCTGTGTCCGGACACCCTACCGGCTGTCGCGGGACCCGCAACTAACTTAGAAACCGGTAACTTGGAAGTTTATCTTAAACATAAACCAACATAATCATATCCAATTTCACAACACATTTAACTTAATACTACATAATATTTAATAGGTATATAAGTACCAACATCGAATCTCACATTGTAGATAATGATTCCACCGTCGAAATTCCATTCGCGGATTCGAAAGTCGAAATCTCCATTGGTCGAGTCATGTTTTTCTTCGAATTAATGAGCTAATCGCGATTTGCCGAAATCATGACTAAACGAACATGGATTTCATCGAATGGACTAATAAAAAAATCGGCGTATCGAATTTCGGGGACTTAGAAGAATAGACAATGGAAAAGATTACATTTTAAAGCAAGTTTTAGGCCCTACACCGAATGCTGGTCGGATCATTTCTTTGACTTTTAATTTTCAGGTGATTATAAAAACTTTTAGCATAGCAATTTATCATTGTACCATAATGTAAAATTTCTTGACAAAACCTGACAAATTTAAAACGGTATATTCTTCTATGAATTACATTTATATTTTCTGAACACACGCTTTACTTTATCATCATTTCTGGATTCTACTAAATTGAGTTTTTTTAAATTCTTTTGTTTAGCCAATTGAAGCATATTTCTAATTTATTTTCTACGGCAAACTTCCCTATACCTTAATTTAAATAAGTAATATCTTCATCTTTCGTTAACACCAATAACCAGGTAGTTTTTGGTATCTGTAATCTGTTGCCAGGTTTTTGAAAAGGATGTTTTAGGTGCATATAAATAATTGAACAAACAATGTTACGTGTTCTTATTACCTACAGCATTAGCTATACTTTTGATTGGCCTAATTTGCTTCAATTTCGTCGACTGTCCATCGAATTTGATATCAACATCGACATCGCTTAGAGGATGAGAAACTATAGAACATGATTCGCTCTTTTCGTCTTTAGTCTCCGGACTTAGTGGTGTCACAAAACCGCTATCATTCAGTTTTGAACCTTGTCTCTGGGAACTAGCGTTGAAATTCAAAGACATGCTTCGTCTACATTGGAACATAGTGACATCATCGAGGTAAGCGTTCGGAGTTAGTTTCTCATCTAACTTCTTCAAATTTTCATCGAAATCATGTTTCAGTTGATGCTCTAATAGTCTTTCTTGTCGAATCTGTTCATGTGTGTTTGTGAAAAAGCCTTTCTTGCCTGCCTGATCTTTTATGTTCTCAGTCAAATACTCCTTATCCTTAACATCGATTTCAACTTTCTCTTCTAGAACCTTCAGTGGATACTGTCTCAGGTTATTCGTAATGAGATCCGAATGCATAGACTGAGATTTCTTCATCAGAAAGTGCTTTCTATCGTTCTCTATTGATCTGTTTTTGTTATTGTTAGCAGCATTCATAATATCTTCTTTGGATATCTTCGCGAAAAGATTCGGAGCACTCACTCCGGTTTTGAATTTGCTTTTCGGGTCATCATCTTCGTCGTTTGAAGTGAATTTTGAGGAGAAAGTACTGATTTTGGTCGTGAAAGAGATCTTCTTGTTGTAGGTTTGGAGTATTTTCTTCACTTCTATCGGGGGGTCTTGGTGTCTGTGCGTTTGTATGTATCTGCTGAGTAACGTTAGCTGTTGCTCCATTGTCTTGTTCTGGGTTTCTAGTCTCGATTGCTGTGCTTGGTAGTTGTTGATCGCGTCCATTGCGGACTGGAAAGAGATTTTTATAAGTTTTTCTAACTTTGCTTTAGTATACACCTTTAAATACCCTTTTTTATTCGCAATTAATGGAGTTGTAAGAGTAATTTCAGTGAATTTCAATTAAATCATAATAATCATAAAGAACTAAACTAATTTTGCTTCTTAACCGACATCAAAAAAAGGAATAGGTACCCAATTCAACATAGAAGGGAAAATCGCAAAATGCCTAAAATTGAGGGAGAATTCAGCGATAAGACTAGGAAGAAACAAATGAGGAAGAAAACCTTAGTCTTTTATTTATTTATTTTATTTATTGAAATTGGCACATCAACAGCGTTTCCGCTTTGACCATCTCAATAGCTGGACAGGTCATTTGTTACGTTGTAAGTACAAAGAAATTGAGTCTGCAGGCCACCCTTGGTACCCATAAGATGGCACCAGGAAAAAGGACGCCCCGTAAGAAGATGGGAGGATGAAATACAACTAACCTAGGGATCAATCGGGACAGAGCCCCGTAGAGGTTGGAGGAGGCCTATGCCAGGCACACCGAATTACGCGATAAATTGTAAATTACATTTTAATCAATTATACTCACGTCCAATTGTGTAGTCATATCGATATGCTGTCGATGTAGCGTTTTGTTCTCCTCCGTAAGTGATGCGACTCGAGGCATCTCCTCTTTTAATACTGCGTACTCTACTGCATACTCTGATAGCTGCCGGCTGATGTCGAGTGTTAGGATCTGAAGGGGAACGAGAGATAGTTTATCACCTTGATAGTCTATATTTTTATTAAGTTAGGTAAGTAATGTAAGAAAACAACTTGTTAGGTAAATACACGTTTTTAAACTTTTGTAACCACTAGAACTATGGAACTTTTTTGCCGCATTTTTCCCCGTCGAAGATAATTCCGAACTGCTAGGTTTAACATAGTTTAAATGTTTTCTTTGAATTTTTTACCTTTTTCATGACTTTCTCGTATATCCCTTTATCCATGGCAGGGAGCTTGTGTTTCAAATATTCTGCTCCTTCTTCACAGCTCTCGCAGAGCATGAGCCCGTCCTTGTGAGCGGAGAGCAGCGCCAAGGAGACAGAGAATACAACGTCCAGTGACTCGAGGAAGATTAAATCTGGGAAAAACGATGAATGGGTTATTCACATACATGAATAAACTCACGCCGTTATCCCTCGAGAGGAGTACGCAGAGGTGCTATACACCGCTTTTCGCATGTTTTTGTTGAGTCCCAGAGTGATAGGCTTCGAATTTGTCACCTTTATCAGGGCACATTGAGAAACATAGCAGCTACAACTAACGGCAACCCGAGACTCCAACTCTCGTCCTGTCGGCTCGGGTCGGTCGGTTATCCAAGGCACGTAACGAACTGAGCTACCACGTCCTCCATGATTATTTCAATTTGAAAAAATGGGTTTTTGGGTTTAATTAAAATAATGTAGGTATTTGCCAAAGAAATATCATGTTCCTTAACCCTTCAACCGCCAAAGTTGGATAAATCTGACAGATATTTTCGTTCCCATTTCGCCAAGGTCGGAGATTTACGACCAAATACCACGACTCGGTTAATCTGCCTTTTTGTTCGATAGCGCTGTATTATATTAAAATAATGTTGATACTTGGTAACTAGTTGATGAAGTAATCTTTTACACTCGTTTCCTCATCAGAAGACTTAAAATAATGTGTAAAGTTAGATAAATTGTTTTAGGTATTTATTTTTCGTTTAACTGTGCTTGGCGCTGAGGGCACAACAACTGATATTAGGTCTGGCGGTTAAATTTTAATAGCTAGCATCAATCCGAGAACAAGAATATCCAAATATGAAACTCTATAGACATCGACCAGCGGCTACCACACTAGGCCAAGCCTGTCTCGTGGGAGCCAGATACTGTTGTGCCAGATAGTATACAATAAGCGATCATTGATTTGACAGCAAAAGTATTCTTAATCCACTTAAATTAAAATGAAGAGCTGTTCTTTACCCTCAAATATGTCATGAGCTATTTTCTATCACGCCTTCCCCTATCTCAACGTTCACAGAGCCCTCAAATAAATTTTCATTCGGTGAAAGGAATCTAAATTCGATTAATCGTTATTATTGCGAATTGTAATTCGATCAAAAGTTCTTAATTTCGGAGAAAATCAAATTGGGTCAGTCGTAGTTTCGATGAATCGTGACTCGGTAAGTTGAATGTCGATGAATTGATCTCTCTATTGGCAATACTCCAGACTTTAAATGCCGTAGTTAATAATAAATGTCAGAATACCCTATTCATTATTTGATCAACATATGGCCTCAATGGTGCATTAGTGTAAGCAGCCGACTGATACGCTAGAGGTTCCGGGTTCAAATCCCGGTGGGGGAGGAACTTTCTGTAATTTGTCAGACGCATTGTTCGCTTACCGGTCTTGGTTGTAGTATTCTTATGTATGTAGTTTATACCATATCGTTGCTTAGCACCTGAGACACAGGATTCCACAACCTTTTTGCTCATGTTTTTGTTTATTCTTAAAAGTACTTACTGCAGGGGTGAGTCAATGTATGCGTCGCGGTGTGGTTATTATTATGAACGTTAAAAATGACTTACCAAATACCCTAACCACGAAGCCCAGCGGGAACTGACTGGTAAAGAGTGTCAGCATCCATGGTGCAGCGTAAAGAGCTGGTGAAATGTCTAACGCTTCTAGCTTGCTGTGGAGTTCTGGCTCATGGTCACGGAGTAGACGGGACAGCTGGTATAGCTGGAAGATGAATACTATAATATGTGGATGGAAATATGGAGAGGGGGCACCAGTAACTGCAAACCTTAAAAGGCCAACTGAAAACAATCCAGAAAGTTTCGACTTTTTTTTGTAAACAACCATTTTCATTTCTCCGTGCCGTGAAGAAGTCCGCACGAGATGTAAAAACATATTTTGCCTGTAGTAGAACCATGCATTGGCGCTCTTGGCGTTCTAAGACATCCAGGGCATCATCGTGTCAATTTTTACTCAGCATCAAGTGAACCGCCTGCTTGTTTGCCCATGGTCTTTGTATATAACACCATGACTTACTTGGACTTGTAAAGCGCTCATGTCAGGTAAGTATTGCTTCCTGAGACCTCTTCTAAACATCAAGTGTCGCAGCAAAATAAACGCCTCTGCCTCCTCCATCTGTAATAATCATAAGATATTTCCTCAATCCCTCAATCCAAAATCAGGTTAGGCTTGTGCTACGGGAAGCAACAGTAAACATTAATGTATAGATAAAAACGATTCTTTTGTAAAATGGCCTTGGAGCAAATTCTCGTGTTCATCATACAAACACCTGCCTGAGTGCCCGAACTGGAATTCAAACCAGGGACCTTATGTGTCAAAGCCAACGGCTTAGACCGACAGAGCAACCTATTAAGATTGGGCCGTTTCCTCTACCTATTGTCGGTGCAGCAGCGAGTGGTGAAGGATTGGATACCTCTGTAAAAAACGTTATAGTGTTGCCTTCAACTCCTCGCTTCTCGGTATAAAATCGTCGTGAAATAAAACCAATGTAAAAATTCCAATTTTCCTATTTTTCCTACAATTGTGCGACCACATATGGAAAATACCGAGCGACCCCTGCCCCTGTTCACACGGCATTGTATGGCACGTTTTTGGAGCTCAAGTTATGATGATTTTCTAAAAAGAAACATGATAAACGTTCATAATAAGATCCCCGTGAAAACGTATTCGGTTTTCGTACGTCGATCAAGTAACGCTGGAGCTTCGTTTATATTGTAGGTGAAGTCATTATAACTGGACCTAAAGTGTTGACTCCGTGAAGAAATATAGGCATCGAAAGATTTCGGTACTGCGTATACTGATAAATAATAATAATAAACACATCACGACACACACATTGGCTCAACCCTGTTATTCTAGGCAACGATATGGTATAAACTACTAAGAATACAACATCCAAGACCGATAAGTGAAACAATGCGTTTTGCAAATATCACAAAGTTCCAACTCGCCGGGATACGAACCCTTCACCGGATTCGTTTCGGGAATTTGATGCTGGGAAATCAGAAAACGGTCTTATTAGATAGGCAATGGGGAATCGGTAACCCCAAAAAGGATACTTACTACCATCATGCGAGCTGTATACTTATTTGCCCAACACTTTATAAGTGGAAGATGAATACTTACGTGCAATAAAAGTACCCCAGCGACAAAGCTCAACCCCTGGCAGTATCCCACGTCAGGGTCGAGAAGGGAGTAAGCTTTTAGCAGGTTGTACAACGACAACTGTCCCGGGCCCAAGGCTGACGCGAAGTATTCGTGCTGAGGGAACGTACGACCTTGAAGATAAATAAATTTTTATGACATAACCATGAAGTAAAGTAGTTATCGTAAGTAATTTTCAAATATTGGGGTACCACTGCAACTCCTGTTAGCCAGTATCAACAGTAGCGTGCTTCGTATTGTATATTGTATAGTGCAGCTGAACAATGAAGCACAGGCCACGTGCATGGAGATATTACACGCTGTCTTAGAATTTGCATCGAGATCAGAAGAAATGGCCAGAAGTAAAAAAAAGAAACATAGATGATCCGACAAAAGAGGAGACAGTAACGAAACAGCCCAAAGGCCAAAAATAAAGGGAGTTAGGACAAGCTTGACCACATTATGCCCTTAATCAAAGTAGTTTCTGTTGGGGTTATTGAGTTCTGCATATTATTATCATCATCTAAAAAAAGGCATTCCACGAATATCTTCAACTTCTCTGCATTTGCGTCGTATGTCATAAAGGATATTATCGTGTCAACAGGCGGAGGTATCACTAAATTACAACCATCATTGCTAGTATAAATATACCTAGGTCGATAAGGATGCTGTGCTGATGCTTGGTTAGGCCAGCTAGCAGTGTTCTATATGGCGTGTGGTAGAGTGGGTGAGCTCGTACGTCAGGCGGTGGCGCTCGAAGGCAAGCTTGCTCTGCTAGGAAGTACCATACTGCGCCTCGAGACATTCGCGGCACACCTGAAAGACGTACAAGATATATAATATTTTTATAATAACTGAAATTTGAAGATATATGATGAGGCTTGATTGGAAAGATAATACCCAATTTCAAGAATATCTAGTGCTTAATTCAAAGGTAAAATGGAACAAATATATTAAAAACAAACTCTCCCAGCTTCGAAGAAAGTCCAACGACATCATGAGAGAAAATTGAGAAAACATTGCACAGAAAATCACAAAAATATACAAGTGATATACGTAGAGCAAGATTTAATTAATCATGTCATCGTTAGATTGCGACCACCGCCAATTTACAAACTCATAATGACTGACTGACCAAATGCAGGTACATTTGTTTTTAAAGTCACCTAAAAATACAAAATACATGAGGTTCAGTATAAACTAGAAAACTGAAATCTGAAAAGTGAATAAAATCTCGTTTGTAAGATGGCAAAGCCACTGTACCTTGTATAACAGCCTGGGTGAGCATATGCCTGTCAACCTTCGCCAGATGCCGCGAAGGATCCCTGTTCTGCAGCAGCGAGTCCCACATCAGCATCACACCTGTATCGCAGACGCCTAGTTCCGTGTACTCTAGCTTTATACGACGCACCGCTGAGGATTCCTCGTTTTCTGTAGTGAAATGAAATAAATCAATGAACACATTGAAGTGGAAAGTTAAAGAGAAGTGACGACGAAATTATGAATGTGAAACTGCAAGAAAATAAGTTACAAATTAAAAAAACAAAAAGATTATTCATTTGGCATCGACCTTCGATTGTTCATCCCCACATTCACCACCTATAACTTTTGAATGGGGAAACCGATATCGATGAAACACAGCTAAAAACACATTTAAGTCACTTTTCAAACAATAAAAATCGCTTTATTCATTTGAGAGTTTTGATACCACAGAGGAAAAGATTAGATACCCGCGTGATGATCAATGAAAAAAACCACAACACATGATCAAGCAAAATTACTTGCTCGACCGCTTGGTTGGTAGAGTAAATTACTCAAAGAATCGGATTAACCTAAACCACCTGGTTGGTGTAACCTTCATGCTGGGGCCACGCCAATGGAAAGAAAGGGTACCAAGATTGCCAAAACGCCTTCAGGCTACAGAAATGTTATTACCTAGGTAGATCTTTAGGTAAAGAGAGAAATGTTTTTCGTTTTCATTAGTTGTGGCCATGACAAAAAAAAAAAACTATTGTCTTGCAGCTTTGCTCAAACTATTCTTAACCGTATTAGCAGTGCTTACTCGAATAAGAATAACAAACCCTTCCAGCGCAACTAACCTTTCAACCTGGCGTTCTCCTTCTCCATCCTGACCAGCAGTATAGTCTGGTCGATCGCCATCTTCCACAGCTGCCTGAGTTCTTCCTTACTCCGTTTGCCTTGGTGGACTTGGGACTGCTCTTGGCTCATCAGACCTGGGTTTTGGTAAAAATTACATGACTTGGAGCCGAAACAAACCGATCATCGTTTCAATATATTGCGATTTCTATTGGTGTTGGTGTCAAAGGGGGGAAAGAAATTCAACAATGAAAATGAAAGTGACACAATGAAAGTGAAATCATCGTGAGCTAAAATTACAGCAAAGAAGAACTTTCGCGTCTTATTTTTAGACGATTTGAATCGGAAGTATCACAGGTATGTAGATAATATTGGAAATGACAACTAAAATGAAAAAATATTTAAATTACCCGTACTCTCTACTCGACAACGTAATTAAGAAATCGCAATGAATTAATGTTACAGGTGGTAGATCTACCTGCGAGATCGTCTGCGTCGGTACCACCCTCCTTTCTATTTACAACGTGAAGCAGTCCGCTGTGCTTCGGTTCGAAGGATTGGAGAGCCAGCGTGACCACCGGCACGAGAGGTATAACATATTTACCTCTACTAGGCAACGCATTGTCGGTTTCAGACATCAACGGCATCTTCGTGTCAATAGGCGGTGGGTGACTTACCATTAGGTGAACTATCTTCTTTGCCCATGATATAGTATTAAAATAAATAATTTTAATGTTTGTGAGGTGTTAAAAAAAAAATCTAACTTAGTATTTACAATCCAATATAGTATGTTTATTTTTGCTGCAGCCCGGAGGCCTTAGCAGCTTTACCGTGACTTTAATTTATTATAGAAGGTAGACTCACCATCTTGGTTGTCAGGCGGTTGTAAAACCTTCTCGTATATCGCTTGTCGCCATGTGGCATCAGATTCGCTGCCTGACTCCGTAGCTGCGGGACGGTTATCACCGACTTTGAGGAATCTGTTGAAAATAATAATAATAACCACATCACGGAACGCTAAATACAATCTTGTATCGCAGGCACTAAGCACATATCGTTGCTTTCATTTGCATATCGAGGCGCTTTACAAAGATTCATACCAATTTGCAAGAGACAATAATAATAATAACCACATATAATCTTGTATCACAGGCGCTAAGCAACGATATGGTATAACCACATAGATAAGAAAACAACACCCAAGACCGGTAAGCGAAACAATGCGTCTAGCAAATAACGCAAAGTAACACAAGCCGGGATTCGAACCCGGAACCTCTAGCGTAGCAGTCGATTGCTCACACCACTGCGATATCGAAGAGGACACAATTTGATTTGTGGCAAGATTTTGGGATTCTAGCCTACAAAAAGCCTATTTGCTCTCCATTTACAAAGATCCAAGTTGTCATTCTATGCTGAAGAGCAAGACAGCAAAAAACCAATGTGAGATCATTTTTTTAAATATGATTGTCAATAAAGGCTTTTCTACTTTTTAGAGTTCCGTATCCAAAGAGTAAAATCGAAACCTATTACCAAGCTTCCACTTTCCGTAATACTGTCTATCACAAACCATACTAATTAAAATTTTCAGAGAATGTTTATTTCTGCTGCCGCTATAAAAGCAAACACTAAAAACATCAAGAAATTAGAGTTAAAGGGATCTCCCATACAGGAAACGTGATTTTATAGACGCCGCTCTTGTATGAATCTTTTACGAAATTGTCTAAAAAGTCAATTTAATCTTATCAGATGGTACGGAACCCATCATGTGTGAGTCACACTTGACCGTTTTTCATGACAAGTCATGCTATCCGATGCTTACATATCCATCATTGGTGAATTTTTCACTGGCGTGTCTTCCTTTACGTCTTCAACGGTGTCTTCGGTTGGCGTTGAAGGTATGTTTGGTGTTCTTGGGGAAGCAGGTGGTTCTGAAATAATGTTGCCAGTGAAAAAATGAATTTTGATGAATCGAATTCTTACCTTAAACAAAATATAGCTTGGTTGTTTTTTTTTTTAATAATTCGACTCGATCGGTAAAATGCGAATTGGTAAGGAATCCCAGATTCTATAATTGGGAATATGCATGACTTTTTTAAAGTATTTAATATAATTCGATTCCACATATTTATACAAATCCGTTACATTTTCTGAAATATCTGACATATTAACTAAGTAATAAAAACTTTAAAGTCGTTGGTTAGACAGAGAAATCCAATATGTACTGTGACGTCAAAGTACACAGGCGCCATACAACTTCCTTAAAAAAGGTTGTAATGATGAACGAGATAAAATTTTTACTTTTAATGGTTATATCTCCCTGGTTTATCGTAAAATTCTAATTATATACTACTCAAAACAAAATACCACGAGGTATTTTTTCATTTTGGTGTAAATTATTAAACATTTGCATATTGAAAGTAGTAAAATATTGAGTATACAAACTCTTTGATACCTAAACTTTTTAATATTGTAGTATTCTTCTAATGCTGGCAAAAATTTTAAATAAAATTTGATTTAAAATTAGTTTTGAAAATTTTGATTCAATTTTCTTTGTCGTTTTACATTCCTTAGCTTCTTGGTTTATTAGAAATTATCAGAGTTCATTGATATCTCGAGTCAGAAACATCTTTTGCAGTATGCCACAAGCACGCAGGCGTCATATGGACTCGCTGACAGCAACCAGAGCCGTTACAATGATTGAAAAAGGTTAATCGCAGCGATCTGTGGGTTTGCAATTGGGATTTTCTCGAAGAGCTATTCAAAATCTATGGAATCGTTTCCAAGAGACCGGCAGTGTTGGAAGAAGACCTGGTTCGGGCAGAGTTCGCATTACAACAGCTCAAGAGGATCGTTACATTCGATTAAGTGCGCGCCGAGATCGCACAACGACGGCCCGCAAGCTGCAAAGTCGTTTACGGCTCACAACGGGTACTCGTGTCAGTGACCAAACTATTCGTAATCGATGCATGAAGACCAGCAGGCATCAAGAAGGCGAGTTGTCCGTGTTCCATTAACCAGAAATCATCGTGCAAATCGTTTAAGATTTCCCCGTCAATATTTGGACTGGGACATAAACCAATGGGGCATGGTGCTCTTCACAGACGAATGCAAAGTTAAATTTTTTAACGACGATCGGCGTATTAGAGTATGGAGAAGACGCGGCGAGAGATTTTCAGAAGGCTGCATCCATGAAGTCGATCGTTTTGGTGGTCCAAATGTAATGATTTGGGGCGGGATAAGCTTACACGGCAAAACTGAGCTCGCTATTTTAAATGAGGGTACTGCTCAGCGGTATATTGAGGAAGTTGTCAGACCACATGTGATCCCATTTGCCCAGCGGGCGGGTCCAGGATTCATCTTGATGCAAGACAATGCTCGTGCACACACGGCTCAAGCGACTCGGTTTGTACTGGAAGCGTCTCAAATTCAAGTCTTGCCGTGGCCGGCGAACAGCCCGGACTTAAATCCAATAGAGCACATGTGGAATCAGTTGAAACGAAGAGTTAGAGACGGTGATCAGGAAATCCACAACCAACAGCAACTCATCAACGCTGTTAAAAGGGCCTGGGAAGAGATTCCAATGGAAAATGTCGCATTTGATTGAGAGTATGCACTCCAGGCTTCAGGAGTGCGTAGCGAAACGAGGAGGGCATACTCGTTACTAAAAGATGGGCATGGAGTATTTTCTTTTGTTTTCAGTAACTTTACATTGTTTTTATTTTTAACCTTAAATGTGATTTTTTCTTTCAAAAGCAAATAAACTTTTTAATAATGATTATTGGAATAAGTTTATTGGTCTACACGGTAAAATCAACATTAGTTTTCGTTATGGAGACAAAAAAAAATATATTGGTTTTATTATTTTCATGGTACAGACAAAATAACTCGTGGCCCTTATTTTGTTTTGAGTAGTATATTTTCACTGTAAAGATACTATTGCCATATACTTTACGATAAATTGATTGAATAATCAAATTAAATTTCATGCATATTCCCTATTGGCATGTCTATGCCTATGTTTAAATATTATTAGATATTATTTTAAAAACCACTTGTAGTCTAGTACACCTTACAGTCTACGAGGGTCAATATATCTTACCTGTAGTCATTGATGGTGATACAGGGGAGATGGATTTGCTCCTACCATCAGGCGACAGGAGATCAGATCCTGAGTTATCTGATGATGTTTCTATCAGTCGAGGTATTGGTAATGGAGATGCTTCCTGCAAAGGGGAAGCTGGTGAAAACTACATAGAAATAGGTCTCGGTTTAATGACTGAAAAGTGTGTACAGGTTCTGAAAATTAAGAAAAATTTAATTTTGAAGTTTTTACTGAACTCGTCGGTTTTCGTTGCCATGCACATTTTTTATTTTTTTTTCTTTTGGAGTCGTTGTTAACTTAGGAAAATTCACAATAGTACCTTCCTTTACCTATAAATCCGTAGTTAATATTATAAATGGGAAAGTGTGTTTGTTTGTCAGTCTTCCACGTCAAAACGGAGCAACGGATTGTTGTGATTTTTATTGTGGAGATAGTTGAAGGGCTGGAGAGTAACATAGGCAATTTTTTCCTCTTTCTATTCCCCCCTAAAATAGGCGTTGGAAGTTTATATGGAGCATTCCGCAAATTTCCAAGGCAGAAAGTTAAAACTTGGTATGCGGTCTCTTTGTAGCTAACGATCGAACGAATAGAGCATCAATTTTATTTTGGAAATCTGGCCCCCATTGGTCATTTGGTTATTATAAGACTTTAGGTAGATATTTAAATTGAAATAAAATCCATATATTTTAGCTTAGGATTAGAAACAAAAAACAATTGTGAACTTGTGTTGTTAATAGTTTTGCTCAACCGGTAAAAATCGCATTACACGGCATTGTACTACACGTTTTTGTGGCTCAAGTTATGATGGTTTCGTAAGAAGAAACACTATTAACCATTATAATGTGATCCCAGTGAAAACGTATTAGTTTTTCGTACGTAGTTCAAGCTACGCTGGACTTTCGTTTATTTTGTAGGTAAAGTCATTATAACTTGACTTGCCGTGTTGACTCCGTGTGAAAGGGGGGTGAAGCATATTAAATATAATATAATACAATATTATTTATAGTTATTTTTTTATTTATTTACATACCTTTTTAGACATAACAGGCGGACTAACATCGTCTTTGCTGAGGCGTCGTTTGAGCAAATGATCGAAGCCACTTGACAGAGATCTCTTCGCTTTCATGAAAATTGTACTGCCACCTAAATATTGGTTAAGAAATTCCGACCTGAAATAATAATATTTGGACCATTAATAATAATAATCACATGACGAAACTTTAAATACAATCTTGTATCGAAGGCACTAAGCACATATCGTTGCTTTCATTTGCATATCTAGGCGCTTTACAAAGATTCATACAGATTTGCAAGAGACAATAATTATAATAATAACCACGGCACGACACACACATTAACTCAGCCCTGCACTAAGATATAATCTTGTATCGCAGGCACTAAGCAACGATATAGTATAAACTACATAGATAAGAACACAGCATCCAAGACCGTTAAGCGAAACAACGCGTCTTGCAAATAACACAAAGTTCCGCCCCCGATGAGATTCGATCACGGAACCTCTAGCGTAGAGTAGGCTGTTTACACCACAGCGCCGCAGATATCGTCTAAGCTTCCGCTATTCATCAGGCAGGTTAATAAAACAAAGGGCTTTATCGCTACGTTAACTTATCTCATACTTTTCATATCCTGTACGTTGTAGAACAAAAGAAAATTTTACAAACCCCACAAACAATGACGATTGAAAGAAGTAAAATTTATTTATAAATTCCAAAAACCCCGATTGGACATATTCGCTTACATTCGATTGTTCATCCCCACTTTCACCCCCATAACTTTTTAATAGGGGAACCGAGATCCATCTATCATCATCCAACCAATATCAGTCATAACTAAGAAGACGCTCGATCAAGTCACCTTTCAAACTAAAACAACTACATCAAAATCGCTTTATTCGTTCGAGAGTTATGATGACACAAACAGACACACAGACAGACAAGCCAAACTTTCAACAGCCCTCTTTTTGGAGAAAAGAGATTTTTTTTGCAAGACCTTCAAACACAACAAATCGGTTTGATTCTTGAACCTGGCTATAGTTAATACATAATCCTTTATATGCGAATCTGACTCACACATGGCCAGTTATTTAAAGTTGGAGTAAAAAATAAATAGAAGTTGCGACTGAAGTCGTACCTATTTTCAGCGGTGTCGTGCACATGTCTCTGCTGTTTGGACTCGCAGTGCGCCCGGAGTAGCATCATCAGGAATGCTATATGCTCGCTTATCTGTTAACAAAAATAAAGCAGGGTGCGTCAATAACAATACCATATCGTGATTTTAAATCAAATGGTATGACGATACCCTCTATACCATCAATATTTTCGTACTGGATCGCAATGTCGCGTGATAATATTGACAGTGTAGGATAATTTTTGTTCTTTCGTATGCTATGCGCTGCTTTTCCGTTTATCGGATTGTTTTCAAATTTTGCGAAATTATTATTTGTCTTTGACTTCTTTCACCAATAGTGGTTCGCATCAGAACGACACCAGCTCCTTAGACAAATGCAATTATTCCGCAAGCGTAAACGCCAACAGAAAAAACAATGTAATGAAATGTCATTTCCTCACGCTTTAGTTACATCATTGTAATGTCATTTCACAACATTATTATTTTCTGTTGGCGTTAACGCGTGCGAAATGATGGCATTTGTCTAAGAGGCCAGGACTCTTTTTGAATTGGCGGGATCGGTAGTTGGGAACCAACAAAGTAAAAAGTAGTTGGGAAGAAGGAAGTTTGTTGATTAATTTAATTCTTTTGAATTAAAAAATAACGTGCTCGTCACACCAGAGGTTAAGGGGTTCAAAGAAAATGACCAACGGTGACACGGACGCGGGGGAGTCAAAATTTTTATAGTTTGTGTGATTTAATTTATTGATTGCCACTCACGACATTTCAAATCCCGACAGATTTGTATGAAATTTGGTACACGGAGTACTTGGCAGGTGATCACTATGATTAACACACAGGACAGTTTTTTTTGAGACTTAAAAAAGTGCTTTCAAATCGTTATTTTTTATCTACCACTAGTTCGCTATCTACGAGGAAGAAGACAGCAAGAAACCTCCATAATTGCACATCATCTCTTACAAAAAGGGCATTAATAGAAACATCTCACCTCATACATATGGTTGGTACCCCCTTGGTACTTGGTGATCAGTAGTTCCTGTTCATCGTCAGATAGCTGTTCTATGCGACGGAGGATGAAGGCGTGGCTTTTCTTCTCATTCATGCCTTTAAAGGTTGATCAAGACATAAGTATTGAACTTAAATTATAACTGAATTGAGTAAAGAAGAAGGCATATATTTTTTATTATCCTATAGAAATAAAATTAAACTATGAAATTATCATTATTACCACATCACGACACACACATTGACTCAGCCCCGCACTAAGATATAATCTTGTATCGCAGGCACGAAGCAACGATATGGTATAAAACACATAGGTAAGAATACTACATCCAAGACCGGTTAGCGAAACAGTGCGTCTTGCAAATAACACAAAGTTCCACCCCCGCCGGAAATCAACCCGGAACCTCGTAACAGCAGGCCGTTTTCACCATTACGTCACCGAGGTCTTCAATTCATAGACTGCTCCAGTTGAAGAGCCAGTTGTTGAATTTTTTTAATTGATCGCAATAAGTTTTTGAAAGAGTTTTATTTTATCATTGATAAATCTTCATAACTTTCCATTTTTATTTTTTTAAATACCTCACTAACCTTCAATATCATGGCAGAGTCTGTGGTACCACAGCATGGGGCAATGCTCGCAAGTCATATTAGGCGACTTTTCCCGCGATTTCTTTACTAAATCGGCGTGAGCGACAAACGCTTGCTTTATAGCTGTAACAAACAGATTTAGGTTATTCTAAAACAATGGCGTAACTGAAAGGTGGCTTGACGGAAAAAACTACGGAACCCCAGCCGAGAGGAACCCTGTCCGAGGGTTCCGCTAGAAATTCCATGTTAACCATAACGGCATCAAACCTAAAGTCTCTTAAAATACTTTTATGAAAATTAAGACCTCAAAACAAAAGGTCGCCAAGTTTTTTTCGAAGGGCCCCATCCGTTTCATTTGCCATGGACCCCGGACAGTCTAGTTATGCCACTGCTCTAAGCTTTTCAGCGCTTATTCCCACCACTGCAACTCCTGTTCACTAGGATTTACAGTGGTGTTCTACCGAAAGAACGAATAATACAGCAGTGCAATGACTCCCTACCATTTGTCCTAAACCCGCAACGAAATTAATCAGAAGAAATAGAAGGAAGTATGTTTTCAGAATTCTCTCCCAGCAAAAGAGCAGATATCAATTAAAAAGGCTCGGTGACCAAAAACCTAAAGGACCACATTTGCCACATGGAATATACATTGAATACTAGTCTACACTTGTTATATAACATCAAACAAGCAGACGGTTCGTCTGATTGAAAATGCACCTGAAAGAAAATAGATCTCACACCATTAGTAAATTTAGTTAGTTAAAAAGGTACTTACCATTCACAACTTCTGTAGCGATAGAATCGCTCTCGCACTTGAAGACATAGCAGGCGTAGGTATCGTTAGTCTCTCTACAGACGAAGCCAAAATGCTCCTTACTAGACCTGCCGAGAACGCAGCTAGCGACGTCTTTGAACGCACGGTGAAGTAACACTTGCTTGCGATCCGGGCTGATCAATCTTAATTCTGAACGACCCACCTGGGAATAACAAAAACATAAAAAAACCTCGATTGGACATATTTGCGTGATTTTTCAACCCTAGTTTCACCCCCCATAAATTTTTGTTTTAGTTTTTTACTAAACGTACAGTTTTGAAATGTAGGACGAGCCCTTTCATTTGATACCCCACTTTGCCATATTTGGATACAATCGATTGTTCACCCCCTTCAACCCCATCACTTCTGAATGGGGGTTCATATCGATCACACATAGCTAAGAATACGTTTGTAAGTTACCTTTCAAACAAAAAAAAACTACCTCCAAATCGCTTTTTTCGTTCGAGAGTTATGATGCCACAGAAAGACACATAGACAGACACGTCAAACTTACAACACCCCTCTTTTTGCGTCGGGGGTTAAAAAAAGGTTTAAGATACGAATGAGTGAATGAACTATAAAATTGTTTTTCAGAGCAGAGTCATGCGCAAATATGAGTAAGTATTAAAAATATATATAAAAACATTTTGTCAAGGTCTCTCGTCTAGCAACGGAATTAAAAAGCTAAAGTTTCAAAGTTGATTTAATTCCAATACATGTTGAGTTCATACTTGATGATTCTATATGTGATAAAAGTAAAATAAAACATGTCAATACATGAGAAACTTACTTGAAAGAGCATCGTTCGATTCTGTTCCCCAATCAAATGCGCTATCGGTGTTTTTAGATTTAAAGTTCCAATTGACGCAGAACGATCCCTCAGGAACGGCTTGTTTTCTGGCATAGGACTCCTACCATCATTGTCAAAGTTAGACTTCGTCCTAATCAGACTCTTCTTCTTGGGAATCTCATCAAAATTCAAATTCGGTATCGGACTATCATCTCTTAGCTTAGAACTATCCGTGATGGGTAAATTTAAAACTAAATCTTTAGGCTTTGGCCTTTCTTTTATATCTTCTTTCTCTTTTGGGTTCTCCTTTTCTGGGGTTTTAAAAGGATTTGCTTCTTCAGGTTTAGTATCTACATCGCCTTCGTCTTTGGACGCTTGTCTGCAGAATTGAGTAATAGACGATGCAGTCTCAGATATAATGGACTGGATCTCTTCATTCTTTTCCTCGTCTTCAGCTACCGTTCCCAAGCCCTTAGCTCCTGCTAACCCTTTCGTGACATCACCGTTACCTTTTTTACTAGGGCCGTTTTTCTCGACTCTCTCCTTGCTGAAAGTGTCGAATTCATCGTCGATCTCTTTGTTTTCTTTGACTTGGGGTTTTAAGTTCTCAACGCTTTTCCAGGACTTGCTTTTGTCAGGTTCTAGAGGTGTCGTGCTTGTGTTAAGTATTTTCTGGTTAATGCTCTCGTTCGAGGCCTTGACTCTTTCGGCTTTCTTTTCATCGGTGACATTTTCTGTGGAATCCGTGCTGCAGAGGGAAGTCTGAAGATTGAAAGAAGTTTGTTATACATGAGATAGTAGGGAAATAATAATAAATAAATAACCACATCACGACACACACATTGACTCAGTCCTGCTCCAAGTATCATAAGAACTTGTATCGCAGGTGCTAAGCAACGATATGGTATATCCTGAATAAATAAGAATACAACATCCAAGACCGGTAAGCGAAACAATGCGTCTTGCAAATAACACAAAGTCCCGCCCCCGCAGGGATTCGAACCCGGAACCTCTAGCGTAGCAGTCGGCTGTTTACAGCACTGCGTCGTCAAATAGCCTGTAATAGGTTTTTCGATATAACACTTTGTAACACAGGTGTATGCTCAACAGACATTTGCAGTTCGAACCTCGATGGCCATATGAATAATAAAAACAATGAAGTAATTCATAAATAAAGAGATATGAAGGATTATTTTGATTCTTTGGAAATTTTCTTTTTAAAGCCCATACAGGTTTTCTCAGTATGGTATCGATGTAGTTAAAATGATTGTATGCTCACTCCAGCTGAAGACAGCAGGCTGTGTCTTCTAGGTAGCTTAGCCTTCTCTGCTTCATGATGAGCGAACTTAACCAGGGCATCGTCTATCAAAGTCTCTGGAACCTTCCGCTGGGAAATACGAACTTTCCCTATGTACAGTACCTGAAGTAAATGAATTTTTTTAGTTTAATTCATGAGCATAAGGCTGCCACTTTCTCTGAGTTTAACATAATAAAAAAACATCTCGACATACACATTGACTTAGCAAGGCATTAAGGTTATATAATCTTACGTCGCAGTTGCTAAGCAACGATATGGTATAAACTACATAAATAAGAATACTACATCCAAGGCCACTAAGCGAAACTATGTATCTTGGAAAAAAACACAAAGTTGCGCCCCCGCCAGAATTGGAACCTCTAGCTTAGCATTCGGCAAACGTGTATCATTAGTAGCCCTCAGCCAGGTTAAGGGGCCAACTGAGACTGCAAGTGGGAGGAAATGTCATTAAAATATTATTATTGCACGAGTTGCACTAGGTAACTGCGTTTGCTTCGGTTGGATAGACCAGCTCCATTGGAAAAAAATCATCTTCCGCGAGCGTTAACGCCAACAGAAAAAAAAAAAAACATTCAAAGACGTAATTCGAGCGAGAGGTAATATCTTTTTTTTCTTAGTCGGCATCTTCATTACTGAGGGTCGTTTATAGTTTGAAATGCTCTTCACTTCCATAATTTTTTGTTTTCTATTAGCCTTTACGTATACTCTAAGCAGGAGAAAACGCCATACCTCAAAGAAATGCGAGTCAGATGGTGAAAGATCAATGCACAGGGACGTCAAGGCGGACGCGTTGCTGGAGGTGCGTACTAGTTGTGATTGACATTCGCTTGTCCTGAAAAAAAATATCAATTAATAAGTAATAACACTGCAATGTTCTCGCGTCAGAGAGCAGCAATAAAAATAAAAAAACACATAAACTCACGCCGTAATCCCTCGAGAGGGGTTGACAGAGGTGTTAAACACCGCATTTCGCATGTTTATGTTGAGTCCCAGTGTGACAGGTTGCAAAACTGTCGCCACTATCCGGACACAATGAGGAACATGGCAGCTACAACTTACGGCAACCCGAGACTCGAACCCTCGACCTGTCGGGTCGGGTCGTTCGATTTACCAAGGCACGTAATAAACTGAGCTACCACGTCTACAATAAAATAACGTAAAAATATTATAAACGCGAAAGTTTTTAATTTGGATGAATGGCTGTTTCTTACTCTTTCACGCAAAAACATCTGGATGGATTGTAATGAAACTTTAGAATAATATAGCTTATACATCAGAATAACACATAGGCTATAGCTTAAAAAGATATTGTGTGAATCGTCCAAAATATAACGATAAATGTCAAGTAATTAAAATTCCTATTAGAACCATTTTCGATTTCTACGTGGACAAAGTCGCGGGCAAAAGCTAGTAACTTAATAGTATTTGGCATTTTGTATGTTGGCTGTTTCTATACGTTATGTGAAGTTATGACGCAGTGGTGTAAACAGCCGACTGCTACGCTAGAGGTCTCGGGTTTGAATCCCGGCGGGGGAGGTACTTTGTGTAATTTGCAAGATCCATTGTTTTGCTTACCAGTCTTGAATGTTGTATTCTTATCTAAGTAGTTTATATTATATCGTTGTTTAGTGTCTGCGATACAATATTATATCTTAGTGCAGGGCTGAGTCAATGTGTGTGTCGGTATGTGGTTATTATTATTATGTTCTAGTGTGTTCTCTGCTTCGAGCATTGCGAAATGTTCTCTATTATATTTACGGTAGTGTGTTTATGCATGTCTATGTAGCATCAATTTTGTAGTATTGGCCCTATGACATCAAGGGATTCGGGCATAATAAAAACAATAATAAGGTAGGTACATAGAAAACATCCAAAACCCTACAGCAATTACTTGTGTTCTTTGCATAAGTGAATCTCCCAATCTGGGATTCGAACCCATGACTGCACATGCCACTGCTGAAACCAATTTCTGAAGCCAAAAAGAAAAAAAAAATTAAATTCACTTCCTATATATAATTATATAGCCTTTGTTTTTCGATTCTATTGACACCTCATTCATTTAAATCGGACCAGTAGTTAAGGCGCTACAGTGGAACATGCATACATAGACTGCCAAAAACATTACCTTTCCTTTTGGCTTCGTCGCAGTCGGATTTTTTTTCTGTTGTAACACATAACATAATTGACACAAACTCTCAAGCTGTAATTAATCCCTCGGGAGGGGCAGGCAGAGGTGTTAAACACCGCATTTCCCATGTTTATGTAGTCCCAGCGTAACAGGTTGCGAATCTGTCGCTACTATCAGGGCACTATGAGGAACATGGCTACAATTAAAGGCAACCCGAGACTCGAACCATCGACCTGTCGAGTCAGTACGTTAACCAAGAAACGGGGGCATTTAATATAAAAGGTTAGTTTGTCGTATAATGTAAATACAGGACAGGGAAATGAAGTAGTTGACATTGGTAACTGTGAAAAATGTTCGAAAGTTGCTCTACTTCCAAAACTAAGGTTAAGTGGCTTAGTTGAATGTGTAGTGGAAAAAGCAATAACCAATAATGAATTTGTTTGTTGTTCGGCGGTGTCAATCACCTTTTTACATACAGGTTTACTATTTTCAAACGCTGTGTAGAGTTACGTATTGTATAATTATGTTTCTAAGAGTCCAAAGTCAATGTCGTGAAACCTTGGCGTTAATCCAAAAACATGTACGTCAAAATATACATGTCACTGATTTCATGGTTCATATATTTTTTAATTTATAGGAGTAGTTCTGTTCAAGAGCACGGCTTTATCATCATCAGCTATCCATTGCAACAGCAGTCCATGGCTGAACTAAGGCGACCTGCATTAAGAGAGGTCTACTTCCTTTTTAAACCATCTGCTGTTTGGAGGAACACGGCTTTCATCGTCAGCCGGAAAGCGTCCACTGCTGAACTAAAGCTACACTAATATTTCCAATCGGAGCGATCTTGAGTCTCTGGTTGTTTTATGTATTTATGTACAATAAATTTGAACAACAGGCTGAGTGAAGTGCCTTGGAAGAGGCCTTCTTCCAGGAGGTCCAGTGTCTGAGGATTAAATTGGCTTCCCTCTATCCTGTAATCCTTTGACAGCTAACGGTGTTGGTGAAACATGAGATTTTAGTCGGTAGGCACTGTTTCTCCGTGAGTCTGACATACTCCTTCGGTCTCCCCTGGGTGAAGGAGAACCAAGAGGATTTCCCTTAATTAAAAATAAAAAAGAAAAAGAAAAACTAGTCCTATTTTCAGCAGTGGCCGGATATGGGCAGATGATAATGATGTAATTAAAATCTCTTTTTAAACCTTCTTCAGTTTGCATGAACGTTAATACAAAATAACTATATCAGTCGGTCTATTTTATTCTACCTGAATACTGCTAAAGTGCTGAACCAATTTAGTAGTTTTCCTTAAATAGCATATTTTATAAAATAAAAAGGATGCCTTTCATTTCAACTTTCTTGGTTCTATTTTTAAATATCAGTTGATCTTAATTGAAAAGATTGCCATAGGGCAAGTGCAAAACAAAATAAGCTTTGTATTTGTCAGGTTTTTGCAAAGACCATGAGATACCTTTAATGCTGGAAACGTTTGTTTGCTACCAAAATAATATTCTGAATTTTGCGTATTTTTAATGTTTCCTTGATTTTATTTACTATTTTTTGCAAATACCCTGTTTCTAGTCATTCGATATTTATTTATTTGTAAACAATGCAGCAGGTCTAGCACGCTACATACCCACGAGACGAGGTTTTTCTTTCTCTATCATAACAATGACAAAAAGAAAGAGAAAGCTTCTATCTCGCGCCCCTATGTCGCTTTTGCGCTTCTTTCGTAATCATTTAGAAGACAAGGAAACGGTGGCTTCAAAAAGCTTGGTGTGCTCAATAAGACAAAGCAGTACTTCACGGCGGATTTTATTTGGTTCAAAATCACCGAGAAGATTGTCGATGATCCCAACCTCAAAGGCGGTATCGAAAACATAAATCAGAAGAGGCTTTTCTTGAGATGTTGTTTACCATCTTAGTGATATAATTTATAGTACTCACAGATTGGAGTTGCAGTTCTGCTGCAGTGCCGCCGGGCCGGACCAGGGCAGGTGCTCCGCACTGTTGTTCTGCTGGAACCCTATGTTCCTGGTCACGGAGCCGCCCAGTGAGCTTATGGAGCCACGAGGGCTTGGAGCCCCCGGCGACGGCTCGCGCATCTGCGAGAATAGTTCTGTCACCTAAAATCAGAAACATATAACTTAAACTTTGAAATTTAGGTTAATCTTTTCTATACATTTTTAATAATTTCGGAGGAAACTTGACTTATGATTATGTTTTTTTTTTTCAAAGAAAATATTGAATGAGCTCCAAATGTCTGTCTCTTCAAATCTTAATACGTTAAAACCGCTGGACGAATTTATATAAAAATTTATAATAAATAGCATCGTCACAATACAGACTACCTGAATGTTATCTCAAAATACAAATCCTACTCAGATATAGTCACGTATAAAAGCTAGATGATCAATAAATTGATGGTATATCTCATGTGGCAGAATAAACAAACATCGGTCTCGAGGTCATATCGTTCAAGACTAAGATACACAATCGTTAATTTATTGAATAATATCTTCAATACGTGTTAGTCCCCTTCTGCAATGAGTGTTATTGTTTATATTGGAACCTACAAAAGGGACATTACATTACATATGACAATTAAATACATACATAAACACACACCTTCCCTAGAGAGGGGTTGGCAGATGTGTTACACACCTCATTTCGCATGATTGTGTTGAGTCCCAGTGTTCTGAATCTGTCGCCACTATTCAGGCACAATGAGGAATATGGCAGCTGCAATTTACTGCAACCCGAGACTCGATCGTCAATTTGTCGGGTCGGGTCGGTCGGTTCACCAAGGAACGTAACAAACTAGCTGACCACGTCCTCACGACGCATATACCGTTTATAATCAATTATTTATTTGCGAAAAAAAACATTACAGTATTCGAATGCTATTAAAATAAAATTTGTCAACCTATTCTACGAGGCATGCGAATACAGAAAAATTATGAATTTATGTTTGATTTAAAAAAATCAATAAAAATCTTTAAAAATTTGAAGGAAATGCTGACAATTAAAAAGGCTTCTGGTTAATCATTATTTTTGACTTCAAATTAAAATATTTATAATTTGTGTTTATTTTATTTTAGTACCAACAATACGAGTGTAGATATTTTAAATAAAAAAGTTAAACTTTAACAAAACTGGTTATTTTTAACCTTAGGTCTTATAAAATATAATTTCACAAGTTGCTCTATTTGCATTTTATTGCTTTTGATCCCGGAACAAACGTAAAAGCCTTGATCTTTGTAATGACGCTTAGGGGTCAATAAATGGCGCTTTCTTTAATTATTTTGTTATTGATCTCTGTTAGTTTTTAGGGTTCCGTAATCAAAGGCATGCTTACGGGACTCTATTACGCCACCGGTGTCCGTTCTTCTGTGTATCAAGAGGTTGTATCTCGTGAAACAGAATATTAAATAAATTACATTCAAATTCAAACAAGTAAAATTTTAAGATTGTATTTCGATTGCCGCCACAACAACAAATAACATAAACATGACATAAGAGGACGTGGTAGCTCAGTTACGAGAGGCGAGAGTTCGAGTCTCGGGTTGCTGTGCAATGTAGCTGCCATGTTCCTCACTGTGCCCGGATAGTGGCGACAGATTCGCTACCTATCACTCGGGGCCTCAGGATACCCCTCTCGAGGGATTAATTACGGCGTAAGTTTATGTATTTATGTTATGTTTACGTATGTAATATAAACATAATTAAAGTTTGGACGTTCCACAAATCCCAATACAAGACTCTAATAATAATAATTAAGAATGTTCCCTCGGTGTTTCCCATACAAGATACGTGTGTTTTTCGGCTTGATTGGCTTTCCTTTAACAATAGCTAAGATATTTTAAACGGTAATAGGCTTTAATCCTACTATTTAAGAAGCGTACGGAACTCTTCTTGAGCGAACCCAACTCGCGCATGGTCAGTTTTTGTTGGCTCGTGTAATCAATTTGTTCGCATTCACAAGTGAATTGTTAAGTCAACAACACTTTGCAAATGAAGGATACATTTTGTAAACAAATTGATTTTAGACCTTTAGTCGTGACACAAATGACATAATTGAAGACCTTAAAGGCACAGGTCATGTATATTAATTAATTCAAATTCAAATAAACGTTTTTATTCTAAATACTACTCTACAGCTGGTTCCTGTGAAATTTCAATCATCAAATTCTGTTCCGCCCTCTTTGATGTGATCGGAGAAATATGGGACGAAAGGACGTATGGATATTGCTCAAGGCAAGCTGAAGCATCTGCCTATTCTGATATTATTAATGACAAAGGTTTACAGGTGGTAGATCTACATGCGAGATCGTCTGCGTTGGTACCACCCTCCTTTATATTTACAACGTGAAGCAGTTCACTGTGTTTCGGTTCGAAGGATTGGAGAGCCAGTGTAATTACCGCCACGAGACTGAATAACCTCTTTACCTCTACATGGGCGGATTGGTGGTGCTCTTGGTGTTCCACATCAGTGATAAGTGATGGTATCACTCTGCATCAACTGTTTGCTTGTTTGCTCATGATGTATAGAATTATCATATATCAGATCATCCAGATATATAACTAGGTATATAAGGTATTTATACATAACAGCCTTGTATACAAAACATTCACCATTGTATATAAATTACCAGTTATTTGTCAAACACTGTAATTGTTCAGTTACATCTAAACGATGACTGCCTCATGGCTTACAGGTAACGTCAGCAAAAAAATATTCAGTAAATTTTTCTAATCATTTGTGGCCTACTGAACAACTGTTTTGTGATTATTTTTGACAGATTCATTTGCTTAAATATTTTCGATGATTAACTTCCAATGTTTTTATTTTTTGTACTACGTAGGTATGTTATTTCAATGTTCCAATTATGGGAGTATTTACAAATAATAATGAAGATGTTATGAATTGCTAGTTTATTTCACTTTAAGGCATTTGATTCTTTTGAAAACTTTTGATTGTGACTTAAAAATTTTAGAAAAATTAAAAAAAGTTAACGTACAAATGGGAAAGAGCTGTTTTATTACGTATGACAGCCCCCCACCCCCCATGTAAGAAAAAAAAAGAATCGGCCGAGCTTTTTTCCTACTATTTAATACTTTTAAAGTAAAAAATTAGTCTTATTAAAGTGATCTTCAGGTTTTTTTTTGCTAACCCTACCACCTGTTTCAGAGTTATTAACCTAAATATACAGTTGTGCAAACGTTTTCATACGAGACGTATATCTGCAGTTGTTTATGTATACATCCTTTTCGCTTAAGTTTTTAATTTAAAGGTGCTCCCACACCTGGAGCCTTCGCCTGTAACAGATTCGGATTCTATTTTGAAAATTACTACTGCCTCCCTGACTGGACGAGCCTGTGATGAAAACTCACGCCGTAGTCCCTTGAGAGGGGTTGGCAGAGCTGCTGCTACCCACCGCTTTTCGCATGTTTATGTTGAGTCCTAGTGTGACCGGTTGCGAATCTGCCGCCACTATCCGGGCACATTGAGAAACATGGCAGCTACAACTTACGGCAACCCGAGACTGGAACCCTCGACCTGTCGGGTCGGGTCGGTCGGTTAACCAAACTTAGCTAAATACAAATAAATTTGATGTTACGCAAAATATTGCATATGATTATACTAGGTTTGTACCCGACTGAAACGTTTATCATTTCGTTTGTACCTCAAGGGGGTACAATATATGGGGTGTGAAAGTTTTTGGCAAACAGGTTCAATAAAAAAATCATTTGTAACCCGATTGTACCGCAAGCGATTAAATAAACTATTAATTATACAAATATTTAAAAATACTAAAAGGTCATCCATTTAACTAAAACCTATTTTGCACGGGAAACAATTAATCGTAATTTCAAATAGTGCTAACACAATTATAAAAGTCTTTGAGTTTACAAAAACTGTAGGCAAAAAATAACGACTGTCAATAAAACTCATCAAAGATCAGAAAGGTGGTGTGAAGGTCACTTGAAATTGTAAATATGCAGAAAATGCATAAAAACTCTGTCAATATTTCACCAACATTTTACTTCAAGATAATAATATTCACCAATTCAGACGATTAATTAATCCTGCAATCAAATATCGAGTTTTCAAAGTTCGAAATTTCGATGAAAATTAACTTTTTTAAATTAGACTTTCCAAGTTGAAAAATCGATGGGTAAAAACGAAACTTTTTTGCATATTGGGCCTAAACGGGTACAATAGACACATGGCTTGAAATTAAGACAAAATTGAACAGGGTACAAAATAATTTTTACTTCAACGAGTTCTTCTACATTATGATGAAAATGACTTGACTTTCCATATTGAAATTTGAAAAATCGACAAAAATCGTGCAAATTTTCACCCCCATATCTTCTACCACCTTGAGATACAAAAGAAATGGATTTTTATAGCCATGAAGGTATATATGAAACCAAAAAGACTGTAAAAAACCTTGTTAATATGACTTAGTAAAAACGTTTCAGAAAGAGATACATTTTAGAAATCATATAGAAATAATTTCTCGCTTGATTTCAAAACATCTTTTACAGATCGATTTGTATGAAAGCATATTTTATAAAAACATACGAAATCGCGAAGAAATGAACTTCCCTATTAAGTAAATTTTGAAATATTTTTGGTAGAGATAATCTATTTGATTGATCACCCAAACAATGTAACATTGTTCCAACAAAAATTACGATAAAACGGTAATTAACCTGAAAGAGAACATTTTAAACGGGAAAGAAAATTTAATATTAGTAACATAACGCGTCCAAATAAGATCGAGGATCAATTAAGGTAATAAAAATAGATTTTCCAATTTGTTAAACTGAGAAATCTTTCAACATTTTTTGCAATGACACTAAATGATATTGGGTTTTCCGCAAAACCCTAAAATCAACCAGGAAGATTGGGAAATTTGTCTTTGTTTGTAATCGTCCGTGTTTTTGCTAAAACCTTAATTTTTTTAGTAATCGGTTTTCTATATCATTCGGTGATAGATATATTTATAAAAACGTCTAGTATTAAAAAGTGAAGTATTTTGTTTTGATATAATTAACATGACTACACTTTACCGTGACTATTATTCCCTATATAATTGTCCCTGTATCGTCTTTATTAAGATCAACCAGGTCTTTATTAAGATAACACAACAAGATGGAAAGCATAGGCACGACCGCCATATCTGTCATCCTTTCCATCGAGCGTGACGAGTCGGGAGCCCGACTATTAAGGGACATTTGGGGTTTCCACGCAGAAGGCGTTCCAACCCTTATGAAGGCAAGATTTAGCTCACCTTTTACTTTTGCTTACAAAACCTCCATTAATATAAAGACGACAAAAAACATTATTAAGCAATTTCAAAATTCATGCTATTTTTTTTAATTCTTCTGTACTTTTTTAATTACTAAAAAAAAACAAAATTCATGCTATATATTCTTCGTTAGTGTATGCAATTAAGAGAATTCTAAGGTGTTAAAGGTACTGCTGTTTCATGTCAGTTAGTAACACCTATCAAGCATTCAGATCTGATTTGATGGTAGGTGACGATGCAGCTGACGGTGGAGCATGCTTAGAGAACACACTTTTTCAATTTCAACTATCGACAGAACCGGGTTTAGAGGTCCGGAGGCCTCGGGGCAACAAAGGAGCGGAGGCCCGCTTGTACCAAATTATTTTCCAAGTAAAATTTTTAATTTTTTTGGAGTGAACAAATATAGATCAATGATTTCTACTAATATTTAAGAATAATATAATAAAATAATAATGTACGTACAAAGTAATGAAGTAAAAGTAAATGAGCCAATAAAATAATATCAAAGGAAAAGATGTTTACTAGTTGGAATTTGAAAGATTTTTTTTTCCGAAACCCGTTGGTGGAGGCCCCGGGACTTTCGCCCCTAAATCCGGCCCTGACTATCGATGTCAAAGTTGTAGGCAATCCTCGGAGAACACATAAGCCGGGAGAAAGATCAAGGATTGTGACTCTTAGCTCATCTTATTTAAAAAACCTGATTACTAATTTTAAAAGACCATTTTGACCATTCTTTCTTGAAAATTAATACAATTAATCAATTTGAAAGTAATTTTACGTTAAAGACCAATGAGGTAGGTATTCTGTCCCACCGTTGCAACTCCTGTTAGCCAGTATCAACAGTGGCGTGCTTTGTAGGTAAAGCACAGGCTACATGCACGGACATACTGCCGGCTGTCTTTGGACCAGCCACGAATTGAGGTATCTAGTAAATGAATAGGAGAATCATGCACATAACAAATATGTACAGTTTAGCCAACGGCTCATGCTTCCTACCAGATTTTTTCTTTTAATTTCCGACGTGTCAGAGTGAGACGAGAACTGAGGCCTACTCGAATGAGGATTCATTTTATCTGCCAAAATTAAATAAAAATTATTTCATCGGTCAAAACCTAAAGAGGACACAACAAAGACCCAATAACAAGGATTGTTATTGCATTCCCTTTATTATTATTCTGGGTTTGATAGATGTGTATACGAAAATCAAGTAATGCATAAAATGGCATCGTTGTGTCAATAGGTATCACTTTCCATCAGGTTAAAGGTTGTATAAAAATTACGTAGTTTTTAACTTGACATAGTTGAAATTATTTTTTCGGACGAATAAAATTTACCGTAGAAGAGAGCTACAACAAAGAAAATGATAAGGTGTCCGCACACAGTAGTGAAGAAGCGAGCAACCGTATTCCGCGTGTCCAATGAGGTCATTTTCCATCCTCGCTCATGGTATGGTTGGGAGTTTCTCATTGCGGCTCAACAGAGGTACATTTTTGTGAGAAAGGTGTAAAAACGAATGCAGTTGTGAATAAAATACAGTCCTGACGAACCTTGTGGAACCTGTTTCTCATACCATGTTCAATAACAGCCACTGGGTAATCCAACAAAATTCGGCGCCGGCTCAGAGAGCGAAGAGTACACAAGACTGGCTGGCGGCGCGCGAAATCGACTTCATCCGGCACGAAGACTGGCCCTCCTCCAGTCCAGATTTGAATCCCTTAGATTACAAGATATGGCAACACTTGGAGGAAAAGGCGTGCTCAAAGCCTCATCCCAATTTGGAGTCACTCAAGAAGTCCTTGATTAAGGCAGCCGCCGATATTGACATGGACCTCGTTCGTGCTGCGATAGACGACTGGCCGCGCAGATTGAAGGCCTGTATTCAAAATCACGGAGGTCATTTTGAATAATCTTTAGTGTCATAAGAATCTATGTTTTGTTAAGTTCATTTTGGTATATAAATGGTTACATAATGAATAAACTTGTTTTCAATTATATTATATTAAACATGTGACAGAATTTATGACCTGAGTGTGTATTTAATAAGGGTTTTATAATTAAATTTTAATCCATAATACGAAGATAATAATAAATAACAATGACCGATCAAATTTGACATTATTTATGTTTATGTTTTTTATTTATTACTTGATATTAAAATACAAATTGTATTAAATATTTAATTTTGTACGCCCATCAGTCAACAAGTGTGTGTGCCATAAAATCATAAAAACCTAAAAAACACAAACATAACATAGCAATTAACATGAAGTTATTAAATTAAGTTAAATTAAACATGATCAAAGATCCGATTTCCTGTTTATGAAACAATAAACTGTATAAACAAAATCATTAACTTGAAAAAAATATATTTTCAATTATAAAAGACAAAAAAAAGGAGTTGCTAAGCGCATTATTTGATTAAGTTAATATTTGCACACCTTTTCAGAGGTAAATGTACGGGTAGCTTAACTAGTAACAACAATTTTAGCCTACATTTTTGACAATCGCGGCACACCCGCCACTCTGTCCCACCACTGCAACTCATGTTCACCAGGATCAACAGTGGCGTCCTTTGATCGAATAATCAACGAATAATGCGGCTGCGCAATGACGCACAGGCTGTGCCCGGACAACCTACCGGCTGTCTTGCGACCCGCAACGAACTTAATCAGAATAAATAGGAGGTAGTAAGAAAACGATTTCAGACTTCCTCCCAGCAAAGTGGCGATAGCAATCGAAATGGCCCAGAGGCCAAAAAAAACTTAGGGGGGAGACATATAAAATACATTTTTGACAAATAAATTATGAAATTGTAACAAAAAAAAATTAGAACAAATTATAATAATAAATTTTCCACAAATATGTAAATAAAATAACCACATCACGGCACACATTGACTCAGGCCTGTAGTATGATTGTAGAATTTTGTATCTTGTAAGAATACTACATCCAGGACCGGCAAGCGAAGCAATGCGTCTTGCAAATAGCACAAAGTTTCGCACCGAAAATTCGAACCCGGGACCTCTTGCGTAGCAGCAAGCTGTAACACCGCTGCGCCACGGAGTTGACAAGTAAAACAACATATTCATCTCAAGCCATTGAACTGTGTTTAATGTGAATACATTTTCATAATTCATGTTAAAGATCGTAACATGTATAATATTAAAATTGACATTTAGTTTTCCATATGTTTCACCTACTTAACATAATGTTTATGACAATAATAACACGTAAATACTTTCATCCCCCATGTTTACCGGTTAGGGGCTCAATTTAAAAAAGCCTTTGCAGCTGACTTATAAAAATAATGAGACAATATTGCAAAAATTCTGACGAAAACACTTTTATCCCCCAGTTTTCTCGATTAGTGGTCAAAATTTAATGCTGATGACTCAAAAAAAACTTTCTACTTGTCGCATTTGAGTATTTAGCTTTGCTTGCAACAATAGAAGTGTCATAGTGTCGTTACCAATGCAATTGGTCATTGATAATCGAACCAGGCAACATCGATTGGAAAACAGTAAGATGACCACGATACCGACCGGGTCAAAAAACACAATTTTACTGTTTTTTATGTCATGGTTGTAAATTTACATAATATTTATCGCTGTTTACAAGGGAATGTGATACTTAAGAAGCACGAGATAAGGTCTATTTTGCTGTTTATTTGGTAATTGTTTGTAAACAAGTTAGTTAAGGTCGCAAATACCTTTCTTAATATGATATAGTTTGACGAGTTGTTATGTGAATTATAAGGTATATTTAAAGCTTATTTTCAATGGCAAAGTCTAATTGAATACAGTAAAACTCTCGTTAATTAAAATTGTTACAATTAAATTACATAATTATTTGACATTTTACATTTCTTTTCGTTACTTCTCTTTATGCAGCATTCATGTCGTAGATAATGCATATAAAAAAGAAAAATATAAACTCACACCGTAATAAATCCCTCAAGAGGGGTAGGCAGAGGTGTTAAACACCGCTTTTCACATGTTTATGTTGAGTCCCAGTGTGACAGGTTGCGAATCTGTCGCCACTATCCGGGCACACTGAGGAACATGGCAGCTGCAACGTTCGGCAACCCGAGACTCGAACCCTCGACCTGTCGTGTCGGGTCGGGCGGTTAACCAATAGCACGTAACAAACTGAGCTACGACGTAGTTTAATTTTTAATGCATAATAAATGAAATTCAATGTTTTTTTGTGCAGTATGTAATACATTTCAACATTGATAAACATTTAAAATAAAAACATGAAAAGACACCCATGTTGATTTTTAGATTTAAAGACAAAAAGTGAAGAGACCGTATAAACATGGACGCTTTATCCGATAGTTGTAATAGGCGGTATGTTTACTTAAGTATTTATACAAGAATCGGCCGGCCGGGACCCTGCCATTGAGTCGTTATAAAAGAACTGCCGTTGTTACTGCTTTCGTTATAGGTTTTGACGTCCATTCAAGGGGTTGTTTTTCCAAAAACTAGAACTAGAAAAAATCCTATGTTTCTATTACGTAGTCTATTCTATAGACACAAAAGTTTATTATTTTTAACAACACACAAAATGGGATGGACGCATCCATAGTAATCCACTTTTTTTCCTAAATGACGAGTGCTGCGGCACGGAGTACTTAGCAGCTTTACCGTGACTTCACCGTGGCTATCATTCCCTATACAATCGATGAGGCTGTATCGTTTTTATAAAGACAACGCAACAAGACGAAAAGCAAATGTACGACGTCTGAGCGAGCCTGACGTAGTACAGACCCGGTCGAAAGTTGGACTATCGAGATGCTAACCTAACCCTTTTGAAGGCAAGGAAAGACACAAACTATAAGTCACCCAAGGGTGACTCTAAAAGTAGTACGTGTAAATAAATTGTTCGATCTAAATTTGATTTCAGTTTTTTCATGACTGTGACATAAACTTGGGAGTTGAATTTCCAAAAATCATTTCTCGAGGGAAAATAGAAAAAAATAAACTCCGATAAAAAAAAAAAAACAGAAAACTTTCCTTCTATGCCCAAAAACGTAACTTGTTCTATTTATAAACAAACAACCGGTTTTTAACATGTGAAAGATTATTGACGAGAATTCTCGTTTACTGTCATTCTGACATTTAACCTTCCAGCGACAAAACAAAGTTGTTGAATACCGCCTTTTTTACTGTTAGTTTTTAATTTACCTTTGTATTTTCCTGGGAATTTTTTACCGATGAAATATAAACCATTTAAGCGGGGGATTAAGAATATATTCTTTTAAAACTTAATAATACAAACAGACCATCTCAAAGGTACAGACTAAGTCTACGGTTTATGATACGCAACGATTCTTACGCAATAATAATAATAACCACATCACGACACACACATTGACTTAGTCCTGCAGTAAGTATCGTAAGAACTTGTGTCACAGGAACTAAGCAACGACATGGTATATACTACATAGATAAGAATACTACATCAAAGACCGGTAAGCGAAACAATGCGTCTTGCAAATAATACAAAGTCAGCATAGCAGCTGTTTACACCGCTGCGCCACACATCTCTAGTTCTTTTTTCTTTTCTTTTCTTTTAAACAACATCATGGGCGAATAAGCAGACAATTAACTTCATAGTGATACAGTTGCGATTTATATGACAATGCTCTTGATGTTCTGGAACGCCAAGAGCACCGCCAATGCGTTGCCCATGTAAAGGTAAAGATGTTATAGCTCTCGGGGCAGACCCGCCACTCTGTCCCACCACTGCAACTCCTGTTCACCAGGATCAACAGTGGCGTCCTTTGATCGAATAATCAACGAATAATGCAGCTATGCAATGACGCACAGGCTGTGCCCGGACACACTACCGCGGGTCCCGGGTCTTGGGACCCGCAACGAACTTAATCAGAAGAAATAGGAGGATGTAAGAAACTAATTAGGTATGGTTTACATATGTATTTAATCAATTTAAAGATCTTTGTTGAAAGATTTTTCAAATAGTTCTTAATTTCCAGCTTAATTGTTTGTTATTATTCAATTTGTGATGTTAATGTTTATTTGTGATTTATTTTTTCTGCTTCGATTGTGAATATCAATCAGTGGAAATTTCATTGGTAATTGTATTATTATTAGTTAATCTTAATAAAAAAATAAAACTTTTGGTTTCCCAAATAAATAAAATATGTATCGGATATTCTTACAAGATTAATTAAACAATGTACCTACTAGCTAGTAGCTTTCCACGAAACGTTTGGCCACAATCCAAAAACTTTTACCACGAAGAGGTTATAAACCTTCTTATATTAGTAATATAACTACAGACTTCCTTAACAGAAACTCGATGCTGGCAAACAATGTAGTGTTTTACAAACATAATGCAAAAGTGGTTAAAAACGAAGACGAAAATAACCAATTTTAAATGCCGATTACAAATTGGTGAAGGGTTGCTACAAGATGACAATGATAGGGGGCAAACGAGCTGACAGATCACCTGATGGAAAGTGAATACTGCCACCCATGGACATTTGCAACACCAGAGGAGCTACAAAATGCGTTGCCGGCCTTTTAAATAGTACGCTCTTTTCTTGAAGGTCTGCAGATCGTATCTGTCCGGGAACTGATGTGACTGCATTAAAGCTCTTAAAGGGATGTCCCAATTTTAATGTAATAATTAGCCCTGCAATAAGATTGAAAAATCTTGTGTCGCAGGTGCTAAGTAACGATATGGTATATCCTCCATAGATAAGAATACTACATCCAAGACCGGTAAGCGAAACTATGCGTCTTGGAAAAAAACACATGTAGTTTATACCTTATCGTTGCTTAGCACCTGCGACACAAGTTCTTACGATACTTAGTGCAGGGCTGAGTCAATGTGTGTGTCGTGATGTGGTTATTATTATTATACATAGGGACAGACAGCGGGAAGCGACTTTGTTGTATACTATGTAGTGATAATTACTCAATTGAATGATTAACGGTATGTCATTTAAGGATACAAAGATTTCTGAGGTGTTACACACCGCATTTCGCATGTTTATGTTGAGTCCCAGTGCGACAGGTTGCGAATCTGTCGCCACTATTCGGGCATATTGAGGAACATGGCAGCTACAACTTAAAGCCAAGAATCGAACCCACGACCTGTTATAGTAACAATAAAAATGAAGCATTTAACAACAAGTTTTATATATTCGTGAAAGAGGTACCGTCAAACTTGTCCCAATTTAGGCTACAAGAGTTATGTAATAAACTAGTCGATTGTTGTTTAAAAAACCGGTTAAATGCGAGTCAGACTCGCAAACGGAGGGTTCCGTAACTACCTATTATGATTAAAGAGATACACTAATTGTTAACGTTCAACCAAAATTAAATTCACTAGGAGATCCTCTGTAATTTTTTGTTTTGTTTTTGTTAAGTGGATTATTTATAAACTACTCAAAACAAAATAAGGGCCACGAGGTATTTTTTCATTCTGGTGTAAATTATTAAACATTTACATATTGAAAGTAGTAAAATATTGAGTATACAAACTCTTTGATACCTAAACTTTTAATATTGTAGTATTCATCTAATGCTGGCAACAATTTTAAATCAAATTTGATTTAAAATTATTTTTGAAAATTTTGTTTCCATTTTAGTTGTCGTTTTGCTTTCCTTAGCTTCTAGGTTTATTAGAAATTATCAGAGTTGATTGATATCTTGAGTCAGAAACATCTTTTGCAATATGTCACAAGTACGCAGGCGTCATATGGACTCGCTGACAGCAACCAGAGCCGTTACAATGATTGAAGAAGGTCATTCGCAGCGATCTGTGGGTTTGCAATTGGGATTTTCTCGAAGAGCTATTCAAAATCTATGGAATCGTTTCCAAGAGACCGGCAGTGTTAGAAAAAGACCTGTTTCGGGCAGAGTTCGCATTACAACAGCTCAAGAGGATCGTTACATTCGATTAAGTGCGCGCCGAGATCGCACAACGACGGCCCGCAAGCTGCAAAGTCGTTTACGGCTCACAACGGGTACTCGTGTCAGTAATGAGACTATTCGTAATCGATTGCATGAAGACCAGCAGGCATCAAGAAGGCGAGTTGTCCGTGTTCCATTCACCAGAAATCATCGTGCAAATCGTTTAAGATTTACCCGTCAACATTTGGACTGGGACATAAACCAATGGGGCATGGTGCTCTTCACAGACGAATGCAAAGTTAAATTTTTTAACGACGATCGGCGTATTAGATTATGTAGAAGACGCGGCGAGAGATTTTCAGAAGCCTGCATCCATGAAGTCGATCGTTTTGGTGGTCAAAATGTAATGATTTGGGGCGGGATAAGCTTACACGGCAAAACTGAGCTCGCTATTTTAAATGAGGGTACTGTTACTGCTCAGCGGTATATTGAGGAAGTTGTCAGACCATATGTGATCCCATTTGCCCAGCGAGCGGGTCCTGGATTCATCTTGATGCAAGACAATGCTCGTGCACACACGGCTCAAGCAACTCGGTTTGTACTGGAAGCGTCTCAAATTGAAGTCTTGCCGTGGCCGGCGAACAGTCCGGACTTAAATCCAATAGAGCACATGTGGGATCAGTTGAAACGAAGATTAAGAGACGGTGATCAGGAAATCCACAACCAACAGCAACTCATCAACGCAGTTAAAAGGGCCTGGGAAGAGATTCCAATGGAAAATGTCAGGCATTTGATTGAGAGCATGCACTCCAGGCTTCAGGAGTGCGTAGCGAAACGAGGAGGGCATACTCGTTACTAAAAGATGAGCATGGAGTATTTTCTTTTGTTTTCAGTAACTTTACATTGTTTTTATTTTTAACCTTAAATGTGATTTTTTCTTTCAAAAGCAAATAAACTTTTTAATAATTATTATTGGAATAAGTTTTTTGGTCTACACGGTAAAAACAACATTAGTTTTCGCTATGGAGACAAAAAAAATATATTGGTTTTATTATTTTCATGGTACAGACAAAATACCTCGTGGCCCTTATTTTGTTTTGAGTAGTATATATCTTCAACGGATATACAACCCGCTGACAGACGGACGGATGAAAGCTTAGTAACCCGTTGTCACCCTTGAGATACGGAACCCTAAAACTTTAGGTTTTATAGAGCTAGAAGAAGGCAATGGCGATCCCAAGATAAGATTAATACGTTTTTGGTGCAATACCTTTGTTATTTTAATAAAAATTTACAGCCGCCCGCGATGTCATCCACGTAGATCTTCCGACCGACGCGACCCGACAGATCGAGTCTCGGGTTGCCGTAAATTATCGCTGCCATGTTCCTCATTGTGCCCGGATAATGGCGACAGAATCGCAACATGTCACACTAGGACTCAACATAAACATGCGAAATGCGGTGTTTAACACCTCTGCCTAACTCTCTTGAGGGATTAATTACGGCGTGAGCATGACACATTTTTTTTCAAATAGGTAGTTAAATAAATAGGTGACATGAGCTGAAACGATTATTGAAATTCAATCCCTAAGCTGTAAAATAGGAGATGTTTTGTATGGAGATTGCACGAGCAAAGCTGAGGCGGGTTGTCTACAGTGATACTCAACATGCGGTCCGCGGGCCAATGCGTCTCGCCAGGCACTTGAAATTGGCCGACCGAAGTTACAAATTTATTGTCAACCTTCTTAAGTTTTGCGGGAAAAGTAACTTTGTGAACGAAGTATTTTTCCATATAAGTTTCATTATCATTAAAATAAATTATATAAATGAATAACATTATTTCTTCATTTTGAAATGAAAAATCTTTACTATGCTCGCGGCCCGCTACAAAAAAGGTTGAATACCACCTAGTTGGTAGGTTATATAGCACAAAATTTACTGTTAAAAAGAATTATTGGCGTAAAATACGATTCGTTTTCAATGTCAACTAAATATCTACTGTAAAAAATATTAACCGATGCATTTAAATGTATTTAATTTATTTTTCGTAACCTTTACAGGAAAAGGGCTTATTATTATAGTTTTAATTAATTCTTTACAAAATTAATTATCTATGGGTACCATAAAGACGAGTTCGTGACAAAAACAAGATGAATTATCTACATATAAAGCTAAAACATTATAAAAACACGTGTCAACCTTATTGCATTCGTCTTAAAGTTCATTTTTCTTAAGACAATAACTTCATACATTGTTATTATACAAACAAATCAGTTTTGTAAAACATTATCAGTGTAATAGTAAAAAGGCATAAACGCCAATTGGTGAATATTTTTAAATAGAATAGAATTTGATTTTTATTTGCATAAAACATAGTTATAACAATGCAGATTTTAACAATAAAATGTCGTTCCAGTAGCTGTTGTTAGTTAGTGATTTTATTTTCGTAGTTTTACTAACAGACAGAAACAGAGGGCTGCTGATTCAAAATGTTATTTTATTGTAACAATTGCAATGTATGCTAATGCTAAGTGCTTACTATAATATCTTGTAGACGGGTAAAAACTGAATGAACTTTTCGCACCAGGAGCCTTTATTAGCCGGGCTCGCGGTCTGGCAGTTTTACAATGACGTAAATTTTTTTTTTCTTCATTAGAAATATCATAGATAATAAACTATATAAAAGTAAAAGATTCATCGAAGAATTTATATAGCTTTGTCCTGCTCCTTAATTCACAATTTCAATCATGTTTTAGCCGCTTGTAGTATGCCTTTAAACTATTCCAAAGCTGGCTGACTTAACAACTGCCTGGGAATGGGATGGTTTTTTAAAAGGTTATAGTAAGCCCCCTAGTTTATGTCGCGAGAACATTGCAGTATTAATTCCTTTTTATTTATAGTTAAAGTTAAAGCATTTGTAGGTGTACTGTCAAACAAATAACGATGTAATTGTTATGTTGAATTAAAATTTAACTTTTCAACGTATATACGTGAATAATGTCAATTTTACTTATGTGTTAAAAGATGTAGTAAAACCAAAGTCGTTTAGAAAAATAAGGCTTTGTTGGTTTTTTTCGTTTCTGATTTAAGACAGCTTTCATTGTTCATCTGAGATAATACGGAACCTACTAACGGAACCAGTAAAATCTGAAAGCCTTATTCCTTGACCAATCTTTAAAGTTATGAATGAGAAGAAAAGCCACGCCTTCATCCTCCGCCGCATAGAACAGCTATCTAACGATGAACAGGAACTACATCACCAAGTACCAAGGAGGTACCAACCATATGTATGAGGTGTGATGGTTTTCATTTGAAGCCCTTTTTGTAAAAGATGATGTGCAACTACGGAGGTTACTTGCTGGCTTCTTCCCCGTAGATGGCATTCCGAACCGGTGGTAGATAAAAAATTACTATTTGAAAGCACTTATTTTAAATCTATTTAAATAAAAACTTTTTTAATTTGATTTTTAGTGACATAATTCTATCGCAACCCAAATTAATAATGTTGAAAATTCTTTGTTGTAGCTATTAACTAGTGATGGGTACCTACTTTGGCGGTCACAATTGAGCCAAAAATTTGTCAGAACAGTAGGAAATTATAATATAAAAGAAAATTATTTACATTTTATTGAGTACTACAATAATGGAGCAACTTTTAATACGGTAGTTTAATTTTAATTTTCAAAAAATCTTCTCATCATTTTTTTAATTTATCTATCTTTTATTTATATAAAACGATAAATCAATATGATCTGAAGAAGATTAAATAATATTTTGGATCTTAAACCATTTAAAATTTTCTCCATAACCGACGAGTAAAATATTAAAAAATTGTAGTGGCAGACTGAAAGTAACTCACCTTTATTAAGTTTCAATTTTCAATGCAACTTCACTTCTGGCACATTTTATCCTTCGTAAATGAACGTCAATTAATTGAAAACCATTTAACATCTATAGTTAGTTGTGACGCAAGTTGACCATTATAATAACATTAGTTGAATTCCTATCACCATGGCACGTTACAAGAACAGCATGTATTTAGTAATACCTAATGCAAAACTAATCAGTTGTGCGCTGTTTACATTTTTGGACACTATATTCTTGGTTTAATATCAGCAATTCAATATAAAACCACACTTATCACTGGCAGCTTAAAGCTTGAATTGGTTCACAGACAGATATCACTCAGTCCACATGTGTTTTCGAACTTGGCACAAGCGCGTTCTATTTTCATTCTCCAATGACACTTTTTTTTTTCTAAAATAAGTTCACGTTTAAGGAGTTTATAATGTGGAAGTAGATGAGGTCTAGTTCGCAAGCCAGCATAACTAAGACTGCTCCGAACCAGAATTCGACGTTTGAAACCTGCGAGGCGCTCTGAAACACGGCCACTTGCCTTGAGAAAGGTTTGAACACTGAATTCAACATGTTGCTGTTACGACGTTTCGGCACCGGACGAAATCTTGGCTATGTATCCTTTGTAGATTTTCGCTTCAATCTGTCATTTTTCGGGTTTTTCCATTTGCTCTTCGGAGTTTTGAGTCGTTTTTAGGTGTAGGTAATTGTTGTTATTTAAGTTTTTGTGAAAACTTTTTTTTTCAATTCTTAGAGTTATTTAAGTTTTTTATGTTTGTTTAAATTATTTAATCAATAGTTAGAAAATACGATATTATTTAAGTTCATTTTTTACGTTACTTTGAATAATTGAATCAATATTTTGAAAACAGGATAAATATTTTGTATAATTAACAAAATTTACTGTCCTTAATTGTCTTTTTAAAGGCGCCAGTGCTATGACCATTTATAATTAATTACTTTTATTAATGAAGCCACCAAAAATAATTACTATTAAGTTTCTATTTCACACTTATTGTCAAACTTAATTTTTATATAATAGTATGCATTAAATAAGTTTCATTTCGTTTCTTGAATAATACCTTTAAAATTTGAACACTACCTTTACTAATACAGTATTCACTTTTAACTAGCACTTCACCTCAATAATATTAAAAAGGTTCGGAAAATTTTAGGAAACTCCTTGCTTGTTAAATTATAGATTACTGGCCACATAAGTTAAGTAGCTGTTTGTATATTTACAGTTGAAACTTTTTGATACTATAATAATTTTCACACTATAAACACTTGATTCAAGTTAAATAGCTTTAATTTTATATGCAAACTCCTTGCTTATTAGATGATAGATTGTTACTGGCCAGATGACTGTTTTTGAAAGGTCGTAAAGAGACGATTCTATATTTAAAATCAGTGGCAAGGTTCAGAAAACAATAGTTAATATGCATTATTCTTATTCCTAGACTAAATCATATGAAAATATTGGGTATTGGTAAGTTTTTGAAGGAATTTGAAATAATTGTTCAAGTAAACTTAATTATTTGCAAATCGAGTAATATACATGTGATTAATTTTGATTGAAAGTACCTACATTTTCTTGTTTAATTTTTTATTTTATTTTTATTGATTTCTTTCGCGTAGGTATACATTGCTTTTTTTTTAACAAAAAAGGCCTGTGTGACTTCAATATGATATTTTTGTTTGTTTAAATTAATAATAATAATAATGGAATTTATTTTGTAGATCCTTGTTTTCTTTTACGTGTTAACAAATATTAAACATTGTTATTTTTAAATGAAATTGTAATGTACAAACAAACAAAAAAAAATAGATTTGGTCAAAAAAAAAAAAAAACATTCACCTACTATTGACCAAAACAGTTATTTTAAATAAAAAAATAAAAACTAAAAGTTAACATATTTCCTATGTTATTGTTATCGTAACAGAAAAAACGATTAGTTATAAAAGAAAATAACAACAATTATTTATTTGACACACGAATGATGGACGTTTAAAAAACAGGTTTAAATTGCTATTGCATCATGAATTAGCATTAGAATAGGTTAATAACAATGATAATTAAAGAAAAAACCAGCCAAGTGCGAGTCGCTTCGCATGCGATGGGTTCCGTGCCTATTACGGTTCAAGATATACGCCAGCCACCGATTGTTAGGATCAAGCCGAAAAAATCACTTTTATTTTCATATATTCATTATTTATTGTAGTAGCAATAGAAATACAAGATTTCAACTGTACCTATAACATAAGATCTTAAAGATTGAGAATTGGTAAGAGGTTTAACGGAGGATGAGGAAAAGGCAACCATTGAATAAGGAACCCTACACACACACACACACACAGTTGAACACTAAAAAATTATAATATCTGCTGTCGATTCTAACAAAGAAGGCTAAAGCATCTGTATGTACCTATGTATTTTTAAGAAATTTCTTTATTATAGTAAAAATTTGGTAAAGAGGGGGGTGAATAACCGCCCTTATGACTCTTAACTAAAGGCACATAACTAAAGGTTGCAAATATAACGTCATCGTCTCGCCTAGTGTTGTAAATTAAAAAAAAAACATTCTGTTTTTTTTTCACTTAAAAAAGGTTTTAGTTTTGGAGGACGTCTTAGCTCAGTTTGCCTTGGTTAACCGACCGACCCGACCCGACAGGTCGTGGGGTCGAGTCTCGGGTTGTCGTAAATTGTAGCTGCCATGTACTCATTATGCCCGGATAGTGGCGACAGATTCGCAACCTGTCACACTGGGACTCAACATAAACATGCGAAATGCGGTTTGTAAAACCTCTGCCTACCCCTCTAGAGGGATTACTGGCGTGAGTTTATGTGTGTATGTATATATGTATAATAGAAACCTGTGAATTTCTTTTGAGCAACACAGCCTAAACATTCCCGTTCATAAACAAAACCGTTAATGTTGCCAACATTTTTTTTTTATTAAGATTTCGCATCACACATTTTCTTTACTAAATTTATATATTTCCTACTTTTTAAACAACAACTCATGAATCTTAGTTAACCACAGAATCCCTCTAATAACATTGAATAGGTTCCATCCATAACAAATATATAACATTCAATTCCCCTAGTATTTTAAGCCTGATTCAATTTCGTGCTCCATGTAGATACCCTCGCAACTGTATCACACCCCTGGTCCCGCCGCTTAGAAGGACGGCTCTTGGCTCAAACTCGCCTGTGGTTAGACTTTGTAAAATTGCCAATAGCCTCAGTGATGTTATCGACCTACGCCATGATACTATGGGTAGGATTTTACTAATGCTATAGAAAGATTACCTGAATTTGATTAAAATGTAAGTGTTTTGACTTATTGTTACCTTTTTGTAATTGTAATAACTTTATTGTTTATAAAAAAAACGGTTAAACCTCATCATATTATAGTGCATGCTGCGTTAGCCTGTAAGTCATTAAGACAGAAAATATTATAGTGCATGCTGCGTTAGCCTGTAAGTCATTAAGACAGAAAATATTATAGCGCATGCTGCGTTAGCCTGTAAGTCATTAAGACAGAAAATATTATAGTGCATGCTGCGTTAGCCTGTAAGTCATTAAGACAGAAAATATTATAGTGCATGCTGCGTTAGCCTGTAAGTCATTAAGACAGAAAATATTATAGTGCATGCTGCGTTAGCCTGTAAGTCATTAAGACAGAAAATATTATAGTGCATGCTACGTTAGCCTGTAAGTCATTAAGACAGAAAATATTATAGTGCATGCTGCGTTAGCCTGTAAGTCATTAAGACAGAAAATATTATAGTGCATGCTGCGTTAGCCTGTAAGTCATTAAGACAGAAAATATTATAGTGCATGCTGCGTTAGCCTGTAAGTCATTAAGACAGAAAATATTCTTAAAACTATATTGTATTCTGTTTTTAATCATCGGTTAACCAAAAAAATAAAATGAAATGAAATAAAATTAATTCAAAATTTGTACTAATGTAAACTATCATTTTTAACAATGAAAATGTAAACTTATTTTGAACAACGAAATGTAAATTTACGGTCTAGAAAAAAAAACGTTTTTTTTTCATGATTTTTATCAGAAAAAAATTGTTACATCGAATACTCGCCTTTCGCGTCGCTGTCAAACGCGAGGCGCTACGATACCGCGACGCTGATAAGTGTGCGTTGCAGTATGGAGTTACACACAAAGAATAACGAACGCCGCGAGCTGATGCGGTGTTGATGCGTTTACGAGTTGGTAAGTGTAGTGCGACCACGACCCCTGACGTTTAAAGCTGGTAAAGAGGAAGGTGGCAAAGGGGCCCCGAATGGAGGGCTTAGGACGTTCCTGTCATAACAAAAACTAAAAGAAAGAGACAGTCCTATCTCGCGCCTCTATGTCGCCCCTCACGTCTTAGTGTGCTAGCCGTGCTGTGTGTATTTAACATGTACAGTAACTATATGGGGGGGGGGTCCCTTAACCTCGTGAAGAGAAGGGTGGACAAGCCATTAGTAAAATCCAAGGAGGGAAAAGCTCCCGGTGCCATACTAATGACTCTTTTCGATTTCTGCCGCTATGTTTCGGTTCGATTGGATTGGAGAGTCAGTGCAATTACCGGCACGAGAGGCATAACATCTTTATCTCCATGGGCAACGAATTGACAGTGCTAACATCTAGGGTACCGTCGTGTCAATACTGTCAATAGGCAGAGGTGCTACTTCCGATCAGCTCTCTTAGACATTCAACTTTCCTCAAGCGTGAACGCCGAAAATAAAAATGTTTTGAAATTTCATTTCCTCACGCTCAAGTTACGTCATTCTGTGTCATTCAGTACATTTTTATTTTCTGTTGGCGTTAACGCGGGGCACATGAACCTTCTGCTTGTTTGTCCATAACGTATACAAATGCCAACTCACCTCCTGGACGGTGGAAGCCTTGAACAGGTAGCAGTGAAGCAGAGCTTCCTTCTCATTGAAGAGTAAGTAGAACAGCTCATCCGGTCGGCCTGGGACTTGGCTTGCCCTGGATATAAAACAGATTAGGTGGATATATTATTTTAGTTGATTTAAATTTCTTGTTTTTTTTTTTTTTTTATTATAATTAATATTGTATCGGAGTGAAGTATGTTATACTTTAATTCATGTCGACACCGTTCTGTAAAATTTTTACGAGCATTCAATAAATATTTATAGGAGGATCAAATAATTGCCTTATATTTATTTATTAAGACTGAGTAAATAATTAATTGTTTTATTTATCATAATATGTCTATTTACGAAGCAACAAACATGTGATAAGCAAGCACCAGTGTTACAAAGTTTTATATTGAAAAACCTTAAAAAATTTACGACGTTTTCGAAGTACGCTTTCGATTTAAAAGGGTTCTATATGAATATTACATCCCAGACTTAAAAGGCCACTGTAACAATATTTCATTTGAATCTTGAATGATAGCATGTTAAATTGTTATATGGCCAGTTCTGCTCCATAATTGAATTGTTTGTGATATATACTGGCCAGCGGCCATCTTGCATTTGAAACTCTCGCAAGAACTGTTTTAAGCGGCATTTTTAGTTTTAACGACGTTTTGGCTGCTCTTTTCGTCATTTCCCAAGTAAACCTATTAGAGCCTACTGTAACCGCTCTAGCATTAACATGCTGTTACAGTAACCTGTAGGCAGATTCATTGTTCAATCATTATTCATCTCCTCATCGTTTCATTCCTCATCCAAACTTGACAATAAATATTACTTGACACTGGCAAAATACTTAGTTATTGCCATGGTCGCCATCAAAAGAAAAAAAAACTAAATGTTTCGCCCACACAAAGATTCGAATATGAAAATCGAATTCTTCACAACGCCGCTGCGCGTATGTGTGTGCTTTGTGCCATTTTATTAAAATTAATCTTCTTTTTCCCGTGTCAAAATATTACAGAATAAAATAAGTATAAGTACTCAATTTTAAATTTCAATTACCTTAAAATATCAATTAATCTATGCACGATGACAGGTTCGAAGTTTCCATTGTAAGCTTTTAGACATCCCTCTTCTACCGCTATGCTTAGCTGAAATGGAAACAGAATGTTACAAGTGGTGAAAGTTACACTATAAATAAATACAATCAAAACCGTTTAAAATGACACCGGATACAATGACGGACCGGTTTCTTACACAGAATCTCACACAGAAGAAAGAAAAATTTGTGCTTTTAATCTACAAAGGTACCGGGGGGAGATGAGTGACGGGTTAGGGGTTAAAATTCATTATTTGGTATTATTTTGTTATTCAAAACCCAAGAAGTTTCTGCGTTGACTTCAGAATTCAAACCCAGAAAAAAAAACAAGTTTCAGCTCCATCTATTAAATTCTAATGGGTTTATCAAATGCTTACGTAAAAGACGTAAGCTCGTTTTTTTACCAAATCACTTAATTTCGGGATAAAACAAGTATCCGAAAAGTTAATCAAGGTAATATGTATGCCAAATGTCATCTAAATTCGTGCAACCGTTTTTGTGTTATTGAAGTGCAAACGTTCAAACATACATACCTACATACAAACAAACGTCAATGCGATTGGATAAAATATGACAGTAGGGTAATAATAGAAAAATATACCTTTTCATGTACGCCGGTTGATCGTATTTCCCTAAGCAACCATGGAAGCATGGCATTTGAAAACCGCCTGTCCATGGCTGTGAAGCCGAGATACGTAACTGAAGTCAGCCTGGTCTTCATCTTGATTTCTGATTAAAAAAAACATAGATATTATTTTTATTTACATACATATAGGGAAACAAACGGATCGCCTGATGGAAAGTGATACCGCCGCTTATTGACACGACGATGCCCTTGACGTTTTACAGTGCCAAGAGCACCGCCAATGCTTTGCCCAATGCCCATCTTACACGTAAAAGAAGCCCCAAACTAAGACACAAGTACCACCAATGTATTGCCAATCTTAATGTAAAGGTAGCCTCAAACAAAGGCAAAAGTACCACCAATGTATTGCCAATCTAAATGTAAAAGTAGCCTCAAACTAAGGCACATACTTGCTATTAAGACGGAGACGAGGAATATTTGAAGAATTTCTAAATTCAACCCTCAAGGGGGTGAAAAAGGGGTTGACTGTTTGTATGCTAATTTAACGCGAGCGAAGCCACTGGCAAAAGCCAATCAATAAACTTTTGCCATTTTCGTAACGTCAACCATGAGTTCGTATAGTTTCCTACACGTCAGGTAACATAGATTACTACAGAGATTTTGTATGAGCAATCTTATTTCGATTACAGGCGCTTTACAAAGATTCATACAAATTTGTAACCGCAGTCGCAAGCGACAATCGAAGGTAAATCTCATGGTGGAATTTTCTCACGTAAAAAACAGATTAACAGATTGACTGACGGATAAACACAGATTCACGCACATATTTTTATTATAAAAATAAATATTTATAGAGAATTAAAACTGACAACACTTCCATTGTATTGTTTGCTATTTTAGTTAAATATTAGTAATTCTTCGTTGTCGATGAAATATGTAAAATAATATATTTTTATTAAACTCTGATATTGTTTTTGCTATACAATTATTAACTATTACTACTATATAACTATTCAGGGTCGTATGACGTATTTGTTTACTTATTCAGTTATAGAAAAATAAACAATATTTTTCGCTTCCGCTAAAAAATTTAAATAAATAATTCTATTTGTAAATAATTTTAAGTTCTTCTCTAATTTATTATTGAAATCGATAAGTTAGATCATGTTTTTTTTTTTAATTTTAATACCAAGTTTATCATTCAAGTGAATATCTACGAAAATGAAAAGAAAAATTGTGATTATAACCTTTTGATTTCCAAAAAACAAAAAAAAATATATACAAATCGACGCACGTTCCAAGTATTTAAGTATCCGTTTAAATTATCCAAACGAAAAACATGACTATTCACGACATAAAAACCCCAAAAGATAATAAAACATTTAATAACATATTTACCTTAAATTTAATTCACACAAAACACAGATCAATCGATATAACAATCTACACTCAAGCACAAACACACACTGAATACAAAATGCCGTCATTAAAACATAGCCGACATCTTTTACTCAAAAGGAAATATTCAATTTTCGTCAAACAATGCACGAAAACTCGGAAAGAAAATGACATTCGATTTTTCGCGCAACCATAACAATGGGGTTGAATTCCCTCTTTGCCCCTCCCATGTTATCTCTCCCTTTCTCGCGCACTCATTTACAAATGTGGAAAAAGTTGAAGAAAATCTAAGTAGCTTTAAATAAAGCGCCACCTCTTTTAATTTTTTAGAACTTATTGAAAGCGAAGTTCGTATAAGTTTAATTTACTTCAAGAGCTTCCCACTAGATGTCTCTACTAGTCTCAAAAATGTACGGTATTCTGGTTTTTATTTCGAGTTCTGTACCTAAGGGGTGGCAATGTAACGTCTGTTAAGGGTCGTCTGGGCTTAATCTCATGAATGAATGGTAATAGGTCAGGTAAAATTTTCCAATACTTAATGTGCCCGCAGCACGAACCTCTATAGTTAAGTCATAGCGAAGTTAACATTCAAGCATATTTTTTGACTAGCGCCAAAACGGATATTTGAAGAACTAGTCAAAATGTAAAAAAAATTCAATCTACAGAGGTCCATGCCAACCTATCTATAGATAATAGTTCGTGCTACTGACAATCATAAATCCTGTTTATTGAGGGGCTGGGTCCTGCGTGTAGCACGCTTTGAGTGCCAATCGTGGTTTCAGACAAGCTTTTTTTAAACGCTCTCTTGCACGCTTCAGGTCTATAGTAAACAGGCATTTTGTAGGCAACCTCCACTGAGTGAGATTTGGGCAGAGTATTTGGCTATCTTATATTAGATCACTATGCGTATTTAGTTTTAGGTATGATTCAAAAACGCCTCGATCGCGTTTGCGTTTTGAAGTAAAACTATATGGAGGAAAAAAGGAAATATTATTACATAATTTAACCCCCCAGAGGGCTTTTCAAGTTTAGACAGCGAAAGAGATCCATGCCTTTTTGTTTAATTAACTCTTATAGTGACAAAACAAATATTCACCATACTAGCCCATAACATAAATGCTACTCACACAGAACAAGAAATCATATGAGCAGCATGCAAGCACCACCAACAGTTCGGCTCTTGTTTTAATTTATTGTATCTTTAAATGTTATGGTTATATATATGTTCTTGAAAAATTACCTAGTCAGGTCATAAATACTGTCACATGTTTCATATAAAATAATTGAAACAACGTTTATTCATTATGTAACCATTTATATACCAAAATGAACTTAACAAAACATAGATTCTTATGACACTAAAGTTTATTCAAAATGACCTCCGTGATTTTGAATACAGGCCTTCAATCTGCGCGGCCAGTCGTCTATCGCAGCACGAACGAGGTCCATGTCAATATCGGCGGCTGCCTTAATCAAGGACGTCTTGAGTGACTCCAAATTGGGATGAGGCTTTGAGGACGCCTTTTCCTCCAAGTGTTGCCATATCTTGTAATCTAACGGATTCAAATCTGGACTGGAGGAGGGCCAGTCTTCGTGTTGGATGAAGTCGATTTCACGCGCCGCCAGCCAGTCTTGTGTGTTCTTCGCTCTATGAGCTGGCGCCGAATCTTGTTGGAATACCCAGTGCCTGTTATTGAACATGGTAAGAGAAGCAGGTTCCACAAGGTTCGTCAGGACTGTATTTTGATACACAACTGCATTCGTTTTTACACCTTTCTCACAAAAATGTACCTCTGTTAAGCCCCAATAAGAAACTCCCAACCATACCATGAGCGAGGATGGATAATGTCCTCGTTGGATACGCAGAATACGGTTACTCGCTTCTTCACTACTGTGTGCGTACACCTTATCATTTTCTTTGTTGTAGCTCTCTTCTACGGTAAAATTTTTTTCATTCGAAAAAAGAATTTCCCGATATTTTTCCGCGTACCGCTTCAATAAAGCGCGGCATCTCTTCAGTCTCAGGTCCATCAGACGAGCATTCAAACGATGTCCTGTTTTTCTTCGATATGCCCGAAGCCCTAAGTCTTCATTTAACACATTTATCAACTTGGTTCTGCTTAACCCCATCTAAAGGGCCAACAGTTTCTGCTTACGTTTGGGATTTCTTTGAATTCGCGCCTTCACAGCTTTTATCACTGCTGGAGTCCTAACAGACCGAGGGCAACCACTTCTTGACCTGTCATCTACACTAGAGTCTTCATTGTATCGTTTGATGGTACAATAAACGAATATTTTGGTTTTATTAAAAAAATTCAGTATGTCAAAAATTTTAATTGGCGCGAAACCGCAACGATGCAACGCAATAACTGCAACACGGTCTTTCTTTCTCTTCCACTCCATATTTAAGCTTCCACTCCATATTTAAAAGTGAGTAAAATTCTAAAAAGTTTACATTTTTATTTTCATGAACAATTCGAAATTTGAATTCAATAAACTTTTTTGTGGCCAGCATTCTAAAAGAAAAGTTTTTACTGTGTGACAATACTAATGACCTGACTGTGTATATTACATATTAGCAGTTCTTATCGATACTTACTGCAAAGCTGAGCCAGAGTGTCCATCGTGATGTTTATTATTTATGAGTAGTGTTTCGAAATCCGGGACAATCAAGTCATGCTGATAATGTGGAATTATATCACTTAAATACTCATTTTTGCGGTAGAGGGGATTCGGGTGCAGAAAAAGAAGGTAACCGGTAGCTTACGCGGAAAAAAACGCTTGTCTGACGACGCAAAATAAATGTTATTGCTGAAGTTTTTGCTGTCCTAATTCAAATCTAGATTTTAGTGGAATTCTGCCACCCATTTTAATTTTGTTGCTTGGCTAGCTATGTTTATAAGGTTTTGTTAATAATAAAAATGGATCAAAATTTACGTATACAAGGCAGGACACACACAGGTCATAAGAAACTTTCAAATAAAGAACATTTGTGATTTGCTCATGTTTTAATATTGTAGTAAAATCACTGGCAGGTTATTTGAATTTATGTATAAATAGCGCCAACCTAAATTTTATTCGATTTCAATAAAAGGAGGTCTCAATTTGGTTGCTCGTTGCTTTTTTCATTTACAAAAAAAAAGTGCTAAGCTAATGTTATTTCGATAAACATCCACTTTTCGAGAATAAGATTTGTTAAAACTGATCAAATCACGTATAGGCGTAGGTTTAACAGAAATGCTTATTTTTTAAATAAATAACTGAAATAAAGATTAACCATGTCCTAGTCAATTTAATTTCTATAATAATTTCTTTAAAATTATCACAACACAGACTTTAATATATTTGATTTCAAACAATACAGTCACTGTTTATTTGAAATCCTTTTTTGAGATCTGGGCAGGATATAAGTTCCAAATCACCCCGCGGCACACTAGCGCCACTTTTAATTAAATTAATCCAAAAAAGTGGGTAGACAACTAACCAGTCGTCATCGTGTCTTCTAAATTAGCTGTGTCGCGTTCAACTCTAATTCCATAGAAAAGTGTTAACAAAAAGTGTTCATCAAAAGAGATTCGTTTTGAGTTTAGAACTAAAGTGCGAAGTGGCCAGTATGGTGCGTTCCAAACATGGATAAAGGGAAAGTTTTTGACATCGCAAGTTCGACCTCAAACTCTTTTGGCGAGTCCAGTGTCGATGAGAAGAAAAATAAGCGTTCCTTTTTCAAAAAGCAAGGGTTGCTTCGTATAACCAGCTTGTCCAGTGGAGACGCTGATATTTCTGCTATCGACTATGAACGGTATGTGCTTATTGATAAGTGTTATTTTAAATAAATATCAGTAAAGTTGGTAAGAAGTCAAAATAGTTTGTGGAATGTGAAAATAGTTTTTGATTAATGAGATTTTAATTTTATTCGTTTCAAAAAGTAACTAACTTTTTAAGACAACTTTGAAAGCGATTAAACAACTCACAAGACAAGAATATTTTCTTAGCCTTAACTATAACTAGTGGTTCGCCCCAATCCCGTCTTTACAATAGGACCAGACGAGGCACAGGCTCAAGGCCTCCAATGTTAAGGGAGTCTCCAAAAAATGGTCACCAATTTCTACAGACGGTATAGTAAAGTCTTCGCTTCATTGAAGTAAAGACCGTTCAAAAATGTTCCCTAGCCAGCGAAGGGGCCTCGTCTCGGCTATTGCTCTAGGACCCTGGCTAAGCCAAAGAAAAACCTGGTTCATCAAACTGTGAACTAGCGACGGACTCCCATATATCTCGGCAACAAATTAACCGATTTAATGTTTGAAGTGTAAAAGTATTTTTTGTCAAATTAATCCGTCTACTAAATTTCATCTATCTATCAAACATACATTCGTAAATACATGCGTACATACAAACGCCGGATTGTTCCAGTAAACGCACAAGCTTCGTTCGCTCGTTCAATTATACACATAAATAAAACGTAAAATAATTAAATTTGTAAGTAAGTATTACTTAAAAACAGATTTTTAAGCATGCCAAAGTATAACATTGACATCAATCATTCTATCTTCGTAACTTAGGTCAGAAACTCATATTTTTTAAAGAAATGAATAATATGATATGACTTCTGTCTGAATTTCTGAATACTTATAAGTATAATAATAATAATAAGCCACATCACGACGCACACATTGACTCAGCCCTGCATTAAGTATCGTAAGAACTTGTATCGCAGGCGCTAAGCAACGATATGGTATAAACTACATAGATAAGAACAGAACATCCAAGACCGGTAAGCGAACTTACCTTAGAACCTCTAGCGTAGCAGTCAGATTTTTACACCAATGCGCCCCAGAGTACCTTTTTAGATAAGAAAACTTAATGTTCCAACATGTAACAAAACACTATTGTACTTTTTTTTTTAAACCAACTACGGAGGTTTCTTGCCGGCTTCTCCCCTTAGATAGCATTCCGAATCGGTGGTAGATTAAAAAATTACGATTAGTCTATTTAAACATAACATAAACACACGCCGTAATTAATCCCTCGAGAGGGAAAGGCAGAGGTGTTACACACCGCATCTCGCATGTTTATGTTGAGTCTCAGTGTGACAGGTTGCGAATCTGTCGCCACTATCCGGGCACATCGAGGAACATGGCAGCTACAAATTACGGCAATCCGTGACTCGAACCCTCGACCTGTCGGATCGGTTCGGTCGGTTAACCAAGGCACGTAACAAACTGAGCTATCACGTCCTAAATAAAAACATTTTGAATTTGAATTATTCATGTTTTTAATAATTAATCAGTTTCCCGGAGTGTTCTTGCTAAAATGAAAATGAATTACCATTCAAAATCTTAGTATCGAATTAAGTCATTATTATTGTTAAGGTACAAATTGTCTATTGTTTCTGCTATCATTAAAGATTATGTTTGCTTGTCAAACAATAACTGACTAATCTACACTTCAGCTGTTTAATTAATCGCGTAATTAAAACAAACATGATAAATACTGATTACATGGATTTTTTAAAGCCTACATTACTTAAATGAAGCTTTTATACAACGCTGAGGACAAACAAGCAGGCGGTTCTCCTGATGGAAAGTGATACCGCTGACTATTGACGCGACGTACTTTATTTTACAATGGTTCAGGTTTGAAGAAATAATAGGGAATATGCATGAAATTTAATTTGATTATTCAATCAATTTATCGTAAAGTACGTGAAAATGGTATATTTACAGTGAAAACAGAATAAGAACTGAAAGATAATCAAGGGAGATATAACCAAGCAAATTTATATCGCTTATCAGAACAACCTGTTCTATGGAAGTTGTATAGCGCCCGTGTACTTTGACGTCATTATACATATTGGATCTCTTGTCTAACCAACGACTTTGAAGCTTTATAGCTTAGTTAATTAGACAGATATTTGAGAAAATGTAACGGATTTGTGTATATTGTGTGGTAAAATATAATTCATAGATTTAAAAAAGTCATGCGTATCAAATGAAAATAAAATAAAATAAATACAATCATATTCAAATGTCACATAAAAGTCATTAGTAAAATTAGAAAACGATGAGCAATATATCAGTAAAATTACAAAGTCAAAACAGACAATAATAATTATTAAAAACGGTAAAAACACAAAATGTAGGTTACGGTCCTAAATAACAGTAATAAAAATCAAAATATAATTCAGAATTTAAAAAACACTCCTTCAATAAAAGATGCTAAACTTAATTCTAAGAACTTTGGGTCTGTCAGAGGCTTTGATTTTTACCATGAAATTTGCTGGTCAGATGTTCCGGTCGGTGAACCCTAGGTATCGGGGCACACCCGCCACTGTGTCCCACTGCAACTCCTGTTCAACAGTGGCGTCCTTTGATCGAATAATCAACAAATAATGCAGCTGTGCAATAACGCACGGGCTGTGCCCGGACACTGCCGGCTGTCTTGAACCCTATGTATATATAAACTAATTAGATTTATGTATACAGGGTTCTATCCAGGCGTATCTAGGTATATTTTTCAGGGGGGCCTGACCCCTGACTTGCCGACGCGATGCAGCAGAGTAGACACTCAATGTATAATCAATTATTTCGTGCGTTTAGTATAACTTATAACTCATAAAAACTTCACACTTACTGGAAGTTTATTATAGTGATAAGGAGTTCTCAGTATTTTGGCGTCCATCATAGAATTTCGAATCGGTAGACCAACATCCTAGGGTGACATATTGTTTCGCTTACCAATCTTGGATGTAGTATTCTTATCTATGTAGTTTATACCATATCGTTGCTTAGTGCCTGCGATACAAGGTTATATCTTAGTGCAGGGCTGCAATACATACTGCAGGGCTGAGTCAATGTATGTGTCGTGATGTGGTTATCACTAGACCATACTAGGGACGGGCGCGAACCACTCGCCCCCTCCCCAATATACGTCTTTGGTTATAGTTAAGTTGGTTAGTTAACAGTCACATGACCGATTACGGAAAAGCTAATTGTCTAATCATGTGACGGACGGACGGACTGAGCAATTTATATGCATATCATTAACGCTAGGCAAGGTTAAATGTGATCGATTTTCCTGGACAATTATGGTTTTAAAACTCAAATATATCTCTTTTTAACACGATTTTATTCGTTTGTAGTATTTATTTACCGACCGACCCGACCCGACAGGTCGAGGGTTCGAGTCTCGGATTGCCGTACGTTGTAGCTGCTATGTTCCTCATTGTGCCCGGATAGAGGCGACAGATTCGCAACCTGTCACACTGGGACTTGACATAAACATGCGAAATGCGGTGATTAACACCTGTGCCAACCTCTCGACGGATTACGGCGTGAGTTTATGTATGTGTATATTTATTTATTCACTTTAAAATTATAATTACATATAGTATGTCAACCATGAGTTCGTTTAGTTTTCCTACACGTCAGGTAACATGGATTACTACAGTGATACTTAATTCTTCATCAATCCGTTAGAGGCGCTTTACAAAGATTCCTACAAATTTGTAACTGCAGTCGCAAGCGGTAATTGAAGGTAAAACTCATGGTAGCCACACAGGTGGTTGTTCTATGAGATCGTCTGGATTTGTACCACCCTCATTTCTATTTACAACGGGACGCAGTATCGCTTTCCTTCAGGAGAACCGTCTGCTTGTTTTCAATTATGTATAAAATTTATAGTAAATATTGAATCAACGAATTAAAAAGAGACCTTGTGCGGTTCACACTAGTGTGTGAAATGGGACAGACTCAAAAATAAATATGAATGAATGATACATATAATTAGTCATATTAAAATCAAATCAAATGCAAACACCTAATAATAGTATGTACGTATGTATGTGTGTTACCTATTGTGTATTTTTTATGTTTAATCAAAGAGTGTTTGAGGTGGATGGTTTTTTAAATTAACTAGCTTTTGCCCGCGGCTTCGTTCGCGAAGTCGAAAACGGTCCTGAAAGGATTTTTTGTTGATTTTTTACGTTTTTAATTTCGTTTGAATATATATATATATAATGTTAAAATGTTTGAATTTAACCATCTTTATTTTAGTATAGTGATTTAAAGGCTAAATAAACATGAAAGATATATAAATGAAACAAATAAATCAAAAATATAAATATATGTTATGAACACGAAGCTTGGCCTTTTTATTTTATTATTATTTATAAAATAATAATATATATAATATTTGTATATATGCATAATTTCAACTAATTAAAAATTAAATAGTAATTTCTTGTAATTTTAAAAATTTAAATCATTATTATAAGTAGCTGTCAAATAACATAAGGTACCAAAAAATAAAATAAGGTTCTTATATTTTCTTTGATTATTTAATTATCAAAGTAAGTTATAAATAAATAAAAATATATAATTAATTTATACCACAAAAAAAAATCTGCCAATATTTATATATTACATTACATAGTGTAGGCGTAAGTCCAGTCCAAATAACAGATTCATGTTGACAGCCATTAATTCATATATTATTTACTATTCAATATATATGACACCTCCTCCAAATGGTCACCTAGTAACCTGTCATCTCACTGTCTTGTCAACGGAAGTGAAATCATTTTTTTATTGAAATGGACTTAAAATAAGTACTATTAAATCGTCAAAATTATTTTTAAACCACCACCAGTTCGGAATGCCTGTCTACGGGGAAGAATCCTGCAAGAAACCTCCGTAGTTGCTCTTTTTAATATCAATCTTTCATTACAATCTTAGTTATAGTATAGTGTTACAAAAAAAAAAATATTGATATCTACAGATGTCGCTAAAAACATTTTATACAGACGAAATATAACAATAAACAAGTACCTACTTAATAAGTCATATTGAATTTAAATGAAGTTAAGTTAATACATGAACTACTGGAGTTGCAACAAAGACCAAACTGATAAAAGCTAGCAGACGTCACGATTTTTTTAAATAACCACATCACGACACACACATTGACTCGGCCCTGCACTAAGTATCGTAAGAACTTGTATCGCAGGTGCTAAGCAACGATATGGTATATACTAAATAAATAAGAATACAACATCCAAGACCGGTAAGCGAGACAATGCGTCTTGCAAATAACACAAAGTCCCGCCCCGCCGGGATTCGAACCTGGAACCTCTAGTGTAGCAGTCGGCTGTTTACACCACTGCGCCACCGAGGTCCGAGGTATAGTTTACAAATAATAATTTTAATAAATACAAAGCCAATATGGGCCTAGCACGCTTCAACTGCGTGAAAACTCTGAAATCTGTTTCTGATGATCAAGTTTATTGCGGGTCCCAAGACAGCCGGTAGGGTGTCCGGGCACAGCCTGCGCGTCATTGCACAGCTACATTATTCGTTGATTATTCGATCACAGTTGATCCTGGTGAACAAAAGTTGCAGTGGTGGGACAGAGTGGCGGGTGTGCCGCGAAGCCAATAATATGAATAAATCTGAATATTATGTCTAACAAATATACAATAGGAACACTTTATTGTATTTATTGTTCACTAGTTTAGCGATAATGGCTTATTCATAAAAGGTACTTCTATCCTTGATAATATTATCAACGAAAAAGTTTTTAAGGATGTATGGATGTTTGTTACTCTCTCACGCAAAAACTACTGAATGGATTCTAATGAAACATTACAATTTTAGCGTATACAACAGACTAACACAAAGATGGTTATGTATGGTTGGAAATGTAACGATAAATTTCAAAGTAATTAAAAATCATAGTAGTATCATTTTTGACGTCTACGCAGACGAAGTCGCGGGCAAAAGCTAGTTTAAGATAACTTGTAACCAAGGGTTTTAGCAGCGCACGCCATAATACTCGTAGCTTGCAGATGACAGAATTTTTTCCTATTTACTTGTCATTTATCGTGATATTTTGGACAATTCTCACAATAACTCAAAAAAATATAGCCTATGTGTGTGCCTGATGTATAAGCTATATTATTGTAAAGTTTAATTAAAATCCGTTCAGTAGTTTCTTCGTGAAAGAGTAACAAACCAAATACCAATATAACTTGGGCCTCTTTAAGGCAAGAGTGAATAGGTTTCTCCTAGATCCACCTTAGACCTCATCGCCGCTTAACATCAGGTGGGTTTGGGGTCAAATGCCTGCCTGGTCATGAATAAAAAATAAAAAAAAAACAAACATCCATTCATGCTTAAAACTTTCGCGTTTATAATATTAGTAAGGATTTGTTATGGATATTGAATAAATTGAGCTTAATGAAGAGTTCGCATAAAAATCCCATGACAATTTCCGTGCAACTTTTTAGGAGTTTGACAGACATACAAAAACTGACATCTATAGAATAAAACTGGTCAAGTGCGAGTTTGACTCGTACCAAGGGTTCCGTACAACCGTGTAGGGATTTAAATAGTTTGTTTAACATGAGAATCGAGTCTTGAAAACATCTCACGGTTTTTTCCGATTATGTATTATTTGTGCAACGGAAGATCAGCGTCGGTCTCGTAAGAGCTGACACAATGCTGAGTTGCATACCCTTTCATGGTTGTAACACAGAATCTTAATGTAATCGTTTAGGTTAATACATATTCCTTATTAAAAAACTGTGATGTGAGATGCTGTGTTATTTTATGAATAAAGTTCTTACTTAATTACTTGTGATGTAACGACAAATATACGGTTTTCTTATATTTCCGATACTTGTACTATATGACAGACCTTCTTACCAAATTTCATGATTGCAGGTCAACGGGAAGTATCCTTTAAGTTTTGGTCCCCTTGAGTATATCAAGATATGTGGCAAAAACGGAGCATAAACAGCAGTATCTTTTGATTGAATTGACTTAGAAGGTTGATTATTTCACTGTTCCAAGGGTTTGCATACTTGTATATTTGATATTAATTTCAGCTCGATACCACTACGCGTTCCTGAGAAAAATGACCATGACATTCAGAAAGACGGACAAAAACGTGATCAAGGGTTCCGTTCTTTCATTCGGACGTACGGAATCTAAACTTCGTCTAAAATCAACTGACAGCTACGACCCAGTTATAAAAAAGTGAAAATTTACAATATAAATAACAAACAAACACACTTTCGGAAATAAGTTATGCCATTTTGAAATATACCTAGTTATATTGTCTCTTTAGCCACTGATGGCTTCCAGCTATATCTACAACGAAGGTACTGGAGGTCGAACATGTCCTCAATTACTGACGGATCCAGGGGCTAAAGGGATGAGCCCCCTGAGCATTTGAATAGGGAATATGCATGACTTTTTATTTAATTATAAAAATTCGATACCACATACATACACAAATCCGTTACATTTTCTCAAATATCTGACTTATTAACTAAGTTATAAAGCTTCAAACTAGTTGATTAGACAGAGAGATCCGATATGTACAATGACGTCAAAGTACCCGAGCGCCATACAACTTCCATAGAAAAGTTGTTCTGATGAGCGAGATACCGTACCATCCCTTCTGGAAGCCATTGCGGTCATTTTTTTTCGACTTATAGGACAGAGTGCCTTAGAATAAGAGTATTTCTAAATATAGCTATTATATTTAATTAAGTTTTTACAGATATCATTCAAATGCTTTATTGTTCAAAATTGCACCCGTTTTGATTTTATAAGATTTTACAAAAAAGCTCTAAGCTTATTTTAACCTTGCTCAATAAAACGTGCAAAAAATTTCACGGTCGGTAAACGTTGGATGAACACCCTCCGCGTTGTCTAGACATGGAAATTAAGCAAGAAACAACCTTAATTCGAAAGCAAAAGAGCGTTGGCACGGCAAATGGGAGGCAGTTACAAAAACCAAGATGGCCGCTAAAACTTTATCATATCCAGTTGAAACTGGTTAGAGCCAGAACGCGGCGGTCTCGCGTAGTGCATTGAACTTTGCAAAAATCGTATTTTTTCAAAGATTTTTGAGTGAAAAAAGTGTTAATTTAGAAAAAAAACAATCGGTAAAAATTTATCGGACTTATAAGTAGCACATTGCAAACCTTTTTTTTGGGGTGTTTTTTTTTCGTCTTACTTCAACAATTTGGAAAAACTTAAAAAAAAGCAACAATAAATTCATTCAAAATGAATGTTGTGATAAATTGAATCAAATTCGAACAACCGAAAAGAATCTGACATAACAAAATTTATTTTTTACGATAAGTACAGAACTAATTTAAAAAAACATTTAAGCAGAAATAAATAGGTATGTACATACAAAGCATATTAAAATTCTTCAGCTGAACGGTACATATATATAAGTTAGATTATTTCCCGTCATTTCTTACGAGGAAATAAAAACAAGTTCCGATGTTACAATTTCGTAAGCCATTCAATTATGTAATTGATTATAGTCAGACTCTATGATGAGTAATATGTGGTTTTTATTTCTTCTGATGGCAATAACTTTGAGTATTGATATTATTTGAGTATTGATGAAGAATGAAATTTATTGACATGAGTAAAAAAATATTAAGAACAATGGAATGATGAATCTGCCTACAGTAACATGCTAGTACTGTTATTGTAGACTCTAAGGAGTTGCTTGGGAGGTGAAAAAGATTGCCAAATCGTCGTATTTCACTTTCTCCACACTTGTACAGCACTACAGATATTCATTGGTTAAAAAATTTGCATTTTGAGTACATTTTGCTGATATACGAGAATAGAAAATAAAAAAGAAAACATTATCTGACATTTCCAGTTCCCGCCTAGTACCGTTTTTATTCTTTATCCGATAAGGCAAAGATAATTAGCCGATACAGCACTGTTTTTTGTTATTTAATGGTTTTTAGTACCTAGCCCATATGACGTCGAAATAGTTCTACAGAATCTAGCCTTTGGTAATTATACCGGAAAGAAATTAAGTTTATAGTTTTACACTCATAAGAATTTTTCTTATTCGAACTTTTCGGTTAATACTTACGAAAAGAGAGACTTAAATATTTCGGGCCGGGAATTTTGTATTACAGAGGTAAAAAGGATCCTATATATCAACTCAAAATTTAAGAATACAATAAATAGTAAAGTCCATTCCAAGAAACGAGTTCCCAAGGAAAATCATCCTTAAATACATTGGTTAATGCGTGACCTTCACTATGCAAGGTAAACCCTTCCTTAAGGGTATACGTACATATATCCGAGCCGAACGCGCCTCGCACATCTATCCGCACCAAAATAATTGACCGCAACGAAAGAATCGAACGCGCTGAAAATAGAAGATAGATTGTGTTGCATATGATTTGTAATTTATTTATTTATAGTTGAAATTTGTTATTAATTTTATGTTTTTGTTACGTTTGAAATAATTAAGTTATTGGGGTTTCCCGGTTAAATATTAATAATAAATAAAAAAATCTAATTCTAAAATTTATTTTCGTTCGATTCGTTCGGTTCGGATTAGTGTGCGTTTACCTTAAATCTGCCTGACTTCGCTTATTATGTTGCTCATCGTTGAACGCGAATGACCAATAAGCTGAGAGTATTTGCTCCCTGAGTTCGTAGGACATTGTATAGTTATTCGAACGAATAAAGAACTCACGTAGGTCTGACTAAGAACGTTCAGATTATGCTATTGAAGTTATTTTTTCACAGGCCTGTACGTGTATATTGTATCAATGTGTTTACTGGAGTTTACTCAGAAAAGAGCTGTCAAATCAGAAATATGGTCCAATGTTGTTTGTATATGGAATATCTGTACAATACGCGTAAAATAGTGAAACACCTGATGTCAATTTTGCTTCACTTCCTGCTACTGAACTCTAAGTACCGCGCTCTCACGACTGGCCAGTGAGTTCGTTACATTGGATCAGTGTTATTTTTACATTTTTGTAAAGTTTAATATTATTTTTTGATAAAATAAATACGAAAACAATATGTACTAAAGTCGTAGGAAAGTCTTGCTCGTGACTAGTGTTGCTAGCGGTACTATGACATCGATGGCAGGAAGCGACGCCATTTTGACGTATTCAGCATAGCTGTCAGGTTTTTTACCATTTTACGGGAATTATATTTATAAACAATGATAGAAAGTTATAAATTTCATAGCATATTTTAAATATTTGTACGCCTGTCAGGCAGGTTTTTCTGTGACTAAACTATGATATCTGTATTTAACGAAAATATTACAAATAAATATTCATTCATTCATTCATTCAAAGTTTAAAAACATTTTGATATGAAAGTAACAATAACTTGATTTGAGGTAACGGGTCCAGTACATGATTGTTAAGAATAAGATTAGATTCACAGCCGACTGAGAGGTTTTGGGTCCGGATTCCCTTGGGAGCGGAACATTGTGTTATTTGCAAGACGCATTGTTTCGCTTACCGGTCTTGGTTGTAGCATTCTTATCTATGTAGTTTATACCATATCGTTGTTTAACCTGTTACACTAATTCTTATGATACTAACTGCAGGGCTAAGGCAATGTGTGTGTCGTGATGTAGTTTATCCATTTATTAATATATCTAGAATATACGCTCAATTAATTAAAAATACAATCTTATTCGTCATAGTAATTACAAATGAAATAACATTTATGGCATTTGTATCATATCCATCACATATGACCCAAAGTCATCGAATTATTGATAAGTTGTATTTTAAATTAGATGATTTTATATTATAAGATATCAATAAGTAGATTTCGAAGTTTAAGTTTGAATTCACTTACTTTTATTGGTAGATATTCCTTTATCGCTTGATAGTAATCTATGTCTGAAGTAGTTTTATCTAGAGCTATTGATTTTTATGTGTAATCTGAGATAATAAACGTATACCGTACCGTATAGTATTTATTGTGCTGTGAGTAGATAATCTATTGACGACCTCGGTGGCGCAGTGGCGTAAACAGCCGACTGCTACGCTAGAGGTTCCGGGTTCGAATCCCGGCGGGGGCGGGAGTTTGTGTTATTTGCAAGACGCATTGTTTCGCTTACCGGTCTTGGATGTTGTATTCTTTTTTATTCAGTATATACCATATCTTTGCTTAGCACCTGCGATACAAGTTCTTACGATACTTAATGCAGGGCTGAGGTCAATGTGTGTGTCGTGATGTGGTTATTTATACGAAATACGATTTATTTATTTGATGCCTGGAACGCCAAGAGCGTCGCCAATGCGTTTCCCATGTAGAGGTAGAGATGTTACCCTCTCGTATCGGCAATTACACTGGCTCTCCAATCCTTTAAACTGAAACACAGCGAACTGCTTCACGTTGTAAATAGAAAGGAGGGCGGCACAAGCCCAGACGATCTCGCACGTAGATCTACAACCGCAATTTAAATCGTATTTTTATAAAACATCCTGGGCAAAAAAGCAGAGATTCTTCTCATGGAAAGTGATACCGCCTATTGACACGTCGATGCCCTTGATGTCCGGAACGCCAAGAGCACATTGCTTTCCCCATGTAGAGGTAAAGATGTTATACATCTTAAAACAAATTTTTACAAAATATCTCCATTGTTCTTTCCCGTGACTGAAAACTGAATCGATCTCACGGTAGAAACGTAATACAAATGTACAGATAAGCTCCATTATTGTATATTATAAAATTTAAACATAATTTTACTATCATTTGCCTCGAGGTCATTTTCATGTACCTAAATACATAAATATAACGTTTACATTAAAATCCCTTGCTTGAATTATTTATACATAGATTCAACTTAATCTAAATACTCCTATATACCTTCCAAGTATATATAGCAATATCAAGATTTTTATAACGATAAAAGTGAGATTAAATTTATTTGACGTCAATAATTTTCAAATACATATATATCTATGGCTGTGATTAATGACTGTGTTATATATATTACCTATAAAGAAGTCATTTATGTGTAAGGTTATTATAGTGGACTCATCAATTATTAATAATATAGCTTCAAGTTGAGAGTAAATTGAAATTTCCTTGGCAAGCTCCACTTTAGGCCGCATCATCACTTTTTGACACCCCGGTGGCGCAGTTGTGTAAACAGCCGACTGCTACGCTAAAGGTTCCGGGTTCGAATCCCGGCGGGGGCGGGACTTTGTGTTATATGCAAGACGCATTGTTTCGCTTTCCGGTCTTGGATGTTGTATTCTTACCTATGTAGTATATACCATATCGTTGCTTAGTTCCAGGGACACGTTCTTACGATACTTACTGCAGGGCTGAGTCAATGTGGGTGTCGTGATGTGGTTATTATTATTATTATTATCACTTCCCATTACTATAATCTTTAAAAACACCATGCCATTCGAGGCAGTCCTTAAGTGGCTTATGTTTTTTTTTGGCTTACCAACATTTTTACCACACTTATTTCCTTAATGGTTGAAGAGCATACTACAAGAGCCTTAAACTTGAATGACATGGTGACTGGAAGAGTGAGACAGGGCTATATAAAAATTCTTCGGTGAATGGTTCATAACGTCATCGTAAAAAAGCCCGGCTAATAAATGCTTGGGGCACACCCGCCACTCTGTCCCACCACTGCAACTCCTGTTCACCAGGATCAACAGTGGCGTCCTTTGATGGAATAATCAACGAATATTGCAGCTATACAATGACGCGCAGGCTGTGCCCGGACACCCTATCGGCTGTCTTGGGACCCGCAACGAACTTAATCAGAAGAAATAGGAGGTAGTAAGAAACCGATTACAGACTTCCCTCCAAGCAAAGCGAAGACAGCAATAGAAATGGCCCATAGGCCAAATACTAAGGTGGAGACAGTCAGGAAAAGCCTGACTGTCAAAACACCACATTTAAATAATAAATGCTCATAGTAAGAAAAGTTCATGCAGTTCAACTTTTGCCCGCCTATATGAGGTTATATGTAGTAAGTTTTATTCTTTCATTTTGAATTGGTTGATTTAAATTCCTGATATAAAGGTTTATTCATGCTAAGAACATTCAGAGTGATCACCAAAAAAAACTGCTACTAAAGAATCGTCAAATAAATTTAATATTTTTCTTGAAAATTAATCTAACAATGGTTCGGAAAAATAAAACTGACGAAGATACCGACATCGTATCTCTTAATATGATAGTAATAATAGCCACATCACGACACACATTGAATCTGTCCTACAGGTAGATTGTAGAATCTTGTGTCGCAGGTGCTAAGCAACGATATGGGATAAATAACATAGATAAGAATACAACATCCAAGGCCGGTAAGCGAAACAATGCGTCTTGCAAATAACAAACCCAGGACATGTTGCGTAGCAGTCGGCTGTGACACCCCTGCGCCACAGAGGCCTAAGAAATCGCTTGTAGGATAAATTGCATCATTAGGTATATCGATTCATATTGGATTTCATCACAGTTTCATATGACCAAGGTGTATATGCATTACATGGGGTTAACTAATGTATATGTGGCACAGCATTAGCCCCGGAGCGCACGTTCGCTTTTTCAACGCGCGATTTAAAGCGTTCAAATGAAGCGTTGTTGCGAATGAAACCAAACCCTCTAACCACAAAAAAGAGAGTGTACGGAACTAAAACAGAAGTAAAGTCTAGTTCAGCCAAAAAAAACAATTATTAAACGTAAAATTCGTCGCACAAACTTGGCGCCAATCAAGTGTTTGCGGTGAGTGTCAATCGCGCATGCTTCCTTCCCAAACCTTCCAACCTTTCGCGTCCGTGAATGAATTGTGGATGATGTCTATGTGTGCGTTGATAAAGCATTGTATGGAGCTTTACTTCTGTACTGACAATTTTGTGGTATATCAATACTCAAGGCCAGAAATCGAACAGTTTCGAACATGGTTATCAGTTTGTTTCATTTTCAACGCGCGCTGAATAACAGTTCGTGCGTATGGGCTCGAAGTGTGTTATGAGAAGCGTTGTGTTTACAATGGTATCGTTTGTATCGGATGTCGGTTTGAATTAACTGTACACTTCCTATGAGTTCACTCATTAGTGCATTTGTCTCTGCTTGCATACAGAGACACGTGTATCTTGAAATACCTAATATATTTATTTATAGGTCCTAAAACAGATAAAAATCGTTAAATTGTAAAGAAAAATTAACATAAAAATAAAGCTAGACTGTTTATCCTTACAGTTGAACACAACATTTTCATTCACAACAAATCACATTACTAAAAGTACCAAATAACAATAAAGTAGGAACACTTAAAAACTTTTTTTTCAAAGAATACTTACATATAAATTTATTATGATCAGTACAGTAGTTTTAATACAATCATTCGTTCCGAAATTTATAACAAAGATTTTTTTAAATTTTGAATTTGTGGTTAAAAACATCAATTTCTTTCACCTTTACAAATTATATCGTTGTAAGTGCGTAATATATTACTAGAGTTTTGCTCGGAACTATGAAATCGCAACCCCTCACATCTGTGTGTCCTGGTGTGTCGGTATTTAATTCCACCGGCTCCACTTCATCAACGGGACACAAGACGTCGAAGTAGTTCTATCATGTCGTTGCTATCTAACCAACCGGAGTAAACGCTTTCGAAAAGCCTTTTATTATGCATATGCCGATGTGTTCCCTGATAAATATAAACTGGGGCTCTTTAAGGCAAGAGTGAATAGGCTTTGTGACGACCTCGGTGACGCAGTGGTGTAAACAGCCGACTGCTACGCTAGATTCCGGGTTCTAATCCCGGCGGGGGCGGGACTTTGTGTTATTTGCAAGACGCATTGTTTCGCTTACCGGTATTGGATGTTGTATTATTATCTATGTAGTATATAAACCATTACGTTGTTTAGTGCCTGCGATACAAGATTATATCTTAATGCAGGACTGAGTCTATGAGTGTGTCGTGATGTAGTTGTTGTTGTTGTGTTCTCCTGGGTTCCACCTTAGACTCCATCGCCGCTTAACATCAGACGGGATTGAGGTGAATTGCCTGGTTCTAAATATAAAAAGATGATGTGTATGACTGTTAAATTCAAAAATATTTATACAGCATATTAGCAACATTGAGGTTAGCCTTTTTAACTTGAATCTTAATCAGAAATACAAACACACGTAACATAAACTCACGCCGTAACCCCTCGAGAGGGGTTGGCAGGGGTGTTAAAAACCGCATTTCGCATGTTTATGTTGAGTGTGAAGGTTGCGATTCTGTCGCCACTATCCGGGCTCATTTAGTAACATGGCAGCTACAACTTACGGCAACCCGAGATTCGAACCCTCGACCTTTCGGGTCGCATCGGTCGGTTAACCAAGGCACGTAACAAACTGGGGTACCAAGAGCATGTGCATGAAATTTAATTTATATTTGTATGCCGGCAACGGTCTTATTTGTTGATTCTAAACTAAATTTGCTAATATCTTATACACATGTCAAACAAATAAAATTTTCTTATTAATCTTATTTACGTTCTCAATAAAATAGAAACACACTTATATGCAGTCATTCCAATTCACGGAGGCCTATTTGCTATGCATGTGATTTGACGTTCATATGCACATCACTATAGTGTACGCCATCTCTCTTCTTATTGGTTAAATTCTTCCCTTTTGTCGGGAAAGGCAAAGGGCTTTAGCCCATACAGCACAAGTCTTCCGTGTTATAATTTTCTTCTTTCTCAATTATTTCTACAGTAACAAGCTAGTAATGTTACTGTAGTTTTTTAGTTATGTGGAAGATGACGAAAATAGCAAGCAAATCGTCGTATCTTTCTCCACACTAGTACAGCACTACAGATGTTCACTGGATAAAACATTAGCATTTTACATATTAAACTCTGCTGATATACAAGAAAAGACAATAAAATAAGAACATTTTAACCGCCACTTCCCGTTACCGCCAAGTAACTCGCGTCATCTCTCTACTGAGCTAGCTCAAGGTTCCACACACTGAAACTAAACTAACACAACCTTAATCAAACCGTCTTCGTGAAATAGAATAACTGTAAACAATCAAATTTGTAAAAAAATTCACATGAAATTACTAACAGCGGACTTGAGACATCCTCCTTTGTTTTAGAAGTTCGTTTTGAAAAATATGAAGGATGTTTTTTGTAATTGATTTCTATAGGTGACAGTGACAAGTGACAGTTACAGGCCATAACTCAATTTTCACAGTAAATTCCTTTTGGATGAATACTTCCGTATTGCTCACGACGCAAGTTAATTGTCAAAATATATTATTTTTAGAGATTTTATATTGATGTTAAAAATGTAAATTTACTTAGGCTTCTCGCCAACGACCGACTTTTTGTATGACCGATAATAATCGGGCCGATTTTTAAGCCTAGTCTGATTGAACGATTTTGTGACAGAGTGTTTGTGGGACGTGTACGTTACAATATTGCAAAAATAATCGCATCACGACACACACATTGACTCGGCCCTGCACTAAGATAATCTTGTATCGCAGGCGCTAAGCAACGATATGGAATACTACATAGATAAGAATACAACATCCAAGACCGGTAAGCGAAACAATGCGTCTTGCGAATAACACAGTCCCGCCCCGCCGGGATTCGAACCCGGAACCTCTAGCGTAGCAGTCGGCTGTTTACACCACTGCGCCACCGAGGTCATCATTACTGACACTATGTGAGATATTTTTTATTATTTAATTCTTCTTTTTAAGGAAAATCGTCTATACACTGGTCGAAGCAGAGGGCGTACTAGCATAACGTGATATAACGTAAAAACCCACCAATAAGCAAAATGTCAGATATTATGTTATTTTATTGTGTAAGCATATAAAAACATATACATATAAAACATTCAATTATCGCCTTTAATTCATATTTAATTTACTTTTCAACAGAACTGCTCCTAACGGTCACCAAGTAACAGTACCCGCGATCTCATCGTTAAATGAGCGGAAGTCACGATGTTTTCTAAAAAGTTAATCCTTAAAAGTTTACATATCATGCATAAACTCACGCTGTAGTGCCTCGGGAGGGGTCGGCAGAGCTGTTATATATGTTTATGTTGAGTCCCTGTGTGACAGATTGCGAAACTGTCGCCACTATCCGGGCACAATGAGGAACAATGTGCGACAACCCGAGACTCGAAACCTAAACCTGTCGGGTCGGGTCGGTCGGTTAACCAAACTTAGCTAAATACAAATAAATTTGATGTTACGCAAAATATTGAATATGATTATACTAGGTTTGTACCCGACTGAACGTTTATCATTTCGTTTGTACCTCAAGGGGGTACAATATATGGGGTGTGAAAGTTTTTGGCAAACAGGTTCAATAAAAAATCATTTGTACCCGATTGTACCGCAAGAGATTAAATAAACTATTAATTATAAAATTATTAAAAATTTACGTAAAGTTACGTAACAAACTAAGCTACTCATTCAGTTTACATATAATTTTAATAGAATAATCGATTCACTTAGTCAATAATATGAATCGATCTTAACATAACAAATGCACCTTATAATTTTAACAACTACAATATACGCCAGTGCTGCTCTCTGCCGCGCGAACATTGCAGTAATACTTCCTTTTAACGGAAAAGGCAAAAGGCATCAGCTTATGCAGTCCAAGTCGGAAGCGCGAGTCATTATTCTTTATTTTTAGAACAACAGATAGTTCAATTCCTATTTTTAACTGGTTTTAGATTGATTAATAGTGCCTACAATAAACTCATCCCGTACTTAATCAATTCACAAGAAGTTGTTGACGTGGTTTGATTCAGATTTACGAGCTTCGGCATGAGCATTTTAAGTTTTATGACGTCTTTGTTACATGACATGACATTACATGACTTAAATATTTTCTTTCCACCGACTGCAAATAAGAACACACCAATTTTTCCATACAAACCGGATCTGAACTTGCGGGTTGACTAGATTGAAACATGTTTGACCTTATTAAATTTCACCTCTGTCGTTTCATCTAAACTAAACTTGACTTTGAGGTGTCAGTCACAATTTTCTAACTGTCTTTTCTTATATATCAGCAGAATTGAACGTGTAAAATGCTAGTGTTTTGACCAGTAAACATCTGTATTGCTGTGGAGAAAGTGAAATACTACGATTTGGCTGCGCTTTTCGTCATCTCCCAATGAACCCGTTAGAACCTACAGTAACCGTACTAACATGTTACTGTAGGCAGATTCATCATTTTCATTGTTCATCTTTTCATCTTCATCTTATTTATCATCTCAACATCTTCAAGAATGAAGAAATTATAATTACTGATGATTAGGCGGTATGGTACCAAAACCAATGCCGTTAAAGAAATACATAAAAAACTTTATTTGACTAAAATATTATTACACTGACAGACACACATAAACCTTCATATAACAAGTGAAACATTATATGGTATACAACTTAAGTAAAAAATCCAAACAGCTTAGGTTTTAGGTAAATAATGTTCGTGTGTATTAACCTTATATACAAACATTATTATTTATGGGTAAAAAAGCAGACGGTTCGCCTGATGAAAAGTGATACCGATGCCCATTGATACGACGATGCCCTTGAGTCTGAAACCGCAAAGAGCAACGCCAATGCGTTGCGAATGTACAGGTAAAGATGTTATACATCTCTTGCTGGTAATCACACCGACTCTCCAATCCTTCGAACCGGTCAACTAATTTAGTAATTGTGTATTCAGATGCGGTTGTATAAAAACTGGGCAAGTACCTTTGTTTAAATTGTAGTTTTATAAAAAAAAAACAAATAAAAAATTTAATAAGGATGTAATCGCAGGCTAAAACAAATTTTCTAATGAAAAATAAAATGTAGTTTTTCTTTAAAAAAAACTGCTTGAAATCCAAATAGAAACATAATTGATTTGCATATAAAAAGCAATTTGCCTCAATGGTAAGTATTTATCAATAAACACAATACTAGAAACCGCCTGTTTACCCTCCACTTTAAGAGTTACAGATAAATAATATTATTCGAACTATCTCAGATAAAGGCACTAATTAGAAGTAGTAATTACTGGATTTATGAATACCTAACCAAAACAATGGTCCTTAGAGATCTTAGTACACAAACTCTATTACCACCTTTGCTATGCACTCTTCTTGGATATAATCATTTACATATGTACTTGTACTTACTATATACAGAAAGTTAATCTAAATAAAATATCTAAATAAAAATAAAAGCAAAGTGACAAACGAAAAAAACCCACTAAAAATCGTATTCGAAATTCAAAAATATCTTTATGTAAGACCTAAAAAACACCGCGAAAAATTAGATTCATGCATTCAAGAATTCAGTTGACGTAAGACCTAAAAACACCGCTCTAAAAGTCGAAATTTAAAAATCTAAATCAAGATGGCCGACCTTCTGACAAAGATCAGAGAGTTAAAGAACAACAAAAAGAATGTTCGGAACAGTCTGTACTCTATGGTTTCCTGCAGTGACTTGACGCCTGGGAGTTTGGACGTGTGGGTGGACCTACCAGATACCATCAAGTATGACCCAGCACTGGCGCCCTTCAAGCAACTTTATGAGCAGCATCATGGTATGTACATTGTTTAAGTTGAACTTTATTATATGGCCCACTAACGAATTGTTTAAGGACCGATAAATCATCGGGCAGATTTGTCCCCAGATTTTTTTACTGACTATTTTGTGGCCGATTTTATGGGGCGTGGGAGTTTTCAATCTATATTATTATTGATATTAACACCAACAAAAAATTGGTCACCGAACACTCGTCGTGGGGCACTACTTTTTACCATTTTTAAGAGCAAACACTAGGTTTACATCACCAGGAGATAAAGATCAAATCTGAAACCCAAAAACTATTACAAACTTTTTTTTCTGATTAAGAAGGTATCAGTCACGCTGTCACCGGTAGTACGTCCGTGCACGTAGCCTGTGCTGCATTGTACAGCTGCATTATACGTTACAAAGCACGCCACTGTTGATACTGGCTAACAGGAGTTGCGTTGTTTGGCTGAGTAGAGAAGTCGCCATATTTTATTCACAGAGCTGTCATTTATCACGTGGATTACGTAGTGTTGGACGGACAAAGGTCTCCCCCAAATATTACAAATTAGAGCAATCCTGTGTCCTTTCGGTACACACCTTTCAGTTCTTACAAGATCGTCCGTCACCTCCCATTTACTCCAGGATATATACAACATATAGGCCTTCAAAGAAAGGGATTCCTTTTTAAAGGGTCGGCAACGCATCTGCTGCGTCTTTTGCCTGAAGGTGGGCATCCATGGGCATCGGTATCAATTACCATCAGGTGAGCCGCCTGAACGTTTTTGAAACAAAAAAATCTCGCTACGCTACGTTTTACGGCCAGTGGTAACAACTTTAGAACCTTTCTTTTAATCCTAGTGAGTTTTAGAATGCATTGGTTTAATTTCAGGAAAACTCAACGCGTGCACTGCAGAAGAAGGGGACAGAACTATATTTGATAAACACGTAGAGCAGGATGGCGTCATAGAGCAGTCAGAGTTGAAAAATGATGCCACAACTAAAGACAGCGAGGACAGGTTTGAATAACAAAACAAATCCAAATAATTCTTACAATGTCTTGGGGCAATTCACACAAATTTTCTTATAAATTGACTACTATTGACATACTGAAATAGATAGAAAACACCTAAGACCAACCAGCTCCAGCTCCAGCTCCAAACCAAACACCAATATTGGTGTTTAACTCAGTCTGCTCGAGCCGGAATCGAACCCGGTACTTCACGTGTCGCAGAATGCAGACCGTCAGAAGGCCAACAAAGTTATCCTAGAAATATTCCTTTTCAGATATGAAACCATAAAAGTGGGTCACTCAACAATTGGCGGTTAAGTTAATTCATATTAACACAACTGGGTTTTTTTTCCCCCTTACTACCAATTTTTTGTAGGACAAGGACCATTATTATTAACTTATATATAAACCTTCCTCTAGAATCACTCTAGTTATTAAAAAAAACCGCATCAAAATTCGTCTCGTAGTTTTAAAGATTTAACCATACATAGGGACAGACAGCGGGTAGCGATTTTGTTTCATACTATTTAGTGAATATACTGAAACAGATGCGTTCCATTTTTCACAATCAAAATTTGTCACCGATCGTTATAAGTCGTGGGCGGAGAGCATAAAGGCCCTTGGACGCGACGAAATTTGTCGTTAACATGAAGGAAAGGAAAGGCTATGTGTTCACGACAAGATTTTTTTCGATTCGAATCACTTAAATATTTCTTTGTGCCTACACGGTGCGAAAGTTTTCTTACAGGCGTGTTTTGAGTATTTATTGAGGCTTACTAACTTTGCCAGATCGCTTAATTCTGAACATGACTTAGTAACAAGGCTGTATTGAATATAGAATAGAACATAAAAAAATCAGAACAGAATATTTTCTTGACGTTTTAAAGCGCAATTTATCATTTTTCGGGTTTTAGTTTTTGAACGTATTTCTAAAGTGCAGGCAAGCGTTCGACCACAATCTCACTTGATAAATAACGAAAAGAACGAAGGAAGGAGTATCATCTAAGAATATACTTTTCTAAAAAGCCATAAAATAAATATATACAGTGCCTACAGGATTTAGAAACTCCTTTTTAAAATCAGTAAAAAAAAGAGAATAGGGAATATTTTATTTATACCAAAGCACTCTCGCCAATCTGTCCCGCTACTGCAACTCCTGTTAAGTACCAACAGTCGCGTGCTTTGTAACGTATAATGCAGCCGTACAATGAAGCACAGGTTACGTGCTACATACTACCGACTGTCTTGGCATCCGCAACAGTAATAATCAAAAGAAATAGATGGAAGTAAGAAGCAGATACTTATCTCCAAGCGAAAGCACAATTTAAATCAGTGCTCTGATTCATGTTTTATAACATGCTTAGAGATGTAACAATGTCAAGTGATTGCCGGGGCAAAGGGCATGAGGAAGTTACATAAACTAGTAAAGAAGCGCGTAACAATAAAGTAAGAGGTTATTTTTAGCCAAACGTCCAGTACGAAGGAGGTACATAGTATGTCTAATTAGAAAGGCAAAACGTGAGCACTATGTATTTATATTTGTTAAGAACTGTATATACCATGTTTTTAAGCAAATAAATGATTGATTGATTGATCAATTGATCAACGTCGGTCACGTCAGAGCTGACACAAAGCTAAACTGCATACACTGTCATTCTTGTGCATGCACAGCGTCTTAAGTGGTCGCCAACGGTACCACATGTTTTGTACCTCTTTTAATTATTAGGGGATAAACAGATATAATTATAGATTTAAAAGAATCTGATAGCAGCGCTTGCCGTGTCCAATCAAAAATTCAGTTCGAACACACAAAAAAATATTTATACACGTTAGGGTGATTAAAAAAAAAAGTTTTTTTTTTTTTCGTTTGGTACTCTGAAAAGTAGGTTCCTAGACACCTCTAAGAAAGCCTCTCCAAGCATGAGTTCTTAATTGTAACGGGAAGGTCCTCCTTCTTACAGTTTTCTATTTTTTCTTATTATCAGATAGAAAAATTTATATCTCGCTTCCAACTACTTGAAAAAATACCTTGTTCCTTAGATTTTGTAGGAAATTGAATGCTCTACAAAAAAGGTCTCATACGATTTTTTCGTAAACCCAACCGTTTAAAAGATATTAACGGTTAAAGTTTGATTATTTTTGGGATTTTTTTTATTTCTTATGAATTTTGTAACTCAATGAAAAAAATCATTATGAATAATGATACTCAAAAATCCCCTCGAACGAAAATTTTATGTATATATAAAATCTAAGGAACAAGATATTTTTTCAAGTGGTTGGAAGCGAGATATAAATTTTTCTATCTGATAATAAGAAAAAATAGAAAACTGTAAGAAGGAGGACCTTCCCGTTACAATTAAGAACTCATGCTTGGAGAGGCTTTCTTAGAGGTGTCTAGGAACCTATTTTTCAGAGTACCAAAAGAAAAAAAAAAAAACTTTTTTTTTGAATCACCCTAATACACGTGCAGTATTTAGTACTCAAAGAGGCAAATACCTGAAAAGTTGAGCTTGAGACGTTCTGACATTGTAAATTTTGCTTTTACAAATAAAAATTTTGACAATTAATTATAGGGAAATGTTTGGATAATGTCTGTTTTTTGTCGCTGTTTTTCCAAAATGGCGGCGCAGATACGAGGTGGCAGAGTAGAAATTCAGAAAGTGCATATAAGATCTAAAAAACTATACATTTTCAAGACTCCCGGTAATAATCTTTTTTTCGGATTCCGTACCCAAAGTATAAACAACGGGACCCTACTAAGCCTACGCTGTCCGTCTATCTGTATGTCAGCAGGATGTGTCTCATTAACCATAAAAGCTAGACTTTTGAAATTTCCAGGGAATGTTTATTTCTGTTGCCGCTGTAACAAAAAAAAAGAAAAAGAAAAGGGGCTTATAATTTTTTATTTTGTACATATATATTTTTGCTTGCTCTTGTATCTTTTATGAAATTGTTAAGTTATGTTTATATACAGGTATAAGTATAGGATAGGATATAAGTAACCGTTACGGGTTACGGAAAGGTAGATCTGAATAAAACCAACTTGTATCGGCACGAGTTGTATTGCCCAAGGTTCACCTCACACTGAGGGTACATAATTATAAAACTCGCTACTGTAGAGTGCAAGTGTGTGCGTAGACAATGTATACTTGTGTCCCTACAGTAGTCCCCCTCTTAAAAAAACAAAAAAGATGTTTACACTAAAATCACTAAGGTAAATAATTACCTAATCTACAAATAACAGGGGTAGACAGGGGTAACAGGGGTAGTCGGCGGCGGGTGCTCACTGTGCACCTTGATCACCGGCGGAGACAATGTATACTTGTGTCCCTACAAAATTAACAAAAAAGTAAATTTAATCTTTTAAGATTTTACGGAACCCGTCACGTGCGATTCCGACTCACACTTGACAAATTTTTTTTTGTTTAGTTTTAATATTACTTTCTATTTGTTTCAGTATGTAATATGTAAGGTAAAGTAACTATTAAATTTATTGTCATTGTAGATACTAACCAATGTTATTTTCAGGTTGGTCGATTCCTCAACACCAGAAGTCGATAAGAAAAACAAGACATCTAAGCAGAAACAGGTACATATATTTTTAAGTATAAAAAATAAGTACTCAAGACATGAATGATGCCAAAACTATGTAAAATTTAAATGCACATTCTTTTTAAGACAAATAAATACAATGAAACAACCGCGACATTAAAATGTATAGACATTTGATTATTCCTTATTTATTCAGTTAGTTTATTATTATACAAGCGACCCGCCCGGCTCCGCAAGGATATTATGCATGTTATTATAAACATATAAACTTTCCTCTTGAATCACTCTAACTATGAAAAAACCGCATCAAAATCCGTTGCGTAGTTTTGAAAATCTTAAGTATACATAGCGACGGACAGTGGTAAGCGACTTTGTTTTGTACTATGTATTGATCTTTCATAAATTATGATACAGCTACGAATAATAGCATATTGGTAACGATTAACAGATCATTTACGTTCGAGTAATTAATAAAATATTAAAATAATTTGATTAAAAATCATTTTCTTAATTATTTTGACGACCTCTGTGGCGTAGTGGTGTGTATAGCCGACTGCTACGCTAGAGGTCTTAAGTTCGGATCACGGCGGCTACGAAATTTTGTGTTATTTGCAAGTCACATTGTTTCGCCTACCGGTCTTGGTTGTAGAATTCTTATTTATGTAGTTTATACCCTATCATTGCTTAGTTACTGTGACAAGTCAAGCAGGGCTGAGTCAGTGTGTGTGTGTCACAAACACTCCTTTTATAAATATGTAGATATTAATGGATTTTGTTAGGTATTTCGTTTATTCCTTCCTTATTTGTAGAAGTTAAATGAGTCACAGGCACGACCATCTCAACTATATTTTAAATGGAGCATCCATATATATAAGTTGTTTTTCAAGGTCAAAGTCAAAATGTTTTTATTCGAATAGAATTAAAATAAGCACTTTCAAATCGTCAATTTTTTTACCACCACCGGTTCGGAATGATATTTCTACGGGAAAGAATTCGGCAAGAATCCTCCGTAATTGCTTTTTTCAATATTCAAATACATTATTTTCTACTACAAGTTACAATTTTTCAACATAATAATTCTAGCTACACTCCAACTGTCAATAAGATAAACCTGTGCAGCTAATTAAATTACTTCCATATATCTTTATCCTCTATATTGGCAATAGTTCTAAGTATTTTGCCAGTGTCAAGTTTTATTTATTAGCATGTTTTGATGAGGAATGAAATGAGGAAGACATGAATACCGATAGATGAAATAATGAATCTGCCTACAGTTACATACTAGTATTGTTACTGTATGTATTTATTTATTTCACTTATACATAAAGTTACAATATAACAGAAAGACTTCAATCCAATATTGCACTTATATAAGAAGATATTTTTAATTAGAACAATATATGTTATCAATTTTCTTTAAAAAAAAATGAAAATTCTATTGAAAACTGAAATGCATTAAATAAATATGCATTAACAAAGAATACAAATAAGATTACAATTTAGAGGTGTGATCATATGCAGCTTTCGTCATCGGATAGGATCTAATAGGTAACTTGACTTGTAAATTATATTTAAGGGATTATTAATGGGATATATTTACATGACGTGTATAGATCGTGGGTGTAACTTGCAAAGATACACTCCCCACGTTTTGAGTGGCCCCTCTTTCAGCCCCGTAGGGTTATTTTTTTATTTTTAGGACATTTGAAAACGTGGGTTTGTAGATTTTTTAAATCGATTAATTTTTTATTGTTTTTATCTTTGTTGTTTGTCTGTTTGCCAAATTTTATGAAAATCGGTCCAGCCGTTTTTATAGTTGTAAATTGCATTGTCATCGGGTTTGAAGCTACCCTGAAAATTTCAGCTTGCTAGCTCGTCGGGAAGTGCCTCAAAATTGAGTTGCAAAAATCCAACCGGAACGACAAACAAACAAGAAAGTGAGTGTATAAAAACGTGGGAAAAATAGGTCCGCAATTCTATTTTAGTTATTATTTTCACTATCCCTTATTTCTTAGAAAAAGGGTTTTTAAAATCATTTTTTTTAGTCTTAGGCCCATATTTAGTAACACTAAACATTTGACACCGTTAACACGGGGTCAACACGTCAGGTCAAGTTATAATGACTCTATCTACAAAATAAACGAAAGTCCAGCGTAACTTGAACGACTTTCGAAAAACCGAACACGTTTCCGCTGGGATCTTATTATAATGGTTCTTCGTATTTATTCTTAGCAAATCATCATAACTTGAGCTGCAAAAACGTGCACAAGCCGTGTGAACGCAAAATCAAATATATTATTTTGTTTAATCAGCATTGAATCTTAAACACAATTTTTATACAACATGGGCAAAAAAGCAGACCGTTCCCCTGATGGAAAGTAATACCGCCTATTGTCACGACGACGGTGCTCTTGATTTCTAGAACGCCAAGAGCACCGTCAATGCGTTCCCCATGTAGAGGTAAAGAAGTTATACCTCTCGTGCCGGTAACAACAAATTATTTTTAGACAAAATTCCTCAAATTTTTCTCTTTCATCCTGCGGCCGTTATACCAAGCTCGACGGTATATCTGTATACTTGTTTGTCCTCGGCATCACAGCTCTCAAGCCAAATTTTTATGCGGTTTATTATTTTTATTCTTATTTCCAGATAACCAAGGCCCTTCGCGTTCTGAAGCTGTTCGTGTTAGTAGGAGGCTGGACTCTAATTACTGTATCTTTATTAATGAACAGGGAGAAAACCGATACAGTCCTACACACGGCAGTGATCAGTGGAGAAATCAAAGGTAAGATCGGGAAAGATAACAACGGGACTAAAAATAACGTTTTGGCCACAGCTTTGAATCTACGTTTGATGTATTTATTTATCAAGAAGTTGCCTGGCGGGAACGGGAAGTGTCGGTTACAATATTATCTTCTTTTATATCAGCAGATTTGTAAAGTGCTAGTGTAGGCGTAAGCCCAGTCCAAATAACAGATTCATTCGAACATTTTATTTACTTTTCAAATAAAAATTACACTTCCTGCAAACAGTCACCTTTTTTAGCCCGGAGGCCTGAGAAGCTTTACTGTGACTTTACTTTATCGTGGCTATCGTTTCCTATACAATCGATCAGGCTGTATCGTCTTATAAAGACAACAAAACAAGACGGAGAGCATAGGTAACGACCGCCATACCTGTCCACCTCCTCATCGAGCCTGACCTAGTACAGACCCGGCCGGGAGCCAGACTATCGAGGAATAACAGGCACCTGGTAACCGAGCCCGCCATTACACCGGCATGTCAGCGGATGTCTCGATATTTTAAAAAAGAAATCAATAAAAGTTTACATTCAATCATTTTAATAGAATAATTGATTTACTAAGCCAATTATATGAATCAATTTGAACATTACAACAAATGCAAGTGAAACAAATGTATACTAGTGTTTTAACCAGTGAATATCTGTATTGCTGTACAAGTGTGGAGATCGTGAAACAATTCGGCTGCTCTGTTCGTCATCTCCTAAGAAACTCAATAAAGCCTAAAGGAACAATTTATAAATAAATGAACATAAAACTAATCTTACTCCTATGCTATTATAATTTAAACAACTTCTTTAAAGATGAGATTTAATAGATAAATTACTTGATAGCCGAATCAAGATGATCCAAATACGCTAAATTTGTTTGTGAGTTCCGCTATTATAGTTTGTAAGTACATGATGACAATTAATATATTTTTCTGATATGTTACTGAACATATGGACTACCTAATGTAACAACATCTGCATGTAAATATTTTATGTTCACAAATAAATATATTTGATTTGATCTGATTTGATTAAACCAAAACCGTCACCCTTTACGAATTCGCGGGTTCAACTAGTTAACCAATACACAGTCAGGTCATAAGTATTGTCACACAGTAAAAACTTTTATTTTAGAATGCTGGCCACAAAAAAGTTTATTGAATTCGAATTTCGAATTGTTCATGAAAATAAAAATGTATACTTTTTAGAATTTTACTCATTTTTAAATATGGAGTGGACGCTTAAAGAAGACCGTGTTGCAGTTATTGCGTTGCATCGTTGCGGTTACGCGCCAATTCAAATTTTTGACATACTGAAAAATTTGAATAAAACCAAAATATTCGTTTATCGTACCATCAAACTGTTTGTGTTAAATGAAGACTAAGGGCTTCGGGCATATCGAAGAAAAACAGGACATCGTTTGAATGCTCGTCTGATGGACCTGAGACTGAAGAGATGCCGCGCTTTATTGAAGCGGTACGCGGGAAAAATATCGGGAAATTCTTTTTTCGAATGAAAAAAATTTTACCGTAGAAGAGAGCTACAACAAAGAAAATGATAAGGTGTACGCACACAGTAGTGAAGAAGCGAGTAACCGTATTCTGCGTATCCAACGAGGACATTTTCCATCCTCGCTCATGGTATGGTTGGGAGTTTCTTATTGAGGCTTAACAGAGGTACATTTTTGTGAGAAAGGTGTAAAAACGAATGCAGTTGTGTATCAAAATACAGTCCTGACGAACCTTGTGGAACCTGTTTCTCATACCATGTTCAATTACTGGCACTGGGTATTAAAACAATTTCGCCGCCAGCTCATAGAGTGAAGAGCACAGAAGACTGGATGGATTCGATTTCATCCGGCACGAATACTGGCCCTCCTCCAGCCCAGATTTGAATCCGTTAGAGTACAAGATATGGCAACACTTGGAGGAAAAGTCGTGCTCAAAGCCTCATCCCAATTTGGAGTCACTCAAGACATCCTTGATTAAGGCAGCCGCCGATATTGACATGGACCTCGTTCGTGCTGCGATAGACGACTGGCCGCGCAGATTGAAGGCCTGTATTCAAAATCACGGAGGTTATTTTGAATGAACTTTAGTGTCACAAGAATCTATGTTTTGTTAAGTTCAATTTGGGATATAAATGGTTACATAATGAATAAACTTGTTTCAATTATTTTATATTAAACATGTGACAGAATTTATGACCTGACTAGGTATAGGTATCTAATACCTCACTCACCTACGTCAACGATTGCCATATTGAGACCGGTCAAGCTTCAAAATTAATCCATTTAAGCTTGTCACATGTTATACATACGTTAATACCACCTCACGAAGGCCGATTTACTAAGGTTGTCTGGCGTGTACATGCGTTGTTTCAGTGTGTTCGCTAAGTAAAAAAAAAAGTATTTATTTTCATTTCCAAGGTTAGATCTGATAATTATATGTTATAAAGTAAGTTAGTATGAAATACACTTGACATTGTACAATCGACTCCTTTGGCTCGTTGCTAGGTTACATAGCAACCTGTATTAAGGATAGCCAAGTATCCCTTAACATTCATCTTGAATACAGAGTAGATAAAATAACTTACGTACGTATACTCGACATACAAATAGCATTTAATAAATTACTTATGAAAAGTAGGAGTATCTGTGACAACGTATTTGTGATGTTAAAGATTATGAGTGAGAGTGTATGAATGTGGTGTGTGTATGTGTTTTTTGTTTTATGGGATTTTTAGTGTGTTTGGGTAATAAATTTTCCGTCTCGTAGTAATTTTTGGATCTCAAATAGGCAGATACTAGAATTTTGCATTTGAAATGTTTTTATCGTGTAGTGTTAATTGTTTACATAAACTATAAATAAGGTCCCAAAAATAATGGAATTTTTACATTAAAATAATGTAAAGATCTTACCCACGCAAACTTCATTGATTTCGTAAGAACAACCTTAACTCTTCGCACGTTAGAGGCGCTTTACAAAGATTCATACAAACTTGTAACTGGATTCACAAGCGGCAATCTAAGGTAAAACTCATGGTGCACAGGGCACTGTGAATCTTCGGGGCACACCCGCCACTCTGTCCCACCACTGCAACTCCTGTTTATCAGGATCAACAGTGGCGTCCTTTGATCGAATAATCAACGAAAAATGCAGCTGTGCAATGATGCACAGGCTGTGCCCGGACACCATACCGGCTGTCTTGGGACACGCAACTAACTTAATCAGAACACTGTGAATGTCTAAACACAACAAAACCACATCACAACGGTATTTGTGAGTTGGAATCCCTAGAGTAAACTCCCTAATTCACTTTAGTCAGAGCACGTGTGACATAAGCACACGTGTTTATAAACATTGCCAATAGTATGGTCACAGTTTTAGGGAAAGAGTGAGAAAAAATCAATTGAACTCTCAAGCTGTGGAATGCATTCCTGCCATGGTTTTTTCTAGTGCCTACAGCCTGTGGTTCTTGAAGGTTTTCAGTTGTCAACGCGAGAACGTGGTCGCTCAGTTTGTTACGAGCCTTAATTAACCAACCGACCCGACAGTCGATGGTTCGAGTCTCGGGTTGCCGTTAGTTGTAGCCATGTTCCTCATTATACTCGAATAGTGGCGACAGATTCGCAACCTGTCACACTGGAATGAACTAAACATATGAAATGCTAACGCCTCTCGAGTACGGAAGCCTGGTTGGCTCACTACTGACTCGTAAAAAAAGGCGCCACACGGGTCTATTTTTTACATGTGTACCGTCCAACTTGTGCACAAGTGTAATACCAAGTAAAAAAGTCACGAGTTGTTTTTTAACTTGTGCACTGGTGCACTGGTGAATCTGAAATAGTGACAAAATGGCGTCACCTCCTAACCTGAAATTTTAACGGCGGTAAACATTGTCAGCGTCAGTAAGAGTGTCACTTGATAAAAAATCTAATTTGTCAAATAATCATTAAGAATAATAATTAATGTCATCTTATACATAGTGTGCATATTGTGCCTGGTATTGCATATGTCCATAGGCTATATCTGCTTACCATGAGATGGGCTAAACTCAACCTCTAGGCAATACCTATGGCATATTTGATGAAAGGTCAATATTTGACAGCCTGTGTGGCGTAGTGTAACAGCTGGCTGCTACAAAAAAGGTTCCGGGTTCGAATCCCGGCGGGTGCGGAACTTTTTGTTATTTCCAGAACGCATTGTTTCGCTTTCTGGTCTTGGATAAAGTTTTCTTATATATGTAGTCGTACCATATCGTTGCTAAGCAACTACGACTCGAGATTTAACTATTTGATGCTGGGCTGAGTAAATGTGTTTGTAATGTTATTCTTATGAAACAAATAAACAAAATTAAACCATTAAAATTATGTTTTGTAAGTAATGATTAATAAATTTGTTATTTTTTTCTAGAATATCCCTTACATCCCACGGAGGGACGAGTCAAGGCCCTCATTACTCTCACTGGACCATTTTCTGAGGAAGTCTCCAATGGCACCTCCGACACCATCCAAATATGGCTGCATAGAGAAACCATAGAAGGAATTGAGGAGGTATTTAGATTATTTCTAGATCCTGCAAACGTCCATAGGCTACGGTGACTGTTTACCATCAGGCGGGCCTTAATTTCCACCGCAGTTGCAGTAAAAAAATCGATGGCCAAATGTACTTTTATAGTTGAATCTAAAATAGTTTAGTCGTACTACTACTATAATTTTATTATATATTTCGTCGTTTTTAAATACATTTAGAAGCTACGTAAAATGTTCTGGGTTCGAGTCCCGAGGGCGAAAGTTGTGTTATTTGTGACACGCAATGTTTCGCTTACCAGACTTGGATTTTGTATTCTTATCCATGTAGTTTATACCATATCGTTGCTTAGTTCCTGTGACACAAGTTCTTGCGATACTTACTGCAGCGAGTCAATTTGTGTGTCGTGATGTGGTTTATTATTATTTATTACTACTAAAATTAATATTAAATTAGTTATTGTTCTGTACAAATAGACATGTTTAAAGTTTGTTATTGACATTCTAAAGGGCGTCCATTCAGTAAATATTTATTTTACTAAAATGTGTTAGTTATAACGTATGCCATAAATCTTCAACGTGTTGGATAGGATTAGGTCGGGGCAAATTATGTATAACGCTGTTGTAAATAGGGATTCAAAACATTTGTCCCATTCCACTAAGGGTTACCAGATACAATTTTTGTAATACCTGATCTGTGAATAAATTACTGACGTAATTTTTATAAGTAAAGAATCGGGATTCTGATTTATTTTGTACTATGTAATAAATAACTAGGGTACATTACGTTAAAAACATTTTGACACAATTCCTGACAAATGGGAAGAAGTTCTGAAATGTCAGGGGAACTCCAGACGTCTGGTAACCCTAACCCCACCAGCCCACCACTAGCAATGCTTCTAGTAGATATTTAAAAGCCATCAGGAAAAAGCTAATTAGTTACATAAATAAGAGCTCTTGATGATCACAATTATCACAAATTCAATTCAAAAATTTGGAAAAGTAAAACGTTTGGAAACGGTCAAATGAAGCTATAATAGGCATACTAGTTAACTATATTTTAATAAAGAGAAGTTGTTGCACCTAGAAAGTAATTTTGCATATCTGTCAAGTCCCACAGATATTATTGATGTAATTTTGGGTTAAAAAACATCCTATTGCAACAACATATCAAGTACTATGCTAAAATCCACATATGGTGAACCTAATTGCAAAGCTTTTGACACTAACATTGATTATCATCAACAGAACTCCACGCTGTGGTCCATCCAGATTCAGAATGAGGCAGTCATAGACTTCTCCGAAAGCGTCACGGAATCCAAGACATTGAGAATAGAGAAGAGAGTGACAGAACTGGATGAAATCAGTTTAAGGAACGGATCAGGTAAGGCAATGCTAAAAGATTACATTAAAAAAACCTAGGAAGTAATACCGCAATATTCTCGCGTCAGAGAGCACTAGCGTGAATTATAATTTTTAAACTTTTGCCGGTTGCCAGAAAAACTGATGTCCCAATATAACTCTTTGTTCTGAATTTACCTTCATTTGCAAAAGGGTCACCTGATGGTCGCCTACTAAAACGACGAGGCCATTAGAACGCCAAGAGCACTTCCAATGCGTTGCCTGTGAGGTATTAAATGTTAAACCCCTCATGCCCGTCATTCCGCTGGCTATCCAATGTTTTAATCCAAAACACAGCGAACTGCTTCACGGCAGAAATAGAGAGGGAAAGGTACCATCCCAGACGATCTCGTTCGTCGATCTGTTACTTGTATACGTTGTAATAGACATCGCTCCAGGCACCGCTATCATTTATTCGCTTTAGCCACGAGTCACACAGTGACGCTTTCAATGCTCTCCTGGATGAGTTTGCGAATGGATGGAAGTCATTGGTGAATGCTTGTTTAATACTGTTTCTGTTATTATAATAAATATTATTATTTGCTATGATTTTATGTTAAAATTTTTTGTCTTTGTTAAATTTGTAAAATAATCGATATAAATTGTTGAATAATTATGTAACTGGATGTAGGTTGGTTTAATTATAATTCAATACCTTTTTTTTCAGAGCCAAAAGTGACGCTAAGAATGTACACAGGCAGTAACAGTACAGTGCCTCTCACAGTGAGCTACCAACTAAATCCTTTGGATGAAGAAGATGGCATCCTCTATGCTACCCTGCTACTGCTGACTTTGTATATCTTAATCATATTCGAGGTAGGTAACTAGAGGACTATTTCTATTGGACAGTAGGTCTGAATGTCTTGAATATTTTGTTTGCTCACTAAGAAACAATTTGAAATTTGGTGCGATTGTATTTGACGATGAGGCCGAAGTAAAACTGGCTTCCTTGGAAAATACCTATTTACTCTTTACCTGGAAAAATGTAAAATACAATGCTTTTGGAAGAACACCTCCGCCACGAAAGAGTTCCAATCCTGAGCAGTGGGAATCATGAAACTGGCCACAAAGCTCTTAAAATAACTTTTTGTTAGTTGACTCCTAGTCTGTATTATTTTCAAATTCAAATTTCTTTATTTCGTGAACATGAAACTAGATAAATGCATTTGTTATGGCAATGGTTAGTGTGGCTTGTTCTACCGTATTGGCATTCGAATTACAAATGTCTTATAAAATAGCTAAGTCACAGATGTTAAATTAGAATTAGGTAATATATTTTATCATATAAATAGAATAAATTTTTAGCTTGCAGTTCAGATCAGATTGAATTACACATGTAATAGATCAAAAAATTTAATGAAAAGAATTTATAATTAGAATAAGCATGTCAAAATTTTAAGATTTCAATTAAATAATTACACATACATAAGTTGTTGTTATGTCAATAGAAAAGTATAGTAAAAGTAGTATTATGCTCATAGAAAATGAAACAATTTGATTATCACCTCATTATCCTCAGATAGTAAACCGCACTCTAGCCGCGCTGGTCTCCTCCATGATGGGAGTGGCCGTACTGGCATGCTCGGGCGTTCGGCCCACGCTCCCGGAGCTGGTGGGATGGTTGGACGTGGAGACATTGTTGTTGCTCTTCAGTATGATGCTGTTAGTCGCTATCCTTGCAGAGACTGGCCTGTTCGACTACTTAGCTGTGGTTGCTTTTGAGGTGAGATTTATAAGGGTTCTTTACAATTGCGTATTGTTCCTTGGAGGGGCCCTATATCAAAATTAGTAGGGGGGCCAACATGGAGGGTAAAGATTTCTCACGTAAGAAACAAAAATGCTTGCATAAAAATTAAAAGAAATATCTTCAGTTTATATATTATCGCTCCCTTTCCTTAAGCACGAGAAGAGATTGAGTGACATTGTGGATATTTTTTTACTAATTTTTGCTTACACACGTTAGGGGCCTCTGTAGCCTGTGGGCCCCGTATCATTGATACCGCTGATACGGCGGTAGCTACACCCCTGGTTCTATACCCATTTTTCCATACAAAGGCTATTGTTACTAAGCTCCGCTATCCGTCCGTATATTTGCTATTGAGATTTTAAAAGGTTTCTTACCAAAAAAATCTACATATTAGCGCTTTTGCTTTTAAACAAAGAAACAAACCACATCACGACACACAATTTGACTCAGCCCTGCAGTAAGTATCGTAAGAACTTGTGTCACAGGCACTAAGCAACGATATGGTATATACTACGAGTACATAGATAAGAGTACTACATCCAAGACCGGTAAGCGAAACAATGCGTCTTGCAAATAACACCAACAAGTCCTGCAACTGCTGGGATTCGAACCCGGAACCTCCAGCGTAGCAGTCGGCTATCTACACCACTGTACCACCGAGGTCGAAGGAATTTGTATCTTACTTTTTACTATTTCTTCTGGTTAAATTCGTTACGGGTTCCAAGATAAGGGGCAATAACACATGTGGTTATTTATTATTATTACATTCTAGACTTTCCTCCCTGCAAAAGCGGTGGCAAACAATAAAACGGCTCAAAAGCCAAAACTAAAAATCTGTCAAGATTAGCCAGATTTTATATCAACAATATTCTATATCAACTTAAAAAGAGGAATATACTACATTTTACTGATATCTTCATTTCCAGATGACCGGTGGCAAAACCTGGCCGCTGATCAACTGCCTCTGCTTGTTCACTGCGATTTTCTCCACTTTTCTCGACAACGTCACCACAGTCCTTCTCATGACTCCAGTCACTATCAGGTATTGGGGAATTTGTGTTAATATCATGAGGTTTTCAACGTTAGTTAAATGAAATAGATGACTTTTTAAATTAACTTCATGAGCAAACAAACGGTTTACCTGATGGAAAGTGATACCGCCTGTTGATACGACGATGCCTCTGATGTCGTGGAACGCCAAGAGCGCCCTACAAAGACATAACGAAATAAAATGACATACACATGATACTTAACACATACATAACGATTTAAATAACTCACGGATCTTAGCTAACGATGGTGAGAGCAACGGTCACGTATATTTGGTTTAATTTATCAACTAAATCTTCTTTCATCTCCCTTAATCCTAAATTGACTGGGCCCGGATAGTGGCGACAGATTCGCAGCCTGTCACACTGGGACTCAACATAATCATGCGAAGTGCGGTGTGTCACCTCTGCCAAAAGCTCTCGAGATATTAATTACGGCGTGATGTGATAATGTTTATGATTCCAGGTTATGCGAAGTGATGCAGCTGAATCCAGTACCAGTGTTAATGTCCATGGTGGTGTTCAGTAATGTAGGTGGCGCTGCCACACCAGTGGGTGATCCCCCTAACGTCATCATAGCATCACACCCTTCCATTATCAAAGAGGTAGGGGATTCTTTCAGTTTTTCTAGTTGTATAATTTTAAATTCTTACACTTGAGTGATGACGCGCCTTTCCGTTGTTCATTCTGCTGGTATATTGTTTGAATTTCTTCTAAATTTGAAGTAAGTAGAAAAGAGAAGAAGAAGATAATTGTATTCTGAGTAGTTGAAAAAATAGAGTTGTATCATGTACTTGCAGAACCAGTTTTCTGTCGGAATCAACGCGATTGTCATTGGATTATGTGATTTGAAGCGATCTTGTTTTTTATTTGTTGTATTGTGTAATTTAGATTGTAATATCCTGACAAATGATACCAACGGACGGAATTAAAATAAACGTAACATTTCGTCTTGAAAGAAAATGTTACAAGAGTTTGAATACAATAGAGTATAATTTTTATTTGCATAAATTGTTAGTAAAATTAAAGAATTCCTAGAAATATTATGCACCATAAACATTTTGCCACGTAGTGGCGTGCAATTTTTTTCTGTAATATAACATTATCAATTATTCTTGTCATTGACAATACTCAAGACAATAGAGGATTTCGAAGTCTGTACATTTATTTTAAAATTACATGTTAATCTTTTTCTTTTACAAGATAGAAATTTAGTTAATATATTTTAGAACACCTAATAAAAATCATGTCTACAATGGAGTGTGCCCATAGCACTGGCTGCATTTCCACGTTGTATAGCGATGCTCAACCTCTGAGCGAAATGCAGACCAGCGTTACGGTCACGACTCACTTTTTTTAATTTAACATTTAAAATTTGGAATAATCTTTTGAAATTCATACAATTCTGATTATTAAAATTATTTCATTTAATAAAACAATTCATAAAAATCGAAACAAAAAATGTCCATTAAATTAAAGATCAGAAAATAAAAATGTTAAATTTAATAGATTAAAAACAAAAAAAAATGTTCATTAAATTAAAATAACAAACACGTACAACATATTAATTTAACCAAACATACAATATGGTATAGAATTGTAGCAATCCAAGGTCCAGGAAAATATGGAGAACTGGTTTTCCTATTGCAGGGTATTAATTTCACAACGTTCACGCTTCATATGAGCTTGGGCATAGTTCTGGTGGCAATCCAGACGTACATACAGCTGCGGTGGATGTACAGGAACGTGAACGAGCTAAGGCACAGTATACCCGGAGATATACAAGGCAAGTGGACAATGTTGTCTCAATAATTTGCTTTCTATTTATTTATAGAACCTTTCATTAATTTTATCTTATTTTTCATGTAAAATCGGTTCCCAAGTCTCACTCCCATCTTTTGACTTCAAAATTGATATAAGATTTCAAGAAAACTTAAGCCGTTAATTCTAGGAAGTATAAATTAGGCCGTTTCCTGATTTGTCGGTGCGGTATTCTTGGTATACGCGGTACCAAAAGCTAAACGCTAAACGCCTCGATTTCTTTGGAGAGTTCCTAATTAGTGCGGTACTACATCTGTATCTGTATCTGTATCTGTCGGAACGCTCCAGAGTCGTACCGACAATTAATAATAATAACCACATCACAACACACACATTACTCAGCCCTGAACTAAGTTGTAATTTTGTGTCGCAGGCGTTACGTAACGATATGGTATAAACTACATAGATAAAAATACAACATCCAAGATCGGTAAGCGAAACAATGCGTCTGACAAATAACACAAAATTTCGCCCCTGCCGGGATTCGAACCGCTAGCGTAGAAGTCAGCTGTTACCACCACTGCGCAATCCAGGTCATCAGGAAACGGCCTAACTTTGATTGAAAATCACCAAGTAAAATACCAAGAACCGACATGACTGGTCTAATCAAAAACGTCATAAGAAACATCCAAGCCACACCTTTCAATCAAAATGGGATATTGGGTTCCCCCGATTGGGCTTAATTAATTGGGATTTTGCCTAGCAGTGGCAATCTTTCTGATGCTTTTTTAGGGTTTCGTACCCAAAGGGTAAAAACAGGACCATATTACTAAGACTTCGCTGTCCGTCCGTCCGTGTGTCAGCGGGCTGTATCTCATGAATAATAAACAGCTAGACTCTTGAAATGTTCATAAAATATCTATTTCTGCGGCCGCTATAACAACTAACAACATAGTTGACACATGGAACTCCTAGTGATGATGATGTTGATTTTTCTCCACAGAGATGCGCCAAGAGATAGCAGTGTGGCGTCGCGCGGCTGCCTCCTTGTCTTCGTATTCCAGGGATGAGGTCATCGTAAGAAAAGCCCTTCAGAAGCAGGTTACTCATCCAGCCGTATTGCCTTAGTGGCTTGTCTTCTACACAGTTCATTCCCTTTTTTCTTGCTTGTCCATTGATATTCCAAAGAATTTAACTTCATATCAAAAATAGTTTTGACTGGAAGAACAGTTTGAACTACTTATTTATTTATAAATAAATAAAATATAACAATGGCAACGTTAAACAAACTAACGTAAAATATATTCATTTGAAAAAGGCTTTGATAATGGAGTTTCACAGTATACTGCGCTGCGTTCCGTATTAAATAGTGACCAGTATACTGGCTATAAAGAAACCGCTTCACAGTATACTGAATTGACATCATAGCTTACAATGGTTCAGTGTATATCGGAACACACCCAGAGTCTTGTACCTATACCTACCTAGGCACCTATTTGAGAAACGGTTTCATTGAGAAATTTTGGCCCTTACGAATTTAGTAAAGATTTTCTGTTTGAAGGTCGACAGGCTCCAGGCTGCGTTGCAGAAGAGAGAGACTGGTGGTCCATCCAAAACTGACCCCAAGTTCTGTTCAACACTAGCACAGATGAAGCAAAAGGTAAGAAATAATATACAAGTGCCTTCGACAAAAGATTATTTAATCTTAAGGGCCAGTTCACACCGAGACGCGACGCGACGCGACTTTGCTTGAAGAGGCTAGTTGGTTTTGCGCTGCGCAGCGCGATTCCGCGAGTAGCATCGCGACAAGGCGCATTGTGAATTCGATGACAGCACTTCGCTCTTACATACAGCGAAGCACCACGGTTTAATGATGCATCACGCTACGGCGCGCAGCTTCGCTAGGCGCAGCGCTGCGCAACATGTCAAATTCTTGCAATAAAACGTGTATCTTTTTGTATATTAAATAGTTATTTTTTTGTATGGCCATCTTAAAAAGGCCGCGCCTCATCGCGTTGCGTCTCATTTTGGTTTGAGTTGACACTAAGGGCAAAGTCAATGTCTCTCTTGGAATTTGGTTATTATTACTTATAATTATTTATATTTACAGTACAAAATCCGGGACAAGCCACTCCTTATCAAGTCTTCCATTTGCGTCATATTCGTGGTCGTCGTGTTTTTCTTGCACGCCTTCCCTCAATTACGTAAGTATCGTTTTTCAAAGAAGCAGACGGTTCATCTGATGGGCTGTAATTACTGGTGTGAGGTGTGACTTCTGCATCTACATAGACATCGAAAAACAGAAATAGTGAAGGCTCTTGGCATTGAAAGAAATCAAGGGCGTCGTCGTGTCAAAAGGCAGTGGTGACACTTCCAAGTTCCAAGTGAACCGTCTGCTTGTTTGTTCATAACGATATAGAAAAAATGTCAAGAGCTCTCAGCTTTGATTATCTGTTATAGAGAGTCTATCTTTGGGCTGGACGGCGTTGCTTGGTGCGATGCTTCTCCTAGTTTTAGCTGAGAGAAATGATCTGGAACCAATTCTAGCGAGGGTCGAATGGTCTACTTTACTGTTCTTCGCTGCCCTGTTCGTCTTGATGGAGGTGAGGAAAACTTTTATACTGTCTTATTTAGGTATACTTCTCATCTACATCAATGCCGGAAGACTTCCGTAGCTGGACATGGGCTACCCCAATTTTTTCTAAATGGAATGACCCTGTGTTGCTTCCTTCCAGCATTTATAGTGGTTTACTCCATACTGTGTACACGCGACCCCCTACATTTAATTATTTCTTTATTAGGAGATAAAAAAGTGGACAAATTAGAAAAGAAAATGATCACAACTATAAATCTCACAATGGACATAACTCATAAAACACAATCTCAGCAGTCCCTTAGTTGATTAGTAATTACTATATTAACAATTTTCTTTCCATTCCAGACCCTATCGAAGCTAGGTCTGATAATGTGGATCGGGAGGATAACAGAGTCGCTGATTTTACGAGTGGATGAAGAGTCAAGATTGACCGTCGCAATTATGCTCGTGCTATGGGTAACTGTCATTTTTATAACGAAACTGACCCCGTTAGGGTTCGTAAGGACTAGATTGCAAAACGTCTAAGTTGCATAAGGTCTTGGTAAGCACAATGTCTTTTTTGCAGAATGCTCTAGTGCGTAGAATGTCTTAGTTGTTCGATGGACAACTATAGCATAACGCCCGAAGTTGCAGAATGACTAATAGAACTTACGTCCAAGATATAAATAAGTCTTTATTGTAAAACGACACATAAGGAAAAGTGTCTGGATAGCATATGGTCTTGCTAGCAAAACGTCATGATTGCATACCGGCTAGGTAATATTTAGATGAATTTAATGTCTGCAGGGACGACTAGTTATTGTCTAGGTCTCGGACGAAGTCGCCGGCAGAAATTAGTGTTTAAATAATACAAACTTTTCTAAAAGAAAATCTTTTATTCAAATACAACTTAAAACATGTCTTCTTAAACTCAAATTGTTTTTCTTAATATAATATTATTTAATTCGTATTACGAAAGAGTGATCGCAAAAAAACGTGGAAAACTGTTATATTTTTCCTGTAACATTTAAAATGACATTAATAATTGTTAATTATTACAGATTTTTCTGTTCAGTAACTTAAAAAAACACGCAGTTTACTTCCTTAATGATTTTAAATAATCAATCTTCTGCAAGTACTCAATTATTGTAATCTCCCTGTTGTTAAATTTTTGTAATTCTGCTCTGCATTTTTTATCAAATGTGGCATGGCATCAGTTTTACTTCCATGCCCATATGAAAATAAATGATTATTTATTTTTATTTCCTGGAACTTGTTGTCCTTCTTTATTTTAAACAGAAACCTCATTAAAGAGGGTTTATGTGGAATGCGTGCATTTAGACGCCTGTGCCAAGCTTCCACTGCGTTGTTACTTCGGCGACGCTGGCCTGCACAGGATATTTCTGAAGGAGGCAGTCTCATCCATTGTCACGTATTATTGTGAAATGTGCCATCCCCGAAAAACAGATGACCGTCACGACCACATTTTTTCATCTTTATACGGCAGCATTTGCTACTAAATATGAATATTTTATCGTTTTCACCAAATTCAGCAACTAAAAAGTTATCTGGTATAGTTAGTGTTATTTTCACATCTTTTGGGTGCAAGAACTGCAATTTTTCTGACTTTAAATAAGCTCGCCTCGCTCTAAATAAAGTGTATTTAATCGACTCATATCGTCGGTCCTGCACAAATCGTTACATCAGGAAATTGTGCCTGGCATGCGATGATGCCATCTTCGTAGTTTTTCTTAATAGATTTCATATTTTCGCATACTTTTTTTCGCGTACTGCAATACAAAATCGTTTGTATATTTAGCCTTATTTTTTCTACAAGAGAGTGAAGATTGCCGGATAACCGTTGTTTTTCCCCTATTTAATGTTAGCGATGCACTGCATTCCTTACGCTTACAGCATCGCCACAGAGAAGTTCCGCTGACATTGTTGCTTTACTTATTACAACGGTAGCCGTTAAAAATCAAAGCCTGACTGCCTTTATGGCTTTCAACAAATATAAAGTCTCCCATGTTAGTTACCGATAAACACATAATTTACATTAATAACGTTATTGAAAGATAAAACTCAATTGACAGTTGAGATTGTTGAACAATAAGTACATTATCTTTGATTTTAAGTGGCCAGCAACTCAACTTTGAAGTTTATTTATCAAAGAGTTCCTTCACAAACGTTTCCTACGTTTGAGTTTTCTTGTCATTCAACCATCTAGTCGTTATGCCATTTAGACGTTATTAATGTTTGACGATATGCCTACCTAGTCGTTTTGCTATTACAACATTTTGATATTAGGGCGTTATACAAACAAGACGTAATAAAACTAAGTCCAATCTTAAACCCGGGTATTGTACTATTACGACGTTTACACAATTAGACATTTAGCTACCAAGACCTTATACATCTAAGACGTTTTGCTTATAGAGTCGTTATGCAATCTAGTCCTTACGAACCTAACCCACCTAACCCACTGACCCGCCCCGGCTTGAACTAAATCTAGACGTTTTCTTCGTCACACAGATTCAACTTCAGCTGCCCATCATCTCCTAGTATCGTATCCAAATTAAAGTGACAATGCAGTCATCACTACCATTGCGAGCATATCTTATCTTAAATTAATCATATCGTACATCTGTGGTATTTGCTAGGTGTCGGGGCTGGCGTCGGCTTTCGTAGACAACATCCCGCTGACGACCATGATGGTGCGTGTGACTGCAGCACTAGCTGACGAGCGCGGCCTCGGCCTCCCGCTGCCGCCGCTGGCCTGGGCGCTCTCATACGGCGCCTGCCTCGGAGGTAGGCCCTGCCTGCCTCACATACAACATGCCCCGCTAGCCTGGGCGCTGTCATAGAATTTGACCTTAAACTTCGAAGATCTCTTTAATCCTATTTTATTTTGCAGGCAACGGTACTCTAATAGGCGCGAGTGCTAACGTGGTTTGTGCGGGAGTGGCAGAGCAACACGGGTACAGGTTCACCTTCCTCCAGTTCCTAAAGGTCGGTTTTCCGATCATGATAGGGAATTTAGTAGTAAGCTCAGTATATTTACTCATATGCCACTGTTTATTCCAATGGCATTAGCCTTCAACAATGGGTGACAATAGATTTAAAAAAATATTAGAAAAAAGTTTTATACCAACAGTTGAAACTTCGAATTAAACTGTTTAGCCAGTGCGATGTTTCATTTTTAAAGCTTTTTAGTTTGATTTGGTAAGAAGAAGGATTTATTGTGATGAAAATGAATTTATTTATATTGAAAAATGTTAAGAATTAAGAAAAAATCGTGCCTTAGGATAACCATTAATAATTCTTTTATGAAATAATTATTTGTACACGAATATCATGATACTTTTGTCACTAATAGAAGAATACAGTTGGTCAAAAAAATTGTAAACAAGCGTAAAAAGTTGTGAAAAGATTAAAAATTTACAAGTGGACCAAAAAATATGTGCCTTAACAAATCCAAATGAAATATGTCGCCCATTAGTGAGTATAAATAAATCGACAACACATAATATAGGATAAGATTAATAATAATAAGTATACGAACAAATTTTTTATTTTATTTAACAAAATTAACTACAAAAATATATTTTTTTTATCAAAAATAAAGAGAGAATAATTTTTATTTTTTTTTAATTTATAACTTTTATACCACTAACACGCTACAAATTTAATTTTAAAAAATTGTGTTTTAACGCATTTTATGAATGATTTTTATAGTTTTGTTTTTTTTTTTTATTATTTTACTTGTGTTGTTTGTCTTTGCTAAGTGCCAAGTTCTATGCGAACTAAGAAATTTTATTCTATGATTATAAAAAAAAATGTAAATAATTATTATGTCAATGTTTCTGTGATTGATAAGAATAATTAAAGAAATTTTAATGAGTGATGAGATGAAATTGAGATGAGAACGTACGAATTTTATATTTTAACTAAATATATATACCTATAGTAAAATGTATCGTTTTTTCAACTAGTTTTTGTAATTTTCAGTAAAATGTTCGTAATATGTTTTAGTTATCAGAAGAAGAAAAAAGTTCTTTTAAGATATTTAACAAAAAAAAAATAGATTTTTAAATAGATGTTTCATTTTAAGAATCGCAGAAAAGTGTATACGTAGTACAAATTTGCAGTATTTTTTTCAATTTTTGATATCAAGTTTTTGAGTTTCGAATGTAAAGTTTTGTTTTTCAGTTTCTAAATGTGTATATTTTATTTTTTCAAGAATTCATTACAACAAATTCATTAATTAATATTAATATCTTTTGAAACAAGTTTATCATTGTGCCTACCATGAGTTTTACCTTGGATTGCCGCTTGCGACTGCAGTTACAAATTTGTATGAATCTTTGTAAAGCGCCTCTGACGGATTGATAAGGAATTGCTCATACAAAATCACTGCAGTAATCTATGTTACCTGATGTGTAGAAAAACTATACAAACTCATGGTAGACACAAAGTATTGCATACAATGCAGCTTGACATGTGGCTGTGTATACGTTAAGATTTATTTTATATTTTAATGATTTAACCCCAGCAGACAACAGAAATATACGAAATTAAAATTCTATTACACCATTGTTAGGTTTTTAAGGAATATTGTTGATTGAACTGTAATTATTGTTATAATTAAGTATTAAATATTATTTTGAATAGTTTAGATTTATTTATTCAATTCACCCTTATGTCTATGATGGCGAACCGAATAACAGTTAGATATTAAAAATAAATAGATAGAAATACGAGTTTATTGCTTGATGTTCAATGTTGAAAAAATCCATATCGTCTAAATTCACGGTCAATATTTTTTATGTAGGTGAACTAAAGGCCCTGATAGTGGCGACAGACTCGCAACCTGTCACACTGGTAATCAATATAAACATGCGAAATGCAGTGTTTAACACCTCTGCTTAACCTTTTCGACGGATTAATTACGGCATGAGTTTCTGTGTTTAATGTGTGTAATACAGGAATTTCATAGTCCATATGGGGGGGGTTTAAGCTCCCTTCAAATTCATCTGAGTTCTTCAAACCTGTAGCCCTTTAGAAAAGTTGTTAGAGAAGGCAAGCCCTTCCAAAAGCGCTTCAAAAAAAGGCCACCAGTTTGAAGGGGGTACAGCCCTACCAAATGACAATTTAGGATCCCCCAATGTACGCATATGCCAGATGCTGGTAAGCTAGCATACCAGTGACTGGTATTCTATGAAACCACGAAAAAACTTGCACTGAATATAGATACTATAGCATCAAGCTTTAAGCCAGTGACGTACTACAAAATTAATCATTGTCAAATCCCCGCTTCCCCGCGAAAGGAAAAATCTAAAGACTTCTGATATTGCTGCGTGCTGTCACATGAACTACTAAAAAAATCGTACTGTAGGCTCTAAGGAGTTACTTGGGAAATGACGAAAAGCGCAGTCGCAAATCGTCGTATTTCGCTTTCTCTACACTTGTACAGCACTACAGATATTTACTGGTTAAAACAATAGCATTTTACACATTAAATTCTGCTGATATATAAGAAAAGACAATAAAATAAGAAAATTCTAACTGACACTTCCCGTTCCCGCCAAGTAACTCTGCCCCCCGTACGTTTTAAGGTTACAATTAGTTCTATATTCACTCGATTCAGGGAAAAAAATAATTAAATAAGCCACTTGTGAATCCCTTAAATATATGAATCGATTGTTTGTTAATCTCAAGTTTATCATATCTCAATTATTGTTATTGTTTTTCTTACTATTGTCAACTTTGTTTGAATTATTTCAACGTACAAGGCTGTCTTTAGTTTAGGTAGTCAAATGATTTACTTTTTAATAAAAACTTGTTTAAACTAATTTAAATTCGAGATTACCGTGTCCATTCTATGTAAGTTAACTAAATGATTTCGATCACTGCAACAATTAAACATTTAGTTTTTCCTTCCTTATTAGTTAATTTGTCAAAATTTAGGTTATGTTTTGTGTTTCATAAAAAAACAGCAGTGAATTTGTGCGATTATTTACTAAAACAGCAGTGAATGTGTACGATTATTTACTTTTTATGTGTTTTAATTCAAAATGGTGTTATTTATTCGGATTTTTTTAACTATTAATGCTACCTGTGAGTAATATTTTTACGTGTTTTCTATCATTGATTACGCTTACTCCGTTTAAAATGGGATTTAAGGAGGTGGCAGATCTACGTGCGAGATCGTCTGAGTTGGTACCGCCCTCCTTTCTATTTAACGTGAAGCAGTTCGCTGTTTTTCGGTTCGAAGGATTCCAGAGTCAGTGCAGTTACTGGCACGAGAGGAATAACGTATTTTAGGTCTAGAGCTCTATTCCTCTTGACATTCTCGACATCAAGGACCTCTTCCTGTCAATAGGTATCACTAGCCATTAGGTGAAACGTCTGTTTGCCTACGAAGTTCTATAAAACATACGTTACAAAATAAACCTGATACATTATCTCACTTATAAAGGGAACTGAGCTCCAGAGTCCCAATTATATAGGTAAATATGAAAAAAATCCTAGAAATCAAATCTCATTTAATCAGGTTCGAAAAGTCCCATTAACAGAGGTAATTCGATGAAAAAGTGCCGGGACCTCATTTTAGTTCTCAATACTAGAGGTTTCTCACTTATCCAGGTTCCACTTAACCAGGTTTCACTGTATATACCATATCGTTGATTAGTGCCTGCGATACAAGATTATATCTTAGTGCAGGGCTGAGTAAATGTGTGTGTCGTGAGGTGAGTTTTATTATTGTTATATCACATCACGACACACACATTGACTTAGCCCTTCAGTAAGTATCGTAAGAACTTGCGTCACAGGAACTAAGCAACGATATGGTATGAACTACACAGATAATAATTAAAATGACACAAAGTTTCGCTCCCGCCGGGATTCGAACCCAGACCTTCAAGCGTAGCAGTCGGCTGTTTACACCGCTACAGAGATCGTCAAAATACTTTGTAGAGTACATAGTTTAAAATGTCTTTATATTCCTAGCATTTACATAGATTAATAATAATAATTTTATGTATTTAATGATTGGTAATGGAGACCAATCATTAATCTATGTTTTAAATATTTGATATCTTTTTTTGTTTCAGTTGTCTCCGCCGCATATGCTAATGTTATATACAACGCCACAGGTACTAATTTGTTTATATTTACCAAGTTGAAACATTTTCAATCAAAATCATTACAATGCTCTAACCAACATTTGAAAAGAGTTCTTATGTTATGTTATTTATTCGCATTGTATAGCATTTGTTATTTATTGGTAGCTGCCATGTGCGTCATTGTGCCCGGATAGTGGCGACAGTTTCGCAACCTGTCACACTGGGACTCAACGTAAACATGCGAAATGCGGTGTGTAACACCTCAGCCAACCTCTCTCGAGGGATTGCGGCTTGAGTGTTTATGTATATATTCGCCAATTTAGCGTTGCCAAAACGTGTTTCTTGTGTCGGATACAAGCCAAGCACGTAGCCCGAATAGTTAATTGGACTCAGTCGCCGGTTGTTTCTTTCGGTGACTGGTAAACGATTTATATGAAAATATTGTTGTGGCTAGTGACCTGGCCCCTTAGACAAATGCTATTATTCCGCAAGAGTTAACATCAACAGAAAATAAGAATGTATTGAAATGACATTTCCTCGCACTCGAGTTATGTCGTTGTAATGTCTATAATAATAATGCTAAGCAACGATATGGTATATACTAAATAAATAAGAATACAACAACCAAGACCGGTATGCGAAACAATGCGTCTTACAAATAACACAAAGTCCCGCCCCCGCCGGGATTCGAACCCGGAACCTCTAGCGTAGCAGTCGGCTGTTTACACCACTGCGCCACCGAGGTCGTCAAAAGCATAATTACGTAACTTAAGCGCGAGGAAATGTCATTTCTGTACATTTTTATTTTCTGTTAACGTAACCGCTTGCGGAAAGTATTTGTCGAAAGGGACTGTTCTGCTTATGTGCTACATCAACAAAGAGGCAGCTTGACAAAGAATAAAAACACTTTCTAAAAACTGCATTCAACATTATTGACAGTAAAATATTGTTACTAAAAAAAACTCTGTGGGTTTCCAGACTTATTTAATGCTACCACTTTTTATAAAATGAATACAAAAATATACTAAACTAAGGGTTAGTAAGTACACATAAAACTAGGTGCTAGCTAGTACACGAGAGGGGGTGGGTTTCCAAGGTGGACTGGTATATGAAGAATTTAAATTAACAAAAAAAAATTAAAAGAGGAAAGGGCGCCACCCTTGTTATTGGTCAAGGGAACCGATAAACTGCAGAGAGCAGGTTGAAGGATGAGCACGTTGTCGGAGAACTGGTCGGAGACACGTTGAGCCACGCCCGAAGTAAGTATGCCGGGTTGTGAGTAGGAGTTGAAGGCCGTGTCTGCGATGCTCTCACCCAAAGCTGAACCCTCACCAAGGACCTCCTTTTGGAGGTGGTGTCGTCCGAATGGGGTGTGTCAGCACGTGCTTCAAGTTGCTTCTTGCCGAATGATCTCGAAAATGCAGGAAAAGTGTCGAATAATGGACACGCGGTGTAGAACAAACCGCGACCAGGTAAATACAGTAAACAAAATTAAAAAAAAGTGGTAGCAGGCTTAGGGTGGTCTGGAAACCACAAGTGGGTCACGCCCGGTCAAGGTACGACGCCGAAAAGGCCCAACACTTTTTTTTTTTTTTTATGGACCCTAACTGCGGCCCTATTGGCCTTTGCAGCGTAACCGAACTAACCGCGCGGCGAGTGCTTCCCCGCAAGGGAGCGAGGCGCAGCGTAGCTGCGCGTCGCCTCCTTGCGTTGATGCCCTCAAAGCCGGGCATTACGTTGGGTCTACAAGCCTTAAGGCTGGGAGGCCTCAAAACTTGTAGCCCCAACGGGGTTATTTTAATTTTGGATGTAGCACAAAAGGTGCTACATCCCTCAACGGGTGCAAAGTGCAGATCTAGACTACAGGCTCGTCCTAAGGGCACCCATAGTGGGCTCGGACCTCGCTTAGGTGGCGCTGTTTTGTGCGAGTGAATTTATTCTGACTACTGAGAGAGACGCTTGGTGTGGATGGGCCGGCCCTTCCACGCCAAGTCGTCCTAACCGACTGGTGACACCGGCTAGTCTCATCGGATGTGAGACCAGCCTGTAGGGTTGTCCGCTGAGAGAGGCTCAGACGTTCCAACCGGACTGGGAACTGATTTTTAGTTGAGGCTTCGAACTTAGTGTTCTCTGCCTATACACTGAGGTGTAGAGACGGGGACCGCAGCAACTCTAAGGGGTGTCTCGGAAGGAGACCGAACCTAGGTTGCCGCGGGCGATGCCCGAATTGGACTGAAGCGACCCGGCGCGTTCGTGTAATGTCTGTAGGCTGAAGGCCCTAAAAGCCTAGGCGGACGTCCTCTTCTCCTCCGACGTCGAGGACGGTGAACGCAATGTGTAGTAGTCTGTGGGTTAGCAAGAGTTATAGAATCGTCCGCGTCGTCTAATACGTTACGTGGGCGTCTATACTTCGGATCCGGATCCGGGATGTAGTTCGCGGCTTCGACCACGAGCGGGTTTGGATGTTTCGCGGCGCGTTCGAAATACTTTTTCGAGGCGGTTTTTAGGTAGTTCGATATGGATAGTAACCGAAGGTCCTTGTGTAAATCTACGTTGCGGACGTACCACGGCGCGTCCGTGGCGCGTCTTGTGAATCTATTTTGCACTCGTTGGAGTGACGTAAGTGCGGTTTTATTCGCGTGGGCAAACACTACGCCGGCGTAGGTCATGACGGGTCGAATACAGAGCCCAACACTCCCGCGCAGCCGGCTTTTATTGCCTCCGTCAGACGCCTTCAACGTTTCAAAAACCTCAAGCAGCAAAGAGCGTCTCGTCATACAGCCAATAACGAGTACACACTGTATTTAAAAATTAATTAACAATGAAGCGAGATGGGGCTACAAAATATATATGTAACAATATATAGCGAAAGTAAGTGTACTAATATGGTGTGAGTTACCCACATGGATATTTGAAGTATAACCATTTTAGATCTAGATGGTACATTTTCGTTTCACAGACAATTACCTACTTAGAAATAAAATTATAGATTAGTATATTAGCAAAGTAGCATTAAAACTAAACTGAAAAATATTTTATTTGACAAGGCATACTACTCTTTAAGGGAATTCTTCGCTGTCAAAGATTTGTAATTTATAATGGAACGTAACTTTACTAATATTAATGATTTGTTCACATATCTAATTATTTAAATATTGAATCGTAATTTATTATTAATATTTGCATGCTTAATTATATAGCAAAATGTAGTGAAACGTTGTATCATACTAACATCTTTAAGGACCTATTTATTTATTTATTTTGCAAATGAATGAAAAGAAGTAGAGTAAACTTAGTACAGCTTTATTGAAGTAGAATTTAATTGTTTTTTTTTACGTTTTCAGGGCATTTGTTTTTTAAATTTAAAAAGGAGACACAACTTCGACGGATCTACTTTGTAAATGAGACGGAAGGGTTACATGAAAGGACTGTTACATATGCCTATTTCATTTTTACGTACGAAAAAAAAGAGGACAGGTATAATTTTGAAGTTTGGGATACGGACAGTAAGTTGAAAGCTTAAATATAATGAAAAACTATTGTACATTTTATGTGTGTGTTTGTGTACGAATGTATGTTTGAATGTATATATGTTACCGGCCAAACCCGAATTCAGGACCAACTAGTTTTGTCTAGGCTAAACTAGTTCTTACTGTACACAATAGGATTAACTAGTATAGCCTAGTTCAAACTAATTTGTCCTAAGCCCGATAGGATAAACCAGTTTAGGCTAGTCCAAACTAAGTTGGAATCGGGATAGGCCGGGAACATACATATTTTTGAGTATTTCAATCCGAGTTCAAAGTCAAAATTTTGTGTGTCATATACTGTTATATGATAATTGTTATTGCCGTCTTAATTTGTAAGTTGAAAATTGTTTCCCACACTAGTTATACGCTGTAATTATTCCTCCGAAATAAAATTAAATTAAAATTTATAAAAAAGCAACTACGGAGGTTTCTTGCCGGCTTCTTCCCTGTAGATAGCATTCTGAACCGGCGGTAGATAAAAATGCCGATTTGAAAAACCTTATTTTAGTTTTATTTAAATAAAAACATTTTGAATTTGAATTTACAAACTTGGTTCTGGTACTGTTTTTGGTTCAGCGTTAGTATCGAACAAGCAGACGGTTATCCTGGTGGAATGCGATCACGTGATGATGACCTTGATGTCTTCCATTTTATATACATCATGGGCAAACAAGCAGACGGTCCACCTGATGGAAAGTGATACCTCCACCTATTGACACGACGATGCCATTGATGTCTGTAATGCTAGGAGCACCGCTAATGCGTTGCCCATGTAGCGATAATAATGTAGATACCTCTCGTCCCAGTAATTAATCTGGCTCTCCAAACCTTCGGGTATTTCTTCGTTTCGCACCATGGTCCAAAACGCACCTCGACGATTTTTTAATTTGGTCCAAAGTTATTAACGTTATCTTACAGACAAAATTTTCTGTGCGTGCGCTTAATGGTCCGTAGGCATATTTTTTTCGGACCATATTTCAACAAGTATTAAAAAACATAAAGAAATTAAATAAGGAGAACTCTCATACAAGAAAACTGATTTTAATTTTTGCTAGTTTGCTTGTTGCTGTTATACGAAAATAATTACATATTGTTTATGATATATATACGTATTATCTTATGTAATACATACACGTACATATATATATGTCTTGTATGATAATACGGAACCCTTCTTGGTGAAGCCTGACTCGCACTTGGGTGGTTTTTTTACATAAATGTGTACTAAATTTGCATCCTTATTCTAAACATGATGTGTCGGGATGGTCTATTTTTTCAGAAACCCTAAGAAAAACTTTATTCACGAATAAAACGAAACCGCGAGATACTAGTGTCACCTATTCACTTTCAGACATGTCTGAAATATTGAATATTATCTTCATTTCTAGACGTAAGTACATATATCCTGTAAAAGTAAATTTGTTATAACACAAAAAAATGTATTGTATCCCCATTAATCTATCTTACGAAGACAGTTTTGCTCTGGTTATGGATTTGTACTTGAACGTGTGTATGCACATTTTCCATGTGTGCGTTATCACTTTACTTAGCGAATGAACTATCCATGTCGGCGGGACCGGGACTTTGTGTTATTTGCAAGACGCATTGTTTCGCTTAGCGGTCTTGGATGTTATATTCTTATCTATGTAGTATATACCATATCGTTGCTTAGCGCCTGCGATACAAGATTATATCTTAGAGCAGGGCTGAGTCAATGTGTTTGTCGTGATGTGATTATTATTATTCGATGTTTGGAACGCCAAGAGCACCGCCAATGCGTTGCTCGCGTAGAGATAAAGATGTTACACCTCTTGTACCCTTCATTAACAGGCTCTCCAATCCAAGTTTTAGTTACTTCTAAGATCAAGATGACTAAAAAGGCACAAATTAAAAAAAACTTTGAATTTCTGCCCAGCTACCAAAGGTTATAGCAGATACCTGAAGACTTAATTTTTTTGTTTATTATAGGCATACATATTTATTCTGAAACGAGAATATCACTGCTGAAATATGACAAGGGCAATATAGTTTATGAATTCACCGAACCTGAAACTGTGACCCTGGTCTGCGTTAACTTCGGGAACAGAGTGGAGTATTTATTGAAATTCGGTAAGTAGAAACAGCATAGATAACGTTTGTAAAAGTAAATGACGTAGGATCTGATATAAGTTTTTTACTTCCTCCTGTTGTTTATGATTATACTCATTGCCAGTCCCAAGTCGGCCGGTAGAAGACCATGCACGTAGCCTGTGCTTCATTGTACAGCTGCATTATACGTTACAAAGCACGCCACTCTTGATACTGGCTAACAGGCGATGCAGTGGCGGGTGCGCCCTGATGTTGCAGGATCATTGCAAGTTTTCGCAAAAGTCTTCCCTGTACTCGCTTGGCTTGTGTATATCAAATAGTTTTAACTGATGATTCACAGTTGGAAATCGTTTTCTTGTAATTCTTGAAATAAATAATACATGTTATTAGAGCAAAAAGAATAGACACAAATAAAATATTGACACAATAATGTTCTTATCTAGATTAGATCTATTTAATACATACAAATTATAAAATGGCTACTCAGAATTGATTAACTATGTATTATTTATAACAATTAAATTCCAATACATACATACAGACAGATATGTGTACATTCAAGCTAAGAACACGCTCGAATAAGTCACCTTACAAACAAAAAAAACTACATCAAAATCGTTTCATTCGTTCGAGAGTTATGATGCCAAGGACACACAGGCAGACTACTAAAAAGAAAGAATTGGTTTAAGCTAACACTTGTTTTATCAGATGACAGTGAAGCCACGGAACCTGAAGTGAAGAAAACATGGCATATAGATCCTGGATTCAACAACCGTACCTTTGAATGCATAGCTAGAGAGAAGGTCAACTATCAAGCAAGATCAGAACCAGTCGAACATAAGGAAAAGATCGTCTTCAGATACAAACCTCCTACAATTGAAGAAATAGAAACCACAAAAGCACCCCACACGCAGAAATCACAAAGTAATGTAAATCATAATCTTCTTAACAAAAAACACATGACATAAACTCACGCCGTAATTAATCCCTTTAGAGGTGTTGGCAGAGGTGTCAAACACCGCATTTTGCATGATGTGGCCCAGTGTGACAGGTTGTTAATCTGTAGCCACTATGAGGAACTACAATGTACGGCAACCCGAGACTCGAGCCCTCGATCTGTCGGGTCAGGTCGGTTAACCAAGGAACGTAACAAACTGAGCTACCACGTGGTAGAACGATGAGCAAGAAGAAAAGTGGAAGTAGATGATAAAGATAAGAATAAGGACATCCTTATTCACTCTCACTAAAACGGTTTTACTTTGTTCGCTCTAATTTACGTATAATTGATAAATATGTACTTTATTTACAAGATAAATATTAAATACTTTAAAAATCATTTGTATAATAGCGCTGGCTGCATTTTCACGCTGTATAGACCTTTGAGTGAAATGCAGACCAGCTTTACGGTCACGACTCACTTTTTAAACTTTATTGAAATTATTTGATTTTCCAAAGTTAGTAAGAAACTCAAGCTTTAAGATAAACTGATCATGTTTGGGCCCTCTCTATATAGGTGCTGAACAAAATAAAGATATGGAAGATACGCCTGATCTCCTGTGGGTTTGGATCGTTGTGCCTGTAGCCGGAATCAGTATAATCATACTCCTTTTAACTTGCGCTTACAGCCACTGCAGAAGCTCTAGCAATCAGGTCTTTGAGACCAGTAGCGTACTGGTGAGTTTCCTAAACTGTTTATATATCATGGGTGAGCAAGCAGGCGGTTCTAATGTGAATGATATCACCCCCTATTCACACGAATATTGCTGTCTTAGAATGCCAAGATTACCGTATTACCCATGCATAGGTTAACGATGTTTACTATTGTAATTACACTGGCTCTCCAATCCTTCGAAACGGAACAACGCGAACTGCTTCTTGGCAAAAATAGAAAGGAGGATGCTACCAACTAAGACGATCTTGCACGTAGATTTACAATTTTAAAAACACACATAACATAGACTCACGCCGTAATTATTTACGGAGTTAAAGGATTATTCCTTTGAGAGGGGTAGACAGAGGTGTTAAACACCGCATTTCGCATGTTTATGTTGAGTCCCAGTGTAATAGGTTGTGATTCTTTCGCCACTACGGCACAATGAGGAACATGGCAGCTACTATGGCAACCCTCGACCTGTGGGGTAGGGTCGGTCGGTTAATCAAGTTACGTAACAAACTGAGCTATCACGTCCTGAGCTACTAGTTTTGATCTTTAAACTGTACTCATAAGCTTTGATTGCATTTTCAATTACAGACAAGGCGAACAGCGGGCTCTACCGAGGTCCTCAATGAGAATAACGAAGAACCAAAGCCTTCAGATCTTTACTATTCCTACGCCAGACTATACAAAACCCCGACCTACGATGACTACACCGTAGCTGAAAGTTCCACGTCCTATGAAACGATTAAAGACAAACCAACTCTTAAAAGGATTCAGGTTAACAATGCTGATTACACTCTTGCGGGTAAAAAATGCAGCAATAATGAAGACAAAGAGGAACTATACGACGGGTATGTATGCACCCTAATTGTTGAAAAACATTTTTGAATTTGGAAAAGGAACGTGAACGCCATAGATTAAAATCATAGATAATAAAATTTTATAAAATTTAAAATAATAGTCAAGCGTATTCTGCCATCACAAATAAGTAAATTGTAATTTGACAAACTTAGTAGGTAATTCAGTTTTCTATTCATTTGTCATGTATGTGTATGTTAATATTTTTCTAACATGGAACACTTCGTCTAAACATGTTGTTAACTCGTAGAGTTTGATATATGTCTACAAAAATATATTTGTATTAAAACTGTGTATTATTGCGACATATATCGTTTTAAGTAATAAATAAAGAAAAAAGTTTAATGATAGGTCTTCATCACCGCGACCACCAATCATTAATCTTACGTTAACGTATTGCCTTGCTGCCAAATTAGACGTATATATAATACTGATAAGCCCCGCCATGCATGGGTCATTTGAAGCTGTCCGACACGAAATCGGTGATCAAATCGTAGGTGAAACCCCCACATCCTTCAAAACATTAGTCAAAAAGTTAGTCTTGGGTGCCATGAGATATTTAATAAGGCTCCAAATTCCACAGATACAACGTCATTAAAGAAAAACCAAGACACCAAGCGAAGTCGAGTAGAAATAACGAAGATTATCAAACTCCATACGTTAATGAAAGCAGTAACATTTCCGGTACTAATGGAAAACGTAAAAACGATAACGGGAGCAACGAAAATAACAGTTTTAAAAACGATCTAATGAACGCTATTGCACAACGAAAAAATTATTAAAATAGTTTAAGAAACAAGTGGAAATAAAACTGGGTTTGTATGATGAATGTTTTTGTGTTACTTTTTATACATCATGAGCAAACCTACCAAATGTAAAGTGATAACGCTGATTGATTCGACGATGCCCTTTATGTCAGAACGTCAAGAGCACCGCCAATGCGTTGCTGATTTATAGGTAAAAATTTCATACCTCTCGTGCCGGTAATTAAATGAAATATACCGTCTGATGGTTTGCCTATAGCTTTGAACAAAAATATATAGTTCGAACATACCTATATCTCCCTTCTCAAACTGCATTATGTACGAGTTCGCCTATAAATAGAATGACCAGGCTCTGTAATAGCATTCCTAAATCACTAGACATCGACTTATTTAACGATAGCATATTTAGTTTTTCAGATAAGTTAATTAAGTATTTTTGCAATCCCTCATTTTGATACAAATTATTATTCTGACACCTACTATTTCATAATGTCTGTGACTTTTTAATTTTTTATAATGTAACTATTTAATTGTAAAATGGTCCAATTTAATTTAATTTTGTTTTTATACATTCAACTAATTTCTGTTTTGTTACCTGTAATTGGATAAACACAGGGAATGTTATTAATCTCTAAGTTGTATTGCATGCATGTGTATTATTCGTTGGTAAACCAAATAAATAAATGAAATGAAATGAGTATGTCCCATAATTTTTAAACAGGGGATAAAGAGGGGATCTTAATGGTGCATTGTAACGCGATAAACAAATAACAATTATTCTTCTCATTTTGATATGTGATAGGCTATCTGTAAATTGCAATAGGGAATATGCGTGACTTTTTTATTCATTCATCATAATTTGATATCACAAACATACACAAATCCATTTGATTTTCTCAACTATCTGACTTATTAACTAAGTTTTTAAGCTTCAAAGTCGTTGGTTAGACAGAGAGATGAAATATGAACAATGACGTTAAAGTACACGGGCTCCCTACAACTTCCATCGAAAAGATTGTAATGAGCGAGATAGATATATTTACTTTTAATGGTTATATCGTCCTGGTTCATCGTTCGATTCTAATTCTGTTTTCATTATAAAGATACTATTTATAGACACTTTACGATAAATTGATTGAATAATCAAATTAAATTTAATGCATATTCCCTATTGTCACTGTAGGCTTTATTGAGTTACTTGGGTGGTGACGAAAAGCAGTCGTGTATTCGCATTTCGTTTTATGAAAACTTTAACTAAGGAGTTACTTGGCGGGAACCGTAACTGACAGTTAAAATGTATCATTATATAAGCATAATTTATTATGTTGCAATGCCAAAAAAACGATATATTTTGAATGTACTTACACATCCAAATCTGTATGGGCCATCTGTACCTTGATAGATTGATATTCTAATCCTATCCCATTCTATTTACAATTAACAAAACGTTTTTTATTGTAATGCTCGTTTTTTTTGTTTTTTAATGTTTATAAAATTTCCATAGACCTAACGCCGCCACTAGTTCATGACATGATTTAATATTGAATGTCGCTTCCTTTACACAAATTACGTGCAAAAAAATTTTGCTGGTCTTTACTCATATTGTAAAGATAAGAAAAGCTAAAGCTTGTTAGTTTGGATATAGAAGATAATCTTTGAAACTACACAAACAAGTATAAAAATTATTTCACCAGTAAAATGCTTCTTGATCAATGAGTGACACAGGCTATGTTTTATCTACGGCTAGGTTATAAAAAATCTGAATTGTACCCGTGCGTAAACCGGGGCGAACCTCTAGTCTGGAATTTGTACGAATAAGAAAGTAAAATATAAAAGCGCCACCTTTGTTTTTCATTTGTAAAGTGAACGTGTTTAAAGTTTCAATTTTTTTCCATAGATGGCGTTACTACGTGAATCACTGTTGACTTTTTAAGCTGATTGCATAACAGAGGGCGCAAGCAGTATAAGTTGGCAAATATCGTGGCGCAGCGACACAAACCGCTGACTGTGACATATCGTCAGTGATGTTGCAATTCCATTTTTAAACCGTGGAAGTACAAAAAATACAAATTGGGAAATAATTATTATTAAAATCAGAATAGTTAATTAGTTCGTTATTTTGCCACCCCTGAAAAATGAATTAATTTGTATTTACGCGGTATTTACTAGTGTTAGTTACGCGAAATTACACCATCACAGAAGGTTTTGTTTTGGATTTATTGTCCATCTCGGATATTTTTGTGGTTAATCTAGAATATTTGATTAATGCATATCAACTTTACTTGCAGTGAATTGTCCCATATAATTATTTAAGTAATTTTATCTTGATTTTTGAAATATGTATAAGTTTCCAAAAACCAAAAGTAGTATTTTTTAGTTCAAAGGTTTCTTGTTGCTTGCAAACCTACAGCGATCTTTCATATATCCATACATTCATACATACACACCACTACCTAGCACCCCTGGCGGAATTTATGGAGAACGATTTGTATTACAATTAAAACATTACTACCAATATGTAGAAAACTGGTGACCCTTTTTTTAGGTCTTTATTTCAAGTAAAAACGCCAGCGTTTCATACGAAGCCCGTAGGATTCAAAAGTAAAGAATATGTAATTTTCTATGTACGTTCTTTTCATTTATTATTAGAGGACGTGGTAGCTCAGTTTGTTACGTGCCTTGGTTTAGCGACCAACCCGACCCGACAGGTCGACGGTTCAAGTCTCGGGTTGCCGTGCGTTGTATCTTGTTGCTGCCATGTTCCTCATTGTGCTCGGATAGTCACGGATTCGCAACCTGTCACACTGGGACTCAACATAAACTTGCGGAACGCGGTGTTTAACACCTCTTCCTACCCCTATTTAGGGATTAATTACTTCGTGAGTTTACGTTATGTGTTTTTTGTAAAGAAGAACATTATGATTTACATTACTTTGTGATTTCTGTATGTGGGGTGCTTTTGTCTATTTAAAATTTCTTCAATTTTAACTGGAGGTATGTATCTAAAGATGATCTTTTCCTTATGTTCGACTAGTTTTGATCTTGCTTGATAGTTTGATGAGTTTTTATGTATTATAAAGAATTAAATTAAATAGATAGAGAACTTAATCAAAGCTATAGAAACAACAGCTGTTCATAACTTAATCCATTCGCTGTAAGTAATTGAAAAACACACTGTGAAGTGAAGCTGATATGAAAGATAAAAGAAAAGTTGAGAGGTAAAACCGGGGTTTGCTTTGAAAAATATCAAAAAGATTTATAAATTATTCTCGCTTCGAGTACAGTGCTCGCCTTGGGGCGAAATTTTTAACTTTCTTTACATCTCCGTTGTTTATTCTATGCAATTACATTACAACCTTTAAGTTTAAAGAATATTTTTAGCGAAACAATCCAATTCTGATATTCGAGTAACTTTCGTAGAAGTGTTTTTTTTTAAATTTTAGTTCAATAGGGGGCAAACGAGCATGCGACTCACGGTAAGTGATACCGACGTCCATAGCTGCGGGGAAAAGATGTCAACAGATGCGTTGACGACCTTTTAAAAAGGAGTAAGTGATAATATAGTGGTAGATAAAAAAGGACGATTTGAAAGCATTTATTTTTTTGAATTTGAATATATTTATTCGCAAACATATGGTTTCAAATCAACGAGTTTACAAAAAAAATAACGATTTAGTAGCTAACCTAGGTGAGATTAAGAGATTTTCTATTTTAAATAAGCAAACTAACAGTTAACCCAGGATTTAAATACTTAAAAATGACGTTTTTCCATCGCTTGAAAATACTGCGGAATCTGCTGTTATAAGTTACATAAACTTTATATGGGAAAACCCCACGAAAAACAATGTGTAACAATACCTTTACCAAACATAACCTAACATGACAAAATAATACAAGTGAGTAAATTTGCCATAAAGTGGCATATGGCCACGGCTAAATTGAATACTTAACTTCACAATTTCACATGATAATATTTTCTTGTTTTATACATTTTAGAGCGCGGTTTTTAGTTTTTAAATTGAACTGTCAGATTTCCAAACTAAAGACCAGCAATTTTGCAAAAAAAAAAAAAATCTACTTATTGTCAACGAATACCGAAAACGAAAGTTTTCGCTGAAGATCTCTTTGTTTCAATTGGTATGGTTTATTTAAATCGGGCAAAGTCATCTCATAAATTTAAGACCAAGAATGGCAATTTCTATGCATAGTTGTAGTTATTGTAAAGATTGGTTTATAGAACTGGACAAACGATCTGGTTAGTGTTGCAGGGAGTCGGTGGATTCAAGCGACGCAAGAAAGCTCTCGTTCGAATTATTTGGGGAAAGTTTTTATTTGGCAGTGAATGTCTTCCGGCTACATTTAATATAAGGATGAATGAACAAAAAAATAAGTTCAATCAAAAATGTATCCACTCAGTCATGTAAATAATTGTGATTAAGAAAAAAAGTCGTTTCCTAAACAGAATTTAACCGTACTGTCTTATTTGGTAACAGGCGAAGTACGTAACAATCAAAATATTTTTAGTGAATGTCTAATAATATATTTAGATAAATTATAATAATAATGTGATAATATGACAATAAAGAAAATTACAAATAAACACAAAAAGATGAAAATAGGTTGAAAGGCAAATTGAAACAATACCAACGCAATTTTCCTTTTCACTCCTGGCTAGAATAAAAAATGTACCACTATCCTACAAAAATATATAATGCAGCAGAGCGTTGAATTCATAAAGCCTTTGTACGTTTTTATTTCTGTCGGCTTATAAGACAAAGCTACACTTTTAGGTCTTATTGCTTGGCGATAGAGTTGAAATTCTAAATAGTAAAACAAAATTGTCCGCCATTTTGCATTATGGCGGCGATGGAGAATCGAACGCGGCGACATCTATGTGATTCTGATTTAGTTCTGGCGCGTTTCAACTACGGGTTGGTCGTGTGTATATTCGATTTACGTCATATTGTTTGGAACCAGAAAAAATGATTTAAAAAGCGATTGCACCGTATAAATACAAAATAAGATACTGTTGGACAGTGTAAAATGCGTGTTTTTATACACAAAAACACGTTTTGGGTATTCTATTCCGCGATTAGGTTGAAATAATGAGTTAACACGCTTTATACCGCAGCTCTCTGTTCATATTGTGGCTCGTGTTGTGGAATCGATTTTTAGGTGTTATTAATGAAATTACTAAGGTGCTTGTGATATTGTTACATAAAGGAACTCGCGGCATTGCAATGAGGTTTTGCTAGTCCCTCTTCATGTTTCCAACATAGCGCTTGAAATCGATATAAGTTAATAAAAAATGCATATTTTCCCCGTGGTTTCATAAACTCGGGTCAATACGGTACAGCCGGTTTGTGTAGCGATTCAAACGCTGTTTTAATATCGTATGGTGTTCTCGTAATCGAAAAGAGTGATTTCCTTTCTTTCATCCAGTGATAATGATAGTGGTGATATTTCTGCTGGCTATCGAGTTTCATGAACATTCTGCCAGTTAAAGGTTAGTAAACAAACTATCTGTTGTTATTTTCTAGATTTTAAGATTAGATTTCTAGTCAAACCACATTTTTGTTCTATTTAAAGTTCATATAACCTCTTTTTATCCTTTTCTTCTTTTTATACCCTCTTTGTCGAATCTTTCAACATTTTTCAGACCCGATTTGTTGTCAGCATGACTGCAATTTCTTTGCTAACGCGTAGTGAAAAAAAAACAAATAATGTTTTTACTAGAAATTGTTATCATCAATCCATTCCCTAACAAGTAGCTAAATAAGTACTGTGACAGTTTATGCCCCAGTTTTCATAAATTAAATTTAACGATAAATCTTTGTCAAAAAATGTCACGCTCGATCTGATGAATAATAAAAGATCGCCTTTTGTCAGTAGCGAACAAAAAAAAATAGTTTTAAACAAAGTAGGTGCTTAGATATCGAGATTGCGTGCAGCATTTTAGATGTATAAATTACCAATTATAACTTTTAAAAACTATTGTTTGTGACATTCTGTTTTAAGTGCCTATTTTGATTCATTGAAACAAAAAAAAAGGATAAACAATCTCCTTTAATAGGTAAGCTCCTTTAAAAACTTTTTACAAACAAAATGCTTTTTTAAATTTAAAAAGACTATGTTTAAGATTTTTTTTTTTCTAAATAAAAAACAAAATTCTACCATGAAATAAAAAGAATATTGGAAATGTTGTTGAAGTAATTAAATATTTAATTCTACTTTAGTACAATCTAAGTTAAGGCTAAACAAAGTAAGTACCTGCATAAAAACAACTTCTATAACTGGTTTTCAATGTAGGTACCATCCACATGCCTTTTATCTAGCTTCAATTTATATTGAGAAAGTCCTATTGGGGAAGAAGGAGTTGAGATTCCTTTTATTTATTCACAAAATAAATAATTTCATAATCTTATTTTTTTCTTCATATACTATACAATTAAACTACTACCTAACTCAACTCAAAGAGGTTTTGGTTCATATGGCAACAACTTTGAATTTTTTTGCCAATGTCATGTAGAAACGGGGAAATTTAATTTCAACAATGATACAACAAGGATGAAATTTTGAATGGGTCACGAAAATTATTATTCATATACAAATATAAAACAGTGAATATATAGAAATTATAGTTTAATATTGTTTTCAATAATAAAAAACACAAAGAAGTTTGTTAGTTAGGGCAAAAAATTAAACAAATAAAAAAAGAATTACAGCAGTGGCTCTTCTTCTGTACAGCCAAATATTGGTTCTTACCAAACTATGGCCAGCAGAGTCAAAAGGATGGGTAATTATTTTGTCAGTCCATGTATGCTTGTATTTTGTGTGCTTCAAAATATATATACTGTAGCTCAAATTTTTTATTGATAGGCAAAATTCTAGCTAAGTGCTCGTTTTTAATGTTATGTACAAAACATGCCTTTTGAGTAAATGATGTTTCATCAAAATTATAGTAATTTAAAATTTTATATTAAAATAAAATTATGTATATTAAAATTTTATTACCAACCTTTCAAAACATAACACTCTAGTTCTGTATTTATATTTAAATAGAAAATCGGATATTAAATTGCCAAACAATTTTATTAAATTTGAACAGTTCCATGAAGATGGCCTTTGTCCAAAACCAAGCCATAGGTTTGTATAAACTCTGTTACTCTAATGCCCCTAATGTTACTCTAATGTTTCTTAGCTATGGTGACTGCTTACCATCAGGTGAGTTGTATCCTTTTTTGCCATTGCAGTGGTATAAAAAAGATTATCAATTCTAAATTTTTAAAGTAACTTTACGGACATACATACATACCTATTTGTTGATATTTTAATGTGTCATATCAAATTTAAATTATTTTTTAAAAAATATGATATGAAATGAAATATTAAATTTTCTTTTTTAACTAAACCACAAAAACATATCCAAGAATGTATCATTTTCTATTAAAGATGAAGATTAAACATTAAACTGCATGTGTTTTAAGTATTTCTTGGGTTTTTGTGACTTTCTATTGACTAAAATACTATGTTTTATACCTTATTAAGTCTTTGTGGGTAGCATGTATGTAACCACTTGTGACTGCAGTCAAAAATTGTCATAAATCGGTGGTGGACTCTGGATTCACATTTATGTTGCACCCTCAAAGCTGATCTTATTTTTTAGAAGTGCTTTTGGGTGGACTTGACCTCACAAACGTTAGGTTTTAACAAAATTTTTCTTCTTTGGCTTCTAGGATATGGACAGCCATGTGTGAAACTTCACCTAACAAATGCAATATCAATTCCAATTCTGTACTAATTAAGAATGGTGCTAAGTCAGAACAAAGTTAGGATAATCCATGGCCTTGTGTACTAGTTTTCTTTTAAATAAATAAGCTATAAGCCTACTTTAAATATCATTTTAATAAAATAAATGTTGCATTTTTTTTGTATTGCTTATTCAAAAGCTGATGTTTTTTTATTTTATCTCAATTTGATTTTGCTCAGTCTTCTAACAAAACAAGGCTGAATAAATACTACATTGTTTGTTTATACAAAATTGGATTCTTTATTTGTATTGATAGGACCTCTAGTTTATATTGATTTGCTTTATATTTGTATATAATACAATGGAATTGGATGGGAGGTATTGGAAAATAGGTTTTGTTAAGTTTTTAAAACAATATTAAGTAGTTAGTTTTTTTAATATTAACAACCTTATGTACCTAAAAAAACATTACAAATAAAGAATTTGAATTAGGAATTTGGAATTTGAATTTGAACCTTTTAATATTTTAAGCTTCTCTTATATATTTTCAAACTGACAATGAGTAAAATTTGACTTTTTTAAGGTTAGGAATGCAGCTTGTAACTTCTAGTGTTTCAAGTGTGGAAAAACTATTTATGAGATGTCAGCTACATTTTAAAAGTCCCTATAAATTTGACCTCTGCAAGGCATGTAAAGGACACTTCAGTGTTGCCATACTAACAGGGTCCTCAACCTGTACCTTATGATTGAATATTTTAATTTATAGATAATTATCAAGTCTTAAAAGTAAACCATATTTTTAACGCATTTCTATGATGTAATTGAGCTGAAAACATTTATAAACGCAGCAACATAGTTTTCCTAATAAACGGCCATATTAATTATGATGACTTTTCACTTTCTGGTAATTATTGATGATCATGATTATGATAATTTTGGGCAGCGCATAGGGGGTTTTTTACGTTTCACGACATCAGGCGCATCGTCGTTTCAATTGGCCGCTGTATCATTTTCCATCAGGTGAACTGTTTGCTTGTTTTAAATCAATGCAAACCTCTTTCATGTTTAAAAAGTATGAAATTGAGTAAAAATTACTTTTCACTTTAAATTATTTTGTCTTTTTTCCGCGAAGTTAAAAAGTCAATTATTTTTAGGGTTCCGTACTCAAAGGGTGAAAAACGGGACCCTATTACTAAGCCTTCGCTTTCCGTACATCCTTCTGTTCTATTGAAATTTTGAAAGAATGTCTAATATCGCCTCTATAACAACAACTATTAAAAATAACAAACATACAAGAAACTTGATTGTTCATTTTCGGAAATTATCTAAAAAATGCTAACTGTTAAATCTTAAACGATGATACGGAGCCCTTGTTGAGCGAGTCCGACTCACACTTGACCGGTTTTTTAATTTAAATTGACCTACAATAAGTACTTCTTAATAGCCAAAATTCGTTTGAGGCTACCGTTACTGTACTAGGTATCGTCTCCTCATCATTTAGTACCAGTTATTTCGACTTAATTTGCACGAAATATAATATGATTTCCTTTAAAATTTGTGTAATTTTAATAAGTAAGTAAATCTATCTAACAAATCCTGCACCTGTATTGTATACCTACATGTATTAACGACAATAAAAACTTGAATAATTTGCCTACGTTTTGTTTTAAAACGGAACTTTTTGCCTTAAAAGTATGTTAATAAAACATAGTCTTTAAAAAAATTAAAATATTCTTAAATAAAACCTTATGCTTACGTAAAAAAGCTTAATTTAAAATAAAAATTGTTCGTTTTCATACTAATATAAATGCTAGTTATAGGTAAGTACCATGGGAAATAATCTTGTCGGTGTCATCAAAGAAGTTTTGTGTGGGTGCATCGTTTGTTCTAGCCGACACAGTGTAAGGGAATACAGTGAGAAAAATTGAATGAATGAATAATTTGTTTCACAATGCAAACAAAAAAAAAAAACAAGAAAGGGCTTACCGTTTTTTAAAAGATCGGCAACGCATCTGCTGACATGTCTTGCCTGCAGGTGTTCATGAGCTTCGGTATCACTTACCATTAGGTGAGACGCCTGCCCGTTTGCCCTCTATTGAAGAAATCTCACGTCTTGGAGGTTTTCTGTTGTATAATCTTAAGTCGTATGTACGTTATGTCTTATGTGTATGTGTGTGTATTATGTCTTATATGTTTTATTGAATATAATTAATGATACTACAAATTGTATTCAAATTACAATTTGGAATAATATTTTAAGCATCAACATATATATATATATATATAAAGGTTTTCATAAATAAAATACCAGCTTAAAACTATAAAAGATATGTAGTTAGTTGCAAAACTATTGTTTATTAATCCTCCTTTGCAGAATATAAGTCCAATTCGCAAAGTATCCTTACCATATAAAGCATAATCGCAACATTTGTAATACTGTTCGGTATAAACTGTTGTAAGAAGACAAGAAAAGCTTATAAAACTTTTGTATTTGTAGGCGTACAGCTGGAGATATGGAAAGACTTCAAATTTTTAAATAACACAGCTAAATAGAGCATTCAGGGGTTTGACGTTGACGAGGTTAACCCAACGCAAAGAAATATCCAATGAATGGAGGTTGATAGGTACAATCATTCTATTTCACGAAGACGGTTTGTTTAAGGTCGTTGTTGGTTTCGCTTAAAGTGTGTACGTGAATGTTGTTTCAGTGTGCGGAACCTCGAGTCCGCTGAGTAAAAACGGTACGCACACTAGAAAACATAAACAAACACACATAAACATAAACTCACGTCGTAATCCCTCGAAGGGGTTGGCAGAGGTGTGTCACGCGCCGCATTTCGTTTGTTCATGTTGAGTCCTAGTGTTACAGGTTGCGAATCTGTCGCCACTATCCGGGCACAATGAGGAACAGGCAGCTACAACTTTCGGCAACCCGAGACTCGAACCCTCGACTTTCGAGACTCGAATCCTCGACTCCCAATACACCCCCCCCCCCCCACACACACACACATACACACACACACACACACACACACTGCATATTGCACATTGCTCATTGTTCTCAACACTAGAACTATAGTCGAACGGTTCTCGGGAGATAAAAAGGCGTGTAGGTGCGTGATTTATCCGTATACCAGACTTAATGTACAGTCTTTTTATAAATAATATATAAATAAAGAACCTAAATTAAGTAATTAAAAAATTTGTTTTTCTTTTTATGCATAGAAGACCACGCCCCCTCCCACCACTGGAATCGAGAGCAGAATAGAATTCGTCCCACACATTTATGGAGACGTTAAAAAACTAAAATTTTCTCATCTCAATTTGTTCGTAGGTACGATTAATTTTAAGAAAACACAAAAAGTTATTTTATTTAAATGAGTTTCAATTCAAAGAATATTCTAACATAATGAAAGAAATAATAAATCTACGTTGCTATACTTTGATAGGAATACATGAAAAAAACAAGCGATTATAGACAACACACTCGTAAACATTTGAGTATCCCTACTCAAGAACCTATAAGAGTCTTGAAAAAAACGAAGAGGAAGTAATACAAAAATGTTATCGTATATAAAGAGTAATTATTGTTAAATAGAGAAAATAAAAATAAATAATAAATAAACCACATCACGACACACACATTGACTCAGCCCTGCAGTAAGTATCTTAAGAACATCGAAATTTTGTATCTAATAATAATATTAGCCACATTACGACCACAAATTGACTCAGCCCTGAACAGAGATATAATCTGGTATCGCAGGCACTAAGCAACGATATGGTATAAACTATATAGATAAGAATAATACATCCAAGACCGGTAAGCGAAACAATGCGTCATGCAAACAACACAAAGTTCCCCACCGGGATTCGAACCCAGAACCTCTAGCGTAGCAGTCGTCTGTTTACAACACTGCGTCACGGTGGTCGGCAAATAAATCAAAAAGCAAATAACGTGACATAACGTAAAGAAAGTGCCAACATGCAAAAAGTCAAATGTTGTTAAGCTGGAACTATGAATGTCCACACTGGTGCTGCCCTATGAAAGCCAAAGTCAAAATGTTTTTATTCGAATAGACTTAAAATAAGCACTTTCAAATCGTCATTTTTTTACTGCCACCGGTTCGGAATGATATTTCTATGGGGATGAATCCGGCAGAAACCTCCGTAGTTGCTTTTTTCAATATTCGAATTCAATATTTTCTACTAAAACTTACAATTTTTCAACATTATAATTCTAGCTACACTCCAACTGTCAATAAGATAAACCTGTGCAGCTAATTAAATTACTTCCATATATCTTTATCCTCTACATAATTTTGAATTTTATAGTAAGTAAGCCTTCTGAATCAAAATTTGTTTAACATATTGCTTAAATTTAATATCTGACATTTCTGTTACATGAGGCGAGAACATTACAGTTTTACTTCTTATAACATAAGAATATTAGAAGTTTTTCATGTTGACGTTATTTGCTAGTGCATCTCTTGCTTCGAGCACAGCGTAATGTTTCCCATTTAATTATAATATTAATTTTTAATTGGTTGGTCTTTACATTATGTGCTAGTGCGTTCCTTGCTTTAAGCTTTGCGTAATATTCCTTATTTAAAACGCATGGAAATAGAATTAAAAAGAAATCCGAACAGGATCCCTGGCTGCCTGATCCATTAGGAACGAAATTTAAACTTGAATCCATGTTGCCGCGAACGCATTAGTACGCGTATCCGGTTTCTATTGGAGGGATACCACCTGATGCCAGTATTCGGCTCTGCTGTAGTGTAAGGAGTTCCTATGCAAATAGTTCATATAGTAGGGAACATAACAACCACAACACTACTGCAAGGCACTGCACTGCTGGTTTGCGTACTGCAAGGGTGTGGAATTTTTTGCCTGCCGATGTGTTCCCTGGCAAATATAACTTGGCCTCTTTAAGGCAAGAGTGAATAGGTTTCTCCTAGGCAGGCATGATCCACCTTAGACCTCATCGCCGCTTAACATCAGGCGGGTTTGGGGTCAAATGCCTGTCTGGTCATGAATAAAAAAAATTAAAAAAACGCAAAGCCCGAAGCAGATTTCGAACTAGCACATAACGTAGAGAAGCCGCCAACGTGCAACATGTCTTAATATTATTTTATTTAAAAAAATACTGTTTACGCTAGTGAACGGCAACATTGCTTCCAATTACACCTGACGCCAATGTTGGGCTATGCTTAGTATAAAATCATCTATGCAGCAAGGAATTTGAATTGAACAACCAAATAATTGGTGCCCGACTAGGATCTCGGGGCACACCCGTCCCTCTGTCCCACCACAGCAACTCCTGTTCACCATGATCAACAGTGCCGTTTTTTGTAACGTATAATGCAGCTGTACAATGAAGCATAGGCTGGGTCGTCCTGTCAGGCAATTTCGCAAATAACTCAAAATCAACCAGTATGATTGGCATATTAAGAGTGGTAACAACCTAGATGATCTCGCACGTAGATATACCACCTGTATATGTATATTGCGTAAAGGTGTTATGACTTCTTCGGTGACGTAGTGGTGTGAACAGTTGACTGCTACGCTAGAGGTGCCGGGTTCGAATCCTGGAGGGGGCGGAACTTTGTGTTATTTGCAAGGCGGATTGTTTCGCTTTCTGGTCTTGGATGTAGTGTTCTTGTCTATGTAGTTTATACCATATCGTTGCTTAGTGCCTGCGATACCAGATTATATCTCTGTTCAGGGCTGAGTCAATGTGTGTCGTAATGTGGTTATTATTATTATTAGATACAAAATTTCGAAATGATCCTGCGACATATACATACATGATCGCTCAATTAAATATCAAGATATCTTTACGAGTGCTTTATGAATGGTAATTAAAACAAATTCTCTGCTTCACTTAAAACAAAGGTTACTCAACAAACCGAGTGAGTAAGGCCAATCAATTAACCTTTCTTAAAGTCAGTGTATTGCGATGTTGACTTTCACACGTTCTAGAATAAATATATGTATGTTTTTTTTTTTTTTAACAAATTTATCGGTTATTTGTCTTACTGCACATGATAATAAAATATAAAATAATGAACTTGTTTTTCTTATACCGTGATACAATAAATATGACAAACAGGTTAAGTTTAAATGTAGTAGATAATCTTATCGACATTTTATGTTTAAATTTCTTGACTTTCAATGTAGCGTCTAGGCATTTTGTTAAAAAAAAAAAAAACATTTCTGCCAGAACGTAGTCGAATGAAAAACCAACCACAAAATGTTTGATAAAGTACCTGAAGGTGTTCAAAATAAAATGCTTCAGCATTTTGTTTGTTTCAAAATAAAATGCTTCAGCATTTTGTTTGTTTCAAAACAAAATTTGTATTACCGCGTACGTTGTTACGTTGAGTCTGCAAAAACTATTGTAAGCAAAAATTGTATACGAACAAATCATTTGTTTTATTATATATTTAATTTATCTGTAATTCTATACTTATTTCGAGGTGAAGGGGTTTGCTTTGTTAATTCATTTATACCCATGCTAGTTTTTGCCCGCGACTTTGTCCGCGTAGAAGACGATTTTTAAATACTTGACAGTTATCGTCATAATTTTGGACAATTCACACAATGTCTTCGTAAATGAAATACTGATATATATTGATAGCTATGTTATTGTAGAGTTTCATTAAAATCCATTCAGTAATTTTTGCGTGAAAGAGTTACAAGCATCCATACATCCTTACAAGCTTTCGCGTTGTTATAATTTTATTAAGGATATTTTATATCGTAAGCTACCCCGTGTGTAATTTTTTTGCTATGCCAATAAATAAAAAAAAATACAGTCTTCCACCTCGAGTCACGGGCAAAAAGCTAGTTTAAAATATAGTTCTTACACTCACGTTCAAAGAAAACACATCGCATGTTCCGTTCAGAAACAAGTGAAAAGGTACAAAAAGCATCCTTCAGACGAACAATAAGCGATAAATCAAAACATTTCGAAAAATAACAACCGGTTCCTGAAGAAATTCAATAGCTGTGCGAAATCGTATGCAGTTTTAGAAAGCACAATGGGACTGTATGGAAGAAAGACTCATACAAAAAAACTTGAATATTTCAAAGCAAAATGCTTTAAACCTCTGTGAAATTTATTAAATTGGCGCGCTTCAGTTTTTCATTAGTAATATACTTTTTTGGCCTAACCTAGAATTGTTGGACTCTAACCTTATGTTAAGAAAAATAGATCGGACAGTATTAAACAATAAATAACGGCGACACGCAAGTCGATATTTTTTTTTAGTTTTCGAATTTATTGAAAGATGTGGATACAAGGTTCGTTTTTGAGCGGTATATTGTGACACTTGATACGTAGTATCCATTACGTTAAATGATTAAGGCCCGCAACCCAAACAAAAAGTGCACTAATTGTTGTTATCCACGCTCGCCCGCGGGACCCTAATTAGAGGTAATGCGTGTGTGGGTAACATTAAATTTGTACAGTCATCGGTGTAATTTCGAACTAAAGTTTCTCTTAAAAGCCTAACGTCTGTATGGGATTTTGAATTTTCATTCTGTTGTTCTATTTTGGAAAATTAAGAAGCCGTGTCCGTCCGTGAGAATGTCGTATGTCGTTAGAGATAAAACTGGTCGACTCTTTCGTAGACTTTTAATAGATAGATGTTGCCATGTATACATAATATGTATACGATTAAATTAAATTTGTTTCTTATGTCAAAATAAGGCTATTATACTAAATTCATAAATATGAAAATCTATGTGATTATCATAATTTTGAAGTTTTTTCTATAAATTATTGTGATTTGTTATTGTAAATTATTCACGTGTAAATATTTTTAGCAAGATGACAGTAGCGCATGCTGAGTCCACCAATAAGTGATTAAATGCAAAATAAATAAAAAAAAAACTTTTTATTTACAATAAATAAAAAAACAAAAAAAAGGTGAACAAAATCTGATTAAAAAAAGTACCTACATTAAGTGTGAACGTCATAATAATTTATAAATATTAAATAGCATATTATGTTTCTTTTCGAATTTTTTTAATTTAAATAATATCAAAATTGTATAAAAATCGATTTAAAGTTTGTACACACGACCAGGCATCAACCTAACCTGTTTAGACATTATTCCGTTTTTAAATTGCTGCATATCACACTCGTATATGAATCTTTATGTGTGTCCGTCCGTATGTTGGTACCTCATGCGACTCAGTCTGGTCTCATACAAGGAATTTAACCAACTAAATATCCTTTACCTTAAACGCTATTGTTATAGTAACCCACCATTACTGGTCCGGTCGTTCCATCTGACGATGACCGTTTGGTTGTAGTTGTTTATTAGACGTGTAAATGCACATTGTTCTATTGGTCTTTACTGAGAGAATTCGAGGTTTCGTACGCTAAAACAATGTGCATGTAATTAACTACCTAAGTCAGTTTAATGTTAGTAATACAAATGTTTATTTAAAAAAAAATACAGAAGTATCTGACATAATGGCTGCCGTAGTTGAAAACTGTGTCGCAGCCATCAAAATGAAACATGTTCGTTTTCAAAGCGAAGATCTTCTCCTACCGTTCCCAATAATGCTCTAGATGTCAGTATGAACAGTCTTCCGACCATCAGAATGTCTATTATAGAAAGAATCTGTATTGCTATGTAAGAGGACGTGGTAGCTCAGTTTGTTACGTGCCTTGGATAACCGATGGACCCGATCCGACAGGTTGAGGGTTTGAGTCTCGGGTTTGTCTGCCATATTTCTCAATGTGCCCGTATAGTGGCGACAGATTCGCCACCTGTCGCAATGGGTCTCAACATATACATGCGATTACGGTGAGTAGAATCTGTGCCACCCCTATCGAGGGATAACGGCGTGAGTTTATGTTATGTATGCCATGTAAGAGTTCCGCTTCTTCTAAAATAGGCTGTTTATTTTTTGGCAGGATTGAATTTCCTTATACGTGGCCCGTTCTCGAATCAGAAACGAGTTTAAGGTGTCATTTCTGAAAGTCTTGGATGAGCAGACATTCGTTCATGATGCGTAGGTACAATAGATTGCCGTACATAAGAGAGACGATGCTATTTAACTCATGTCATGTATTGTGTCTACTCGTACATAGTTTGTGTGCTAAAAGTTTTTGATATTTATGAAAAGGATAATGTCTCATTAGCCATATTATAAGTCAAATATAATTTTTGTATCGCTGTCGGTTGTCTTAATAAATAAACGGTCTTCGTAAGATGGAATTAGTGTAACCGATACCTACCGCACATCGGACCGGTGCCCTAGAACATTAAACATTTAATAGAGGGATGCGATTTAGTAAATTGCTGTAATTATGACCCTGTCTAGAGTAGTCGGGGTCGTGGAGGTTTAGTCGGAACAGGTATTTTTAAATAAACCTTTTTGCTGATTTTAAAAAGAGAAGTAGTGCTGTGTTTGATATTTTTGTAACTTTTCAGGCAAAGAGCGTCAGCTTATTCAGCACAAAACTTATGCATTTTCTTGTATTCTTTTCTAAGATTCAGTTTTAAAATTATTGTTGGATATGTAAAAAAACACTCAGGATTCGTCATCCCGTTTATTACGCCATTTTATTCTCGATAAATTTGATTCTCAAATTCAACTCCGATTCTATTACAATACAAAATTTGTACATGTTTATTTTCCCGCGACTTTGGGTATTCTGATACAAAGCATAGAAATCTTGCATCTCTACGTTATTGTATGTTTGTGGTTTTGTACGCAACCTTTGTACGCAAGTGAGACGCTGATCTAAGCAACGGTATATAAGATGCATCTTTAAATATATGGCGATTGCGTGTGATTACCTTGCATGCTAGTAGGGTCGGCTAATTAACGTTTTGCTCTATAAAATCATGTTCACTTAACGTAATGTGATGCTTGTCGAAGTATCGGAGAGCAAGTGTAATTACCGATGGGCTATCTTTTAACTTCAACATGGGCAGCGCATTAGATTGGAGCTTTTTGCGTTTTTTAAACCGTATAGTGGCGATAGATTCGCAAACTGTCATACTTGGACTGTGAAATGCGGTGTCTAACACCTCTGCCTACCCCTTTTGAGGGATCAATTAAAGCGTAAGTTTGTGTTTATGTTGTCGAGGCCGTCGTCGTCGTGTCAATAGGTGGCGGTATCATTTTCCATCAGGTGAACCGTCTAGATGTTTGCAAGTAATGTTGTATAAAAAACAGAATAATAATTAACATTTGTCTAGCTGTCAGTTTGAGAAGCCCTGTCGCTAAGGCCTTCCGTTTTACCCCAGGCCTTTGCAGTCATCCTTTGTCGGATATCATATGTGTACCAACCCCTCAGGGGATGTCTTCAAACAGCACTCCCCCCGTTAGACCTAAGCAAGACATGTGTAGGTACGTGTGCTTGAAACGGATTTGGTTAAAGATTTTCTCTAATCCCTATGAAGAGAAAATGATATTATACATAAACAAGAGGCAGATATGAAAACTGGAAAACAACCTGACCAGTTTGTCCTTTGTGAAGTTTGTTTAATTTTAGGCGCAATTAACAATATACCTTTCCTCTTCTTTTCATAGGCACTATTTTGATAGTGATGTCCCTCTCATATCATTTGGCTATGTAGTGTGCCGCAATGTTTGGGACATAGTTTTGGATTGATTTGTTCCTTACATAACGTATCTACGTTTTTGATATCATTGGGTTTACCTTATATCTTACATACCTTTGAGCATTGATGAAATTATATCGATATTAGATCGATAGAGAAAAAATAATTGTGGACATATACAATTTTGTAACTTTAAAATTTATAGATAATCATGAACAAAGGAGTTGTAGAGCTGTATTGATATAAATATATTCTGGTGGCCTATACCGTTGGCTGTGACTCGTTAAGTCTCGGGTTCGAGTCCCGGATCGTACAGGTATTTGGGTGGTAGCCACGAACATTTGCTCTGAGTGAGGCCATGGTTGTTTCCTATCCATTTAAGTACGTATTTGTTAACTATAAATATAATGTATCGTTGATTAGTACCCATATCACAAGCTGGTGGCTTAGTTTGGGACTAAGACAATTTGTTCGAATTGTCCCTGTTTTAATTATATCTTGATGTAGCTAAAACGATATACATTTTTGTTTATGGCTACGTCACGGGATGAGAAAACATATTTAAATCACTTCTAATATTTGAACGAGAGCACCGCCAAAGCTTTGCCCAATCCGCCACAGTGCATCGCATCGCGATACAGTGACCACAACACGTTGTGAGCTGTTTTTTTTCCCTCAATGAGCTTTTTCAGTCTTTGAGCTTAATATTTACGTACATTTAAACTATGCTTCGTTTATAGCTTGTCCCAATAGTACACACGGCTTCAACCTAACCTGTTTAGACTTTGAATCGTTCTTAAGTTCTACGGCATATGGAATATAATTACTTTTAAATGTGGCTTTTGTTTTCTGTACAAGCCTAGACGCTTTAGTTCGAGACTATGGCAATTCGTACAAAATATTTCAAGATACAGTATAGTCATAAAGAATAGCAATTAACCTCTGTAAATGATATTCAAAAATATGCTTTCACGAAATATCATTAAGTTTAGGGCGTTTGTCGTATGTATGTGTTTGTATGTGTGTGTACTCGGTTAAGGTGTAACTAACTACAAACGGGTTTCGAGTCCAAACGAAATACAAAAGGTTCCAGCAAGATCTGTTGACATTAAAACCTTTAAACTACTGTCCAAGTTATAGGGTTAAAGCGTTTTTATAATTATTCGTTATTTTGAATTTTGATGTAAAAATCCTTTCAGGGTATGGTCGGGTAGATCGATTTCTTAAATAGAAATTTCAAAGGTTATTAATAGAACAATGGAAATGATCGTCCAGGTGAGGGAGGACTCACCTAAAGCATTTACATGTAATGTAACGTTACATATTAGAGCATTAAATTGGTGAGAGAGGCGCACCGAGTATTAAAGTTCGCAACCTGTAATGTTACAGATTCGAGCATTACATTGGTGAGGGGACAAATCTGAGCATTGCAGTGCGCATCTTGATATTTTGATGGAACTTGTAGCTACAAACTTGTAACGTAACAGGCAACTGTTCGACAAGTCAGGAAGGCATTACTGTAAAGCTTAATATTTAATCCGAAATGTTATGTTACAGGCGAATTATTATTAGGCGGGTGCACCGTTTAAATAAACAGGGATCAAAATTATGATACTAGGCAACTAGAAATGACCCACTTTTGCTCACTCTTTAAAAGCTTTAATTCTTTAGAAGGTGATCGGTTTAAGTATATCCTATCATTAAATAAAGATATGGTAGTGTCCGTTACAACTTCAAGTCACCCTTGCTAAAACGGGTAGATAAAGCAACAACAATAACATAAGATAGTGAGAGTTACGACGTTACTGAACTATGGCGTTTTGAACTAACTGAACTAACCCCAAAAAAAGAGTGCTAATGGGTACACCTGATGGAAAGTGATACCGCCGCCTATTGACACGACGATGCCGTCGATGACTGGAACGCCGAGAGCACCGCTAATACGTTGTCCGTGTATAGGTAAAGATGTTATACCTCTTTTGACGGTAATTACACTGTCTCTAGAATCCTTCGAATTGAAACAATACGAACTACTTCACGTTGGAAGTAGATAGGAGGGTGGTACCAACCAACACGATCTCTCGCCAAGATCTACCACCTGTAAACCTGCATAAAAGCTCAAACACTTGACCTATTTAGAATACTGTAAGACCTGTAAGAGAAGAGTAAGAACTGATTCTTATGTCAGGCTCGCATTTGCAGCCGGTTTCTCTTCTAACTTGCACCGCAGTAAAGTGACCCATGTCACGCAACTTTTGTACCATCCAAAACGTGTTCAGCAAAGCCCGTATTAACATGCATTTAAAGTAGGTATTATGAATTGTTTTCGTTCGAAACCAAAAGTGACGTTTATTAATTTATGTTTTAGCCTGTAATTTGTTATCTCGTTTCTGTTGAGGTTAATTACGCGCGTGCAAATTTCTGGACGTTTTTTTTTTTCTACTTTGTGATTTGAGGCAATGTACAACTTGCTATAGTGCCATATAAGTTTAAATACACCTGATTCCATGGTGAGTCAATAAAAACGCACCGAACGACCGCGTATACAGCCGATGCTTCTTCATCTTTAGTACCGTTAAAAAAATTATATTTCCGACTGTTACTTCTTAGGTATAAAGCGCTATGTACACTCATGCGTTTTTACCGCGCGTAAAACTCGGCAAACTCCGTTTTATCTTTGAGAATCGCTAACAATCTCAGCTGTAGTCATTGGTTCTTATAAATTCGATAATAAATAGCGACCATGTGCGTGCGTGGAATGGCTTATAAAATGTTTATGGGACGTATTCTTTATGGTACGATTTATGAGTGGAGACGCCGTATTGTCGTCCCGGCGTTACACTCGCGTTATTCTAACCTATATTCGGTGGATGCCTTTAGTAGGTACTTACTTACTTATGATCGTAAAGAGATTTACTGCAAGCAGTATTTTTCATTAAAAGATATGGGATGTGATGGGGAGCCCTAATCATTTGTTCTTGGAGATTTTGGACTGCAAACATTAGATCTCTTTTGTTTAATAAATCCGTCGTTGGCATGTTTGCCAATGACGACGGTTCACCGCCTGTAGGAAGGTGATCATAACTGCACAGTTCTCACAAGTTGCTAAACAACGCTATACGTACTTATAAAGATAAATACCATGACCTCTGAGCAAATGTTCGTGTGCATTACACAAATGCCTGCCCGAGACGGGACTCGAACCCGAGACCTCACTCCACGGAGGCCGTCAACGATTCGTCAGGATTTTGGTGGTTAAGAATGTAAATCCTAACCGAAACACAGTGTACTTCTTCAACGGAGATATAAATAAATGGTACCATCCGACGATCCTAATTATCCTTGATGAAAATTAATTTTGCGAATTCATATGAAACTATAGAAAATCAAATCATCGTTATCCATAAATATACATGCCAATAAAGGCGGTTGTTGGTGGCCATCTACATGAGTGCACCCGTATGACGGTGAGCAGGCAGAGGCGGCGAGAGGCAGTGCTGCGAGTCCTAACGATTGCTGACGATGTCATGACAACCACGAGCACTCTGAAAAGAGTTTTACGACGAAGAAGAAGAATACATTTGCAGTTGTAACCAGAACATATTCACATTTTGTTCTTGATTCTACCATGAATTATTATGCTTCTATTGCTGTCAGCGACTGCGGTTACAAAATTTGGGGCGTTTCCCGTTCGTCCCATCGGTCAGTCAGTCGATCTCTCAATGGGAATGATTTTTCCCGTTCAACCGATAAATTGGTCCATTGGGAAAAGAATATTCCCATTCGTCCCATTATTCAAATCCGAAAATACAAAAGAAATCGAAGAATTTTTCATTCTTAAACTGTAAAGTGATTTAACCTCTTGCATTATGTCTTTAATCAGTAAACTAGCTCGATCAGATGCAAAATTATTGATATTATTTTTAATTTGAATCACAAGGTGTCTGTCGATGGGAAAAAAAATACTGACCGATTGACAGATCGGACGAACGGGAAACAACAACGAATTGTGCATACATATGAATATATGCTAATCGCGTCTAACTGATAGATGAAGAATTAAGAAGAAATGACTGTAGTTATCTACTGTGTTTCATGTCAAAAAAAATTAATCCGTGTGCCTACCTTTGTATAGTTTACCTACACGTCAGGTAACATGGATTACTACAATGATTCTGTATGAGCAATCTTAATTCCTCATCGATCCGTTACAGGCGATACAAAGATTCAAACAAGTTTATTGCTGCAGTCGCAAGCGGCGATCGAAGGTAAAACTCATGTTAGGCGCAGTGATAAACTTTCGTCATTTATTATTCAATGTCTTGGTTAAAGTAAATCGTAACAGATTGTAAGTTGACCTTTTGGTTGACTCGTGTAAACTGGCTTCAGAATACGAGATGTGACCTTTAAAATTAACGGCGAAAGAAAGTTGAATGTCAGAGATAACAGATAATTAAAATTAAAGAAAAATTGCTGATTTCAACATGAAAAATTAAGGGCTAAATGTATTAAGTTACAGTTCTTGGTAAATTATTCAGTGTTATGAGTAGATAATTTAGGTATTGTATATTATTATTTTAGGATGTTATTTATTTACGAGTATGGTAGCATACTATAAATAATATATGTACTATTCTTTTTTAACAATTCCTAATTGTTAATCGTCTTTGCAATAAAAAAAATGAATTTTTCTGATTATTTACGAAGGAAAATAATGACAGATGGAGTTGGCGGGAACGAGAAGTATCAGTTGAAATTATCTTATTTTATTTTCTCTTCTCGTATATCAGCAGGATTTAATGTGTCAAATGCTAGTGTTTTAACCAGTGAATATCTGTAGTGCTGTACAAGTGTGGAGAAAGCGAAATACGACGATTTGGTTGCTCCTTTCGTCATCTCCCAATTAACCTATTAGAGCCTACAGTAATCGTACTGGCATGTTACTGTAAGCAGATACACTATTCCATCTATCATTATTCATCTTTTCATAATTTCATTCCTCATCAAAAGTTGATAATAAATATAACTTGACACTGGCAAAAAAAACCTTAAAAGTTATTGCCGTATTGATGGCAAATCTCATTTAAAAAAATATGTCGCAAACGGATACACTTAGCAAAAAAAATGCAAAATCCTTCACAAAGATACACACATAAATCAAACCCAACGACCTGGCTGAGACAACAAAACGCCAAACTCTTTGTACGAGGCATAGGCACACAGAAGAACCCTACAATCTCACAAGCTTCTAGAACTAAACGGTAGGTAGGTAAAAAGAAAAAGCGGGGACAAGGTAAAGGGGTCGGCAGAAGGGCTCTGCACTGGAGGGCCCTTCAAATTATACAGGTGAACGGCCAGTGATGCTGCGGTGACGTTGGTGTGGTGTCGATGTTTTTGTTTAATATCACTGTGACCAGTAGTAAACGCCCTTTTAGGTCTGCAGATTCTATGATGAAAACGTTTATGATCCTAAAGCAGAAAGTCGTGACTATCACACAAGTGTCTGCCCGAGATGGGACTCGAACCCATGTGTTTGGAGTAGCTGTAGATACCTTTAGGGAGGCTCCAATATTTTAATATATTGTAAATTATTGTTTGAGTAATGAATAATTCTATCGATCATTCTAAAACCAAGTCGAGTCACATCCCTAGCGCACTTGACTCTCATGGGCGGTAAAAGATTTTTTCCCGCTAACGTCAGTAAAAATAAGGTCATAGGGTCGGTGGCGGGATTTGTTTTTTTGGCGTGTGAAGATTATGGTTTTTATTTCAATAATTTAATTAAACCCTATGTTTTGCCCTTTTATCCCGACTTACCGGGATCCGCAGTAATGTTTTGTGGGGTTTTACTTAGTTTTTTCCCGCAACGAATATTTTCGCTACCGGCGAGAGTTAAGGTCGTAGCACACCTATCGACGAGTTGTCTTTAGGTAATAAACCGTGTGAATAATGGTCGTGGTTTACAGGCGGTAGATGGAAGAGCGAAATCGTTTGCATCGGTACCTCCCTCCTTTCTATTTACAACGTAAAGCAGTCCGCTGTGTTTCGGTTCGAAGGATTGGAAAGACAGTATCATTACCGGTACGAGGGGTATAACATCATCTCTACATGAGCAACACATTGACGGTGCTCTTGGCGTTCCAGACATCAATCGTCTCAATAGGCGGCGGCGGTATCACTTTCCATCAGATGAAGTTTTCTTGTTTGCCCGTGATGTTTTATTTAAAAAAGCACACGAATCAACTCGTAAACGCATCAACACCTCATCAGCTCGCGCCGTTCGTTATTCCTTGTATGTAACACCATACTGCAACGCACACTTATCAGCGTCGCGGTATCGTAGCGCTTCGCGTTTGACAGCGGCAGCGAGGCAAAAGGCAAGATGTTGACATTCAGTTTTCGAGTCGATAGGTGTGCCACGACCATTATGCCACGCAATCGTGTCTAAAGTGCTTAACGCCAGCGAAGCGTTGGTATCTTCAAAAACGTGAAAAATATATTCAGCCCGGAGTGAAGTTGACGTATTTAATTTGGAGACTAAAAATATATGGGGAAAAAAAATAAAATGTTTTAATACAACTTTTAGGCGAACGAGCAAACGGTTCCTCTGATGGAAAGTGATACCCCCGCGTATTGACACGACGATACCTCTGATGTCATGGATAGCCAAGAGCACCGCCTATGCATAGGTTATGCCTCTCGTGCCAATAATTACACCGGCTCTCCAATCCTTCGAACCGAAACACAGCGAACTGCTTCACGTTGTAAATAGCAAGGAGGGTGGAGAACCAACCCACACGATCTCGCAAGATCTACCACCTGTAAACCTTCATAAAACTCAACTTTTCCTATTTAGAATACTTGTGAGATAGAAAATCAAATTTATTATTAATCTTAACTAGTCAAACAGCTAACCCAATGAAATAGTTTGAAAAATAATCTATCAACATTACCGATATAATGATAATGCTTACTACAGACAGACAGATTGGAGTTTCTTCCGACACTCACTGACCTAAAATGCCCAAACGATCTATTGTTAACCAATCAGTTGCCCTCCACACCTAAACTTTTTAACGGGACCTTCTCGAGAGTGAGCGAGATGACGCTATTTCTGATGCTTACCAATATTTTATTGCCAGCTCTTACAGGCAACTTGTCAGGGTATTGCTTTTGTTTCAGACTGTATGCAGCTTTTTTTGTAATAAAACCTTGCACATTTTATAGGAATGCGTTCAGTGATTTCAGTGTCTAAGGAGGCGAGCATAGTTACTATCGCAACATTTAATTGAAGGTTTTTTTTTTTTTAATAAGTCGGTGTCATTAAATTTGCGTTCTTAGTGATTTTCTTTCCTATCTCGTCACACAAGTTTAAAGTCGAAATAGATTGCTTGCAGCAATTTTTCTAAAATGCATTTATTTTATTTACTCTTTTTGGATAAAAAAAGTAATAAATTTGATAAGTTATTATAATAAGTTTGGAAGAGAAGTACGTACAAACATTTTTGTCTCTCAAATAGCACTGCTTCTTGTGCCTTTTTTTCAACTTTCAGAACAGTTTCATTGTCTAAATGCTCCTCCCGGTATTCCGGTCCTTTTCTAAAAGTTATTGACAGTCTAGTTTCTCACTGCTTTCATGGTACAGGGGGGTACAACCGCCCGCGTAACTATATCTGCAAGCTTCGCTTCTATCACAGTATGAATAAAGTGCACTTTGCTAAGTTTAACTGGAAGGAAATTTGTATCACATTGTGCCCGACAACCGGCGAGGTGATAAAAATTCAAATTTTCACTCTGATCATTTCTAATGACATTTAAATTGATAGCATTTGATATTTTAATTGGACGGAGTGCGGTCGGAGATTTATAGGAATGGATATTTTAAAGGTGTGCTTTTATAAAGTTTTTAACCTCTCGCCTAACCCGATATTGGTTTTAAATTATTTTACATGCGGGTTTTTTAAATCACGCTTTGTTGGTGCTTTGAATACGTATAGAAAATTCAATTTAAATTGTTTAAAGTGTAAATATTATCTTTTCATTAAGCTTATAGTAGACTAGCCTTTGCCTTCGACTTCGTCCACGTAGATTTAATTATTTTTTTTATTTCTGTGCACCCTTTTTTCTAGGTAAAAAGTATCGTTAATCAAGGCGATGAACTATCGGTGCGCCAAATTTCATCAAAATTCCTTCTGCCGTTTTGGCGTGATTGAGTAACAAACATCCATAAATCGAAACGTCATATTTTAATACATTTATAGGATACATGAGCAAAAAGGCCTCATTAATGAAGCCATGAATTACTGGTACAATATTAACCCTTTAGATGTTCTACATAAAAACGTGTGGAAGGGAAAACAGTTTAGCCTGATAAGTGATACTGAGTAGTTCTTTGCATGATATCGAGATCAGAACTCCATAATTTGTGTTAGTTCTGGTTATCTTAGGAGCGTTTAACCCGGGTAGTCGTGATTTCGTAGCTAATAGTGATCAATTTGAGGCATACTGAAAACTAATAGAATCCTTGCTTACCTCAAAATAAGGTATTTTTTTCTATGACGGATACAAAATACAGCTCGCAGACAGACGGACGGACGGGCGAACAGAGAACAGACGTCCAAAACCGGTCAAGTGTGAGTCGGACTCACACATGATGGGTTCCGCACCGCCTTCTAAGATAGATTAATACTTGTTAGATAATTTCATAAAGAAACAAGAGCAAAACAAAAATGTTGAAAAAATCACGTTTCTAACTTGTATGGGAGCATCCCTTAATTTTCAATTTCTTCATGTTTCTAGTATTTGTTATTAGCTAGCGGCAACAGAAATAGACATTCTGTGAAAATTTCAAGTTTCTAGCTGCTATGGTTCTTGAGATACATCCCTCTGACAGACGGACGGACAGCGAAGTCTTAGTGGGTCCCGTTTTTTACCCCTTTGGTATGGAACCCTAAACACGAGCACCTGATAAGCGGTCTCAAAGCGAAGAAGCGATTGCAGTTATAATGAAGCTCTCGAATGCAGCCATGATGGTGTCGCGTCTACGTCCGTCAAACGAATGATTAATGTTTGGCGGGAGACGACGCCATTTTGCTTTTTTTTTTTCCACGCCCTCTCCTCGAGACGAGTTAGCGGCTCTTTTGTCGCAGGAGCTCGGAAAGTTTTTCGGATGTGTTGGTGTTTTGTTTTTTTTTTTTCGCGAATATTCCAGGCACTTTGAAATTGAGCAGTTTTTAGGGAATGTCTGCTCAAGGATTCCTTAATTAATTACTCTGCTACTTCTTGGCGTTTTATAGGATTTTGTTCTTAAGTTGTGTTTTTTTCTCAAACAATGTCATTCGCTTACGGAGTAGGCTTGTTTGAAGTTTTTTTTATTTGCGGTAGTTAAAAAAAAACTATTTAAAAGTATTTGTTGAGTCTTTTTAGGCAAATAAAAATGATTTTACTTTGACTATATTTCTTTGTATGAACTCAAGTCTGAAATATTTCTTAACTAGCGACCCGCCCCGCACGCGATCCCTTCTCACGGATATTATGCATTTAGTGTATATACATATAAACCTTCATCTTGGATCACTATCTATTAAAAAAAACATCTAAATCCGTTGCGTAACTTAAATATCTAAGCATACCTAGGGACAGACAGCGGGAAGCGACTTTGTTATTTAAGTAATTACCTATAAATGCCGCATCCGAATTCCTAGTGAATCAATGTAAAAGTTTCATTTGTTTGTTTCGTCCCGTAAACCTACGCTTTGAAATGTCTTTGATGTGTCCACGCCTGTGTTAATTTTAATTTATTGCCCGCGTTCCGGGAACATGCGATGCGTCTGTAGTGTGGTGAGGCCCTTACGTTTAATAGCTCTCATATTAAAACTCATCCTGCTAAGATAGTGTTAATTTTTTAAATATCATATCTAAAGGAACTTCAAAGTATGAAGGTTTTTGTTTTTTTTTGAGTTTGGATAGTTGAGTGATGGATTCGTGTTAATATTTGAAAGAGGATGCGTTTATAGGAAAAGGATGTTGTTGAAAGAGATGTTACGTTGAATTCGATATCTCTTTCTAGCATATAGTAAATGTAATATTGAAAATATATATATGTCTCGGGATAGATTTTTCAAAGATTAATTTAGTAAATCAATTATAGCATTATTTCTAACGCATCGCAGGATGAGTTTCGTATTTTGAATTATGAAAATGCATTATCATTAACATTGCAATTATCGCTTACATTCTGGTTATCTTTTGGTATTTTACGCAAATACAATGGTTTATTGCAAAAAAAAAAAAAAGTATTTCAAAGAAATCACCCAATTTCTTTGAAATTAAAACCTAGTGAAACCTAGGTGAAATTAAGTGAGGTACTAACAGGTCTATGTCCGAGATCGTCTACGTTGGTACCACCCTTCTTTCTATTTTTTGTATATTTATTCTATTGTAATAACCGGCACGAAAGGTATAACATAACACCATTACCAGTACATGGGCAACGCATTGGCGACGCTCTTTGCGTTCCAGTCATCAACGGCATTGTCGAGTTAATAGGCAGCGGTATCACTTTTCACCAGGTCAACTGTCAACTTGTGAATACGACCCACGATTTAAGCGAGCCGTAGCGAGTGTGTGCAGTGAACGGTGTGTGGATTGCGATCTTTCGTGACTTTGTAGGAAACCTAGGATTTTCGCGACCATCCGGATGCTAAATAGGTGATTTTATCACGCTGGGTAGCATCACCCGACACCAACTAAGTAAACAACGCGTTCTGACGAAGACTTGCTTATCGTTATTCTTCAGTTTTTATAAATTAAAAAAAAAAAAACACTTAAATGGCCGTAGGAAGTCATCATAAATTATTAGTACGTTAAAAAAGAATAATTATAATTGTTTGATATGTAATAGGTCAGAATTGTTATAGTAAAATACGTGACGTTATTTCTTGACATGAAACGTAACCCTAGTTATCTTGCGATATATAAACAAAGATATATTATTTTATGATAATAATATAATAACTACATCACGACGACACGCACATTGACTTAGCCCTGCAGTAAGTATCGTAAGAACTTGTGTCACAGGAAGTGAGCAACGATATGGTATAAACTACATAGATAAGAATACAACATCCAAGACCGGTAAGCGAAACAATGCGTCTAGCAAATAACACAAAGTCCCGCCCCCGCTGGGATTCGAACCTGGAACCTCTAGCATAGCTGTCGTCTGTTTACACCACTGCGCCACCGAGGTCGTCAAACACAGATAAAGATACAACAATATTGCTAGTCCAGTACAGCTTCGCTCGAACTAGCTTAAGAGATTTTTTTAAACAGAATAAAAAAATAAAAAAATAATTTTTAAAAGAATACTTTAGCATTAAAGATTATCATCAACTTACAAATTTTACTCCCACTATGTAAAATTCGTATAGATAGAGATGTAATTTTAATCCCTATGAGTTATACTAAGTGGTTTTAAAGTAAGCAAATCTATAAATAAAATGCAATAGAGGGCCTGGTAGCTCAGTTTGTTACTTGCCTTGGATAACCGACCGATCCGGCCGGACAGGTCGAGGGTTCGAGTCTCGGGTTACCGTAAGTTGTACCTGCCATGTTTCTCAATGTGCCCGGATAGTGGCGACAGATTTGAAACCTGTCGTACTGGGACTCGACATAACAATGCGAAATTCGGCGTATGAATCTGAAACTCTGCTAACCCCTCACGTGGGATTACGGTGTAAGTTTATGTTTACTCATAGATTAATACAACACATTTAATAACATTCTGACACTAGACGCGTAGAATTTGTATACTGTAGAAACCGGATGTAACGACATTGCGGGGTCCGTATAAACATGGATGCTATATCCGATAGTATTTATAGGCGGTACGTTTGCTAAGAGGTTTTAAGGGATTCGGCCGGCTGGGACCTGACCATTGTCAATCCGTCGTTGTAACCGATGTCGTTATAACAGATTTTGACTGTATTTGTTTTTATTTATTACGGTTGAATTTATTTCTAATATCTCTACCGAAATAGATGCCATTTTTTGTGTGAAGTTTAAATGGGATAGTGATTCTTTAAAATAACTGCATAGATAGATAAATGTATACACTGTGAGTGCTACTAAGTGGTTTTAAACTAAGCTGATCTCCTTATTATAATCCTAACATAGATTGAAAGCAGCAACGGTATATTAACTGACGTATTGTTAATAATACACAATGCTGTGAGGACTTAATGCGTATTACGCATGTACCGGATTAGCCATGTGGATGATTCGATGGTAATGGACATCGATTATTGCTATTTGTGATTCGATTGTTGGGAGTATTGATGGGTATACATCAGTAATGTTTTATAAGTTTGTTTGGTTAATTTTTCAACTTTATAATCGATAACGTTCTGTGAAAATTTCAATGATAAAGCAAAAAAAAAAAAAACTTAAATTTCATTATTTATGGGGACTATTGAAATATTTCATTGTTTTCAAATTCAAATCGTTTATTGCTTGTCACATTACTATGGGTACAAAAGATGTTAATATAAATAGGTATACATGTGACACCCCGTAAGGGCATGGCAATAATATTGACTAAATGTTTTAATAAAACTATAAAACCACTATAATATAAAAGATACAAAATATGTTCCTTTAATATCACTTGACATTAAAAGGAGACACTGATACAACGGAAAGTAGGAACATCAACTTAATCATTAAAAATTCTTCTAATTTTTTTATTGAACACGTGATCAGCGAGGTCCGAACTGCAATTGTCTGTTGAGCATACACCTGTGTTACAAAGTTTTATATCGAAAAACCTATTACAGGTGTTGGCCGAAAAAAATTGCATTTACCAGATTTTCAAAGTACGATATCGAAATGTGAAGGCGTAAAGTGCTTACAAGCGAAGAGCTGAGCGATACAAAAAAAAATAGTTCATCTGGACCCGCGGATAAGATCTATATTCGATTGTAAATATGTTTGCTTTTATTTAAGTTTAGTTCACCGATATCTCCGTCAATTTCGGACCGAATTTTCACTGTAAGATCAGTTGACTAGAAGTCCAAGCAGTCATCGCTTAGCTTTATTTTAAGCTCGGTTAAACCTTCGTTTGCCGTTTGTGACTGCAGTAACAAATTTGAACGAATCTTTGCGAAGCGCCTTTAATGGATTGATGAGGAATTAAGATTGCTTATACAAAATTACTTTTCAGATGTAATTTGTCACGTAGAAAAACTAGTCGAACTCATGGTATGCATACAGGCCGCTGTTTTATTAGATAGTTACTGCTTTTATTCGCTACCTTTTAACATTTAAAAAAAAAACGTTTCCATCAAACATTTTAAAATAAAAATGTATTTTCCTCTCGTTCTAAAATTGATAAAAAAGATGTTTCAACTGAATTTTGTTCTGAGATTTTCTAGGAATCTCTAGAATTACATTTCGCCTGGAGGCGGGGTCTAATGGAATAAAAATATACGAGAAAATGGAGTGCAGTACCTAATTACTGTATTAGGATAGCCACTCGGATAGACCGGGAGTCGATGCCGCATTTTTAACGTGTCACGTAAATAAACGAATTAGTGGTTTTAAAAATAGAACCTCCAACTTTTTTCAATTATATTTCAAACGAGCACGAGGTAAAAAATTACTCATTCCATGTCGAAAAATATACAGTTATTGAATCCAAACTTTTGAAAACCTTTTTAAGACTTTCGTCGTATAATAATATCCACATAATTGCATATGACAACACACAAAAGACTAAGCAGCGATATGGTCGGGATACCACATGTTTAAGAAATCGATCATATCGAAAGGCTAGTAAGAGATCAATGATTATTGCAAAAAGCGGAACTTCTCATAACCTTATAGGTTATGTGAAAAAGTCTAAACATCACACGTATTTCCCTTTGTTAAACAACGTAACTGGTAACAAGCGTACGACCTGCCTCATGTAAAGCAGACACCGTAGACTATGGAAGTTTGCAATGCCAGGGTTATCACGCACGCGTCGCTGACCCTCCAGGAACCTTTTAACATCCTTTTTGAAGAACCCCATGCTGTAGTCATTTGAGAAAAACCATGCTAGAGGGAGTGCATTCGATAGCTTTAACAAAAACAGTCACTGGCTCCCGTCCTATCGCTGTTCAACACATACCTGAGGGCAGAATCGTAACTTGATACAGACATTGTTACATTATCCATTAAGTACTCCGAAGGACTTCTTTTGTTAGGTTAATGTATCGTAAAATCTTTTATAAAATTCACCTCGGCGTACCCCGAGGTCGGATTTCTTCAATTTTTGCCGTCTTACTGATTTAAGTTGGTTTTACAATTGTTTAGTAGGTATGATGATTTAAGTAGTATAGAGGGAAAGAAAAGACTTTGAAGATTTTCATCACCTTTATACATTTATTTAAACCACGTCTCAATGCGTTCACGCTTATCTTTCACAGATATATTTAAATAAAATTCAATATCGACATTTAATTTAAACATATCCGAGAATTTTTGAAAACAATTAAAACGTATTTTCTGCTATTGATTTATTGATCGAGTAGAGTAAATAACTAATCTATTTCTCCTTTGTTTCAGAAGAGCCGTCTCGAATGTCATCGCGACAAAAACGGCAATACGCAACAAGGACTCCGAAAAACATAGATATCATTAGTGAAAAACTATTATTATGTGATGTAAAGTGCCGTGGCGCAGTAGAATAGTTTATCGTAGTCCGCCATTTTGTTCCGCCATTTTGTTTTACAAGATGGCCGCCATTTCGATCGCGTTCCGCGTGAGGCTCGGCGGAGTCCTGGCGCACATTGGGCTGCTTCTGACCTTCGCTGTCTACTCTTCTTATGGTGAGTTCTGTCCACCTTTTATAATATTTATTCAGTTTTTCGTTCTTCAACTGGAAATGTACACTTTTGCAATTATACATAATTGTAGTCGAGAAACTATTTGTTAGTTTCTTCTGATTAAATTCATCGCGAGTCCCGCTGTCGGTAGTATGTCCGTGCACGTAGCCTGTGCTTCATTGTACAGCTGCATTATACGATACAAAGCACGCCACTGTTGATACTGGCTAACAGGAGTTGCAGCGGTGGGACGGAGTGGTGGGTGTCTACAAATCCAAAAATCTTGAAACCCACTTATCTAATGGACATTTCCTATTCCAGGTCTCTTTCCTCAGTGCTCCAAGAATCCTCTGTCATCCTGCTTCCCACAACTCCTGAATCATGGAAAGCTTTTTACACCAGTCGCTGATTGTTTTTTTTCTGACACTTAACGTATATTATATCTACACAATATAAACTCTTGAAGTATTTCGATTAGTCAGAGGACGTCTACTTAGTCATTGTTAATCAAGAATAAACAAGTATTTTCTATGCAAGTATGCCTCACCTTTAGCCATATCATCACTCGATGCTTGTTTTGTCAATAAAATCCAGCAACTGGTGTAACAGGTTTTCATCATCCCGAAGAATTTTGTTCAGCGACCATTGATGAAGACAGTTTTTTGTATTTGTTTTTAAATAAAGATTTGATGGGAAAAAACCTAACTAAGGTTCCAACACGTTTATCTGGTCGATTATTGTTTTCTGGGTTCCATACCCAAAAGGTACAAAAGGGACCCTATTACTAAGCCTCTGTTGTCCGTATCTCATGAACCATAATAGCTAGACTCATGAAATTTTCAGAGAATGTCTATTTCGGTTGCGGCTATGAATACTAAGGATATTAAGAAATTAACATACAAATTATCTTAAAAGTTACACACATCGTTTAATCAATGGGAAGGGACCCATCATGTGCGAGTATGACTCACATTTGACCGTTTTTTTCTTCTTTATTCTAATGCTATAGTTAAAACTGCAGAACTATGGTTAAGTGAAAATGAATTGCGGTGAAATGTACCGCTCTAACAAATATAAATGTAAATTATTGGGCAAAAAAGAACTGACCACACAAGTTACGCCAAAGCCAATAATGAATTCAAGTTCTTGTAAAGCTGCACAGAGGTCCGAATTTGAAAAAAGGTGAACAAATATTTTTTTCTTCAATAAGAAAAATAATATTTTAGATTTTTTCGAATTCGATTCGATGGTACGTACCCTATGGCTCGGAACTCCAAAGCCATCAAGGCAAAAACATAAACATAGATATCATTAGTGAAAAACTATTATTGTGTGATGTAAAGTACCGTTGTGCAGTAGAATTATAGTTTACCGCAGTCTGTATTTTTTTTTTGTTGAAGGCCATCATCTTAGTTTAGTTTGAATTCTAGCTTGATTATTGAAGGTTATTGGAATTAGCGTAAATTGTAATTTAAACTAGGTAGAAAATATTTTGAACTCTGAATACCATAGCTGATATTCTAAATTCGAAACAGCGTTCTTAATTTTTTACATTGCAGATTCTTAACACGTGAGTTGAAACGATACACCATTGTAAAATCTTTGCTTTAAAATCACGATACTAAAAAACTTTTATATCCACAATTTTGAATGACGGGACCACTGTGTTGTGAGTGTTATAAAATAAATTGACCATCTCTAGAATTATATGTCTGGACGACCAATTTAGACAATTACATATTATTTAGTTTTATAATTTGGTTCAAGTAAACTGGAATGTTGTGGTTTAGTAAAGGACAGAGTTAAGAACGACTAGAAGAACTTTTTATTTTCACAAAGCAAGTTTAAGAAAAGGCTTTTTCTTAAACCTCACGGCCAAACAAGTTCCCTGATGGAAAGTGATACCGCCGCCAACTAACACGAGGGCGTAGACCATTATGTCTTAGAATGCCTAGATTACAACTAAAGGGGTAGTCATGAAGTGGTAAAAGATGCGATGTCCAAGGAGAAATAAACTACCTAATTTTCTTTTATATTTAAAGTCATGGACATGCAGCTGTTCACCTGATTGACATTGACCATTGACTCGACGATGAAGCAGTTGTCTTAGTTGCGGTTCGAAGGATTGGAGAGCCATTGCAATTAACGACATCGAGTTATAACATCTTAACCTGAGCTGCATTGGCGGAACTCTTGGGATTCTAAGACATCAAGGGCGTGTGTATAGGCGGCAGTGTCACTTGAACTATATGATTGTTTGCTCATGACTATATTTTATAGATTAAAATTGAACTCTACACTGCTAGACCCGAGACGTATGGTTTTGAATGTTCTGACAAGTCTTTATTATTCTTAAAAGCGTGAAATTGTATGTAAATATGTTATCAACACAAGAAAGTTACACATTCATTGTTTAAGCTCACACGAGTATGTTACCCAAAGTAAAATTATCCTTTTGTGTTATTGTGTACGCACATTTAAATACGCTGAGTTAAAAGCGGTTCGTCTTGTAGGGTTACGTCCCTAAAAGTTGCCAATGGGACCCTATTACTAAGTTCACGCTGTCCGTCTGTCTGTAACCAGGCTGCATCTCGTGTTGACCGCAACAGTCAGGCTTCTACAAAAAATGTTCCACAAAATCAATAATGTTCTATTACTGCTGTATTGTAAAAATTTAACAAAGTCTTCACAATAAACAAGTGTTTTGGTAATTTTGGCTCGATATTACCAATATCTAGTCGCTATCTATCTATATAGCGTCGGTGACGAGTTGAAATCTCGTATGTATGAAACGAAATTTTACAGGGTGTAAATGTTTGTATGGGCCAAGTCTTTGATTTCTCTTGTTTTATTTACAATTAGCGTAAACTTTTCATATCGCGCGCTTAACGCGATACATACAATACAATAATAGAAGCGATGATATCAGTTTTTTCACTTACAAATTATAGTCATTTATTGCTAAAGAAATGCAATGTATGGACGAGGTTTTCACTGGTCGTCGACGATAAGTAGGTACATTTGTGTCAAATCTAGCACGATGATACGGAACCCTTCTTGTGTGAGTCCGACTCTTCGCCTTTTGTTCTTTACCTTATTTACATGAGAAAGTTGAAATTTATTCAGTCACCTACGCAGACTTTCAGTTGTTTTCTTGTTAAATACAAATTATCAATATGCCTCAGTTGGTAGTTACCTACTGATTTTTGTATGTCCTTTATTTTGGACTCAGATTTGATAACCATCTAGTTAATTTAACTTCACCAAAATGTCCACTAGGCGCATTACCAGGGCTTTTCGGGGCACACCCGCCCCTCTGTCCCAGCACTGCAACTCCTGTTCACTAGGATCAACAGTGGCGTCGTTTGATCGAATAATGCAACTGTGCAATGACGCACAGGCTGTGCCCGGACACCCTAACGGCTGTCTTGGGACCCGCAACGAACTTAATCAGAAGAAATAGGAGATAGTATGAAAGCGGTTTTAGACTTATATTGGAAGTACCTACGTGCCGTATTTATATTAAAAGCGCACACGTACTTAAGTTTCAATAACAAGAGAAAAAATAACGTCCCCCTCTCGCTGTTATAAAAGCGCAAAGAATGCATTCTGATGACTGCAACGTTTAAATGCAGTTTGTAAGCAGAAGGTGCGAGAAAATATCAATGTGCAGATACTGCACAACTAAAGTGTAACGATATTTTTCCAATACAATACTCGTTAAAATAAAAATAAGATTATATGTAAGTGTTAATAGAATATTTAAATTCTAGTTTTCAACAGCATTTTTATGCCAATCGTCAATTATTATTTGGCTTGATCAAAAACAAATACAATTTTTCGCATGGAATAAAACATTTAGCAAAAAAAAACAATATTATTTTATTGTCAACTAGCGACCCGCCCCGGCTTCGCACGGATATTTTACATGTAATATACATATAAACTTTCCTCTTGAATCCTTCTATCTACTTAAAAAAACCGTATCAAAATCCGTTGCGTAGTTTTAAAGATCTAAGCATATATAGGGGCAGACAGCGGAAAGCGACTATGACATGCTATGTAGTGATTGGGAGATTTATAAAATATAGGATAAGTACGTCTGCGATTTCGACTTAAGCCTATATGTTTGTCTCCGATAAATAATTACATATACCAATTCCACGCCGACGAAGTCTCTGGTAAAAGCTAGTGGAGGGAAAACTGTCGATTTGTAAGAGATTTTCAAATTATATAAGACCAAAATTAAACAATGTTCAATACTGATAAGACATTTAGGTGTTAACCAGAGTTCCTGACAATTTAGCGAGGATGTGGCTAGTGTTACTAGCTCCTAAAATATTGGTAACTATTTGACATCATCTTGGCTGTAAGTGAAATTCTTCATTAAAAAAAAAAAACTGAACAACTCTAAATTGTTCCAACTCTGTAGTCGAGTTAATGTGTTTTAGATGAGGCATAAAAAAATAAAGTGACACACGCTCACGATTTTGTATTTTAAGCTATTTGAGCCGTTTTCGTTTATATACCTACCTAATTTTAGAAGTAGGTGGGTAGGTATTTGTATTCATGGCATGGATATAATTTTTTCATGCATATTTCTTAATCAGCTGTAGGAATAGGAGGAAAATAATTTAAAAAAAGGAGAACCGTAGCCATGCCATGACTTTTAATTAAAAAGTATAGTTCTGCTGTTAGTTCTAGAAGTTTCCGATGATACGTAAAAAAAACTGTCATAGTTACTTTCTGCGTGAACACGAACGGTCTTACTCAATCTCAATCTTACCGTGGAACCGACCACGTTATTTATATTGATCAGTCAATAAACAATTACTTATCAATCAATGCGTCAAGTTATTGCGTTATATAAACACAGACGTATTGGAATCGTTGGAATCCTACACCTACATACTGACATAACCACACGAGCGACAGGCATATCTGGAATTCATCTGATTAACCACAGCTGATCACATATGCCTTGTTTGTATGGCGTATATGGTTAATTACTATCTATGTATGTAGATGCCTCAAATGCGAATCACTTCTCAAACAATGATTTAGTTATTCTTAGGTATTTAGCCACTATATCATGATAAGCGACGACGAGTCCGTAAAAACATGTTTGCCTAGATAATGTATTTTTATTAAGACAGTAGGTAACAAGTTGTAATGTTAAGTTCGCTAGTAGAGAGTTTCGGACCAAACCTAACATAATTTTGGCGAAACGTCTGTAAACATACAATGATTTTCCTCAGTCGCTCCTTTATGCACGAAACAACATAATGTTATTTTGTATTTGATAACTAATAAGTTAGGTATTTCTAGGTTTATCTAAAATCAAATATACAGCAGTCAAAGGCTGAAATTTATTTTGGGGTTTCGCCGAAAGGCGATCGTCAAAAGCAGTATAAACCATTAATTCTGCCAAGAAGCTACATATTGACTAAAACATACACAACCATGAAAAATAAAATTAAGAATTCGTATCTGATTGAAAGAGATGAAGAAAAAAAGTTTTCTTATAAGTCATCTCTTCCATTAACAAAACTTTATAAATAATCCTAATTACAAATTCAAAACAAGCTTCTAAATGCCTTTTCTGTATTTAAAACACAGAATCGAGCACTAATTAAGGCGTAACGTGTCGACTCCAATAAATTAAGAGCTCATTTCAAACATTTAAGACGGCTGTTTACGCCCATGCTTTAACCCGTTCTATTTAGAAAATTTAAAAATAAAAACGTCATTTGCGATGACAGATGGCTTCAGCGGCATCTAGACGTCACGTTTCGTGGATTAATCTGGATACTTTTGACAGGTGGGGCAAAAATCATGATTTGGAGTTCGGAAGTGTATCCGTTTTAGATATGAAAAAAAAAGTCTAAATAGTAATAGTAATAAAAATGTAACCATACACGTATTGCCGTCGATTTTGTTAATCGGCTGTTAATGCCTACATTAAATTAGTTTGCGTCTTTCAATATATCTACTAAATATTCGATTTGAAACAATATTGAAATGAAAGAACTTTTTATTTCAATATTATAAACCCACCTAATTTATGTCGATTTATAATACAGATCGTATCGTAAGAAAAATTAGCTCGTTTGTTTTTTCAACGTTCTATTTTCGAATCTTTTAACTGTCAACTGTCAAACTTGATGACAGATGGCGCCCTGCAAGCCGCGGGATGGCGGGGGATTTGCGCAAAGCCGCCATTTTAGATTATTTGAAATTAAGCAAGAAAGCACGTTCCGGCTATTAGGAGACGGGGAAGTGTAACATTTTAAAAGAAAGGAGCAGTGTTTAGAGTAAAAACATTAGGGTTTGAAGAATAAACCCTGCCTTGACTAAAATACAATTTATCAGGCTGTATAAAACAGCAGTTTTTGTTTTTTGGTTCAAAACATTGCAGTACATTTTTACGACGTATAAACAACGTACCCAAATCAAATCTAAAAATATTTTTTTAGTATAATTTTAAATTTATTAATACAAAGCAAAACCTTATTCTAGACATTATCTCGATAAATCTTAAGTCAGTTAATGAATTCAAAATTTAAGTGGAGCGTTAACTCGATAAGCAAAGGGGTCCAAGGCTTGTCTCAGTAAACTGAAGGCTTTATTATAAAGATAAGGATGACTCGGAGATACTTTGACCTAAAAGGTCACAATTTTGTCTATGGTTGAGACACCCGTCCTTAAAAAGCGATTAGGTCTATGGTAGAGTTGCCTGTTTTTTCCCCTAATATTTCTAATTAAAAAGTTTGAATGTAGTGTGATTCCATATTTAAACTTCCATAAACCCAATCTTACATTGTAACAGCGATATAATATAATAGTGCAATGTTTACGCGTCAAAGAGCAGCACTAGCGTTAATTGTAAAATCTACAAATAAATATTAGTTACATGTAGTATAGGTATTTGCGGTTTTTTTAAGTACGTTAATTCGCGTATTTGACCTTTAGCATGATGGCGGTTTTTAACGTAAAATCTCGGTATGTGGTAGTGTACCCAGCGCTTTGAGATTTGCGTAGGTAATGTTCCCAATTGATTTGATATTAGTATAAGAAGCCTCTATTGAGTAGATCGATTTTTGAATTCAACTTCTTACCGAGCAAAATAGGGCTTGAATGTTCGTATGGAAATTGTTTAGGAGAGGCAGATGGATTAACTTGTTTTTTTATACCACTAATGTGCAAACAAAAGTACGGCCTGCCTTATGTTAAGCTGTCACCGTAGCCTATGGACGTTTCTAATACCAGATGACTTCCCTAATCAATTTATTTCAAGTATTTCCCAAATTACAATCAAAAGGATTACTTCATGTAACAATTTGTAGTATCTTAAACTGTTAGGTTTTACTTGTTTTTGACTGCTTTTTAAAATGGATGTAGCCCATTTATTATAAACAAGCTTGACGGCATTGTATTTTAATCTCTAAACTCATATCAATAAGATTTAGATCCCGATAAATTTGTTAAACATTAGTTGGCCCGAAGTTTATGGAAATAACTTTAAAATAAATCCGAGGAGTTTAAAATGCAGTTCTATGGACAGTGACGTTAATGGAGTCGTTATTTTATATTTCAATGTAAAATGTTAAGGTTAATTAAAATGTATAGAATGTTATAACTTGTTTTTTACATATTTTATAAATTTTGTTATGTTGACTTTGGATATTCCAATTATACTTAAAGTTAAGTTAAATAGTTTCTGAAAAAAATAGCTGTTTATATGGTTTGATTTAATAACATTATAACTAATTGTTTTATAATAATCAAGAAAGGTATTTAATATCTTTTGGCTGATGTGAGTTACATGCAAATAACGTTCATGTTTTTGTATCGGAGTAAAAGTAACTTGTTCGTTAGACACACAAAAGTTAGAGCAACGTGTGTTTGTCAAATAGGATACTTAGTAACCTGTTAATATCGAGTGAAATTTTTTTTGATTATATAAATTACAAATTATTTTTTTGCTCATAACATGTAATAAAGAAACAGCATTTTAATAGCAAAAAACTTTTAAAATAAATGAAATAGTACAATACAATCTGTAATACGTTATATTAAAAAATACAGTTTTTGAGTAGTTAACCTAGGCCTTAAAAACGATCGCAGCCGTAAATTTTGTAAAAAAAAAAAAAACTTTTCTACTCCATTAATCTATGTTCCATTGATTCATTACTTAAGGCGGGGTCTACGTCGAATTTATGACAATCGGGAAGTAAGACAGTTTCGAGCCAATAAGTTACCCCTTAATAACTCTAGGTTTACTCCTACTGATTTATATAAGTTTTTAAAACCTTCGGATTAGATACTGCAGAAGATTTCTTCTGGTGTCTTTAAAGAGGCTTACATATTTTTAATGTATCGTAGTTTGCTTTTAGTTACTAACTCCTATGCATTGTCAATAAACCTACCTACTTTCGAATTGTATGAGATCCAAATTAAATTGTTAGCGTTTTTGAATGAATTTACATTGGGTGAATTTCCAGTTGAACTTGAAGTTTTCTAAATTAATATAGCATGGAATGTAAGAATTGTTTGTTAGTTATCATGTTCCGTGTACAAATATTCTTATTTTGAAATCGAATCAACGCCATTTCTCCCGTCAACCTAATATCTAACCTCACTTTGAGTTTCGCGTTAGGCATTTCGCGGGAAAAAACCATAAATATTAATACACGTCAAAACAATCGAACGCGTTCAAAAAAAGAATATTTAAACTGGGCGAGGGTTCTAAACGTCTCTGGCAATGAACATAGAATAAATAATAAGGAGGTACGTCACGGCAAATTACGTGGAACGGGCGGGTTCGGAATTGATGGCAACACCGAGAATAAGTTGAAAATAAGTGGCTGCGCGCTGTCAACTATGCCGGCTGTCTGCGCTGCGGCTCGGTGCCTTTGTTTGTTTTTTAACTGCTCTGAATTAGCAACACTTAAAACACAGACGATTTTAGTATTTAGCAATTCGGGGTATTTCTGTAATATTGAATTGAATTCTGTAAAAGTTTTGCTGTACCTTCGTACACATATTTAGTTAGATATTGTAACACTCTTACGCTTAGGTATGGTTGAATCAGTTAGACCAAATTTATATTGATTTTCCCTTCGTTGTACTAAGAGTTTATTGTTTTAACTCCATTATTATTTACTTACGGCGCTGGGCAAACATGTGTCGGACACCAGCTACTTTTCGTGCCGACTTCGCACACTATCATTGAGGACTAGTTTGTCCAACGGTACCGGGTATAGTCTCCGCGGCAACCTTCGTCAACTTCAAGAAAAGAGCGTACTCGTATTTAAAAGGCCGGCAACGCGTTTTGTAGCTATGGTTTTGCAAACGTCCATGGGCGGCAGAATTCACTTTCCATCAGGTGATCTGTCATCTCGTTTGCACCCTATCTTTAAAAAAAAAATGTTTTTTTATGAAAATGTGGTAAATGCAAATGGTAATGGTGGCAATAATGTTTCTTTTTAAACAACTTTCAACCATTACAGCATAAAACATACATAAAAACATAAACTCACACCGTAATTCCTCAAGAGGGGATTCCTCCATGTTTATGTTTAGTCCCAGTGTGACAGGTTGCGAATCTATCGCCACTATCTGGGCACATTGAGAAACATGACAGCAACGACATACGAGGGCGGGTTATTCCGTGACTTTTGGAATAAAACACAGATTTTTTTATAAATAAATCATTTTATTTTTCAACGTAGTCTCCCTTGAGCTCTATACACTTTGTCCAACGCTTCTCCAATTTTTTTATCCCTTCCAAAAAATATGATTTGTCGAGGTTTCAAAATAGGCCTTTGTTTGCGAGGTGACTTCATCATTGGAGTCAAATCTTTTTCCACCAAGCCATTTCTTCAGGTTTGGGAACAAGAAGTAGTCACTCGGAGCCAAATCTGCAGAATAAGGTGGACGAGGGAGCAATTCATAGCCCAATTCATGGATTTTTGCCATGGCAACTGCACATGTGTGCACCCTTGTATTGTCTTGGTGGAAAAGAACTTTTTTCTTGGCCAAATGAGGTCGGTTTTTTTTCAAATCGTCATTGAAGCGGTCCAATAAATTGGCATAATATTCCCCATTGATTGTTCTTTCCTTTCGAAGGTAGTCAATGTGGATTATCCCACGCGCATCCCAAAAAACAGTCGCCATAACTTTATAACTTAGAAACCCACTGTTTTGACTGTTGTTTGGTGTTTGGTGTGTTGTGATGGATCCATGTTTCGTCCACGGTTACAAAACGGCGCAAAAACTCCTCCATATTGCGATTAAACAACGCCAAACCTTCCTGTGAAGTTGTTAAACGATTGCGTTTGTGGTCGACTGTTAGCAAACGCGGCACCCATCTTGCAGAAAGCTTTCTCATGCCCAAGTGATCATTCAAAATTGAAACCACTGAGCCATGAGAGATCCCTACGGCTTCCACAATCTCTTGCACTTTCAATCTTCGGTCGGCCAACACCATATCGTGAATTTTTTCGATTGTTTCGGGGGTAGAGACCTCAACTGGGCGTCCAGGACGTTCGACATCTTCAGTGCTTGTACGGCCACAACGAAATTCAGTAAACCACTTTTTTACCATTGAAATTGATGGTGCAGAGTCACCATAGTATTTATCAAGCTTAGTCTTTGTCTAGGTAATGTTTTTTTTCGCAAAAAATAATGCTTAATAAGCACACGAAATTAACTTTTTTACATTTTTTCCTCAAATTACTGGGTAGTCTGATAAAGATAGCTGTCAAACACAAACTAACTGACGCAGCAAGTTCAAATTTTGATTGGAGTCAACTGACAGATGCCTGTTGACAGGAGTAGTGTTGCTTTTTCAGTAAAGAGTTCAGAAATTCAAAAAGTCACGGACTTATTGACCCGCCCTCGTACGGTAACCCGAGACTCGAAACCTTGACCTGTCAGTGTAGTAATAGTGTGTTTCAGTCAAGTAACAAACTGAGCTACCACATCCTCCAACACGTCACACGTAACACGTCGTTAAACATTATTTGATTTATAATCGAAACTGCAAAGACCTTAGGAAGTCACCAGCACTCAAAAATTTGTTATACTCGTAGGCATATTGTGGTTTTTTTTTTTTATTTGGTTACTCTTATTTCACACGAAATTTAGGTTAACGATTGATAAAATTTATCCAATGAGATAGCATACGTTCGTTTATCTCTTTGTTAATGTTAAAAGCTTGTATTGTTAATGGCGTTAAACTGATAAATTTAAAAACCTGTTCACTTGATTGGATAAATAAAAAGTTTGATTACGTAGTACACCTTTTTTCCAAAATAAGAGTTTTTTTTCTTCTTGTCTATGCTTATCGAATGTATTATTTGCTTCTATAGGCTACGGGTGGAAATAAAAGGCTTTTTTTTTTTTTAATAGGCTACGGGTTCTATTTACCTTTGGGTGAGCTATATGCTTTTTGCCTACGGGTACGAAAAAAAATCTGCATCAGATTTCAGCTGTATGTGCTATCGCTTTTTGCCTTTAGATTGCAATAAGAAAATAAAACGAAATTTCAGTATCAGGTTTGAGCTTTATGTGCTACCTTTTGCCTTTTCCTGTCAAAAGAAAAAAAACTAATTTCAAACATGGAACGTGTGAACTTCAAAAAAAATAATCAAAGCGAAATACTTAAGACACGGATGCCTCAAATAACTGTCCCCTTTGATATTTGATGACAAAGAAACCGTTTCCATATTACATTTTTCATTCACCTCTTTAAAACTGTCAGCGTCGAAAGCAATTAAAATATAGCTTTTATAAAGAAAACTATGGAGTCGTTTTAAGTTTTTATTTATTTAACCTTCGAAGACTATTATCATCGAACACAAGTGATACAAAATTGTCGTGTAGGAAACTCTAAAATTGTTTCGAATTTAAGTTTTTTTTTACTGAAATAAATATTGCTTAAAAGTTGCCGTATTTTTTATTATATAGTACTAGTCAGTACTAGTCATTCAAGATGAATAAATCGACCACTAAAATTTAACACGATAATAAGAATTTAGCAGAAACAACTAACACCAAACGGGATTTGTTTGACGAGACTAGATAAGAATATGTACGTTTAAAATTCCATACATCTGTAGGTATTTATTAAAAAAAAAAAAAAACATTTCTATTTGTATTCTACATATTTTTCTGTTCCTCACACATGGTCGGCATGTGTTATGATGAGTTATGTTAAGATATTTCTGCACCTGAAATCTTCTGAACTATGCACTGTATAAAAAATGCTTTGAATTAATAAATCTGAATATAAAATGTTTTAACGCGATAGAAATTTGCTATTGCCTTTTCACGGCAACATTTAGTCAATTATGATTTATTGGCACAAGAGGTATAACAATTTTGACTCTACATGTCTAACGCATTTGCGGTGTTGGTGTTGTTAAGACATCAAGAGCATCGTCGTGTCAATATACCGCGGTATCAATTTCACTTGATGGAAAGTGATACCGCCGCCTGTTTTCATGCCCAATAAGAAAAAAAAATTGTTTCTGGTCAAGCAAAGCTATGTGTAGGTGTAGAAGTTTGACTTTTACGCCTTTATCACCTTTATTGCAGTAAAAAAACAAAAGCGCCAATTTATCACTTTAATAAAAACAACTGTCAATGCTGACTGACATGCCGTCTCCCTCTCGTCCCGAACTTTATCGCAGAAACCGAATCTCCTATCCCTTTCTGACGGCGACCCTTGCTCTAATCACAGTCTCATAAATTCTACAAATCCAATCTCAAATGCTATCACTTACAATGTACCGCTTAGGGTCACCGCGTACTGCGATCTGAACAATAGAAGAAAGAAAAAATCTAATGGAAAAAAAATAAAAATCATGTTTGGAAACCTTTAATAAAAAACCTTTGCAAGAAACAAAGCGATTCAATATAAATTAAAAAGTAAAATTGTTGTGTTAATAGGTATTTTTATTAAATTAAATTACAGTGGATTTAGATTCTGATGAATGTTTCAATATTTTTCATGGAAACTTCACTATTAAGCATAAAAAAACCGCACGAAAGGCTTACGTGTGTGTTTGAAGTTGTTTTTAAAAAAAATCTGAAACTAGAGATCAGATTGGAGATTCTCCCGCTTCACGATCCAGTAACTCAGAGAAGACACATTTTTACTTGAAGAAAAGTGTAGGATGTGTCTAACTCCCTTCTATTTCTTCTGATTACATTCGTTGCTGGTTACCAAGGCAGTTATTCACGTAGCCTGTGGTTCTTTGTATATTTGCATTACGTTACAAAGGATGCCACTGTTGATCCCGGTTAACAGAAGCAGCTTGGGATATAGTGGCGGATGTGACAGGATACGAATGTTTTTGGAGAAGTGACTTTCTGGCAACACTGCCATTGCTGAGTTTGCTGAAAATGTAGTTCCAAGTGTAACCTATTTTTTGCCAAGCTGTGCACTGAATGTGCGGCGACCTTTAAAGGTGAGAGTGGACATGGCACCTTGATTACTGAGGGCACACACGGTTTCATTAGTCGCTGTTTAGTCAGCACAATGTTTATTTGTAACTAAACTTGCTATGCGAAACCCGTGTCTGGGCTTTGGAGACAATTTGAAGGTTCGTGCATTTTTTATACGAGACGGCAACAGCTTCTTTCAACGTCATAGGCAAAGAAGACTGTTCACTGATAGAAAGTGATGAGTGGACACCGCCGCCTATTGACATGACGATATTATTGATGCCAAGACTTAACCAAAAGAAAGAAACTATTAACCTGATAATAGTTACGTCCATATATAATAATTATAACCGTCACGACACACATTGACTCAGCCCAACGATATAAACTACATAGATAAGAATACTACATCCAAGACCGGTAAGCGAAATAACTGTTATTTGAATTTTTTATTGAAAGGTCATTCCAAATCCATCTATATAGGGTTGCTTTTAAAATACTGTGCCTAAGTCAGGATTTCTGGGACTTAAAGTTCTGGCAACCATGACTTAAGTAAGCAACACATTTGCGATGTATTTTGATACGTTTTTTCTAACATATAAACGCTTCCATAATCAAATAACAGAGGAGACTAGTTCTTTGTGTGGCTACATCTTGGATTATGAGTAAAGCCTAACCTAACCACCAACTCGCCCTCGATAAATTCCATAATTGACAGGACCGGAATTTTCAGTACTTCGTCGATAGGTAAAGTTGTTGGAATCTACCTCAACATTGTCCTACTTTAAATCACTGCTTTATGTACGAACGCATTTGTTAATGTAGATATGCACTGTGAAATATTTTATATCATAGAAAGCCGTCAAATCCAGACAAAAGACTGCAACTACGGCGGTTGCAATAAGTTTAAGTTAATTATTAATTTTAATTCATCGTGCAACGTTATGCTCAGGGTTGGTGCTACTTTGTTCTTTTTACCCTTTGTTTTAATCTTTTTTATCAGTCTCAATATTAGTTAAGCGAAGTCAAGAGTTCGATAACCTGCTGTTGATTGCTAAAAAAATATTCCTATTTTAAAGACTCGTCATACCCTCGATATACGACTCGTCGTAGCTTCGATTATTCTCGAATAAAAATGAAATGAGACGTTAAGTTTTGAGTGCAGTATCTAGTTTCCATACATTTTCGACAGTTAGTATAGCTTCAATCCGAAAGCAAAAGATCTATAACCTGTGTACCGCTGATCATTAGCTCCACATGCAATCCTGATGCTTACCAAGACATGAGGGATCGACTAGATAATGTTTTTTTCTTCAAGATTTAAATCAATTAATTAGGCCAAACATATTCAATTTTGTCGTTTCTCGTGAAATCGTAAAAATATATTTTTTTTCTTAATTTTCTGCAAGCGCCAACCCTAGCTATAACTTGATTCCACTTCATACAAAGGTGTCCCGAACTTAAGTAACGAACCTAGAATCTAGTGAACATTGGATTTAGTTAGTTTTAATTATCTCCAGTTAGTTTGCGTTGGATCACGTCAGCTTGTAAAATTGGTTATAATTTAATATAACATCCTTGACTTTTGGGTAACGCATTGGCGGTGATGGCATTGCAAGACTACAAGAGCATCGTCATGCCAATAGGCGGCGGTGTCACTTATCAGTTGAACTTATCATAATGTTTTATTCCATCTTAAGTCTTATTGTTAGCGTTTTTGCAGTCAAATAATATTATGAATAGGTTAATCTTTATAACCAAATGGTATATATAGAACTGGTATATATAACAATAGTAGTCCTCGATAAAGTCTTTCGTAGTTGGGGGAAAGAAAACATTATGTTTTTAGATATTTAATATTTTGTAGGTATGTTACTTAGAATTTTTAGTTAAATTAACCTCCCTAATAATAAAATAAAAATATTTAAAAAAACTCCCCGAGGAACCCTAAAAAAAGCGTAAATTCAACATTTGCCAGCTAATTACAATTTCTAAACGGTAACACCGAAGTTGGCTTTTCATTAAAGGGACGTGTCAACAGAGAGAAAGGAAAAACAATGGGAAAAATTCAAGATGGCGAAATTTTTAAAAATAATTTCTGTTTTTCTCCCGTTCTAGGGATTTTATTTTTCATGCTTATGCTAATTCAGTTTATTGTGTTAGGCGGTTTGAGATTTATTTAATGCAAACTTTGGTTTTTGGCTGACTTAATCAGGCTGTATCATTCGTTTTTAAACCTCTTTATAACACTAAGTTGGCAAGCATACGGCCCGCTTGATGGCACTTAGTAGTCACCGAAGCTCATTAACGTTTGCAATACCAGGGACATTATACATACTTACATAATAATAATGATAATAATAACCACATCACGACACACTCATTGACTCAGCCCTGTAGTAAGTATCGTAAGAACTTGCATAAACACATACCGTAATGCCTCGAGAGGGGTTAGCAGAAGTGTTACACACCCCATTTTGCATGAGTCCCAGTCTGACAGGTAACAAATCTGTCAACACGGGCACAATGAGGAACATGACAGCTACAACTTACGGCAGCCCGAGACTCAAACCCGAGACCGGTCGGTCTGATAACCAAGTTTAGTAACGAACTAAGCTACCGCGTCCTCAATACCCACTCACCAGAACCAGTCCCAATGAATGGCCAAAAGTAAATACAAAAAGGGATTTTAAGAAAAATTTTATCACTGGCTTTTGCCCGCGAATTCGCCTGTGTAGATGTCCAAAATAGTTCTAATTGGATTTTTAATTATTTTTCCGTGAAAGAGTAACAAACATTCATACATCCATACATCCTTACAATCGCGTTTATATTACCTACTATAGGATACTGAGGGTAGTACTACGTAATGCCATAAGATGCAATAATGGTATACTACGCTGCTACGAAGATCTACTACGTATATTCGTAGTTATTACCGTAGCAAACGTTAAACAAAATTTAGTACGTACAATTACACGACTTTAAACTTTATCTACGAAGTAAAGAAAGTCCATTTAGAATGAACGAATTAATTTGAAATCCTTTGTAAATTTCTGAATAATATTTCCTTCTACAGAATATAACGTTTCAAGAAATATTTCAAGGAAAGAAAGAATAACTAGTTTCATACATTTTTTTGTTACTATTTTTTTTATTTGTTTAAAAGAAAAGTGTACATACTTTGTTTGGAAATGGTGATCTTCAAAGGTAATAAACTTAGAACAAAATTTAAAGGAGATTCTCATTTTGGACATGGCAAACAAGCAAACGGTTCATTTAATGGAAAGTGATACCGCCGCCTATTGACACGACGATGCCCCTAATGTCGCGAAACACCAAGAGTAAACGAAATACAAAAATGCGAGTTCGAAAATACATAAGTTTTTTTTTGCACGCAACAAGCTAAAATAAATAATCAAATGAACATATAAATCTAGTTATATATAGTGATGATTTGATATACTAAATTGGTAACAATATTAGCAATTAATTAATTAATTAGTTAATTTTATGACAACAATTAATCGCATCACTTTGATCTTTGCTACCTAAATTGAAAGTTATCAATGCGAAGCCAAAATTAATGTGTATAATTAATTATTTATGATTAAATTGTCTTACTAGTTGATTTACCAGGTTTCGTTTAGGCAATATTTCGAGAGGTGATGTTTAACCGCATTTCGCATATTTGTGTTTTGTCCCAGTGTGACAGGTTGCGAATCTGTCGCCATTATCCTGTCTTTCCTGTCTGTGTGTTTGTCGAATATTGTATACCTAGTTAATCCTGACAAAAAATTATTTGGATATAATTAACGTAAGCTATTTTCTGGCAACACTGAGTTATCAGCCAATGACACTCCTGAGTTCGACGGAAAACACGGCATTGCCAGCCCCATTAGGCAAAAACCATTTCCGCTAGCGTTAACGCCAACAAACAATAATTGACATTACAATGACGTCAATCGAGCGCGAGGAAATGTCTTTTCAGTACATTTGGATTTTTTGTTGGCGCTTGCGATTGTAGAAAATGATATTCGTTTATGGGATATTCAGTAAGTAGTTCCACCTGTCATCACATCATACCCTTTTTGCCAACCTGACACACTGTAACACTATAGTAAATATGACTGTTTTACCTATCATTTCAAGTTGTTTTTCTTTTATTTTAATTAAATTAAAATAAATTTGGATTGTATTTTTATATTTTTATGAAATTACTTCCGTTTGCCAATTGGCTGCACATACCTCTCTTACCTTTTTTTTTTTTTTTTTTTTTTTATCTGGGGAAATCCTCATGGATCTCCTTCAGCCCGGGGGGACCGAAGGAGTATGTCGGACTCACGAAGAACCCGTGCCTACCGACTAAAACCCCACGTTCCGCCAACGCCGTTAGCTATTAGAGCATTACGGGATAGAGGGAAGCCAGAGGAACCCTCAGACACCGTACTACTCCAACGGCTGGCCCGTCTTAAGAACCACCGCCAGTGAGCCCTGAAAACAAGCAGGCTACACCATCTCAGTAGTCTCAAAACGGGCCTTCATCCAGTGGGCCTTTTACGGGTGCAGGGTCCCCCGACCCAGCACCCCGGCCACACTATCACGGCGGAGGCAGAAGATGCGACCTCTCTGTCCCGCTCCGCAGCCTCCTTCTGCGAAATTACTGACTCGCAGAAATACCTCTCTTACCTTGCCTCAACATCTGCTGTATGTACCTAAATTCTTATTGTTAAGATCTATATGTTTTATGCAATTAAAATAAATAGAATATTTACTTTGGAATAATATTTAATCTTAAGTAGCGAATTTACCTTTTAACCAGCTTCAAATAAGACATTCCAAAGTATTACCGGTGTATTTTTTACTCATATCACACACACACACATACATAGTACTCAAACTGTTCTGGATTTAGTAAATTTGTTAAGGTATAGGGCTTACTTCTGACACGGGTGCATTCTGAGCTCAAAAGAACAAGTCAACCATTGTTTTAAAATTGTGAGAACTTGTTTGTGTTTTTATATTTACGGACAAAAAATAAAATTAAATATGTAAAAAAAAGAACATACAGCATTAACATATCTATGAAATAAACCTTTAAATTTGTATGTGATTTTGAAACCTAATAAATTTTTATAGTCTGTTAATTAATTAATGTTAATAAAGGCTTTGTTATTATTATCTACAGATTATTCAATAATTACGGACACACCGATAAAAGAACCAGCCTCCAAAAAACAATAATAAATCTAAGTGTTGGATCGCTTAGGTTGGTACACACGGCCATGGATCAAGCTGACCTGTTTGGACTTTGTACCGTTCTGTATGTTGTACAGCATAAGGATGGACATTATTATTATTGCACCTTTAATCTACACTTTTAGCATTTTGACTTTTAATATTATCGGTATCGTTATTTAATTAATTTGGAACTGCCTATTGTAAATTTTGATTTTGACATTCTGCTTTGTAATTGTCTTTAAAATATGAGTTTTTATTGTAAGCAAATATTTGCACACCTTTTCAGAGGTTAATGTACGGGTCTTCCTTGTCTAACAACAATGTAACCGACATTTTAGCAAATAAAAGATTTAATTATTATTAAAGGATTGATATTGCACTTGCTATGTGAAGCTTTATGTGTGGCCGTCTGTACCACTCATTTTATTTCTGCCATTTCGGTTTGAGGTTTTGGATTCCCAGTGTAATTAAATTAAGGACACGAGAGGAAAAACATTTTACCTCGACATGGTCCTCGGAGGTGCTCGACATCAAGGGCATAGTCTTGAGATGGCGGTATCACTTTCCATCAGGCGGACCGTCTGCTTGTTTGCCAAAAGTGTCCATTTATTTTATTTATCTGTAAAGATAGATGTCAATTTACATATATAGATCAAAGAGGCTGGACGTCGCAGCTTGTTTCTCGGAATTATAATGCGAGGCCGAATGTCAGTCGATTGGATTGAATAGTGCTGTGCTGTATTCCAAATGAGAACCTATCGATAGTTTGTTACAGTTTTTGAGGTCCAATACCAATAAAGTGGGATTGATGGGATGGGATTACTAAACCATCTGCTTCCCGACAAAAAAAAAACAAATAAAAGACAGACACAAAAGATTTTTCTTTTCTAATAATGGTTTTTATCATCAACTCGGAAACGTATCAACACCGCATCAGCTCGCGTCGTTCGTTATTCTTTGTATGTAACTCCATACTGCAACGCACACTTATCAGCGTCGCGGTATCGTAGCGCCTCGCGTTTGACAGCGACGCGAAAGGCAAGACGTTGATGTTCCGTTACCGAGTTGATAGGTGTGCTACGACAATAAAAAAATATGTAACTTCCTTTTAAATCTACCTGCGAAGTCATACAAACGTTACATCAAAAGAAATATGATGAATAATTTATTTATCGATAAGTTTTCCTTTACTTTTGCAACAGCACTAGGACGGCCTAAGGCAGAATCCGTTGTGTGCAGTGGTTTAGCCTTTGTCAGCCTGTCTATAATCGCCCTTACCTACGAAATTACTAATGTACTTAATGGAGTTGCATCTAACAGATTTCTAGGTAATTTAATTTGCGGAGAAACTTTCGTCAGCGTATTAATTCTAAAAATGAGTTTAGGTAAAAAAACTTACAGAACTAAAAAAGTTTGTAAAAATGAGAATGGATATACACCTACATTTCGCAGAAGTGAATCTGCATTTTGAAGAAATAAATACTTTTTTAAATTTCTTAATAAAATTTAACACTCTTTTACTCTGTCCTGTACAATAACTTTACTTACGCATTGTTAGAATTACTATAAATGATTTTAATATCATGTGCAACTATTACAACCGGACAGTTAAAAACAATACATATTTTTAAATACCTTTTTATTAAACTCGGTAACAGGTACCTTTAAAAATAATGTTACCCAAATTCGAAATTCACGACAAGACGCAGAAATTCCGGGACAAACAAATTTCCCGACGATATGGCATCACTTCCCATGAAGCTGCTACGATTTGAGCGGAAAAATGCTATTCTCGCTCTTAGCTGTTAACATTTTATGTACCAGTCAAAATATAGCTATATAATATTTCACCCTACAATATTAGACGCCTTACAAGTTATAAATGGATTCCTATTTCCTAGAAGAATCCTTAGCAAGTCGCTTGTATTGAATGGGAGGGCCGAGAATTGTACTGGAATTAATTTATTTGAATAAAATAGGTATTTGATGTTTCAACTCTACTACATAATACGTTTTCTATTATTCCAGAATCACAGATTTATTTTCAGCTTTAATTTTGTTATTTGTTTATACTATTAAATATGGTGGCAAACAAGTGTACGTCCCGCCTGATGGTAAGCAGTCACCGTAGCCTATGGACGTTTGCAATACCAATGGTAAAACGTACGCGTCGCCGACCCTGTAAGAATGTTTTAACACCCATCTTGAAGGACTTCATGCTGGATTAATATTACTTTATTAAACAATAGGAAGCCCTAAGTCCACCTTAAAGTGAATTCTTAATATATTTGAAAGTATTTTTAAAATCTGTTGAGTAAACCACACCACATCCCGACACATTGACTCAGCCCTGCAGTAAGTATCGTAAGAACTTGTGTCGCAGGTGCTAAGCAACGATATGGTAAATTACATATGTAAGAATAGCGTTCAAGACCGGTAAGCGAAACAATGCATCTTGAAAATAACAAATCCGCCCCCTCCGGATTTCGAACCCAGAACTTCTAGCGCAGCAATCGGCTGTTTACACCACTGCGCCACAAAGGTCGTCATATCGAGTAGTTTTGAGAATAATTTCCTGAATACAAACATTAATAATATTGAAATAGATTGGTTTGTTCTGTCTTTTGTGACCTTTTCCATTACCATGAAAATCGTGAAATTTTGAAATCAAATAAAGCCCTATGTGTTCGCATAGAACATGTTCTATTTTTATCCTACATTTATCTCATACAGTTTAATGGTTACGCGACATCCTAATCTACGTTGTGTCTGTCATGAGTTCGAATAGTTTTTCTACACTTGGTAACATAGTGATTTTGATCTTAATTCCTCATCAATCCGTTAGAGGCGCTTTATAAAGATTCATATAAATTTGTGAATGCAGTCGCAAGAGGCAATCGAAGGTAAACTCATGACATAATGTGTGGAAACACATTTGATGTATGTGACATCATATAACTGAGTTAGCTACATATTTAAATGCTGTAGGTTCTAGAAAAATATTTTTTTAAAGATATTAATTGTTGAAACACGACAGACATATAAATAAAAAAATAATAAAGCTTAAACAGAAAACTTTAAACAACAAACGAAATGAATCAATCATAGGTACAAGCTCCAATAAATTCAACACCACGGAAATACCAAATCAAGTGAGGAAGTCGTAAAAATTCTCACTAATCTCAATTGTTACAGCCCAACGGTTTGAAAGAAAAACTTTGTTATATCGTGCGCGTTTCCGAACTGTTTAAAAAAGAAAAAGCTATTTGACATTTTGACGGACGACGCCGCGCTTTTCAAGTTTCGGATCAGCATTAAAGACAAGATGGCGACGTTCAGTGTTGCCAGCTTTGTGATTTTACTGCCACGATAACGGGTAAATCTTTTTACTAAGTAAATAGGTATTTATTGTTAACATCATAACTAATGTTGTGACAGGTTTTGGTAGCGTTAAAAGTATATTTATGCATAATAAATGCTATTAAAATTACATTTACTTGACGCTTTCATTTATGTATTCATGTTATATTTCGGCTTTGCGGAAAACGCTTTAAGTCTCATATTAGTATCGATTAATTTGCTTCAAATTAAGTCCAAAAATACACAATACAGAGAGTTTCCCGTCAAACCTGCAAAACTAAATTCACAATTACAGTTTGCGGACGGCAATCCAAAACTACATCCAGCTACTGGCAACCCTAATTCGAAACTTAAAACAAATGTTGACAGTTGACTTCGTTAATGGCGGTTTTATTTTTAAATTGAGCTATTTAAGATTCCTTTTAAGCGCTGAGCGCGTTTGTAATGTGCTTGGTATTAATTTTCAGGAATTCCAACATTACCGATAAATTATAGCTTTTTAGGTTATCGCTCAAATCTTGGTCTGATTGGGGATGTAAGGCTAGAATTACCTTTTTTATCCCTTTATTATTATATTATTAATTAAACCCCTTTGAATAATTATCACAATTATTCTTATCTCTTATTGACCACAATTTGGTCACATTAAACTATGGGGATTATGACAGCTGTATCAATTGAGATACTTTTAAATATCTGTCAAAACATGATTCCTTTATGCATTTTGTATGGTACTACTTAGATGACGTCACGAATGTTTCTAGTCAACCCACTATTAATCAGTTTTGATGGATTTTAAAATCGCAGTTGGGAGAAAACTTGCGACGACTAGTTTTTCTTACACTTTGTAAAGTTTTCTAATATGTCCTATAAATTATTTGTGACTGGTGTCCATCATCCGTTTTGAAAAAAACATTCTGAAATTTTTTATCTATTACAATAGGGAATATGCATTCCTTTTTATTATAATTCGATACCACAAATACACAATTCCGTTACATTTTCTCAAATATCTGACTTATTAACTGAGTTATAACGCTTCAAAGTTGTTGGTTAGACAGAGAAATCCGATATGTACAATGACGTCAAGTACAAGTACAGGAGCGCCATACAACTTCCATATAAATGGTTTTTCTGATGAGCGAGATAGATATATTTACTTTTAATTGTTATTCTCCCTGGTTTGTCGTACAATTCTAATTCTGTTTTCAATGTAAACATACTATTTCCACATACTTTAAGATAAATTGATTGAATAATCAAATTAAATTTCATGCATATTCCCTATTACGGAGCTTGGGTGCGAGGAAATGTCATTGCCATTCATTTTATTTTCTTTTAGCGTAAACGCTTAAGGAAAATAGTACTTGTATAAGGGTCTGGATAGCTTTCTGTCTTTAATCGGTTATATTCTATTAAAAATGTTAGAGCACGCAATAAATTTTAAACTAGAGAAATACAACAGTTTCCCCGTACTGTTTCTATCAACAGAACACTTTTCATTCTATTTCATGAAGACAGTTTGACTTATGTTGTTGTTAAGTTTGTCAGGCTTGTACATGAACGTTATTTCAGTGTGCATTACTTAAGAATTCGGTCTGTGTGCATAAGTTCTTTTAGCCTACAAGTCAGGTTACTTAGATTACTATAATGATTGTGTATGATCTTAATCCATCGAACCGTTACAGGCGCTTTACAAAGATAATAATAATAATAACCACATCACGACACACACATTGACTCAGCCCTGCAGTAATCGTAAGAACTTGTGTCACAGGAACTAAGCAACAATATGGTATATACTACATAGATTAGAATACTACATCCAAGACCGGTAAGCGAAACAATGCGTCTTGCAGATAACACAAAGTCAGGCTCCAGCCGGGATTCGAAGCTAGAACCTTTAGCATAGCAGTCGGCTATTTACAGCACTGCACCACCGAGATCGTCAACATAAATACATACACATAACTTTGTAACTGCAGTAGCAAGCGGCAATCGAACGTAAAACTCATGGAAGGCACTCATGGAGGGTAGTTAAGAGATGCGCCCAATATCACAAACCCTTCAAAGCATGACTATAGCAGATCAGTCTTCATGAGATGAAATGACTACCAATCCCAGGACCAGTTCCGATGCAAGAGTATCCGAAGCTAAGCCTACGAAATAGAAGACGATCACGATTCATAGACCCTGCTGTTTGTATTTAGCACTTAGGGGAAGCAAATACGTGTTATATGGATAGAAATGATTAATAGGTATTTTCCATAGACTAGATTAGCAAGTAGTTGAGAGAAAAAATTGCAAATGATTTATTTTCGATAATCCTTTTTTATCTTTCTTAAATGGAGAAGTTACGTGTATTTTTTTTTAGAATAAAAATCAAAACGAAACAAAGCTGTGATAGAATTATTGAAATAACTGAAAAAGTTTAAAAGTTACGGGTCTTGTGTGTTGATGACGACCTCTTGGCGCAATGGTGTAAACAGTCGAGTGCTACGCTAGAAATTCCGGGTTCGAATCCCGGCGGGGGCGGAGCCTAATGTTATTTGCAAACCGCATTGTTTCGTTTACCGGTCTTGGATGTCGTATTTTTATCTATGTAGTATATACCATATCGTTGCCTAGTGTTTGCAATACAAGATTATATCTTAGTGCAGGGCTGAGTTAATGAGTGTGTCGTGATGTGGTTATTTTGAGATATATATAAAATTTCTGAGCATATTAACCTTCAATGTAAATAACATAAGTGTATTAGTAAGAAGAAAGATGATAGACTTATAGGATAATTGTTGAAAGTGATTTGTTATTCCATTGCTAAGTAACCGTCTTTGTACACTGCCATGGATCAGCGTAACCTGTTCGGACTTTGCATCGTTCTTATGTTGTAGAGCATAAGGTTTGATATCGCATTTGATAAGTGTTGCCGTCTGTACATGATCAAGCCAAGATAAGTATCGTATCAAGTCGTCAGTGAACATTATTCATATGATCAAAGGAAGGTAGTGTTTGTTATTACATAAAGGGAGATTCATTACGTATTAATGTAAGACTAAATTAGTTATTCTTTTAGAGTACCGTAGTTTTCCCTACACTTCGGGTAACATAGATTATTACTACAGTGAGCAATCTTAATTCCTCATCAATCCGTTAGAGGCGCTTTACAAAGATTATGTAACTGCAGTCGCAAGGTAAAACTCATAGTAGGCACACAGTACCCGAAGCACACGACCCTCTGCAGTTACGTTAAAGTTAACATTCAAATTCAAATTCAAATGTAATGTGCCACAACGGGTTTCTAGGGAACTAGTCAAAAGTAGTTTTCTTGAAAATTAGATTCGAATTTTATACTTTTTTTTTTTGGAATTTATGAGGTCTACAATTTGAAGTTAATAGAAACAAACCGATGGTGAAAAAACTATTTTTATTTTATCTCTTATGGGCAAACAAGCAGACGGGTCACCTGATGGAAAGTGATACCGCCGCCTGTTGACACGACCTTGATGTCTGATCACGCCAAGATCAATGATTATGCGTTGCTTATTTAGAGGTAAAATGTTATACCTCTAGTGCCGGTAATTACACTGGCTCTCCAAACCTTCGAACACAAAAGCGAACTGCTTCACGTTCACCAACATAGACAAAGAGATAGAGAAGGTGTAGGAGGGTGGTATCAACAAAGACGACTTCGCATGTAGATCTACCACCTGGAAAATAGAGGCTAGAATAACTTAAAATGATAAGACCTTTCCTTTGAGTTTACACTTAAATAGTAACGTAACTAGATCTACCACCTGATCTACGTGCAATATCCTTTGGGTTGGAAGAAAGAGTGGTACTTTCTCCGAAGTAGTTCGCTGTGTTTATGTTTGAAGGGAGAGTCTGCGATATTACCAGCATATGAGGCACATTTTTAAGGTCTACATGAGCAACGTATTGGCGGTGCTCTTCTCGTTGTAAAATATCAAGGTCTTGTAAATAGGCGGTATCACTTACCAGCAGTTGAATCGTCTGCTTATTTTTCCACGACGTATTGAATGAAAAATTTGCAATTTACATAGAGTTTATCAGCATGATTCACTACTATTTCTTTGTAGGTTATTCTTATCTCCTTAAGGTGTGTCATAATGTAAAAAGAGATTTATTTCCATATAAAATGGATGACCTAACCCTGTTTCTTGGAAGTCTTCTATGGCACATTAAAATTGTAATAAATTTTATTTCGTCACATGACTCAAGGTTGCTTTTATGTTGGGTTTCATATTAATTATTTTCTAAATAATACATTTTTATTAAGAAATAGTCTTTATTGCGTTCTGTTGATTGTTAACGTTAATTATAGGCTTGACTTTTAACTTGAATAACAACTTACAATACAGGCTGGATGTATGTATGCTTGTTGCCAGCAGATAAAAAAGCTAATTAAAAAAAAACATAAAACTTATTCATAATATACAGTTTTGTTTTCTTTTAAAGAACCCTTTTTGGCACATCTCGTACTTGACCATTTTTTATTCATTCTAGCATCGTATAGTTTGAATCGAAAATTTTAATGCCCCAGAGATTACAACAGAATCTGAAATTAATTTAAAATTTCATTCAACTTTTCGAACTTTCTTCGATTATTGGTTTTTGAAAGTTGTAATGGTTAAAGGCGGGAACTCATCTACATTATTTCAACATTTTCTGCCTATTTTTGAGCCGAAAAGCATGCACGCTAGAAAAGCCCTGTTATTTTCAACTTGTTGAGGTCCAAGTTTTGGTGCTCTGTTGGGTTGGCTGAAGAAGACGTGATAGTTTGTTACGTGCCTTGGTAAACCGACCGATCCGAGTTCGAGGGTTCGATTCTCGGGTTGCCTTAAGTTGTAGCTTCTATGTTTCTCAATGTACCCGGAAAGTGGCGACAGATTAGTAACCTGTCACACTAGGACTCAACATTAACATGCAAAATACGGTGTTTAAAACCTCTGCCTACCCCTCTCAAGGTATTAATTACGGCGTGAGTTAAAAAAAATAACCATTTCACGACCTGCATTTAAAAGAATAGGTAATTTGCCACTGTCCCACCGGTTCACCAGGATCAACAGTGGCGTCCTTTGATCGAATAATCAAAGAATAATGCAGCTGTGCAATGACGCACAGGCTGTGCCCGGCTGTGTCCGGCTGTCGCGGGACCCGCAACGAACTTAATCAGAAGAAGTAGGAGGTAGTGAGAAAGGCATAGGTATACTGTACTTGAGCTATGAACTGCTTCTTAACAAAATGTACCACCTAAAAATGGTATATAAATGGTCGTTAAAATTTTCTTGGAAGAAGACTGAGCCCATTCGACTGTAGGATTGTAAAACTAGATTGTAGATGGTATTACCTTGGAATTTGAATCCCAAAGGACTGAGATGGGTAGCTGGCAAATTATTAATTCATTGGTAATCTTGTATCAGGTTCATTCAATTATAAAGCTTTATGTTGTAGTATGAAACAGTAAGCCTTGTATTAGCAATTTTACAAAAACTTGGGCCAAGTGTGAGTCGATCCCTCACAAGAAGGGTTTTTTTACATCATGGAAAAAACGGTTCACCTGGTGAAAAGTGGTTGACCTATTGACACGATGATGCCCCTGATGTCGTGAGATGCCAAGGACCGCCTATGCGATGCCCATGTAGAGGTAATATGTTATACCTCTCGTAGGTGAGGGTGCTGTACCATCGTACAAGATTGAACAATTTGTGCATACCATGCCGAGGACCTCGGTGGCGCATTGGTGTAAACAGCCGACTGCTACGCTAACTACTACGTTCCGGGTTCAAATCCCGGCGTGGGCGGGACTTGTGTTATTTGCAAGACGCATTGTTTCGCTTACCGGTCGGGGATGTTGTATTCTTATTTATTTAGTATATACCATATCGTTGCTTAGCACTTGCGATACAAGTTCTTACGATACTTAGTGCAGGGTTGAGTCAATGTGTTTATTATTGTGTGTGGTTATTATTATTATGTTAGATTTAATAAAAGAAAAAAAATACGTTTCATAAAAGGAGACAGTTTAATATTTATTTAGGTTTTAATAATTTTTATACTGGTAGCGACAATACACATTCTCTGAATATATTTTATGGCTCAAGAGTCTTGCTGACAGACGGACAGACGGAGGCTTAGTTTTAGGTTCCCGTTGGCACCCTTAGGTACGGAAATCCTGCCAGTGCTATGGGCACACTCCATTGTACATATGATTTTTGTTATGTTTCTTAATGTTGTTATTAATTCTTATTCGTTTCCTATCTTGTAAATTGAAGTAAGAAAAACACTTATATATTTATAATAATTGCTAAATTTTTAACTATTCCTCCGTTGCTAACCGTACGTTTCGTGGAATATTATCTCAGCGAGGAGAAAAATTGTATTCTTTCATGAAATTTGCGTTTAGAATATATAATGAGGAAGAGTAAATAGCCTAAGATGTTTTAACTTTTCCGAATCTCGTCCCTTGTATTCGTTTAGTGGAATAATTTATTTTTTAAGTGTATTATTAATATAAAAACCCCCCTTAAAATATCGCTCTGCTTACTCTTGGAATGTTAAAGTTAATTAGGGTTCCCGAATCAGGGGTTTGCGTTAAAAATTCTGCTTAATCTTTAACATCATTTGTAAATAAGCAGACGGTTCACTTGATGAAGCTGCCTAGTGACACGGCGATGCCCTTCATGTTAGATCAGCTATCCTCAACATTAGGCCCATGGGCCACTTGCGGCTAGGCGAGCCGTTTTGATTGGCCCGCCAAGAGTTTCAAATTTACTGTCAACATCTTGAAATTTCGAGCCCATAAGAGAATCTTTATGGGTACTGTGTATATAGTAAAATGTTAGTAGGCTATTGGGAGGGAGGGATGCTGCTTGCAGCCCGCGAGTCTATGATTGAAATGTATTTGTGGCTCAGACAAAAAGTTGAGGACAAATGTAGAAGTAGCAATGTCTTTTCTCTCTAATCGAAATAAGCATATGGCCTGCCTGATGGTAAGTCATCGTAGTCTATGGACGTTTGCAATATCAGGGGTATCACGTGTTACCGACAAAGTAAGAACCTTCTTACGTCCTTTCTTGAAGAACCTTATGCTGTAGTCACCACTGAAAACCAAGGCAGTGAGTTAATTCTACATCCCGAGCATTGACGGGAATCTTGAAATTATTATTAGCTATCGACGGATCCTTCACATTGAAAAGTTTACAATAATAATAATAACATTACGACACACACATTGACTCAGCCCTGCACTAAATATATTCTTGTATCGCAGGCACTAAACAACGAGAAAAGTGTTTTTTTTTTTGCCACATCACGACACACACACTGACTCAGCTCTGCTTGACTTGTGTCACAGTAATAAAACAACGATATGATATAAACTACATTTCATTCGACCCAGAAACCTCTAGCGTAGCAGTCGGCTGTATACACCACCGAGGGCGTCTTTATCTTTGAACGTATGAACAACTTTAGTCAAACGCTGTCTTTATTGAATTTCCTTTTATTCGATATTGTTATTCCATAGGTAACATTAATAGTTATTCTGTCAAGTCATCTCAGTGTCAGGTCACGTTCAGATCGCATATTTTCTCCCATCCATCGATATCCACACATGATTTGATATATCACTTATTTATCGCATTAGGACCCTGTTTTGTATTCTCGGTCTTACGAAATGCGTTATGAATAGCTTGTCGTTGAAGAAGGAGGTCTCTTCATATACATTTTAGAAGTTGTCGAAGAAATTCTGGAGTCTCGAGTGTCGATCGTGGGTTGGGAGTCATAATAATCTATGTATATAGGAGAAATGCCACTTCGAACGAACGATCTTTTTTTCTTTTGATGGAGTTGCCATCATCATGCTAATTACTTGCCAGTGCCAAGTAATATTTACTATCAAGTTTTGATGAGGGATGAAATGATGATGAGATGAATAATGTACGGATGAAAATGAAAGATGAAATGATGAATCTGCCTATAGTATCATGCTACTGTAAGCTTTTTTGAGTTACTTGGGAGATGACGAAAATAGCAGCCAAATCTTCGTATTTATTTCTTCAGACTTGTTCAGCACAACAGATATTCACTGGTTAAAAATAGCATTTTACACATTAAATTCTCCTGATATACAAGAAATAAAGACAATAAAATATGATAAAAATTTTACCACCACTTCCCGTTCTCGCCAAGTAACTCCAAAATCCACGGACGATCTTGTAAAAGCTGAAGGTAGCAGCTGGATGCAAGCAGCCAGGAATCAATTGGAACTTTTAAAGGGAAACCTTTGTCCAACAGTCGTCTTTGTGCCAATAATAATGATGATGTGTCTTTGTGTTCATGCTATCCTTTAAGGTGTAATAAATCAAGAGAATTCAAGTTATCACCAAGCATCAGTGTGTAAAAAATCTATACACCTTAAAACTATTAACAGGGCTAAGATTATAGTTTATAGGGAAATGAGAAAAGCATATTCAAATATAAATTACAAGGGACTTTGAATTTAAGCGAAGTTGAGTCGGAGAACCTAATGTTACTAAAAACCATTAAACTTTTCAATATAATTTTGACCTTTTTAATCAGTCCATTTATTTCGTAACTAGTTTTAAATATGACTAGACTAAACAAGGCATCCAAATAACCCCTACAAGATGTAGTTAGTGACCTATTCATAATGTAATTAGTTAAGTCCTGCCCAAGCCCCTTGGGATGAACTTGTGTTCGCAAAATTTCACTTTTGAGGACACACGGAGATGAATCTCGACAATCGTTAAATAAAAAGATAATAATGAATAAAATAGAAGTAATATTAATTAATATAAATACTTAAAGTTTTTAATTTTTTATGTGTTTATTATTAACTTAATGGTCAATTGTTAAGTTTAAATATATCTATGTAAACATTTCAAAAGCATTTAAAAGAAAATGAATGAATATATTTTATTGATTATCTGGTGAAGGTCGTTGAAGTATGTCATTTGTGACCGTTACGCTAAAATCTCCTGAAATCAAAATCGCAATTGTTTTTCCCATTTTGATTTTAGGGGGATTTAGAATTTCATTTCTACTTTTACAACTTCGTAAAGAGCTCAGTCGCTCGGAGTTCGAACGCTTCGCGCCTTTTGAATCGGGCGAAAACCGACAAAAAGGAAGTTGCCCGAGGCAGAGCGAAATTACCCGAAGTCAGATAAAGTGCCTCTGTACACTGTTCGTCTTCGGTTAACTTCGATCAATTTCACGAGAAGTATAGTGGAGACTTTCAACGTACCCGCAGCGGGACCGTTCGTTATATGAGGCCGTGTGTTTTCAATAAAACTCCTACAAGATTTCAGGGTTGTAGTTATTAAATTAAACATGTAAACAACAATCTGATGGTTCCGTAAGTGATATGTTATTGCTTGGAATATAACAGATTTCAAAACACGGCTTAAAAAGGTCTTATGTACTACCGAAATTAGGCAACGCTTCTATTACGTGCATGTTAAAATGAAAATTTAGTAGGCAGCACAGAATGTTCCTTATTTGAAAAAAAACATTAACACAAACTCAAATAAGTACTTTTGAATCGTCATCTTTTACACTTCTACCGGTTCGGAAAGCTTTTTCTGAGTTCAATACACACCAAAGGTATCCCCATAAAAATATGTCAGTTTGCAAAATCTGACTCTCCGAATTAAAAATTTTTTAACACCGAAACGATATCATAATTAGGAAGTCTTTAGTTTGGAATTGCCTGCTTGGTACAAATTGTTGAATAAATTGTTAAGTGCTGATTTTGTTAATGTCTATCATACCTTTTTCTATGCTGTTAAGACACCATATTAGGACGCAGTCTAGATTGTATATTTTTGATATTTATTTTGATTCTGACCTGTTGTTTTTTACAAATAAAAATTCATTTAAATTAACAGAAATACGAATTCCGAGCGAAAAAAAAAACTCGCTAAACAGTTTCCCGTCAAACTAGGTAAATTAAAAACTTTCAAAACAATTACGTGTGCAAAAATGGTTATTTTACTCTCTAGTTACAGAAACTGCATCTGACTATGACGGTTTTACTATGGTTGTGTTAGTTTCGTGAGGCGTGTACATGCAAGTTGTTTCTGTGTGCGAAGCCTCCAGTTCGCTCAGTAAACGTTACACACACTACGGCAATGTTTATATACACGTATGATCACAACGTAAGCCGAACTGTCGTCGTGAAATGGAACTCCTATAATAAAGTTTAAATTCTGTGTTTTACGAGGCGAGCGGTACAAACTTTACCATGGTAATGGTAACTTTTTTACCCTAAAGCGGTGTTCACAAACTCTCGCAATTTATACCTACGGCCACGCCTACATTTTCTTTAGCAATCCGTAAGGAAGCGCTGACATCTATTTTCATGAAATTTAATATAATACTTAGGTTAAGAACCTGCCGATGTTTAGTTTGATTATAAACTTGCTTTTGCCCGTAAATTGTGTGTTTATTTTATCGTTCAGAAACATTTTTTCGTCGTGAAAAGTAATATTTATTTTAACCAATGTGATAAACTATCTGTGTGCTTTATTTCATCCATATTCCTTTAGCTGTTTACGAGATTGAGTACCTAACAAACACCATGTTGTACCGACTGCTACGCTAGAGGTTCTGGGTTCGAATCGCGGCGGGGGCGGAACTTTTTGTTATTTGCTAGTCCCATTGTTTCGCTTACCGGTCTTGAATGTAGTATTTTTATCTATGTAGTTGATAGCATATCGTTGCTTAGTGCATGCGATACAAGTTCTTGTGATACTTACTGCAGGGCTGAGTCAATGTGTGTGTCGTGATGTGGTTTATTTATTTATGTTGTAGCGTTGTCTAACTACAATTTCCTAAAAATAAATGACGGTTTCTATGCGATTGGAGTCGCTGATACAAAAGCTCAGGCTGTGGAATGAACTCCCTGGCATAGAGGTTTTCCCAAATTACAGCAGCATGAGACTCTTCAAAGAGGGTGTTATAAGGTTCTTGCAGGGTCGGCAACGCGTGATACCTCTATTGCAAACGTCCATAGGCTACGGTGCTTACCATCAGGCGGGCTGTACACTAGTTTGCCACCTTAATGGTTTAAAAAGCTTTTAAAAAAAATGCAAAAACATAACCCTTCCTGGCGGGTAAAATACATGAGTAAAAGCGCTAGTGTGACCGCAGCCTAAAATGCCGTGAGTGAAATAAGTGTTAATTGCAGTACGTCTGTTTGAATTAAGCGGATGAACCGAAACGGATAAGACTTGTTAGTATCGGTGAAACGACTCGCTAAAAAGCTCTTTCCACGCCCACGTCTGACACACTTTTACGAATAAACAAGTAAAATATTGTTTGTATTAATGTTTATTACAGTATATGAACTTTACATAATTAACTGAACATTATAATGAAAATATTTATGCCAATAAATCGAAATGTAATCGAAGACTTTATAATTTACTGGTTCTCTTAATTATTTGACGTGAGAGGATGTGGTGGCTCAGTTTGTTACGTGCCTTGGATAACCGACCGACCCGACCCGACAGGTCGAGGGTTCGAGTCTCGGGTTGCCGTAAGTTGTAGCTGCCATGTTTCGCAATGTCCCCGAATAGTGAGGACAGATTCGCAACCTGTCACTCTTGGACTCGACATAAACATGCGAAATCTGGTGTGTAGCGAGCACCTCTGCCACCTCTCGAGGGACCACGGCGTATGCGTGATAATTATTTTTCATTGTAGTTGACTATTATTTTAATAATTTAAAATTAATACAATGCCGTGTATGTCCTCAATAGGTACATATAGGTCTAATATAAGACATGTGAAATGTTTAAAGTTTTATTGTAAATGTAATATATATGTCCTGTAGATGAATCTTATATAAACTAACTTAGGCTTTAGTTTTAAACAACAAATTAAAATAAATAAGTCACCTTCAGATTGGACTCTAGAAAAGTTGTGAACTGATATAATCGCAAAAAAAGGCATTTTATTTTGAATTCGTTGAATTTGTGGTCCGAACTTTGAACTCGTGACCCCTATATCTCGAGAATACTTTAACCGATTTGGGTCATATTCGAACTTAAACATTCTTTTTGCCTCATTAACTCGCCTACCAAATTTTACGACGATACGAGCAACGATACTCGAGTTATCGTCGGACAAACATTTATACATACATACATACGCCGGATTGCTCTGAGAACTTGACTCATTTCGCTCGCTCATTCAATCATTTTCTCATAAAATGTCATGGGCAAACAACAGAACGCTGCCTTTTGACACGACGATTCCCGTTGATATCCTAGAACGCCAAGAGCACCGCCAATGCGTTTCCAAGGTGAAGATGTTACAGCTCTCATGCTGGTAATTACTCTGGCTTCAATCCTTCGAACCGAGGCACAGCGAACTGCTTCACGTTAGAAATAGAAAGAAAAGTGGTACCAACCCAGACGATCTTGTACGTAGATCTGCGACCTGTAAAATTTGATCAGCCTTTCAGAGACCTGGCTTTATATAAATAGGAAAAAAACAAGTTATGTGACACAAAATATTTACCGTCGAGACTATTTTAATTTTTATACTGGTAGTTAAATACAACGCCGTGTTTTCACATTACAGTATTCGTTGTTTACAATTCCCACTGTGGGGTAGCTACCCTGATAACAACATGACAACACTATACAAAAATAACTCTTATTCCCTACTTCACTAAGCTATATTTGTAATGAATCAAAATATTCGGGGTGCGAAATACTTTTTAGATAAAGTCGTAAGCCTATTTATGTTTTGATGGAATTTGTGTTCTGCACTTTGCAGTTATAGTTCATTTTTGTTTGTATTGTGTCTGTGTTAGTTTAATTTAGTTAGAGCTCAGTTAGAAATCGATAATTTGAATTACGGTTGTCACCATTTTTTTTTGGATGTTTTACTGAATGTGCAATTGTAATTCAATAAAATTAAGTCCCTTCAAATTAAATTAAACGCAAGCATACAAATTTCCTTTCCAAAATAAGCTTTTAAAGCTAATAATAATAATAGTAAATATCTTTATTTACGTAAAAACATTTAACAAAAAGTTTTTTTACCGTGGAACTTGCGTTTGGCGATAGGTGGAGTTAGAGAGATATTAGCGGCGCAGAAACTTGCTTTGTTGGAAAAAAACAAAACATTTCTGTAGTCAAAAAAGTCATCATTTCAATATTTATACAGACATATTCGTACCTACTTTTATTGTTTGTTTTTAATTGTGTTTTGAAAATGGTATCTCGTAGTCTCCGTTCTGTCCAATACATTAGTCACCACCGGAGTCGAAAGCTGAAAGAAATCAATAAAAGAAAACCCCCCTTACCAAAAGCGGACGGAGCCGCGGGCGGGAGCTGTACTCGTTGCCATAGTTTCAGACGAAATTGAATACTCGTGCAAAAATGTTTGCTAGTGATCTGACCATGATCACGCCGCAGGGCCAAAGGGCACTTTATCCGGCAAATTCGAGACGTCGGACTCGAACTTGTTTTAATAACCCTTTTTAGGGTTCCGTTCATTAAGGGTGCTAACCGGACCCTATTACTAAGCCTCCACTGTCCGTCCGACCATCAGCGTCTCTTGAACATATTCCTGTAGTCTTGACAAAATAAGAGCTACACCGAGCAGTGATTAGGTAGTTTGACATGCCGCCACCGAAATTTCGGGTCCACCGATGAACCGACCGAACATAAAATCAACGATAACACTGCTTTCGAAATCAATGTCTCGGTGTCTTCGGAGTGAGGTTTTTAATGCAATACATATCAAACAAAGTCCGATCGCAATGAATGTATCTGCGAGCCAGACTGACCGACCGTAAGACTGTCGTAGTAGGAAACACACGAACATTCTGCTGATACTTGGTTTTTCGTTGTTTCGGAGTACATGACGACATGAGTTTTACGTTGACGACCTCGGTGGCGCAGTGGTGTAAACAGCCGACTGCTACGCTAGAGGTTCCGGGTTCGAATCCCGGCGGGCGCGGGACTTTGTGTTATTTGCAAGACGCATTGTTTCGCTTACCGGTCTTGGATGTTGTATTCTTATCTATGTAGTACCTATATACCATAGCGTTGCTTAGTTCCTGTGACGCAAGTTCTTACGATACTTACTACAGGGCTGAGTCAATGTGTGTGTCGTGATGTGGTCATGTCCAACCTTGGAGGATACTTGGACAGAAAACGTGGTGTTGCTCTCAAGATATATATCGTTCCATTTATAACCTCGTTATGGTATTTTTTGCCAAGCTGTACAAACCCAGAGTGCGGTGATAGGTTTTATAAAAAAAGCTATTTACCTAACAAAAATAAGCCCTTCTAGTTCCGCCATACCGCAGTTAAATCGAGTTTAAAATTGCCCGGTCGATAGGGTTGTCGACGATTGAATCCGTTGCACCTTTCAGGGTTGCGACACTCAACATTGTAATATTTTTAAACAATAAAATATGAATACGAGTATGAAAAAGTCATACGAAAATCATTATCATAAATTATTGCAGGAAAATCGACATTGAAAAAGAGCATTATGACAAAGCGCCAAAAGCTTTTCGTTTAAAAAAATATAATCATCATGTCAAACCTTAATAAATAAGCATCTTAATATCAGAAATGAAAGTTCTCAAAAAAGATATCCGTCAGATCCCCTTTTAATAATGTAAGAATAAATAACGATTCGAAGTTTGTCGTTAATTCCAAAAAGTCCACAAAAGACTCGGAAAAGTTTTCGCCGATTATTTTCCGTACAGTGTTTGATCATTTTTAATTTCATTCCGGTACGGTCCCTTAATGTTTAGGGTTCCTTTAAGTCACCAAAATCCTCGTACTAAACAGTTAGCAGAAAACACCATTTTTTTAATTCCTGCCATAAAACAGTTCGCTGTGCTTCGGTTCGAAGGATTGGAGAGCCAGTGTAATTACCGGCACGAGACGTATAACATCTTTACCTCTTCATATGCAATCAATAGTATCATCGTGTCATTCAACAGGTGGCAATCTTTTTCCATCAGTTGAACCGTCTGCTTGTTTTTGCATAAAACAAAAAACACACACACACGAGGGGTAGGCAGAGGTGTTACACACCGCATTTCGCATGTATAAGTTGAGTCAAAGTGTGACAGGTTGCGAATCTGTCGCCACTATCCGGGCACAATGAGGAACGTGGCAGATACAACTTTCGGCAACCCGAGACTCGAACCTGTCCGGTCGGCAGGCACACATTGTTTTTCCATGATATACAAAAACAGGCAAAAATATGAGTTTTATGCGGACCAACTCTCAGACAAAAGTTAGTTATATGCAGTAATGTTTCCTTGTTTTTATAATTATTCAAAACTCGACGTTGCCAGCCCCGGTTGACCAGTAAAACAATCTAACTTGACATAATTCCACGCGGTGACATATTCATGACAGACTCAACTTTACTCATTACCGTTTGTACGTATGTTTGTGTTACCTAGGCATTTTCAATACGTACTTTGGTCTAGCTGGCTTATTACGAGTAAATCAAAATAATTATTAGACGCAATGAAATTGCCGGTCTTGGATGTAGTTTTCTTATCTATGTAGTTTATACCATATCTTTGCTTAGTTCCTTTGACACAAGTTCTTACGATACTTATTGAAGGGCTGAGTCAATGTGTGTGTCGTGATGTGGTTTATTATTATTAAAATAACACACGAAGCAGTCACGCAAAATTGTTTTTTTTTTTGACAAAATAACGCAGAAGGAGGTGTATAAAAATATTAACAAAGTGTGGAATGGAGACGCAGTACATTGTGAGTATCTTTGTAAAGCGCCTCTAACGGATTGATGATGAATTAAGATTGCTCATACTAAATCACTAGTAATCTATGTTACCTGACGTGTAGGAAAACTACAAAACCCTTAGTAGACACACAAAACGAATGTTTTTGAATCGAATGCATTAAATTGTAAAATAAAAAAATACCTACAACTTGTATGATTTTTCAAATAAATTAATCAATAGTTTTAGGTCGTTAATTTTATGGTTTACTTTTCTATTGAAAGTTCTTCAAAAAAAACAAAAATAGATAATGTTAATAATAATAATATTTTATTTCAGCTTATTTGCCATATTATGTGAGTAAAATTCTTTAAAACTAGATTAGTGTTAGTAAAACCTAGTAAATATAAAAAAATAGTAAATTGACTATTTACATTTAACAAAGTCTGTTTCTTTGTTTCAGGTAAGATCCGAGTGCACAAGTCTTTAAGGTTAAGATGTACGTGAGATCAGTCTAGGTTAAGGTCTCAATTTAAAAAAAAACAGCTAGCAATCTCTGGCCACACTTGCTTGCACCTAACAAAATAAATTCAGATTTCAGAAGAAATATTTCCGGGATTAGTTTGCAGTTTTTTTTGTACTTAAATTAGAATATGTCTTCAAGTTATCGGTATTTTCACTAATTTAACAGTATAATGTAAAATAGGACATCCAAATGTTGTTATTGGATTTAATAAACTTAATAAGGGTATGACAAGTTTGGAGTGAGATTGTGACAGCAAAAAGTTTAGGTTGCTAGGAATATTTTGTGGGGAAAATATTCCAATCGCAATTTTAAAATTCGAACTAATTTGAATTGTCATCTTTCACGTGTTGTATAGCTGTTTTTCAAATTTTGTCTTACAAACCCTTTTTAACAGACAACAAAAAGGATAAATCTTTTATCTTTCTTTTTATTATGTAGACATATTATAGACATATATATATATGAAATTGTAAAATGTTTTATTATTTTGCGTTTGTCATTCATAATGACGTAACGTAAATTTTAGCGTATCATATTTAATTAACTCCAAAAACGAGCAGGTGAGCTGTAAATTAGACATTACGATGATTTAGATAGATAGGTGGGGGTTGAAGCCCCCTTTAGAGGGAAAAGGGGGCGTCGGACGGGAAAAGGGGCGTGAGAGGGGAGAGGGGGGCGTGAATTATGAATTTGTGAATAATTCACGCGGGCATCAAAACACTAACGCAGAGCGATGGTTCTAATAAGGTACGTGATACAATAATCGTGTTTTTGTATTGCGGAAAAACAATTTTTTAAAGAGATTATTTCCAGTATTTTTCGTTGGAATAGAGGGATATTATGAGTTGGTCTAAGTTATTGTTGTAGCTGTAAAATCGATGAATTTGTTCTCGGTTTTCTTATTTGTACATCTATTTTGATTAACTCACTGTAATTGCTCATGCATTTGAATTCAAATGGACTAAACATTAAAAAAAATTAATATTCAATTTTTATTAAGTATTGTTCATAACATGTATTAATAATAATAATATTTAAATATAAGACTTGTCATTCAATGCATGCAAAGGTTAGAAATAAACTCTTGTTGATAAATAGGGGATAAAAATATCTGTGCTCGATGCACCCTCAGCTTTAACCCCTCGAAATGAGTACTAATCTCTCTCACGATATTAAATTCTCTATATTTTATCATTGTTTATAATTTGTTACGTCTGTCCCTTTATGGAAAGCATTACAGCGTTTACAACAGTCAGTTCTATTTAATATTTACGCTATTTCAAGTGATGAATTATAATAATAACCACATCACGACACACACATTGACTCAGTCCTGCATTAAGATATCTTGTATCGCAGGCACTAAGCAACGATATGGTATATACTACATAGATAAGAATACTACATCCAAGATCGCTAAGCGAAACAATGCCTCTTGCAAATAACACAAAGTCCCGCCACCGCCGGATTTCGGGATTATAGAAATGTAAAAGCTATTTTTTTTAGAATCTCTTTAGAAATATAACTTTTTCTTAGAAATTGAACAGTTTGCTAGCCTAAAAAAACGTCAAAATAGTCTTACACTAAAATTAAGCTATTTAAAAATTATAATTGTTATCAAATGAACTCAATTGTTTTTATTATTATTCCATTTCTCAGAACGTTTGAATAAGGTTGTGTTAGTTTCGTGAGGCGTGTAGGTACAAGCATATTGTTTCTTGCGAGCAACCTCGCTTAGTAAAAAGGCTAAGCATGCTAGAACAATGTGCATATACTCGTCAAATCACTACCATAGACCAACCTTCTCCATGAGATGGAATATCTGTGCACATAATGCAAAAAAACAAAAAGTCTATGAAACTCAGTACGAAATGTGCCGAAATGTCTAGAAAAAAAAACATGGCTGCCGCCCGTCGAGTCGCCAGCGGGAAAAATCTTTGTTTTAATTATTGAGCCAGTCACGTGGCCCGGGAAATGTCGATCTTATAAACCTAAGCTAAATATAAAACTAAACTTACAACCTGAATTCAACTCTAACGTCTCATATCAAGACTCAAGTTAGAATGAGTAGAAATGTAATGCCGCGAAAATTGTTTTCGCATTTGTTTATTTTTTAAATCCTTATAAAGCATTTAATGGCATGGATTCTATTTGGAATTTATTCTGAAATACGAATAAGGGGTGTTGTTTTTTCGAAGATAATTATTCCCTAAAATTGAGCTTTCCTGTGTCGCTTTGGGAGATTTTCGGGTCTTTGGATATTGATGGAGGATTTATAGTGTTGCTAAGTAAAAAATAATTACTATGGTTTAATAGATACAAAGAAAAGGAACGTTATTTGTATTTGATGTAAGCAGCGATATTCAACCCTTTCTCGTCGCAGGCCGCAGACAATTTATGATTTTTAAATAGTTTTATTTCAAAAACTACTGAATTTATAGCATTTTGTGATGACAATACTTGTAGGGAACAATATTTTGTTTAGTATCTCTTCTAAATTTTAAAGTTAAGATCTGCAGTAAGTTTTCTTACTACAAGTGGGCCAATTTTAAAGGCCCGGTGGGCCGGGTTATTTATCTCTGAATAAACAAATATATATATATATATATATATTTTTTGCGAAAACCTTAAAAGGATCAAGAATGTGCATATATGTGCATGCGAGCGTGTTTGTGTTTAACTTCAAAATTTGTATTAAATTCCAAAAACTTTTGCGAACCTGTGTTTCTCGATCATCGTTCATATACTCGTATCTTGATTTTTTTTGTATTGTCAGTAATAACTACTGAGTTTGTATTTGTTGTATTTATATATAGTTTTGTAAACAAAATCCGTAAATTTCCTTAAAAACCGAAATTTACGGTAAATAATCGTAAATTTTCCGCAGAATTTTCCCTTTCGGCCCTTCCGCCCAGCCCCTTATGTCCAGTGATTAATGATATCGCCTGCCAATACACCCCTAATGACATTATCGGGCTTCTATTATGTATCCAATAAAATGTATCGAGCAAAAATCAATCACTTATTAAGTAAAGTGCCCGACCTAAAATAACAATCATTACAATGTTTCTATAGATTTAGTTGACTGGAGTAAATCGCTTCTTACTGATAAGACTTTATCGCGTTCTCTCACCCAAGACTGTAAGATGTATTAGTGGCTAAGAATAAAACATGTTCAAACACCAAATTACAGAATCTGGGGTTTCAAATATTACAGTTCAAATATTAGGTACTACTATTACCCCGCCTAAGCTTCCCCTATTTTCACCGCTTCGGGGTTGAATTTCAAAATACCCTTTCTTCTATAACGTGTCATACCTATTAACTATCCGCCTGACAAATGTCAGCAGATTAGACTATGTTAATAGTTATGTGCTCGTAAGTGTTGATAGCCTAATAGATATTGTAATTTTCTATGCAAAACAATGAACTAACCTGTGTAAGACAACTACATTCTTTCGGGGCACACCCGCCACTGTCCCCCACCACTGAAACTCCTGTTCACCAGGATCAACAGCGGCGAACATCAACGAATAAAGCACCTGTGCAAGGACGCACAGGCTGTGCCCGGACACACTACCGGCTGTCTTGGGACCCGCAACGAACTTAATCGGAAGAAATAGGAGGTAGTAAGAAAGCGGTTTCAGACTTCCCTCCCAGCAAAGCGGACACAGCAATTAAAATGGCCCAGAAGCCAAAAAACTAAAGGACAAAGACATATTGACATTAAATACGTGTGTTGTAATGTTGGTAAAAAAGGTTCTAGAACGGTAATCACAGATAGGGAGACGTAGTGTAGTCCCCCACGAGGTAGACGGCTAATCTTGTAAGGGTTGCCGGGAGCTGATCTTTGCAGGCGGCATAGGATCGCTCAGATTTGAAATATTTTGGGGAGACCTTTCTCCAAAGCCAAAGTCGAAATGATTTTTATTCGAATAGACTTATAAAGGCACTTTCAAATCGTCATATCTTTTTCCAGCAGTGGTCATCTTTCGGCTGATGATGATCAATGAGCGAGTTTTCTCGATCAACTCGCTAAAGAAGCATAATCTCTTGTAGGACAACAATAAATCAGAGTTAATGATTATTTAAGGACAAGTTTCTTTTTTATGCCAATAATTTTGATAGTTTTGCCAGTATCAAGTAATATTTATTATCAAGTTTTGATGAGGAATGAAATCAAGAGATGAAAGGATGGAAATTTCAGATGGAATGATGAATCTGCCCACACTAACATGCTACTGTTACTGTGGGCTTTATTGAGTTACTCGGGAGATGACGAAGAGCAGGTAAATCGTCGCATTTCACTTTCTCCACACTTGTACAGTATTACGGAGATTCAGTGGTTAAAACACTAGCATTTTACATATTAAATGCTTGTATTCTGCTGATATACAAGACAAGACAAATAAGAAAATTTTAACTGACAGTTTTCGATCACGCCTAGTAATCTCTTCCAGTTGGACCTTCCCGAAAACCCTGAAATCAGCCAGTTGATGAGGCATATTTTACACAAAGCTGTTTTATATTGATAAATAAATAATATAACCGAAATTCAATAAATAAAGGAATTAACAAGCCCTGCTAATTGCGTGTTTAAAAACCGGTAAATAAATAAAAACATGACAATGCAATTTCGTCTGTGGTCACTCAGATTGTTTATGCTTTGTTGACTCCCCCTTGCACTTAGAGGGGTGAATATTTACTATAAATCTTGTGGCATAACGTGAATATTTTACAATTTAGTGATGTTAAGCTAAAAATAAACTGGCTCCTTTCTATTTTTAACGTGAAGCAGTTCGCTGTTCGAAGGATTGGAGAGCCAGTGTAATTACCGGCACGAGAACTATTACATCTTTGCCTCTACATGGGCAACGGTTAGCCGGTTCTACGTTATCAGGAGCATTGTCGTGTCAGTATCACTTTCCATCAGGTAAACCGCTTGACATGATGCTTGTATAAAAAACGAACCAGCTTAGAATCAGTTTGTTGACTTTATCAAAGTTCTAAAAAGTTGGTTACTCATTTTTTTTTTAATTAAATTCGTTGCGTAGTCCAAAACAGCCGGTTGTCTTGCCTAACCTCGTACTATAGCAATATTATTTCTTTTATACAGAAAGTATTGTTAGATAAGCATTGTAACACATATCTTTCCATCATAATAGTCCTCTCTAAAAACTGGAGAAAGAATTAAAAAAAAATGTATTTTGAAGACAATTTTCGATGTAAAACTACCAAACCAGCTCTTTATAATATTGTTGGTAATCAAACTACAAAACCTCGCCTATAAAATATGAAAAATATCTAAACGAACAATGAGTTAACATAACCTCAAAAATCAATTAAAAAGTTACGGCTAAATCATAAATCAATGCGTTTATAAAACCGTCTGCCTCGACAATTACTCCCTCTAAATCACAACTTGCATTTAAGTGATCCCGCTAACTATTGTAAAATGACTTGTGATTTTTGCCCTCTGTTCATGAAATTCCAGAGAAATCTATTTAGGATCCAATTTAGCTACCCACTGGGACGGGAAAAGCTGCGTTTATTGAACGGCCGGTTTTAACAGTTAAGGTATTCAATGCTGTTTTGCTTTTGTTTCGGTAGTTTGGAGTATAATAATATATATCCAGGGATATTCTTGTGCCAACCGACCCGACAGGTCAAAGGTTTGAGTCTCAAGTTGCCGAAAGTTAGCGACGTGTTAATAAACGGCGGGATCAGAAAATTTGAACCACATCTATTATATCTCCAATAAGTTCGTTAAAATTTAAAAAAGCGAGGAGGTTGCACCTTCCAGCGAAGCGCTAACTGTAACTGCTAAATCAAACTTTTAAAATTGTGATTTAAAAAACGGTCGGTTTTAACACGTTGTGACTCATATCACCAGTGTGTGATCGCAACTAACATATGCCGACAATCGCGACAGCTTGTCCTCACAGCAGCGATTTTACAACTGTTTAATTCACGCAAGTCATGTAGTTGATTGGTTTTTATTGTTTTATCAATACTGTGAAGCATGGCTTAGCTTATTTTGGTACGAACGCCAAGATGAAAAACATTTTTATCTCAGCCTCATTTCTTGGAATACTTATTTGTTTTGTATAATTTAGCATGTTTTTTAAGAAGCTCTGAGCCTTTTTAATAATTTGTATTTTTAATTGGTTTCCGAGAAAATAAAGGCTTAGCGAGTTTTTTTTATTAATTAGGGGAAAAATATGTTTTTTATATATCCTTTTATGTTTAAAAGGTATTTGACTTTTAATGATATCGTGATGGTTACCTACAGTGACGGTACTGTCATAGAAGCACGAAAGCCCGGCTTGCCCTATCAAATTTAGAGAAGTTCGCGGTCTCATTCATTCGTTACTTTTCAAATCAAACTTCAATATGTATCTTATATATTTTATTAAGCCATTTTTATCTAAAGCCACCGAAAGTGTCGATTTGCTGACATGTTCGCTAACTTCCGTGTGCTTTGGTGAGTTCGTCCACGCCAGCAAGTCCACAACGAAAGTATGAAGTGTAGATTGAAGAGTAATGAGGCAACAAGGATATTTATCTAAATTATTTTAAAAAACTACAATAACGTATCTCTGGGCTTGCTCTGTTCTAAAACTAGGCACGCCACTGGTTACCTATATGTCTATCTATATTTTATACCTGTATGTTATAAATTTATATCTGCATATCTTTAATCAGGTCGTTATCTCATAGCTAAGTGCTTATAATAAAATGAATTCAAGCAACATTGCTAACGTTAATACACGTTATTAATTCGTCTCTCCGATACTATTTTTATTACGACATAAAACCTGAGGCACCTTCCAGACGAACACATGAATCGCGTGAGTAAGTTTTTGTTTTTAATAATGGGATTTCCGTAAAAATAAAACTATTATCATTGCTATATTTAATAATAAAATAATAATTATTATTGTTGTACTTTTGTTTTGATCTTACGTGATTTCGCGTAACTTTAGATTTTTTGTAATTATAATTCCCTTTTCGTAAAAATCTTTCGACACGTCAAAATGATGGTTTATGTAATGTGTTTTTATATTAATCGCATATTTTTGGTAACTGGTTTTAAGTAGTTTTTTGAGTAAAATACTAATGGTTTGAGGTCCCCTTGATACCTATTTATACACTGACATTAAAAGTGAAGAGACTTTGCAAATGATGTAAAACGTTCATGAACCTATCTTTAAGTAACCTATCTTTATCTTTAAGCAGTTAAAGAGCTTAAAATAAGCACCCATAGGCAATGCCGGGTCAACAAAGGAGCGGAGGTCCCCTGGCCCCAAATTATTTTCCAAATTAAATTGAAAAAAATAGACAAGTTTACTATGAAACCAAGTATAAATTCTTTTATTTTATAACAAACAGTTTTTTTTTCACTGATTGCCTGATTGGAATGTACGAATAAAGATTGATGATTTCGGTTGATATTTAGTATAATCATGTTTGTACAAAGTACTATTGGCAAATGCAAACCGCCAAAAAATATTTATCTAAGTATAAGTTGTTTACTAGTGTTTACAGGTCTGATAGCGGGGGCCCCCTCTCTTGTGGAGGCCCCGGGGTGGTACTCGCCTAAATCCCTGCCCATAGGTTCCAATCCGATCTTTCAAGCTGAAGCTAAACGTTGATATGAAATTTCATTGAAATCGGTTGAGCGGTTCCGGAGATTACCGTGTACTAACACAATGACATCTAATTTTATATAAGATATATAGGGTCGACTGAACTAATTTGGATTTATTTTTATTGGATCCCAGTTTTTTTTTCTGTTTAGACCCCTAGGGTTGAATCCCTTAATTTTTTAAATAGGAGTTCAATGAAACCCGAAATATTTCCAGCTAATTTAGTTTTCTAGTGCACAACACCCCGCGTTACCGCGAGTCCCAGTTTGACAGGTTGCGAATCTGTCGCCAATATCTGTGTACAGTGTTTTTGGTTTTATAGGTGTAAAAGTAGTTATTTTTGCTATATCTGGAACGGCCATAAATAACTTTGCCAAAAAAAAATAATCGTTCGGACGCAAAACTATTAAAACAGACATTTCGCTGAAGCTGAGATTTATGAGTTGCACTGTAGCAAACCCTTTGATGTTCAAAATGTCCGGCTTAATAACAACGAAAATATTTGTTCCTTTACTTCTTAGTTACAACGATTATTATAATTATTGTTAAGTTTTAACTTCATTGACAAACACCTGACGGAAAATGATACCACCGCCTATTAACACGACGATGCCCCTGATGTCGTGAAACACCAAGAGCACCCCCAAACGTTGCTTATGTAGAGCTAAAGATGTTATGCCTCTCGTGCCGGTAATTACATTGACTCTCGAATCCTTCGAACCGAAACACAGCGGACTGCTTCACGTTGTAAATATAAAGGAGGGTGGTACCGACGCAGACGATCTCGCACGTAGATCTACCACCTGTATTATAGTACTATGTGGACGGTGCCTGATGGTAAGCAGTAAACTTGCACTAGAATTTCCATGAGAGTAAAAGATTGTCGGGGTTGCTTGCCGGGAACGGGAAGTGTCAGTTGAAATGTTCTTATTTTATTTTCTCTTCTCGTATATCAGCAGGATTTAATGTGTAAAGTGCTAGTGTTTTAACCATTGAATATCTGTAGTGCTGTACAAGTGCGGAGAAAGTGAAATACGACGATTTAGCTGCTCTTTTCGTCATCTCCCAAATAACCTATTAGAGCCCACAGTAACCGTACTAGCATGTATGTATCGGGCCATACCCGCCACTCTGTCTCACCACTGCAACTCCTGTTTATCAGGATCAACAGTGGCGTCCTTTTTGACTAGCATGTTACTGTTGGCAGATTCATTATTCCATATATAACTATTCATCTCTTTATCATTTCATTCCTCATCAAAACTTGATTATAAATATTAGTTGACACTAACAAAAAAGTTATTGTCATTATCAGCTGGAAGATGTTCACTGCTGGACAGAGACCTCCCCCCAAGGTCCTCCACACCGATCGGTCCTGTGCTGTCCACATCCAGCGGCTTCCCTCTATCCATACCAGTTCCTCGATCTCATACGAAACTATGCGTTCTGAGTTCGATCCCCGTGAGTGTCTAACAAGACGGATCGTTTTTTCTCTGAAAGTACTACTTGATCAGATGACAAAAATTATTTGAATTAAAAAAAGTTGGAGATGGAGGACGTGGTAGCTCAGTTTGTTACGTGACCTGGTTAACCGATCGATCCGACTCCACAGGTCGAGGGTTCGAGTCTCGGATTGCCGTAAGTTGTTGCTACCATGTTCCTCAATGTGACCGGATAGTGGCGACAGATTCGCAACCTGTCGTACTGAGACTCAACATAAACATGCGGAATGTGGTGTTTAATACTCTGCCAACCCCGCTCGGGATTACGGCGTGAGTTTATGACGATTGTGCGATGGAAAAAAATTGTAATAGGACGGCAAGCAGGCTTTTTGTTAAAAAACTCGAGTTCTAAGAGAACGAAACCGCGGGTAAAGGCTAGTCACCGATGTTTATTAAAAAACTAACCTCTTTTCAGAATAGCTCTACAACAAAATAAGCTTCTAATGAAATACTACATTGGTTGCACCCCTCTTATACAAGTATTTGGTACTTAGATTCACAAGTTTTAACATAGGCGCATCCTTGTCCAGTAGTGATACAGTTCAATATCGAATGCACGACTTGTCATTAAAAATATAGTGAACCCCAAAAGTGTTTTTCTTGATTACAAGAGAAGGTTTGCCTATCGCACCTTATTTCGAGGAGACAGGGTCCATATTTGTTTAACAAGCGTACAACACTTGCTGGGATCACTTATAACCCCAAAACAGGGAATGATTTGATAATATTTTCTGGGAACATCTGTCAAATTACGCAAACTTGAGTTTTAACCAAATTATCGTTTTGGCAATCACGTTAAAATGCTGTTAACTTTTTGATTTTCCAATCTAGTTATTATGTTTCGTTCGTCAAACAAGCATACGCAATTGTGTTTTTTGGGTTCCGAACCCAAAGGGTAATATTACTAAGCCTCCGCTGTCCGTCTGTCTGTCAGCGGGATGTATCTCATAAACCATAAAAGTCTAGACTGGACTCTTGGAATTTTCAGACAATGTATATTTCTGTTATCGCTAGCAACAAATACTAAAACATAATGAAATTAAAAATTAAAGAGCTTCCATGAAGGAAACGTGATTTTAAATACATTTTTCGGCTTATCTTTTACGTAATCAATAATAACCACATCACTACACACACATCGACTCAGCCCTGCAGTAAGTATCGTAAGACTTGTATCGCAGGCACTGAGCAACGATATGGTATATACTACATAGATAAGAAAACTAGATCCAAGATCGCGAAGCGAAACAATGCTTCTTGCAAATAACACAAAGTCCCGCCACCGCCGGGATTCGGGATTATAGAAATGTAAAAGATATTTTTTTAGAATTTCTTTTGAAATGTAACTTTTTCTTAGAAATTAAAGAGTTTGCTAGCCTAAAAAAAACCTCAAAATAGTCTTACACTAAAATTAAGCTATTTAAAAATTATAATTGTTACCTAATGAACCCAATTGTTTTTTTATTGTTTAGGTTGTGTTAATTTGTAAAAAGTAAAGAATATTTAATCTTATAAAGATGTTATGGAACCCATCACGTGTGAGTCCCGACTCACGCTTTACCGGTTTTTCAATAACGTCATGGTCAAACAAGCAGACGGTTCAATGGAAACTGATACCACCGCTTATTGAGAAGACGATGCTCTTGATGTGTACCTAATAACGCCAAGAGCACCGCGTTGCCCATGTAGAGATAAATTGTAATGCCTCTAAAATAATTAAGGTGGTCCTGAAGACGTTGAGGGAACTTCACGAATATTATAAGCATAACGATTTGACCTCAATGGTGGTGCAGTGGTGTAAACAGCCGACTGCTACGCTAAAGATTCCGGGTTCAAATCCCGGTGGGGTCTGAACTTGTGTTATTTGCGTTTTTCGAATGGTCATAGAAAAGGTATAATATCCTATTCAGATACAACATATCATAACGGCTTTTTTTAATGTCGCTTTACAGATACAATATGGAGGATAATGTGAATTAAATTAGGCACAAAATAGGCACCAATGATGAAACGGATAATGGTTTGGCTGGATACCGGATACCGTATATCCGGACGGTCGGATATCCATTTTTACTTTTTTTGTTAGATTTTATTGTGTTTTATGACTTTTTAGTAAACAATTTAAATGATTATGACTATCAATTAATTTCACTAAAAAGAATTTTCGTGCTTTTTCAATTTAAGATATTTTTATCATTAATTGAATTTAAACGGATTTTTTTTTTTGTATTTTTACAATGATAATAAATTTTAATATTATTTACTTGCCTTATAATTATTCATATTACTTACTTAATTTTTAGGAAATTATTTGGTTTTTGACTAACTGGTATCCGGACGGATAATAAATAAAATAAAGAGAAATTAAGTTATTACAATAATAGTGAATGTATTAGATTTAAGTATCTGTTAAACTTTGATATTGGTAGTAAAGACGTAAATAATAATATTTAATTATCCGGTATACGACCGGGTAACTAAACTCCGAATAGCCGGATACCGAATACTTTCTGGATATCGGTTTCATATCTAAAATAATAATGATAATATATTTATTGCCAAAAACTAGGTACAAGAAGAAAAGGCACAATTAACTTAAACTAAAAGGTATTAAATATTGGCAAAAGGAAAACAGCTCAGCTTTATGCTGCCCGAACATGTACATTCGAGCGGCGCTGATTTTCAGCTGTCTCCTTGACTGAGATGTTATGAGGGAACAGTCATGGGCGCTACCTTTTTACAAAATTAAATTAAATTTGAGAGAAAAGAAAAATAACCTAAAGAAATATAATGCAAATTAAGCTTAAAATTTAAAAATTAATGTTCTTTCACAATTTCCATACTAAAATAGGCATTGCACATTGAATTATAATATGAACCTACTCGTATCACTTGACAATTTTTATAACCAATCTGTTAGTCCATCTTTTTTTTTTCTTTTTTTATTCATGACCAGGCAGGCATTTGACCCCAAGCCCGCCTGATGTTAAGCGGCGATGAGGTCTAAGGTGGATCATGCCTGCCTAGGAGAAATCTATTAACTCTTGCCTTAAATAGGCCCAAGTTATATTGGTCATCTTACTGGAAAACCGCTAAACTCTTTCTTGTATTATATTAATCATGCAGTTTATTTTCCAACGGTACACCGGACTAGTGATTGTAAATTCATATGTTCCTGACGTTACCGACTCGGTCACTTAGAAGAATTGCCATGAGACCGTAAAAGTACATATGTAATGTATTAGTATTTATGTACGAGTTCAGAGGACAGCTTTTACGACTTTTGTACATTATGTAATATATAAGTTCCGTTCCGCAACTTTGTCAGCGTTCACTTAAAAATTTTACAAAGAAATAAAACATAGTTAATATTTAGCGTTCCTTTCACAAACTTCGTTGATTTATGTATTAATAATAATAATAATAATAATCCCCTGTTATTTAGTGGCATTCCGTGGTGTTTTTGACGGTCAGACGTCTCCTGAATGTCCCCCTAGTCTTTGGCCTCTGGGCCATTTCGATTGCTGTCTCCGCTTTGCTGGGAGGGAAGTCTGATTATGCATTATTCGTTGATTATTCGATCAAAGGACGCCACTGTTGATCCTAGTGAACAGGAGTTGCAGTGGTGGGACAGAGTGGCGGGTATGCCACGAATAATTATAATAATGTAAGTTACTCAATTATTTGTAAAATAATATAAAATAAATAATAGGTATAAAACGGGAGCAAAACTGCCCATCTTTCTTTCTGTCTGGTTGTATCTCATAAACCATATCAGCTAGAGTCTTGAAATGTTCAGGGCATTTTCAAAATTTTGTTACTTAAAACAAATTAAATAAAAATTTAAATGGGCACCCATACTAAAAACGGATTCCTACATTTTTTTTGCTTGCTCTTGTATCTTTTAGGTATTTATCTAAAAACTATATAAGGTTTTATTTGCAGGATGGTACGTAGCCCTTCCTTTTCGAATACGGTTCGTACATGACCACTTTTATAGGTACTTCGTCGTGTTAAACTTTTCTTCCGATTATTTATTAAAACTAAATAAAAATTAGACTTTGAAATGGACTGGAGTTGTTTTTCTAAATCACATTTAATAATAATAATAACCACATCACGACACACACATTGATTCAGCCCTGTAGTAAGATAATCTTGTATCGCTAAGCAACGATACTACATAGATAAGAATACTAAATCCAAGGCCGGTCCCACTCCCACTGGAATCCGAACCCGGAACCTCTAGCGTAGCAGTCGGAAGTTTACCACTGCACCACCGAGTTCGTCAATATGTAAAATTAATTTTGCAATCACCAAATACTCACACGTCGAAAATGTAGTATTCTCTAGTTTTAATCTGATAAGCAGGGGATTAGTGTTGTCTTGTACGGTTTGGATGCACTTTCTCAAGCCCGCTAGTGTTGTGCCTGATCCCGCAATCCCGGGATCTGATCCCGCGGATTAATCCGGTAATCGCGGGATTGCGGGGAAGTGTTTCGGAGTGTTGATGGTTGTTTGGTTTTCGATTAGTGCTTTCTTCATCACGGCACCGGGAAAGGGTTTATTTAGATAAATGAATGAATTGAACCGGGATAATAATAATAGATTGGGACATTTCATACAAGTAATTAGCAGGTGGTAGATCTATTTGCGAGATCGTCTGCGTCGGTACCACCCTCCTTTCTATTTACAACGTGAAGCAGTTCGCTGTGTTTCGGTTCGAAGGATTGTAGAGCCCGTGTAATTTGCACGAGAGGTAACATCTTTACCTGCATAGGCAACGCTGAGACTGAGACTTAGACTTTTAAACACTGAGACTTAAATTATATTAAAAACATTGAAAAAAAACCCTACTTCCGCTTTGACAGGCTTACCTACTTATTTTACTAGATGTCAAAAAGTCTTCTATTTCAAAAGTTTGATTTTGTTTATGCTATAGTCAGGTTAGATTTAACTTTTGAATATCAAGTTGGCTTTACATAGATAAGTGTATATCGTCTAGCTTCGCTTCCCGATGTCCTAGCTTCAATTCCCAGCGGGATCAAACTCAGTATTGCCCATAAAGTTCGGATCAGCAGTTTGTGTTTATAAAATAGATATCGAGCGACGTCTGTTATGGCTTTGGACGCAGATAATATCTATTTATTTATGTTTGTTTATATAACAGCCGCATTATGCATATTAATTTAAAATTAAATTGATCTTTATTCAATTTTTAAAGTCAGTTCAACCCCTTACGTTTAAAGAAATATATGTAATTGAAAAAAAAATCTCTTACTTTATTAATGAGAATGGAATTATTTACAAAATTGTCTTAACCATTTTAAAACAAGCATTTGTTATTAATACTAAACAACGCTAACGAAACACACAACCACATCACGACACACACATTGACACAGCCCTGCACTAAGATATAATCTTGTATCGCAGGCGCTAAGCAACGATATGGTATACACTGCATAGATGAGAATACAACATCCAAGACAGGTACGCGAAACAATGCGTCTCGCAAATAACGCAAAATGCCGCCGCCGCCGAGATTCGAACCCGGAATCTCTGGCGTAGCAGTCGGCTTTTTACACCGCAGTGCCACCGCGGTCGTTAAAATAACAACTTAGTTAGGCTTAGCTGGACATATACCTCTCTCAAAATCAAATTGTTTATTACAAGTCACATTACCTTAGGTACAAAAGATGTTAACATAAATAAGGTATACATGTGACACCCTGTAAGGGCATGGCATGTTTCAATAAAACTAAAATAACACAAGATTGTAGTAAAAGATATAAACGCTTCACGCTGTTTATCCCTATGTATGCTTAGATCTTTAAAATTACGCAACTGATTTTGATGCGGTTTTTTAATAGAGTGATTCAGAAGGAAGGTTTATGTATTAGCTCCAATCATGATCCTGTGCCGCTTGCATCCATCAGCTCCCAGCAGTCCTTGCAAGATCGTCTGTCCACCTCGTGGGGGCCGGCCAAGACCACGTCCTCCGGCCTGTGGTCGCCACTCAAGTACCTTTTCCCGACGGTGAATTAGTATGCTCATATATAAATATAATGTTATGATTAAAGACCCATTATCAAACCCATTCGCACCCCTTGAAACTAAGTGTCCATTTCTTAGAGCACTTTCACATATTAAGCAATTTATCCCCAAGTTAAAATGGCAATACAATTCGTGGAGTGTCACAAACGGCGAAGGAAAACTATAATTCTTTCGGTAAACTACATGTCTTGGTGAAGGGGACGCGTTTACCCTTGAGAGTTGAGAGGTGCGGCGGAGTTTACCGGTATTGCTGGTAGGACTTGAAACGGGATTCTTAGAGATTACCGGTTTTTTTTTTGTGATATTTATTGCATACATCATTGTTTATAATTGTTTGACAGAATAAGGTTTTGTCCAAATTAAATTTATTTTGATTTAATTAGTTTTCACATGAATTTTATATTTGTATATGAATGAATACTTACTACAATTTGCAGTTCTGCAAAGAGACATAGAACAAAAAACAAAACATCGCAATTTTTTAAGTCTTTCCGGTTTACCTTTTAAAGCCAGTACCAGTAATACTAATCCAAAATGATTTCAACCCAAATTTCTTAACTTTTGCAACACAAAAACTATACCGATATTTCCCGGTTCTAACAGGCACATCATTACCGGTATTTCACCCGTGTGTCTCACCCCTGGCACCCGTTAGGTACATTTCGGCTATAATTCATGAATTTTTAAACACGCGTTTACTGGCTGTCTAGACGTAAGAATAAGAAGTTACATGTAAAAAATAACCGACCATCCCATTTTATTTGGCAAATGCTGCTGGGAAATTCGGTGGTTTATGATGTCTTAGGGTTGAATAAATGATCCGCCCGGTATGTTGTTGGGATGTCTGGGAACGTCTACTTTGACGTGTATCTTAATTCTGTTTAATACTTTTGAGGTGTATATTAATACATTTTTCCACGGATAAGTTTTATTTGTACCCGACTTCGGCGAAGGCAAAACGGAGGGTTATGTGTTCGACCTTACATAATATATGTATGTCTTCCTATGTTACTGAAGGATCCACCGAATGCAATGATGAATGATGTTTTAGAGTATATAGGCAAATGTGACTGCTTATCATCAGGCAGGGTTGTATGCTTGTTTGCTGCTGTTGGATATCCCTATCAAAATAACGTTCATTGAAAAAAAAACAGTAAGTACATTAAGGAAAAGCGATGGAGGTTAATAATAATAAGGTTTTATCAAATCGTCGGTAAATCTGGCCGTTTCGTAAAAAATAAAACGAATCCAAAATTCAAATTTCGAACCTAAACAAAGTCCAGCCCGTCATCCCGCGGGCATACGTACGAATCGACACGGGTTCAAATGTTAAGGAGTTTACGCAATGATGAAATGTTCGCGCGATATCGCTAGGATAAATCTTGCTTAATGTGTATAAAATATCACAAATCTATAGATGTTAAAATATGTTTTGTTCAAATATGCGAGTAAGAATGACTTTACCTACAAAATTGCGCACGCTCTCTTGTTTCGGCTTTTTTATTTCATTGCATTGCTAATAATGTTTAGGTTATTACTTACAAATATTGAAAAGGGTTGTAGTTTTTACGTAGGGATTGGGTTGTGCGACTTTGAAACTACTGATCGGATATTAAAAAAACCTGCACTATTGGACTCTCAAATAGAGGAGTTTTTTTAAATCAGACCTTTTAAGGAAGACAAAAGATGAATGAATTTGCGGGCAAAATCTATTTTTGTAATTCCAAATTCCTTTTAACTCAATTAAAATTAACGTCAAACAAACTTACCTAGTCTTAGTTACGTCAGTTGTCCGCAGAAGACAGCCCTCAGTTCTGAAGTCGCCTTAAGCCCCTGTATTTCAAATGTTTATTTACTGAAATTGAAACGCAAACTCATAGAAAATCAAACATGGCGGCCGCCCAGCGCGGGGCGTCGAGTTAGAAAATTGCAGTACCAGGAGTTTCCTCCTCTGCCTAAGCTTTTCTGTATAATTGTTATGAAAAAAAATTTAAATGTACAGATGGCCACGTAAAGCTTCACACGAGAAGTTCAATATCAATCCTTATGCTGTATAACTTAAGTACAAAATCCAAATAGATTAGACTGATGCATGATACTCACGACTACAACAACAGGTTGGTAAATTGTTACAAGAAAAAATTGCAAAAAAATTATTAAAAAAAATTATATACGTTTCTTTGATATTTTTTTAATAACGCCTCTGTTTACAGTTGCTGTGGTGGGTGTGCCCGAAATAAAAAAAAAAACGGCCAAGTGCGTGTCAGGCCACGCATAGAATAGGGTTCCGTAGTCACCTATAATTTTGTAATTTTTATATTCTATATGTTTACTTAGTATGTCCCTATTTTTGTACGAACTTATCCAAGTAAGCAAATTTTTAGAAGTAAAACGTCTATAACTCCTGAACTAACAAAGTTATATAAACCGTTATAATTAGCCTTTAAAGTTCATCATTAATTCTTTCAGATTATTCGAGCCAGCCGTTTAGCTTTAAAAAGGAGAGGGTTCCCTATTTCAACAAAAAATTGCGCTTTAAAGTTTAATAACTCGCAAGCGGATACCTTAATCAAAAAATCTTCTTTGCAACCTATCAATATTTTTAAAAGAGCTATCTAATGATACCCCACACTATGGGGTAGACGCGAGAAATAAAATATCATCCCCACTTTACGTGTAGAGAAGGTGCCAAAAACAAATGTTTTGTGTGATTTTATTTTAGAACTTAGTGACAAAACTATAAGGAAATACGGAACCCTAAAAAACGACGAGTTGCCTCAGCTTCGCTTGACCAATCTTCATACAACTTTCGTCATCGATTTTTCCTAATTAGGGGTTGAATTTGAATTCTTAGGTGACCGTTTCCTCTCTAAGCGATGTGTGGTATTTACTTTTTAGCTACTCGTAATAAAGAAATAGACTATTTAAGAAATATAACCCTGAGTAAGTCTGTTATTAAAAAAAAAATCCTCCCCCTATTTTTGAAAGGGACCCCATAATACTGTGTGGCTTAAAATAAAAAGGCAAATTAAGAAACAGTCGAATGATTCTAAACAATTCTTGTATCACAATAGGGAGATGATTCAGGGGTAAAAAAATCCATTTTATTCATTGAAGTAATATGTACCACGTACTAGAATGGCCATTTTGTACAAAAGTGTACGCTAACATACATACATGAGCCACAGACTACTCAAAACAGCTGAACAGAGAGAAAAGGGTTTAGGTTAGGTACAGAATACAAACTCCTGCAATATCTCATTACTATACATGAAGGGCATAATAGCTTAGGACTATAAAGCGTCTAGCTTTGTTGAGTGTCCAAAACATACTAGTGAAAGAACATCCACTCATCCTTAGCGGTACAAAAAGTCAGTTCGCAATGTCGTCTATATAAAATAAATCAATAAAAAATCAAAATAATGATAATAATAACCACATCATGACACACACATTGCCTCAGCCCTGCACTAAGTATCGTAAGAACTTATATCGCAGGTGCTAAGCAAAGATATGGTATATACTAAATAAATAAGAATACAACATCCGAGACCGGTAAGCGAAAGAATGCGTCTTGCAAATAACACAAAGTCCCGCCCCCGCCGGGATTCGAACCCGGAACCTCTAGCGTAGCAGTCGGCTGCTTACACCATTGCGCCACCGAGGTCTCAATGATTTTACTTATTTTTTGACGAATTACAAGCTGGGAAGTAAGAGATATTTCCTGTTTCGAAAAAAAAATCTTTAAATAAACTTTAGCAAGCATTTAACCCCAATCTCGCCTGATGCTAAGCGGCGATGAAGTCTAAAGCGGTAGATGCCTACCTCGGAGAAGCCTTTTCACTGGCCTTTAAGAGCCCCAGGATCTATTTATATTCATAAATGAGTATTAACTTTCAGATCATCATACTTTTCACTACCACCGGTTCGTAATGCTATTTCTACGGAGAAGAATCCAGCAACAAACCTCCTTGGTTGCTTTTTTAAATATTCAATATACATCAACCTACTGATATACATATATACTTTAAAATTATGGAATAAATAAAACAGCTCCGTAGCTTTTACAACTAAATTCGCTTTCTAAACTTTAAGGGTCTTGTTTGAGCTTTTATTCTTCAATAAGATACCTCCCGAACTGGTGGTTTCTACTTTTGCCTAAACAGTGAATGCATCAAGATATCTGTAACGATAACCACTGTCAAACCAACCTCAATTCTCCGCTTAGTGTATAATGCATTAAGCTATTTTAATCGTTAAATTATGTCACAAAATAAAAGTAAAATTGGCGGTGAGTGGCACCGTTTAGTTTGAGAGAAGGCCTTCTCTTTGGACAACTTTAAGAATCGTGTGTTTACTTTAACCAATAACATTAACAGCTGTATCGGTACAAATCGCTCTAAGAAATCGAAGTCAAATTCAAACTCATTCATTGTGATCATAGTACATAGAAATGTTGCAGATACTACGCATGTATTTAAAAAGATTACACTATATTCTGCCTGGATATATATACGATTTTGTATGCCAATCGTCATGATAAATTCTATAAAATATCAATAGCAAGGCAATTTCTGCTGACGATTTTAAAATGCGATCAGCTCGCATTCGATATTAGGTATTCTGTAGCAAGCAAGTCCCAAGTAATCAACCCAATAACCAACTTAGTGACCTAAATCCAGGACCGGGAATCAGCTAGTTTGAATCTCGGCGAACGGGATCTCTGATTCCCGCTCCAATCGACGGGGTGTCGGGATTGGATTATCTGGGAGACGCAGTTTTTACAAATTGTCCATTAAATCTCATAAGCGAATATGAATGTACGGAAAAACGTGAAAAAAAAACGTCACAGGTGAGCAAAGCAAGGAGACGTTTGACACCTATTGACACGACTATGTCCTTGATGTCTTAACTCCAAGGACGCCAACAATGACTGATTGACCCTGGCTCTCCGATCCAAATCGTAACAGCGGATACGAGGATGCATTCAAAATCATTGATCGAAAAGTCACGGGTGTATCGAGGCGCAAACAAAGTGAAAATTTAATTAAGGGAAGGTTTTTATTGGAAATTGATGAAATGCCCTATCCCAGTAGTGGAGTCAGATCGTGCTGAAAATAGCGGGGAAATCAGTACTGAGTTGTTATTAATTTATAGGGCGTTCTGTCTCGTTAAGGCTTCTGAGTCTTTGCTGTAGAAATATGTAGGACGTTCCGGAGCAATTCTTTAAGGTTTGTGGTATTTAAACATAACCTCAAATGACCGCTTTGGACAATAGGGAATATGCATGAAATTTCATTTGATTATTCAATCAATTTATCGTAAAGTATATAGAAATAGTACCTTTATAGTGAACAGAATTAGAATTGTTAGAAGATTTATCAATTAAAAGTAAATATATCTATCTCGCTCATCAGAATTTCCTTTTCTATAGAAGTTGTATGGCGCCTGTGTAGTTTGACGTCATAATACATATCGGATCTCTCTCTAATATACAACATTGAAGTTTTATAACTAAATTTAAACCGTTGAATTCTTTTTTCTCTCTCACTCGCCATCTGAAATGAGACATCGTCGGCAGCGTATTTTTCGACTGGCAACATTCAATAGCGGATCGGCAGGGCAATTTGCGAATCTGTTAATAAAGTGGGTGCGAAGTGTTGATATGATGGCGTGTGGAGCGAGTAGAGTAAGTAACCGTTATAGGAAGTATCACTGCAATGTCGAGAACATTCGAAAACGTCAGTGAGCAGTACATTGCGTACATTGTATTTTTACATACATACACATATATGTGTGTGTTACATATTTGAAATTCTATATGTTTTTTCGTTATGTGTTCAGCGTCGTGCTGCGTAGTTTTATATTTATCTATTAATTTGCTTAATCAACAGGACACGCAGTGGCGTGCTTAGAGTTTTAGAATAGGGCAAGCCGAGAGATACGTTATTGTAGTTTTTATAATTCATTTCGATAAATGTCTTATTGCTTCATTACTCTTAAATCTACACTTCATACTTACGCGTTCGAATTAGCGCGAAGTTTGACATCATTGTTTAACTGTAGTAATTTTAAAATTGTAGCAGTATTATTAATTGACATTCTAATATTTGATGCCAGAAGGGTAGATTTTTATTGAGACAATAATTAAATTAGAAATAACACCTGTATCAGACTCATGAATCAAACAAATGAACGATTATTATTATTATTACTGTCGTATATAGCGTGAATACTATTAGATTCGATTATTTTGAATAAGAAATATTTCCTATTACAGTATAGCGTACAGAACGCATCATCTGGTTCGCTGTTTAAAAAACAATGTTGCCGCATCAGAAAAAAAAACGGGAAAAAGTCGAAAGACTAAAAATAATAAAACCTACGCAGAACCGAGGATTCTGAAATTAACTAATCCGGTATGAGGGGGAAAACATGAGATTTTAGCATTTTTATTCGGGTTAATTGCAGCTTGGCAACCCTGCAGCGGATCCTGTTCGAAATAATTTCATTGCCACCCTTAAAAAAGAAATCGAAGCCACCCGATTGGAATAGTAGCTGCAAGGATGCAGACCATTTTTTTTAAACATGTAAGTAGCCTATCAACTCAGCCAGTCGCCTTCGGCTTCGTTATCAAATCGAGGCTATACCATACCGCGACGCTGTCAAGTGTGTGTTTCTGCCACTATGTGCGTGGTTACCGTCCGGTTTTACGGTAAATAATAATAAGAATAATAATATTTATTGAATTTTCTTAGGTCTAAATTTACAATATATGTTTTAAGTAATTTACAAAGGAAAGGTATAGTAATAAATAATAATAAAGTTGTATTTCTGATGACTCAAAACAATAACAACACTTTAAATATAGAGATTATAAATAAAATTATGCCCGAACTAGGAAAACCTGTGTTTCGGGCGAAAGTGAAGTTTCGGGAAAAATTAAAATGTATCAGCTTATGGATTAACCTATTTAAGCAGGTTCCATACTTTAATAATAAACACATCACGACACTACCTTCTATTCAATTCAATAAATGAGAAGATTAAAGAAAAGAAGAAGAAAGAAGATATTCATGTATGCACTCGATAGGTATTTTTTTACAAGGAGAGGTTTAGTGATGTTGAAACCCCTATTTTAAACATTAAAACAGATTACAACAGAGAAATAATTTTTGAAATTCATTAATAAATTACTGAGTAATAATAGATGATTGAAGTTTACGTATTTTAACTGGAGTAGTCGTTTTTCTAAATCACGGTTAATAATATAATAACCACATCACGACACACACATTGACTCAGCCCTGCACTAAGATATACTCTTGTCACAGGCACTAAGCAACGACATGTTATATATCTACATAGATAAGAATACATTCAAGACCAGCAAAAGAAAAATTAGTCTTGCAAATGACACAAAGTTCCACCGCCGCCGGATTCGTACCCGGAACCTCTAGCGTAGTGGTAGGCTCTACACTATTGCGCCATCGAGGTCGTCGACATCGAACGTGGAAAAGCCTTATAAAAAACTATAGTTATAAATATTTATAAACTCACCAATAATTTATTATTTCATTTTAATTTCCACGATTGGCAAGGGCTTAAAATATGTTGAAATATTATGTTTGGAATTAAATTTTAATAAATCGACCTCCGCTGCTGCGGTCCGAACTCTACTGTTGATACCGTTTTAATTAGGCTTCCGTCCCGAAACACATTCGCAGTTGTAATTACATATTAATGCCTGGAGGCTGTGGTAATCATTTTGGAGTACTGTTAATTATTGTTGCCTGGATCATGTTGTAGCACATATAAATATCTTTTTTTTGCGATTAGACTCAAAATATGCACTCAAATCGTCATCCTTTGATACTGCCACCGGCTCGAAGCGCTATTTCAACGGGGAAGAATCCGGCTAGAAACCTCAAAATTAATTTATGATACAATTTGTGAAAAAAAATACAGGTTTCTATTTATAAACGTAATGTTTCTATAAATTTAATTTATATAAACCAAATTTTTATATATATTTAAGTCGATGACTTAGTCTATATTCTAGACATTTAAGTTGGCAACGTGATTCCCCTCGTTATTGCAACCGACCATAGACTACGGTGACGCTTACCATAAGGCGATGGTGAACTAATTTGTCACTTGTTTTGAGTTACTTGGCGGGAACGGGAAGTGTCAGAATTTTCTTATTTTATTTTCTCTTCTTGTATATCAGCAGAACTTAATGTGTAAAATGCTAGTGTTTTAACCAGTAAATATCTGTAGTGCTGTACAAGTGTGGAGAAAGTGAAATACGACGATTTGGCAGCGCTTTTCGTCATCTCCCAAGTAACTCCTTAGAGCCTACAGTAACCGTACTAGCATGTTAGTGTAGGCGGTTTCATCATTTTCATTATTCATCTTATCCTCCTTATCTCAATTGTCATTTAACTATTTCTTAAGTTAATTACAAAAAGCTTCAAGTCTCAAGAGCATATTCTGCCTAATAAAATTTACATGTTTTTCTTCGGGGAGGCCCGCCGGGGCCTGCGGGGCCGGATGTGCCTGTGACGTCATCGTCGGGGTCATTTCCCGTCCATTATCCAATCGCCCGGGAAATTCCCGTTGGGATGTGTGCATTTAGCGTGCACATCTATGTTAGGGATGTTTTTTTCTTATCTTAGGATTAGCATGGGCACAGAATAACGATACAGCAATCTATGCACATTGCTTTAGTCTCTAAGCCACAAGCTCGCATGTTGGTAAAATAATAATAATTTATTAATTTGCATAAAAGTCAAAATCAAAATTATTTCTATTTGAATGGACTTAAAATAAGCACTTTCAAATATTTTTTACTACCACCGGTTCTGAATGCTATTTCTACGGGGAAGAATCCGGCGAGAAACCTCCGTAGTTGCTTTTTTCAATATTCAAAATATTTTCCACTTCAACTTACAATTTTTCAACATAATAACTCTAGCTACATAAGTACATGGTAATTTAGGTCCTAAATTCATGACATAAAGTCCACATGACTCGCTATGTAGTAGCATGGTGGCAATCACCAGGTGTAATAACAATTAAAAAAAAAACAAGTAGGTTTTATTTAAAAAAAAATTTGCTGACATTAATCTTCTATCACTGAATTGTTTACAGGAATGCTTTAAACAATGGTATCATTTTTTAATAGAAATAAAATTTGACAGTATCAAATACAAACGATTACCGAATGGTAATGGAATATTAAAGTTTTAAGCTTACGAATGTTTGAAAACCTTGAAGTCTTAAATCTCTAAGTAATAATATTATGTTTAAATGAATTAGAATAAACAAACAGCTTTCGTAGTAAATGTAATTTATATGTTTGCCGACTGCCAGGGGTTCCGGGTTCGAATCCCGGCAGGGGCGGGACTTGTGTTATTTGCAAGACGCATTGTTTTGCTTACCGGTCTTGGATGTTGTATTCTTATCTATGTAGTATATACCATAACGTTGCTTAGCACCTGCAACACAAGTTCTTGCGATACTTACTGCAGGGCTGAGTCAATGTGTGTGTCGTGATGTGGTTATTATTATTATGGTTTTGTATGACATGTTTTTTTTCTACAATTTTTTATTTTTTTTTTCAGGTAAGATTCCTGTCTCTCCCACCTGTAGTTACGCTTCTCATCAGATTGGTGAGAAAACGCTTTTGCGTGAAAAAAAACGTTGCAAAGCTATTTATTTAAGTAATTTACACGAAAATTACCCCCTGCACATACTGAGGGGTTTTGAGAACATAAGTAGACAAGACGTTAGTTTTGCAACACCTGAGGTGTCATTTCGCCGTTGCATTGCTGACTGGCAACTCCCAAACCCCAGAGAGCTTAAGGATTGTTAATTTGTTTTCTCCAACCGGATCGATATTATAAGTTTCCATTGTTTTTATTTACCTACGTCAAAAAAAAAAATGTATTATTAAAAAACATGAAACTGTCCTGTGATGTAAAGAACTTTGAAAAATACCGTAATTTTTATATTTATGCCAAAAAAACCTTTAAATAAATAATATTTCGATGGAACTTGAATTTACTATTCATATCATAGTTAATTATATTTTATTTACAAAATTTCTGTCGGCCCGATTCTTACTTAGTGTTTCTTACTTAACATCCGTCACAAATACCGTGCCGTGTGCGGCAACGGACACGAGCAGTTGCGTGCCCACTCGCTGTAACTGAGCCCTAACGTGCCTTGACGTGCCCTAACCCTCTTAGATCCCGTTACGAACCTTGCCTTGTCATCTAAACAATATTTACCGAGAAACAATCCATCTATATATATATATATATACAAAGAACCTGTTTGTCCTGACTAGAAAGACAACGCTCTAGAAATGAAAGATGAAATTTCAAAGACCTAGGACGTGGTAGCACAGTTTGTTACGTGCCTCGGATAACCGACCGACCCGACAGGTCGAGGGTTCGAGTCTCGGATTGACGTAAGTTGTAGCTGCCATGTTCCTCAATCTGCCAAGGATAGTGGCGACAGATTCGCAACCTGTCACACTGGCACTCAACATAAACGTGCGAAAAGCGGTATGTAGCAAGCACCTCTGCCAACCCCACTTGAGGGACTACGGCGTGAGTTAAAAAAAAAATATTAAAAATTATTAATAAAATTTCGGACACCAATTTAATACAGTTCACATTTTTTCGTATTTTACAATACTATCGCAATACTGTATTTTAATCTAGTCATGATACTTGAATAAAATCATAAAATGCCCGCTAACTGATTGAAAATTGAACTGTCACCGATGCATGATGAGCGGACTTTTGAAAAAAAAAAAAATAGAAAAAAAGTCAATTTACAGGTGGAGTTCTACGTGTGAGATCGTCTGCGTCGGTACCACTCTCCTTTCTATTTACAACGTGAAGCAGTCCGCTGTATTTCGGTTCGAAGGATTGGAGAGCCAATGTAATTACCGGCACGAGACGTATAACATCTAACATGGGCTACTTGGGCAACGCTAAGGAGGTGCTCTGGGTGTTTCACGACATCAGGGGCAACGTCGTGTTAATAGGCGGTTCACTTTCCATCAGGCGAATCGATAATTTTTTGCCCAGAAAGATGTACAATAAATACTAGTACCGACCACACACAAAGGTTCGATTAAAAAGTACAAAATCAATACTTATGTTTATTTTGAGAACGGTACATGCAAGTCCAAACATTGGTTAATCCATGGCAGTAAAAAAAAAAAAAAAATTTGGTACGCAAACAGAATATAAAAAAGTTTAATCAATAGGGATTCATGACAAACATAGTGTTATGAATAAATTGTATTCCACTTGTATGTACTACATGAGTAAGGCAAGAGTGAATAGGTTTCTCCTAGGCAGGCGTGATCCACCTTAGACCTCATCGCCGCTTAACATCAGGCGGGCTTGGGGTCAAATGCCTGCCTGGTCATGGATAAAAAAATAAAAAAAATGATTTCATTCACTGAACGCGTCCAAGTGAATGTTAAAACAATGTCTCATAATATAAATTCTAGTGTCTGCGGATTTCGACGAGTAATTCGAGATAATCGACGAGTGCTACGTGAGTGAGGACGTGGTAGCTCAGTTTGTTACGTGCCTTTGTTAACCGACCGACCCGACCTGATAGGGCGAGGGTTCGAGTCTCGGATTGCCGGACGTTGTAGCTGCTATGTTCATTGTGCCCGGATAGTGGCGACAGATTCGCAACCTGTCACACTGGGACTCAACATAAACATGCGAAATGTTGTGTTTAACACCTCTGCCTACCCCTCTCGACGGTTTACGGCGTGTTGGATTGGTTATCATAAAAAAAACGGTTTTCTCGAGATGGATTAAAAAAAAATCTTCAAACAGAAAATAAATTAAGCAAATTAGTTTATAAAATATATTTCTTTAATAATTTATTTACAATTGCTACACGGTTTTTGTATAATATTTATTATAGGGGCAACACTTGTTAAAATTCATAGATACTTGAGTAGATACGGGCGTGTCTTATTTAAAAAACATTAAGGCGTGTCCATGCTATTATTTCCTAATCAAAATATCATTATAGGTGTCAGCATACATTGGCTTGTTTCACGGAAAACGCCCTCTAGTGGCGATGAAAGTAAACAAAATAATTGTATATCTACGGTTTGTTCGTGAATCGAAATAGTATAGCAGATCTATTTTATTTTTAATTTAATGTCCCGGCAGGACGGTTCACCGAATGGAAAGTGATCACCTTCTCCTTTTAATACAGACGATGCCTTTGATATCTTATAAATAAAAAACAAACAATTAAACAGTATTATTTTCTTTTATTTCTTAGGGGTTGTTTTGGGGTTGAAAAGAACAAATTACCGTGAAAGTATTTACCCCCAGTATTCAATTTGAGCAGGTTAGTGATTCGTAACGCGATCGCGGCTTGTCCACAAATAACGAAATTGCATGTCGCCAAGGTACTCTAGTGTTTGACCACGCCGCCAGGGGGCGGGGGCTGACTCACAGCGATTTAACACTTTATACGCAGATATTGTTAGTCCATTCAATAACCCTCTAGTTGTACAAAACATGTGAATGTCTGTACGTTTGGTTGTGTGTTGCTCAATAACGCAGAAACGGTTGGATGGATTTGGATGAAATTTTGCGCACAGACAGTTCAACACCTTGATTAACAAAATGGATACTTTTTATGCCGTGAAAATGTTGGATTTTTGTGGAATTATAAAATACAAATTACAGGTCGAATCCGTTTGTTAAGTACACTAGATGGCGTTGTATCTTTTTATTTCTGTTTTTTTGGCCTAATACTTAAGTCAACGCAGATTAAGTCAGGACTCTGTCAATTTAGATCTTTGTTGTCGGCAGTCTATATAATGTTATTCGTCCGGCTAAGTGATAATCGCTTTTTTCATACAATACGCGTGGAGCGGCGACCGTACGACAACAGGACGGGAACGTTTTGTATGTAAAAAGATGGCCGACAGCAAACGTCTCAATTAACACAAAAAGGAATTTCACAGGTTTTTTTGTAAGGATACGATAGGATTTTTCTGTCTTGCTGCGGGGCTGAGTCAATGTTTGTGTCGTTATGTGGTTATTATTATTTTTACTAAGCTATAATTCAAGTGTTAATATTTAAAAAAAAATATTGTATTGCCGAAAGTAAATGTTTCCTTCAATTGTGGTTACAATAACATTACCAGGTGACAAATGCTGTAAACATCTGTAATTATTATTCATATATCTGTATATATACAGTCTACTTTATAATATTGTACAGATTGTAAGTATATAAATTGTTGATTTTTCTTTAAAAAAAGTTATTTTATTCGAATTTACACTGAGTAAATGATTTTTTTTTCCGTAAAAAAAAGTAATGTTCAAAACCGCTGCAAGTGGCGCCACCCATTAGGCGCGTTACTCCCTCGGGGTTAGCAAACTTGAGTAATGTACACACAGCCTAATGATAGTGTGTGGCGCAAACAAATATGTACGGACGTATGTTTGTGCGTTGATGGTGTTTTTTTACACCATGACGACAGTATGGTGGTTTGATAGCTAGATAAGGGTATAAAAATTGTATTATTTCTAGGCTATTTTATTCATGAAGTACCTAAATAATAATAATAATAATTATCACCACAACACGACACACACATTGACTCAGCCCTGTATTAAGTATCGCAAGAAGTTGTGTCACAGGAACTAAGCAACGATATGGTATAAACTACATAGATAAGAATACAACATCCAAGACCGGTAAGCGAACGTACCTTAGAACCTCTAGCGTAGCAGTCAGCTGTTTACACCAATGCGCCACCGAGGTCGTCCGATACATACTTATATACTTAAATTACAGATTTTAAATGTAACGCTTTTTTGCATAAATACTAATCATTTACAAAATGGTAGAAGTAAATAAATAAATCGGATTTTTTTTCCATTGCTTTCGCTTTTACGCATGAAGTTTGTGTTTAATTAAAAAAAAATTCTTAAGGTATTAATTACCCTTCATACAAATCCTTACCCTAAATCTAGGTATTACCCTTTTTTACATAAATTATGCACACTGTAAAAATTTCAACAGCCAACCTATTACGGGTTCGTGAGGTTTGCTAGGGTCTCGCTCCCGGGTACCGGGTACCAGGAATTCCCGGGAAAAATTATTTGATTTGGGGTCCCGGGAAAAAATTATTGATACCCGGGATTTTCCGCGAATCCTTTTTTGGCATTAAATGTTTTATAATTATGTTTTAAATATCATACATCACATAGTTGTTAATTAATAATACCAATCGGGTAGACAATTAGTCGGCATTTCGTGCATTGATGTATCTTTCTAGATTTTTTAAATAACTTCCTTAAGATATATTATTTTTAAACTAAGTAAAATGTTTACTTAACACATAGTGCTTTTTAAACAACTGTTACTTGTTTAATGACACGGTAAAATGATTAAAATTCTTAAATAAATTCAGTGAAAACTAAATAATAACTTATTTCTTAAATTAAGAAAAAAAAAACTTAAGCTTTATGACATAATTTTTAAAACTTCTCGGGTCTTGGGAAATCCCGGGAAACGTAAATTATTTTTCCCGAGTCCCGGGGAAAAGGCTCGGAAAAGCGAAAACCTACATACAGCCCACTTAGAGTCAGACTGACGGACGGACAAGCGGAGGCTTAATAGTGAGGTCTCGTTGACACCCTTTGGTGGGGCGAAGGAGGGGGGGTTGGGTACGAAAACCTAAAAACTACCTTATTGCAGTCGTGAAAATTAATTAACCACTTAATTAGCATTAATAGTCTCTCTTACCGGACATTGGGCGTACAAACTGTAAAACGAATCCAAACTACTAATTGTTAAGTATTACAGGTTTATATTACAATAGAGAATGCGCTTCGGGAACATCCGAATTCGAGGTTACGAAAAAATATACGCTAAAAAAGAAGTGAGTACAGTATTGTTCCTTGTTTTTTTTTTGTTTTCAGTTACTTATGATTTTTACCTTTAGTTAAAAATTTGTAAGTTTTGTTTTTCTTGTTATTGGATGAGCTATTCTTTTAAAAATGCGACTACATTTGCGACATTCAACATATTACTACTCAATTAAAGCTATATAAAAATATATATAACGATTGTTAAAAAACAAGTTACAGAATTAATATTTTAAGGGGAAAAACTTGTGAATCTCGATCATGTTTATAGAATTATATCGAAAAGCTTGAACAGAAATCAGTTAAAAAAAAAAGATTCCGAATACTCCCGAAGAACTTTGTCGAATTCAACTTACTTTTCCTTTTAAACAGTCCGTTGCAAGTTGCTAATTAAAGTGAGTTTTACAAACTTACCCTCTCCTTTCAGTCGACCTTATCACTTGAAATTTAGGGTCGAAATTCCGTTGTGTTTGTCGTTTTTCATTTATGTTTTAACCCACATACGCTTCAAAATAAAGGTGTATTTTGGAGTTTATTTGATCTAATTTAGGAAAGATTGTTTTCTGTTTTAACCTCAAAGCATACGTCCTTCTTTATAATCTGGACCTCAGAATACACTTAATTATATACGCAATAATATTGCAAAAGAACTTTTCTAGAATGTTTTAAGCTTTTCTTAACGAAAACTGCCAACAGATGGCGCTGTCAAAATTCTTGTTCGAAATCAAGTTTATCACAGATATTGTAAGTTTAATCATTGACTACTGATTCCATAAGAATAAAAGAATTAACATTTAATAGAGTCTAATTTAGCATTTTCCTCGGGTTTTTACGGAAAAGTGTCAATAGATGGCGTTGAATGTATTCTACATCGCGGTATCGTTTGGTTCCGCTATTTGCTTGTAAGCGCGACATTTCCTAGATAGAGTATAATTAAATATTCTGGATATATATATATATAAACGAGAATTTTTGACATGCGTAGAAGTTTTCTACGCATAGTTAAACAGGCCTATATATAACACAAGTAAATGTCTCTCCATTATTATTGTCTTTCAGAGATTCAAATGTATAAAAAAATCAGAATACTTTTAGTTATGTTACGTAGTTGTAATCGGACCTCAATATTTCCACCGCTGTTCTGATTTTCTATTACCAAAAAGTTTCATTTGCTATTTAAATTACCACTGCGTTACCAGTTCCCATGCCCCATCAAAAATAATGTCCACTGCGTTACCGAGCAAAAGTTTTTCATATTTTACGCCCACATATTTCGATCAAATTTATAATTGTAGTGTATAGGGTTGCCAGGACTAAAAACACAAAAGCCAGACTCGGCACTTTGGCAGGATATTTTGCCCAAAAAGCCGTTTTTAATAGCTAATCAATGCTTAAAGCTGGACCTTTATCCTTAGAGTCGGACAATACTAATACAGTGAAACCTAGTTAAGTGGAACCTGAATAAGTTTGAAACCTCTAGTATTGAGAACTACAATGAGGTCCCGGCACTTTTTCATCGAATTACCTCTGTTAATGGGACTTTTCGAACCTGATTAAATGAGATTTGATTTCTAGGATTTTTTTCATGTTTACCTCTATAATTGGGACTCTGGAGCTCAGTTCCCTTTATAAGTGAGATAATGTATCAGGCTGGGACAGGTTTCGACACGATTGTTTACAAACATTCGAATTTCTTTCGCACGTGTTTTGTTTACGGCCTCTGTAAATGAGACAACACATTTTTAAACCTGTCTAAATGGAAAACTGGATAAATGAAAACCTCTTTAAATGGTACAAAATCCTTGGTCCCTTGAGATCCCAATTAACTAGGTTTCACTGTATATACCCAAACGTCATTTGACATTCCTCTTTGTGTATGTCGTAATATGCTCGATATGGTAGAGAAAAAATAACCCATTTTAGTGCCCATACAAATTTTTCATAGCAAAATTAACCGTATTTCACCTGGGCTACAAGAACCAATTCCTATCCATCCAAATAGATTACACGACGGTCAATCATACAAACACAACGACTGCTACAACCACAACCCTTTCATTAGCATTAACGTATTTATTTTTATTTATTTATTTATTTGGGATAAAAAGCAAAATTGTATTATTCTAGAAAACAGTTATGTTTGGTTCACTTAATTAACTACTCACAACTTTATCTAAATATTTTAAAGTTTCTGCTTACAGACGCTTGCATTAACTAATATCACATTGGTAAAAAGAAAATTAGCTAAAAGTATTTTGGTAAAAGCAGCACCAATTGCTCAAAAGGTTTGTTTTTATTAGGTAAATGTTATTGTAAAATATCTGAATACTTCAGTGAAAAATTGTAATCCAATTTATTATATTTATATTATTTTCTTTGATTTGATTTGATTGACATTTTTTAATTAATTAAATAATTCGTTATATATAATGATTTTAATGATTTTTAGTTTAGTGTTTGTATAGTTTAAATAATATAATTAGTAATTGTAATAAGCGTTTGCACGCCAGATAGGTAGAATAAGTGGAACCATTGTAATAAATTACCAACCTGTATTACCTTATTTTAGCAAATAAATCATCATAAATCATAAAGGGACTATTTGATTCGCGTTTTCTAGTTGTATTTTTTTCATTGCAAAATCCTTCATAATGGCCAGAAATATACATACTATAATAGGAAACTGGGATAATGTAGACATTACATAAACTCACGCCGTAATTAATCCCACGAGAGAGGTAGGCAGAGGTGTTACACACCGCATTTCGCATGTTTATGTTGAGTCCCAGTGTGACAGGTTACGAATCTGTCACTATCCTGGCACAATTATCAACATGGTAGCTACAATGTACTGCAACCTGAGACTCGAACCCTCAACGACCTGTCAGGTCAGGTCGGTCGGTTAACCAAGGCATGCAACAAACTGAGCTACCACGTCCTCAATCCTGTCCTGTGAATAATTGTTATAACGCAATAAAATGCAGATATCCCTGCCCTTGCTGTAAATGGCTCTTGTAATGTTTCGCTTTGAGAAAATCAATAATGCTATGAGACAATTCAACTTGAATCGCCTTAATTCTAATCAAGTTATAGGCTATGTAGAATTATTTGTTCGTTTTTAGTTTTATGTATATATTTAGAAGGTTACAGGGTGTGTTTTTTAATCTATAGCAAATGACTTGTCATAAAGAAAGAAAGTAATTCCGCTGTAAAATTTAAACAGGTGTTGTGCTTTTTGTATGGTTACAGATTCGACTATGATTACTGGTTTCACCCCGACTGCGGCAAGGGTTATGATTTTGGCACCGTATGTATGTGTGTACAGATGTTTGCTCGTAGCGCTCAAACTACTGATCCGATTTCAACAAGTGAGGTATCGTTAGATAGGTCTCAATTGACATTGGATAATTAAAAACAAATTAAACCAATACGGCGGCTATGGTTCTTCGTAAATTCATTTCATATTTAGGTAAAGTACTTACCTTACCTTGCACTTGCCTCATTAAGTCGTTGTAGCTCAGTTTGTTACGTGCCTTGGTTAACCGACCAATCCGACCCGATAGATCGAGGGCTCGAGTCGCGGGTTGCCGTACATTGTAGGTGCCATGTTCGTCATCGTGCCCGGATATTGGCGACAGAATCGCAACCTGTCACACTGGGAATCAATATAGACATGCGAAATGCGGTGTGTAACACCTCTGTCAACCCCACTCGAGGGATTACGGCGTGAGTTTATGTTTTGATGTGCCCCATTAAGACTAATTTATTATACGCGTTTTTAAGTAATCGGAGTTTTAGTTTTTTTTTTACTTTACTCGCGTCGCACGCTCTTTAAAAAAACATATCAAAGAAGGTGAGTTACTTGTAACGTATAGTTTTGTTACTTTTAAAGCCTTGCTTGAGTTTTACAGCTGTGTAAAAGTAGGGCACGTAGCTCTGATAGAATCCTGTGGATTTTACGATCTGATGATGGTTTTTAGGTCTCAAATCCAGTCTGGTTAGATAATACTTTGGGTCTGGACATGTTGACAGGAAAAAGCGATTGTCAATTTATAGGTTCTTCAAAAGTTTTATAGGGAAAAATTAATACCAATTTTTTTCTGGTTTTATCCAACTGAATAGTGGTTTTTGGGTATCAAATCAATTTTATACTACAAGAATGGCAAAAAAGCATACGGTAACCCCGATGGTAGGCACCGTTGCCTATGAACGCTTGCCATACCCACAGAATACCAAAAAGTGAACCGAAAAGAAGGGTAATGACTTCAACCAATCTATGTATTTTTTTAATTCATTGTTCGACAATCTGTATTTTAAGGCCAAGGGAAAGACAACCCGCTAGCCTAGCAAGATTAATGAAATACAAGATTATTAGTGGAGGGCTGAGTCAATGAGCAGCTCGGCAAAATATTTGATAAAATGAAGACGCTGTTAGCGACTTTCTTGCAACATTGAGCTGTGACCATGTAACATGATAGTAATGATTTTGACACAAAGCACGGCATCGCCAGGTAAGAAATATGTAGTTCCGTCTGTGGCTCAGGAAAATTAACATGACTATCGACAAATTAATAAACATTTTGTCAGAGGAAAACTGAGACTTGATTTTGTTTTTAAGATGGACCAGATTAAGTATTTAAGAAAAAAAAAATCTTGGTAGCCTCGTAGTGTTATAAAATGGCATGAAATGTAAGTAAATGGAAAATGTAGAGATTTTGATGAAAATTCCACGAGACAGATTGAGGTTGACCGATTCTGGGTAGATCGTTTGGACCATGCCCACAACCATTTTTGAGGGCTGGATCACGTCATGCTCTTTGCCAAGGTATAGGCAGTAGTGTGTATTTTGAGTAACCCGCTCTCGCTTGTAAAGGAGCATGTAGCATTATTTCCAAGTCGGGATTTGCGGCTGGTACTGCCTGATACGATGTCACTAAACCTAATCTATGACGTACACGTAAATATACCTCTATTACAGTCAGTCTCTTTTAACCTTTACTTTAAGTATCATATCTTGAGATAGTCCACGCTCTGACATAAAAGTTACCTTACTCCGAAATTTTGTCATTGAAAGCCTCCGATTTAATAATAATAACCACATCACGACACACACATTGACTCAGCCCTGCAGTAAGCATCGTAAGAACTGTCACAGGGACTAAGCAACGATATGGTATAATACATAGATAATATAACATTCAGGACCGGTAAGCGAAACAATGTGTCTTGCAAATAACACAAAGTCCCGCCCCCGCCGGGATTCGAACCCGGAACCTCTAGCGTAGCAGTCGGCTGTTTACACCACTGCGCCACCGAGGTCGTCAAAACCGACCGGTCGATTTCTTCTGATTAAAACCCGTTGTCAGTAGTATGTCCGTGCGCTGAAGCGCAGGCTACGTGCACGTGTACAATGAATTGTACAGCTGCATTATACGTTACAAAGCACGCCACTGTTGATACTGGCTGACAGGAGTTGCTGTGGTGGAACAGAAAGGCGGGTGTGAACCTGCTTTTTTCCTGTGTTGCTGTAATATTGAGTGTTTTATATTCAAAATGATAGTCAATGATGCGAAATAATTTAGTTGTGCAGAGCTAAATTAAGCTATTTGGGATATAATTTACATAATAACCGGAAAACAAGGTTAATTCAGGTGAATAAAATTTCCCTATGCAATATTTCACCGCATTACTGACATTGTGTTTGTATCTTTTTGTTTAAAAACAATGTAAGGGTTAGTAAAGGTTAGATCTAAGTTCGAAGTCGTCTGCGTCGGTACCACCCTCCTTTCTATTTACAACGTGAAGCAGCCCGCTGTGTTTCGGTTCGAATGATTGGAGAGCCATCACATCTTAACCTCTAAATTGGAAAAGCATCAGCGACATTAATTTGCCTCTATTTATACTTTGAACCGTGACTCGAATTTTATTTTAACCTACAGAAAGGCGTTTGAATTTGCAAATCAAAGTACCGAGAAAAATTGATGTTTATCAGTTCTCTTAAAAAACGTAATGTTATCTAAATATGATACATAAGTCAAGTCCTAGGTATTATGTACATCCATACTAATGTACGGCCGTCTTGCAAAAAAAAATGAAATTGTCTTTGATTATACTAACGATTTCAGAGAATGAAAACTTTTTTTCCGGTCCGCTGGTCGATGGTTATAAATTTTGATACAATTTAGTTCGATATTCAAACGTCTAAAAGCACTGGAACATTTCGCTACTGCCATGGTTACCTGTCTCTGTGTTTTGCGTGCGTATTAACATTCCCAGCCCACTTTCAAACGTACTGAAACCTTGCACGGGCGTTACGAACACGAATCGGGAATATTAATTATCCTGTGTGAACACAGCCTAATCAGGCTTTGGTGTGTACGTGCCTTTACACTGGGGAAATTGATTTTAGAGCGGGTAGCTGGCTCGAATTGTTTATAATGTTTGTAACCAAATAATTATGTATCGTGCCGAAGAATTAACTTAATTTACGTATGGAATATTCAATTATTAGGTTCCTGTTGGTTGTTTGTGTAGAAAATGGGTTTTGCACGGAACTCCGTCCACCCTGAAGGTCCATTCTAAATAAATACCAGTTGGTTAAAGAATTATTAGACTACCTCCGATACATATAAACTTATACCTGGGGCCCGTGCGGCATGTATAAATCAGTGATCCTCAACCATTGAGATTCGCACATCTGGACCTTTTTGTTACAAATTTATAATAAACCTTTAATTTTTTTGCTGAAAGAGAGTTTTTTTTATCTGTGTCTTTTCTTGCGGCCCCCGACCAAAAAGATTTAATACGGCTGGTATATTTGATAATCACCATTCTGAAGAAGTCTACTGCTGGACAAAGGCTACCTCCAAATAGTTCAATTCAGAGCGATCCAGGCGTACTACTCTGAAATGCCGCCACCGAAACTTCGGGCCGACCGAACATAAAAAACGATAACACTTTAGAAATCAAGACTTTCGTAGCAGGAAACACACGAACATTCGGCCGATACTTCGTTTTTCGGAGTTTTTCCGCTTGCATCCAGCGACTCCTAGCAGACTACTTACAAGATAGTCCGTCCACCTCGTGATGGACGTACACAAACACTACGTCGCCGTGGTCACCACTCTAGAAACTTTCTTCCCCAACGCGGTTCTTCGACCTTATACACAAACATATACGTGATAAGGGTTTGTTGTTTGTTTGTAAATGATTTTTCGGCTCTGGATACGAGTCCTTTTGAGCCTTATTGTTATAATTCATTCTTGAAGATGATAAATGAGATGAAGATGATAAGATGAACAATGAAAATGATGAATCTGCCTACAGTAACATGCTAGTACGGTTACTGTAGGCTCTAAAGAGTTACTTGGGAGATGACGAAAAGCGCAGCCAAATCGTCGTATTTCACTTTCTTCACACTTGTACAGCACTGCAGATATTTACTGGTTAAAACACTAGCATTTTACCGATTAGATTCTGCTGATATATAAGAAAAAATAATAAAATAAGAAAATTCTAACTGACACTTCCCGGCTATGACTAGTGTTGCCAGGTCCGATTTTATTTAAATCAGTAAATGAGGTCAAAAAAATCGGGATTTAGGGTTGCAAATCGGGACAATAAACAAAAAAATGGTGTTTTTAAATCAGGGTTTGATTTAAAAAGACGGAATCGCAATGCATACACACGACTCCTCTTTCTCACCCTCATGATGTGACCCTGATGTGTTCCATTTTAAATTTAACATAGTGATGTTATGAGTAAAAATTACCTAGTGTAAATATACATTTTTATAAAAACTTTTTTTTAATTTGTTGATTTATCGGGACATTTAGCGTCCCGATCAGGCGTACCTGATCGGGACACGTCCCCAGACTCCTTTAAATTGGGACGTCCCGCGCAAATCGGGACACCTGGCAACACTAGCTATGACCCAGCCCATATCACGTATATGTTTTTACAAAACCTGTCAACCTGCACCACAGATCGTCAATTATTTGTTCTACCCACTGGGATATACGTAATGCGGGTTGTAGTCAGCAGAACCATAAACTGCTTGGTAGCTAGAGTCAGCAAGCTTGCACTCAGGTGGCGGCGGTCCTTTAATACAGAAATGTACTGTAAAGTTTGGGTAACCTCACTTTAAAGGATATAGATCTTTGAATAAAGAACAAAACATGTAAATTTTTTAATGAAAAGGTAGGTTTAATGTAATAATTAATAATTAAAAGATATGTTTATAAATTTATAACCCTATTTTATTTACAAATTAAAAACATCTTAATTAATATGACATTTTCTATCTGTCTCATCAATCGAACTCAGTTTTTAATTTATCAAAAAGTTTTAGTTATAGATATAGCTGCTACATTATACCCTTCTCTATACATATAACGTTTTTCATTCGTTTTAAAAATGACAAGTTATTGAGGACGCAAAAATTCTGTGGAATTTTGAAAAATATTTCATTTTGGTGGAGTAAAGAGTTTCTATTGTCTTAATTTTTTGTTGGAAACAGAACAACGGAGTACCTATGCTTGCTCGTAGTTTCTTTCCTTTGTTGCAAAATGGGTAAAAAAAAATACTATTATTGACCAAAACTTAACTTAAAAATCAAGGGAAAAATTTGTTATCTCGCTTCCAGAATCGAATCTAACTATCTTGCTTATTTTCTTATTACAATACTTATTTTCTTTATTCTATTCTATTAAAATTTTCTTTGGTGCACATACTACTGTACAATGCACAGCTTTCTCGAAGAAAACCGAGGCAATATGCCAAACGCCGACAAAACTGGAACTATCTGGAAACAAAATTGATGGGGTTACCCTTTTAAAAAATAAGAACACAAGATTTATTGGGTGCACCAGCGTTATTGTTAAACTTAAAAGTAAATAAAGCCTTCAAAACTCTAAGTTATCGAAGCCTTTGCCTCTTAAAAAATTGTTATGGCGGGCTTTCAAATTGACAGCTTCGGTTTTTGCGCCGTTTTCTACTCTTTTTTTTTCATGTGACCATTTGATGGCTTTTCCAATTTTTTTTTCTAGACTTCCCTCCCAGCAAAAGCAGACAGCAATAGGTAAACTGAAATGTTCACAGGCTAGAGAGCGGCACTATTGTTAATTGTAATTTTTGTAATAAAATAACAAAAATATCTGACATTCTGCATGTCGGCGGTTTCTTTACGTTATGTCACTTTTTTTTTCTTTTCTTATGGCTTATTGTCACGTTATGTGATAGTGCGACCACTGCTTCTAGAAAAGCGTAATGTTGTCTATAGAAATAGCCCAAAGACAAAATCTAAGAAACCTTACTATGAAAACCTTAATGCTATTAGCTACAGGGAAAATTTGTATACTAGTGGAAGAAGTAGGTTATCATTTAGTTAATCCCCCTTTAAACTCTAACAACAGCAATGCATACCCTTCGCATCTATAAAAAAGCCTCAGTAATTACCCGGTCCGTGACTGAACTAGCAAAATCAACCGGTAACCAAAACGCCTTGACAAAAATACCAAAGACAACACTCCCGACCCCCCCGCACCCCGCTCTCAGCGTTATTGCTTCTTCGGGGCTGGCGTAGAGTGGAAGAGGTAGCGAATTAAACCATATAATATACTTAAATATGACGAGTCTCCACCCTAACATTACCGGACCTAAAAAGCCTGCAAAAGAAATTTCTCTTGTAGTTAAATTGACATCAGTAAGTGGCCATTTTAATTTGGCACATGCAGCGTATTCTGCCAGTGCGGCCGCGGGATAAGTTGTCTAAACTAAAGCATGTGTTTCGAGTTCTCTAGCTTTGTCTCTTTGAGCCGGTTCTCTCAATCTCAACTTGTACTAAATCTATTATTAAATGTTGTAGACTTTATGTTTTATTGTAGACTAAAAATGTGAAAGGTTGTCTTTTTATCTTTTAATGAGAACTGATATTAATAAAATAAACAAAAACATATCAAAAAGATGTGTAAGTAGATACATCTGTACCTCTATATGAATTTTTTATACAGCGTCAAGAGCAAACAAGTTGAGCGATACCGCCGCCTATTGACGCAACGATGCTATCGATGTCTTGCAAAAAAGACGTTATACCTCTCGTGCCGGCAATTTCAATGGCTATCCGACCCAAAACCGAAACACAACGAACTGCTTCAAGGGAATAATAGAAAAGAGAGCGTAACAGTCGGCTGTTTACATCACTGCGCCATTGAGGGCAAAACGTATAAAAATTGTAACACTTATTCGGGGTTCGAATCCCGGGGGCGGGACTTTGTGTTATTTGCAAGACGCATTGTTTCGCTTACCGTTCTTGGATGTTGTGTTCTTATCTATGTATTATATACCATACCGTTGCTTCGTTCCTCTGACACAAGTTCTTACGATACTTACTGCAATGTGTGTGTCGTGATGTGGTTATTATTATTATAATTAGAACCGCTTCATTTCTATCACTCGCACCGCACCCTTCAGTCTAAATACATTAGGCGAGAATCTATTGCTATTCCTGTCACACAATACCGGCATTAGTATGTTTTCAGGACCGCAGCCTCTATTCATCCCTCTCTAACACCACCTACTAGCTACTTAAGTGGAAAAACTCAATAGAAAACGGTTCCTAGAGACATATGTACGTACGTTGGAATAGTAGCGTGAATTCGAATTAGATTCCTATATACTAGTTATATGTCACGGGTTTGCTTGATTTTGAGTTCCACAGCGCCACCTATCGGTTCTAAACAGATATATTTTTAATGCTGGAACTCGTACAAAAAGAATCATTGAATTCTGTTGATTAGTTTCGGTGTTCATTGGATGTTAACACACGTGGTTATATTATATGAAGATGGTAGGTGTTATATTATTTTATTATTATATATTTAACTAAACCACACACACACACACCCACGCACACACGCTTATAGACAAACACGCACACATGTATACCTATTTATATAAACATCTTTTGTACCCATTGTAATGTGACAAGTAATCAACAATTTGAATTTAGAAACAAAATTTGATAAGGGGGTAGTTTATTTTAGGTTAGGTAAGTCGGTTTAAAATGATTAATTATTTAAGAGTATTAAAACAAAGCTAAGGCGGGTCGACTGGTATATTTATATAGAAACTAATTGTAGAAATGCTAAAATCAGTTCTGTCAGTCAAGCCGAAACCGCTGGACCGATTTTGACGAATTTCGGTTAAGAAATAGATGAGACCGTAAAGGCAGAGGGGAATCCAGGAATAAAGTTTCGGGGGAGACAGTTCTCACTTACAAAACTAACGACTTATTTTTAGATACACTTTTGGCGCTTGGCTTGACCTCGCTTTGTTTATGTTCGTTATGAATGGGTTAAAATTACAAAGAACTCAGATGCTTTAAGCTGGCCTTAAGCCCCCTAGTCCTCTCCTAGATCCGCTACTGCTTAAAGAGGTATGCTTTTCTTTTTTGTGATTTTTTAAAGTAAAATATAGTTTAAATGAGAATCCAATCGTTTCTGATTCAGCAAGGAATAAAATAATAAGCAGTAGTGTCAATTAGGTGATCAGGCGATATCACTTTCCATCAGGCGAACCGTCCCATGATAACACATAGGCTATTATTTATAAAGATATTGTGTAAATTCTTTAAAATATAACGATAAATGTATTGTAATTAAAAATCCTATTAGAACCATTTTCGCGGACAAAGCACCATGCAAAAGCTAGTATAGTGTATATTCAGATACTTAAATACAATCATACGATATTCAATTCGAGTCCGTGCTGTGGCGAAGAGCCCATTAGAGCTTTCAGACCGATTCTAAGATGGGAACTAAGTTATCTAGCTCTTAGATAGCCTTTGCCTGCGGTTACCGAAGACCATCTAGCTTCAAACTAGGAATTTCCTTTGGAAGCGCTAAAAGGCGCTAACTGGCGCTTTGATAAACATAGAGTTGTATAAAACGCTTATTTTAAGTTTGTTTTGCTTAACGAGAACTTGGTAGCTCAGTTTCTGTCGTGCCATGGTTAACCGACCGACATGACCTGACAGGTTAAGGATTAGAGTCTCGGGTTGCCGTACATTGTAGCTGCAATGTTCCTCATTGCGCCGGGATAGTGGCGACAGATTCGCAACCTGTCACACTGGGACTCAACATAAACATGCGAACTGCGGTGATTAACACCTCTGCCTAGAGAGAATAATTACTGCGTGAGTTTATGTTTTTTTTTGTTTAATTTAACATACACAAGGTCAATGATGAACACGAAAATTTGCTCGTGATAATACTTTATCACCATAATAAAGATATTGTAAATTAAAAAATAATGCTTAAAAGTTATTGAAATAAAATGTTAAACTGCCTGATTAAGAGATTATGACAAAAAAACTATGTCAAGATTATTGTAGCTTACGTTGTTCTTCCTGTAAAGGCTAACGTGACCAATCATAGTCAAAGGGCTTCGTCATTTTTGATTTAACATCACAAGCAGACGGCTCATTTGATGGAAAGTGAAAAGTGCTTATTGACACGACGATGCTATTCGTATCTGGGACGCCAAGAGAACCGCCAATGCGTTGACGATGTAGAGGTAAAGATGTTATACTTTTCATCCCGGTAATTACGCAGGTCTTGTCAATAGGCAGGGCACTTTCCATAGGGTGATTCATCACTTTTTTGTACGCGACATTAATTAAAAAATAATCATGTGATATCATATTGCTACTTAAAGCCATTAAGCACTCAAAAAAAAATAATCAAATACATAAATAATAAAGAGATTCCGACTTAGATATTCAGAAAGAGAGACCAATTTCTCATGTTGTTATTATAATACCGTAGGTATGCGGGTTAGATCCCATGGGAGGGCGGCGTTGGTAAATGGAAAGACCGTGTTGGGACGCCTTGGGGATCTTCCTCAGAATATATATATGTATTTTTCTTATAAACAAACTATGTTATATATTACATACACGCATGTTTATTTAACACGTCCCAGTAAAATACAAATAAATATATATAAACCAATACTTTCTGGCAAAAAACATAGGTAAGATTTGTCAAAATGTCATCTTTATCTTTTTCTTTTAATATTTTTAATATGTTTAATGTTTTTTTTTTTTTTTTACGATCGCCACAGCTTCGATTGAGCATTGTTCATACCAACTTTTACCCCCTATTGCCCGGGGGTTAAGTTTAAAATGCCTGAACTGACTTTGTATGCTGACATAGCAATTTCAGCTTTCTAGTCTAGGTATTTTTGGCTATTTGTCGATAAAGTCAGTACTCAGTACAGCCTACAAATTAAAATGTATAATTAGAAATGTTGTTCATCCATACAAAATTAATCTGTTTTTTTAACCCCCTTCTAGTTTTTATTTTATTTTTTAGCAATTTATTCAGGATTACCTATTGAGGTAACATTAGAGCGTAGATACAGCTAATACGATAATAAAACTTAAGTTGTAGGTAGGTACAGCATACATTTCTCATCGTTTTTATCTATTATTAACGACCTCTGTGGCGCAGTGGTGTAAACAGCCGACTGTTCGCTAGAGATTTTGGGTTCGAATCCGGGCGGGAGCGGAACTGTTTAATTTGCAAGACGCATTTTGCTTACTGGTCTTGGATGTAGCATTCTTATCTATACAGTTTATACCATATCGTTGCTTAGTTCCTGTGACACAAGTTCTTACGATACTTACTGCAGGGCTGAGTCAATGTGTGTGTCGTGATGTGGTTTATTATTTTATTGGAGTTTTGTTTCTATTTTTCTTTTTTTTTTGTTTTCAGGTAAGCGATCCAATCAGATCAGATGTCTACGGGTGTTACCTGAGAATGAGTACACACACACATATATTTAATCCTAAGACATTCCATCAATATCGCCTGCAAATTTCTATTTTTATCAAAATATGCCCTAAGTTCCCTGAAAGTCTATTAAATTTTATTTTTATGCCACATTATTGTCAAAACAGCAAACGGTACGAGTTACTTGGCGGGAACGGGAAGTGTCTGTTAGAATTTTCTTATTTTATTGTCTTTTCTTTTATATCAGCAAAATTTTATGTGTAAAATGCTAGTAGTTTAACTAGTAAATATCTGTAGTGTTGTACAAGTGTGGAGAAAGTGAAATACGACGATTTGGCTGCGCTTTTCGTCATCTCTTAAGTAACTCCTTAGAGCCTACAGTAACCGTACTAGCATGTTTCAGTAGGCAGATTCATCATTATCATTGTTCATGTAATCATCCTTATCTCATTTATCATCTTCAAGAATGAAGAAATTATAATTACTGATGTTTAAGCAGTATGGTACTAAAACCAATGCCGTTAAAGAAATACATAAAAAAAAGCATACGGTTCGGCTGACGGTGAGACGACGATGCCCCTGATGTCGTAGAACACCAAAAGCACCGCCTACGAGTATGCGTGGCCAATGTAGAGGTAGAGATGTTACTCTGTGTGCCGGTAATTACACTGGCTCTCCAATCCTTCGAACCGAAACACAGCGATCTCCTTCACGTTGGAAATAGAAAGGAGGGTGGTATCAACGCAGACGATCACGGAGGTAGATCTACCATCTATAATATTAGTGAAAAAAGTGTATAAATGAGTAGATTCATGATTGGCAGTCGCAGTCGGAGCGCAGCGAAAACGAATCATTTATCGTAGTATTAATGATTGAGAAAGGAACTTATTTTACAAAAATTACCTTTTTGTTTACCGTTGTAATATTAATTTGTATTAAAACAATTTGATCGTAGTAATGAATATTGCTATCACGTCAAGTTTAAATTAATTTAAACGAGGGCCGTACTACACATCGTAAACGCATCAACACCGCATCAGCTCGCGCCGTTCGTTATTCTTTGTATGTAACTCCATACTGCAACGCACACTTATCAGCGTCGCGGTATCGTAGCGCCTCGCGTTTGACAGCGACGCGAAAGGCGGAACGATGATGTTCCGTTACCGAGTTAATAGCTGTGTTACGACCCTTAGCCATTTAATTTGACTAAATGTTTTGTTTCGACTACTTTCTGAACTAGTATAATTGTTTTATTAAGCTGTTTATCGCAAAACGACTGTAAAACTTGAAGCTATTATTATTACGATAGCAATCATGAAAACTTTATCGAATGACCTGTATTTTTATTATATTAGCTATTGCTTGCGACGTCCATTCGATAACTGTAAACAAATTGTTTGGGGAATTTACCACCTTTACCACCATAAGAATTCACTGTGGGCTGTTATGAAAATGAGAAAAAATAATAATTCAAAATGGCGGCGTACTGTTTTACTAGCTTTTGCTCGCAACTTTGCGTAAATAACGTTTTTTAATAAAAAATATATTTTGGCTAATAAAGGTGATGAACTGCATGTGTGCTATATTTCATCCAAACCACTTTAGTAGTTATTGCGTGATTAAATAAAACCATAAAAACTCTCACACTTAAATATAAAATAGGATGTCACTGTAGACCTATAGCTAAGCTACGCGAACGAAGCCTCGAACAGAAACTAGTTCTAAATATTGAAGCTAGTATTGTGTATCCAGCCATTGACAACAAAAATTGGCCTGTTAGAATTTCCTATTATTTTTTAAAAGCCCGCAAACTTTAAAAGACCGCCCGAATATGAAAAACTGCACGAGAAAAAATGTCGCGAAAAATACACCAATAAAGTTCCGTTCAAATTTTCAATCGTTTTTACAAAAAAAAAACCATCATGAATGAAATAGGTTTGTCTACAGTTTCCTAAAAAATAAATTTAAAAGAAGTTAATAAACAAATCTTTCCCTGTTTCTCTGTGATACTTGTTTAAAAAACTTTCACCTTATAAAAATGCATTTAAATGTCGCAGCAGACCTATCAACTGGCAAGCGACCCGTTATCTACCAGCCTTTCGCGTCGCTGTCAAACGCGAGGCGCTACGATACCGCGACGCTGATAAGTGTGCGTTGCAGTATGGAGTTACATACAAAAAATAACGAACGGCGCGAGCTGATGCGGTGTTGATGCGTTTACGAGTTAGTAGGTGTGCTGAGATCCTACAGAGTGAATTCGAACAGAACTCTCAATTCAAATGTCGTCCATTCTTTCAGAGTGAATACTTTACATATCTACAATTCTACATACAATTTTATTTATTTATACATGAGTGAATGTCAAAGCAACCGATTTTGATTTACCTTTTTGAATTACCATAGTTTTGTATCGTCCCATTGATATGTTGATATCGTCTTTTGCTTTTCAATGGATATTATTCTCGTATTGGACTGTCTATATACAAACAGTAAATAGCCTTATAGTGTATATACGAACGGTTCGAAGAGTGTTATCACCGGCACGAAAGCTTTAGAATCTTTACCTCTTAATGGGTAAAGAATTGGCGGTGCTCTAGGCGTCAGACATCAATGGCATCGTCGTTTCAGTAGATAGCGGTATCACTTTCCATCAGGTGAACCGTCTTTTTGATTGCCCATGATGTTGTATAAAAAAACATATGAGTATAATATAATAATTCGTTTATTTGTTTGATTTATGTGTTTGATACAGGAGTTATTTCTTATTTAATATAGTCTAGACAAAAATTTGCCCTTCTGGCGTACAAATATTAGATAGTCAATTAATATTACTATTACAATATTAAAATTTCTACAATTAAATGATGATGTCAATCTTAAATACTAAATATATAGTTGGTTGGGCCAGTTGAAAATCAATTAGTGAATCGGCCTTCAGTAGTGTACTAGTAAAATACTATTGCAGGCTCTAATGAGTTACTTGGGATAAGCCAATTATATTTTTTTCCTTATTACGAAACTTATGATATTCACTATGTATTCACAATATAATTGACCAATAAAATGTTTAACGGGAAAAAATTAAAAGGCAAAATCAATCGATACTCAAGCCTGTCGACTGACAGCTGTCATCGGTGACAGTGACAGGTCATCAGCCAATCGCGGGGCGGCGTTAAATCGGTATTTTCCCGCGATGACATTTGAAATGCCCTTGTGACAACGTGAAATGAGGTTTGAAGCAGAGTTGTCGATAACAGTTGTGGAGACATGGAGGTAAGGATTATCATGTCATAGAGCGAAGTCTATTTTAAAATAACTACATGGTTATATGAAGTTATTACATTGCTGAATGGACTTGAGTCCATGGCACTTGCTGATTAAAAATGCATACAGTAATTCGATAATTTGTTCGGTTTATTACGTGTTTCTGATAAAAAAATCAGTCAATCTTTTGTTTCAGAAGGGCGATATTACTGTGTCCTCTCATGTTATTTAGCTAGAATTTGACTTGTTTTTAGCAGTTTTCTTATTAAATCATAAAGTTAAAATAATTGGAAATAATGTCTGTCAATGGGGGTAGGTAACGATATACTGTGCTGTGTTATAATACATGAATGAATAACAGGAAACACAACAATATAAAATAAAAAGTTCGCAAGTTCACATGTACGACCGTATGAATCTACTCAACCGGTTTTAGAAACCCTTTCTTTAAATAGCATTTTTTAGTGTAGACATTAGGTCAAAAATACAAAGATTCAAGTCGCAAAAAGTAAAAAGGAAAAAAAGTAATAAACACACACATTGCCTCAGCCCTGCAGTAAGTATCGTAAGGCCTTGTATCGCAAGCATTAAGCTACGATATGGTATAGCTACAAGATAAGAATACAACATCCAAGACCGGTAAGCGAAACAATGCGTTTTGCAAATAACACAAAGTTCCGCTCCGCCAGGATTCGAACCCGGAACATCTAGCGTAGCAATCGGCTGTTTACTCCAATGCGCCACAGCGATCGTCATCCTTCTTCTTTCCACATAACGACACACTCATTGACTCAGCCCTGCAGTAAGTAAGTAAGTCATCGTCATCCTTCTTGCTTACAGTTTTACGTAATATTATTTTACACAATATTCGTTAATAAAACACTAATCTCAGAGCTTTGTGAGATTGTTAAAGTAAATAAAGTATTAAGTATATAGTTTCGAGTTCTCGAAGCTTGAGAGACAATTTCTGTCTCCTTAAAAACAGATAACAACATTCCGAAATAACTTATTATGTTTTATGATACTTTAAAATTTTCTTTAATCTCCCGAAATCTACTTAAATCAGTGATTTAAGACTAATTTAGCCCGGTTAGAATGAGACTTGGTATAATAAAAGTAAATTGTTGTGCTTCGGTCTCACAGTGAGAGAGTACTTGAAGCTTTTTGTAAAATTCCAAATGTTTCTATTTAAATACTTAACTTTAAGTGCTTACAAATCCTTTTTATTATCTACCACCGGTTCGGATTGCTATCTACGGGGAAGAAGCCGGCAAGAAACCTCCTTGCTTTTTTCGAATGTGTACAATAGTTTTTCAATACATGTTGGAATTAGTTTTCTAATTATTTAAAGCTACTATAACTACCTTTATTGATTTGTGATTAATTTAGTAAGTCTGCTAAAGCTTTTTTATTTAAATTTCATTTTATTTAATTGCAAAATTTATGCGCTCAATAAAGTATCATGATAAAATATTGTAATCAAGTGAGCCAGTCCACACAAATCAAAAAGCTAATATTTTTTTGTAATTGACGGCCTCAATGGCGTAGTGGAGTAAACAGCCGACAGTTACTGTAGAGGTTTCGCGTAAGAATCCCGGTGAAGGCAGAACTTTGTGTTATTTGCAAGCCGCATTCTAGTCTTGGATGTAGTATTCTTATGTAAGTTTATACATTATCGTTGCTTAGTGACTACAATACATGATTATATCCTAGTGCAGGGCTGAGTCAATGTGTGTGCCGTGATAGAATTTTTTTATCACTCCGTAAACGTGAAAAGTCATGTCCCAACTTTTACATTTAAAGAAGCAATGTTAGGTTAAGACATATTGATTAAATTAAAACATTTGAAAATCGATAAAACTAAATGCCCAGTTGTGTTATAAAATCTTATATCGGTTTACATAGTAGTAAAATCTGTGCATCACTGCACAGCTGCATTATTCGTTGATTATTCGATCAAAGGACGCCACTGTTGCAGTTGCAGTGGTGGGACAGAGTGGCGGGTGTGCCCCGAATAGTAGTAAAATGTCTACTGTGTAAACCGAACGCATAATTTATTTTTTAAATTTCTTTCTAAATATTTATAGTTTAAAAAATTTAATTCGGAAGATTATCTCTTACATACAAACCAACAAAATTTACAATAGTTCTAATAAAAATATAAAATATGGTTGAAAATTTGACACTCTCCACATACATAAGTACATTTGATATATAAGTATCGGAGGAGAATCAATAGCTGCTAATACAATTAGTCGTCAATTACGATTTTGGTCAGGAAGAAACAATCTAATTATTTAAATAAATTATATTTCGCACCAATAAATGTTACAGCAAATGCTCGCTCAACTCTTCTGTTAGTGGCATTATGCCATTGAAAGGTAAGAGAAGGTTCGATGTTTATTTGTGAGGCTTGAGGAACATGGCATTAGCTAGAATTGTCTTCTCGTTTTGCATCTTGATGCGAGGCAATAAGCTCTAAAGCGGTGATTAGTAAATTCGTTTATTTCATTTATTTATTTGGATCACCAACGAATAATACACATGCATGCAATACAACTTAGATACTAATATCATTCCCCGTGTTTATCCAATTACAGGTAACCACAGCTAACATAAAATATAATTTAACGAAACACAAATTCCGGTTGTCCTATTTGAACACGATAAAAATAAAATTTGAATTAAATTGGAATGTTTTACAATTAAAATAGTAACATAGTAAAATTTGAAAAAGTTACAAACAATAATTAAATAGTATTTGTCAGAATTAAAATTAATATCAAAATGACGAATTACAGATTTCAGATCAGATTCAGATTAACTTATCTGAAAAACTAGTAGTAGTGTTACAGTAGTTAGTGTACAGGTGGCCATTCTTTAAATCTATCGGTACAGACTGCCACAATATTTCAAATAACAAGTGCAATATCAATCCTTTTATATCAATCTTTATCGCAGTCTCTCACCCTAGACTATAAGATGTATTAGTATAAAAACATGTTCATATACTAAATTACATAATCTGGGGTTTCTTGCCGGTATCTTCCCCGACATGAATTTTCCGAACCGGTGGTCGAGTCATTTTTAAGAAAAAATTGAATTCATTTGACGATTCTAATTACTTCCTTTTGAGTTTATGGAATGAAATTGTTTTGATTTTGATTTTATGCTGTATACCATAAGAACGGTACATGTGTGTGGCTGTACACCATAAGAACGGTACATGTGTGTGTCGTATTGTGGAAAAAAAAAATGATTTATTGTATATGTAACATTATGACGTTTAGCAGAAGTAAGAATCCTTTCCATTACCAATACACACTCGCAGGTGAGCTGATGACCAGGGTATCGTCGATAAAGGATTTGGGTGTAAAAATGACGGGTGATCTAAATTTTAACGAACACATACTTGCTGTCTGCAAAAAGGCTTACAAAACACTCGGCTTTGTGCTTAGGACAGTTTCCGGGTTTAGAAGTATGGCAGCAATAAAGTGTCTATATCTCATTAGTTCGCTGTCACCTGGAATTGAACTCAGTTATATGGAGCCCTTCTGAGGCGAAGTATAAATTAATGTTGGAAAGAATTCAGAATAAGTTTTTGAAATTCTTATACTCACGGCTATACGGAGTCTACCCTGGATATCCTCTGTTATTCATTTTCATTTTGGGCATGGTAGGTTATAATAAGCTAGAGGTAAGGAGGTATCTTTCACTAATCTCGTATTTATTCAGGTTGTTGCGAGGGAAGGAAAACAACCCGACAATTTTAGCACTGATAAAGTGGAGGATACCCAATACCGATTTACGGGTTCGGAGGAAACTTACTTTTGCTACTCCTGAAAGTAGAACTAACTTACTGTCGAGAGCCCCACTCACACGAGCGCTGCAGCATCTTAACAGGGTGGATGATGAAATTGACATACATCATTGTTCGTTGAGCGAATTCACGAAAGTGGCTACATTTATAATTAGCTATTATAATTATTAGATTTTTATATATTTTGTGTTTTAAAGTTGTGGTGGAGCAATTAAACTTAAGTTGAGTATGTTATTTGTAATGTTGTATAATGTGATTTTATTATCTATTGTTTAATTTAATTGTATCTATTATTGTTCGCTGCACTATCGAATTGGTATGTAACTGTTATGATAGTGTATTTGATTTAAATAAATAAATTAAATTAAATTAAATTAAAGTTTGCTCCCATACAAAAACGTGATTTTATAGAAAATTTTGCTTGCTCTCGTATCTTATACGAAAATATCTTAATAATATTTAATCTTAAAAGATGGTACGGAACCCATCATGTTCGACTCCGACTCAAACGCGGTTTTTAAATATCCATGTTACGATATTTTTCGATCCATACAAAAAGTTCGCATGGTACAACCACATCCATTCAATGTTATCCGTGCTTAACCATCAGTACTCATGTGGATACTCAGGTGGTAGATCTACATGCGAGATCGTCTGCGTCGGTACCACCTTCCTTTCTATTTACAACGTGAAGCAGTTCGCTGTCGCTCAAAAGGCAGTGGTATCACTTTCCTTAAGGTGAACCGTCTGCTTGTTTGTCAAGCTAAAGACTTGGTATTCCTGAGGAGACAACGTACAATGCCAGACTTGATACTAAAAACCATATTTGTCATATTCTGATAGATGTTTAAAAATAGGGATGCCCTAGTGTTAGTATTTTGTTCTATCGATATCGATAAGTGAAATTACAATGCCTATTGCCATCCTGAAAGTCCATTTCAAATTCATATTTGTGTAAGAATTTTGGGAACTAAAGTTGTTTCGAATATTTCCTATTGCATAAGTAACTTTAGTCTTGGTATCGATAAATAGTTTCACTTTTTGTCTTTTGATTTAAAGTTGTCTCATTAATGAACCGCTAAAGTAAACTAATCATAAACTTACAGGTATTTAATTTTCAATAATAGTAATATTTAATCACATTCATTTATTTTTCTCACATTACTTGACAAATATACAATTAAAATTATTATAACCTACGTAGACTCAACCAGGTCATGAGAATGAGTGACTGGCGCCCGTGCTAGGGTACCTAAACCCCGTGTTACAGATCACCAGATCAGATCAATTTTCTGTTCCTATTAATTAAGTTAATGCATGGTTTGATACACGATAATTCAGTAAAAATACGACATCTTTCATTTAATATTTAACTCAAATGCCGTCGTTTCGTATAGTTATCGATAGATTCTATGTTGGGACATCACTATAAAACGACATCGGCACTCCAGGGCTTAGACAAAGAAAAATGTCTCCGGACACCTGGGCACCGGTTACATCTAGCAGATTGTACTGCGACCTAAACAACTTGATACTTTGTATATTTTTAAAACTCAAATCCATTTATCATATTATATTATTATGTTGTAAAGAACCAACCCTGATAAACAACCCATGTTGCTGTAATTTAACAATTTAAAATGTACAAAATTGTGTTATTTTAATTCTTTGCAAATAAATTATTATTGTATTAAGAAGAAAGCAACAAAGAAAAGACGTTTTTTTTTTGTGAAAACTAAAAAAATCCATGTTGATTCAAAAAACGTGTTGCGATTTCCCATCGACTTAACATCAATCTTTTTAGGCGGTTAAAAACTAATTGACAGTCACATTATTTTTGCCATAAAATTTTAGTGTCAAACTACAAACCGAATCACTTCTCAAAAATTTAAAATAACTGTACTGTCAGTGTTATCTTTTTAATCAAAAAGGCACACCCATAAAAGTTGCGAAAAACAACGTCAATGAAAATGAAAATTTGAGGTTGCCTTGTCCAACGAATTTTTTTTTTTCTGTCAAAAAATTATAGGTAAATGTTTTATCACTTATTAATACAAAAACGTTTGTTTTCATTAGGGAAAATGAGATTTGTTTTGTAGCAAAAATATTTTATATTGTTATCTCAAATCGATTTCACTTTAATAGTTTTTTAAATGTTGCTGAGCAATTTCCTAATACAATTTAACGTTTCTGCCATTGTAACAAACCGTCCAGTGTCGTTCTCGCAAGATATAAAGTTTTTTTTCTTTTTAAAGATTTTTAATCTACTTATTTCCGAATTTAATTTACGAACCACGCTTTGGACAGCCCAACTGAAATCTATAATCTCTAAAAAAAGTAATTATACCACAAATAAAGCTTGAACAAGTGCCATATCAATCCTTATTCGGTACAACTTAAAACGGTACAAAGTCCAAACTAGTTTTTACTACGGCCGTGTGTACCAAAACTTAGCATTCCAACTACATCCAGACAGGTGCGTCTCTTTACCTTAAAAACAATTACGAAACATATTAATTTATATTCGATCCCCCTCCGCCCCCGGACTCCCCTATTTATATTTATTAAGCATTTCATTGCGGGCAACTTACTCAAATGCAAACGCGGTTGTACCTACTAATGCAGATTTATTGGGATCTTAGGGGTCGGTTTTATTATCTTTATTTTTCTCATTCAGTGGCTTTCTTTGGATGCTTTTGCTTCACATTTCCTCGGCATGTGATACTGGTTTTTAGGGTTCCGTATGGAGGCTATTTATTTATCTTGGTACCACCAACAGTATACATATAATACATTTCAAATATGGACAGTCAAAATGTGACAACTAGATAGATATTTATATTTTAAATTATTATTTTAAAATACATAATAAATCCCATGGCATTATAATGACAGCTGTCCTTTCATCCATCTGTTTGTAAGCGTTTCAAATTTAATTATTATCTAATTAAATTTTTTAAGAATTTCATACATTTAATACTTTAAATTTTACAATATATTTTATTCGAAGCGTTCTTGTCTTGACGACCAGTGATATAATCAGCTGACAGCTACGATAGAGGTTCCGGTTTCAAAGCCCGGCGGGGGCGTAACATTGTGTTATTTGCAAGACGCATTGTTTTGCTTATCGTTCTTAGATGTAGTATTCTTATCTATATAGTGTATACCATATCGTTGCTCAGTGTCTGTGATACAAGAATATATCTTAGTGTAGAGCTGAGTCAACGTGTGTGTCGTGATGTGGTTATTATTATTAGTATATTAACTTTTTAACTGATTAAAAGTCACTTTATCTGTTCACTATTTTAGTATTTATATTGATTTAAATTATGTTTGTCCGGAACACTTTATAAATGAGTACGACTTGCACTAGGCCGGTCTTATTCCACAGGTGGGTATCACAAAGGAAGAAATAGTAACCGCTTGTCACCAATAGTCAGATATTTGAGAAAATCTAACGGATTTGTTTATATATCATCACACATAAACAACATAACATAAACTCGTAATAAATAATAAATACGCCGTAATAAATCCCTCGAGAGGGTTAGGCACATGTGTTACACACCGCATTTCGCATGTTGATGTTGAGTCCCAGTGTGACAGGTTGCGAATCTCTCGCCACTATCCGGGCACAATGAGGTACGTGGCAGATACAATGTGCGGTTACCCGAGACTCGAACCCTCGACCTGTCGGGTCGGTCGGTTAACCAAGGCACGTCAAAAACTGAGCTACCACGTACCACGTTGTATAAATGTGGTATCGAAATATGAATAAATAAATAAATAAGTAATGCAGATTCCCTTTTATTGGTCGCCGGTAGATCGGACAACTATTCATATATTTTAAAGTCGCCGTCGATTATTCGCTCGGCGACTATATAGTCGACAGTCGTGTAGGGGTGAAAAGGTAGCATATAAACGTAAGTTTCTTTCCCATTTATCATTATTGTATTACATAGCATACATAATTTACCACTGGAGATTTTAATTATGAATCATAAAATTAAAACAATCCATTTGCTGAAAGTTACTCAAAATTAATAAATCGTACTTAATTTAAGCATGTACCAATCAACTGATGCAAAATTAATTATAAAATTAATTGGAATGCATTGATTTCTACCAATTAAAACACTTCGCGTGCGAATAGTGTTGTGTTATTTTTAGATAGTTAATTTGTATAAAAGCTTTTGTGTTATTGGAGTTATTATTTATTCGGGGCACACCCGCCACTCTGTCCCACCACTGCAACTCCTGTTCACCAGGATCAACAGAGGCGTCCTTTGATCGAATAATCAACAAATAATGCAGCTGTGCAATGACGCACAGGCTGTGCCCGGACAACCTGCCGGCTGTCTTGGGACCCGCAACGAACTTAATCAGAAGAAATAGGAGGTACATAGTAAGAAAGCGATTTCAGACTTCCCTCCCTGCAAAGCGGAGACAGCAAAGGAAACGGCCAAGAGGCCAAAAGCTAAATGGATCAACGATCAGGAGACGCCTGACCGTCAAAACAACGGCAAGCCACTAACTAACAGGGGATAAATTAAATACTAACCTAAATTTTACACCAGTAATGTTGGTGACAAAACTTTTTATTATATATTCATAATATAATTTCGTACTTGCGTTTTATGCATGCAAGCAGACGGTTCACCTAATGGAATGTGTTATCACCGCCTATTACCACGACGAAGCCCTTGATGTCTGGAACGCCAAGAGCATCGCACACGCGTTGCCCGTTTTGAGGTTAAGATGTAATACATCTCGTGTCGGTAATTACACTGGCTCTCGAATCCTTCGAACCGAAACACAGCAAACTGCTTCACGTTGAAATTGAAAGGAGGGTGGTACCGACGCAGACGATCTCGCACGTAGATATGTACTTGTTAACTTAAACAAAAAAAAATCACATAAGCTCATTCACCATATATTTATAAATAGCATGAGTGTATTTTGTCTGTGGTTAAACTTTGCATGAGTAATGTGTTTTTGTGTTTAATTTTAACAGGATCTTTTTCTATAAGTAAACGCCAATCAAAATAATTTATTTCCAATAAAACAATAAAAAATGGCATGTGGTTCCATTTAACATAAACAATTTCTTTTAACGACACTAACATTTTATTATCTAATTTAAATTACATACATGTAAAAACATTTAACATTTGAAAAAATTCTGTACAAGATTGTTGTGCAACTTTGATGTAAAATTTGACACTGAATATTTTAATGTGTTTTATTCGTCTGAGTTAATATTTGTTTTTTTCATACAACCTAGAGCTTAATCACTAATAAAAAGGAAAAAATAGGATTCTAGTTTTCGTAAACAAGTTCATTAGCCGCGGTCGCCATTTTGGAAAATTTGACGTAAACAACCCATCCCTTTTTAAGATTTTTTTTCCTTTTTTAATGCAATTAGTTTTAGGTTTTTGCCGAGTCGAGTGAAATTTCAGTTTCTTTCCGAACGTTAAAGTACGATGATGCTGTGGTTATTATTATTGGATTGCGTTAAATTGAACAATGTATAAATATACGTTAATCACAAACGAAGAATCTCTTCTTAAGATGGAATGACTAGGCGGTACTGCAGTGATGACTTACTTGGGAGATAACCTCAAAGAGAAATAAGACGGGAGGACGTGGTAGTTCAGTTTGTTACGTGCCTTGGTCAACTGACCGATCCGACGCGACAGGTCGAGGGTTCGAGTCTCGGGTCGCCGTAAGTTGTAGCTGCCATGTTTCTCAATGTACACGGATAGTAGCGACAGATTCGCAACCTGTTACACTGGGACCAAGCATAAATTTGCAAAATGCGGTGTTTAACACCCCTGCCAACCCCTCTCAAGGGATTACGGCGTGATTTTAAGTTATGTGGATTATGTGAAACCAAATCACTTTGACTACACTTGTATACCCCAGACAAATTTCATTTCCACACAATATAAAATTTAAGGAAATGACATTCCCTTGCGCTTGAGTTACGTAATTTTTATGTCAATTTTATTTTCTGTCAGAGTAAACGTTTGCGGAACACAGTATTTGTCAGGGGGCTGATATTAACTGGTTAATACAATAACAGGATGTATATTAAATTCTGTTGATTAAGGTAAGGATTATAGGCTATATTATGTATTTGCCATAGGAGCAACGGGGCACGGGCCCAGAGCCTCCAACAGTGGAGGCCCCCAAATACAAGGATGTCAGTTTGCAAAGATGGCAACGAAATGTCCTCGTTTCATTGATGAAAATACCTTAAAAGTTTACCAGCCAGCGAATCCCCCGAGGGCCCTGATCCAGCTGGTGCTATGCTGGTGCAATGATAATATGTACAACGTGCAATGTGCAACAATGTGCAATGATAATGGCAACACTGTCATCCATGGTTACCCTGAAGTAGTTCTAAAAAATTATGTCTGCCGGCTTACTTATAAAGAGATAATAAAACGTGTGTGTTTGTTAAATAAAAGACTAAAACACAATATTTAAAATGTATTATGTATGCATAATAAGAAAAAACTAAATTTTCATCCATTGTCAAGTCATAATCCCGCCAAAAACTACTCTAGCTTAACGATTGCTTTGGAAAGATGATTGATAAGGTTGTTTTTGAAGAAATAAACTACAAGTTTTTCGTAAATATTGTAAGTGAAGCTATCCATTTGTAATGTAACATCTCCCTTTTCAAATTAACCACAAGTCAAGTATCATTTGATAACTAACTGTATTTGACATATTCAATTGAATAATAGCCGATCGTGTCCACCGCTTAAACGGGGCTTGACATGAGAAAATAACCGCTAAATCGAATTTGATTGGTTTTAAATGGACTGATAGAGTTTTTCGAGAGGCTCTCCTGGTCAATTTCTCTGACTGGGGTTGAGAAACGTATTCATCTATTAATCATAATTATTGTATACTAGCTTTTGCCCTCGACTTCGTCCGAATAGGTCGAAAATGGTCCTAGGATTTTCAATTACTTATCGTTTAATTTTCGACAATTCACACAATACCTTTATAAATTATAGCCTGTGTTATTCTGACTTGTAAGCTATATTATTGTAAAGTTTCATCAAAATCAATTGAGTAATTTTTGCGTTAAAGAGTTACAAACATCCATTCATCCATGCATTCTTACAACAAACTTTCTCGTTCACAAGATGAACTAAGCATCTATTTTACCCGCGTCTTTGTCTGCGTAGAATTAGTTTTTACTTCTATGGTACCCATTTTTTCGAGAAAAGAAGTGATTGATCTGTCTAGGAGTAACATTGAAATAATCGCACATGTTCACAGAGTTTCATTGAAACGGGTTGGGTTTCATTGAATGTACATTTTATAGTAAAAATTATAGGGCACAGACGGCCACACGTGAATCTTCACATAACAAGCACCAAAGAACGATACAAATTCCAAACAGGTTAGGTCGATCCATGGCCGTTTGTATAACTCCAAATTACAGCGTAACCCCTTCCCCTTACAAAAGGGATTACATACAGAATTGTTTTTCAATATCTTGCAGTCTCGGGACACCATTCAAATCGGAAAAAGAAGTTCAGCCATTCGCGTCGCTGTCAAACGCGAGGCGCTACGATACCCCGATGCTGATAAGTGTGCGTTGCAGTATGGAGTTACAACGGGTCAATATCAATATGTTTTAATCGTATTTTTTTACTACTACCGGTTCGGAATGTTAATTCTACGGAAGAATCCGGCAAGAAACCTCCGTAGTTGCTTTTTTCAAAATTCAAATACAATATTTTCTACTACAACTTAAAAATTTTTAATCATAATAATTCTAGCTACACTCCAACTGTCAATAAGATAAACCAGTGCAGCTAATTAAATTACTTCCATATATCTTTATCCTCTACATAACTTTGCATTTTATAGGAAGCCTTCTTAATTAAAAATTGTTCAACATATTGCTTAAATTTCATACATGATATTTCAGTTACATTTCTTGGTACATATTTTAATATAAAACGGACATAATTTCCAATAAATGACTCAATAGTTTTTGCTAACCTAACTGTAGGGATACGTAATTTATCATTATTTCTGGTATTTATGCCGTGTACTAGCCTATCAGACTCGTTTAGATGTTTCCTTACACACATAATATTGTCAAAAATGTACAGGCGAGTATATCAATTTCTCTTATAGCTCTTTTTTGCAAAATAAATATCGTATCTGTAAGTCGGTCGAACTGATGCGGTGTTGATACGTTTTCGAGATGGTAGGTGTGCTGCGTAATTTAAGTGACAATACTTTAGACTGAATGAAAGTTACAAGATCCGTAACTCGCCTAAAATTAGCCCCCTGCCCCCTACCCCCTAAAATGGGTTTTCCACATTGTTTTTACGTTTAACCTCACTGCGACGTTTCAACCGATTTGTCTGACTCCTCATCTGTCACCGGCCCTAATTGTTTTTGTTCTACAGCTAATTTGTTTTGAATATTAATTCGTAGATTGAATCTGCTCCGCTGTGATTTGTTAAGTACTCGTTAGGGGGAAAGTAATTAATTTTACATTGTGAACGTCGCTGCATTTCCGAGGCCATTTTATGAAGGCTTTTTGCTTGACTATTAATTAATAAATTTAAATCTTTGTAAATAGAATCATTAGATTTTAAAACATGTGGCTTGCTTGACTAGAAAATTCCTTTAAAAAAACTAAATATGGCAAACTTCCTGATTGATTTTTGTTAAAATTCCGTTGAAAAATCATTACAAGGACCTAGTAATTAATATAAAAAGTCGATGGTAAGGGTTCTCACAATTTAGACGAATGTTGTCGGCTATCTTCGGGCCGAAGCATTGAGTTATCCTGCTGAAGGAGGTTCGCTTTTTTCATACAAAACGCGCAAAGCGGCAAACGCACGACAACAGTGTCTCCCATGAGTTCGTGTAGTATTCCTACACGACAGGTAACATACTACAGTGATTTTGTATGAGCATTTTTAATTCCTCATCAATCCGTTAGAGGCGCTTTACAATGATTCATACATATTTGTAGCTGCAGTCGCAAGCGGCAATCGTAGGTAAAACTGGACGGGAACGTCATCCTGCGAAATATTTAATGAATCATTCTTAAATTTGGAACGCAATCTGCGTGGAAACCTCAAATGTCCCTCGATAGTCCGGCTCCCGACCGTTTCTGTGCTAGGTCAGGCTCGATGGGAGGCGGACAGGCATGGCGGTCGAACCTATGTTTTTCGTCTTGTTGCGTTGTCATTGTAAAGACGATACAGTCTGATCGATTTTATAGGGAACTATAGCATAGTAGTCACGGTAAAGCTGCTAAGGCCTCCGGGCCGCAGCACTCGTCGTTTAGAAAGAAAAAAAAGACGATACAGTCTGGTCGATTGTATAAAGAACGATCGCCACGGTAAAGCCGCTAAGGCCTCCGGGCCTGTGGTAAATGGCAGTGATCTAGGATTTAAAATAAAATACACAATTTAAACTTAAATTATGTATTCTGTTCAAAAGTATAAAATAGTATTTTTAGTAAAAGTATTAAACATAATTATTTATTTAATAGAATTTACTTGATCAGCCAATGCGCGTCACTATGTAGCAGCCAGTGATCCGATGTTACTGCTCAACAATAACTACACGACATCTCCCCCATTACACCAAAGTCCATTACACCCCCGGTACCTTATGTCACTGAAATGTTATAGTATCGGTTAAAACAATGGTAACTGTTGGGAGTACAAACAAAATTTAATATCAAATACAAAGGAATACCAAGTGGTATTAGAATGGAATATATCGGATATTAAGAAAAAAAAATTGTGAATTTGATTCGATTTTTTTTAGGAAACTCGTCATTTAGGAAACCATTCTTAAACCTAGTAATTCTTTCCCCATCATATCTAAACTGGTCTATTGAAAAATTCTTAATTGCATTGTCATAATCACCATTTATCATTCTCGATCATGGCTCGCTTGGAGTTTTGCATAATTTCCTCTTTACCTACTTAAAACTAATTACGGGATCGGTGAATTGAGCAATCTTTCAAAGTTAATTGCCTTTTGAGATGTTTTCGTTGGTTACATTTTCGGTAATGAACATTTTGGGTTATGTTTTAATGTAAACAAAATTAAGTTTGGAAAATTATGTCAGATGATGAATGAAATTATTTACTTTTTGGCGTAACCCAGTTAAAATAGATATATAGAAGTTCTAAACAGTTTGACGGCCTCTGTCACGGGTTCGAATCCCGGCGGAGGCGACCAAAACATAACATAAACTCAAGCCGTAATTAATCAATCGAGATGGATTGTTTGTGTTAAATTCCAGTGTGACAGGTTGCGAATCTGTTTCCACTATCCGGGCACAATGAGGAATACAGCAGCGACAATGCACCCAAGACTCAAACATTTCGGGTGATTTACAAGACGAATCATTTGCGTACCGGTCTTGGATGTTGTATTCTTATCTATGTAGTATATACCATATCGTTCCTGAGTGCCTGTGACACAAGATTCTACAATCTTACTGCTAAATCCAGGGCTGTGTTCATTATTATTAGTTAAGTATAATAAAACAGTTTATTTTTTAAGTTCATATTCATTTGAAACTAAGTACTTCGACTTTAATATTTCGTTCACGAATAAGTATTCGATCAGTTTCCGTGTACATTTAGTTTTAAAAATATTCACTGGTGAATAGGAACAATTAGTGCTAAAAAATCTTTTTAAAACAATAGAAGCACAGGTCGCCGACCCCTTCCTTGCCGTTAATAAATAATAAATAACTACAATGATCCATGGAAACCGACAAAGCTAACCTCACGTCGAGTCGCCACCTGGCGTCACTACACATAAAACAATAGCACTGGTACAATGACGGCGACCATTATAAATATATCACCCATGGTTCAAGCTACAGGATGAACGCTTGTTAAAATAATAAACTACAGCCAAAGATAGAACTTTTTTACCTTTACAAAGCATTTAATTACACCATGAGTTTTACTACAGTTGAGTACTAAAGTGATTTGGTATGACTAAACTTAATTCTTCATCGATCCGTTAGAGGCGCTTTACAAAGATTCATACAAATTTGTGACTGCAGTCGCAAGCGGCAACCTTCGAGGTAAAAGTCATGGCAGGCACACAGGCTGTTCTATGAGATCGTCTGGGTTGGTACCACCCTCATTTCTATTTACAACGGGAATAAGAATAAGAATAATTTATTTGCACGAAATATGACCAAACATCATGTTAAGTTTTATAAATAGGTAGTTATGCATATTTCACTTGTATCAAGCATGCAAAATTTCAAGTCAGAGCATTTGTATTAAAATGAAGAAAGATCCTTATTAGAGGTTTTTGTCGTCGAAATATTCTTTAACACTATGATAACATTTTTCAGTCTATATTTTTTTTACATATTGTTATGGATACATTTTTATGGGATTCTGGGAGCTTATTATATATATTTTTATAGACACACTGACACTGAAGTACCAAAACGAAGCAACCTTTTTCATAATAGAACAAACGAATTTCGCGATGTGGACGTTTTACGATGCCCACAACGCGTGGAGGGCAGTTTTTTTTCGATCAATGAGCATTTTATTTTTGAATTAATCACTTCACCATGCGGCTGATCATTTCATGAAATAGTTGTATTACCATCGGGGCACACCCGTCACTCTGTCCCACCGCTGCAACTCCTGTTAACCAGGATCAGGTTCTTCTCTCATTTCTCACTCGCCAACTGCTATCGTGGCATATCTTAATATTACCTAAACGTTTCAAGTTAAATCTAATATTAAATTGCAAAACCGGTAAGCGTGTAGCCTGCACCACACGACCGCAATACAAATAAATACACCCCGTTCTTTAATCATTTGCCTTTGATATCTGGAAAAATGGGAACGAAATAATGAAAATACTAGGCAGCCTAACACAATCTTGGCTTATTATTAAAAACCCTTTGTTCCGTCCCCATGTGACCTCTTTTAGATGCACTATTCTCTTTACACTAACAATAATATACCCCTTTAGTTTATTAAGCGATTTGGAAGTTTTTAAATTTTATATTAATGTATTTTTTTACTGCTTTTAAGGTACTTCATTCATAAAACAAATCAAAGTATACAAAAGTATGACTATTCACTTTTGTATACTTTAGTTGGTATGTTTTATGAATGAAGTAGGAACTTGACTGATACGTTTTATGAATTATGTATCAAATAACTCGACTCAGGCTACAATGAATAACAAAATATCAAAAAAGGACAATGAAATAAGTTCTGCAATGAATTTCAAAACATTGAATGAATCGCCGATGATTTAATTAAAGCAAATTCATTAAGATTCATGTTATAATGCGGCCATTTTATTGTTGCAATTTGCACTATGTAATATCTATCCAGTCCTAACTATATTTCAAGCTATAATTTTTCAAATAGCGGAGTGACTACAGCATCGGGTTATTCAGACAGGGCGTTAAAAGGTTCTTGCAGGGTCGGCGACGCGTGATGCCCCTGGTATTGCAAACGTCCATAGGCTACGGTGACTGCTTACCATCAGGCGGGCCGTATGCTTGTTTGCCACCGCAGTGGTATAAAAAAGACTAAACATTAAATAAAGATCATTCAAGTTGAAAATTTGCAAATGGTCGATTTAAACAAAACTACTGCTATAAACGCTAGACGAGTACTCAAAGTATACTCGTACTTCCTTCATAACATGTAAATTATTTTTCTTAGTTTTTTTTCAAATTATTTTCATAAGTCCAATTCATTTAATTAAATAGCCTTAATAAATATTGTACCTACTTCTTTATATTGTATCTAAAATAATTCTTCTAAAAATAATGTAACCGTAAAAAATATTGTTTGAATACGCATTAAGCATTGGGTACAAACCTCCGTGGTCTTTACAATGCCTCAATTATCTGCTGTTATTGTAATATCTTTATAAATAAAAAATAAATTAAAAAAAGTTATCATCTTCTATATATTTCAACAAAATGTAACCGATTTGTTTAACATTTTCCTGTAATTCCAGGAGGCGGCTGCACCTTCCCCGAGGAGTGGACGGGCACGTGGTTCCAGTCAGGGTACCTCGGCTTCATAGACATCAACAGCACACACATACACTCCAAGGGGGAGTGCGCCGAGACTGAGTCCAGCGACAAGTTCCTGCTTAGAGATAGGTGAGAGACCCTTGAGGTTTTGTGGTTATTTTTTTTTTACGAGCATACAAGCTTTTTTTTTGCAAAATATTTGTGTGTCGTAATAGTAGGTGAGGTAAAGTTTGGTTTCAACATATTTGCCCAATGTCAATGTGCAAATGTCAAACAATTAATTATGGTAAATGATACCGCCTCAATGTCAACGATGACTTTCGAATCAAATGGTTTATTTGCCATATTAAGGTTTTCAACAGATCTTATCAGTTATTAACGTTCTCCTACATTATGCTACATAGTTAAGCATGCAAATATTCAACACAAATTACAATTTAATATTTAAATAAAACAATATGAATATGTAAGCAAATCCATTCATATCAGTGATGTTACGAAATAAAACCTTATCAGCGAAGAATTCCCTTAAATAGAATTAAGCTTTGTGAATCAAAATATCTCCAGTTTGCCTCCCATGAGTTTTACCTCCGATCACCGCTTGTGACTGCAGTTAAAAATTTGTATGAATCTTTGTAAAGCGCCTGTGACGGATTGATGAGGAATCAAGATTACTCATATAAAATCAGTTCAGTAATTCACGTAATCTGACGTGTAGAAATATAGTACGAAATCTTACGAAAAAAGAGCACCGCCAATGTAGAAGAATTATCAACAATGGTGGATTCAGGGGACTAAGGTGTTCATGTTTCAAATGCAACCGAGTTCTTACGAGATAAAAGTTAAAAAGAAATTGTTTTTTTTTTTATAATGGTCAAAATCATAACCATCCTTTGTTTCGCCGTAGTCAGGTAAAAATACACTTCTTTATGTGCGGTGTGTGCATTTTCTACCGTTTTAATAAACACACGCACGCAGTCATTCATTATAAAACACACACACACCCCTTTGTCCTCTCTTTTGTATTTGTTAATATAATAAAAACCTTTAATGGCTTATGTTAATATATAATTCATTTTTGTTTTAAAATTTTCATCATGTGCTGTTGGTTTTATTGTTTTTTTTTTATTTGCAGTTTACTGTTCTCAGCAGTTTTTTAATTATTTTTTTTATTTTTTCAGGAGTGAAGACTGCTACAGATGTATGGTGATACACATTAAACATAGATACGTCTTGCAGTATAAAGAAAGTGAGTAACCAAGATTGATAATAAAAAAAAAACACTAAAATGAGAGAAAATAAAGAACTGCCTATGAATTTTGACTAATGTAAAGACTTCCGATCCGATCGAGGATTCTTATAAGAATTGATTCTTATTATTTGACTGTTCAAAAGATGGCTGACGATTTAAGAAGTTTGGCAGTTAAATCGAAAAAAATAACTTAATACGATAAAAACACTCAAAGAAAATTTTAATTTGTCTAGGTACTTTGGAAGCAATGTTTCATAATTCACTAGTGCAGCAAATAAAAAAATAAAAAAAACAAATTATTGAAAAATCAAAAACCCATACTAACAAGTCACCACTGCATTCCAGCTTTCTGCTCGCCGAAGGAGTCTCTCTCGACGATCTGCGAGTCGATCAGCGGTGATGCCCCTCTGTACTCCATGTTCAGGAAGCAGCCGCCGCCCAAGCCAGAGCCCTGTCCTTTCCACCCCCCGCCCTTCACATTTACTTACAGCCGGTAAGTTTTACTTCAACACCTGTATTCGTATGGACAAAGCATATATTGAGGTCCGCAGTCCCATCTCGAGATCGTTGAAAAATAATAAAGGCCACAATAATAACGCAATCGCGTAAAAAACCTACAGTAAGATTGAAGAATCTTGTATAGGTGCTATGGTATTAACTACATAGATGAATACTACATCGAAGACCGGTAAGCTAAACAATGCGTATTGCAAACAACACAAAGTTCTGAACCCGCCGGAATTTGAACCCAGAACCTTTTGCGTAGCAGCCAGCTGTTAAACCGCGGCGACAAAGAGGCCGTAAATTTTTTTTTAAGACTCACTTGCGATCCCTGACCTATCCTAATTTAAAATTAGCATAGCCATATAAAAAAACTTTATTTATTTATTTGTGTCATACCTACTATTGCCATACTTAAAAAACCTATTCACATTTTTTTTTTCCAGTGGTTCCGGCGACTGCACGAACCCTCCATCCCGTGCGGAGTCTTGCACCGACGATTCGAGGCTGCTTCTCCGGTACATGGCGTGCCCGGACGTGCCTGGCACTGAGAGCAACGGTACACATATTCATTGCCCGATCCATAATAGTGAAGTTTGTTAAAAAAAAGTGCTAAATGTACGGCATAGAAAACACAATATCGCTCTAACCTGGCCAAGAGCTAGGGCCAACATTGCTTATACCTTCATCGTCAACGGAAAAGTTTTTTTTTAAATTTAAAACTTGGCAAGCATTTATCCCCAATCCTGCCTGATGTTAAGCGGCGATGGAGTCATAGGTCGAACATGCCTAATTTACTAGAAAAAATTAGTGCCTTTATAAAAACATTATCAATTATATGGTATTTATAACCCGACTACGGCGAAGCGAAAAGGAGGGTTATATCATTCTAGTTAGATCACAGGCAACCAAGCAGGCAGTAGGTATCACTTTACTGACTAAGTGATACCTACTGCCGCCTTTTGATATGACGACGCCCATCTCACCTTGATCTCCAAGAGCACCGCCAATCTCATGTCCATCATGGTCACCACTCTTCATAGTCATTGACAAATCTAAAGTGATTCAAATACCCAGAACTAGAGCTATTTTTAAAACATTACAGACCTCTTTGCAGACTCCTATTTAAGAGTTTTTTAACCTCAGCTAATAACACATACATAAACTCACGCCGTAATTAATCCCTCGAGAGTGGTAGGCAGAGGTAATACACACCGCATTTCGCATGTTTATGTTGAGTCCCAGTGTGACATGTTGCGAATTTATACCCACTATCCGGCACAGTGAGGAACACTGCAGCTACAACTTACGGCAACCCGAGACTCGAACCCTCGCCCTATCGGGTCGGGTCGATCGGTTAGCCAAGTCACGTAACAAACTGAGCTACCAAGTCCTAATAGTAACATGTTTCCATGCAATAAAATAAAGTCACATTAAAGCTTCGAAGTCAGCCCGAGTGTAACCTTTTGTAATTTACAGTGGAAGAGCTTGTATGCTTGGCAACTTGGAAGGAAGGTTCCACAAGATACCTCGTAGGGCAAATCTCGCAAGTCAACCGCCGCAACAGCATACAGAGCGACGAAGACACCTATAGGTATGTAGAATCTAACACACATTCTTAAAAAATCTAGTAACTTAAGTCTAAAATACACAAATATGTTCGGAATTTAAGCAAAAACATTTTGCTTGTGCTAGGAAGGTCCGCTCTTCCATAACTACATTTCATTTTCTTCCTAGACTTGTTACTATTTAGGTTTTTTTTGCCATGACGTGTGTGCGTGTGTGTATATGCGAGAGTTTGTATGTGTGTATGTATAAAACGTATGTGTTTGTGTAACATACATAATATAAACTCACGCCGAAATCCAAAGGGATTGGCAGAGGTGTTAAACGACGCGTTTGGCATGTTAATTATTCGGGCACATTGAAGAACATGGCAGCTGCAACTTACGGCAACCCGAGACTCGAACCATAGACCTGTCAGGTCGGGTCGGTCGGTTAACCAAGGCACGTAACAAACTGAGCTACCACGTTCTTCCGTTCGTCATGACACGTGTGGAATCAGTCTACTTATTTTATTATAACGTTAATATGTCAGATTCTAAGCTCGCGGAAATTGTGAACTGATTTGACTAAGAATTAGAAAGTTCGAGAGTTATAATGTTATGTTAGGTGTTCCGATTATTTCGGTACGCCTTTTTTTCCATGCGTGTGTTACTAACAAAGAAAATAGAAACAAGGAATAAAACACCTGCTTAGAGGATAATTATTACATTTTACTATTAGCGAGTCACTGAGCTTCAATAAATATGTCTAATCAATTAATTTCCCTCGACTGACCGATTTATTCCGCCTTAATAAAAAAGGTAATTTGAGCTATATCTGTGTTACTCACTACCCTTATACAAACGGTCACACAAAGCTTCACATAAACAAGTGCAATATCAATCCTTATGTTGTGCAACTTAAGAACGGTACAAAGTCCAAACAGGTTAGGTTGGAGTTAGGCCTTGCGTACTATTGCCACCATTTTGTTTGTATCTCTCATATTTCATGTTGTTTTATGTACAACATTACGCTGTGGTCGAAGCAGAGGTTAACCTAGCACATTAAAAAAATTGCCATCTTGCAAAATGTCAAATATAATGTTATTTTTCTGCTGACGCGAGAACACTGCAGTTTTACTACCTGTTACCTTCATATAGACGCCATTTTGATAATATTACTATATTTGCAGATGCTTCATCTACAAAGGGCAGCGCAGTGATAAAAGCATGACTTACTACATAGCGCAGTCCGGTGACGCGACTTGCAACGGTGTCTCATCCCCCACTGATGGGAGCAGAACTATGAGGCTTACTAACAGTAATTGTTTTTTTTTTTAATTTTTGCTCATGAGTTTAAACATAGAAAGAGGTTTAAAAGCAAACTGTTCAGCTGAAGAAGAGTGATAGCACCTATGGACACGACGACGCCCTTGACCGCCATGATCACCGCCAATGCGTTGCCATTTTAATCAGAATTAACTTTCCATGTCCTTTATTAAATTGTCTGGCTTTAATCTGAAACTTAAGTCGGTGTAGAATCGGTTTTTTGTTTCTTCTCCTAGAAGTAATATATACAAAACTGTTATACATTAAGGAAATGTAGCATATGTCCTTATAATGTACCTTTCTTATTTGCCGTATTTATTATTCGACTTGCTTATCTTCCTTTTCGTCGGAAAAAGCAAAGAGCGTTATTCCATATAGCCCCAGTCGTAAAAATTAGTTTTTACTTTTGCTATATTCTCTTTTTTTTTTCTAGGTGACGACGAACACAACCGCTGCCACTTCCCGAGTTGGATAGTGGAGCATCACAAGTGGTTCTCTTTAGACCACACCCATCAGTATCATTTCACTACCAAAAACGCCACTCTTAAGGTATTTTTTTGTTTGCAATCTTTAATAACATTCACTTTAATATAACCAAAGATAACCTACAACAATAGTCTATATGTAGCTGGTACAAGTCCGTGTGGAGTAGAGTTCGAACCCTTATTTAAAAGAAGAAATAGCTCTTATTTTATGATTGCCTCTGTGGCGGTGTAACAGCTGACTGTTACGCAACAGGTCCCGGGCTCGAATCCCGGCGGGGTTGGAACTTTGTGTGTTGCAATACGCATTTTTTCGCTTACCGGCCTTGGATGTATTATTTTATTAATGTAGTATATACCATATCGTTGCTTAGTTCCAGTGATACAAGTTCTTACGATACTTACTGCAGGGCTGAGTCAATGTGTGTGTCGTGATGTGGTTATTATTATACATCAGCTATGAATAACCTCCTTAATACAAACTTACATAATAAAACATTAGATTTAAAGACTATTACCTATATTTTTTTATTATTTATTTACAGGACTTTTCATCCTTTAAAACTAATATTTCTTAATATTTCTTTTGTAACATTCCAGATAATGAACGAAGACGGCTCGTATGAGGAAAAGCGTCTCGTCTGCCACTCTATTTTGGAGCAGAAGGAGAAAAAGCAAATAACTCTAGTCGCTCACGTCACTAGGGGATGGTGAGTACTGTTTCTCTAACCATCATCAGATGACGTCCACTGCTAGACAAAGTCTTCCCCTAAGTATATCCGTACAGAGCAATCCTGTACCGCTTGAATTACACTCATCCAACTTTTGTAATCAAAGGCAAAGTCAAAACATTTTTATTCAAATATACTTGAAATATGCACTTTTTGATCGACATATTTTATACTACCACCGGTTCGAAACGTTATTTCTACGGGGAAGAATCCGGAAAAAAACCTCCGTAGTTCCTTTTTTTCAAAATAATTTGATACCATAAATAATTTTTATTACAATTTGCAAATAAATACAGGTTTCTAAGTATGCACGTAATTTTTCTATAAATTAAAGTTATTGTAAAACTGAATATAATACAAGATTAGCCTTTTAGTATTTAGTTTTATTACGAATCGGTGGTAGATTTAAAATATATTTTAAATCTTTAGCCCATGTTCCTATAAATCGTCTAAATTCTCTCTACACTTTATACATCACTAGCAACAAAGCTGATGGATCACCTGATTGAAATGCCGCCGTCTATTGACACGACGATGCTCTTGACGTCTCGCAACGCCAAAAGCAACAATTCGTTGCCCGTTTCATTCATATTTTCATTAAAAGAAAATGAACATGTGACGTCACACCAGGGGGGAGGGGATTAAAAATTTGACGTATTGTGACAAGGATGGGGTGGGGTCTCTAAAAATTATTTAATTTGTGTGACATAATGTATGAACGGCATCTATGGATAAAAAATAACACTTTCGTGCCTATAGTAACACTGATTCGCTCTAATAAAATTGACGTATTCCCGTTGTCCCCGTTAGTCGTGTCCCCTTTAACGGGAATATCGGCACTTTGTTTAAATTATTAAAAATCATTCCCGTTGTCTATCGCCGTTTTAAAAATATCACAATTTTATTCCTATTTAGACTTTTATAATTAATTTTAAACCTTTTTTCCTAGTGAATCCGGGCACATTTGCCTCAAGTTCTACCGTCGGGACAGCAACGTGCTGGAGCTGCAGCAGGGAGGGGACCTGTGGGAGTCACCGCAAGACGCGTGCAGCGACAATAAGCAGGCGCCTTACATTACACTTATAAGTACGTCTCACCATATATCGACACAGTACTGTTAAACCTCTTTTTTTATTGAATGTATGAGGTTCAATAAAATTTTAAAGAAGAAGCAAAAAATTGCCTCCTACTTCTTTATTTAAGGAGACTAATTGAAATACTTCACTGTTTTATTGATCAAGTGACCATCGAGGTGGAATATGCAGATGTTTGTAGACCATACATACACCTGTGTTACAAAGTTTTATATCAAAAACCCTATTAAAGGTGCTGGTAAAAAAATATGCATATACGAAGTTTTCAAAGTATTGTATTGATGTGTAGAAAGTTAATAATTTATGTTTATAAATACAACTTGGCAAAACAGAGCATGGCGTGGTGACAAGTAGAACTACATATTCCTTACCTGGCAATACCATGTTTCTGTCAAACTCAGAAAAGTTATTGGCTGATCACCGGTCGGCTTCCATTATTTCTTTAACTTCTTTTGCCTGGCTACACCTTCTTATTTCTTATTTCCTTAAATACAAAAATCTGGAGCTGTTGTTTAGTCTCCCCATAACTCGTTGACGACTGAACTCATTATTTTTTACTTTGTTCGCTCTAACAAAGAGAAGGTAAAAAAAAAACAATTTAATGAACAGTCACGTGGCACGTGGTTCGCGGGATCAAGTGGTTACTAAATATAAAAAAAAAAACAATAATAATAATAATAGGTGACAACTGTCCGTTTTGTTTTCAGCGACCAGTGTTCGTTCAACGCGTTGTCCGGCGTCGGGCCGGTACAACGTGCTGCATTCTTTAGCTGACAGAAGAAGGCGCAGGGAACAACTCACTATAGGTACATACAATTTATGATCTAATTCTAGCTTTTGCCCGCGTCTTCGTCCGTCCAAGTCGAAAATAATTGTAAGATTTTTAATTATTTGACATTTATCTTTATATTTTGAACAATCAACACGATATCTTTTGAAATTATGGCCTATGTGTAATTCTGTTTCATTAAATCCATTAAGTATTTTTTTTGCGAAAGAGTAATGAACATCTATATATCCATACAAACTTTCGCATTTATGCTATTAGTAAAGATATTACCAAATGAACCTTCAAGATTTTGGATGCTTCAATTGCTGTCTCAGCAAATGCTGGAAGAGAAGTCTGAAGCCCTATTTCTTCCGATCAATTTTGTCGCGGGTCCCAAATTCAAATCGTTTATTGCTTGTCACATTACTATGGGTACAAAAGATGTTAATATAAATAGGTATACATGTGACACCCCGTAAGGGCGTGGCAATAATATTTACTAAATGTTTTAATAAAACTATAATATAAAAGATACAAAATGTGTTCCTTTAATATCACTTGACATTAAAAGGAGACACTGATACAACGGAAAGTAGGAACATCAACTTAATCATTAAAAAATTCTTCTAAATTATAATAGCATTTATTACATAGGAATGTTTTCAGTCTTTTACTAAATTGCAAAGGAGTTTCTAAGTTTTTGATATCGTTTAGAATATGGTTATAAATTTTTATTGACATAGTGTGAGGAATAGACGTACCTAATTGTCATGGTATCTAGTTTACACCGGCACACCGGTTATGGTTACACCGGCACATTTACATTAACGAATCTTGTATCGCGGGCACTAAGCAATGATATGGTATAAACTACACAGATAAGAATACAACATCCAACACCAGAAGAAGAGATGGATTAATATAATGATGAAGTTATTTTATTTCTTTGTCCACTCTATTAGGACATAGAAATACAAATACAATTTATATTAACATAACATTTGTTTAATACAAATAAAATTTGTATTTCAGGTTCAGGAGAGTCCCTTGAAGTCCCCGCAGCTGCTGAATGCGTCCCTGGTGACTACAGCGGTGCGTCCATTGGATGCGGCCCTGGACAAGACACTATCGAATTCAAATCATCATGCGCATCTACTGGTAACATCCCTTATTTTATTTATAGAGTTAAAAAGATGGAATCTTTTATGGAGTAAAAAGGCCAAGTGTGAGTCGGGCTCGTACATGAATGGTTCCGTACTATCGTACAAGATTAAACAATATGTATTAATCCAATATTTTCAAAAAATAAATAAGAGCAAATAATTTTGCTAAATTACGTTTCATGTATGTTTTTTAATTTTTTATTTCTGTTTTTAGTATTTGTTGTTCAATTGTTGTTGTATCAATTCAATTTATTCAATAACAATTTACATTGTGTCTGAAATTAACAACCTTCTTATTATCGTCAACAGAAATAGACATTCTGTGAAAGTTTCTAGCTATTTTGGTTTATGAGATACAGCCACATGAGATAACGGAGGCTTAGTAGTATGGTCCCGTTTTCACCCTTCGGGTAAGGAACCCGAAAAACGGTTCGATTGTAGCCGAGTTTTCCGTCAATTCGTACAGCATAGTGATTGAGTATTGTTTCATTTGTGCCCGTCTGTACCTGTAACAATATTTATTATTAATCTTTCCCACTTATTTGTATGTTCGACTTCGTTGTTGTAAGGATCTATTATAGCTTACCTAAAACCTGCCTTTTTTTAGAACTGCAATGCTTCGGCAGCTGGGAGTCCGGGAGCGTCGGTTACGTGGTGGTCGGGAGAGGACCGACTCGCGGACACAAACACTGCCTTGTCTACACACATCATTATAAGAACGGTGAGTTTAAGTGATACAAAATAAGAAGTGCTAACTAACTTCTTAACACATCGTTAATTTAATCAGCTGTCAATTCACTATTAATTGTCCATTGATTTGTTTAAAGCTGATGAATTTGAATTGAACTGACATCACTTATTCTTAGGATTTCTCTCTTAGAATATAGTATAAATTAACTGAAAGGTGTTTTTAGATAGAATTGTTAGATGTAGAAAGCAGTGGCGTAACTAGGGGTCATGGTGGCATGCAGGTCCCGAGTCTATAGGGCCCCCGACGCGAGCAGTAGAAGGGCCCCCTCGGGATGAAGACCTAAATAAGTGCCACATTCTAATTATTGGCCAAGGGCTCCGGACGGTACTGTACATTGGAAAAAAGCATGTACCAAACGACAACCCATAAATCTTCAATCCAACATATACATATTTTTTCATCAACTTTTATATAATTTCAGACTCTCACGGCAGTAGTCTCCAGTATTTATCCATGAGTGCTGTGATGCAGTCCTGCGACAGGACCATCATACCGGGAGTCAACGGTGACCGCGCCTACAACCTCACCATCAACGGTAATTCTTACATTTACCAGTAAATCGGGTTCAGCGCCCGTTCAAAAAAATGTAATTTCAATATAAAATATAATAATTTCTGTTGGCGTTAATGCTTACGGAAAATAGGTTTTCTCTAAGCGCCCTGCTGCAACTTCTTCTACTATACTCGTATTAATAACTCCATGATCGCGATAGCTTTGAAAAGCTTCTTTTAACAATTAATGCTAAATCCAAGGTTATCCTTTTTCGCTCATAAATTGTATTTCTTTTCTTTTCAGGAACGTGCGAGCAAAGTAGCAAGTACAATAGCTTCGGCAACAGACTCGCGCCGGCGGCCATCTTGCTAACGTCGCTCCTACTTATAGCGGTCAGATGATAACTCTGCTGAATAGACACGTATCCGTTCCCTTTCGGAACTCTAGCATTTTTAAACGTAACCACAACTGTCAAAGTCAGCTGTCAATTCTTTTCTGCCACGTCCCCATCCTTTGTCTGTGGTCATAGTGCGCTTTGGATTGATGAATTCATTCAAATATTTTAAATGTAAAAGTAATTTATTCTGTATTTCCCTTTTCTAAGGTAAAAAAAATTGCTAAAAAATTAGCAAATAGGATAAATTTTGTCTCGGGAAGAACAAAAATGTTTTACAAGACGTAACCGTGGAATTTGCATCGAAATCTGTTTAGCTTTTTTTTAGATGTTTCAGATAAACATACAGACAGCTACTTTTCCATTTAGATATTAGAATGAATGAAGGCTTTAGAGGCAATCTGTAGTCATCAAAATTGCAAGGGCTTAATAAGCGAAGATAAATTTAAAAAAAACTTTTCCCCTAATATGGCCATAGGCCTTTTAAATATCAAGAAAGACTTTGACAGGCACAGGTGTTATTCAAATATATTTTTTAAGACACGTAGCTAAAACAATTAACTGTACCATTTATAGGGACTTTACTAGAATTTTCTATCGTTTTTTCTCCTTTCTTGTTACAAGATGATCGTCAAAATGGCGGGACCATGCATATTTGCGAATCATTAAAAGGTTTTTCTTCCTTTTCATTGTTTAACAATAAATACAGCAAATTTATTATTGATTATATTTAAATGTAAAGACCAAACTTGTTTTCTATCAAAACAGCTGATTAATGGCAGCCATTTCTAATTAATTTGACATTTCATTTTTTATTCCTAGTGAGGCACTGGCAGCTTATTACAATCAGTTTTTATTGATTAAAAATTTAGTTCTAGGTTAGGCGGGAAACTGAACAATGTTAAAAGAAACGAAATAACGGTGATCATAATGTAAATAAAAGATGGTATAATGGAGAAATCTACTTCTAATCAAATGTTACGTATGTAATTTAATTGTATTAAAAAAAAAGTTTAATTTTAAATGGATAGGGCAGTGATTAAAAATCTTAATTACTTATTTATTTTTAGAAAAATGCGCTTCGAAGTATACATTGCTGTGTGCGTTGCAGATCTCGTGCTGTACGTTTTGGTACTTTTTCACATTTAGAGACCGATCACACGAAGCTTATTGTCAGCCGCCGATTGTGAGTCGTGAGCGCTACTTAAACGAAAGTTTTTAGTTGCAATATAACTTTTGCAGTAAGTAATCCGCCGGCTGCCAATAAGCTTGGTGTGAACGTGGCCTTTTTCTATTTAAAAGCTTTCATGACAAGGTACTAAAATGTACTTATATTTACGAAGACCGTAGGTTTGCGCGCAAATTAATATACATAAGATATTAGTATAAGATAAATAGATAGATAGAATATAAATGTAGGTGAAATTGTATGCTCAGAGTAATTTTTTGTGCATGTTTTTATGACGTCCAATCTATTTAAAAGATTTTTTTAATAAACAACCTTTTTGACGATCTACAGTACAACTCTTGTCTATGGATTTTGTTTTTAGAAGTTTGTCTTTTATTAAAAAAGGAGGTTATATGACTTATGAAAATATTTCTATTTGATGGGTTGTTTTACGTTATGTACATGTACTTGTGGCTATGTCGTATTTGGTAGTATTTATTTACTGTTAATTTTACGGGCATGATTATTTTGTTTCTGCTTTTTAAAACTTTTCACCTTAGTTTTCGCAGTCACGCTCAAATTTTCTGATGACTGAAGACAGATAAAGAAATAACTGGAAAATGTTCTTTGAACATTCATGTCGATTTTTATTGTAATTTTTAAGAATGTTTGTCTTTTTTATAACTGATTATTCGAAAGGAATTGCGTATTATCAAAACCTCTACCTTTTTATACCCTTACGGTAAGCTTTTTAAAAAAAGTTAAATTTGACAACTTAGAAAACTATCAATCATGAAAACATTGACCAATAGTAGACTTAAAATGTATTTGCTCATGCAAGAATATAGTTTGAAATTTTATTTGTGATAAAAATAATTTTAAGGTAACATTATTATATTATAATGTAAATATGTAATAAATCCGAGTTCCTGACAGCTATTTTTCATGCAATTTAGAAATGTACTCTTATTTTTATAATTTGTTGGGTCTTTCATTAAAAAGTTTATAAAAAGCAGGTCCATAAAAAATAACCTGGCCTTGTTTTTTCAACTAACCAGTGTCTATGAAAGGAGTTTTAATAAGATTAAGTTTTGTTTGATTTGTTAGCGAGAGATGAGTATGTATAGTGACTTATAATGTTTTTGGTATGTTGCAAGTTTTTAATGTTTTATTAACGTCTAGCGTATTCAAAAATAACTTAAATATTTAGCGAGTTATTTAGTTTATCATTATGTTGACTCCGTGATCGTGGTGCTTGAATACCATCTGATACCAATGACCAATAGAATCATAATTGCGAATTTTGACAGATGTCAAGATCCTTTCAATTTTTTTTACTATAGTTCCATTGCACTGGCATTGAAATATTCTTATTTATGCACTTGCAGCATATTTGTTTAGATGTCAAATGTCACTGTCATAATTTCAACTATATAATAATTTTGTCACCATTTTGTCAAGGTTTTTAAATAGTAAATACACACACACATCTCTCGTTAGCAATAATATTACATATGTCGATGCTTGCCTACCAATCAACCTAAAGTAAAATATAATATTTATAATAATTTAGCCAAAACTATCTGTATATACACAATCTGTAATGTTATACATATAAAATCAATACATAAATATATATGTATATTAAAAATTAAATGCATTTTCAATAAATTACAGGACGAAAAGTATTAATTTTTAAAATATAAAAAAATAACTGGGGATAATAAATAGCGTTAGATTATATTATAAATAATGAATAATATATTTAAAAATGTTTCCAAGCAGCCATTTTTACATTGTTACAAATAAGATAATGTGCACAAGATGTTAGTTATTATGAATTCACATAGAACTTACGACATTTAAAGCTGTATGTATCTTTTCCTTTCGGTTTTAATTTGAATTTAAAAAAAAACTATTAAAAGATTTTCACGATGTGAATAAAACGCACTGAAGTTTGTATAATACTAAAAAAACTTATATGGAATTGTAATTTATGAAAGCTTGTAAATATTTTATGTTTTTTCGTCGCTAATTTATAGGTGGTAAATGTTTTTGCGTATATAAATTTTTCTTTTCGCGCCGAAACGTCGGCCATTTTGTATAAATAAATTTTTAATTATATGTCGCAGCATATTTCCTTTTATCAATGCCATGGGATACGATATGTAACTATTAAAATGTAAGCCTCTTATTATATTTTGATTACTGAAATATAATTGAAAATAAAAATTATTCGTTTTATTTACGTTTTCTATTCAGTTGTTAATAGAAATTCCTTCTTACATAACTTGTTCGTCTGTTTCTATGTGAAAGGAATAAAAAATTAAGCCGACGTGATATGATTTGATTATGACTTTTTTTTTCTTGTGTCGATACTTCTTTATAGACCTTGTGACGATGTAGTCGTCTCTCTGGGTCAAATACCTAACTAATAGTGAAATACCAGATATTTGCCGGTGAAAGAAACTGTCACTGCTTGTGCAAGCCAAGACCTGAATCGGGATAGTGATAGAATGTACATAAATACCTTGACTGCGTCCTTGATCGTCTTTGGAACAGGCGTGGTCCAGGAACAACTCCCGAAATTATAAGCCGGCCGGCGATATTTCACTCCCCGAATAAAGATAAAGATATTTATTTGTAAGACATGTATTTGATTTTCGTGTTAGTAAGATGTTAGTAATTTACAATAAAGTGTCAACAAAATTCTGCCATGCAGGCGTACAAATGTCAGTGGGACGTAATATTATTGAATCAAATTGCAATCTAAAAAATTATTTAGTATCTATAAAATTTATACAATATATTAAATATATATTTAAAATAATAAATTACAACATCCATAAATAACTTTTATTGTTTTTCAAATTGTATATGGTTTACAAATTCCTCAACACTATAAAATCAATTTTTCAACAGCCATTTGTTAAGGTTTCTCTTTAAAATATTAAAAGGTCGTCCTTTAAAATCATTTGGCAAAAGATTAAATACCATATACATTATTTTTCAATAGCATGTTTGGTAAAGTGTACAAATGTTTATTTCTAGTCGTTCTTTGGATCCATTCAGAAAGTTTTATAAATAACTTTTTTAGTACAAATATATGTACGTATTTCTCTAATATACATACAGGGTAGTGGAGGTATTCCTAGCTTCTGAAACAGAGGTTTACAGCTGTCCAAAAAGTGTGTACTACATACAACTATTGCTACACACATTGCATACTACTATTGCTGTAATACAATTGTTTTTGAGCTTTAAACGCTCTGCTCATGTCAACCGAATTTCCCCTTAATATATATATATATATATTCAGTACAAATACTTTATCTGGAAAGAGCACATCAACATGGTTTGTGGTAGGCTGGACCGTTTCGTTTTTGCTCTGAAAAAGTTAGCGGAAACAGTATCTCAAGAAACAGCTACAACTGCATACTATGGGTATGTTTATTCAGTACTAGTTTATGGTCTAACCATATAAAGTCTTTGTCTACCATTACTCTTAGAAACTTTGTATTATAATGAAGTGGTCATTATTGTCATACGTTACGTTTATTTTTATTGGTAAAGATTGGTATGTCTTAAATACTATAAGTTTTGTTTTATTTAGATTTATCTGTAGATTATTATGTTTAAGCCAATCAATGATCTTGTTTAATATTTTAGTTATTTCATCTTCAAGTGTGTTTTATTTTTTGATTTGAATAGAATAGTTGTGTCATCTGCGAAAAGAATACATTTATTTTTTGTCATGTCTGGTAAGTCGTTAGTATATAAGAGGAAAAGAAGCGGTCCGAGAACGCTTCCCTGAGGGACCCCTACTTTGTTTGGTGAATCAGAGGAGTAGTACGTAATATTCACGTTCCGTTCACAAATTTTTGTGAATATAAGTATGACCTTATCCAATCATTCGCCTGGCCGCGAATACCCTAATGGTCTAATTTATCTAATAAATTGTCATGATCTACAAAATCGAATGCTTTAGTCATGTCTAGGAAGACTGCAGCAACATGTTCCTTATTGTTTATAGCCTCTGTTATTTCTTTGACAAGATGAAAACATGCCAAAGTAGTTGAGCTATTACGCCTATACCCAAATGGCTCTGGTTTTTAAATATTGTTTTTAGCAATAAAACTGTTTAGACGCTCAAACATGACCTCAAATATTTTTGAAATTATAGGAATTAAGGCAACCGGTCTACAGGTATAATTGTTCATGTCTGATTTATCACCTTTCTTATGCAAAGGTTTGACAATAGTCCGTTTTAATCGACTAGGAAATTCACCTTCCTCAAACGATAAATTTATTAAATCTGACAGTGGTTGAGAAATTTCTTTTGCACATGACCTTTATGATCTTTGTACTGATTTCGTCGTATCCTACCGAATTCGTATTTTTCAGTTTGTTAATTATTTTAAAAAAATCATTTGGGAGTGGGAGTGAGAAAAATTGTCATAATATTATTAAATTCAATTTTATTTAAAGTATCTATTTTATTGTTATTATTCTTAGTCAGGTTAATGAAATAATTATTGAAATATTCCACAATTGTTTGTATGTTTTAATATGTATCCGAATTTCTTTTATGTCATTTTGTGTTTGAATATTACAAATATTGTTTTTTATTATGTTCCAAGCAGCTTTACACTTATTAGCGTGGTTGTCAATAATTCTTTTTAAGTTTTTTTTTTTGGATTGATTTATACAATTTCTTAATATTCCTGAGTATTTCCGATATTTTGTGATCAAAATATTTGTATTAACCCCCTCCCTTCTTTTCGAATTTAGGTAAAGTATCCTTTTGACTAAGATTTTCTAATACCCTTTGTCAACCATTTATTATTATTAGATTTTATTGACATTTTTACTATGATCTTCGGACAACACAAATCATGAAATAATATAAATAAATTATGAAAAATTACAAATGAATAGTCTAAATTATGAATGTCATACATTGAATTAAATTTGATTGCTGATAAACATTCTTTCAGTTTATTAAGAATAGCGGAACAAGTTTAGCACTATTACAGAATACAGTCCACACGAATTTGCAACGGATTGCTACGATAATTTTAGATTGTTACGATAATGATGTGGAGGCAAAGGCTTTCGCTCCGCGTGAGATGACGCTTCGATCAGTTCTCCCCGATGTTGAGGGTAGGTAGGTATGGTCGGTAATGTACACTAGCTTCATCTAACAAGATGCGCCACACTACCACAATCAAGCAAAGCCTTCCCAAGCAATGATGTGAAATAAAATCAGGCATTTTACTATTTAACCTAACCTTAATAATATAACAGACATAGTTAAAGGCTATGATGAATTTAAAAATAAAAACAGCAAATTTAAACCAAAATTTTATTATAGAACCCCTATGCCAAAATTTGGGACATTTATAAAAACGAAACACTTTGTTTTGGGTAAGTAGGTATTTTAATCCAATAAAAATATTAGTAACAACCTTTCAGCGGGTACTATCTATACCGTATCCTAGTATCGTATATAAAACTAAACCGTGACAATATTAACATTGTAAAACACCACATAGTCCAAATTACGAATCTAATAAAAAAATTCAAGGACGGAAATTTTCAGCTACTGAGACCTACTGTGTGCCCACCGTGAGTTTTATCTTCGATTGCCGATTGCGACTGCAGTTACAAATTTGTAAGAATCTTTGTAAAGCGCCTCTAACGGATTGATGAGGAATTAGATTTCTTAGTACAAATCACTAATCTATGTTACCTGACTTATAGAAAAACTACATGAACTCATGATACACACACAACAATAATAAAACTGTTATGGAGCTAGCTAAAACTTAAAACTGGAATCTAACCAACCAATTTTACAACTTCGTTTTCATTCTTTTATATTTATTTTATTTATTACACTTGTATAATTTGTTAAAATTACATTTCCGTTGGCCCCGCACTAGGGCTAGCCTGTATCGCGGGCGACCGGCCTCACAAAGCAAGTTCAACTAATATAACATTTAAATTGTGAACGGCAACAAGACAAGTGAACAAAACAGAATAATACTAATGATTGTATTGTTTAAAATAATATATATATTGTATTATTTACTTATTAGCTAAATCAGATTCTACCACAGTTTCACGATTCGATTAAAATTTCACTCCTTAAAAATCCTTTTTCGACGAAGCCTGATTTGTCGAATTTAATTTCGGTGAAATGTGGAAGAATCTCTAGCTAAATCAGATTCTACCACAGTTTCACGATTCGATTAAAATTTCACTCCTTAAAAATCCTTTTTCGTCGAAGCCTGATTTGTCGAATTTAATTTCGATGAAATGTGGAAGAATCTCTTAATCAACTTAAAATTATTTCGACATACAATAATTAAGATTGAGCATTCCTTTAAGGTTGGAAACCTTATTAATATTAGAAAATACATATTTATTTAGGTATCTTGTAAGTGTTGTGCCTAACCTAACCTAGTTATTTAAACGAAAAAAATTATGCTGTATTCGTTGAAAATTATTGCCAAAAGGTATGAATTCACGTACTGGAATTAACTTCGAAATAGCCAAGAACATACTTATAAGATCTGGCTTTAGTCTTCGCCTTGTATAAGGCGGAAAGCGTCTAGAATTAAAAGTGAAGATAATTTTTAGTAATAAGAATATGATCACTTATATTTATAAAACCATTTCCGACTTAGGTATTAAATAAAAATTGGTCATATCTATAACCTACGGGCAATTTTAGATTTACCGTAATAAATCATCTTTTATTTTTGTAGCTTCCAGTCGAATGTCCCTTTTGAAAATTAAATGTCACCAGAACTACAAAACGTCACCCAGTGGCGTGACTAGCTCGCCCGAGACCGTGGCATTCTATATATTTAATGTAAGTCGCTCTTTGAGGGGCCGTTATACCGCTCCCTTCCCCCCCCTTTAGGCTCGTGGCCTATGGCATTTTTCCGCGATGCCATCCCCTACTTACGCCACTGATGCTAACATAACCAAATACGCACACAATCACAATAATTACACAAAATAACATTTGTCATGGTACCATGGTGGGTCTGTGCGGTAAGTTTTAATTATAAATACAGTTGAAGGTATTCCGATAGTGAAATGGGGCCAGTTTGCTTGTCATTAAGCAATACTACAGAATTATAAAGGCCCTAAAAGACAGGCATAAGCACAAATAATCGTTTCCTTTTATGAAAATGTTTACAGCACATAGACAACTTCTCAATTTTTTTCAAGATGGCCGCTTAACTCGCTGTTCCCTTGGGCCGAGTACCATATTATATAATGTAATAGAATTCTTTTCAAATTTAACATGAGAAGGCGAGAGATAACTTTAACAGAACTATAGAAAATACTGCCATATATAGATAGGCATGTTACATTACATTAAAACTATATACCAACTCATATTTATAAAAATGAGTACAGGATGTATATAACGGGTGCCACCCAACCGCATTGAGTCATGTTCAGGCCTATGATGCAAGCGAACACGAACCAGAGGAAGCCGACCATCAGAATCTGCCAGATTATATGCACGAGGTGTAAACTGGAACAAAAAAAAATTTCATATTATTATTTTCCTCTCTATATGGGCGAAGCATTGGCGTTTTTCTTGGCCTAAAAAGTATTTTTTAGTGCTTTTGACTGTTTTTGAATTTTTAAATTTGTTATTGAGAAATTTGTAAGCCATAAGGAAGGTATATAGACACACATATAGCTATCAGGAATAAAATTTATAATCTATAAGACCAATGGATTACCAAATTCTTACTTATATTACTGTAGACTTATTTTTAATTGTCTGTGATTTTAATTTATCTGCTATTTTAATTATTAATTTCTGTATATTCATGAAATTTATTTTGTTTTGTATCTCAATTGAATTTGTATGATGTTTTTTTATAATTTTTCTGAATTTTTATTTTTTGTGCATGTACCTAATGTTATGTTTATTCTATCAGTGGAAACATGATTGGTTTATGATTTATTTAAATTATTATCATTTAAATGTTATTTGTTTATAGTGTTTCCTAAATATATATAAATAAATAAATCATTTGCAATGATGGAAGGCCGATGTTTAAACAGTCGGTCACAAAATCAGTCAATAAGACTAGGAGGAAATATCGGCCCAATTATTATTGGTCGTATAAAAAGTCATACACACATACATACATACACATCCACACAGATACTCCTATATACATATATTATACGTACATCTACATATACCATACATAGGAATCCACTTTTGATCCTAGTCAACATGAAAATTCACTTACATATTGTCTTTGCTCCTTGCAGCCGCCAAGTTGGATTCTTTCTCCTTAGATAGATATCTCCTCACGCCACGAGTTAAATTAATGAAGTATTCTTTCCACTGTAAGTAAGTAAAATATTATTTAAATCTTCAGCTATGATGACTTAATAGTTTACTTACAATTCACTATGGGTTATAAAATTTCCTAGAGCCAACTTAAAGGTTATCTTACTGACTACGACTGATGATGTATTTTGTATGTAATTGTAATGGAAATTTTGGATAATGAAAATAAATTGTGCGTTGTATTAAATTTAAAAAAATCTCACCTCTAAAGTGGAAATATCAATGAAGAACAGTTTCTTATCGGTGCTGTTAAGTTTATCGCTTAGTTCCCTCGTGTTCTGGTTGTGGAAGCGCCACTGGTTGAATATGAAATGTTCCAGTCGACCCAATGAGTTCCAAACGTTTTTATGCAACCGGAATAGTCTGAAATATAAAGAAGATAGTGTTAATTTATTTCTTAGCTGGAAAACAAGTTAAACACAAGTTTAATAGAATGTCACCTGTCACCTGGTAAACCCAGAAAGATAAGTAAATGCGTATGTTGTGATTCTGTTCAAAAATACATAATCACAATAACTATATGCATGTGTGTGTGTCGTGTCTGATATCATTAGATACATCTTTATCTTTGATGTAATTAATATTTATTTTAATTCTTCAATATATGATTATTTATTTCCAAGTCACATAATTAAAACAATTTCTTGAACGCTCAATGTTGCTTAAGCTGAAATCGAGTCGAAATCGTGATTCGGTCAATAGTTCACTCGACGACAATATTTCGACCGATCGTGATTTCGGCGGTTTGTGGAAATTCGAATAGTTTTTTTTTTTTGTGGTTGATCAAGTTTAACCTAGTTTATACTTACATAGGTCTCCCACCAGTGAGTCGAAGTAGCATGTCCAGTAATATAGCCGGGAAGAAATGGATAAATATGGCCGACAGTTTAAACATCCACAACGACGACACAAACTTAAGGTGAGGGTACCTGTCATCAAAAATAGAATTTTCACTATATATATGCCTCAAGGTTTTCGTTCCCGATTTAATAAAATATTTTGAAAGTTTCGCAGTATTTCACAATAGGGAATATTCCTAACTTTTATTTTTATTTTATTAAAATTGTATCTATACCACATAATTACACAAATCTGACAAGATTAATTAAATTATCTAAGTTATAAAAACTTGAAAGTCGTCGGTTAGACAGAGACATCCGATATGTCAAATACTACGGTCGCGATACAACTTCAATAGATTTATGAGCGAGATAGATATGTGTTAACGGTTTTATTTCCCTCGATTAAATAATCATGTTTCAAGATTATTCGCGATTATCTGTGTATAAGCTGACCATATTTACAATCATTCGGTTACGTACAATTTATATTTATTCATCCAAATAAGTACCTACAATCGTTACCAATATCAGAACGTATAACATAGAATTCTATTTTTGCCGATAAGCAAAAAAAAATGCTGTGTTTCAGTTCGAAGGATTGGAGAGCCAGTGTAATTACCGGCACGAGTGGTATAACATCTCTACCTCTACATGGGCAACGCATCGGCGGTGTTAGCGTTGTAAGACATAAGAGCTTCGTCGTGTACATAAACGGTATCATTTTCCAACAGGTGAGCCGCCTGCTTGTTTGCCCATAACGTTGTGTAAAATCACGAGTAGTCTTACCACACAGCGCTTTTGAGTGGATGTTGGTGCAAAATGACGTTTACATCGTCCTCTATGGACGCCCAGGTAAAGGGTTTCTGAGTTGATGATGAACAGTGGTACACTGACAGGCCAGAGCTGTGAAGAAACAATAATAAATAAATAAAGAGAACATTACAACTCACACTTCGACTCAGCCAGGCAATAAGATTGAAAAATGTTATGTCGCAGAGACGCACGTATGGGATATACCACATTTATAAAAATACATCCAGGACCAGGACATGAAGCAATTTCTCTTAAAGCATAAAGTTTATTTTTTATCAAATTGCAAAAAAAAAAAACAAGTTCGTTTATTCTTTTTTATAATAGGCAAACTTTTGACCGCATCGTCAAATTGAAGCAAGGGCTGGTCGCTGTTTTATTTACTTACTTAGAATCTATTATTAAGTATTAGTAAGTTCAGTGGTGTAACTAGGGGGTGGCATGGCGGTAAAATGCCAGAGGCCCCGAGCCTAAACGGCCCCGTCGCGAGCGGTGTAAGGGCCCCCTTGGAATGGAGACCTGTTTTTTCTCCATTCCCTCCATTCTTTTGATTTGCCATGGACAAAGCATATAGCAAACGGCATCCCGTAAATGTTTAATCCAACATGTATATTTCATTTCATCATAAATTTCAGTATTTATCCATAAGTGCTGTGATGCAGTCCTGCGATTGGACCATCATACCGAGAGTCAACGGTGACCGCGCCTAGAACCTCACCATCAACTGACCGAGGGTGGGTCTAGTTACGCTATTGAGTAAGTTTGAAAGTTTGGGTGTAGGTAATCTTCGAAAACAATTATCCGATTCTATACTTTCTTTGACCAATATAAAAAAGTTTATCTTACTTATTCTTAGCTGCCTGCCAACCAGCTACTAAGAGCTGGTTAGCAACCACGTCTACTGGTATATAGTCGGCGACGTTCTCCTTTCTGATCGGCAAACGACGGACGACACCTGAAAATAATGTAGGCATAATGAGCTTTGCTCGCTTCAAGAGCGTAGATTTCTTTTTTTCCCCTCAGTCCGAACAAAAAGCATTTTTAATGTTAATCGACACAAATTATGTGACTTATGTATTATAATTGATACGGCGGTGCCTTTGACACGCCTTTGGTGTCTGACAAGCGACATTTTGATTAAGATTAAATTTTAAATTTATCAGCCTACTGGAAAAGTATCAATAATGTTAGTTTCTGATTAAATTAATGAAACTAAAAACTGAAAGGGAAGTTTACCTTTACTGGCTCCCATCATGAATCCCTGAGGGCCGACTTTGGAGCACGTCCAACCAGGTACTGGTTCTTTCCATGCTGCTACAACTGCAAAATATTAACAATCATGAGTAAGTCAGTCGAAAGACACCTACTGCTGAACAAAAACCTCCCTTAAATAGTTCCAACCAATCAGAGCAATGTTCACCAAAAATAAAAGAACGGTACAATAGATATTAGATACACACAGAGTACAATACACACACAGTACAGTACACACACAGTACAGTACACTCACACAGTACAGTACACTCACACAGTACACACACACACAGTACAGTACACTCACACAGTACACACACACACAGTACAGTTCACTCACACAGGACAGTACACTCACACAGTACACACACACGCAGTACAGTACACACACAAAGTAGAGTACATTCACACAATAAAGTTACGATACAGTTTTTCCCGTAAGGACAGGTCGATTTGAAGTAGACTAAATACAGCTGTGTGAAAGGTATTCAATGAAATATTTTATTACTTGAAAGGCCTATTAGAGTTATCATATACTCGTATTTACAAACAATCTCATCAAAATTTTCGCCGTGGCATAGAAAGAACAGCAGGAAGAAATCCTCTGTCCCAAATTTTAATAACACTTTCACTGTAGTAAGGAACATAACAACATAACGCTGTACTCGAAGCAGAGGGCGCCATAACACATACTAGTTATGCTTCTGGTTCATTTGTTAAACGCGTTACTCATACCCATAACGATAAGTTTCAAGACATTGATATTTTTGCTTGTTCAATACAAAATTTTAACATCCAAATATTTAAAAAAATTGAGCCGTACACATTGTACGCATTCTAAATTCAAAATTGTTTTTTTTTGTAATATTTATTCATGTACAATCTCAGATGTATTAGTGTTTGTTTGTCTCGCTCTGCCTGTTGATTTTTAGTCTGTGGAAACTGTTTTTGGTTAATGTTTTGTCATAAAATTGTTTTTAATTAAGATCATAAATGTGCAACTGTTTGATTCCCTTAGTAAATAAATAAATAACGTTAAGAAAAACGTTTTAAAGTAGAAACCTCTAAAATACTACATATTATTAGGGTTTTATTACAACAATTAAAAAGAGCCTTTACTCTCTGAAAGTTTAAAAATATCCGCTAGGGAGGAGCAACAAATTTATTGTATCCATATGACAACAATGTAAATATGTTCCCTCTCGCCTAGCTGTTCGCTGTTCATAGCGGTTTTTAGCGAGAAAAATTAAGGATTACTTCCTCTTTCTTGTAGGCCACACAAGTAGGTTTTTGTTATATTTAAACTTATCCTTAAATATACTCACTCATGCTTGGCCTGACGATGGTGCAAGGGAACAGGTCTGCGCATTTCACCAGCTCGTGCTCGGCGAGGTGCTTAGTAAAGGTATACGTGTTGGGGTGGCTCTTCAAGACTCTGGAACAATTCAGAGATTTAATACTTGAAAATACACATAAGTAAATATATTAATACTCTCTTAAGGACTTTCTCATTTTTAGGATTCTAGTCCCAAAGGGTGAAAAACGGGACCCTATTACTAAGCCTCCACTGTCCGTCTGTCTGTCAGCGGGTTGTCTCTAATGAACCACAGTAGTAAACCAAATACTAAAAACATAAAGATATCATAAATTAAAGAAAACAAGTGATAAGTGATTTCCTTCTTGATCTTGTTTCTTTTACAAAACTATCTAAAAACTATACAATGTTTAATCTTATAAGATGATACGGATTTTTTTTTTTCGTTTTTTTTTCAAACTTTAACAACCGATAGCTCCTAAACCCTATCGTTTTCAGCTTTATTCTTTCGTCGGGGAAAATTGTGTATTACAATGAACCTGTTGGTACCCATTTAGTCCATATCTACCCTCTCTATTATTGTCGCCTGATCGGACTTCGATATTTGGTAGCCCAGAAAATGTTCATTTCTTCCATGGCATCATCAAAAAACAAGCAAAAAATGCCGCTTTTACACGTTGATTTCTTTCAGGAGTAAATTGTATAGTCAATGCAGACAAAGTCACGGGCAGTTTTGTAATCGGATATAACGAAGTTGATTGGATCTTATAAACATGGAAGCTGTATCCGATTGTCGTTATAGGCTGTGTGTTAATTAAATCATGTTACATGGTGTTCGGCCGACCTCGCCATTGCGTCTTGATAACCGTTCTGTCGTTGTAACAGGTTTTGTATCTACCATGGCATTTGTATGAACGCTAGTAGAATTAATACAAAATTATTAAAATGACATTTACTCACGCTCGAGTTATGTCACTGTCAATGTCAATTCAATACATTTTGTACTTGGCGGGAACGGGAAGTGTCAGTTAAAATTTTCTTAATTTTTTGTCTTTTCGTATATTACAGCAGAATTTAATGTGTAAAATGCTAGTGTTTTAACCAGTAAATATCTGTAGTGCTGTACAAGTGTGGTGAAAGTGAAATGCGACCAAGTAACTCCTTAGAGCCTACAGTAACCGTGCTAGCATGTTACTGTAGGCAGTTTCATTATTTTAATTGTTTATCTTATCACCTTCATCTCATTTATCATTTTCAAGAATGAAGAAATTATAATTACTGATGTTTAGGCAGTATGGTACTAAAACCAATGCCGTTAAAGATATAATAAAAAACAACATTTTGTATTGATTCTAATAGCGTTGACTAATAGAAAGCCTTTATTATCTTTGTCACTAAGCCTGTGAAGTTCCTTAAGAAGTTTATTAAATCCAATACTATTAAATTGTGATGTCTTTGTAATGTCCTTGTATTATGGATATGTGTTTGTTTTTAATTAACACCGGTTATTTTTGATTACAACATCGTTTGTTTACACTTGACATTGGCTTGGTAGTTGTCTAATACGAAATAATAATAATAATAACCACAGCACGACACACACATTGACTTAGCCCTGTAGTAAGTATCGTAAGAACTTCTGTCACAGGAACTAAGCAACGATATGTATATACTACATAGATAAGAATACAACATCTAAGACCGGTAAGCGAAACAATGCGTCTTGCAAATAACACAGTCACGCCCCGGCCGAGATTCGAACCCGGAACCTCTAGCGTAGCAGTCGGCTGTTTACACCACTGCGCCACAGAGGTCGTCAGCATAATGTTGTTATAATTCAAAAATTGAATAGAAAGCCATTCAATACTGGAGATAGTTGATTAGTAATAGCAACACAAGATTTTTCAAACGAACGGCAGGGGAGTCAATGTGTGTGTTAAAGTGTGGCAGTTGTATTATTCTCTGTGTGTATTTACTGGGTTCTCTGGTACTCACTTTGGTTCAATCTCAGCTAGTGCTTCATCAGACAGGGTTCCAACCAAGGATACGACCTTGTCAACCTCCGCAGGTGCCTCGTACACTTTCTCGTAAACCTCCGTCAGGTAACTGTTGACGTACGCAGAAGACACGTGGATCATCACCTTGGGAATACAAATCACAACATCACTACATTGTATAAAACAAAATCGCTTCCCGCTGTTCCAATCAATGTATGCTTAGATCTTTAAAACTACGCAACGGATTTTGATGCGGTTTTTTTTATAGATTGATTGATTCAACAGAAATGTTAATATGTATACACAGTCAGGTCATAAGTATTGTCACACAGTAAAAACTTTTCTTTTAGAATGCTGGCCACAAAAAAGTTTATTGAATTCGAATTTCGAATTGTTCATGAAAATAAAAATGTATATTTTTTAGAATTTTACTCATTTTTAAATATAGAGTGGAAGCTTAAAGAAGACCGTGTTACAGTTATTGCGCTGCATCATTGCGGTTACGCACCAATTCATATTTTTGACATACTGAAAATTTTTAATCTAACCAAAACATTCGTTTATCGTACCATCAAACGATACAATGAAGACTCTAGTGTAGATGACAGGTCAAGAAATGCTCGCCCTCGGTCTGTTAGGACTACAGCAGTGATAAAAGCTGTGAAGGCGCGAATTCAAAGAAATCCCAAACGTAAGCAGAAACTGTTGGCCCTTTAGATGGGGTTAAGCAGAACCACGGTGAAAAGGGTGTTAAATGAAAACTTAGGGCTTCGGGCATATCGAAGAAAAACAGGACATCGTTTGAATGCTCGTCTGATGGACCTGAGACTGAAGAGATGCCGCGCTTTGTTGAAGCGGTACGCGGGAAAAAAATATCGGGAAATTCTTTTTTCGGATGAAATTTTTTTTACCGTGGAAAAGAGCTACAACAAACAAAATGATAAGGTGTACGCACACAGTAGTGAAGAAGCGAGCAACCGTATTCCGCGTGTCCAACGAGGTCATTTTCCATCCTCGCTCATGGTATGGTTGGGAGTTCCTTATTGGGGCTTAACAGAGGTACATTTTTGTGAGAAAGGTGTAAAAACGAATGCAGTAGTGTATCAAAATACAGTCCTGACGAACCTTGTGGAACCTGTTTCTCATACCATGTTCAATAACAGGTACTGGGTATTCCAACAAGAATCGGCGCCAGCTCATAGAGCGAAGAGCACATAAGACTGGCTGGCGGCGCGTGAAATCGACTTCATCCGGCACGAAGACTGGCCCCCCTCCAGTCCAGATTTGAATCCGTTAGAGTACAAGATATGGCAACACTTGGAGGAAAAGGCGTGCTCAAAGCCTCATCCCAATTTGGAGTCACTCAAGACATCCTTGATTAAGGTAGCCGTCGATATTGACATGGACCTCGTTCGTGCTGCGATAGACGACTGGCCGCGCAGATTGAAGGCCTGTATTCAAAATCACGGAGGTCATTTTGAATAAACTTTAGAGTCATAAGAATCTATGTTTTGTTAAGTTCATTTTGGTATATAAATGGTTACATAATGAATAAACCTGTTTCAATTATTTTATATTAAACATGTTACAGAATTTATGACCTGACTTGGTATAATATCCGTGCGAAGCCGGGGCGGTAGTCAAATACAAAATTTCATTGCATTGTTTCGCTTACCGGTCTCAGATGTTGTGTTCTTATCCATGTAGTTTATACCATATCGTTGCTTAGTTCCTGTGACACAAGTTCTTACGATACCTACTGCGGGGCTGAGGCAATGTGTGTCGTGATATCGTATATTATTATTAAAAGTTAACTTTTATAAACAATACTATATCAATTCATATGTAGCGGACCTACGATATTTTATTCAGTTTAAAAACCTTTTACTGATATATGTTGATTTAAATTTATGTATAAGTTGTATAGTTGTACTTGACACGGCCGAAGGCGCGAGCGTTTAAAAAAGAAAAAACTGTCTCAAGTTGGCGCGCTCCGTCAGTTGTTGATTTATGTTTTCACTTGATTGAAAAATTTAACTAAACAGAGTTGATGATAAAAAGAACTTTTCTCTGTTTTATTTTTTGTCGTGACTGAAAATTAAGGATATACAAAAGGCTATTTTTTTTAAATAAGTACAAAGCGGATACAAAGGTGTATTTCTTACTATTCATGGTCTAACAGTCTAGTCAGTAGTGAATCCAAAGGGCATTTGAGTTCCTTGGACTTGTAATTTGTTTCTTTGTTTAACAACACATCAGCGAGGCCACGCCCCCCCCCCCCTCGAAAGAGTTTTCTAAAAAACCGGTCAAGTGTGAGTCGGACTCGCACATGATAGGTTCCGTACCATCTTTTAAGATTAGATTTAACATAAGATCAAGAAAAAGCAAAAAAAAAAATCGAAAAAATCACTTCTTGTGTTTCCCCTTTCATTAATATTTTTATGTTTTTTATGACAACAGAAATATACTAACTTTATGAGTCTATTATGGTTGCTGAGATACAGCCCATTGACAGACAAAGGGACAGCGGAGGCATATTAATAGAAAGAAAGCCTAAAAAAGTTTCTCAGTTTTGGATCGACATTTCTTAAGGACGGTATAAAACACTACCTAGGCCCCCTCCCCTACAAATGTCACCTACGTTACCGCAAATAATTTATTGTCATCCATCATTTATTCAAGTAGATCTACGTGCGAGATCGTCTGGGTCGGTACCACTCTCCTTTCTATTAAAAACGAGCAGTTCGCTGTGTTTCGGTTCGAAGGATTGGAGAGTCAATGTAATTACCGGCACATGAGGAATAACATCTTTACATTTCCATGGGCAACGCATTTGCGGTGCTTTTTGAGTTCTCAGAGATCGAGGGCATCGGCATTTTTTGAATAAAAATGCATACTTTTTAGCGATAAACTTTTTGCGTTTTGGAATGACATTTGAGCATGGTTTTAGTACATCTCTTATCAGGCCTGGCGCTCGAATAAGACGGGGCCAATCGGCCATCTTGATTTACAATTTTTTTAAATAATGGTTTTACAGATGTTAGGTTAGGTTAGGTTTACTTTAAAAAAAAACTAAAAATCTGCCAAAACTATCTTGACGCCTTTCGCTAATCATATTTTAATTAAACACGTCGATGATAAAGTCACGCATTTTTCTCTATCATGACAAGGCCTGTCTCTTACAAGTAAGACGGAATGTGTCTGTTGTAATTTAATATTGTTATTATTACGTATATTGTGTTTATGAAGAAAGTAACAACCTACAGAGGTGTACCTCTGTAGGTTGATTGCGAAACCTTCAAAAGCTGTTGCGGTTTTGCGACATTTCTTGATGTTATTAACACTAGATTGTAAAACGTTAAGATAACTTGCGGCTGTCATGACAACGTTTTGACTGTGTTTAGTTACGCAGTCTAGTAAGCCTCCTTTAACAATAACTTGTTTTAATGTTTTGTTGTGTTATAGGTAGTTATAATAGAAGTTAGGCAAATAAATTTTTTCTGTTAATATATTCTTATATGTAGGTTGTGTTGAATACATGCTTCGAGCATTATATATCCAAAATAAAAATCGCGTTATTTACATGTAAAATATATATATATATATATATATATATATAATAATAATTAATATATATTTTTTAATTATTATTTATTATTAGTTTTTCATTGTGTCAAGTTCATTTGGTTAATAATTGTTGTATTATTCGCTGTACGAACATTTTTACTACTAACAATTAGGCATATTGTCTATCAGTGGCGTAACTACACGGAGGCATGGCGGCGAAATGCCACGGGCCCCAGATTAAAGGGACAATATTGGAAAATTTTATAAAATGGTCGGGTCACCAGGCATCAGAGGAGTGACAACGGCAACGGACACGTGACTCGGGCAGTCATAAAATCATTTCCCAAATAATTACTAACGGTTTGAACTGGTAACTCGCGACTCCACATACTCGTATCTCGGTAATCTTTGACCGGCTTAATCAAAAATGAAATCTACCCCGAGTACTAACCTACTCTACGCCGCCACTGCCCATCAGATTCATTCACCACGGGCCTCGAACAGTAAAACAGGAAAGAGTGGCACAACTTTGACAATTTTACATGAAATGAAGATCTAAAAAACTGACAGTTTTTGGTAAGAAGGCCTGTCCGATTCATTTGCCTCTGGCCCCGGGAGGTCTAGACATTGTTGTCTATGATTGATTGAGTTGTATAATTAATTAGAATAGGTTAGGTTACTAGCATAGATTAATTGGTAGACGCGGTGCTCGGTAATCTGTGGGTCCAGGGGCCCTACTCTGAAATGCCGCCAGCGAAACTTCGGGCCGCCCGATAAACCGACCGAACATAAAATCAACGATTACAATGCTTTTGAAATCATTGTATCGGTGTTTTCGGAGTAAGGTTTTTGATGAAATATATATGAAATAAAATCCTATCGGAATTAATGGATCTGTAAGCCAGATTGACCAGACCAAAAGACTTGCGTGGTAGGTGCGTAAAAGACACACGAACATTCGGTCGATATTTCGTTTTTCGTTGTTTCGGAGTAGACGCCTAGGTTTAAATTTTGTATGTAGGTAGACTGAATACTTTTATCTTTTATCATGTAAAATATGTTTTCATTTATTCAACGAAGAACCGACTTTGTTCATGAGGAAAATAATATAACAACTTGTACTTGCAATAATTAAATAGCTAGACAGTGATCAAGTTTCTTTGTTCATAATTCATGTTTTCATATCATCTTACAATTTCATGTAAACTCACGACGTATTCCCTTGCGAGTGATTGGCAGAGTAATGTTGCACGTGCTCATCGAATTATACAAAAGTAAATGATCAAGTCTTCCTCAATAATTTATTTATACATCAATAGTGCATGCCTTTTGCTAATTATTTATTTTAATTCGATACCACATATACACAAATCTTTTAGATTTTCTCAACTATCTGACTTATAAACAAAGTTATAAAGCTTATAAGTCGGTTAGACAGAGAGATCCAATATGTACATTGCACAATGACGTCAAAGTACACGAGAGCCATACACCTCCATAGATAAGATAATTCTGATGAGCGAGATAGATGTATTTACTTTTAATGGTTATAACTCCGTGACTTATCGCTCAATTCTTCTTCTGTTTTACTGTAAATGTATTATTTCCACATACTTTTAACTAAATTGATAAATTGATTGAATAATCAAATTAAATTTCATGCATATTCCCTATTTATAAGGTCAGCTACATTGTGACGTCAATACTGCATATCTTTATATATAATTTTAATATGTGTGATTGTACATAATAATGTAGTAATATAATAGAGAGGAAAAGTACAAATTGTAAGTTACTATTATATTTTTATTGTATTTTAAATATTGAAAACAGCAACTACGGAGTTTTCTTGCCGGATTCTTCCCCGTAGAAATAGCATTCCGAAACGGTGGTAGTAAAGGAATGACGATTTAAAAGTGCTTATTTAAGTCTATTCGAATAAATAACATTTTGATCTTGACTTTGAAACTTTTTTTCTTTATAAAAATCCAACAAAATTATTTTATCAATGTTTCAGTGGACTTTTAGGGAGTAAAGTTAAATTTTGTCCTAAAAAATCCAAAAAAGATTTCAATCTATATTTACGTGGAAGCCCTAAGACGATCGAGGACCGAGAATCTCTTGCCTGACGCATTTAGAACTGGGGTTCATGGAATGGAATAAGAAAAAGAAATACAGGCGGGAGGTAAAACATGTAGATGGACCACGCATTGGCAGTGTTCGAGGCGTCTAAGAAGAAGAGCAAAGGCATCATCGTGTCAATAGGTGGCGGTATCACTTTCCATTAGGTGAACCATCTGCTTGTTTGCCTATGAGGTTGACTTTAAAAGATTACAGAAGAATTAAGTGTGAAATGTTCCTTACCTTCAAGTTCTTGCACTGTTTACAAAGCTCCACCACTCGTCTCGTACCAAGGAGGTTAATGCTGACCGTGGTGCGCAAGTTATCCTGGAAGTCCAGGGTGGCTGCTGAGTGGATGACCACGTCGACCTCACTGGTGAGGGTCTGCCGGTCTGCGGGGCTGATGCCAAGTTTCTCTTCACCGACATCTCCAGATATAGCGATGAGTTTCTTGAAGATATCTGGTGTTCCTTTCTCACGGAGTTTTTCGAAGATCTGGAAGAGAGTTTAAGATAATAATGATCATCATCAGTCGGAAGACGTTCAGTGCTGGTAAGCCATGGATTTAATGCCAAAGTCTGAGGGCATAGATAGCTATTCACAAAGACAGAAAACTTCGATCGCTAGTCAATACAAAGGAAATACCCGTGCATGTTCATCACATCAGAGCTTCTTTTATTGCTTGCCTTTTGCCATAAAACCTTTAAAGCTGTTTAAATATAAAACCATTGCCTCCTTACCAACAAAAAAGAAAAAAAGAAAACAACATACCGGATTCTTAGGGAAGTCTTCCAGCCTATCCGATATCTCTTTCCCTTTCTTCGGACGCATCAACAGGTATATTTTCCCAACATCCGGTATAGTTCGAAGTATTTTCTCGATTAAGCACAACCCCACGAATCCAGTGCCTCCGGTTAAAAAAATATTCTTGCCCGTGTAAAAGGCGCGAACTTGGGAATCATCCGCCATCTTGGATTTTTAGTTCTGAAACAATGAAGAATAAGATTGTGTTAGATTAGTCAAGCGTGTAAATTCACATTCTTCCAGTGTGAAGTTCCAGTTCCAGTAAAGAGGTATCGCACACTAGAATATACAAAACACAACCATAAGCCAACTGTCGTAAAATGGAATGTACCTATTGCAAGTACAGTGCAACGATATGGTGCATCGTACTGTAATAAGCTATAGTATTTGACACGTAGAAAAAGATAAGAACTAGAACACGTAGAAAAAAATGTTAGACACTCAGTTATACATTCAGAAGCAGTCGTAATTTTTTTTGTAAGTATTTGATACACGATTTGATTTGATTTGATTTGATTTGAGGATGTGGTAGCTCAGTTTGTTACGTGCCTTGGATAACCAACCGACCCGAGCCGACAGGTTGAGTGTTCGAGTCTCGGGTTGCCGCACGTTGTAGCTGCCATGTTCCTCATTTTGCCCAGATAGTGACGACGGATTTGTTACCTGTCACGCTGGGACTCAACATAAACATGCGAAAAGCGGTGTGTGGCACCTCTACCTACCCCTCTCGAAGGATTACGGCGTGAGTTTATATTATGTGTTATGTTACGTTAGGTTGATACACGACAAATATTCGCATGTGTCATCCATACACATGATAAATAGGTAAATTTTATCTAAAATAAAAACTTTTTGAATCATATTTACAACTAGCGACCCGTCCCAGCTTCGCACGGATATTATATAAACCTTCCTCTTGAATCACTCTATCTATTATGACAAACCATATCAAAATCCGTTGCGTAGTTTTAAAGATCTAAGTATACATAGGGACAGACTGACAGCGGGAACACTTTGTTTTATTGCTATGTAGTGATGGGTGGACATAGGCCTTTTATAAATATAAGATTTACTACGCAGACCAAGTAGTTGTGGACAAAAATCAGTGACAGATAATTAAAATGTTATTTATGCTAGGTATATGTTACCTTTGTATTTTTTGACGTTTTAATGATAATCAGATATAAGTACAATTTTCTGTTGACTTCGGCAATATTTTCGCACACCAAAAAAAAATAAAAAATTTAATGTAAATGTATAACCTTTTTTCCTAATACCCTGTGAGATCCTCTAGCTGCCCAGATGTTTTGTGCCTTAGTGATTAGGTACAAAATAACATAATAGATATGTAGAGAGGCAATATCTCTTTACGCGTTGTTTTTTTTCTGCCTCCCAGAGCGTATGTTAATCATCTGTCATAACAATTCAATGTCAAAGCGTCAAGTAAACTGAGCATTCTATTAGCATTTACCTAAGTCAGTAGGTATAATTTGCCTATAAAATACGTATTGACTAACATAACCGCCGCCAGTATATATATATGAAGAATATGCTTTTTTACGAAGGTCAAATCATCTTGTACCTAATTTGCTCGCATGTCAATGATATTGTAAAAAATTGTTGTGGGTTGACGTGGGAGGTCAGATTGTCAAGTCGAGAGTTCGAGTCTCGGGTTGCCGTGCGTTGTAGTTTCTAAGTTCCTCATTGTGTCCGGATAGTTGCGAAAGATTCGCAACCAGTCACACTGGGACTCAATGTGAACATGCAAAATGCGGTATTACTCGGGGCACACCCGCCACTCTGTCCCACCACTGCAACTCCTGTTTATCAGGATCAACAGTGGCGTCCTTTGATCGAATAATCAACGAATAATGCAGCTGTGCAGTGATGCACAGGCTGTGCCCGGACACCCTACCGGCTTTCTTGGGACCCGCAACGAACTTAATCAGAAGAAATAGGAGGTAGTAAGAAAGCGGTTTCAGACTTCCCTCCCAGCAAAGCGGAGACAGCAATTGAAATGGCCCAGAGGCCCAAAAATCTAAAGGGGAGACAGTCAGGAGACGCTTGACCATCTAAACACCACGGTATGCCACTAACTAACAGGGGATAAATTAGATACTAACCTAAATCTTACACCAGTAATATTGGTGACAAAACTTTTTAAAGGCACGGAAGTTTCCTTTCGTTTTCACAAGATCTAGGTAATAAACACACGGGGGCTCCGTAACAAATGCAACCCAAGAAAGTAGCAGTATAAATTATTTTTAATGACTTAAACGACAATCCTCAGGTCGAAGTTGATATTCTATTTAACGCATAAAAATTTCGTTTTGATTTTTCGCTAACTTGCTTAATGTGCTCAATAAAATGAAATTTCTTTTCAAGTATCAAACCGAGATAACAAACTGAGTGAGATAGCAAAATGCGGTATTATACAACTCTACCAACCCCAAATTACTCGCTAAAATCGCTTCATTCGTTCGAGAGTTGTGATTCCACTGACGTCAAACTCATAACACCCCTTTTTTGAATCAGAATCTTTACTTACAAGCCGATAGAATATTATCAAGTATACGTCAATTATAATTACAGAACAATTAATTGTAACCAGTCATTTCATAGTAGAATCGATCTAGCTTGTTGCGAAAAGGCGTAAGCGACTCTTGCCCATTGATTATAATTGCGTCTGCGTAAATTGCTATGTCATAGCAATTGTATATATCTATGTGATGATCAGGAGATCGCGAGTGACGCAAAAAGTAGCATTAATGTATGCGACTATTCAACATCCTTTGTACTGTAATGTGACATTCAATAAACGTTTTGAATTTGAATAAATAGAAAAAGGCACAAAACTTCATGTTTTTTTTTTATTAATTTGCCAAAAACCACAAGCCTTAGAAATAAAAATGTACAGGAAACAATAACCTTGTCTTATATCAATAAAAAAAATCACTATATAAAATCAAATAAGAATAATGGTAATCCAAAAATAATACAAAGTCAATTATTAATCTAATAATATTAAAATCAGTTATTATTATTATTAATCAAATTTTGTAGGTCTAGTATTTCAATTGGAGGAATTAATATAAATAATATAATTATCTATATATATATATTTTTTTAATAACTAAAAATAGAAGTGATCAGATCAAACTCAGTGGCGTGCCTAGAGTTTTAGTACAGGGCAAGCCGAGAGATATACTTCATACTCACGTTGTGGACTTGCTAGCGTGGACGAGCTCAGCAAAACACTCAGAAGTTTACGAACGTGTCAGAAAAACCACAATTTCGGTGACTTTAAAAAAGTCGTTTGATTTGTTAATGAATGAATAAGAGCCCGAACTTATTTTAGTTTGATAGGGCAAGCCGGGCTTTTGGGCTTCTATGACAGTACCGCCACTGATCAAACTACGTTCTCATCAAAATAAAAACAAAACAAAAGGTTCATAGTGTGTTTTGTTTTTGATTGACAAATTACAGAATAATAATAGTTTTGCAATGCATTTATTTAAATTGATTAGTTATAAAGGAATTCTAACTTATGTCAAAGTAACAAACATATTAACATTAAGTGACAATAAAGAACAAAAATCCTTGACTTCCATTATCGTTAGGTATTGTATAATTTTAATTACCTGTGTCCTTATAAATTAATCTACAAAAAAAACTAAGCATAAATGTATGTATTGTATTAATTAAGCGAAGGTTAAATGAAAAACTTAATATAGTCAATTTCAAGAAAAGAACTTCCGGAGCGAATCGCCCATTGGTTGATATGCGTGAATTGAGTGAGTAGACAACGCCAATGAAATGATTTTGCTCGTGCAGCTAACACTCTCATTTCACTCACTCACTCGCATTGCTGCGTGTATTTTTAGGACATCAACTCAGGGAATAGAGTATAGGAAGTTATAATATTTTTTACTTGGATTCTATATAAATGTAAATCAGTGTTTTTTAAAATATTGTATAGGTATCGATAAATATATGAACTAATTGCATTTTCTAAAATTAACAAATGGACGTTAATTTTTAAAATAAATATGCCTAGCAGAGCATAGCAGCATGTTCAAAAAAATTAAGATTGGCATAAAGTTTTATTTTTACATAAATAACAGAGAATTTCAGTAAGCTAAAACAAAATAAAGACCTGGTTAGCATTTTTTTTTTTGCTTTAAAAAATCAACAAAAGTTAGATGTAATATTAATGTACTGTTTTTCTTTACGACTGGATTTTTTTATAATCTTAAACGACGAGTGCTGCGGCCCTGGTGTCTATCGTTCCCTATACAATCGATCAGGCTGTATCGTCTTTATAAAGACAACACAACAAGACGGAACATAGGCACGACCGCCATACCTGTCCGCCTCCCCATCGAGTCTTACTTAGTACAGACTCGGTCAGGAGCCGAACTATAGAGGGACAATGGGGGTTTCCACGCAGAAGGCGTTCCAACCCTCGTGAAGTTAAGGATAGACACAAACTATAGCTGTCGACTTGAAAACGTCCAAATTGTAATGCTCGAGGAACACATCTGGAAGACAGTTCCAATTCTTAGCAGTGCGAATAAATAAACTTCATACCTTAATAGTAACACTACCACAAAATACGGAGTGTACCTGGTGTCTGTAGTAGAGTTGCACAATCCATCATATCCATAGTAGTACCTACCTATTAAAGTTTATTTAAGACTTCTAGATTTTATGTGTTTGTTAACGTTTAGCCCTAAGAGAGACGATAAATTATTATTATTATTATTATTCTGTAGACAAATTAGGGAAAATAAAAATTCAAGCAATAACAATCACATTATAAATGAAATAATTAGAATGAATCTACATACATGTCAATTTGAGTTGAAAATTATTTATTAAAATAGAAAACAATTCAAGTTTGCAGCAATTTGACAGAGTTTGACAATTCTAATATTACCTTCTTATTTATTTCTGTTATATTTTTCAACCCCACCTTCCTCGTTTAAATACACGAAGTTTTAAAACCCAGGACTCTTCTCAGCAAGTATCCAGGACGTCCCAGGACAACCCAAAAAGCAGGACAAGTCCTGGTACAGGACGGTTACCAACAGTATCGATTGAAACTATCCATATATTCGAATTGTAAGCAAAACAATTGGTTGTTTTTAGATTTTTTAAAATTATGTAATACCATTTATATGTATACCGGGGTATATCTAATTAGCAGAACAACTACTTCACGTTATGACTTAACTCCATTTTCGATTCTCTTAATTATAATTGACGACCTCGGTGGCGCAGTGGTGTTAACAGCTGACTGCCAAGCTAGAGGTTCCGGTTACTTATCACGGCGGGGGCGGGACTTTCCGTTATTTGTAAGACGCATTGTTTCGCTTACCGGTCTTGGATGTTGTATTCTTATCTATGTAGTATATACCATATCGTTGCTTAGCCCCTGCGATATAAGATTAAATCTTAGTGCAGGGCTGAGTCAATGTGTGTCGTGATGTGGTTAGTATATATTATATATACCTTATTCTTACATGGTCTACATCGCGTTATGTCTAAGCGCTACTATCGACACTTACCTGTACCTACCTACCCTGTACTGTGATACCTGTCAGATTATATCGACTTTGACCATAGATGCGCAACTCTAGTCAATAGGCTACGGTGACTGTTGCACAAGTGTTGACATCCAGCGAGTCCCGGAACATGTATATTTTATTGTAAAGTAAAGTAAAGTTTTTTTTAAACGATTGCCAGGAAGGATATTTAACAAAAATCAGAAAAAAAAAACAATTAATTATATTTTACGTTCCGGGACTTGCTCGATGTCCAAGTCTTTTGGATAATTTAATCTGAATTTTTATACACGCAATATAAAAATTTATTTATATGTATATATTTTGTGATATATCACAATATCGTTTTTAACTAGGTGAAATCGGTCTTGGAATTTAGTTAAAAATTCAGAGATATGTATATATTTTAATAAATATATATATTTTTCATATTCATATATGACAATGTATAATATGTAGTCTGTGACATGCCTTGTAAAAGGCACTCTTACTTGTAATATAACTTTATCCACTGCATTTGTTTTGAATTTTTGTATGTGTGTTGTAGGTGTGTCTATTGAGTAACAAATCAATAAATAGATATCGACTGTCTCCTTCAATGTTTTTAGAACCCCTGTCTCCAGAATAGTCAACTTGTTCAGTAACCGTGATAATTTGTGACGGTTCAAGAGTTGAATGACCGCCTAATAGCCTGCAGCACCGTTGGAAATGAAAGTGTGCTGTTACGAAATATAAAAATTGGCATTTCCTCGACAAATATGTAAACATAACATAAGCTCACGCCGTAATACCTCGAGAGGTGTAGGCAGAGGTTTTACGCGCCGCGTTTCGCATGTTTATGTTGAGTACCAGTGTGACAGGTTGCGAATCTGTCGCCACTATCCGGGAGCATTGAGGAACATGGCAGCTACAACTTACGGTAACCAGAGACTCGAACCCTCGACGTGTCGGGTCGGGTTATTGGTTAACCGAGGTACGTAACAAACTGAGCTACCGTAACGTAACTATCTTACAAATATGTTAATAATGTTAGTTAGAAAATTATTCAGGCGCGAAAAAGTACTTATAGACTAGACCAGGAATTCTGGATAAATCGGAGCAAAACCTAAAATTTTCACTCTCCCATTGTACTGACCAGAACGGAGACCACCTTCAAGATATAATTTTCAAAATGCAATGAATAATTACTTTAAAATCACTATGTGTCTATTTAATTACAAAATAATTAATATTTATATTATTATCAATTAATATTTTTTAATAAGGAAATTTCCGCGCCGCAACCATGTATAAGATTATAAATGTGGTCAAAATGAAAGTAGGTATATTGTTACGAAATATCAAAATTGGCATTCACTCGACAGATAAATAAATATTAATTTGACATTTATTCGATCGTTAAGGCTTTGATTTAGGCACGATAACGTAACTAAAGACATAGAATTTATAACTTTAGTACATACTAGATTATAAATATGGTCAAAACGACAATGTTTCATAATAAATATTCTACATATTAATATAACCATGCACACAGTCATAATCTTAATTAATATGTAGATATTTCTTAACTATTCGACTGAATTAGATTGCTAATTCCACAAATGCGTAATTCTTTTTGAATCGTCACATTATGTAATATAACTCATGTATTGTATTAAAATAATTAAGTAATAAAATAAAGCAGAAAAAGACAAATTTAAGAGTAATTTACTTAGTTCCAACTTCTACCATTCGCTATCAAGGATTGGAGCAGTGTAATTGGAACTATCTCATGGCATAGCGTTCCCTTAGCAACCGAGAGACATTGGACCTCTTCAAGTCAACAGTAATGGCTGAGCCCACTTTTTATTTATTTATTATTAATAATGACCCCCCCCCCAGCTTCGCACTGATATTATGTACGTATAAAACCTTCCTTTTGAATCAAATGAAAAAAAATGCATCGTTTTTAAAATCTAATCATAAATGGAAAGAAACTTAATTATTACTAATATAAAATTCATTATACGTTTCCAAATTAAAATAAATTACAAATAATATATAGCAAAATCAAAAATTCATATGGTATCAGCCAAACAAATATTTTACAACATTTTTTGAAATCCAACACAAGCGTCAATAACTTCCATCCATCCGCAAACATCTACTCAATCCGATTGCAGTACTGTTGCAGTGCTAAAGGGGTTAACAAGGGTGCGCTATAATATATAGCGATATCTTAAGATATCAAACACAGCGGGAATAGTCCGGTCCATTAATAATGTATATTAATTTTTTATTCTTTCACAAAAAAAAAGATTAAGAAGTGCTTCTAATTAAAACAATATTTATATGAATAAAAATAATATATTTCTCCCTTTCTCATTGTAATTTGATATTTTAATTTAATTTGTTTTGACATGTAAGCCTGTTAAAAATTGTTTATTTTCAATGCCCGACAGGGTTCATATTTGTTCCTAACTACTATAAAACTTAAGACCTTTGCCTACCATAAATTTTACCTTCGATTGTCGCTTGCGACTGAAGTTACAAATTTTATTAGGAAAAGGTTTTATTAGGAATTAATATTACTCATTGGGCAAGCGCTATAGAGGAAGACCGCTTACGAGATGGCAAGACGAGGTAGTCAAAACGGCTGGCCATGATTGGAAACAGAAAGCTCAAAATAGGGATCATTGGAAATCACTGGAGGAGGCCTTTACCCGAGGAGGGGTTCTGGAAAACAAACCAAAAACTTAACACAATGTCAAAACTTTATAATTAATATGTTCATTAAGTTAGATAATATTAAAGTAGGTTAAGAAAGTCAAAACACTAATGTCATTTAAGTTTCCATGAAATACAAGGCTTTTTTATTTTTATTATTATTCATACAAAATCACTGTAGTAATCTATGCTAGCTGACGTGTCGATAATATCAACTCATGGTAGACAAGATGTACTGTAAAAATATAGAGTATAATAAATATTTGATTTGATTTGAATTTCTTTACACTTGCGTCGAGGATCTGTAACGGCGGGTACGGATACAACCAGATTTGCTTGCTCCGGCCTTAAAGGCTTATTTCTGATAGTGGAACAGTGTGTCTACCATGAGTTCGCACAGTTTTCCTGCATGTCAGTAGCATAGGTTAATACAGTGATTTTGTACGAGTAATCGTAATTCCTCAACTATCCGCTAGAGGCGCTTTACAAAGATTCATACAAATTTGTAACTACAGTCGCAAACGACACTCGAAGGTAAAACTCATGGTAGGAGCACTGTTTCTTACACTGCGAAGGCGTGGGTGAACTGTGAAACACTACTAAAAGACCAAATGCCGTCTGCGGTGCGGCGGGCGCACAGTTTCACGTGGACTGCAACCGGAATGCGTGTGCTCCGGCTTGCAGTCTAGCCATGTCTGAATTACATACACATAAACAAGCCGGTTTCTTAATTGAGAATTTGAAGTTGATTACTTAGCAAACGACACTTAAACCCTTTTTAGGCAATTTTCCGTTTCCGAATTGATTATAATTAGAGAAATTTTAGTTTATGAACGATTTGAGAATCCAGCTTGATAATATTCAAATTTGACTCAATTTTTTCTGTTTCACAGTCTATCAACACGTTCAATTTTGTACGTAGGTTTGGAAAGTTAGAGATGAAATGTTCAAAATTACTTTATAAAAATGGACATTCATTTTTATAAAACTTCATTGCCCGCCGCCTATTGATACGACGATGCCCCTGATGTCGTGAAACTTCAACGCTTAGGGTGCTCCCTAAGCGTTGCCCATGTAGAGGTAAACATGTTATGCATCTCGGTAATTACACTGGCTCTTCAATCCTTCGAAACGAAACACAGAGAACTGCTTCACGTTGGAAATAGAAAGGAGGGTAGCAACCCAGACGATCTCGCACGTAGATATACCACGAATAAAATTTTGATGTGAGACGGCGGGATGAATTTTAAAGTTCATACAACAGCAACCAAAAATAATAAAAATGCATCAACCGGGCCTTTTTTAATTGAAATTATTGTACACATTAAAAAAATTGTTATTTTAACGAACACAAAAACAATCGCATGCGCGATTCGTTTGCGATGAATATTACCCAAACCTCTTTCTTTAGATATTTATCGATGGTTGATCTTTCAGAGGTAATTGAAATAAAATACAACTTATGCTAGCTATAATTATATATGCAAATATTTGTTTTGCATCTTTCTTACACAATTTACAGCTAGTTCTCGCAGTTGCTACTAAACTTTTTGTAAAATCTTAAAATAAATGTATTTCCTGGGTGCTTAGGACAGCACGTAGGTCTTTCCACGTCCTTTTTTTTTAATTAAAGAAAAAAAAAATCCATGCTAGTTCTATAGTAAGAACTATGGATAGAAGAATTTATACTCAATGATCACAGTGTCTCTTACTTAAACGGAGTGCCAAGCAAAGTTGTGTCATGTCATGTAAAACAACTCATCTCAAAAGTAGGTAATGTAAGTACTTATTTATTTATGCAATAATCTCGAGTGCTACGTACACAATCCGTAAAAACCGGTTGCCATTAAAAAGGGAACTAAAAAGCACCTTATACTAATAAATGATAACAGAAAACACTCACCACCAAGTTTTATTTGAAAAAAGAACACGTCTTATGTCAGTTTTGAATTAAAAGTAGTAATTTTTATATCAATAACATTTACACCACCGTCCGCGTCGGAAGTGCGGGAGCAACTGAGTGAATTAATTCAAAATTTCAATGAAGAATCCGTTATTACAAACCGGTCAGCGATCGACTATGAAGCTGCGTGCAGCGAACACAAGTAGTTTTCGGGTTCCATTGCTGTTCTAAAAAGAACTACTCGAGGCTAAATTTCTATTCAAAAAGCAATGGGCAAAGAACTGCATTGAATGAATAAAATCGTTAATTTTAAGTTTACTTTGACTGTTATTCGGAATATTCCGAACGTTAACCCACAAAAGTATGTTATTCATCAATATTAAACCATAACAGTGTCTTTCCGTCTGCTCGTTTTCTCTTCACGGCTTGACCGCTCAACCAATCTTGATGCTTCATTAGATAACAACAGAGTAACTCGTCGAATAATAAGCACCTTATCCTCCATATTGAGTAGGGTAACCATTCCTTTGATTTTTGCCTGGACTAAAATTCAAATTCAAAATATTTTTATTCAATTAGACTTTAAATAAGTAGTGCTTTCAAATCGTTATTTTTCTTTTTTACTTCCACCGGTTCGGAATGCTGTCTACTGGGAAAAATTTGGCAAACCTCCGTAGTTGCTTTTAAAAAAAAATATATAATAGTTATTCATTAGTACATGTAAGAACATTTCAGTTTTCTAATGATTTTATAAAATTTGAAGGTACTATGACTACCTTTATATAAATCAAATTACAATATGTAATATTTTTAACAATGCGTCATTTTAAGTCTAGTAAGATTTTATTTTATTGCATCAAAAAGTATCATTATACAATTATGTGACCAAGTGAGCCAGTCCACACAAACAGCACCCGATCACGAATACAACGTCGATTTCAGCCATCGCCCTCCTCAACCATATTAGACGGAAGTGAACGACCCGGCACCCAACGCTATGTAAGCACAGACATTAAGTGAGCATCAACACTTGAGACAACTCAAAATTCCCTTTAAAACGCCACCCGTTTAACTAGTTTTTTGTTGTATTTTAATTATTCTAAGGGCTCCGTACTGTAGGATGCAAAACGGTAACCTATTACTGAATTTTCTTTCTCCAGCGAGTGACGAATCAAGAATTGTCATTTGGGGGGCCATACTATCAAAACTGTATACCTGTTTTTAGAACAGTATAAATGGGCACCCTAGGAATGGAGAATAGGAATTAACCCCCCTCCCCCCCAGAATAACATGAAATCGGTCAATTTCCGAGGTATGTAGGGTCGCGAGTTACCAGTTCAAACCTCTAGTAATTATTTGGAAAATGATATTATGACTGCGCGAGCCACATGTCCGTTGCCGTTGTCACCCCCCTGATGGTACCCGGGGCGGACCGCCCCACCGCTCTCCCCCTTACGCCGCTTCTGGGTCCGGGACAGTTGCAACTTTCATAGCTTGTATTTATTTCTATTTTCGTTACGTGAACAAATAATAAAAACAGGGTATAATAAATTAAAGGCAAAAAACCTGTTTTTACTGGAGGCATCTATAATAATAAACCACATCACGACACACACATTGACTCAGGCCTGCAGAAAGTATCGTAAGAAATTGTGTCACAGGTGCTAAGCAACGATATGGTATAAACTACATAGATAAGAATACTACATCCAAGACCGGTAAGCGAAACAATGCGTCTTGCAAATAACACAAAGTTCCACCCCCGCCTGATTAGAACCCAGAGCCTCTAGCGTAGCAGTCGGCTGTTTACACCATTGCGCCAAAGAGGTCGTCAAATCTATAATTTATATCTATCTCTTGAACCGTAATAAATATACGGTACTGAGTCCTTATATATTTCAGTTTTAGACACGCAGAAGCTGCTCTAAAAAAACAAAAAAATCAGCTACATTTATTTATTATTTAAATAATCGCAATTTGTGGGTTCTTATATAATAGACTATAGGTACAATTATTATTTTAAAATACAGAATAGACTAAAATTACACATACAAAAAAAATTGTTTGATTTTTCATTTAAAAATGGCGGACAAGGATACGGCCCGTTTGATGCGAAGCAGTTACTGTAGCTTACAAATTTGTAAAGTCATTCCACCACACGAAGACAGTTCGTCTATAGTTGTGTTTAGATATGTACATGCACAGTGCTCCAGTGTGCGAGTCGTTTTACTGAGCGACTGGAGGTTATACACACTGAAACAACGTGCACACACACGCCTAAAGAAACTGACAACAACCTAGATCAAACGGTCTTCTTGTTAAACTGTAACATTTAAGCATTATTTTAGTACCTTCGAATGTCGCTTGCGACTGCAGTTACAAGTTAGTATGGGTGAGACAGGTATGGCGGTCGTGCCTATGCTATCCGACTTGTGTTGTCTTTATTTAGACGATACAGCCTGATCGATTGTATAGGGAACGATAGCCACGGAAAAGCTGCTAAGGCCTCCGGGCCGCAGCATTCGTCGCAAAAAACAAGCTATAATGAAACTTTGTAGAGCGCCTCTACTGGATGAGCTCCAGTAGAGGAGCTTTAAACCTCTACTGGATAGATGAGGAATTGAGATTGCCCTTACAAAATCAGTGTAGTAATTAATCTACGTTATTTGACGGGTAGGAAATATTTCATTTATTTATTTGGATTACCAACGAATAATACACATGCATGCAATACAACTTAGAGACTAATAACATTCCCTGTGTTTATCTAATTACAGGTAACCACAGCTTACATAAAATAAAATCTAACAAAACACAAATTCTACTTGTCTTATTTGCACAAGATAAAACATAATTAAATTAAATTGAACCATGTTACAATTAAATAGTTTAAAATTTAAAAAAATCAGAAACATTAATTAAATAGTAGGTGTCAGAATAAAAATTTAAATAAAAATATATTTATTCGAAGTCATGGTTAAATGTTTTGGTCTGACGTTGTGGACCCGGATACACAGATCAGATGCAATATATTGCTATAATGATTCGTACTAGAGATCTGTATTCGTCAGCCATCCAAGGCGGTTTGCTCTAAGACAAATTCATGCGAATTTGTAACTGCAGTCGCTAGCATTTAGGTAGTTTTTACAAAGTCACGGGCAAACAAGCAAACGATTCACCTGATGGAAAGTGATACCGCCGCCTATTGACACGAATGTGCCCCTAGTATGTTACAGCCCTAAGAGCACCGCCATGCATTGCCCATGTAGAGGTATTATGTAGAGAAATGTGTAGATAGGTAGTTATTAGCCGACTTAAAAAAAAGGAGAAGTTTCTCAATTTTACTGTGTATTTTGATGAATACTAACCGTCTCATTACAAAAAATATACTAAAAAGTTCTAGGAATAAACTCTGCTCAAATGTCATTACAAGACGCTGTTTATCGCCAAAATGTTTGCATTCCGGTACTAACTTTAATTCCGAAATAGTCGTGGATTTATAAGTAAACAGTGGCGGTGCTAGACGTCAGGTATGTCAGCGACTCGACTTTACAAGGAGTTCTAGCTTTTACACATACATACATAAACTCACGCCGTAATTATTCCCTCGAGGGGTGGCAGAGGTATTACACGCCGCATTTCGCATGCTTATGTTGAGTCCCAGTGTGAAAGGTTGCGAATCTATCGCCACTATCCCGGCACAATTAGGAACATGGCAGCTACAATTTACGGCAATCTCGAGACTGCGACCTATCGGGTCGGTTAACAAAGGAACATTACAAACAGTGGCGTGCCTAGAGTTTTAGTACAGGGCAAGCCGAGAGATATACTTCATACTTACGTTGTGGACTAGCGTGGACGAGCTTAGCAAAACACTCAGAAGTTTGCAAACATGTCAGCAAAACCACAATTTCGGTGGCTTTGAAAAAGTCGTTTGGTTTGTTAATGAATGAATAAGAGCGCGTACTTATTTTAGTTTGATAGGGCAAGCTGGGCTTTTGGGCTTCTATGACAGAACCGCTACTGGTTACAAACTGAGCTACCACGTGCATCTTTTACGACATGGCCAAACAAGTAGACTGTTCGCCTGATGGAAACTGATATACAGTTATGGGAATGAAGATCTAAATGGTCACAGGTCAGTCTCGAGTATTTTTATCATTTCATTTAATTAATTTCACTAAAGGAGGCCCCGTAAATTTCATCACCGATAGCTAAATTTTGTCTAGTGTCACCACTGTACTTATAAATAAGCCTAACACAGTCCATGTTTTATAATAAGATGGACTGCATCTAATTGTGAGTGTGTTGACAAAAAGTGTATGTAAAAAATCCTTTTTAGTGTAAAAACTAATGTCCATACAAATTTTAGTTTTCAATTCAAAAGCCATCGAGACCTTTTTGTTTTTAAAAACTCGCATTTAATTTGATTTCAATAAAAACATGCTAAGCTGTCATGTTCCGCCATTTTGTTTTTTTTACAATCATCAAACGTCAGATTATTCTGTATTATTGAATTTATTGACTAAAGTAATGTTATTTATATTTAAATAAGTAATCTTAAGTATAATCAAAAATAAAACATTTAAATACAGCAAAAACGTGGACCTATTTTATAAAATTTACTCACTAAAATAATTTCTAAATGTGCATTTTGTTTAGACATTACAAAGTATAATCTACACAATATTTTATTAAAACTAGCAACATTGATTATTTTATTTTAATGTGATGTTCTAATATTTAAAAATTAACCTACGATATGGCAAGAAATATACAAATAATAGAAACGTAAAATTATATAATTTTGGAAATTTCATAAGATCTTTTATCGAGTGACTTAATTTTCACAAAAAATCGTTATTCAAGATCATAAAGAGCTTATGTACCCATTTTTTTAATAATCCATTAACCAAAATATAAACAGAGTTCATTTATGATGCATGGTTATGATTTTGTACGCCCATAAAGTCAATGCATCAAAATTTCGGTCATTTTTCTCAAATAGAAATATTTTGGCTTTGAAAATAGGGTCACAGTTTATAACTTTAATATTGTTATGATATGAATTGTCAAGGATTTCGAATCTCATTATTTCAACAACAGATGGCGTTGTTTATAGATTCGAAGTTACCATAGCAACTGCCCGCCATTTAATTTTTTCCAACTTATAAACGATATACTTTGTTTAATTTTACCAAAAAAAAAAAATTGTTTTGCTTTTAGTTCCAAAAAAGATGATATATTTAATTGTAAAGCAATTAATGTAATTTTTATAGAATATTTATCTTAATTTTAATTAAGTACTGGCTTGGAATGTTTAGTTATGTTTATGTATATCGCTAAAAATATGTGTATTAATTTATCTATAATATAATTTTAGAGGTACTTTAAATTTCTTAGGAATGGTTGGTGTTTAACTATCCAATAATTTATTTATCAAATAGAAGGATATTTTATGGAGATTTTAACTCATAATTCAGATCTTATATCTAAAATACTAATATCTTATATATTTATAAATCTAGGTTAAAATCTTGAAAAAAATCGAACAAAAATATTACTGAGTATTCAAACAACATTTTATATAAAAATAAAACTGGGATCCTAAAAAAATAGCTACCACCCAAAAACAAACTAATAAAAAAACATCAATTCCTTAAAATACAAAAAATAATAAAAAATATTTTGTATAAAAGTGGTTTTTTCTTCTTCTAACAATCTTTTTTAAGGACGGATATTATTATTATTGCATATGTTTATAATTGTATATAAATTGCACTTTTGGAATGTTTATTTACTTAATCAATAAGGTCTTGATTATACAAAATCAAAGTTTAAAAGTTTTTAATAATATAAGCCCCGTTAAATGGTACGTAATGCTACACATACATTCTATGGTAATATGTTCAATGTGTTAATTGTGACGTCACCAAAATGGCTGCCAGGCGCAATACCATTTGACGGGGCTTACAACTTGCTTTAAGATTCTAGATCTGCGCTCATTCTTCTTCTTGAATGAGAATAAGGGTACAAAAATTCTACCAACTGTTCGATATGTCATTGCCAAATGTATAAAGGGAGTATGTATGTGTGAGAAGGTACATTTAGTATAATTTTTATTCAGGGCACGCCCTCTCTGTCCCACCACTGCAACTCCTGTTAGCCAGTATCAACAGTGGCGAGCTTTGTAACGTATAGTGCAGCTGTACAATGAAGCACAGGCTACGTGCACGGACATACTACCGACTTGGAACCTGCAACGAATTTAATCAGAACAATTTGGAGGAAGTAAATGATCTGACATACGTACAGCTCAGTTTTTCAAGCATTCAATTTAAACAAAACCTTAAACCTATCATACAAACAAGATACAGTCGATCGATGAACGAAAAATGCCTTTATGTCTTGTTAAAGTTAATGCAAACAATTACACTGTTGGTTTTGAATGCCGTTGTTAAATAAATTACGTTGGTCAATTTTACACGAGGGAAATTGACTATCCTTCAATTGTGACAGTCACGGTATAAACGTATGTTGAATTCCAGGAAATGTGACTTCTGTTCTGGCCCCAGGAAGCAGAGGTCCTGCAAAATTATCACATGTTAGAGATGGGAAGTAAGAAACATCTACGAGGAATAAAATAGAGCCAAGTAGATTTGACATTTTAACATGCAACTGCTAGCGTGGAAGTCAGAGGAATGCACAATAAATTGTCAGTTACTTGGCGGGAATGGGAAGTGTCAGTTAGAATTTTCTTTTTTTTTCCTTTTTTTGTATATCAGCAGAATTTAATGTGTAAAATGCTAGTGTTCTAACTAGTGAATATCTGTGGCTGTACACGTATGGAGAACGTGAAATACGACGATTTGGCTGCTCTTTTCGTCATTTCCTAAATAACTCGATAGAGCAAATAGTAACCGTACTAGCATGTTACTGTAGGCATCATTTACCATCTCACCATCTTTAAGAATGAAGAAATTATTACTGATGATTTGGCAGAATGGCATTAAAACCACTGCCATTAAAGAAATACACAAAAAACACATTCAAATGTCAAATATTTAACCGCTTGTGCGCCAAGTTAACTGTATCTAACCACAATTATTTGTTTAAAGTTAATGAAGCTGTAAATCAGTGAGACAATATCTATTTATTAAATAAGATAACCACATAAACTATGCTCACTTGAAATCTGTTATTATAATCAATATAAAATAGAATAAAAAGTTAAACTCTATTGTGACGACCTCGGTGGTGCAGTGGTGTAAACAGCCGACTGCTACGCTAGAGGTTCCGGGTTCGAATCCCGGCGGGGGCGGGACTTTGTGTTATTTGCAAGACGGATCGTTTCGCTTACCGGTCTTGGATGTTGTATTCTTATTTATTTATTATATACCAGATCGTTGCTTAGCATCTGCGACACAAGTTCTTACGATACTTACTGCAGGGCTGAGTCAATGTGTGTGTCGTGATGTGGTTATTATTATGATTATTTTAACCGGCTTAAAAAACGGAGTAGTTATACTCAGTTCTCAGGAATCCTTTTCTAGACTACTTAGAGACGGTTTGTTCGATTTGATCTTTTTTTGCATCGTTCTTTCTTATACAGGAAAAGTTTAAAAGGAAAAAAGGGGTAATTTTACCCTAAAACGGTCACGTGGTGGAAAGTTCGCGCAAATGAAGAAATATTTAAAAAAATCCTATTCACCTTCACCGCGTGGTAAGAGGCTCGTATCTTTAAGTTCCTGTCCATGTTACATTCCATGTTCATCCGTGACATCCAGCTGTCACCTGTCAGAATCGGCTTAGCTAGTTCGCGGTTCAACTGACAGTTCTTAGGCGAGTCGAATTTGCATTGGAGATCGCACAGGCGTAGCTCTTTTATCTTTTCTGATCTGTTAATGAAATAAAAACATATTACTTACAACAAAATGTGACAATGTGTGTGTGTGTGTGTGTGTTCGTGTGTGATTTTACATTCGTGGCTTGCCTTGAACAAAATTATTAATGGTCATTTAAAGTGTAGCAGTATCCTTGATGAAATATGACTAAGTATTCTATGCAATCTGCCAAGGGAACCCCTAAAGCAAATATTATTGTACCAATATCGCAGAACCAATTTGGGACCGAATGATCCATTAATTAGAATGTGTAGTCAATACAATAATTTTCACAGTGACCAAGATATTTTTTGCATTGCTTAATGCAATTGGTGTGGCTAAGAACCTTGTACAGGTCCTATATCATTATTATTAGAACATCTGTATCAAATTAATGACGTATTTTTCTTTTATTTCTGTCTTGTTCAAATTTATGGGTTCTCATATCTGTTTATGTTGATTTTATGTTGTTATGTGTATTTTATTAATGTTATGTATGTGTGTATATGTATTTCTATATAACATTGTTATTGTTCATATTTAAATGTATTATATTGATGCTATTTCTTAATTTCAAACTTGTGGTCACCCTACAGTATCCAATATGGCCGACACGAGTTTTACAATATAACGGGGCTTATATTACAGAGCAAGGACTAGGGTAACCAACTTTGCGTGTTTTTGTTTATCTATAGTTTTGACGACCTCGTTGGCGCAGTTGTGTAAACAGCCGACTGCTACGCTATAGGTTCCGGGTTCGAATGACGCTATATTTTACATTCGTTGCGTATTGCTTACTGTTAAAAAAACACTGACCTGACGTTGAGATGTATATGTTTGTGTGTGAGGCAACGTGATAGAGGCACTGTGTACGTGTAGTTGTGTACGGCCGGCACGCACACACGCTCAGTGAACAGGTTCAATTCCGACAGGGAAGCGTGCGATAGTCCCACGGCGATTGTATCGCAATCTGTAATAAAACACGAAAGGATATTTTCTGGCGAAAAACAAAACAAGATTTTGATTTTTAAACGTGATTTCGCACATGAGATTTTCTCTTCTGAAAGTTAAATCCGCTAGAAGCATCGCTAGTGACAGGCGGTACAAATTTATTGAATCCCTATGATAACAACGTAAATATGTATCCTCTCTACTAGCGCTGCATGTAGCGGATATTTTTTTAAACTTTCACAGGCGAAAAGGCTCATAAAGTCGGAATTAATTACATGTTTCTCATCGAAATCGGTTCAGTCGTTTAGTAGCTGCTATGGAACATAGGAAAGGACATACCGACAATATCAACAAAACCTTGTAAGCTTCGTTAAAGAACTGATATTATATGTCATTACAGAGGCACCCTTTCAGAATGTTATATGCAATTTTTTGTTTTATAAATGTCTTAATTTATTTGTATTAATTTATTTGTATTTTATTAATACAGCTCTAAGATCACCAAGTCTAAACCAGCATTAACTTCACTTCCCATTCTTATTTTAATAAACAAGAAATACTGTTTCTTGTTTATTTTAAATATCCTCCGCGAAACAGTTGTATAAAGTTACATATTATTGTGGGGTATTTATTACACTACCGATATTATCACGCGATATCGTGATCCAGTAACACGTACATATTTATTTATTTTGAGATATAATAGTGGACAGATTACTAATAACCGAAAAAAAAAATCACAAATGTAAATCTGACAACCACGAACATCAACCATGAAGAACACAACATACAAACACTCAAAGTAACATTACATATACAAAGGAGAAAAGAAAATATTGATGATATTGACGGAATCGCGATACTATAATGATATTAGGATCACGATACGGTATTGACAGTGTTAGCCCACGTTTACACGGCATTGTACTACACGATTTTGGAGCTCAAGTTATGATAGATTTCTAACAAGTAACACAATGAACTATTATAATAAGATCCCAGTGAATATATTCGGATTTTGTACGTCGTTCAGGTTATGCTGACGGCCTTCGTTTTTTTTGGAGGTATAGTCATTATAACTTGACCTGACAAGTTGACTCCTAGCAACCACTCTTATATATTTAGTATTACTAACTCACCTTCTCTCCCAACCACCTCATCAGATTGCTCTGCGAGCGTCATTTCTTCGGAACTAGTTCTCAAAGCGTCTTTTGTCTCCCTTTTGCTCATCACTCTCACGGTTCTGGACTCCCTTTTGTTCCTCACGCTGTTCTCGGTCACGTTCTGCTTGTTCGGATCCAGGAGATTTGATTCCGCGACGATTTCGTCGTGAATTTGACTTTTAAAGGAATCATTGTCCCCTTTTATTAGAGTTTCGGTTATGTTCTTGTCCGGTGTTGCTGGTATCATGGGTAACTTCTCTTTTAAATTCTCTATTGGCGTCGCGTAGGTTTCGTTCAGGTCTTTCTCCGGGTTGTTTCTTTCTAAAGGCTCCTGGTTTTCATAAGTCTGTGGCGGGTCCAGACTGCATGATGACTGTGGAATAAAAGTTAGTCATTTGTAAATCCAGGAGCTTGAGCTTATGGGCTAAAAACCCAACCTTACTCGGTCGTCACTTTTAAACATGGTAAAGACACTGCTTTGCCTCTCCCTCGAACTACACCAGCCTCCTGAACTTTGTGTCTACCATGAGTTCTTATAGTTTTTGTACACGTCAGGTAACATAGATTACTATAGTGATTTTGTTGGAGCAATCATAATTCCTCATCAATCCCTTAGAGACGCTTTACAAAGATTTATACAAATTTGCGGCAAGGTAAGCTCATGGTAGAACATAAAATAAAACAATTTGAAATGCCATTAAAATGATGTGACGCGAGCGCCAGGAAATGTCGTTCCGGCACATTTTTATTTTCTTTTGGCATTAACGCTTGCGGAAAACGATTTTTTTTTCAGTGAGGGCACGAACACGCAATAGGTTTGAATTAGTTATGTCCATGTAGGACCAAATTTCAGATGAAATGATTTCAGAAAATAAATCATGAACATTAGTAATTGTGAAAATACATTCTTACCAATACTGATTTTATCCATGCGGATAGTGTTTGTAAATCCTTATGTTGTTATAGCAGCGTGAAAATATTTTATATATAAGTAAGTTAATAATTAAAACAATTGTTTGACTATGTGTTACTTTAGAGGACGTGGCAGCTCAGTTTGTTACGTACCTTTACTAACCGACCGACTCGACCCGACAGGTTAAGGGTTCAAGTCTCGCATTGCCGTAAGTTGGAGATACCACGTTCCTCATTGTGCTCGGATAGCGGCGATAGATTCGTAACCTGTCACACTGGGACCCAACATAAACATGCGAAATGCGGTGTTTAACACCAACCTCTCGAGGAATTACGGCGTGAGCCGGCTGTGACACATGAGATACGGGGTAAGATTTCCGGCACGGGCAGATATTTTTGTAATGAAAGAAAACTTGCTCTGAGGTTGGGATGAATGCTATCTTTTTAATGTAGTTATCCATATATTGGTTATATTGTACCCATAGTACGAGCCTTATAGAGCGTTTACACGGCACCTAAAATTACTTTATTCCGAGCAATGTAGACATCGCGTCAACATCAATTTACGGCAACATGGTTATATAAAGCTGGTGCTAGTTGAATTTCCTTAGATTGCTCCACTTCAATTACCAGACATTGATTGCTGAAAAAATTGCCAGTGTAAACGGACCAGAAAGGCCATTTGTGGCAATTGTCCATGATATTATTATTACCTGGCATTCCGGATCCAGTTCGTTATCAGTGTTGACAGTGTAGGAGCAAGTGTTGCCGACCACTCCTGCTGTTCTGGTGATCACCACCGGTAGCTCTACTGTGTGGTGGGCTGGCTCTTCAATGTCTGGTGGTTAATAAAGACGGTCAAAATATAGGAGGGAAAGAGATCAGCTAGTTTATAATTAGGTATTCAGTCATTCTATCCCACGATCACCGTTTGTCCAAGGTTGTGTTAGTTTCGTCAGGTGTGTGTAACCGTTGAGTCCGCTCAGTAAACCCGACACGCACACTAGAACAATGTGCCTATCTATTCACATCTATGATCGAACGGTCTGCGTCAGATGGAATGATTCCAAAAATGTAGGATACAATGGTAAATTTCGAACTAAAATATGGAAATTTTAAACAGTCTGGCAGAGCAATGAAGAGAGCAGTTGAATTTGATCGTGTGAACATATGAAAAGTGTTCATTGCAGTTAGGAAGAAATAGGGAATATGCTTGACTTTTTTTTGTTTATTTATTTTAATTCGATACCACAGCTTTACACAAAACCGTTAGATTTTTTCAAATATCTGTCTTATTAACTAAGTTATAAAGCTTCAAAGTCGTTGGTTAGACAAAGAGATCCGATATGTACTATGACGTCAAAGTACACAGGCGCCATACAACTTCCATAGAAAAGGTTGTTCTGATGAGCGAGATAGATATATTTATTTTTAATGGTTATATCTCCCTGGCTTATCGTTCAATTATAATTCTGTTTTCACTGTAAAAATACTATTTCCATATACTTTACGACAAATCGATTGAATAATCAAATTAAGTATCATGCATATTCCCTATTGAGTTCCCATTGACTTACGTAGCACGTTCTTCACGTAGTTCCTGGAAGCGTGTAGAGTAGTGAGTACAGTGTGCGGCGCGTCGGTCGACGCGGTGGTCGCGTATTCCTGCGTCGTCTTCTGAGGCGCTTTCTCTGTTACAATTACAACTAATGTACCTTCATCTCCAGTATATAAGCCTTGCACTAAGATATAATATTGTATCTCAGGCACTGATATGGTATAAACTGCATAGATACGAATACAACATCCAAGACCAGTAAGCGAAACAATGCGTCTTGCAAATAATACAGAGTTCTGCCATCGCCGGAATTAGATACCCGGGCTTCTAGCGTAGCAGTCAGTTGTCGTCGTCGAGGCGACAGATTCGCAACCTGTCACACTGGGACTCAACATAATCATGCGATATGCGTTAACACCTCTGCCAACCCCTCTCGAGGGGATTTGTACTTATGTGTATGTACTTTATTGCAAAAGCTGTCTTTTAATTCCACGGACTAATAAATTGAGTTGATCTTAAAAATCATTGTCATTATTACCTTTGGCTGTTTTCTTCGCTGACGGATGCTGCGAGGGTTTTAAATTCTGAAAGGAAGAAAAAGTTTGATAAAACTCCATCAATAATTAACAGGTCTCGTCAACTCCTCTGTCGTTAACTTCTCTGTCTGTATTATCAAGATTTTGTTCATCATTATTTACAAATGGCTAGTTTCCTTAACCTATATGGAAACCGGGAATCTCTTAACTATCTACTCATAGAACTACGGATAGTACCGACCTGAATAATATGTCAATCGACCTGATGAATTTTATTTTGTTTTATTTGATTTATGTTTTCGCCTGAAGCGTGGAATTAATTATTTATATTTATTTTTTGCAAAACTACAATCATGTATAAAGTACTATTTTTTGCTGAAGGAAATATTTGAATAATATTGTTTATCCTTGTAACGGGTTCCCTCGATACAGGCTTGCCTAGTGACGGGACCAAAACACATACCGCTTTATATGCAATATATATATTTTTTTTCATCTACCATCATAGATAAATTGCACTGTTTTGCTGACCGGTCTTGGATATAGTATTCTTATCTATTTAATTGATACCATATCGTTGCTTAGTGCCTGCGATACAACATTATATCTTAGCGCAGGGCTGAATCAATGCGTGTGCCGTAATGTTTATTATTATTAATGATTGGTAGTCGCTGTGCTCGGAGACCAATAATCAATCTATGATCAACCATTTTAAATATTAACTGTCACTTTGTTTATTGTTTTAATATTTAAAAAGTTCTCCTATCTTATGGAGAGCTTTTTTGATATTTTGCACTTGGTTTCTTTTTCCATTCGATTTTATTTTCGTCATCTATAATAGACTTTAACGCCATGATTTAGAGTTCATATTAGACTAACATTTGATGTAAAACTTTGGATATAATACTGCTGTGCTACCTGTATTTGGTTGTGGTCAGGTCTGGGATTGAACTTCCCATAGTGTGGATAGTTGAACTTCTCGTGTAGTCTGATCTCCTTCATGTTTAACAGTTCCTGGTGTTCCCTGAAGTATAGCGCTGACATTACCACTAAGCTGAAAGAAATAATACATTGAAAATTATTAAAATAATAATTTACTAACTTTTGACCGCAACTTCGTCCGCGTAGATATCGAAAATTTTTCTAATAGGATTTTTAATTACTGACATTTAGTCGTTAAATTTTGGACAATCCACACAATATCTTTATAAACTATAGCCTATGTGTTATTCTAATGTACAAGCTATATTATTGTAAAATTTCATTAGAATGCATTCAGCAGTTGTTGCGTGAAAGAGTAACAAACATCCATTCATCCATACATCTTTACAGAATTTCGCATTTATTATATTTAGTAAGGATTTGTGTTATTTGAAAGACGCATTGTTTCGCTTACCGGTCTTGGATGCAGTATTCTTATCTATGTAGTTTATACCATATCGTTGCTTGGTGCCTGCGATACAAGTTCCTACGATTACTGCAAGGAGTTATCGTGTGTGTTGTGATGTGGTTTATTTATTTAGATATGTTCTAGTGGGTATCACATTATACTGGGTAAAAAAGAACTATATTTATCAGTAATGATAAGAAGCAACTGCTGTGTTAGTATCTACTTGGCAGTTTTCACTATGATTTAAGTATCTCATGTGAACGTTTCATAAGGTTAGTCAATGTGATGGTTTGTTTGTTAGAATGTTTGTTACTCAATTCCGCAAAAACGGCTGAAGTAATTTGGATGAAATCTGGTACACAGATGGTGTATCATACCGAAAAAATGTTCGACATGGTTTTATTGTCAAAAAAAAAAGATACTTACCAAACCGCCATGATGAATATTAATATCGTAATGACGATCTGTAAGAACTTATTCGAAATTAATTCAGTGTTGGCATCCCCAAATCTATCTTTTCTCCCGCAGCAAAACGCAAGTTTGGTGTTGCCACACGCAAAACTCCCCTCATCCCTCAACCATAGACAAGTATCTTTTTTCTTTGACTCGGAATTATTTTCCTCTGGCAACTTTTGTATCGCCTCTTTAGTTTCCATATAAGAAGGCATATCATTAGGGATGCCTTCTTTTTCTTTATTCGAATGGTATCTAACACAGGTTTTGTTCTGGTTGTAATATTTCCCATATTTAGAGTAGTTATTGTGGCAACTCTTGCACTGCTTTCTCGTGTATTTCGGGGAGTTGTGGCTGAGTTTGTGGCAACACTCGTGCTTGCGGATGTTGCGGGCGATGTCTCTGATTTGGTCTATGGAAATGTTGCCATCGCTGTGAAAGGACTTTGATGATGCCGATATAGCGGAATAGCGGGAGTCTGTAAAAAGATAAATAAATCAATAAAATAAATAACCACATCACGACACACACATTGACTCAGCCCTGCACTAAGTATCGTAAGAACTTGTATCGCAGGTGCTAAGCAACGATATGGTATATACTAAATAAATAAGAATACAACATCCAAGACCGGTAAGCGACACAATGCGTCTTGCAAATAACACAAAGTCCCGCCCCCACCGGGATTCGAACCCGGAACCTCTAGCGTAGCAGTCGGCTGATTACACCACTGCGCCACCGAGGTCGAGGAGGTGCGGAGGATATTTTAACATTTTATTGTAGTGATGTTAACACAAAAAATTAATCTGTGGTCTCTTACTTTTGGTATATGTTTAAGTACATTTTGTGTGTATATGTATGATTATCGTTGTTTCGTACGCATAGCAAATAAATATGGATTCTACCACAAATAAACCGAAATTTGATTTGCCATTCTTCGAAAATTTCTCTCGCTAAATGAATAATTTCATAACCATTTCATTATTCCTCGAATACGAGAACTTTGTCGATTGAATTTTTGAGGAAACATCTGGGGGGATCCATGTCCAGCAGAAGAAACCTTCCGGTTGATTTTAATGATGATTTGCTGTCATAATTAACTAAAGAAATAACTCACCATTACTAATACTGGACCTCGCACTGTCTCTCCTCTGCAGAACGCTAATCTTGCAAAGCTTCTTGTTGATCCTCTCGAGCTGATCGATTCTGGACTCCAGGTTGCCGGTCACCTTGCACAGCTCCTTCACCGCGCCGAGGTTCTCCATGAATATGCGGTCCTGGAAGATCAAATATCACATATGAATATGTTTGAAATCTTATTATTCAATCAATTTATCGTATTAAAGAATTGAACGACAAACCAAGCAAATACAACCATTAAAAACAAATATATCTATCATCAGTACAACTGAACATTTTCTATGGAAGTTGCTTGGCGCCCGTGTACTTTGACGTCATTGTACATATCGGATCTCTCTGTCTAACCAACGACTTTGAAGCTTCATGAATTAGTTAATAAGTCAGATATTTGAGAAAATCCAACGGATTTGTTGTATGTATGTGGTATCGAATCAGAATCACTGCACAGTATAAAACAAAGTCTATCCCTATGCATGCTTAGATCTTTAAAACTATGCAACTATGATTTTGATGCGGTTTTTTTCTAATAGAGTGATTCAAAATGAAGATTTTATAATACATACAAAATATCCGTGCAAAACCGGGGCGGGTCGGTAGTAACTAAAAAAAGTCAAGCATATTCCTGTTCGCTGTTCGTCACTCACCTTGTTCACGACTAGGAACTTCCGTATAGTGTGTCCGTCAGGCAGCGTGACGTCGCCGGCCTCCTTCACGGCGTCGGGTATGACGCCGCGCAGCTCCTGCGCGATCACGCCCGTGTCCGCCGCGCGCTGCGCCGGGTCGAACCCCAGCAGCCCCGAGTGCTGCGCGAACGAACGGTCGTAGTTGAACCTGACACCAGGCAAACAAAAACACGGTCAAGTGTGCGTCGTACTCCCACAAGATGCACATACCGTCGTTATAAAATTTTAAGATAATCTTCAGATTACTTCATAAAATAAACAAGAATGAGAAAAAAAAAATTGTTGTATGATGTATGATGTTTGTATTTGTTGTTGAAGCGGCAACAGAAATAGACATTCTCTGAAAATTTCAAAACACTATTATGGTTCATGACAGCTTGCAGACAGACGGACAGCTTACTATTCGGGTTCCGTTTTTACCTTTTGAGTACGGAACCCTTACAGCGTGTGTTATGTTGTGTTCCAAGATAAAATATCTTTGAACTCACTTGACAACACGAATGCTCTGCACATTTTTCAACTGCTGCGCCGTATCCAATTCTTCAATGTTGTGCTTGGCCCTCGCATCCGAAGGATGAACTATATGCCCCATCACTTTCAGGTTACCTGCAGAGAAAATACAAGTTCATCCAGGTTAAGTCCGGCCGCATATTATTTTATACTATTTATAAAACCAACAGCACATAATAACAATTTTAAACAGAAGTTTAACCAAATCACGACGTACACATTGATTCGGCCCTGCAGTAAGATATAATCTTGTATCGCAGGCACTAAACAACGATATGGAATAAACTACATAGATAAGAATACATAATTCAAGACGAAACAATGCATGTCGCAAATATCACAAAGTTCCGCCCCCGCCGGGATTTGAACCCGGAACCTCTAGCGTAAATCACGCTCTAAAAAGTATTGAACAAGAAAATATTATAATCTGAAATTTTTATGTACAAACTATTCAATGTAGCCATGGTGTTATGCCACCAACCCTAATATAACAATTCAAGGGAGTAAAATAATCCCCTACTATTTTTACATACTGGTCAAAATCATAACTCTATTTTGCTTCTCCGTAGTCGGGTAACAATAATTTTTAACTATCACCATGAGCTAGATCAGTCAAGGGCTAAACAAGATATTGAGGAGACCTGAACACAGTTGTTACCGAAGTAGATCAAAGCTTATTAAAGATTTGTATAGATATTACAATTCCTTGGTGTTTTGATGATTAGGCGTCTACTGACTAGTCCTCATTACTTTTTGGCCTTTTTTGGCCTCTGGGCCATTACGATCTCTCGGCTTTACGGGAAGTGTGAAATCGGTTTCTTATTTCTTCTGATTAAGTTCGTTGCGGGTCCCAAGACAGCCGGTTGTGTGTCCGGGCACAGCCTGTGCGTGATGCACAGCTGCATTATTCGATCAAAGGACGCAAATGTCGATCCTGGTGAACAGGAGTTGCAGTGGTGGGACAGAGTGGCGGGTGTGCCCTAGACATGACATTTTTAAATACTGACCATTTATAACGCAGGCTTCGTCCGGACGGTCAGTGTTAATACCGACTTTGCCGTTAAAGTGCACGCTGTTGTCAGACACGCCTCGCTGCCACCAGTTCTCCGTGCAGTCCGACTCGAACTGCCCGGGGTTTGATGCCTGGAAGGGGAAAAATTACCTTTAGAAAACGATTAGTACGTAGTGTGTAACCGGTTATACAGAGTTACTTTTCAATAGTACAGTATATTGATAAAATTCTTAAATTTTTGACCTTAAATATCTTTTAAATGGTAAGATTTATCGAAAAAGTATAAAAGACCATTTTTGTAGAGCATTTAATTTTTTACATATATTAATGATGGCACGGGCTTAACAAGCTATTGGTGATGAGATATGACCATTTTAATATCAAACTAAACTGAAAATAGAAAACTACGATGAGGAAAATGTTCCCATTAATATCAAGAGCCCATACTGGGTGAGTACTTTCTAAAGGTGCCTAGCAAAAGGTTTTTGAGAAAAAAAAGTGTTTTTTGACCCACCCTAGTCCACATATTATTACGTCCTCACCCTAACAATAATCCTATCGCTGGCCTGCGCCGCTACAATGCAGCCAGTCTGTCCAACATGCGCCCTCAACGCCACAACCAGTTGGAAGTGTCTCTGCTCAGGGTTCGGCCGACCTTTCTTCCTCATGTTGTTGTTGGTCGTCTCGGCGAAGTGGAGCCTGCCAACTGTTATCTTCGTCCCATCCCTTCTTAGTTCCACTCTGGAATTGAAATTACTTTCGATACATTCTTGAATAATTTTAGACGTCTGTGAGCAGTAGTGACATTCTATCCTGAGGAAAGAACCCGCATTATTAATAATAATTTTAGACGTCTGTGAGCAGTAGTGACATTCTATCCTGAGGAAAGAACCCGCATTATTAATAATAATGATAAAAGACAACTGCGTTAATTCAATATTTATTTCATTTATTGCACAGAAAAGATGTAACCAAAATTATACAAAATATTTGTGATAGAAATGCTACCGGCAGTCTGTATAATCCGGTATTCTATACAATGCCTAAGCATTGCATAGATTACCTAAAACGTGAAATATTATTTATTTTGGTACAGCTGGTACTATATATTTTCTCTAAGAATTGTATTCATAACCTAGGAAATGTAATAAACAATAATATTTATCATATTTTATACCTCGCCAAAACGCCCCAGGTGTTCTATACGTTGCCTAGGTATAAAAAATCTAAATTTTACAGATTTCCGGTAATATACACATAACTGAACCAGATTATATCTCTATATGTGAACAAAACATTATTTAATAGAAATTAAACAAAGCATAATAAAATTACAAATTAATAAATTAAAAACTATTTTATCAAAATAAACAACCGAAACGCAACCAATTCTAAATACACAAATAACTTTTAACCTAACCTTGTTTAGTTTAGGTAACTAATCTACGAGATATTTTTTTTCTTTTTGCAAAAATTCGTAACGGAAAAAACGTCATGCAAAAGTGATAATTAGGCAATAAATAACACGAATATAGAACTTGTCAAAAGCTGAATTCAATGAAAAGCCTTGCTTAGTGAAAACAAACGATTCATCTTGTTTGATTGTTGGAAAATGAGATTGGTTAGATTTGCCAGTAATTTTTTCACGGCACACCCGTCCCTCTGTCCCACCACAGCAACTCTTGTTAGCCAGTATCAACAGTGGCGTGCTTTGTAACGTATAATGCAGCTGTACAATGAAGCACAGGCTGCTCAAACTATTTAACACATACTTCAATCTCCAAATAACTTGTATAATTCAATTAAAAAGAACCTTCAACGACGAAAACTTTCTTCCAAAACCATTAAAACCTTCACTAGCAGAACTGGTTTGTTGGCATTTTGATTGTTTAGTTTTCTATTTAACTACGGGAATTTTAGGTTATACTTTCTCTGAGGTCGCATTTTACTCGTGAGTTATTCTCAAGGCGTAAATTAGCGTTTCTACTGAATAATAATGTATTTTTCACGACAGCCAATTATGAAACCTCATGAAGGATTGAATCTTTTAAATTACGGCAGCTGGTATTTGGCCTATAATTGCTCGGAAATGTATTATAGGGTCTCCAGGATATAAATACTATCATACGCTGTTAGAAGTGTTTATTAAAAAAACAAAGATTGGAAAGTGAAAATGTAGTGAGAAAAGAAGAGTGTTCATGAAACAAATTTCTATTAATTAATCTTTAAATTTTAAAGCTCTTTTTTTTAACCGTCACTCTGCCCCGCCACTGCATCTCCTGTTAGCCAGTATCAACAGTGGCGTGCTTTGTAACGTATAATGCAGCTGTACAATGGAGCACAGGCTACGCGCACGGACATACTACTGACAGCGGGATTCGCAACGAGAAAATCACCTCTGGTCCGAGGACTGACCCTGCTGAATGGGTTTCTGACATCGTTACCGGATTGCGATGTGTTTGCATTGCGATGGACGAATGTATGTGTCGAGTGTAAGAGATATTGTGAGGTGATTGATATATAATTACAAATGCATTAGATTTAAGTATCATAGTGTTAAGTACGTATATTATCTGACGTGGTCTAACGGACCACTCTTAAGTAGTTATTTTTATTTATAATGTTATTTAAATATTTGGAATATTATTATAGTTTATTGTTATTATTATTGAGGCTTTAAAATTCTTATAAAATTGCTTGTAGACTGTTGCTTTTTTATATAAATAAATTTTATTATCAGAAGTGGGATAGGCTCAAGGTCACAATAATAAATATTTGTCTTGCTGTAGGATTGATGCGGAAATTATTGCAAGTCTGCTCTCAGCGATTCGGGATGCTGTCTCAAAGCCACATTCTAACGATGATGCTATCTGTTAAACTGTGATATTGTTTTAATAAATAAATAATAATTAGAAGAAATAGGACATAAAAATACTCACGGTACTGGATGAAAGGGTTTCTTTGTTCTATCAGATTGACTCTGTTCTATTCTTACTTCTTGGCTCGGATCTTCCGCCTGAAAGGAGAAGACATAAAAAAATCGGCATAGGACATGACTTATACCTTGGGTTAGGATTCGTCGAAAATCGTTTTGCGTAGTAATGGGCACTAGAGTAACACCACATAGTTATTGATATTTTATTACTTGTTGTAGTTATTGTTTTAGCGGCACTGAATACTTCAACTGTCTATCTATTAAGGTTTAGTATGATGCACATTTATTTTGTCACTTCAAGATGTAATTTAAAATTATTCATTTTAATTCATATATTGTGACATGAGCTTTATCGCAGTCTCTCACACTAAAATTTAAGATTTATTAGTGGCTAAAAGTTTAAAAATCATGTTCATTTAACAGATTACAGAATCTGGGGTTTCTTGCCGGTATCTTCCCCGACATTATTTTCCGAACCGGTGGTCGAGTCATTTTTAAGAAAAATATTAATTCATTAATAATAATAATACCCACATCACGACACACACATTGACTTAGCCCTGCAGTAAGTATCGTAAGAACTTGTATCGCAGGTGCTAAACAACGATATGGTACATACTAAATAAATAAGAATACAACATCCAAGACCGGTAGGCGAAACAATGCGTCTTGCAAATAACATAAAGTCCCGCCCCCGCCGGGATCCGAACCCGGAACCTCTAGCGTAACAGTCGGCTGTTTACACCACTGCACCACCGAGGTCGTCAAACCAATTAACGAGGTCGTCATTTAACGATTCCAAGTACTTTATTTTAAGTTTATGGAATAGAGTTATTTTGATTTTGATTTTCTGAAATTGTCCGAAGGCAGACGGACGGACAGCCCTATGGCTAAGGAACTAAAAAAGTTAAATTCTTGAGCATTTTAGTATATTTGGTGTTTCATATACGCATATGACAGCCTCTGTGGTGTAATAGCTGGCTGCTACGCAAGAAGGTCCGGGTCAGAATCTAATCGGGGACGGAACTTTGTGTTATTTTCAAGACGCATTGTTTCGCTGACCGGTCTTGAATGTAATATTCTTATCTATATAATAAATACAATATTATTGCTGCGACACAAGATCATACGAACTTACTGCTGAAGCAATGTATTTGTCGTGATGTGGTTCTTATAAATACAATATATTTGTATCATATGTTTGTTATGTACTCTGTTGTAACAAAGCTGTTCAGCACAGGTTTTGGTAAATCCAGCAAATCAATATCTCACTCACTTTGACGCCATAGAAGTGTATACAGAACTTGCTGATCTTCTTGAAGCCGTCGCTGGTCTTCACGTAGTGTGGTTCCCCCTGCACTTGGATCTGGCAGGTGACTTGGAAGTGGTTCTTCTTCTGGCAGACGAAAGCCTCGTCTATCTGCGAGTAGTTGAAACCTTTGTCCGCACCCACTATGTAGGAAGGTGTGGGCCTGGAGACGAAGTTGTTTAAAGTGGTTTACAGGTCGTAAATCTACGTTTGAGATCGTCTGCGCCGGTACCACCCTCCTTTCTATTTACGTGAAGCAATTCGCTGTGTTTCATATCGAAGGATTGAAGAGCCAGTGTAATTACAGGCATAACATCTGTAACTTCTACATGGGCAACGCTAGTAATGCTTTTGGCGTTCTAAGACAACAAGGAGTCGTGTCAATAGGCGGTGGGATCACTTTCTATTAGGTGAACCGTCGGCTTGTTGTCCATGATTTACAAAAATATTAAGAGAATAAACAACAAACTATGCCGCCAGGGTATACCCGTCTAAACCGCCAGCTAGGACACGTAAAGTTTCTTGGCTCTGGCAGGTATTTTGTTAACATAAATATTAGGTCAAGTATGTTTTAATGCTATATTTGTTTAAAAAGGGATCATATTCGGGGAAGCTAGTTGATTTGTATATGTAAAGATCAAAGAAAGAAAGAAAACCATATACCTATACATTTTCTCGAAGACATTATTAGAAAACGAGATTCCAAAACAACTTAAACAAATATATAGGAATTACCAAACGATATTTTAATGTTGACACGACGTGACCTACATAGTAAAGCCAATGAACACAACTATTGCTTTGCATTTGTCAAAGAAACCATGGATGTCTTTTTTTGTTTGTTTAGTCTATATGTCGTTGCTTGGTTACAGCCAAACGAGCAGGTTTCTACTTACAGAACTGGGGTATTCTTAGAATAAAACGAACTGTTCAGGACAAATCGCTTTTTAAACTGTCCCTTATTTCTTCCTCCCTTAATACTGGAACTTCAGTAGATTTTTGCAGTAGCATAATTATTTACTATGTTTTGCTTTAATATGAATACATTTCCGAGTTAAAATGAACTTCAAGCTGTTACGAACAGGGGTCCTACTCCAAAAGTACGGAACCGACACTTGAACTCGGGCCACACTTTGGGTACGCTTCGGGCCGACGAATAAAACGTCAGAACTTGCTAAAGTGTCCTATGTGTCCCTACTCTGAACATTTTTCGAATTGTTGTCAAGCGGTCATGATCTTAGACAAAGTTTGGAAGAACTGGAGAAGTTTGATGTCAATTGCATCGGAATGGAGCCCGACTGGCCCGTGCGAAAGACTTTCGGAGTAGGAAGAGCACGAAAATTCTGCCGAAAATGAGTTTCTCGTCGTTTCGGAGTAGATGCTCAGTCTCTTATAGTCTTATTTTAAGACGTGGACTAAAAAAGTACTACGATTAAACCAGGTTGTCACCAAAGGTCAAGATGCAGTTTACCGCTAAAAAGTATGCATTTTTGTTCTGTTACTACTTTAAAGGTGAAATATTCCAGGAGTTTTAAATTCTGGTTTAAACCGAATATAATCTATGTCTTATAATGAGACTGTAGATATGTGTTTGAACAATTGATGACAAAAACGTGATCAGTCAACATAACACTGGTTTTACAGCTCCATGATTTAGCTATTAAATTTTCACAAGCTATGAAATCCTGGGCTCCTCCAATTGAGTATGAAGTAGGGAAAATTTAATTTAAATTCTAGGTCCAACCTTCACGAATATGCTCTGCGGCTACTATATCTTAATCGTCATAGCTAACAGATGTCCACTACTGGACAAAGGCATCCCTTAAGTTTGTCACTGGAAAGATTCTGGTTCTCTTGCAAACTCTGAACTTGATGATAATGCTATAACTTTAACTCTTCAAGTGAAAGGTATACTCACAAGGGTTTCAAGTTACAGTCATAGAGCGTGCACCACGTGTTCTGCTGAAACTGCGAGAACCTGATGCATTGCAGCGGCGCGTCGTCTCCGGCTTCTGAACCGTCCACCGACGGCGGCGCAGGGCGCGGAGCTAGGGCTTCCGGGGATAACGCCGCTATGAACAGCAAAGTTATTGTTAGAGATCAATCCTTAATTTTCGTCTGCTTCATAGTAAAGATTTTGAGTGTGAGTGATGGGCAAGTTAAGATCGGAGACGATATACTATTTCGGAACCGAGGTAATCTTTGAAACTACTTATCCGGTCTCAAAAGAGTTCGCACCGATATTTACAATGGACTTTTGGGCTGGACATCGGCTAACTTTTGTTGGAAAAATAACCTAAAATGAATGAGCGAAATCATAGGCCAAAGTTTGTTTAGTTAAACGTGACGATTCGACTGCAGTCTTGAGGAAATATAAGTGAAAATATAGAGTGGATGCATGTGATATCTCACTAGTTCCCCTCTCTCCCTCTTTTTAGCTTCTTTTAGTTAATGGACGATACCTAAGATCGCAGGACCAGTTAGTAAGAGCAAAAACTTACCAGGCTCGCACTTGACTTGAGAGTTGACATCCTGCGAATGCTTCCTCTTCTTCGACGAGGGTTCCTGGAGACTGGTATACACTGGAGTCAGGGTCTCATGGCTTAGAGCAACCAGCTGAGGGTTTATCATGCCCTGATCCAAGTCTGACATGTCCACTCGCATTTGGTTGTACCTACGGGAATTTAGAGAACTAACTGATTATGCTATTTATTTATTTAGCTTTACTTAAGCTATCTTTAATGTCTAATAATACAGGTAGCCTTACTGTACCAGCTTAGTGAAAATAACATTAACTACAATTTTTGACAAAAAAAATCCAAAATCCATTTTTGTTAACTTTTACCTTGAATGAAAGATTTGGCACAGACGGAACCGTTGGGAACTTTTCTTCATCTCATTATTTTGGTAACCTTATCGATTATGTAAATAATGCATTGTTTCTCTCTCTCTTGAGTTGTTATTTTTATTTTATGATCTAATTCTAACAATACATTTTAACTAAAATGTATTTTTGTAAATGTCGTGTAAGTCCATAATTGGGACCTTAGGCTGTGTATTTAACAAATAAATAAAAATAAGGATGAATATCTATTTTTACTGGACTAAACCTACTTACTTAGATTAAGGAACTTTGCAAAATATATGTGAGGAATTAATTAAAGAAAATAGCTTATTCACTATAAGCTATAACAAAATAATAATAACCTGTTCTGATAAGTGATATCAGAAATGCCGAGATCATGCCTCACAGCCCTGATACCGAGCTCCACAATACTCGGGTCCTGGGGCAGGACGACCACATCATTCAGATTTCCCCTCAGAACCTCGTGGTCCATTGTATCAGACTTCAGCTCCTCATAGATATACTCTCCATTCTGCTGCAGCATTTCGTGTGAGGGAAGGTGCTCGTGGACTAGCATGTAGTCCTGGCCGAGAACTGTTTGGGTTACGATGGCATGAGGCACTTGGTTCTCTGACGGACTGTATGGGTTTTCTGAACCCGAATCTGGTGGGCTTTCTGGCAGTTGATGGCCCCTGAAGAAAAAAAAAGGCTTTCAATCTCATTCCAAACACCCTTGATATTAATAAAATACACATTACAACAGATTGCCCTGCACTAAGATATAATCTTGTATCGAAGGTTATATACAACGATATAATATTATCCAAGAACAAAAACCGAAACAAGTCATCTTGCAAACAACCGCAATTATTGTGTCCACCGGGATTCGAACCTGGAACCTCTTAGGTAAAAGCCAGCTGTTACACTTTTAGATAATAAAAATATATATATAATAATAAATAATATATTTATTTGCTAAAATGTAGGTTACAAATGTTCTTACAAGTTAAGGAAGACCCGTACATTTACCTCTGAAAAGGTGTGCAAATATTTGCTAATAATATTTGTGCATTTTGGGTCGGGAGAGCCAGTTACCGGCACGGCTGGCACGAGGGATTTTACTTTTACCTCAACTTGATGGCATTGCTCTTGGTGTTCTAGGACATTAAGGGCATCGTCAATAAGCAGCACTATCAGATTGTATCAGTTGAACCGTCTAATTGTTTGCCTATGATGTTGTATAAAATGTGAAATTACCCTAGTCGGCGATTCTCGATGGGCTGGACGTAACAGCCATCGCCAACGGGGGCCATGAACGCTTCCAAATCGTCTATCAAACCCGGACCTGAAACAAAAAGAAATGTCCTTCAGCCTATGTATATTGTCTGCGAAAAATGTCTACACGGTTTATGAAGAATATTATAAACATGTTTCATTTGCATGCCTCGTAGGCATGGCAGGCAAGCAGGCAAGCAGGTAGACAGGTTAAAATTAATAAATACATGTACGTGTATATTAAAATGTTAATTTTATTTTCTGTTAGCGTAAATGCTTGTGGAAAAAGATATTTCTTTAGGGGGCCAGGAGTGGGGTTAAAAATGGTCGCCAGTTCCCAGAGACGGCATTGAAAAGCCATCGACTGACTGGCGACTTTCTTTGAGAAGGGGCCCGTTCTCCCGGCTAGGTCTCAGACGGCACTGCACCTGCCTGCCTCTACCGATTGTCGCAGAACCCGCAACGAAAAAGGAAGAAGTAAATAAGAATTATAAGAATTTAGACTATCCTCCCAGCAAAATTGGACACAGCAATTGTAACAGCTTAAAGGTCAGAAGTAAAAGAGACCAGAAACACAAAACACCACATTATGTCACTAGCTAAAAGGGAATTAACTTAATACCTACAATCTTACACCCATAGATTAATGATTGGCAGTCGCGGTGCTCCTACTAGATAAAGCATACATACATAAATACATAAAATCACACCGTAGTCCCTCGAGAGGGGTTGGCAGAGGTGCTTGCTACACACCGCTTTTCGCATGTTTATGTTGATTCCCAGTGTGATAGATTGCAAATCTGTCGCCACTATCCGGGCACATTGAGAAACATGGCAGCTACAACTTACGGCAACCTGAGACTCGAACCCTCGAGCTGCCGGGTCGGGTCGGTCGGTTAACCAAGTCACATTACAAACTGAGCTACCACGTCCTCTCCACTTCACGTCTCGTCGTATCGATAGCTCCTTCATAATGCGCACGCAAGGGTGTGGAATTCTTTGCCTGCCGATGTGTTCCCTGATCAATATAACTTGGGCCTCTTTAAGGCAAGAGTGAATAGGTTTCTCCTAGGCAGGCATGATCCACCTTAGACCTCATCGCCGCTTAACATCAGGCGGGTTTGGGGTCAAATGCCTGCCTGGTCTTGAATAAAAAAAAAAAAAGATAAAGCATACGTACAACAAACATGCGACAAGTCCTAGTACGCCAATCTGGCGTAGTTGATAATAGAATAATAATAATAATAACCACATCACGACACACACATTGACTCAGCCCTGCAGTAAGTATCGTAAGAACTTGTGTCACAGGAACTAAGCAACGATATGGTATATACTACATAGATAAGAATACAACATCCAAGACCGGATTCCATCTCCTAGCAACGGATGACTGACGGTGACGTGCCGAGAGTACCAGGTTACTTGGAGGGAACAGGAAGCGTCAGTTGTAATTTATACTAGCTTTTGCCAGCGACTTTGACCGCGTAGAAATCGAAAATGGTTCTAATAAGGTTGATATGAATTTTATGTTTTGACAATTCACATAATATCTTCATAAATCATAGCCTATTTATTATTCTGATGTATAAGCTATATTATTGTAGAGTTTCATTAAAATCCATTCAGTAGTTTTTGCGTGAAAGAGTAACAAACATCCACATATCTTTTCAAACTTTCGCGTTTATAATATTAGTAAGGATTCAAACAATCGATGTTGTCAATCTTAAAAGCAATATCTCAAAAACAAACACTACTAATTGATATAATGTAACAGTAATTAAAAAGTAAACGTTGAAAAGTGAAAAATGTTAAGTAATTGTATGAAAAAAAATGTTTTCACACAAATTATCATGCATGACTTACGAACGTTTCTTCATACTTGACAACTTAACAAAAATAAACTCTGTTCCGAAGATATAAGGACGTTATTTATCGCATGAGAGAATGTAAATTTTATTAAAACTATGTATGTAATAGGCAGAAAATTATCTGAGTGTCAGTTGTGTTGATTGAGATAATCCTAGTGCGTTAGATATGGTTAAGAACGAATTTCTTTACAGGGTTCCGTACAATTTTCAATTTTTATAAGGCTGACAGTTTTCTTTAAAGAAACGTAAATAATTGTTTATTTGCTTGGATTCATCTTCGTATTTGTTATCTTAGTGTTTGTTTTTATACAACAAGCAGACGGTTCACCCGATGGAAAGTGATACCGCCGTCTATTGACACGACGATGCCCATAATGTCTGGAATGCCAAGAGCACCGCCAATGCGTTGCCCATGTGGAGGTCATTAAATGCTGCCATTATATGATTTGGCCAGTTTAATCCCATCACATTATTATGAAACCCGAAAAACAAAGGAACGAAAGAAAAGAGGAACTTCCACGTTTTCTATCTGTGTGTTTACTATGAGTTCGTATAGTTTTTAAAATATAAAATATGTGTAGGCATATGACATTTTCGGTAAGAGAAGTAGTACAGGTATTAACAATATTTCGTCTATAAGGCTTGCAAAAATATACGATTACAATGAGATATTATTACACAGTTCATAAATGTCAAACACACACGCACATACAAGTAAGGTAACATAGGTTACTAGTGATTTGGAATGAGCAATTATAATTCCTCACCAATCCGTTAGAGGCGCTTTACAAAGATTCAAACAAATTTGTAACTGCAGTTGCAAGCGGTTATCGCAGGTAAAACTTATAGTAACCGCTATCGAAGTCTCCTTTGTGGGTGTGCAGTATCGGCAACAATAAGTGGCTGGTGTCCGACACGTTAGCGCAGTGCCTAAAAGTGAGAAACCTAAAATGGTTTCCTTACCAAGGATCCCTAAATGTGTTAGAGTCAGTGACTCGTCTGAGAGTGAAACGCGGTTGAATGACTCGATGCGTAAAATGACTACATCATAATGCACCGTGTTTACATGTTGTGTTGTGATCTAAGATTTATGAGTTGCTAGATTAATAAATAATGATCAGAAAAAGTGTGACTCTGATACGAAGCGGCAATTGCCGCTTGCAATTCCGTACAAACTTTGAGACGCAAATGTTTCAAAATAATCACAAAAATAATTTAAAAATGAAATTAATGAAAACATTACTCTAATTATTTTATTTGATGTAAAATCTAGGTTTGATAATTTGTATTATCAAACGATGAAGTATGTAAAATAGTATATTATTATGACAACAAATAAAAGTCGTTTCGTTTTACATTTAAAATGTCAGCTTTCCTAAATTAGGAATTATCGACACAATAAAACACCTGGCTGTATAAACAGTTTTCCATTGCACATGCATAGAAAATTAGAAACAAAAATAATGACAGATGCTCCTCTATGCCTCAATGGTCAAGCGGCCACTATCCCACCAGAATACACATTGCTTGCGTAAAAAATTAAAACTAAAATTAGTCATACAATTTCCCTTTCGCCTTTGTTATTTGATAGGGAACTAGCGCTCGAGAAAACTTGTATGAGCACATTTAGTAAATTCACACGACTTTGTTTAACAAATTAGGCATATCGAAGGGTGGGTTTTAATAGATTTGCTCAGTCAACCTTGTGATCGTTAGCAGGTGATATTCCCCCTTTAACCTTTCAGCAGGCTTCTATAAATATTAGAGGAAATCGCAGGAACTTAACTAGTAAAGTAAACTAACCAAGACCAAAGAAAAACATACACAACAAACACGGGCAGTACAATAAAAGTGATGATATCTTGGGACAGTTCACACGAATTGCCTCAGCCCCAAACTAAGCCGTAGGCTTGTATTTTGAGTAGTAACTATATACACTCGATGTAGATAAAACAACCACTTAACGAATAGAACATCCATGACACTAGAGCTAAATACTCATATCATTCAACACACAAATTAACTTTCTGAGAAGAAAATCAAACCAGAGATCTCTCGTGTTACAACAACCCGTGGTTCTGACAGCTGCCGTCTCAATCTTATGCCTGATCATAAAAATGTACGAAATGTACGTGATACAGACTGATGAGAGTCAGGACGGATACCAGAAGCTAAGTGGAAGAGTTCCATTGGCCTTACCCTTGGGTACTAGTCTCTAGTTAAAAGTTAGAAATTTTTCAGAATGAAATCGGGGATAATTGTACCAGGATTTCACTATGTATGCATAAAATCCTTTCTTTAGTTAATTAGGGGATACATACATAAGCGATTTATCATACCAAAAAACGTATAGACAGATAAAATAGTTAGACATTGTTTATTAGATAACGAATGATTTATACATATTGGTACAGCAAATGTCTGGATTAAATTACGAAAAGAACGATAATGCTGATATTACGTTGTTAAAATTAACATGCATGGTTTATTTAGAAGGCAAAATATGGACAACATTCAATATTTAAACTTTTTGGCTAACAAGTATACAAAGTTTTTGCGGAAGTTTGTCCAGCAGTCTTTATTGTATTTGAGAGGTAATCTTTGAGAGGAAGAGGTAACAGATCTATAGATCTACGTGCGAGATCGTCTGGATTAACACCACCCTCCTTTCTATTTACAACGTGAAGCACTTCGCTGTGTTTCGGTTCGAAAGATAGGATAAATAGTTTAGACACATGAGATGTTCCGCAAGCGTTAAAGCTGACAAAAATAAAAATGGATAGTAAAGTCATTACAATGACGTAACTCGAGTGTGAGGAAATGTCATTTCAATACATTTTATTTTCTGTTGGCGATTGTAGTTTAATTATATTCGTAAAAGGAGGCTGATGGTAAGCTGTCACCACGTATGCAATATCAGGGGACCTTAAAGAACCCCATGCTGTAATTCTTACCGAAATCTACGCCATCATTCTACAACCTGAGCATTCCTGAGGAAGCTTCTTTGAAAGCAAGAAAACAACAGAAAATATTACCTATAAATATGTACGTTAAGGCACAAGTGACCTCAAATAATAATAGAAATGTATTTATTCCTAATGCATTGGCATTAAAATCACCTATTCCATAAAAAACCAGTTATCGCAAACATTTGCCGATACTTGGTATTCTGTACCGAGTATTCTGAACTGGTACTGCCACGCTCTACTTGTCTGTGGTCAATTGGGTCTTTCATATTGTAATCGCAATGAAAGTGATGATAGATTAATTAAATTGCTCGCAGAATAAGGAAGTAAGTGATACCATCATCGGTTAGTTTTTTTCTTTCTCTGAGATTATTACGGCAGAAGATCAAACATTTTTTTGTATGTAGCAGGACAGCGATTTTAACCTACAAATATGTATTTTAAAGATTTAAAAAAAAACTATGAAAATCTTATGGAACTTTTCCTACACCTAGGTTTGGTATTTTTTTTAAATTTGAATGGCACCAACTTCAATGTACACTCTGTAAAAGTTTGCGTGGTTATGCATAAAAAAATATATAGGTCGACCGCGTTTTTTGTTTTTTTTTTTGTCGGTAAAAATTAAATGACCTTTTTGTACCTGACGAAGAAGAATTTGTGTTGCTTTTTTTAATCAAATTTGACAGTCATTTTTAAATGTTCCTGAAAGAATTTTCGAATTGTGGATGACGCAAAATTGAAACCTATATTTACAAAACTTCACACTCATAACTTTATGAGCTGATCATAAATCTAACACAGAAGTTATAGTTATTTATTATTAAATTAGGTTAAAAACTGCAAAAATAGAGACCATTGGTTTGAAGGCACATGACGTTTTTCAATGACAGTTGATTTAACCAGGGAAGTTCTTTGCTTGAGCAAAAATAGTGGTTTGTTTTAGTAAAATTATAGCAGAAAATTTCTTTGTATGTTTTATATGATAAGTAAAAGTAATAGTCAATTCCTCAAACATTAAAAACGAAGACAGTAATGTGACGTTCAGATTTTTTGGCGGAAAGTTTCCAGGATGCTGTCTGATAAGAACCTTTAAGTGCGGAAAACAGGGGCTGAAATTTCAAATTGGTAGTGAACTAGTCATATTATTGTCAGTTATATTGTTAAAGTTTCATACCTTGGTTTCTTCCGGGGATTCTGTTTGAATTCCTAACGTTATTTTCTTCACTGCCAGTATCATCCATATGCCAAGAGTATTCCATTTTTAAGATTACAACACTAACATTTTTCCAAAAACAAACTTTTTTACGTTGCGTCAATGACAAATCCGAAATGACACATTTTGAGCGAACTTTCTGTTTTTACAAAGATTTTTTTCTCTAATTTAACGAAGAACGAAGGCGTTGAACTGCGTATAGAAAAGAAGTTATAAACCTCTTTGGTTTTTTTTTGCTTAAACGTCACTTTAAAAAAACACTGGCCACCAACAGTAGGGGGCTATGCGTTGTTTATTTAAAAATCGAATCCGTTCAATAAACGTCCACCAATTGTTCAATCTTCGAAGACACTGACAGAATGCGATATCACGTCATTCCACCCCTTGCGTGCAAGGGAGTCAGTGAACGGAACATATCGCGTGTTCGAGGGGGATAGTTATATTTTAGTTTTTCACATTTTCACGAAAAACATTGGTGGTTGAAAATGGGAGGAAGTAACCAATCACATGGTTTTTTGTCGAGGTCACTTAGGGGGTGAAAAGATTAGTTTAATCTAATTTGAATATTTGGGGTTGACAAATAAATTATCTTACTAAATCATTTAGATGACATTAGCCTATTGTCAGGTATAAATCATTTCTTATAAACTGTGACGCATTAGTTAAATTGTAAATAGGGAGGTCATAGTTTATTGTTAAATACCTATTTACGTAGAAGATATACGATACATAGGTTTTGATATCTTGTAAGTAAAGAGTGAATTACCCACTTAAATGTTCGAAAATTGGGGAAGGTTACCGTAAATAACAAACTAGCTAATGCTTGCGAGTTCGTCTGCTTAGAAAAAAAAGCAAAATTTTTTTGGCAGAATCTTTTTTCCCGCTTTTTACTCCCTTCATGTCCTTTTTTCGAGAAAAAAAAATTACCTGTCCAGCTCCAAGACACCATCTTTCTACCGAACTTCATAAATATTGCTTCATAATTTTCGGCATCAAGTACCTAATAATAATAATTTATTAAAATGTCTTTTTTTCCAAATGTTTATTTACAAGATAGAAATTGAATGTTTAATTTTTTTTTTCAAATTCAAAACATATATGGACTTAAAATAAGTGTTTTCAAATCGTTTTTTTAAGCTACCACCGGTTCGGAGTGCTATCTGCTGGATATATTATTCCCTACAATAATTATTAATATAAATAAAAAGACATTTTAATAAATTATTATTATTACTTGATGCCGACCGAAACACTTTCGTAGTAGAAAACACACGAACATTCTGCCGAAACTTCGTTTTTCGTCGTTTTAGAGTGGTCCAAAAAACTTGAACGTTATTAAAATCTTTGCTTGGATCATGGAAGGTAGGTACAGCTTCACGCCTCTTATCCTTCGGTGGCTAAAGCGGCTGCTCTACTCTCTCTATCTTCTCTCTTTAATGTACCGCCTACATGCGAGATCTTCTACGTCGGTACCACCCTCCTTTCTATTTCTACCGTGAAGCAGTTCGCTGTGCTTCGGTTGGTACAATCGGAGTCTCAGTGTAGTTACCGGCACGAGAAGTCATCTTTACCTCTACACGACGTCAATGGCTTCGTCATGTTAACAGGCTGCGGTATCACTTTCTATCAGGTGAATTGTCTACTTTTTTACCCGACTACGGCAAAGCCAATAGGAAGGGTAATGTTTTTGGCAGTATATGTATGTATGTTCCACCGTAGCGCCTAAACTACCAAACCGATTTTAATGAATGAAATTGAGGTGTCAATAGATTCGTAATAACAGCCCGGGTGACATAGAGTATATAAATTTAATCAATATTTTATATGACGGAAGTTCAACCTCGAATTCTGTCCTTTAAATCCAACATTTTTAGATAGAGAACGATTTCAAAGGCAAATAATTATTATTAATAAATTAAATGTAATACAAGCAGGTGTTCCAACCCTTGGTTCCAGTCCATCAGGCCACTGCCGTCACCTGACTACGGTGCATAATTCAAACGATCTAAATGCCCTTTTTACGCACTATTGACTAAATCGGTGAGGTGCGATACCATAGCGGCTGTGCAGGGGCTTGTGTTTAAAAAAAAACAAAAATCTAAACATAGAAATCAGATCAAAAAGGTTAAATACCACTGGCGAGTTTCGGATCGAAACTTCGTGATGCGTTTGTAAAAATTTGTATTAACTGAAGTGTTTGCAAGCACTAGAACCCTTTTTATGAAAAACTAGTGAACCCGACAGACTTCGTCCTGTCATATAGAAAACAAAACCTTTTGTATGGGAAAGAGAAAAGGGCTGTTTTTATAGTTTTTCGGCAATTATTCGAATTTTTGTCGCCGTAAAAACCATCCTTGAACTTCAACGAATATTTTAAAAAAGAATTGGCCAAATTGGTCCAGGCGTTGTTGAGTTATGCGCTTACCAACACATTTTGCGATTCATTTTTATATTATAGATGTAGCATGTCTTCTTTTCGCCAAATTCAATCGAAATCGGTTCAACGATTACATAATTTTGCTTTTATTAAATTTCTGGGATCATTCACGCAAACTGACCTAGTCCTTCGTCAAAATTTTTGCTATGGGTACCTACTACGAAATGATAAATGTAGGGAAGGTATATAATATTAAAATATAACAGAAAACATCCAAAACTCAGAATTCTGAGCGTATTTATACATTAATAATAACCACATCACGACACTCACATTGTCTCAGCCCTGCACTAAGATATAATATTGAGTTGCAGCCACTAAGCAACGTTATGGTATACACTAAATAGATAATTATGCGTCTTGCAAATAACATAAAGTTCCGCCCCCGCCGGGTTTCGAACCCGTCGTCTGAATAATTGTTTTTAAAATGTAAGAGTGAATGCTCACCAGTACTTTACTCACAGTCAATAGATATTTTTACAAAAATCCATCCCTGAACTTAAATATTGAACGTCAATTAAAACCAGTAAAAGCTTAAACTGTTTACAAGCGACATACAAAAAGTAACCGATCATTGCGCACCCTTGCCATGTAGTTACAGAGCTAATTGCTGTCGTGGGAAATTTTATTTGACAGCAGGCTGTATACGAAGGTAGGCTTTTGCCTATTTTATAAACAAGGGCGGTTTTTATTATTTGGATGCAATGTCCTTAAAGTCTTGCGGAAAGTTACTTGGCGGGAACGGGAAGCGTCAGTTAGAATTTTATTGTCTTTTCTTATATATCAGCAGAATTGAATGTGTAAAATGCTAGTGTTTTAACCAGTAAATATATCTACAAGTATAGAGAAAGTGAAATACGACGATTTGGCTGCGCTTTTCGACATCTCCCAAGTAACTCCTTAAAGTGTACAGTAACCGTACTAGCATGTTACTGTAGGGAGATTCATCATTTTCATTGTTCATCTTATCATCTCCATTTCATTTATCATCTTCAAGAATGAATTATAACGATAAGACTTAAAGGACTCGTATCCAGAGCCGTAAAAACATTTACAAACAACTTAAGTCATGCTTACGATTGTAGTTCAGACAGCCATTTGGCTAAAACTAGCCAAGTCTAGAATGTTTCGACTTGATGAACACCAAGTTACAATGCTCAGGAAACCGGGAGAAATGCTTAGCAGTGCGAATAATTGGGAATATGCATGATTTTATTTATTTATTATAATTCGATTCCACATATTTAAACAAATCTATTAGATTTTCTCATATATCTGACTTATTAACTAAGTTATAAAGCTTCAAACACAGAGAGGCATAGAGATCCGATATGTACAATGACGTCAAAGTACACGGGCACCATACAACTTCGATAGAAAAGGTTGTTGTGATGAGCGAGATAGATGTATTTACTTTTAATGGTTATATCTCCCTGGATTTTCGTTCAATTATCATTCTGTATTCACTGTAAAAATAATATTTTCACATACATTACGATAAATCGATTGATAGTCCAATTAAATTTCATACAAATTCCCCATTAAACTCATACATCTTACTTTCAAATATCGACAACGTACCTACTGTGAAAAACTCTTAATTACGAGAGTTCAATAAAATTTCACAAAGGAAGCAATTATTTAAGGAGACTAATGAATTACTGCATTATTTTTATTAATCACATGTCCATCGATGTCCGGATTTCAGCTTAGCATAGACCTCTGTTAAAAAGTTTAAATAGAAAAACCTATTACAGGTGTTGACCAAACAGATTTTGCATTTACGAGGTGTCAATATAGAATTCCTTGAGCCAAAAAAGGAATTCGCCAAATTGGCCAACTCGTTCTCAAGTGATGCTAAGATTAAGCATATATGTACTTGTATCCAGTATCTATACAGAGATTCAGAAACTAAAAAAAAAAAACAATTACCGTTAATGGAGGCCTCCTTTTAAGTATAAAATACCTGAGACAAGCTCGCTCTTCCATATCAAATTATATAAAGTAATGTATAATTTAAAATATACAAAGACAAAATAAGTTTTATTCAATTTACTTTTCTTTATATCCACTTCTTATACCTTCAAAGATCTTTTTAATCTTTCCGTTTCTGAATCCACACAGAAGAATCCAGCAAGAAACCTCCGTAGTTCGTATAATGTATTTGTTAATACACCTACAGCACACATATAAACATTTAAAACAAACACAGTACATGACATTACTCGTGTGAGTGCCTTTAACAGGCATGAACAACATTATTAAAGAGTCACACAAAGACCTCAGAGAAACGTTGAAAATACAAAATTAGCACGTATAATACAAAAAATAAAAAAAAACTGGTTACAATATTTAATTATTTTGTTAATTTTTAATTTAAAAACTTTTAATAGAAGAAAGAATTGCCCTTTACGAATAATAATATACGGATTCTGATTAAATTAAAAATATATTTTTCAATATATTACTATTTCGGTCCCACGCCCTTTCACGACAACCGTGATTCCTCATTAAATTATAGTTGATATAATGATTAATTGATCAACACTTGGTTTAATTGAACTTTGTGGCGTAAACATTTTTTATTCGCTTGCGGAAAGAAATTAAATTAAAAACTAATAAGTATTAAAATCATTTGAATATTATAAATATAAAAGGACGTGGTAGCTCAGTTTGTTACGTGCCTTGGTTAACCTACCGACCCGACAGGTCGAGAGTTCGAGGCTCGGGTTGCCGTACATTGTAGCTGCCATGTTCCTCATTCCCGGATGGTGGTGATAGATTCGTAACCTGTCATAGTGGGACTCAACATAAACATGCGAAATGCGGTGATTTACACCTCTGCCTACCCATCTCGAGGGATTAATTACAACGTGAATTTTTGTTTATGTTTTGTGTGTAAATTTAAAAGTGTAAATGTTCGTTGAGCAATCACGCAAGAACAGCAAAAGGGATATAGATGAAATTTGGCTCACATAAAATTTTTCCGAAAAATTGGGGAATAAAAAAACAAATTGTGAAGACGCAGTTAATAAAGTTTGTAAGTGCATAATTTCTATTAGCATATTTTTTCTGACACGATAAATAATATTTGTATGCCTAGTGGCTGGCTCAACATATGGACTACCCTAATGTAACAACATCTGCATGTAAATATTTTATTTTTATTTGATTCGAAGCCGTGGGCAAAAGCTAGTAAGTCATGGAAACTGAAGTCCCATTTGAGGCTGTTTAGTTTTTTATGCGACGAAAAACATTATGGTCTAATCAGATCATTACGTTGTACCCACATCATATAGAAAGGTCGATACTTACTTATGATTAGAAAACATTCAAGTCCCTAATAAAATTTTCAGTTTTATCGATCGAATCTTAAAAAAAAATAAGTCAAGAGTCGACAGAGAATGATTATTGTCAGCATTCATGCTTCTTACTCATCTCCTTGACCATCAGCTCATGATTGTAACCAAATGCTTTCTTAAAAAAATAAATGCTTATATTGGCCCTCATTGCCGTGTAACAGAAATGAACGGTATTGAAGTAACAGATCTTTCGCCATGGCAACTGTTTTACGACGATCGTGACGTTGCAACTTTAGGAAATCCGTAATGGTTTATTTGGAGTAAATTAAAAAAGTCCATAATACTTGTTTATGGGGTCAACATACTTTTGTCGCATGAAATTTCTAACCTACAGAGGTATACAAGCTCCAACTGAGTAAATATGAAATAAACATAAAGTACCAACATACTGTGAATGCTGAAAATATATGCATTTATATAGAATATGAGTTTGAACTAAAACCCTGACTATGTAATTAATTTTTCATTTCTTACCATAAGAAGTATCATCGCCATATTGGTTTTTGTTTAAAAAAAAATTCAATGTCAACCGGACGATTGAGATCTATGTATCGATACCTCATTCATCGAAATCGGATCAGTCGTTTTGGTGCTACGAGGGAACTTTGGTACATACATACCTACATACTGTGCCCAAATTATAACCCTCGCCGTAGTCGGGGTAAAAATAGTTATGACTTTAAAATGGGTCGAAGAAAGATGAGTCAAAAGTCTTTTTTTTTATTTTTTTCGTTATTAATGTCAGGATAAGGTTCGTACATTGAATTTTTATACTTTTATGGATCGCCAATGTTTGGATTACTTGTGATGAGTTATTACGCAAAAAATGTATAGGTAAGAGACGTAATCCTTGGAAGGATTTTTAATTCAACCCCTAAGCGGAAAAATAGGAGATGAAGTTTCCTTTGAAGATTTCTCCTGTTTTCTGTATGTGTTTTATTTTTTAAATAAATAATATGTAATATATTATATTGATTTTAAAAATGATACAGATTACAAAGGATGTATGTATATTTATTGATGAAACTTGTTTGCTAAGCAACCTGCGATCGAAGTAGGCGTGACTTGCGCGTGACAGAGGGTGACTCCGGCCAATCAGAGGCGAGGGTTGAAATTGTGAACGCGTGCGAGTGTGTCACGTCTTGACGTATTGCGGACCAAAACATTTTGTATAGGGGGTTTGTTTTGTTATCTATTGATGTTATTAATTTAACTAGGTTTATTATTTTTTAATATTATTTTCTACTTAATTTTTTAGGGCAATTTATGAACAATAGTGGACGTCTTTTGGAAGGTGATGATGATTCAACTTCATGAGCAAACAAGCAAGCGGGCGTTTCACCTGATGAAAAGTGATCATCACCGCCTATTGACAAGACGATGCTCTTCGTGCCTTAGAACGCCATGTTCCCATGTGAAGGTAAAAGATTTTTCGATTCTTGTTGTTGTGTAAAATGTAGAAAATATTAAGAAATCACATTAATCAACTATGCAATCAAAGAAAGACAGTAATTTAAATTATAAACCATTGCTTTAAAACAAAAAATATACTTTTGTGGTAAAAATGTGGATCTAAATTCTTCAATGTGATCTTTATAATCATGTACCATGTTTAATAGCAAATAAAGAATATTTAATACCCTCCATAAGTTCAGAAATTTGAGCCTCGTTTTACATGGGTCAAAGGAAACAAAAAGAAATTAACGCAAAATAAATATAAAAAAATCCTTACATTTTAAAATTTAATATTTAATTAAACAAATAGACATAAAATTTGACGTGAAAAAAAAAATCTCAAAAGTGTCACACCCTGTATTCGAACCGTGACACTTCGGTATTAATTTTGGTTGGCGTGGCGCGCTCCAAAAGCTCAAACGAAGTCACATTTCATTCGTAAGGAGACAGATATTCAAATAATTCGACGCAGGGCTATTCCTTTAGAAATAGTGGGCAGCCCTGGCTTCGGACGTTTTCGTATCAATACTTTCCTCAGACTCGTCCGTCTGTCTGTATGTTTGTATGGAGGCAATAAACTCACAAAGTACTGAACGGATTTTTTCAGTTTTTAGAAATAAAACTCCTGTTAGCCAGTATCAACAGTGGCGTGCTTTGTAACGTATAATGCAGCCGTACAATGAAGCACAGGCTACGTGCTACATACTACCGACTGTCTTGGGGCCCGCAACGAATTTAATGAGAAGTAATTCGAGAAAGTGATAAACATATTCTTATCTACATCTCCACAATTTATTCTAAATATCTATATACTGTAGCCGTTTCCACAAATAAATATTACTATGACTATGACACAATAATATAAAATACTAGAGTCCATCCCGGCTTCGCACGGGTAGTTTAAAGCATTATCTGGCCTGTTCATCAGGGATGATGTAGGATTCTAATGGTGAAAGAATTTTTCAAATCGATCCAGTAGTTTCGGAGCATATTCAATTCAGACGAAGCAATCAAATATTTCATCTTTATTGTATGATTATTAGGCATATAAAATGTTTAGTAATAGCATGCATATGATTTTCCACTATATGTACAAAACATGTATGCTTCGAAATCGTCACAATAGGGTGGACCGCCCCATGAATGGATTGTGTTTTGTATCGTGGCATGAATTACATGACAATACAGCTAATGCCCTAATGCTAGTCTGTTACAATTGATACCTATATTCAAGTGCTGGTAAAAACCTGACTGCTAAGTCAAATGATGCTTATTGCTTCAACTATTAGGTGAGATTGTGGACGAATGATGCGTTTTTATTAACCAGCTGCTTGTTCGAAGTCATCATCTTGGTTTTGCAAGACATCAAAGGTATACATCTCGTCAATAAGCGAAGGTACTGTCCATCAGGTGAGCTATCAACTTTTTTGCTCGTGACTTTGTAAATTACAAAAAATGCCTTGCTCTTATTTTACAAAATCGAATCTGTAAAAATATTTATTTAATAGTCTAATTTTAATTGTAAGGATACTTAATAATTTGTTAGATTGCAATTTAAATTAATAATATTACGTCCCACTGACATTTGCACGCCTGCATGGCGGATTTTTGTTGACACTTTATTGTAAATTACTAACACGAAAAACAGTCAAATAAATATCTTTATCATTGTCTGTAGTTTCAAATTCCAATTCAAATCAAATCTGTTTCTATGATTTTCATGGAATGTTTGTTACTATTGCCTCCAAAATAGCAAAAGACTAACAAGCGTTAGCATCGCAAGAAGCGTAATTTTTTGCTTTTTTTTTAGAAAAGTACATAAAGGCGGCCAAGTGTGAGTCGGACTTGCAATTGGCAGGTTTATATATATGAATAGTTAATGCAATTTTATATTAGGTCAACATTTTATTTGTATAGTACAACATCACTAAATAGTATAAAACCAAGTCGCTTCCCGCTGTCAGTCCCTATGTATGCTTAGATCTTTAAAACTACGCAACGGGTTTTGTAGCGATTTTTTAATAGACAGAGTGATTCAAGAGGGAGGTTTATATGTTTATAATATATGCATAATATCCGTGCGAAGCCGGGGCTCGGTCGCTAGTCAAATATAAAACAATAAACGTTTGTCTTTTACTCCTAGACGTGCAAAAATTAAAAATATAAGTTTTGAATTGAACATGGACTCTAGGCATTACAGTTGTTTTTTTAATGTCAGATCCTATTGCTGCTTAAGCCTCTTACCTAATCAGCCAACAGAGAACAATCAAGCCAACTCGTTTCCCACGTACTGGAAAAAAGACAATTTACTACATGCATTGTTAGCTAAAACCTAACCGCTTTGTATGTCAATTGAAAAAGTTATCAATTTTTTACCTTATCCCAACGAGTTAAGGTCCAATCGACAGTTGTATAATTTACGTATGTATTTCAGCTCGTTTTTCAATGGTTGATTTATGTGGTGTATCTTATTGTATTCAAATAGAAGCGATTTTAGTGCAGTGTTAGTGAAACGGTAAAAAAAAATGATTTTTCGATATTTTTTTTGAACACCTGCGTAAATGTTTTTTCGAAAGGATTCCATTCGTTTACTTATGTTTAAAGTTATATTAATAAGTTATCAAATAAATTGTGAAACTTGTTTCACTTTATTTTAGGTTCAATGTTAAAGATAACCTCAAAAAACAATAAGTTAAAGCGCCATCTCTTAGACAAAACAAGAAATGTCAATAAACAGACTCACAGCTGAAGAGTCAATGGAGTAGAGTTTATCTCTTTTTATTTTGATTATTATTTGTAATGACTAATTAAAAAAAAAAAAGATTAATTCATTTTTAAAATTAAAAACGTATTCACAGATTTTTTTGTTTATTTTATAAAGATATTATATCTAAATAATTAAAATACATCATGTCAAAGTAAATTTAAGTTTTAATTTACATTAAAATATAGAATAGGTTAGAAATATATTATTTTAAAAATTCTCCTTCAAACAAACTTAGAAATAACGTTTTATCAAATATTTAACAATGATTCTGTAGGGGTGACTATAGAAGACTATGAGGTACTGAATAATAACAGATTTTAAGGTACACACTATGTATTTCGCCAACCAGTACGATTCATCAGTAAGGTAGGGAGGCTTCTGCACTTTTAGTACCTGACACGGACTGCCTTGTAAATTGCTTAGTTACTTAATAAATTTTAATATTGCAATTCTCGCATTACGTACTACTTTGTGGCCACAACTCCTTGCCATGTAAGTCCCTGGTAAAGTTTCTCCCAAGAGACTACAGCATGTGGTTCTTTCAAATATGGTGTGAAAAAGTTCTTGGAAGGTCGGCGTCTACGGTAATTTCTACCATCAGGCTGGCCGTATGCTTCTTTGCCACCTTAGTGGTAAAACTGACAAATTTTCCTTGAACAGCCTTCGACCTTGTTTTTTTGAAGATGTGAGATTTCCATGACTAAATGCAAGGTCAAAATGTTTAGGAACTGCATGCTTAGTACGTAATTAAAGAAAGATGACAAACATTTTAAATTTAAAACAGTCATTTCATCTCATGAGTACCGTTTGTCTACAATAGGGAATATGCATGAACTTTAATTAGATTTTTCAATCAATTTATCGTAAAGTATGTGGAAATAGCATATTTACTGTGAAAACGGAATTAAAATTGAACGATAAACCAGGGAGATATAAAAATTTAAAGCAAATATATCTATCTCGCTCATCAGAATAACCTTTTCTATGAAAGTTGTATGGCGCTTTTGTACTTTGACGTCATTGTACATATCGGATCTCTATGTAACCACCGACTTTAAAGCTTTATAACTTAGTTATTAAACCGGATTTCTGAGAAAATCTAACGGATTTGTCTATACTTGTGGTATCGAAAAATAGTCATGCATTTTCCCTATTGTCATTAGACGTGTATATGCACATTGTTCTAGTGTGGGTAAACTCTTTACTGAGCGAACTCCAGGTTTCGCACTCTAACAACAAACTTCGTCAAACCGTCTTCGTGAAGTAAAACAACTGCGCCCCAACCCAAGCCAAAGCGTGTCACGCCGTATTTATGTAGAAACAACGGTACTATAAGTTTTCCTACAAAAAATACTTGGAACTGGCGATAATGTACTCTAAACTCATAGTAACAAAAGCCAAGAAGGGAGCCTTGCCAGAAAAACAGATCAACCAGTGTAGTTTACATTGAAAATCATTGACATGGGTGATACTTTAAGCATTAGGTTCAATTAAAAAAACAAAGCGAATATAGCAGCTTTTTTTCTAGAATTTCTCAAGTGAACTAAGGACAAACAACGTCGCCAAAAATACTGCAAATAGACATTTTCTGAAATTGATACCGAAATAAACCGGCGATGCTAAAATAGTGGCGAAAATTTGTTTTTTTTGGAATTTCTGAAGTTAACCTACGATATTAGAATAGAAGGTCGATGGAAAAAACATTAACCTGGAACATTCTCGAATGACAGTTAACCAGGGACATGACGTTTCCGTTTAGTCACTATTAGTGATTGGGTCATTTACCTTATCCTGGACACATTAAAATGTTCTGATAGTGCAGGAGACGTTAACGTTTATGTGACCAGAGACACAAATGTTCGGCCTTCAATGTAAGAATGAAGTTGGCCTCTAGATTGGAATGTATAAAAAAGTCCCTAAACCAAATCCCGTTAGATCCTCAGTGGTAGGTTTTTTGGAACTATTAATTAATTAGATCAAGACCTTATGTACCTACAAGACCCTTATAATTTGAATTTGATAAAAGAAAGTTTATGGGTCTATATAAGAAGCTTTAATCAAAATAGTTATTTTAAAATGGTTCTTAAAATAAATATTAAAAATTGGTGCTATTACTCAAAAAATTGGGTTACTTTTCTACATACTTAGAAAAGTCACATTTTCTCTTCGAATTATTACATTAATGCAAAAAACAACAATCCCTCATCATATTTATCCTTGGTTGCAACCAAGTCACCAATTGGTTGATTTTAATCTATGATGCTATTGTTAGTCACGGTGCTCCTTCATCAATCATTGATCTATGTTTTGATGGGCATCGAAATCAGTCGGAAGACATCCACTGCTGTATTAAGACCTCCCCTAAATATCCGTACAGAGCGATCCTTTGCCGCTTGCATCCAACGGTTCCCAGCAGCCCGCACAATATCGCCCATCCTCGAGTACAGGTGGTAGATCTACGTGCGAGGTCGTCTGGGTTCGTACCACCCTCCTATCTATTTCCAACGTGAAGCGGTTCGCTGTTTTTCGGTTCGAAGGATTGTAGAGCCAGTGTAACTACCGGCACGAGAGAATACCATCTTTTACTTTTGCATGGGCAACGCATTGCCGGTGCTCTTGGCGTTGACGTCAAGGATCGTCGTAACAATAGGCGTTACCACTTTCCATCTGCTTATTTGCCATAAATGTGAATACTTAGTGTAATGTAAAATTATTTACGCTTTATTTCCAATAGTTTGCACAGTTGACCGTCCGCCACTAACATGTGTCTGGCATTTTTTCTCTTATCTTAATGTATGTTTGTATGGATATAACATATAAGTGATAATATATACGCATATACATGATACTGTAAGTGGCAAAGGTCAATGGGTAATGCGGTTTTTGTCTAGTTTCAGCAGATAAAACCAGTAATTTGAACTCCTACGCCCGGAAGTAGCGGACGATCTTGTATTGAGAATTCGAGACTCTTAAAATACCTCTGTCTCTTTCTTTCAACTGGATTTATTGACGCGATGATGAGGAGACTGACTGTAACACCCTCGAAAAACCCCATGCTGTAGTCACTTGGGGAAACCATGGCAGGGAGTTCATTCCACAGCCTGAGCGTTCGCGGGAGGAAGCGTCTTTGAAAGGGAGCAGTGTGCGACCAATCGACTCTAATGTGTGAGGATGATTAACCTGACGATGACAAGACGTGCGATGGTAAACAATAGCCGTTGGCATCATCTCAACAGTTCCTTTGGACGTTCCCCATTATACAAGGATTAAATATTGCATTTTTGGGTTTCTGTACCTAAAAGGAACTAACAAGCATTCGCCGTCCGTCTGTATTTCAGTGGGGTGTATTTTATAAACCATAATAGGTATATGTAAAAAAGCAGACGGTTCAGCAGATAGAAAGTGATACCACCACCACGATGGCACGACGATGCCCTTGACGTCTTGACGCCAATAACCACTCCAGGGTATTGCCCAGTGGCGTGCCTAGAGTTTTAGAATAGGGCAAGCCGAGAGATACGTTATTGTAGTTTTTATAATTCATTTCAATAAATGTCTTATTGCCTCTTTACTCTTAAATCTACACTTCATACTTTTGAATCATGCTATGTAAAGCATATTGTTATTTGATTTGAAAAGTAATGAATGAATGAGAGCGCGAACTTTTGGGCTTGTATGACAGTACCGCCTCTGGTATTGCCCATGTAAAGGTATTGCAAATGTCCAAAGGCTTCGGTGATTACTTCACCAAGCGGGCCGTATGTTTGCGTTGCCACCTCAGTGGTTAAAAAAAATGTAAAGGTATCGACGTAATTTTTTTTAATCATCAGAATTTCCGCGAATTTTCTATACTGTATGGGTTTTTGTGTGACGTTCATTTTAATTATCGATCCAGCTGTTCCAATTCATATAATTAAATACGTAATGAGGTAATTACGTTGTTTTTTTCTTCGCTTATTTAGTTATTTGGAATTGTTAATGGAATTATTATTGTTTATAACTATTATAAAATACCGAAGAAATTCTTTGGTGTTATTCTTTGGAAATAAGTTACAATTTTTTTCCATTGTATGACTGACTGATGTTTTATGGATGTTTTTTTTCTTACTAGCCGTGCCTGTTTTTAATCAATAATTAATAATAATAATTATTATTAAGTGTTAGTGGCATAAATAAATTATATACATTAATACTTTAAAGGTGAAATCAGAGATAACGGACACGAGTAAAAATAAACATTAATTTTTTTCTTATTAACTCGGTGATTAAAACAAAAAAAAAACGAAATTCAATATAATTTTAAAGAAAACTTTTTTGTATATTGTGTATGAATAATCCATTTGAGAAATATATGATAATCCTCGTTGATTTTTAATGTAATGTTATACAACTTTTAAAGAAATCTGAATGTTAAATAAAATAAATAATTTAAACTTAAAGTCAAAGAAGCTTTACTGCTTAAATAAAAATAAGTACTTCGAAAGAATCGTCAAATGAATTTAATTTTTAGTCAAAAATTACTCTTCCTGCATTGGTTCGGAAATTTGGGGAAGATACCGGCAAGAAACCCCAGATTCTGTAACCTACGGTGAGAGAATGTGAAACAGCTCATGTCAAAATATACGAATTAAAATGATTTTTTTATATATCACCTCTTGTAGTGACAAAACAAATACCATACATCACGCAATTGAAGTAAAATTTCCATATAATTTATAGGAAAAATAATGTATTTAATAATAACCACACATACTTGATGATATTGGTCTGTCTTCTTATTACTGTAAGAATATATCGCTATGAAAAAAATGTGTGTGAGAATGTGATCATGGTAGGTCTTATTATTGCCTTTGTAGTATGTAATAAGAATGTACGAACTGTGTAATTTTATCTATTTAATTTAGGATCGTTTCGTGTCGTATTAATTCGCAAACGTATCAGCACCGCATAAGCTCGTGCCGTTCGTTTTTCTTTGTATGTAACACCATACTGCAACGCACACTTATCAGCGTCGCGGTATCGTAGCGCCTCGCGATTGACAGCGAGGCAAAGGCGAGACTTTGACGTGGCAAACATTATCCTTTTTAACTTAGGTAGGAAAACTGAATATTTCCTTAACAAGCGTATGTAATTATTAATATCAAACTGATTTTACTTTAGCAATAACTTTTAGCGCAATCACCTCAAATAATTTGCTATGGTCATCATCACCCTGCTTCAGTCGTTTTTAACAGACTGTTCTAGAATTTGGTACTTTAAAATTATATGACAATGTCATGTCCAATAGTAGGGACGCCCGTGGTGGTAAATATGGATTTAGAGGAAAACTATAAATCTCACAAAGTACTTTGAATTCGAACTCAAACCTCTCGAACTCTCGACATCTTGAAATTCATTGATAGTTGTCCATTCATCGTTCAATTGCGACGCATCCATCAGGGTTCCAGTCCGGTTTCGTAACAGGCCCTTCCGTAGCTCTTCAATCATTTGCAACATCACCCAATACAATGACGCGTTGCAAGTACATAATGGATAACACTGTCACAGTAATAAATCGACGGTCACCGCCGATTGTAAAATCACAAGAAAAATATACCACCAATACATAACTCACAAATTGACTCGGCCATGCAGTATCATAAGAACTTGTGTCACAGCAAGGATATAGTATAAACTGTAAAGATAAGAATACTACATCTAAGACCGGTAAGTGAAACAATGCGTCTTGCAAATAACATAAAGTTCCGCCCCGGGATTCGAACACTGACCCTCTAGTGTAGCTGTAACTTTTTTACACCATTGCACCACAGATCGTCAAAAAGTCATTCCATTTAAAGAAAACGGTTTGTCTATGGTTGCGTTAGTTTCGTCAGGCGTGTACATGCAAGTTGTTTCAGTGTGTGTAAACTCGAGTTCGCTCAGTAAAGGCGTGACGCACACTAGAGCACTGTGCATGTACACATTTAAACACATCTATAGACGAACTGTCTTAGTGAAATGGAATAAATCGAGATGTGGTTGATATGTGGATGTAGTGTAGTTTTAAAAATGAGTAGTTTAATGATACACAGCGCCACCTATTGGGTAATAGGATCTATAAAACTTAAATTAATAAAAAATAATTTGCAGAATTTCACTGAAATCGTTTACATGGTTTTAATTATTAGACTCAAAGTGGTTTGTGATTTTTCGTTCCGAACCCAGAACGAAACGGGACCCTATTACTTAGCCTTCGTTGTCGTTCATTCGTCTATCAGCTGGCTGCTTATCGCGAAACGCAGCCAAAAAAAGGCAACCTAAAATTTAAAAAAGTCCTAATCGATCGTATAATCGACCTAAAAATCTCAACATCCTATGAGTGTGTGTTGGTTCGTATCCGACTCACACTTAACTTTTACATATTAAGATTTACACAAAAAGCTTCACACAACAAGTGATCAATCCTTACGCTGTACAACTTAGAACTGTACAAAGTCCAAACAGGTTAAGTTGATCAGTGTCCGTGTGTAGCGCACAATAACCCAATAACATCAAGCTTTCGACGATAACATCATTCCTTGACATCATTTTTGTGGCGATGACATTATTCAATTTGTTTACACTTATCTAATAATAGTCGGGGATCCGATAATGTGGGATTGGACGCTGTCAGTTTGACCCGGGCGTGTCGATTCTGATTCTCTCTGGATAATGTTTATATAAACTTATTTTACTATGCATTTCATTATACAGATGGTGCGACCACGGCTCTACCCCGACCATTTTTCTACCTATGCATTTCTGAATTTCTATCTGACTTATTTTCTTGTTTCACTTTTTGACGTAGTCGGGTTATAGTTTTTAATTATTTATTTGAATTGCTAAAAGGGCGACTACTGGGTTCCTTGCCGGATTCTTCCAAGCGTTCCAAACCGCTGGTAGTTGATAAGTAGTTTAGAAGATATGAGAGAACAGATGAACATACATACATACCGATCAAAATCATAACCCTCCTTTTTGCTTCGCCGTAGTCGGGTAAAAACAAACGATTTAAAATAACTTCCCGTAAGTGTGTTTTATTAAAAGAATTTTGATTAGTTTTTACATGACAGATAAATAACAATGACAGTGACGGATTCAGGAATGAAATTTTGGAGGGGGTGTGCTAGAAACTTCATCCTCTTACAAAACTGGCTACTTTAAAAAAAAGGCTTTTATGGAGGTTAGTTAACTTTAGAATTTAACTAAGTAAAAGCTAAAGTAGCCCCTAGTGTTCCGTTAGTGAATAATAATGTGTAGGACAGTCCACAAATTATCATTTAAAGCCATTGAGGCTTGTGATTTAGAACAAAACTGCCCGAGCCGGGATTAAAACCCAAGGACTAACGCATCCCACCTAGCGGTAAAAACCGCTATACTATATAACTTGTATTTAAGTCGACAGTGTTTCAAAGATGTTTGTTTTTTAGACACTTATTCTAGAAATTTAAAATATGAAAAATTGTTAACAAGAAATTTATATTTAAATAAAAACAGTTCCGCGACAAAAGTTTCGACTACTATAAAACTTTATAAAACAATTGAATTCTGCAGATTTTTTTTATGAATTTAAATTAATTAGCCAAAAAAAGTTGCTCGCATGCAGCGATCTTTCAAACTTGCCACTTTTAGACATTTCATGAGTAGTTGTGAATTAAAAATAATAAATATTTAACAATTCATTAAATTATTGACTTCGCTTCATCAAGTAGAAAAAAAAAATCGAGAATAAAAAATTACACTATTTTTTCTCCGTGACAAATTTTATTCAAATAAATATTTCAGACACACGTTTTTATGATGTTAGTCTCAGATTATAGAACTGTGATATATATGCACACATTGGTACGTTTTGTCATAGGTTGAATTTACACTGCTAAGGTTTTGTTTTATCCTGCCCTTGTCCAGTAAGGCAAAGAGCATAATTCCATACAGCACAAGTCATGTCATTTAAGTAAAAGAGTCAACCCTATGTCAAAGTGGTTACGCGATTCTCTATTGGCAAACTCGACATAAGGCTCTATAATTTATGATAGGGTTAACTCGACAGTTATCGGCCCTTTGATGAAATGGCTTATTACGTATGGCACACGTACAAAAGTAAAAAAAGTGTATACCTTGGAAAAATGATTTCAATTTTTAGAGTTTGGGGATAAAACTTAGATTTTTTATATGCTTGTCTATAAAAATGATTCGTAAATTTTGTGTAAGTATATAGGAATAACGACGATTATAAAAAATCATATTTTCCTAGAATCCAAATTGGATCGAGATGGAGGATAGAATTAATCTGTATTTGTCGATTCGTCGATTTATAGTACTTTTTATGCTAACGGAAATAAAGTTATTTTTATTGCTGTCTTTATGCGAATCTTGTTACAGATTAATCAAAATAATATATTGACAATTTAACACGTTAATAAAGGTTTATACAAACGTAAGTAAGTCACACTATCACTTTAGATATACATTTATAAATAAAGTCAACTTCAATAACGTGTGTCACCTTTTTTGGTTTATTCAGGTGACAGTAAAATATAATTTTATATTTATATTAGTATATGTATAATTTATAACTAAAGTCTGGCCTTCAAGCAGCTAATTAATAACCAAAATAGCTTTAATAAAAACACTTAATTATCTACTAAACATCTTGATTCACCGAAAAAAACTTAAGCGAAATAATATACAATAGCATCTTTGTCAAGAATCACTTAAAATTACAGAAAGAGTTCCAGAAAATACGAAAATAAAAACTTTCATAAGCACAAACCGGGGTGGTTTCTTATCTATCCATTTTGTTTTTATTGCAACACAAATAAACAACAAATAGACGAGTAACATAAACAATACAACATTATTAGGTAGGTAAAAATTCGAAAAACCTTTTACGGTTTTTCTACTAAGTAACGGGAAGTTTTCGGAAAAAAATAGGGACAAAAGTCGACAACTGGTACTCACTCAGAGAAGACAAATCCAAGTTAGAAATCACATCCATTTTTGTATGTATGTAAGGCGAATGTTTTTATTTTCACTTTGTATGGATGTTTCAACCTGTCACCCATTTCTTTCGCACTTTATTTTGTATCACTTATTGGTACAAAGTCAGATCTCAAGGAACACTGTGGATTCATTCTGATAGATTGCGAATTGTAAATTGTCTAGTCGTCACTCATTTTCCGTTTTCAGACGACAATAAATGTAACATAAAACTTGTCACAAACGTTAAAACTCAACTCGCGCACTAAACCTTCTAATATAAACTTCTGTATGCACTTGTTTGTTGACTAAGGCACTTTGCCCTCGGAAAGCGCAGTTTAAAAAGCTTTGATTTGTGTTTTTATCACAACAGAATCGCGATAACGCACTGATTCCTCTCTCTGTGCGAACGACACAAAAACCGTGGTGAAACGTCACTGAACTAAACAGGTTTTTGTTTTTTTCTCCGCACCGACCGCGCGACGACTTCTGCGGCCCACGTGATCGATTAACTCCACGTAGTTCCCTTCCCTACTAATAGATGGCAGCACAATACCACGATCGGAATTCAGCGGGAAAAGTGATTAAATTCGTGCTTCACTGGATTACTTTTTCATATTAAACTAACCGTGAAAATTTTATTGGCATACAAAATAGATTGTTTCTATGGTTATTTCAATTGATAAACATGCCTTGAGAAATGATTTTGTGGGTAATACCTTTACACAATAACCGATGATTTGATTTATATAACAATAAATCTGAATAAAATTATCGTAATATATTGTTTAGGGAAGAGTCAACAACAACCGTTTTTACCCTATTATTGTCATAGACAAAACTTTTTCTTGTTACCATAGCAACATAAATTGACAACATACTTGAAAGTATTGCGGTTGACATATTATTGCGGTATGTTTTTTCATATTTTAAAATCTAATTCCGTAAATCTACAATCTAATAGAAATAGAATGCATGGTTTATAAAAAATATGATTTTTTTTCTTCATATTAAAATTTATAGGTATATTTAAGGTTGGTACCTATTTTAATAAAATAAACTAACTATATTATGTGATAGCAATATTTATTTATCAGAAATAAATACATGATTTTAATTACAATAAAAATAAGATTGATCTATAATTTTTTGGGTCAAGGACATTTTATCCTTGAATTACGTATAATTTAAACAATTTTATTTAATAACATTCTTGAAGTGTAGCACATAATAGCGTACCAATGCCAAATAATTTAATAATTAAAAAATACAGTAACATCAATCATTTTAGTAATGTGATTTATTATTAATGAAAATGTGGACACAACATTTTGATTAACAAAAAATCACATTGTAAGGAGAACAGTCTAGCTATATTTTTTAATGTTTAACTTTTCTTTAAAGTGAAATGATTGTTATCTGTTTTAAGGCTAATAAATAAATAAATATGTAAAGTCGACTTAAGCCCGGGCAACAAACGATCGTTGATGTAAGTGGAAAGCTACAAACTACCGTCTTCGAAACATTATTTGGACTTTAGTTTAGGAGACAGACATAAAGTCCTAAGACAAAGATTAGGAATAAATAAAAAGTTTCTAAATTTGTAACAGCTTCCTCTCTGTCGTACAACAAAATTGTCTATGCATTGTTTTCTAGATGTAAAAAAACAAAGATTGGGCCTTCTTTGTGCTCCCTTCCCCCTAGGGCACTATTATATTTGTCTCCTAACTAATCCTAATAATGATCCAAAGTCAAACTCCCGTATTTCTACTTTTCCATAAACATTCCAATTTGAACATACATTTACCAGGCTATCACGGAAGATGGTTTTATTAAACTACCAGTAGCGCCATCTGTGAAACATCTTTAACAGCTGCTTAGAGACGGCCATCTTTGCTTATGTTTTTAGTAGGCGTTTAAAACAGTACGTTCTCTTTTACAGACACTGAAAAGTTACGAAAAGTGATCCAAAATGCCGGAGTTAGTTGAGCAAATGTACTGCTCTCAGCAGATTGTAATACCACCGAAATATCCGTACATTTTGAAGAGGTTTTGTAAAGGTATGTCAGGGAAATAACTCTAGCATAAGGCTGGAGCACATTAAACCTGGTTGCCGCACCTGTGCATGTGTTGTAAAGTGAGAAACTTCATGGAAGACGTCTCAAAAAATGCAGTCCATGAGAGCGTGCGGCGTTTGTGCCGTCTTTCATAGTTCTAGCTTTTGGACCAGAGGTCCCGGTAATGAGCCCCCAAAAGTTATTGCTATAAAAGCAACTTGCTAATGCTAATGCTATTAAAGCAACTGAGTGAGTTCTTCACAGTTGTATCCCGTACTTTCTATTTCCAAAAAGCGTTACTAAAAAGGTAGTCAGTTTTAAAGGTTTTGAGCACCCTCCAAATCAAAATCATGTTTCCGCCACTGTTTCATACAGTTTCATATTTTAACTCCACCATTCACCGCAACAGAACCGCAATCGGGATTTGGTTTGCTCTAGCCCTATATCCTTAATGATATTATAAAGGAGAAAGTTTGTAAGGATGTATGAATGAATGGATGTTTGTTACTCTTTCACGCAATGTATTTTAATGAAACTTTACAGCTTATACATCATAATAACACATAGACTATAATTTATAAAGATATTGTGTGAATTGTCAAAAATATAACGATAAATGTCTAGTAATTAACTATTAACACTATGAGACCATTTTTGATTTCTATGCGGACGAAGTCGCGGTCAAAAGCCAGTTATATATCTATATTTATATATTACTAGGCAGCCCGTAGTGAAGTAGTTCACTTGAGCGATATCCTTATGAAGTTTTTGGCCAATTTTTTTGTGCTTACAGCGTATATATACCATACGCATTTATATACATATTAGGGTGGTCCTTATTCCTATGATTTTTTTTTCTTCTTTAATTTCGCGGGGCACCACGTAATTTTATTATATACTATAAGAAAGTATTTCAGTATTTTTATTTATTTTTTAAATGACATTTAGAGGTCGCTAACAAGGTTTGAATTTGAAATAAAAACTCGAAATCTGTATTTGTTAGATTCTTTTATTTTTATAGCTAGGACATAATTTTTTTTACAAAATTATTGTTGTTATTATAAATTAGGATATTATGTAGATATTTGAATGATTCATTTTTAAGGGTTGACTTGTTAGTATTAGGGTACTTTTTCCGATACTCTTTTATCAACAAAAGAAAATATTGCTTTTGTTCTTCATTAGTTGTCATTAATTTATTATAATCTTCCATTAAAGCAACACCGCGCTCAGCTACGTCGTTCACTACTCGCTAAGAATGAACGATATTTTTGGCAGTCTTCGTTCCAAGTTTCCACGTCTTTCCACGATCTGGAATTACTACTCACGAAGTTTTCTATATTTTTTTCGTGGAGATGTGTGATATTAAGGTTTATTTTTTTAAACAATCTTTTGTGCCTTCAATTTTCAGTGCTTCTACCATTTTATATTTTCTTGAACTGAAAGTTCGTCATCGAAAAAGGCAAGCGAAACTAGCTCTTCTGACAAATACCACAAATGATTTAAAATCTTTTTCAGCGCTACAGTAGCTATATTTTTGTTAAAGCTTTCAAAGGCTTTAAGGTCTTTCAATAATTGTAAGTCGTTTCTTGGTGCTGACCATCCGGTAGAGGCTTGAAACCAATATTTAACATAAATCATCACCGTGAAAATGCATATTTCTCTCACGGCCTTTTCGTCCTTCTTCATTACCTTAAACTGATGCTTAAATAAATAGATTTTCAAATAATACAAGGCTCTTGACATCCATCTAGATCGATGTAGACCAGTAGCAGAGCACCTCCTAAAAAATGATAGTGAGATTCAACAGTTCTCTGTAGTCATCTCGAGGTTGATGTACTTGTAGTTACTTTTTAGCAAAAGAAATCCTGTCTGCGGCCACTTCTATCTGCCTCAGCATCATCTGTTATTGTTTTGATGTCGCTTTGGTCAATAGTGTTCCAATTGTTCTTAAATCTTTTAAATAATTTGATATCAGGGCCACTAGATGGGGCAAGCGATTGATCCACTACAGCTGACAACATAATTTCCATTATGTGGTGACTACAAGCAAACCAAAGCATTTTTTATGCATTTTTCGCTCCAAAAGAACGGATACTCCACTTCTTGAGCCGGTATTTACAGCAGTAGTGTCAAAACACAAACATTTTACCTTATCGCTCAAATTCAATATGATATAAACACCTAAATGAAACATTAATGAAACCATCATTTAATATGTTTTTCAATGCTTTTTGTAAAAATTTTGACAGCTGGTAGCGACCTCTAAATCTTAACAAAAAAAAAAAAACAAAAGAACTTATTTAATATTTAGAAGTATATAATCAAATAAGAAAGTGCCCCGGGGATAATGTAAAAGTCGAAAAATAAGGACCACCCTAATACATATATTTTGTTGACCACGGTGACGCAGTGGCGTAATCAGCCGACTGCTACGCTAGAGGTTCCGGTTTCGAACCCTGGGGGAGCGGAACTTGTGTGGTTTGCAAGACGCTTTGTTTCGCTTACCGGTCTTGGTCTTGTTGCATTCTTATCTATGTAGTTTATACCAAATGGTTGCTGAGTGCTTGCGATACAAGATCTTAGTGCAGGGCTGAGTCAATGTGTTTGTCGTGATGTGGTTATTTTTACATATATCAACGATTATCTATCATCACTATGGACATGTATAAAACATAAAATGGGTAACTTTTGAATTTAATTGTTCTTCAAATTGAAACGGTTTTCTCAATATTTATTTTTATTCTTAAATGTATTTAACAAGAAAGATAATTATGTTATTTTATTAACATCATGGGGATGCCTTTTAACCGAAAATTGGAATGAAGGTACGGTAGTTTTCAAACTCTTTGGATAGTCATTTTTCAGTAGTCTGTTTTTAACGATTTTTTTAATAAACAGCCGCAATAAAAACTCAGCCATACGACCTTCTCCGTTGGTCGTTCGAGTATTTCCGTGCCCTGGCCGAACGCCGCCCTCCGCCTGTGAAGCTGAGGTTGGAGTATCCAGTGTACAGCACAGAGGGTGGACTCACCAGGGGTTGCTTGAAGGTCTTGGCGCAGCAGGTACTGGAGATATTAGCTGGTTCTTCTCAGTAGCTAATGACTGTGCCAGTTTTTAGCTCGCTATAAAAGTAGTTAAGCTAGCTAGGTATTTTTCAGTGGCAAATACGAAGGCAATAGCTTCTAATTGGAAATTGAATTACATATTGTGATTTGATTTATATAAAAGTATTAATAGTATCTTTATATAGTACAAAAAATTTGAACTTAAATGATCCAACATATTGAGACTATATTTTAACTATTTTTTTTTTATGCAATTACGAATATTTCTTGCCAGTTTCTTCCCTGTTGATAGCATTCCGAACCGGTTGTAGATAAAAAATACGATAAGTCTATTTAAATGACTAAGACATTGAATTTGAAGGTTTCGTCCCAGCTGTTTCGCTACAAATGTAAGTAACTGCTGCCATGTATACGTTTGCCGAGATTTGTATGAGAAATTCTAAGGCAGTTTCGAGGCCTCCGTACTCAAAAAACCTCCACATTCAGTCCGTCTGTTTCATCAGCGGTCTATATCTCAAGAACCTTAACTGGGAGCCAGTTGAAATTTATACTAATTGTAGTTCTGAAGGTGGTCCCACCAGCAGTAGCAGCAAACATCGGAGAAATCTGCTAGTTTTTTCCACAGCCGCATTAAACTCATCAGTCATAACTGTATCTGTGAGCTGGCAGCATCTCATGAAGCCAATGGGGACACACTATCAATATGTTTTTGTAATATGTTTAAATATTAATCCAATTACGTCAATTCTATTAACATTTCCGTGATACTAGATAGCGAAATCGTGTATCGTGTGATAATATTGACATCTCATTAGCTTCTTTTGGGTATGGAATTCTTAAAAGTCCTTTCATTCCAGTTGGCGGGTATGACTGACATCCCACTGTCGGTGGTTAAGTCTGCCTGGAGAGGGTTTTGCCTTGACCCTTGTGAGCTGCGGCGGATCCTGTGCCTCTGCGAGGTCTACTCCAGAGCTGATGCTGTACCTTTCCTACACTTTGTGGCGGTTGCTGGCGGGTTGCTTACTAAGGTACAATTATTGGATACATATCCAGCGCTTAGCAGTACTTTGGCAATGAATATCTCATTGGTAGATCGTATACGCCAGAAAAGACTCGCCATTTCATCATTTATCATAGCCAAATCAATGGATACCTAATTACTTGTTTAAGGATAAGAAGGCTTTGGTGGCTGTGAAGTTTATGAAATACATTTTATGAAATGAGCCATTTTATATGAGGTCTATTATAAAACCTTTGTATTATAATCTCATTACAGAATCTAACCCACACCATGATCCTGCTGTGCGAGTCTCTGACCAAGGAACCTGATGGTGGTTCAGCCGCTATACCTTTAGACCACTTCCTCACCATGTACAACTTCCTGGCGAGGGTTGATGCTTCTAAAGATGTCAAATATATCAACGGTTTCCGTGAAGGTATGCACCAGTGAGCCCTTTCAGTAAGCGTCTTTCGTTGGCGATATTTCTTTCTACCTATCTGATAGTTCTTTTAAATATTTGAGCCTTGTCAGGAAGAACAATGGTAACGACGCGAAAATTTTTTTTTTTTTGGTATCATCTCTTAATCAAACTATTCTATACCTTATTTTTTTTTTACAATATTTTGAATCAAATAACTTTAAGTTAATGAAAATTTGTAAAATGTTTGATTCATAAACAAGTTTTCACGATTTTAAAGCAATGGTAGACTTGTTCTTTTGAGCTCAGAATGCACCCGTGTCAGAAATAAGCCCTCTTCCTTAACAAATTATTTGCTAAAGTAAGAACCGTTTAAGTACTAGGCGAATACAAAAAAATACCAAGTTGAAACCTCAATAATATAACTTTTTTTTTTTCTTTTTTGTGTTAATGCGTATGTTAAGAAAATGGTATCATATATGCCGACAAATAACATTTAATTTATAAAATAATCAAGAAACACCCCCTGTCAAGAAAGCAAATTGTCGCTTGCCGTGTTCTTTAAAGATTTTAAAATTAAATGATTCGATGCGAAGACAAACTTTACCTGCATCACGATGCGACATATGGTGGAACATGCTCGCCTAGAAATTAATTACTCTCTACTTTAAGAGGTCGAACATCCAGTTTCTGAAACGTAAAATGATGATCATCCTGTCGATTGGAAGTTCAAATCTAATAGATTGATCAGGGCCGTACTCTGAAATGCCGCTACCTAAACAACGGGTCGACCGACAAACTGACCTAACGTAAAATCAACGATACTGCATTCGACAACAATGTGTCCATGTCTTCGGAGTAAGGTTTTCGATGCATTACATTTCAAATAAAGCTCGATCGGAATGAATGTAGCAGGATTGATCCGACCGCTAGGCTTTCGTAGTAGGAAACACGCGAACATTAGGCCGATACTTCGTTTTTCGTCGTTTGCTGTGCAGCGACTAAATCGACATATAAAAGTGATTTTAAGAAAGTGTACATTAAATAAGGTCCTGACGAGTATTAATACGAGAGTATTACAGGATTTGAGGAGGAAGCTCAAGTGGAAGAAATGGAAGAAGAAGTGAGCATCACAGACACATCTGATATGCCGGTACGTATTTTTCATATTCCTGTATAGATTAAGATATTTGTTCGCGACCCGCCCGGCTTTGCACGGATTTTATGCATTTATTATATATAAACCTTCCTCTTGAATCACTCTATCTATTTAAAAAAACCGCATCAAAATCCGTTTCGTAGTTTTAAAGATCTAAGCATACATAGGGACAGATAGGAAGCGACTTTGTTTTATACTATGTAGTGATTTATACTCCATCATGGACAAAGAAAAAGACGGTTCACCTGATGGAAAGTGATACCGCCGCCTATTGACACGACGATGCCTTTGATGTCTGGAACGCCAAGAGAGCCACCAATGCTTTGCCCATGTAGAGATATAAATAAAATGGTTTACCTCTCGTGCCCGTAATTACTCTTCAAACCTTCGAACACGGTACACTGCTTCACGGAAAAATAAAAAGGAGGTTGGTACCAACTCAGACGATCTTCTGTTCTTTATTCTTCTGTCTTTTAAAAGAAAAAAATGTGTTCTTTTTGTATAAGATTTGATAGACCGCGAAGATTTTATGGGTCATTTCACTTCATTGATATTAAATATCTTTCAGTTAAACTTTAGTGTATAGGTGCTAGGTCAAGATATAGTTTAGGGTTAGCCTTTCACTATTATTTATATTACTTCGCAAAATCCAACCCTATACAATACTGACTCTTACCCATCTCCAGTCCATCCAAGACGACTTCTGGGAGCAAACAGATAAGCTCCGCAAGCTATCCTTAATTGATGATATGGTCTCTGACGCCGCTGTCCTAAGTACGAAGTTAGGGATGCCAGTCACAGGGTCAGTTTCCAGGTCACCTTCCATGGAGCGAGCCGGTCAGATAGAGAGGGAGAACTATATGAGGGAGAGGAAAGGTTACTGTGTTACGTCTTTTGTAGAACAGTCATTCAAATTCACGAAGACGATTTGACTAGAGTTGTTTCATGAAATAAAATTATTTGTCAGAACCTCTTCAAGTGTAAAATACAATCATATTATAAATTTCGACCATTTTTTTTGTTGTTGTAGAAATGGATTAAATCAAGTCATCCTTTCGCTGTTTTAAAAACATGGGACTTTTAAAAATAAAATTGCCACTGTACAAACATAGTATCAATAGGCAAAAAAATATCTCGAACTAAAGGAAAGTGAATCAAAAATCCATTTCCTTCATTATTTTGTTTTGGTCTAACAAAATACGAGTTCACACGGACTGAGTCTAGTCTAATGACAACATTACGACAGTGGACATGACAAAGTTAAAAATAAAAATAATATAATTTTAATTAATAAAGTAAAAAGTAATAGAAAATCTAATAATTTTAATCAACATTTCCAGGGAGAGCTGTGAGAAGTGACGAAATTGACGTTAGTTATTCTCTTAGCAATACTTTTTTCGTAGGCGATCGATTATTTTTTTTCTAGTAAAAGTACCTATTAGTATTATGCTAATTAATATTATGCTCTATGTTCTTAATTACACTTTGCCTGAGAAAAAATTTTTGGACACGAATTTTAGGCAGGAGCGACATTTTAGTATATTGAGGAAAAAGTTGGTACAAAACTAAACGCATTTCGTTTTCTCAGAATAAATTGCGGGAGATGAGTGGATCAACTGTGACATCCGCAGAAGGAGATGGTAAGTTTACTGTATATTTTAAGTCAGTTTAGAATGTCACTTGACAAAATTTTAAAATAGTTAAAATATATATTTTAAATAAAGATATTTTAAGTTAGGTTTTTAAAAGCAAAAAATAATTTGATGCCTAAAGAGTCAGGTTGAGAAAAATGATATCAGGAGCCAAGTTGTAAGAGCCTAAAACAAATTATCATACAGTATACCTAAATCCAAAGTGCAATGGCTAAGTAGTTTAATGAAAGCATCCATGAGAAATCTCCTTTTCTAATAAAATAGAATCGTCCAAGTAAATCAGTTCCCGATAATATATTAAAAGTTATTCCCAAACATCTATAACAATTCAATTGAGAACCTCTTAATATCTCTATAAAATAAATATTCTAGATGCAAAAAAAGGAAAGAAAGAATCGATTTCAGAGGATAAGGGAAAAAATGAAGTATTCATTATTGTTCAAGACGAAGAAGAAAATGAGATACCTTATACGGTTTATGGTTAAAAAACAAATTTAGCATGTAGATTGTTTTGTAGGTTAGATTTGGTTAGGTTATATAGTTATTCTAACTTACAAAGAACGTTTGACTAGGGCTGTGTTAGTTTGTTCAGGCGTGTTATATGCACATTGTTTCAGTGCACATAACCAATAGTTCGCTTAAAAAGAGATAAAACACACTAGATCAATGTGCATGTTCATACGATGAAAGTTCGTCTATGGTGGTGATTTAACGTTGTTCTAGCGTTTGTAACCTAAAGAGCATTTACATTTACAAGTCAAATCACATCCAAAACCCAACCGTCTTCGTAAGATGGAATATCTGTATACCTTCTTAGTAAATGTATACTTTTGATCAAACCAGTTGTAAATAGCTCTTTGAAATAACTTGAAACAATATAACGAATGCTCTAGGTACCCTAGTAACTTTAATTTTATTCGGTATGTAATATGTAAGAAACGTTTTGGTATTATATAAAAATAGGATAGTGTAGCATATATCTACATCTACATAGAAAGTAGTGATATCATATTATAACAAGGAAATAAAATAAAAACTTAATTAAATTAACAATAAAATAATAACGCAGGAGAACCAGAACTGATTGAAGAAGTAGAAGCGGAAGAGGAAGAGAAATTAGGCGATAACGTACAAATAGATAATTTAGAAGAACAAGTCAAGGAGGAGGAGCTTCCGAAAGTCTCTGAAAAAGAAATTATCGCACAATACGTAGCTGAAGTAAATAAGTCTAGAATTTTTATCTTTTGTAGATAATAGAGTAAAATATCAATTAATTGACAGAGAGGGGTACTGTCAATACTGTATCGCGTAAGAATTAATGGTTTGACGGTTTTGCGATAATACTACACGTAATTATCACGATACGATGTCGTTAGTGTTATCCCTCTTATTGACTCGACTCGGTATCTTACGCACTTGAAAGAATATAATCTTGACATTTGATAGGTGTAATGTCAAATAGTTGGTACATAGTATTTAGTCTTTATTCAGAAGCTTTTGCACATTAGACAGCGGCAGCCGAGCAATAGAGGCTGTCTCTTTCTTTTTCTCTGTTGTGGAGAAGTATCTCGAATCCATAGCTAGTTTGTAGATAGTCTTTAATTTGGTCTTTACCAAAAGGTTTAGCACATTAAAGAGCGGCAGCCGAGCAATAGAGGCTGTTTCTTTCTTTTTCTTTGTTGTAGAATTCTCGAATCTTTCGCGTGCTTTGCTATCAGGTTCTACATTTTCTAAATATTCATATTGTCAGGGTAAATTGAGTAGTTAATTTGTGTATGTAGTACATACGCATAATATGTAGTATTAGAACGATTTAAATAACTTTAGTCGGCCTTTTCCTTATGTATTAGATTAATAACAATAAAGAAGCAAGAATTGAAGACTTGGAGCATACATTTGAAGAGATAAAAGAAATCGTAGAAAAGTTTCGGACAACCAATTACGATCTTGGTTAGTTTGTGTCTTATTTCAAAGGAGTAGAAGATGTCACGGGTAATGTTGATAGGACCTTTGTAGCCAGCCGTTAGGGTGTCCGGGCACAGCAAGTGCGTCATTGCACAGCTGCATTATTCGTTGATTATTCGATCAAAGGACGCCACTGTTGATCCTGGTTAACAGGAGTTGCAGTGGTGGGACAGAGTGGCGGGTGTGCCCCGAAGGTCCTTTGTAGGTAAATTGGACAATAAGTTAAATTTACTTTGGCAAGGTTTAAAATTCAGGGGAGCAACAATTTCAAAAACTCAATGTGTCTAATAGTCCAAATCATATTTTACACATACTATTTTGTAGAAACTGCATAAACCATGTTTTAGCTTTAATTGGTTTAATGATTTGACTAAAACTTGAGAATTAAATGGAGTTAAAAAACCCTTTTTCCATGTTTTGATTGTTTTTACAGGGTGTCCGTACAACCTCGTAGTTGCACCCCCCCTAGTAACATTGATTTTATTGATTGTGCCTAGATTTAGACATAACAAAATGAAATATTAGTTTGGTGCCCACTATTGTACATAAAAAGAGAAGGATGTAAATATAATTAGTATATCATTAAGATGCATCAATAATGTATTTCTCAAATGCTTAGGTCATAGTATTCTTAATAAGAAAACAATAGCATTCGTATATTAAGACTTATATGGTTGAAGAAGAGGGGAATATTTTTATGAGGGTTCATACTCCACTGCGAAATCGTAACAGCAAAACCGCCTCAAAAGTTTCGCTGGTGAACATCCAGCATTAGCCGCAAATTTAAATAGAGAAATTCGTGTTTTATTCTGTCACTGCGACAAATACAAATGCGAAACACATGCGGAACCGCAACTAATGGCGAATCGAACGCGGAGATATGACTGGCGTCTGAGAAGGAACGACCAAATCTTGGGAGAAAGAGAATCATAGTCAAATACTTTCGCTCCTGGTTCGCTTGTCATATAACTGACAAATCATGGCGAACCTAGTGCGGTTTACCGCTGATATGGTTTCGCATCGGAGATGTGATACAGGCGTAAAAGTTGTAAATAAAAAAGTTTTTAATGTGTAGGTATGATTGCTGGAAGACAAATGTCTACAACGAGCGCAGAATTCATCGTTCACTACGTAGAGAAGGAGATTATGGATTACATCAATGAACAAATAGCAATACTACCTGATCCAGACTTGAAGAAGAGAAAGGTTAAATTGCTAACTAATCTTTTACTGATTAACGTTTTGTTTGCTTGCTAAATAATGACTTAGAGAAACCATGAAATGGAATTCGTCTTATACTCAACTTCAACAGGACAACCTTTTTTGAAAAAACATTCTTTCGCTCATTGGTTTGTAGTCAATATTATGCATTTCAATTATTGTTTTAATCACTTAAAAACAGTAGTTAGTCAAATACTAAAAATTAACGTCAAGTAGAATTAAATATAGGTATTCATTCGTACATGTGCTTCTTTTCATGATAAAAAATTGTTTATTTTAAATTTTGATCTTATTTTGTAGAATAGAATTGTTAGAGAATTTAATTTGATGATTATGTTCTTGTATGTCATATTGTTTATCCTAAAACAAACCAAGTGATTTCAATAGCTCTTCTTTTAAAGGCTAAACCTGAAGAAGTGGAGATGATTAGGGACCTGCTGTACAAGTTTGTTGATGACAATATGGACGTCATAGTACCAGAGATGGAGGAAGCTGAAGAAGAAGAACTACCCATACCTGAAGTAAGCAAAGTAGAATATTTGATTTTGCAAATTTTTTTACATCATATGCGAACAAGCAGACGGTTCGTTTTATGGTAAGTGATACAACTGCCTATTGACACGACAATGCCCTTGATGTATTGAAAAGCCAAGAGACTGTCAATGCTATGCCCGTGTAGAAAAAAATATGCTATTTGGATAAATTTTGGGTGTCGTAAGCGAATTTCTATTAGAACTGAGCAGTGACGAGCCAAAGACATTGTTGTGATAGAAAACATGGCATTGCCAAGTAAAAAATAAGTAGGTCACCTGTCGCATATTCTTTTTTGCTGAACTATTTTTCAACATCACGGGAAAACAAGCAAACGGTTCACCTGACGGAAAGTGATACCGATAAGAATATTAACACGAAGATGCCCTTGATATTCAGAACGCCAAGAGCACCGCCAATTCAGTGCCCTTGTAGAGGTAAAGATCTATGTCTTCCACTCCATAACGTCATTGACATGATTCCAGGTGACCTTGGTATATGCTGTGCCTGGTATAGGAGGTGTGGTCGACGACGATATAATATCAGAGTTTGTGGAGTACGCACAGGAAGCCAGCAAAGTACAATCGGACCTGTTCATGCCGAGGAACATTCGCCATTTCCTATGCCCTCCGTTGGAGAAGTAAGTTTTTTTCCTTCTTATCAATTGTCATATCTTAAGATGATTCCACTATGTAGCATATTAAAGGGAATGTACCAAATTTAAAAAGGGATGTAGTAGTAGTTTTGAATCAAAATCATGATTAGCGGATATGAAGTAGCGGAGTGACTACTGACCGATTTGTCTTTTTTTTTTTTTTGTTTGTGTTTATAATGTAATTTATTTTAATTTTACTTTATTTTTGAAACAAACAGTTATTATAATTAATTAATTAATAAAAAAAAACACAAACCAATCAAGTTACCGCAGAAAATTTACAAAACAAATAATATTGAATTTAAAACAAAGAAATTAAAATTTACATTTAAATTAATATTTAAATAATTATACAATAAATTAACAAATAGAAAAAGACGGCAAAATATTGTACATAATTACTTTAATGATTCTCCTAAAGGAAGAATATGTGCAATTGAAAATATCGACATAGTGACAATGATTTGAATGAAATGACTTACATGCTCTTGTTATAAATGAATGAATAAATGAGAGACGTGTTTAAAAATTCAGAATCTATTGAATAGCTTGAATGATTTAATTACTTGTAGTTTGAAAATTATTGTTTTTTTCTGCAGATTGGATGAACCACAATACGATGACTTCTCAAAGAACGAAGAAGTGGCAGGCGGTGGTGTTATTACGGATTGAATTGTTAATTTTTCAGTCACGAAATCCTTTAGGCCATAGTTGTGATTCGACGTGTGTCCATGCACATTGTTCTAGTGTCCGTATCGTCTTTAATGAGTGAACTTGAGGTTACGTAAGCTGAAACAATGTGCATGCACAAACCTGGCGAAACTAACAACAATCATAGTCAATTGGATTTAGTGAGATGCAATGTCTGTTGATTTTTATTAAATGTCCCAATTTAACGTTTTGTCCCAAGATTTTTTTTAAAGACATTCTTTTGATGTAGATCTAAAGTTTCATATTTTCAAACCTATTTAAGTAATTAGATGCAGCACAGTAGAAACAAATTAAGGAATTACCATGATTCTTTTATAGTAGCTTTTGCACGTAGATTTAATTATTATTTGTTACAGTAGTAATATACTTATTTAATGTATAATAAAAATATTTTCAACTACCTATTTTGTGTTTTTAAAAATCCCGTATTGGATTAATCCTTTTGTAAAATGTATTCCCTAAGGCCCGTTGCCAGTATCGGCTGGCATTGGGGTTAAGGGTAACCAGAAATAATTTTGAAATACCTGCAAATTTAATGACTTATTCGTTTTCTAGCCACATTCCTAACAAATAGCTAAAAGTCGTGACATGTCAGAAAAAAGTTTATGGAAAGATTTTTTAGATTTGCAAATGAAAGTCACGCTTTTGAACCAATGGGCTCATTCTTCATGGTAACCTCTGAGTTCTATTATCAGCTGAGATGCAGCAGTTTTTTGTGGCATAGGGCAAGTAAAAGCTATTATAAGGATAGGGTTACAAACATCAATAAAACATGGAAAACTTTACATTCTTTTTATTTAATATATGGAATAATAAATAAACCTCCCGTGTAATCCCGTCATTTCACCGAGACACGTTGGCCAGCACACTACATCCCTTTCTAGCTAGGCCTATCCTGCATTGTGCTGTCTCGCTCAAATTTGGTAAAGTTACATACAAAAAGCTTACGAACCTACTCATTTCTAAACAGCCAGAATCCATAGCAATTTGTAATTTTTGTCTATGAATCATTTAGACTGTCAAAAAAAGCTCTAATATGTGAAACTGACACATAACCTCAACCCTCAACCTCAACCTCAACCTCATAATGACAGTTGGATATTAAATGACAGTTTCTTGAGTCCAAGATGTTTGTGACTTTGCCATAGATTCGTTTGCATCTTGTCTATGATTACTAGTCATTTATAGTTGCTATCAATGAAGATATGGCACTGTATGAAATGCAGATTAAATCGCATAAATTAATTGGCGCCTAAACAATTAGTCTTGAGATGCTTGATTTGGATAAATAAAATAACTAAGGTTGTCTTCTTGACTTGCAAGACACGAGGCAATGTCACTTACCCATAATAAAACATAGCTTTTTTGTTAGATTAATTTCTTGATCAAGTTATATCATACTTGACCTTTGATTATCCAATAGGATCCTACGAGTAAAGGAACTTGTATACCAAGGTTCATCGGCTAGCCATTTAATGGCTAACATAATAGGATATTGTATTCAAGTTTTTTGTTCAAACCAGACCTAACAAGCACATTTAAATCGAATCCTTAACCAGATATAGGCCTAGCTAGAAATCAGGATTCAAACTTTGAGCATTATAGATAACCACCACTAGTAAAGTTTTATTCCATCAAGATTTTTCAATTTAATACCGTAGCCGAAAATGGCTTCTAAGCAAACAAATTTTATTTGAAGCATTCCCAATGGTTCTTCAAACGATCCCCTAACCGCCATGTTCGAAACAATTTTATGTTCTAAGCTACAGTTATCAATTTATTTATCAAAAACACGCGTAACATCCAGCTTTTAACTTAACAGCTTACCTATTTTGTCCGTTGCATAACAAAATTCAAGATGGCGGCCAAAGTTTCGTTCGAAAACCGTTCGACACTTTTTAATATCCTTCAAAATTTTCCTACATACATAATCGTTACAGCGTAAAATGAAACGCATTTTCGAATTTATTTAATTAGATTTAACTTTTGGGCAACTAAATTCTATATACAAAGTAACGTAGAGGTGTCGCTCAACATTATCCATTCATAGGTACACATCGCAAGTATAAACGTTACTCATACAAAGCTTAAACCAACATAACCTCAACAAACTCGCTAAATTAAAAGAGAAAACAAGTTTTTTTTTCTGTTCAAAATGTACAATAATAATATACTTACAAGCGATAGATAAATTATCTATTTAATAATTCACATAATATTCACCTTGCCGACCATTAATGTAATCGGACGTTTTTACACTAAGGAGATAACTTTTACACGTATTTAATTATTTTCACACGATATCGGAAGGACACGGCACAATTTCGTCAATTTTAAAGATTTTCAACGGCACATCTATAAACTATGGCAGTAACATTTAATGGAATAATTTTTGTTAAATTAGATAATACACCTACATAAATGAATTAAATAATTATTATATCTGTAGGATAAGCGAAGCGAACAAAGTGAGCAATGTTTTTTGTTTTTCGACCATTTTTTTCAATCCATTGTTCGCTACGCTGCAATTAAACTAAAATTATACTAAAACAAAAAAATCGTGTGTATATTTTTCAGTTCATAAGAAACATTTTTATTTATTCCTCAATTCACCAACACGCCTGGCCAACGCGACGATCCTGAGCAAGTTGAATTTGCCAAAAGTATCTATTTATGGCCGAAATATTACTCCATCGCGTTCACCAAGAATGCAGGACGTAGGTAGCTTTAGGCCGTTGCCATTTTGGTATTTTAAATGGGAAAAACTCAATCCCACTAGAAATACAATCATACACAGTAATTTTTAAACTAAACCTTTAAAATTACAGAACCATGCCGTCTCATTTAAAGGAACAACAATAATTTTATTAGCTGTGAGCGTATTTGAAACGTGGCAGCGTATTCAAGCAACCCTTGTTATAAGTAGCATGGACATAAAGGTGGACATATCCTCTTTTAATCTAAGCGAAGCATGAAAATGGCCGACCATTAAAGTTGTGTGAGTGCGTCAAAGGTTGCTGTCGCCGACGCACGCTACGTGAAGACGGTCAATTGACTGACTTGTTTTATTTCACCCCAGGAAAATTTAAGATTATATCTGCCTTTTTTGGAAATTCATGCGTTAGTCTTACAAAATATAAGAAAAAATGCTAACACTTATATAAAACACGTCGTAAAAACTTAGGCGTTACTTAACTCGATACGACTTACACCAAATATTTATGGGACGCGAAAGAGAAGACAGCGGCGAATCGCAAGAAAAAAACTCAACCAATGAAATGTCAAAGTGACAACCCCCCGACCAATCACATGACTCAAAAATTTTAGTCTATGGTTTCCTGACGATCTAATTGGTCAAAGCTTTGAATTCGACTTTACTGCAGCTACTGTTTGGTTTTTTGACCAAATGTGTGAATAAAATAGTTTCTGTTTAATAGCTATGGCACATTGGCGTAATTTTTATAGAGGAGATTTCGCTCTAAATGTTAAAAAGGCCAAAAACCACGCAAGAAAACAGTGAGCCGAATTTCTGCTGCAAAAACGTTTTTTTTTAACTAATTAACTCATGTTTCCGAATGTCATCGGTTGCTATATTTTTCTTGCGATAAACTTTTTGCGATTCCTAAAAATGTAACGACAAAAAGATTCGACAGGCCAAGTGTGTGATATGAAAATTGCGATTTGAACTTTGCAAAACATGGAAGGGCGTCTATCAAATCTCACTACTTATTCGATAAAAACATACTAATAAAAACCCTAACAACTAACTATGTTTAATATCGATAAACTTAAAGAGTTTAGTTCAAATTGAAATTTTCACAACGAATTAAAAACTACCTTATGTTCTTAAGGAAGCGTCTCGACTTTTAAAAGAATTATAGATTTAGTAGTTTAAAGAAATTTAGCGTAAGTAGTTTTATAGCAAAGATTTGGAAATGTTTGACTCTAAAGATACTCGCAATGTCTTTTATTGAGCTTAATGTATAAATACACAGTAATATAACTAGTTTAATAAATTAAATAACACAAACAAGCAGGTATTTAATGAGAACCTTTAAGGTATTTGTCGGACGTGATTCTCACGTGTTTTAACAAAAAAATCTGAATAGAGAATATCATTTTCCAAATAAATACTTATTTAATGTCAACTGTGATTTTGGCTAAGCAATTTGTACAATCATCTCTTTTAGAACTAATCTTTTATCACTGGGGCTATTGCATGTACCCCACATTTTTCCTGATCATTCATATACAGTAACCGTGGTTTTCTATTAAAAAAACACTATCAAATCGCTCGAGTTTTTCGCTAGGTAGTTGAATACAATGATTTAGAGAAGTCTATCCTTTACCTTCGTTGTTTCAAATCGAGTACTCTTGATAGAAGCGAGAAAAAAAGTGAAAACGTTAACAATAGTGCCACTTTTATGGTTAAGGTTTTAGAGGTACAAGTTTAGTGTTAATATGTTTTTAAAATATTGTGCCCTTTCACATATTAGTTACTTTTCAATGGAGAAAATTTTTTTTAAATATAATCCTCATTGCATTTTAACCGCCATTAATTCAAAAATGATCATTCTTTTGAATGTCACAGATGTCATGTTGACAATCTATGGTTGACACGCGTCTATAGTTCGATAAAATATAAAGATCCTCAATGCTGAGAAAAGAGAAACGAATTTTTATACGGAGTGTTATTGTCCAAAAAAAAAATATAGTTCTTGAATTAATGTTTTGAAATAATATTTAAAAAAACTGGATGGCGATGATCTACGCAACGAGAATCAACCGTAAAAAAGTGTTGATTTGTTTTTTCATAAATTCCAATTTCAAACTGTCATTTCCATATGTTTTCTTTGCGAATATTCCATCAAACCGTATTTACCCTACAATTACGCTAACATACCTTACTTTTCGCTTCACCTAAATTTATTCCATAATAATAGATAATATAGTTACATATATATATTTTTTTGTTAACAATTACTTTGTAATGGAATCTAACTTGTGTATTTTCATTGACTAGTCCTTTCTGAATCGGCTTTAAATTTTTTTGAGCGGTCACACCAAAATTTTGCAATTTAGAAAAACGTTCCCGGGAGAAAAAATTCGAAAGTAATCGTACATTCAAGCATACTTCCTCAAAATCACACAGTTTTTTTTGTTAAAAAAAAAAAAACAAATTAATGACGCTCTTTACTTAACATCAATCTAGCAATATCTGAGTACCTATAGCACGATGTTTATTCACTATTATTATATTCTGATAGGGTTTTTATTTCCAAATGAACACACAGAAAACAGTAATCCACATTGCGTTAACTACAATAGTAAAAAAAAATACAATAATCGTTTTAAATCAATCTTTTCGCAGCGTGAAAAGGAACAAGTTTAAATTTTATTTTTTACTTATGTTTATTTTGAAGTAAAAACTTCCTAAGTTATTTGTACTTTGTAGCAATTTTTATTTTAATTAAGTATAAGACACATACAAGAGTGCCTATTAGAAGAGTTTGAATTATCGAAACAGTACACGGGACTTATGGTAACAATTTTTCCATACAAAAAGCTCGATAAGCATTTAAGTGACGTCCGATGCAAAAATATGCACACCACGTCACTTTAATCATACTTTTTGACCATAAGTCGTTTAGTCGTACCATTTTTACTGTGTCAATATTTACCATGAGTTAAGATTATTTATTAAAACAAAGTGTTTTTAACAATGCTTTGCATAGATGTAACTGCAATCGCTAACGGAAATAGAAAGTACAAAACTCATGGTAGACACACTCGTTAACACAGTATTTTTGGTTTGTGACGGTAAACATCTCACAGAACAGCATCTCAATACTAACTCATTTAAACCAATCCATACTCTCGTATAAAACGTGTGGGCAATTTTCTTCTAGATAGTTGAAATCATTTGTTACAAGAGATATTCATTTGTGAGATTAGTGACGTCACGTCTCATACGAGCGTCGGACAAAGTTTAAGGTTCAGAATTGATATGCAAAGCGACTACTTTCTTTTTTTCATTATAGTGTTTACTGATCTTTGGATCTTTGGAGGTTTGCCTCATTAGGTGTATGTAATGTGACAGTTAAGATTTTGTTAGATTTTCCATAATGATTCTGAATCGTACGAACTGATTTGGTCATCTCTTACCAATAATGAATTTTGAAAAACTCTCAATTTTTCCATTTCAAAACCGAGGCTGCATAATCAGAAGATGTTTAAAAAAATACTTAAGCAATGGCAGTTAGAATGTGCGTTACCAACAAGCCTTTACCGAATGTAAATAAACAATTTTCTGTGTATCCATTAGTATGCGATACATACATACATTTTAGTAGCAATATACTATTGAACGTATTATTATTAGATATATTTATAACTAGGTACATAATGCGATAACAGAATGCGAACCACCCCTTAAGGTTGTTCATTGAGCTGTTCCTATTGATATAAAAATTATTTTGAAATTACATTTTATCATCGTTAACAACCAGTAACGTTACTATATTAGTTCGCTTATAGCGACCGAAGAGTGAAGATTACCTAGAACGAGACTTAAAATAGAAAATAATTTAATTCAAAACGTCAGTTTTAAGCCGCGGTGGCGATAAAGGAAGCAAATTCAACAGCCCTTACAAAAAATACCCCTAAATAAATTTCCAAAAAAAAAACAACAGTTATCAGAATCGAAACATGTGATTAGTAAACTATTGGTGTCAATTTCAACAAACAGGCGAAGCACCCGCCATGCCAACGTCAACAAACGTCAAAGTGACAGTTAACGTCAAAAATATCTTGTCTATGGTTCCCGTTCGCGCGGCCATGGAGTCCGGTCGTTTGGGCGCGTGTCGTGTTCCTTTTCTGAAATGTATATACGTGGCGAGTTTTAAAGCGTTGCTAGCTGCGTACCGGGCGCTGTCAATGTATCGTACTTGTAAAGTGTATGACTGGACATCAGGCTATGGCGAGGAGGCGGGCGGCTCTCGTTAACAAGTCCAAAATACGCCGCCATATGTTGCGGAGGGCTGTCGAACGGGAGAATAGAAATCTCCATAGGAAGAATAGAGCTGCGACTTGGGTTACGATGTGTAGGACGTGTAATCTGAAACAATCACATTATCAAATCGTATATTCCAATGCCATCACAGTGAGTTAATTTAACACAGTACAACCACTGACAGAACCGCTAAAAACTGAATGATCAAATCGAATTAATTCGCTATTGAATTGTTTCGCTTACCGGTCTTGGATGTTGTATTCTTATCTATGTAGTATATACCATATCGTTGCTTAGTTCCTGTGACACAAGTTCTTTCGATACTTACTACAGGGCTGAGTCAATGTGTGTGTCGTGATGTGGTTATTATTATTATTATTAATTCATTAACCAAGCTTTTACCAATTCATACGACAGTTAAAAACTATTTGACAGCTGGTTAGTTAATTATAATATTGATCAGCTTCTCTGAAACTGGGTGTTAGGTTCAGCTCTCATTGACTCAGAGTTGACGACTAGCAAATTCGAACGTCAACCTTTGGTGGGCGTTTTCTTATTTGTATAACACAAATTTGTACGAATAGTAAAACAGATGACTTCGACTCTGCATCAATGTGAGTTGAGACTTAATATTGCCAACGACTGTCAGTTTACACTAAATAATGCCTACAACTGTTGCTAAAATACCCGATGTAAAAGGGGTCAAAAAACTAAATAAAAAATCCCGCTAAATGCTAGTCAAACTTTCACCTAAAGGCTTTTAACTACCATCTATGAAGGTTGAACAGATGCAGCCCGCTGACAGAATACTGTAGAAAGAACATCACAACAGTCCTGCAGTAAGTATCGTAAGGAACTAAGCAACGATACAGTATAAACTACATACATTAGAATACTACATCCAAGACCGGTAAGCGAAACAATGCGTCTTGCAAATAACACAACACCTGCCGGGATTCAAACCCGGAACCTCTAGCGAAGAAGTCAGCTGTTTACACCACTGCGCTACTGACGTCCTCAAAGAAACGGACGGACAGAGAGCGAAAGCCTAGAAATAAAATCCCGGTAAAGTATAGAATCAAATAACTCTACATCCAACCAACCTGCCCATGCGCTTCCTCGACTCCGGCAACGTGTCAGGACTCTCCTTGAACAGGAACCTCCTGATGCCGAGGACGTACGACTCGATGTACGCGTCCCAGTCTATGTTGGTGACGTCGAAGTCGAAAGTGCTTCTGTCCTCAGGCGAGAGAGAAGTGCAGAGCATCTGAACGTTGCTGTCAGCAAACGACCATTGCCGCGTTGTGAAGTATTCCAGACAGGCTGCCGCTTTCTCCAACTTGTTCTGGACCCTCACCATACTGGAAAAATAAATAAGAATTTGTTTCTCAATGAACCTACAAACAAGGAGACTGTTCCCCTGGTGAAAAGTGATCACGCCGTGTATTGAAATGACGATGTCCTTGATAATTTTTAATACATCTTGAGTAAACAAGGAGGTGGATCACATGATGGAAAGTGTTATCTGGAACGCCAAGAGCACCGCCAATGCGTTAAGGATGTTTTACCTCTTTTACCGGGAATTACACTGGCTCTCCAATCCTTTGAACCAAAACACAGTGAACTGCTGCACTGCTTAATACCAAAAGCACCGTCAATGCTAACGTAGATGTAGATGTGTTTTTACTAAATACTTCCTTCGAAGGTTGAGTCCCAGTGTGACAGGTTTCGAAACCGTCGCCACTATCCGGGCACAGTGAGGAACATGGAGGCTACAATGTACGGCAACCCGTAAAAAAAGTGAGTTACCACGTCCTTTTCTTTAATGATTATAGTATGTAAGTTGTTACTGACACAGGTTTGTTCCCGGTGAGCGCGGCGACGAGGTCCAGCAGGTGCGCGGGCGCGCGGTGCTGCAGCGCCGAGCGCAGCGCGTGGGCGCCGCGCGACGCCGTGATGTCGCCGCCCGGGTACCACGCCACCTCGCCTGCGTGCCCACAACGCACACTTACTACATCAGCAGCACCATCGTCACATTTTATTTTGACCTCGGTGACGCAGTGTCGTAAATATTAAGACGATTGCCACGCTAGAGGTTCCTGTTTCTAATACCAGTAAGCGGAACTTTGCGTTACTTATTCGCAAGACGCAATGTTTCGCTTACCTGTCTCGGATGTAGTATTCTTATCTGTGTAGTTTATACCGAGTCGTTGCCAATAGTTCTTGTGACACAAATTGTATACAATATTTAGAAAACAAAAAAAAATATAACATGTAATGAAAAACTTTTGTAATTTTTTTGGAAAAAGAAATTTTCTTGCCGGCTTCTTCCCCGTAAATAGCATTCCAAACCGATGGTAGAAGCACTTATTATAAGTACATTCAAAAATATTTCAATTTTGAATTTATCTTGCTCATGAAATATTCCACAGTTACGACTTATGTGAATTAATGTGGCATCATGTCTTCCCTTTCCAAAACAATCATCAAAATGATTAAAAGTATTACGGTTTCCGAGAAAATCGACAAAAAGGAAAACTGCTTCCTCTGTCACAAATCATCTAGGTCTCCCCTACTCTATAGTAGTTCAACAAAAAACTTTATTCTAGAGAGAAACATTGACGTCTAAATCTTCCCCTACAACTACCACCCAAACCAGGATTCCAAACTTTTAACTTCACAACATATAGTTGATGTCACTCACTGAACGGATGTTTCCGCATATACTTGAAGCTGGTGGTGACGAATCTCTGCCACGTGATCGGATTCTGTTGACCGGTGCAGCAGTTGTACACCACCACGCCGTCACCCCTGTAGATACAGGCGTAGATTTATTGTTAAAATATTTCATATAAACCTTTTCCTATATCCAGTCCGAGCAGTTTATTAAACCAATGAACTAACACTTACTTCCATACACATCCACACACACTCATCAACCCATTAATTCATACTTTATCATAATACCTATTTAATTTTTACATCTATATTTATTCTGTTGTTAGATATTATATTGTTTTGTGTACTGTATATTGTAATTCATAGCGTATTAAATTGAACGCCTGCGATACAGGCTCGCCTAGTGCAGGGTCCACGGTAAAATACTTTGTTAAATATCTTTACGTAAACAAATATATTATTATTATTATTACCTACCTATGCAAAAACCTACATAGAGTTATAGAAACAAAGACAAAAAAAAACGCTAAAAGTAACTACGTTTCTTAGGGAGGTCCTTTGGTGATTCAAACTGTATTATATTTCTTTCAAAAATAAACATACTGTCATCTCATGAACTTTGATATACTATTGAAGTATATGTTCATGAGAAACACTTAGCTCACAGCAAGACAGACGGACAGTGGAAGCTTCAAGTAAATATACTAGTCTTTTTGAAACAGTTTGTCTACCATGAATTATACTTGCCGCCGCTTGCGACTGCAGTTACAAATTTTTAAGAATCTTTGTAAAGCGCCTCTAACGGATTGATGAGGAATTAAGATTGCACATACAAAATCACTGTTGTAATCTATGGTATCTGACGTGTAGAAACAGTTAACAATAATTTCAAAAAGTCAGTCCATACCGCCTCATGTGCGTCCTCCACGCGCACACGATCATGAGATTGATGACGGTGTCCACCGGGACCAGGTCCGCCACGCGCGCTCCGCCGCCGAGCATCGAGCGGAATATCCCCTTGCCAACGGCCGCTATTATGCCGTTGGGGCCGTTCCAGTTGTCAACCCATCCCTTAACCGGCTCCCGGACGGATGACAGCACTAGAAATAATAATAATAATTATTATAATAAAAACATTGGTTAAACAAAATATCAAAAACGTAAATAAACAAAACTTAACCACATTGTTAGTAAATCAGAGCATTTCTCTACAGAGCTGAGAGAAAACAGAGAGTCAACTTTTTTAAAACAGATATTTCGTGATAGCGGACAGAAAGAGATAGCTTTGTTGGTCACAAACTTGACCATACGGGCTGTCCCACTATGAGGGGACATCGTATGTGTCGTAGTGGGTAGTGGCACCTTTATACAATCAACATACGGTCATCTCCGAATGGCGAGGGATGACTCTTCGTATAGAGGAGCAATTAAATAACATTGGAATAATAACGGAATTTATTTTTTGTAACTAGGTGTTCTGATTTGATTAAAAATCTGTTAGAAACATTTGATTTAAAATCGTTTTTGCCCGCGAAAGCAGTAAGTAGTTTTAGAAAGCAAACTTAGGGTAAGTAAAGACAAGAAATGCTCACCAATAGATGGTCTCACAATCGCGACCGGTAGATTACCGCATTCCCTTATGAGCATGTCCTCCGCCAGCGCCTTCGTGAATGTATAGGTGTTTGGTCGGTCACCTGGTATGGAAGAATGGAGTATGAGTTAAATCACAAAAACACATATAATAATCTAATCACTAATCCCTACCAGCATGGGGATCCACACAGTTCATCAGCAGTCGACACACACACACATACATTTAGGCATGGAAACAGTCAAAATGGTGTGTGAAAATGATATGTTTCGGTTTGAAAGACTGGAAATCAAGTGTAATGACATCTATGCCTCTACATGGACAACTTATTGGCAGTTTGAGACATCAAGGGCATCATCATATCAATATGCGACGGTATCCCATTCGATCAAGTGGACCGCGTGCTCGTTTGCCCGTGACTTTGCATAAAATAAAAAAAACTCACCAACGAGGTCCGGCGTGATCCTGTCCACCAGGTCCTGCGGTAGTGTCTGCACGAGTGTAACCACGTGCTCAGGGAGCGCGGGCGGCGCGTACACGGTCTCCTCCACGCGCTCGCGCTCACAGTTGCAGTACGCGGTGGACACATGCACTAGCGCCTGGGGTGGACGGTGTCATGATATTTTTATTTATTTTATTGACATTTATCAAACATACAGTTTTAATGAAATAAACTAAAATTAACACTTAGACCACTTAAGTTTCTACAAAATTAAATAAAACCATAGTGAGAGCTAATGTAGTAATTAAATTTGATTAAAAAACTATTAAACAAAAAAAACAATGTCAGACCTGTTTTTACAAAAAGGGTACAAGATGATTAAAATATTAATGATAGAAAATAAATACATATATCTTACTGCAGGGTTGACTCAATGTGTATTTCGTGATGTGGTTATTACTATTATTATTATAATTCAGAACAGCGCAAAGCTTTAAATTCAAATGTTGTTTAAAATAAAAAATACCTATATAGCTACATACTTTTGAGTGCTATTGGAAGGTGGTCCGAATTTACCTACACTCCTTTACACAAATATTTGAATTTGAGCGAATTTGAGCCTTGTCGGTTGTCATTTTGAGAATTTTGAGAATGTGGTGGTCACGAGATAACGGACAACTAATGCTCATACACTTACGGAATCTAATGCTTATATACTAAAGAAAACTAATGCTTAATTACTTATAAAAGTACCTCAAGTGCCATCATCCGATGGCAGAGCTGCACGAGCTGCTGCGTGCCAAGCATGTTGATTGTGACGGACAGCTTTAGTTTCTCGTCAAACTTCACCGTCGCTGCCGAGTGGAACACCACCGATATCTATTGGAGTGGAATAATCATGAAAATTGACAAGTTCCCAAGACAGCCGGTACGGTGTCCGTCATTGCACAGCTGCATTATTCGTTGATTATTCGACGCCACTGTTGATCCTGGTGAGCAGGAGTTGCAGTGGTGGGACAGAGTGGCAGGTGTGCCATTTACGACTCTTTTAGAAACGCTGTTTGGGGCTTCCCTTTTACCTTACTAATTTTGGGTTTTGACTGAATAAGGGCTAAAAATTCGAAGAACTTTAGGAAGGGAGGGCTTTAACCCATTAGAACCCTCCCTTGGATCCACTAGCGAATGAAACAGTATTTTTGCTATTAATTTATTAGCTTAACTAGCTATCAAAATCATTTTGATACATCTACATGGGGCTTATAATTTGTATACTTTTAAATTTACATACTTAAAAATAAGTTGAAAAACTGAAACCCGACTACTGAAAACCTCGCTCTAAAAAGTATGAAACAAGAAAATATTCTCATCTGAAATTGTTAAGTAAACTATTCAATTAAGCCATAGTCACATGCCACCTACAGTATAAGGCAAATTTACTCTTTTGTATGTAATATTTTGTAATGTTAGTTTAGGTTAGGTTTTTTTGCTTCGCCGTAGGCGAGTAAATATAGAGTGAGAGCAGTAAGGATCAGCAGTTTGATCTTCATTCCCATATATTGACAAATGAGAAACAAGTCTCCAAGGGCAGGAAATATACTACCACAAATGCGTGTTATAGAATCAAAAATAAATCTTATTCTTTGGGCACCACAATAAAGTATTGCTCCGTAAAAACTTGGCTGCCAGGGTATTGCTTACCTTCTGACAAAGCATGGTCTGGTCTGCGGGACTGATGCCCAGCTCGGGGTCCGTGATGTCACCTACGATCGGTACTATCTTGTTCAACTCCTGGGGCCGTTCTTTCCTCAAAGTCTCGAATAACTGTTGAAGGAAAGGCGAGACTTTAGAGTTGGAGTCACCTTTTTGACTACCGTGGTGTCATGTGCAGAAATATTACGAGCATAACGAAGGAAGATCATTCTAAGCGGACAAAGACTGCGCGATCATACTTAATGCAGTATTATCGCCGTAAAGTAGTAAAACACCTGGCGACCATGTTGATGACGTCAACAAAAACAGCAACAAATAACAACACTTGAAAATGTGCAAAATAACAACAATCCGATGTAACTCGCAGACTAGTGAACTGGCGGTTCAAATTCAAAATGTTTTCTATTAAAATAGACCTAAAATAAGTGCTTTCAAATTGTCATTTTTTTATCTACCACCTGTTCGGAATGCTATCTACGAGGCAGAACCCTGCAAGAAACCTCCTTAGTTGCTGTTTTAAAAAAATTAAAATAATTTTTGATTACATTTAAGTTGGAACATTTAAGTTTTCTATTTCATACAATTTAAAGCTACTATAACTACCTTTATATAAAGCAAATTACAATATGTAATATTCTTAATAATTAACTATTTTAAGTTCACGTATCCAACATGGTCGCCAGGTATTTTACCATTTTACGGGGCTTTATTCATTCACACATACCGGTGACTGTGTCAGCTCATTGAGCCTGGAGGCGACGTCCTGGCCTCTCTTAGGACGCATCAGGAGGTAGATGTTCTTGATTTTAGGACAACTTCTCAACAGCTTCTCCACCAACACCTGGAATCAGGGAATGTTATTCATGTAAATGCTGGAAAGTGGTTTCAAGGGAAAGTTGAGGTTCCTACTCAAAGAAAAATGTATTTTGCGTTTTTCTACAGGTGGCTGTTCTCTGAGCAATATAATCTGGGTTAGTACCACCCTCGTTTCTATTTCTGCCGTGAAGCTTCTCACTGTGTTTTGGTTCGAGAGATTGGAGAGCCAATGTGATTACCAGCAGCTTTTGCCTCTACATGGGCATCGAATTCGCGGTGCAATTGGGGTTCTAAGATATCAAGGGTATCGTTGAGTCAATAGACGGTGGTATCACTTAACACCAGGTGAATCGCCTGCTTGTTTGCTCATGACGTCGTGTATAAAATGGATTTAAAAATCAAGTTTTCGTGATATTTTGTTGTGTACACTGACTTTTCACCTCTTTATCTAGTTCCAGAAACAGAATTTTCCTCCAAATATTTTTTTTTCCAAAAATCACTCACCTTCCCCATAAATCCCGTCCCCCCGGTGACGAAGACGGATTTATCCGCGTAGAAATCCGCAACGGGGATGTACTCTTGATTCCCGCCGGCGAAATGCCCGCCAGAAAAACAGGACGCCATGTTGTTTTTTTTTTTTTGGTCGAAAAAAAATAATAATTTCACAACACTAAGCACTGCATCAATACGAAAATAACCCGCATCCAGTATTATTCTGATACATGTGCGTTTATTATATATTTTTTTGTTATTTATGTATATATATGAATTTGTATAGAATAAAGGAAGTATAATGGAAGATTAGGTCGTTTTAACTGATTTTTTGTTTATATTATTGTGATGTACGGCTTCAACATGGCTTGGGTCTGTCATCTGAAACAAAAAAAATACACAATTAAAAAACAAAAAAAAAAATTGTTTTATTTAATACTATCATATCAAGTTTTTTTACATATTAAATGATTAAATGTTTTGGGAAAAACTAACGAGAAAAGTTACTTCTTTTTGTAAAAAAAATAATAACATTTCGACACACATTGAATCAGTCCTGCACTAAGATAATCTTGTATCGCAGACACTTAGCAACGATATGGTATAAACTACATAGATAAGAATACAGCATCCAAGACCGGTAAGCGAAACAATGTCTTGCAAATAACACAAAGTCCAGCCCCCGCCGGGATTCGAACCCGTAACCTCTAGCGTAGCAGTTGGCTCTTTACATCGCTGTCGTCAAATTATACCTGTATCACGATTTTTCTCCACTATTGAATACATAGTCTAAGTTTCGACGACTTCAGGCAAAATGGAATCCACGTCGTGGATTAATTTAAAATCGACTAGACTGGAAATAAATCTGACCTAGATCTAGTAAAATAGAATAGATTGCAGATTTCTTACGCCCAAGCGAATATATAGACGGGACATTTTTCTTTTTTTTCGAATTCAATTCCCGCATGCTACGGCTAAAAGTGTGCACTTAGATTTATTTATATAATTCTAAATTACGGCATGCAGGCATGTTTGAAATGCATTTTATCATGCTTATCGCTGGCGACGGGTAAAGAACCTCGTATATTGCATTTTTAAACTAAAATATGATAATTTAATTAAAACATTGGTATCGCACCTATTATTGTATGTATCAGATTAAAATATTAATCATACATACATATATACCGGTAAAAATCATATCCTCATTTTTGCTACGCCGTAGTCGAGTATGAAGGACACACTAATTGAAAATAAAACAAGAGAAATCAAAGACTTGGCCCATTTAAGAATTTTCGGAAGACAATGTTTTTCTTCCTGTAAAATTTAGTTTCTAATAATCGCTGACGTATTTAAATTTGCAAGGGCAATACAATTCAAATTCAAATTTATTTATTTTTCTGATTTTTCATATTTTACAGTCGTTACACGTTAAATATGACACAGAAACATCTACCTACAAGGCGTACAAATTTTGTTCTGGCAATATTAATTAAATTTAAAAAATTAATGTCAACAAAGGATATAATAGTGAGAAATTATTACAAAAATTCAACAGATTATTACACCAATTCAAATCTACAACATACCATAATTATTCCTGCCAATATTATTTTAGTACCAAACATTAATTAATGAATCTATCCGCAAATAATTCATTCATATTGTAATAAATTTTATCTAAAAAACTATATTAATAATATCATGGAAAATTGTCAGTATTAGATTATTGAATGCAATACAGCTAAAGCTAACAACAGATACATTTAACGAAAGAGATTTAAGTAATAAAAAAACTAATAAAAACTATTTTTATTTATTAATCATCCATATTGTTTAAATGGCTGTTTGAAAATAATTTTTATGATCTTAAAGTATTTTTTTTTGTAGAAAATATAATTGAGAAAGTTATATTATCGGCTGAAGTGCGCGATCGCGGATGGTGTGATCCAACATGTAGTAGTGGCATGATAATAGTTTAGCTTTTAATTTATTACTGTTAATTTACCAATTTTTATAATGGAAAATTTGCATGTCTAATGAAAAAGGAAAAAACATTAGCACTATGTATTTGTATTTGTAAGGAACTTTATATACCATGTTTTGAGCAAATGAACGATTGATTGATTGATCCACTGTAAGTGAATATCAATTCAGGTACAGTAGGAGTATCAATAACTTTATCATATAAACGGATGTAAAAGAACATTATCACAATCACAATGAGGTATCACATGATTATAAAATAAAATCTGGGAGAACAAAATAACATAACATAAACTCACGCCGTTAATGATCCCTCGAGAGGGATAGGATAGAGGTGTTTGACACCGCATTTCGCATTTTTATGTTGAGTACCACTGTGACTGAGGTTGCGAATCTGTCGCCTTAATAAAATGGTTAGCTACAAACCGATTACAGTCCGAATTTGGATTAGACAGTCTAAACCAATTCTAGACAAGTCGACCAAGAAGATTCTATATCCGATAGTCACTAGAAATAGTTGGAATGGCAAATGTTTATAACACTGAGTAATTTAAGTTATTTCCTTTGTTAGGATTCCGCAGGCAAAGGTCACAAACGGGGTTATTAATAAGTCTTGGCTGTCTGTTCTTTTGTCCGTTTATCTGCAAGCGAGCTGTATCTGTGGCCCCGAGACAGCCGGCAGTGTGTCCGGGCAGAGCCTGTGCGTCATTGAAAATAAAACAAGACAAACTGTGCAATGGCACATTTGCATTATTCGTTGATTATTCGATCAAAGGACGCCACTGTTGATCCTGGTGAACAGGAGTTGCAGTGGTGGGACATAGTGGTGGGTGTGCCGCGATGTATCTTATGAAACTTAAATCAATTAATAAAAAAATTGAAATAACATTTCCCGTAATTTTAAAAATATGTAAATGTATCGCCTGTTGAGGATCCTATGAAACAAATAAACGTAATAATAATTTTAAAATGTGAACAAAATAAGAACAAGACCAATTTCAAGTTAGATTTCACGGTGTTTTTTATCCCGCCTTAACAATCAAAGCATTTTGGAACACTGGCGGATTCATAGGGGAGCCAAGGGCTCGAGCCCCTCCCCCAAAAGAATCTGAGTTATTCGAACTTTTAGCCCTTACTCAGTTAAAACTTAAAGTTAGCGAGTTCTAGCCCCATTAATAAAAAAGAACAGTTTTTTAAGAGGGTGAACTGTCTAGACCCTCCCTTAACTTCATACCTGAATCCGCCACTATTTAAGATACCAGTCTGACTCGCACTTGACCGCATTTTTTATTCGGTGGAAACTAATTTGGTAACGAAACATTTAAGGTTTCTTGTTTGATTGGATTTGATTTAGACTTACTTTTATAAAAAGTAATATAAAGCTTGTATTTAAACCAGAATTGGACAAGCATTTTTGGAGAAAATTATATATTAAAATATCACACAATTTTACCGTCGTACTCCTAAACTAAGCCACAGAGTTCTCATAATTTTCATTTCATTTATTAATTTGATCTTACAAGCTAACACATAAAAACATCCAAAGCGCTTACAAGATTAATTATTATTTGCTGATCAACAATTAAACCAAACATATCTGAAAATGTCTCACATGCTCGTCAAATTATACTATATTACATTGAATTTTGTCAGATTCGAAAGAGTTGAGGAAGGAACGTTCTAGAGTGGCGACCACGGATCGGAAGACCTAGTGTAGTGACCACGAGGTGGACGGACGATATTTTAAGGAGGATTTAATTTTTAATAAGCAGCCCTGATGTTATTCTGGGGGGAGGGGCAGAATAAAATCAGTCAACTATTATTATGACTGCGAGAGTCACGTGTCCATTGTTACCCCAATGATGCCCGGTACCCGGGGCGGACAGCCCCTGCGCCCTCCCCTTTCGCCGCTACTGCCTGGATGCAATCGGCCCAGCCCCTTTAGACAAATGCCATTATTCCGCAAGCGTTAATACCAACAGACAATCAAAATGTATTGAAATGACATTTCCTCGCGCTTGAGTTACGTCATTGCTATGTCATTTCCATATTTTTTTATTTTCCGTTGCCGTTAACACTTACGGAATAATGGTATTTGTCTAAGGGGCCAGGACCGCTCTGTTTGGCACCACATAGGAAAGGCGATTTTCGAAACACATTTACTAATGTTATAAAATTTATTTACTTATCAACAACAATCTACGGATATTAAGCAATATCTTATATGCAATTGTTTTGCATATAACATTAACGTAGCCGAAGTGATAATTATGTACTATCTCTGCAAGTTATTAGGTTAAAGAAATTATAAAATAAATTACCTAATGAGTCACCTGTCTGATATGATTTGTAATACCTTTTTTATTAGGTAAGTTTATAATATACATATATAAATACATATATATCAAAAATATTATGATAGTTTGTATAAAGAAGACAGATTATAAAAAAATATTTACCAATATTGATAGCAGACTTAATTATTTTTTAGGGTTCCGTACGAAATGTGAAAACCGGGACCCTATTAATAAGCCTCCGCTGTTCGTCCGACTGTCTGTTTGTCAGCGGGATTTATCTTATGAACCATAATACCTTGAAAATTCCAGAGATTATCTATTACTGTTACCGCTATAACAACAAATACTAAAAACTTAAACACACAAAAAATTAAGGGAGGCACCCGTACACGGAAAGTGAATGATTTTCCAATTTTTTTCTTACATTTGTTTGTTATTATTTATTTAACACACACGAAACAGATTACAGTACAAAATTTAAAACCGACACATATTAATTTCTTAATCTATAACTGTACTGTACCTATTTTAAAAACTCGCGTTCGTGTGGGTCGTTTTTAACGAAATTATATAAAAATTAAATCATGTTTAATCTTATTAGATGTTACGGAACCCATTATGTGCGAGTCCGACTCACACTTGACCGGTTTTTTATATGTACATAACGATGCAGGTGGAATAAGTGAAACTATTGTTATAAATTACCAACCTGTGTTATCTACCTTATTTTAGGAAATAACTTTACGCCTATGTCTAAGTCTATTGGTAGGTATTCTGATGTCCGGTAAATTTTTCTTTAATTAATCGCCACAGTTAACTTTAACTAACTTTTACTTCATCTCATCTATATTACGTTGAATTGATATAAAATTACTTTGAAAATAAGTGAATTAATTTAGCGAAGCTTTCTCTTAAATCGAAAAATACTAAACTTTATAAAATACCACATCTCCAAAAACATAACATGGACACATAGTTATATAATAATGAAAACTATAAAAAGCACAACGCACATCCAATCTAAAGTATGGGAATGAAGTATTTAAATCAATAAACATATATTTGATCGTACAAATCTCTAAGCAGGCTATGATAACTGCTAACGTGTACCGTACGCTTGCTTGTTTAAATTATAATAATAACGACATCACGACAAACACATCGACTCAGCCCTGCAGTTAGATTGAAGAATCTTCTGTCGCAAGTGCTAAGCAACGATATGGTATAAACTACATAGATAAGAACACTACATCCGAGACCGGTAAGCGAAATAATGCGTCTTGCAAATAACATAATATTCCACCTCCGCCGGGAGTCGAATCAAAAACCTCTAGCGTAACAGTCGGCTGTTTACACCACCGCGCCACAACCACGGGTGCGGCGGGGAATAGTTTGAAAAATACATACGCAAACATCCTTGCACCTTTTTCTTTAAAACCACAGCACAGAAACAACTAAACGTCAAATAAAGATAGTCCAGAACACGTAACGCGTCAGAAAACACGATATCTCAAGGAAAATCCATCTCAACTCATCCTTATCTCATCCCTTCTGCGCTAAAAGCGATAATTCATCAAATCTTTATCAGCAAGTCACAAGTGTTTCATTGATAAAGAATAAGATTATGTTTGTTTAACATAACTCCCGAAATAACCTCAAAATTCGCGCTGTCAAAAACGCCAACTGCTAGAAGAGTGTCTTATGTCTATGGTTATGAAGAAAAGAAGTTTCTCATTCTGGATTTCAAGACTTTTTCATGACGTAAAGCTTAGGACAAGGAGAGCCCGTTGTCGGGCGTCTCAGGTGCGATTCTCGGGTCGGGCAGATATTTGCGTTACAAATTTAAGTATTTACGTAATAAAACATACTTAAGTGCATCATTATTTAGAATATTATATCCATGGTTAAAACCTCTTATTTAATTATATAATCTCAGTTAAGTTCTATTTTTCATAGGCTTTGAAGATTTGTCAGAACCGTCGAAAAAAAAAGAACATTTTTCGACATAATATGCTACATAGCTTTGTAGCGCGTATTTGATATATCTTTGTCTACCATGAGTTCGCATAGTTTTTCTACACGTCAGGTAACATAGAAAATATGATTTCGTATGAGCAATCTTAATTCTTCTAGTATCCGTTAGAGGCGCTTTACAAAGATTCATACAAATTTGTAGCTGCAGTCCCAAGCGACAATCCACGGTTAAACTCAAGGTAGGCACAATAATGTTGCACGACTGTAGTTATATAATTGAGGCTCAGCCACATTGTTCTGTGCTAATCATTAGAAAATTTAAATTTTGTTCTTCACTCAAAATACAACGAGTGTATGTTCGCGTAGAATTCGAAAATGGTTTAAAAAAGATTTTATTTACTTTTATGGAATCCATAGCATGGATTCCAAAGCCTAAGGAAGCTGCTTTAAAACCGAATGGTCTATGCTCATTCTTGCATCTTCAGAATGTAATTTATCATCTTGAAACATTACTGATATACCGACGAACTAGAGGTTCCGGGTTCAAATCCCGGCGAGGGCGGGACTTATTTGCGAGACGCATTGTTTCGCTTACCGGTCTTGGATGTTGTATTCTCATCTTTGAAGTATATACCGTATCGTTGCTTAGTGCCTGCGATACAAGATTATATCTTAGTGCAGGGCTGAGTCAATGTGTGTGTCGTGATGTGGTTATTATTATATGTTGAGACATTTGGAGAGTTAAAGTGAAAGAGTTATATTCGTATTATGCAATGCTTCGTTAAAAGTATCTTTTCATACAACATCACGAGCAAAAAAGCTGTCGGTTCACCTAATGGAAAGTGATAACGCCGCCAATTGGGAATATACATGACTTTTTTATTTATTAATTATATTTCGATACCGCATACATGCATGAATCCGTAAGATTTTTTCAAATATCGAACTTATTAACTAAGTTATAAAGCTTCAAAGTCGTTGGTTCAACTGAGATTCAATATGTACAATCACGAACGCGCACGCGCTACCACCTTACGGTCGAGTTTTGCTTGCAGGTTTAGCGGCTGGGGGCTTTCATACTATATTTTTGAATGGATGAGATTATCATACTTTTAAAACATCATGATTTCAATTAATGATCTGCTTCCTTTACCGTCATTGGTAATAGAGATTTACTACGGCCAATTAGGATGGCGCTTGCGATCCAACCCCTGAAACGTAGTTTTATCGCGTACAGAGGAATTTCGATGTCAAATGATACTCCGTGGCAGACCTCGACTGTACAATGACGTCGAAGTACACGGGCGCCATACAACTTCCATAGAAAAGGTTGTTCTGATGAGCGAGATAGATATATTTTACTTTTAATGGTTACATCTCCCCGGTTTATCGTACAATTCGAAGTCTGTTTGCACTGTTAGTATAATATGTGGACATACTTACTTTCCGATAACTTAATTGACGATGCCCTTCATGTTTGAGAACGCTAAAAGCACTATTTGTAAAGATGTTGTACCTCTCGTGCCGGTAATTATTTAAGGTTCAGCTTAGATAAGGTTGTTAAAAGGTTTAGCTATTAATTTTAAGTGAGTACTAAAGACAAAAAAGTTTACGCAAGCGGTAGACAGCCTCATAAATGTTAGTAATCAAAAATAAATTGATCATAATTGCCGTATAGATTCGACCGAATATAAACGAAAACATGACATTAAATAGTATTACAAAACAACCGCTTTCTATTTTACCAAATTGCTGTTTTTAAATCAACATTTGAGATTTGGTTATCAAAGAAAAACACTACAATAATCTTTAAAGCTAAAATTTGGCGGGGTCGAGACGTCAGTTAATACACGCTTTTTCCGACATTCGACCTCTAAGATTTTAAAAATTGAATGAAAATTGTTATGGAGATCGCACAGGCGAAGCCAAGGCGGATCAAATTTGTCAATCAATGAAGAAACTAAATGTATGCCAAATTTCAATCAAATCCGTTCAACCAATTTGGCGTGACTGATAAACAACACATAACATTAATAACAAACACACACGCCGTATTTACCCGAGAGGGGTTGCCAGAGGTAGAGGTAGGTAATACACACCGCTTTTCGTGAGTTTATATTGAGTCCCAGTGTGACAGGTTGCGAATCTGTCGCCACTGTTAGGGCAAAATGAGGAACATGAAGTTAAATTTTTATTTAATATAGCACATAATAGCGTCACATTGCAGAAAAAATATTGGTTTGTATTCAAAAATTTCAAAACTAGATTTTTTTTTAAATTGTAAGTCATAGTAGATAATTATTGTATTTTAAAATTGAAAAAAGTAACTACGGAGGTTTCTTAGCGGATTCTTTCACATAGAAAAAGTATTCCGAAACGGTAGTAGTAAAAATATGACGATTTGAAAATGCTTATTTGAGTCAGTCGAATAAAACATTTAGACTTTGACTTTTATCTAAAAAGTTAAATGTCTTGAACTCTGTCGTACACGACTATTTGCGTTTAAACCAGTTGACAATTTTCCGTGAGTTAACAATCTGACAGTTACATACAGTTATAACAAATAGAATAAAATTATTACAAACGCATCACGTGCGGCGGGTGAGTATAATCCGAAGCATTGTAAATGGGATTTGTGGGCATCATACCACATGATCGTACTAGGCATACTGCAGTGCTGGATTCAGTATCATGGTAAATATTTTTTTTCTTTTTTTTCTCTCTTTATTTACATAAATCCACAGCACTACAATACAAAACCATTTAAAGTAAACTTAACAATGGGCCAATTACGGTTTCATTTTTTATGGAACATTTAAGTATCATTTTGTAAATACAAGGTACAACTTATACATACTTTCTACATATATATAGTAATTTAGAAATAAATAGAAAAGTGCGTATGTGTGCGTGTATTTGTGTGCACGCGCGTGAGCGTGCAGGTGTATACTACGATAATGATAGAATTGATGGTTAATTATAAATTAGAATGGTTTATTATAATGTACGAGTAGCAACAGGGCCGGGGACAAACAAAAATTAAGCAGAAACGAAAAAAAAGTTTATCAACGCCTGCAACAATTCGAATATTTGATTGAATTGTTTGTTTTTACCTTATCAGTTAATTTATACTGTCGCTTGTTTGCTAAATCAAAAAAAGATCCTACACTTAACACACTCATCCTACAAAGTAGGTCAAGTTACAATGGACTCAGTATCTACAAAACGAAAGGTCCAGATAAATTGATCTACATCTAAAAATCGAGTGTTGTTGAGGTCTTATTATAATGGATTTCATTCAATCTTGGTGGCAAACCATCGTTATTTGATCTCTAATATCTTTCTAATTAAGGTGGCAAACAAGCATACGTCCCGACTGATGGTAAGCAGTCACCGTAGCCTATGGACGTTTGCAATACCAGGGGCATTCCGCGTTGCTGACCCTGCAAGAACCTCTTAACACTTTATTTGATTTCCCATGCTGTAATCGCGTGGGAAAATCCAGGGGAACAGTTAATTACAAAAACGTAAAGGTTCACAATTTGTGTACTGATTTTTTTAAATTTAATTTATTTGTAAAACACAACAGGTCACAATCAAAACAAATATAAAAAAATACAGCTATCATTACAATCTAGACTGCGACCCAATATGGTGTCTTAACAGCATAATCAGCAAAAATGCATAACAGACAATAACAAAATCAATACAAATCAAACTGATGCCATTTTTTATTTATTTAACTGTTTATTCTTAACAAGTAATTATTTAAAAATATGGAATGGAATGGAAGCACGTAGCATAGTTTTTTGGTATGGCGTATATGTATAAATATAAAAATTACATGAAGAAGGAGGAAGGAGAACGTGGTAGCTCAGTTTGTTACGTGCCTTGGATAACCGACCGAACCGACCCGACAGGTCGTGGGTTCCAGTCTCGGGTTGCCGTAAGTTGTAGCTGCCACGTTTCTCAATGTGCCCGGATAGTGGCGACAGATTCGCAACCTGTCTCTGGGATTCAACATAAACATGTGAAAAGCTGTGTAGCAAGCACCTCTGCCAACCCCTCTCGAGGGACTACGGCGTGGGTTTATGTATGTATGTGAAGAATACATTTTGAGCTTAAATCCGTCCCTGGCATTTACAAACACAGACGTACAATACCTACATCTTACGTAAATGTTGTTGACATTGGCAACTAATATATTAATAGAAACAGCCGGTGCATTTCTTTATACAAATTTAAATTGTATAGTAATACTGGTGTAAGCAGCCGACGGCTACGCCAGAGGTTCCGGGCTCGAATCCCGGCGGGAGCGGGACTTTGTGTTATTTGCAAGACGCATTGTTTCGCTTACCGGTCTTGGATATTGTATTCTTTATGTAGTATATACCATATCGTTGCTTAGTTCCTGTGACACAAGTTGTTACGATACTTACTGCAGGGCTGAGTCAATGTGTGTGTGGTTATTATTATTATGGTTTATTTATACAACTCTAGAGATATGTGATAGCTCAGTTGGTCAATACCTGTCTACAGGGCTACCTACCTAGGTTCAAATCCCGGCAGAGTCTAAATATTTCTTCCTTCTATTTTAGCCCAGTTTAACCAGTAAAGATCCAAATCGGGATACACATTAAAAATACGCTAAATTAAGGAACAAATAATAACTATAAAGTTTAACATTTAAAATATTTAGGTAATTTTTACCGAAAGTTAAAAGTCAAAGTGTAAATCCAGGTCTGTGTTATTCACAAACCCACTGCGGTCGGTCGCGTTCAAAACTGACTTAATTGCTTATGATTAGCCGCATCCTTTTTAGCTTAGCCGAGTTTACCGCGACCACTGGCATTCTAATATTTACACTAGGTAGTTAGCTATTGCACCTGACTTTGCCTCTATATAATCCTACAAATATTTTTATTCACCAGTTTTGATGTTTGTCTTATTGTTAATCACGGCTGAACGGATTTGGATGAAATTTAGCTCATAGATTGTTTATCACCTTTCTAATCACGTGGGATACCGTAAAAAATCCCGTAAAAAATGTAAGAATCCAGAGCTGAGGAAAACAAAAAACGAAATCTATGTAGACGAAGTTTTAAAGCTAGTAAAAATAAAGTATTAAAAATGAAATATAGAAAAAAAAATAAACTTAAATAATATGTGTTCGGTATTGTACTATATTTTTGGTCTCTATCCTTTCTATTTCATTTTTTTTCTGGTTGCGTTAGGCTCCATTCTCACGAACGCTTTTTCAACGCGCGTTAAAAATCTTTCAAATGACACAAATTGATTCCCGGCTATTTGTTCGTTCACACCAAACGAAAGCGTCGGACGTTAAGGTCCCATTTGCACCAACACTTTCTTTCGAACGACTTTTTAACGCTCGTTGGAAAGCGTTCGTGCGGTTGGGGCTTTATGTTTACACTCAATGTTTGTAGAAATATATAGTATTTCTACTTTTCCTCTTTAGAGATAGATTTTTAAAATCCTGTCTGAATTTTACAGGTGGCAAATCTACGTGCGAGATCGTCTGCATTGGTACCACCCTCCTTTTTAATTACAACGTGAAGCAGTTCGCTGTGTTTCGGTTCGAAGGATTGGAGAGCCAGTGTAATTACCGGCATGAGAGGTATAAAATCTTTACCTCTACATGGGCAACGCTAAGGATGCTTTACGACATCAGAGGCATCGTTGTGTTAATAGGCTAACACTTTCCATTTTGACAATGAAGTTGTCTAAAAATCTTTTATGATCTTCTTGGTCGGTTTTATGTCGTTTTAAATCTATTTATAAAGAATATTGTGATCAGCGACTGACGTAGAGGATAAATACTTCCACCGAAAGTGGTTCAAATCAACAGACATGACCGTGCTGTGTAAATTTTGACCTTTTCATCGGAGAAAGTAATAATGAAAAGCGAAAACATGACCCACTTACCATGCACTTCGGTTAGGCTGACTCACTGTGTAACTAGAAATTGCATTCTCCGTGATCATGAATGAATTTAGCGTTCAAGGCGCTGCTCGAACGTGTGTCCTGTGTCGGGCACAAGTAACATGTTTCGCAGAACCGCACTGTCTTGTAAAAGTGCTTTAGGCATGACACCAAGTCTGTATAACCTTCCATGAAATTGTCTAGAGACGACTAATAATCCATTACTTTTTAAAACAGAACTTTATAATGTCTTGTGCGGTAAAGCTTACTGTGGTGTTGCTACCCGTGAAAATACTTTATTTATGAATTGTGTGATATTTATTTATTTTATTACAATAGAGGGCAAACGGGCGGCGGCTCACCTGATAGGAAGTTATGGAAGATGTCAGCAGATGCGTTGCCGCACTTTTAAAAGGAATAAGCATTTTTTTTGATGGCCCAATGTTATATATTTGGGAATACCGCTTTCGGCAGCTGATTCCACAAGGTGGTGACAATTTTGCTTGCCTTATAGACGAAACATTGTTAAGACTACATCTTTAACTGAACATCTAAAGTACACATGTTAGGAAATAAACTTGATTTTTTATTGCCAACATTGCTGCTGCCAAGAAACTGTAGTTACTGTGTCCTATGGCGGCAACCTGACAGTCACCGGTTACTACTTCCTGCCACCTTTCTCAGGGGTTTTCGCCCGTCTTTTGTGACAAAATTTCAGTACCCTTTGTTCGTGTTACTCGGGTCTTCAACTGATTTTGTTTCCAGTTACAGAACCAGGAATGTGTCTAGTACGAACAACTGGACATAAATCTGCGAAGAGAGTGGTTTTTTCATATTAAAATATATAGTGGTGACACAAGATAAACGTTTACGCAGCGCCTTAACGTCGTAGCTCACCTACCAACACCGCATCAGCTCGCGCCGTTCGTTATTCTCTGTATGTGACTCCAAACTGCAACGCACACTTATCAGCATCGCGGTATCGTATCGCCTCGCGTTTGACAGCGACGCGTAAGGCGAGACTTTGATATTCGGTTTTCAAGTTGATAGGTGTCACTGCCATGTACCAACCTATTCTGTTTGGACTTTGTACCGTTCTTATGTTGTACAGCATAAGGATTGATATTGCACTAGCTTTGTGTGTTACAAAGGTTATGTTTTGATGATTGCGGCCGGAACTGCTTTCCAATTACAGGGCTGGTTGTGGCTGCGGTTTTGATATTCGATTAGCCTATAAACTTTGATTTCCAAATTTCCAAAATTTTGATATCCAAATTACTTGGCATGTTATACCTCTGCCATTGTAAACGTGAGCTAGTACAACAATGCCATTCTCACGAAGTCCGTTCGTGTATAATGTCTGTCGTGTACATGCACAGTGCTCTCGTGTGCGTCTTCACTGAGCGAACTCGAAATTACGCTAGGGTTACATAAAGGCAAAAAATAAGTGCAAAAATACGAAAATTTTTTTAATAATTTCGATTTAAGAAAACGAAGCGACTAGTGGAAGAAATAAAAAAACGGTCAAGTGTGAGTCGGACTCGAACATAAAGGGCCAACACTTATTACTGATAGCTTTAAAATACTTTCGTAAATTAAAATCGACAAATAAGTCACGTTTCATGTCAACTAAGATCCCTTGGAAAAATCCCCTAGGGGATCCTTTTACGCTGTGTATGTATGACTTTTGACCCACAAATTATTCGAGCATCGACCGTTAACATATTTGTCTTACATATCATGCAAATCACGTGCTTGACACGTTTAACTTTTAAATAATTATAGCTTTTACACCAACGGTATAAGGTCTACTTTCATTTATTATATTATTACTGTCATGGACAAGACATTATTTGCAGTCTAGCCTTCTTTTAGGGTGCTGTAGTGAAATTGGACTTCCATATTTTTGTTTTAAAACGGACCAACATTAAGTAGAGAATAAGAATTAGATGGCCATTCACCAATCTGTTTAAAAACAAATAGTATTTCATACCAAATGTAGTATTTTAAAAATCTGATGAAAATGATTCCTTGCCCAATTTTAATTTATCTATCACAGATCGATTTATAAAAAAAATGTATATTTTAAATAATGTTAGAAATCGTGCAATAATCAACTTCTCTATTGATTAATAAAAACAGTCATAAACTTTCTCTAAAATTATTTTGTTAGAAGTAAAAATAGTCTAGACTTAAAGTTTCTGCTGTAAACGTTTGTAACAAAATTAAAAATAACTTAAGCTAAGTTAAATACCATTATTATCTTTTATTTTAAACTTGTTACGGAACCATATTAATATTTGCTCGATACACTCATTTCTTTTTAATGTGTGACTCATAAAAAAATCATATCTCCAACAAAAATTAGATATCTATTGATTTGTATGAGTGTGAAATGTTAATTTTACTTCCTGTCACTTTTTTAAACGAAAGTAGGTAACTCAATTTTATTTATTCGATTCAGTTGTCATAAATTTAATATTTTTCATGTGTATTGTATGCAATAGACTGTAGATTCATTTTTGTAAGTCGCGGTCCCGCATAAGACCAATAATTAATCTATGCAATAGACATTATCCGTTTTTATATAAGATGAACCATGTTAGGTTTAAGCTGGAACTTATAAGTCCAGGACTTCATTTCGGAATTAAATTACATAGTACCTAACCTAACCAAACCTAATTTAGACAGTACCGGAAAAAAATGCATACTTTTTGGCGGCAAAAGGCGTCTCGTAATGACATTTGACATTTGAGAATGCAAATCCGTTTGCAGAACGTGTTCAAGCTTTTCGGAATTCCAAAGTAGGGGTTGCATGGCGGGAAAGGGAAGTGTCGGTTAAAATTAACTTATTTCATTGTCTTTTCTTGTATATCATCAGAATTGAATGTGTACAATGCTAATGTTTAAACCAGGCACAATGAGAGACATAGCAGCTAAAATGTACGGCAACCCGAGACTTGAACCCTCGACTTGTCGGGCCGGGTCGTTCGGTAAACCAAAGCACGTAACAAACTGAGCTTCCACGTCCTCTATATACATATAACTATGTAAATATATGTTTTTATGTACCTACAGACATAATGTATGTTTGTATGTCACGCATGACTTATGGCTTGAAATATCTATTTATATGCTGAATAGAAGTCGAGTTAGGAGAACAATGAAAGATTATTTATATTATTTACTTCTACATTTATTTATGTAAATAAATTTCTAATTCTGATGTGGCTAATCGGTCGAACAGCTTTTTTAACAAAATAAACAACTTCATAGTTAGTTAGCTACTAGTTTTGTTCCTTAATGGAAGACGGAAATTTCCTACCCGGTTTAATCTAAAATTTCATACCCGGTAATCTGTTTAACGGTTTAGGCGGAATTTAAACACAGTTTATTTAACTTATTAAAGTTGTAGTAAAAAAATTTTTAGACAAAAGCTCTGGATTTCAGTGAGTTTCTTAATTAACTAACAAAAAAAGCTTACCAAAAAAAACGATTTCGTTCAAAATTCAAACCACTTAAATCTTCTCGTCAATAAACACAAAACGGGCACAGATCAAAAATAGTTTCGGAAAAGGAGAACCAATTCGACGGCGAAAAGTTATCGAATGAGTTTTCACGGTCGAGTTTAAAACTTTTTTTTTTGTGACAATTGGGCTAAGGCGTTCTACTTGCACCGCTTTGCCGCCAGACTGACTGACGGACGTACTTTCTTTCTTGCGGATTAGCTACGGTGTCAACTGTTGGCCCAATTAACGAGAGACTGAAATTTTTCTGTTTACTCCTCTATCTAATACAAATATATGTGTAAGAGATAAATTTTGTTAGTTTAGTAATTTCGGTATCATATCATAATTCATGGCGTAATGTTATCTATACTAATAAAATAGGGAGAAAACTATGATTGGAACGAGTTCTGGACGGATTTCAAAAATTCTTTCAATATTACAATGCTTCATAATTTTTTTGACGCGACTATGCGAAAGCGCGCTGCGTCCCTAGTGCGCAGAGTGCGGGGCAGCTCCATCTCCGTCCTGATGATGATCGCTGGTGGGCTTGACTGCTACATCATTCAGCATTGTTGTGAACGACATATTGCTGTGCCGATACCAAAAAGGCAGTTTTAATGACCTCTAAGGTTTTAAAGAATAGTGTATAATGTGAATGTAGTTGTTTTTTTTTTGACATAATTGGTATCTAATGAATTTGAAGTATAAATTTTTCTTTGTATTATTATAATGCTAATTTTAATTGAATGTGTCATTAATGTATTAATGTTGTATGGGCAAATAGGCCTGTAATATAGGATTATTATTATTCCCAAAAATAAAAAAAATGTCTAATGTATAATAAATAGTAATGAATTTTCGTAATTTTTTTACGTTTAATTTGAATATTGTTTAAATTTATTTATTATTATTATGGTATGGTATAGACCTCTTACACTATTTCATATTTATTAATACTTTTAATTAATTCACCGTAACATTTTATTGAATAGTTTGTTTTTTAATTGAATTATTATCACTTTAATTGTGATCTCCCGTGTCCGTAATAATAATGACAATAAATAAATTTATTAACAAACGCCAAAGCCTACAACACAGACCCTATATCCCTGCACGGTATAAAATTATCATGCGATGTTATTGATTTGATAATTTGATAATGTCATCGATTTCGTTGATATTATGTAAGCTTTTTTTTATGATAAATAGTCGGTCACCGCCACTGATAAGGTATACCGAAAGTTTAACTTACATAATCAGAAATACAATCTTTTTTGTACACAACTACGTATGTAATAGTGTGGCAACGAGGCTCGATGTGGAGGCGGACAGGTATGCCGGTCGTACTTATGTTTTTCGTCTTAATAAATTGTCTTTATAAATACGATACAGTGTATAGGGAACGATAGCCACGGTAATTTAAAGTCACGGTAAAGCTGCTAAGTCCTCCGGGCCGCAGCACTCGGCCCTGATGATGAACAGTTACCGTAGCTTAAAAATTCCGCAAAAATGTGGTACTCGTATTGTATGGGGACCTCCTCTCAATTTCATTAAATTTATATTATTTGTGGCAAAAGAAATATAAATTTTGAGATATTTCAAGCTATTACGGTTCATGAGATAAACCCTCTGGCAAACAGACGGACAAACGGAATCCTATTAATTAAATAATAATAATAATAAACCACATCACGACACACACATTGACTCAGCCCTGCAGTAAGTATCGCAAGAACTTGTGTCGCAGGTGCTAAGCAACGATATGGTATAAACTACGTAGATAAAAATACAACATTCAAGATCGGTAAGCGAAACAATGCGTCTTGCAACTAAAACAATACCCCGCCGGGATTCGAAGCGTAGCAGTCGACTGCTTACACCACTGCACCACAGAGGTCGTCAAAATAATAATTATAGTTATGGTTCCTAAGAACCTTAACAAAGGTAGGTATGACGTACTGCATTGCCAATGCTAACAACTGATACCGGCATCACTCGATTGGCCACCAGTGTGTCTACTATCAGTTCTTAAAGTTTTCCTACACGTCAGGTTACATAGATCACCGTCAGTGATTTTCAAATTCAAATTCATTTTATTCGTGCACAATACATTAGGTAAATGCAGCAGATGTTGAGGCAAGGTAAGACAGGTATGTGCAGCCAATTGGCGTACGAAAGTCATTTCATAAAAAATATAATACAATCAAAATATTAAATTAAAAAAAAAAGATTAGCAATTAAATAATAGTTACGATAAAATAAGTAAAGTTAAATGTCAAACAATAATAATAATATACAGAAAAATTGTCATTATAAATTAAACTAAATGTGTAAAAGAATAAAAAAAAACAAATAATTAAAAGACGATGTCAGATTATTTAAATTTTAAATAGGTAAGGGGTGACGCAAGCCTCTGTCATTTAAGAATTCATTAATTGAATAATATGCTTTTTCAATCAATAGATTTCGCAGTCCTGTTTTTAAAATATTAAAATTATTTATGTCATGCAAACATTTAGGAATGTTATTATAAATTTTAGTGGACATAAATAAAATCTCTTTTGGACTGTTGTTTTTTTGTCAAACAGATTGTAACATATGGCGGTTCCGTTCACTCCTAAGGCTGTCGAAAAAAAATGGCGGTTTTTGCGGACAAACATGTTCATTTCATACATGTACAGTGATGGGAGTGTTAGTATTTTATCTTGAATGAAGTGAGGTTTGCAACTATCAGTGGTTTTTACATGACAAATGGCACGTACACATTTTTTTGTGCTTTAAATATTAACTTTTGTCCGTCGATTTTGTATGAATAGTCTTAATTCCTAATCAATCCGTTAGAGGCGCTTTAAATGAAATGGTATTTATTTGCTAGAAATATGGTACATGACAGATGTTTACATCCGTTTAAAATAGTTCATACATATACATATTTATACATATACATATACATACATATACATACATATACATATTTCGCTTTATAAAAGCATGCAAAATTTTGGTCAAGTACAAGTAGGTCATCACGACTAATAATATAAAAAAGAAAACAATTTACATGAAAAATATTATAAAATGTACGCAATTCTAATGTCAAATAATAAATTGAATAATTTAGAAAGAAATAATTAATAATTAGAAATTATTAATTTAATTTACAAAGATTCATACAAAATTGTAACAGCAGTCGCAAGCGGCGATCGAAGGTGAAACTCATGATAGACACTCTGGGCTTGTACGGAACGGATAGTGGAGTTAGATGGCTTATGGTGCTCTCATACCACCATCGCACGACCATTTCCAAATCGGGCAGGGTGGCCCATCGAATAGAGATGCTATTTAATCTAAAATAACTTAGTCGATCTAATTCAAAATTCACCAGAGAGAGGGTGAAAAAATGTGTGTGTCGTGCGTGCTTTGGTTATTATTATTTTAATTATTTTTTAAAAGCAACAAAGCACAATACAAAAGAGTTCGTTCCTTACACTATGCAGCTAATACGAGTTGTATGTGGTAGAAAGAATTATGAAATATATCCGTTTGCCAACTACTTGAGGTTTGAAGCAGCGCCATCTAGTATTTACATCCTTAACTTATTATCCTCGGAAGGTATAGGAAGCACTGGTGGAGGGGCTTTGACACACCTGCCACTCTGTCCCACCACTGCAACTCCTGTATACCAGGATCAACAGTGGCGTCTTTTGATCGAATAATCAACAAATAATCCATCTGTGCAATGACGCACAGGCTGTGCCCGGACCCGCAACGAACAACGAACTTAATCAGAAGAAATAGGAGGTAGTAAGAAACCATTTCATTAGTGGAGGGGCTAAGAGGCACCCCCCCCCCCCTAAAGCATCTGAGTTCTTTGGGATATGGCCCTTATTTTGTTAAAATATAACATTAATGTGATCCTAACTCGTTAAAGGTAATAAGTGTGCCTACCATGAGTTTGACCTTCGATAGCCGCTTGCGGCTGCAGTTACAAATTTGTATGAATCTTTGTAAAGCGCCTGTAACGGATTAATGAGGAAATAATATTGCTCATACAAAATCACTGTAGTAATCTACGTTACCTGACGTGTAGGAAAACGATACGAACTCATGGTTGACACAAAGGTCTTCTTAGTTTCGATTAAATTTAGTGAACCCACTCAACTCACATTGTGCCATTGAAATATGAGCTTTATGTCGGATTAGATAGAGTTTTTTATTTTTTATTTTTATCCATGACCAGGCAGGCATTTGACCCCAAGCCCGCCTGATGTTAAGCGGCGATGCGGTCTAAGGTGGATCATGCCTGCCTAGGAGAAACCAAATGAAATGAGAGTAAATGTTTGTACATTAAAGTGATGATAAATAAAGTTATGCCTTTAATTTGGAAGTAATTAAAAGCAAAAAAAAAGTTATGGATCCATGTCAAGTTAATTATTTTTGGCATCTATCAACTTGTAAACGGACCTCCACCGCATCATCCATTCTTTGTTTGTATGTAAGCGACCAGCCCCGACTTCGCACGAATATTAAACATATATTAAACACACATAAACCTTTCTCTTGAATCACTCTTTCTATTAAAAAAAACCGCATCAAAATCCGTTGCGTAGTTTTAAAGATGTAAGCATACATAGGGACAGACAGCGGGAAGCGACTTTATTTTATACTAAGTAGTAAATCCATACTGCAACGCACACTTATCAGCATCGTGGTATCGTATCGCCTAGGTTGGACAGCGAGGCGAAAGACCAGATGATGTCGTTACATTAATGAGGTGAACCAAAATCATAGCTCAACTTTTTGCTTCGCTATAATCTGGTATATAACGAACATAGACCAAGCAGGAAATCCTCAATTCAGATACCCTAATATTAAATAACTATTGCTTATGTAGCCATTGAACTCTTTAAGATATATAAACGGATGTAGGATCATTGGTCGATATTTATGTCAGTGGGTCATGCCAACCACTGCTAGATCAACTGACAAATTTAAACATCCCACGGTTAATCTTTTAAGAGAAACAACAACCAAAAAAACTAAAGTTTTCTAATTAATAATTAAACCACAATCTCTTTTTTTTACCGCAGTAAAATTTTATTTATACTAAATAATGAAAATATTGTTAAAATAAATTATAACTGTAGAGTAGAGAACAGATCGCGTTAAGTTAAAGTTAAACTATAAAAATGTGTACCTGCGAGACAGGCTTTGCCTAGTGCAGGACTCATAGCAACACAGCAAGTAGTCGTTGCAACGATATTGTTTTCCTATGTTATGTGTAACCTGTTTAATAATTGTAAATTTATGTTGCTGTCTAATAAATTATTATTATTATTATCTACAGGTGGTAGATCTACATGTGAGATTGTCTGGGTTGGTACAAACCTCCTTTCTATACAACGTGAAGCAGTTCGTTGTGTTTCGGTTCGAAGGATAGTAGAGCCAGTGTAGTTACCGTCACGAGAGGTATAACGCATTGGCGGTGTCACTTTCCACCAGACAAACCGTCTGCTTGTATCGCCATGAAATTGTACAAAATAAAATAAACATCTGATGTTAATCAAGCAAAAATTCAATCAACATAGATATACATACATAAAATCTTGTATCGCAGCAACGTTATGGCATACACTACATATATAAGAATACTACATCCAAGACCACATCACGACAAACACATTGACTCAGCCCTGCAGTTAGATTGAAGAATCTTTTGTCGCAAGTGTTAAGCAACGATATGGTATAAACTACATTTATAAGAATAGTACATCCAAGACCGGTAAGCGAAACAATGTGTCTTGCAAATAACACAATGTTCCGCCTTCGGTTCGAACCCGGAAGCTCAAGAGCAGCAGTCGACTGTTAACACTACTGCGTCACAGAGGTTGTCCAATACGGAGATTATTCATTTTCCTATAACATGCCAGTTCAATGTATGGTTAAATTTATGATTTTAAAAATCAACCATGCCATATACTACTAAAACGACTCCCATAACATACCTAATTAATTAAAAACCTAACTCATCTACTAAGTGATAGAAATCGATTCCGGTTTTTGGCGTAGTAACCGGAATAATGTACCTTTGCCATCGTTCCCTTTAAAATGGGCCAAGTGTAATGTGGACTCAGACACTAAGGGTTCTGTACAACCGTACAAGATTCAACATTGTTTTAAAACTTGTTAAAAATACGCTTCTTGTATGCGCGGCCTTTCATATTTTTTGTAAATATGGTAATGGTTGAAATGGCAACGGTATTTTTAATTGTAGCAAGGTGGCGAGCAAGCATGCAGCCCGCCTGATGGTAAACAGTCACCGTAGCTTATGGACGTTTGCAATACCAGGGGTATAACGCATTATAACACCCATTTTGGATAACCCCATGCTGTAGTCACTTTGGAAAACCATGGCAGGGAGTTCGTTCCATATCCTAAGCGTTCGCGGGAGGAAGCTTCTGTCAAAACGAACGGTATGCGACAATTCGGCTCTAAGGTGTGATCGCCCCTGGCGATGGCGAGACGTGCGACGGTAAAAAGCGGCCGTGGGTATCATCTCAAACAATTCTTCAGAACACACCCCCTTAATACAAGCGGTAGAACACACAGAAAGAATCGAAGTCTCTTCTTCTGCTTAATGGCTTAATACCGCTTGTGAGTTCGAGATCATCGATAATCGTCACCCGTATCACCCCGTCTGCCCGTTTCTGAACTGAGTCAAGGCCTGAGCCTAGTCCAATTTTCGAAAATTTCAACGTTCCAAATTCATCTCTCTACTAATTACTTCATGAGATACAATTCACTGATAAGCAGACGGACGGACAGCGGAGGCTTGTTAAAGGTTCCAATTGGCAACCTTTACAGAACCCTAAAAAACCTGCGTTACATTACATACAATAATTCTAGATTAATAACCTTAAACTGGTAGCTTTGTCCCGTGGAACTTATTCTTAAAGATTTAAAGTCTAATCTCGTTTGTTTCACGAGTCATGCTAGTTGAGCACTCCACTGCCCTAGTAAATATCGTTGTCTGTATGGGCATTATGTCATACACGGCACTTAAAAGGTGATAGACACGGCAAAATTTTTAATATATCTAACACTTATAAATTAATATCAGAGTATTACACTCTAAATTTAATCCCGCGATATCGCAGTTCAGTAACACTTAAATATTGATGGTATTGATGATATCGTGATAATGTTGTAACGTCACTCACGTCAATCACGATATGTTATTTATAGCGTAATATCCGAATATAGAAAATAGTTGTTTCTCTGTGTTAATTTTTCAATCTTAACCTCTAAACGAATTTCTATCAATTTTAGCAAGGAGTATAGTTGAATTCCAAGGGATATAAGTATACAAATATAAAATAGGATATATATGTTGAATTTGGTCTAAACACACGAGTACCTAAGCGGACGAATCTTCGGTGATATTTTAATATTTATAAAAACGCTTAAAAGTATTAATTATTGATTTTATGCGGTAAACCTTTAATTTTTGTTATTACTTTATAAAAAACGCGTCTATTGTCGATTTTACATGAATCAGAATCAAAATGTCTTTTTTTGAGTGACCTACTTGCTTTTAAGTCTTTAAGTGTAATGCAATGTCATTTGGCTCCTGCAATTAAAATTAATTTCTTAAAACTTTAAAACTCTTTTACAACCAATTTTAAGTAAGATAATACTAGACAACATAATTTTACGCTTTGCCAATAAAAATCATTTCTGTTCAATATTTAAGAAAATCGACGCTAACAATGTGGAAATAATGTATTAAGCTGAAGAATAGAGCATTGATTCTATAATATCTAGAATAATTAGTAATTTAACTCAATTTTAACACTACATTTAAACCTAGAAAGAAAATCATCCAGTAAAAAATCCCAAAGCTCTACAAATTTTCCGCCCACAAAATTACATTTTCTACAAACTAACATGACATGTCAAACATAGAACAGTTGCCAACTTTTTTTTGTTTGTCAGCAAAGAGGAGATAACTATTATGCAATAGGAGAAGAGGGAATTAAAAATATGTCAGTAAATCACCGTGTCTGTCCGTTCCTAGCCCTTCAAAAGCAGGGCGCATGCTTGACGCCCATTCAGGAATCATTTTAGACGGAGACAAGATATGAGGGCTGGAAAGAGAAAGAGAAACTCCCGAAATTCTGGGGAACCTCCACCGATAGCTGACCATTAATTCTTATACTCCTCAATCAAGAATTATGTCATTAAACGTTGATACCGTCCCTCTGTTTGACTTTATTAATGATCTGTACCCCGAAAATTCGAATTTAGACCATTCGAAAATTCGAATTTAGAACATTCAAAAATTCGAATTTAGAAAATTCGATTTTGACTGGCCGCACAGTGTAAAAAAGAATCGCAAAGTAAAATAAAATAAGTTGGCTGTATATTTTAACCGTATAGCAACTAGCGTTGACTAGCTAACCGCATTAGATCTAGGTATTAGGTCACTAGAACTGAAGACATGTCTACATTGATTGAAGCGTACTCACTTAGAAGTGGTAACTGCCGGTGACACATCATCCATATAGCTCCGACAGGCCCACCATCAGACTTATCTCCATTTATCACAACGCGTTTTAAATTAACTCCGCGAAATCTTAAATACACGAACTCGCCGACATGACAAGTTATTTTTATTAGAATTGGTCGACCGGTGAAGAATTCGGATTACTATTTAACGAGCACAGTTGTTGCGGCTCAGCTTGTGTGTGAGCGAAGAGGTTGATGTATTGAGTTTAAGAAAAAAAATCAATGGGCTAACGCGTTAGGCAGCAGCCATTTTGCCTCTGGCTGGGTTCGAATGGCTCTATTTCGTACGCATGCGCGAATACGCCGCGCCGCCCAAACGTCTAAACTTAGGGAGCGTTCATTTTAGAGAGCTGTTACAACATTGTTCCTTTCATGCCACAACAATGTGACAGAATAATTTTTTATTTTATTTACAACGAAGCAAGCTTTTGACCTCAATCCCGCCTGATGTTAAGCAGCGATGGAGTCTAAGGTGGAACATGCCTACCCAGGAGAAGCCTATTCTTGCCTTTAAGGTTATATTTATCAGGGAATACATCGGTAGGCAACGAATTCCACTACTTTGCAACACGCTTAAAAGAGGAGTTATCGAAGCGTTTAGTCCAGATGGTTTGGATATCAAAGGATGGAACTTCCTCCCATACCATGGGATCCTTTTATTACAGTTTTCATTAGTCAAGTGATACCTACTTCAAATATAGCTAAATTCACATGTATTTTTCGAATGCACATACAAAAACGCATCACAAATGTATCTCACACCCTTAAAAGTTACAGGGGTGAACAGGACACTTAACAATGGTATCTAAAATTTAATTAATTAAAAAGTAAAAAAGCATGCTATTGCATTTGAACCATCATCAGCCGTATCGTTTCTTATATTGTAGCTGAAAGCTTCTCGTGTAATAAAGTAAGCTAGTATTTGTTGTTAGTTTATACAAACATTTCCCGATTTCCCGGGAAACACGGAAAAATGTCATCGGTTCCCGGGAATGCGAAAAGGTCGGGAAAACGAAACCCTAGTTAGTTAAAATAACTATGAACTTGTCATCAGCACTGTGTCAGCTCTAACGAGTTGGAGGCTGATCTTCCGTTGCACCATAATCTGAGATGATATCTATTAGTGGGTAAACCAGGTAAGCTTTTTTAAATCTACTGACTGCTATCTACTTCTGTTTTTCTTTAATTTTACATCAATTAAAAATCACCAAACAACTGCACAATTTTATTCTATACGGAACCGTTCAGTTAGATAATCTGAGGCACAATTCCGTAAGACGAAAGCTTTATACTCACTCGTTGACTCATGTCCATCCGTCTGTCACAAACAATTTGCTATGAAACTACTAGACTGACTTATTTATAGACGATAGAAAAAAAAACGAGTATATGAAGTCGAATACCAAGTTGCAAATGAGTTGATCCAAAAATAGATATACAGAAATAAATTATAATAATGTCTTTTAGTTATTTAGGTTAAACTAATAATGAGTGATAACTAACCCCAAAATACAATATTTTTTCAAAATTACACTCTCATGTTCATTATACTATAATAAGTTTTACCTTCGATTGCCGCTAGCGACTGCAGTAACAAATTTGTATGAATCTTTGTAAAGCGCCTCTAATGGATTTGTGGAGAATTCATTAATAGGCTCATACAAAATCACTGTAGGAATCTAGATTACCTGTGTGTCTACCATGAGTTTGTGTGGTTTTGCTAAACGTCAGGTAACATAGATTACTAGTGATTTTGTATGACCAACTATAATTCCTCATCAATCCGTTAGGGACGCTTTACTAAGATTCAAACAAATTTGTGACTGTAGTCGCAAGCGACAACAACGCAAGGTAAAACCTACGGACGGTACACCGACGTGTAGGAAAACTATACCAACTAATGGCAAACATACAGGTTAATACAAAAAAAAAAGCAATCGATATTTAATAATAACCAAAAATCAAGAAATCAGCTCTTCCTAAGCGTAAATTTAATGTTATTTAACCTAGTTTCTATATTAATTAATTAATACAAACGAATATCTTCAATATTAAATTGAAACAAAATAGTTAAAAATATAAACTTCTCGATCGCGTTCGCGTTTTAAACTAATAATAAAATAAACGCCCTCTCTCGGGAAGTTCATGAATTTATTTTCTCTGTACTTTTACGCCAGTAGCACACCTTCGCCGGGATATTGTAGCAGCCAAACCGCACTCATTTCGCCATGACAAGCATAATTGTCTATTCTAACAAACATACGTATTTGAATATGGTTCTATCGCTTTCCTTCGTATTTCGTGATCTGACTTGACAGCTAAAACTCACCTCCTACTCGAAACTATAGCTATGATTTTTTGTGAATATAAAATGAGCTTTAGGTGGTCTCGCTTAAGCTCGAAAATAGCTTGACTTGATTGTTACTAAAGAGAGTAAGACTAGTTTATATCTATAGCTCGATTGATATAGTTCTTTCAAAATCGTCTGTTTTTTAGTTACTGTGTTAGTTTTACTGCATATGTTTAATCATTGGGTACGTTCCACTAAACGCCCGCAACGATTGTAATACCCTCTGTATCGTTCCACCTAAGGCCCGTGGTCGTCGCGAGCGATCGCTCGACGTCACAGATGACGTCACTGTTCGCGACCACATCGCGCCCACTTCGCCCACAAAATATTAGTGGGCTTCCACCAAAACGTAGCGGGAGTTCGAAAAAACAACGATTCGAAACAACGCTCAAGATGTGCGTTCCACCTAAAACATTCGCCTACAACGCCCGCGGCCTTTTTCCGTTAGTGGTACGTCAGTTTCAGCGGTCGCAGTCGATGGCGTTGCGGGCGTTAAGTGGATCGTACCCTATGAGAACACAAACTGACGTCTGTCTTTGTCATCTCTTAATTTTAATGAAAGGCCTTTTGTCCCCATTCGACTATGTCTAAACATAAACAATTGTACATTAGTTATGTCACAGGAGTTGCTTGACGGTAAGGGTAGGTGTCAAAGTCTAGCAAAATGTTCTTATTTATATATTTGTTTTTCTTTATCAGCTGATTTAATGTGTTCAATACTAGTGTTATAACCAGAATGCCTGTATTGCTGGTACAAGAGTGGTGATTCACTTTCACCACACTTGTACGAAGATTTGGCTGCTCTTTTCGGTATCTCCCAAGTAACTTATTGAGCACAAGTCTTCCGTAATTATAATTTCTGGTTTCTCGAAGATGGTTGAGATTATGATGATGAAAGGATAAAAATGATAAATGGACGAATGAATCTGCCTAGAGTAATATAATACTAAGGTTACTGTAGGCCCTATGGAGTTACTTGGGAGATGACGAAAAGCGCAGCGCAGCGCAAAGTCGTATTTCACTTTTTCCACACTTGTACAGCAATACAGATATATTTACTGGTGAAAACACTAGCATCTTACACATTAAATTCTGCTGATATATAAGAAAATACAATAAAATAAAGAAAATTCTAACTGACACTTCCCGTTCCCGCCAAGTAACCATGCGGTGTTGATACGATTACGGGTTGCCAGTCCTACTTAGACTTACGACCAAAGAGCTTTGTTTTTAAGCTGTGTGTAGTTCTTTGATAACATAGTGAAAGAATGACGTCCATCCTAAATTACATTTACGCTATCACTTTAACAAAAAGGGCAAAAACAGGATATTGTAATAATTTTCCTTAAATTACAAAAATAATGTTAACGGTTAGGGTCACCATTATTTCGGTTTTTGCACCAAATTATAACCTAGCATTTACCGGGTAGTAAATAGGTTTTTTGCGAAGAACTGCGCCCGCGTAGTATTCGAATCTTTGTTTTTTATTCGACGTGATGGGCAATCATGCAGACGGATAACCTGATGGAAAATGGTACCGCACCCATTGACACGGAGGCTGCTCTGCTCTTCCATAAATATGGTATCAAGGGGTTGCCTACGCATCGACATTGCTCTTAACCTAGATAGATGTAGAGGTGTTATACAGATGTTATACTTCTCGTGCCGGTAATCACTAAAAACAAAAATATACATTTCCTATAAGGACGTGGTAGCTCAGTTTGTTACGTGCCTTGCTTAACCGACCGACCCATCCCAACAGATTCCGAGGACCGAGGGTTCGAGTCTCGGGTCGGCGTAAGTTGTAGCTGCCATATTCCTCATTGTGCCCGGATAGTGGCGACAGATATGCGACCTGTCACACTGGTACTCAACATAAACATACGACATGCGGTGTTTAACACCTCTGCCAACGCCTCTCTAGGGATTATGGCGCGAGTTTATGTTTGTGTTATGTTAATTTCCAATAATATCCGATCCTGCCTCCCTGAAACCCAAGATCCTGCGTCCACCTCATTGGGGGCCGTTCAACACAAAATATCCTACCTCTCTCAAAATCCATGGCCACCCTGACATCAAAACTGTACTGCTTTTGATACCATGGAGGATATAATGTAACCCATAGCGGATTGTGTTAGCCGTGATAACTTTCGTATATTAGTTAGTTGTAGTTATAATCAAAGCGAAAATGCGGTGGTTCCTTATTTTTTCTACTCTCTGTTTGTTTCCAATCGATGGTGAGTATTTTTCATACATAAATAAACATAAAATAAACTCACGCCGTAGTCCCTCGAGAGGGGTTGGCAGAGGTGCTTGATACACATCGCTTTTAACATGTTTATGTTGAGTCCCAGTGTGACTGGTTGGCAATCTGACGCCACTATCCAGGCACATTGAGAAACATGGCAGCTACAATAACCCGAGACTCGAACCCCCGACCTGTCGGGTCAGGTCGATCGGTTATGCACGGCACGTAACAAACTGAGCTGACATGTCCTCACGTCCTTTTCTTATAAACCTTTTTAGCTAGCTAACTACTACCTCACATTTCTTCTGATTAAGTTCGTTGCGGGTCCCAAGACAGCCGGTAGGGTGTCCGGGCAGATCCGTCATTGCACAGCTGCATTATTCGATCAAAGGACGCCACTGTTGATCCTGGTGAACAGGAGTGGCAGTGGTGGGACAGAGTGGCGGGTGTGCCCCGAACCACAAACTAACTAAATATATATAAATAACTAGTTGACCACTTCGACCTTTGAAGTTGCTACTCCCTATATCATGGGAACCACTTGACCAATTAGGCTCATATTTGAATTTAAAAGTTCCTTTATTCTAATTAACCCGCCATTAAAATCAAAATAACTTTATTCCATAAACTTAATAGTCAAATCAATTTATGTTTTTCTTAAAAATGACTCGACCACCTGTTCGGAAAATTTATGTCGGGGAAGATACCCTAGATTCTGTAATTTAGTATATGAACATGTTTTATACTTACCCACTAATACATCTTAGAGTCTAGGGTAAGAGAATGCGATGAAGCTCATGTCACAATATACGAATCAAAATGAAATCGGTTTCTTACTACCTCCTATTTCTTCTGATTAAGTTCGTTGCGTGTCCCGCGACAGCCGGTAGGGTGCCCGGGCAAAGCCTATGCGTCATTGCACAGGTGCATTATTTGTTCATTATTCAATCATAGGACGCCACTGTTGATCCTGGTGAACAGGAGTTGCAATGGTGGGACAGCCTTAATAACGCCGAACTAAATTTCACGACGATCCGATCAACGATACTTGATTTATCATCGGATAAACATTTATACAACATAAAAACACATATACAAACGCTGGATTGTTCCAAAAGACTCTGAGAACTCTCGTTTCTTTGTAGTAAAATAATTGCTTGTATGTTTTTTTTTGACAATTTCCTTTCAGATTTTTCATCACTTCCCGACTTCACGTGGTTTGTTGGGGTCAATGAAAAAAATCAAACAACTTGCCTTAATATTCCGAAGGTGCTAATGAAAGAAAATATGGAAAAAATTAAAATGGAAATCAAAACTCTTAGATCGTAAGACGAAACATTATTGTAACGTTCTACAAATGTTTTTTTTAATTCGTTTTCAAGTCCTTAAATTTTTCATTTCAGAATAATGTTACCAAATGGCACCTTTTTAAGGTAATATATGTAAAACAAATTATCTATTTGTGTGTCAATATTTGCTTCTTTTTTAGTTTTTATGTAACAGCTTTTTATTTAAAAAATTGACCTTGTCTCTGTGTCTTTAAACGCCATAACTGCTGAACTAATATTAATAAGTGTGAATATTTAGTATTTTGTTACTCAAAGACACAAAAATCAAAAAGGATTTATATGAAATTCAACACACAGATAGATAACCGTGATTAACACAAGAAAAATGTTAAGGTGGGTACTGACCGAGGCTACGAAGAGTTGTAACATGTTACAAAGTGAGAAACACAATAACGCAAGCAACGCGACTACTAAGCGAGAAAAATAGGGGATGCTAATCTAGTACCTAGTGGTGGCATGGCATAGGGGGTGCATTTGTTTTTATTGAGCTCCTCCCCCCAGACTTACATCAAATCGGTTAAAGATTTCCGAGAAATATAGTGTCGCGAGTCATATGTCCGTATTGTCACCCCCGTTATGCCGTACCCGGGACGGACCACACCTCCGCCCCCTCCCTTACGCCGCTACTGCTAATACCTGACTATAACTATACATTATCTGTAAGATTTATTTCTGAACGTTTTTTTTTTTATAAATTGCAATGACATCGAATTTTAGTTGCAGAGATGGCCGAAATTTTAATCAAACTCTAGATTTTGCTGTAATTTATGAGAGAAAGGACCAGTACCTGGGAGAAGTAAGATATTTTTTGATACAAAATTAGTAACGCCCTTTACACACTGCAACTTATTGCAGCGATACAGTCGCTAATATGCAGAACACGCGCCTTTCAGTCGCGCTACAACATCGATGCGGTGACAAAAGTCAGACAACAAAATTACCATAACTTTTTTCTAGATCAAAATATCGTGAATAAAAAAAAGAAATAGTATCGATATCTTGTATTTAAATGAAAATATTAATTCAAAAATGTATGCACTTATCTTAGCACTAATAACTTGGGACTGAAATTTTGGGATTAGTAAGAATTACCTAACTATTTTAATTGGGATTTTTCCAACGAAGACCAATGTTATGGAGTTAAAAAATACAAATTTTAAGTGGGTAGTTTGAAAATTTTCCCTCGGGCAATAAGAAATATAAAGACTTGTCAGACAGAGTTAATGCCAACTATATGTGTATAAAATTCTCGTGTCACAATGTTCGTTCCCGTACTCCTCCGAAACGGCATGACCGATTCACATGGAATTTTTTGAGCATATTGAGTAGGTCTGAGAATCGGCCAATAATTTTTTTTTTTTTGATAAGTGTAATTTATATGGCAAAACAACGTTTGCCGGGTCAGCTAGTATAATTATAATTTTTTGTTTATTTCAGCTAAAACCAAAAGAAGGAAACTGGACATGCAAATTATGTGGGTACCCAAATGCTTTTTATTACATTAACATTATAATTTTTAACGTGTGTTCGGATATTTTTTACTCAATTATGCAAAAATGTATCTGGGTTCATAGGGTCATTGGACATCTAACTCGTTTCGTCGTTCTCGATCAAATCTATAATAGCTGTGTTATATTCTGGCTTATTTATCACTTTTTGCAAAATAGTAACTCAATATACTACATTTATCAATTTAGATACAACACATAGTACCAGTATACATAAGTGTATATATATTTATATTTATGTATTCGTTTCTGGTAATTATTACATTATTATTGTTTATTAAGCTTTCCATGTTACCTACTTTTTTATTTAGTTATTTTTGTAATTTTGTTTGCTGATTTACCGCCAACAATGTAAATTTTTTGAAATCTATAAGGGTCTCAAAACACAGGCTTACACCTAATGTGAAGGCCACTAGTTTTATACCTTAATGTAAAGTTTTAGTTGTTAAGTACATAAATAATACATATTTTTTTTTCACTTGTACAATTTGTAAAAATTACATTTCCGTTGGTCCCCGCACTAGGGCTAGCCTGTATCGCGTTACGCTGTAGGCCTTACAAAGCAGGTTTAACTAATATAACATTTAAATTGTAAACGGCAACAAGGCAAACAAGTGAACAAACATTTATTCGTAAATACCACCTATTAACTAAAGTTTTTTTTTTCCAGTGAGTGGAAATTCCTTGAAAAACTGCAGGGTTTATTTTTTTCAAAATGATAATAAACGTATGTATTACTATTTCAAATACAGGTAAATAACAATATTTAATAACAATTTTAAGTCACCGAAACCAGAAGCATTCGAAATCATTTCCTTAAAGATGCAAGACTTGGCACAGAATGCGACAAAACTGCCCAGAACTGCGAAACTCTGCAGAAATTGCGAGTAGACTGCCTAAACGCACTAAATAGAGAATTTACAGAACTAAAGCTTTGTCAACCTCGGTGTAAACAGCCGATTGTTACGCTAGAGGTTCTGGGTTCGATTCACGGCGGGGGCGGGACTTTGTGTCATTTGCAAGACGCAATGTTTCGCTTACCGGTCTTGGATGTTGTATTCTGATATATGTAGTATATACCATATCGTTGCTTAGTTCCTGTGACACAAGTTCTTACGATACTTACTGCAGGGCTGAGTCAATGTGTGCGTCGTCAATTATTCTTAAACTTTTCACAAAGTTCCAATCACCGATCGTTGAACAAACATTTATACATACAATGCCGGATAGGAACCCTTTTTACGATTGGTTCAGGTGATGGTATTGGACAGGTGATGGTGACGATCATCACCCATTCCGTGATCGCCCATCATGCCCGATTTCGATTCATAATACTAGAGAATTTAGAACATTTTTTTTTTTTTCCAGGCTTAAATCTCCCACAAAACCAAATAATAAAGGACGCAGAGACGGGATCAGGAAACACTACAAATGTTGTGATTTTGTCAAAGAAAGTTCGGCATGACAGAAATGAGATCGGTAAGTTTTAAGAAAACCAAAGACTGGCCATGGACGTCTTTTATATCAGTACGCTTGGACTTTTAGAACACCGGGTCTTGTGTGTTAACAATCCTAAACATAAACTCTCCCCGTAATTAATCCCTCGAGAGGGATAGGCAGAGGTGCTACACACCGCATTTCATGTCGAGTCCCAGTGTGACAGGTTGCGAATCAGTCGCCACTATCCGGATACAATGAGGAACAAGGCAGCTACAATGTACGGCAACTCGAGCCCACGACCTGTCGGGTCGGTCGGTTAACAAAGGCACGTAACAAACTGAGCTACCACATCTATTAAGCTTTATTTATATTAATATAAAAAGAGGAAACCTTTGTATTTTTAAATTTTAAAGACTTATTTTAAATTGCTTAAATAAAGAAACATTCTATCCATGATATGACCCGTTGCATGACCACTGTGTCAATTTAAATTTAGCCCCGGATCTAGGTGGGTCAAACCAAAACTCCTAGATGTAGGATGCTTGTCACAAGCGAAAAAAAGGCAGCAAAGGGCGCCATTGTAAACATTTGCCCCAGTTCAAAAAAAATGTAAATCCGTACACTTTCACAATTACCATACCACTCTGATGTCACCAGCCTCGTTAGACAAATGCCATTATTCCGCAAGCGTTAACGCCAACAGAAAATAAAAATATATGTAGATGATATGACGTCATTGTAATATGACGTAACTCGAGCGTGACTAAATGTCATTTCAATATATTTTATTTTGTCTAAGCTGAAAAATGATATTTGTCCAAGCGGTCTGGATTGAATTAATGATATTTGGCTATCTGCTCTTGCTCCGAAAAACATGTGGACTCAGTTAAGTTATCGTTAAATGTTGTTCTTGTTTATTTTGTGAAAATTTGTTTTTAGCACCCGCTGAAAATGCTACCGGCGTTCCATTGTACGCGTACGTTTTGGGAGGGTTGATTATACTGTTGATAGTAGTTGTTTTAATGGCGAGCTGTTGCTTATGGATTTCAAGAAGACGAAAAGGTTGGTCAATGTTTTGGGATAATCCACACAAATCGCCTAGGCCCCAAACTGGCTTTAACGTACTGCTTAAACTAAGCAGGTGTAAATACATACATAGTGAAGAAAAAGCGAGTGGCCGCCTGCGCCACATAGTCCGATAAAAATTTCAGAACACATTGCAATATCATGTGACCTTTTCATTACCCGATTGACATGAAAGAGAGTATATTTCGCGCATATATGTATGTCCGTTTCATTGTTATAAATGATATCTTAAATTTGTTTCTATAGCTCAATTGTCACTGGGTTTGTTACCAAAAAAAAACCAGATTTTTTAAAATGATGGAATCAAATGAAAGCTATTAATTGCGAGTTAATTGTGATTATTGTATTCTACTCCAAAAACGTATGTACATCATTTTCTGCCAACAGCAAACCACATAAACAAAAGCATTAGCGGCACTCAACAAATCGCGACCGTTATTGAAGGATCAGACCGACGTGATCCTAAAGAACCGATACAAATAAACATCAAGTGTTACATCAAAAAAGACGAGGATACCGTACAAGGCAACAGTACCAAAAGTCTTTACAACACTAATAGTATGAGAAGCAGGCCGCTCCCCCCAAGACCTTTTGAATCTAAAATTAAAGAACTCCCGTATAGCGTGGGTTACAGCAAAGACAGTTCCGCTTCTAGCATAAGTAAAAACTTCCAAAATCCGATATCTGACAGTCAAAAGCCCCGAATAGAGGCCCATTTCCTTCAGAACTCGTCTCACAGTGAAGCCACAGCAGTTGCAAACCCTCAGGTACCCGATATCGATACGCTTTTAAAAATCACTGACAAGATGCTCACTGTCAAAAGAAAAAATACAAATGATCTGCTAGATATTGCGAAGGATCTACGAGGAGCTGCCAGCTACGATATCCCGCGAACACTTCAAGACTTTGAACAGAATTCGGGTGACATTTCCGATTCCTTTTCCGATGATTCAGATGCCTCGGAACAACCAGAAAATCCTCTGATGGTGCAGTTGAAGGAAGCTATAAAAAGAAAAAATGGATCTGGTATGTTTTCTCTTTAAAATATCTTATGGTAGATTTTTACTCGACTACTTAAGGAAGGTTAATGATTTCATGGATCGATGTATGTTTGTATGTTGTGTGTTCCACCGTATATGGAACTAATGAGCCGTTTTTGATGAATAAGGTGTCAATCAATTTATTTTAATTACAATTACAAGATACACTTATATTGATTGATTTTGAACTGCTCTTGGATTTTGAATCTAGTATCGCAGCCAAATATCTGGTACCTACACACCTACTTCATAGATAAGATTATTTCATACAAGAATATTGAGCAAAATTATACTTCTACAACAAATGTTCCGCCCGCATCAGGATTCGAACCCGCAAACTCTCGCTTTGCAAATCCCACATTAAATGCGCCACAGAGATCATATAGTTATTGTAGCTTAGAATTTATATTTTTCTTTTTCTTACAGTAATACCACCAAGAACTCTTCCGAAGCCAACGTCTCATTCAATAAAGAAAGGTAAGCTACCATCCATGGCCTTAAGCTTTAAAGCGATGCGCAAACATGTATCTAGTGGACAAAAACACTTTCTGATATCGACACAACCACACGACCATAGAAATGGGTGTGTGTGTATGTGTGCGTTGTGTGTGTGTGCGTGCGTTGTGTGTGTGTGCGTGCATTGTGTGTGTGTGCGTTGTGTGGGTGTATGTAAGTGTGCGTTGTGTGGGTGTATGTAAGTGTGCGTTGTGTGAGTGTGTTTAGGATATGGGACAGCAATAGAAATGTGTAGTTGTTTGAGATATGGGGATCGTAGTAATACGCCCATCGCCTTTAATAATAGGTTTATTGAATACTCATTAAAACCTAATGTACACTGACAAAGCTCTTCAATGTGGTTAAATACAGGATTTTATTTATTTTTTATTTGAATACAATTGAATTTTATGGGCAACAAGGAGGTATTTTACCTGATGGAAAGTGATATCGCCGCCATTGACACGACGATGGCCTTGATATCTGGAACGCCAAGAGTCAAAGTACATACATACGTCTGGTTGACGCAGCAACTTTCGGTGTCTAGTATGAAATATGGCGTTTGCCAGCGCCTCTCACAAGACACAAGATACACTTTCAAGGCATTGAGTTTGTATTTACTTATACAACATATTTTTTTACAGGGAAGAATAAATTGCCTACATATTTTTGATTTATACATAGTCAAGTCATAAATTCTGTCACATGTTTAATATAAAATAATGGAAACCAGTTTATTCATTATGTAACCATTTATATACCAAAATGAACTTAACAAAACATAGATTCTTATGACACTAAAGTTTATTCAAAATGACCTCCGTGATTTTGAATACAGGCCTTCAATCTGCGCGGTCAGTCGTCTATCGCAGCACGAACGAAGTCCATGTCAATATCGGCGGCTGCCTTAATCAAGGATGTCTTAAGTGACTCCAAATTGGGATGAGGCTTTGAGCACGCCTTTTCCTCCAAGTGTTGCCATATCTTGTAATGTAACGGATTCAAATCTGGACTAGAGGAGGGCCAGTCTTCGTGCCGGATGAAGTCGATTTCACGCGCCGCCAGCCAGTCTTGTGTGCTCTTCGCTCTATGAGCTGGCGCCGAATCTTGTTGGAATACCCAGTGCCTGTTATTGAACATGGTATGAGAAACAGGTTCCACAAGGTTCGTCAGGACTGTATTTTGATACACAACTGCATTCGTTTTTATACGTTTCTCACAAAAATGTACCTCTGTTAAGCCCCAATAAGAAACTCCCAACCATACCATGAGCAAGGATGGAAAATGACCTCGTTGGACACGCGGAATACGGTTGCTCGCTTCTTCACTACTGTGTGCGTACACCTTATCATTTTGATTGTTGTAGCTCTTTTCTACAGTAAAAAAAATTTCATAGAAAAAAGAATTTCCCGATATTTTTTTCCCGCGCACCGCTTCAACGAAGCGCGGCATCTCTTCAGTCTCAGGTCCATTAGGCGAGCATTCAAACGATGTCCTGTTTTTCTTCGATATGCCCGAAGCCCTAAGTCTTCATTTAACACCATTTTCACCGTGGTTCTGCTTAACCCCATCTGAAGGGCCAACAGTTTCTACTTACATTTGGGATTTCTTTGAATTCGCGCCTTCACAGCTTTTATCACTGCTGGAGTCCTAACAGACCGAGGGCGACCACTTCTTGACCTGTCATCTACACTAGAGTCTTCATTGTATCGTTTGATGGTACGAACGAATGTTTTGGTTAGATTCAAATTTTTCAGCATGTCAAAAATTAGAATTGGCGCGGTCTTCTTTAAGCGTCCACTCCATATTTAAAAATGAGTAAAATTCTAAAACGTATACATTTTTATTTTCATGAACAATTCAAAATTCGACAATTTTTCTGTGGCCAGCATTCTAAGAAAGTTTTTACTGTGTGACAATACTTATGACCTGACTGCGTACGTAGGTATGGATATGAAAAAGAATGAAGTTCTTTTTAAAGGAGTGTATGGCAGGTTTTACTGTTTTTCCAGTAGAGGTACTCACTCCACGAGCCAGTTATAAAAACTCTTAAAATGTATTTTTTTTCAGCAACGCCAGCATTCCAGACGCTACCACTTTGGCAAACCCCTAAACCTACTAGAAAGGGTAAGAAATGTACAAACACAATACATTAAAGACAAACACACAACAGTACATATCAGACGACAAGAGTCAGTAACCACAAAACCATAACAAAACAAACACATAACAACATAAAACCACCTCTGTGGCGCAGTGGTGAAAACAGCCGACTGCTACGCTAGAGGTTCTAGGTTCGAATCCCGGTGGAGGCGGAACTTGTGTTATTTGCAAAACGCAATGTTTCGCCGGTTTTGGATGTTGAATTCTTATCTATATAGTTTATACCATATCTTTGCTTAGTGCCTGCGATACTATCTTATCGAAAGTATATCTTAGTGCAGGGCTAAGTCAATGTGTGTGTTGTGATGTGGTTATTATTATGTTATTCTTCATACGCGTATACATACGTGCATATCGTTTCACAGCGGGTTATATCGAGTTCGCTCAGTTTAACGATACGCACACTAGAACAATATGCATGTTTAGACAAACACAATGATAGCCGAACGATCTTCGTAAGGTGGAATTACTGTATATTTGTAATATATATAATACTTTAAAAGAAGTTGCCAACTGTAGCGTAAGTAACTAATTTACACAATTGAATTGTCTCATAATAGACATGAAACAATTGTACGATTAATTCTAAAATTTCGACCTCAGCTCCTGGACTATGCTGTTATTAAATACAATATTTTAATGTTATTTAGTACAACCATACCTTTGTTTCAGCACCGCCACCTCCTGCTCCAATTTCACGCAAGAAAATAGGTAAATTTTGATTTATATAACAAATAATCTGACGCATAATAGTTTTCTATTGATACATAAATAATGAATTATACATCATTATTTTACCTTTATTACTATTTTAAAAAACGGCTTCGTCCCCGTAGATTTAGTTTTTTGTACCTCAGTAGCTTTTTTAAATAGGAAATATGCATGAAATTTAATTTGATTATTCAATCAATTTATCGTAAAGTATGTGAAAATAGTACATTTACAGTGAAAACAGAATTAGAGACTTAAAAGTAAATATATCTATCTCGCTCATCAGAACGATCTTTTCTATGGAAGTTGTATGGCGCCCGTGTATTGTGACGTCATTGGCGTCCAATATTTAAAGCAGGTAGTCACGAAGATCCATCGGATTACAAGCCAGTATCAGTTTTACCTGCTATTAATAAAAATTTTGAAAAACTTATGCTTAATCAACTATCGTGTTTCTTCAATCTGAATGGGATCCTACATCACCAACCAGATGCGGGAGTAAATCTGGTACGTAAAATATTTGCAGCCTGAAAGGGATCACAAGACGCTATTGGGGTGTGGCGTAGATCACACCATTCTCCTCAGGAAATTATCATACTACGGCCTCGATAATCTTTCACTTGGCTATATAAGATCTTATTTAGACGAGCTTGTTCAAAAAATTCAGATCGGTAGCACTACATCATCTGGGGTCTATTGTAAAAATGGGCGTGCCTCAAGTGTCAATTCTGGGACCATTTTTATTTTTAGTCTATATCAATGATCTTCCGTTTATGCTAGATGAAATTTTCGGTGAAGTAATTTTATTTGCAGATGACACATCTTTTATTTTTAAAACCAACAGAAAATATAACGAAGAAAATGAAATAAATTCAACTTTAAAACAACTAACAGATTGGTTTAACTCTAACAATTTGCTTCTTAATAGTGACAAGACTAAATGTCTCAAATTTTCTTTGCCAAACGTGCGGACATTATCGACAGATGTGAAGATAAATAATGAAGTGCTCGATATCGTAGGATCGACTCAATTCTTAGGCATTAATATCGACTCAAAACTTCAGTGGAACGCACATTTAGAATTAATTAGTAGTAAATTAAGCTCGGCGGCATATGCAGTAGGGAAAATTAGAAATTTAACGGATCTTCTGACAGCTAGACAGGTATATTTTGCATATTTTCATGGTATTATGTCGTATGGGTTACTAATATGGGGTAGTGCGGCCGAAACAGATACGATATTTATTTTACAAAAAAGAGCTATAAGAGCTCTGTATAACTTAAAGCCGCGACATTTATTACGACAATTATTTAAGGAAATTGATATACTCACCTTACCGTCCAAATATATTTTTGACAATATTATGTATGTAAGGAAACATCTAAATGAGTTTGATAGACTAGGTCGCGGTATAAATACCAGAAATAATGATAAATTACGAATCCCTACAGTTAGATTAGCAAAAACTAGTAAGTCATTTATTGGAAATTGTGTGCGGTTAATAATAAAATTCCAAGAAATGTAACAGAAATGTCAGATATTAAATTTAAGCAATATGTTAAACAAATTTTAATTAAGAAGGCTTACTATAAAATTCAAAATTATGTAGAGGATAAAGATATATGGAAGTAATTTAATTAGCTGCACAGGTTTATCTTATTGACAGTTGGAGTGTAGCAAGAATTATAATGTTGAAAAATTGTAATTTGTAGTAGAAAATATTGTATTTGAATATTGAAAAAAGCAACTACGGAGGTTTCTTTGCGGATTTTTCCCCGTAGAAATAGCATTCCGAACCGGTGGTAGTAAAAAAATTACAATTTGAAAGTGCTTTTTTTAAGTCTATTCGAATAAAAAACATTTTGAATTTGACTTTGACTTTTATTGTACATATCGGATCTCTGTCTAACCAACGACTGAAGCTTTATAACCAAGTTTATAAGTCAGATGTTTGAGTAAATCTAACGGGTTTGTGAATATGTGTGGCATCAAATTAGATTAGATAAATAAAAGTCATGCATATTCCCTATTGTGATAATTAAGTTAAACTATCTATGTACCAAATTTCATACGATTCCCTTCTACCGTTTTAGCATGATTGAGCAACAAACATCTTAACATTCACTATAGCAATATTAGTAGGATTAAGTAATGTATGTAGGTGCAGACTCAAGGAAAACTTGCCTGATGGACTGAGAGCTGGCAACATGAAAATAAACTCACAAACATAGTTACGATTTTGTCACATGTTTCCTTTAGGGTCATATAAGCAACTGGCAAAATGCCAGAAGTCAAAACTGTTGCGATTATCAATGAAAGAGGGTTAATTTAATCCTTAAATTATTATCGTAAAAACTTGATCAGATGTTGTATTTATAGGTATTAGCTTTGTGTACATGAAGATTACAAATCAACTAATATAATTAACAGCAACCAAATTGCTTAGTGATAAAAGAGACTAGTTCTATTTGCCTTTCCCGAAAAGAAGGAAAGATACAAAAGAAAATGATTTCTTAGAAAGAATATGGTTCACACTTAAAATTAAATGAAAAGGCAAAGAGTATTCGCCTATACAGCCAAAGTATTTTTTCTTCTCGCCGCGTTAAACGCGTTCTCGCGTCTGACTTCTGGCGTTTTGCCAGTTGCTTAGATGTCATACAGTGGGGTGCTTCATAAAATGAAATCTCATAGAAATCAATAGAAAATTCGAGCAAATGTTCGATCAGTTAACTTCCATGTAGTTAGTTTATGAGTCGTATATGTCGTCACCATTGTTATAAATTTGATAAATAATGATAATTTTAAAAAAACTTCTTTCGTTTCAGAGTCGCCATACGAGATAGTTTGAGCTAAAAATATTAAACTTATTTATTTTTAAGGCGTTCAAACAGATATTATCTTTTAAATTTTATAAATATAAAACGGTTCACCTGATGGAAAGTGACACCGCCGCCTATTGACACAACGATCATGTCGTGGAACGCCAAGAACACCACACTGGGTAAATATGTCACACCTCTCGTGCCGATAGTTACACTGGCTCCCGATCCTTCAATTATTTTTATTGAAATAAAGTTACGAATTGTAATTAGATTTTTATTTTAACGAAACAATTAACGTTTAAAATTATAAAATAAAAATAAATAATGGCAATAGGGGAACGAACTACTATACCATAAAATAAAAATTTAAATCGTAAATGTTAGCCAATGAGACAAGATTTTGAAATTTTATGATAGACAGAGAGGTCAATACTCACGTATGACGTCATATGTGGAATGCGTCATTGACTTATTGCTGCATAGATAAACCAATGTATATAAAATATAGTTATGGCCGATTTTAATTTCCATTTATTAAACATATATTTAAAATAGTATTATCGTATGCGTAGTCAGATCCCCACTTAAACTGATAAATAAACATTCTTTAATTGTTTTTGTACTATCATTATAGTTCTACTATTTACAATGCAAACAGAGACAGAGATGTCTTTTGCTAAGAACATATCCAATTAAAAATCCATATAAAACTAAAAAACTATGTACGAAAATTGCCACATTTTTTAATAGAATCGAATTTTATGTATGTAATTTTGTATTATAAGAAATTCAATCGATAATTGTGCGTGAGTCTGGTTGCGTGGGTGTGTTTGTGAGTCTGGTTGTGTGTGTGTTTGAGTATGGTTGTGTGTGTGTGTGTGTGAATCTGGTTGTGTGTGTGTGTATGTATGTATGTATTTTTTACATCATTTAATTCGCATCTTATCTTAACTCAAATTTATTTTATTTAACCTTCTTATTGTCCTCTATGATTTCGTTTATTTTATGTATATCTTTCAAAGATACTTCCCCGGTGCCTCTGTCCTTTGGCTTCGGCTGCGTCGGGTCTGGCTTCCAGCCGAGGAAGTTTATCACTTCGAAGGTAGCCGGTACTCCTCTAGTGTTCTTGCCTGGCATTTCCTGGTGATAAATGAACATTAACTAAAATAACTACACTGCTTAATTATTAAACAGTAATAGTAAGAATTGGTAACTCAAGTTTAAGTAACTCTGTCTGTGTGTCTCTTCTTTTCGACGTTCAAACCGCTGAACCGATTTCTGTAAATTCGCTAAGGAGATCCATCCAGAGAACGAGCAAAGACAGCTAATAAGAAAAAGTAAATCTGTCAGTTTCTCCTTTAAACGCCTTTATACGAACAGATTTCAGTAAAATCTCCTAAAATAGATATGTGTAATTTTTTTAATACTTTATTTAATTTTTAGTTAAATATTTTGCTACAGACAACTCCATTGACAAACAAGCAGACGGTTCACCTAATGAATGAATGAATGAATGAATATTTATTTATATGATTTTTCGTCAAAGCCAGATGTCATTATTGTTTTATGCATTAATTAGGCTATGAAATGTATCATTATTACAAATAATTCAAAATAATAATAATTAATTATATTATTATCATTAATTAATGGAAAGTGAAACCGCCGCCAATTGACACGACGGTGCCCTGATGATAAGACTACATTTTACAAGCGTAAATGAGAATATTAGAGTTCCATTATTTTCACTATTATTAGACACAAAGAAAAACATCATCCTCAATAGCTCACCTTGCCGTACATTTCTTCGTATATCGCTTGAGCGGCAAATTGAACGTCTCGGTTCAAACGCAGCGGTCTGTTAACAGCCGCGTTCGACTCTCCCAGTGTGCGTAGATCTCTCATCAGCTCCCAAGATGTAGGATACCATATCGTTATGGAGTCAACATCTACAGTCTGTAAAGTGAAGCCAGCTCTGAAAGTGAAAAAAATACCATTCAAAGTCAAAGTTTTTATTCAAATAGACTTAAAATTTGTACTTTTAAATCGTCATCATTAATAACAGAAATTAAATAATTTCAAAACATTTTTTGCTCGACTTTAACAATTGCTGTATCTTCATGTGCCGGTCCGACTCACTCTTGGCCGGATGTTTGGCTATAGACGAGGCTAATACAAAAAAAAATGTGCGCAGGAAATGCACGATTTAATTCCCACATGCCTCATCCCATCATCAGAATACAAGACGTAGGCGGAAGTTCCTTCCTTTCGTTTTGAATGTTCCAAAGCTTCGAAATTTCTTATATGTCTGTTATATTTCTATTATGCGTACCGCAAAGAGTGAAATTCTTTGCCTGCTTAAATAAATCCTAATTAATATAAGGTGGAGCTCTTTAAGACAAAAGTGAATAGGCTTCTCCTTGGTAGGCATGTTCCATCTTAGACTATCGCCACTTAACATCAGGCGGGATCGATGTCAAATTTTATAATCTACCGCTAGTAGTTATTTTTAATCTACCGCTTGTAGTTATTTTTAATCTACCGCCTGTAGTTTTTTTTAAATCTACATCCCATATAAAAATACTCACGCTGACAGCAGGCCGCCTATATCCCTGACACGAGTGAACGGTGATATATGCGAGGACATCCCACCAAGTCTCTCTGTCTCGGCAAGCTGTATGCACTGACGTAGCTCCATTAGAGTGTCACCGCCGAATACACACGCCATGAAGACCTGGAAATTATTACGTAATAATCCATTCTAGAGGTCGCCAAGTAGTCGGAACACGACGAAAGTGTATAAATTTTCTAAACTATTGCATTTTGAATTTTCAAAATAAAAATAACTTTAAAAAAAATACTTAGAATCGTCAAATGAATTTAATTTTTTTATTAAAAATTATTCGACCAACGGTTCTCAAAATTTATGTCGGGGAAAATACCGAAAAGAAACCCCGGATTCTGTAATTTGGTATACCAACATATTTTATACTTAGCCACTAATACATCGTACAGTCTAGTGTGAGAGAATGCGATAAAGCTCATGTCATAATATACGAATTAAAATTAAGTTATTTATAAATTACGTCTTGTGTACTATGAATCAAGGAGGCATAGTTCACCTGATGGAAATTGAAACCCCTATTTACCTATTGACACGACGATACCCTGGATATCTTAGAAATCCAAGAGCACCGCCAAATCCGTTGTCTATATAGTGGTAAGGATATTATACCTCTCGTGCCGGTAATAGCTCTGATTCCCCAAAAGAAGTGTTCAACACATTACCATGAGAAAATTTGGCAGGTGTAGATAGTTAACACATAATTAAAAAGTTGTGGGGCTTATGAAGGATTTTTTATACAGCATAGGGATTGTTATAGCACTTGTAATGTGAAGCTTTATGTGTGGCCCTGTACTTACCCCATCTGGTTTAAGACACTTCATGACTTGATCAAACAACCCCGGGAGGTCATTAACCCAGTGCAGGGCGAGGGATGACACTATTAAATCCAAACTGCTCTCTGGGAACTGAAATAAGATGTTTGCAGGTAATATTAGGTCGATGTTAGCTTAAACTTACTAATATTATAAACTCGAAAAAGTTTGTAAGGATGTTTGTTACTCTTTCACTCGAAAATTACTCAATGGATTTTAATGAAACTTTACAATAATATAGCTTATACATCAGAATAGCACATAGGCTATAATTTACTTTTACATTTGATATTGTGTGAATTGTCCAAAATAAAATGATAAATGTCAAGTAATAAAATAGCCTATTAGAACCGTTTTAAATATACCTAGTATTGTTTATAATTTATTTATTAAAAAACAGAATCTACAACTCAAAGATAATATAACAGTTTATGGTAAAAACTTGCTAAAACAACAACAATATGCCCACATTTTTTCTTTGTTCATTCTACCATCCACAATCCATCATTCACACCATTTGTCTTAAAATTCTTCAACAAAATGTCAGAATATTTATTACTTGAAAAGACTTAAAATCAGTACTTGTCTAATTTATTTATCTAACTGTGTGAAAGACCGTCGTCATTTTTGTCACTCACATCCAGCAGCTCTTCGTCCATGACTTTCTTGTCATGTTTGACTCCGTCTCCAACAAGAGCCTTGTCAAGGTGGGTCTGTGAGCTATCACATAATGTGACCTTCTCAACGCTGTCCGGGAGGAAGTGGCGGGAGACGTAGCCGCGACCAGCTCCTGGAATTGTCAAAAAATACTTCTCACATTATTTTTTACAAAGCACAGCAGACTTCAAAAGAATGTTATGACATAGTATATCTGAATATGATATATGTGATTCAAAAGGATGTTATGATATATTGTATCTGAATATTATATATATATGTCAAATGAATAAGTTAATGGAAATAAAATGGCCACTTTTTGCTTATGAATTGAGTATCAGATATCTATACTAATGGCTGGACGTCTTGCAAAATGAAATGAAATTAGTTTAGTTTAGCGGGGTGTTTCCATAGTTGACTACAATATTACATAGTACATGTGTTTACATGAAATTGTCTATAACATGACAACATTTACAGGAAGAGAAAACTTTAAGAATTGCTTTAAATTGGCATTTTTTATTTCATTACAAAATAATGGTATAGGTAGAGCACACTTATTACTAGCACCACAGCATGATGTTTATGAGTGATTGCCATTTATTAGCATGTGTACAGACTTGACTAGAAATAAGCATTCTCATGTTTTACATGCCTCAAAATCACACATGAAATTTTGAAGCATGCTACTTAAGAGCAGATAGAAGGGGGCGACTACTAAGCATATGACAGAACATTCAAATGCTGAACAGAAACGACAACGACAAAAACTGTTAGTAGCATGTTTACCTCAACCTCATTTTGTAAAACAACTTGATATTGACTGACACTGGTCAAAATGTAGTGTAAACAGCCGACTCCTATACTTGAGGTTCCGGGTTCGAATCCCAGCGGGGACCAGACTTTGTGTTATTTGCAAGACGCAATGTTTCGCTTACCGGTCTTGGATGTAGTATTATCTATGTAGTTTATACCATATCATTGCTTAGTTCCTGTGACACAAGTTCTTACGATATTTACTGCAGGGCTGAGTCAATGTTTGTGTCGTGATGTGGTTATTATTATTATCATAATAGAAAACATTTTTATTTCAATAGCTCTAAAAGGGCATTCATAAAAAGGTGTTGCTTAAAGAAACATTAAGTCTCTTGATATTTTACCAAGCCTTTCACACGCCTACTACCATGAAATCAGTGATCATTTAATTGAAAAATATTTGCTTGTTCATTTACAGTACGTACCGAGTTCACAAGCATTTTGAAAGGTCCTTTTTATGTCGAAAATTCGATCCGCGGTGCGCCAACCAACCTCCTCCTTTATGTACTCAGATAAGTGGTAATCCTCATTCAAGGCAGATCTTTCCTTCTGTAATCGCTTAGCATTCCTATCAAATATATTCATAGTACGATAGACCGAGCTAGCGGTCTTCTTGTTAGGAGCATTCGTGCTTTGTTCTCGTGAAAAATACTGGCGGCAAGTACACGTTAAACTCTTGTTGTATACGCTGTTTCTTAACTTCAACAGAGAAGTTGATATGAGGAATTTCGTTTGCGACATTTTAGTAAATTTAGTTATGTATAACACTTGAGTAACTATCGCATAATTTTCAAACAGATCTTAGAAAATTCCGTCTTTCTTGATTGAAACGACTAATGTCAATGTGACATCAAAAATGAAACTACTGACGTTTCTTTTTATTTTAACAGTGGCAAACTCGCTCCACTTCAATTTCAAGTATTTTGTTTTGACCTTGAAAGGTCAAGCTGGTAGAAACTTTAGGCACAAGCATTACTATTTGATTAATAAAGGCACTTTAGGTATAGATAGATATAAATGTTGCTCTATTTTATGTTCTAATTATTTAGGCTAGAAAAAGTCTCTCTCTGTATTCGTAACTAGGACTTCTAAGTTAGATTTGCTACTACATAAAGATAAATAATATGGAGGTAGATTTGTTAGAAATTAAAAAAATACCATTAAAATAACAATTTATTTAATAAAAATACCCCTACAATTTCACAACTGATTTACAATTAATTTGAACCTAAAAATTGATTGCATTACTCTATTCAGTTTAGGAGCAAACTGTAGATTTACTGACTAGCTTAAGCACTATTAAATGTACATAATTACAGGCACTAAAAAACTATAATGGCAAAGACTTTTTTCAAATGCAGCTTAAATTTTATAAAAACTTGACTGAGCAAACACTCACAATAAAGTTATTTTAGTGCCAATATATTTAAGTATTTGAACTAATCTTTCTGTAATGATGGTGGAATATTTTTTCCTAAAACATTTTCTTTGTATTTTAAGGTCTCTACTTTGGTTGGATCCTTTAGCACTTGCTCATCTGACAACCTTTCTGTCCTTTGATCCTGAATTGAATCTGTAAGTTAAAATGTTGTAAAGCCATATATTTTTATTTACTTCTGATAACAAAACAGCATTATTTTTAAGTAAAATAATTTGTAAATAATTGAACAATATTATTTAGATTAATGGGACAGTCCTCCACATGGTAGATATTACTCTTGTATGAGCTGCAGGGAGCTGCTGGAAGCAAGCAGCACAATATAGCTTTACTAGAACCATTTATGGTGTGCAGTGGATAGCTGAGATACTGATAAAGTATCAGATCCCTGTTACTTTCTTGATACACAGTAAAAGCCAGTGTTATTTCAATGTCAACTATTAAAAATAAATACTGTCTTTAACAATTCCAATATTTCAACAACTACTTTCTGGGAGGAACCATTATAAAAACCCAATATTATATTGAGAACTTAGCTGCCGACAGCTAAATTACTTTACCAGAAGGTTATTTAATTATACTTACTATTATAAGGAGTGTATTTATCAGAGAGTAGCCCTTCTATGTTATAGCCAATTATGCCAACCATTGCTGCAAATGGCAAGGTTATAACTGGAGCATAGCTGCGTAAAAACCTCAACACCAGTGGCCACATCTGAAAAAAATAGTAAATCAATCATCTGAAATACTTTTAGATTTTAGGTTATGTCATTGGTTGCCGCTTTGATAAATTAACAAAATAGACCCAAATATAAATATGCTTGCCTTATATTACATATAATGTAATGTAAATTTATTTGATAGATTACGTTATATTAATAAAAGTTAAATTTCTCAGCTACAAAATAAGCAAATTTTGAATTTTTTGACTTGAAACTTGACACATTTGGCTCTGTCTTGAAACTTGAGTTTTGTTTATAAATTTTATTTTGGGACGAAATAAAGAACCCATTCCACCAATGATTTGAAAAATTTTCTTTAAAAATGTTTACTCGGTATGAAGTACCATCAAATCTAAAAATTACATTGAAACATATTTTATTTAAGTTCTATTTGCTTGGTAAGAAGAAGTTGATAAAAGTGTTTAGATCTGTAAATGTATTCTACGATGGCAACCAAAATGTTGACAAAATTAAAAAGTTAATGCCTACTGTCATTAACCGCTTGGAAAAAAAACCAACGCGCTTCGCTTCTCTTTTGGAATTTATGGTGCCGTAACAAGGCTCGCTTTTGTGTTTCACTCTAAAATATTGTGAATTTCTTGAAGAATCGTATCAACAATGCGCGATTACCGCGTCCTTAGTTAAGTTTGGCCGTTTACACGACTTTGAGAGGAACCACACAGGGCTTTACGGATCAATATTGGTTTGGGGCAGTGATGTGACATAGCGTCACTCGGCCGCAAATGGAGACAAAATCCGGCGTCGGGGTTCAAGACCATTGGATGAAGACTATGATGGAACAGGCCGGTGCCGACAAACAGAACGATCATAGCTCAGTGAAACGCGAAAAGATGGGGGAGAGTTACAACGGATCTGACGGGGTTACTTACGAGATGAAGAGCCACCAACAAGGTGTTACAAGGTACAGATGCGATGTTTGCGAGCTAACGTTCGAGGGTATGGAGTTTCTGATGCTGCACAAGAAGTTCCACGGCAACGGTAATGATAAGGATTCTCACGCGCCTCAAATGGAGCAGGAAACGACGAGTTCCAATAACAAGCCTCCGCCGAAAAAGCGCCGGAAGTACAAATGTGACCAGTGCGACGTGAAGGTTAATAGCCAGTATCATCTGGACATACACAAGAGCAAACATGAAGGTAATAAAAGAAAAACTTTACTAGTTATTTAGTAGACTAGCTTTTGAGTGCTAGTTCTACATAGAACTCATATGTTTAATTTTTATTATACTAAAAGTAGTCTATTACTTATCTATTATCTCCTCACAAAATTTATTTTGTCTTTTCTTTAATTTTTGTGTTAAATGCCAACAGTAAGAGATATATAAGTTAGAACAAGTACTAATAATATGAGTCCACATACCTTCCAGTCTGAAACAAAAAAAATCAGATTCAACTACAGTATGTCATTTACTACTTCAAAATTACTATTGTTAAATCATTCACAGATAAAAATAGTAATCTAGTAAACATTGCTGTAACAATTCAATCACAGCATGCAATTACAGTAAAAGTTAAACATTAATGATAATATAATTATTATGTCATGCCTCTGCATGCCTCTTGCAGAGGCCTCTTCAATCATTTTCCATTGATTAAAGTCACATGCTACTTAGCCCTATATTTAATCATCCTTGGTGCTTCAATGCAGCAAAATGAACAATTCTGCCTGAATATGAAATTATTGAATTTTTCAGGAAAGACAAAAAAATATAAATTAACCTTTATTAACTTTCTTTTGGCATTTTATTTATTGTTAATTTAGCAGAATTATGATTGCAGTATCAACAAATACCAAATGAGATACAGTTATGTTTTTTTTTCACAGGTACGGCAGCTAAAAAGTATTTATGCGAGATCTGCGACAGAAGCTTTGTTGCGGCACAGTTCCTCAAGAGCCACATGCAAACGCACTCCGCCTCAAGCACCATCAACTGTGAGATCTGCAGCAAAAGCTTCACGGGCCAAGCTTACCTAAAACTACACATGCAACTGCACAACGACATAAAGAAGTTCAAGTGTTCAAAGTGCGAAGACATGTTCCCTACTAAAAACTGTTTAAAAATCCACATGAAAAAGCACACTAAAGTGAAGAACTTTAAGTGTGATTATTGCAACAAACTGTTTGTATCAAAGATAACGATGGAGAAGCACAGGTCAACACATGAAGGCCAGCCTGCAGACTGTCTCGTTAAGTGCACACAGTGTGACCGAACAATGCATTCGTCTTTGCTTAGAACACACTTGGCTCGGGCTCACTCAGCTACTTCAGAGGATGATGTGAAGCGGCCTCACAAATGCTCGACATGTGGTAAGAGCTTTATCGTTAAGATCAATCTGAACCTCCACATCAGGGTTTGTCATCCGGATTTAGCTGAACCGGAAGAAGAAGACGAGGATGTGATGACAGATAACTCTTAGTTTTAGTTTCCTTTAAGAAGTAATGTATTACTATCCCTTGTATTATTATGGATGAAATATACTTTTTTATGCTAAATCAATGTTATGGTTTTAATTCTGTTTTTGTCATAAACTAGCAACCCGCCCAGGATTCTCAGGGATATTATGCATCTATCGATAAAAACCGCATAAAAATCCGTTGCGTAGTTTTAAAGATCTAAGCACACAGAGGGACCAACAAGAAGCGATTTTGTTTTTTACTATATAGTAAAACGGCGAAATAATTTAATTTTAAATATCCATGTATTTTAAATCACTTCATTATTTATTAAGTTAATTGGTTGGTAGTCTAAGAAGTTGCTTCAACTTATAGGAAAAGTATTTAATTTATGTAAAAAGCTGTCCTGCTTATCAGCGTAGCGTGTTGTATTATAAAATATTGTGTATAAAACTTCTAAGTTCGAATAACATAGCTAAACAAATAGGCGCCTGTTGATATATCGCGAACAGATCCTCAAGGTTATTATTTAGAGGGTTAGCAGAATATTCATGTTTTTGTGAGCAGAGAAATGTATTCGATCAGAAACTGATAACTGTTTAGCAGACCATGGCTAGCGAACATTATTAAATCCATTGATTTATTTACCTGTCTAGATATATTTCGAACGTAAAACGTCAAAAAAAATGTAATGTAACTCTTACATTACATGTTCTTTTCGCCTAATTAATAGCAAAACTTTAAACACGTATTTTGTGGTACACAAAAATGACGAATTACTCAATAAAAGTGTGCAGGAATTGTAGAAGACGGCTGCAAACTACTGCAAAAATTACACATCATTGGTAAGTACACTTATTTATGTTACAGAATGAATTAATTATACGAACTATTCCAAAAAATGGTCAAATGTGTACATTGTTACATTTTGCAGATTGACTGTTTATTAATTACTGAAAATCATCAATTTATTTGTAAAAGAAGGTTTGCTGAACCTATAACTAACATCGATCTATTCTACCGATAGTGTAATTGAAAATCTGTATGTCCAGTCGGAAAGTATTATTCTCGTAATTTCGATGGTCATTACTTGAGGAGTTTTACTATTAGGGGATATTGGCGCCTGCAGCAGATTGCAAGTGCTTCTTGGAATGAAAAAAAATAATCAAAAATTCAATTCAAATTCATTTATTTCGTGTACAATAATTTAAGTAGGTACCTAATACAGTGGATGTCGTGACTCCCTGAAAGTAGTCTTCACCATGCTTGGAGAACACACACACATGAAGACCCGATTATGTGAAAACCCAACATGAGAGAAAACAAGTCCCCCCCAACAAATCCTTTATAAAAAAAGACCGACAGTCAAACGACAATCCTGGATTTGCCACTTAACTGACAATCCTGGATTTGCCACTTAACTGACCTTTCTCTCAATTTGTGTGACAAAAAAAGATTTAAATTACCTGTAAGTAAGACGCAAAAGATTGAATCAAAACCACGGTCAACGGAAATAACATTTACTTTAATTTAGTTTATCTTTTAAGATTTTCTCTGTCACTCCTCCTTTTTTTCTTCTTCTTCAACTTCTTTATTTTCTTCCTTGGCTTTCTCCTCTTCCGCATTCTTTTCTTCGGTCTCTTTAATTTTCTTCGCTTCTTCGGCTTGTTGCTGTAAAATATCAAACTGGGTTCAGTTTAACCCGGATGAAGATAAAGACAACAGTTTATAGGTAGAACTATTAATTAAACGTGACTATTTAAACGTGCTTATTTTAAGTCTATTCGAATAAAACATTTTGACTTTGATATAAACTTTTTTTGAGTCCAAAACTCATGCCTTATAGAAGACACAAGTTCCCAACCATTGTATCAAGCAACGAAAATCAGTAGCGGATCCAGGATTTTCGTTAGGAACCTACCTGATGACCTTTTATTAAGAAACGCTTTTTTGGGTAGGGGCTTGTCTTTGCTATTGTTGGGTTTTGGGCTACAAGTTCCAAGAACTCGGATGCTTTAGGGAAGGGGGTCTGGGGCCCCTTAGTCCCACATTTAGATACCAATTCATCAAAATCGGTTAATCAATTTAGGCGCCTCTATGGCGCAGTGGTGTAACAGCTGACCGCAACACAAGTCCTGGCTTCGAATCCCGACGTGGTAGAAACTTTGCGTTGTTTACAAGACGCATTGTTTCGCTTACCGATTGTGAATGTAGTATTCTTATCTGAGTAGTTTATACCATTTAGTTGCTTAGCACCTGCGACACAAGATTCTAAAACCTTATTGCCGAGCTGAGTTTTTATGTGTGTCGTCATGTGATTACTATTATTATAGATAAGATAAGCTTACCGCAATCAATTGCAGATACTCTTCTTTCTGCACTTGTAGAGTCCCACTAATTTCCCTTATCAGTTCCAATTCTTCCTGGCTTTTCTGGGGCAGCGGGGGGAAGACATTGACTGGGTCCTTGGTTAGGTCATGGCAGGTCGAGATGAACTTTTCATTGCATGCCATTAGGTGGTCGTACCGCTCCTGTGTGACGCCAAACATCTTCATTGTGTCAACCGCCATTTTGAATTTACTGGCAACAAATTGTTTAAGACGTTATAGGGAAGATTTTAAAGTTTATTTTACTACATATAAGTACTTAAGACTCTCCCACGACAGATTGTCGGTGAACTATTTTTTGTAGTTGACAAACGGATCTTACTTATTGCAATAATGGAACGAACACGCCCTTAAAGTGTCCATCTAAAAATCTGTCAATAAGACTAGGAGAAAAGACCGGTCCTAAAAAATTTATCGTGGGCGAGGAGCCTAATAGTACAAGGTATTAATGTGTGTGTCTAACGTCGCGAACACGCAAAAACAGCCGTATGGATTTTGATAAAATTTGGTATAGGCACAATTTATGTTAGGTGGCTTAACTTAGGGGTGGGCAAAATTTCACGGGCTCCGACAGTACGTATTAGTATGAGAGCACCCTTGTAATGGATACCTAGTAAAAGGTCGCCAGTTTTTTTATTAATTGAATGTCATAGACTTGTTATGGTACCGCTGGCGTACTTGAAATGACTATCCTAAAACAAAAAGAAATTCCATTTTTTTACGGGCCCCAGACGGTTTAACAACGCCACTGACACTCATTTACATTGAAAAAGGTACTTTCTGCTTCGAAAAAATATTAGGTTCTATATATTTGTACCTACTTATTAAAAAAAAACGAATTCGCCAAATTAAAGTTAATTACCTACGTTTTCAAGTAGTCAATTATTCAAATGCGTAGTCACTCAATAAAAAGTAAACTTTGACTGATGGCTGCGTGAAAAGATTTTTAAGTTGATGAATAGTTGTATGCAAGACTTATCTGACTAATGCAGGGTTAGCCAACCATAGGTACCTAATGTACTTAAGAAAGTGTTTTGGCGTTATTCTTTAACACAAATGCAAGTGTTATCAATGGCATACTGTGCCCAATGAATAGGGCTAAAGGTAAGTTCCTCTTTGAAGGGCCCTTATACTGGTCACGTCAGGGGCTCTTTAGGTTCGGGTTCCGTGGCATTTCAACTCCATGACACTCCCTATTTATGCCAATGTGTATTATGATGTTTTTCCATAAATGCAAGAACAGCGAAATTTAAAAAGTATCTAACAACAAGGTACGGTAATACTATAAAAATACTAAATTCTACCACTGCATACCCTTTCATTGTTTTCACTATCTTTTATTCATATTTTTTAAAACCTACAATAGACTTAACAAGTACGTATTCCGCGTTTACAACCAAATCTTCCATTCCATGATCTCAAATTTAAACAAAACAAAAAAAGTTTAAAACACCTGGAGTCAAAAGTTCACCTAATTAATAAACATTAATTAAAAACAAAACATTTCCCCATTGTATTTATACATTAAAACAAAACGATTAATTAACTTGCAAATTGTTTTTTTTTTTAAATAGAAGCATTGAAGGGGGAATTAAAAATGACTGAATGACATTCACGCTTTATAACGATCGTTGATGGAAATGTATACATATTTTGTCTATCATTATTAAAAAAAAAGTACCTTACAATTTTACTCTATCATATTTCAACAAATTATTATACAGATATGATAACAAGAAAATATCAAGTCGAAGTTTGAAGTTTGAAGTTGGCATTGTTCGCGTGATGCCTTACATGTTGCAGTGCAACTGTTTAGCGGTTAACTTTGTGCTTTGTTGCAATACTTTATTCCAATACAAATCTTGTTTTTTGTGTTTGTGAATTACTTATTAAATTGTATTTTTATTTGACATTTTTTAATGCTTAAAAGCGAAATCTCTTTTCAACTGCAACAGTTCAATGCCGAAATTTTGGCGATGTCCACTAGGTTGGTATTTAGGGGATCTTTTTACACTTTCATGTCCATAAATATCCTCTGGGGTGTTTTTAAACTGGAAATCGGTGAAATTTTGATGAATTTTTAATAGAAAAAATATGTAATTTTGGTAAAGGATAAAACCAAGGGATTAAAAGATTGTATGTGAAACAATTATGCGCAGAAGTCGCGAGCACCATCTACTTAAATAAACAGTAAAATACAGCACAAGATTTTTAACTCTTACTTACTAACATACTGTACCTACATCTACTGACACAAAGCTTAAACGACAACCTACTTAATAGCTAATAAAAGTAGAATCAAATAATTTCAATCAAGATATCAAAACGTTCCTTTCCACGCACTTGATAAGATGGCAACCCCTACTACAATTGATCCGTGACACGGAACGCAGTTCCAACCCTACAGGGTAATGACTCACATTTCACCCCCCGCGAAAACAGCCGAACGGATCCGAGCGAATTCGCGGCCGCTTACTATACCGCTTGGAAAACATTTTAATTCCACTACATTATTACGTAACAAATATTTTTTAATAAAAAAGCAAAGGGATTAGTTTTATGAATCCTTTCCGCGGACCGCTTGTTAAATTCGGGATTTTGAAGGTGAATTGTGTAGTGTAACTAAAGTGATGGTTATGCCCAGTCTATTGATTTTCCTGTGACGTGTTGGTTGGTGAACATTGAATGCGGTATAGTTTTATTATCAGGCAGTGCTTTTAAAATACAATATTCTACAAATAGGTAACAGATATCAAACCTTTTTTGTGCGGTTGAATCTATAACTGGCCGGTTAGAATGCAATGCCTCGATTTTTGTTCTAAAAATAAATTGACAATTTTCTGATGCATTCCGAACTTCTGCAAACTGTAGGTCCATACCAAATATTTTCTACTTATAAATTATAAGTAAATATCTAAACATTTATGAACATTCAGTTACTAAATATTTTACCCTTATTCATAGTTATATATTATTTTATACAAGGTACATAATATTAAGTGTAATTAATTAATATTTATAAAATCATCTGATCACGCATACTTTTAAATAATCAGAAAAATATAATTTAAAACCTAAACATAAAATGTCAAGGTAGTTTGTAAAACTTTTGCTCACAATTCAATAACGAAAACTTAAAGATCATTTAAAAATAATAAATCAAGAAATGCATCAACATAGTTCAATAAAAAAAACCATTTCATTTTCACCAGTGAAAAACGAACTCACGTTTTCAACCAAGTGACTACGGACTACGGCGTAGTCAACTTATAAGAATGCCATTTATGTTCAATGATATATTATTTCATGTTAAGTGAAAAATACAACAGGTACACACACAAACATATAAATTTTGAAATTACAAAAACTTTAAATACAGGAGTATTATAAGGATACAAAGTATTATGGTAACCTCCTTTCTATAGTTTTTGTCTCTAAAAAGCTTTTATACAATTTGAAAAAACTTAAAAAAAACGTTTCTTGTATACCATATATTTCAGCATTACCACAACGCTTGGTCGATTTCTAAAGAGCCATAACTTGACACGAATTTCGCGTCGTGAACGTTTTGCAGTTACCAGAACGCGTTGTGTATTTTTTTTTGCTGAATTAGCGTTTCCTTTCATTGAATTTAGTAGCTGTTCATTAGGGTCGCTGAGACTAAAAAACGGCTGGTTGACTTGAATCAAAGTCAAAGTCAAGTCAAAATGTTTTTTATTCGATTAGACTAAAAATAAGCACTTTCAAATCGTCATTTTTTTTTTTACAACCACCGAATGATTCACTTTGTTCTCTGTAAAGATATAAAATAACACTCTTTCCTCTCCTCACCCTCGTTTTTTGGTTTCGTCGCAGTCGGGTAAAAAAGAAACAATCCAAATTCAGGTTTAACGAAATCCGCCGGACCAACTACAGTTCCTTTGAATACCTGTCTACATAAAGATTAATTTCATTTGATTGTCATCCAATAGTGACCTCCACTAATGCCTTACTTGGCTTCATGCCAACTCTCAAAATTCCGACACGAGTTCTCTGCCCCAAGTGGGTGAAAAACTGCCTTCGTTTTACATTATCGGTAATTGGTTTGCATAGTACAGACGGCCACATATAAAGCTAGGTAGGTAATGGTTACGATGACCCGTGGCCGTGTGTACAAGCTAAGAACACGCTAAGGAACATGTTTCTTTTGAACCGAATTCAAAAAAGGAGAAGGTCCTCAATTCGGTTGCATGTTGCTTTATTTTAAGATTAGGATTGACAAAATTTTTATGTGATAAGTTGTTTGCCAGAAAAGGCAAGTTTTACTTACTCTACACTTGAAGTATACATTCTATTAATATGTTAAGGAAACTCACCTTTTGAGACCCCCAAAAAAATCAAAATTCACCGTCAATATTATTCATTACATACGCTTTTACATCCTCATCTTTTCCAATGCTCGTGACTTTAATCGACTTCACAGATGCATGAAATGCATTTCCAAGGTATGCTCGTTTGGCCACATCGTCTCTAAGTACTAGTACTACATATTAAAACAGCGTTTCTCAACCTTTCTCGTCCACGGAGCCCTAGGAAAGCAAGAACAATTTTCAAGGACCCCCTTCTAACAAAACACATACTGAACGTTGGTATTGCTTTCTTCAACTAAAGTATTGTTTTTGAGGTTGATGTTTCTAAGTTGTAATATGAAATCAAATTCTGTTTGCAATCTATTAAGAAGCAGCGATTACAATGTTTTTGTGAGCTCTATTTCGTATTGTTAAATGATCAAATGATGAGCCTGCGGTCCTCAATACACAAACTCACTGACCCCTAGAGGGCAGCGGACCATAGATTAAGAAACACTGCATTAAATTATACTTTCCCACTCTCTCGGTATCAATTACAGCGTTTTGAAAGTTGCTTCAATTTCACATCTTTAGCTGAAGATGCATCGACCTAAGCTAAATAGTTCCAATCAGAGCAATCCTGTGTTGCTTGTATTAAGGGGCTCTCTGCAACCCTTACAAGAACATCCGTCCACCTATTAAATAATTTGTATGCCTAGTGACTGGCTAAAGATACCTACTACCAAAGGCCTATTTAAAAACTTTGCCCCCGGGCCAGTTAGCTTTGCCACCCCGGGCCCGTTAGCTTTGCCACCCCGGCCCGGTTAGCTTTGGCGTTTTGTTTAGCTATGCCGCCCCATTTGTTGACCATAATGTATTCATTGAAGAAAAAACTTGCAAAATGCCGCCCCTCTTAGCCTTCGCCCCGGGCCATGGCCACCTTGGCCCTAGGGTTAATACGCCCCTGCCTGCTAGCCATGTAACAGCATCTTAATGTTAAATATGCACGCTCACAAGTAAATATACTTTAATTAATTTGATTTGACCTCGTTGGGGGAAGTTAACAAACACTAGGTACCTACTCCTTCTGAACCATGGCTACCACTCAAGAATCCTTCCCAAACAATCGTTGGTTCTCCAAGCAAAAGTGTTCCAAAAAAAATCCATATTGATCCTATTTAAATACAACTCATTATTAATACACATTTTTTAAATCACACTGGGACTCAACATAAACCTGCGAAATTCGGTGTGTAGCACCTCCGCCTACCCCTCTCGAGGGATTACAGCGTGAGTTTACGTTATGTTATGTTATAAATAGGTGAATATAAAACTATTGTTTAGCCCACGTGTCAAACCACATCCTGTACGTCTATAATAGACGAAGTAGAAACTTTTAATAGAATAGAAATCAGACGTTAAATGTAGTTTATTGTGAACTACAGTAGCGATCAAAACCGCGTTATTAGATAAAGTGACGATGCCACAGTGTAAAGAAAAAATAAGAATTCGCAAAAAAATATGATCAAAAGTTGGTTTTTTACTTTATCAGAACATACAAATAAATTAACTTTAAACAATAGTATTAAGTTAAGTAAGGAATATTTCAATAAAATCATCTATTCATCCCATCATTGCACCTTTTCAAAATTCCTGATCAATGAGAACAACCTTATGTGTTTTAAGTTCCTTTTATATAAGACGAAAAGACAAACAACGAAGAAGTGTCAAAGGATCCATGTGAGATACAGGAAAGGCTAATGAGCGTCCATCTTGTAAAAAATATAAATAAAAGCTTTCAAAATAATAACTTTAAGTGGCCTCTTTAGATACGCGTAGCCAAATAGGGAACATTAAAGAAAAGGGTGCACACATCGTGACATAAATCGTGACATAACCTAACCTTATCTAAAAAACCGCCAACATGCAAAATGTCAAATAATATGATGTTAATTTATTGTAACAATTACTATTTAAGCAAGTGCTCTCTGACGCGAAAACATGGCAGTATAATTTTAATTGTTTACAAAAGCTATATCTAAAATCAAAGATAATAAATATTCTGTGCTCTATGGAAAACCTTTGTACAGAAAAGCTTCCAGCTCGAAGCTCCAGGGATGCCAACAGAAATAAATTTAATTGAAATCTTAACTATACAACATTATATATATTTTTTCTATAACATTGAGTAATTTATTATCATTTAATTTTTAATGTAACGATTTTAAAACTTTATTTGAATAAATGATTTAAAAAAATGTTATCCAAAGGCACTATGAATAACTTAAAAAAAATTGTTTGTACCAAAAAAGTTGCGACTATTTAAAGACAGTTAATAGGAAAATTGAGAAACTATAAGCTATTTTTTATTTAAAACTAGGCAATCATTTGACCCCAATCCCGCCTAATGTCGCGGCGATGGAGTCTAAGGTTTATCATGCCTACCCAGGAGAAGTTAAGTCCCAGGTTATGTTTATCAGGGAACACATCGGCAGGCAAAGAATTCCACCCGTTATAAAAGAGTTCTCGAAGCGTTTAACTATTGAATAAGCCTTGCTGCCCTCTGTTTACCCAAAGATAAAAGAGACGTGATGGGGTTACAAGTGGTTTGATATTCCCAACCGCTCAGGTGATCCGTTGGCAAATACGAAAGGTGTCAATGTGACCATATAATCCATTGAAACTGTTTTTATCAATAAAAATTCCAAACAGGAATGACCCTCGCCAATAAGCCGCTCGCTGCCCGGTTAGGTACTCTGGTTGCGCTGGAAAGGCCACTACGACTGCAGTTTATGTAATAAAATTAAATATCTAATATAGCATTTAAAAAAAAAGTATTTTTGCTTCTTGTAAGTTACCGTTCGTTACCCGTGTTTTTGAGTTTTTACTTGCTTAATTTTTGAATTTTCATTTCCATATTAGGTATTACCAAAATTTTGTTATGGACGATTTTAAACTTATAATTTATATTGGAGATAACATTTTCTACTTTTCATCTTCTAAAAAGAAAATTTCAGCTCAAAATCGTAGTTGTTAATAACTTTTTTTAAATCCAGGCATTGCAAACCTTATAAAAGTTAACCACCAGTATTTTACCAGAAAAACCGTCCCTGCAAACCAAACTAAACCTTATATTTAAGTGACCAAATATGAATTTCAAACGAAGACTAAACGGCCTAGTGTTGCCAACAGTGCGAATGACCAAGTGTATTTCAGTGAAATGACTTTGCAAGGAGATTTAGAATTAGGGGATTGGGGAGAACATGTCAATTGATTTGGTAGGATTGTGGCGGGTTTGAAAATGGAGGGAGGTGGTACTTCAACGACCACGGAGGCCTACCAGTTCGTGGGGCCTTTCCGATTGGAGAAGACCCTAGGAAAGGGCCAGACAGGTAATTAGAAGAAATCTAAGTTTTTTTTTTCTTTCTTTGACAGGTGGCAGATCTACGCGCAAGAACGTCTAGGTTGGTTTTCTAATTTTAAAGAATACTTTGACATATTAGTTTCCTTATAAAAAGAAATGTTTAAAACGTAGTAAAATTAATAACAAAAAGTGATATTTTACTATATCTTTTACAAAATAAAAACACACATACTTTTGAATATATGTAGTACCTACTTACATTAAAAAAGTCAATTAAATGTCAACCATTTTTCATGAAAACTTGTTAGTTATGACACAACGTTGGCGTACAATAACTCACTCAGAGAGTGTAGGTGGCATGAAAACTTAATAAAGGTTTCCAATTCCAAATTTCGAAACAGTTGACGGGAAACCACAGTAATACCAGAAACAAAAGAGTTTTTTTACCTCTTCATCGTACGTAAGTAGCCGAAAGGGGTGGAAACCTGTTTCTTTTTGCCATAGAGTAGAAAACAACTTTCTTTTTTTAAAGGGTCCCGAAAAAAGGTACAAGAAAAAGTTTTACCCGACATTATATTTGTTTTATAGTGTATACCCTTTTTAAGATACATGTACTTTTAGGGAAACGTTAAATCATGTTTTATGTCGGTACACATAAAGGTTCATAGAACAAGTGGAATTCCAATGCTTATGCTATACAACAAAAGAACGGTACAAAGTCCAAATAGGTTAAGTTGATGCATGGCCTTTGGGTCATTTCTCCTACTGGGTCAGTATTGGATATACCTGCTATCGCAGGCGGGGGAAAAGAGTCTGCATTGCAGTCTTATGATCCTTGTAGACACGAGTTTGGGCAATTCATAAAATATCTATTGACCGGGAATTGTATGTTCAATGCCACAATGTCGGTGGCAGTAAAAAAAGTACAACTTGAAAGTTCTTACGTTAGTCTATACGAAAAAAAAGTTTTACCTTTGACTTTAGAAAGGTACGTTGGCTGAAATTGCCACCAAACGATCGTAAACATAACTCTAAATCAATCATCATCAGTGTGTCTACTACTGCTACAAAATTTGATACATCTTTCCAAAGTGCCTATACTGGATAGATGAAGAGTGAAGATCGCATATACAAATGACTGTAGTAATCTATATTATCTGACGTGTAGTAAAATAATCCTGATTATGTAACCGGTAACGAAATGGTAATTTTAGTTATCAAACGGAAAATTTGTACGTGGAATTGATGTGTGACATTTAATATTCCTAATTTATCACAGCTAGCAACCGGTTGCGAGTCAGATAAACAATCAGGGTTCCGAACTTATAGACTAGACCGTAACTGAGTTTATACGTGTACTTCGACGTTTGTTAATTGGAAACGCAAAAACCATCGAGGCGTTTTCTCAAGAAAGGATTTGTTAAAAATTTGTTGACTTTGTAAAATGGTAATTTTTGACGTGACGTCTGAGAATTATCTTGTTTACTTACTAAGGCTTCATTGATCTTGAATATTGCTTACGGGCGTAGGTTTTCTTGGCAATAACTCAGGTTGACGTTGAAAATTTAGGTTATTGAAGGAATGAAATACAATGCAAAGGTTTGTAGATAGGTGAGTACATTTTTCTTTGACCAACACGAAAACACGTGAAATCCGAGCATTATGTTTCTTTGGAATATAAAATGATAACCACATAAGACACAGTTCGTACACACATTGGCCCAGCAGAAAGATTGTACAATCATGTGTCACCGGTGCTTAGCATAAAATACATGAAGATATGATATAAAATACATCAAAACCAAATGAAACCATGAATCTTGCAAATAACACAAAGTTTCGTTCCTGTCGGGATTCGAGCCCGGAACCTCTCGCGTAGCAGCTAGCTATTACACCGATTCCCCATAAAGTACGTCATAAGTAGGTACGAGGTTGGTCTCCGCTTTCGCGACCAATCATGAATCTACTACGGATTTTTCTTGGAAACTTATAATATTAACCACATCACGACACACACATTGACTCAGCCCTGCACTGAGATGTAACCTTGTATCGCAGGCACTGAGTAACGATATCGTATAAACTACATAGATAAGAAAACAACATCCAAGACCGGTAAGCGAGACAGTGTGTCTTGCCAATAACACAAAGTTCCGTCCCCCGCCGTCGAAACTGGACCCTCGAGCGTAGCAGTCAGCTGTTTACACTAATGCGCCATCGTGGTTGAAATCGCTCTTAAGTTTCCCATTCATTTCATGAAAAGCGCTATGCGTCGGAATCATAAAAGCTTATGACTGGAGATCGAACACACCAAATCCGGTTGCAGTGCAGTTACGGTGTGTGTACGGTGGTTACGTGCCTTTTGTTGTAACGTATGAATGACTATAGGAATCTCAACCACTCTTTATTCTGTGACTCAACTCACACCAACATCGCAAGCCTGGTACAGCGCCGCATCGCCGTCATCAGCAATGCATTAGTAAAGCTCTTGGCTGTCAGACATCAGGGGCTTCGTCGTGTCAATAGGTGGCGGTATCACTTTCCATCAGTTGACCCGTCTGTTTGTTTGCCCATGATATTGTATAAAAAATCGCATTCAGACCGCGTTTGGCTTCTTTTGTTCTCTTATAAAACTCATCCGCTTTTTTTGTTATTTTCAGGATTGGTAAAGCTAGGGGTGCACTGCGTGACTGGGAAGAAGGTTGCCATCAAAATAATTAACAGGGAGAAACTGAGCGAGTCGGTCCTTATGAAGGTAACGTCTTTTTACTGACATCTCTCACCTATAGTCCAGGTTCGTTAGTCTCTATTGAACCCGAAAACGGCTGCGCCGATTTGAATAAATATTTGTTTAAATAAGATTTGATTTATAAACTTAAACTTATTTTATTTTGATTTATAGCCTAATTTAAGTATTTGTACGCCTGACTAAAATAATAATGACATCTGTATTTAATGAAAAATCATACAAATAAATATTCAGTCATTCATTCATTCATTAAAAAAATTAAAACGAAAAGTTCAACCTACATATTTGTATGTATACTGTGACTAACAACGAACTAATTTGTGCTGTACCTGCACCAGCATTGTATATGTATTTACTTTGCAAATAAATAAATTGAATTGAACAATCACGAAATACGAATTTTATGAGGGTAAATTCATGACATTAGGGAACTTCTTACCACATGACCGATCCATTGGGAACATTTCCCTTTTTTTTACTTTCAAAATCTTCTCTATATTAGAGCGAACAAAGTAAAAAAAAGAAATATTTCCAATTGAACCAGCCACCTTCGAGTTTTATGGAGACTAAAGCTTTTCCTATTCATTTTATAAAGATACTAGCTGTTGCCCAGTAGCTCTGCACGCGTTTTATCTTTTGACCCCCTCGATTTTCCCCTTCGAAATCAAAATCTTAAGCATATTGGCTAATAGGTAGTAATGAAAAGTATTTACATATCTCCCATGTTGAAAATCCTTTAAAACACTATATTCCGATACAAAATTTCAGCCCACATTTATCCCCAAAAAATAAATTATGATTTCAAAAAAACTCGACGCTCACATAGAAAATTTTTAATCCCATTAATCCTTAATTTTATCTAAAATCTTGGTACCTAACACAATTAAGTACTTTAGAGAAACACTTTTCATACGTAACATATGGAATGGATTTCGTTTAAAGTTTTAGGGATTTTTTTGGGACGGTACGAAATTCTTTTTAAAATGTCAAAGTAGTCTATAATATGCATTGAAAAATATGCTATTCTTCAGTGAAAGTCCCGTCAAAATCGGTCCATCCATTTCGAAGATACCCGATTAACAGACAAAAATGTCTGAAATTGCTTTTTTGTGATTGTTAGCACATTTTTGGTACTTTCATAAGCATCGAGTGAAAAACTGTAATTTCAACATTACAAACAAACACTCCCATTTTATTTTATTTATAGATAAAAGGAGATTATCCAAACATTAATTAATAAAAACCCTAATCAAAATAAAACAAACGAACCATGTTCCAGACAAAACAAAAGTTAGTCTAAACAATGCTTACATAACTTTGAATGTTTCAGGTTGAACGTGAAATAGCTATAATGAAGTTAATAGAACACCCACACGTGCTCGGCCTGTCTGACGTCTATGAAAACAAGAAATATCTGTGAGTTTACTTTTAATTTGATTTATAACGTAGGTAAATAAAGACTAAAATGACATTAGACTGGTGCTGTACAGGTTAATGCTCTTTGCCTTTGATTGCTAAAATTTATAACGAATATTCGACCATTAGGCCGCCAATCCTACCGAATATTCGGTATTCGGCCAGATTACCTACTATCCACTTCATCACTAGTATAATCCGGTGGTTGTGACAGGATCTGCCCGGGTTCGAATCCCAAGTAGGTAGTTCTTGTGTCATGAATGCTTGTTAGTATTTACTCTTGAATATTTTACACTGCTTTATCAAAGGTTGGTTACCAAAAAGTATCTAGTAGTCAACAAAAAAATATTTAGATGACTACAGTTCGTAGCATTGACTACGGTTCGTAGCAATGACTACGAGCAGTAATCTTTGGAGGATGAGTAGGTTTTGCTTGAGCAACGTTTAGGGGAATGTTAGAAAAATAAACAATGCTCTTTGTTACGTGGGCTTGCGTAGGATGATAGGATGTTTTGACTGGAAATCAAACCGTATGTATTTTTAGCTAATGATCGGTAACGTCTAGACGTGATCTCGAGAGATTTCAAAGCTATTCAATGAATGGTACCTACATTGAATTTGTAAGCTATGAACTTAACATGATTGTCCTGCATTGTTATGTTACAAAATTAAAAGTAGGCGTCTCTGACAGAAAATCGAATCGTTTTTTTTTGGACTTTAAATATGCTATTACACTGTCCAAAATCTACCACCGGTTTGGATTCCTCATCTATGGGGAAGAATCTGGTTATAAACCTTCGTAGTTGCCTTTTTCAATAATAAGACTTTTACAAGATGTTGTATAATATCATTACGTCATCGCACCCCGCACCGCAGACAGACAGCAATTTATTATGCGGTGTGACATTTTTCATAGTGTTCCATACTTTACAACACTCATAAGCAAGCACACGCACTGGTATCGTACATTTTTTCGTGGAGAACTGCTCAGCCCGTGAGGACCAAAAGAGTATGTCGGGCTCACGGAGAAACCGTTCCTACAGACCCTAAGTTCCACCTTACTGTTAGGACGTTGGGAAAGCCATTGAACTCTTTCGTACCACAAGCCCATTCAGCAGCTGTCCTAAGCTGAGCAGCTGTCAAACGTGCCACCGTCCAGTGTGCTTTACTAGTTTACTAGACTTCATTGCAAGGAAAACGCCAATTACAGATGCACACTACATTTATGGTGCCGAAATATCAAAACAGTACGATTAAATCAGAAAAATGTATACTAATAGTAAATGCATGTTGTAACTTCCATATTCCTTATTGTGCCTGGATAGTAGCGACAGATTCGCAACCTGTCAAACTGGGACTCAACATAAACTTACGAAATGAACACCTCTGTCGACCCCTCATAAGGGATTACAGCGTTAGTTTAAGTTATGTACAGGAAATCGGTGGCTCCTTAAATCTTGTATCAAAAATCATAATAAAATCGTCCTGCATTTCAGATACCTGGTCTTAGAGCATGTCAGCGGTGGAGAACTGTTCGACTACCTGGTGAAGAAAGGCAGGCTCACCCCTAAAGAGGCCAGGAGGTTCTTCAGGCAGATCATCTCTGCGCTGGACTTCTGCCATAGTCACTCTATCTGGTAATTTTAGCAGCCAAATCCTATTTTGTCACTGCGCTGAGTAAGTAAAGCTCCTCTTAATATAACGTCATGAGCAAATAAGCAGACGGTTCTCCTGATGGAAAGTGATACCGCCGCCTATTGACACGACGATGCCTTTGACTTTTGACACGACGATGCTTTTGACTTCTCAGAACGCCACGAGCACCGCCAATGCGTTGCCTATGTAGTGCTCCAGTTCCAGTTTCCAGTGGTCTTAAAGTAGTCCACAACCCCCTTCTTAAGCTGACTTCTTATAATCAGGGACCATAGATACAGATAAACGATATAGGTACCCAAAAAGATACTTTAAACTTATACTTACTTACTTTTACTTATATTATTTTTAAATGTATCGGAACTTCAATTTAATGCAGTATACAGTTTAATTAAATCACTTGGCTTTTCACCATTCTACAATTTATATTAGACACTAATTGACCAAACCTAGTTACTAATATCTAAAATCCCTCCAGCCACCGCGACCTAAAGCCCGAGAACCTTCTACTGGATGAGAGGAACAACATCAAGATAGCGGACTTTGGTATGGCGTCGCTGCAACCGGCCGGGTCTATGCTCGAGACTTCCTGCGGCAGCCCGCACTACGCCTGCCCTGAAGTTATTAGGGTAAGATTTTGGTTTTGTTGGAGGCATAGATAACTTTTTTCTATCTAGTAACGGATCCAGGATTTTCCATTTGGGGAGCCTAAGCAGCAGTAAAATTACCTTTTTTTTAGAAACGTTTTTGGGCTTGATCACTTTATCGTTGGGTTTTAACAAAAGTAAGTGCTAAAAGTGGAATGCTTTAGGAGGGGGTGGCTTGAACCCCTTGGATCCGCTCTCTCTATCTGTGGTCAGCTTCATTTGCCTTTCATTAGAAGGTAAGTAGGTACTGTACCGTTACGAGATTTTTCTCTGAGATGAAGTGCATTTCCCAAGACACAACTGCTTGGTGTCTACCTAGTGTCATAGAAGATTGTCATCCCGTAATTGTCTCTACAAGTTGCGCTTTGCCAGAGTGAGCAGAATTTCTATTTTTGTATGGGAAACGCCAACTACTCCTGTTCACCGGATAGAAAGAAAATTAATTGTTTATTTTACTTACGATGGTTTATGTAAAATATTTACGAAAACATGGAGGTAGGTTCTACCTAAAGTTCTGAAAGCATTTTGTTAATATTATTAGGTCTTAAAAATTGTTTTAAGGACCTCTGTCCCTATTTAGCTTACCTGTCGTTATAAATTTGAATGTAATTTATTTATAAGAAGCAAAATTCAGCAAAGAGAACCTCTATCAAAAAGACCTCAAAATTCTGAAACTATATTTTAACTATAGATACATCGCTTCGAACAAAATTTCACAATGATTGATATACGGTACGTTAGTACGTAATACTTAGTACCATCGAGGTTGCATTAAAATGTAGCTAACGTTTTATATAAAAGGAACCATTTTGCGGTTTCAAAAAAAGAAGACTTGTGTTAACAAATGTATTAATACAACGCAATTGACAAAGAAATATTGTACAAAAGGTACATACGTAATGTATTCTAAAAGTTTATAATCTAATTATATTAAAAGTTATACATAAACGTAATTAATGTGCTGAATATACTGGTAAAGATTATACTTGCGACTTCAAATTGAATTGAACAGTGTAATAAATAACAGATTTTACATTTATGTTGAATGAATATAACATTATATGCAAAGAATAGCTGCATGGAACATTGTTTGGCTTTTAAGTTTAAAACAGGTTAACAAGTATATTTAAAAAGCTGTTTATTTAATTACATAAATTACATAGTTGTCTTTTCTGAAGACAATACAAATTATATTAAAAGGAAATCCCTATTTTATTATTAAATCACATAAATAATCCTCAACGAAATATACCTTAAAAACAATATTAAATAGTAATTATAATAATCAAACATATTTCAATTAAGTACACTTTTGGTTGGGTATTCATTATATCTATTACAATGTTGACACTAGAATCAAAATTTGAATATAATGATATTTAAAGTTAAAATTGTATTAATTTGTAATCACAAATCAATTAAAGAAAGCCTTACAAAACATAGATTCATTATTCTCATTTATTTTATGACACGAAATCGAGATTCAAACTACAAATAACTTTGTATACCCAATGTTAACTATTTTCTATAAGTAATTAATACATTAATATAGTCATAAGAAGTCGAATAATAACATTGAAATTCGAATTTGAAGTTTTTTTTTTATTGTTCTGACCCTAAGACATAAAAAATAACAAAGAGGTTTATTCATCATGGACTCTTTGCTTTTTGCTCGTATTTGACGGAGTCTGAGGTGGCGAATATGTCGTATCTCTTCTTTTACCAGAATGTCTAGCACAGTTGCTCCCAGACATCCTATTCGAATTTGACTCTCTATTCGGCGAGAACTGCTTCAGCATTTCTACATCATTGAAAATAACTTGAGCGCCTCCCCCGCAAGTAGGCACCACATCCCCTTTGTACAGTTTCGTCTCCAATTCACCATCAGTATCTTGCTCTTGCGAAATCAGGCAGTATTTCGACGCTTTTGAGTTTGCTATGTCTCTCACGTTAGTTAGTTTGTTTACGACTTTGCTGTTAGTCATACTAGGCTTCATTACTGTGCCCATCGGAACTATTTTGTTTGGGGCGTGCTCGATCCAGCCTTTGCCATCAGCGGAAAGCGATCGTTTGTGACGCGGATTTGATACTGCCACACCACGGCGAGATGACGCAGGAGCATCCCTAGTTTCTCTAGTACTAAAAGGGGTAAGCAAATGAGCTGGAAGCGCTCTAGGAGTAGATCCAGGAGTAAAGTGGCTACTGGTTTGAGCACCGACATCTCCCGTCGATTTCGGACAGTCACCCTCACCAGAGTTCAATGCTTCAGCAATAATTCTCAAACGGTTCTCTTTATCTTCAATCGCGTTGCGTAATCTTTCCTTTTCGCTGTTAATTTCTTTTGCGCGTTCGTGCTCCGCAGCTATCTTGTGGTTGTACTTCCTTTCGAGAATCTTCTTCTGTTTCTCTTTCTCTAGTTTATTCTGACTCAGTAGCAGTTCTTTCTCTTGCAAGTTTCGTTTCACGGAGGACGTGTAATCGGTCATCTCGGCTAGTTTTCGTTGGTATGTTGCGGATGCGTTTTCTGTCGCTGTCAATCTCTCTTCCAAAGCTCTGATTCTCTTTTCTGAAGCTGCGAGTTGCGCGCGTAACGCGGCATTTTCGCTTCTAAACTCAAGCGACTCTTTCTCTAAGTCTAAGAGTGCTGAGCGAAGTCTCTCGTCTTTGATGGATTTGCTTCGTTTAAGGGTTTCGCGTCGACTTAGTCGCATTTCTAAGTGCGCCATCAACTCCTTTATAATGTGGCTGGCTTGAGAACTGTTTAGTTCTAAACTTGGGAAGTCTGGACCCAAGCTGTAAACTAAGCCAAGGTCTAACTCCAAATCCCTTGCTTCAGGTCGTGCCAAGTTGTCTCTAGCTGCTGTAAACAGCTTGTTGGCTTTCCTCCTTCCTGATATCAAACCCATCTGTGAAGCAATATCATGGATTATCGGCTTTGTAACTTCTACCTCTGCAGCCATTTCCGCAAACCGCATAACTTGGAGAGTCTCATCATAGTCTTCAGCTCTTGGGTTAGCGCACACAATCATACGGACTTGGCCTTTGCCTTCAAAGAAGTTTTTAAACAGATGTGTGATCTTTGATTCTCGATACGGTACCATATTGTCTGACCCATTGACTTGATTTTCCCTTAACAGCTCCATGCAAGTCCTCAAGGTCATTAGAGACTTGTTAATGTTGCCAGCTTCTCTTAGCCTTTGCCCTGTGTTTTTTGTTCGGTTTGTTCGTTCACTACCAGCTAAGTCAACTAAACTTAATTGACTTATGGATAGAAATTTCTTGTTCTGTATCACAGCTTCTCCCATTTCATCAACTGGAGCCTGCACCAACCGTATAGTGAAGACGGAGTGACTTCTACTGGATTCTGCATTCAAAGTTGTATGGGCCATTCGTTTCCTTTTTAACCCCAAGTAGAAAGCATCAAATGCTTCTTCTGCAGATTTGATTTCAACTTCTGTGACTCCATGCACATACATGTTATGAGCTGCATCCTCCCGTATAATTTTAACTGGCAGATTCTTTGTTATAGGAGGTCCGTCTTCCAGCAGATCAAACACACTGTTGTTATAAATTTCAACATATGTCACAAATACCGCATACTGGTTGTCCTCATTCAACCCTTCTATTTTTGTGACATCTGACTCTGACATGGCTAGATCAGGGTTTGAATTATTTTTACGTCCCGTTTTAAACTTGTGCAGCTCTTGTTGCCGTTCTAACATAGCTTCAGCTTCAGATTGTATATCAAACATGTTCATTTTATCAGGTTTGAAGACATACTTGTGTGCTTGCAATTCGTTAATAGTTTTAAATATGATGTTCAGTGCTCTAGGCAATATGCCACAGTTATGCGGTTCACCAGTCATTGTGAACGTTTTACCGCTTCCTGTGACTCCGTAAGTGAATAATAAGCCGTTTTTACCTTTCATCAAGCCCTCTACTAACGGTAACGCGACTTTATCGAAAACTTCCTGCTGGTTAATCTCTTGTGGGAAAACCTCCTTGAATGTGTACTTCATGGTTTTGTTGCTCTCGTTTCTGTAGCTAAGCGCGGTCGACGGAGGCGTGAGTAGAACAGAAGTAGGGGATATAATCTTCATACAGGATATATCGGAATCTCTTTGCATTGGCCTCAACCGACAGTAAACTTGAACAGGCTCACGTTCTCCAGGCGCCAAATTTTGTCGGCTTCTTGCAGGCGTCCGCATATCGTTAATCCTCTGTTTAGATTTCGCGGACTTCATCTTTGTTTTTGATAAAACACACACTGTTTTGGGTATTTTTTAAACTTTTATAACAAATTAAATTCCAAGGCGCGATCAAATCAAAGCAACGGTCGTTATTCGTCACAAACAAAAGTGTGTTGGATTAAAATGTAATGCTTTATGGTGCTCTCTCGCTCTTGCTCAGTGAATTGTATTTTGTTTGCTCATGTAACGGCTTTGACAGTTTGCTTTTTAATTTTGTCGGTTTATTCGTCGTTAAATTTAGGGATACCAGCGTCTGGATCCAAAATATAACTATACTAAAATACTTTTCTAAAATTTATTGAAACTAAACTTTTATAGAATTATTAGAAATTATTGACATGAAATGATAGTTGAAAAAAATCCTTTCATTGAATTTTCCATAAAGAGACTTCAAATACTATAAGGGAAATTGTTTTGATTTTACTTTTAAGAAAAGCACTTAACCTAAACAATATACAACTTCCAAATTGAATATACCTAATGAAAAATCCCAGCTTATTTTACGATGAGAGTTTTTGTGTTGGCAATGCTGTACTCCGTACGTTTCCTTTCACTCGTGGTAATATCGATTTATTTATTTTTTAGATCGATTTAGATTATTTTACGAAATGGAATGTGTAAAGGATCAATATGTCAAAAAAATAACAGAAGTTTCAATACTTCTAACAAAACTTATTGCAAAATGTTGTTTTTTTCATCAGGGTGAGAAATACGATGGCAGAAGAGCAGACGTATGGTCCTGTGGAGTTATCCTTTACGCTTTATTGGTGGGAGCACTGCCGTTTGACGATGATAATTTACGTCAATTACTGGAAAAGGTAAACAAACTCATTTAAAATAAACGCAAAGTTACACAAAAAGTTAAAAATCATGTTTTAGAGAGTGTGCCTGCTGCATTATCACGCTCTGTAGCGATGCTTTACCTTACAGCGAAATTCTTAACAGCATTGCAACTTGAAAATGTTAAGTAAGTTCCTTTATATAGTTTGCGATGTTTAATGCGTAGAAGGATATTTCGAAAATCCAAACATATTTGAGAGTCGGTCAAAAGTGCAAACTATCAAGTGTCATTCACAAAACTTTATATTCATAGCTTAGTTGCTGTGGCTCAATACTATTTAATCTTACTGCACGTTGGAGTCAATGTGAGTATTGTAATATACTTATTATTATTACTGGGTATTAGATATTACAGGGATGGAAGGAATACCGGATGTATGCAAACTAAAAAAAAACTATAATAAATTCATGATTGTTATGTAAAAAGTAATATAGTGGCTTGTTTTATGATAGGTAGCATTAATTTAAAAGTGAAAATGCTACAAAAAGGTTTTTAAAGAGAAAAGGTGCAAAGTACCCTCCACAAAGTTTAGATATTCACTTAAATGTCAAATAAATCTTTTTAATTTGAAACTTATAAAAGCAACAAAATCACATACATACTCAAATAATTTAAGAAGTAAAATGTAAAAAGATATGAGGCAGGGTATCTGGCCACCGAATATCTGGCAGTCCGACAGCTTGCTAAATATCTTGTATCTGGCAAAACAACTATCTATTTCATCACTTACAGAGTTACTATAAATTACATGATGATGAATATTGTTTCAGGTGAAAAGAGGTGTGTTCCATGTCCCTCATTTCGTCCCTCCTGACTGCCAGCAGCTGCTGAGAGGCATGATTGAAGTCAACCCGGAGAAAAGACTGTCGGTAAGGTTTACTGCTTTAGGCCGGTTGAAGGTCTGTTCTCATTACACCAACTCTGCTTGCTGACTACCCTCAAACAAAATGATTTTAGTAGACTTTAGTGTGAGCTAAGAATTTTTATAGTAAACTATATAAGGCTCAAAGGAGACCGCCCAGGAATGTATGAACCAAAAAATGTGGACTCTTGACCAGTGCCCCCTGTGCCCTTATGGTAAAGCTGGAATATGGAATATGCATGAAATTTCTCTAGTATATGGAAATAGTATATTTACATTGAAAACTGAATTAGAATTGAACGATAAACCAGGGAGATTAAAAGTATAATAATCTATCTTGCTCATCAGAAATATCTCTTATGGACTTTGTATGGTGCCTATACTCTGACGTCATTGTACATATCTCTGTGTAACCAATGAATTTGAACTTTATAACTTAGTTAATAAGTCAGATATTTAATACAATCTAATGGATTTGTGTATCTATGTGGTATCAAATTATAATGAAATAAAAAGTAATGCATGTTCCCTATTTCTCACAGATATAACTTCCACTTTATTCACAGCATTTCATACTTTGTTTGCTCTTTCAAGTTGGCTGAGATCACCCGACACCCATGGGTGACGGCCGGCGGTCGGGGTGAGTTGGAACAGGAGCTACCAATGATGGAGGTGGTGCAGACCAGGGTTCTACCATCAGCAGACGCTATAGACCCTGATGTATTGCAGGTGAAGTGGTTTTTACACCATAAAGATCATATAAGAATATAACTCACATTGCTACCGAACTCTGATGATAATAAAAGTGCTTCACAATGCAATGTTGTTTTACGTTTTTCAAGTTTTTCACTTCTACTTTTGAATTTTTTTATGCATCAAAATTGTTTGTAAATTTGAGATGAAAAATATTATTTTTCGTAACGAAATTGTTTTTTTATAGATTTTTGAAACATGTACAATGCATATCATTCTAGTGTGTGTAAACATCTTTACTGAGCGAACTCAAGGTTACTCACACTGAGACAAAGATCACCTACACTCCTAACGAAACGAACACAAGCTTAGTCGAACGCTCTTTGTGATATGGATTAATTCACGCAATACTCAACTTCATACCTACTTGAATTTAAGTGCAGTTTTTTTTTCAGGCCATATGCAGCTTAGGCTGCTTCAAACAAAGGGACAAGCTTATACAGGAACTTTTAAGTGCACAGTGAGTCAACCGTTATACCCTAACCTAACCTAACTCTATGGTATTATTCATACAAATTTGGACCTTGTATGAGATACTTCAATTTATTGATCTCAATGTTGAAGGTTGGATATTTTTAGGGTTCTGTACCCGAAGGGTACCCTATTACTAAGATTCCGCCGTCTATTCGTCCGTCCATCTGCCATGATAGATGAATTCTTAAAAGTTTTATAACAACAAATACTAAAAACATAAATAAACTAAAGATTAAAGGTGGCTTCGATACAAGAAAAGTTCGTTTTTGTTTATTTTAAGAATTGATTTAAAAATTAAAACATATTTAATCTTATGAGATAGTACGGAACACATCACATGTTAGTACGAGTTATGGCTTTGAATGTACACAATATACTATGCTTTTAATACAACATCACGGGCAAACAAGCAGACGGTTCACCTGATGGAAAGTGACACCGCCGCCTATTGACACGACGATGCCCCTGACTACTAACGCATTGGCCGTGACTATGCTACATAGATGTGGTAGCGACGTGGATGTATAGATGTGTTGTTGTGGCAGACACAACACGGAGAAGGTGATATACTTCCTGCTGCTGGAGCGCAAGCGGCGGCGGCCGGCGCGCGACGACGAGCCGCGCCCGCCCGCCGCGCCCGCCGGCGACGCGCCGCGCAAGCGCCTCGACACGTGCCGGGTGCGTGCTCCTCTCTACCATTTACATATAGCTGGAGCGCAAGCGGCGGCGGCCGCGCAAGCGCCTCGACACGTGCCGGGTGCGTGCTCCTCTCTACCATTTACATATAGCTGGAGCGCAAGCGGCGGCGGCCGCGCAAGCGCCTCGACACGTGCCGGGTGCGTGCTCCTCTCTACCATTTACATATAGCTGGAGCGCAAGCGGCGGCGGCCGCGCAAGCGCCTCGACACGTGCCGGGTGCGTGCTCCTCTCTACCATTTACATATAGCTGGAGCGCAAGCGGCGGCGGCCGCGCAAGCGCCTCGACACGTGCCGGGTGCGTGCTCCTCTCTACCATTTACATATAGCTGGAGCGCAAGCGGCGGCGGCCGCGCAAGCGCCTCGACACGTGCCGGGTGCGTGCTCCTCTCTACCATTTACATATAGCTGGAGCGCAAGCGGCGGCGGCCGCGCAAGCGCCTCGACACGTGCCGGGTGCGTGCTCCTCTCTACCATTTACATATAGCTGGAGCGCAAGCGGCGGCGGCCGCGCAAGCGCCTCGACACGTGCCGGGTGCGTGCTCCTCTCTACCATTTACATATAGCTGGAGCGCAAGCGGCGGCGGCCGCGCAAGCGCCTCGACACGTGCCGGGTGCGTGCTCCTCTCTACCATTTACATATAGCTGGAGCGCAAGCGGCGGCGGCCGCGCAAGCGCCTCGACACGTGCCGGGTGCGTGCTCCTCTCTACCATTTACATATAGCTGGAGCGCAAGCGGCGGCGGCCGCGCAAGCGCCTCGACACGTGCCGGGTGCGTGCTCCTCTCTACCATTTACATATAGCTGGAGCGCAAGCGGCGGCGGCCGCGCAAGCGCCTCGACACGTGCCGGGTGCGTGCTCCTCTCTACCATTTACATATAGCTGGAGCGCAAGCGGCGGCGGCCGCGCAAGCGCCTCGACACGTGCCGGGTGCGTGCTCCTCTCTACCATTTACATATAGCTGGAGCGCAAGCGGCGGCGGCCGCGCAAGCGCCTCGACACGTGCCGGGTGCGTGCTCCTCTCTACCATTTACATATAGCTGGAGCGCAAGCGGCGGCGGCCGCGCAAGCGCCTCGACACGTGCCGGGTGCGTGCTCCTCTCTACCATTTACATATAGCTGGAGCGCAAGCGGCGGCGGCCGCGCAAGCGCCTCGACACGTGCCGGGTGCGTGCTCCTCTCTACCATTTACATATAGCTGGAGCGCAAGCGGCGGCGGCCGCGCAAGCGCCTCGACACGTGCCGGGTGCGTGCTCCTCTCTACCATTTACATATAGCTGGAGCGCAAGCGGCGGCGGCCGCGCAAGCGCCTCGACACGTGCCGGGTGCGTGCTCCTCTCTACCATTTACATATAGCTGGAGCGCAAGCGGCGGCGGCCGCGCAAGCGCCTCGACACGTGCCGGGTGCGTGCTCCTCTCTACCATTTACATATAGCTGGAGCGCAAGCGGCGGCGGCCGCGCAAGCGCCTCGACACGTGCCGGGTGCGTGCTCCTCTCTACCATTTACATATAGCTGGAGCGCAAGCGGCGGCGGCCGCGCAAGCGCCTCGACACGTGCCGGGTGCGTGCTCCTCTCTACCATTTACATATAGCTGGAGCGCAAGCGGCGGCGGCCGCGCAAGCGCCTCGACACGTGCCGGGTGCGTGCGAGCCGTGCACCTCTTTATGTCTTAACTTTATGTTTCAACGTATCAACTTTAACGATATTTTCATTTCACTGATATATGGCGGGCGAGTTGTACGTATATATTTTTTTCTTTAATAACCAAGCGTACACGTGTACTACACTAATATTGCGTGTTCGTGTTTCTTCGGTTCTCGCGAAGGTCCCCGAACGCTGTCATCAGATATGTCTGTAATTTTTTGAGTGATCTTTTATTGATAATTTATACTAATAATTTCGAAATACACCTCGGGATTTAGACAAATGCCCATTTGGGACCTTCGACTATAGCGGAAATTATTTATAGAAATGTTCAACTACAGCGGGGAATAGTCAGAGATATTCAACTGTTGCAGATAGCTATACCTTGTACTATTGCGTGGTACTCCGTTTCAAAACTATTTGTGTTTTCGGCGAATTTTCCGCAGACGAAGATCATTAACTGAATACGACTATTGACATATCCGATAATAACGTTCGGTAATCTTCGTGATAACCGAGAAGAACCGAAGTGGCTTCTGACTATATCTGTATATTGTCTGACAAATTATTTCGGCTACGGCGTTTGTGTGGCGGTACGCGGCTCGCTTGACAGCTAGACGCTATTATGTCGGTGATCGATAGATTTTAAAGGTTGTATTTATAACTAATATTTTTATTATTTCAGGTGAACGGCCAATCGGCGCATTTCGGACAAATCAGCGAAGGTTCGCCGATTACGCCGAGAAGATCACAGTTCAGGTAGAACATAATGAAACTAGTTAAACATAATGACACAAAAAATACATTTTAATATGAATGTTACTTCCATGGTTATTCATTTGCACATTAACCATGAGTTGGGTAAAAAAAAGAAGAAAAAACTAAACAAAGTTTGCTTACGGTTTTAATTTGAACTATTTCTTAATTATCAGGCATTGGTCGCTTGGAAGGATTCGCATGTTTCAAATTGTTGTTCTATAAAAATATAAAATAAATAAATCAAAAGTTTCATTATAGTTAAAAAAAGTTATTTAAAATATAAATTTTGTCTTCTCAGTCTAAAAGCTAAGCTATTAGAACTCTTAGAGTCTGACTTTCCAATAACTTAATCTATTACTAACGGCCCGCCCTGACTTCGGACAGGTATATTAGGACGGGTATGTTCATCAGGGATAATGTAGGATTATATTGGTGAAAGAATTTTCAAATCGGACAAGTAGTTTCGGAGGTTATTCAATTCAAACAAACAATATTCCACTCTGTAATGTTATTGTATTGAAGTGACAATTTTTTCCACGCGACCTTTACCATATGGTATGGTTTGGTACATACTAAAGCGAAACTAACATCAGACAATACCGCGTAAGTGTAATAGTGTAGTGTATTGCCATTTTCATTATGGATAAAAATGAATTACTTTAAAAATCGAAATAAAAATACCGATAATAGATTCGTCGAATGAATTTAATTTTTTCTTAAAATCGACTCGACCACCGGTTCGGAAAATTTATGTTAAGGAAGATACCGTCAAGAAACCCCAGATTATGTAATTTGTTATATGAACATGTTTTATACTTAGCCTCTAATACATCTTACAGTCTAGGGTGAGAGAATGCGATAAAGCTCATGAATTCTAACTTGTAATGAAAAAGTTTTTTTTTTAAATGCAACTACGGAGGTTTCTTGCCGGCTTATTCCCCATAGACTCCATTCCGAACTGGTGGTAGATAAATAAATTAAATATTTTAGAGTACTTATTTTAAGTCGATTTTAAATAAAAAACATTTTGAATTTTTTGTTGACATATATTTTTTCAATTATTCGTGACTTCAGTATATCATTATTAATTAATTAATCTGCTCTTGTACTTCCGCGGTATCCGTAGTTAGTTTCGCTATGTATCAGTAACAACGACTATAGTAGTAGTGTAGTAGTGACAGTTTGTACGTGTGTTGAGTGTAGGGTTCGATGCAGGTCCGCTGGCAGGAGGGAGGGCCGGGCGTCGCCGCAGCTCACAACTAGTCCACCTGGTAATACATGTACACTTAAGGACAAAATTAGAGGAATGCAACAAAAAAACCTCTTGATACGCCAAATTTTGTCTGGTACTTAATTAAGTTGATTAATATTTTATTTTCCTTACTAATCGTTTATTTAAAAATTGACTTTGACGAGATTTGGAAAAAAAATTGTATTCCCCTTATTTTGTCCATGATTGTATGATATTAACACTTATGTGAAGCTAAAAATTACAAAGTTAACCCTACTTAGGTTCCAATGATTTATTTAATTTTGATATTCTTATAGTAAAACCCCCAACTTACGCGATAGCCTTGATCGCGTAAGTCGAATCCGCGTAAGTCGAAGTATACTTTGTAAGCATATAAACACAATCAAATTGAATTACGATTAATTAAAAAACAACACAATAAAAGGCTTTTGTATGGATTTTTATTGGATTTTCAATGGAATTTATTTATTTTATAATTTGGGCTCAAAGAAGAGACGAGTCAACCAATTTTGAAAACCGCGTAACTCAGAATCGCGGAAATCGATCACTATATGTTGTACTATTAAACTTTTTATTAAATCAGATTATTAATGTTTATGTCAATTTCAAATATTGGATCTTTTTGGCGCAGTGGTGTTAACAGCTGACTACTACGCTATAGGTTCTGATTCTGAATCCCGGCGAAGACGCATTGATTCGTTTACCGGACTTGGATGTTGTATTCTTATCTATGTAGTACATACCATATCGTTGCTTAGTTCCTGTGACACAAGTTCTTACGATACTTACTGCAGGGCTGAGTCAATGTGTGTGTCGTGATGTGGTTTATTATTATATTC